>JASDDO010000022.1:858061664-860522404 GCA_030015575.1 Agapanthus africanus | reverse complement strand
ATGAGTCGCTCCTGGTGCCATATTCCAGTGCAGCAATGCAGACGCCAACCAAAATCCAATTTCTCAAAATTCTCCCAGCTTTACGGTCAGTCCCCAACTTGACTACCATATACAATCCACGGGCTCAAATAATCCTCAGCATACCCATGTCCCACCGCAATCACCAGTTCAGTGGCCGGTCTCCGCCCTTGGAATTATGCTCCATTAGGAAAGACCCACTCATGTGTCCCCATGATATATGAGGAGAACAAACCTTCGTGGGATCCTTACGACTCACAAAGGAAAAACACACTGGAAATCCCCACGACTCCTAAGGAGAAAGTACACCAACGAGATCCTTTCGACTCGTAGAGAGAAATGCTTTTATGGGACCCTTATGGCTCATAAAATTGAAAAGCCTTAGGTGATAGGGAACTAAACCTGTCTCCTAAGCCACCGCTTCCAACAGGAAAAGGCAAATGATGAATTGCTCCTGGCACATGTTGTTGGATATATGTATGCCCTAGAGGCCATTATGAGATAGTGTATGTACTGATGTGTATATATATATATATATTCGGGAGACAGTCTTGCTCAAAATGATAGTATGCTATCTGGTTTTACTTTATCATATGTTCACTTGATCATGTTTATATTCATTTGGTACATATTGAAGAAGCCCTAAGGATATTGGCTTAACTACTGGAATTATGATGCGGATCATACTAGTGGGACATCTGTAGTTTATAAGCATATCCTTGAAATGTTCCTAGTCGTAGGTATATCGAGACAGGGCATCGATATTCCAGCTTAGACTAGCGTATACCATTCTTGTTCCATATGATGGGCGATGGATGATCCCATATCCGTCTGGTGTGTTGACACCGAAGATAGTATACGGGTGCTCAGTGAGACTGGGTACACTGAACGAACTCACCGAGAACTCCTATATGGTATTATATCATACGTCGGATAGCAGTTCTCAGGTGACACTGGTACAGGTTAGTCTGTAGACCCGAGATCGTCATAGAGTCTTGTGTGTCCTCCCACTGTACTTTGATCTCCACCCTACTACGGCTCTACTGAGTCGTACAAACAGGTGAATTTTGGTATAGTCTCGAGGCATGTGGAGGCAGTGAGCGATAGGAGGGGTTTCGTCTCTCCCGTATTGGGGGTTGATGCTGTGCTGTGCACGATTGGCTATAACAGGAAGTCCCTGGCCAGGGCTGCTGAGATATTACTGATAAGTGTTATCAGTAAGTTTCTCGATCTGTTATAGACCATATACCGGCATGACTTATTGAGTTATTGGGGTCGACGATTCCATCCCTAGACTCGATATGCAGCATATCTGACGAAGAGACCGGACTGTACGGTTAGTGTTGCCAGATGGATTGACAGGAGTTTTGACAGGTTCGCTTGTTCTTATTCTGATCGCTCAATACCCGGGTGGCCGTTACGTTTAGCTGACCGCTTGCGGCTAGTAGGTGTTTGATATGATCATCATCTACTGCTGGCGTATTGACGAGTCTTAGAGTCCCACATAGAAGTTTCTCGGCTCTGCGAAACGAAGTGGTGCACATATGAGATATGCGCGGAGCCTCGATTAATACTGGTATATGATACTGTATTTTAATCGGGCATTTAATATTAGTCGGGTCATATGAGATATGATGGATTAATTAAATCAAGAGTTGATTTAATATTGGCTTTTATATTATTTATTTAAAACCTTTTCTTCTTATGGATACATGGATGTATATGTACATGATGATGTGCACACATACATACATACATAAAATGTATCATGGTTGATGATACAAAGAGGAAGGCAATATAAGAATCATATTGTAGATAAGATAATGTTTGGATTTTTCATTAAAGATTAAAGGCAAAAGAAATGGTTAATGAGTCATTGCTTCCACACTCATCTACACAATTCTTTAACTCAACCATTGTTTCCATTCCTTTTGCCTTTTAACCTTAGATGAAATATCTAGATTTTTATTCTACTATGGTTAAAGTTATGATAAGATCTCTCACTCTCTCTCATTTTCTTTTTACATGATCATTATCTTAGAAAAAGAAAAGAGTGAGACTTCTTCTTCTTCCTCAAACCCTAGCTCTCTTTTAATGGTTAAAAAGAGTTAGAAAAAGAAAGAAAAGGTAATAAATAAGAATAGCAACCACTTCATCATCCTACACAACCTTAGCCATCTTGTGTAGGGTGTTGTGCTTCAAGGATTTCCAAAGATCGTAGGAAGCATCAAGCTTAGGGCAAAGTGCTTCGGGTGGATCGCGGGGACGAGGAGTAGATCAAGTGAACCTTTGCAAAGCCTAGGAGTCTTCCAAAGTGAACTACAAAGGTTGTAGTTTCAACACTTAGCATAACATAAACTTAATTTGTTGATACTATTAATAGTTACTTCATAAATTCTAGTTCGATTCTTTGTATAGTTTGCTTAGCACCTCAAAATTTTATTGTTATAGCATGTATGATGCTTCTAAACCTTTATAGAGGTGTTAGGAATTCCCTACACATGTGCTTCAGTGTTAGCAACGCTGATGCTACCCTAACCCCAAAATTTCAAACTCCAATCCAATATACCCCTAAGTCTTTAAACTGGGAACATATGACCTCTAAGTCGTTAAACTGGGAACAGATGACCCCTAAGTCGTTAAACTGGGAAGGAGGAAAATCCCCTCATGGCAGATGATGATTCGCTCCTGGTACCATATTCCAGTGCAGCGGTGCTGATGTCAACCCAAATCATACCAAATCAGCAAAACAAACAATGACCTTCCTGGCAGAATCCAATTCCACTTCGGAAACAAGTCAACTTCATCCCTGACACCACAAGAAGCGGAGCAAGTCAGATCCAGAACCGACTGTCCACGTCGAAAAAAGGGCAGAACCAACCGTCCAAGTCACAAAAAGGGCAGCATCGACCTTCCAAGTCGCTAAAAGGGCAGCAACCGACCGTCCACGTCGCTAAAAGGGCAGCATCGACCGTCCAAGTCGCAAAAAGGGGCAGCACCGACCGTCCACGTAGCAAAAAAGGGCCGCATCGACCGTCCAAATCGCAAAAAGGGCAGAACCGACCTTCCAAGTCGCAAAAAGGGCAGCACCGACCGTCCACGTCGCTAAAAGGGCAGCACCGACCATCCACGTCGCTAAAAGGGAAGCACCGACCGTTCACATCACTAAAAGGGCAGGACCGGCCGTCCACGTCGCTAAAAGGGCAGCACCGACCGTCTACGTCGCTAAAAGGGCAGTACCGACCGTCCATGTCGTAAAAAGGGCAGTGCCAGCTTCCCAAAAAGCGGGAACCGAATCAAGTTGCCTCCACGTGAAAGAAGATCCATCAATTTCATGCACACGACCCATATATGCTGTGTGCATTTATTGATGGGGCAATTTGTTGGGGTAAAAATTTACACCCCGGTTGACCAAGTCAAAATCAAAGTCAACCCTAAGCCAGTGGGCCCAAGCCCAGGACAAGTGGGCCAATGCCTGGAGCGAGCCCGAACATGAAGCAGCCAGCCTCCCCCATGCCAAAATTTTGTTGTATTTCTTGTATTTTATTTTATGAATAAATGTAAGAGAATGGGCATAAAGCCAAATTTTTGTAAAGCCCATGGCTTATGTGCAAAAAGAAATGGCACATGAGCCATGGCATAAGCAAGTTGCCATTTTGAAAAGCCCAAGGGGCTACATGTAAAGTGTATAGCCTTTAAAGGCCAAGATAATGAAAATATCCGAACAACTTTTTCTCTCTCCCCAAAAGAATCTAGATCTGCCTCTTTCTCCTTCTCAAGGTTCAAAAAACCTTCTTCTTCTTTCTTTGAATTAAATCGAGAGTTTTACTCTTCATTTTCCAAAACTAAATAGTTTTCCACCACAAAACCCACAAAGGGGACCTCGGATCTCCGATCAGATCTCGAAAAGGGAAGACTTTTAAGTCTCATCCCCTTTTTCTCCAAGATCCGTCGATCAAGAGAAGGAAGAAGAAGACCCATCTCCAAAAATCTAACTTTGGATATACCCAAGGCTCAAAAGAAGAGCCAAATATTCATAGAGTTTAACTCCTTCCTGGATCTGTTGGAGTTTTAACTCTATAAATTTGTTTATGTTAGGAGTTCAACTCCAAAATTTCCCTGGGAGTTCAACTCCCCAGCCTAGGGGCTAGGCCCCCTTTCCGCGGGTTTTTCCCGCGGTCACATGTGCCCACGTGACCCCGGGGCACCAAGGCGCCCATCGATCATGTGTACACGTGACCTCGGGGCGCCAAAGCTTCCATCGGTCACGTGTGCGCACGTGACCCGAGGGGCGCCAAGGCGCCCATCGGTCACGTGTGGGCACGTGACCCCGGGGCGCCAAGGCGCCATCGGTCACGTGTGCCCACGTGACCCTGGGGGCGCCAAGGCGCCCATCGTTCACGTGTGCGCACGTGACCCGGGGCGTCAAGGCACCCTTCGGTCACGTGTGCCCACGTGACCCCGGGAGCGCCAAGGCACCCATCGGTCACGTGCGTGCACGTGACCCCGGGCATTAAAGCGCCCATGTGCGCCCACATGCCATGCACGCGTTAATTAGACGCCATTTTGTTTTCTTTCCCCCTCGTTTTACGTGCACTCCCCAATAAAATCCCTTTTGGAGTTAAACTTTTTTTTAAATTCTTTGGAGTTTAACTCTACAATAAAGTTCTGTTTGGGAGTTTAACTCCGCATAAAATTCTTTTAAGAGTTTAACTCCATCTAAAATTCTGTTGGAGTTTAACGCCATAATAAAATTCTTTTTGAAACTAAACTCCACATTCAAAAAAACGGGGAAAGAAAACACACACAGACTCCACGACACTGTCTTCCGTTAGAAAAAATTTCTAACGGGACGCTGTCCCACACCCCATAAGGGGGCTACTAGCCCCCTTGACCCCTAGCCCGCTATCCGAGTAGCGGGACCCCGTGAAAACACTGCAGGGCCCCGATGTTTCCAAAACCCCTTCAAAACACGATACTGCACATTGCGTTCGCATGACCAGTTTAACCCGTTAATCGGAGGTCCTCTTGCTCCAAATGCGAGGGGTAATTAACGGCAGCTTAGTCCGCGGCTGCCGGAGATTCGGATTCCCACAGTCAATAAACCCCAGCCTATCCTAGACAGGGGGAATCTGTACTGCGCCTGACCAGCGCGCGGTATTCCCATCTCAATGGGGTGACGAAAAACACCCTACAGCGCAATTGCAAAGATTTGTTAAAATACACTTCTCGTAGAAAAAGGTTTTAATAGTCGAAGGTAGTTATATGTAAAGTCGTATTTTCCGAAGGTATGTTCCCAAATTCCATTGTGCTATGTTAAATATGAGTGTTGTGAGGAGGTAGGTCATTACCTCGTGAGCTATCTATAGGTATAACAAGGAATTATGATGGTTTATGTCGAAACTAAAATATATGGTATTTTTCTGAAAAAGTATAATAAAAGTTTAAAAAATGATTAGTTTGATGTGCAACTTATTTTATTAAGTTTGTTAATGTTTATTAGTCAACATATAAGAGTATGGTTTTATTTCGTTAAGGAAAAGCATAGTTTTTAAAGAAAACCGAATCGGAAGTCGGACTAACTCCGCTTCCGTCGGGTTTTAGTTTTGAATGTTTTTAGAATAGAGAAAAGAGGAAGAAGTAGGGACATACAAGTTATTTGACTAGAAGAGAGAAGGAGGAAGAGGTAGGAGGTGCCGATGCGTAGTTTCGTCGTCGGAATCTCCTTGGATTGCCGTCGGAAGTTCGTCAGAGCTTCGCCCTTTTGCTAACTCCACTTGCACACAAAAGACTTGGGAATTTTCTTGATAGTTTGGGCAGGGATTTGGGAGTGAGGAAGGGTGATTTGAGGGTGGTATTTATAGGAAAAATCTAGGATTTAGGAAAGTGAAAGGGTGTGATAAAAATTGTATTTAAATTTGCATTAAAAAGGATTAAAAGGGGGTATTTTAATTCTCTGGTTAATTGCAGAGAATTTAAACAGTGCAGGGGGAGTGGGGTAGGACAAAGGGTGCAGGGGGTTCAAGAAAAATTAGGATCGGACCGAGTTGACCCGACGGCACCGGCCGAGTCAGCCGATTCGCTGGCCCGAGTTGGACGAGTCGGGGCACGTCTTGATGCCTCGTGTTCCTGACGCTTGTTCTAGCCTCGTGGTCACGTTTTTTTTATTCTGTAACTTACCCTATTACGTGTAGTGTACGTGTAGACTCTTGGGCTTCTAAAATATTAAAAGAAATTTTAAATAAAAATAATGTGTGGCTGATGGGATTTGAACTCTGATGCTTTGGTTAAGCAGTGCAAGGTCTTACCAATAAGCTATAAGCTCCTTCTTGCTGTTTAAACGCAAATCAAACTTATAACTTGTGCTCAGGCTCAAGTACCCCTTTCTGTATTTTTGAAAAAAATTGTACAGAATGTTTAGGGTTGTTACAAGAAAAGTTAAACAATAATATTGAGACACTAGTAGAACACTGAGACATCAGAAGAAAGTTGGAGCCGCAACTCCCAAGGTAGCCCGGAGACTTCTCTCAAAAATCCGGCGCCGCCAGCCATTACTCCTCATTTTGCTCCCAAATTTTGTTCTCTACTCCAGTGTTCTTTTATTGTCCCAATTTTATTGTTTGATTTTTTTTTATTTTGTGTGTGCAAGAGTTTGGGCATTCATATCGCTTTTTCGCATTAAAAATCCATTTTTCCGACATTTTCAGATTTTGACGGATTTACGAACTGCGATCACGTGGAGCAAAGTGTACATTCAAATTTAAGGTGATTGCGAAGTATATTGCCAAAGATCCGGGTAGTTTGCCCCGCGCAAGCGAACTTTTCAAGCTGTTCGGATTCAATTCAACGGGGGTTTCTTAACCCAAAAACTTATTGGTACGTATTTACTAACACCTTCTTCTCAAATCCGACGCATCCAATATATTATCTTTGCAGAATTCTTTGCAAGTTTGCTGTCAAACGCCAAAAGTGACTAACCCGTATTTGTTGCGGTGCCGTGCCTAAACATAAAAAACGATTGTTTGACGTTTTGAATTTTTTTCATTGATTTGCGCATTGCATCCATTAATATGGACTTAAGGGCACGCGAACCCACAACATACGGTAAAAGATTTCATCACCTTTTCCGTGGCCCACAAATCACGAAATTGAGCATAACGTTTACCCGCATAAAATTTTAAAAGTAATTAGACTTTAAGCCTTTAAGGACTTCGCGCTCATTAGGAAAAGTTAACTGTGTTTAGAACTCCGCTTAACGGTATATCATTCACGGGGTGTCTAGGAAAGTGTTCACAGCGAAACCGCCAAAAGAGAAAGGGTTATTCTAAATAAGGAACTTCGTGAAAGCGTTGGAAAACCTCCCCTTATCTCTGCACTTACCTGGCTTCGTGATCAGTATATCTTGAGCCCGTTTCTCGACACAGTTTTACCTAAAAAATCAAGCTCTTGAGCAGGTCTAGTTGACCTAGGTGAACCCTAGACCGATTAGGTGTGTGGTATTGTGTTGTGATTATTTTTCTTCTTTATCTTTTGTGTGTATATTTCATACTTTTGTTGATAACTAACATAAAATTAAAAAAAAAAACACATTCTTTTTTATCTCCTTTTCTTCTTTTTCTTCTCTTCATATCATGGGTACCCCACATAGACCAGCTCTTGCCGAACTTTGGTACACTCAGCCAGATATTACTTCATACAATTCTTGTTTTGGTAGAACGTCAAACGATCCATTCATGCCAAAAATCTCTTTGAAAGATCGTGTAGGATTTCCTTAGCACGTTGCCTAGGGTTTAGAAGCATCAAACATGCCGCATTAAAATTTTTAGGGGGTGCTAAGCAAACTAACCTAGGAATCGAACTAGAAAGTTTGGGTAACGACTTATAGTATCACATACTATGAAGTAACTATCACTAAGTGGGGAGAAATACAACCTTTGTAGACCTCCTCTTGTGACTCCTTGGGTCTCCTAGAGTTTGAACCGGCTTGCTTGAATCCTTCCAAGTCCACGACGATCCACCTGGAGTCCCTTTGCTCAAGCTTGTAGCTTCACTTGATCTATGAAGAAGTGGAGCAAACAATCTACACTAATGGGCTAGACTAGTGTAGAATGGTGATGTGGTTTGTATTCTCACTTCAAAACCCTTTCTTTTTGTGTATCTCACTCATTAGAAAACTCAAGAGAGCATGAGAGAGGAAGAAGAAGAAGATGGCAAAGCTTGAACTCAAGTTTTTTTATTATCTCTTAATTAAAAGAGAAAAGAAAAAGAATATATATGAGAGTCACACTATCAACAAACCATGGTAAATAAATATCTAGATATTTTTGTAGATGAGTTAATGAACAAAAGAAATTAAACCCATGGTTGAAGTTATGGTTAAAGAGAGAAGAGTGTAGAAACATTCACCATGCTTAATTTCCTTTTTTTCCTTTTTCTCAATAAAAAAATATACATATATTCATTCCATGTGAGTCTTGCATTGCCATCTCTAATGTATCAACAACCATGACAAATATGTATGCATGTAAGTGTGCATTCACATCATCATGTGCATGTATAAATATATATGCATACATGCATGCATACACATACATCCAAAGTAGAAAAGATTTAAAGAAGTGAGCTAAAAGTCAATATTAAATCAACACTTGATTTAATAAACCGGTCATATCACATACGACCCGACCAATAGAAAAATGCCTGATTAAAATACGGTATCATATATACGTATTTAATCGAGCTCCCACGCATATCTCATATGCACACCACATCGTTTCGCTTGAGCTAGGAAACTCCTGTGTGGGACTCTAAGACTCATCAATATGCCGGTAATAGGTGATGATCATATCAAACACCCACAAGCCACAAGCGGTCAGCTAAACGTAACGGCCACCTGGGTATTGAACGGTCAGAAGAAAAACAAGCGAACCTGTCAAAACTCCCGTCGAGCCAACTAGAAACACTTACCGTACAGTCCGGTCTCTTCGTCTGATATGCTGCATATCGAGTCTAGGGATGGTATCGTCGACCCCAATAACTCAATAAGTCATGCCGGTGTATGTCTCATAACAGATCGAGAAACCACTGATAACACTTATCAGTAAATCTCAACAGCCCTGGCCAGGAACTTCCTGTTATAGCCAATCGAGCATAGCGCAACATCAACCCCAATACCGGGAGAGACGAAACCCCTCCTATCACTCATTGCCTCCATGTGCCTCGGGACTGTACCCAAAATCCACCTGTTTGCATGACTCAGAAGAGCCGTGGTAGGGTGGAGATCAAAGTACGGTGGGAGGACACACAAGACTCTATGACGATCTCGGGTCTACAGACTAACCTGTACCAGTGTCATCTGAGAACTACTATCCGACGATAGATATAATACCACATAGGAGTTCTCGGCGAGTCTGTTCAGTGTACCCAGTCTCCACTGAGCACCCGTATAAAATCTTTGGTGTTACCACACCAGATGGATATGGGATCATCCATCACCCATCATATGGGACAAAAATGATATACGCTAGTCTACTCTGGAATATCGATGCCCCGTCTCGATACACCCACGACTAGGAACAGTTCAAGGATATGCTTATAAACTACACGTGTCCCACTAGTATGATCTGCATCATAGTCCCAGTAGTCAAGCAAATATCCTATGAGCTTTATCAACATGTACCAAAAGAGTAAGATGCATGATCAAATGAACATGTCAAGATAAAGTACAACCAGATAGCATACTATCATGTCGAGCAAGAATGTCCTCTGAATATATATATACACATACCGATACATCCACTATCATATAATGGCCTCTAGAGCATACATATATCCAACAATCTCCCACTTGCACTAAGGCCAATTATTGGCGTATCTCATACCCAACATCTCAAAAAGTCGCTCATGCTGCGGCAGAGGGAGGGCCTTGGTGAGTGGATCCGCGGTGTTATTCTTTGTATCTACTCTCCGAATCTCGATCTCACGGTGATCAACTATCTCCCGGATCAAATGATATCGCCTCAGGATGTGTCTGGATCGCTGATGGGACCTGGGCTCTTTGGCCAACGTCATAGCCCTATTATTATCACAATACAATGGTATTGGATCAATAATGGTTGGAACTATTCCTAGCTCCGAGATGAACTTCCTCATCCAGACGGCTTCCTTGGCAGCATCATTTGCAGCAATGTACTCAGCTTCCATCATTGAGTCTGCAACGGTATCTCGTTTGGAACTCTTCCAACATACCGCCCCTCCATTGAGGGTAAATACAAACCCTGAGATAGATTTGTTGTCATCCTTATCACTCTGGAAGCTCGAATCGGTAAAGGCATCCATTTGGAGATCCCCGTAACCATACACTAAGAACATTTCTTTAGTCCTTCGCAAGTACTTAAGAATGTTCTTCACAGCTGTCCAGTGATTCTCCCCTGGGTTGGATTGATACCTGCTTACTATACTTAGTGCATAAACTACATCAGGGCATGTATATATCATCGCATACATTATAGATCCTACGGCTGAAGCGTAGGGTATAATGCTCATGCGAGCTCTCTCTTCATCAGTCTTTGGGCAAAACTCCTTGGAGAGAGTGACTCCATGACTAGCGGGTAAGGCACCCCACTTGGAGTCTTCCATACTAAACCTCTTTAGGATGGTGTTAATGTACCTAGTTTGGGACAATCCCAACAACCTTTTAGATCTATCTCTATAGATCTTCATGCCCAATATGTATGAGGAATCACCCAGGTCCTTCATGGAGAACCTTTGTGATAAGAATAGTTTGACCGATTGTAGCATAGGAACATCGTTTCCTATCAGAAGAATTTCATCCACGTACAATACAAGGAATGTGACAGTACTCCCTACAATCTTCTTATAAACACAAGGTTCATCTGGATTTTTGACGAAATCAAACTCTTTGATGACATCATCAAAACAGATGTTCCAACTCCGTGATTCCTGCTTTAATCCATAAATGGATTTAAGCAACCTACATGCTTTCCCGCTGCTCCCACTATCAATGAAGCCCTATGGCTGATCCATATAAACGCATTCTTCTAAATCACTATTTAGAAAAGCCGTTTTAACGTCCATCTGCCAGATTTCATAGTCGTAGTGAGCAGCAATAGCAAGTAGGATCCGAATGGATTTAAGTATGGCTATAGGAGAAAAAGTTTCGTCATAGTACAGACATGGTCTTTGATGAAATCTTTCGCCACAAGACTTGCCTTATAGGTCTCCACCTACCCATCTACACCGATCTTTCTCTTAAAAATCCATTTGCACCCTACGGATTTTACCCCAGAGGGTACAACATCCAAAGTCCATACTTTGTTAGTGTACATAGACTCCATTTCGGATCTCATGGAATCCAGCCACTTCACAGAGTCACCACTCGTGATAGCTTGCTGAAAACTGGTAGGGTCATCATCATCCATGATGCAATCTTCTCTATCACCATCAATGAGAAAACCATAGTATCTCTCTGGTGGGCAAGAAGTCCTACCAGATCTATGGAGTGGCTGAGGTTCATAAGATTCAGTTGCAACACCAGGTTCAACCAAGTCGTCATTTGTAACTTGTGTCTCTAGAACCTCTTCTAGATCTACCACATTGCCATCAGTATCATTTGGAAAAATCTCATTTTCTAAAAATGTGGCATGTTGAGAAACAAACACCTTATGTTCCTCCTTGTGGTAGAAAAGATATCCAAACGAATGTTTTGGATATCCCACAAATATACATTTGACCAATCGTGTCTCGAGTTTGTCTGGATTCTGCTTTTTGACAAAAGCTGGACAGCCCCAAATCTTAACTCGTTTAAGAGATGGTCTCTTTCTATACCATATCTCATATGGAGTGGTAGACACGGTCTTGGTTGGAACTTTGTTCAACAAAAAAGCTGCAGTCTCCAATGCATACCCCTAAAAGGAGAGCGGTAACTCAGTATCACTCATCATGGATTGTACCATATCTAATAGGGTATGATTCCGCCACTCTGACACACCATTGTGCTGTGGTGTGTAAGGGGGGTGAGCTGAGAGAGAATCCCATTCTCTTTTAGGAAGTTCGAAAACTCTGTACTAAGATACTCTCCACCTCTATCGGATCGAAGTATTTTGATGCTCATTCCTGTTTGTTTTTCTACTTTAAGTTTGTAGGGTTCCTATGCACTCTCAAGAGGTCTCACAAGGCATCAACCATGCCAATTTTAGATTTTATGGGTGCCGAGAAACCCTAATACGGATCGTTGACTAGAAGTTTAGGCGAAACAGTAAACTAGTTAACAACTTAACTAAAGAAGAGAGGCTACAACCTTTGTAGATCCGGTTCTCCACTTCCTTAGCTCCACGTAGGCGTCCTCTCGCTGTCCATCTCCAATCCCGAACTCAAACGTCGGCTTCATCGAAGAATAGGGCGGACTAGGTCGTCGGCTTCGTGCCGAAGATGATCTACGTCGAGGTTGCACAAGTTCAAGCTCCAACTTCACCAAGTTGTGAAACTTGTGAAGAAAACACCCAAAACAACTTGGCAAGAGGTAGAGGGTGAAGAAATAGGAGGTGGGTTCACTTTAGAATTGGATTTCTCTCGCTTTAGCTCAAGTTGCCATTGATGGACCTTAAGCTTTTCTTGAAGAAGAAGATGATTAAGAAGAAAAAGAATATAATAAGTCTTATTTAAAAAAGAAACTAATATGAATACTTATCATATCTTGACCATGGTCAAGTGTAGAGATTAAACTAAGGTTAGTTGGAATGGTTAGGGTTAAGGATGAGATAAGGATGGTGGACTTTGTCAAAGCTTCAAGAAGCTTCAACATAGAAACAAAATAAGCCACCATTCTTAACTAAATCCTTTCCAAATAAATAAACAAATAAATAAATGAAAAACCAAAACCCTAATCATCACTTAACCATGGTTTAATCCTTTACACTTAACCACATTATCAAGTATCATCAAACATGATACAAATATGTGCACAAAAGTATATCACATATACTTCTTGCACATCAAGTGAGAAAATCCATTTAAAGTGAACCAATACTAGTTAATGCAATGCAATATATCAAATATATAATTATACATTAAATCATTAAATCAACATTTGATTCAATGATCCGGTCATGTCGCATATAACCGACTAGAATCCAATGTATCGATTTATCGAATCAATGATTCGATAACTAGGTCATATCGAATATAACCAATCGAAACATATATCGCGAGAATGAAATGCGGTATCACATACACGCATTATTCTCGGTCCTGCACATATCTCATATGCGCTCCTATTTCGTTTCGCTTGAGCCAGGAAACCTCTGTGTAGGACTCTAAAGACTCGTCAATACGCCGGTAGCAGATGATGATCATATCAAGCACCCACAAGCCGCAAGCGGTCTGCTAAACGTAACGGCCATCCGGGTATTGAGCGATCAGAAGATCGACGAGCTAGCCCGCTCACACTCCTGTGAATCCAACCAGTAACACTTACCGTACAGTCCGGTCTGTTCGTCTGATATGTCGCATATCAAGTCTAGGGGTGGTATACGTCAGACCCCAATAACCGATAAGTCGTACCGATGTGAGGCTCATAACGGGTCGAGAAACTACTGGTAACACTTACCAGCAAATCTCTGATCAGCCCTGGCCAGGGACTTCCCTGTTACGGCCAATCGAGCACTGCGCAACATCAACCCCCAATACCGGGAGAGACGAAACCCCTCCTATCGCTCATTGCCTCCATGTGACTCGGGACTGTACCCAAAGACCACCATTTTGCACGCCCTCGTGGACGTGGTAAGGTGGAGATCAAAGCACAGTGGGAATCACACAAGACTCTATGACGATCTCGGGTCTACAGACTAACCTTCACAAGTGTCACCTAAGAACTGCCATCTGACGTGAGGTATAATACCATCTGGGAGTTCTCGGCGAGTCCGTCCAGTGTACCCAGTCTCCACTGAGCACCCGTATACCATCTCTGATGTCAAACACCAATGGATATGAGATCATCCATTGCCCATCTCATGGGTCGAGAAGCGTATACGCTAGTCTACACTGGTATATCGATGCCCTGTCTCGATACACCCACGACTAGGGACCATGAAGGATGTACTTATGGACTACCATGTCCCCACTAGTATGATCTGCATCATAGTCCAGGTAGTCAAGTACACATCCTAAGGGCTTTATCAACATGTAACTATAAGACAGTTTAAAGAGACAAGTGTACATGTTAAGACAAAGAGTAACCAGATAGCATACTATCATATCGAGCAAGAAAGTCATCTCTATATATGTCCAAGCATCCAATATAATATACATCATCTGTACAATACTGGCCTCTAGGGCATACATACAACTAACAATCTCCCACTTGCACTAGGGCCAGCTGCTGTAGTATCGCATACCGAGCATCCCGAAGAGTCTCTCAAACTGTATCTGGGGAATGGCCTTCGTGAGTGGATCCGCCTTGTTGTCCTTCGTGTCAACTCTCCTGACCTCGATCTCCCGGTGATCAACTATCTCCCGGATCAGGTGATACCGCCTCAGAATATGCCTGGACCGCTGATGGGACCTGGGTTCCTTGGACAAAGCCACCGCTCCATTGTTATCGCAATACAAAGGTATTGGATGCTCAATGGATGGAACCACTCCAAGTTCTGTAATGAACTTCTTGATCCAGACAGCCTCTTTGGCAGCATCGTTGGCAGCGATGTATTCAGCCTCCATCGTCGAGTCTGCCACGGTTTCCTGCTTGGAACTCTTCCAGCTAACCGCCCCTCCGTAAAGGGTAAAAACAAAGCCCGACTGCGACTTAGAGTCGTCCTTATCACTCTGGAAGCTCGAATCGGTAAAGGACTCTACTTGGAGTTCTCCGTTACCATACACCAAGAACATATCTCTAGTCCTTCGCAAGTACTTGAGAATGTTCTTCACAGCTGTCCAGTGACTCTCTCCAGGATCTGCTTGATACCGACTCACTACACTTAGTGAGTATGCAACATCGGGTCTGGTACATAGCATCGCATACATGATAGAGCCTACTGCCGAAGCATAGGGTATCCCTTGCATGCGAGCTCTCTCCAAATCAGTCTTGGGAGACATCTCTTTGGAGAGAGTGAGTCCAGAGATCGTGGGCAAGTTCCCACGCTTGGATTCTTCCATACTAAACCTCTTTAGTATGGTGTCAATGTACCTGGATTGGGACAATCCCAATATCCGTTTGGATCTATCTCTATAGATCCTAATTCCCAATATGCAGGAGGCATCACCAAGATCTTTCATTGAGAATCTTTGTGATAAGAAGAGCTTGACCGATTGCAGCATAGGAATATCATTTCCTATCAAGAGTATGTCGTCCACGTACAATACGAGGAAGACAACCTTACTCTCTGCCACCTTCTTGTAGATACAAGGTTCATCTGGATTTTTGACGAAATCAAACTCTTTGATAACGACGTCAAAGCAGATGTTCCAACTCCGCGATGCTTGCTTTAATCCATAAATGGATTTAAGCAGCTTGCACACCTTCCCGCTGCTCCCACTGTCTACGAAGCCCTCTGGCTGAGTCATGTACACGCACTCTTCTAAATCACCATTTAGAAAGGCGGTCTTAACATCCATTTGCCAGATTTCGTAGTCATGATACGCAGCGATGGCAAGCATGATCCGGATGGATTTAAGCATAGCCACTGGAGAAAAGGTCTCGTCATAGTCCACACCTGGTCTTTGACGAAAACCCTTTGCTACAAGTCTAGCTTTGAAAGTCTCCACTTTCCCATCTACACCAAGTTTTTTCTTGAAGATCCACTTGCTCCCAATGGGTTTTACCCCTTCAGGAGCAACTTCCAAAGTCCATACTTTGTTGGTGTACATGGATTCCATCTCGGACCGCATAGCATCCAGCCATTTCACTGAGTCCCCACTCGTGATGGCCTGCTCGAAGCTAGTTGGGTCATCATCTTCCATGATGCAATCCTCACTGCCACCATCAATGAGAAAACCATAGTATCTCTCAGGTGGACGAGAAACCCTACTAGATCGACGGAGAGGCTGGGGTACGTCGGGCACCACTGAATCCTCTGGTTCTACTAAATCGTTAGTTGCAGTTTGTGGTGCTGGAACCTCTTCCAGCTCTACCTCTTTGCCATTAATTTCTTTTGCAAGAAATTCCCTTTCCAAAAAGGTGGCATGTTGAGCAACAAACACTCTTTGTTCCTCAGCTTGGTAGAAAAAATGTCCTTGAGAATTCTTAGGATATCCCACAAACTTGCAAAGGACTGATCGTGCCTCGAGTTTGTCCGGATTTTGCTTTTTGACATAGGCCGGACAACCCCATATCTTAATTCGTTTAAAATATGGTCTCTTCCCACTCCATATCTCATATGGTGTGGTAGGTACAGATTTAGACGGAACCAGATTCAATAGGTATATGGCTGTCTCAAGCGCATACCCCCAAAAGGAAATAGGTAACTCAGCATTACTCATCATTGAACGCACCATATCTAATAGGGTGCGATTCCTTCGTTCCGATACACCGTTGTGCTGTGGTGTATAAGGAGGAGTAAGCTGAGAGAGAATCCCATTCTCTTTTAGATAATCCAGGAATTCACTGCTTAAGTATTCACCTCCTTGATCAGATCGAAGAACCTTAATACTTTTGCCCGTTTGGTTCTCTACCTCGTGCTTATATTCTTTGAATTTCTCAAAAGCTTCAGGCTTGTGTTTCAACAGGAACACATGCCCGTATCTAGAGAGATCGTCAGTGAATGTAATGAAGTAGGAAGAACCATTTCTGGCGTGTGTAGACATTGGACCGCATACACCACTATGCACCAGTCCCAAGAGTTCAGTAACTCTTTCTCCGTGTCCCGTAAACGGAGTTTTGGTCATTTTTCCTTTGAGACATGAATGGCAAGTGTCATAAGATGATAATTCGAATGAATTCAAATATCCATTCTTATGCAACTTAGCTAGTCGTGTCTCATTGATATGGCCAAGTCTACAGTGCCACAAGAAGGATTCGTTCATTTCTGAGCTTTTCCTTTTGTGTGTGTTTTGTATATTGAAGACTGTATTTTGATTGAGAATGAATATGCCATTATGTAGCGAGCCTGATGCAATCAACCTTTGATCCAGGAATATGTTCATAACATTATCCTTTACTACAAAATTATATCCTTCTTTTCTTAATAAAGAAATTGATATAATGTTGCACATCATGTTCGGTATATAATAACACTCATTCAGGACTAGTGTATTACCATTTGGTAATACCAGGTGATATATGCCAACTGCTTTGGCTGCAACATTTGCCCCATTCCCTACTTGAACGGAATGATCACCTTTTCCCAGTTCTCTACCTTTCCGTAGCCCATGTAACTGCTTACATATGTGGGATCCTGATCCGGTATCTAATACCCAGGACGTAGGGTGAACTGAGAAACAGTTCTCAATAACAAACACACCCGAAGAAGGTGCATCAACATGTACGTTCTCCGTTTGGGCGGCGTGAGAATCTAGATATTCTCCTGTTTCCTGTTCAGTCTTATAACATTTATAAGATAGAACGGGTCCAACTTTCCCCTGCACAGTATAACATGCGGGTTCGGTCAATACATCCATATTATTATCTTGATTAAGGCATGAAATGGTCGCTACCTGGAGAGAGAGAGAAGAAAACACTTTAGCGTATGCTCGTGCAAGATCAGATTGGTTATTATCTTATCTAATCAGGATGGCTCCCACTGCTTTTTATCAAATCTTCCTTCAAACCTTAAAAGGAAAGACTAGCCGGGATTAATTACATACTACAAGTTCGCCAATCTTTCAGCCAGGCCAGTGTCGGTACTTTGAGGGAGGTCCCCCGTGCTTTCGCACGAACCTAATTAATGTAAACCTCGTTTTTCCAGAGGCGTAACCTCGTTAACACCTTTCTAGACACCTACTTGATCGGCTAATTGTAATGTGTAAAACTCTCCCAGGAGTAACTCTTACTCGCAGTGGGTATCGGGATCCAACTATCTCATAGAAGGTATGCAATCTCATTGCAAATTTCAACACTTGAAATTCCCGATAATGCTTTTGCCCCTAGCGATCTATGACCTTGACTAAGTCAACAAACCATAAATCGCAAGTCAAGTTCAACCCGTACATTTCCCGATTGAATTAAACCCACCCGTACAACCCTTGACTGAGTCAACAAGGCCGTGCGAATGCTCTAATCCAATCACATCTCATGTTGTTACAAATAAACATAATTTAGCTACCATACACTATGCCTTGACTAAGTCAACAAACATAGCACGAATACTAAATAATATCTATCTGAAATGACGGAGGGCTACGCGGGTTCTTTCAGAAAAAACCATGAGCGTAATGAACTTGATATTGTTGTAGAATCGAATGAAGTTTTGAAATGGAGTGATTTTGAGGCTTTTCTAGTTTTGCTAAAGGGGTCACTCCCGGTGAAGGGATCGTCGGCCCTTTCCTCGTCGAATGAGGTGCGGGATATATCATATATATCACTGTGCAAAGCAAAACTCAAAAACAATCAAAAGCAAACCGAGTGTGTAGCATATGCCAGTTATTACTAAAGGAGTCACTCCCGGTGAAGGGATCTCGGTCCTTTCCTCATCGAATAAGGTGCAGGGTATATCATATATACCGCTATGCAAAGCAAGAACTGTAGCTACCTGTTTTGTTTAAAATTTGATTCTACAACATCTTAGGTTTCTTTTCTTTCATTAATCACATTAATGAAGTCCCATCATTTAAATACCTAAACATCACAGATAAATACGACGTACACTTATGCCATCCGCATTAGCCTCGATGTCCCCTTGTGCACCGTTAGGTTAGGTAACTAACGACAGAGCAGGGCAGGGCTAGTGCGGGTGCAAAACATAAGTAACGTCTATATAATATATCATATATACTATATACTGTATCTATCACAGAACATCACATGATCACATCACAGATATCGCAGCAGAAGAAACATATGAAATATTGGATATACTAGGACGTCCGTGTTTTCAATACGAGCCAGTATAAAACACGGATTCCACGGTCGTGATGAATAGCCAATCCCACACCCCTAGACCCCTACGAGAGCGGCAAGCAACCCTGCCAATTCTAGGGTTAGGAGACCCGGACTCGACTCCTCGAGATGGTCTCCCACTGGACCCTAGAACCCGGTTACTTGTGCTCCCCTCCTTGGGTCTATCCTAGTGCAGAAAAGTAAATAATATACAAAGGGTGACAACTTCCACAACCTGGAAGTGCCCCAATAAAAGAATATTACATACAAGTTTTTACATGAATGAAAATGAAAAACACTCATCTCACATAAAAACCCCCGGCTATTCAAACACGACAATCCAATATAACATATCCAGCAACACATAACATCACATGTCATCAACGTAAGTAAATATGCGCATCCCAATTGTCGTTGACATATAGCAACGAAACCGGCGATATCACATATTACACTTACGGTCACAGAAATGAAAGTGTAAAACTACAACAATTGGAATCCGCAACTTCTTTAGACATCGCATGCCTAATCAAATGAAATACTTAGACATCACATGCCTAACAGTTATAAACCCCGCATTTTAGTCTCATTATCGAAAACTCTTTTCAATATCAAGTGAAACTAAACTGCTAGATTTATAACATTCATTCAGTTATCTCATAACTGTTTGTGAATTCCAATTATTGTATCACATTCCAGATAAACAGAAAATGTTAAACTTTCCGATCGAACAGTCGAATACCCAAGTTTTCCCGATACAGCTCAACACATGAAATAAGTCTAACAACATTCAGTTCGTGCCTCAGTACCAACGGTCCAGCCGTAGAAGGGTCAAGCCAACGCCTCACATGTGGCACGCCGTACTGCCCCAAACCCGAAGGTTCAAAGGGCAGTTCAAGACGGTCACATAATCGAGTTAAGGTTTGTTGTCTTCTAGAGGGTCCATCGCGTTACTTGCACTACTTAGAACGTCGTTAAACTACGGAAAAATCCAACACTTGGAAATTTCCCGACAGGGAAAAAGTTGGGTATTTATATCCGGTCGAACTTTTTAACATATCAAAAAATTATCCGGAAAAACACTTAGACAAGGTTCGATAATCCGATCGAAACATCGTTTCCCAATTTAACCCCAGAACACTCAACTTAAGAGCCAATTTAAAAATTCCCAGAAAACTCAGAATAATTAATCAGGAATTACTGTGCAAACACTTAGGGCTGACGTCACCAAAGAGCCGCGGAACCGCCGCAGAAGCTAGGCTTCTGCCGCGGTTCCGCCGCACAAAGTACTGTTCATGGGAAACTTTTTGCACCGTAATTCTTAGATTTCATTGCTGAATTTTTTAAGCATTTTTAATTGACAAAAAACCACAAATTTGGAAAAAGTCCAGAGAGCATTATCGGGTTAGGGTTTCGGGTTCGTTCGGACTTCAAACTCCGTTTAGACTTCGCCTAAGGCTCTAGCTTGGCTCTGATACCACTGTAGGGTTCCTATGCACTCTCAAGAGGTCTCACAGGGCATCAACCATGCCAATTTTAGATTTTATGGGTGCCGAGAAACCCTAATACGGATCGTTGACTAGAAGTTTAGGCGAAACAGTAAACTAGTTAACAACTTAACTAAAGAAGAGAGGCTACAACCTTTGTAGATCCGGTTCTCCACTTCCTTAGCTCCACGTAGGCGTCCTCTCGCTGTCCATCTCGAATCCCGAACTCAAACGTCGGCTTCATCGGAGAATAGGGCGGACTAGGTCGTCGGCTTCGTGCCGAAGATGATCTACGTCGAGGTTGCACAAGTTCAAGCTCCAACTTCACCAAGTTGTGAAACTTATGAAGAAAACACCCAAAACAACTTGGCAAGAGGTAGAGGGTGAAGAAATAGGAGGTGGGTTCACTTTAGAATTGGATTTCTCTCGCTTTAGCTCAAGTTGCCATTGATGAACCTTAAACTTTTCTTGAAGAAGAAGATGATTAAGAAGAAAAAGAATATAATAAGTCTTATTTAAAAAAGAAACTAATATGAATACTTATCATATCTTGACCATGGTCAAGTGTAGAGATTAAACTAAGGTTAGTTGGAATGGTTAGGGTTAAGGATGAGATAAGGATGGTGGACTTTGTCAAAGCTTCAAGAAGCTTCAACATAGAAACAAAATAAGCCACCATTCTTAACTAAATCCTTTCCAAATAAATAAACAAATAAATAAATGAAAAACCAAAACCCTAATCA
The DNA here is from genome assembly GCA_030015575.1 of Agapanthus africanus. Taxonomy (NCBI): domain Eukaryota; kingdom Viridiplantae; phylum Streptophyta; class Magnoliopsida; order Asparagales; family Amaryllidaceae; genus Agapanthus; species Agapanthus africanus. Next base: position 860,501,108 of record JASDDO010000022.1, on the reverse strand, counting down.
TCACTTAACCATGGTTTAATCCTTTACACTTAACCACATTATCAAGTATCATCAAACATGATACAAATATGTGCACAAAAGTATATCACATATACTTCTTGCACATCAAGTGAGAAAATCCATTTAAAGTGAACCAATACTAGTTAATGCAATGCAATATATCAAATATATAATTATATATTAAATCATTAAATCAACATTTGATTCAATGATCCGGTCATGTCGCACATAACCGACTAGAATCCAATGTATCGATTTATCGAATCAATGATTCGATAACTAGGTCATATCGAATATAACCAATCGAAACATATATCGCGAGAATGAAATGCGGTATCACATACACGCATTATTCTCGGTCCTGCACATATCTCATATGCGCTCCTATTTCGTTTCGCTTGAGCCAGGAAACCTCTGTGTAGGACTCTAAAGACTCGTCAATACGCCGGTAGCAGATGATGATCATATCAAGCACCCACAAGCCGCAAGCGGTCTGCTAAACGTAACGGCCATCCGGGTATTGAGCGATCAGAAGATCGACGAGCTAGCCCGCTCACACTCCTGTGAATCCAACCAGTAACACTTACCGTACAGTCCGGTCTGTTCGTCTGATATGTCGCATATCAAGTCTAGGGGTGGTATACGTCAGACCCCAATAACCGATAAGTCGTACCGATGTGAGGCTCATAACGGGTCGAGAAACTACTGGTAACACTTACCAGCAAATCTCTGATCAGCCCTGGCCAGGGACTTCCCTGTTACGGCCAATCGAGCACTGCGCAACATCAACCCCCAATACCGGGAGAGACGAAACCCCTCCTATCGCTCATTGCCTCCATGTGACTCGGGACTGTACCCAAAGACCACCATTTTGCACGCCCTCGTGGACGTGGTAAGGTGGAGATCAAAGCACAGTGGGAATCACACAAGACTCTATGACGATCTCGGGTCTACAGACTAACCTTCACAAGTGTCACCTAAGAACTGCCATCTGACGTGAGGTATAATACCATCTGGGAGTTCTCGGCGAGTCCGTCCAGTGTACCCAGTCTCCACTGAGCACCCGTATACCATCTCTGATGTCAAACACCAATGGATATGAGATCATCCATTGCCCATCTCATGGGTCGAGAAGCGTATACGCTAGTCTACACTGGTATATCGATGCCCTGTCTCGATACACCCACGACTAGGGACCATGAAGGATGTACTTATGGACTACCATGTCCCCACTAGTATGATCTGCATCATAGTCCAGGTAGTCAAGTACACATCCTAAGGGCTTTATCAACATGTAACTATAAGACAGTTTAAAGAGACAAGTGTACATGTTAAGACAAAGAGTAACCAGATAGCATACTATCATATCGAGCAAGAAAGTCATCTCTATATATGTCCAAGCATCCAATATAATATACATCATCTGTACAATACTGGCCTCTAGGGCATACATACAACTAACAAAGTTTGTACTCCTTGAATTTCTTGAAAGCTTCAGACTTATGCTATAATAAAAACACATGACTGAATCTTGAGAAATCATCAGTAAATGTTATGAAGTAAGAAAAACCGCCTCTCGCATGTAGACATTGGCCCACATACATCACTATGTATGAGGCCCAAGAGCTCTGTAGCTCTTTCTTCGTGTCCAGTAAACGGAGTTTTGGTCATTTTCCCTTTGATACAAGACTGACAAGTCGCATAAGATTTATACTCAAAAGGATTTAAATATCCATCTTTATGAAGCTTGTTTAGTCTTGTTTCATTAATATGACCAAGTCTACAATGCCAAAGAAAAGCTTCATTTATATCTGAAAATTTTCTTTTATTTGTGTGTTGTATGTTGAAAACTGTGTATTGATTAAGGACGTATATCCCGTTATTAAGTGTACCACAACCAATCAACTCTTGATTCAGTTTAATGTTCATAACATTGTACTACAATACAAAATGATATCCTTCATTGTCTAACAAAGAAACATATATTATATTACAAAGCATGCTTGGTACAAAATAACATAGGTTCAAAACCAATATACAACCTGACGGTAACCCCAGGTGATACTCTCCCACTGAAACTGCATGTACATTGGAACCATTTCCAAGTCGTAGAGTATGATCACCGGTCTTCAAAACTCTGCTATTTCTCAACGCCTGCACAGAATTGCAGATATGAGAACCCGAACCGGTATCCAATACCTAGGAAGCAGAGTTTATAGAAAAACGGTTTTCAGTTACGAACACACCTGAAGCTGAAGCATCACCATGCTTCCTTTTCTTGAGATCAAGGTACTCAGTACAGTTCCGCTTCCAGTGCCCCGTATTCTTGCAGTGAAAACATTCTCCTTTTCCTGACTTCTCAACCTTGGATTTGTCTTTCCCTGGTGCCTTCTTGATTCCACCTCTCAGTTTGGTGGATTTCTTCTTATTCCTTCCCTTGGCCTTGGCTTTTAGGACGGAAGAGGAAGATTGTCCAACAATCAGAGAGGGAGACTTCGCTTTAAGCGTGCTCTCCGCACTTTTCAACATATTGAGAAGTTCGGGTAGTGACTTCTCCATAGCATGTTGAAGTTTACTATGAATTGAGCAAAGGCAGGGGGAAGAGACTGAAGAACAATATCAGTATACTGTTCGTTATCCGTTGTCCATCCGAGGTCCACAAGCTCTTCAATAAGAGCTATCATCTTCAAAACGTGATCGCCTACTGGTGTGCCAGGAGCCATCCGCATCTGAAACAACTTTCGAGATTCTTCATATCTCAGGGTCCGAGATTTCTCCCCATACAACTCTTTTGTATGGAGAAAGATGGATTGAACATCCATCTGCTCGTGCTGCTTTTGATGTGTATTGTCCATCGATGCAAGCGCAAGGCATTTGGCAGTAGCACAGTCAATATCTCACGTTTTGCGGATCTCCTTATCCGCAACAGAAGATTCAGGGCCTGGAGTAGGTGGGGCTGAGGCAGTGAGGACATATGATACTTTATCATATGTGAGAGCAATGTTAATGTTTCTCTGCCAGTCTTTATAGTTCGGTCCCGTTAGCTTATTTTTCTCTAATAGTAGCTTAAATCCATTCATGGTTATCTGCCATTAGGAGAGAGAAAATAATACACTCAGCGAAAGATCTTGCAAAGATCAGATTGGTTATTATCTTATCTAATTGATGTTTCCCACTGCTTTTATCAAATTTTCCTTCAAACCTTAAAAAGAAAACTAGCCAGGATTAATTACATTCTATAACGACGCTAACCGTTCAGCCAGGCCAGTGCTGGTACTATGAGGGAGGTTCCCTGTGCTTTCGCACGGACCTAATTAAAATAAATCTCGTTTTCCCAGAGGCGTAGCCCGTTGACACCTTTCTAGACACCTAATGGATTAGGTAATTGTAAAGTGCAAAACACTCCCGAGAGCAACTCTTGCTCACAGTGGGATCGGGATCCTACTATCTCATAGAAGGTATGCAATCTTATTGCAAATTTCAACTCTTGAAACTCCCGATATGGTTTTTACTCCTAACACTCATGATCTTGGCTATGGTCAACATATCATAAGCACTAGTCAAGTTCTACCCGTCATTTCATAACTAATTAGACCCACCCACATGACCCTTGGCTATTGTCAACATAATCATGTGACTGTCCTAATTAATCGCATCATATGTTGTGTAGGAAGACATCACCTAGCTACCGTACACTACGCCTTGGCTATAGTCAACATACGTAGCACGAATACTAAGTACTCTACTTCCTAAAATGATGGAGGGTTGCGAATAGTTTTTAAGAAAACTTTTAACGCTTTAAATTTGATATCGTTGCAGAATCAAATGGGTTTAAAAGGAGTGGCTTAAGCTCCGCACTTTGAAAACTTGCTTTTTCATAAAAAGCCGAGTAGGTTTCAAATCCGATTCTACAACATCTTTTAGGTTCATTTTTCTTTACATTAATCTCATTAATGTAGTCCCATCATTTAAGTCCTTAAGCCATCACAGAAAAGAAACGAAAATACAACGTACGCTTATGCCATCCGCATTCGCCACAATGTCCCGTTATGTACCGTTAGGTTACTTAACTTACGGCATAGTGGGACGGGACTAGCGCGAATGTAAAACATAAGCAACGTTTATTATATATCATATATATAATATACCATTCGTCTCAACATATAAAGTGATCACATCACAGAATATCAACAGCAGAAGCACATATGAAAATATAGGATATTCTAGGAGGTCCGTATTTTGTATTTAGCCAACAATAGAAAATACGGATTCCACGGTTGCGATCAATAGCCAAGCCCACACCCCTAAACCCCTATGAGAGCGGCAAGTGACCCTACCAATTCTAGAGTTTAGGAGACCGGTCTCAACTCCTCAAGATGGCCTCCCACTGAACCTTAGAACCCGGTCACTTGTGCTTCCCTCCTTGGGTCTATCCTAATGCGGAAAAGTAAATAATATACAACAATGGTGACATCATCCTCAACCCGGAAGTGGCCCAAATAAAAGAATATTACATACAATTAATTTTACATGAATGAAAATAAAAACTCTCATCTCACATAAAACCCCCGGCCATTCATTCACGACGATTATGTACATCATATCTCAGCAACACATAACATCACATGTTATCAACGTAAGTAAGTATGCGTACCCCGATTGTCGTTGATGTATAACAACGAAAACGGCGATACACCACATACTACACTTACGGTTGCAGAAAAGAAAGTGAAAAACAACAACAATTGGAATCATCACTTTCACATATATCTAGACGATGTTAAGCGTTTTGATCGAATCAACAAACACCCATAAATTACCCCGAGAGCTTAACACTTGAGCAAAATTAAAATACTCAAAAACGTGCCACAGTGTCTATGGACCAGCAATAGAAGGGTCAACCCTTGCCTCACCTATGGCACCACGGAACTACGGCAAACCCTAAGGTTTGGCCGCGGTTCCATAGTCATAAGATCGAGTTAGCGTTACGTTCTTCTAGAGGGCCCATAGGGATACTTGCACGATCTTCCGAATTTTTTCAACTTGGGAAATTCCAACACATGAAAATTTCAGAGGGGGTCTTAATGTGGGGTTTGAAGTTCGTTCGAACTGTTAAATATTGTCTAGGTTACCATTACAATGTTAAAATATACGACTACGAAACACTCCGTATTAGCCCCATATTAAAATTAACATCACATGAAATTTTGGACTAAACAAGCAATACCTGAAACCCCAAAATCTACAGACTAGAGCACAGGAGAAAATCGAGGCAAATCAGGGCACAAAGGGCCGGCCTCCTCGGTTTTTTAGGGTTTGTCATCGGGTCAAATCCAATGGATTGGCCTCGTTTTTCACCTGTGTTCTATATGCATCACATGCAAGCTTCTACAATTGCTATAATAATTTTTAAAGATCGTTTTAAAATCAACAGAGAGCAGAATCCAGGGTTTCAGAAATCCATATTTTCGGAGTTGTTTTGGTTTCGTATTAAATTTAACATTGTCTAAATTTCTAGCTTGGCTCTGATACCACTGTAGGGTTTCCTTAGCACCTTGCCTAGGGTTTAGAAGCATCAAACATGCCACATTAAAAATTTTAGGGGGTGCTAAGCAAACTAACCTAGGAATCGAACTAGAAAGTTTGGGTAACGACTTATAGTATCACATACTATGAAGTAACTATCACTAAGTGTAGAGAAATACAACCTTTGTAGACCTCCTCTTATGACTCCTTGGATCTCCTAGAGTTTGAACCGGCTTGCTTGAATCCTTCCAAGTCCACGATGATCCACCCGGAGTCCCTTTGCTTAAGCTCCTAGCTTCACTTGATCTATGAAGAAGTGGAGCAAACAATCTACACTGATGAACTAGACTAGTGTAGAATGGTGATGTGGTTTGTATTCTCACTTCAAAACCCTTTCTTTTTGTGTATCTCACTCACTAGAAAACTCAAGAGAGCATGAGAGAGGAAGAAGAAGAAGATGGCAAAGCTTGAGCTCAAGTTTTTTTATTATCTCTTAATTAAAAGAGAAAAGAAAAAGAATATATATGAGAGTCACACTATCAACAAACCATGGTAAATAAATATCTAGATATTTTTGTAGATGAGTTAATGAACAAAGGAAATTAAACCCATGGTTGAAGTTATGGTTAAAGAGAGAAGAGTGTAGAAACATTCACCATGCTTAATTTCCTTTTTTTCCTTTTTCTCAATAAAAAAAATATACATATATTCATTCCATGTGAGTCTTGCATTGCCATCTCTAATGTATCAACAACCATGACAAATATGTATGCATGTAAGTGTGCATTCACATCATCATGTGCATGTATAAATATATATGCATACATGCATGCATACATCCAAAGTAGAAAAGGTTTAAAGAAGTGAGCTAAAAGTCAATATTAAATCAACACTTGATTTAATAAACCGGTCATATCATATACGAATCGACCAATAGAAAAAAATCCCGATTAAAATACGGTATCATATACACGCATTTAATCGAGCTCCTGCGCATATCTCATATGCACACCACATCGTTTCGCCTGAGCTAGGAAACTCCTGTGTGGGATTCTAAGACTTGTCAATACGCCGGCAGTAGGTGATGATCATATCAAACACCCACAAGCCGTAAGAGGTCAGCTAAACGTAACGACCACCCGGGTATTGAGCGATCAGAAGAAAAACAAGCGAACCTGTCAAAACTCCCGTCGAGCCAACTGGCAACACTTATCGTACAGTCCGGTCTCTTCGTATGATATGCTACAGATCGAGTCTAGGGATGGTATCGTCGACCCCAATAACTCAATAAGTCATGCTGGTGTATGGCTCATAACAGATCAAGAAACTACTGATAACACTTATCAGTAAATCTCAATAGCCCTGGCCAGGGACTTCCTGTCATAGCCAATTGAGCATAGCGCAACATCAACCCCAATACCGGGAGAGACGAAACCCCTCCTATCGCTCATTGCCTCCATGTGCCTCGGGACTGTACCCAAAATCCACCTGTTTGCACGACTCAGTAGAGCCGTGGTAGGGTGGAGATCAAAGTACAGTGGGAGGACACACAAGACTCTATAACGATCTCGGGTCTACAGACTAACCTGTACCAGTGTCACCTGAGAACTGCTATCCGACGATAGATATAATACCACATAGGAGTTCTCACCAAGTCCGTTCAGTGTACCCAGTCTACACTGAGCACCCGTATACAATCTTTGGTGTTACCATACCAGATGGATATGGGATCATCTATCGCCCATCATATGGGACAAGAATGGTATACGCTAGTCTACTCTGGAATATCGATGCCCCGTCTCGATACACCCACGACTAGGAACAGTTCAAGGATATTCTTATAAACTACACGTGTCCCACTAGTATGATCTGCATCATAGTCCCAGTAGTCAAGCAAATATCCTATGGGCTTTATCAACATGTACCAAAAGAGTAAGATGCATGATCAAATGAATATGTCAAGATAAAGTACAACCAGATAGCATACTATCATGTCGAGCAAGAATGTCCTCTGAATATATATATATATATATATATATATATATATATATATATATATATATACACATACCGATACATCCACTATCATATAATGGCCTCTACGGCATACATATATCCAACAGATCGGATAGAAGCTTCTAGGAAAACCACTTGGACACCACAAACCACGTCATATCAATCTTTTCAAACTTTCAACCCTCCTCATGTTGATACCCCTTCTGAAGGAAATGTGGCGACTCTTAAACCGATGTCCATTGCTGAACGTATTATGCAATCCCGTAGCCGGCTCTTAAACCGACTTCTTTTTCTAAGCTTCTGATGGGATTCCTTTGTTTACTCTCTCTTTTTTTCTTCACTCTCCGTCCTCCCTTGAGACTTGAAGTCTCTGGTCCTTTATATAGTGGAGAGAAGTTTGTTTAATTCTGAGAAAATCTCTCATTGAGAGATCCTAATTGATTTAATTGGTTTCAGAATTGACTTGGGGAATTTTTCCCACCATTGGATCTTTGATCTAAGGGTTTCTGTTTTACAGAACATATTTTTCTTGTTTTTAACAAGATTGGGAAAATATTTTCCCATATGCAGAATCTTATTCTGTAAAATAGTAATTTTTTAAACCATCATTGGTTTTTTAATCCAAGGGTGCTCGGCTTAACAGAGTACAATCTCTCTTTGTTTAGAAAGATATGGAAAATATTTTCCATCTCATGGGATCTTTAATCCGCCAACTTTCCGTTTAACAGAAAATATCACTCCTCACTTAAAAAGATCAATATAATTTAATTCAATGCTTAATCACCATTAGATCTTTGATCCAACGGTTCCTTGTTGAGTAGAATTTAATTCTACGTAGGGAGGTGCTCTCACGTGTTCAACACATGAGGCTTATTTATTTTGTCAGTTGTTTGATTGCAGCGCCTATATGCTTTGCATATAGGCGCTCACGTGTTTAACACGTGAGGATTATTAGCCTATAGTTTGTTTGCATTGCAGTGCCTATATGCGTTGCATATAGGCACTCACGTGTTAAACACGTGAGGCTCCATTAGCCTAGTAGTTTTTTTAATTGCAGTGCCTATATGCGTCGCATATAGGTACTCACGTGTTAAACACGTGAGGCTGTTTTAGTTTAACAGTTGCTTTGTTTGCAGTGCCTATATGCGTTGCATATAGGTGTCCACGTATTTAACACGTGAGGCTTTGAATAGTGGGGAACTTTCCCTTACCCTTTTTTTATAAGGGAACATTATCGAAGAAGGCTGTGAAGTTCGCCAAGCTTGATGATCCGTTCGGGTTTAGCTTGGACAAATTGCATACTGCAGATGTGGACTTAAAGCAGTTCTTATTCCGGACACCCCTATCGTCCCTTTTGCAGAAATAGCTGCTCCGGATATTGACGAGGAAACGTTTTTCATGTGCTTCATTGGTTTGTGGCTGAGCTGGTTTACACTCCCAATGCACCCTCGCTACATGAGACCGTCTGTTTTCTATCTGGCTCATCGCGTTCTGGCGTGGACGTGTCTGGCTGTTGGGGTTGCAAGACTGGCCTACTTGTATCATGGTCTAAGTAAAGCGGCCGACACTACCCAGCCTGGTTTGAAGCCTATAAATCTCCCTTTGCATTACTTCACCTCATGGATCGAGATGCACATGTTGGGTGCCTTTCATGTGCACAAAAGACCTAAATTTTATGAAAGGTACGATTTCCCTCGTGTCATGCAATTGGTTGACGCTTCTTTTCAGAACCCAACACAGCGAGAGGCTCGGTGATTGCTCCTGCATCCGCGCATAGTTGGAGACAGCATGACCTTTGTTGCTCGGCGATCGCTTCACGATGTTTCTAAGGATGGAGCTTCTGCTTTGAGGGCCCGGGAGATCGCGCATTTGTATTCCATCAGGCCGAGTTTCCTAGTATTCAGGCAAAATGCATCGTTGTTATTCATGAGGTATAACCCGCATCGTTTTGCTCAGCAATCTGGCTGTAACCAAGGCGTTCCTCTTGAAGCATTTCTCGTCAATCCGGTTGCTACAGAGGAGAGCGTTCGCAATGCGGCGCACCATTTTATGTAGCTGAATACGAGGTCTCATTTTCTGATTGCTGAGCCGAATCATATCCCGAAGGCTTCCAATGCTTACATTTCCTGCTATCAGCATGCAACGGGTGCCGTTATCAAGGAAGAAAGACGGATGCTTCTCAATCATAAGTATTCTTCCCCGGCCAGTAATCCCGCGGTTCCGCTGAAGCGACGGGCAGTTGTCCATCTTTCCTTGAGAGAGAGCAACGCAGTTGTAGTTCCGTGAGCCTTTCCAATAGTGTCGATGGCTAAGCCACAACCGGACATAAGTGCTCCTGGTAATGTGATGGCTGCGACGTCTCATGAGTCGGGTATTGGCTCAGAAATCGGGACTCACCGTTCCATGAAGCCTGTAAAGAAAAAGCTTTTATCGTCGGGTGTTGTTACCGGCTCACAGAAGAAGAAGAAATCCTTGTTTTCAGCTGATGTTGTATTTGGTCAGGAGTCTCATGCTCTTTATAGCGAAGGCTTGTCCGAATACGGCAGCAACGACAGTCTATTTGAAGCTTCTACTGAAGAGAATGTCGCTACTGACCTTCAGGCTGCTATTGAGGCTTCTGAGAGATTGGCTCGCGAGCAAGCAGCATTTGCTTCTCTTGCAGCGTCAGGTATATCTCATTTATACTCTTTTTTATATTTTAGCATTTATTACTTTTTATTAATGCTCTTTTCTTAACAGGCATCTCCACCGAAGAGGCTCTTTTGGCGTCCCTCAAAACATTCGAGGAAGAGGAGAGGATTCGTGCTTCTATGGGCCTCGGTATGATTCGGTTTATGACGCTTTTGAATACACATATTTAGCTCATTTTGTTCACACCCTGACTTCTCTTTTATTACAGGAACCACCACGACTTGTGTTATTCCGAGTGCGATGACATCTTTAGGCGGTGGTACGGAGGATATCCCTCCTTCGATGGCACCTACGGAGCCTTCAGAGCTACCAGCTACCATTGAGGTCACCCTAGAACCGCTATGGGAAGTGTCACTAAAGTAGCCGATGACGGACATTGCAGCCGATCCAGAGGCTGAGCCTGATTCGGATAAAGACGTTCTCCTGTCTATGATTCTGAAGAGATCTCTCAGCACGGCTAAAGCCGAGAGGAAGCGTCAGAAGCACGCAACGAAGGAGTGTCAGGCTAGCTTGGCCACAGGTGTGGGTTTGAGTGATATACGACCCCCTGATGTTCCCATGGAGGACATTCTTTCTGCCTTGTCAACCGCTCATAGGCAGATTGCGCTCGCAGCTCGTGAAGAGGCTGAGCGGTTACTTCAAGATAAGACATCACACGATATCTTAATGAAATCTAGTAGGACTTATTTACTTTTCCAGGTTTCTTTCTACAGCAGTTTTTCTTGAATTATAACACATTTTTCTTAAAATGGCACAGAAGGGCCGAGTTCAGGTGTCAGTGTTGCGGGTGAGGTGCCAGCGTCTGGGGGTTCTGGCACGCCGAGCCTTTATTTTGAATCTGAGATTGTTCCAGCTGCCACTTCTTCTCCTTGTGGATCCCCGATATCTGCAGATGACGCTAGCGTAATGACGATCCTTATTGATTCGGGAGATGAAGGAGCAGACGTTGAGTCCGTCTTCCCGGTGATAGTGGAAATCGAGGATGCTGTCATAACTAGTGACGCTCCAGATACCGGTATGGTCTCTGCCCAATCAGGTATTTCTCGTGTTATCACTTTTGGGTTCTCAGTCCTGCTAGACACATTCGCTAATATCTCCTTTATTTTGAATATAGGTGCGGTAAACCCTGGCGGTGTGCTGATTGAAGAATCCCCGTCAGCCGTCACCATGACTGTCGTTGTTCCACCTATCTCTTTCGCTCCCCCCCAAGTTCTCTCGGGTTCAGCGACGGAAGGTAAAGATCTTTTATTTCCTCATTTCAGTATTGATATTACTTCTTTGATTAATTTCTTTACCGTATATTGTTGCAATCCTGCAGGAGTGCTTTTAAACCGCTTATGCCAAATGTTAACCTCGCACTTTGCTTTCCAATCAGGATCTATCCCTCCTTCTGGCGTTGGTCAGTATATCTTTCATTAATTATTTCATCTTTTCATAGGTAACCCCTCCCGTATTGACCACAGTCTTACGGCTCGAAAGAGGGGACGAAGAAATAGCTGAGCCCTTTATGCTCCTTGATTTTCCCATTTGAACTATTGGTAGGTTAGATTTCATTCCTCATTTTTATACTTTAGGCTAAAATCTGACCCTTCTTTGTGCGTGTTTTATTCCGTAGCAGCTACACCAGCTTTCGAGTCTCGTATTTCTATGCCCGTGTGGCCTTTCGCTAAACGTCAATCTTCCAGAGGTACGACAAATAGCAGGTGAATGCTAAGTGAATTTATTGAAGACCTTAATGTCGAAGCTCTCACTTCTGTTGCGGACTTTGCGGACGAAGTCAACCCCATGCTGGCGACTCTTGTGACTTTCCATAATGAAGATTTCATCGGCATCTGGGTTGACTACTATAATCGAATTGAGGCTTGCCTCTATAAGATCGAGTACAAACGTCTTGCGCCTGAGGCATTATCCTTGAAAGCTCAATTGGTCGCATGGATCAAGAAAAGTGCCGCTTTCATTCAATACTTCGAGCAGAAGCTAGTCCTGAAGCAGAAGGAGCATGAGATGGCTATCAGCGAATCAAGCCAATTGCGTGCCCAGGTCAAAGCGAATGCTGCACAACTCTAAGTTATCTTTGAAAATCTTCAACAATGCATTTCTGAAGGAGTGGAACTGAGGCAGAACCTTGACTCCACTGAGCGAGGAATGCGAGACTGCGAAGTTGCTAAGCAGGAAATTTCTGAGAAGCTTTCTTCATGCTTGCAACAATGGGCTCAAGTCGAAGCAATATTGGCCACAGTAATGGAGCGTGAGAAGGAGCTACGACAAGAGAGTGAACGGGTCGCCAATTTATTGAAAGCCCCGCCCTCTTAAAGGCTAGAATTGTATCCCTCTCTTTTTTTATATAAATTGTATATTTCAAACATTTCTATTCATGAATAAAGAATATACATTCTTTTCTTTTGCATGCACTCCTCTGTGTTAGATGTCTTGATCTAGCGCGATGTAGTTTACGTACTCATTTCGAAGTCTCTAGTTTATGCACTCATTTCAGAGTCTCTAGTTTATATACTCATTTTGGAGTTTGGAGTTTATGTACTCATTTCGGAGGTTGTAGTATATTCTCTCATTTCGGAGTCTCTAGTTTATGTACTCATTTCGGAGTTTGTAGTTTATGTACTCATTTCGGAGTTTGTAGTTTATTCACTCATTTCGGAGTCTCTAGTTTAAGTACTCATTTCGGAGTTTGTAGTTTATGTACTCATTTCGGAGTGTTTTTAGTTACCTCCCTTGGGTTTACAGGTAAACTTGTCCTAACGTTGTATGTAGATAACCCCCATTCTTTATGACAGGGGTCCGCTAGGTTTGTAGTACTAGGGTTTTAGTCCGTGGTACCGTCGCGTTGGCTGATATATTCCTCGATATGCAATCTTTAAGTCGCTGTTCGAGTAGCTCCATGACTGTCGTATCTTTGATCTTTTCGGGGGCTGGACAAGACGTCTTCAAGTAATCTCCCTAGGTCATATTATCGTCGGAAGAGCAAGCGTTAAGAATTTTCCATGACGCTTTTTACTTGAGATTAGGCTCAATTTGGAGCCCCGATGAGTCATAACCGCACCCTTCTGGGGTGGGATGATCTCCAATAGCCTTTTGGGCTTTATATGAGTTGCTGTCAAGACCCGAAACTAGGAATATGCCGTCAATTCGATTTTTGATTTGAATATGTCGCGCCGATTCTTTGCAAAAGTAGGGTATACATCTGTAGTACCTCTATGCTGTATGTATTGCAATTGAAGTCCGGAGCTAGGAACATACCATCGCTCCAATTTCATTTGATAGCTGCGTCCGCATCCTGCTGAAATGAGGGGGGATACCAGGATAATCCCTAGGTTGTATACGTACCGTCGAGACCTGGAGCTAGGATTTTGTCGTTACTCCATTTTTACTTTGACTCTTGAGTCTTTTGTTGATGTTGCATTTGCATCCTGCTGGAATGAGAAGAACGTCAGGGTGATCTCTAGGTTTTAGATGTTTCCACTAAGACCCGAAGCTAGGATTTTGCCATCACTTTATTTTTATTTGATTGTTGTGTCTGCCCCTACTAGAATGAGGAAGGGGGGCACAGGGATAGTCTTTAGGTTGTATATGAACCGTCAAGACTTAGAGTTAGGATTTTGCCATTACTCCATTTTTGTTTCGACCCTTGGGTCTTTCTTGTTTGATGGTAACGTTGCGTTTGCATTCTTCCGGAATGAGAAGGAACGCCTGGATAGTCTTTAGGTTGTATATGAATCGTCAAGACTTGGTTCTCCTTTTAACAATGCGTGGTGAGAGATATGGTCCCTTTTCCTTTATTTGTGCCAATGGATCGTATACAAGAGTCAATATGGACGTACTTGCAGGGCAGAAAAGTTTCATTTTCATTTCATCATTTTTTTATTTCTTTCCGCGATGCTATATCTTTTCATCTTTTATGTCGCGAAAGTCGCGATTGCCCAATCATTTCGGCTATATTTTTTATTTTTACTCGCTGCTTTTTATTGCAAGTTGCCCAAACATTTCAGCTTTTTTAAATAATTTTTTTACTCGCTTCTTTTTATTGCGAGTTGCCTAAACATTTTGGCTCTTTTTAAAAAAAATTTACTCCATGCTTTCTATTGCGAGTTGCCCAAGCATTTCAGATTTTTCATATGCATTTTTCTTTTGCGACTCGCTGAGTTTTATTACGACTTAGGAACTTGAGATTTGATACCAATCTTGGCATCATCATCGCTGCAACAGAAATATTGCCAGGAGTGAATCATCATTTTCCGTGAGAGGACTTGGAATTTGATACCTATTTAGGCATCCGCATCGCTACCACTGGAATATTTCCATGAGCGAATCATCATTTGCCTTTGTCGATTTGAACAACGGTGGATTAGCAAACAGGGTTAGGATCCTGTCGGCTAAGGCTTTTTGACTTTATGAGCTGTAATGGTTTCATAAAGGTATTTCTCCCTGCGAGTCGAGAGGATCTTGTAGGTGTATTTTCCCCTTAGGAGTTGATTATTTAAGAAAATTCTCGATGTGTAGTAAAAGCAAGTATCGAATCAATTGTTTCCCGATAACGGTTTCATTTGATCGATAACAGTATCATGTATCAGTATTTAGAAAATTGTATAAAGAAATCACAACCAAAGAATTATATTTGACCGCAATCAATTACGGTGTCAGTTGTAGATCGTAAGCGAGTGCGGATCGTCCACAGGGATTGTGCGATTCGTTTCGATGTTTGATTTGTTTGAATTGAAAAGTTAATTGAAAAGAAAAGAAAGCATGATTCAAGATTTATCAATTGTTTCAAGTGTCACTATTCTATTCAAGAATCAAGAAAATGATAAACAATCAAGAATCGGGTTTCGATGATATTTCCAACCAAATATCAAGAATCTAAATGAGGCTCGTAGGAATCGATCGGATCTATAGATGTGATATAATCTCAAGATATCGTGTTCTTTTCCTTCGAAGAATTGATACTAGATCGATGATGATCGACGAGAGTTAGGGCTTTCTCGTGAAACTAAGGTTTCATCATTTAACCCTTGTTCTTTCGTCGATATTATTCACATTCTAGCCTCTAGCAATTTCAAGAAACGATCGTAACTCCCCAATTTCGAGCGATATCAATCAAGAAAGCATCGCAACAAAATTGGGTCGTCGATTCTTGAACTTGCTAGGGTTTACAAAACTCGTAGGAATCAAGAATCATTTTCAGATATATTACATCATCATTCTATTGATCGTCTCGACTCCTCGACGAGCGGAGTTTATTCACACATCATCACACAGAAAGCATTCAAGAATTGAAAAGATATCACGATGCAAGAATTTAAAGAAAACAAGATAAAAGAATATCACATTTTATTTATATCAACAATTTGATTACAGTCGCTCAAGAACTACAAGAGGAAGAACTAAATTGTCGATCTGGCGTCGCTTTTCTCCGTGAGTCGTGGATCGGCTTGGACCACTTGCTCTGTTGAAGATCGGCTCCGCTCATAAAAGGTTGAAGGGCTTCTTGCTCGATTTGGTACTCGGGATCTTGGCTTTTGATTGGAATTAGGGTTAGGGTTTCACACAAGCCTTCTCACTAAACTTGTGGAAGAAGATGAAGAAAGAGAGTGAATGGATCAATCAATTTCAATGAATGAATCATCCTTTACAAGTGAGCCTAGGGTCCTATTTATAGATTTCCCAAACCCTAAGCCTTGAGTTTAAAATAGAAATTCCCTCCAAAAATTTGTTGAAAGACTTCTAGAAGTAGTTAGTTAGGCTTAGCTTAGGGTTTAAGCTAGGGTTTAGGGAGAAGTTTCTATAATGATAGGCTAGTTTAGTGTAGATCCAAGTGTTTACTGATCTGGCAGAAGGTTCTGGGGTCTTCTGGAATTTGACATGTCTTGCTGAAGTGTGGGCCCTGAGAGAAGCATTGTGCACCAAAAATTTAGGGCTGACGTGGCATAACTGCCGCGGAACCGCTGCTTAAGCCGGCTCCCGCCGCGGTTCCACGGCGCTTTGATGGCTTCATGGCTTGGTTCTTCTGGTGACTGCTTGGGCTGACATTTAGGGCTTTATCTGATGTGTTGATTTGTGTTTGTCCCTTTGGATTGATACCAGAACTGAAATCATTGTGTTGGCGTATCTTTTAGCGGTGTAGATTTTAGCAAGCTTCTGATTTTCCTGCACAGACTTCGAAACACGGGTTGCGATATATAGGAATGATGCCATGTTATGAAATGCAGTCAATTTCCCTAGAAATGCCGGTTTAAAGGTCTAACACATGTAATCTGATATTTTGTGACAGATTTGCTAATATGTGAAATATGAATGCCGAACACTTCTATATGGATACAAATGATAGGGAAATTGCCGGTTAGAAAATGCAATATTTTCGACTAATCAAATTCCCCCAAACTTAATTTCGATCGTCTCGAGCGAACTTTTTATTAAAAAGAGAAGGAGAAAATAAAGAAAGATAAAAACTAACTAGCACACTTTCGTAGGCAACACGATTGCACTGAGCACGTACAACAAGCCTTTAAACCTCTAGGTGTCCCTAGTAGGAGGAGTGTTGTCTCCTGAGGGTTTTCAGCGGATTTCACCCACAAAATCCAATAATAAAAGAAAGATCATGAATATTACATTTAAAGAAAAGAATCATAAAAGAAAAGCCTTGAAAATTAGGGTTTCCAACTAAGCTAGCTTTTCGGTTGTCATGAGCCCTATCTTAATAGTCATGAAAAGATGTCAGAAATCATGTCCTCCCTCAATAAAACATCGTCTTATTCTTCATTCCTATCTTTCTTCCAAAACATCGATCATATCACCCTGCGTGTGTGTAAAGGACATCCCTACACCCGGAGAATTCAATTCAAGCTATCATACTCTTGCCCATCAGCATCAGTACTTTTTAATTAATGAATATTTAGATGAGATTGCTCACACACTTTCATGCGACCGTTAATACTTCTTGAGGTACTAACTGACCGATTACTCATGTGCTTGCTTATTTGGTGTATTTTCCTCGTCTTGCATCACCTTAGGCATAGCAGTGACTCCCAGACCAGTTGGCCTTAGGGCACTAGGTGAAGAAGCACCCTCGCTATACATTTTTATTTCCCTTGGTGATAACAAAACCAGTGTCCATTTTTCTCACCACTTTATATATTTTTTATTCACTTTTCTTTTTCTTTTTATTTCCTTCATACATCGGCTTTAAGACAAGAGCATTTCAAGATATCCTCTACTATCCCAGGCTTCAAGACGTGTGTAAGTGCGAATAGCAGGGTAGCAATGTTCAAAATGTTTGGCTTTCAGAATAGAAACTATTTTTCAGACTTATTTTTATCCTCAGATTAGTGACGTCCTTCATCTTACTAACCCTTGGGACAACGGCTCATAACTACTTATTACTAGTTCGTATAAGAAAACTTCTAATTTTCTTAGTTTTCTTAAATTTTTCTAATCTCATGGCTGTAATTGTTCACTATCTAAACTTTTATTATCTTATTTATGTACAAAAAAGTTTAAATATTAAAATATTTTTATATTTGAAAATTTTTTAAATTTTTATGGGTTTTGAAAAAAAAAATTAAATTTTTATAGATTTTTAAAAGAAATGTTTTGTGCTTATGCAGATGATATGCAAATGATGCAAAAATAAGCACAAACCTCCCCCAAACTTGTTTGCAACAGTGTCCTCACTGTTGCCAACCGCTATACCTATAAAACCTGTAAGCCTGAGGGGAATTATTAGTGGGGGCAAAATATATAAGTGAAGAACTTCCCCCAAACTTATTCTTTTCACTCACCTCCATCCAAAAGATGATGCAATGATATATAGGATATGAAGGTGAGACGGAGGAATTTTAATCCAAATAAACTGGCTCTTGTAAGAACAAGAGCTCCTCCGTGGGGTCAGTGGAAAAATACGGCTTTAGTCTATGTCCATTTACTTTGAAAAATGTGCCGTTTTTAACATTTTCTACTTCTACTGCCCCGTGAGGGTATACAGACCGCACAATAAAAGGTCCCTTCTACCGAGATCGAAGCTTACCCGCGTGAAGGTGTAATCGTGAATCATAAAGAAGGACTTGTTGACCTGGTGAAAATGTTTTCCTTAAAATGTTTTTATCGTGAAAAACCTTAGTCCTATTCTTTACAATTACAGCGTTATCATAAGCTTCATCGCGGAGTTCGCTTAGCTCATTTAGTTGCAGCTTCCGAAAGTTGCAGGCTTCTTTTAGATCAAAGTTTATTTCCTTTATAGCCCACAATGCTTTATGCTCTATCTCGACGGGTAAGTGACATGCCTTTCCAAACACTATCCTATATGGAGACATCCCTAGGTCGGTTTTATATGCAGTCCTGAATGCCCAAAGAGCATCCGTCAGTTTGGTCGACCAGTCTTTTCTATTCTTAGCAACAGTTTTCTCCAGGATAAGTTTGAACTGTCTATTTGAGATCTCAGCCTGCCCGCTCGTTTGGGGATGATAGGGTGTAGAAAGTCGGTGGTTGATTGCGTATTTCCGCATCAAAGTCTCGAAGGACCTGTTGCAGAAATGTGTCCCATTATCGCTAATAATAGCGCGTGGGTGTCCAAATCGCGAAAAGATATTCTCTTTTAAGAACTTAATGACAACTTTCTTGTCATTAGTGCGACATGGAATGTCTTCAACCCACTTGGAGACGTAATCAACCGCCAGCAGTATGTACAAATTCCCAAAGGAGTTGGGAAAAGGACCCATAAAATCAATGCCCCAAACATCGAATATTTCAACAACCAGAATGGGTTGCTGAGGCATTTCATTTCTCTGGGAGAGTCTACCCGTGTACTGACACTGTGTACAGGTTTTGCAATACTCAAATGCGTCCTTGAATAAGGTCGGCCAATAAAATCCACATTGCAAACCTTTTCCGCCGTCTTTTTAGGACCGAAGTAACCCCCACAGGCCTGATCATGACAAAAAGAAAGAACACTCTTGAACTCTTCTTTCGGGACACACCGGCGAATGATCTGATCAGGACAATATTTAAACAGACAGGGATCATCCCGGTAAAAGTGTTTTACTTGGGATAGAAAACAGTATTTGTCCTGTTTTGACCAATCGCTGGGTATAAGTCTCGTGACAAGATAGTTCACAATATCCCTGAACCATGGTTCATTGGATACGTTCAAGAGTTGTTCATCAGGAAATGAGTCATTGATTGGCAGGGTCATAGGGGAAGAAGAGATGCGTGAAAGATGGTCGGCTACTACGTTTTCACATCCTTTCTTATCTTTGATAACAAGATCAAATTCTTGTAACAGAAGGATCCAACGTATTAGTCGACCTTTTGCATCTTTCTTCGCCAAAAGATATTTTAGGGCGGAATGGTCAGTGTACACAACTATAGATGAGCCAATTAAGTAAGGCCTGAATTTTTCTAATGCAAATACAACCGCTAAAAGTTCTTTCTCGGTGGTTGTATAGTTGATTTGTGCATCGTTCAGGGTCTTACTTGCATAGTAGATCACGTGTGGCATCTTTTCAATGTGCTGTCCTAAGACTGCACCTACTGCAAAGTCGGATGCGTCACACATCAGCTCAAAGGGGTAGTCCCAATTTGGAGACGATAGAACGGGGGCTGAAGTGAGTGAGTGTTTAAGTGAGTCGAAAGCTGTCTCACAGTCCGAGTCAAAGTGGAAGGTCGTATCCTTGGCCAGGAGAAGAGTTAAAGGTCTAGCAATTTTGCTAAAGTCCTTAATGAATCTCCTATAAAAGCCCGCATGGCCAAGGAAAGATCGAATATCTTTGATACTTTTGGGATGAGGGAGGTTTTGAATGACATCTATCTTAGCTCTGTCAACCTCAATGCCTTTCTGTGAAATAACATGTCTAAGTACAATTCCTTCTTGGACCATGAAATGGCATTTTTCCCAGTTCAAAGTTAAGTTCTTCTCTTTGCGACGAGTAAGAACTGCGTCAAGATTCGATAGGCAATCAGAAAAAGAGTCTCCAAAAATCGAGAAATCGTCCATAAAGATCTCCAGAAAATTCTCTACCATATCAGAGAATATCCCCATCATACACCGCTGAAAGGTAGCGGGAGCATTGCATAACCCAAAGGGCATGTGACTGTAAGCAAAGGTACCAAAAGGACAAGTAAAAGTGGTTTTATCTTGATCCTTTTTGGCGATGGGGACCTGATTATATCCTAAGTATCCGTCCATAAAGCAATAATACTCTCGTCCCGCTAAGCGTTCCAGCATTTGATTAATGAATGGTAGAGGAAAATGGTCTTTCCTCGTGGCAGCATTGAGTTTTCTATAATCAATACATACACGCCACCCAGTTTGGGCGCGTGTCTGAATCAACTCATTTGCCTCATTGGTTATAACAGTGATGCCGGATTTCTTAGGAACGATATGTATAGGACTCATCCATTGGCTATCGGAGATGGGGTATATAATACCATTATCTAGGCATTTGACGATCTCTTTCATCACCGCTTCCTTCATGACAGGATTTAACCGTCTCTGTGGTTCTCGGGTTGGTCTGGCATCATCCATCGCATGTATATGATGTTCAACAATCAAGGGACTAATCCCTTTGATGTCCGCCATACTCCAACTGAACGCCTCTTTGTTAGATCTCAATACCGATAAAAGTGCATTCTCTTGCTCTGATGCTAGAGAAGCGGATATGATAACCGGTAAGGACTCATTCTCACCTAAATATGCATATTTAAGGTGAGAAGGTAAAATTTTGAGATCTAATGTGGGCGGAGAAATAGAAGGTGGGATCATCGAATGATTTTTGGAGTTACAAAGAAGCTCAGAGCCTGTGAAAGATACAGACTCGGGTGAAGAAAAGTCAGGAGTGCAGGACTCAAGTGTAGGAAAAGTGTCCTCAATAAGATCATGTGTGAGATCAAACAGAGATGTGGTAATGTCGTCGAGATCTAGAAAGCAAAGATCCTCAGCTCCACAACTATCGGGAGCGATCTCGTGGACAGAGCACACATCTAGAATATGAGCAAAGGGTTCTGATGGCTGACTTCCAACTTTGTAGATATTTAGTTCAATGGTCATATTTCCAAATGATAAGTTCATTGAACCATTTCTACAGTTTATAACAGCGTTGGAAGTGGCAAGGAAAGGACGACCCAGAATCACCGGAATTTAGCCCCGGGGGTTTGCTACAGGCTGTGTATCGAGTACAATGAAGTCTACAGGGAAAACAAATTCCCCGACCTTTATCAACACATCCTCTAGTTCACCCCTTGGTTTGGTGATTGAACGGTCTGCCATTTGGAGAGTGCAGTGAGCAGGTTTCAACTCTCCAATCCCTAATTGCTCATATACAGAATATGGAAGTAGGTTAACACTTGTGCCAAGGTCTAAAAGAGCACGATTTATGTTTTTACCCCCAATAGAAATCGATATTGTAGGACATCCTGGGTCCTTACGTTTCTTTGGTAGCTGGGGGATAAAAGCAGTGCTGATATTATTAGACATGAAGACCTTTTCCGGCACTTGAGTCTTCCTCTTCCTAGTGCACAAGTCCTTAAGAATTTTCGCATAAACGGGGACTTACTGAATCGCATCTAAGAGAGGGATGCTGATGTTAACCTGTTTGAATATTTCCATAATTTTCTCCATATGAGGACTCGTTCTATTACCCCTTAACCGATTCGGGTAAGGAGCTTTGGCAATAAGTGTCGGGTCCATCATAGGAGAAGGAAGAGGGGGTAGACGAGATCCCAAAAGAGGTATGGGGACCGTCTGTGGAGAACTAGAAGGGCTATACTGAGGTGTCGAGCCTAGTGGGAAATGGAGAATAGACTCGCGAGAAGGTGGTGTGGTAGAAGAAGAAGGATCAGAAGGAGAAGTGTGTGTGTGTGGAAAGGTCTCAGCCGGGGTATTGATATGATTTCCAATATCATCAATTCCTTCCCCGACATGATTGTTCAGCACTCTTCCCGATCTCAACGTTGTGACGGCATTTACATTGTAATGCCCAGGATTCTGTAGGGGTTGAGAGGGAAGTTTCCCTTTTTCTCTCGCACTCATTTCGGCTTTAAGTCGTGCGATTTCAGCTTCCATCGTTATGATACTCTCAGATTGTTACACTGAGTTTTTCTTTATCTCACGGACGGAAGATCTAACCTCAGCCGAAACCTCTATGAAATTTGACAAAAGAGATTTCATGGTTTGAGTGAATTGAGAGAACTCGTCAGAACAGGTTATAGGATTAGACTGTGCAGGAGTGTTGACCTGATTTTGGAAGTTTTGTGACTGGTAGGGGTGCTGAGTGAGTTGAAGAGGTTGCTGTGGTGGAGGAAGAGCCCTTTGAAATTGATTCGTGTTTGGAACCGTGTTTTGATATTGGTTTTGGTTCCAAGCAAAATTCGGGTGATTCCTCCAACCCTGATTGTACGTGGAAGAATATGGATCGTTTCGAGGTCTTTGAAATGCGGCATTTGAATGCTCGTGACCTTGAAATGCAGAGTTTAATGGACATTCTTCCGTTAAATGAGACGGATCAGAACAGCACCCACAAACAGTTTTGGGGAGCGACATTGGGTTTAGGAAGGCTGCTGCAAATTTGTGTTCCATAGCGTCGAGCTTCTTTTGTATTGCTGCCATCTCAGCTCGAACACCTATGGACACATCTATTTGGTGTACACCACCCCTATTCAATGGTTGGGTTCCACTCTCCCACTGTAGTGATTTTTCAGCGAACTCTCTAAATACTTCCAAGCTTCCCCATCATCCTTAGTCATAAAAGTACCTTGACACATGTTTTCAAGGCTCTGTTTAGTGTTTGGGTTAATGCCCTCATAAATGATTCGGCACAATTCCTATCTCGGGATGCCGTGATGAGGACACTGAACTAATAGATCCTTGAAACGTTCAAAGCATTTAGAGAATGGTTCAGTAGGGAGCTGGGCAAATTGATTCAGTTCGCTACGGATTCGAGCTGTCTTTTGTATTGGGTAAAATTTCTTAAGGAATGCAGCGACGAATTCTTCCCAATTCATAATAGAGTGTGCGGTAGTGTTATATAGCCACTTCTCGGCTATATCGCACAAAGTAAATGGAAGAAGTCGTAGACGCATAGTATCCACTGAAAGTTGTGACGTACCCATCATTGCACATACGTTTTCAAATTTGGTAATGAAAACGTAAGCGTCCTCAGTCTCGAGTCCGTGGAATTTGGGTAAAAGATTGATATACTGGGGCTTAATCTCAAAGTTATCCCCGTTGGCTGGTGGTGTGGATAAGCAGGTCGAAAGAGGACCTCGAATAGGGTAGCACCTCTCCTGGAAAGAGATGCGGGGTGGATTCTGCGCACCAACGGACGGCGGCAGATTAGGGTTAAAGAAGTTTGATGGATTCGGATCCATTGGTGTGGGTGTGGTAGTGGGTAAAGAAGAAGTAAATGGAGAAATATCGACTTCGGAGTCGATAAAAGGAACGCGGACTAAACGGGCACTAGAATCCCGTGTCAGCCTATCTTGCACTAAAAAAGGTTAGTACAAGTGGCAGCGTTGACTTATAATTAGGGGTATGAATGAATGCGGTGTTTGCTTTGAAAAAGGGACGGATTTTTGAAAAAATGATGCGACACAACAAATGCACCACACAAAAACCCTAGAATCTAGTGGTCACCTAGGTCCGGCTCTAGACCGCTCCTAACTGCCAAAAGACAAGTCGCGGGATACAATCCTCCACTGCCTCCTTGTCCCCCTGTGGCTAGGTAAGTGCCAGGTAAGTGGGAAGGTACTCCACTACGTAAGTAGTGGGCCTAATTAATAACCACTAGCCTTCGACACACTTGCCTAGGCACCACAAGAAAACGCGGATAAGTAATGAATTACCCACGGCCTTCTTCTGTCCTAAGTGAGCGCGACGGTCCTTAGAGTCATCTCTAGATATTTTTTTAGTTAACGTGGGTCAATGCGGATGCAAGTTTTGCGATTTTTTGGGGCCTAGGAAGGGTAATGAAATCCCCACCTAATTTGGATTTGGCCGTGCCCCTTAATTTCCGTATTTAGAATGCAAACAACCAAGAAACAAAATCACGCACAAATTTAATTTTGCAATTTGCGAGCTGCGATTATTTGCAAAGAATCCTGCACAAAATTATTAGTTGGAGCTAAAAAGAGGAGAGAGGAGAAGGTAAGAAATCACCTGAAGCAAAATTTTTGCAGAGATCTCCCAAGAATGCCGCGGTTCCGCCGCATATGGGTACTAAGACCGCGGTTCCGCGGTTGGATGATGCGATCACTGAACCAAAATTCACCAGGGAGCTTCTGTAGACTCCCTCAGCTCTCTGGTATATCCCAAAATTTTTTTCCAATTTCCAGCAATCTCCAGATCTCCTTGCAATGAACCACAACAAATCGTTTAGGGTTTGCACGAATTTTGATCTCAAAAATCAAAATGGAATAAATCTTTCAATTCAACTTTAATATGAAACGAATTAGCGCACGATCCCCGGCAACGGCGCCATTTGATTGTTTGGGAAAATTCTCGATGTGTAGTAAAAGCAAGTATCGAATCAATTGTTTCCCGATAACGGTTTCATTTGATCGATGACAGTATCTTGTATCAGTATTTAGAAAATTGTATAAAGAAATCACAACCAAAGAATTATATTTGACCGCAATCAATTACGGTGTCAGTTGTAGATCGTAAGCGAGTGCGGATCGTCCACAGGGATTGTGCGATTCGTTTCGATGTTTGATTTGTTTGAATTGAAAAGTTAATTGAAAAGAAAAGAAAGCATGATTCAAAATTTATCAATTGTTTCAAGTGTCACTATTCTATTCAAGAATCAAGAAAATGATAAACAATCAAGAATCGGGTTTCGATGATATTTCCAACCAAATGTCAAGAATCTAAATGAGACTCGTAGGAATCGATCGGATCTATAGATGTGATATAATCTCAAGATATCGTGTTCTTGTCCTTCGAAGAATTGATACTAGATCGATGATGATCGACGAGAGTTAGGGCTTTCTCGTGAAACTAGGGTTTCATCATTTAACCCTTGTTCTTTCGTCGATATCATTCACATTCTAGCCTCTAGCAATTTCAAGAAACGGTCGTAACTCCCCAATTTCGAGCGATATCAATCAAGAAAGCATCGCAACAAAATTGGGTCGTCGATTCTTGAACTTGCTAGGGTTTACAAAACTCGTAGGAATCAAGAATCGTTTTCAGATATATTACATCATCATTCTATTGATCGTCTCGACTCCTCGACGAGCGGAGTTTATCCACACATCATCACACAGAAAGCATTCAAGAATTGAAAAGATATCATGATGCAAGAATTTAAAGAAAACAAGATAAAAGAATATCACCTTTTATTTATATCAACAATTTGATTACAGTCGCTCAAGAACTACAAGAGGAAGAACTAAATTGTCGATCTGGAGTCGCTTTTCTCCGTGAGTCGTGGATCGGCTTGGACCACTTGCTCTGTTGAAGATCGACTCCGCTCATAAAAGGTTGAAGGGCTTCTTGCTCAATTTGGTACTCGGGATCTTGGCTTTTGATTGGAATTAGGGTTAGGGTTTCACACAAGCCTTCTCACTAAACTTGTGGAAGAAGATGAAGAAAGAGAGTGAATGGATCAATCAATTTCAATGAATGAATCATCCTTTACAAGTGAGCCTAGGGTCCTATTTATAGATTTCCCAAACCCTAAGCCTTGAGTTTAAAATAGAAATTCCCTCCAAAAGTTTGTTGAAAGACTTCTAGAAGTAGTTAGTTAGGCTTAGCTTAGGGTTTAAGCTAGGATTTAGGGAGAAGTTTCTATAATGATAGGCTAGTTTAGTGTAGATCCAAGTGTTTGCTGATCTGGCAGAAGGTTCTGGGGTCTTCTGGAATTTGACATGTCTTGCTGAAGTGTGGGCCCTGAGAGAAGCATTGTGCACCAAAAATTTAGGGCTGACGTAGCATAACTGTCGCGGAATCGCGGCTTAAGCCGGCTCCCGCCGCGGTTCCGCGGCGCTTTGATGGCTTCATGGCTTGGTTCTTCTGGTGACTGCTTGGGCTGACATTTGGGGCTTTATCTGATGTGTTGATTTGTGTTTGTCCCTTTGGATTGATACCAGAACTGAAATCATTGTGTTGGCGTATCTTTTAGCGGTGTAGATTTTAGCAAGTTTCTGATTTTCCTGCACAGACTTCGAAACACGGGTTGCGATATATAGGAATGATGCCATGTTATGAAATGCAGTCAATTTCCCTAGAAATGCCGGTTTAAAGGTCTAACACATGTAATCTGATATTTTGTGACAGATTTGCTAATATGTGAAATATGAATGCCGAACACTTCTATATGGATGCAAATGATAGGGAAATTGCCGGTTAGAAAATGCAATATTTTCGACTAATCAGGAGTCGTGAGGATTCCTAAGTGCATTTTCTTTTGTAAGTCGTAAGGATTTTACAAGAGTATTTTCTCATTGTAAGTTGAAGGGACTTACCAGTGTCATTCACTATATGGGGACATTTCTCGTCATTGGTGGAACATGGTGGGAGAATATTTATTCAAGCCCATAGATTGTATACAAGGGTCAATATCGGACCGCTTGTAGGTTAAATATTAGGGGAACACGACGGCTTATGAACAGGTTGTAAGTCGATGTTGCACACCCGACGTACTTATGGGGAGGCGGAATTTACAAAAAACGATTTTTTCATACTATGCAACACCGACTTTAACTCCAGGATCTTAACAGAAATCTTAACTAGCTATTCTACTTAGAGGTTCTAACTACTATGATAAGTGTTTATACCACCTTGACTCTAGTCTTTGGGTTTTCCTCTCCTTCTCTGCTTGAGCTCCTCGAAGATCCGGATCGCGCTTGATCGTCGGACTCCTCGTGTCGAAGATGATCCACCCGAGAGTCTATACTTCAAGCTCC
This sequence comes from Agapanthus africanus, assembly GCA_030015575.1. Classification (NCBI taxonomy): domain Eukaryota; kingdom Viridiplantae; phylum Streptophyta; class Magnoliopsida; order Asparagales; family Amaryllidaceae; genus Agapanthus; species Agapanthus africanus. Next base: position 860,473,967 of record JASDDO010000022.1, on the reverse strand, counting down.
AACCTCTAAACCGAGATAACTAAGGTACCTAGTTCACTAAGCTATGTAGCTTAGAAGATATAGAGTGTCTAATGGAGTATATAATCTCAAATGACCTAATGATTTACAACTCATGTGAAGGTTTTAGGTCTTGATGAAGAAGGAGAGAAAAATTGGAGAGAGAAAGTGAAAATGCAAATGAGCTAGTAAGAAGGCTAGTGAAGAATGGCTCCTACACTCATCTCACTCAAGCATTCAATATTTTCTAATTGAAAATATCAACCATGCTTGAATAGTGAGTCCAAACCAATAAAATAACACAAATGAGCCATGCTTCACCATGCCACAAATATCTCCATTTTCAACCTCATTAATCTATTTCCAAAAATAGATAAACCAAATAATGAGGTGTCCCCTTCTAGAAGCATCTCTTGTGAAATTAAAAGAATGCCCTCACCGTATATACATACCCGTATTCGTATTCCGAAAAATACGAATACAATGAAATAATAATAATCTAATAATCTAATAATATAATCCGGCTTAAACCAAAGCCCACTAGTATTATCCGTCCGAACAACATTCGTGTAGCTAGTATACGTATATGATCGGAACCCTGCCGTAAAACCATACGGCCTCTACATCGTTTCGCCCGAAGCAGGGAAACCCTCTGTGTGGGACTCTAAAGACTCGACAGTACGCTGGTAGTGGGTTTAACCACAAGTCCGTAAGCGGTACTAGCTGCACGTAACGGTTACCTAGGTATCTGTTGATAAGAAGGCCGATGAGCAAACTCATCCGAACTCCTACTGAGCCTATCTGTAACAATCTCCATACAGTCTGGTCTGTTCGCCTAAGATACTCACATATCGGATCTAGGGGGGTGGTAACCGTCAGACCCCTAATAGCGCAATTAGTCATGCCGGGGTAGAGCCCAATACTCCCTGAGAAACTACTGGAGTACCTACCAGTAAATCTTGCTTGCCCTAGCCAGGGACTTTGTGTAATGGCTTTCCGAACACAGCGCGATATCAACCCCAGTCCTAGGAGAGACGGATCCTATCTAACCGCTACTGCCTCCAAGTGCTTCGGGACTGCACCCAACCACTACCTATTTGCATGACTTATTTGAGCCGTGGTAGGGTAGTGATCTAAGTACAGTGGGAATACACTCGAGATGAATAGTGGTGTCAAGTCAGTGGACTGACCTGTACTCATGCCACCCGGGAACTGCTACTTGATGATAGGTATAATACTAACCAGCAGTTCCCAACGAGTCCGTCCAGTGTAGCTCATAACCTAATAAGCACCTGTATACTATCTCCGGTACAACATACCAATGGCTGTAGGACAGACCATCTCCCATGCTGGGATGAGAAGCGTATACACTAGTCTACTCTGGAGTATCGATGCCCTGTCTCGATAATCCTATGACTAGGGACCTGTATAAGGATGTGCTTATAGACTACCCAGCCCCCACTAATGTGACTGCCATCACAACGCTGGTAGTCAAGCAAAGATCTTAAGGGCTCTACCAATATGTATTAGCGATATGCTAAAAGAAACATATACACATATTGAGGTAGAATCAAACCAAGTAGCATACTACCATTTTGAGCAAGACTGTTATTATATCTGTGTATATCCCAAGCTTCCAAAATGTAATATACAATCCAGTACTATATAATAATAGCCTTTAGGGCATATATCACTAACAATCTCCCACTTGCACTAGGGACATGTATTAGTATATCGTAGACCTATCATCTCGATTAGCCTCTCGATCTGTGTCTGAGGGGTGGCCTTTGTGAGTGGATCTGTAGTGTTGTTCTCTGTCTCTACTCTTCGCACCTCGATCTCCCGGCAATCAACGATCTCCCTGATCAGGAGGTACCACCTTAAAATATGTCTAAACTTCTGATGGGACCTTGGTTCCTTCGCTAAAGCTATAGCCCCGTTGTTGTCACAATACAGAGGTATTGGATCAACAATAGACGGAACCACCTGAAGTTCTATAATGAACTTCTTCATCCAGACTGCTTCCTTCGCGGCGTCACATGCAGCGATATACTCCGCTTCTATCGTCAAGTCAGCAACGGTGTCCTGCTTGGAGCTCTTCCAACAGATCGCCCCTCCATTGAGGGTAAAGACATAATCTGACATGGACCTGGAGTCATCCTTGTCACTCTAGAAGCTGGAGTCGGTGAATGCCTCGATCTGGAGGTCTTCACTGCCATACACCAAGAATATCTCCTTAGTCCTTCTTAGGTACTTGAGAATGTTCTTAACTGCTGTCCAGTGCTTCTCCCCTATGTTTGACTGATACCTGCTTACAACGCTCAGAGCGTAAGCTACATCTGGTCCGGTACACAATATCGCATACATTATAGAGCCTACCACAGAAGTGTAGGGTATAATAGTCATGCGATCCCTTTCCAAATCAGTCTTGGGAGACATCTCTTTGGAGAGGGTGATTCCGTGACAAGCCGGTAGATTACCGCGCTTTAAATCTTCCATACTAAATCTTTTCAGTATGGTGTCGATGCACCTTGACTGTGAAAGTCCAATATCCTTTTAGATTTATCACGATAGATCTGGATCCTCAGAATTTAGGAGGCATCACTCAGGTCCTTCATGGAGAACCTTTGTGACAAGAATCTTTTGACTGATTGTAGTATATGAATGTCATTTCCTATCAGGAGAATGCAATCCACATACAAGACGAGGAATACCACAGTTCTTGCTACAATTTTACTATAAATGCATGGTTCATCTGGATTTTTGATAAAGTCGAATTCCTTGACCATCTCATCAAAACAGATGTTCCAACTCCGTGATGCCTGCTTTAATCCATAAATAGATTTAAGAAACTTGCACATTCTTCCACTTCTCCCACTCTCTATGAAACCTTCCGGCTGATCCATATAAACACACTCTTCCAAATTTCTATTCAGAAAAGCGGTCTTTACGTCCATCTGCCAAATTTCATAATCATGAAAGGCGGCAATGGTAAGAAGGATCCGAATGGATTTGAGCATAGCCACTGGAGAAAAAGTTTCATCATAGTCCAAATCATGTCTTTAATGAAAACCTTTTGCAACAAGTCTAGCCTTATAGGTTTCAACCTGTCGATCTACACCAATCTTCTTTCTGAAGATCCATTTGCAGCCTATGGGTTTTTCCCCTTTTGGAGCAATGTCCAAAGTCCATATTTTGTTGGTGTACTGGACTCCATTTCGGTCCTCATTGCATCCTGCCATTTTACCTAGTATCTGCTCCTAATGACTTGCTGGAAACTAGTTGGCTCATCATCGTCGATGATACAATCCTTTCTATCCTCGTCTATGAGAAAACCGTAGTATCTCTTGGGCGGATGAGACTGCCACTAGTCCTGCAGAGAGGCGCGGGGATGTCTGGTTCTTTTGAAACTTCTGGTTCCACCATGCTTTCAGTAATAGCTTGTGGTTCTGGAATTTCTTCCAGTTCTATTGCGCTCCCACTTATTTCTTTTTCAAGAAATTGAGTTTCCAAAAAGTGGGCATGCTGAGAAACAAAGACCTTTTGTTCCTCCGCGTAATAGAAAAGATATCCCCTGGAGTTCTTTGGGTATCCCATAAACTTACACAGTACTGAGCGTGCCTCGAGCTTGTCCACATGTTGCTTTTTTACAAAAGCTGAACATCCCCATATTTTTAGATACTTAAGATAGGGTTTCTTCCCACTCCACATCTGATATGGTATGGTAAGCACTGACTTAGTAGGAACCTTTTTCAAAAGATATGCAGCTGATTCTAGTGCATAACCCCAGAAGGATCGCGGTAACTCAGCGTTATTCATCATGGAACGTACCATATCCAAAAAGGTTCGGTTCTGCCTTTTCATTACACCGTTGTGTTGAGGTGTGTATGGAGGAGTAAGCTGAGAGAGAATTCCATTCTCTTTTAAGTAATCCAGGAACTCGTCACTTAAGTATTCACCACCTCGATCAGATCTAAGTGTCTTGATATTTTTGCCGGTTTGTTTTTCCACTTCATTCTTGTATTCCAGGAATTTCTCAAAGGTCTCGGATTTATGTTTCATCAAGAATACATGTCCGTACCCTGAGAAATCATCCGTAAAAGTAATGAAGTAGGAATAACCACTTCTTGCATGTGTAGACATTAGACCACACACGTCGTTGTGTATGAGTCCCAAGAGCTCGCTGGCTCTTACCCCGTATCCAGTGAATGGAGTTTTTGTCATCTTTCCTTTGAGACATGATTGACAAGTTGCATAAGACAAATATTCAAACCGATCCAAATATCCCTCTTTATGTAATTTCGTCGACCGTATTTCATTGATGTGACCCAGTCTACAATGCCATAAGAAATCCTGATTTAATTCCGGAGACTTTCTTTTAAGTGTGTTTTGGACATTAAAAACCTGAGCTTGATTTAATACGCATATACCGTTATCTAGTGTACCTGACCCAATCAAATCTTGATTAAGGTGGATGTGGACGATATCGCTTACAAATGTAAAATCATAACCTTTTTTAGATAGTAAAGATACAAAGATGATATTACATGCCAAACTAGGTACACATAAACAGTTATGCAAAATCAAAATCTGCCCACTTGTCAATCCTATGTGATATTCCCCTACGGATACAGCATCCACGCTCATTCCGTTAGCAACCCTGAGAGTCATATCACCTGCCTTGATAACACTACGGTTTATCAGAGCCTGTAATGAATTACAGATATGAGATCCTGATCCGGTATCTAGTACCCAGGAAGTAGAGTTAATTGACAGACAGTTTTCAATCATAAACACACCTGAATCCGAAGCCACAACGTGCTTCGAATCCTGGTTTCTGGATTTCCAAGCCCTACTGTCCTTCTTCCAATGCCTTTTCCCGTGACAATAGAAACATTCTTCCTTCCCTATTTTCTGCCCCGAAACTTTTGCCCTGCCCTTTCCCTCTACCTTACTGACACCGCCTTTCGGCTTGGTGGAGGCCTTCTTCTTCTTCCCATTAGCTTTCTCCTTGGATCTAGAAGAGAAAGATTTCCCAATAAGCAGAGCATGTGCCTTCCTGGATTTCTGCAGGGTGCCCTCAGCACTCCTCAACATGTTGAGGAGTTCTGGAAGTGAAACTTCCCTCCCTTAAATGTTGAAATTCAAGATAAACTGGACGTAGGTAGAAAGGAGGGACTGTAGAATCAAGTCAGTATATAACTCTTTCTCCAACGCGGTTCCAAGGACCGCGAGCTCTTCAATAAAGCTGATCATCTTAAGGACGTGGTTCTCTACAAATGACCCGACAGCCAACCTCGCCTGAAACAATTTCTTTGAGTTCTCATATCTTGCGATACGGGATTGCTCTCCATATAAATCTTTGGTATAGAGGAAGATGGAAGCTAAGTACATCTTCTCGTGTCGCCTCTGGTGTTCATTATCCATTGAGGCCAACACGAGGCACTTGGCTCTCGCACTGTCTATTTCCTATGTCTTACGGATTTCAACATCCGCGACGGTGGAATCTGGACCTGAGATGGCGGGGGCTTTGGTAGTAAGGAGGTAGCCCATCTTGTCATAGGTAATGGCCATCTGGACATTCCTTAGCCAATCTTTATAGTTTTGCCCAATCAATTTCTTATTATCTAGTAGTAACTTAAGCCCGGTCATTTTGGTCGCTGCAATTATATAACATTTTCAAAATTTGGAAATAAATAAAAGTAACTAATTAAATAATAAAATGCCGATTTAAGAAGTTATCAAAACCAAATGAGACATTTCCATAAGTAGTATGTAAAACAAATTAAATTAAAATTTTAATATGTAACATAAATAAATAATAAGGGTTTTAATGAGAAATTTAGCTTCATTTTAGTTAAAAGAGTGTTATGCAATGACATAGTTAGTGAGGGGTCTCTGTGTAAAAAGTTAGGAAAGTTGTGCAAATTAAGAAATGTGGAGGGTGTAAGTGAAAAAGGTAGATAATGTTTTAGTTCAGATATATCACAAAAATAAAACATATTGGTGTGATATTGTGTTGACACCACCTCCTTTCATGCACAACAACCACACCACACCTCCTCCTTGCATGAGGATGGCACCCTTTAGCCTTTGACACCTCCTCCTTCACCTTATCCTTCCTTTTTATCACATATAACCCATGTTCAGATCATTAATCCAATTAAACTTCTGAAAATTTCTAACCAAAGTGAAAGAGAACACTTAAAATTCAAAAAGGGAAATAAAGGAGAAAAGAAGTGAAGAAGAGAAACTAGGCAAGGAGTTCGTCATCAAGCTAGGACTAAGAGCTTGTGAATCTTGGAGAGTGTTATTCCAACAAGTTATTGTAGGTAAAATCCTCATCCACAGTAGAGATTTAAATTCTGGAATTAGATTAAGTTGAAATCCAATGTCTATAATATCGTATTTTTAGTAAAACTGAACTCTGTGATAATCTGCTATAGTTTAGAAAAAAATCAACTTAACAAAACAGTGCCAAATTGTTGTATGTTGGACCTAGAACAAACCATAGGAATACGAGCAGGGGAGCTCGGATTTTGACCGGAGACCATAAGAAGAATTTCGGCGTCGCCGAATTTGTAGGGAGCTAGGGTGTTTTGGGTTGTTGAGTAGGTCTCTGTGTATGTATTTGGATAATTTGGTATTGTTTAATTAAGTTAGTTTAACTGTATACTAAATCTGGGAGCTAATATCGGGAAAAGGTATCAAAAATCTAAAAATACGACATGGTTAAAACATAGCGCGTTCTGTTTTCAGTCGCGATGCAGCGTTGGGTTAAGTTTCAGTGAGGTTAAGTGTTAGATCGTTGCTATAGTCGTATGTAATGAAATCAGCACGTATAACTTGTGTTTTCTTGATTTTTTTGCCGTATCGGAGTAGTCGTTTCCTTATACAAGTTAATGTTCGATGTTAGATTCAAATACGGGAACTTCGGAGGCCGCAAGGAAAGGAAAAGAATTGGCGATTCCTGAGTAGTTACGACGTATTCCGGTGAGTATATTTACATCAACGGGAGAAGTCGGGTGGATGACGTATAGCACCCCTGCAATCTTATAACTATTATTATGATATCTAGTTAAGTTTAGCTTTTCTTCAAAATATTGATATAGTATTGCATCTTGTTTGCCCTCCATTTGCATAAAGTTTCATGTGTAGTTTTAAATGAGATATACGTGATATTTGGTCCGTATGATATGGATATAGTTATATGATGAGATATAATATAAGAGTTGATACGTATTAGAAATGATGAATTGGTATGCCGAATGATGGAAAATTTATCCTTTGACTCGTAGAGTTAGGTTATATTCTGTTTTAGAATGTAATGCTTGTGTGAGCTATATTCTTTTAAAAACTACGATTCGTTGCCTTTTTATAAAATACCAGGATGCTGTGCCGTTTGTCAAAACGGATATTTATTTTAAATCTGGGGCGGCTTCCTTATTTCAAACATAACATTTTGTTTCATTTCTAAAGATAATGGTATAGCTCATAGCAAGTAATTACAATAATTGTGCTTAAATTAATTTATAGGTTTGCATTATATTATCTATATTATACGTTTTTGCGATATGCACACTTTGATAGAACACTGCACAAATACCAATGATTTCCATGCTGCACAAGCACGTAAATATATGGTACACTACACCTCACATTATTAGTACTGCCATGACACTGTAGAATCGATCTGTTATATATGTGTTAATATATAGATTGTTACACCGTAGAACACTTGCACAAGTACTAATGATTTCCATGTTGCACGAGCACAGACGCGTATTCTACACTACACATCATTAGTAGTGCCATGGCACATTTGAATTGAAATCATTATGTTATATGATATGATTACGTAGTCTTTTCCTATTCATGTTGTAATACTATAGGTGTTGTATTTGATTTCTTGGGATTTCTGGATATTTTACTCCTGATGATATATATATATATATATATATATATATATATATATATATATATCGATGGTATGGGACACTGTTATATATATACATATATAGTATACCATCAATGCAATCTATGCAATTATTCTTATTCCTTACTTGATAGTTTGATGTGATGAGTAAAACGTCCACCATGAGTTTTGTGTTTTCTGGTTTTATTCCGGACCGAGTGGGGGAGATATACGGTCGCGGATTTTTACGTTATCCAGACTGAGTGGGGAAGATATACAGTTGGATACATGGTGGACCCGGTCGAGACCGAGGGGCAGGATAGCCATATTTGAGGCGGGGGAGTCTAGCGAGGATACTCGATACCGGAGATAGAATTGAGCACGGCAGATATCCAGGGGATACTGACCGGAGATTGAGATGAGCACGGCAGATATTCAGGGGATACTGACCGGAGATTGAGACGAGCACGGCAGCTATCCAGGGGATACTGACCGGGGTTCGATTAGGTACGGAAGATATCCAGGGGATACTGATCGTAGCCAGGATATCGGGTGGCGATCATCTGTTGAGATGGTGTCGACGGTATCTGCATTTACGTGTCGATGCTGGACACGAGAGATTTCGGATTTTGATGTCGATGCTGGACATCTATATGTATATTGATACGATCATTATCATGAGGTACACCGTTAGATATTAATTATTGGATTCCACCAGGACTGATCCGGGGGACAGTACCTGCTTATATTTTTACATACATTCATAGACAAAAAAGGGAATTCCAATACGGATAATAGATTCATGATTTTGATTCATATGATATTGAGATACTATACTTGGGATTGTATGACAGTTAGTATTGCAAATATGCATATCATATAGTATATCGATACAGATTATGATATGACTATACTTATGACCTAGGTATCGTCATGCATTTCGATTTCTCCCTTTAGATATACTTCTATTCACTGAGTTGGCAACTCATCCCCGTTGTGCCACAGTTTCTTGTAGGTTTTACCGCTTGGATTATCAGCGGCTTGGGCACACATTCTTTTGGGGATTGATGGGTAAATGAGTTATTATTGTATCATACTCACTCTTGATTATTCATATATTCTTGTATCTAGCGGAAACTCTATCAACTTAGAAATGATATGTTATGGACTTAAAAGCGAGACTTAGATTTTATGTGTGGTGATGTCGCACTCTTTAGAGTCGACTTCTGATATAGATTGTTTGGCTGTTCTGTCTTTTGGATGTGAAAGCTGGCTTCCGATGGGATGCTATGTTATTGTGGTAGTTGTATCGGGTTTTTATATAAAATTTTCAAAGGAGGTGCGGTCATATTTTCAAACGTCATAGATGCTTTTCAAACATACTTAGTTAAATTTAAAGGTTATTTAAACTGATTTCATCTGATGACTGTTTTAAACTCACCTCCAATATTTTCAAAAAGGTTTAGATTCCGGGTTTTGGCTTACTTAAACCGCGTCGATGTCTTTAGATGTCACGTGATTTAAGTGCCGGTCACGTGCCACATTTGGGTCGTGACAAAGTTGGTATCAGAGCGTTTGGTTTAACCTTTGTTCAAGTCTAGGTTGACTATATGGAGTCTGGGAATATATTTTGTTACCCGGGCTTGTCCTTATAGGACTTAGACTTGACTTTGGGGGTCTTATACCCGAACTTTCGTTTTATAGGATGATCTTTGTTGATGGAGTAGGTACTAAGTAGAGTGATGTACCGTACATATGTTCTGCGGCATATTTATGATATGATACTCCACCTAAGTTACCTTAGGATTTATATCTTGAGATCTTTCTTCTATTCCTTCCGTCGATCTATCTTCGTCAGTGCATGATTGATCGTTTCGATCACCATGTTTAAGGGAACCGAGAGGGTTGCTGCTAGAGATATGGTCAGAGAAGACTTGTCTGGGACAAGGACTGACTGGGGTGACTTTCCGATGATATAGCGACACGTCGTTTATTCATATTTGATCGAGTTCTAATAGTGGAGCGACTTAGGGATCCGCACCAGATGGTAGAGTCATTGTTAGAGCTCAGGCAGACTTGAGACGTGATGTTTTCCCCTCTTCGAAGATCATGGTGTTGGGTACTGTTCAGACAGCGGTATCAACCTTTTCTAAGATTATCAAGATATTAATTCCGGAGTTCATGAAGTTAAAGGTTGACGATGTTACAAGTGTAGACGGATCAATGGGGTTCATAGCCGTTTAGAGGTGAGATGGTTAGGATTTTAATCCGTTGTGACGCTTCGATACGAGATCGGTGAAATTGATGTACCTCTTCCGATGGAGTTTGTTCAGACTAGGTGCAAGTAGTTCAAGAAGGAGATCGTGTAGTAAGCTTTTCTCCGACAAATTGGGATGAGTCTTCGAAGGTGAGATTAGCCAGACTTCTCTACAGGGTATCAGAAGTAACGAATTCGCTAAATTCTCCAAGTGTGCTTTTTGGCTAGATAGTGTAGATTTCTTGGGTCACGTAGTTGCAAGAGATGGGATACATGTGGACCCAAAGAAGATAGAAGCGGTACAGCACTGGCCCAGACCTGTGTCAGTTATAGAGGTTCGAAGTTTCTTGGGTCTGGCCGGTTATTACGGACGTTTTGTGCAGGATTTTTCTCGGATCGCTGCACTGTTGACCGGATTGACTAGGAAGGAAGTTCCATTTCTTTGGACAGATGCATGTGAACAGAGTTTCTAGCAGTTAATGACTCGATTGACGACTGCACCTGTCTTATCGTTACTTTCTGCGTCAGGTGGTTTTGTTGTGTATGTGATGCATCTCAGTGGGTTTAGGCTGTGTACTGATGCAGCACGGCATGGTTGTAGCTTATGCTTCTCGACAGTTGAAGAGGCACGAGCAGAACTACCCCACTCATGATTTGGAGATGGCTGCTGTAGTATTCGTACTAAAGATTTGGAGGCATTACTTGTACGGTGAGTCGTGCCAAATCTTCGCAGATCATAAGAGCTTAAGTGTATTTTTCAGCAGAGGGATCTGAATCTAAGGCAGTGTAAATGTATAGAACTCGTGAAGGATTACAATTGTGAGATCTTGTATCATCCAGGAAAAGCAAATGTTGTGGCAGATGCCTTGAGTCGGAGGCCTGGAGGTAGCTTATCTCATTTGCGCATCTTGCAGAGACAGTCTTCTACAGACTGGCAGATTTTATGTGATAGTCATGTACAGTTGAGTTTACCTCGACAGGAGGGCAGTTAGCACATGTTTGCACCCGACCTCAGTTATTGGATCGTATTCGAGAGACACAGCCGCAGATGCTCGTATGACGGAGATCATGGATCAGGTTAGGCAGGGCAGAGAGTCGGAGTTCGTGATACATGACCGTGGAGTATTACGTTTTGGGACTCGTCTTTGTGTGCCAGATTCGGATGGACTGAGACGTGAGATCTTAGAGGAGGCCCATAGATCAGCATACAGTATTCATCCTGGTTCCAGCAAGATGTATCATGACTTGAGGGATGTTTATTGGTGGGAAGGAATGAAGAGGGACGATGCGGAGTTTATTTCGAGATGCTTGACTTGTCGGCAAGTCAAGGCAGAGCACCAGAGGCCGGCTGGAGAATTGCAGCCCTTACCCATTCCGGAGTGGAAATGGGAACAGATTTCCATGGATTTCGTGGTGGGTCTACCCAGGACTAGCAGAGGGTATGATTTCGTCTGGGTGATTGTAGATAGACTGACAAGGGCAGCTCACTTTCTACCAGTAAAGACGACGTATGGGTTTACGCTTGCTCAGATCTATATCGACGAGATTGTCCGATTGCATGGAATTCCAACGAGCATAGTGTCAGATAGGGGTACCCAGTTTACTAGCAGGCTATGGCAGAAACTTCACGAAGCTCTTGGTACACGATTGAGTTTTAGCACAGCTTTTCACCCACAGACGGATGGTCAGTCAGAGTGGACCACTCAGACTTTAGAGGATATGCTTCGGGCTTGTAGCCTTGATTTCGGTGGTAGTTGGGATCGTCACCTACCTTTGATAGAATTTTCATACAACAACAGTTTTCAAGAGACGATCCAGATGGCACCCTTTAAAGCTTTATATGGGAGGAAATGTCGATCACCAGTTTGCTGGACGGAACTGAGCGAGAGTAGCATTTTGGGACCGTAGGTAGTACAGGAGACTACGGAAAAGATTCAACTGCTATGAGACAAAATGATAGCGGCCCAGTGCAGACAGAAATCATATGCAGATCGACGACGTCGTAGACTCGAGCTTCATGTGGGAGATCATGTGTTCCTTCGTGTATCTCCGATGAAAGGTGTGATGCGTTTCGGGAAAAAGGAGAAGCTCGGCCCCAGATATGTTGGACCTTACGAGATTCTGGAGAGAGTGGGTGCTGTAGCTTATTGTTTAGCACTTCCACCGAGTTTTCCCGATGTGCATCCGGTGTTTCACGTTTCGATGCTTCGCAAGTATCTTCACGATCCTTCTCACGCGATCCAGCATCCGACCTTACAGCTTGAGCCGGATTTATCCTACACAGTGCAGCCAGTCGCTATTATAGACAAGCAGGCAAAGAAACTAAGATCGAGGGTTCTTCCATCTGTAAAGGTTCTTTGGCGAGGAAAGAATTGCGAAGAGATTACTTGGGAGACCTAGGATGCAATGCGGAAGAAATTTTCACATCCTTTTGAGGGTACGCTTAGTTAAGTTTTAAATTCGGGGACCGAATTTTCTTAAGGGGGAATATTGTAACATTTTCAAAATTTGGAAATAAATAAAAGTAACTAATTAAATAATAAAATGCCGATTTAAGAAGTTATCAAAATCAAATAAGACATTTCCATAAGTAGTATGTAAAATAAATTAAATTAAAATTTTAATATATAACATAAATAAATTATAAAGGTTTTAATGACAAATTTAGCTTCATTTTAGTTAAATGAGTGTTATGCAATGACATAGTTAGTGAGGGGTCTTTGTGTAAAAAGTTAGGAAAGTTGTGCAAATTAAGAAATGTGGAGGGTGTAAATGAAAAAAGGGTAGATAATGTTTTAGTTCAGATATATCAAAAAAATAAAACATATTGGTGTGATATTGTGTTGACACCACCTCCTTTCATGCACAACAACCACACCACACCTCCTCCTTGCATAAGGATGGCACCCATTAGCCTTTGACACCTCCTCCTTCACCTTATCCTTCCTTTCTGTCACATATAACCCATGTTCAGATTATTAATCCAATTAAACTTCTGAAAATTTCTAACCAAAGTGAAAGAGAACACTTAAAATTCAAAAAGGGAAATAAAGGAGAAAAGAAGTGAAGAAGAGAAACTAGGCAAGGAGTTCATCATCAAGCTAGGACTAGGAGCTTGTGCACCTTGGAGAGTGTTATTCCAACAAGTTATTGTAGGTAAAATCCTCATCCACAGTAAAGATTTAAATTCTGGAATTAGATTAAGTTGAAATCCAATGTCTATAATATCGTATTTTTAGTAAAACTGAACTCTGTGATAATCTGCTATAGTTTAGAAAAAAATCAACTTAACAAAACAGTGGCAAAATATTGTATGTTGGACCTAGAACAAACCATAGGAATACGAGCAGGGGAGCTCGGATTTTGGCCGGAGACCATAAGAGGAATTCCGGCGTCGCCGGATTTGTAGGGAGCTAGGGTGTTTTGGGTTGTTGAGTAGGTCTTTGTGTATGTGTTTTGATAATTTGGTATTGTTTAATTAAGTTAGTTTAACTGTATACTAAATCTGGGAGCTAATATCGGGAAAAGGTATCAAAAATCTAAAAATACGACATGGTTAAAACATAGCGCGTTCTGTTTTCAGTCGCGATGCAGCGTTGGGTTAAGTTTCAGTGAGGTTAAGTGTTAAATCGTTGCTATAGTTGTATGTAATGTAATCAGCACGTATAACTTGTGTTTTCTTGATTTTTTTGCCGTATCGGAGTAGCCGTTTCCTTATACAAGTTAATGTTTGATGTTAGATTCAAATACGGGAACTTCGGAGGCCGCAAGGAAAGGAAAAGAATTGGCGATTCCTGAGTAGTTACGACGTATTCCGGTGAGTAGATTTACATCTACGGGGGAAGTCGGGTGGATGGCGTATAGCACCCCCGCAACCTTATAACTATTATTATGATATCTAGTTAAGTTTAGCTTTTCTTCAAAATATTGATATAGTATTGCATCTTGTTTGCCCTCCATTTACATAAAGTTTCATGTGTAGTTTTAAATGAGATATACGTGATATTTGGTCCGTATAATATGGATATAGTTATATGATGAGATATAATATAAGAGTTGATACGTATTGAAAATGATGAATTGGTATGCCAAATGATGGCAAATTTATCCTTTGACTCGTAGAATTAGGTTATATTCTGTTTTAGGATGTAATGCTTGTGTGAGCTATATTCTTTTAAAAACTACGATTCGTTGTCTTTTTATAAAATACCAGGATGCTGTGCCGTTTGTCAAAACGAATATTTATTTTAAATCTGTGGCGGCTTCCTTATTTCAAACTTAACGTTTCGTTTCATTTCTAAAGATAATGGTATAGCTCATAGCAAGTAATTACAATAATTGTGCTTAAATTAATTTATAGGTTTGCATTATATTATCAATATTATACGTTTTTGCGATATGCACACTCTGATAGAATATTGCACAAATACCAATGATTTCCATGCTGCACAAGCACGTAAATATATGGTACACTACACCTCAAATCATTAGTACTGCCATGTCACTGTAGAATCGTTCTGTTATATATGTGTTAATATATAGATTGTTACACCGTAGAACACTTGCACAAATACTAATGATTTCCATGTTGCACGAGCACAGACGCGTATGCTACACTACACATCATTAGTAGTGCCATGACACATTTGAATTGAAATCATTATGTTATATGATATGATTACGTAGTCTTTTCATATTCATGTTGTAGTACTATAGGTGCTGTATTTGATTTCTTGGGATTTCTGGATATTTTACTCCTGATGATATATATATCAGTGGTATGGGATACTGTTATATATATACATATATAGTATATCATCAATGCAATCTATGCAATTATTCTTATTCCTTACTTGATAGTTTGATATGATGAGTAAAACGTCCACCATGAGTTTTGTGTTTTTTGGTTTTATTCCGGACCGAGTGGGGGAGATATACGGTCGCGGATTTTTACGTTATCCAGACTGAGTGGGGGAGATATACAGTTGGATACATGGTGGACCTGGTCGAGACCGAGAGGCAGGATAGCCGCATTTGAGGTGGGGGAGCCTAGCGAGGATACTCGATACCGGAGATAGAATTGAGCACGGCAGATATCCAGGGGATACTGACCGGAGATTGAGATGAGCACGGCAGCTATCCAGGGGATACTGACCGGGGTTCGATTAGGTACGACAGATATCCAGGGGATACTGATCGTAGCCAGGATATCGGGTGGCGATCATCTGTTGAGATGGTGTCGACGGTATCTGCATTTACGTGTCGATACTGGACACGAGAGATTTCGGATTTTGATGTCGATGCTGGACATCTATATGTATATTGATACGATCATTATCATGAGGTACACCGTTAGAAATTAATTATTGGATTCCACCAGGACTGATCCGTGGGACAGTACCTGCTTATATTTTTACAGACATTCATAGACAAAAAAGGGAATTCCAATACGGATAATAGATTCATGATTTTGATTCATATGATATTGAGATACTATACTTGGGATTGTATGACAGTTAGTATTGCACATATGCATATCATATAGTATATCGATACAGATTATGATATGACTATACTTATGACCTAGGTATCATCATGCATTTCGATTTCTACCTTTAGATGTACTTCTATTCACTGAGTTGGCAACTCATCCCCGTTGTGCCACAGTTTCTTGCAGGTTTTACCGCTTTGATTATCAGCGGCTTGGGCACACATTCATTTGGGGATTGATGGGTAAGTGAGTTATTATTGTATCATACTCACTCTTGATTATTCATATATTCTTGTATCTAGCGGAAACACCATCAACTTAGAAATGATATGTTATGGACTTAGAAGCGAGACTTAGATTTTATGTGTAGTGATGTCGCACTCTTTAGAGTCGACTTCTGATATAGATTGTTTGGTTGTTCCGTCTTTTGGATGTGAAAGCTGGCTTCCGATGGGATGCTATGTTATTGTGGTAGTTGTATCGGGTTTTTATATAAAATTTTCAAAAGAGGTGCGGTCAGATTTTCAAACGTCATAGATGCTTTTCAAACATACTTAGTTAAATTTAAAGGTTATTTAAACCGATTCCATCTGATGACTATTTTAAACCCGCCTCCAATATTTTCATAAAGGTTTAGATTCTGGGTTTTGGCTTATTTGAACCGCGTCGATGTCTTTAAATGTCACGTGATTTAAGTGCCGGTCACGTGCCACATTTGGGTCATGACAAATTAGGAGAGAGAGAAGAAACACTCAGCATAATGCTCTTATAAGTTTAGATTGGTTATTAGTTTATCTAAACAGGATGGCTCCCATTGTTCTTCGAATCCTCATTCAAACCATAAAAGAAGAATTAGTCAGGATTAATCTCACCCTACAATTCTTGCTTAACCTTTCAGCCAGGCTATTGTTGGTACTTCGAGAGAGGTTTTCCAACGCTTTCGCGAAGTTTCTTAATTATATAACCTCTTTTCCCTGGAGGCGTAGCCCCTCTAACACCGTTCTAGGCACCTACTTGGTTTATAGCATTGATTGTTTAGTGAAAAAATCTCCCGAAGAGTATCGGATATTCACAGTAGGATCAGGATCCAAATATCACCGTATGACAACCTTGAAGGAATCCTACCAAAATCATCACACTCCAAATGGTATGCAACACTAGCAAGTTTTATTTTCCTTTGAAACTCCCGATGTAGATTTTTGCCCCAGACGCATATGACATTGACGAATGCCAACATATCATAAGACGCAAGTCAAGTTCTACCCGTCATTATCCATGTTAATTTGAACCTATCCGTAAAAACCATTGACAAAGGCCAAAATAACTGTACGACTGTCCCAAATCAACGTATCTATCTATGCTACAGATGAATACCCAGCAGCTACCAATCACTATGCCTTAGCAAAGGACAAAATACATAGCTTGAATACTACTGAATACCCATCTGAAATGACAGAGGGCTACGGATGGTTTTGGCGAAACCGTGAACGTAATGAACTTGATATAGTCGAAGGAACCATGATAGCTTTTAAAAGGAGTGGTTTAGGCTCCGCATTTAAAAGTTGTTTTTCAAGAAAATTGAGTGGTTTTGAAATTTTTCCAACGATTTAAACTTTGGTTTGTTTTCCTTGCATTAATCAATATTAATGCGGTCCTATCATTTAACTCTATCATTGCCATAAAGAAACGAAAATAGAACGTACGCTTATGCCATCCGCATTCGCCACGGGACCCCGTCATGCACCGTTAGGTTACTTAACTAATGGCAGAGCGGGGGCTGGACTAGCGTGGGTGTAAAACATAAGCAACGTTTATTATTTTATAATATATATATATATAGCCATTCGTCTCATGCAATAATATGCATTCCAAATCATAGATCACAGATGAATATATTGGATATACTAGGAATTCCGTGTTTCGTTTTAGCCTAGAACGAAAGACGGATTCCACGGCCGTGATGAATAGCCAAACCCTACCCTAGACCCCTACGGGTGCGGCAAACTACCCGCCAAATTCCCGAAGTAAAGCAACCCCCTCAATGAAATGAGTAGGCCACTCGGCACTTCAAGAACCCGGTAGTTTGTGCACCCACCTTAGGTATATCCTAGGTGCAAGAAAAAGTAAATAAAATAATACAACGGTGGCTACAATCTCAACCCGGATGTGCCCCGAAAAAGAATATTACATTTATTACAAATTTACATGAATGAAAGAAAAGAAAATACTCTTCTCACATCCCCCCGGCTATTCATCCACGACGATCCAATACTTCATATACACAAACCATCATCAAGATACAGATATGTGCAACCCCCACTAATCGAAATATAGCGATTAGCAGACATTTAGCAACACATATATAAACACAGAAACACCGATTAGCCAAGAACATAGAATTTCGATCGATAATACTTATCCGTGTTTACCCCATGCACAAACTAGTACACAAACAATCTGGGTAAAAACCAAATATACCAAAAATCATAATTCCAAGAAACAAAACCACAGAAAAAATTGGGAGTAACTCGGCTACAACTCGGCGGCGGTTCCGCCGCCAAATGATCTATTTGGCGGCGGTTCCGCTGCAAAATTGAGGAGTTAGATGCTCATATTTTTTTCTAGGTCTTAGAAATGCCTGGATGTATTTTTAAGGTCACTGAAATAATTTTTTGAACAGTTTTAAAAAATCGACAGCAAGCATATCTTGGAAATTTAATTTCGGGTATTTTTCCGTCGATCGAAGTTCTAATCACTTACTAACAAGCTAGTTAAGGTTTAGTAGGCTCTGATACCACTGTAAGTCAATGCCGCACACCCCACGCACTTGTGGGGAGGCAGAATTTACAAAAAATAATTTTTTCATATTATGCAACACCGACTTTAACTCCAGGATCTTAACAAAAACCTTAACTAGCTATTCTACTTGGAGGTTCTAACTAATATGATAAGTGTTTATACCACCTTGACTTTAGTCCTTCGAGTCTTCTTCTCCTCCTCTCCTTGATCTTCTCGAAGATCTGGATCGCGCTTGATCGTCGGCCTACTCATGTCGAAGATGATCCACCCGAGAGTCTATACTTCAAGCTCCAAGCTCTAAACCGAAGTAACTAAGGTACCTAGTTTGCTAAGCTTGGTAGCTTAGAAGATGTAGAGTGTCTAATGGAGTATCTAATCTCAAATGATCTAATGATTTACAACTCATGTGAAGGTTTTAGGTCTTGAGGAAGAAGGAGAGAAAATTGGAGAGAGGACGTGAAAATGCAAATGAGCTAGTAAGAAGGCAAGTGCAGAATGGCTCCTATACTCATCTCACTCAAGCATGCAATATTTTCCAATTGAAAATATCAACTATGCTTGAATAGTGAGTCCAAACCAATAAAATAAATATCTCAATTTTCCACCTCATTAATCTATTTCCAAAAATAGATAAACCAAATAATGAGGTGTCCCCTTCTAGAAGCATCTCTTGTGAAATTACAAGAATGTCCTCACCGTATATACATACCCATATTCGTATTCCAAAAAATACGAATACAATGAGATAATAATAATCCAATAATATATTACTAGAATCTGGCTTAAACCAAAGCCCACTAGTATTATTCGTCCGAACAACATCCGTATAGTCAGTACACGTATATGATCGGAACCCTGCCGTAAAACCATACGGCCTCTACATCGTTTCGCCCGAAGCAGGGAAACCCTCTATGTGGGACTCTAAAAACTCGACAGTACTCTGGCAGTGGGTTTAACCATAAGTCCGTTAGCGGTACTAGCTGCACGTAACGGCTACCCATGTATCTTTAAATAAGAAGGCCGATGAGCAAAATCATCTGAACTCCTACTGAGCCTATCTGTGATAATCTCCGTACAGTCCGGCCTGTTCGTCTAAGATACTCGCATATCGGGCCTAGGGGGATGGTAACCGTCATACCCCTAATAGCGTAATAAGTCATGTCGGGGTAGAGCCCAATACACCCTGAGAAACTACTGGAGTACCTACCAGTAAATCTCGCTTGCCCTGACCAGAGACTTTATGTAATGGCTTTTCGAACACAGCGTGATATCAACCCCCAGTACCGGGAGAGACGAATCCTATCTAACCGCTACTGCCTCCAAGTGCTTCGGAACTGCACCCAACCATTACCTGTTTGCATATCTCATTTGAGCCGTGGTAGGGTAGTGATCTAAGTACAGTGGGAACACACTTGAGACGAATAGTGATGGCAAGTCAGCGGACTAACCTGTACTCATGCCACCCTTGAACTGCTACCTGACGATAGGTATAATACCAACCAGCAGTTCCCAACGAGTCCGTCCAGTGTAGCTCATAACCCAATGAGCACCTGTATACTATCTCCGGTACGACATACCAATGGCTGTGGGACAGACCATCTCCCCTGCTGGGATGAGAAGCGTATACACTAGTCTACTCTGGAGTATCGATGCCCCATCCCTACGACTAGGGACCTGTATAAGGATGTGCTTATAGACTATCCAGCCCCACTAGTGTGACTGTCATCACAACGCTGATAGTCAAGCAATGATCCTAAGGACTCTACCAATATGTATTAACGATATGCTAAAAGAAACATATACACATATTGAGGTAGAATCATACCAAGTAGCATACTACCATTTTGAGAAAGACTGTTATTATATCTGTGTATATCCCAAGCTTCCAAAATGTTATATACAATCCAGTACCGTACAATAATGTCTTCTAGGGCATATATCACTAACACAGGTTTAGGTCCCTATAGCTTAAGGCTTTTAAATCCTACGAGCCGTGAGGGTCTCATAGGGGGAATTCTCCTTACGAGTCGTAAGGATCTCGCAAGCGTGATTTCTCCTTAGGATTCGTGGGGGTTCCTAAGCGTGTTTCTCCTTTGTGAGTCGTAATGATCTCATGAAGGTATTTTTTCCTTGCAAAGCCGAGAGGGCCTTGCAAGTGCACATAATAAATTTTTTTACGAAATTGCGCCTTTTCGGGTTTTCGCAAAGCTCGCCGACAGTCCTTCTATTTTTACTCACGGTGCCCTT
This sequence comes from Agapanthus africanus, assembly GCA_030015575.1. Taxonomy (NCBI): domain Eukaryota; kingdom Viridiplantae; phylum Streptophyta; class Magnoliopsida; order Asparagales; family Amaryllidaceae; genus Agapanthus; species Agapanthus africanus. The sequence continues at coordinate 860,453,261 of JASDDO010000022.1, read as the reverse complement.
TCAGGTTTTCATCCGCGCCTATTTCGCTTATAGACATACCGTTCTTTTTTACAAAATTAAGCCCTTTCGGGTTTTCATCCGCGCCCATTTCGCTTATGGATATACCGTTTTTTTAACGATGGAACTCCCGAAAGTAGTTTCGCCGCAGGTGCCTATCTGTTTGCCGGTGGGACTTGAGTTGCAACCCTCGCCGTTGAGACTGCGATTGCAATATAGATCTCAAGGGAGGACACCGCCGTATTTTGGGCAATGCGCCCTGTTTGAGGTGACGCATTAGTTTAGGAATGTTTCGGTCCATTATCACCACGTTTGAGGCAAAGTTTTAGTTTAAGGACTTTTCGATCCAGCATTCCCATTTTGGGGACGAATATTAGTTTAGGGACATTTTGGTCCAGCATTAGTTTAGGGACGTTTCAGTCCTTTATCGCCATGTTTGAGGTGAAGTTTTAGTTTAAGAACTTTTCGGTCCATTATCCCCGTTTTTTGGACAAGTATTAGTTTAAGGATGTTTCGGTCCATTATTAGTTTAGGGACGTTTCGGTCCATTATTAGTTTAGGGACATCTCGGTTCGTTGTTAGTTCAGGGACATCACGGTCCGTTGTTAGTTTAGGGACATCTCGGTCCGTTGTCACCATTTTTGAGGCGACGGAGCTTTTTGGATACTACTATCAGAGTTCTGACTCAGAAATATAGCGAGCATACACAAGCGTCATCATCTATCATTAACCTAAGTCATGACTCTTCAAGCATAGTATTTTTTGAGGAAGCAGCCATTTATTGGCCGGAAGGGTCTTTCGCCATGCATATCCATGAGCAGGTAGGCTCCACCTTGGTAGACTTTGTCTATAATGTACGGGCCTTCATGGTTCGGCTCAAATTTCCCCCATTTTGCACGATTGGGTATCATTGGTCTTTTGATGATTAGTACGAGTTCGCCTTGACAGAAAGTTCTCGGCCTGATCAATCTTTCGTATGACCGTGTCATCCTTGCCTTATAAGACTCTAGGTTTTGCTGTGCTATAAGGAGAGTTTCTTCGAGGGCGTCGAGCTCCTCGAGCTTAAGATGAGCATTTTCTTCATCTATCAGCTCGTATCGAACAGCTACTCGTAGAGAGGGGAGTTCTATTTCCAACAGGAGCACTGCTTCTATGCCGAACACCAATGCGTATGGCGTTGTATTCATGGCTGTCTTGAACGTTGTTCGGTACGTCCAGAGAGCTTCATGCAACCTTTCGTGCCAGTCTTTTTTGTTTCTGGACACCGTCTTTTTTTATAATCTTTATCAAGGTCTTGTTGAAAGCTTCAGCGAGACCGTTGGCCCGAGGATTATAGACCGAAGAGTATTTCCAATCTATTTTATGTTGTTGTGCGAAGTGGCTGATTTTATGACTTTTATAAGCTGGCCCATTATCCGAGATTATCTATCGCGGAGTGCCGAACCGATAGATGACATGGGTTCTGAAGAAATGGAGGATATTCTCTGTCTTCACCTCTTTTAGTGGTACTGCTTCTGCCCACTTAGAGAACTAATCTGTCGTTGCCAATACAAACCGATGTCCTTTGGAGAGCGCTAGTTCGATAGGGCCAATTATAAATGTTCCCCACATCTCGATTGGCCAGCTGGCCACTGTCGGGTGTAGAGGATTTGGATGTTAATGGATGAAGTCCCCGTGAGTTTGGCACGAGTGACACTGCTTCGCATATTTGAGGCAGTCCTGAATCATTGTGGGCCAATAGTCTTCGGAACTTGATATTTTTCATGGATTTGAGAAACCGCGATATTCTTTATAAAACTTGAGTATGTATTAAAAGTGCGGTTTTCTCTTAATATGATGAGTTTGCGTACACCATGAGCTTAATATTTTCTGATTTGATTTTATTCCGAACCGAGTGGGGTAGGTATACGGTTGCGAACGTGCTATATTATCCGGACTGAGTAGAGGAGTATACAGTCAGATACACGGTGGACCCGGTCAAGGCCGAGGGACGGGAGAGTCGCATGTGAGGTGGGGAGCCTAGCGAGGATACTCGATACCGGAGATAGATTAGAGCACTGTGGATATCCGGGAGATACCAACCGGGGCTATTGATATCGAAAGAGAGCCGGTCTGACGAGACGGTGCTTACGATATCTGGGTTTTATGTGTCGATACTGGACACAGGATTTATGATGATTTCGAGTGTTGATACTGGACACTCAGTTGATATGATAATTTCGAGTGTCGATGATAGACACTCACTTAATGATATATATATTATGGATAGTATATTTCCATATATTAGTGATTTCGTGGATCATGTGTGTTGTGCGCGATCCGTTAGGGATACAAATGAGATATATTTATATTTATGCATTTATATTCGTTATCGCATAGTATAATGGTATTATACTATATGACCTACGTAGATCGTTATGCATTTCGATTTCTACATTGTGATATTTTCTACTCACGGGTTGGCAACACCCCCCCGTTGTGCCTTAGTTTCTTGTAGAACCGACCGCTCAGATCAGTAACGGCTTGCCGGCACACTTCTTCTTCTTCTTCAGGTGACTACCTTGATAGGTGGGTTACATTTCGGATCGTAAGCGCCTCTTGTATATGTAAATTCTTTTATGGTCTAGTTAAAAACTCAATCGACCAAAACTTGTATATTTTTTGTTCATCTAGAGACGAGACTTGTATATTATTCTTTTAGATGTTGAGCTTGGATATAGTCGAGTTGATGATGCTTTTAGTATCCTTTCTTACGTTTTCTTGTGATGATCTTCACCTTGGACGTCGTATATTACTGCGTGGTTGTGATTTCGCCGATTGGACGATGTGATAGCTCCAGATTGGGGACGCTCATATATGTGTGTGTACTGGTTTTTGTTGAGGTCAAAATTTACACCCCGTTTCCAAACTCAAAAATCAAAATCAAATTTAAAGTCAGAGCCAAAATTAAAATCGAAAGCCAAGTGGGCCCAAGCCAAAACCTGAGCCCAAGTGAAGCCCAAGCATAAAGAGGGGGTCGACCAAAGAAAAGAAAAGAGAAGGAAAAATTAAATGTAATTTTTGTTTTTAATAGGCAATAAGCCAATTTTGTACAAGCCGTGGGGCTAAATGTAAAAGATGTAAACTTATAAAAGGCCTCCCATAGTGATTAGAAAAATAATAATCTTGATTCCCCAAAAACAAATCTTGAATTTTGAGCCACTCTTTATTGTGCAAGTCTCTTTCTCCTTCCTCCTTTCTTTTTTTTCGATTACATCCAAGTGCGCACGTCAGGGGCCTAAAAAGGGGGAAATAGAGCCCCTTTTGATCTTTAAAAGTGAAAGACTTTATGTTTTTGGACTGTTGCTCCATTGGGTTTCGACCCTACTTGCACCGTGCTAGGTGCCCATTTAGCTAGGTACGCACCCCGTTAGGTGCACATCGAGCCAAGTACGCACCGGCCCAGATGCACATCTCGCTAGGTGCACACTTTCTTAAGTGCGCACCTTACTGGACCTTTCGGCCCATTCGGGACCCTATGTCCCCCTTCACTCTCTCGCACCACGCCAGGTGCACACTTTGCTAAGTGCACTCTTTGCCGAGTGAGCGTCTCGGCAGGTGCGCACTTGTCACGTGTGCACTTACTATGTGTTCACTTTACAAAGTGCGCACGTGGCACATATACACGCATCATCTCTCCCGTTAGAAAAAAATTCTAATGGGACGCAACCTCACACCCCGCAAAGGGGCTGACCCCCAGCCCGCTATCCGAGTAGCGCTGCGAGGCCTCCGATATGCCCGAAGCACCTTCAAACCTGTTCCCAAACACAACACACATATATTGCATATTGAGTTCGCATGATTTGTTTGTTTTTTTAATTGATGGTTCTCTCGCTCCAAAAGAGAGAGGTAATTAACAACAGTTTAGTTCGCGGTTGCCGGAGATTTGGATCCCCACAATCAATAAACCCCTGCCTATCCCAAGCAGAAGGAATCTGTAATATGCCTGACAAGCGGCATGTAATAGGTGACAAAAAACACTCTACAGTTTTTATCAAAATTTACAAAGGGGGTGCTGGCCAATTTTTAAACGACGTATGTGCTTTCTAACAAACTTTACTTATCCTATAAAAAGGAACTTGATTTCATATAATAACACTTTTTAAAACTTCACCTCCACTATTACTTTAATAAGGTTTAGATTCCGAGTTTTTGCTTACTTGGGTTACGGTGGGGTCCTATAGACTTCACGTGATTCAAGTGCCGGTCATGTGCCTTTTCCGGATTGTGACAGGGTCCATACTCAAGAGTGGACTCAACGACTTTGATCTCTTAATTAATTTGATGCAAGAGGCTAACTTAAATTATACTGGTGTCAACCCCACACGTAACGCGTGAGATCGAAGTTGATCCAATTGAAACCGAAAATGAAAAGTCTAAAAATTATAAAAATAGCTAAAATTATACAATTTTTAACTGATTATTGTATTGACGCTACTATGCTAGGATTTATTTAATTTTATGTAATAGAGAACTTGGTAAAAATGATGCTTTGATAATTTTCGTCGCTAAGATTAAAAAACAAGAAAAACATTCCTGACCGATTCAAATGATATTGTATGTATATTTTTAGGTCTTTTCATATATTTATATTTTGATAGTTAATCTAAAAATAAAAAAATTCTTTGGAAATTAATTTCTCATGTTGTTAACATTTTTTTGGATGCCATGCAGTTAGTATTAGATGCAAACAATCATAATTTAAGGTCTTATTTGTCCTTATCCAAAATGGTCGATCTTGATCAAAATGACCAATTTTGATTTCAAATTAACATCTGGGTATTGAGATTTTACACCTTAATACTAAAAGAAAAAATGATTAGTTCGAGTAATGCTATTGATGGTTTCGCCCAATGTAAGATTTGGTTTGCCAATATATATAAATTTTTATTTAAAATGTATTTAAAAAAGAATCTACTACAAATATCATACTATATTGAACGCTAAAAAAATTTATGGTTGTTTTTATGTCTTTAGCTTGACCACAACATGTCATATATCAAATCGTGAAGAAAAGCTAAATTGAATTTAGTTTTAAAATTATTTACCAATATTTTTCACATAAAAAAAATCATCTTCTTGTATAATTTAAAAAAAAAGTCAAACAAAAAATATTAAGTAAGTTGAAAAAAAATGAAAGAGGATATGGATTCTTTATCGTACCTAGGGCCAATTAATTACCTCTAAGATATTTAAATGTAAGTAGAAGAAAAAATTACATGTGATGATATTATTTTATTTTTATTTTTCTATTAAAATTTACAAAATTTCCAAAACCAAAGTCAAATGACAAATTTGGAAAAACATATTAAACATAAGGGTTGTATGAAAACTTAAGAAAATAGTGTTTTTAAGGAATATTCCCTTTTAAGTGGAATATTCCCAAGAAAACATTTAATGTGCTATACTAGAAATCGACCTTACGCGTGACGTGTGAGATCAAAAGTATTCAAGATATTTCTAAAAAAAATTGAAAAGGCAAATAGAAAATCAATATGCATTCATTTCGTAAAGAATAAGTTGGTACACATTTTAAAAACATAGAAAATCAGTATTAGTTCCAATTTAAGAAATCCATATTATGATTAATTTTTTTTCTGAAAGTACTCCATACAATTTTAAACATTGATAATTATTTAAATAATGAAATCTGAGCATCAACTTTAAAACAACTACATTTTCTATAAGCAAATGTAAAGATGGATTATCCTATAAATATATTTTATTCTATTGTGCTTGATTTTTTTTAAAAAAATACCAGAATTTCTTTCTAAATCAATATCAAATCAAAGATAAAATAAAAAAAATACAAAGGAATGAAAACTGAAAACCAAACAATTAGATAAGACCAAAAAAAATAAATTTTGGGCCTCATATGGGTCAATTGGAAATGAGTAGAAAAAAGAATAAAATGAAATGGGTCATTTGGAAATGAGTAGGAAAAAGAATAAAATGAAAAGGCAAGGGCACAAAAGGAAAGAGGAAAATAGTGTTTTGAGAAAAGATTCCCTAGATGACCCAAGTTTATAGTATATAGTAGTATAATGATTATTAATTATTAATGATTGGTTTGGACCTATTTTGTAATGAGTTAGAACTTGGGCATGTTTGTCTGCCATGGAGTAGTACGGAAGTACCGGAAGTAGACTTACTTCCGATATTTCAAGTGTTTGTTTTGACAAGAAGTAATATTTGAAATTACTTCCATATGATATTGTGGATCTTATGTGGAGTCCCTACTTCAAGATTTCTCTTTATGATCTCTTGGATTTGGAAGTGTCATGGAGCACAAGGAAAGAGAAAGAGAAATACTATTTTATTCATAACATTAATTAATTTTAAGTTTCTATCATTTTCTCTTATGCTTTTCTAGATAAAAGCTAATATAAAATAATTGCATTTATTACTTCAATAGAACTGCTTTTATAACCAAAACAAACAAAAGAAGTGCAAGAAATTACTACTTTCATGAACTTATTTTTGAAGTAATTTTAAGATTACTTCATGTACTTCCGTTCATCCAAACGGGCCTATATTGTTTCTCATTCCAGGGTGAGGCCTTGAGAGAAGGGGAAGAGACCAGAAAAGGGGGAAGGAAAAGGGTTTTTTCCTTAAGGGCTCATTTTTGGTTGATTTGTTCGACATTCCACTTTACATTGAAGAACTTTAGGCCTTCTAATTTATTTGCAAGGGTTTGACTTTAAGTGGATTTGTGGGATCGGAGCTAGGAAAGTAACCATCTTATTTTCTAGAGCGATTCTTAAAATTGTTGTGCTTTGGATAAGTGTTGTAATTCCTTTTCTTGTTCATTAATATTATGGAAGCTCTCTCGCATTTGGTGGATTAGATCCAAATCAGCACCAAACCATATTAAATCTTGATGTTTTTTTTATGTGGTTTTATACCTGTTTATTATTATCCATCTTAATCTCTTATAGATCCCATGTTAGAGACGCTTTTTCCCGTCATTATGGTATTAGAGTTTCAGCATCCACAAGATGTTTGTGGAATTGCTTGAAAGAGCTTTTGGTCTCTTTTGTTTTATGTGAGTGATGGATAACAGTATAGGCCGTGTGAGCAGATCGAATGGAGGCAAATAGAGTACATGGAAGCCAAGAGCGAAGAATCTTTTATATTGCAAGGATCTCTATACATCTTTGGAAGTTGATAGCTCAAAGCCTAAAAATATGCCCGACTTGAGTGAAAAAACTTGCTCGCAAACCCGTTGGGTTTATACGACAATGGTTGGATAATTCCGTTTTCCACCGAAAGTTCAGCGGATTATTTATGGAGAAATTGGTGAGTCTTTATGAAAGAAAAACCACGGGAAAATGTGAAGTACAAGAAAAGGTCATTCCAAGCCAATACGGAGTAAAAATCAAAGATACGGAGTCACCAATATTGGTTTAAAGGGTTTAACTAAGATGAAGTTCATCATCAACTACAACACCAACTGCAACAAAGCGAAAAATCTCAAATTTTTGTTCTTAGCTATATAATTCCCTTTTTTTTCCTTTCAGCTCTGTTAAGGATCGTCTCTTCGATTAACATTTAATATATCGTTCTTAATTGTCTCTAGTCATGTTAGTTTAGATCTATCCCTATCCCTAGTTACGCAATTAAATAAAATCGCGTCGCTTCTTCTAAGTGGGGTATTAAAGTGTGAGAGTTAAAAAGAATAGGCTAAATTGCTCAAAAGTCGAAATTTAATTGCATATAAATACCATGAACTACCGTCCCCAGTGCAACTAAATATCTTCTTCTTGACTGTCAGGTCAGTAATTTTTAACCTGTTGTTCCTATTTTACCCTTACTAATACTCTTAAATATACCCATCAACTTTCTCTGCAACCATTTTTATCAATTAAAAAAGAGTTATACTGATTAAAATGAAGAACATCATCATCATCAAGATGTGACATCAAGAAAAAGAAAAAGCACGGCCTCAATCTCTCCTTTCTCACATTCCTTGCCCTCACATCCATCAAATCTTCTGCCGCCGCCGCCGCCGCCGCCGCCTCCTCCTGCGTCAATCGTCGGTGAGGGAACCATTTTTGTCAATCGACCGTGACTGGGCCAACACCGCTTCCTCCAAGCGCTGCCCCCTCAGAGATGCCTCCTCCTCTCCTCCTTTCTCAGGCGAATCCTCCTCCATCGTCTTTGTATCGCCGGCGAGGACAAGTTCTTCTCCAACGTTTGACCTCGGCTGAGCCCACACCGCCCTCTTCGAGTGCCGCGCCTTCCTCTTCTCCCTTCTCAAGCAACCCTCGCTGCCGCGTCCTCCTCCGCATTCATCACTGTCAGCGAGGGCAAGTTCTTCTCCGATGTCTCGACTGGGCCCATGCCACCTTCTAACGACCCTAAAATCCATGTACAATTGCATCTCTTTAGTAAAATACCGTTTTCCTTCCGAATACTGAATTATATTCTTTTCTTGTTAACTAAGTGTAATAATGATCTTGTGGCTGATTGTTTAGGTCTTTACACTGTTGTCCTATAGTCCACATGTTTAAACATCGGATCATGTATTTTTTTAATCAATTTTTCGTTAATCCTCTTTCATAACCTACAAATAATCATTTATATGCCATGGCTTTTAATCTCCAACTTATGAGATGTTTCAAACTTTAATTTAAATTTTTTTAAATTGAAATTCAATATGGTGTGTTTAATGATTGAATTCCACAATCAATGTATTTATAACAAAATCAAGTCTCTTTATTTTTAATTCCCGTTCCTCCATTTTTTTTTCCGAACACCTTTTCCTCTCATAAAATTTATGCATTCCTCTTTCTATGTCATCTAAAAATATCATTTGAGAAATCAGGCTGGAGTTCGTTCCCAAGCCTTCTTCTACCTAGCTTCAGGTCTGATCTCAGACTCGAGGCCTAGGATTTTGGTGTCGACAAGAAAAGTTGTTATACCTTCTTGAATTCCGATAAGTCCCTTTCACCTTCTTTCTCTTGTTGAATTCCGGACCCTTGCCATGTCTCCAATCATACCTATGTTTGCATACTTCGTCGGTATATCCTATGCTTAATTAACATACATATAATGTAATGTTGGTCTAATACAAGTTGGTTCGTAATCTTAATTTTTTTACCTTCATAAGTCAAATATATAATAAATAATCCTTGCTCTCCTTATCTCACGAATGAATTTGTAGTGCTAGTAGTCATGAGAACACATAATCGTATCTCAATATATGTTTGCATGAAAGAAAACATACACACATATATATGATGTTAAACCTGGAAACATTTTTGGGTTTTCTGCCATTTGTTAGATAAATTTTTTATCGTATTATTGTTTCCATGCCCTTCTGCTACGATTAAACCCGCGATTAAAGACACCCTATTTTGAGCCGAGAACCGATTCGACTCTTTGACACTAAAACGTTTTAGAAACATACTATAAATAATTTCTATGGCCTAATACATTAACAAAACTAAGTAGATAAATAGACAGTTTATCTTTACACGCAATACAAAAATTTCAACTCAAACTAAACTACGAATTACGTTTTATGACTTTTGCTCACTGTTTTCATAAACCAGAAAACTGTTTTTAACGACCTCTTTTGAAGACCTATAACTCTGTCTTTCGAGATCTTATTTGAGAAAACTCAAGTGTTTTAGACAACTGAATCGAAAAATATAGATTTTCTTAGTTTTAATATTTTTCTGAAAACCGACAGAATTTATAGAATTCTTTCTTTTTAAATTGTGTGTTGAATCTGGATAGATTCTGTCCTGATTTGTGCACTGTTTTTAAAAATAACATAACTCGAGCTCTCGACATCGTTTTTGACAAACCTTAGATGTATGGATGCTTAATTGGTAGACCTATAACTTTTTTATATATTTGGTGACTCAGAAACGTGCAGAATAACCTGATATATGCTCTGCAAGACACACCATAGTTGTTGTCCAGAAAATAAAAAATCTGTTTTAAATCCTTATGTTAAAATAACTATAGCTAGAGTTTCAGGAATTCAAATCGCGCGAAACCAAGTTGTTTAGATAAGTAGACCGAAAGATCTACAAGTTCCTAATTCTTTTCGAGATCTAAAAACCGACGAAAAGTTCACAAACTGCACTTTAAAAATGTTCAACGATGCTGGACAGATTCTGGTCTGTTTTGCGCAATGATACGAAAACACATATTTCCCGAACCATTAGTCGGAATTAGGCGAGTTGAACCCATGTTTGCATAACACCTAGGACTACACTTCTTGTTTTATTTCTGAATTCATACTGGTTGAATAATCGGTAGTTTTCAGCACTTCTTCACGACACTGTTTTTTATTTGTGCTTGAATATTATACTTGAATCATTTCTTGTCATATGACTCCCTCATTATATTTGTATCTACATGAACTACCTGATTAGATATATTCCATGCTTGACACAAACCTGACTCGACCCATGAATACGTAATGATGCGATCTTGACATGAACTCGACTTGAACTTACAACACCCTAACGTATTCATGGATTCGTATAAAGATTGTGTTATTTCTTTATAACCTAACATATGCGGGGGGAGTAGTAGTTTGGTAATGAATGTATGTCGTGGCACGAGAATCCACTAAAAATCACTTAACTTGAATTAATCTCATGTGTCGTCGTTCTATGGATTTGATGGAGCTTAACTCTACGTGCTGTTGGTACGTGGGATTAATGGACTACTCTTGTATACACGCATACTTTCACTATCGCACTACAACAAACATGTAACCATAAAACTGCCATACTTATATAGAACTGTCATGCTTATATAGTTGCCATGTTTAATTGCCATATCATACGGGTTCACTGCATCATGATTATCCTTTCTACTTATATACTTGTCGTTTATCACTTTTACAATCATATCTTTAATTGGGAACTTATCGAACACATGATCGCTGACGGACATTCATTTGTTTTCTTTCTTCTTTGAGATTGTTCGTCAGGTGGCTTAATGGTAAGGAAGATCGAGCCGACAGAGAAAGATTACTCTCAGCTATCATCTCAAGCAAAATTCTAGTCGACCGCCAGTCCTTATTTCTTTCAGTAGACTTATTGTTCAGGCTTTGCTTAGTTCTATTTTCGTTGTATTTGAATTCCAGACTTGTTGTCTTCTGTTTTGAACATTGTGACTTGGAAATGTAATAATATAGTTGGATTTATGTTCTCGTTTAATTCTTATTTATTATATATTGCTTATGATACGACTAACGTATTTATTTCGAGAAGGACCCTTCTCGGTATAAATACGTCGCGGGTCTCATCATATGACTGCTGCGTATTTTGGAAAGCGGGGCGTGACACATCTCCTCCGAGCACCGCCGTCCTCTCCTCTCTTCATAAGAAAACCCTCGTTGTCCGCTTTGTCCCTATGATCGAGAGCACAAACCTTGAAATCAACACCCTAATTAAGAGTGCTAACCTCAACAGATGAAGATACTTTCTCGAACTAGACTCGGAGCACCTACTTGACGATCGTCGTCGTTGATTTGAGGATCAGGTGTGGGGTGATTTGGGGAGAAAGAGGGATTTTTTTAAAGGAAAAAGTTAATTTTTAAAGTTGAAAATATTTTTTGGGAGGAAAAGAAAATTAGAAAGTCAAGAGGTATAACTGTCAAGTTTTAACGAAATATAACGCCATATGGTATTTATGTCAGAAAGAAAAGTTCATGGTATCTATGTTTAATTATTAAAGTCCATGGTATCAATGGCGAAAATAGTGAAAGTTCAAGGATACATTTGTGCAATTTAGCCAAAAGAATATGCATGATACATGATCAACATAAACGACACTCAAGCAATGTTCATTGAAATAGAGTATTTTTACTCGAATTTGCAATATCTAAAATTGATCTTTAACATACTGTACAAATCGAATCAGAATATTCAGAAGCTACAAACAGCTTGCTGATTAAATCCTACAAAGTGTGAAGAACATGGAGAATGATGGTGTTTGAATACAACATCTAGTAACAATCTATCCACAGCTTTAGACCCTCGAATTCTTAGCACAGACAAAACATACTCCAAGAACACCGAATCACAAGGCAGCATGATTGGCCCGTCGCTTGGTACCCCGAACTCATCTTCAGACATCGTGAAGGGCTGTACAAAGATACTACTCTCCAAATATGTCAAAGGAACCATGAACCTCTTATTGTCCGATGAATATACAACAAAGTTGCCCTTATCCGCAACCGATGTACTGCATGCATCGGAAGAAGCTTGAGTGTCGGATGAGGCTCTTCTGCCCAAGGCAGCCGCCTTTTTCCATTTCCTCGCCATTTGAATAAGCTTCTTTGGGTTCACCATTGTTGATATATGCAGATATGAACTCTTCTTTTAGAAAGAAATGCTTCGATTTTGTAATTTCAAAGGTTTTCAAATGTGATGAGAGGAATAGCAAGTCTGGCCTTGTACTTGTATGCATAGCAAGTGGCCACATGACAAGCTGTATAACTTTGTAAGCTATAATTAGGAGAGGAAACAAAGGCATGTGGCTAGTAAATGGGATCATAACATTTCAAGAAAGATGTTTGGATTTGGTTAGCAAGTTGCTTTCAAAATGGTGAGACACAGATTAATAATAAACTGTGTACATGGGAATTGCCCAGATCAAATCAATCAAGAATACGGAAGAAATTGTATCAATTCGACAGCATTTAAATTGCTTGTTAGCGAACGGTTATCAAGTTGCTACAAACGAGAGACAATGTCACACGGGGGTGGCCCTTCAAGGATTTCGTCACCCACCAGCGAGATCTGCATCGAGTCATCAAAGATAAGATCCTTATGCAGTTAATTACCAACAATAGAGGAACCACAAGAGAGGCAATATCACATGAAATTGAATCATTGTCTAAGCTAAGACAAGCAATTTCCATCATTAATCAGCTCATGGTATAGCTCCACTTGTGACATGCATTGTTTCACTCCCCTTGCCTCTATATATATGTATGCCTGAAAATTCCATTGTCTGGAACTTAATCCGAACACAGCCTTCGAAAAGCCTACCTTTTTCAGAAGTCAAAAAATTAATCCCCCCACTGCTAGTTATGATCAACACAAAGAGGCTCCTTGCGATGGCTAACAATGGCAGAAGATAGCTACATTGGGGAGAAGGATACGTCAACAACGAGTAGCAATGAGAAGTCCAACAGTACATTGGTTGCATGCAAAGGACATCTCTTTGTACACTCAATAGATGGAAAGCGTTTCATGATTCCTCTCACGTATCTGTCAAGCACAATCTTTAGAGAGCTCTTCAGAATGTCTGAAGAAGAGTTTGGTTTACCGAGAGACGGGCTTATCACATTGCCATGTGATTCTTTCTGCGTTGAATACATCATCTCTCTGCTCCCATTCAATGTGTCACTTGATGTGGAGAGAGCTGTGCTAACAGCTATTGGCACCAGTAGTTGTTCAGTGGCTTCTTTGCCCTTTTCAAGACATGAGCAGCATAATCTAGTTCTTTGTGGATCCTAAAGCCGACATTAGAATTATAGAATGGGAAAAAAGTTCCTTTTCTTTTTTCAGTTGTACATATGTTGTTTCTTGTAATAAATTTTGAACATTTTTCCCAATGATATATATATTTTTTTTCTTGTCACGGAAAACTTACATGTTCTAATCTAGCTAGGCGCTCCTGGGCTTCACATCAGGAATCTGCATGTTTCTCTATTTATTATAACTAAAAAGACCTTTATATCCGGATACATTTTGGAGAGAGTCGGAACTTTGATCAGCGAAAATCTCTGAAATCTGCTTAAACTGGGTATTAGCCCCGGATGAAATTGTCGGTTGATGAGATTTTGATTTTCTATTTCAGCAAAATCATGGGCTAAGTTTGTGTATATAGCAAGTTCATAGATATTCTCGAAGGCAGCCGCTGTTTTTTCTAACAGGATATTTTTGAGGTATTCATATGCAAGCTTAGTTTCAATTGGGAGAGAGTACAAATGGTAATATGAAATCACAAAAGAAGTCGAGACAGAGAATTCGTAGTCAGAAATTTTGGTTTTGAGTATCTGCTAGTCTATATTAAGGCCTATCTTACACCCTAAAAAAGTTCATGTTCTTCCATTACATCGTTGAAGATACCATAAGAGCGATTAAATTGCACTTAAAGTTTATTTTATGTTGAGAAAGGCGGGTGGGATAGCCACTCCCTGCACTTAAAGTTAAAGAAGTTGCAAAGCCCGTTTTGTAAAGATTAATACTGCATTATACAAAATAAAAACGATGACTGCTCATTGCGTGATCAACATAAAGATATTTGGGATGCTTCCTTGAATTAAATGTATCTAAATTTAATTTTTGAATTAACTGTGAGTCTTTCTAGTGTTTAATCAACACAACTTTTATATAAATTACATACCTCCGGCCATTGCTTCTCTACTCCGATCAACAATATGAGATCTGCAAATTAAAGAGAAAGAGCCCTTGTTTTTCTAGTCTATTCTTTTTTTGAATCTATTTTCTTGATGGAGAGATCACAGGCCTCTTAAATAGACTAGATGAACACTTCAAATTGACAACTCTCTCCATCAAAAAGTTGTGCAAAATCTTAAACACACCATACTCATTGTCTAATTAACCTAGCCAGAAAATTTGTAGTCCGCATTAGGCAGCAACCAAATTTGAATTCAATAGCAGCCCCTAATTTTGAATGCATTCTTTAATTTAACTTTTGACTAACATTAACATGTTACATTGTAACAAACTGTACAAACTGAATCAGAATATCAGAAGCTGCAGACAACTTGCTGGTTAAATCCTACAAGGTGCGAAGAACACGGAGAATGATGATGCTTGAATACATCATCTAACAACAATCTATCTGCCGCTTTAGACCCTTGTGTTCGAATAAAAGATAATATACACTCCATGAGTACTGAATCACAAGGCAACGTGATAGGCCCGTCGCTTGGTAGCCCAAAACTCGTCTTCAGACATCTTGAAGAGTTGTACAAAGATACTACTCTCCAAATATGTCAAAGGGACGATAAACCTCTTCTTGTCCGATGAATGCACAAAAAAATTTCCCTTATCCGTAATCGATGTACTGCATGCATCCGATGAAACTTGAGCATCGAAGGATGAGGATCTCCTGCCTGACGCAGCCGCTTTTTAGCATTTCTTTGCCATCTGAATAAGCTTAATTCTTTGGGTTCACCATTGTTGATAATATTCTTTTAGAGAAAAAAATGCTTTGATTGAAATTTCTAGGACTTGTGGATGTGATGAGAAGAATAACAAATCTGGCCGGGTACTTATAAGCAAATAAATCGGCCCCACAATAAGCTGTACAATTTTGTAAGCTATGAAGGAGAGGAAACCGAGGCATGTGCTTAGTAAATAGGAAGATAGGATTTGAAGAAATATGTACGGATTTGGTTAGCAAGTTGCTTTCTCAAGGGTGAGACATGAATGAATTGGTTTGCATTAGTTCGACTCGACAACTATTAAGTGCTTCAGCGTCCAACAATCATCAAATTGCAAGAAACGAGAGACTGTGCCACGCGATAGTGGTCCTTTGATCTTCATTTAGCCATCAAAGATAAGATCGGTATGTACTTAATAACAATCGATAGAAGCATGACTAGAGAGGCAATTTGACATGAGGATCCCCAAGAGACGACGTCCGATGCATGAACATAAAGACATGTGTATCAACTATATAACGAGCAAGTAACAAGGCATGTGATTTGTATGGAAGAAGCCTCATAAGGGATTCGCTTGATGAGGCCTACCACAAAATGGCAGTGTTTATTTTTAGTGACCTGCACATTTCATGAAAGTGAATCGATGTCGAAGTCCAGACACGCAACTTACATGTTTAATTAGCTCATGGTATTTGCTTAACTTGCCACATGCACTCTCTTCACTTCCATCGCCTTTACCTGAGAATTCAATTGCCTTGATCTAAATTCAAACACATCCTTTAACATATTTGTAAGACATGGCCAGTGCCTTTTGAAACTGTCATTACAATGGCATCTATTTTTTTCCTGAACTGTATATAATTTTTGTTTATAATTTTTTATTAGATGGAGAACATAATGAATACATATCCACATATTTTCCTCAATGTTGTACTTTGGTTTTTGCCTTTTTCTTGAGGAGTCTTTAGCAGTACCGTTCGATACTCGACAATGAAGATGCTCCTCGCCTTCACCCCATTTACTCCTAAACGTTTCTCTTTTTATAAAAGAATGTGTCCTGTAGAGCTGTCGAATTAGCCAGCTCCAATTTATAATTTTGGAAGAAAATTACTTACACTTGTTTTATTAGAAAAGAAAAGTAGAGCTGTCGAATTAGCCAGACTTATATATCAATTGGAAATCTCATGTTTACATGGAGACAACACAAGAGAAGAAAGAACGGGTACTGCATTATACTTTAATGAAGCTTCTATAATCAGAATTGGGATAATTTCTTGAAGTCTACAGAAATCTAGCTAGTATTAGTGCAGGATTGTGTTGTCGACTATCGAGATTTTGATTTTTTTCTTGCTACAAAATTAGTAGTTATGATTTTCGTTTGGTGAATACTCTTAATGGTTGTAACCCTAAGGAAATGCACAAGAATGCCAGATCAATATAAAGACAGTAGAGCGAAGTTTCCCTGAAATTAAGTATTTGAACTTAAATTTTCATATCTAACATCAATCTAATAAACTGTACAAACTGAATCACAATATTCAGAAGCTACAAATAGCTTGCTGACTGAACCCTACAAGGTACGAAGAACATGGAGAAGGATGATGCTTAAATGCAACATCTAACAACATTCTATCTGCAGCTTTAGACCGCCGTATCCTAAGCAAAGATAAGATATATTCCATGAACATGGAATCACATGGCAATGTGATAGGCCCGCCGCTTGGTAGTCCGAACTCATCTTCGGACATCTTGAAAAGTTGTACAAAGATACTACTCGTCAAATAAGCCAAAGGAACCATGAATCTCTTATTGTCTGCCGAATATACAATGAAGTTGCCTTTATCTGCAACTGATGTACTAGTACTGCATGTATCAGAAGAAACTTGAGAATTGAAGGAGACTCTTCTGCTTAACGCAGCCGTCCTTTGCCATTTCTTAGCCATTTGAATAAGCTTCTTTGGGTTGACCATTTTTTGTTATTTTTTACGAAAAACAGATGATTTGGCTTGTAATTTCTAAGGCTTTGGATGTGATGAGAGAACTAGCCATGCTTGCCATCTACTTATAGCCATAAGTAACGGCCGCATGACAAGGATCACTGGAGGATGCTATGTACATACATTGATCGAGAGGGAGCAATACCATGTGCTTATTGGTGGTGGAAGCTCGATGTCTGGAATTCGGTAAGGATTCAAATCATGAAGTTGACAGGTGAAGTATATACTTGCTACAGAATTGCAAATCCACAGAAATTGCATGTAAATATAAATTTGATTACAGGTATAGGTCTCGACCGTTTTGTTATATATTGATGTTTATAGGGCCACCATCATGTGGCCTTGTCTCTCTTGAGATTGATATAGATCTTGCTATCGATACAGAGATCCTTGAGGGGCGCGTGATATTGCCAACAGACATAAATTCTATGCTTTCATCCTGCCGGGGCCTAAAATAGGAATACATTACTGATTAATTATTATATATGAGAGACAAATTCTTAATTTCCAATATGTGAAAGAGATAAACTAGTTACATTTTTCATTTTACAGTACAATGATTTCTTAATGTTCAGAAAAAATGCAATCTTTTAAGATGTGAAAGGACTGGTGGAAGATTCGCTGGGCGAGATCACGAGATTTCCCCCCCTCTGATATTGAGAATGTTTCCCGATTGTTTGATATTGTGCTTCCTATTTATCAATTGCATTCATTTTATATTTTTTCTCACAACAGCCGCGTTCCACAAAATTTATAGCTAGGTTCTCTGAAAAATCGTAAAAATGTTTTTTAAGTTAGAAAAGGCAAAGAAAGTTAACAAGTTGTGCTACAACCAAGAATAAGGCAGCCGTTCGCTAATCATTCCCTTGTGTCTCCTCCATTTGTTAGCAACTTGCTAACCAAATACAAACACGAGTAGTGTCTTTGTGCACCTTTGTCGTATATTCATCGGACAATAAGAGGTTCATGGTTCCGTTGGCATATTTGATGAGTAGTGTCTTTGTGCACCTTTTCAAGATGTCTGAAGATGAGTTTGGGGTACCAAGTGAAGGCCCTATCACGTTGCCTTGTGATTCAGTGTTCATGGAGTGTACTTTATCTTTGATTCGAACACGAGGGTCTAAAGCGGCAGATAGTTTGTTGTTAGATGATGTATTCAAGCATCATCATTCCCCATGGTCTTCGCACCGGGTAGGATTCACTCAGCAAGCGGTCTGTAGCTTTTGAAACGATGATCCAACTTGTACAGTCAGTTACAATTTAACATGAGTTTTAGATATATAGCAAATTCAAGTTCGAGTACATTTATATCAAGGAATCCTTGCCCTAGATTGTGGCTTTATGTTAATCATGCAATGAACAATCATACTAACAATGGGTAAAAGCACGATATATTGGATGAACTCACAATAACTTTCAGAGTAGCATTCGTAAACTGTAATTGTAATTTTATTCCCCTTCTTTGCACACTTTAGCAGCCAAAATTTCAACCCAAGTGTTCATTTTAATTAAATTCTTCAAAAAAGGCAAACAAATCAATCTTTGGGACTCTTTTACATTAATTAAGATCATTTATATTCCCGCCATGTCTTTCCGGGGTATTTTGGCATGCTATGCCCGCATGAACCCGAACGGACGGGTTTAAAATTAGCTACAATTTTTATGGGTTGGGCATGGATTTAGCACAAAACCCGTATGTCCAAACCGTAAACCCGACTCCTACCAAACCCGCTTCCGAAATTCAATCCGACTCGAATCTGATTGTACACCATAGGCAAAATGTTAACCATTTTAATTTATTGTATTATATTTAATTTATGATTTATAACATATAATTTAACAATAGTTTTCTCAATGCTTATAATTTACATATATATTTTATAAAACAAGCCACAAGTTTTACCTCTTGGATTATTTCAATAGTTTATGACGGGCCAAGCCGGAAAAACTGCAAAACTGGACCCGCCCGCATAAACCCGAAAACCCGCCCAAAATCCGAAGTTTCATGTTTGAGTATAATGGATTGTAAACCCGTCGGGTTTGGACAGATTTCGGGTTTAGATTTTAAATTTTGGGCTGAGTACAAAAATAATCAAAAATCCGTCCAACTTGGCTTGCTTTCACCCCTAACTAATATATAGAAACTAAATTATTCATCACGAGAAAACATTCCTGCTCAAAGTGATATTGCTCTCAAACACGGTAAAATCTAATTTATATCATATTAGCTCCTCCAACGATTTTCTGCATTTTGATTAAAAGTCACGTAAAAAGAGGATAAACTATAACCCTTAGTGAAAAGATACATATTTAACGGTTTATATTACGAAAATAAACATCATGGATAACTGTAGCGCCTTGAAAAGTCGTTTTGGTGTTTTCCTGAAAATCGGTGAAAATTCGGTATTTTTCCGTAAACCGTCTTTTTCCGTTATTTTGCAGTTTAGGACAAATTATACCTAAAATGGATAGGTAATTACTTGTTTTTAGTAGCTAATGAGTTACTTATGAAATTCTGGTCGTTTAAAAATTTTCCCTAATTTTTCAATTTTTAATATTATTTTAAGCCGGTAAGAAAATACATTAATTTAGCGATAAATACAAATTTAATTGGGCTAAATTTAAGCTTTAAAATCATGTTAATTAAAATCTAGTTGTAATATAAATTTTTAATATTTTATTTTAAATTTTAACTAATTTTTATTATGAAAATCGAAATTTATTGAATTTTAAGCTAAAACTTGCAATTTTGGACTTGTAGGGGGTCTTTTGGCATAGAATTTTTTTTGTAAAACCCCTCTCACTATTCCCTCACCCCTAGGCCGTCCCCACCTCAGTAGCAAGCCCACAAAATTTTTCCCCATCTCATTTGAACAAAATGATATGATAAGGGCTTTAATATATTAAATTGGGTATGGGTTTTGTTGTTTGACTTGGTCTTTTGACTTTGAAACTTCTCTACACTTTTCCCCAACTCCCCCACACCTTTCCCCACTCCCTCCTCAGCTCAGAAATCCTGCACCAACAGCCCCAAATATTTTCCCCATTTCTTCTTCTCTTTTGCTTCATTTTCATCTCAAAAATTCAACAAAATCCACAATTTCCTTCACAAATTCAACACAAAACCATATTCCATCTCTTCTCCAACCTAATTTGGTTCAAATCAAGGAGAAAGGAGGTGTCTTGGGAGGCTTGAGCAAGCTTAGGATTGATCTTTTGAGGTATAATTTCTAATCAAATGGTTAAATTGTAGCTTAAGTGTGCTAAACTAGAACCTTGAAATTTGTTTAGTGTTAAATTTAGTGTTAGTTTCTAATCTATTTTTTTAAGAGAGTAGTTTGTTTAAACTAGGTTTTTTTTTAGCACCATTGATTAGTTAATTAAGTTATCTTGTTATCTAGTTTTATACAAACCTAAATTGAGAGATTACTTTGCTTAAGTGGGCATCGATATGTGTTAATTTATGTTGTTCAAGTGTGAAATTGGATTTAATTGATGGTTATGAAAATCAAGAAAGGGTTGTTTATGGAGAAATATGATTTGAAGCATTGTAATGTGTTATAATTAAAGTGACTGTGGTTAATGCGGTTACATGTTATGCTAGGTTGTAATCCTTTTTGTCGCATAACGGCGATGTTGCGTCGTTTTTTTTAGAATGTTTGTGCTTATTAGTTTTGTGATAAAAGTTTGTGATAAATTAGTTTTGATGTCTTGATGACGTTTTTAGCGTATCCTATGACTTTTAGGATGTGTGAGTTCGGATGTTTGTGTGTTCGAGTTTTAGTTTTTCCGGGCGACCAATCGACGTTTTAGTTAGTTTTGCGATTTTCGCGTGTGTTCCGCGCACCTTGTGCACGTTGTACCTAGCTTGTGAACGTTAGTATTTTCGTTTGGGTTTTGCGTCGTTCTTGATGTGTAACCTTATGTTTGGTATTGATGTAAATTCCAGGTTCGGTCGAGGAGACGTCAGACGCGGCACGAAAGGGGAAAGCGGTGATTGGACGTGACTAGCTAGGGATTTCGGTGAGTAGATGTAATATCTACGGGGGACTATCGTTGGATGGCGCAAGTCGCCCGATAGTTTTAGTAGCTTAAAAAGATTCTTAGTAATGTTAGTAATTAGGGGTGTAATACTTGTATGATTATTTGCTACATTCATGCCTTATATTGACATACATATACAAACCCATTCTATAGGACACCTGCACCATTGCCAGGGTTTTTATATACAGCACGAGCACTATTCATGCTTACACACACACCCTGATAATTGCCATGCCACCACACTAGATAACCTTTAAATTAAAACTTTTTACTATAATTGATACTTAAACTTGCGCTATTGCTTTAATTCCTTAAAATGAAATCGTAGGATTGCTATTCATGTGCATGTACTTCATCATATTATTTGTTCATACCTAATCTATTAATCACACATCGCAACTTGATTATTGATACCATATGCATTCATTATCATTGACATATGCACTTATGAGGATTTCTTGAGATTTTATGATATTTCTGGATTTCGGGGGAAAGCCGCAAAATTTCTAAACTTATTATATTTTTAAAATATGTAAATTGTGGTTTTCTAGTGATGTAAGTGTCGTCCACCATGAGTTTGCTGTGGTTTTCGAGATCCGTGTCGAGGAGTGGAGGATCCGTCACGGGTACATGGTGGGCCAGGTAAGGTACCCCGGGGCAAGAGGAATGTGGTGTTGACGTTGAGCCTGGCAGAGGACGGATTACCTACCGGTGACTGTTTGGGACGGCGGATATCCAGAGGATACCGACCGTGGCCGCGAGATGATGAGATATTGATATTTGAGATGGGTCAGCCGGACGGCTGAGGCCAGAGATACATTGATATGAGATTTGAGACAGTTTTGAGGTGTCGATGCTGGACACATATTCTTGTTGATTCTATTGGTATTGTGCTGGTATTTCAAAAGAGATTCTTAAAGGAAAAGCATGATTCTTATACCTACACATTCAGATCATGAGTTGATTCGCATTGCATTCATACCTGCTAGTATATTCATATTGCATACATACCTGCTATTATGTCCTGCATTACCTGTATTTGAGATGCTAGGATGCTTATGTGTATGCATTCGATAGCCTGTGTAGATGTCATTTATTACTCACGAGTTGGCAACTCACCCCCGTTGTGCCACAGCCTTTTTCAAGTCCGCTCCGTCAGTATAGTAGCGGCGGGCGCACTTGCTTCTTTTGCCTCCTTTGCCTGGACTCGAGGTTTTACTTTTAGGTGGGTTATATTTTTATTTCGTACCACCTTGTATATTCTTTGTATCTAGTGTACTCCATCTATTGTATCTACCAGTATTGTTGTATATTGACCTAGAGATGAGACTGTGAGATTTGTGGACTTTTTATACTGTATTTTGGGGTCGAGCTCACTTGAGTCGACATGCTGTTTTTCTCATGCTTCCTTATGATTATTTCGCATGTTGTTGCTTTATATTGCGTGGGATTTGTGACCGCCTTGTGGCGAAGAGCTAGCTCCCGCTTGGGGATGCCTTATTTGTTGGATTCATATATATTCTTGTTGTACCCATTTTGGGGGCCAGTATTTACAAAGGAGACTCTGCCGAAATTTTCGGAAAAATTGATATTGTTTTTTTTAAAGGTTTTTATATGACTTATTTGATAAACTCGTTTTCAATTGATTGGGTTCTTTTCACTCTTTTGCTTATTTGGTTTTGGTTTCTGGGCTTTGGCTTACTTATTTTACGGACGTCTTGAGACATTTCGTAAACTTAAGTGCCAGTCACGTTCCGTACCCTGCGGGTCGTGACAATAACAAATAACAAACGACATCCAATATTTAAAATCGTGCATAACTTGTGAAATTATTATTTTTGTGCATGGAAAAACTAGCCTGCCACGACAAAAAATGATCAACACTTCTAACTCGTTTGATATAAAAAAAAATGCCACAATAAATAACCTATGGTACGAAGAACCGCATGTTATAACCTGCGGCGTGATTATCTTTCGACGCACGCAATAATCCCACCGAGGCTACACTGCTACTAGCCTGGGTGTAACCTATTTAATTTTTGGGATATTTCACCAAAAACACCATGTATTATAGCCGTTGTTTCCAAAACCACCATGGGCCGATTTTATGCACAAAACCCCCCCGAAGTTTCGTCCATTACACACGAACCCCCTTGACCCTCCTGCCATTAATTTCTTTATTAAAATACCCTGTTATATAGTGGACTGTTAAAAAGGGATGAAATGACATTTTCGGAATTTAAATTTTCCTAATGATAATTATAAACTATAAAAAAAAATGTATTGTAAACTTACGGACGTTGATATGTCACGGTTCAGATAGAACCAACGCCTCTCCTAAACTCCGACTGAATTCTCTAAAGAACGTACAACCTTGAATTAATAGCTTATCTAATCTAGACTAATTAACTATACTAACATAAGCCCTATACCTAATCAATACTATCTACTAGGGTCTTTAAGCGTTAACAATTGTATTAACAATTATTTTTTTGTATTTTTGTTACCATTTTATATCATTTCAGGGGCTTATAATTAATTTTGAGAAGTTCATGGACCTAATAAGAAAATTTCAGCTTATATGGTGCTGCAGGGGTTTAATGCTAATAATTCACAAGTGCAGGGGTTAATTTAGTAAGTATCTGTTAAGGATAAAGGGGTTAAATGATAATATTACAAAGTCAGAGAGGTTATGGATGCGAATCGGGTCGGGTTGGATACAAATATTACCCGGAACCCAAACCCTAAACTACAAAGAGGAGATGGATCGGGTCGGGTTGGAGGCAACCCGCAACCCAACCAATCTATGATACTACTAATGTTTAGTGATAAATGGATCGGGTACGGGTGACAGGCAACCCGCAACCCAACCAATCTACAAACCCAACCCGGATCCAAACCCTCATTCTATCTTCGCTCGCGTTCCTCTCTCTCTCTCTCTCCCGTTCCCTGCCCCCCCCCCACCCCGCACCCCCCAGCTATGACGACGACGACGACGAAGTAGTGTTGCCATGATGACGACGACGCTCATCAAGGCCCGACGATTTTAACGACGAGGAAGTTGTGTTGCCAAGTAAACCCTTCTTCTCTTTATCTTTCTCTTTCTTTTTTCTTTTTTATTTTGTGTGAGTTGTGAAGAGGGATTTAGGGTTGAGTTTATAGCCCTAACCTTTTTTATATTTCGAGCCTAGGGTTACAAAACCCCTTCAATTGCCCAGAAATGAAAATAAACTCTAGACGTTGAATTGTCTTCATTTCTGATATTTGAATTAGGGTTACTTGCTCATTAATTTCGAAAATTTTAATTACAATAAAATTGGGTGTTACACCCTGAATCCCGTTCCACAAATCCTAGCATAACGGCGGCATGGGTAGATATTGCTCTGTAAGCGTGGATCAACTAGGAGCCCAGGAAAGACCCTAAATATTATTAAAGCCGGTACAAAACAAGACTAAAACGCCTTTTGATAGCCAAACCCTAACAAACCCTGATAAAGCAAAAGTACAGAAAAGTCACGCATTCAAAAACGATAAAAAAATGGGGGGAAACTAAACTAGTAAAACCACGAAATGAAAGCCTTCGCACACCACCTTAGATTGTGATCAACCGGATGGTCAATAGGCGATAGCATTGTGACCCACTCGTAGTGCTTTTGATGCATTTCCAAAATGGTATAGAAATAGCGATTCTGATGTTCGCATCAAAGTTATGGTCTTTGGAAGTTGATCCTAAATTCAGCAATTTTATCTGCACGTTTAGTCTTGTTTCGATCAAAACGACATAGTTATTCTTCAACAACTTGCTCTGCATCAAATCCATCTCAAACCCTCTTTCTCAACTCCCTATCTATAATCACCGGCCCTGAATCATCAAAACCCAAAATGCAGAATCTTTATGGCTAGCAACTGTAGACGTGCAGTAGTTCAATGGGATTTAGTGAAAGTTTTCAAAAATTAATGGTGGTTTCCTGAAATTTGGAATAGGTCATTGGTGTTTTATGTAATTTAACCTTAATGGTGTTTATTATAGGATTTTGGTAGTGGAACAAGTCATTTAGGGTTTAGGATTTTCGAGGTTATAGATTCATGTGTGAGTGAAACGAAACAGCTTAAGTTGACGAACGTTTCATACACAATTGGAAGTTCAATAGGGTTTAATTAAATTTTATATTTTAATGGTTGTATCCTTGAAATCTGAAAAGATTTGATGATGTTTTATGTAATTTACCCTAGATTAAAAATATTTTTTTCAGATTGAAATTATTCTTTTAACTGGCACGTAAGCCTAACCCACAGACACCACACACAAACACACAACATACATACGCACCCAAGGGACCCATGAATTTGCCCCGAAAAAGTTAAATTATGGCAACTTCCCCTCCTGGGGATAGTGCGGGCACCCGTACTCTCCCCAGTAGGGGATGTACTGTACCAACTGAGCTATTGCTCAATGGTTTCAGATTGGAATTTAATCTGTAGCATGGCAAGACATAGCATCATTGCAGTTTGTACCTCCACATTAAAGAACTTAAATTACAAAAGTAATTTCCTTAATTTCGAATGCTTGTTAGAACCATTAGGAGTATTTGCAAATTCATATCGTACATTCATAGCCCGAATTTGCAGCCAAGAAAAAAATGGAATTTCATCGGTTTATCAATAAGGATAAACAATAAAACAACACTGCTACGGGATAATTTATAAGGCTTTTATATGAGACAGACTCGGTTTGAGTCTTGCTTTTTCGCCAAAAATATATTTAAAAATGATACAATGACAACCACTACTCCGAAAGCTGCAAGAAAAGCTCTTTCTGTTGGGGATATCGATCCCCGCAAATCATCGAGAACATAAGATAGCATACATAATATAATACGAAGAAGAACAAAGCATACCAGATTACGTTGTTTGACCATTTCCGCATAGTCCACGGGGCAATCATCTCATTTGGGTTTCATTATGACTAGAGAATAACATACAAGAGATTGCAAGCTCTCATAGCACTCTAATCCCTCATCCCCCTCGCTTGTTCTCTCCATGTAAGAGCGGGAGTCATACACACCCAAAGAGACTACATTTGTAGCACTCCAACACCAACTCCTCTCAATAGGAATATATATATAGTGATAGCAAACCTAACACAACACATCACCTATTAATAGACCACACACTAATAGATGGACCAGCCCATATGTCAGGAGTCCAAGACGGGCTCCCTCTAGGTCCATGAACGGATATGAGACACATCTTGTCACTTTCCACATCCATTGAGACCTGATTTGGTATAAGGGAGATGATGTATTCAATGCGAGAGCAGTCACAGGGCAATGTGATTGGCCTATCAGACGAGAAACCAAACTCTTCTTCGAACATTCTGAAGAGCTCTCTAAACATTTTTTGTTGATAGATAAGTGACAGGCTAATTTCTGCCATATTTAGCCATCTTAAGTGGCCTCTTTGTGTAGATAGCTAATTGTGATATATTGTTATATAATTCTAACGGTGGTAGATTATGAAGTATATGTCTGCATTAAGTTGATGGCAATAAAATTTTTGAACATGAATATGCAGAGTCATGGCAGTCTGAGAAATACGATGTTCTAATTAAAGATGGAAGTTGCATGTCTGGACTTGCACATAATTCACTTCATGAAAAGAAACACTGCCAATTTGGTGGTAGGCCTCATCAAGCGAGCCCCTTGTGATGTCTGCCCTACAATCACATGCCTTGTTATTTGTTAGAGAGGTCATATTTAGGTCTTTGTATCAATGCATGGACCTCATGAGGGCCACACTCATGTGAAGTTGTCTCTTTTATCTTTGATAGCTGAATGCAAATATTGCTGGCCGTGAAGAAATCCTTGAAGGGACACCCTCACGTGACATTGTCTCTCATTTCTAGCAATTCGACAACTATTGGCTGCCGGAATTTTTTGAAAATTGTCAAGTTGAACCAATTTCTTTCATATTCTTGATTTATCTATTGTCGAATTGCTGAAATTTGCTAAATGTTCGGCATCCACACTTATGTCTGGCCTTCTCAGAAAGTAACTCGCTAACCAAATCCAGACATGTTCTTTCAAATGCCATCTTCTCATTTACTAGGCACATGCTTCTGTTTCCTGTTCGGGTCTGCTTTCTAATACCTATAAGTACTATCCCAGATTTGCTATTCTTCGCATCACATTCACAAGCCTTAGAAGTTACAAATCATAATAATCTGTTTGTTAAAGAAGAGTTCGCAGCTGCATATATCGATAATGGTGAACCCCAAGAAGCTTATTCAGATGGCAAGGAAATGGCAGAAGGCGGCTGCTTTGGGGAAAAGACCTACATCCTATGCTCAAGTTTCTTCGGATGGATGCAATACTTCGGTTGCAGATAAGGGCAACTTCGCCGTATATTCATCGGACATGAAGAGGTTCATGGTTCCTTTGGCTTATTTGATGAGTAGTGTCTTTTTACAGCTATTCAAGATGTCCGAAGATGAATTCGGACTATCAAGTGATGGACCTATCATGTTGCCTGGCGATTCAGTGGTCATGGAGTACATTTTATCTTTGCTTCGAACGCGAGGATCTAAATCTGCGGACAACTTGTTAGATTCTGTATTCAAACGTCATAGATCTTCGTGTTCTTCGCACCTTGTAGGATGTAGTCAGCAAGCTGTTTTTAGCTTCTGAATAGTCTGAATCATTTTGTACAGAAAGTTACAGTTTAGTATGTGAAATACAAATCCATTTTCCAAATATATTTCTGAGAACATAGATTTAAGAAAGCATTGCACGGGTGTCTTTATGTTGGTCATACGAGACTTGTAATATTAACAATAGCTAAAATAACAATATAATGGGTGACCTTAGAGTACTTTTGAAATTACCTTTTAAGATGCAATCTTTTTTGTACTATCCCCAAATGTTTTTATTCCAATTACTCTCACACTTTTCAGTCTAGTATTCATTTAGCTTTACATTTTACGAAACCAGGTGTGCATATTTATCATTTTTATGTTATTTTTGACAAGCGAAATATTGGGAAGAAGATGAACGTTTTCTTTGGGAGTAAGATAGGATATTGACTATCACGGTCTTGTATAATTCTATCGGAAACATTTACATAATAGAAAAGCAATTAGGACGGCGGTTGCCTTTTAATAGAGAAGTTATTACTTGTTACCATTAAGAATATTTACGAACTCACTATACTAATATAACCTTCTGATTTTGCAGATAAGAAATATTGGCGTTTCATCAGTCAACACTACTGCCCAGTGGTAATACTCAAGTTATGCAGATTTAAGATTTTCGCTCACCAAAGATTGAAACCTCCCTCCGAAATCTTCCAGAGGAGAGAGTTTTATCTAGATAGAAGGTTTCGGGAGAAAATATACCCCTCTCTTGAATTAAATAAATAAATAAACCTAGGGGCTGCAGGCTAAGGAGTGCCTAGATTGCCGGGTCGAGAACACGGTAAGATGTCTAATGACAAAAACACAATACACACAAAATATTATCATCAAACAAAATGTGCATATTCTATCATATCAAAACTTTTAGGGGGGACAATATATTTACAGCTCAGGGATAGAAAAAAGTTGCCACTTTAATGGCAGTTTCAGAAGCCACAAAGAGCTAGATTCTGTTGTTCAAGTCTTGGTAAGGGTGAAGAAGCCACCGAACAACTAGCAGTGCCAATAGCTGCTAGCGTAGCTCTCTCCGCATCAAGTGACACATTGAATGGGAGCAGAGAGATGCGGTATTAGATGCAGAAAGAATCACAGGGCAATGTGATAGGCCCATCTCTCGGCAAACCAAACTCTTCTTCAGACGCTCTGAAGAGCTCTCTAAAGATTGTGCTCGACAGATACGTGAGAGGAATCATGAAGCGCTTCCATCTATTGAGTACACAAACAGATGGCCTTTGCGTGCAACTGATGTGTTGGACTTCTCATTGCTACTCGTTGCTTCGTGATCCTTCTCAATGCAGCTATGTTTTGCCATTTTTTAGCCATGGCAAGGACCCTCATTGTGTTAATCATAACTAGCAGTGGAGGTTTAATTTTTTGACTTCTGAAGAACGGTAGATTTTTTGAAGTTTGTGTTTGGATTGAGTTGAAGGCAATGGAATTTCCAGGCATACACATGTAGGGGCAAGGGGAGTGGGGGAAATGCATGTGGCAAGTGGAGCGATACCATGAACTGATTGAAGATGGAAGTTGCTTGTCTTAGCGTAGACAATGATTCAATTTCATGTGATATTGCATCTCTTGTGGTTCCTCAATTGTTGGTAATTAAGTGCACAGGGATCTTATCTTGAATTGATCGATGCAGATCTCGTTGGAGGGTGACAAAATCCTGGAAGGGCCACCCCTGCATGACACTGTCTCTCCTTCGTAGCAATTTGATAATCGTTCGCTGACAAACTATTTAAATGCTGTTGGATTGATGCAATTTCCTCCGTATTCTTGATTGATTTGTTCTTGGCAATTCTCATGTACACAGTTTATTACTGATCTGTGTCTCACCCTTTTGAAAGCAACTTGCTAACCAAATCCAAGCAACTTGCTAACGATGGTATCATCCCATTTACTGACCACATGCCTTTGTTTCCTCCCCTAAATAGCTTACAAAGTTATACAACCTGTCATGGGGCCACTTTCAATTCCTACAAGTAGAAGGCCAGACTTCCTATTCTTCTCATCACTTTCGAAAACCTTCGAAATTACTAAATCAAAGCATTTCTTTCCTAAAAAAGAGTTCACATCTATATATATCAACAATGGTGAACCCAAAGAAGCTAATTCAAACGGCGAAGAAATGGCAAAGGGTGGCTGCCTTGGGCAGAAGAGCCTCATCCGACAGTCAGGTTTCTTCCGATTCATGTAGTACATCGGTTGCGAATAAGGGTAACTTTGTTGTATATTCATCAGACAAGAAGAGATTCATAGTACCTTTGACATATTTGGAGAGTAGTATCTTTGTACAGCTCTTCAAGATGTCTGAAGATGAGTTTGGGCTACCAAGCGACGGGCCAATCATGTTGCCTTGCGACTCGGTGTTCATGGAGTATATTTTGTCTGTGCTAAGAATCCGAGGGTCTAAAGCTGTGGATAGATTGTTACTAGATGTTGTATTTAAACATCATCATTCTCCATGTTCTACACACTTGGTAGGATTAAGTCAGCAATCTGTTTGTAGCTTCTGAATATTCTGATTCAATTTGTACAGAATGTTACAGATCAATTTTAGTCTTATATTGCAAATTTGAGTCGAATACTCTATTTCGGTGAACATTGCTTGAGTGCCGTTTATGTTGATCATGCATAATGCATATTCTTTTTAACTCACACTTTGATGCCATGCTTAGAAGAAGTGACAAAATTTTATATAATTGCGCAACTAGGGTAGGCATAGACCTAAACTAACATGATTAGAAGCAATTAAGAACGATATATAACTGAAGAGACGGTCCTTACCAGAACTGAATGGAAAAAAAGGATTTATATAGCCAACCACAAAATTTAGGATAAAAGCTTGTTAGTTGTTATCTTTTGATGACAAACTTCATCTTAGTTAAACCCTTTATAAACCAATATTGGCGACTCCGTAACCTCGATATTTACTTACATTCCATATTGGCTTCGAATGACCTTTTGTACTTCACATTTTTCCTGCGGTTTTTCTTTGACGGGAAGCCCTTCATCGAGGAATTGCTGGCCAAACGAGTTTCCTCCAAGAACAAGCCGCCCAAGCTGGCTCTCTTTGACGGGAAGTCTGATCCAAAGGATCATCTGGATGCATTCACAGCGGGCATGAGCTTCCAGGATAATTCCGACGTGGCCCAATACCGAGCTTTTCCCGCCACCCTCATCCGGACTGGACGGGACTGGTTCCGAAGACTCACGCCATGCTTCATCTCTACCTTTGATGAGCTGGCCACCCAGTTCCTCGGTCACTTTGTCGGAAACAGACGACAGAAGAGGACTGTCGATTACCTGTTTACCATAAAGAGCGGGGATAAGGAATCCTTTAAGTGATACATCACCCGTTTCTACAACGCTCTTCTCGAGGTCCCCGAGCACCGGGATGAAACCGTCATCGCCGCACTAAGATCTGGTCTTAGGCACAAAGAGTGGCTTCGCTATTTTGCATTAGCACAACCTAAGACCATGGCCGAGGTGAAAACTTAGACCGAACGAAAGGTCCAACTCGAGTCGGAGGTGAACGCCAATTTGCCCCGGGACGACCAAGCCGACCAAAAGAAGGGCAGAGAAGAGAAAAGGAGGGTCGACCGACCAGAACCTTACGCCCCTAAATTCCAGGAGTACACTCCTCTGAATATCTCCCAAGCCGAGCTGTTGGAGGAAGCAAAGAGCGAGAGTTTCTTTAAGCTCCCGCCAATCACCCTAAGGACAGAAAAGTGTCTCCGCGGCCCTTACTGTGCCTTCCATTGGACGCAAGGGCACCCGACCGAGAACTGCAAACAACTCCGCGACTTCATCGAGGAGTTGATCTGCTCGGGTCACCTGGCAAAGTACCTACGGGGCAAACGTCAAACAGATCGGATGCAAGTCGATCAAATTAATGACGCAGAGCTGACGATCGGACAAATCATGGTCACCATCGACTGACCCAAGTCCGAGCAATAAAGACACTTGCCGACCTCGGTCACTCAATACAGGAGAATCTAAACTGAATTACATAAATTGTATTTTGTTTAATAATAAAAATTCTTGCTTCTCTGCGATCTGAACTGCTTCCTTTTGTTTCCATGCTAAAACTCCGTGCAGGACCGCCGAATGTCTTCTGCTCATCCGCAGATCGTAGCTTCCTACCCCACAACGCTGCGGATCAAAGCCCTCATCTTGAGGCCACCGAGCAGCTTCCCTGCCCGGTCAATCCCTGGCAGGTAGATTCCTGCCCATCTACGCTAAGGATCGAAGCCTTCATCTCGAGGCCACCGAGCAGCTTCCTTGCCCGGTCAATCCCTGGCAGATAGATTCCTATCCATCTACGCCAAGGATCGAAGCCCTCATCTCGAAGCCACCACGCGGCTACTCTACCCGGTACATCCTTAGTGGATAACTTCTTACCCATCTACTCTAAAGATCAAAGCCCTCCTCAAGAGGCCATCGAGCAGCTTCCCTACTCGGTCCATCCATGGCTGGTAGTTTACTACCCATCGACGCCAAGGATCGAAAGCCCTCATCAAGAGGCCACCGAGCAGCTTCCCTGCTCGGTCCATCTGGTAATTTACTACCCACCGATGCCAAGGATCGAAAGCCATCAGCAAGAGGCCACCAAGCAGCTTCCCCGTTCGGTCCATCCTTAGTGAGTAATTTTTTACCCATCTACTCTAAGAATCAAAGACCTCCTCAAGAGGTTACCGAGCAACTTTCCTGCCCGGTCCATCCTTAGCGGGTAGCTCATACCCGTCTATGCTAAGGATCAAAGTCCTCCTCAAGAGGCCACCGAGCAGCTTCCCTACTCGGTCCATCCATGGCTGGTAGTTTACTACCCATCGATACCAAGGATCGAAAGCCCTCATCAAGAGGCCACCGAGCAGCTTCCCTGCTCGGTCCATCCATGGCTGGTAGTTTACTACCCATCGACGCCAAGGATCGAAAGCCCTCATCAAGAGGCCACCGACCAGCTTCCCTGCTCGGTCCATCCATAGCTGGTAGTTTACTACCCACCGACGCCAAGGATCGAAAGCCCTCATCAAGAGGCCACCGAGCAGCTTCCCTGCTCGGTCCATCCATGGCTAGTAGTTTACTACCCACCGACGCCAAGGATCGAAAGCCCTCATCAAGAGGCCACCGAGCAGCTTCCCTACTCGGTCCATCCATGGCTGGTAGTTTACTACCCACCGACGCCAAGGATCGAAAGCCCTCCTCAAGAGGCCACCGAGCAGCTTCCCTGCTCGGTCCATCCTTAGTAAGTAACTTCTTACCCGTCTACGCTAAGGATCAAAGCCCTCCTCAAGAGGCCACCAAGCAGCTTCCCCGCTCGGTCCATCTTTGGCTGGTAGTTTATTACCCACCGATGCCAAAGATCAAGCCCTCACCAAAATGCCACCGAGCGGCTTCCCTGCACGGCCAATCCACAGCTAGTAGCTTCCTACCCTACAACGCTGCAGATCGAAGCCCTCATCTCGAGGCCACCGAGCAGCTTCCATGCCCGGTCAATCCCTGGCGGGTAGATTCCTACCTATCTATGCCAAGGATCGAAGCCCTCATCTCGAGACCACCGAGCAGCTTTCCTGCCTGGTCAATCCCTGACAGGTAGATTCCTACCCATCTACGCCAAGGATCAAAGCCCTCATCTCGAGGCCACCGAGCAGCTTCCTTGCTCGGTCAATCCCTGGCGGGTAGATTCCTACCTATCTACGCCAAGGATCGAAACCCTCATCTCGAGGCCACCGCGCAGCTACTCTGCCCAGTCCATCCGCAGCTGGTAGCTTCCTACCCCCACAACGCTGCGGATCGAAGCCCTCATCTCGAGACCACCGAGCAGCTTCCCTGCCCGGTCAATCCTTGGGCGGGTAGATTCCTGCCCATCTACACCAAGGATCGAAGCCCTCATCTCGAGGCCACCAAGCAGCATCTTTGCCCGGTTAATACCTGGCGGGTAGATTCCTACCCATCTACGCCAAGGATCGAAGCCCTCATCTCGAGGCCACCGCGCAGCTACTCTGCCCAGTCCATACGCAGCCGGTAGCTTCCTACCTCACAACGCTGCGGATCGAAGCCCTCATCTCGAGGCCACTGCGCAGCTACTTTGCCCGGTCCATCCGCAGCTGGTAGCTTCCTACCCCACAACGCTGCGGATCGAAGCCCTCTTCCACCGAGCAGCTTCCTTGCCCGGTCAATCCCTGGCGGGTAGATTCCTACCCATCTACGCCAAGGATCGAAGCCCTCACCTCAAGGACACCGCACATCTACTCTGCACGGTCCATCCGCAGCTGGTAGCTTCCTACCCCACAATGCTGCGGATCGAAGCCCTCATCTCGAGGCCATCACGCTGCTACTCTTCCCAGTCCATCCACAGATGGTACCTTCCTACCCCACAACATTGTGGATCGAAGCCCTCATCTCGAGGCCACCGAGCAGCTTCTATGCTCGGTTCATCCTGGCGGGCAGCTTCCTGCCCCATGACGCCAAGGATCCAAAGCCCTCATCATGAGGCGACCGGGCACCCTCATGCTCGGTTAATCCTGGCAGGCAGCTTCCTGCCCCACGACGCCAAGGATTGAAAGCTCTCCTCCCGAGGCGACCGGGCACCCTCATGCTCGGTTCATCCTAGTGGGCAGCTTCCTGCCCCTCGACGCTAAGGATCGAAAGCCCTCATCATGAGGTGACCGAGCATCCTCATGCTCGGTTCATCCTGGCGGGCAGCTTCATGGCCCACGACGCCAAGGATCGAAGGCCCTCCTCCCGAGGCGACCGGGCATCCTCATGCTTGGTTCATCCTGGCGGGCAGTTTCCTACCCCTCGACGCCAAGAATCGAAAGCCCTCATCACGAGGCGACCGGGCAACTTCCCTGCTCGGTTCATCAACACCGGGTAGCTTCCTTCCCCCACAACAATGCGGATTAAATGCCCTCATCACGAGCTGACCGGGCATTCTCCTGCTTGGTCCATCCACTCTAGGCAGCTTCCTACCCTACAAAGTGATGTATCAAAGCCCTCGTCACGAAGCCGCCAGACATCTTCATACTCAGTCTCAATGGTGGATCCCTGAGCCTTACATTGAACCAGCTGGCAAGCCTCTGCCGGCGCATTCACCCGAAGAAGGCAAGCTCCTAACATGGCTCAATCGATATCATGATTCTCGGTGCCAAACTGAGCACAAGATTCTCCGTGTATGCCACTCTCGATCCGACCCATGAATAGGTCGGAACAAGAGTGGGGGGCTAATGATGGTGCTCAGAAGTGGAATTCCTCATATCACAACACGTGGCGAATGACGTGCTACCCGCGACAGCTCACTGGACTCCTGGGGGGCTACCGAGGTAAAATCAGTGCGGAGCATTGATGACCTTCCTCAGCTTATCCACGAGCTAACACTTCGCCTCTTACCCTAGAGCGACCTAGCCGCCGAACTGGTGCCCATTCTCCTGTGCTTGTCTCCGAGCTATTACAGAGCTGAGCTTTCTCGGCCTCCCGGCTCTTCTCCGGGCCTCACGCCGAGCTAAGCCTCCCTCAGCTCTCCCGCTCAACCGAGAATGCAAGGCCTTAGCGCTTCCGCAACGGCTCCGCGTATCTCGCCAAAGCGAGATATCCGCCACCCTACATCCCGCGTCCCACGCAAGCTCGTTTCCCTATTAATGAGCGGATCCCGCCATTAATGCGGGCATAACGTACGGGCGTAACTAACGGCGGAGATCTCGCACCGGTTCGCTCCACGCGACCCCTATATAAACCCCTCTCTCAGACGACTCAGGTAAGGCAATTTTTATCCAATAGGCCGCTACTCTGTCTAAATTCCTTGGCTAACTTGATCGTCGGAGGGTCCCTGGTGGTACAACTACCCTGGGACTTCTTTGCAGGTAGCTCGGCTTCATTCCAAATCAAGCTCATTGAGATCCACATGCTCCAGGAGGCAACCCTCAAACCCAATCTCAGCCGTTCATCAACACTCGCAAGGGATCGACGGAGGACAACATCTGAAGGAGATCCAGACCTCCATCAATCACTGTTAAAAAAATAGAGTTATAATTATTATAATTTTTTTCCTTTTACTGTTTCCTTACACATTTTTTTCTTTTCATTTTTTTTCAACGGAAACTAAAAAAGGATGTTGGGAGAAACTCACAAGATGAAGCGAAAGATGGTGGTGAAGTGGCAACGCTGAGCATGGGTCCTCGGTTGACGAGGAAGCAGAGGGATCACTGGTGTGGTGAGGACACGGGAAGGCTAAGGTTAGGGTGATGAGGGTGCTCGGTGGTTTAGTGGGTGGCCGGGTCGATGAGTTTCAATGGAGTTGGTGGCTGCGGTGGAGGTGACGACGAGGTTAAGATCGGTGGTTAAGGGAATCGAGGTGAAGGGGAAGCTCGGGTTTGGGTTTTGGACGCCGGTGATGGGTTCGAAGGTCGATGTTGGGGAGAAGGGGTTGCAGGGGCGAGGGTTTTGCTCGGTTTAGAAAAGTGGGAGAGAGAGATGATAGAGAAGATGATGATGAGGTGATTTTATAATATAAAAATATTTTGTTAAAATGATATGAAATATATGTGAGGATATTTTTTGGGTAGGGGGGGGGGGGGAGATTTGATTTGATATGGGAATATATATGTATATATATATATATATGTATATATGGAGAGATAAAAGGATCTAAGG
This sequence comes from Agapanthus africanus, assembly GCA_030015575.1. Taxonomy (NCBI): domain Eukaryota; kingdom Viridiplantae; phylum Streptophyta; class Magnoliopsida; order Asparagales; family Amaryllidaceae; genus Agapanthus; species Agapanthus africanus. The sequence goes on along the minus strand of JASDDO010000022.1, from coordinate 860,416,666 downwards.
ATTTGTATGTGATTATATATATATAATGTGGGAGACATAAATAAGTTAACATATAGGTTACCAAAAGAAGATTATCGTATCAAATATTATAAGCATCAAAAGATACTACAAACATATTAGCAACCAACCATTCTTGACATAAAATCAATACTAAAATTATAGGAATAATTCTATTAATGGAAAAAATATTTATTCTGAATACTGTATCCAAAACTAGGGTGCTAGAAACCATGACACAAACATATGATCCTTAGCCGACCCAGGCGGTTTTAAGGAATTTTTAGGCTGCTGGACTTCATCAGTTTGGGCTCGTGTTTTCACATATTCATTATAGTTCAAAAACAAGTCGAATGACATGCTTTAAAAAAATTTCAGGGGCCATTTTCAAAAACCAACAGAAACTTGATCATGGAAACACAATAGAGTTAAATTTCGGTTTCGAAACTAAAACATAGCCTATTTCTAGTTCTAGTGTTTGGTTTACTCTGATACCATGTTAGGGTTCCCCGGTGCTCACGCATAAGCACAGCGGAAGCGAAAAACGGGAACACAAATTTTCGTGCGAGCGAGAGGAAACGGCAACCTAAAATCCATTCCAAACACTAAACTAGAAAACTAAAACAAGCAAGGTTGAAAGCATACAGCCTTTGATGCGTGTCCACTGTTTCCTTATTTAAAATCAGGAAAGCCTACGGAAGAGGCTTCAGAAAAGGGTCACGTGCTCACACGTGACCAGTAGTCACGTGTTGGCACGTGACATCTAAAAGCATCGGCAAGGCAGATTCAGTTTCCCGACTACATCAAAAGAAGGGGCTTCAGAAAGGGTCACGTGCTCCCACGTGACCGGGGATCACGTGACATTTAAAAACGGCTTCAAAGGCACATCAGTTCCCTGATTAAATCGAAGAAAAAGGCTTCAAAAAGGGTCACGTGCTCACACGTAACCGGGGGTCACGTGTTGGCACGTGACGGTTGAACAGCGGCCAGAAGACAGAACGCAGAAAGAAGAAGAAGGCTCGTTCCAAGGGGTTACGTGCCTACACGTGACCAGGGGTCACGTGCCCACACGTGACCATGGGTCACGTGGTCACACGTGACCGGCTTTCAAAGCCCATTTATTTAACAGAATTAAATTCTGCACGGCATTCAAATCTTTCCAAAGGAAAGTGATTATTTGGAACCAATTGGATTAAAGATTTAAAGGTGATTAAATATCATCTATTTGTGGAAAAAAGCCTGAACTTGGAAAGATTTCCCCTTAAAATCTAACCGAAATAACAAAGGAGAATCTCTGGATTTAAAATCCAATGGTGAATAAAATTCACCTAATAATCCAAAGGTCCAAACGAATGGTGAATACAAATTAAATCTCTCAATGAAAGATTCACCAAAACTAATTGATTCTGCTTGTTCTCCTATAAATAGAAGCCAAGAGACAAAAAAAAAGAAGAGAAAAAGAAGACATAGAAAAAAAAGAAGAGAGCCTTGATACTTTGGAAGAATTTGGATCTTCTGCAAAAGAAAACCTTAGGTAAGAAAGTGAAGGATTTTTGAAAGAAAAAGAGAATTTAATTCTCAACAGAGTTTAACTCTGATATTAAAAAGAAGAACTTAGTTCTCTCTTTAGCAGAGGATCTGCAAAGTGCACATCTCCCCATGAATTAAGAATTTAATTCTCATTGGGTTGAGATCCTGCCATGCAGATCCAAAGCATAGAGAGGGAATGGATGTTTGAGAATTTAATTCTCATAGAACTATAGGAATTTAATTCCTGTGAATTAAAATTAGGGTTTAACCCTATGTCATAGGAATTTAATTCCTTTAAAATGAATAGAACCAGGGTTAACCCAAGTTAAGAACTCAAATCTATCAAAATAACAGGAATTTAATTCCTCTAAAGTTTATTACTAGGGTTTAACCCTATGAAGAATTTGATTTTTAAAAAAGATAAACACATCTTCAAACAGGCAGGGTCACGTGCTACCACGTGACCCCTGTAAAGAGCCACCGCTAAAACTTTGAGGCAACGCCTCACGTGCTTCACGTGACCCCCAAAGCGCGCAAAGAAAAAGCAAAGGAAAATAAGCTCTGGGGCGCCCTCACGTGTCACCACGTGACCCCTAATGAATATTCTAACAGATCAAAGCGCAAGCCCCCATCATGTGCCCACACGTGATGGCTTTTAGAATTAAAAGTGTTAAACACTTATCTGTAGAACAAAATAAAGGGAAACAGGGCGCTATCACATGCTACCACGTGACCCCTTGGCTGAAGATTTAACGGATAAGCACCAAAATACCCATCACGTGACAGCACGTGATGCTCCAAAGTATTCAATACTTTTGACAGAATAGAAGGAAGGGAGGGCGCCCTCATGTGCTACCACGTGACCCCTCTTGCCTTAGTGTTTAACACTAAATTGGAATCCCGGAATCCAGTGTTAAACACTGTTTGGCCTTAGTGTTCAACACTAATCAAACAACTTTATTTGCAGTGTTTAACACTGATTATTCTTAGTGTTTAACACTAATCTGAAATCCCTGCCGTTAGTGTTTGACATTGATTTGCTCTAGTGTTTAACACTAATTTGAACCCCCTGTTGCTGGTGTTTAACACCAACTGCCTTTTAGTGTTAAAACACTAACTTGTTCCCAGTGTTCAACACTGCTGATCTTTAGTGTTTAACACTAACTTCAGCCCAGTTGATTAAATGGCCAGAGGCAAAGCTTCTCCTTCAATGGACCAACAGAAAGCTAGTATTCTAAACATGATGGGACTTAGCCCAAGATGGCCATAAGTCCTCAATTCAAACTTAACTGGGCCAATGGGCTCATAACACAATTAATTGGTCTTGATCCCAAATTGGGCCATAGACTGTTTAATCCACCCCGATCTAAGGGTACATCTCTTCACTCCTTTGATATTTGGCGTCGTAATTCCTCAACGTCTTCAAAGAGGTGACGGGTCCCGATGACCACACATTGACACGGACTGTGGGGTCCTTAAACTCATGGACTATGAGGTCCTTAACCTTGACCGAGATGTCTTAAAACTAACAACGGACTGTGGGGTCCTTAAACTCATGGACTATGAGGTCCTTAACCTTGACCGAGATGTCTTAAAACTAACAACGGACTGTGGGGTCCTTAAACTCATGGACTATGAGGTCCTTAACCTTGACCGAGATGTCTTAAAACTAACAACGGACTGTGGGGTCCTTAAACCCATGGACTATGACGTCCTTAACCTTGACCGCAATGTCTTAAAACTAACATTGGACCGCAATGTCCTTAAACTACTTATTGACCGCAATGTCACTAAACTAAACAACAGGGCTTCCTTAATTGCTCTATTGTTGGATCTAAACGATCCCGTTAAGTTGATCTTAGTCTGAAAACTAGATTAGCGTATCCTTAACAAACGTTTAAGTCGATCTTAGTCTCGAATGAGGCTAACGTATCCTTAAACCCAAAACCCCCAAACCCAAATCTAAGATAATACGGATTTGGACTAGTCCACGCCCTACGGGCGACGACATAACTCAGTCTCCGTATACAATCCACGGGCAACTAAACACAAAATAAACACATGCGACACGAAGTGACCATCTGGAGAAGGAGAAAGTGGTTACTGCGATGCGGTAGCATAATTAACTGCAGGGGCTTGCGCCTGCAGGGAAGAGCGTCCCCACAATCAAAAACCCCTTAAGCGAGGGGGAATCTGACGAAGTCTGCTACATCGGATGCATCCGTTTAAATCTTCGATACACGGTGCCATAAATCAACTTGGCATCTTCGGAGAGGTAGACGGATAGCACCAATTAGCTTCTGCCCCGAACCTCAGGCGAGACGTCCAGTCGCGCCGCCGTTCGGAGGGGAACATCCACCCAATCGCGGAAGACCCCTCAAAGCTCCGTAGACTAACGGGAACGTGCTTGAGAGGTGACCGTCCTTGCCAAAGATAATCCACCGGAGGAAAACCGGTCCAAGCTCCAGTTTCACCGAAACAACTAAATATCACAATTCGCTAGGTTGTGATGCTTATGGATGTAGTGAATTTTCACTTATCATTTTTCTCTCTAATCAAACTCAAGAGATCTCATGAGAGCTTCCAGAGAAAGGAGATAGAGGACGAGAGACTTAGCCATTTTTTGAATAAACTCCAAGTCTAGAGAATGAATGAGAGAGTGTGGTCTTTTATTTTCCAACCATAAAATAAAATATGACATAACATTTTCCAATTAAACAAATACATGACCATCCCTCTCAACATGCCTCCTTTACTATGCTCATGCCACCTCATTCCCTTGAATTTCCATAGAAGAAAATTCATAAATCAGGTGTCCTCCTTCTAGAATTATTCCCATATAAATACAGAATACGTCACCGATATACGTATCGAAATACATATACATGTATCCGTATAAAAATACTGATAACAAAAAGAGAGAATGAATAGTGAACATAATACTATAATATATATATATATATATATTATTAAATCAATACTTGATTTAATAATCCGGCTTAATCCTAAGCCGGCTAGTATTATAAACTGTCCGATTAAATTCCGTGTAGCAAGTACACGTATTTAATCGGACCCCTGTATGTATCAACGTACGACCTCTATATCATATCACCTGAACCGAGAAAAACTTCTGTGTGGGACTCTAAAGACGCGACAATACGCTGGCAGTGATTACTGGATAAATCCATAACCACAAACACATCAGCGGTACTAGCTGTACGTAACGGCTAGCCAGGTATATGCCTAAAGAGAGGTCGACAATCAAATCCGTCCGTACTGAGCCTGAATGTGACAAATTTCGTACAGTCCGATCTCTTCGTCTAAAAGTATCACATGTCAGGTCTAGGGGGTGGTAAACATGTTGGGTTACACTAACGCCCTGGCCATCAATCGTGGCCGGTTTGCGGAATAAAATTATTATACGAGTTTTAACTGGCGCTAGAATAACCTAATACCCGGATCTGCCATAAACCTAACTAGCAACTAGAGAAGCTATCTACTATGATCGAAGTTTATACCTAAAGAATCAAGTCCTTCGGGTCTTCACTCCTTTCCTTTAGCTCCTCAAAGGATGTACGGATCGTACTTGATCGACGACCTCCTCGCGTCAAAGATGATCCACCCAAGAGTGTCTAATTTGAGCTCCTACCTTTAAACCGAGATAACTAGGTTACTTAGTTGTTGGGGTCAAAATTACACCCCAGTTGACCAAGTCAAAACCCAGGGTCAACCCTAAGCCAAGTGGACCCAAGCCTGGGTCAAAGGGACTGGCTCCATAACAAAAGGAATGAAGCCATAAATTGGTTTAATGTAATTCTTTTTTTATATATGTGCATAGAAATAAATGTATGTAAAATAAGCAAAAATCCAAAATTTTGTAAACTCCATGGCTTATGTGCAAAAAGAGATAAGCACATAAGGTATGGGGTGACATAAGTGTCATTTGGCAAAGCCCAATGGGCTATATGTAAAGTGTGTAGCCTATAAAGGCAACATGATGAAAAAATCAATGATAACTTTTTCTCTCTCAGAAAAAACTAGGGTTTTTACATCCTCCTCCTTCCTCAAGATTCTAAACCTTCTTCTTTTCTTTTGAATTAAATCAAGAGTTTAACCCTTCTTTTTTCAAAAATAAATAGTTTTTCACCATAAAAACCTTGAAGGGGAGCTCGGATCTGCCATCAAATCCCTAAAATGGGAGATTTTAAGTCTCACCTCTTTTTTTCCCCCCAAGATCCAGCCAACAAAGAGGAAGAAGAAGGATACGCATCTCTAAAAATCCCATTCCAGGAGGATCCGAGCTTCAAAAGAAGATCCAAAGATTTTTAGGAGTTTAACTCCATTCAAGATCTGTTGGAGTTTAACTCCATAAATCAACCACCTTTTTAGAAGTTTAACTCCAAATTTATACATAATCCCTGTTAGGAGTTCAACTCCAAAGCCCTCTTGGAGTTCAACTCCTAATTCAGGGGTTAAGCCCCTTTTTCCGCTGGGTTTTCCAGCGGTCGCGTGCCGCACACATGACCCGCGGGCACCCAGCGGTCGCGTGCAGGGCACGTGACCCGTAGGCGCTAAGCGCCCACGTGCGCCTCACGCGACTGTTCATATCAGAATTTTGCATTATTATATCCCCCATTCTTATTCATATTACAAATAAATAGGTGCTTTTGATCCATATCTGCTAAATAGTTGCACGTTACAAGTTCTCAGAACAATACAGTGGAATTCATGAAAAGACGCTACAAATGTGAGACTACGACCAACAATAGATGAATCTGTATGATGCCGCCTACCAGTTTAAGGAACAAACGAAGATCAGTAGACAGTTCAATGCACAAAGTACAAGGGCAGCACAGAATTAAAGATTTCAACGCGAAGCTCACGGCAAAAAGTCCACAGCATTCTGTACTGTGGAAATCTGGAAGAAAATAGAAGATATTCTGTGAAACCAAGTAAAAAAACAGAAGGAAAATGCAACATAAAGCAACCCTAGAAGTTTGAGCCAGAGATCCCACTAATTGGCCGCGGAACCGCGGCCAAACATGGCATTCTGCCGAGGAACCGCGGCCGTGCAGTGCATGTGTCGGTGCATGTGTCGGTGGATGTCGGTGCTTTGACCCGGCTTTCTTAGGGTAGTTCTATAAATTCAAATGTGAATCAGATGTAAACCTAGGGTTTCTCCTATCTGTAAATAGGAAAGCCGAAAGCCTAATTTGGCATGCCTCTTTTTATTTTCTAGATTAAAATTTTATTTCCTTGTAATCGTTGGAGAGGTCATCAATAAAGTAAGGATTGCTTTTTTTTATCATGCATTTTTTTTATCAGAATTTAATTCATGCATCTTTTTTATCTGTCTTTTATTATCTGCAAGTTAGATAGTCTTTTAAAATAAAAATTATAAAAATGAATTTTATTGTAACTTCCCTAATGAGTGAGTAATTTCTCACTTGTTAGGGTTAGGATTGGAAAGGTTTGAGAGATGAAAATCTCTCTCACTCCTTTCTTTGCTCATGTAAATTAATTAATTAAGACTCTATTTAAGTTAACCACACACTGCTCATTACGGCACCCTATTCTACGAGATAGCGATGATTCCCTAGTTAGACCGGTTATGGTTGATTTAACTAGAGCTTAGGGCTAAGAGCCAAGAAAGGACGGATAAGGACCAAAAAGAAAAAACTAAGTTTCTTCCTAGTCGTGCTAATCCCCTTTGTTGACTATTACCCTAACACCTATATTTTTAACTAGGGCATTAAAAGCAGTGAGTAAAGTTCATTTTCCAAACTAACCTAATCCTAACCCTAGCAAGCCTTTAAATCAATTGAATCTCATTCTTAGATCTTAAAACAAAACCTACCAAAAATAAGATTTAACTCGTTAGAGCTTAAAGAAAGAACACATTTTTCCTGTGGACCGACCCGTACTCAACCGGCTAGTTGCCAAGCGACACCATCTTGATTGCGGTATTTCTTAATTTTTAAACACGCACAACATAACACATACAATCAAATGGCGCCATTGCCGGGGAAATGGTAGTTATTTTCTTTTTGTAATTTCGGGTTAATAAAAAAATTATAAAAACTGAAAAAATATTTAAAAAATATAAAAAATCATCTTGTTATTTTTGATCGGCTTTTGTGCAAATTGTGCAGGAAAAGAAGACTGCCTGATTCAGATCTGGAGCAAGCCCACTGAATAAATTAATAAACAGAGGATCTGAACAGACAGAGGAGAACCACAAAAGCACAGAGAAAAAATTTTGAAGTTCCAAACCGATTACACCGCCGCGGAAACGCGGCATAAACAAGCATTTGACCACGGTTCCGCGGTCAACCCGTGACGTCAGCATCCCAAAATTTCTCTGTGAGTATTTTTGTCTTCTCTTCTACCCCCTAAGCTCCACTGAAAATTTTTCCTGCAGGGTTCTTTGCGCAAAACTTCTTCTCCCTCTCCAATAAATCATTTTTGTGCAGGATTCTTTACACCGCAAATAAAAAGAAAAAATTTTTGGCAAGTGTTTTAGATTTTGTGTGTTACTGCTTTGCATTTTTAAAACGGAATTTAAGAGGCTATAACACCAATCAAGATTGGGTGGGGATTTCATTACCCTTCCTAAGACCCCAGAAATCACAAAAAACATATGCATCACCTTTGAGTTAATTAAAAAATATCTAGACTCAGCCAATTAAGGACTGTCGCGCTCATTAGGACAGAGGAAGGTTGTGGGCATTCAGTCGTTTATCTAAACCTGACTTTGTGGTGCCTAGACTAGACAAGTGAGAACGGTAACTTTAAAAGGCCCGTCTCACGGTGATTCGTGAGCGGAACCCTCCTTTCTTCACTTGTGCTTACCTGGCCATAATTGGCGGTGAAGAGGCGATTTGAGGGATATCTCACAACTTGTCGCTTTGGACCAGTTAGGAGCAGTCTAGTTGACTTAGGAGACCCTAACTCTAGGTTTGATTGTGCATGTTTAAATTGTGATTCTTTGAAAGTGTGTCGTAGTTCCTTACAAAATCTTTTGCAAAACTCTTTAATAAAAAAAAAATCACAAAACAAAATTTTTACAAAAACTTGCCATTTGTCGCTAGAATTCCATTACACCCAACCTTCACCCACATTTTCCCATTGACGTTCTCTTACCCTCACATTCTACGTTTGACTACACTACACGTTTAGTGTATATCCGGTTGGACTAAGGACACTAGCGCCCGTTTAGTCCGTGTCTCGTTAGTCGCTACTGACGACGCGTTCGACTCCGAAGTCGAAATTCCCTCCACTTCTTTACCTTCATCTTCACCTTCATCATCTTCTAAGAAGATGTCAGGATTCAATCCTAACAACCTTTTACCTACCTCGGGACTGATTCCTCCTCAACTGGGTGCGAATAACCCACAGCACGCTCCTGTTGAAGCGCCACAGCGAATCGCGCTCCAGGATCTTTTCTGCCCCACCCGCACCGCACTTCCTACTTGTCTTTCACTTCCGCCGGCAAATGGGGACAATTTCGAAATTAAGCCCCACTTCATCAATATGTTGCCCAAATTTTACGGGCTGGAATCCGAAGATGCCTATATCTTCATCAACAAATTCCAGAATGTTTGTGCAATGATGAAGACCACCTAACTGTCCAATGATGCTATAAGGCTATGAGTCATTCCCTTCACTTTATGTGACCTAGCTGAAAAGTGGCTATATAGTGCAGCATCGCATTCCATAAAAGTTGGGAAGAGTTTGGTAAGGCTTTTCTTAAAAAGTTCTACCCACATCACAAGACCGCGAGAATTCGTAATGAAATTAACCAATTTTTCCAGATTCCTTCCGAACCTTTTTGGAAGTGTTTCGAACGATTTAAGGACCTTGTTCAGTGCCCTCATCACGGTATTGAGAGATGGCAACTCTGCCAAACTTTATACGAAGGACCGAACCCAGCAACTAAGCAGTTGCTGGAAACCATTTGTCAATGTCACTTCCTTACAAAATCTGACGAGAAAGCTTGGCAATTTCTCGATGATCTTGCTGAACAAACGCTTCAGTGGGAAAGCACTAGACAGACCGCTTCGTCCACTTCATCTACTTCATCTGGCCCGTCTAGGGCAGGTGTTCACCAACTTGATATGTCAATTGCAATGAAAGCCAAAATGGCCGCAATTACACGAAAACTAGAAGCAATTGAAAGCAAATTCTCATCGCCTTCTCCTGCCCCCGCTTTACCCCCTCGCACTATATGCGCTTGTTGTTCGGATCCATCCCATTTGACTGAAGAGTGTCCTTACAACCCACCTGCTCAAGGACAGGATCAAGTCAATGCTGCCTTTCAGCAAAGACAAAGAAATGATCCATACTCTTCAACTTACAATCCTGGTTGAAGGAACCACCCCAATTTTGCTTGGAATCAAAATCAACAACAATTCCAAGGCAACAACAATTTCCAAAGGCCTCCTCCACAACAACAAGCTCCTCAACAAACTCAATATCAGCAACCTTTCCAACCCCAACCTTACCAAAATCAAATGAACAATTTTGCACCAAACAACTCTTTTCCTCAAAACAATTTTGTTCAGCCAAATAACGATAAGGTTTCCTCGCTAGAACGAAGTCTGGATGCGTTTTTAAAACAATCTACTCAATCCTCAGCCAACATCTAATCTTCCATTCGGTCTTTGGTGCAACACACTGCATCACATGGGCAAAACATCAAAACCATTGAAGCCCAAATTGCACAACTGAATGCAGCTTTAAGCGAGCGAGGGAAGGGGAAGCTTCCATCTCAATCACTGCCAAATCCTGGTCACCCACAAAATGCACATATTTCTCATGAACAACAAAACCATAATGTGAGTGCCGTAACTATATTGAGATCTGGAAAGATGTTGCACAACAATGTTAGCACTGATGATGACACCCCGGCCGCCGCCTCTTCTTCTTCATCATCCTCATCTTCTTCATCTTCAGAGCTTGTTCTCCATTCTTCACAAGGCTCTAATTCTTCTACTACTCCGAACGGACCCACATCTCACTCCACGAAAACACCAACACTGGGATCCATTCCAACTCCGCATTCTCCTCCACAAACATTGGACTCAACATATTTTCAAAATGTTCCATTTCCAAACAGGTTGAGATCCAATAAACAAACTCCACAAATGGAAAAGATTATGGAGTTATTTAAACAGGTTAGCATTAACATTCCTCTCTTGGATGCAATCCAACAAGTCTCTTCTTACGCTAAAATCTTGAAGAACTTATGCACCAAGAAGAGAAAATCACAGGTACCTAAGAAAGTTTTCTTAGCTAGTGCAGTAAGTGATGCTCTTACCCAACCTTTACCTCAAAAACGAAAGGACCCTGGCTATCCTACAATTTCAATAACTATTGGGGATAAGAACATCAACCGCGCACTTTTAGATCTTGGTGCTAGTGTTAATCTGCTTTCTTATTCAGTATATGAGCAATTAAGTATTGGAGAGCTGAAACCGACACATTGTACTCTCCAAATGGCCGACTGATCCATTACCCATCCTATGGGTGAGTTAGAGGATGTGTTGATTAAAGTAGGGGACTTCATATTCCCCGTTGATTTCATTGTTATGGACACACAGCCTGTAGCTAACCCCCGGAGTCAAATTCCGGTGATACTCGGTCGACCATTCCTTACAACTTCTAATGCGGTGATCAATTGTCGAAATGGTTCGATGAACCTATCTTTTTGAAACATGACAATTGAACTCAACATTTTTAAGTTGGGGAATCAGCCCTCCGAACCTAATGCTAATATACATGATGTTTGCTCGATCCAAGAGATCACCCAGGAGGACTGTGAGCTCGAAAAATTTCTGTTCGATCACAGCAATTTTGACGCCACTAGTGCGTTCCTCTTCGAATCTGATACTGCTTTCACGCCCGATAATGATTACGAGTGTTTCACTTTCTCAAACGATTTTGAAGAATAACCACCCGAGTTTGAATCCTTTGAATTTTCGGATGAGTTAACTGAACCATCCGACTCGGTTGCTTACACTCGCTTTGAACCTCTGTTGGAATCCTTCGAGTTTGAGACAATTTCACCGATTTTACTTTCAATTGTTTCTCCTCCAACACTCGAACTCAAGCTATTGCCGTCTCACCTTAAATACGCTTACTTAGGTGAGAATGAGACCCTTCCTGTTATCATCTCGGCTTCTCTAGCTCCCGAGCAAGAGAAAGCCCTTTTAACGGTCTTACAAAGTAATCGGCAAGCTTTTGGCTGGACTATGACGGACATCAAGGGAATAAGTCCCCTTGTTTACCTCAATCAGAGCAAAGCTCTGTTCAAATTCCAAGGTGGGAAAAAAAGCAATGATTCTGTTTTTCTCCAATCAGAGCAAAGCTCTGTCCTGAAAATTAAAGAGAAAATTAAAGTTAAAATAAATGAAGTAACGCTTCAGATCCCCTGCGCTGCACGCAGAGCGCCACGTGTCAAAATCAGATACGTTAGCGCAGGGAGCGCAGCGCCCAAAGTATCGTACTCCATCAGAGCTTTGCTCAAAAAAAAAAAAAAACTTGAGCAAGCGCTGCGCGACACGTGTCGGCGCAGCGCAATTGTGCGCAGCACCAAAAAAAAAAAAATTGCGCAAGCGCAAATGCGCTGCGCTGCGCGACACGTGTCGGCGCAGCGCAACTGTGCGCAGTGCCAAAAAAAAAAAAAACTTGCGCAAGCGCAGCTGCGCTGCGCGACACGTGTCAGCGCAGCGCAACTGTGCGCTGCGCGACATGTGTCCGCGCAGTGCAATTGTGCGCAGCGGAAAGAAAAAAGAAAAAAAAAACCTTTTGCAAGTGCTGCTGCGCTGCGCGACACGTGTCGCGCAGCGCAACTGTGCGCTGCGCGACTCGTGTCCGCGCAGCGCAACTGTGCGCTGCGCGACTCGTGTCCGCGCAGCGCAACTGTGCGCAGCGGAAAAAAAAAAAGCTGCGCGCCACGTGTCAGCGCAGCGCGGCACGTGTCAGCGCAGTCACGCTCTGGAGCATTTGCGCCAAGCAGAATTAAAATTCTGAGAAATCTTTTCTGTTCTTTTTAAAACAAAAAAATTTTCTTCTGTAAAACAGAGGCCTTCGGATCAAATATCCAACGGTGGGGAAAATTTCCCAAATCACTCAGAGAATGATCTCTTTAACAAACTTTAACTGATTTATGGGCACTATAAAAAGGACCCTAGACCTCAATTTAAAGGCATGAACATTTCTTGAAAAAATCAAGAGCTTCAAACAGAGAGAACTTTGAGAAAAATTTCAAGAAAAAGGTAAAAACCTTCATAAGAGAGAAGAAATTTCTTCTAATAGATCATTGATCTAAAAACAAGATCAATGATCTTCACATAATAAACAGTGCTTTGCACTTCTTATGAACCACTGGTTCTTTAAAACAAGAAAAACAGAAATAAAAAAAAGATAGTGTTTTGCACTTTTATGAACCTCTGGTTCTTGGAACAAAAAGAAAAAAACTTATTTTTCCTTGATCTAGAAATCAAATAGTGCTTTGCACTTTTATGAACCTTTGGTTCTTGAAATAAAAAGAAAAACTTGTTTTTCTTTGATCTAAATTAGATCAAGAAATCAAATAGTGCTTTGCACTTCTTTTATGAACCATCGGTTCTTGAATCTAAAAGGTTCTTAAATTAATAGTGCTTTGCACTTTTATGAACCTTTGGTTCTCTGAGATAAGAAAAAAAAAACTTGTTTTTTCTTAGATCTAAATCAAATAGTGATTTGCACTTCTTTTATGAACCATCGGTTCTTGAATCTAAAAGATTCTCAAATTAATAGTGCTTTGCACTTATAAATCTGCACTGTTGCGCTCTTGGGTTGGCGCAAGCCACCAAAGAGCGCCACGTGTCAGCATCTGAACCAGTTGCGCTACGCGCTTTTGAAATAAAGCTTTGCTCTCTGAAATTGGCGCAACTCACCAGAGCGCGCCACGTGTCAGCAGCGCAAGCGCAGCGCACTGCGCTGCTTGACATGTGTCATCATCATAAGCGCTTGCGCTCTTTGATTGGCGCAAAGCGCCTGAAAATGCAATGCATTTTCTCTGTTAAAAGGGCCAGGCCCAAGTCAAAATGACCTAACATGCCAAAATAAATTGCAAGGCAATAAATAAGCAGAGCCCAAATAAATTGATGCTTTGCATCCTTTATACAAGGGCAGAGCCTAAATAAAATTGATGCCTTGCATCATTCCTAAAAGAACAGAGCCCAAAACAAATTGATGCTCTGCATCCTTTCTGGGCAAAGCCTAAATAAAAATAAAAAATAAATGCAATGCAAAAGCAAATAAAATGTTGAACATTTTCAACTGGACTTAGCCTAATTTTGGCCGTAAGTCCTTAAATTAAATTGACTGAGTAAGATTGCTCTCTTAAATCAATTTACTACCGGTTCGAGGGTACATCTCCGAACTCCTCTGACAGCTGTCGTTGTAATCCTTCAACGACGTCAGAGAGGTGACGGGTCCCAACGACCACATGTATATGGACTGCGGGGTCCTTAAACTCGTGGACCGAGATGTCCTTAAACTAATATTGGACCGAAACGTCCTTAAACTAATATCGGACCGAAACGTCCTTAAACTAACGGTGGACCACTATGTCCTTAAACTGGTATTGGACCACCATGTCCCTAAACTGGCACAATAAAGCCCAAATGCTCTTTTGTCGGATCTAAACGATCCCGTTAAGTTGATCTTAGTCTCAAATTGGACTAACGTATCCTTAACAAACGATTAAGTTGATCTTAGCCTCAAATATGGCTAACGTGTCCTTAAATCAAACCTTGAAACAAACTTTAGTCCCAAATTGGACTATAGATCTCTCAACCAACTTTGGTTCAAGGGTACATCTCTGAACTCCTCTGATATTTGTCGTTGTAATCCTTCAACGTCGCCAGAGAGGTGACGGGTCCTGACAATCACACATTAATACGGACTGTGGGGTCCTTAAACTCATGGACTAATGCGTCCTTAAACCAATATCCGCCCCCAAAATGGGAATGTTGGACCACTATGTCCCTAAACTGGAACAATAGAGCCCAAACGCTCTTTTGTCGGATCTAAACGATCCCGTTAAGTTGATCTTAGTCTCAAACTGGACTAACGTATCCTTAACGAACGTTTAAGTTGATCTTAGCCGCAACGCGACTAATGTATCCTTAAACTAAAAAACACCAAAGCCAAATCTAAGTAAATACGGATTTGGACTAATCCACGTCCTACGGGCGACGGCATTACTCAGTCTCCGTATACAATCCACGGGCAACCACAAACAAAACAAACACACACGACACGAAGTGAAATTCTGGAGAAAGAGAAAGTGGCTACCGCGATGCGGTAGCGTAATTAACTGCAGGGGCTTGCGCCTGCAGGGAAGAGCGTCCCCACAATCAAAAACCCCTCAAGCGAGGGGGAATCTGACAAAGTCTGCTACATCGGCCGCATCCGTCTAAACCTTCGATACACGGTGCCATAAATCAACTTGGTATCTTCGGAGAGGTAGACGGATAAAACCAAATAGCATATGCCCCGAATCTCAAGCACAGACGTCCTAACGTCCCGGCCGCCATTCGGAGGGGAACACCCCTAATAGTTGAACATCATATTCATATGATGGATGATGCCAAGCCAGTAAGGGATCCACAGAGACGACTCAACCCAGTAATGAAGGAGACTGTTAAAAAGGAGATCGTAAAATGTCTTGATAGTGGTATCATTTACCCTATCTCTGATAGCCGGTGGGTTAGCCCCATTCACGTTGTCCCAAAGAAATCGGGCATAACGGTCATAACTAATGAGGCAAATGAGTTAATACCCACTCGCACCCAAACTGGGTGGCGAGTATGCATCGATTATAGAAAACTCAACACCGCGACACGGAAAGACCACTTTCCATTACCTTTTATTGACCAAATGCTAGAACGATTGGCTGGGCATGAATTTTATTGCTTTTTGGATGGCTACTCCGGCTATAATCAAATTTCCATCGCTGAAAAGGACCAAGACAAGACCACATTCACTTGTCTTTTCAGTACGTTTGCTTACCGTCGCATTCCCTTTGGGTTATGCAATGCACCCGCTACTTTCCAGCAGTGTATGATGGGTATTTTTTCAGACATGGTGGAAAAATTATTGGAGATCTTCATGAATGATTTCTCCATTTTCGGCGACTCCTTTGATGAGTGCTTGCTACATTTAGACGCGGTCCTTACCTGGTGTAAGGATAAGAACCTTACTTTAAATTGGGAAAAGTGCCACTTTATGGTACGAGAAGGTATTGTCTTAGGACATATCATCTCTCAAAATGGCATTGAGGTAGATAAAGCTAAGATTGAAGTCATTTCCAATCTCCCTCCTCCCAAATGCGTCCGAAACATTCGAGCCTTCCTTGACCATGCCGGTTTCTATAGACGGTTCATCAAGAATTTCAGCAAGATAACTAGACCCTTGACTCTTTTGTTGGCCAAGGAGATCACATTTGATTTCGACTCAAGCTGTATGAAGGCGTTCGAGTCATTGAAAAACTCACTTACTTCCGCTCCCATTCTTTCGTCTCCTGACTGGACGCATCCATTTGAGATTATGTGCGATGCATCTGATTTTGCCATTGGTGCTATCCTTGGTCAGCACATCAATAAGATGCCGCATGTAATTTATTACGCTAGCCGAACCTTGAACGAGCCCCAATTAAATTACACAACAACTGAGAAGGAATTCTTAGCTATTGTGTTTGCATTAGAAAAGTTCAGGCCCGATTTAATCGGCTCTCCAGTCATCGTTTACACTGACCATTCAGCTCTTCGCCATCTTTTTGCGAAGAATGACGCTAAATCTCGGCTGATATGTTGGATCCTCTTACTATAAGAGTTTGATCTTGTCATCAGAGACAAAAGAGGATGCGAAAACGTAGTCACTGACCATCTTTCACGCCTCCCTTCTTCGCCGACGCTGCATTTTCCTATAAAAGATGTTTTCCCAGATGAGCAGCTCTTGACTGTATCATGCGAACTTTGGTTCGCAGATATTGTGAATTATTTGGCTACGGGACTTATACCAAATGAATGGTCGAATCAGGACAGACTTCGATTCCTATCTCAGATAAAACATTTTTACTGGGATGAACCGTATCTATTCAAATACTGTCCCGACCAAATTATTCGTCGGTGTGTCCCCGACAATGAGTTTAAGAGCGTGTTGTCATTCTGCCACGATCAAGCGTGTGGCAGGAATTTTGGCCCTAAAAAGACAGCAGAAAAGATCTTGTAGTGTGGCTTCTACTGGCCACAACTTTTTAAAGACGCGCATGATTACTGCAAGACATGCTCCCGGTGCCAACACTTGGGCCGGATATCTAGGAGAAACGAAATGCCGCTCCAACCAATATTGGTTGTTGAAATTTTTAATGTTTGGGGGATAGATTTTATGGGACCGTTCCCCAATTCTTTTGGGAACGTATATATTCTCTTCGCTGTTGACTATGTTTCTAAGTGGGTTGAGGCTGTACCCAGCCGGACTAATGACAACAAGGTTGTCGTTAGGTTCCTCAAAGAAAACATTTTCTCTCGGTTTGGGCACTCTCGCGCAATCATCAGCGATAATGGATCTCATTTCTGTAATAGGACTTTCGAGTCCTTAATGCGGAAATATTCCATTAATCACAAGCTATCAACGCCCTGTCATCTCCAAACGTGTGGGCAAGCCGAGATTTCAAATCGGCAAATTAAACAGATATTGGAGAAAACGGTTTCCAAAAACCGTAAGGATTGGTCGTCAAAACTTATCGATGCCCTTTGGGCATTTCGAACTGCCTATAAGACCGATCTTGGTATGTCTCCATATAGGCTTGTTTATGGAAAGTCTTGCCACCTTCCAGTTGAAATTGAGTATCAAGCATTTTGGGCAATAAAAGAGTTGAATTTATCTCTAAGAGATGCGAGCAGCCATAGAAAGCTGCAATTGAATGAATTAAGCGAGCTTCGGGATGAAGCTTACGAGAACACGGTTGTCGTTAAAAACCGAATGAAGGTGTTTCACGATAAACACCTTATGCGCAAAACTTTCAGAACTGGTCAACAGGTTTTACTTTACGACACCCGGCTACATTTCTATCCCGGCAAGCTTAGATCTCGATGGAAAGGACCATTTTTGGTACGCACCGTATATCCGCACGGTGCAGTCGATTTAGAAAATCCTGAGGACGGATCACTGTTCAAGGTGAACGGACATAAACTTAAACCGTTCCTCACTGCGGACCCTTCGGAGGAGCTCCTGCTGTTGCAGGAGCCAAATTACATTGATTGATCTCCCTCCATCTACCCCCAAGTTTCGGTTATCCAGCCATAAACAGTGGAAACACGGTTTCAAATAAATTTGGGGATATGTAACATTTGTAATTATATAAAAACAAAATAAAAAAATATAAAAAAAAGAAATATAAAAAAAATTAAATTTTTGGGGGTATTTTTGTAAAATTTCAGAAAAAAGATAAAAATTTTATTTACAAATAATTTCTTTTTTTTAAGAGGCCCTTTTTCAAAATAACCAAAACACCCCCTATAAATAGAACCCGACCCCTCCTCTGAACTTTCATAACCCTAATTTCTCATTTCTTCAAAACCTTAGTCGTCGCTCAAATTTCTGTAGCGAAATCTCCCCGCGCCGCCGCGTTTCGGCCGCCGAATCCCCTTCTGCGCCGCACTTCCGCCGCTTCCTGGTGTC
The DNA here is from genome assembly GCA_030015575.1 of Agapanthus africanus. Classification (NCBI taxonomy): domain Eukaryota; kingdom Viridiplantae; phylum Streptophyta; class Magnoliopsida; order Asparagales; family Amaryllidaceae; genus Agapanthus; species Agapanthus africanus. The sequence goes on along the minus strand of JASDDO010000022.1, from coordinate 860,398,402 downwards.
GTCTCCCTCTGAAAACTTCAGAGGAGGTTTGCACATTCAAATCCTCTTTGTTAAATTTAAAAACTTTTTATTACTCTCTGTGATGGCACCTACCTTCCAATTTGAGAGAGACTTTTCACAAATCTTTGCACACACGATCTACGGTAGCTATTTCGGTGAAGAGATCCGAAGGCGAGGGTGGAATTTCTTACTTTTTAACCATCCAAACTCCTTCGCGCTTCCAGATCTCGTCACATGATTTTACGAGTGCATGGAGGATGGTTGCCTCTCACAACACGGTTATATTAGGCTAATTTGGGGGGATAGGGAAATCATAATCGATAGGGACTTCATCCATGAAGTCACCGTAATACCCAGACTACCTACTCATGACCAACCCCTCCAATTCGAGAATTACCTACTCTTGATGGGAAATGACTGTTCGAGGGAGCCATGTAAGAGCATCCAGGCTAGAACCCTCTTTGCAAATGTATTAACTGTGTGCCGTTGGGCACAAAATAACATTTTTGGTAGTTCACACAATACTACATTTTTCACACCATCCCTTCATATCGTGCACACCTTGATGACTAGGAACCCCAGCTATGATATGTGCACGGTATTACTTAATTCGATTGGTGCGGGCAAAATGGCTACCAATTATCCATGCCCTATGTTGGTGACACAACTGTGTCGCCATTTCCTCCCTATGGAGGAATTTGAGTTTTATATGCATGGAGGTATCCCCATTAGACCTCTTCTTGAGGGCGTATCCACGACCTACACACGCTTAAATGATGTATGGTCGTGCACTGAGCCGGCCGAGAATGTACCCGCCAAGACACCCAGCTCCAGCTCGACTGCGAGCGAGGAAGAGCTTACCCCTGCAACACATACACGTTTACTTAGGAGAGCCACTAGAGAGATAGACAGATTGATAGGGATGGTGACCAATCTGGATCAGCGAGTGACAGAAATTGAGCATGGCATGACCACCCTGCTGGTGAGAAAGGAACGTTCCCGTTCCCGTTCACGTTCAAGGGGACAGCAAGGCCATGAGCAGTGAGGGCACTGCTTTTGATAAGTTTGGGGATAGAGGTGGTTTGTAAATAGTTATCATTGCATTGCATATTTTAATTTTTTGTACATATTTGTTTCTTCTTTCTTTGCATATTTAATTCCGCATTGCATATTTATAAAAAAATATAAAAATTAAAAAAATAAAAAAAATAGAAAAATATATATATAAATATAAAATCAAATAAAAAATTGAAAAATTTTAAAAATTTGAAAAAATTCAATTTTGGCCATATTTGATTTAAGTTCAACATGACGGTTGAATAGTAGAGAAAAACTAGATCCTAAACTTAGTAAATTAAAAACCCTGAAAATAACTTTTCTTAAAGTTTAATTATAGAAAATATATGTTCTTGTAGTTTATTAAGAAATAGGCAAATTTTGAGTTGGGTTCTTGGGCTAAGTCAAAATAAGGGAAGAGTATTGAATTTTTATTTGAAGCGTAAGTCTGAAAAATAATTTTGAACCTTTAGTCTAAATTCTGAAAATATATACCCTACAATTAGCACATACACGCATCTTGAAACTTGGAATGGTAGAGGATACCTTGAAATGCTCTTGTCTAAAATCCTTAGTATGAATGAGAAGAAAATAAAAAGTACAAGTGTGAATAAAAAAAAATGAACACTGGTTTTGTAATTACTTAAAGCTGCATAAAATAAAAATATATATATAGCAAGGGTGCCTTATCACCTAGTGCCTTAGACCAACTGGTTTGGGAGTCACTGCTAAGCCTTAGGTATTGCAAGACGAAGAATTACGCCTAAATGCGCGAACACATTTTGTAATCAGTCGTTAATATCTCAAGAAGTATTAATGATCGCATGAAGAATGGGTGAGCTATTTCATCTAAAATTCACAAACCAAAAGTATTTTGGACAATGAACAAGAGTATGATAGCTTGAATTGAATTTCCAAGTGTAGGGATGATAATCACACACATGTAGGGGTATATGATTGGGGTTTGGATGAGAGATATGAATGAAAGATAGGGCTTACACCTTCAGTAAAGATAATAAAAATTCCTAAGTTGAGATGAAACCTTAGAAGGAAAATTCAAAAGATACTGAAAGCTTAATAAATTTGCAGAACATATACTATCTTAAGTTAAATGAAAAGGAAGCGTGAAAAATATGTGTTGATGATTTCTAAGTTGAAGATAATAGAATTTCTTACTAGAATACTGAATTGAAGAATGAGAGTCAAAAGGCCAAATTGATTGGATTTTATGGGTAGTATCCGCTGAAAACCCTCATGAGACAACACTCCTCCTACTAGGGACATTTAGAGGTTTAACGGCTTGTTGCACGAGCTCAGTGCAATCGCGATTCCCTGAGAAAGTGAGGTTAGGATTTTGTTGAGAATAAAAATAGTTTTACTCGGGACGAGCAAAAGATAAGTTTGAAGATATTTGTTCATATCAGAATTTTGCATTATTATATCCCCCATTCTTATTCATATTACAAATAAATAGATGCTTTTGATCCATATCTGCTAAATAGTTGCAGGTTACAGATTCTCAGAACAATACAGTGAAATTCATGAAAAGACGCTACAAATGTGAGACTATGACCAACAATAGATGAATCTGTATGATGCCGCCTACCAGTTTAAGGAACAAATGAAGATCGGTAGACAGTTCAATGCACAAAGTACAAGGACAGCACAGGATTAAAGACTTCAACGCGAAACTCATGGCAAAATGTCCACAACATACTGCACTGTGGAAATCTGGAAGAAAATAGAAGATATTCTGTGGAACCAAGTGAATAAAACAGAAGGAAAATGCAACATGAAGCAACCCTAGAAATTTGAGCCAGAGATCCTACTAATTGGCCGCGAAACCGCGGCCAAACATGGCTTTCTGCCACAGAACCGCGGCTTTGCAGTGCACGTGTTGGTGCATGTGTCGGTGGGTGTCGGTGCTTTGACCCGGCTTTCTTAGGGTAGTTCTGTAAATTCAAATGTGGATCAGATGTAAACCTAGTGTTTCTCCTATCTATAAATAGGAAAGCCGAAAGCCTAATTTGGCATGCCTCTTTTTATTTTCTAGATTAAAATTTATTTCCTTATAATCGTTGAAGAGGTCATCAATAAAGTAAGGTTTGTTTTTTTTTATCGTGCATTTTTTTATCAGAATTTAATTCGTGCATCTTTTTTATCTGTCTTTTATTATCTGCAAGTTAGATAGTCTTTTGAAATGAAAATTATAAAAATGAATTATTATAACTTCCCTAATGAGTGAGTAATTCCTTACTTGTTAGGGTTAGGATTGGGAAGGTTTGAGAGATGAAAATCTCTCTCACTCCTTTCTTTGCTCATGTAAATTAATTAATTAGGACTCTATTTAAATTAACCACATACCGCTCACTATGGCACCCTATCCTACGAGATAGCGGTGATTCCCTACTTAGACCGGTTGTGGTTGATTTAAATAGAGGTTAGGGCTAAAAGCCAAGAAAGGATGGACAAGGACCAAAAGGAAAAAACTAAGTTTCTTCCTAGTCGTGCTAATCCCCTTTATTGACTATTACCCTAACGCCTATATTTTTAACTAGGGCATTAAAAGCAGTGAGTAGAATTTCTTTTCCAAACTAACATAATCCTAACCCTAGCAAGCCTTTAAATCAATTGAATCTCATTCTTAGATCTTAAAACAAAACCTACCAAAAATAGGACTTAACTCGTTAGAGCTTAAAGAAAGAACACCTTTTCCCTGTGGACCGACCCGTACTCAACCAGCTAGCTGCCAAGCGACACCGTCTTGATTGCGGTATTTCTTAATTTTTAAACACGCACAACATAACACAGACAATCAGCGACCCGCAGACGCTCAGCGTCCAATGGTCGCGTGCAGGGCACGTGAACCGCGGGCGCTTAGCGCCCACGTGGGCCTCACACGACCCGCAGGCGCTCGGCGCCCAGCGGTCGCGTGCTGCGCACGTGACCCGTGGGCGCCCAGCGTCCACGTGCCATGCACGCATCTTTAAGAAACACGTCCCCCGTTTGGAAATTTTTTCTAACGGGACGCTGCCCCACACCCCGCAAGAGGGCTCCTAGCCCCTTTGACCCCCAACCTGCTATCCAGGTAGCGGGACCCCCGTAAACTCTGCGAGGCCCTCGATATATCTAAAACCCCCTTTCAAAACACAACACACACACTACACACTGAGTTTGCATGACTAGTTGACCTGTCAATCAGAGATTCCCTCTCTCCAAAAGCGAAGGGTAATTAACGGCAGCTTAGTCCTTAGCTGCCGGAGATTCAGATCCCCGCAATCAATAAACCCCCGCCTACCCTAGGCAGGAGGAATCTGTAGTACGCCCGACAAACGACGCGTATTCCCATCTCAATGGGGTGACAAAAAATACCCTACATTAGTATGCTAATCTAAGTAGCCTAGATGATGTAAAGAGCGGTGATGGATTAGTTTGTCTCAAAAACCATAGGTTTCTCAACACATGAGACTATAAGGGTTTGAGGTAGAAGAAGCAAAGCTTGGAGGAGATGAGAGCGTAGAAGTGAGCATAGAATGAAGATGGCTAAGTGTTGTGAATAATCTCTAGTATCAATAATTCACAACACAAAATATCAAGCATGAATCAATAGAAAACAATGAGTCACCAAGTAGCCATGCTTCATTTAATGTAAAAACAACACCTCATACATCCACCTCATTAATCATTTAACCTAAATGGTTAAAACAATAATGAGGTGTCTTCTTCTAGAAGTATCTTTCATAATTACAAGAATACCTCTCACCGTATATACATACCCGTATCCGTATTCCGAAAAATACAAATACAAAGAGACAAAACAAATCCAAGAATATAATACTAGGATCCGGCTTAAACCAAAGCCCGCTAGTATTATCCGCCCGAACATCATACGTGCACAAGTACACGTATGTGATTGAACTCCTGCCGTAAAACCATACGACCTCTACATCGTTTCGCCCGAAGCAGAGAAACTCTCTGTATGGGACTCTAAAGACTCGATAGTACGCTGGCAGTGGGTTTAACCACAAGCACGTCAGCGGTACCAGCTGCACATAATGGCTACCCAGTGTTGGCTATAGTGCTCTCAAGGCAATTATCATAGTCGCGGACTTGTGATTATGATGATTGAGTGAGGACCTATACCGATAAAGCATTCTTACTCAAGATGATAGTATGATATCTGGTTTGTCTTTATCATCATATACATGTTGATAGAGCCCATAGGATTCTTGCTTGATTGCCAGCAATATGATAGCGATCATATATGTGGGAGCTGGGGTCTATAAGCACAGCCTTAAATGTCCCTAGTCGTAGGAGTATCGAGACCTGGTATCGATACTCTAGTGTAGACTAGTGTATACTGATTGAGACCCCGACGAGGGGCGGTGGCCAGGTCTCACAAGCCATTGGTGTTAGTTTGTTCACCTAAGATAGTATACGGGTGCTCATTGGGTTATGAGTACACTGGACGGACTCGCCGGGAACCTGCTAGTTGGTATTATACATACTGTCAGATAGCAGTTCCCAGGTGACATGTGTACAGGTTAGTCTGTCGACCTGAGATCGTCATTTGTCTCGTGTGAGTTCCCACTGTGCTTTGATTACTACCCTACCACGGCTCAAAGGAGTCGTGCAAACAGGTTTTAGTTGGGTACAGTCCCGAGCCATATAGAGGCAGTGATCGGATCATTGGGGATTCGTCTCTCCCAGTATTGGGGGTTGATGTCGCGTTGTGTACGGATGACCATCACCAAAAATCCGTGGCCACGGTGGACGAGAATTATCGATCTAGGATCGATAGTTTCTCAGGTGGTGATGGGGTTTCATACCGACACTAAATGTCGCGTTGTTAGGGGTCTGACTTTATCCACCCCCCTAAACTCGAAATGCGATACTCTTAGACGAACAGACCGGACTATACGGATATTGTCACTGTCAGGCTCAGTAAGGGTTCTGCATCAGTTTGCTCGTCGGCCTCCCTTTCGCTCAATACCTGGGTAGCCGTTACGTACAGCTAGTGCCGCTGACGTGCTTGTGGTTAAACCCACTGCCAGCGTATTGACGAGTCTTTAGAGTCCCACACAGAGGGTTTTCATGGTTCAGGCGATATGGTGTACATGAGGTATGTTGATACATGCAGGTGTCCGATTAAATATGTGCACATGCTGCGCAGACTTTAATTGGACAGTTGATAATACTAGCGGTTTAGGATTAAGCCGGATTATTAAATCGGATTTTGATTTAATAATTTATATATGTATTTGTATATACGTATTCTAGTATTATTGTTCACTATTCATTTTCTCTCTCGGCTATTCGTATTTTGGTACGAATACGCGTATATGTATTTCGGTATATATACCGGGAAGTATTCCGTATTTTGTACAGAATAGCTTCTAGAAGAAGTTGCCACCTCATTTATATGATTTCCCTTTTTGGAAAATCATTTGTTTTATAAATGAGGTGGAAGGGATGATGTGGCATAAGCATGGGTCAAAGCATGTTGCAAAGCATGGCTTTGATTTGTTTAATTGAAAAATGGCATGAGATTTTTTGGGAATGAGAGGGGGGGCCGGCCAATATTTTAGAGTGGGGTTCTTTTTCATTTGGCAATTTTTTACACACATTACATTAGCCCACTCTCTCAAGTTCATCAAAAAGACTTAGCCATTTTTTTTTCTTCATGCCCAAGCTTCCTCACTCCATTCTTCTTCTATGGTTGCTCTCATGAGCACATGAGTTGAGAGAAAATTGTAGTGACACTTTCATACACCCCCACTCTCCATAGCTAGCAACTTTGGGGCGTCGGTTGCCTCGTTTGTCGAGGTTGGAGCTTGCACCGTTTCTCTCAGGTGGATCATCGGAGATGGAGAAAGACCGGCAACCAAACATCATCAAAGGACCGCTAGGAGCTTGGAATGAAGACCGAAGGATTCGGATCAACTCGGTATAACGATTCTAACTCTTAGTTAGTTTGCTAGTTTACGGTTTAAGGTCGATCCGTAAATCGGGTAGTGGTAGCGCCAGTTTAGAAAAATTTTGTTCCACATTTTGGCCGTGTTTCGACGGCCGGGGCGCTGCCGTGACCCTTCATGGTATCAGAGACACCCTTTAAACCCCTTACTAGCTTGTTTAAACGTGCTTAAAAGATCGATCGACGAAAATTTCCAAAATCACGATTTCATTCTTCTGTTCTCTGCCAATTTTCAAAAGTATTCAAAAATATTTTCCAGTGGCTTAAAAATCCGTGCAGGCAATTTTAGGGGTACAGAAAAAATTTGGGCTTCTGATTCCTTTAAAGCGCCGCGGAACCGCCGCACTTACCCCCTATTGGCGGCAGATCCGCGACCATTTAGTGGCGACGGGATTCAGAATTTTTCCTGTAGCCTCCTGGCTTGGAATTGTGATTTTTGTAATATCTTGTTTTGGCCTAGGTTTCTGTGAAGTGTTTGTTTTGCTATTGGGGTCAATTTGGAATTTAGTCGATCGATATTTTAAGTGTGCGTTTAACAGTACATACATTTCTATCTGCGACCGTGAATGTCATTTGATCGGTAAACCCGTCTAACTGCTATATGTTCTTTTAGACGAGTTTGCGAACGTGACATTCACGTTGATGTTCTGTGTTGTGCTGTGATGTTGGTTCGATCGTCGTGGTGGATAGCTATGGTGCAATATTAGTACAGTTTGATTTCATTTGTATATTTGATATTGCGGGGTGAGCGTCCGACATGTGGACTGCCGTCACTGCCAGTTTGTATATTATTCTTTTGGGGCACGACCGGGTTGAGGTCGATGTCACCCTTGTATATTATTTTCTTTTCTGTACTAGGATTACCCCGCGGTGGAGTGCACGAATAGCCGGGTTCTAGAGGGCAACTGGTCCGCATCTCATGGCGTTAGGACGGAGGGACCTTACTCTAGAATTTGCGGGCTATTCGCCGCACTCGTAAAGGGTATAGGTGACCCAGGAGGGGTGCTCAAGTTACCGGATTCCGTGAAGTGCTGGGTGGTCCATTCACGTTGCTGAAGGGGGCTGCCTCACTTCTGGTTTTGGTGGGTAACTTGCCATGCTCGTAGGGGTCTAGGTTTCATTGCACATGCTATCCACACGACAGGGAACGTCGAGTCTCACTTGCGGCTCCAGTGAAACTCGGGGCTCCAGATTATCCACCATTCAGTATTGCTTCTGTGATGTTTCTGTGATGTTTCTTTATATCATGCCTGGGACGATTGTTATATATATTTATATATACTAGTAGATGTTGTATATGTTTTGCACCCGCGATAGCCCAGTCCCCGCTCTGTCGTTAGTTAAGTAACCTAATGGGTGATGACGGGACCCAGTGGCGAATGCGGATGGCATATACGTACATTTTATTTTCCTTCTTTTCTGGTGTGATTAATTGATGGGACTGCATTAATTCTTATCAATGTAAGGATAAAACAAACCTATATTTGATGTTTTTGGAACCAAGTTTTTAACAAAACTGACATTACAGACGTTCTCTTTTGCTTTGCACAGTGGTATTCGGTTATGAATATCTAGCACCTCATTCGAGGAGGCAAGGGCCGAGATCCCTTCATCGAGAGTGACCCCTTGGGTAAAAGTTTGCGTCGACGTAATAACTTTACTATAGTCGATTATTTTTTCTTTGCATCGAGGTATTCAGTTTGGGATATCCTGCACCCCATTCGACGGGGAAAGAGCCGAGATCCCTTCACCGGGAGTGACCTCTTTAGCAAAAGTTTTCGCCACTATATATTTATAAAACCACTTGGATTCCTTCAACGATATCAAGTTCATTACGTTAAAGGTTTTTCGCCAAAAACCAGCCGTAGTCCTCCGTCATTTCGGATAAATAGCGCATAGTATTCGTGCGGTGTTTGTTGGCCAAAGTCAAGGCATCGTGTGTAGTAGCTGTGTGTTGCTTGTCCGTTGCATGGATATGCATTGGTTTAGGACAGTCGTACCACTTTATTGGCCAAAGTCAAGGGTGTGTGCGGGTGGGTCTAAATCAATCAGGACAATGACGGGTAGAACTTGACTTGCGGGTTATGATTTGTTGGCCAAAGTCAAGGTTATAAACCGCTTGGGGTAAAAATCATACCTGGAGTTTCAAACATACAGAAAACTTGCCAGGCTTGCGCATACCTTCTGGAGTGTGGTGATTTGAGTGGCTTCCATCAGGTTATCATGCGATGATAGTTGGATCCCGATTCCTACTGATGAGTAGGATTACTCCTCGGGTGATTCCGACTAATTCTCCTTTTGGGTTTGGAGGAGAATTCGAGGAAACAGTGGGAGCCATCCTGTTTAGATAAAATGATTAACCATTCTGATCTAGGTTAGAGTGCACGCTGAGTGTTTCTTCTCTCTCTCTCTCTGGCTGCGACTATGACCCGACCCTAAACTAAAACTCATGAACCAAATTAACCGAACCTTCTTAAAACACTTTGACTTTTAGAATGTCACGGTGTCGCATACATCATTGCCACTTCTATATCACCTTTACATTTCTCCAGAACACCTCGTATCACTACAAACATCCACTTCCATTGGATAAATCCATCGTATAGTTACATACGAACTCGAAGGAACTTTTTCAAGAATGGATTCTGGTTCTGGAGCGATTGCATAGGATTATTCGGTTGTCTTTTCTCTTTACCTTCTCTCAGGTTGTGAGGGCTCCTAGGATTAGGAGAGGGTACACCTATTGAGCTTATTGGAGTCTTCCTCCAGACCATAGGCAGGTGCCGAACGGTAGGGAAGGAAGAAAACCAACAAGCTTAACTGTGGTGTACAGAAGGTAATAAGTAAAGACATATAAAGGGATTAGAATGATGGCAAAGGAAATTGCGATCACCATCATTCACGACAAAGACCGTGTGTACCCCTGCCACTCTTACATCCACTTTGCTTTTATCTAGAACACTCCGTATCACTACGGATATCCACTTCCATTGGATATGCCATCGTATAGTTACATACGAACTTGAAGGAATTCGTTCCAGATTCGGGGATGGTTTCCGGTTCAAGAGAAATTGGATAGGATTATTCAGATGTCTTTTCTCTTTACTTTCTCTCAGGTTGCGAGGGCTCCTAGGATTAGGAGAGTACACCTATTACGCTTATTGGATAGTCTTCTTCCAAACCTTAGGCTGGTGCCGAAGGGTAGGGAATAAAGAAAACCAATTAGTATAAAGAAGGTGTACAGAAGGTAATAAGTAAAGACATAATAAAGGGATTGGAGTGAAGGCAGGTAAGTATATGGTTAAAGTCATGATTCAGGATAATGGAAGAGGCGTTACTAGGAATACCAGTTAAACCTTTTGAAACATTTTCATATTTCAGTTTTACTATGCAATATTAATTGAAAACTGTTTTTCCAATAAGAATCTAACTCCAGGGTATGTATTTACCAAATCAGTTTCTCAAATCTGTATGTTATTACAGATGGTGAGTGGGAGTAAGATATTGGGAATTGGGTGATTAGATCCTCATTATATCGGAATTCGTAGTAATTGGTGATATTTGAGGAAATCATCTGGTTTTTACCGGATGGCAAATATTTGGTTTTGAATATCCGTTGTTATGCACTAATTTCAAACTGATATATCTGTACATTTATTTTATAAAGTGAGATATAACTTTTTGATATTGTGTCTATGATATTTACCTATATCAGTTGGTGATTAGGTAAGGTGCATTCAACAGCGGTGTAACTTTTCTTAACCAAAGTACAGTTTTTCAACCTACGACGCATAGGGTTTGAGTTGTTGAACTCAGGGGACTAATACAAAGTATTGTATGTTGTCCAGTGTCCATCAGGACAATAGGGCTGGTACTTATACTATATTCTATTCACTCATGACTTCTCTTATTTTAGACAGGTATTTCGATGAAATGCAAAGTCCAGATATTGAGAAGTTATAAGTATAAGAATAAAGTAGAGAACCATTTGTTAGAAGTATCAGGATTCTTCGAGGAAGTCGAAGATGTAGATACTTGTGTTTGGTATTCCGTTGATAGTAATGGTTTTGAGAACTTGCTTCTCTTTCGGGTTACTCATATATGAATGCACTCCTAGATGAGTAATGCTGATTGTCCTCTTTCTATTTGATTGATATGCACTGGAGACAGTTGCATGATTTTGAATCTGGTTCCAATTAAATTAGTGTTTTTGTTTCTATATTAGATATATATAGAATCAATTTATATCTTAACGATGTTAAGGTATAGGGAGTTGTCCGGCTGATGCTTAAAACCGGAATCCGGATAAACTCAAGGCACGTTTCAGTAATGGCAGTTTGTGGGTTATCCCGGGCTTTGACGAGGGATAACTTTCTACCATCAGGAAGATCAGTATTTACATTGTTCTTGACTCGCCACAGTTTTAGTAAAATGGATTTTTTCAGAAAAACAAAAGTGGGAGTATGGTAGAACTAGAAGTGATTCCAGAACCACAAACGATCACTGATGATTTAATAGAACCTAACGATTCAATTAGTTTCGACGTTCCATTAGCCACTCCGCAGATTTGGTGGGTAACCTCAGGCACCCGAGAGGTACTTCGATCTTCTCAGAGACGGTGACAGGGAGGTTCTTGTTTACCCAGACTTGCCATTGCTGCTGTTCTAAATTATAAGACCCGGCAGGAGGATGAGTATACCGTCATTCTAAACTAGCTTTAGAAGTGCACGCGTATATGACTCTGCCAGAGGGGTGTTGTAGTTAGTGGGAGCAGCGAAAGCATAGTGGGCAAGTAGCTTATGTCTATTTATAGACTAAAGCAGGTATAGTGGAAATAGATCATCTATTTTTGATATAACAGTCATAGGCTTTGACTTTATCAGAATAGGAGATGGATCTGCTAAGAAGGTAGTAGAGAGTGATGTCCAGGTATTGGGATGACATGCACTTGATAGGAGGGGACATTCCTATACTACGATCGGTTATATTGTGGTTGTCACAAAGCTGTTTCTCCACACAGGAAATGGATGTAATATCAGGGTTTCTGGTTACTAGATCTATGGTTTTGGATCTAGATTTGGGAAGTATCCTAATCTGGGTACTTTGACATTAAATGGACGACTTCTGGCATGGTGGTGAACCTGCAGGTGATGGAGTCAACCTCTCTGAAGGTGTCTTACAGACTAAAGGGGAGAGGGATCTACATGATTAACATATCACTTGCTTAGGCAATTGAGTTAATCATGAAATGTCAAGTACCACACCAGATGTTGTTTTTGCACTAGCTGCAATAAGCAGATATATCAATCCAATCATGGAGAAACATTGGGAAGCAGTTTATGAACATAAATGGATGTTCTAGGGATATGATAACGGCAGCCTCCTTCAGGAGACGGTTATCATTTCAAGCTTCCCAGGTGACCTGGATGACAGAGTGACTGTCAGAGTTATAGTTTTTCCCTCTTCTGAGGGACAGTTTGTTGGACAGGTGGTCCAAGCGGATACTGAGGAAAGGCATGGCGCAGGATACTGATTAAAATCAGTGGACGATACAGTATAAGTAGTTTGCTGGATTTGGAGTTCATTTATGAACTGGGTCTCATCAGACATCCAGACAAATTCTAAGACAAGTATTGCTCATTTCGGGAGATAGTTTTCTCCGCGAAGGTGAGATATAGAGAGATACAGAAAGAAACATTGGAGCGGATCCACTCACTGAGGCTATTTCTCGAACGCAATCATTTTCGCAAATGGGCTTTGCGAAACTGATTAGTAAAGAAGTTGGGTGTTCGGTATCACACGGGCTGTGAGTATGCGACATCGCAATAATTGGCCTTAAGTGCAAGTGGGAGATTGTTGGCTATAGTGCCCTCAAGGCAATTATCATAGTCGCGGACTTGTGATTATGATGATTGAGTGAGAACCTATACCGATAAAGCAGTCTTACTCAAGATGATAGTATGCTATCTAGTTTGTCTTTATCATCATATACATGTTGATAGAGCCCATAGGATTCTTGCTTGACTGCCAGCATTATGATGGCGATCATATATGTGGGAGCTGGGGTCTATAAGCACAGCCTTAAATGTCCCTAGTCGTAGGAGTATCGAGACCGGGCATCGATACTCCAGTATAGACTAGTGTATACTGATCGAGACCCCGACGAGGGGCGGTGGCTGGGTCTCACAAGCCATTGGTGTTAGTTTGTTCACCTAAGATAGTATACAGGTGCTCATTGGGTTATGAGTACACTGGACGGACTCGTCGGGAACCTGCTAGTTGGTATTATATCTATTGTCAGATAGCAGTTCCCAGGTGACATGTGTACAGGTTAGTCTGTCGACCTGAGATCGTCATTTGTCTTGTGTGAGTTCCCACTGTGCTTTGATTACTACCCTACCACGGCTCAAAGGAGTCGTGCAAACAGATTTTAGTTGGGTACAGTCTCGAGCCACATGGAGGCAGTGATCGGATCGTTGAGGATTCGTCTCTCCCGGTATTGGAGGTTGATGTCGCGTTGTGTACGGATGGCCATTACTAAAAATCCGTAGCCACGGTGGATGAAAATTATCGATCCAGGATCGATAGTTTCTCAGGTGGTGATGGGGTTTCATACCGACACTAAATGTCGCGTTGTTAGGGGTCTGTCTTTATCCACCCCCTAGACTCGATATGCGATACTCTTAGACGAACAGACCGGACTGTACGGATATTGTCACCGTCAGGCTCAGTAGGGGTTCTGCATGAGTTTGCTCGTCGGCCTCCCTTTCGCTCAATACCTAGGTAGCCGTTACGTACAGCTAGTGCCGCTGACGTGCTTGTGGTTAAACCTACTGCCAGCGTATTGACGAGTCTTTAGAGTCCCACACAGAGGGTTTTCACGGTTCATGCGATATGGTGTACATGAGGTATGTTGATACATACAGGTGTCCAATTAAATATGTGCACATGCTGCGCATACTTTAATCGGACGGTTGATAATACTAGCGGCTTAGGATTAAGCCGGATTATTAAATCGGATTTTGATTTAATAATTTATATATGTATTTGTATATACGTATTCTAGTATTATTATTCACTATTCGTTTTCTCTCTCGGCTATTCGTATTTTGGTACGAATACGCGTATATGTATTTCGGTACATGTACCGGGAAGTATTCCGTATTTTGTACGGAATAGCTTCTAGAAGAAGTTGCCACCTCATTTATATGATTTCCCTTTTTGGAAAATCATTTGTTTTATAAATGAGGTGGAAGGGATGATGTGGCATAAGCATGGGTCAAAGCATATTGCAAAGCATGGCTTTGATTTGTTTAATTGAAAAATGGCATGAGATTTTTTAGGAATGAGAGAGGGGGGCCGGCCAATATTTTGGGGTGGGGTTCTTTTTCATTTGGCAATTTTTTACACACATTACATTAGCCCACTCTCTCAAGTTCATCAAAAAGACTTAGCCATTTTTTTTTCTTCATGCCAAAGCTTCCTCACTCCATTCTTCTTCTATGGTTGCTCTCATGAGCACATGAGTTGAGAGAAAATTATAGTGACACTTTCATACACCCCCACTCTCCATAGCTAGCAACTTTGGGGCATCGGTTGCCTCGTTTATCGAGGCTGGAGCTTGCACCGTTTCCCTCAGGTGGATCATCGGAGATGGAGGAAGACCGGCAACCAAACATCATCAAAGGGCCGCTAGGAGCTTGGAATGAAGACCGAAGGACTTGGATCAACTCGGTATAACGATTCTAACTCTTAGTTAGTTTGCTAGTTTAGGGTTTAAGGTCGATCCGTAAATCGGGTAGCGGTAGCGCCGGTTTAGAAAATTTTTGTTCCGCATTTTGGCCGCGTTTCGATGGCCGAGGCGCTGCCGTGACCCTTCACCCAGGTACCTGTCGAAAAGAAGGCCGACGAGCAAACTCGTCTGAACTCCTACTGAACCTATCCGTGATAATCTCCGTACAGTCCGGTCTCTTCGTCTAAGAGTATCGCATACCGGGTCTAGGGGGTGGTAAACATCAGACCCTAATAACCGGATAATTTGTGCTGATGCAGCTCAGGACCAATCCGGGGAACTACTGATCAATCTATCAGTAAATCCCAACTGCCTTGGCCAAGGTCTTATGGTCCTGACCAATCGAACACAATGCGATATCGACTCTCAATACCGGGAGAGACGAATCCTCAACAATCGCTCACTTCCTCCATGTGGCTCGGGAATGTACCCAGCCAAGACCTGTTTGCATGACTCAGTAGAGCCGTGGTAGGGTAGTGATCAAAGCACGGTGGGAACTCACACGAGATAAATGACGATCTCAGGTCCGAAGACTAACCTGTACACATGTTACCTGAGAAATTCCATCTGACGATAGGTATTGTACCATCTAGAAGTTCTTGGCGAGTCCGTCCAGTGTACTCACCCCCAGTGAGCACCCAATCTTAGGTGCATCAAACCAATGGCTGCGGGACCAACCATCGCCTCTTATCAGGGCTAGAAACGTATACACTAGTCTACTCTGGAGTATCAATGCCCAGTCTCGATACTCACGCGACTAGGGACCATTTAAGGATGTGCTTATGGACTACCCAGCTCCCACAAGTATGATCTCCATCATAACGCTGGTAGTCAAGCAAGATCTTACGGGCTTTATCAATATGTAACCGCTATATGTAATAACGAGTATAACATATGCACAGGTTAAGATAAACTCAAACCATAATAGTATAATACTATATCAAGTCTTTATCAACATGTGTAAACTGGATAAAATATCAATAGAAACAAATACATATATCCTGATAAAGACAACTCAAATAATATACTATATAAATGAGCAAGAACGTCCTGTACATACATATCCCCAGCATCCACATGTATACATATACAATAATGGCCTTTAGGGCATACATATCCAACAATCTCCCACTTGCACTAAAGGCCAGTAATTGGTATACCGAATACCCAACTTCTGCTCTAAGTCCAGCTGTTGGCGTACCGCATACCCAACATCTCAAAAAGTCGCTCGAACTGCGCTTGAGGGAGGGCCTTTGTAAATGGATCCGCCTGTTTTCTTTTGTATCCACTCTCCGGATCTCAATCTCCTGACGATCTATGATCTCCCTGATCAGGTGATACCGCCTTAAGATGTGTCTGGATTTCTGATGGGACCGTGGTTCCTTCGCTAAAGCTATAGCCCCATTGTTATCGCAATACAAAGATATCAGATCAACAATGGACGGAACTACCTGAAGTTCAGTAATGAACTTCTTCATCCAGACCGCTTCTTTTGCGGCATTGTTCGCAGCAATGTATTCAGCCTCCATCGTCGAATCTGCGACGGTGTCCTGTTTGGAGCTCCTCTAACACACTGCCCCTCCATTGAGGGTAAACACAAAATCCGAGATAGACTTGATGTCATCCTTGTCACTCTGAAAGCTGGAATCGGTAAAGGACTCGACCTTAAGGTCTCCATTACCGTATACTGAGAACATCTCCTTAGTCCTTCTCAGATACTTGAGAATGTTCTTCACAGCCGTCCAATGATTCTCACCCGGGTTTAACTGATACCGGCTCACCACGCTAAGCGCATATGCTACATCTGGTCTAGTATACAGCATCACATACATTATAGATCTTACCGCCGAAGCGTAGAGTATAATGCTCATGCGAACCCTCTCCTCATCAGTCTTGGGAGACATCTCTTTGGAGAGGGTGATTCCGTGCAAAGTGGGTATATTACCGCTCTTGGAATCTATCACACCCCGCTTCCCAGTGTACGGAAAAGGTGACACGACGAGGCCGCTACGTATTTACTCATAAGTAAACACGCTAAGCGTATCTAAGCAATATAAGTAAAGTACACAAGAGACAGGAATGTAAATGAACAGCAACTTTATTTATTTAACATTCTTTTACAGTACAACTGAAATGTAAATAGATGGAATGAAAGCAATGCCTAAATAATGGCATAACATAAATGGAAATAGTATGTACAAGTATCTAAAGCTCCAGGTCGAATGCTAACTGCTCCAAGTCCTCGGTGCAGGGCTCGATCTCCAGTGAGTCCAATCCACCTGACAACATTCCAAAGAAAGAAGAAAAGGAATGTTGTCAGCGAACAATCACTCGGTAAGTCCCAAAAGTGAGTAGAGATAGAATATACAGAAAGGGAATATATCTTATAATGTTTGATTATATTGTTAACACTGTTGTTTGTAGCTTGGTACGGAAAATGACAATGTATACGAGAGGAGTCCCACTATTCCGGAAACTAAGGTATACGAAGTATAAGGAACCGTTCAACCACGGTACAACGACAATGGATATTCAGATTATGTGTATTATGGTTACAGTCTCGTACCACTTTTAACACCTTCCGTACCAATCTACCCTTTATAAACCCCGCAATGTCTTTATTGTATTAATTATATTGTATTGTCTTGTATTGTAAATTGTATATAGATGACTTGCCGAACCATGATATCAGTAAATGGAATGGATATAATGGATGTATATGTAGATGGAGTATATCCATGGTTCGGTTCGGTCAATATAGATTGATATAGATTGAATAGATGGATTCATGTTGAATTGTGGTTTTGTATTTGAATCACATTCAAGTCAGATTGATTAGATTGTGACTCGGTCTAAGTCAAATACTTAGAAAGAAATTGAAATCCTGAATTAGGTTTTGATGTTATCGATAACTGCTGCACGTGGACGGCAGGATTTGTATTTTTTTCCAAGACAATTACCGTGTTGATAACACCGTTTGTTAGATTGTCTACTTAAATAGGCAGCACCCATATCTCCGGCTCCCTGAGGCTCAAGAGACTGGTCCCGCTTAAACCTATGTTTACCAGGGTCCTTATTGTAATTTAACATAACTTGAGGGGGTTTTATGTAAAAATAGTTTGATTAATTTTTAAAATACACCTCAAGTATTTAATTATCGTCTTTAGGGTTTTCATAGATATATATTATATAAATGTGAAATTTCTAGTGAGTAGAACCTAGTTTTCATAATAAATGGTATTTGTTGAAATATCGGTATTGTTTTGTATTTGATAGTATTTTCATATAAAGGTGATTCCTTTGATTTGGAAAACTTGGAATATTTATATAATATATTTAAAATAGATATTTTGATAATATATATATATATATATTTAAAAATAAATTTTATTTATTTTCTTGTAGAAATCTCATTTTCTAAAGAAAAATGCATTAAAATTCATTCGAGATCTAATGCTCCTTTCGGAGGTCTGCATCTCGCTCTACTAGGCCCGAGGATGTACGATAACCCGCACCATCCCGAACGGGTTCTCCAAAATGGGTTGTAGAGGCGCAATTGCAAGGAATTGCTTGATACATCTTTTTATAGAAATGGTTTTGTAAGTTAAAGGTATTTATTTGCAAAGTCGTTTTATCCCATAACTATATTCCCAAATTTCCATCATGCTATGTTAGAGATGTGTGTTTTGATGAGGTGGGTCATTACCTCGTGAACTATTTACAGGTAAAACAGGTATTGTGTTGTTTTATGTCGGGAATGAAGTTTGTGGTTTTTTACTGTAAAACTACGATAAAAATTGCAGTAAAGAATATTTTGAGATGAAAATTGTTTTAATATATTTGTTTAAGTTTGTTAAGCAATGTGTAAGAGTATGGAATTTTATTGATTAAAAAAGTAACGTTTTAAAGAAAAACCGAATTGGAAGTCGGATTAACTCCGCTTCCGTCGGGTTTTAGAAATGAATGTTTCTAAAGTAAAAGAAAAGAGGGGGATAGAGGACTTACTGGCTAAGGATCAATAGAAGAGGGAGAGGAAGCTACGGAATGCTTCGGGGCGTCTTTTCGTCGCCGGAATCTCCTTGGATCGTCGCCGGAACTTTACCCTTTTGCTAACTCCACTTGTACACTACACAGACTTAGGAATTCATGAGAGTTTTGGCAGGGATTTTTGAGTGAGGATGTGTTAATTGGGGTGTGGTATTTATAGGAAAAACTAGGATTTGGTGTATTGAATAGGTGAATTAAAATTTGTATTAAAAATAGATTTAAAAAGTGTTTTAATGTTCTCTGGAAATGTGCAGAGTAGACAAACAGCCTAGGGGGAATGAGGTAAGCGAAGAGTTGCAAGGGTTAAAGTTTGGGGGGCAACACCGACGGTCCGACCGGTGGTACCGGGTATTTTTGGCATTTTGCCTCCCTATTACCTGTGGAGGTGTGTTTCCTGATTTAAAATCAGAAAATCCTACGGAAGAAGCATCACGTGCTAGCACGTGACCAGCAGTCACGTGTTGGTACGTGACATTTAAAAGCAGCGGCAAAGGAAAAGTCAGCTCCTTGATTAAATCAAAGAAAAGGTTCCAGAAAGGGTCACGTGCTCACACGTAACAAGGGGTCATGTGTTGGCACGTGACGGTTGAACAGCGGCTAGAAGACAGAGCGCAGAAAGGGGAAGAAAGCTCGTTCCAGGGGGGTCACATGCCTACACGTGACCAGGGGTCACGTGGCCACACGTGACCAGGGGTCACGTGGCCACACGTGACCGGCTTTCAAAGCCTATCTATTTAACAGAATTAAATTCTGAACAGCATTGGAATCTTTCCAAAGGAGAATGATTATTTGGGACCGATTGGATTAAAGATATAAAGGTGATTAAATACCACCTATCTATGGAAAAATCTTGAACTTGGAAAGATTTCCCCTTAAAATCTAACCGAAATAACAAAGGAATATCTTTGGATTTAAAATCCAATGGTGAATAAAATTCACCTAATAATCCAAAGGTCCAAATGAATGATGAATGCAAATCAAATCTCTAACGAATACAAATCAAATCCCTCAATGAATGATTCACCAAAACTAATTGATTCTGCTCCTTCTCCTATAAATAGGAGCCAAGAGATACAGAGAGAGATATAGAGCTTTGGAATATTGAAAATTCAGAAGGAAGAATTTGATTCTCTGCAAAAGAAAATCCCTAGGTAAGAAAAGAGAGGCTTAAAAAGAGAATTTAATTCTCAAAAGAGTTTAACTCTTATATTAAAAAGAAGAACTTAGTTCTCTTTTTAGTGGAGGATCTGCAAAGTGCACATCTCCCCATGAATTGGGAATTTAATTCTCATTGGGTTGAGATCCTGCCATGCAGATCCAAAGCATAGAAAGGAAATGGAAGTTTGAGAATTTAATTCTCATAGAACCATAGGAATTTAATTCCTTTAAAATAAAATTAGGGTTTAGCCCTATGTTGTAGGAATTTAATTCCTTCAAATGGACAGAACCAGGGTTTAACCCCGGTTAAGAGCTTAATTATGTCAAAATAACAGGAATTTAATTCTCTTAAGAAAGAAGAAATGAGGGTTTAACCCTATTTAAGAATATAATTCTTCAAAAGAAAGTAGGAATTTAATTCCTCTAAAATTATTGCTAAGGTTTAACTCTATGAAGAATTCAATTCTTAGAAAGATAAACACATCTTCAAATAGGCGAAGGAATAGGGTCACGTGCTACCACGTGACCCCTGAAAAGAAACAGAAAAGGGCTTTTAGGGCGCCCTCACGTGTCAACACGTGACCCCTAATGAACATTTTAACAGATCAAAGCGTGAGCCCCCATCACGTGCCCACACGTGATGGCTTTCAGAATTGAAAGTGTTAAACACTTATCTGTAAAACAAAACAAAGGGAAGCAGGGCGCTCTCACGTGCCCCACGTGACCCCTTGGCAGAAGCTCTAACAGACGAACATTTAAATACCCATCACGTGACAGCACGTGATGCTCTAAAGTATTCAATACTTTTGGCAGAATAAAATGAATTGAGGGCGCTCTCACGTGCTACCACGTGACCCCTCTTGTCTTAGTGTTTAACACTAAGTTGAAACCTCTATATCCAGTGTTCAATACTGATTTTCTTAGTGTTTAAACACTAATTTGGAAAACATCTATTTACAGTGTTTAACGCTGACTTTCTTAGTGTTGAACACCAGCCTGGAAAACCCTGTTTCTAGTGTTTAACATTGATCTGCCTTAGTGTTAAACGCTACTTTGAAATTTCCACTGACAGTGTTTAACACTGATTTATTTTAGTGTATAAACACTAATTTGAAAGCCCTGTCGCTGGTGTTTAACACTAATTATCTTTTAGTGTTAAACACTAACTTGTCAATCTCATTCTCAGTGTTCAACACTGATTGATCTTTAGTGTTTAACACTAACTTTAGCCCCATTGGCTAAGTGTCTAGAGGCAAAGCCTCTCCTCTAATGGACCAACAGAGGGCCAATATCCTAGACATGATTGGACTTAGCCCAAGCTGGCCATAAGTCCTCAATTCAAATTCAACTGAGCCAATGGGCTCATAATATAATTAATTGGTCTTGGTTCCAAATTGAGCCAAAGATTATTTAATCTACCTCGGTTTAAGGGTACATCTCTTCACTCTTTTGATACTTGGCGTTGTAATTCCTCAACGTCTTCAAAGAGGTGACGGGTCCCGATGACCACATATTGATACGGACTGTGGGATCCTTAAACTCGCGGACTATGAGGTCCTTAACCTTGACCGCGATGTCTTAAAACTAACGACGGACTGTGGGGTCCTTAAACCCATAGACTATGGCGTCCTTAACCTTGACCGTGATGTCTTAAAACTAACATCGGACTGTGGAGTCCTTAAATCCACGGACTATGACGTCCTTAACCTTGACCGCAACGTCTTAAAACTAACATTGGACCGTAACGTCCTTAAACTACCTATGGACCGCAATGTCCTTAAACTACCTATTGACCGCAATGTCACTAAACTAAACAACAGGGCCCCCTTAATTGCTCTATTGTTGGATCTAAACGATCCCGTTAAGTCAATCTTAGTCTAAAAACTAGGCTAACGTATCATTAACAAACGTTTAACTTGATCTTAGTCCTCAATGAGGCTAACGTATCCTTAAACCCAAACCCCCAAATCCAAATCTAAGATAATACGGATTTGGACTAGTCCACGCCCTACGGGCGACGACATAACTCAGTCTCCGTATACAATCCACGGGCAACTAAACACAAAATAAACACACACGACACGAAGTGACCATCTGGAGAAGGAGAAAGTGGTTACCGCGATGCGGTAGCGTATTTAACTGCAGGGGCTTGCGCCTGCAGGGAAGAGCGTCCCCACAATCAAAAACCCCTCAAGCGAGGGGGAATCTGATGAAGTCTGCTACATCGGACGCATCCGTTTAAACCTTCGATACACGGTGCCATAAATCAACTTGGCATCTTTGGAGAGGTGGACGGATAGCACCAATTAGCATTTGCCCCGAATCTCAGGCTAGACGTCCCTGTCGCGCCGTCATTCGGAGGGGAACAGATTCTGGCACGCCCGGTGGGACCTTTTCCTCTTTCCACTCCACACTTCGTGTGTCGTGATTCGCGAACCAATCGCGATGTGCTAATGGTCTTGGGTTTCAAAGTACTAAGACTTGGTGTTTCGTTTGCTGTAGAAAGCAAAAGGATCAATAGCTGACAACCGCTCCAACTGCAACTGCAACCAGCGCTCCGCCTCGCCAGGAGGTGTAGCCTACGGGCCCCAAGCTGCTTCGCTGTTCATAATGCCCGTTGAACAGGTCACTCGAGCCACCACAGGATTGTATTTCGGGACCATGTTCCCGCCAATGAGCTTTACCGCTCCTGTGCTAACGCCGGAAGTTCCCAAGAAGTCGGTCTTCAATCGGCTTACACCTACCGCGGCCCCTCTCAACGGGTCGCCCAACACCAGTGCCTCGGTCTTCTCCAGATTGGGCCAGAGCTCCTGTGGACCCGCGATGAGGCCTACAATCCCAGAGAAGGCTGCTCCGAAAAAAGTAACCAGTCCTGCTCCTGAAGTCGTCAAGGCGGCTTCCCCTGCCAAAAAGTCGGTCTTTACAAGATTGACGGCTCCAGCTCCCACTCCTGCTACCCAAAAGGCATCGGTCTTTGACAGGCTAACATCAGCGGTGACCCTTCATCTACACAGGGGGCAAGACGAGACTATCGTCCTCACCAATCCGGTTCCATCAGCACGACGCGCTTGACGTCGTTACTGGCGCCGAGTGAGGAAAGCCGGAGGCAACTCCCCTCCTGGGCTAACTCCTCCAGCCCCGATGGCAGAAGTTAATGCTGCTGTTCCAACTGGGAACAGCTTTGAGATGCTAAATAAGGTGCGTAGGAATTCTCCTACCGCGGTGCTAAAGAGGTCTTCCCCATCTCCTCAGCGACTGTCCTCTCAAATCTATAAAGTCTGGAGGCAGACCCGAGACTCGGTGATCGATCCAAATTTCTCCCACCAGCACAAGAAGTTGAAAATCCAACAGGAAGTCAGTCACCAGGCTAAGCCACGAAAAGCTGTCTGGGTGCCCACTTCAACGGCCCCCTTAACATCCACTGCTCATAAAAAGAAGAGGCCAGAGAGGACCCCCGGGCCTGCAATGAAAGCTAAAAGCGCTGAACCCAGACGCCCTAAGGCTGGGGGCATAATGGTCCATACTGTATACATGGCGTCGGGGAAGGAAGACAGCCGTGCGTCTATAGGTCATAGACCGCTTACACGGTCGGTGACCAAAGCTCAGGAGAAACGGCAGAAGCTCTAGGAAATGATGATCGCAATGGCCGCGCTTACTGGGCCGAAAGAAAGCCCCGAGGCGTCCTCGGATCAGCAACAAGAACAGGAAACCGACGCCGAGTTCCTCCGGAGGATACTGGAAAAGAAAGATAGAAAGGCTGCAGAACAAGCGGCCAATATAAAGCAAATAGCCCACTTATTCCAGGACATGGTGGGAATGATGATCCAAAAAGACCCACCTGCTGAGGATCCTCCGATCGTCCTTGAAGACGACAAGGGAGAAACATCAAATCCGCCACCGGCTCTCTCAACGGCCAAGGAGGAGACAATCTCTAAGGCTGACTTGGACGACTATATAGCCCAACAAATCCAGGTTCATCATGCAATTGAGGCAGCTGGTCAAGTCGTAAAAACGGGGCGACCATATCCCAGCTGGTACGACCAAATCAAATATCCGCCGGGTTATACAATACCAAAATTCCACGTATATAAGGGGACCGGCAATCCCCACCAACATGTTGCCCAGTTCAGGGCCCTTTGCGGTAACACCGGCGGTGATGATAAACTGTTGCTTCGCCAGTTCGTGGGCAGCTTATCAGAAACAGCGTTCGAATGGTATTCGGAACTCCCGAACGATTCTATCAAGACGTTCGCTGAAATGGAGTTGCTATTCACTCAGCGATTCGCAAGCGCCAGCGAACGCACTCCAATAACGGCATTGATTAATGCCAGGGTGAAACCAGGCGAAACGTGGGTCCAGTATGCTATACGCTGGCGAAATTTATGGTCGAAATGCGAACAGCGCATTGAGGAAGTGCCTGCGGTAGGCATGTTCGTGGGTACCCTAGACCCTCATGCAACTATCTCCCAGTTTATGATATTCTTTAAGCCAACCACATTCCAGGCTCTAATCGACAAGTTGGCCCAGATGGACCAGATGGGTCACAGACCGCTTCCCCCGAAGCCAGAACCTCGGAATGACAAGGGTAAAGGGAAGGCAACCTTCGTTGCGAACGCACAGCAACAACCCAGTGCCCCAAAGATGGCGGATCAGCTGGAAGAAAGGCGGCGGTATTACAACGAGAAGATGAAGCGCCCCTACTCGTTCCCGTGGGATAAGACAAAATGGTTATTCGAGCTGGCAGTACGCAACAGACTTATAAACCTGCCAAATCCAAGGTGACCGCCACAACCCATTGAGGTGAATAACCCTAACTATTGCCCCTACCATCAAACGGTAAGCCATCCGATTGAGTACTGCTTCGTTTTTAAAGGATGGATTGAAGATCAATACCTCCAGGGGAAGTTTGCACTATCCGAAAAGTGGAAGGTGAACCCGCCACAACCGCATACTCCTAAGAAAGCAGATACACCGGGGGAAACCTGTTCCTTTATTAAAGAAGCTCCATGGGAGGTCGTGCTGTCAACTAAAACCAAAAGAATGCTGAGGGACCTTCATGCGTGCCCGGCGGTCGAATGGAAGAACCCACTGGAACCCCAGATCATTGAAGGAATGCTGAAGCCGCGCCCAACTACAAAGAGCGGTGGTGATGGCCCAAGTACTCACGCCCAACCGTCAAAATCTCCGAAGAAAAAGAAGAAGAAATCTAAGAAGCCCGTGAAGCCTGGAGACAAGCGCATGGATTTACAGAAACAGATTGACGCGCTGGAGGAGTACAATCAAAAGGCGCGGACTCCCATCACGCTACAAGAGTTCCTCAACCACGTCTTTCAGGAGGAAGATGATGGAGAGAGCTCATCGGATGAATCCGAGGGATATGTGGCGAGTTGTCATGTGATTTCCCACTCGGAAGATGCGAAAACTCCTGGCACTAAGAAACTAGGGGCACAACCTGAGCCAAAACTTGTATGGCCAACAGATGAAATGATCGACGCCTTTCTAGACGAGATTCGTTTGAAGAGTAAAGCCGATCAGGAGCGTGAGATGGCTGCATCGGAAGGAGCCAAACGCAGGCGACTAAATGAAAGAGTCGAAGCACCCCCGCCGGATCGAAAGACATCCGATGCGAATAAAAACGTGTTCAAGACGAGGAAAAGATTTGCCAAAGCCATGTCAGTGGGGATGAAGCTACCACCCTCGGAAGAGAACGCGTTCGATGGGACGGAGAGGCACCCTAATTATTGCTCATATCATCGGAAAATTTTGCACCCCACTGAGGAGTGTGACGCTTTTAAGATGTGGTGGCAAGGATATGTTGCTCACCGGCAACATTTTAAGCGCATGAAACGCGAGACTCGTCGGGAACGAAGAAGTACGGCCGAAGAACACAAAAGAACTACCGGCAATTGTTACACGGTTAGCACCGGAAGGTCACAAGTTCTTACCTTTGGGAGCAACTCTGATGAAGAAATGGCTCTGGGCCCTTTCTTTAAAGAATCCGTTTTAGGGAAAGAGGAAGAACCAGAGGCCTGCGAAAACATTCAGCTGCGCAATCGCACGCTCCCGAAAAAGAATCTCGGACCCGCGAATAGAAAAGATAAGAGAAAGGAGAAGGTCACTGAGGATATCACCTTAGATGACCATGTCGCGGAAGAGTTGGCTGCCAAAGATCCTCCCAGGAAGAGTAAGATGGATTACAACATTCTAGCGCACCTAAGGAAGCTACCTTCTCAGCTCAGCATTCTCGACGCCCTTCTACTATCAAAGAAAGCGAGAGATTCATTAATTAAGGCGTTACAAGAACCCGAGCAATTCCAAGCCTTCCTCGCCACAGAAAGGATGAAGGATGAACTGGAAGAAGTGCGCACAGCCGACATCACTTTCGGTGACAAAGACCTTCTCCTCGGGACGTGCGACCACAACTGTCCCCTATACGTCTCCGGATACTACCACGATATCAAGATAGGCAAAATCCTGGTTGATAATGGATCCTCCGTCAATCTCCTTAACGTTCGGGTGTTGAAGGAAATCTGCATGAGCGTGCATCACCTCGCTCGTGACAAAATTACCATCTCCGGTTTCGACTCCCAGTCATCACGGACTCTCGGATCCGTGATATTAACACTACGCTTTGGACTACTCGTCACGGACATCAAGTTTCACGTCATTGAGGCCAAGACCTGCTACAACGCCTTGCTCGGTCGTTCTTGGTTACACGAGTACAACATCATCCCTTCTACACAGCATCAGTGTATGAAGTACTTCAAGGATGGTTTTGAGTATACCGTGACGGGTGAGCTGAACCCATTCTCCGTGAACGAAGTCCGCAAGTACGAAGATGCAAAGTACTTTTTGCCGGATTTCGAGGATATAGAAAGGTGTCGCAAGCCGGAAGACAAGGCCGCCGCCACCATCCCTGTTTTCGGGAGCGATACCGAAGAAGAAGAAGAGATAGTCTACACTGGGCCGTCTCGACGCAACAACCCGGGAACGTCCGCCCCCATGTTGATCTTCGGAAGTGACTCAGAAGATGAGGTTAATGCCGTGTTCTCCAGTCGGCCGTCAATACAAGCATCCCCTGGCGATGATCAGAGTTTGCAAATCACCATGGTGCCGCAGAAACACTACAAGGATCTCGACGCACTTCAAACTCATAATGTGCAGGACCTGCAGACGTTTTACGTCCCTCCCAGGCGAAAAGGTGAAAAGGTGATCCTATTCTACCAATCCACAGAAATGAGAGTGGAGAAAAAGATATGGCATGGCGCGGATGCTACACTCGACAGGCTCCAACCCATCCGTTTGCCCAGATATTACACAAATGGACTAAGGAGTCTATTGAAGCGCCAAGGAGTACCCTTAAAACAGACTGTTCGACAAGCTCAGTTCTACAACAAGATTTGGAATGTCCCTGGGACTCAGCGCAAATTGCCCAACGGGAGAATGGAAACGCTTGGGCTTGGATATGTGAGATCCGGGAAACGGGAGCGAGTCCACGGCAGCTACGCCATATATAACTTCGATGAGGAGGAGGGCGCCCTGTCCAGCAATGCCAACCCTTCATCAAAACTAGATCTCGCAATCGAAAGGCCGAGTCCGTCGTTTGAAGAACGAATGGACAGGCTTGTCAGGAAAGCGGGTCAAAAAGCTCGGGAAGACCATAATCGTGAGATGGCCATCTACGAGAAGGCCAGGACGCGACGTCTGTTTCAACAGGCCGCAAAAGACGAAGATGCTCCTCACTGTCAGCCCGTTGTACAAAAGGCCCGACGCAGAGGCAGAAGTAAGTCAAGAAGCGGAAAGAGGAGCCGACAACAACGACGCAGGATTAGAGAGTTATGTGATCGGGTATTGCGCGGCCCGAATTTGTCCCTCATGAAGAAGATGAGTCGAGCGTATTCCTTCCCCCGAGACAAGACGAAGAAGTTACTTGAGCTCGCTATAAAACATCAAATGATCGCACTTCCAGAGTCTAAACACCGTGAGCAAGCTAACAAAGTTTCTCATCCGGCCTATTGCTCTTATCACCGAGCCATAGGACACCCTATCGAAGACTGCTTTACCTTCAAGAACTGGGTCGAAGACCAGTACCAGCAAGGCAGATTTGCTTTATCCAGCAGCTGGAGGGTAACGCCGCCACAAAAGCACGAACTCAAAGCCGCAAGAGCCGAACCAGACCCACATCGATCTTGGAAGCAGATTCGCACCTGTCACATAATTACAATATTAAAAGAAAAGCCCGAGGACATAGATGAGCTCCCTTGGTGCTTCAAAAACAATGACAATGAGGTAATCTCAGAATTTCCACCGGCTCCGAAAGAACTGGAAGATGGCATACATACTACTGCAGATAACCTCAAGAGGATTGAGTTGGGATCGGCAGACGATCCGCGACCGACATTCGTCAGCGAGCTGCTATCTGAAGAAAGGGTGGCTGCGTTAAAGGACGTGCTTCTACAGCATAAAGATTGCTTCGCGTGGAACTATTCCGAGATGCCAGGATTAGATCCAGAGATTGCTGTGCATAAATTAGCAATATCCCCGGATATCAAGCCAGTCAAGCAGGCGCCGAGAAGGATGCGGCTCGATCTTGAGATGAGCATCAACGCCGAAGTCAAGAAGCTGATCGATTCTGGATTTATCCAAGAAGTCCAATATCCTGACTGGATCGCCAACATCGTCCCGGTAATGAAGAAAAATGGGACGGTGTACATATGCGTGGATTTCAGGGATCTCAACAAAGCCTTCCCGAAGGACGATTTCCCAGTACCGGTAACCGAGCTGATGATAGATAACACGTCCACTCACGAGGTTTTCTCCTTTATGGACGGTTCATCAGGGTACAATCAGATAAAGATGTATCCCGAAGATCAGAAGCACACCGCTTTCCAGACTCCTTTGGGCATATTCTGCTACAAAGTCATGCCCTTCGGTCTAAAGAACGCCGGTGCCACCTATCAGAGAGCTATGACAAAGATCTTTGATGATCTCATACATGAAATCGTCGAGTGCTATATCGACGACCTCGTAGTGAAGAGCATGTTATATGAAGAGCATTTAGAGCATCTGAAGACCGTATTTCAACGCCTTCGGCAATATAATTTGAAGATGAATCCCCTCAAATGCGCGTTCGGAGTCTCCTCGGGTAAATTCCTGGGATTCATCATCCGACACCGAGGTATAGAGATAGATCCGTCCAAGATCAAGGCGATCATGGAAATGCCACCGCCAAGAACTCTCAAACAGCTGCGATCTCTCCAAGGAAAGCTCGCGTATATCCGGAGGTTTATCGCCAACCTGTCAGGCAAGTGCCGTCCTTACAGCCACCTGATGAAAAAGGGAACTCCGTTCGTCTGGGATCATAAATGCCAAGGCGCACTGGACGAGATCAAGCAATACCTGCAGAACCCGCCGGTGTTAGCTGCTCCGGTCAAGGGAAAGCCTCTTATTCTTTATACAACAGCCCTCGAAGGTTCCTTAGGCGCATTATGGGCACAAGAGAATGATCAAGGGAAGGAGAGAGCTCCTTATTACTTAAGTCGAGTTCTGCTGGGGGCAGAAAGCAATTACTCCCCTATCGAAAAACACTGCCTGGCGTTAATCTTCGCGATAACAAAACTCCGGCACTATGCATTGGCACATGAAGTCCGTCTTACATCAAAGGTAGACCCCCTAAAATATCTCATGTCAAAGGCCATATTGGCAGGGAGACTCGCTAAATGGGCCCTGCTCTTGATGGAGTTTTCAATAACCTATCAGCCGCTTAAGGCAGTGAAAGGCCAAGCCATCGCCGACTTCCTTGCTGAGCATCCAGTACTTGCCGGTTCTCCTCTAAATTGCGATTTGCCGGACGAATATGCGTTTGACGCGATCGACGGTGGTGACACCCGATAGGAACTTTATTTCGATAGAGCGTCCTCCGTAAAGAAACGCAAACAAAGTACCCCAATGATCAAATCGGGGGTAGGCCTCATCTTCGTCAAGGAGGGATAATGCGCTTCGTTTTCTCATTAACAAAACCGAGGACGAACAATGAAGCCGAATACGAAGCTTTGATAGCAGGCCTCGAGATCGCCATTGACATGGGAATTGAAAACCTCCTCATATACGGGGATTCTCAACTGGTCGTTAGTCAAGTAAACGGAGACTACCAAACGTGCAAACCGGAGTTGGTGAAGTACGGTGAAAAGGTGCAACAACTGTTGACCCAAATTCCCTCCTATACTTTCGAAAGTATACCACGCGCGGAAAATAGCAAAGCAGACGCATTAGCTAAGCTCGCTAAAAAACTGGCTGACGAGAACCTTGATGACGTTAAAATCGTGGTGCAAAGCCGTCGGGTGCTTGCCCCGGCAGAAATATCTCCGGAATCATACGAAGAAAAGGGAGTGACTGAGCAGACGACCCTACAAATAAAAGACCGTGAGAAGGCTGAGGACTGGAGGGAAGTCTTCATAGACTACTTTAAGTCCCACCGAATGCCCGAAGAAGCGTCCTCAAGACATCAGCTCATGAAATGAGCTCTATCTTTTGCTTTCGTCAACGATACTCTATACAAGAGATCGTTTGATTCTCTGTGGCTGAGATGCTTAGGACCTGACGAAGCAGAAAGAGTCGTTCAGGAAGTTCATGACGGAATCTGTGGTTCTCATCAAGCAGGCCCGAAGATGAAGTTAAAAATTAAACGGATGGGTTACTACTGGCCCACGATGATCCAGGACTGCCTCGAATATGCGAAGCAATGCCACTCATGCCAAATCCATGGGGACTTTATCCACCAGCATCCAAATCCACTCTATCCAACGGTGGCTAGCTGGCCATTCGAAATGTGGGGAACTGACATAGTCGGCCCCATCGAACCAGCATCGTCCAAGGGACATCGTTTCATCTTGGCGACGACTGATTACTTCTCCAAATGGGCAGAGGCAGTGCCATTGAGGGAAGTGAAGACGGAGAATATCCTCCATTTCTTCAAGATGCACGTCATTTATCGGTATGGGACTCCGCGACGGATCATTTCCGATAACGGGCCAGCCTACAGAAGCCACAAGATCAGTCGCTTCGCGCAACAACACAATATAGACTGGAGATATTTCTCGGTTTATAATCCGCGAGCTAACGGTCTAGCTGAGGCCTTCAATAAGACCTTGACAAAGATCATGAAAAAGACGGTGTCCCGAAACAAGAAAGACTGGCACGAGAGACTGCAAGAAGCTCTTTGGGCGTACCGAACTACATTCAAGACGGCCACGAGCACAACGCCATACGCATTGGTATTCGGTGCGGAAGCAGTACTCCCCCTTGAGATAGAGCTACCGTCTCTACGAGTGGCAGTCCACTGCGAGCTGACGGATGAAGAAAATGCCCACCTTCGGCTTGAGGAGCTTGACGCCCTTGATGAAACCCGGCTCATAGCGCAACAAAATCTGGAGGCTTACAAAGCGAAAATGACGCGCTCGTATGAAAGATTGACCAGGCCGAGGACATTCCGCCAAGGCGAACTCGTGCTAGTGGTCAAAAGGCTTATGATCCCCAATCGCGCCAAGCGGGGAAAATTCGAGCCAAACTATGAAGACCCGTACATCATAGATAAGGTCTACCAGGGTAGGGCCTATCTACTCATGGCATGCACGGTGAAAGGCCTTTCAGGCCAATAAACGGCCGCTTCCTAAAAAAATACTACGCTTAATGAGCCACAGTCTAGGTCAATGATAGATGACGACGACTATGTCCGCTCGCTATCTTCCTAAAGCTCAAAGCTCTATAAGTAGTAGCCGGCCCTCTCCTCAACGGACCGAAACGTCCTTAAACTAAAGACGGACCGAAACGTCCTTAAACTAATGACGAACCGAAACGTCCTTAAAACTACTACCGCAGCATCCTTAGGCTGACGAGATAAAAAAAATATAATAAAAATAAATAAAAAAATAAAAACGGTACGTCCGTAAGAAAAAAGGGCACGGATGAAAACCCGAAAGGGCTCCGTGAGTAAAAACAGCAGGACTACCGGCGAGTGTTTGTGAAAACCCGAAAGGGCGCAACCTCGTTAAAGGACACTTGCAGGGTCCTCACGACCTTATAAGGAGAAACCACCCGCGTGAGATCCTTACGACTCACAAGGGAGTAACACACTTAGGGATCCCCACGATTCCTAAGGAGAAAATACACTTGCAAGATCCTCACGACTCGCAAGAAGAACTCTCTTATGAGACCCTCACGGCTCATAAGACTTGAAAGTCTTAAGTTACAGAGACCTAAACCTGTGCTTAAGCAACCCCCACAACCTTCGATATTGCCCTACAAGTGGTCCAATACTGGCCCTTGTATACAATCCACGGGCGCGAATAAACATTTCCCTAACCAAGTTTCATCTGTGATTGGGAATATGTTCGCATAGTGAACAACCCTTATAAGTCCTCTCGACTTACAAGGAGAAAATCCTCTTGTAGGACCCTTACGACTTACAGAGGAACAAGCACTTAGGAATCCTCACGATTCCTAAGAAGAAAATACACCTACAAGATCCTCACGACTTGTAGGGAGAAATAACTTCGTGAGACCCTTACGGCTCATGAAATCAAAAGCCTCAGTCGACAGGACCCTAACCCTGGTCGCTAAGCCACCTTTGTTCAATATCGACAGAGGCAGATGATGATTCGCTCCTGGCCATATCCCAGTTGTAGCGGTGCTGATACCGAAATCTGTGTCTAATTTCAGGTTTATGGCGAAAAGCCAGTAGGCCGCACGTGCATACGAGATAGCCGAAATGATGGGGCAGCTTGCAATAAAAAGAAGCAAGTAAAAATGTATGCATGCAAAATAGCCGAAATGATTGGGCAACTCGCAAAAAAAAGCAGCGAGTGAAAACAAAATAAACAGCCGAAATGATTGGGCACTGCGAAAAATAGCCGAAATGATTGGGCAATCGCGACCTTCGCGATATAAAAGCTGAAATGATAGAGCATCGCGGAAAAAGAAATAAAAAAAAAAGTTTTAATTTATGCCCTACAGGTGATGTTCCATCACACCCTGTATACAATCCAAGGGCGTAAACAAAAAAGGGATCATACTTCTCCCCCAGGTTTCGTCATAAGAAGAAGAAAAATCTCGACGGGCATCGAATGACTTAGAGATCATCTCAGCACTCGTCTCGTAACAACGAACACGACTTCAAGTGAAACGGAACAGCGACGACTCCCAGTTCCATGGCTCGGCGATATCCTGATCGCCGAAAAGTCAAGTCCCAATTCCGTGAAATGCGAATACAATCAAAAAAAATTCCTGGTTACGTGGAACGAGGATAACGTCACTCTTTGACCCCGTGGAAAACGTCCGGAGCGGATCCTGGTCCTCGCAGAGCACGGCAGTAAACCCGTGTGAAGCATCCAGAGCGGAGCCTAGTACTCGCCGAGCACGGCAGTGAACCCGTGTGAAGCATCTAGTGCAAAATTCCTGGTCACGTGGAACGCGGATAACGTCACTCTTTGACCCCGTGGAAAACGTCCAGAGCGGAGCCTAGTACTCGCCGAGCATGGAAGTGAACCCGTGTGAAGCATCTAATGCAAAATTCCTGGTTACATGGAACGCGGATAACGTCACTCTTTGACCCCGCGGAAAATGCCCAGAGCGGAGCCTAGTCCTCGCCGAGCACGGCAGTGAACCCGTGTGAAGCATCTAGTGCAAAATTCCTAGTTACGTGGAACGTGGATAACGTCACTCTTTGACCCCGTGGAAAACGTCCAGAGCGGATCCTGGTCCTCGCAGAGCACGGCAGTGAACCCGTATGAAGCATCCAGAGCGGAGCCTAGTCCTCGCCGAGCACGGCAGTGAACCCGTGTGAAGCATCTAGTGCAAAATTCCTGGCTACGTGGAACACGGATAACGTCACTCTTTGACCCCATGGAAAACGTCCAGAGCGGATCCTGGTCCTCGCCGAGCACGGCAGTGAACCCGTGTGAAGCATCCAGAGCGGAGCCTAGTCCTCGCCGAGCACGGCAGTGAACCCGTGTGAAGCATCTAGTGCAAAATTCCTGGCTACGTGGAACGCGGATAACGTCACTCTTTGACCCCGTGGAAAACGTCATCCTGGTCCTCGCCGAGCATGGTAGTGAACCCGTGTGAAGCATCCAGAGCGGAGCCTAGTCCTCGCCGAGCACGGCAGTGAACCCGTGTGAAGCATCTAGTGCAAAATTCCTGGTTACGTGGAACACAGATAACGTCACTCTTTGACCCCGTGGAAAACGTCCAGAGCGGATCCTGGTCCTCGCAGAGCACGGCAGTGAACCCGTGTGAAGCACCCAGAGCGGAGCCTGGTCCTCGCCAAGCACGGCAGTGAACCCGTGTGAAGCATCCAGAGCAAACACCGGACTGTGGAGTCCTTAAAATCCACGGACTATGATGTCCTTAACCTCGACCGTAATGTCTTAAAACTAACGATCAACCACCCTGATTCTGTACTGATTCTACCTTGGTCTAAGGGTACATCTCTTCACTCCTTTGATACCTGCGTTGTAATTCCTCAACGTCTTCAAAGAGGTGACGGGTCCCCGCAACCACACATTGGACTGTGGAGTCCTTAAATCCACGAACTATGAGGTCCTTAACCTTGACCGCGATGTCTTAAAACTAACATCGGACTGTGGAGTCCTTAAATCCACGGACTATGAGGTTCTTAACCTTGACCGCGGCGTCTTAAAACTAACATCGGACTGTGGAGTCCTTAAATCCACGGACTATGAGGTCCTTAACCTTGACCGCGATGTCTTAAAACTAACATCGAACTGTGGAGTCCTTAAATCTACGAACTATAAGGTCCTTAACCTTGACCGCGATGTCTTAAAACTAACATCGGACTGTGGAGTCCTTAAATCCACGGACTATGAGGTCCTTAACCTTGACCGTGATGTCTTAAAACTAACATCGGACTGTGGAGTCCTTAAATCCACGGACTATGACGTCCTTAACCTTGACCGTGATGTCTTAAAACTAACATCGGACTGTGGAGTCCTTAAATCCACGGACTGTGGAGTCCTTAAGTCCACGGACTGTGACGTCCTTAACCTTGACCGCAACGTCTTTAAACTACGATATTTTGAGCAACCCCTGACCCCGTGAAACACGGATAAGGGCGACCACATCTAGCACTTGCTGGTCCTCACGACCTGTAAGGAAGAAAACTCTCTTGTGAGATCCTTACACTCTCAAGGGAAAACCCGCTTAAGAATCCTCACGATTCTTAAGAAGAACTTACGCCTATAGGATCCTCTGGACCTGTAGGGAGAAAAACTCTTTATGAGACCCTCATGGCTCATAAAGCGCAAAAGTCTTAGGAAGCAGACCTTAACCCTAAATCCTAAGCCATCGCTGACCTATGAGGAGATCAAGATAAATTTTCCGCAAAACACATTCAATGAAAAGAGACGCACCATTGAGAAGAAAAATGTATCTTTTATTCATAAACCAAAATGGATACAAAGTACAATTCATGAAAGAAACAGAAAGAAAATACTTTCATCCATGAGTATGTACAAAAAAGAAAGGAAAAGATACAAATGTTTCAAGCTGGTGGACGATTTAGCAGCCTAGTCAGCTCATCCTGCTTTTGTTGGGCCACGGCCTCATGATTTAAGATCGCCAGAAGACGGGCCTCCGCCTGAGCCTGCTGAGCCTGATACGAAGCAAGCCGGCCTTCAAGCTCTTTCTCGGTGGCCTTATGAGCCTCGACCCTCTCACAAGTGAACGTGGCAGCTTTATCAAGAGTCACCACCTTCCTGATAGACTCTTGAAGCACCCGCCAGAGTTCATACGCTTTATTGGCCTTGGCAGTAAGACTCGCTTGAAGCTCGTTCAGCGCTTTAGAAGCCAACTCCCTCTCCGAGAATTTGCGGCCAAGCCTCTTCTCGCATGACGTCATATTTGCCGCGCACCGTGCTATCACACCCCGCAAGTCCGCCTTTGCAACCATGACTTCCGAGGAAAGATGGGAACATTCAAGTGCGTGCAAGCAAGCCTCCACCTGCCGACAGAACTCCATCCAGACTCGCACCACCTCTTCGCTATGGTAGGTGGCAAGGAAAGGAAGAGAACCGTTAGCCTCAGCAGCAAATGCTTCGGCTGTGGTTGCACTGCCAGCACGAAGTTCCTCGATCAAAGACGACAGGGAGACAAGGCTCAATTGGGCCAAGCGTTCTAAAGCCCTCAAAGCATAAGGGCCGGACGGCATTACGATGCGCGATTCCAACGCCGAGAAGACTGGCAGGGCTGTTCAAATTTGAAAGATGTCAATAAAATGCTTAAGCAAAGAACGAGTGGGATTATAATAAAATGTCGCTTACCGACAGTCATGCAAGTAGGAGCTGAAGGTTCCCTTGGCCCTTCAACGACCTCGACCTCGTCGTCAGCTTCCAAAACTATGAGAGAAATCAACGTCATTTCGCAAAAATGGCAACAATGCTATGGTAAGAAAATGGCGAATGACGCTAACCTTGTCCAGAGGAAAGGACAATGCGCTGAGGGGAGATCGCTTGAGGAGCTGCCATCTCCATTAAACGCTGAAATGATTGTCGAGGCGACAAATCAGCGATAGAAGCCGCCAAACCGCGCAATTCTGGGAAAGACAAAAGAGTTCAGACCATGGAAGGGTTGCTAATTTAAAATGCAAAGGGTTACCTTCAACACTCCTCCCGTTCTGAGTCGGGGGGATAGCGGCTTCGACAGCCTCTGCCAGAACCTCGGGCTCCAACAAAGGAAGGGTAGTCCCGACTGCCTCCATCTCAGCCTCTGGGCCGCCTTCGGGAAGAGCCGTTAGAGCGGTAGCCTCCAAAGGAGCCTCCCCCAAAGGGGCAAACACGCCCTGATCAAGAACCGCCGCTGGAGGCTCTACCATAAGAGGAGCAACCTCATCAGCCCCCTCCACATCGAGCAATGCTTCATCGGGAATTTCGGCAGGCTTCAGCTTCAATGAGCCCTTAGGGAGCTCCCCCAGTGTCGAAGATTCTGCGCAATTCAAATAAGAATAAGGATACACATATATAGGCGTAAATAATCTGAAAAAACTACAAAAAGGACAACAACGTACCGATGCGCAAAAAAGCCCTCAATATGGCTTCTTCAAGCCGCTGCTCCTTCTCAAGGAGGCGTGCTCGCCGGGGTTCAAGGGTAGACTCATGGCCACCGGTCCATAAAGAGAGTGCGTCCGCTGCGTCTTCTGAAGCGGCCTGCTTCAGGGCCCTTTCTCCCCATTCCTCCAAAGGACCGATAAACCGTCGCCGAATCCACGAAGGGTCTTCGTAAAAGATTACAGCGGGATAGGGCTTTTTCGGAACCCTGGCGTTATGAGACGCGTCTTTGGAACGCCGTATGGCCTCGGCCAACTGTGCGGCTTCCTCATCGGCCGAACTCGGGAAGAGAAGTCCAGCGTCTGACTCTTGCAAGGCCAATGGTTCGTCTTCAAGAATAGGCCCAGACTCCGCCAAAGAATCGAGCAAATTGGTGGCCGCTTTCCTCCGCCGCTTAGACCCAGAGCCGGTCGCTGAGGATGACCGCTTCCTCCCCCGAGAAGCCTTAGGGCGGCGCCGACCCACATCGCCCTCGACACCCTCATTCCTATTACTCTCGCTCGGTGCCACAACCGAGGATGACACCGCCATCGTCGACGCCACGGGGGGCGGTGCTGCCATTGGCGGAGGTGCTACTATCGGGTACCTAGAGGCATACCAGCCGTTGGAGTAAGGTCCACCCCTGACTCCCCCGGAATGAGCACGGTGCCAATCTCCCTCAGAAGGAAGCGGACCGGAGCCCTCGGTCGCAGCTTAGCTCCCGGAACCTAAGGAGGGGCATCATGACCAAGAAGCACCCTTCTTTCCTCAAGAATAATCGGGATCACCCAATGGAGATACCATCCCGTAAATGCCCCCACGCACCGGGACGTATGCTCAGCTTCAGGAATCATAAAGTGGGAGCCGATGTTCAACCTCACGAAATGATGTGCGGCATCGCGAACGGCATCAAGTGAAGGTACCGGCGCAACTATGAAAGCTTCCAAGGGAACGCCCTGGTCGTATCCAAGCTGTCGAGCGAAGCGATGCGGATTGTACCGCATGAAAAGAGCCGCACTGTCCTGGCGGAATACCAAATAGCCTGGTCTAATGGTATACAAGTGCACGGCCTCCCGAGACCTCAGAGAAGGTGCATTGTCTTTTGACCGGTCCCAGAGTTGCTGAACTGGACCTGAAGGGAAAGACATGACCCGATCGTTAAAAACCAGCCCACCGGCGGTGGCGTGAGGAGAAATCAGCACCCGAATGGCCCCGAATTGAGTCGGGTCGGCGGCAGAAGCATCCACCAATCGCATAAGTCGCGGGAAAGGGTAGGCGTCGTAAAACACGGGCCTCTAATGCATAGCGAAAGCCCCCAGCACATGCATTTCGACCTAGGACGTGAAATAATGAAGCGAAAAGTTTACTACATCCACGCTGGGAGTAGAGGTATTAGCTACGGTACCCAACCCATGATAAAGGTGCGCCAAGGCCGGGATGCCGATGGCCAACCGCGTCCCCTCAGCGATACAATAAGCCGGGCAGATAACTGAAGCTCTCATAAAGCGACGATGCATGGGGATGACAAACCAACTGAGCCAGACACTAACAAACCCCACGAAGAACGTCTCCTCATCCATGCCGGGAGCAGCAATGGATTCAAAAGACGTCGACGATATAATAGGGATGTAGTGCTGTGGTAGATCCGATTCAGTGGTCGGCAGCTTCTTCGGACCAAACCCAAAGGGGTCTCTAATGTCGGCGAACTTCGGAGCGGTCTTCGACAAGACATCCTCGCGAAGGAAACAAGCAATGAAGCTCTTGAAAGTAACACCCTGCTCTTCGGATTCGGTGAACAATCGGTCGAAGATACCTAGCGCCTTGATCAAACTGGGACGCTTGTGGCGGACGGCGTTCTCGGCAGACAGGCCGTCGACCGGAGCGGGCTCGGGCTCAAAGATGTACTCGTCAGAGGGCAGCAACTCCTCATACAGACTACCCCTGATTGGCAACCCCGAGATGTCATAGAATTCTGCCAGGGAGATCGAGACCTCGCGGTCCCCTAAAAGGAAAGTGTTGGTGGGGAGGTTCCACTAGTTCAAGAACGCCTTAACCCACCAGACATGCGGGGATTGGTAGTGAAAGAGCGACGCGTATATCGCCTGGTAAAGCCCTACTTTCTGTAGCCGCGCACGATGGGCGGACAGGATGTAACGAGCCCAGAGAAGGTACCCTGTAGGGTGTCGAGGAGTGAGCCGTATCTTATAAATTTGCCCCCACGGGTGGGCCTCACCCTAGCAAATACGCCTCCCCAAGATATCTATAGCCGGGATCGGATGGTTCGGGATACCGGTCGTCGAAGGCTCGAGCCTCCCCGTTGGAGTCCAGTTGGGCATCTCCACAGCAAAAACCGTTCTCGGAGGGTCCATCGGCAAGAATGGGAAAGTAGGCTCTGTCGGTATTGCGCAGAGGAAACTCCGGTGACCCCGGATAATATGACTATACCAAGTTCCCCATAGAAGCAAATTGGTGCAGTTCGGGTCATGAGCCCGGATCATCGCCATCGCTTCCTCATCGGACGGTGATTGAGGAAAAGCGGCCTCTGAACGGGTAAAGGGAAAACACGGAGCAGAAGCCATCGCACCTGAAATCGAATGGAAGAAGACCGTCAAAAGCAAAGTTAGCAATATATATCCATGCATGAACATGAAGACTAGTTGAAGAAAACAACAGTGGACTTTTTTTTTGGGGACCATTGGCTACAAAACACATGAGAACCATGGAATCAAGATGACGGCTCGTTAATAATGAGACCAAGCAGTTGTAATAAGACAAAGGGGATACCCTCATTAAATAAAAAGTGGATTTCAAGTGGCCCTACACATTCTCCTAAAGGACAAATCTACCTTGGGCTCTACAACAAATCAAACAAGATCAGGAGAATTAAATTCCCACAAAAGACATCATTGCAACCGTCCGCTTCACTGATCACAGAAGGATAACCTGGGGCGAAGGAAACCCTAAGAAGCCTCTATGGGGAAGAACTTAGTTCTTCACAGGAATTGAATTCCTTTTGGAAAGGGGAATTAAATCCACAGAAACTTTCTTCTGTGAACGGAGTTAAACTTTATAGATTTGAACTGTCATCATCATCTCCTTGGAGGATCAGATGAACCCTAAGAGAGATTTACTGCTGAAGATTAATTGGTTTTATGGGTTCATATTTAAAGGGTAAAAACCCTTGTTTTGGATTTAAAATCCAGAGGAATGTGAAAGTTCATCGTTTGTTCAAGGACATTACCTGAGGAAAAGAGTC
Source organism: Agapanthus africanus (assembly GCA_030015575.1). Taxonomy (NCBI): domain Eukaryota; kingdom Viridiplantae; phylum Streptophyta; class Magnoliopsida; order Asparagales; family Amaryllidaceae; genus Agapanthus; species Agapanthus africanus. Next base: position 860,358,023 of record JASDDO010000022.1, on the reverse strand, counting down.
TTTCTGAACAGAGTTAAACTCTGAAAAGGTTTCAAGACAGAGAACTAAGCTCTGGGAGAAGAGAATTAAATTCTCAGAAAAGTTTGCAAGAGAAGAAGATGAGCAAAGTGGAGGCTCTTCTGAAAGAACATGGGTATTTATATGATGTGATGGAGACGCTTCATCTACCCAAATCCCTAGAAGAATCCAACGGTCACAAGAGTGACAGCGTTGCACTCACGTACAGACACGTGAGAACAACGCTGTGGGGGTATTTGTTTCCTGATTTAAAATCAGGAAAGCCTACGGAAGAAGCATCACGTGCTAGCACGTGACCAGCAGTCACGTGTTGGCACGTGACATTTAAAAGCAGCGGCAAAGGCAAAGTTAGCTCCTTGATTAAATCAAAAAAAAGGTTCCAGAAAGGGTCACGTGCTCACACATGACAAGGGGTCACGTGTTGGCACGTGACGGTTGAACAGGGGCTAGAAGACAGAGCGCAGAAAAGAGAAGAAAGCTCGTTCCAGAGAGGGGTCACGTGCCTACACGTGACCAGGGGTCACGTGGCCACACGTGACCGGCTTTCAAAGCCTATCTATTTAACAGAATTAAATTCTGAACAGCAGTGGAATCTTTCTAAAGGAGAATGATTATTTGGAACCGATTGGATTAAAGATCTAAAGGTGATTAAATACCACCTATCTATGGAAAAATCTTGAACTTGGAAAGATTTCCCCTTAAAATCTAACCGAAATAACAAAGGAATATCTTTGGATTTAAAATCCAATGGTGAATAAAATTCACCTAATAATCCAAAGGCCCAAATGAATGATGAATGCAAATCAAATCTCTAACGAATACAAATCAAATCCCTCAATGAATGATTCACCAAAACTAATTGATTCTGCTCCTTCTCCTATAAATAGGAGCCAAGAGATACAGAGAGAGATATAGAGCTTTGGAATATTGAAAATTCAGAAGGAAGAATTTGATTCTCTGCAAAAGAAAATCTCTAAGTAAGAAAAGAGAGGCTTAAAAAGAGAATTTAATTCTCAAAAGAGTTTAACTCTTATATTAAAAAGAAGAACTTAGTTCTCTCTTTAGTGGAGGATCTGCAAAGTGCACATCTCCCCATGAATTGAGAATTTAATTCTCATTGGGTTGAGATCCTGCAATGCAGATCCAAAGTATAGAGAGGGAATGGAAGTTTGAGAATTTAATTCTCATAGAACCATAGGAATTTAATTCCTTTAAAATAAAATTAGGGTTTAACCCTATGTTGTAGGAATTTAATTCCTTCAAATGGACAGAACCAGGGTTTAACCCCAGTTAAGTGCTTAATTCTGTCAAAATAACAGGAATTTAATTCCCTTAAGAAAGAAGAAATGAGGGTTTAACCCTATTTAAGAATATAATTCTTCAAAAGAAAGTAGGAATTTAATTCCTCTAAAGTTATTGCTAGGGTTTAACCCTATGAAGAATTCAATTCTTAGAAAGATAAACACATCTTCAAATAGGCGAAGGAATAGGGTCACGTGCTACCACGTGACCCCTGAAAAGAAACAGAAAAGGGCTTTTAGGGCGCCCTCACGTGTCAACACATGACCCCTAATGAACATTTTAACAGATCAAAGCGTGAGCCCCGATCACGTGCCCACACGTGATGGCTTTCAGAATTGAAAGTGTTAAACACTTATCTGTAAAACAAAACAAAGGGAAGCAGGGCGCTCTCACGTGACCCCTTGGCAGAAGCTCTAACAGACGAACATTTAAATGCCCATCACGTGACAGCACGTGATGCTCTAAAGTATTCAATACTTTTGGCAGAATAAAATGAATTGAGGGCGCTCTCACGTGCTACCACGTGACCCCTCTTGCCTTAGTGTTTAACGCTAAAGTTGAAACCTCTATATCCAGTGTTCAACACTGATTTTCTTAGTGTTTAAACACTAATTTTGAAAACATCTATTTACAGTGTTTAACGCTGACTTTCTTAGTATTGAACACCAGCCTGGAAAACCCTGTTTCTAGTGTTTAACATTGATATGCCTTAGTGTTAAACGCTAATTTGAAATTTCCACTGACAGTGTTTAACACTGATTTATTTTAGTGTATAAACACTAATTTGAAAGCCCTGTCGCTGGTGTTTAACACTAATTATCTTTTAGTGTTAAACACTAACTTGTCAATCTCATTCTCAGTGTTCAACACTGATTGATGTTTAGTGTTTAACACTAACTTTAGCCCCATTGGCTAAGTGTCTAGAGGCAAAGCCTCTCCTCTAATGGACCAACAGAGGGCCAATATCCTAAACATGATTGGACTTAGCCCAAGCTGGCCATAAGTCCTCAATTCAAATTCAACTGAGCCAATGGGCTCATAATATAATTAATTGGTCTTGGTTCCAAATTGGGCCAAAGATTATTTAATCTACCTCGGTTTAAGGGTACATCTCTTCACTCTTTTGATACTTGGCGTTGTAATTCCTCAACGTCTTCAAAGAGGTGACGGGTCCCGATGACCACATATTGAAACGGACTGTGGGGTCCTTAAACTCGCAGACTATGAGGTCCTTAACCTTGACCGCGATGTCTTAAAACTAACGACGGACTGTGGGGTCCTTAAACCCATGGACTTTGACGTCCTTAACCTTGACCGTGATGTCTTAAAACTAATATCGGACTGTGGGGTCCTTAAATCCACGGACTATGACGTCCTTAACCTTGACCGCAACGTCTTAAAACTAACATTGGACCGTAACGTCCTTAAACTACCTATGGACCGCAATGTCCTTAAACTACCTATTGACCGCAATGTCACTAAACTAAATAACAGGGCCCCCTTAATTGCTCTATATTTGGATCTAAATGATCCCGTTAAGTCGATCTTAGTCTAAAAACTAGGCTAACGTATCCTTAACAAACGTTTAAGTTGATCTTAGTCCTCAATGAGGCTAACGTATCCTTAAACCCAAACCCCCAAACCCAAATCTAAGATAATACGGATTTGGACTAGTCCACGCCCTACGGGCGACGACATAACTCAGTCTCCGTATACAATCCACGGGCAACTAAACACAAAATAAACACACACGACACGAAGTGACCATCTGGAGAAGGAGAAAGTGGTTACCGCGATGCGGTAGCGTAATTAACTGCAGGGGCTTGCGCCTGCAGGGAAGAGCGTCCCCACAATCAAAAACCCCTCAAGTGAGGGGGAATCTGATGAAGTATGCTACATCGGACGCATCCGTTTAAACCTTCGATACACGGTGCCATAAATCAATTTGGCATCTTTGGAGAGGTGGACGGATAGCACCAATTAGCATCTGCCCCGAATCTCAGGCTAGACGTCCCTGTCGCGCCGCCATTCGGAGGGGAACAAGGTGGTTAGGGTTTATGCCACGTGACGGGGTCGTTTGGTATACCCTAGCGCACATGTTTAAATTTTCTGTGACCTTTGGTTTTACGTGTTGTGCACGTGCAAACCCTTGGGCTTCTAAAAGATTTAAAATAAAATAAAAAGATAATGTGGCTAGAGGGATTCGATCACAGGGGCTACGTCACAGCCGTGCAAGGCTTTACCAATGTGCTACAAGTAATTTCTTGCCATTTTAAATTAAAACAAATACTTATAGTATACACAGGATTGCAAATACCCCAATTGTATATTAACTTTTAAACAATTTTCTGTATATTGAAATTGGAGTTGTTACAGTTTATCCTCCTTACAAAAATTTCGTTATCGAAATTTACAATTTATTTTAAGGACTAGTTTACAAATAAATGAGGGTATCTTGTACGCATCTCATCTTTCCTTTTCCATGTTGATTCTCCTGGTGTGTCTTTTCTCCACATCACTCGAACCAAGTTGACTTCCTTGTTCCTACGTGACTTCACTTTTCTATCCAGGATCTCAATAGGTTGTTGCTCACAAGATAATTCTGGCTGTACAGTGTGCTGGGAGTGATCAAGAATATGGCTGGGTCACTTACATACCTTCTGAGTTGGGATATGTGGAACACATTGTGCACTCTTTCCAATGAAGGTGGAAGTGCCAAGCGATAAGCCACTTCACTGACTCATTCGCGTATGTCAAACGGTCCAATGTACCTTGGACTAAGTTTACTCCGTCTTCCAAAACGAATCACTCCACGGTTTGGAGATATCTTTAAGAATACGTGTTCTCCCAGTTGGAACTCCAAGTGACGGCGCTTTACATCAGCCCAGTGTTTCTGTCGATCTTGGGCTATGCGCATTCGCTCCCTGATAGTACGAACCACGTCGACAGTTTCTACTGTCATCTCAGGTCCAAGGAGTTCTCTATCTCCGATGTCACCCCAACTTAATGGCGATCAACACATCCTCCCATATAGCGCTGCAAAAGGTGCCATCCTATACTTGCTTGTTAGCTGTTGTTGTATGAGAACTCCACAAGATGTAGGTGATCTTTCCATGATCCTATGAAGTTTAGCATACACGTTCTTAGCATATCTTCTAAGATCTGAATAGTTCACTTAGACTGACGATCAGTTTATGGATGATAAGCTATGCTGAAGTTCAGCCTTGTTCCCAATCTAACTTGCAGACTTTGCCAAAATTGCAATCGGAATCCAGTGTCATGATCAGAGACAATGCAAACTGGTACTCCATGAAGTCTCACGATTTCCTGCATGAGTTCATGGGTATCAAAAATAGTATATTATGAAGAGTTTAAATCTTACTTAGATTCTTACCTCCATCTACTTTTTTGCTAGTATCTCGGTAGATTAGCCAACTCAAAAGGGAATAAAGTAAGCCGATTTTGTGAGTCGATCCACAATAACCCATATCGCATCGTTACCCTTTGTGCTGCGAGGAAGTGCAGTCACAAAATCCATTGTGATGTGTTGCCACTTCCATTCTGGAATAGGTAACAGTTGAAGTAATCTAGCAGTCCTGTAATGTTCAGCCTTTACTTGCTGACACACCAAGCATTTAGTGACGCTTCTGGCTGCTTCACGCTTCATTCCATGCCACCAGTAATTTTGACGCAGATCTTTGTACATCTTTGTTCCTCCAGAGTGTACTGAATAAGGAGAGTTGTGAGCTTCTTTCATCAACTCTTCTTGCACAGAACCTTTTGGTACACACAATCTACTGCCGTATCTCAAAAATCCGTCTTCATGGATGATGAAGTCTATTCGAAGTCCATTTTCCACTTGTTCTCTGATCTTTTGCAACTTAGCATCACTTGCTTGAGCTGCTTTGATCTAATTGACAATGGTAAATTGAACTTGTAAGTTCATCAAACTTGAAGCGTTACCTGGCATAACCACTTCAATCTCCATTTGATGCAAGTCTTGTTGAAGCTTTCACTGTGCGGTGAGATTCAATGCTAATGGTTGGAGACTAAGGGTATCAGGTACTACATTCACCTTCCCTGGGTGATATTGCAGGTTGATGTCGAAGTCCGGCATGCGTTCTAACCATCTTCTCTGCCGCATAATCAACTCCTTCTGAGTAAACACATATTTCAGACTCTTGTGATCTGTGTATATGTCCACTCGTTCACCAAGAAGATAATGGTGCCAAATCTGAAGAGCAAAGATTATGGCTGCAAACTCCAAATCATACGTCGGGTAATTGTGCTCATGGATCTTCAGCTGTCTTGAAGCATAAACGACAACCTTACCGTGCTGATGTAGAATACATCCTAATCCCTTACCGGAGGCATCGCAATACACTTCAAAGCCTCCAGATTAGTCCGGTAGGACAAGGATAGGTGCTGATATCAATCTTGACCTGAGTTCTACGAAAGCTTGTTCGCATGCTTCTGATCACACGAATTCTTCATCTTTACGTGTAAACTTGGTCAGGGGTGTTGCAATCTTCGAAAATCTTTCAATGAATCTTCTGTAATATCTTGCTAGACCCAAGAAACTTCAAACGTCCTTCACTGAATTTGGTGTTGGCCATTCGCTTACTGCTGATACTTTCGCTGGATCTACAGAGATTCCTTCGCCTGATGCAATGTGTCCGAGAAAATCAACTTGATCTAGCCAAAACTCACACTTGTTGTATTTGGCATAGAGTTGATGTTGTCGTAGAGTTTCCAGGACAATTCGTAGGTGTTCGGCGTGTTCTTTCCGACTCTTTGAATACACCAGGATGTCGTCGATGAAGATGACAACAAATCTGTCTAGGTACTCTCGGAAAACTTGATTCATTAGGTTCATGAATATAGCCGGTGCGTTGGTCACTCCAAATGGCATCACAAAAAATTCGTAATGACCATAGAGAGTACTGAATGTCGTTTTATGGATATCAGACTCTTTGACCTTTACCTGATGATAACCCGAACGAAGATCTAATTTGGAGAAAACGCAAGATCCAACTTAGTTGATCGAATAAATCGTCGATGCGCGGTAGTGGATACTTGTTCTTTATTGTTACTTCGTTCAAGGCTCTATAATCAATGCACATTCTGTATGAACCTTCCTTCTTCTTCACGAGTAAAACTGGTGATCCCCAACTTGAAGTGCTGGGACGAATCCATTCTTTCGCCAATAATTCATCCAACTGAGTTCGGACTTCCTTCAAACCTTTCGGACTTAACCGATATGGTGCTTTGATCATCGGTTGTGCTCCAGGTACTAAATCAATGCTGAATTCAAGAGCTCGATCGGGAGGCAAACCTGATATGTCTTCAGGAAATACATCGTCGAACTCTCGAACTACATATGGCTTGTCTTCTTCTGCCTGATGCATAGCAGTCACTGCTTTTTTTAGTTTCGCCTTGTAAGTGCCTGGCTCCAGGGTACGGTCTCCACTTTTGAAATAAAAGACCGGATGGTCTGGAATCTCGAATACTACCCTCCTTTGATGACAGTCGATGGTAGCGTAGAAGATTCCTAGCCAATCATACCGAGAACCACATCGAAGTTCGGTATGTCCAGCACCTTAAAGTCAGCATAGAATTCTTTGCTGTAGACGATCAGTGGACACAGGTTGTATCCCATTGTTGCCTTTAGAATGACGTTCCCTGAACTGACATTCCAGCTGGATACAAGCGATGTGACTAGAATCGCATGAGTTCGGACTAACCGTTGTGACATAAAGCAATGCGATACTCCAGTATCGAAGAGTGCGAGTACAGGAAGTGAGGCTACTAAGATTGTACCTAAAGTATGTGGGATATGTTTAGGTATAATGAAAAGATATATAGGTATGTATATGAACTGAAAGAGAATTTGAAAGGGAAGTGTTACCAGTGATGACTTGGCCGGTGGCTTCAGCTTTTTCCACAGTCATTGTGAAAGCCTGTCGCCTCGGTACGTTACTCCTTGCTGGAGGAGCATTCCTCTGTCCGTTCCTCTGTCCTTGAGGTGGGTTCCTTTGAGCTTGATGGAACTGATGAGGAGGAGGTGCAGTCGGTCCACGAGATGGTGGAGCAGGTAGTGCGAGTCGTGGAGCAGGTGCCTAGATAGCTGCGTGCTACGGGTAAGTGATTGCTGGTCTGGGTGCAGCATATGTGTCACGCCCCGCTTCCCAAAATACGGAATACAAGGGGTTGACAAGGCCAGCCATACTCCTACGGTCAAGGAAATGTCCTGCCGTAGTCACACTTCGGGTTCTAGTTTTTCATGGTAAACAGTAAATAATGCGCAGGTAATGAGAAATGCGGTAACTGGAACAAAACAGTAAAATGAACTGACCTGATGGGAAACAAAAGATATAACTCTGGATAGCTAAACAAGATGTCTGTGATGTGCGTCTAGTCTTGGTCCAGGCTAAATCTTCTCCTCACACCGAGCATGCATACTCAGGTCGTCAGAGCGACACAATAACAACATAATATATAAAATCATGTGACAATTCTAACAGTGATAATAGATATATGTAGCAGTAAATCAGAATGGTATAGATATGAACATGCAGTAATCAATGCAGTGGAACAGTAAGAGCAGTAGAATGTTATGCCACGTATGTCAACACAGTATGTATGTATATCGATGCTATCATCTCTATCAGTCTCTAAGTCTCACTGTACAGGTCACTAAACCTATCGTCGGTCCAAGTGTGAGAGTCAACCACTCGCGAGTGTCTTCCACCCAAGGGTAGAACCCAAGGGCAAGGGACCACGAGCCCAACATGTATATCACGGTAATAATCATGTACCCTGTAAATCTCCATATATCTCCCTAAATATATAAGCCGGCATGGGACTCCCGAGATTCTGTTGAACTCACACTCAAACTACGCCACACCCCATGGTCTACATCAAACGCTAACCATAACCCTAAATACCAATCGGTCTATGACAAGTCTGCGCGAGAACTGAAGGCAGGGCCTCCATCAAGCACGTCCCGACTAATACCTAAGATAAATGGCAGTGTCTGGTGTCTTATCTGTGACACCCGTGCACGAGCTTCCATAAGTGTCCCATACCACTTATAGTCACACGTACACGCGTTCCACAGACGTCGACAATGCAATAGAATAATAGGGTTCACTAATTGTGCACAAGTACGTATCACTTTCACTTATTCACGTATACATGAGCACTAACGTACTTGCCACAATCATCACTAATACCTAACACTGGGTAATGCAGATTATCACTAAGTTATCAATGCAGTGACATACGTATGGTATGATGCGTAAACAGTTTGTAAAGCATGATTAGGGTGTCGTGAATCAATCATTTACCACTTGAAATATTTATCATAAATCATACGGTTACAGTTTAGTGAAACGATGGACAGGGAATAAATAGTATGTTCAGTTATCTATCCAGCGAATTTAGTTTCACGCCAATCGGGTTTCAGGATCATTAGTTATGGCCATTTCCTTTTAAGCGTTCACGGCTGGAAATCCGGTTTTAGAATCAGAAGTCCGTTTCGCAACGCATTTTAATCCCAATTGGGATCAGATATTAGTGATGCTAGAGTTGAATAAAATCTAGAGTTTTCAGTAAGGTTTTCAACACAATAGACGGGTCTTCAATCGCGTCTGTACGTCAGGAGATATACACTGTTCAATACTAGTATGTAAATTCTGATTCTGTTGGGACTGTTATACGTCCCCATCTATTAAATTACAGAATTAATAACAAACGACAACGAAACAGAATGAAACTACTTGTGTTGTCTAGCTAACAGGTTCACCTTTCATAAACAGTGGAGTTCCGCAACCTACGAGTTAAGAAAACAGGGTGGTGTTCATTACGGGACAGCAAACAACAACTGGAGTCGCTCTGGACTGCAGTCCAGAGTCGCACTCCGATCCAAATATTGTCACAGTTTAGGTATAGAAACAATTAGAAATTTACATAGGGTTATATTCGTCGAGTCGGCTTCGATTTAAGCACTCAAACTCATCTTTCCAGTGTGTATACAATTTATGGCGATTTTAACGGTTTTCAGGTACGAGGAAATTGCAGTTTTACGAGTAAACTTGGGGGTAGTCATTTTAGTCGTTAACGATCATATTTTCCAGCGAAACTTGCACAAGATATCCATCACTACAAGGGACAATGTAAACCATCCAGTTCCGTCAAATTTGATAAGTATTCTCATTGGGAACACACATCGAACAGGTATAACACCTAATTAATCTAAAATTGTAACATTATGATCTAAGTAAACTAAGATTGTAACTTGAGTATATAGCATGTAAGCAAGTAAAATACTTGCCTGGGAACGTCTCGGGGATGTACGGTGACGGTAATGTCACGAACGCGCGACGAATGACGTCGGCAGCGTCTCGGAATGAGCTTGAGTCGGGTAGAATGCTGCCAAGGCTCGTGGATGTTGGGGCTCGTGTTGTTGGTAGTTTGCGTGTGCGACGGAGAGAGCTGTAGAGGAAGAGAGGGGGATTTTGAGAAAGAGAGAGAGAGATAGAGAGATAGAGAGTTAGAGTGAGAGTGAGAGAGGGAGAGATGCAAAGAGAGAGGCAGAGAGAGAGATCAGAGAGAGAGAGAGAGAGAGAGACAAGTAGAGTGTCACGCCCCGCTTCCCAAAATACGGAAAACGAGGTACGACTAGGCCAGCCATGCTCCTACGGTCAAGGAATCATCCTGCCGTAGTCACACTTCGGCTTCTAGCACTACATGGTAATCAGTAATTAAAGCACAGTATTAAAGGAATCACATCACTAATTTATTACATTAAAATCCCATTGTTCACAATTTTACAGATAACAAGAACAATAACTAACCAAGTTCGATCTCACAATCTCTTTTATGGAAAGCAATAAATGAAGAAGGTACACCAAATTATATCTCCGTGAGCTCAAAGGATAGATCCGTCTCCTGTGCTGGTCTTCCCGCGGGATCTGAGCATGCATACTCAGGTCGTCAGAGCGACACAAATAATAATATTATTATAAGCAGATGAAACAGGTAAATGAGGTATTACTGGTATGAGAATAATGCAAGCAAACACTATATCACAGTATGATGCAGAATATGTTAAGTGTCCCTATCGGTCTCTACGTCATGTTTGAAATCACATAGTGGAAGGAGGATCATGTTTAACAGGAGTCTCGTACATACCCGAGACCACGGCCCACACGCCCGGGACATAACCCTGTCAGCCGGATCGCCAGATCCTGTCCTACACGAATAAGTATCACAGTTCGAATGATCATCCTCTAAACACGGTCCCGCTAAATAAGATACTCTTTCCACTTTGATTTCCCCTTTTTCCCCAGGTTACACTATTTAAGGTATTGATCTATTTGTGTACGAGTATACCAATGTCACGGTTTCATCACTGTCCACTATATCAATCACTGTCCACTGTACCAATCACTATCACGATTATTCACTTTCCATTGGTGTACTCGTCACTCCTAAATCAACACCGATCACGCACGATAATGCAATGTCCACACGCACTAACACTGTGTAAATGACAAGGGTATGATATATGTATTGTATGCTACCAATAAACACGGTACGTTATGAATTAGCATGCACGTCATGAATTTAAGTAAATTGCACAAATTAATATATTACAAATTCAGCAGAAATGATGTAGGTAAGATATATAGAACAATCAGTCAGTAATTCATCAAAATTTGTTTCAGTCCAATCGGGGTTTCGGTTTTCAAGATATAACTGTTTCAGTTTAAGTGTTCACGGCTGGAATTTCAATTTCAGAGCTGAACTTCTGTTTCGCAACACGAATTGCACCCAGTTGGGCTCAAAATTTAGCTATGACACAGTTAGATGAAATCTAGGGTTTTCGATAAAGTATTCAACGCAACAGACGGATCCTCAATCGCATCTGTACGCTGAAAGTTATATACAGTTTAATCTCAAATGTCATTCCAGAAAGTGTTCTGGACAGCTTTATGTTCTGCTCTTTTAAAATAAGTTTAAAATAACAAACTGCGATGAATCGGAATGAAACCACTTGTTTTCTTTCACTAACAGGTATATCTTATAACTACTGAAAGTTCCGTATCATGCGATTTCAGGAAACACGGGGACGCAGGACTTTAGACAGAACGCACTAATCAGAAACGCTCTGGACTGCAGTCCAGAGTCGTGTTCCAATCCACTTATCTTCATGGTTTCAGAACAGAAAACATTAAAATTCTACATAGGGTTAAAGTTCATCGAGTTGGCTTCGATTTAAGCCCTCGAACGCATCTTTCCAATATGTGTATGATTTATAGTGATTTTATGCATTTCCAGTTACGAGAGAATTCCAGTTTTAAACAACATGTTTGGGGGTATCGATTTTTGTTACAAACGATCGTGTTTTCCAGCGAATTTCTCACACATCATACATCATTAAAAGGGCCAACAGAAGGTATAGGTTGCCGTCAATTTAGACAGATATTTCTATTAGTAACTAACATCGAGCACTTAGGTTTTAACATGTATAGGAAATCGGTAAGTTGTAAACTACATTATCTAGGTGGTTAACCCTATTATTATAGCATGAAGCAAGTAAATACTTGCCTGAAGAATGCCTCGGGGTCGTACGGCAACAGCGTCGTCGCGAACGCGCGGTACACGCCACGTATCGAATTCCCGCGAGCCTCGATCTTGATGTGGATCTCGCGTCGGGTTGTCCGGAGTCCTTTGCGCAGCCACTCGACGTTGATGGATGTTTGACGATCCACTGCGAGTGTATTGGGGTTGCCGACAGTCGACGGCGTCGCTCCGGCGGCGTGCACAGTGCACACACAGTGAGGACAAGTTAGAAATTGGGTTTTTGGAGTTTTTGGAGAAGGGATAAGTTAGGCAGTGGGGCTGGATACGTTTGTGATGGTGATGATGCTGAGGAGGTGGAGGTCGTTGGGTGATTCAGATGAGGTGGGGGTTCACCGGCGTCGAAGGGGTGATGCGGCCGGATTTGTTTAAAAGGGTTTGTGTGCAGGGGATGTTTGACAGGGCTCGGTTTGAAGAATGGCGAAGTCGTGGAGGGGGAGAGTTGGTGGAGGAGACGTGAGGTGATGCAGAGGGGGAAATTGGAGGGAGTTCGTCGTCGTCGTGGTTGGAGGCGGCAGTGGGTTAATGGAATTTGGGGCTCGGTGGAATTAGAGGAAAATGAAGAGTGAGTTGGAGACGAGGTGAGTAAGAGAGAGGGATGAGAGCGACGAGGTTGTAGTCGTGGGGCAACGGTCGGGCGAAGGCGTGGGCGACGGCGAGGGAGGCGTGTCTCGCGCGCGCGTTACGGGGTTGCCGTTGGGAAAAAAATTTCGAATGGAAGAAAAACAGTGGAGGGTCGGGGGAGTGGGCTTGGGTTTATGGGAAAGGGCCGGCAAAAAAAATCCCTTTAAATATCTCGTGGGCTTCAAAGAGAAACGGGCCGATAAAAATAAAAAAAAAAAAACAATTAACTCTCAAAAAGAAATGGGCTGAGATAAGGAATGGGTTGGTTTGTTTACAATAATTCTTTTCTAAAAAAAACGAGATGGGCTGAGGGTAAAACTTGAGTTAAGGATTTTTTTTATAAAAATGGGATTGGGCTGAGGGCATATTAAGGAGAACGGGCCAGAAAAATATATAGGGAATTTATTTAAAAAAATTTAGTGGGCTGGGAAAAAAATATAAGGGCTGTATGTTTAAAATTTGCTTAAGGTTAGGCGTTTTGCTCATTTTGGTTTGTTTCGGCTTTGGTTTTAAATCTTATGTTATGGCTTTTAGGGTTAAGGAAAAATATGAATATTAAGCTTAAACAACCAATTCAAAAATATGAAGGAAAAAATAAAGAAGCCACTGGGATTCAAGGAAAAGAAACCTTTATTAATATGGAAACGGGGATTTACATCATACCCCCCCTCAACAAAAATTTCGTCCTCGAAATTTAACAAAGATACAAGAGTACAATGTACTAAACAAAAAGATGTGGATAACGATCACGGATGTCTTCCTCCCGCTCCCAGGTGGATTCTCCTGGGGAACGACCGCCCCAAGACACTCGGACTAACGGAATGACCTTATTCTTCAGCACTTTCTCTCTGCGGTCGAGAATGGTAGTAGGCTGCTCCTCGTATGACAGATCGGTCCCCAAAACTAACTCTGAATGGTCCAGAACATGGTTCTCATCTCGAACGTAACGCCGCAACTGTGACACGTGGAAGGTATTGTGCACACCAGCTAGCGATGGAGGCAAGGCCAATCGATAGGCCACCTCTCCTACTCGCTCTAGCACCTCAAAAGGTCCGATAAAACGGGGACTAAGCTTTCCCCGACTCCCGAATCTGATAACTCCACGAGTAGGTGAAATCTTCAAGAACACATGATCTCCGACTTCAAAATCAAGTGCCCTTCTGCTGGTATCTGCCCAACTCTTTTGTCGATCCTGAGCCGTCTTAATACGCTGCCTGATCATTTGGACCTTGTCCACTGTCTGAACAATGAGTTCGGGGCCCAGTAATCTTCGTTCTCCCACATCATCCCAACATACTGGGGATCGACACTTCCGCCCATATAGCGCTTCAAAAGGAGCCATCTGAATACTAGCCTGATAACTATTGTTGTAAGAAAACTCGACTAGGTGCAGATGGTCCTCCCAGGAACCCTGGAAGTCCAACATACAGGCTCTCAACATATCTTCGAGTGTCTGAATTGTACGCTCGGATTGTCCATCCGTCTGTGGGTGATAAGCTGTGCTGAATTTGAGGCGGGTTCCCAAACTCTCCTGTAAGCTCTTCCAAAAGTGTGACAAGAATCTCGTGTCCCGGTCTGACACAATGCTGACCGGAACACCGTGAAGTCGCACAATCTCCTGCATATATCTTTCTGCCAGTGATTCAGTCGACTGTCCCACTCGGAAAGGTAGAAAGTGTGCCACCTTTGTGAGGCGATCGACGATAACCCAAATAGCATTATTGCCTCTAGGGCTCCGTGGTAAGGCCGTCACAAAATCCATAGTAATGTGCTCCCACTTCCATTCAGGTATCGGCAATGGTTGTAATAATCCTGCTGTTCTCTGATGTTCCGCCTTCACCTGCTGACATACCAAGCATCTGGATACGAACCTCGCAATCTCCCGCTTCATTCCGTTCCACCAAAAGTGCTGCTTTAGGTCCTGATACATTTTTGTACCTCCTGGATGCATAGAATAAGCTGAACTGTGTGCTTCAGCCAAAACTTCTTCTCGTACATCCCCTTTAGGTACGCAGAGTCTGTTACCGAATCTCAGAGAGCCATCTTCATGTATAATCAAATCCGTTCTCAATCCAGCTTCCACTTGCTCTCTGAACTTTTGTAATCGAGGATCATCCGCTTGAGCAATCTTGATGCGATCCACCAGGGAAGATTGCACCTGTAGTTGCCAAAATTGACTGAGTGCGTTCGGAGTAACGACCTCAAGTTCAAGTCTCTGGAAATCCTCAATAATACTCCTCTGATCGGTCAACATCATGACCGCTGGTTTGCGACTGAGTGCGTCTGGTACAACATTGACCTTCCCCGGGTGATACTGAAGGTCCAAGTCATAGTCTGCCATTAGCTCTAGCCATCGGCGCTGCCTCATGTTCAGTTCCTTCTGAGTGAAAACATACTTCAAACTTTTGTGATCGGTGTATACCTCCACTTTTTCTCCTAATAGATAGTGCCTCCAAATCTTCAACGCAAAGACTACCGCAGCTAACTCCAAGTCATGTGTAGGGTAGTTCTTCTCGTGGTTTCTCAATTGTCGAGAGGCGTAAGCAACCACTCGGCCGTGCTGCATCAAAACACAGCCTAAACCCTTCCCTGAGGCATCACTGTGTATCACCAAACCACCGGAATTATCTGGTACTGTAAGTATAGGTGCTGTGGTTAACTTCTGCTTCAGAGTGTCGAATGCCTGAGTGCACTCTTCTGCCCATGTAAACGGCACGTCCTTCCGTGTCAGCCGTGTCAATGGTTCTGCGATTCTTGAGAAATCTTGGACGAATCTCCGATAATAGCCTGCCAATCCCAGAAAGCTCCTGATCTCTGCTACCGATTTCGGCGTCGGCCAATCTCTGACAGATTCTATCTTTGTCGGGTCCACCGAGATGCCTTCGCCCGAAACGATATGTCCCAAAAACTGAACCTTGTCAAGCTAGAATTCACACTTGCTTAGCTTCGCGTACAACTTCTCTTCCCGAAGAACCTGCAGTACCGTGCGCAAATGCTCAGCATGCTCTTCTCGGGTCTTTGAATAGACAAGTATGTCGTCGATAAACACAACGACAAACGTGTCCAAGTATTTTGCGAACACCCTGTTCATTAAATCCATGAATATTGCTGGGGCATTGGTAACACCGAACGGCATCACAAGGAATTCGTAATGTCCGTATCGGGTCCTGAAAGCCGTCTTGCATACATCCTCGGCTGCTACTCTGATTTGATGATATCCAGAACGGAGATCCAACTTCGAGAAAACCTTGGCTCCACTTAGCTGATCGAATAGGTCATCGATACGCGGGATTGGGTACTTGTTCTTTATTGTGACCTTGTTCAGCTCCCGGTAATCTATGCACATTCGCAATGATCCATCCTTTTTCTTCACCAATAGAACTGGTGCACCCCACGGTGAAGCGCTTGGCCGAATATATCCCTTCTCCAATAATTCTTCAACCTGTTTCTTCAATTCCGCCAACTCCACTGGTGCCATTCTGTATGGGGCCCTGGATACTGGGGCTGCACCTGGGATCAAATCGATCGAGAACTCCAAGATTCGAGGGGGTGGTAGACCTGGTAGATCTTCAGGAAATACGTCTAGAAAGTCCCGAACAATTTCTGGGGCTGGGCTCTTATCAATCTCCATGGCTGTCAGTTCCTTAGGCTTTGCTCTGTACTTAGCTGGTTCCAAAGATTCGCTTCCGCCCTCGAAAACAAACTCCGGGTGATTAGGAATACGGAAGATCACCTTCTTTGCACGACAATCGATAACTGCATGAAAAGTGCTCATCCAATCCATCCCAAGGATTGCGTCGTAACTGCCTGTCCCAATTAGGAGGAAATTCGCATAGAATTCCCTGCCACACACTACAACCGGGCATAATCTACATTCTCGACCAGATATAATAACGCCATTACCCGTATGAATTTCCCATCCCTTGGTTAGTGGTTCATGTGGTATTGAGTGTGTATTTGTGAAATGCTCAGACAAGAAACAATGCGATGCTCCTGAATCAAAAAGTACTCTAGCTGGCAAGGAATGTACAAGTAGAGTACCTGAGACTACATCTCCTGATGCCTCTGCCTGCTCGGCGGTCAAGGTGAAAGCCCGTCCCTGACCGCGACCTGTAAATGGCTGTCTCTGTTCCTGCGGCCTCTGCTGTGACGGTCCAGAACCTCTCTGTATTTCTGCTCGCTCAGGACAACTGTCAATCCTGTGCTGACTGGAACCGCAAATCAAACACTGTCCCTTAGCACGGCGACAGTCCTTCTGGGTATGCCCTCCTCTACCGCAATAGCCGCAAGTTACGCCCTTTCTCTGGGGGCGATGCTGTGGTACAAACGGGCGCTTCATCTGAGTTGTCCCTGCTCTGTGAACCGGTATGGCTCCTCGAGAAGGCACGTGGGTACGTGCTGGAACGACTGGGGGTCTCCTGAACTTGTTAATCAATTGCTCCTGAACTCTCGCTGCGTTGAGTACCTGTGCGAAAGTCTGTAGATCTAACGATGCGATCAGCTGCTGCAACTCAAAATCTAACCCCTGAAGGAAACGCCTAGCCCTGGTGACTTCTGATTTGACCATGTATGGAGCAAAGCGGCTCAGACGGTTGAATTCTGCCGCATAAACGTCCACTGGGCGTCCATTCTGCTTCAGAAGAATAAACTTTTCCTCCATTTCTGCCTTGGCTGTGGGAGGAAAATAGTGATCTAAGAAGCACTCCTTAAACTTGTCCCATTCAATCGGCTCTTCAAGTCTGCTTTCTTCTACCGACCACCATGTACGAGCCTCGTCTTCTAATTGTATCTTTATCACATTCACTCTGTCTTCCTCTGGAACCCTGGCGGCTGCCAATAAATTCTCCATGTTTACCAGCCATTGCTCAGCTTCAAGTGGTTCAGCTAGCCCTGTAAACGCAGCTGGGTGCAACCGTCGGAAGTCTGACACAGTACCAGCCCTAGCCTGGTAAGCTGGTGGAGTAGCGCCCTCGGGGGCGGTAATAAGTGCGGAGGGTCCTCCTGCAGCGGTAATCGCTCTGAGTCCCTCAGTAAGCAAATCTGTCTTCCTCTCCTGAGCTTCCGCGAGAGTGGTCAGTGCACTGAGTATTCTTTCCGTGCGGTCCTGAGAGCTGGAGTCCGAGGAGGGGTCGTTCGGGGACGTCATATCACTGGAAGATTCAAAAGAATAGGTTCAGATTCAAGGATAGAAATCAAGAATAGTGAAACAAGAATAACGTAATACAGTTTAGTTAATGTCATCCCTTGATACTAAACACAGGCTCTGATACCAACTAAACCATGTCACGCCCCGCTTCCCAAAATACGGAAAACGAGGTACGACTAGGCCAGCCATGCTCCTACGGTCAAGGAATCATCCTGCCGTAGTCACACTTCGGCTTCTAGCACTACATGGTAATCAGTAATTAAAGCACAGTATTAAAGGAATCACATCACTAATTTATTACATTAAAATCCCATTGTTCACAATTTTACAGATAACAAGAACAATAACTAACCAAGTTCGATCTCACAATCTCTTTTATGGAAAGCAATAAATGAAGAAGGTACACCAAATTATATCTCCGTGAGCTCAAAGGATAGATCCGTCTCCTGTGCTGGTCTTCCCGCGGGATCTGAGCATGCATACTCAGGTCGTCAGAGCGACACAAATAATAATATTATTATAAGCAGATGAAACAGGTAAATGAGGTATTACTGGTATGAGAATAATGCAAGCAAACACTATATCACAGTATGATGCAGAATATGTTAAGTGTCCCTATCGGTCTCTACGTCATGTTTGAAATCACATAGTGGAAGGAGGATCATGTTTAACAGGAGTCTCGTACATACCCGAGACCACGGCCCACACGCCCGGGACATAACCCTGTCAGCCGGATCGCCAGATCCTGTCCTACACGAATAAGTATCACAGTTCGAATGATCATCCTCTAAACACGGTCCCGCTAAATAAGATACTCTTTCCACTTTGATTTCCCCTTTTTCCCCAGGTTACACTATTTAAGGTATTGATCTATTTGTGTACGAGTATACCAATGTCACGGTTTCATCACTGTCCACTATATCAATCACTGTCCACTGTACCAATCACTATCACGATTATTCACTTTCCATTGGTGTACTCGTCACTCCTAAATCAACACCGATCACGCACGATAATGCAATGTCCACACGCACTAACACTGTGTAAATGACAAGGGTATGATATATGTATTGTATGCTACCAATAAACACGGTACGTTATGAATTAGCATGCACGTCATGAATTTAAGTAAATTGCACAAATTAATATATTACAAATTCAGCAGAAATGATGTAGGTAAGATATATAGAACAATCAGTCAGTAATTCATCAAAATTTGTTTCAGTCCAATCGGGGTTTCGGTTTTCAAGATATAACTGTTTCAGTTTAAGTGTTCACGGCTGGAATTTCAATTTCAGAGCTGAACTTCTGTTTCGCAACACGAATTGCACCCAGTTGGGCTCAAAATTTAGCGATGACACAGTTAGATGAAATCTAGGGTTTTCGATAAAGTATTCAACGCAACAGACGGATCCTCAATCGCATCTGTACGCTGAAAGTTATATACAGTTTAATCTCAAATGTCATTCCAGAAAGTGTTCTGGACAGCTTTATGTTCTGCTCTTTTAAAATAAGTTTAAAATAACAAACTGCGATGAATCGGAATGAAACCACTTGTTTTCTTTCACTAACAGGTATATCTTATAACTACTGAAAGTTCCGTATCATGCGATTTCAGGAAACACGGGGACGCAGGACTTTAGACAGAACGCACTAATCAGAAACGCTCTGGACTGCAGTCCAGAGTCGTGTTCCAATCCACTTATCTTCATGGTTTCAGAACAGAAAACATTAAAATTCTACATAGGGTTAAAGTTCATCGAGTTGGCTTCGATTTAAGCCCTCGAACGCATCTTTCCAATATGTGTATGATTTATAGTGATTTTATGCATTTCCAGTTACGAGAGAATTCCAGTTTTAAACAACATGTTTGGGGGTATCGATTTTTGTTACAAACGATCGTGTTTTCCAGCGAATTTCTCACACATCATACATCATTAAAAGGGCCAACAGAAGGTATAGGTTGCCGTCAATTTAGACAGATATTTCTATTAGTAACTAACATCGAGCACTTAGGTTTTAACATGTATAGGAAATCGGTAAGTTGTAAACTACATTATCTAGGTGGTTAACCCTATTATTATAGCATGAAGCAAGTAAATACTTGCCTGAAGAATGCCTCGGGGTCGTACGGCAACAGCGTCGTCGCGAACGCGCGGTACACGCCACGTATCGAATTCCCGCGAGCCTCGATCTTGATGTGGATCTCGCGTCGGGTTGTCCGGAGTCCTTTGCGCAGCCACTCGACGTTGATGGATGTTTGACGATCCACTGCGAGTGTATTGGGGTTGCCGACAGTCGACGGCGTCGCTCCGGCGGCGTGCACAGTGCACACACAGTGAGGACAAGTTAGAAATTGGGTTTTTGGAGTTTTTGGAGAAGGGATAAGTTAGGCAGTGGGGCTGGATACGTTTGTGATGGTGATGATGCTGAGGAGGTGGAGGTCGTTGGGTGATTCAGATGAGGTGGGGGTTCACCGGCGTCGAAGGGGTGATGCGGCCGGATTTGTTTAAAAGGGTTTGTGTGCAGGGGATGTTTGACAGGGCTCGGTTTGAAGAATGGCGAAGTCGTGGAGGGGGAGAGTTGGTGGAGGAGACGTGAGGTGATGCAGAGGGGGAAATTGGAGGGAGTTCGTCGTCGTCGTGGTTGGAGGCGGCAGTGGGTTAATGGAATTTGGGGCTCGGTGGAATTAGAGGAAAATGAAGAGTGAGTTGGAGACGAGGTGAGTAAGAGAGAGGGATGAGAGCGACGAGGTTGTAGTCGTGGGGCAACGGTCGGGCGAAGGCGTGGGCGACGGCGAGGGAGGCGTGTCTCGCGCGCGCGTTACGGGGTTGCCGTTGGGAAAAAAATTTCGAATGGAAGAAAAACAGTGGAGGGTCGGGGGAGTGGGCTTGGGTTTATGGGAAAGGGCCGGCAAAAAAAATCCCTTTAAATATCTCGTGGGCTTCAAAGAGAAACGGGCCGATAAAAATAAAAAAAAAAAACAATTAACTCTCAAAAAGAAATGGGCTGAGATAAGGAATGGGTTGGTTTGTTTACAATAATTCTTTTCTAAAAAAAACGAGATGGGCTGAGGGTAAAACTTGAGTTAAGGATTTTTTTTATAAAAATGGGATTGGGCTGAGGGCATATTAAGGAGAACGGGCCAGAAAAATATATAGGGAATTTATTTAAAAAAATTTAGTGGGCTGGGAAAAAAATATAAGGGCTGTATGTTTAAAATTTGCTTAAGGTTAGGCGTTTTGCTCATTTTGGTTTGTTTCGGCTTTGGTTTTAAATCTTATGTTATGGCTTTTAGGGTTAAGGAAAAATATGAATATTAAGCTTAAACAACCAATTCAAAAATATGAAGGAAAAAATAAAGAAGCCACTGGGATTCAAGGAAAAGAAACCTTTATTAATATGGAAACGGGGATTTACATAGAGAGAGAGATGAGAGAGAATAGAGAGAGAGAAACAGGGACAGAGAGAGAGAGGTCAGTGAGAGAGAGAGAAAGAGCAGAGTGAGAAAGAGAGAGAGATTGAGACAGAGAAAGAGAGAGAGTGAGAAAACAGAGAGAGAGGGGTGAGAACTGAGAAGGAGAGAGAGATAGAGAACCAGAAAGATTGCGAGAGGGGATGATGGGGTCGACGATGGGGTGAGGGTGTCGATGAGATGCAGTGGGGAGTTCGTCGACGTCGTGGGTGCCGGTGAAGGCGCGGGAGTTCGAGCTTGGGTGCACAGGGGAGCCGTCTCGAGCTCGAGCTCCGGTGAAGTAGGGTGTGTCGGCGAGGGAGGAGGTGGAAGTGATGAAGGAAGAGGTCGAAGTCGTCGCCGTCAGTTCGAGCAGCGTTGGGTGCTCGGTGACGGAGGTGTGCCGGTGAACTCTTGGTGGACGAGGAGGAATTCTTAGAGTTTTTGGATCTTGAGAGTGAGAGAGAAAGGAGGCGACGAGGGTTAGAGAGGGGAGTGCGCGACGTGGGGTAACGGCTCGCAAACGTGGGCGGAAGTGGCGGCGTGGGCTGCGGCGAAGGAGCGGGTCGCGAGCGACAGGAGGCGGGAATCTTGGGAGAGAGCCGTTGGAGAAGAAGGGTTGGGTAGCGGGCTGGGTCGGGTAGGGTAGGAGTGGGCCTGAAATAAAAGTTAATCAATTAAAAAAATAGGAAGAGTGGGCTGAGGAAGAACGGGCCGGGGTTTTAAAGGAAAATTAAATGGGAAAATAAAAGGGAGTGGGCCGGGCTCGGTTGGGCTTCAAAAATAAAAGAATTCTAAAGAAATGGTTGTGGAAAATACTGCTGGGCCGGCTCTTTAATTGAAAAGGAATTTCCATTTTATTTTACATGGGCTCGGAAAAAGATTATGGGCTGAGGAAAAAGTTTGGGTTTGGTTTTAAATAAAGAAGTGGGCTGGGGAAATAATGGAAAAAGAGAAAAAGAAAGATTTGGGTTTTATCAAAATAATTTAAGTTATTAAAAGAATGGGCTTGAGATAAAGTAGGGTTTGGGAAAGTTTATAATACTAAATAGTTGTAGAATAAAATGAGTAAATTTTTAAGAGTAACCAAATATGGATATTGGTGTAAAAAGGGGCTGGGTGTTACATCATACCACCCTTACAAAAAATTTCGTCCTCGAAATTTAAAATAAACGATAAGTTATACAATCATAAGCGAAAGCTATTATATTACAACTAACACATAATGCTTTACTTGAAATAGGCAGATGAAGAAATGTGGAGGTTTATATATGTAAGAACAACATACTAAAAATATAGGTTTAAATAAGTATAAGATAGGAACAACTACAAAGGCAACCTATATGCATACGAGAATAGCAATAACAACAATAACGAACGATGATATTCGAGGCGTACTCGATAAAATCGGAACTCAAACATATGCACGTATCGGTATATTAAAAGTAGCACAACAGAAATAATAAGTGTAAAGCACAACCATAAATAATAGTAACATAGGCACCATACCCGGAAAAAAAACGGCAATAAAGTAGTGAAAGATTTGTCGGTAGGTTAAAACATTTTAGGATATTGTATCGATCAAATAGTTTTTAAATAACTTAGAAAACTCATACAGTGAAAATAAGAAACATGGAACAAATATGCGCGGTGTAAGGTTGCGCTACAGAAAACGAGGATAATAATAGTGTACTTAAAATACATAAAGCGAAGTAATCAATAACACGCACTCTTTGATAAATACAAAGCAGTGAAAACTAAATTTTCGAATAACAGTGTCCCTAAAATATAGTTAGGGTAACAGGAAAAACACAAAGAGGTATAGGGCTAGCTAGGGTAACGATTACAAGGGAAGGTGGCTCATTCAGAAGGTCGTAGTATGGCGGCTTTAGGCTGAGGATCAAGGAGATTGGGATCGGGTCGGCACGGGAAGTAAGGGTGAGCAACAAAGGACTACCACGGAAAAGTATGGGGAGGATAACGGTCGGTAGGTCATATGAGTCAACAATTTGAAGAGTTAGCTAACTCGGAAATTTCACAAGAAATGTTCTCCTCCCAGAAGGATCTCAAAGGGGGGCAGAGACGAATGATGAAGGGTGGACCTCTAAAAGATCGGGTGTGGTACTAGTTAATCTCAGTGAGGGTTAAAACAATGTAAGGAGTAGGGGTGAACATATCTCAGTAGGAAGATAATTGTGTAGAAGAAATAATCAAGCTTCAAGGGGACTAAGAAGATCGATGGATTAGCGAACTCAGCAATTTATTTTATTTCAGAAGATTCTAACCAAAGCATTCTCAAAGACAAAGGTGGCCCTAAACTATACACAGATCTTATTTGGCCAGAAAGACAACATCAAAAATGAATCCCGTCAGTCGCGGTTGTGGAGATTCAGCAGGTTGCGGTAGGCTCGCGCGCTCAGGTAGGAGCGTCCATTCTCATATCGTCTCGCTGGGATCGCCATTGGGAGTTCTTCCACAGCAAGGTCTTATCTTTCTGGTCTTTCTTCCTCGGTTGGAGCTTCTTCATCGAGGTCTGATTCTATGTGATTCTCTTCTTCTGGATTCTCTTCCATGGGATTTTCCTCCACTGGATTTTCTTCTATCGGGTTTTCCTCGGGATCTTTCTCTATCGGGTTCTCTTCAGGGTCTCCTTCCTCTTCTTCGGAATCGCCTATCATGCCAAACTCTGGGGCGACTGCTCCTTCGTCTTTGGAATCGCTGTTCCCGAAAATGGCCTGGGGATCGTTGATCTCATCATCAGAACTCATCGGTGTGCGGTCTAAGGAAACGCATGACTGTGCATCCTCATCTAGATGCGGCGCTGCTCCGGGGTGGGCCATGGCCTGAAAAGAAAGGGTCATGATTATACAGTGGAATACATCAAGAAAATAGCTCAGGGTACGAAGTATAGGAAAATATGCAGTGGTAGGAACTGAAAGATCAGGATTAAAATATTGTGATAATGAATAGTATAAATAAGGAGAAAACAAGAGAATGATACATATATTACGATTCAAAGTTTTATTGCATTC
Organism: Agapanthus africanus; assembly: GCA_030015575.1. Classification (NCBI taxonomy): domain Eukaryota; kingdom Viridiplantae; phylum Streptophyta; class Magnoliopsida; order Asparagales; family Amaryllidaceae; genus Agapanthus; species Agapanthus africanus. The sequence continues at coordinate 860,333,800 of JASDDO010000022.1, read as the reverse complement.
AACTAAAAATTCAACGGTTACAAGATTTCAAACGGAAAGAAATATTCATAAGAGGATGACAACATTATTACTGAAAGTAGAAAACATGAAAATTCTTCTTTGACTACTAGAACTTTGCATTCTCGTCGCGTGAGTTGAATTCTGCGCTGGGTCCGCCTTATCCTCGATATTTGAACTATGCAATAATCATTACTTGGCAGAAGTGGAGAGTGTGGATGGGTCTCTTCCTTGTAGCTCCTTCCTTTCTGGGCAACCGTTAATGAGATGTTCGCTGGATCCGCAAATCAGACATTTCCCTTGGGCGCGGCGACAATCCCTCTGAAGATGTCCTGGCCTCTTACAATACCCACAACATGGGGTCTTCTGCTGCTTCTGTCGCGGGGAAACAAATTGGCGCTTCATCTTCTTCTCTTTTCCTCGTCTAACGAGAATCCCTTTATGATTGGAGACAACCGCTGGTGCCTGATTCACCTGTCTTCTCAGTCTTTCAGCCAACAAGTCGTTTGTTCGCTTATGGGCTTCCTTTAGACCTTGCAGTACACTCAGAATCTCAATGGTCTGATTCTGGGGAGCGGATATAGATGAAGAGTCGTTGGAAGACATGATCCTGAAACAACAATTTTTGAGGATGATATAAGTCACAAGCTATACGAATCAAAATATAATATGGATAGGACAAAGATTCAAGAATATCAGAGGTGATGAATTTATTACAAGTGGAGAATCAACTGTATGACTTTAAGTCACTTAAACAGAGCACGGTAGTGCAATTGCAACCACGTAACCTTGCCAAGTCACTCGAAACCCTAGCGAATGGATAGCAGAACACTCAATGTGAATATGGATCAAAGATATCAAGTTTACAATCTAGACTGAGGGATGTCATAGATTGTCAAGCTCTACACGGAAAACTGCAATCCCAATCGAAGCAAAACCTGGCTCTGATACCAACTAAACCATGTCATGCCCCGCTTCCCAAAATACGGAATACAAGGGGTTGACAAGGCCAGCCATGCTCCTACGGTCAAGGAAATGTCCTGCCGTAGTCACACTTCGGGTTCTAGTTTTTCATGGTAAACAGTAAATAATGCGCAGGTAATGAGAAATGCAGTAACTGGAACAAAACAGTAAAATGAACTGACCTGATGGGAAACAAAAGATATAACTCTGGATAGCTAAACAAGATGTCCGTAATGTGCGTCTAGTCCTGGTCCAGGCTAAATCTTCTCCTCACACTGAGCATGCATACTCAGATCGTCAGAGCGACACAATAACAATATAATATATAAAATCATGTGACAATTCTAACAGTGATAATAGATATATGTAGCAGTAAATCAGAATGGTATAGATATGAACATGCAGTAATCAATGCAGCGGAACAGTAAGAGCAGTAGAATATTATGCCACGTATGTCAACACAGTAAGTATGTATATCGATGCTATCATCTTTATCAGTCTCTAAGTCTCACTGTACAGGTCACTAAACCTATCGTCGGTCCAAGTGTAAGAGTCAACCACTCGCGGGTGTCCTCCACCCAAGGGTGGAACCCAAGGGTAAGGGACCACGGGCCCAACATGTATATCACGGTAATAATCATGTACCCTGTAAATCTCCATATATCTCCCTAAATATATAAGCCGGCATGGGACTCCCGAGATTCTGTTGAACTCACACTCAAACTACCGCACACCCCGTGGTCTACATCAAACGCTAACCATAACCTTAAATACCAATCGGTCTGTGACAAGTCTGCGCGAGAACTGGAGGCAGGGCCTCCATCAAGCACGTCCCGACTAATACCTAAGATAAATGGCAGTGTCTGGTGTCTTATCTGTGACACCCGTGCACGAGCTTCCATAAGTGTCCCATACCACTTATAGTCACACGTACACGCGTTCCACAGACGTCGACAATGTAATAGAATAATAGGGTTCACTGATTGTGCACAAGTACGTATCACTTTCACTTATTCACGTATACACGAGCACTAACGTACTTGCCACAATCATCACTAATACCTAACACTGGGTAATGCAGATTATCACTAAGTTATCAATGCAGTGACATACGTATGGTATAATGCGTAAACAGTATGTAAAGCATGATTAGGGTGTCGTGAATCAATCATTTACCACTTGCAATATTTATCATAAATCATATGGTTACAGTTTAGTGAAATGATGGACGGGGAATAAATAGTATGTTCAGTTATCTATCCAGCGAATTTAGTTTCACGCCAATCGGGTTTCAGGATCATTAGTTATGACCATTTCCTTTTAAGCGTTCACGGCTGGAAATCCGGTTTCAGAATCAGAAGTCCGTTTCGCAACGCATTTTAATCTCAATTGGGTTTAGATTTTAGCGATGCTATAGTTGAATAAAATCTAGAGTTTTCAGTAAGGTTTTCAACGCAATAGACGGGTCTTCAATCGCATCTGTACGTCAGGAGATATACACTGTTCAATACTAGTATGTAAATTCTGATTCTGTTGGGACTGTTATACGTCCCCATCTATTAAATTACAGATTAAATAACAAACGACAACGAAACAGAATGAAACTACTTGTGTTGTCTAGCTAACAGGTTCACCTTTCATAAACAGCGGAGTTCCGCAACCTACGAGTTAAGGAAATAGGGTGGTGTTCATTACGGGACAGCAAACAACAACTGGAGTCGCTCTGGACTGCAGTCCAGAGTCGCACTCCGATCCAAATATTGTCACAGTTTAGGTACAGAAACAATTAGAAATTTACATAGGGTTATAGTTCGTCGAGTCAGATTCGATTTAAGAACTCAAATGCATCTTTCCAGTGTGTATACAATTTATGGAGATTTTAACGGTTTTCAGGTACGAGGAAATTCCAGTTTTACGAGTAAACTTGGGGGTAGTCATTTTAGTCGTTAACGATCATATTTTCCAGCGAAACTTGCACAAGATATCCATCACTACAAGGGCCAATGTAAACCATCCAGTTCCGTCAAATTTGATAAGTATTCTCATTGGGAACACACAACGAACAGGTATAATACCTAATTGATCTAAAATTGTAACATTATGATCTAAGTAAACTAAGATTGTAACTTGAGTATATAGCATGTAAGCAAGTAAAATACTTGCCTGGAAACGTCTCGGGGATGTACGGTGACGGTAATGTCACGAACGCGCGACGAATGACGTCGGCAGCGTCTCAGAATGAGCTTGAGTCGGGTAGAATGCTGCCAAGGCTCGTGGATGTTAGGGCTCGTGCTGTTGGTAGTTTACGTGTGCGACGGAGAGGGCTGTAGAGGAAGAGAGGGGGATTTTGAGAGAGAGAGAGAGATAGAGAGTGAGAGAGGGAGAGATGCAAAGAGAGAGGCAGAGAGAGAGATCGGAGAGAGAGAGAGAGACAAGTAGAGAGAGAGATGAGAGAGAATAGAGAGAGAGAAGCTGGGAGAGGGAGAGAGAAAGGTCAGTGAGAGAGAGAGAGAGAGCAGAGTGAGAAAGAGAAAGAGATTGAGACAGAGAAAGAGAGAGAGTGAGAAAACAGAGAGAGAGGGGTGAGAACTGAGAAGGAGAGAGAGATAGAGAACCAGAAAGATTGCGAGAGGGGAAGAGAGGGGATGATGGGGTCGACGATGGGGTGAGGGTGTCGACGAGATGTAGTGGGGAGTTCGTCGACGTCGTGGGTGCCGGTGAAGGCGCGGGAGTTCGAGCTTGGGTGCACAGGGGAGCCGTCTCGAGCTTGAGCTCCGGTGAAGTAGGGTGTGTCGGCGAGGGAGGAGGTGGAGGTGATGAAGGAAGAGGTCGAAGTCGTCGCCGTCGGTTCGAGCGGCGTTGGGTGCTCGGTGACGGAGGTGTGCCGGTGAACTCTTGGTGGACGAGGAGGAATTCTTAGAGTTTTTGGATCTTGAGAGTGAGAGAGAAAGGAGGCGACGAGGGTTAGAGAGGGGAGTGCGCGACGTGGGGTAACGGCTCGCGAACGTAGGCGGGGGAGGTGGCGTGGGCTGCGGCAAAGGAGCGGGTCACGAGCGACAGGAGGCGGGAATCTTGGGAGAGAGCCATTGGAGAAGAAGGGTTGGGTAGCGGGCCGGGTTGGGTAGGGTAGGAGTGGGCCTGAAATAAAAGTTAATCAATTAAAAAAAATGGGAAGAGTGGGCTGAGGAAGAACGGGCCGGGGTTTTAAAGTAAAATTAAATGGGAAAATAAAAGGGAATGGGCCAGGCTCGGTTGGGCTTCAAAAATAAAAGAATTCTAAAGAAATGGTTGTGGAAAATACTGCTGGGCCGGCTCTTTAATTGAAAAGGAATTTCCATTTTATTTTACATGGGCTCGGGAAAAGATTATGGGCTGAGGAAAAAGTTTGGGTTTGGTTTTAAATAAAGAAGTGGGCTGGGGAAATAATGGAAAAAGAGAAAAAGAAAGATTTGGGTTTTATCAAAATAATTTAAGTTATTAAAAGAATGGGCTTGAGATAAAGTAGGGTTTGGGAAAGTTTATAATACTAAATAGTTGTAGAATAAAATGAGTAAATTTTTAAGAGTAACCAAATATGGATATTGGTGTAAAAAGGGGCTGGGTGTTACAATATGGGTTGTGTCTACGAGGACAAGACCCAATGTCATAAGTAGCTGAGCCGCAGACTAAGAAAAGGCGATTTGCACGCCAGCAGTCTTTCACCAAATGTCCATCTCTCCTGCAGTAGGTGCAAAAGGCTGGGTTGGGCCGGTTGTTTGGTACTCCCGGTCTCCTGGGCATAAATGGTGGCCTTGAAGAGGCTCCTCCTGCCATCTGAGCGGCAGGACGCTTCATCCCGGCAGATTGAGGTCTGCTCCTTATCTTTACCACTTCCTCATATAGCCGGGCAGCTTTCAGGGCCAACTCGTGGGTCGGAAAATCCCCTGTAGCCAATACAGCCTGGATCTCCATATCTAACCCTTGCTGAAATCGTCGGGCTCTGATCTCATCCATTGGTAGCAAGTATGTCGCGAATCTGTTAAGGTATTGTGTTAGCTATGTAGTATGTGATGAAAAAAATCGAAATATTGAGACATATCTTACCGACTGAGTATGGTAAACTCAGCATCATACTCATCCACGGATTTGGTCCACATCGAACCCTTTTGTAAGTGGATGAACTGCTGTTGTATGTTAAATCTGGCAGTCTCAGGGAAGTATTTCGTGTCGAACATATCGTAAAAAGTCTTTCATTCGATCGGTTGGGTGAGACGGCTTTCTTCCGCCTTCCACCAGACCTGGGCATTGTCAGTGAACTGCGGCTTTGCAACTCGAACCCAAGCGACCCTGGCACTTGTGTTGCTGCCAGGTCATCTTTAATACTCTGAGCCCACTCCTCAGCTCTAGAGGGCTCACTTTTCCCGAAAATTGCTTGGGGTGTAAAGCTCGGAATTGTTTTACCCCAGGTGCTTCCGCTTCTGGTTGGTTCATTAATATAGCAGCCTGCTGCTGTTGTCCTTCCAGGAGGCTACGGATTGCTTCAAGCAGTATCATCTGCTCATTGATCGGAGCAGCGACGATAGGTGTAAGCTGTAGTGCCACAACCCAAAATTTGCTCGTGACCGGCACTTAAATCACGTCACGTCTAAAGGTGTAACGTAAATCAAATAAGCCGAAGCCCAGAAATCTAAACCCTTTTTAAGAAAAATTACAGAGGTGAAGTTTTGAAATAAGGGTATAATGAAATCAAGTTTTCTTAATGCATAGAATAGGAACATGAAAAATGCAAGTGGAATTTATTAGTTCGAAAATATGTTTCGTCTTTTAAAAATTTGGGCAGCACCTCCTTTGTATATTTTGATCCAAAACCACAAATACAAGATAATAATAAAGGCATCCCCAAGCGGGAGCTAGCTCTTCGCCAAATGGCGGATCCACAACCACGCAAGCATAAATATAAGTATACGACGCCCAACGGCGAAGTTCACCACAAAAGATAAAGAAATAAGCAAGACATCAAAACCACAAGTAGCGGAATACACCTCGCTCTAAATCCCGCAACCACAAGTCTCACTAAGTCTCATTATTTATACAAATACTAGTTTGATTGATGGAGTTGACTCGATACAATATGAATAATAAATACAAGAGGGGTACGATCCAACATGTACCACCTACCAATGCAAAACACCCAAATGCAGCTGTGTGCCAGTGATACCGCTACTGATCCAAGCGGTCAACCTGCAAGAACTGTGGCATAACAGGGATGAGTTGCCAACTCATGAGTAGAAAAACATCAACAAGTAGAAATCAAATAAAATAACGATATCCTAGGTCAACTATATCATAAAGGTAATACTATGATATCTAGGGTGACCGTAACTGTATATGTGCCAGCACTAATATCAATATCAATCAGCATGTGGATATCATCCAACCATATCATCAATGTATGTATGCAAGTGGATCCCATCCACGTGTCAACCAATGACACAACAACATCATGCATATAAATATCATAAAAGCATATGCAAGGAAATATGAGGATATAAATCAACGTGTGTCCCTCGCGACACATCAAAATCATAGAACCTGGGTGTCCAGCATCAACACTCGAAAACATCATGAAACCCGTGTCCAGCATCGACATGTAAATCCTCATATCTAGGGCTGCATCAGTCCGGATCGGCCCACGAGCTCCGTCAGTCCAGATAGGATCCTTTCATCTCTCGACTCCGGTCGGTATCCTCCGGATATCCGTCGAGCCCAAATACTATCACCAGTAGGTAGTAGTCCCTCTGCCAGGCTCACCGTCTACTGCACAGCAATCCTTTCTCGCCCCGGGGTACCATACCGGGTCCACCATGTACCCGCAATCGTCCTCATCCAGCTCCTCGAATCGGGTTTCACATGTCACACGTCTTAGAACCGAGAAAACTGCTCTTTTAAATGAATCCAGTTTAAAAATATATCCCGCGGTTCCCAAATTCTCTAAAGTCCAATGCAATATCGTATAAAGGTGTATATGCAACTATAGCAAGTAAATTATGTAAGGAATCATATCATGATGCAGCAATCCTACTTTGTAGTGACATGACAATTATCGATGATGAAGTGTGTGAGCCGGCCAATCTGTGTACGTGTAACATACGCATCATCGATAAGGGTGCAGGTGTACTAGCACAGGTATATGTAATGCAATAAGAATAACATGAATGCAGCATAATGTAAATCATCAGCTAAAAGCTATAAGGTATACGTATCTACATGATCGAGTCGGTGAATCTATCAATCGGCATCCAGCCTCACAACATCACGTACGGTATAATCTATCGTACGGCATTCTCTAGTCAAGGGTATGGATCAAACCTCAAATCAAACTCATCACGTACGGAAAATCATCGTACAGCGGCATTAAACCAATGGGGATCCTATCACCCTATATGATAATGAGGGTACAGACCTAACATCTTGTACGGAATATTACTCAAGATTCATAACATATATATACATATATATACCTATATCCCAGGCCACATCCATAACAATCTCATATCTGGGGACCGGCAAGGTATCAATCATCTCAATTGACTCGCATCCGTATACCGACATATCATCAAGTCATCATGTCATATCGTAAATTCTTTTCCTCGCATTATCCCATATCAAGTCAATTTTATATACATTCTACCATATACATCAAAAGTCATGTTACTCTAAAACTCATACTTATTCTAGTGCCACTATATATCTATAAGTCGTGATTCACATTCACTTTTTCATATCCCTAAAGCTTTCATCTCATCTCTCAATATACATGTTCCATCATACATATCATCTCTAACTATCTTTCTAACCCTATCCATAGTTTTCTAATCTAAGTTTCCTTAACCATATTCTATGAATCGGTTTCCATCAAAAACTTACGGGAGTGCTATACGCCATCCACCCGACTTCCCCCGTAGATATAGATCTACTCACTTTGATCCTCTCTTGCTGGAGTCGATGACGCCACGCTCATCCTCGTCGTCTCGAAGTCTACGTAGGGGTACCTACATATAACATATAGTATCATAAACTGAAATCGTGAACGAAAACCAAAACGATACACGAAACGTACATAGGTTAAAACCTATGGTCTAAGTATGCACGAATAACCAACAACTCTCGACGATTAACGTATAAACATGAATCGATCGAGATAAAACACAAATACCAAATACCAATTCACTAAAAGCCGCAAAACAATTTCAGAAACTATGTAAAACACTTCCAGATTTTCCTCAGGTGACACTTAGCCAATTTTGCATACAGGAGGGGTCGAATTAACTGATTTAGGAGCTACAGAAGAAACAAGGGGCTAAACCATCCTAACTTGGCCGCAATTTGCGGCCAGGATGAATAAAATTGCGGCCAAGTGGAGGGCATTGTGGCTCAGGTCTCTGTGGTAGCTTCCTGGGTGCCTGCATGACTCACAGTGTTTGCAAAATAAATCTTAGTATTCCCGGGTGTTAGCAGATATCAATTTCCCTTCACAATTTCCAGAAAAATACGGTATCAGGGTTTCTAGGTTTGTGTTGCAGGGTTTAAGTCTATGGTTTAAGTCTCTAATCACACCTTAAAGGGGTTGTATGGTCTCTACTAATCTCAATTACACCATAACAACTCAAGAATTCCTCAAACCCTAACTAGGAATTTTCTAAGTTCACAAAACCACTCAATATCGATACTAAACATGTATGGATGCTTAAGGAATTGAAATGCTATACTAATGGTGCAGAAATTACCTCATTTGGCAGCTCAAGAAAATTCTTGAGTTGCCCCAAGTCTTCAAAATCCGATTTTTCTTGGACCAAAGTGTTTGTAGGAAGCTTGTGCATATTTTTAATGAAGTGGGGATGATGTTTTGGGTTGTTTTTAGTGGTGTTTGTGAGGGTTGAAGAGGAGGGGGTGATGGAGGCAGCCAAGGGTTGAAGAGGAGAAGAAAAGATGAAGAGGATGAAGTGAGAATGTGAGCCATGGTCCAAGGTTGACCCCTTATCCTCTGTCTCTCACTTCTCTCTCTTGCCCATACCCCATTTCTTTATTCTTTTCTTTTCTTTTCTTTTCTTTTCCTTTCCTTATTCTCTCATTTAAAACCCAAAACAAGCATGAAGAAATAAAGAAAAGCCATGGAGGAAAATGTAACAAGTGTGAAAGGACTTGGTGCATGTCACATGCACAAAACTAGCTTAATGCACGATTAGCGATATTTAACCGCGATTAGCATTAAAATGGAATATAATTAATCATAAAAATTCATAATTTGCCTAAATCATATAAAACGCTCTCATTTCAGAAATTTCCATAATTTTCCAAATATTTTCCACTTTATCAGTATTTAATTATACCGCATTATTAAAATATTCACAATATTTATTATTTAATTATAAAATTCCCAAAAATAATATTTTATTTTTCTGAAATGTTACATGTAGAGATGGCGGAGTGTTGTTGAAGTTGGTGCTAGTGTTGTTTGGGGAATCCATAACCTTGAAAGAAAAGGTTGGGTTAGGACAAATTCAAAATATATGAAATTGGAAGATTCAAGGAATATGTAAATAATGTTTTTAGTTGCTGGTTCTTGTGTTATATATTGCTTAGGATTTCATACAGAATTAACCCGCATTTCCATGCAGAACTGACCTGCATGTCCATAAAAAGCGGACCTGCATGGTAGGGTTCCATGCAGCACTGACCTGCATGGGCCACCAACAAAACGTGTTACGTCCCGCTTCCCAGTGTAAGGACAAGGTAACGCGATGAGGCCGCTACGTATTTACTCAAAAGTAAACACGCTAAGCATATCTAAGCAATATAAGTAAAGTACACAAGAGACAGGAATGTAAACGAACAGTAACTTTATTTATTTAACATTCTTTTACAGTACAACTGAAATGTAAATACATAGAATGAAAGCAATGCATAAACAATGGCATAACAAAAATGGAAATAGTATGTACAAGTATCTAAAACTCCGGGTCGAATGCTAATTTCTCCAGGTCCTCGGTACTGGGCTCGATCTCCAGTGAGTCTGATCCACCTGACAACATTCCAAAAAAAGAAGAAAAGGAATGTCGTCAGCGAATAATCGCTCGGTAAGTCCCAAAGGTGAGTAAAGATAGAATAGACAGAAAGGGAATATATCTTATAATGTTTGATTATATTGTTAATGATGTTGTTTGTAGCTTAGTACAGAAAATGCCAGTGTATACGAGAGGAGTCCCACTATTCCGGAGACTAAGGTATACAGAGCACAAGGAACCATTCAGCCACGGTACAACGGCAATGGATGTTCAGGTTAGGTGTATTATGGTTACAGTCTCGTTCCACTTTTAATACCTTCCGTACCAATCTACTCCTTATAAACCCCGTGATATCTTTATTGTATTGATTGTATTGTATTGGCTTGTATTGTAAATTGTATATGGATGACATGCCGAAACTATGATATCAGTAAATGGAACAGATATAATGGATGTACATGTAGATGGAGTATATCTATGGTTTGGTTCGATCAATATAGATTGATACAGATTGAATAGTCGGATTCATATTGAATTGTGGTTATGTACTTGAATCACATTCAATTCAGATTGATTAGATTGAGACTCAGTCTGAGTCAGACACATAGAAAAGAAATTGAAATCCTGAATTAGTTTTTGATGTTATCAGTAACTGCTGCACATGGACGGTAGGATTTGTGTATTTTTCCAAGACAATTACCATGTTGATAACACCGTTTGTTAGATTGTATACCTTAAATAGGCAAGCACCCATATCTCCGGCTCTCTGAGGCTCAAGAGACTGGTCCTGCTTAAATCTATGTTTACTAGGGTCCTTATTGTAATTTAACATAATTTGAGGGGGTTTTATGTAAAAATAGTTTGATTAATTTTCAAAATACACCTCAAGTATTTAATTATCGTTTTTAGGGTTTTCATAGATGTATATTTTATAAATGTGAAATTTCTAGTGAGTAGAACCTAGTTTTCATAATAAATGGTATTTTGTTGAAATATCGGTATTGTTTTGTATTTGGATGGTATTTTCATGTAAAGGTGATTCCTTTGATTTGGAAAACTTGGAATATTTATATAATATATTTAAAATAGATATTTTGATAATAGATATTTATATATATATATATATATATATATATATATATATATTTAAAAATAAATTTTATTTATTTTCTTGTAGAAATCTCATTTTCTATAGAAAAATGCATTAAAATTTCATCGAGATCGAATGCTCCTTTCGGAGGTCTGTATCTCGGTCTACTAGGCCCGAGGATGTGCGATAACCCGCACTATCCCGAACGGGTTCCCCAAAGTGGGTTGCAGAGGCGCAATTGCAAGGAATTGTTTAATACATCATTTTATAGAAATGGTTTTGTAAGTTAAAGGTATTTATTTGCAAAGTCGTTTTATCCCATAACTATGTTCTTAAATTTCCATCGTGCTATGTTAGAGATGTGTGTTGTGATGAGATAGGTCATTACCTCATGAACTATTTACAGTTAAAACAGGTATTATGTTGTTTTATGTGGGGAATGAAGTTTGTGGTATTTTCCTGTAAAACTACGATAAAAATTGCAATAAAGAATATTTTGAGATGAAACTTGTTTTAATAGATTTTTTTATGTTTGTTAAACAATATGTGAGGGTATGGAATTTTATTGATTAAAAAAAGTAACGTTTTAAAGTAAAACCGAATCGGAAGTCGGATTAACTTCGCTTCCGTCGGGTTTTAGAAATGAATGTTTTTAAAGTAGAAGAAAAGAGGGGGAGAGGGGACTTACTGGTTAGGGATCAAGAGAAGAGGAAGAGGAAGCTATGGAATGCTTCAAGGCGTCGTTTCGTCGCCGGAATCTCCTTGGATCATCGCCGGAACTTCACCCTTTTGCTAACTCCACTTGTACACTACAGAGACTTGGGAATTCATGAGAGTTTTGGCAGGGATTTCTGAGTGAGGATGTGTAAATTGGGGTGTGGTATTTATAAGAAAAACTAGGGTTTGGTGTATTGAATAGGTGAATTAAAATTTGCATTAAAAATAGTTTTAAAGAGTGTTTTAATGTTCTCTGGAAATGTGCAGAGTAGACAAACAGCCTAGGGAGAGTGGGGTAGGAGAAGGGTTACAAGGGTTAAAATTTAGGGGGCAACACCGACGGTCTGACCGGCGGTACCGGGTATTTTTGGCATTTCGCCTGCCTATTACCGGCGGAGGGTGTTAGGGTTTATGCCATGTTTCGGGGTCGTTTGGTATACCCTGTTTCCCCAATCAGAGCAAGGCTCTGTTCAAATTTTCAAAATTTGAAATGAAGCGGCGCTTCATAAAAGCGCCAGCACTTTGAGGTAGCGCACCACGTGCAAAGCACGAGTGCCCTAGCGCTAAGTGCGCCAAGAGCGCCAGCGCTTTGAGGCAGCGTATCACGTGCAAAGCACAAGTGTGCTAGCGCTAAGTGCGCCAAAAGTGCCAGCACTCTGAAATAGCGCATCACGTGCAAAGCACGAGTGCGCTAGCGCTGGAACTAAAAGCTCCCCACCGTAAGATCAAAGATCCAATAAAGATGATAAATTATCAATTAACCTGAATAAAATTATGTTAAGGAAAGATTCCTTAAAATCTTTCCAAACAAAAAGATTATGCTCTGTAAATCAGAGCACCGTTGGATCAATGATCGAAAGGTGATTAAAAATCACCAAAATACAGAATAAATTATGTATGGAAAGATTTCCCAATCTTGTTAAAAACAAGAAGATTGCCTTCTGTAAATCAGAAGCCCTTGGATCAAAAATCCAACGATAGGGAAATCCCCAAATTAATTGGAGAAAAGTTCTCCTTAACCGATTGAACAAATCAGCTCGCCCTATATAAAGGCCCCAAGACTTCAAATCTCAGATATAGAGAAACAAATAGAGGAACCCCCCTAAAAACTTTGAAATCTCAGAAAGAAGAGCCAAGCTCTCGGTAGAAGAAGAAGATTTTCTTCAAGGTAAAAAAAATAAACAGAGAGATGAAATCATCTCATATTAAAAAGAAGAATTCACTTCTTTCTTTAAGATCATAGATCTACAAGACCAAGGTCTTTCACAAAGAGATCAAAGGATCTCATCATAAAAAAAATAAGAAGAAGAACATAATTCTTCTCACAGATCATAGATCTACAAGACAAATTGTCTTTCAGAGATCATGAACATCTCATTATAAAAAGGGGGAGAATAAGTCAATTCTCTTAAGATCACAGATTCATAAAGGCAAAGCTTTTCACCAAAATAAGAGATTAAAATATCTCCTATAAAATATAAGAACTTTGTTCTTAGAACTATGAGACAAAGTCTCTTATAAGATTGAGAATTTAATTCTCGGGGCGCAAGCTGATCTAAGTTGCATAAAAGAAGAGCCTTAGCGCTCCTAATTTAAAAGTGCCTCAGCGCTCCACATCTAGCGCAAAGCATTGCAGAGACTTAGCGCTCCAAATTTAAAGTAGCGCACTGCGCTCATTGACTGGCGCTAGCGCCAAGCGCGCCATGTGCTCTTCACGTGTGCGCTACTTAACAGAAGCGCATCGGCGCTCCACATCTAGCGCAAACCGCTGCAGAGCCTTAGCGCTCCAAATTTAAATTAGCGCACTGCGCTCATTGACTGGCGCTAGAGCCAAGCGCGCCACGTGCTCCTCACATGTGCGCTACTTAACAGAAGTGCTTCAGCGCTCCACATTTAGCGCAAAGCGCTGCAGAGCCTTAGCGCTCCAAATATAGCACACTGCGCCCATTATCTAGCGCTTAGCGCCAAGCGCGCCATGTGCTCTTCACGTGTGCGCTAAAAAGAACATAAATTGTTCTATGAATAAAGCCCAGAGCTATGATGAATGCTCAGCATTCAGTAAAAGACAAAAATATTGTCAGAACTCAAATCAATGCTCAGCATTGTCAAATGTTTAACATTTTAACTGAGTGGGCCGAGCCTAAGTTGGCCATAAACCCCTCATTCAAATTAATCGAGCCCATATGCTCATAAATTTTAGATCTTAGTCCCAATTGGACTACAGATCTCCCAACCAATATTGGTTCAAGGGTACATCTCTTCACTACTCTGATATTTGTCGTTGTAATCCTTCAACATCTTCAGAGAGGTGGCGGGTCCCAACAACCAGACATTCCATGGACTATGGGGTCCTTAAACCCATGGACTATGATATCCTTAATCTCGGACTGTGGGGTCCTTAAGCCCATGGACTATGATGTCGTTAATCTTGGACCACCGTGTCCTTAAACTGGTAATCAACCGCAATGTCTCTAAACTAAACAATAGAGTTCAAATGCTCTTTTGTTGGATCTAAATGATCCCGTTAAGTTGATCTTAGTCTAAAAATTAGACTAACTTATCATTAACAAACGTTTAAGTTGATCTTAGTCTCAAATGAGACTAACGTATCCTTAAACCCAAACCAAAACCCAAATCTAAGAAAATACGGATTTGGACTAATCCACGTCCTACGGGAGACAACATAAATTTGTCTCCGTATATAATCCACGGGCAACCAAAAACAAAACAAACACACACGACACGAAGTGACCATCTGGAGAAGGAGGAAGTGGTTACCACGATGCGGTAGCGTAATTAACTGCAGAGGTTTGCGCCTGCAGGGAAGAGCGTCCCCACAATCAAAAAACCCTCAACGAGGGGGAATCCGACGAAGTCTGCTACATCGGTCGCATCCGTTTAAACCTTCGATACATGGTGTCATAAATCAACTTGGCATTTTCGGAGAGGTGGACGGCTAGCACCAATTAGCATCTGCCCTCGAATTTCTGGCAAGACGAACCTACGCGGTCGCGTCTCTGTGTTCGGCGGAGAACATACCCCAGTGCACGTGTTTAAATTTTCTGTGGCCTTTTGTTTTACGTGTTGTGTACGTGCAAACCCTTGGGCTTCTAAAAGATTTAAAAGAAAAGAAAAGAAAATGATAATGTGGCTGGGGGGATTCGATCACAGGGGCTACGTCACAGCCGTGCAAGGCTTTACCAATGTGCTACAAGTACTTTCTTGCTATTCTAAATTAAAACAAATACTTATAGTATACACAGGATTGTCAATACCGCAATTGTACATTAACTTTTAAACAATTTTCTGTACATTGAAATTGGAGTTGTTACAGAATCTTCCATACTAAATCTCTTTAGTATGGTCTCTATGTACCTGGACTGCGAATGTCCCAATAATCTCTTAGATCTATCTGTAGATCTTGATCCCCAGAATGTACGAGGCATCATCCAGGTCCTTCATGGAGAATCTTTGTGACAAGAATAGCTTGACCGATTGTAGCATAGGAATATCATTTCCTATCAAAAGAATATCGTCCACGTATAAGACTAGGAATACAACAGTTCATCCTACAATCTTCTTATATATACATGGCTCATCCTCGTTCTTGATGAAGTCAAAGTCCTTGACTGTTTCATCAAAACAGATGTTCCAGCTCCGCGATACTTGCTTTAATCCATAAATGGATTTAAGCAACTTGCACACCTTCTCGTAGCTCCCACCGTCTACAAAACCTTCTGGTTGATCCATATAAACTCACTCTTATAAACTTCCGTTTAGAAAAGACTTTTTTATATCCATCTTCCAGATTTCATAGTCATGAAAGGCAGCAATGGCAAGTAGTATCCGAATGTATTTGAGTATAGCCACTGGAGAAAAAGTTTCGTCATAGTCTACTCCTGATCTTTGACGAAAACCTTTTGCAACGAGTCTAGCCTTATAGGTTTCCACCTGCCTATCTACACCAAATTTCCTTTTGTAGATCCATTTGCATCCAACGGGTTTTATCCCAGGTGGAGCAATATCCAAGGTCCACACTTTATTGGTATACATGGACTCCATTTCGGATTGCATAGCATCCAGCCACTTATCAGAGTCCCTACTGATAATGGCCTGCCTGAAACTAGTAAGGTCATCTTCTTCCAAGATGCAATCCTCTCGATCCCCATCTATGAGAAAACCGTAGTATCTTTCGGGCGGATGAGAAATCCTACTAGATTTGCGGAGTGGCTAAGGTTCGTCTGGGGTTATTGAATCGTCTGGTTCTACCAAATCTTCAGCTATAGTTTGTCCCTCTGGAATTTCTTCCAGTTCTACCGTACTCCCACAAATTTCTTTTGCAAGAAATTCCTTCTCTAAAAAGAAGGCATGGTGAGCAACAAACACCTTCTGTTCCTCGGTGTGGTAAAATAGATATCCTTGCGAATATTATAGATATCCTACAAACTTACACAAAACTGATCGTGCCTCGAGTTTGTCCGGATTCTGCTTTTTTACATAAGCTGGACATCCCCATACCTTAACAAAATTAAGGTATAGTCTTTTCCCTTTCCATATTTCATATGGGGTGGTAGACACGGATTTGGTCGGAAATCTATTCAATAAATATGCTGCAGAGTCTAGTGCATATCCTTAGAATGAAAGAGGCAACTCGGCGTTACTCATCATGGAGCGAACCATGTCCAATAGGATACGGTTCGTCCGCTCTGATACACCGTTGTGCTGTGGTGTATATGGAGGAGTAAGTTGAGAGAGAATACCATTCTCTTTTAGAAAGTCCCGGAATTATATACTTAAGTACTCTCCTCCTCTATCAGATCGGAGGATCTTGATACTTTTTCCAGTCTGGTTCTCTACTTCGTTCCTGAATTCTTTGAATTTCTCAAAAACTTTAGATTTGTGTTCATAAGATACACATATCTGAACCTAGAGAGATCGTCAGTGAATGTGATGAAGTACGAAAACCCACCCCTTGCATGTATAGATATTGGACCACATACATCAATGTGTATGAGTCCCAAGAGCTCTGCTGCTCTTTCTTCGTGTCTAGTGAACGGAGATTTGGTCATCTTTCCCTTGAGACAAGACTGACAAGTTTTATAAGATGAAAATTCGAACATATTCAAAAATCCATCTTTATGCAATTTACTTAGTCTTTTCTCTTCGATATGACCAAGTCTACAATACCAAAAGTAGGATTCGTTCATTTCTGGACTCTTTCTCTTGCGTGTGTTTTGTACATTGAAAACTGTGTTTTGATTTAGAACATAGATACCATTACACAGTGTACCTTCTGCAACCAATACCTTATCAAGGTAGATCTTCATGATATTTCTATCAAGAACAAAATTATATCCATCTTTATCAAGTAAAAAAACTGATATGATGTTGCAAACCATGGAAGTTACATAGTAGCAATTGTTCAAAATCATAATATTGCCATTTGGCAACACCAGGTGATATTCACTGACGAAAGCAGCATTAACTTGTGCTCCGTTCCCTACTCTGAGGGACATATTACTAGGTCCAACTATCCTACTTTTTCTCAGTCCCTGCAATAAATTACAGATATGAGATCCTGACCAGTATCTAGTACCCAAGAGGTAGAACTGACCGAAAAACGGTTCTCAATAACAAAAACACCTGAAGGAGACGCAATAGTATACTTCTTCTTCGTTGGGGTCTTCAAGGAATTCATGCAATCCTCTTTCCTCTGCTCATACTCATGACTATTATCATAAGTCAGAGCCAAACTGACGTTCCCCAGCCCCGAATAAGAATTCGGATCGGTCAAGCGATACATTTTTTGTCTTGATTAGGGCGTGAAATGGTTGCCACCTGGAGAGAGAGAAAAGAAGCACTTAGCGTGCGCTCTTGCAAGATTAGATTCGTTATTAATTTATCTAATCAGGATGGCTCCCAATCAGGATGGCTCCTACTGTTTTCTCGAATTCTCAATTAAACCTTAAAAGGAGAACTAGTCGGGATTAATCGCACGTTTCAATACTTGATTAACCTTTCGGCCAAGCTAGTGTTAGTAGTTCGAGGGAGGTTTTCCAACGCTTTCGCGAAGTTCCTTAATTATGTAATCTCTTTTCCCTGGGGGCGTAGCCCCGCTAACACCATTCTAGACACCTACTTGGTTTATAGGATTGATTGTTAAGTGGGATAATCTCCCAAGAGTAATCCTACTCATCAGTGGGATCGGGATCCAACTATCATCATGCGATAACCTAAATGGAAACCAGTCTAGTCACCACACTCCAGAAGGTATGCAACACTAGAAAGTTTCCTGTATATTTGAAACTCCCGATGTGGTTTTTGCCCCAGACGTCTTATGACCTTGACGGATGCCAACAAATCATAAAGCGCAAGTCAAGTTCTACCTTTCATTGTCCTGATCAATTTAGACCCCACCCGTACTCGCCCTTGATGGATTCCAACAAAGCTGTACGACTGTCCTAAATTAATGCATCTCAATGCAGCAAATAAGTATTATTCAGTTACCGTACACTATGCCTTGACGGATTCCAACAAACACAGCACGGATACTAAATACTACTTATCTGAAATGACGTAGGGCTATGGCTAGGTTTTTGGCGAAAACCCCTTTAACGTAATGAACTTGATATTGTTGAAGGAACCTGAGCAGTTTTGAAAAGGAGTGGTTTAGGCTTCGCTTTTGAAAACTGGTGGTTTTGAAAAAACCGAGTAATCTACAATATAGACTTTTGCTCAAGAGGTCACTCCTTGCGAAGGGATCTCGGCTCTTGCCTACTGGAATGAGATGCTGGATATTCACGACCGAATACCACTATGCAAAGCAAAAGAATATAACTATAGTTTTTCAAAATCTGTTCCAACAACATCTTTTTAGGTTTCTATTCTTGCATTAATCAAAATTAATGCGGACCCATCAATTAAACCTATCACACCAAAAAAGAAGGAAAATACAATGTACATATATGCCATCCGCATTCGCCACGGAGCCCCGTCATGCACCGTTAGGTTACTTAACTAACGGCAGAGCGGGAGATGGACTAGCGCGGGTGCAAAACATATACAACATCTACTAGTATATATATAAATATATATAACCTTCATCCCAGGCATGATATAAGCAACATCACAGAATCGCAGCAAGCAACACAGAATGGTGGATAATCTTAGAGTCTCGGGTTTCATTTGAGCCACAAATGAGACCCGACGTTCCCTGTCGTGTAGATAGCCCGTGCAATGAAAACCTAGACCCCTGCGAGCACGGCAAGTTACCCGCCAATCCCAGAAGTGTGGCAACCCCAATCGACAAAGTGAATGGGCCACCCAACACTTCACGGGATCCGGTAACTTGAGCGCCCCTCCATGGGTCATGCTATACCCCCTACGAGTGCGGCGAATAGCCCGCCAATTCTAGAGTGAAGCGCCTTCCATCTCAACGCCATGAGATGCGGGCTTGTTACCCTCTAGAATCCGACTATTCGTACACTCCACCACGGGTAATCCAAGTATAGAAAAAGAAAATAAATGTACAAAGGTGACCTCGACCTCAACCCGGTCATGCCCCAATCAAATAATATACAATCCGGCAAAGACGGCAATCCACATATCGGACGCTCGCCTCGCAGTAACAAATATACAAATGAATCTGAACTATACAACTATAATTGCACCATCAAGCTATCCACTACGACAATCCAACCACAACCACAGCACAAACACAAAACATCAACGTGAATGTCATGTTCATAAACCCGTCTAATAGAACATATAGCAGTTAGACGGGTTATACCGCTCTAATGACATTCACGGTCGCGGATAGAAATGTATGTACTGAAACTATTAAACAGTGTTAAAAATAGCAACTTCGAAATACTCTGTATTGCCCCAATAGCAAAGATAACAGAATATCCAATCTGGGTAAAATCAAACAATACCTGAGAACCAATATTCAAGAGTACAGAACACCAAAAAATACCAAGACCAAACCATCAAACTGGACCGGCCAGGCCAGTATTTCTAGCATTCTCCCCGGCCCAATTTTGGTGTTTGGGTCTCGTGTTTTGGTGGTGTTCAAGTTATCACAAAAATAGCCTTCTGCAATTGTTTAAAAAAATTTTGAAGACCATAAAAAATTGACAGAAACTTGAATATTCATCAGATTGTTTCGGAGTTGTTTCGGTTTTGTTACTTTAATATCGTTTAAAACTGCTAGTTAAGGGTTTATGGGTTGGCTCTGATACCATGTTAGGTTACACTAACGCCCTGGCCATCAACCGTGGCCGGTTTGCGGAACAAAAATTTTATATGAGTTTAAACTGGCGCTAGAATAACCTAATACCCGGATCTGCCATAAACCTAACTAGCAACTAGAGAAGCTATCTACTATGATCGAAGTTTATACCTAAAGAATCAAGTCATTCGGGTCTTCACTCCTCTCCTTTAGCTCCTCAAAGAATATACGGATCGCGCTTGATCGGCGGCCTCCTCGCGTCAAAGATGATCCACCTGAGAGTGTCTACTTTGAGCTCCTAACTCTAAACCGAGGTAACTAGCTTACTTAGTATACTAATCTAAGTAACCTAGATGATATAGAGAGTAATGATGGATTAGTTTGTCTCAAGAACCCTAGGTTTCTCAACATATGAGATTATAAGGGTTTGAGGTAGAAGAAGCAAAGCTTAGAGGAGATGAGAGTCTAGAAATGAGCATAGAATGAAGATGGCTAAGTATTGTGAATAATCTCTAGCATCAATAATTCACAACACAAAATATCAAGCATGAATTAATAGTAAACCACAAGTCACCCCACGAGTCACCAAGTAGCCATACTTCATTTAATGTAAAAACAACATACCATACCTCCACCTCATTAACCATTTAACCTAAATGGTTAAAACAATAATGAGGTGTCTTCTTCTAGAAGTATCTTGCACAATTACAAGAATACCCCTCACCATATATACATACCCGTATCTGTATTCCGAAAAATATGAATACAAAGAGACAAAACAAATCCAAGAATATAATACTAGGATCCGGCTTAAACCAAAGCCCGCTAATATTATCCGCCCAAATAGCATACGTGCACAAGTACACGTATGTGATCGAACCCCTGCCGTAAAACCATACGGCCTCTACATACAGTACGCTAGCAGTGGGTTTAACCACAAGCACGTCAGCGGTAATAGCTGCACGTAATGGCTACCCAGGTACCTGTCGAAAAGAAGGCCGACGAGCAAACTCGTCTGAACTCCTACTGAGCTATCAGTGATAATCTCCGTACAGTCCGGTCTCTTCGTCTAAAAGTATCGCATACCGGATCTAGGGGGTGGTAAACGTCAGACTCTAATAACCCGATAATTCGTGTCGATACGGCTTAGGACCAATCTGGGAAACTACTGATCAACCTATCAGTAAATCCTAACTGCCTTGGCCAAGGTCTTATGGTCCTGATCAATCAAACACGGTGCGATATCGACTCCCAATACCGGGAGAGACGAATCCCCAACAATCGCTCACTGCCTCCATGTGGCTCGGAACTATACCCAACCAAGACCTGTTTGCACGCCTCAGTAGAGCCGTGGTAGGGTAGTGATCAAAGCACAGTGGGAACTCACACGAGACAAATGACGATCTCGGGTCCGAAGACTAACATGTACACATGTCACCTGAGAACTTCCATCTGATGATAGGTATAGTACCATCTAGAAGTTCTCAGCGAGTCCGTCCAGTGTACTCACCCCCAGTGAGCACCCGTATACAATCTTAAGTGCATCAGATCAATGGCTACGGGACCAACTATCACCCCTCATCAGGGCTAGAAATGTATACACTAGTCTACTCTGGAGTATCAATACCCAGTCTCGATACCCACACGACTAGGGACTATTTAAGGATGTGCTTATAGACTACCCAGCTCCCACAAGAATGATCGCCATCATAACGCTGGTAGTCAAGCAAGATCCTACAGGCTTTATCAACATGTAACCGCTATATGTAATAACAAGTATAACATATGCACATGTTAAGATAAAATCAAACCATAATAGTATATTACTGTATCAAGTCTTTATCAATATGTGCAAGCTGGATAAAAATATCAATAGAAACAAATACACATATCCTGATAAAGACAACTCAAATAATATATTGTATAACTGAGCAAGAATGTCCTTTACATACATATCCCCAGCATCCATATTTATATATATATATAATAATGGCCTCTAGGGCATACATATCCAATATAAACGTCAAACCCCTAATAACCCGATAAGTCGTGTCGGTGTCAAGCTTATCCCCCACTGAGAAACTACTGATCTCTCATCAGTAAATCTCATCCACCCAGGCAAGGAGTTTATAGTGATAGCCAACCGAATATTGCGCAGCATCGAGTCCTTATACCATGAGAGACGAATTCCTGACGATCGCTCACTTTCTCCATGTAGCTTGGGACTATACCCAACTAAAATATGTTTGCACGATCTTTTGAGCCGTGGTAGGGTAGTAATCTAAGTACAGTAGGAACTCACATGAGACAAATATCGATCTCAAGTCTAAAAACTACCAAGTATTCATGATACCATAGAACTGCTATCTGACAATAGGTATAATACCATCTAGAAATTCTCGGCGGGTCCGTCCGGTGTACTCACTTCCAATAAGCACGTGTATACTATCTTAGATGCCAAAACACCAACGGCTTGTGAGACCGGTCACCGCCCCTCGTCGAGGTCTAGAAACGTATACACTAATCTACTCCGGAATATCAATACCCAGTCTTGATATTTTCTTGACTAGGGATATTTTAAAGATGTGCTTATGGACTGCTTAGCTCCCACATATATGATCGTCATCATAATACTGGTAGTCAAGTAAGAATCCTACGGGCTTTATCATTATGTATTAGTGACACATAATAACCAGTAAAACGTATACACATTAATGATAAAGACAAACCTGATAGCATACTATCATCTCGACGAAGATTGTTCTAGTTATATAGGTCCTCTCTTAATTATCATAATAGCCTATCTGCAATTACAATATATGTCTTGAAGTCACTATATCCAACAATAAGTATCAAAACAAACAATATATTTTGCTTCTTGAGCAATACAAACAAGATATTAAGAACAAAAATATCCCTAATTTCATTGTTGACAGGGCGGAGAAGAGAAGAAAGTAAAAGAGTTCGAAAGATATTATGGATGATTAGGATATGTTTGTTATGGAAATTTGTTGGTGTATTTGGACCGAAAGAAATGCTTGATCTTCCATGCAAAAAGAAATAAAAAAATCCTCTCCAAGTGGTGAGTACCCTACACAAAATTAACATTATATTGGAATTTTGGACAACTACATCAAAAAGGAGGAAGATAACTTTAACAAGATAAACAAAACCCTTGCTGAAAGTTGATGAACGAATCCAATTGCTTAATAATTCATTTTAGTTAATTTGTGTAATGATTGGTTTTTTCCCCTTCTAATTTGACGATGCTTATTGCTATATCTTTTGATTTATAAGTCCCTAACTTTGTCTCATTTAAATGCTTTCTTTAGCTAGGGTCACATGGAATCATAGACCCTGTCCATATTATATTTTAGCCTTAATTCCATAAAACTACCAAATATTTTGGCTCAGTTATGATAAACTGCCACAAAACATAAAGAAAAACTACGAAAAACTACCATAACTAAGATGTCATATCAGCAATATTTACAAGAAACTACCATAAAACTTTCAAAATACAGTAGTTTCTTGTAATTATGAGAGTTTTTTTATAGTTTCTCGTAACTGAGCCAAAATATTGGATAGTTTTTTTGAAATTAAGCCTTGATTTTATTTTATTCTATTTTGCAAAAAAAAATTGATAGAAACAAGAATTACAGTTTTGAGAAATGACCTTATACATATTTCGTAGTTGGAAATATTCAACTACCAAGTAAGCCATGATAATGCAGTGCAGAAACAAGAAACTTATAAAAATTGTTTTAACAATCATGTGAAATAGAATGATATTGTTATTGCTCAAATGCACAGTTATTAAACTTGCAGCCAGACATAGGAAAGTAACATCTACAATAAAAAGATCAAGATAGATAGCGTACTTCATCGCTGTATGAAACAGCTGTGTTTCTTGCTCTTGAAGACCGTCTTAACTCCGACGTTTCTAAACTTTTCTTTGATCTGTCACTCGTTTGAGTTTTCTGCAAAAATAAAAGGTGTCAAGAAATTCAAAGTGCCCCTCTATGCATTCTTTTCAAGTGTAAATTGCATAAAGCGTCATTCACCCTTTCCCATTGCTGATAAACTTTAAAAATTACATTAAACGTCATTGAATGCTAAAAAATGTACTAAAAATAGATAAAACGCCATTCATAAGTTGTGCTAAACACCATACCAGTTGGCAATGGTATTTCTCCAAGTTCATTGGAGTTATGGAAAAAAACTGAGGGAAGTCGATGGTGATTTATGTAGTTACCGTAATTATAAAGCATGTGTGGGATAGCTAGCAACCTATAAGATTTCTTTGACTATTTGAATTCTCGTTAACTGTTTCTTCGATTAATATATCTAACTGAATACCTAAACAGTTGTTATGTGACAGGAAGTACATTAGACTTGCATCTATATCATTTATAAATATAGTCGGAAAGTGTTGATCCGGTGTATTGAATATTACTTGTATTCTCTTTGTGCAACCTCCAAGAGACCTTTTGAAAGCGTCAAGATTCCTAATTCCTTATCCAACAGAGAACAATACAATTGGCTAATCAGAAGAAAAAAAACATTACAACAAAAAACTGGGAAATCTTGTAGGTTGAAAGAAGTAATATGAAAATGGTTGAGCATTTTTAGCTACAACAGTCTTCTTTTTTCATCATAACAAAATATATTTTTCTTAACAAAACAGATTTTATTCAAAAACACATAAAACCATAAAATAAAAAACCCTCTGTTGTATGAATATCCATGATCTGAAATGAATATACATCTTGTGATTTTCCTGTTCTAACTTTCTTCAAATGGTTGTAAGAGTATCGGTCATGAACTCATGATATAACATAGCATTTATGGGTGACCCTGAATGCATAATAATTACAAGATGTCTGGTATTTTTTGGTTTTAGGGTATGGAGATTGACAAGAAGAGAGAATTTTATCTATCAAAAAAAGTTTAACCTCTCTTAAAGAAGTCATGTTTACAAGTCATAAGCGTACACCAATAAGCCTTCAAAAATGTGCTCTCTCCCTAAAACTTTTTTAAGGGAACAACAATGGAGCAAACCAACAACAATTAGAACAAAACATAATGATAGATTTCACATACATCACCGTTTTGAGCAAATATCATCCTATCTTTTCGAATTTTGCATCAGTCCTAATTCCATAGTGAAAATGACGGCTTTCAAATTATATAAGCTCCACGGGAAATAGAATTTTCAAAACAATTGACAATATTTTAATAACAACGAACTAAAGCAAAGAGAAGCATACAGGAATGTCAAGGTTGTGTGCCATATCCATTTTGCATTTATGGGCCCTTTGGGCGAGACCATCTATTGGTGTATTCTACTATAGGTGATGAATATTGTTAGGGACCCTGGTGAACATATCCGTCAGATTCTTTTCTCCCGCGATCTTTTGCGGTGTCAACTCATTATCTTCTAACGCTATGCGTATGAAGTGGTACCGCACTTTAATGTGCTTCGTCGGAGAGTATGCCGCATTCTTCACCAAATATATCGCATTTTGGCTGTCTGATGATGCTCAATATTGGCGGTCTCCAAGATCAGGACACGTGGCAGATGACATGTCCCAGAACTTAGAAGAAAGGGCCACATGGGCCGATCAGGTCACCCCTGTACCCGACCTGCAAGCACAAGCTGGATCACCTCAGAGCCCCGTGAAATTTAGCCTCCTCGGCCTCTCAGCTCACCCCGAACTGCCTCAGGACCAAGACTCCTCAGCCCTCTCGCTCGTTCCTGAGCCCCCCAGCCGAGGCCATCTTCCTCGGTCCTCCGACAGACCAATTCCACCATTCACAGGCGCAACCGCCGCTCCGTAAATCTCGCCACACGCAAATTCTCAGCCAGCAACATCCCACGTTCCACGCCATCATGATCCCCATTAATGGGCGATCCGCTCTTTACGCAGGCGTGACGTCGGGAGCGTAACTGCCGGCGAGATTCTCGCGCCTGCTACTGCGTGCTGCCGCCACTATATAAACCCCCATCATAGAGGGGTCAAGTAAGCCATTTTTATTCCACTTAGCCGTTACTCTGCTCGGATCTCGTACTAACTTGATCGTCGGAAGGTCCTCGGTGGTACCAAACCACCCCGGGAATTCTTTGCAGGTACTTGGTGTTAAACTCCTCAAATCACCAATCTCCTCAAAATCCATTGAGACCCGTACGCAACAGGAGATCACCTTCCAAATCCACCGGGAGATCGACGGAAGACAACTTCAGAGGGAGACCCGAAAAGGACCTCCATCAGTTGGCGCCGTCTGTGGGAACAACTCCGCAAAAAACAAAGTTGGCCTTCCGATCTCCATCCACATTGCGAGCGACCACCCCGAAGATCCAGGTACCAGCTGCCGCCTTCCCCTCATCGGAGGCGCGGATGAACCTCCCTCGGCGACCATCATCAACGCCCTTGCCAGCCGAATAGATCGGCTACAGTCCCTCGTAGAGGCGCTCGTCCGCGTCCAGACGACCGGGCTAGGGGCCCAGATTGTCGCTCCTCCGCCTCTAGAAAGCTCTGCCCTCGTCGGCACGGCTGACCATCGGCAGGCTATGACCCTTAGCCACAGATCCCACGGGCTGATACTCCCTGAGGCCCACTGGGCGCCCCACGGCTCCATGCCAAGATCCGCAGCCAGAGCGCCTCGCCTCAAGCCTCCTCGTGCCCCTTACCCCCCTGAGAAGATGTCGGTCACCTCGCCTGTCGACAGGCATGATCGACACCCCCTCCCTCGACGGGGTCGCACAGAGGGGGCTCGCCACGACGGCTCGAGAGCCACCTCGCCCGGGGATCTGAGGGACCTCATCGAGAGGAACCGGGACCGCGTCCAGACGCAGGTCTCTCACAGCAGAGGCCAGGGATCACAAGACGTCGAATCCTTAGGGTACCGCGGCCGACTCGATGCCTTCGAAAAGAAGATCGAGGGCATGCGCCGGGAAGGTAACCTCTCGGACGACGGGGCTAAGTACGCCACCAACTCGCTCACCAAGCCGTTTACCGAGGGACTGCTCGCTGTCCACGTCTCCTCGCGCAACAAGCCCCCGAAGGTCTCTCTGTTCGACGGGAAAACCGACCCCAAAGACCATTTGGATGCTTTCACCGCGGGGATGAGCTTTCAGGACCATTCCGCCGCCGCCCAATGCAGGGCCTTCCCAGCCACCCTCATCCGCTCTGGTCGGGACTGGTTCCGAGGACTCGAGCCTCGCTCAATCTCGACCTTCGACGAGCTGGCTACTCAGTTCCTCGGCCACTTCGTTGGGAACCATCGGCAAAAGCGCACGGTCGACTATCTCTTCACAATTAAGAGCGAAGACAAGGAGACGTTCAAGGCTTACATTACCCGCTTCTACAACGCCCTCCTCGAGGTCCCTGAGCACCGGGACGAGACCGTCATCACAACGCTCAGATCTGGTCTTAGGCACAGGGAGTGGTTGCACTCCTTTTCTTTGGCACAGCCTAAGACCATGGCCGAGGTCAAGGCGTGGACCGAGCACGAGGTTCAGCTGGAGTCCGAGGTAAACGCGAACCTCTCCCGAGCAGAACGGTCCGACCAGAAGAAGAGGGCTCAGGAAGAAAGGTCGGAGCGTCAGCAGCCCTATCACCCGAAGTTCCAGGAGTACACCCCGCTCAACGTCTCCCTCGCAGTGTTACTAGAGGAGGCCCAAGGCGAGAGGTTCTTCAAGTTCCTTCCAATCCCGCGTCAGGCCTCGAAGCGAACCCGGGGCCTTTACTGTGCCTTCCACCGGACGCTGGGCCACGCCACGGAGGATTGTAAGTAACTCCGGGACTACATCGAGGAGCTCATCCGATCGGGGCACCTCGCCGCCTACTTAAGGGACAAACGGCAGGCCGACCGCGAGCAGGAGCCGCGTCCCCCCTCCCGCCGAGCTGATCATCGGCCAGATCATGCTCGTCTCGGCAGATGACCAGCCCGGCGCTCGGGAATCCCCATACCCGGTGCCTAGCATGGAGACCAACAAGCCTCCGGGGAGCTCGGGCCACGCTAATAAGGTCATCTATTAGCATGTACTTTTCTTTTGGAGCAATGTAAACTCTTCCTAGGGTCTATTTTTAATTTAATAAAGATCAACGGAACATTGCGAAAAAGAAGGAAAGATCTCATTTATTCAAAAAAGGTATTATGGGCTCCTCAGCCATACATACAAAAAGAAAAAGAAAATTACAACAGCGGGGGGAAGGGGTGCAGAGAGCACTGCTCATGATATTCGGTAAAGATCTCCGCCAGCCGAGGCCTCGCGAGATCCAACCTCTGCCCTCGGTTCCCCCGCGCGTGTTGACCTCGAGCCTCAACTCGTAGCACTCGCGGATGAGCGCCTCCGAGTGAGCCAGCCGGTTCGCGGAGATCAGGCCGAAGCGCCTCAAAGACCGCAGCTTGCCCACGGCCTCGTCATAGAGCTGCTCGGACAGAGGGTTGTAAAGCCCCGTCGACGCCCTCCAGATAGATTACATCAGCAGCTGCAGCATGGAGAAGCGTCGGGGGAGCAGCCGGCCAAAGTGGTCCTTAATGATCCCATATACCAACTGCACCGTGTTCTCGGTGCAGTCCTGGTCATAGAGGTATACGTCTTCGAAGTGGATGATCTCGGAGATGGTAAAGGGGAAGTCCTGCATTCTCGACGCTCTGTTTGCGAGGAAAGGAAGGACTAGTGCTCCTTCAGCCTTATATAGCTCGCTGCGCCCCAACGGAACTCAACGGTCGCCCGCTCTCGCCTAAGAAGTCGCTGCCACGCGGCGATCATCGAGCCTTCTCTGGCAGAATCGGAGTGACGCGATCCTGGCGCTTCGCCTCCTCCCACATTCAATGCGCATGCTACGCGCACACCCGCCGCGACCGTTCCTGTTCCCCATACCTGCAACTGGATGGTCGGGCGAAATCTCATGAAGATTCAGCCGAGCAGCTACCCTGCCCGGTTATCCTTAGCCGGCCTCCTAAGGCCCTTCCAACGCTAAGGATCGAAGTCCTCCGTAGAGGTAGCCGAGCGGCTCCCCTGCTCGGCTATCCCTGGCCGGTAGCTTCCCTACTCGCAACGCCAGGGATCAAAGCCCTCGCCAAGAGGCAACCGCGGAGCTTCACTGCCCAGTTATCCTTAGCAGGCCTTATACGGCCCCTCCAACGCTAAGAATCAAAGTCCTCCGTAGAGGTAGCCGAGCGACTCCCCTGCTCGGCTATCCCTGGCCAGTAGCTTCCCTACTCGCAACGCCAGGGATCAAAACCATCGCCAAGAGGCAACCGGGTAGCTTCACTGCCCGGTTATCCTTAGCAGGTCTCATACGGCCCCTCCAATGTTAAGGATCAAAGTCCTCCTTAGAGGCAGCTCAGCAGCTACCCTGCTTGGCTATCCCCGGCTGGTAGCTTCCTACCACGATCGACAGGGATCAAAAGTCCTTCCAGAGACAGTCGAGCCCGAGGATCCCTCGCTCGGCTATCATTCAGGATAAAATCCCTTGCCAAGAGGCACCGGGCGGTAACCCCGCCCGGCCAAGGGTCCTTAGTAGGCTTCTTACAGCCTCTCCCGCTCTAAGGACCAAAGTCCTCCCAAAAGAAGTCGAGTCCTTGCTCGGCTATCCCCGGCTGGTAGCTTCCTACCACAACCGACAGGGATCAAAGTCCTCGCTAAGAGGTACTGGGTAATAACCCTGCTCGGTCCCCGTCCTGAAGGATCAAAGCCCTCACAAGAGGCAACCGAGTGGCTGCCCTGCTCGGTCAACTCCGACCGGTAGCTCCCTACCCATGACGCCAAGGATCGAAGCCCTCGCAAGAGACATCCGGGCGGCTACCCCGCTCGGTCGTCTCAGGCTGGTAGTTGCCTACCCACGATGCCAGAGATCAAAGCCCTCGCTAAGAGGCAACCGCGCAGCTTCACTGTCCGGTCATCCTTAGTGGGCTTCTTACAGCCCCTCCAACGCTAAGGATCAAAGCCCTCGCAAGAGGCAACCAAGCGACTGCCCTGCTCGGTCAACTCCGGCTGGTAGCTCCCTACCCATGACGCCATGGATCGAAGCCCTTGCAATAGGCATCCGAGTGCTGCCCCGCTCGGTCATCCCAGGATGGTAGTTGCCTACCCACGACGCCAGAGATCAAAGCCCTCGCCAAGAGGCAACCGTGCAGCTTCACTGCCCAGTCATCCTTAGTGGGCTTCTTACAGCCCCTCCAACGCTAAGGATCAAAACCCTCGCAAGAGGCAACCGAGCGGCTGCCCTGCTCGGTCAACTCCGGCTGGTAACTCCCTACCCATGACGTCAGGGATCGAAGCCCTCGAAAGAGGCATCCGAGCGGTTACCCCGCTCGGTCGTCCCAGGCTGGTAGTTCCCTACCCATGACACCAGAGATCAAAGCTCTCGTCAAGAGGCAACCGCGCAGCTTCACTGCCCGGTCATCCTTAGTGGGCTTCTTCCAGCCCCTCCAACGCTAAGGACCCAAAGTCCTTCCAGAGGCAGTCGAGCCCGACCCTCGCTCGACCATCCCCAGCTAGTGGTCGTTGCTCGCAGCGCTAGAAATTAGAAGCCCTCGCCAAGGGGCAACCGAGCAGCTTCCCATCCATCCTCGGCCCAAATACGGCGGATAGCCCTCTGCCCATCACATACAGAAGATCCGAGCCACCAACAAGGGGCATCAGGTCTATCCAAGTCTCGAGTGATCCCCTCTCGACTTCAGGGGCCATGGAGACGCCTCCTTCTCAGCAGCGCTTGGCACGCTTGGCAAGTAATCGAAATCAACTCGACGAAAGATCGCTAGACAAATAGCCGACCTGACATGGAAGCCCAACAGTGCAAAAAGAGAAATTTTACGAGCATTTTTCACGAACAGAAGATAAAGTGCAAACCAAAGAAAGAAAAAAGCTTTATTACCGAAGGCAAAATCTTTACAAAGGGTATTTTAGGCTCCCCAGCCTCACAAACTGCCCGGAGGCTTACAAAAATTACAAAAGCAACAAAATAAAAGAAGGAGGAAGACGGGGGCTTTAGGCCTCGGGGCCGGGCGCGACCTTGGGGTCCTCGACATTCACCACGGGACGAGCAGGGTCCTCGGCGACTTCCTCGTCAGGAATCTCTTTCCCCTGCTCCTCGGCGTCCACGAGGGGGTACTCGGCCCGGAACTTTTCGTCGGCGAACTCCAGCATTCGGGCCTTAACAGCGTCGAGGGCCTCGTGCCAGATGAGGGTTGTGTCCACGGCCAGGTCATCATAGAAGTCCTTCGACTTCTTGTAGCCCTCCACCGCCTTCACCTCCGAGAGATCGGCCAACTTCACCGCTCTCAGGTCGGCCGACTTCGCCAACTCGGCCGCTGCCCCCAGCTCCTTCCGGAGGGTCTTCACCATCTTCTTCAGGTTGTCGGTAAGCACCTGAGCGTCCTCAAGCTTGGCCTCGGCAGCCACGGCGGCCTCGCGGTACCGGGCAACCTCCCTTTTCCCGACCTCCACCTCGCCCTCCAGGGCGGCAACCCTCGCCATCACCGCCTCCAGCCCCCGCTTGGAGCTCTCTTCCAGCGAGGCGAGCTGGCCCGCAGCCTTCATCACCGGGGCTATCACCTCGGCTTCCATGTGTAGGGCGAGGACAACGTGCTGAAGAACCTGAAAGATAGGAAAGAGATCAGAAAAATGAAGGAGGCGCCGAATCTCATAAAAAACCAAACACTTACCTGCACGGACTCTTGGGCGATGGACGCCATCTGGGCTCTGAAGGTCCCCCGGGGACCCTACCCCCCGCCGATTTCTCTATCTCATGAAGCAGGCTGTCTGCGGCGGATAGCCCCGAGGGCAACGCGAACTGGAGGCCTCCTTCCTCCACCATGATCGGCGAGGACGGCCCCGGGAAGACCTTCGGGAACCCCTCTTGAGCGGCTCCGATGGAGAGCCGATCTCCTCCTCCGAGGCCGGGTCTTCCAGAATCTGAGCCCGCTTCCGGCCCGACGCTCTACTAGTCCCCGGGGCGGGATCCGCCCCGGAACGCTCACGGGACGTGACGACCAGAGGAGAAGGATCTGGGGCGGGCTTCGAGTGGGAAGGGCCGGCACCTCCGGCCTTTGTGACCCTCCTCGGCTGGCGCATGGGGGCTTTGTGCTCGTCCATATCCGTGGGTCCTGCGCAAAACCAAATGTAAAGAAGTCAGCGACACAAGCAATATACAAGCCAAAAAGCAAGCCTAAACTTACCGACGAACTCAACGGGGCTGAGCCCGGCCCAACTCAAGACCCTCTCAGACAGCCGCACGTCGAATCGGGGGATGCGCTCCCACGACGCCACTCTCACCGCGATGGGGGTCACTGGACTGGTTCCTCGGCAAGTATTTCTCGTTCGACCACTTTGTAGGCACGAGCCAGTCCTCGCCCTCGGGAGGGGAAACAAAGAAGAACTTCTTCTTTCAGTCGTGAATGGAAGAAGGCAGGGCCACAACCCCTGTCCCAGCGGCGCCCCCCTGTCGCTTTCTGAAAGAGAGGTAAACCCACCTCGGGTTGCCCGCTCGACCACCAGGGTGATTTTTGAAGACGAGAGAAGAATCAAGGAGGGAGAGGCTGAAGGGAACCGCCTGTAACTTCAGACGGATCAGGAACCCGATGAAAATCCTCCACGAGTTCGGCACTAACTGGCCAGGGGCTAACCCGAAAAAGTTCAGCGCTTCGATAACCTCAAAAGAGAAAGGCAGGCGCATTCCACCCCAAAAAGCTTCCAAATACAAGGCGATCTCCCTGCCCCGTACTTGGTCTGCCCTCTCTCCCTCCTTGGCCAGACGAAGCATATAACGTGAGGGGATGTGGAAGCGAGCCCGAGCATTGGCGAACTCGTCCTCATGCCTCACGCAACACGAGGAGCCGGGAGCAGCATCTACCGCCTCCTCCCTGGGGGCTGCCCCCGCCGCACGATCCCGGGGAGAAGATCCGACCCCTACTCCCTATTGACTCTACAAAGGAAGACATCTAACCTTGAGAAGAGGGATCCTCGGGAAACGAAAGCGGAAGAGAGAAGACGAGCGCCGAGCAAGCAGGACTTAGAACGGGGAAATATGAAGGAGTAGGGGCCCTGGAACGGGCCCCACCCCTATTTATCACCGCAAGCGACCTCATCCAACGGCGCCCTTCATCTCCCGCCAAAACGCCTCCTCGCGTCCAACGGCTCCGATTGCTCCACTTGTCGTTCCCACACTGGACCGCGCCCCGTCAGACGCCGCAGGTCTGCACACGTCGCGTCGGCCAACCGACGCTCAACATGTGGACCATCACTTCAGTGGAAGGATGCAAGAACCGGCGCACCTTCCTTAAATGCAGAGATCTCGCTCTGATTCGCTGGCAGAAAAGACAGCTGAAAGCCCGGAGACGTGTCCCGACGAAACCATAGGAGGGAGCTCACCCCGGGCGGCCCGGCAGTCCACTCCTGACCCAACCCGCTAGCTGGTCGGGACAAGAGTGGGGGGCTAATGATGATGCTCAATATTAGCGGTCTCCAAGATCAGGAGACGTGGCAGATGACGTGTCCCAGAACACAGAAGAAAGGGCCACAGGGGTCGACCAGGCCACCCCTGTACCCGACCTGCAAGCACAAGCTGGCTCACCTCAGAGCCCCCTGAAATTTGGCCTCCTCGGCCTCTCAACTCACCCCGACCTGCCTCGGAATCAAGACTCCTCGGCCCTCTCGCTCGTTCCCGAGCCCCCCAGCCGAGGACATCTTCTTCGGTCCTCCGACCGACCAATTCTACCACTCACAGGCGTAACCGCGGCTCCGCAAATCTTGCCACGCACAGATTCTCCGCCAGCAACATCCCACGTTCCACACCATCACGATCCCCATTAATGGGCGATCCTCTCTCTACGCGGGCGTGACGTCGGGAGCGTAACTGCCGGCAAGATTCTCACGCCTGCTGCTGCGTGCTGCCGCCACTATATAAACCCCCATCACAGAGGGGTCAAGTAAGCCATTTTTATTCCACTTAGCCGTTACTCTGCTCGGATCTCATACTAACTTGATCGTCGGAGGGTCCTTGGTGGTACCAAACCACCCCCGGACTTCTTTGCAGGTACTCGGCGTTAAACTCCTCAAATCACCAAT
The DNA here is from genome assembly GCA_030015575.1 of Agapanthus africanus. Lineage (NCBI taxonomy): Eukaryota > Viridiplantae > Streptophyta > Magnoliopsida > Asparagales > Amaryllidaceae > Agapanthus > Agapanthus africanus. The sequence goes on along the minus strand of JASDDO010000022.1, from coordinate 860,299,679 downwards.
CTCCTCAAAACCCATTGAGACCCGCACACAACAGGAGATCACCTTCCAAATCCACCGGGAGATCGACGGAAGACAACATCTGAGGGAGACCCGAAAAGGACCTCCATCACTGTCGCTCCACAAGATTTTGAAGTCTTGCTTTTTACCAACCCTTGGAGTAACCCTTGTAGCTATATCATCTCTTTACTTGCTTCCGTGATCGTCACGTACTCAGCCTCCGTAGTTGACAATACTATCACCTTTTGCAGTTGAGAGACCCAACTCACCGATGTTCTCCCAACCGTGAATATATACCCCGCTGTGCTCTTCCTACTATCTCGATCATCCAAATAGTCCGCATCAACGTACCCTTTCACCTTTAAAGAGTCATCCCGAAACATAAACAATGACTAGACGTACCCCTAATATACATCAAAATCCACTTCACCGTATTCCAATACTCCTTTTCCGGGTTTTGCATATATCCACTAACAAATCTCACTGCGTGTGCAATATCAGGTCTTGTACTCACCATTGCATATATCAAACTCCCCACCGCAGATGTGTAAGGCACTCTTATCATCTCGTCTTTCTACTCTTGAGTTGTCGGGTACAACTTCTTCATGAGTTTGAAATGCTTCGCTAAGAGCGTACTTACCAGTTTTGATTTGTCCATGTTGAACCGTTTCAAAACCTTCTCGATATAGTCCTTTTGCGATAACCACAACTTTCGCTGCTTCCTATCTCGAATGATCTTCATGCCAAGATTTGTTTGGCCGCTCCCAAATCCTTCATATAGAATTTCTCAGCTATCATTTTCTTCAAACTTTGAATTTTCTCAAAATTCGGACTTGCTACCAACATGTCATCAACATAAAGTGAGAAAGATATAGTCTCTGTTCTTAAAAGTCTGGACGTACATGCAGTGATCTGATTCACAACGCACAAATTCCGTCTCCAACATGAATTGATCGAATTTGAGATACCACTGCCTATGAGCTTGTTTGAGGCCATATAAGTTTTTTTGCAGTCTACATACCATCTCTTTTTTTCTCTTTACCTCGTATCATGGTGGCTGCATCATATAAATCTACTCCTCCAAATATCTATAAAAGAACGTCGTTTTCACATCCAGCCGCTCTAAATGCAAATCTTCCACTGCCACAATACTAAGAATCGTCCGAATTGATGTCATCTTCACCACAGGGGAAAATATTTCTTGATAGTAAATTCCTTTTTTTTGCGCATATCCCTTGACTACCAAGCGAGCCTTGTACCACTTCACACCATCAGCCTCATTTTTAATTCTGTACACCCACCTATTCAGCAACGTCTTCCGACCCTTGGATAGCTTCAGTAGGTCCCACGTACAGTTCTTCTTCAAAGGATCCATCTCCTCGTCCATAGCTTGCTCACACGGCTTTCTAGCACCGTCGCTTGTTGCTTCTTCAAGGGATTCGGGTTCTCTCGAATCTATGTACAAAATGAAGTCGGTCATAAATCTATCAGGTAACCTCCTATCTCGTGTAGATCTTCTCAGAACTGATACATCTGGTTGCTAAACATGGTCATCATCATGTTCTTGAACCTGATCCTGCACTACAGTCTCCTCTATGTTCTGATCTCCGCTAGTAGGTATCTAATTGTTCTCTTGAGTTCCGTCTAACTCCACGAACTCAGATGTTGTACCATCTTTGACTTGCTTTTTTTCTTTGTACAAGTGCTTTTCATCAAAGACAACATTCCGGTTTTGTATTACTTTCTTACTTGTATAATCGTACAGCCGATACCCGAACTCGTCTCCACCATATCCGATGAAAGCACACTTCTTAGACTTGAAGTCAAGCTTATTTCTTTCCGTCTTATCAATCAAAGAATATGCAATACAGCCAAATACTTTAAGGTCCGAATAGTTGACCGGTTTACCCGACCAAATTTCTTTTGGAATGCCTCCATCAAGGGCACTCGCTGGACTTCTGTTGATTAGATACACAGCAGTATCGACCGCTGCTGCCCATAGGAATTTTGGCACATTCGCATTCAAGGTCATGTTTCACACTCGCTCTAGGATCGTTATGTTCACCTTTTCAGCGATGCCATTCTACTATGGCGTCTCTGGTACCGTCTTCAACCAACGAATACTCTTTTGCGAGCAAAATGCTTCGAACTCCTGTATACAGTATTCCTCATCATTGTCGGACTTTAAGCATTTAACCTTCATCTCCGTTTGGTTCTTCACCTATGCAATCCAATGTTTGAAAACACCAAATGCATCGGACTTATTTTTCATCGCATGCACCCATGTCTTTCGGCTTGTATCATCGATGAACGTCACGAAGCACCAATTTCCTCCATAAGACTCCACCGAGGCCGGACCCCAGACGTCCGTATGCACCATCTTCAGTTTCTTGGTCTTTTTTTGCTATGCCTTCAATTTGAAATCTAAGCACGCTTTGCTTCCCATAAACGCAGCTCTCGCAAAATCCCAACTCCGCATTTTTCAGTCCCGAAAGAAACCCCTACCTTGAAGAATTTTCATATTCTTCTCGTTGAGATGCCCCAATCTTTTATGCCATAACGAAATCTCCAATTCTGTCTCCGAACTTGCCACTGTTGGGGTCAAAAATTACATCCCAAGATCGAGGTCAATAAGTCAGGGGCTGAAAGGTGGGGCCGGGTCCAAGCCCGAATCTAAGTCAAGTGGGCCCATGCCCAAGTCGAGCCCGAACATGAAAAGGTCAACCTCCCCCGTGCTAAGAAGAAAATTATGTAATAAATAAGTTTGATATAATTTTCATACATAAATGTAAAATAAATAGGCAAAAAGCCAAATTTTTGTAAAGCTCGTGGCTCATGTGCAAAATGAAATAAGCACATGAGGGAAGTGATGGGCAAAATACCATTTTGTAATGCCCAAAGGGTTATGTGTAAATTTGTAAGCCTATATAAGACAATATTATAATGAAATGAAACATAATAATTGATTCCTCTCAAAAAATTAGGGTTTGTACCTCTATCTCCTCTCTCTCAAGTTTTTCCCTCTTTCTTTTCATTTCCAATTAAATTAAGAGCCTAGCTCTCTTTTTCTTAAAACCAAATAAAATTTCACCATAAAACCTTCGAAAGAAAATTTAGATATCCTATCAAATTCCTAAAATAAAGATTTTTAACCTCACCCTCCTTTTTTTTCAAGATCCAGCAAAAAGAGAGAAGGAGGAAGAAGACCCACCTCAAAAAATCCCACTTTAAAAGGATCAAAGACTCGAGGGAGAAAAAAATGGTCCCCTTTGATCATTTCAGAGGATATTTGAGGAGTTCAACTCCAAGATCTAAATTCTCAAAGGAGTTTAACTCCAAATCCAAATGTTTTGGGAGTTTAACTCCAAATCCAAATCTTTGGGGAGTTTAACTCCAAATTCACACCCGATTTCTGTTTAAGAGTTTAACTCCAAAACCCCTCGAAATTTCAACTCCCGGCTCAGAGACTAAGCCCCTTCTTCTGTTGGTGTTTCCAGCAGCCGCGTGCCACGTACATGGCCAGCTGGCGCCCAGCGCCTACATGCCGAGCACATGACCCGCTGATGTCCAGCGTCCACGCGTCTGACATGTGATCCGCTGACGCTCAGCGGTCACGTGTTGTCTCACATGTCTTTAGGACGCTCTTCACCCCCTTTTGTTCAAACGATCCACACTAAAAATACTTCCCCCATTAGAAGTGATGTTCTTAGGACGCTCTTCACCCCCGTAAACTCTGCGAGCCCCCCGATACGTCCAAAGCCCCTTCAAAACACAACCTACGCACACTCTACATTGAGTTCGCATGACCAGTTTGACACATTAATCAGAGGTTCTCTCGCTCCAATGGCGATGGGTAATTAACGGCAGGTTAGTCTGGGGCTGCCGGAGATTCGGATCCCCATAATCAATAAACCCCAGCCTATTTTAGGCAGGAGGAATCTGTATACGTCTAACAAGCGTGCGCATTCCCATCTCAATGGGGCGACGAAAAACACCCTACAGCCGCCAATGCAACCGAGCCTCCATTGCTTTCACCGAATGAGTACAACGAACCACTCAACTTGCCCTTGCGACTACCAATGACCTTTTGGTAATCTTCCTTTGAGAATTTCCAAACGTCGTAATAAGCCCTTCATTGTCTGGAAATCAACATTTTCTTCAAATCCGGAATATGATGAGCACTCTTCAATTTGATTTGACCACCTCCTGATGGTTGCAATATGATCGTCCCCTTTCTAACGATTTTGCACGATTGACCGTTTCCCACCGTCACATATCCAAGGTCGCTCTTAACATACTCGCTGAAGTGATGTCTGCCTGAGGTGCAATGAAAAGATGCACCAGAATTTAGGAACCAAGTATCCGCCATTTTATTCTCTCTCGTCGATAGACAAAGACCTTGTTCCCCTTGTTCTTGTGTAGATACCACATTCGCTTTCTTTTCATCCGCGTTCTCATCTGATCCTTTCTTTAGAAGTCTGCATTCACTTTTTCTGTGACTGTTCTTTCCGCAATTCCAACAGGCGTCTTGGATTTTTCCTTGAGACTTACCTCGACTTTTGGACTTGCTCTTCTTCCCTTTTTCCTTTTCCATCGTTCTGCCGCGATTCTTCACCGAAAGTGCAGAAGTTTCCTAACTCCCACTCACGGTCTTTCTCCGCATCTCATCATTTAATTTGTAGCCCATCGCATCATTAAATGTGAGAATCCCTGAGATAAAGTTGCTAACCGCCATCATTAGGTTCTCCCAGCTCTCCGGCAACGAACATAGGAATAGTAGGGCTTGAATTTCGTCTTCATAGACGATTAAAACCGATTCGAGTTGGCTCGTCATGCTGTTGAACTCGTTTAGGTGCTCAGTCACCGAACCGTTCTCTGCCATCTTCATGTTGAAGAGTTTCTTCATCAAAAATATTTTGTTTGATGTCGAAAGCTTCTCATACAACTTTGCTAACGTCATTATTAACGCTTTGGTTGTTTTCTCCTTTGAGATATCAAAGACCACATGCGAAGCCAACAACAATATGATCGTCGTCAAGGCTTTCATACCCAAAAAGTTCCACTCCTCATCGGTCATGTTCTTAGACTTTTCTCTTAACTTACAGATCCTTTTAGTATAGGCAGTCCTCCAACTGCATGCGCCACCAACCAAAATTATGATCATTGAATTTCTTGATTCTTATCTTATCATCCGCCATATTTATTCTGTATTGCAGCAAACTCGACTTCCTCCTAGATCTGAACCAACACCTTCAAAACTATAATCTAAGAAAGTGGGGAAGATGACACATGCGTTCTTACCCACCGTTGACCTAGATTGTAGAATCAAAGAACCCTTGGTTTTCTTAACATTGCTCTAATACCGGTTGTTGGGAGAAAGTCGATACACAGAACAATACTACAACGTAAATAATTTACACAACAACGCAAATATCGACGAGAGAACAATAATTAAAATTCGCGAAAACAAAATATAATCACAAACAGAGAGAGACAAGGATTTGTTGATGAGGTTTACTCACTATATGGCTAGTCCTCGGCAGAGTGCAATCTACAAACATTTATTATCCTTAAATCAAGTTTATAAGTAAGAGCAAGTAGGAGATTTCTATCAAATCTATATATATAAATCTCGGTGCCACTGATTTGTAAGTCTCTCGGCTTCTCTAATTTTGACCTTGCCACAACCCTCTTGATAAGTGGCTGCACTCTTGCACTCTCACTCTCACTCTCTCTCACCTTCACAAATTAATTAACCACACCCTTTAGGGAAAAAAAAACCTCTGGATTTATAATGCAGCAGCCACATTTTGGTCATGTGGATTCATGGATTAATCTATAGAGGCTAGGTTAGGCTGGGGGACATAACTTTAGAGAGAGAAAAATGGAGATTATCCAAACTATGGATAATTCTCCATGTGCAGCCAAGCCCTATTACGCATGTGCTTAGCATATGCTCATTAATCCGTGAACCCCACTTTTGATTAAATTTACATCAATTTTCAACGGAAGTCTGATTAGCTCTTGAGCAAGCAACCCCAATTTCTCCACCCAAAAAAGGAAATCCAAATATATCCTGTTACCAAACCACCTCAACCACCACCCCCACCACCATCCCAAAGACAATAGAGAAGAGACAAGGGAAAGGTAGTTACTGATTCAAGCAGCTCAAGCGTTGAAAATAATGAAGGAGATGATGAAGCTGATGACGCTGAGATGAATGATGATGATGATCAAGCATCTGATGAGGATGAAGATGAAGATGATCCTGACTATAATCCAAATGTTGAGATTCCTATTGAGAATGAGGAACTTGCTCAAGATGAAGCTGATGATGTATTTGACCAAGATGCATATTGGTAATTGGTTACAAGTGAGAGTGAAGAAGAAGAAGAAGAAGAAGCTGATGATGTTTGTGGGTCAACTGGAGTGCCTATTTGGGATGTTGATGAGGATAATCCCAAGATTGAGATAGGAAAGAAGCTCAAAAACATTATAGCACTGCGGATGGCTTTGAGGCAATATGCAATCCTAGGCAACTTTGAGATCAATTGGTCTAAAAATGAAAGAAGAAAACTGTCAGCACTTTGCAAGGATGATCAATGTCCATGGGGAGTGAGAGTTTCAGTGATGAGAGATGGAGTAAGTTTCCATATTACAAGAATGGAGACTAAACATTCGTGCACAGGTGTGAACAAGGTGGGTAACAGAGTGGTGACAAAGAGTTGGATTGCAAGTAAGATCATATCTCAAGTAAGGCCTCAATGAAAGTATATTGTTCGATAGGAGTGAGTGGAGGCGGAGGATTCATGTGTTGGACCCGGCGTGATTCTCATGTTGGTTCTTGTAGCCAACCCCATATGCTTGTGATAAAAGGCTCCGTAATTGCTGTTGTTGATGTCTGCAGTGGCATTAGATGGTAACAATGGATTGTTTCCAATTGGTTTTGCTGTATGTGAAGGTGAGAGTGGCGAGAGTTGGCTTTGGTTCATGGAGCAGCTTAAATTAGCTTTAGGAAATTACACAGTCTGTTGTTTGCATGAGTGAGCAAGAGAAGGGGATAGAGGCTGTTGTTGAACACCTCTTACCTATGTATGAACATAGAGTATGTACGAGGCATGTGTGGAAGAATTTCAAAAGGGATTTTCCAGGGGATCTTTTTGAGAGAGTAATTTGGCAAGCTGTTAGGGCTTATAATGAAACTAACAGAGAATCAGCGCTATTAGAGTTGAGGCAACAATCTCAGGAGGCATTTACTTAGATAGGCTTTTTTTCAACAAAGTGGAGCAGATCTCATTTCAATGTTCATGCAAAAAATCAGTATATTACAAACAATTTGAGTGAGTCTTTCAATGCTTGGATTATAGAAGCAAGATCAAGATCAATTTGTGATCTCATAGAGAATATCAGATGTAAAGTGTTGCAAAGAACGGACACAAGGCTAAGGTTAGCTAATAGATGGAAGGGGAAGCTTGTTCCTCGGGCTCAAAGACATCTCATTGATTTAAGCAAGAGAATTGACAAGTTGCCAGTTCTAAGATCATCCAATACTATGTTTGAAGTGCACGATATTGAGATTAGAAGAGTTGTTGATGGAGGTCCTTTTCGGGTCACCGTCAGGTGTTGTCTTCCGTCAATCTCCCGACAGATTTTGGAGGTGATCTCCTGTTGCGTGTGGGTCTCAATGGGTTTTGAGGAGATTGGTGGTTTGAGGAGTTTACGCCGAGTACCTACAAGGAAGTCCCGGGGTGGTTTGGTACCACCGAGGACCCTCCGACGATCAAGTTAGCACGAGATCCGAGCAGAGTAACGGCTAAGTGAGGTGAAATAAGCTTACTTGACCCCTCTGTGACGGGGGTTTATATAGTGGCGGCAACACGCAGCAGCAGGCACAAGAATCTCGCCGGCAGTTACGCTCCCGACGTCACGACCGCGTAACGTCGGATCGTCCGTTAATGGGGATCGTGATGGCGTGGAACGTAGGATGTTGCCAGCGGAGAATCTGCGCATGGCGAGATTTGCGGAGCGGCGGTTACACCTGTGAGTGGTGGAGTTGGTCGGCCGGAGGGACCGGGGAAGATGGCGTCGGCGGGAGAGCTCGGGAATGAGCGGGAGGGCCGAGGTATCTTGGTCCTGTGGTAGCTCGAGGGCGAGCTGAGAGGCCGAGGAAGCTAATTCGCAGGGGCTCTGAAGTGAGCCAGCTTGTGCTTGCAGGTCGGGTACAGGGTTGGCCTGGTCGGCCCCTGCGGACCCTTTTCTTCTGAGCTCTGTAACACGTCATCTGCCACGTGTCATGATCTAGGAGGTCGCCAATATAGAGCATCATCATTAGCCCCCCACTCTTGCCCTGACCAGCTGGCAGGTCGGGTCAAGAGTGGACTGCCGGGCTGCCCGAGGTGAGCTCCCTCTCAAGATTTCGTCGGGACGCGTTCCCGGGATATCAGCTGTCTTATCTGCAAGCGAACCAGGGCGAGATCTCTGCATTTAAGGAAGGTGCGCCGGTTCGTGCATCCTGTCACTGAAGCGACGGTCCGCGTGTCAAGCGTCGGTTGGCCGACGTGATGTGTGCAGACCTGCGTCTGATGGGATGCAGCCCAGTGTGGGAACGACAAGTAGAGCGATCGGAGTCGTTGGACGCGAGGAGGTGCTTTGGCGGGAGATGAAGGGCGCCGTTGGATGAGGGCGATTGCGATGATAAATAGGGATGGGGCCCACTCCAGGGTCTCTGCTCCTTCATATTTTTCTTTCTTCTAAGTCTTGGCTGCTCGGCATTCTTCCTCTTTTGGGTTGGATACATGGTTCGTTCCTACTCTTTGGGTTTCTTGTTCCGGAGGGAGGCCAGCGGCGCTGCCGTGCCCCGGCTGGCTCGTGCCATGCGCCGAATGTTCCGCCGGCGATGGGGCCGTCCGCTTCGTTGATGGCTCCTGGTGATTGTTCCGGCGGAGGCCAGAGATGCCCATGGTCATCCGAGCCCCAGACGAGAGACGTAGGGGAGGGCGAGGACAGGGTCCCCTTTAAGAGGAAAAGAACAATCTCTCATGCGCCGCCGTCGAGGGTTCCTGAGGGGATTCCCGTGCAGGAGGGTGATGCCGTCTTCATGACTCCATCTGGGCTTTCCGTTGCCGCCGGCCTGCTCTCAGGGATGGAAGAGTCGGCCGGAAGGAGGCTTCCGCATGGCACCCTGAGGATCCAAATGGAGGCCATAGCCTAAGGGGCGGTCCAGGTATGAACTCCCCCACACGTTGTTTTTTGACCTTCTTTTCTTTGGCTCGAGCGTCTCCAAGTTTCTCATCCGTTTCCCGTCAGGTCCTCCAACACTGTGCCCTCGTTACTCGTATGGAGGCCGAGGGGGTGTTCCATGCACCGAGGCCGGTGGAAGCGTTTCCTTCAGAGGTTGAGGTCCTGCGACGTGACCTGCGTCTAGAGAGGGCGAGGGCTGATGTCCTGGCAGCCCGAGCGGATAACACGGAGCTCGCCGTCTCAGCGAACTAGGGTGCCTATCGTCGCCTGAGTGCATCTCACCGAGTTGCTAAGGCGAAGCTGGCGGATCTGGCCGATCGTTTCGCGGCCATGGAGGAGGAGAAAAACGCCAGCAGGAGGGATGCCGAGGCGGCACTTCGGGCGGCCGGGATTGCCGAGGTTCGGGCTAGGAAGGCCGTGGCCGATTACAAGGCGTCAGAGCAGTTTCACACCGAGCTTGGTGAGCATTCCGCCGTTGCGTGGAACAAGGCTCTAGATGCCGTGAAGGAGCAGCTTCCTGAGTTCGCCGACGGCGAGCTCCATGCTCGAGTCCCACTCCCGGTGGCAAAGCCTCCGGCAGACAATGATGAGGGAAGCGAGGCGCACCCCTGGTGGCAAAACCTCCGGTGGTGAAACCTCCGGTGGTGAAGCCTCCGGCAGACCGCGATGACAGTGATGAGGGAAGCGAGGCGCGGGAGCGGGTTTGTGACTTAGGCCTTTTTGATATTTTCTCGTACCTCTTTTGTAAGCGTATGAAACTTTGTAAGGCTGGAGAGCCCCCAATACCCTTGTAAAAACATTTTACTTATGCGAATAAAACTCTTGTTGTTTCCCTGCTTTGCACTTTATCTTTTGGATATGAAGAATGCTCGTAAAATATCTTTGCTTGCACTGTTGGATTTCCATGTCAGGTCGGCTATTTGTCTAGCGATCGTTCGTCAAGTTGATCGATCACTTGCCAAGCGCTGCTGAGAACGAGGCATCTCCATGGCCCCGAAGTCGAGGGGGATCGCTCAGACTTGGATAGGCCTGATGTCCCTTGTTAGGGCCTTGGATCCGCTGCATGTGATGGGCAGAGAGATGTCCGCCGTAGTTGTGCCGAGCATGAATGGGCTTGACTGCTTCTGGGAGGACTTTTCGATCCCTGACGTTGCGAGTGAGGAAGCTACCGGCCAGGGATAGCTGAGCAGGGTAGTTGCTGAGCTGCCTCTAAGGAGGACTTTGATCATTAGCGTTGGAGGGGCCGTAGAAGGCCTACAAAGGATAACCGGGCAGTGAAGCTGCATGGTTGTCTCTTAGCGAGGGTTTTGATCCTTGGTGTTGCGAGTAAGAAAGCTACTGGCCGGGAATAGCCGAGCAGGAAAGCCGCTCGGCTGCCTCTAAGGAGAATTTTGATCCTTAGCATTGGAGGGGCTGTAAGAAGCCTACTAAAGATGACCGGACAGTGAAGCTGTGCGGTTGCCGCTCGGCGAGAGCTTTGATCTCTGGCGTCGTGGGTAGGCAACTACCAGCCAGGGATGACCAAGCGGGGTATCCGTTCGGATGCCTCTTGCGAGGGCTTTGATCCCTGGCGTCATGGGTAAGAAGATACCAGCCGAAGATGACCGAGCAAGGGTCGGGTTCGGTTGTCTCTTGCGAGGGCTTTTGATTATTCAGGACGGGGACTGAGCAGGGTTACTGCCCAGTGCCTCTTGGCGAGGACTTTGATCTCTGTCGGTTGTGGTAGGAAGCTACCAGCCGGGGATAGCCGAGCAAGGGTCGGGCTTGACCGCCTCAAAGGAGGACTTTGGTCCTTAGCACGGGAGGGGCTGTAAGAAGCCTACCAAGGACCCTTGGCCGAGCAGGGTTACTGCCCGGTACCTCTTGGCGAGGGCTTTTGTCCTGAAGGATAGCCGAGCGAGAGTCGGGCTCGACTGCCTCTGGGAGGACTTTTGATCTCTGTCGGTTGTGGTAGGAAGCTACCAGCCGGGGATAGCCGAGCGGGATAGCTGCTGAGCTGCCTCTAAGAAGAACTTTGATCCTTAGCGTTGGAGGGGCTATAGGAGGCCTACTAAGGATAACCAGACAGTGAAGCTGCGCGGTTGCCTCTTAGCGAGGGCTTTGATCCCTGGCGTTGTGAGTAGGGAAGCTACCGGTCAGGGATAGCCGAGCATAGAAGCCGCTCGGCTGCCTCTACGGAGGACTTTGATCCTTAGCGTTGGAGGGGCCGCATGAGGCCTGCTAAGGATAACCGGGCAGTGAAGATGCACGCTTGCCTCTTGGCGAGGGTTTTGATCTCTAGCGTTGCGTGTAGGGAGGCTACCGGCCAGGGATAGCCGAGCAGGGTAGCTGTCTGGCCGCTTCTAGGGAGGACTTTGACCTTTAGCGTTAGAGGGCCGTAGGAGGCCTGCTAGGGATAACCGGGCAGTGAAACTGCGCGGTTGCCTCTTTGGTGAGGGCTTTGGATCACAAAGACAGAATTCTATTTACAATGTTCTGACGTTCCTTTATTTGAATGGAAAGGATTTTTAGAAAACATTTACATCGTCTTCGCGAAAGGAGGGGTACATACTTGTTGGCCTTGGCCTCATTGGTATAGCTTGAGCTTCTTGGCTTTGTAAGGCCGCGGGAACTTGCGTCCGTCCGCGTCTTGTAGGCGATAGGCTCCGCCGGGGAGTACCTCAGAGACGAGGAAGGGACCGTCCCACTTTGGGGAAAACTTGTGTAGCCTGCCTTGATCGGTGAACTCGTTTCGCCGTAGGACCAGATCTCCGGTCTTGAAGGAGCGGCGCTTGACCCGAGTGTTGTAGTATCGAGCCGTTTGTTGTTGATAAGCGGCAGCCCTGATTTGAGCCCGGTCTCTCTTCTCCAACAAGATGTCCAGGTTGGTCCGTAGCGCCAAGGTGTTCGCATCATCGTCGAAGTGCTCGACCTAATGACTGGGTAGCCCGATCTCTGCTAGGACCATTGCCTCAGTCCCGTAGCAGAGGCTGAAGGGGGTTTCCCCGGTAGAGGTCTTCTTTGACGTGCGCAGGGCCTATCAGACCCGGGGCAGTTCTTCGACCCAACTGCCTTGTCGCCCTTCTAGGCGGGTCCGGAGACCTCGGAGGACGTCTCGGTTAGCGACTTCTGCGTGCTCGTTGCATTAGGGATGCGCGACCGCGGCGAACTTCATGAGGATATGGTACTCTTTGCAGAAGTTCTTCACTTTCTCGTTCTCGAAGTTCGTCCCGTGGTCGGTGATGATACATCTCGGGATGCCGAACCGGAGTATCAGATTGTTTTGCAGGAACTTGATGGTCGTGGCGGCATCCGGTTTCCTGATGGGGACGGCCTCGATCCACTTGGTGAAGTAGTGTACCGCGACGAGGGCATATTTGTGCCCGCCCGTACCGGTAGGAAACTGGCCGATCATGTCCAATCCCCACTGGGCGAACGGCCATGGGGATGTTAGGGCGGTCAGCTCAGTAGCGGGGAGGCGAGGGATGCTGCCGTAGAGCTGGCAACTCTTGTATCTTCTGACTAGCTTCCGGACGTCCTCGTGAACAGTGGTCCAGTAGTATCCCTAGAGCAACGCCTTTTGGATCAAGGTTCGGGCCCCTTGGTGCGCACTGTCAACCCCCTCATGGATTTCACGGAGGATGTAGTCGGCTTCGTGGGGGTCGATGCACCGGAGCAGGGGCTGAGTGAAGGATTTCTTGTAGAGGTTTCCATTGCTCCAGATGAAGTGGTGGGCTTTGGCCCGGAAACGACAGGCGGCTCCCCGATCTTCTGGGAGCGTACCATCTTTCAGGAATTCCACGAGGGGCTTCCTCCAATCTTGGTCGCCTTCCTGCGCCGCATTTACGTGGAGTGTTGTCGTTCCGTCTTCTATGCTGAGCTGAGGCAAGGTTTCGAAGAGAATAGACCGCTTATTGTTGGCCGAGTATGACGAAGCCAGCTTGCTCAGGGCGTCGGCTTGGGCATTCAGCTGCCTAGGTATTTGTTCTACTTGGACTTCGTCAAAATTCCTCCGGAGTTTCCTCACCTCGTCCAGATACTTCATCATCAGAGGCTCCCGAGCTTCAAAGCGGCCGATTACTTGGCCGACGACAAGGGCCGAGTCACTACGGATTCGAATTGTCTTCAGCCCCAGCCCGGCGGCCATGTGCAATCCGGCCAGGAGGGCCTCATACTCTGCCGTGTTGTTCGAGGCTTTGAAACCGAGTTTCAGAGAGTACTCCATTTCCGCCTCGCTCGGGCCCCGGATAATGAGGCCGGCACCACAGCCTTCCTCGGTTGAAGACCCGTCGACGTAGATGACCCACTCAGGAACCGAGCCAGGCCTTTCCACGATGGGACACTGAGTTGCGAAGGGCGGCGTGGACTCCGGTTCTTTGCTAGGGATGGTGCATTCAACGATGAAATCGGCCGGGGTTTGTGCTTTGATGACCTGCCTCGGGCGATATTTTATATCAAACTGAGATAGTTCCCACCTCCACTTTTCTAAGCGGCCCAAGGATTCCGGTGATGCAAGGATAGCCCCCAACGGGCGCTCAGTGAGGACGATGATGATGTGTGCTTGGAAGTAGTGCCGCAGCTTCCTTGAGGCCACCACGAGGGCCAAGACAATCTTCTCTATGGCTGGATATCTCGTTTTTGCGTCCTTAAATACATGGCTCACATAGTACACCGGCTTCTGCACTCCACCGACCTCTCGGACGAGCACCGAGCCTGCTGCTTGGTCGGATACCTGACAGCTCGTCTCCTTCAACTAGTCGGGTGAGCAGTGGTGGCGTCGCGAGGTGCTTCTTCAAATGGTCGAAGGCGGCCTGGCACTCCTCCGACCACTCGAACCTCGGGATCTTCCTCAGAGTTTTGAAGAACGGGAGGCATTTCTCCCCCGACCTGGACATGAAACGGCTCAGAGCAGTGACTCGTCCCGTGAGCCGCATGATCTCGACGTTGGTATTGGGCGCGGCCATGTTGAGGATTGCATCGATTTTCTCTGGGTTAGCTTCGATTCCACGGTGAGTGACCATGAAACCGAGGAACTTTCCCCCTGTGACTCCGAATGCGCATTTGGCGGGGTTTAGCTTCATTTTGAACTTGCGGAGCACTTCAAAGGCCTCGCCAAGATTCCTGGTATGGTCGGCCGACGAGACGGATTTGACGAGCATATCGTCAACATAGACCTCCATATTCCTGCCGATCTGTGGCTTGAACATGCGATTAACCAACCGTTGGTACGTGGCCCCGGTGTTCTTAAGGCCAAAGGTCATCACCTTGTAGCAGTATACCCCCGGTCCGTTGTGAATACGGTAAGATCTTTATCTTTCGGATTCATACGGATCTGATTGTAGCCGGAGAAAGCATCCATGAAACTTATCAACTCATGGCCGGTCGAGCTGTCGACGAGCTGATCTATCCGAGAGAGAGGATAGTTGTCTTTGGGGCAGGCCTTATTGAGGTCAGTGAAGTCGACGTACATGCGCCACTTTCCGCTTGACTTCTTGACCAGAACTACGTTCACCAGCCACTCCGAGTAGGGTGCATTCCGGATGAAGTTGGCGGCGAGAAGTCGATCAACCTCATCTTCGATAGCCTTCTGTTTGACCGGGGCGAAGCTTCGCTTTTTCTGTCTGACGGGTCGGGCCGCAGGATCGACCCCGAGCTTGTGAGAAATGATTTTGGGGTCGATCCCAAGCATGTCAGCAGGCGTCCAGGAGAAGACGTCGGAGTTATTTCTGAGGAAACCGACAAGGTCATCTCGCCGGCTCCCTGTCAGGAGTGAACTGACCTGGACGGTTTTTTCATCGTCCCCCTCTGTCAGGGGCACCTCGGTCAGTGGTTCGACCGGCGTCCCCCGGACCTCCTTCTGCTCGTCTCGGGTGTCCAGAGAACCCTCGATGTCGTCTTTTACCTCAGCGTCGTCGGCCGACTGCTCGGACGATGATGTTTCGATAAGGCATACCTTCGTGACCCGCTGGTTTCCGTAGACCCGACCTACCCCACCCTGATCGAGAGGGAACTTCATCGCCAGGTGGTAGGTCGATATCTGGGCCTGGAGGGAGTTCAGTGTCGGGCGGCCGAGGAGGACGTTGTAGGCCGATGGGAGCTTTGCTACGATGAAGTCTACAGGAAACATACGGGTGCAGTCGGGCTCCCCGATGTTGAATTGTAGGGTGACCACCCCTTCCGGCGGGATGGAGTAGTTGGTGAACCCTGAAAGGACATGGGAGGTCGGTTTCAAGTCTGCTGGGGTGAGCCCCATGCGCAGAAAGCAGTCGTGGAAGAGGATGTCTGCCGAGCTGCCTGAGTCAACAAGTATCCGATGGACTTCGTACCGGTGGATCCGGGTCGTGATCACCAGAGGGTCATTATGGGGCATGATATGCTGTGGAGATCCCCGTCGCCAAAGGTGATAGGCTCGTGGTCCCTGGCCTTTTTGCTTGGGCGGCCGTTGGCCTCCATTGCCGGCGTGGGGTGCTGAGTCTCGCATGCGCTCGACTGTCCCCTTGTCGTCTTAACCATAGTTCTTGATGGGTCTCGGTTCCTTCCGGCGATGTCCTTTAGGCCCGGTGGTGAGGTTGCCTTCGAGCTGCCTTGGCGGGCCTCATGGGCGTGACCCCGTCGGGGGGGAGGGGGTGCCGGTCATGCCTGGAAACAGACGAGCTGACCGCCACCGCCCTGGTAGGGACAGGGTTGCGACGAGGCTCGAGGCGAGACTCTCCGACGCGGGACCTCGAGGTTGACTGGGACGGATCGAGGGATCGGCGACCGCTGGGGTTTGCGAGGCGGTGGCCGGCGGAGGGGTTGATGACATTCGGCGAAGGTTCACCCGCGCCTCCATTGAGAGGGAGGCGGCGCGGGTGCTTGGATCTTCAGGGTGATCACTTGCCATATGGGTGGAGATCGGAAGGCCAACTTTGTTTTTTGTGGAGTTTAGTTTCCCACAGACGGCGCCAACTGATGGAGGTCCTTTTCGGGACTCCGTCAGAGGTTGTCTTCCGTCGATCTCCCGGCGGATTTTGGAGGTGATCTCCTGTTGCGTGTGGGTCTCAATGGGTTTTTGAGGAGATTGGTGATTTGAGAAGTTTGCGCCGAGTACCTTCAAGGAAGTTCCGGGGTAGTTTGGTACCACCAAGGACCCTCCGACGATCAAGTCGCACGAGATCCGAGCAGAGTAACGGCTAAGTGGGGTGAAAAAAGCTTACTTGACCCCTCTGTGATGGGGGCTTATATAGTGGCGCAGCACGCAGCAGCAGGTGCGAGAATCTCGCCGGCAGTTACACTCCCGACGTCACGCCCGCGTAACGAGCGGATCACCCGTTAATGGGGATCGTGATGGCGTGGAACGTGGGATGTTGCCGGCGGAGAATCTGCGCATGGCGAGATTTGCGGAGCGGCGGTTACGCCTGTGGGTGGTGGAGTTGGTCGGCCGGAGAGACGGAGGAAGATGGCTTCGGCGGGAGAGCTCGGGAACGAGCGGGAGGGCCGAGGTATCTTGGTCCTGTGGTACCTCAGGGGCGAGCTGAGAGGCCGAGGAAGCCAATTCGCAGGGGGCTCTGAGGTGAGCTAGCTTGTGCTTGGAGGTCGGGTACAGGGTTGGCTTGGTCGGCCCCTGCGGGCCCTTTTTTTCTGAGCTCTGGGACACGTCATCTGCCACGTGTCATGATCTGGGAGGTCGCCAATATAGAGCATCATCAGTTGTTGACACCGATGGCAAGACTTGCACTTATAAAAAGTGGCAAGTCAGTGGACTTCCTTGCATTCATGCTGCTGCTGCTCTGGGCTCAATGAGAAATGTGCCATGGGAAGACCATGTGAATGAGTACTACACAATAGAAATGTAAGTTTATTTTCATTATGTAGAGTTAACACTTTGTTTATAAATCTTCATATATTTATGCAAACCCAGTTTATGCAGTGCCAGTTTAATAATTTGTTTACATATGATCTTGCATTCTAGGTTTAAATTGGCTTATGCAAACCCAGTTTATCCACTTCCATCCAAAGATCAATGAGAAGCTGTTGCGATGCCGTATGGGATCCAACCACCACATGCAGGGAGGCCAAGGGGACGGCCAAAGAAACAGAGAATTAAAGGAAGAGATGAAGAAGGCAAGGGTGACAAAGCTGCTTAGGTTACTAAAGGTCCATATCGATGCAGTAGATGTTCCAAGTTTGGGCACAACAAAGGGTCATGCAAAGAGCCAATCAATCCAAGAGCTTCTAAGTTAGGATCTAAAAATGGTGCTTCTAAAACAACAAAAAAAAGTCTCAGAAAAGGGGTTCTCAGTCATCTCAGGCCCAAACATCACAAGACCAATCATCTCATGCAACTCTCATAAGTTCAAGGATATCAAGCTATTGGTGTATTTGCCCAAGCTTCACAAGCCCAAAGATCCCAAGTGCATAGTTCTCAAGTTGCATCTGAAGCTCAATCATCTCTGGTTGGGGGTTTAGGAGTTGTTGCTGTTGATTCTATGATGCCAGGACAAGGAGGTTACAGGTATAAGATGTGGCATTAGTGTACTTAGTCTGCTTTTTGTTCATATACTAATTAAATTAATTTTTCTGTTTTTTTCATGATGTGTACAGGCCAGCCAAGTTGCCATACAAGAGGACTGCTGTTACTGGGGAAAAAAATTAGGTTGAAGCAATAGTCTATTTCTTATGTTTATTATGGTTTGTCTATTTTGGTTGTGATACTTTTGGGAGTGAAACAATTACTTTGTGGTGTATGAAGCTAGATATATGTTCAGTTGTGTGATGCTTGTATCAAATTAGTGGGAAAAAACTAGGATGTTTGTATCAAGTTGGCTACTTGGAAGGCGCGGTTTCAGTTTAAATTGATGGCAAGTTTAAGTTTTAGTTTCGGTTTGGATCTCTGTGTTATCTTCATGTGTTAATTTGAAATTGATGGCAAGTTTCAGTTTCAGTGATTAGCCATTGGAAATTGGTATCAAGCTGTTAAGAATTTCAGTCTCTGTTCAACTGTGTGATGTTTGTATCAGTTTTTTTGGTGAAATAGTTGTGAAATTGGTATCATGTATTTTTGTGTAATTGTGGCAAGTTTATTTTCAATCTCTTAATTAATTGGTTTTAAGTTTAGTGTAAACTGCATAATATTTAGATTCCATATCAGTTTCAGGTTCAGGTTTATTTCAGATTAGTGTAAACCGCATCATTTATTGTAAACTTAGTAACACGTTCGTGCAAACATGAAACACAAAAGCAAAAACAAACACCCCTGCAAATAGCTGGTAGGATTCAGCTGCCAATTGCCTGCTTTAACCTTATTTTCCACCATGTCCATTCTCAGCTTCAGCAATTCGAATTCCCCTTTCAAAGCTTCATAGTTATTTAGGGAGATCCTTTAACTTTCAATTCTTCTGGCTTCAGATCTCTTGGTTTCAAGGTATTTGGGGAGATCTTTAAGCCATAAAAAAAGTTGCATCCCTCTTCATTGGGACCCTTGTATAAAAGACAACCAAAAAAAATCCCTCAATTCGAAACCTAATTTTTTTAAAACCCTAGCCTGACTTTTTTGTTAACTTAGTAACCGCGTGAAACGGAAAGGCTGGCGGGGTTAAATGATGTAACTTAAATGTTTTGGGGTAACAGATGATTATCATGTTTCTGGTTTTTTTTTTTTGGGGGGGGGGGGGGGAGGGGGGTAATCAGTAAAAAACCCTATATTCTTTCTTTGCATTTTCTAATGGTTTTATAAGTCCTTCAAATTAGCTCTACTGGTATTTTTGGAAGTGTGATATAAGTGTGTATTTTAAACAACTTGTATACATCGCAAAGCGTGTAAGAATTTATGGTCTTAAACATTACATGCATAAAATTTTATAAAGAAATCTATAATTTTTCTAAATTTAAATTAAATCGAGAAATTTATGAGTTATCTTTACTATTATAACTAGAAAAGTCCTTAGATAATGGTACTAATCAACAAAATAAAAAAAGACAAAATTCCAATAGATAAAGTTTAGTATTGGAGATGTTCATCTTATCCACCATAAAAGACAAAAATAATAAAATGAAAAGTCATCAACCCCCCTCTCTTTCTCCTATATTTCATTATACATTCTCTCTTATGCGCAAAAGCCCCAAAAGAGATGGCTTACAAACTTATGCATAAATCCTTATATCTTTGTTATTTTGCATAACTCATAAATTTCTCAATTCTAATACTAGCATTAACCGCATTAATTTAATTTAAATTTAGAAAAACTATAAATATTTTTAAAATTTTCATTTAATTTCCACAATAATTTTTTTACACATTCCTTACGTGTTCAAAATATACATACACGCATTGCACGTGCAAAATACTAGCTTGTATAAAATAATAAATATATAAGGGTTAATGTATTGTAAGACATCTGTTTTGGGGTTTTGGAGCATGAGAGAGAACGTGTAATGAGTGAGGGAGAGAAATGAGATTGTTGACTTTTCATTTTATTTTTTTCTCTCTTGTGGTGGATAAGATGAATATCTCCAATTCTAAACTTTGGCTATTGGAATTGTCATTTTTCAATTTTTTATTTTGATGATTAATGACATCATCTAAGAGAAAGATAATTGTTGACTTGTCATTTTATTGTTTTTGTTTTTTGTGATGGATAAGATGCATATCTCCAATTCTTAACTTTGACTATTTGAATTTTGTTATTTTTTCTATCATAAGCAAAACCCTTTGGGTAGTGATGTGCATCATTTGCAATAAAAAAGAATTTCAAAAAAAAGAAGAATAAGTTCAATTTCTAATTTCGATCTTCCTCCCGTTCGGGCTTCAGTTAAGGCTCCCTATGGTCGCCCTCATGTGTTAAGAATCTGAGCCCGACGCAGCTGCAATTCATGAATTTCTTTTTTACTTTCCTGCGAAGACAAATGCTTATCGGAGGGGGGGATTGACGCTGGTAGAAGGAGGGAGCAGTGAAAGGTTCTCGTGCTGGAGTTTGGATAGTTGTCCCAATCCCTGTGAGACCTTCTAGTTCTTGCATGACTCGGAGGGAGACCATCTTGTAAGGAAGGGACGAGGGTAGCTCAGTTGGTCTAAGGAAAGGGATATGCATGATGACTCCTGATTGTTATTCTCTCGACATTGCTAAAAGCAAGCACTAGAGAGTTCCATATCACCATAATAAGGGAAATAAGAATAAAACCAATATGGTCAATTTCTCTCCGGTGATACTAACTTTTAGAATTTAAATTCAATCCGAGAAAATAGAGCCAATTTTTAATTCTATAGTTTTATATAACAAAAATAAACTAGATGTAAAAAGCCCAACAAAAATAACTGTAAGAATGAAGAAGAGAAAAAAATACTCATCATCAAAATCAATTAAAAATGCATGCTAATAAAAACTAGCTATAAATAATTTCCCCCCATTTTTTTCTCCCACAATAACAACCCACTAATAATAATTATCTAATATTTAATAATCTCATGTGCATTGCATGTGCGATATACTAATTAATAGTAAAGATTTCCTTTTTAGATGTCTAGTTATATTGTACCAATAAAATTTTGTCATATGGACGTCATCTTGCTATTTACCCTTTTTAGTACTTTTAACAATTGAACGTTTGAACGTTTGAGAAAATATAAAGTCTAAAATGCATAACAAAGTTAAAGTTTTAAAATTTGACCAGAAGGTCATGCGTTCGTAACTTACAATAATAGGTGCAGACACTTATTGTTAATTTACACCATATTGTCTCAGAACATACCTAAAACGGGATATCTTATTAGGTTATTCTAAATCTCATCGTTTAAAAGAAATGCCACATTACAGATTTATACACTTGCAGATAAAAGACAATATAAAGAAAATAATCAAGAGATTTCATTATATTGATTTGAATACAACTTTGAAACATATATATTCTTTACATCTCAAGATTTCTACAAAGAAAATCAAGAACCTTGAAAATTGAATTACAAGTATATTTTGAAAGATAAAGAGGGTTCGATGCCAAAGTTATCATCATTTCAAATCTTAAACGGGCACTTCCATTTTGAGATCCAAAGTTAGCCAAACTAAAAGAATGATGGGTACCTGTCCCCCAAGCCAAACATTGTTTAGAATATAGACGGGTAACTCCAAGACCCAGATACGAATCAAATACCTTTATAGTGGTATCTGACCGAAAAGATGGCTAAACGGATATATTTTGAGGATGCTCAATGAGCGGGTATCAATTTTGAAGATACTCGTAGCCGCTTCATCAATGGTGAGATACCCGCTTTGGTGAGATACCCGCTTTGGTGAAATACCCGCTTTAGTGCTTTGGTGACGCACCCATCAAGAACGGGAGATACTCAAAACGGAGGTACCCGACGTTAATCTTCCTGATACAACTTAGTTGTATCTAAGTTATTTGGATATTAACTAGAAAGAATGTCTTTTATTTTGACAAACTTTCTATAAGTACATATGGAAATATTAGATTATCTTATTTTCAAAATTGGTATAAACATAGTTGTATGTATTATGTTCAAAAGTCCATTTTGAGAAAATAGAGTTTCCTTTGTTTTCAATTTTGTAAGAAATCGTGGAGTAATATTCTATGTTCAAAAATATAAAGAAAATAGCTTGATTTTCATTTGTTGTAACATAAAGTTTCCTCTATGTCGAGTATGTTCAAGAACATACTCATTCCTCTGTGTTCGAAATATTTTTTGAGAATTTAAGATTGGTTTGATTTCCGAAGTTTGAAAAACAAGGTTTCTCTTATTTTCAATTTGTTAATAAAAAGTAAGGTTTTTCCCGTTTCTAAATTTATAAAGAAGATAGGGTGATGATCTATGTTCCAAATACTAAAGAAAATATGATTTATTTTCTATTTTCAAGTTGTTTATAGAAAGTAAGGTTTATCAAGTTTCTAACTTTTTAAAGAACATAGGGCCATGATCTATGTTCCAATTTTGAAAAACATATATTCATGTTCTCGATTTTTGTTTGGGCTCATTACATATGGGCTTTTAATACAGTGGGACTCCCTCCAAAAAACTCATGCCTTACAAAAATTTATCCCATCTTATATCTTATACCCATATACATCCTACAATTTTTTCAAAATGGGACTAAATATTAACCACATTCTCAACTGATTTTCTCTATCATCAAGCAAATAAAGATTTTCTCTTCATGGTGTGATGCATCAATTTTGCTCAATCAATTACATGGACCAGAGATGCTCCAGCCAAAAGGCCTCCAGCGGCTGCTCCAAACAGGATTCTTCATGATGCCTTTGGTTTCATGGATCGTATAAAAGCCCTTCCAGAGGAGGAATGCCCCGGCGTTGTATCGTCCGCTGATATTAATGCTCTCACCGCACGAGACGCAATAGCATTCGTAGGAGGACCATTATGGGATATCCGGACAGGTAGTAGGGATGGCTCTATCTCAAGTACTAACAAGGCCAATCCGGAAATCCTTATCTCATTACTTCTGATTTTGAAGATCTTGAGGAAGCATTTGCATGCTTCCAATCTTGTTTTCCTAAGCGGAGTGCACATAATAACGGTCTTCCACTGCTTGGGGTTCAGGAAGAGGCAGTGGTGGATCCAGGAATTGTAAAAGGTGGGGCCAAAAATACATTAAAGTTCAAAATATAAATCAATTGATACATCAATTCCCCCCGAAGGATTTTTGGACGAGTGTGCATTTTTTACCCATGACCGGCGTTTTACGGGTGGACCCACAGGTCACGGGTTATTTTTGAAACCTCTAAATTCATTTAGGCCGTACTCGATCTGTAGACGCTCCCCGACAACAATATTCATTAAATCTGATCAAAGGGTAAAGTGCAGAATAAGAGGTCATCGGCCGGAGTCCCAAGAGATCCGCATTATATATAAAAAGAAAAAGGAAAAAAAAAGTCTTCCAAAAAAGAGCAGCAATTAATGATCAACAACATTGGCAGCAGCAATTAACTGTTTCTTCATGTGGTTATATGCAGGTAGTATTGTCTCTCAGTATAAATAGCAACTCACATTGCTCAAGCATCAACTCCAAATAGGATGGGACCATGGCCCCGCCTGCCCTCATATGGTGGGTCTCTTTTTTATTTTTTATTTAGCTTTCCCGCCGCTCTCCCGAATATATCCAAAATATAGTTAGGTTACAAAACCGTGATTTTACAACAATTGTTGCACACCAGTCATCCGAACTGGCCCATAGTCAAATACCAAGGAGGTTGGAGGCATATATTTGGAATTCAGTAAATCAGCATTTTCAAGATCAACTTTGAAGCTGAGACGGACAAAATCTCACAAGACCGACTAAAGTTATGGTTGGGTTGGGTTTTATTTTTTATTCACTTTATTAAGAACCATATTGTAAAGGGATTATGATCAAATGAACTTGAGAAAACATGAACAATCATATTGCTCATGTTTTTATAAAAATACTTTTAATCTAAAATGTTTTGCAATTTAATTTTCTAAGATTTAACTATTGTTTATATTAAAATGTATTTTAATTAAGCTGAAAATTATTTACTCTTTTTATATAGACATCCTTATGAAACTGAATATAATTTTATTACAATTTTTTGAAGGCTTCCATCTAAACATATATTTAAGATATATTGATTTATTTCTATGCATGTCATTGGCATTCCATTATTGCTTGGAAATTATTTCACAGCTATGTGGCTTAGATATTGATTTATTTCATTGACTTATGTTCATTTATTTTTTATTTTATCTGCTATCACATCAATGTGATTTGATTGTGTTTACATTTTGAATACTAGCAAGCTGCTTAATTTCCGGCAGTATTATTTTTTTAAAAACCCTATCCAACACCCTCCCTTATTGGGTTAGGATCTGGATCCTATGCTCTTAGAGCAGGGTTCTTGGAAATCGGACGGTCGGAAATGGGGGATAACAGGGATCCTATGGTTTGTGTGGGGTCAGAGAGGGATCCAACAGTTAAGAATCCACAAAGCAGGATTCTTGCCTCTTTGAGAGAATAATCGATCGTATTTGTTTGAAGAAAAAATGAGGGTAAACTTGGATTTTTTGCAAAAATATTTTAGGTATAATACACACAGTCTAATTTGAACCGAAACATCTGTATTTTTTAAGTATTGAGTTTTTTTTTGCACAATTTTGAAAATACGTGGGTTTAAAAATAAATCATCTCTCCAAATTGGGTCCGGAAACAACTTTTCCTTGACCACTCTTCAAGTATCTTGTGAGCTCTCATATTGGAGAGTAAATTGGTACTAACTGAGTTAAGTCCAGTTTACTTAGTAAATAGCCGAAAGTTCTAATTTGGGTTCCCCTTTCTTCCTCCCCCACCACCGCCGCCGCCCCAGCAACACGCCGGCGGCGCCGCCCCACTATCACCTCCTTGGCCCCCACTCTCTGCGGTCCCCCATCTTCTTCTTTTTCTTCTCTTCATCATCCTCAGCTTCGTCGTCGTCATCATCTCACCACCATCCCTTCTTACCCCTCCAACCTCAAGCGCCGCCGCCTCCTCTCCCCACCTCGGTAGGCTCCACACCACTGCCACCTCTCCCCTCTGCGACATCCCCCCCTTCTCGCCCCCCCCCATCATCATCATCATCTTCTTCTTCTTCTTCATTTTTCATCGTTCAGCAGCATCATTTTACTTCTTCATCATCATCTTCTTCTTTCCTACCCTGCCCCTTCCACCGCCTTCCACCGCCTGCCCTACCCCCGATCCCCCCCCTTTGCCTCCACCGCCTCCCCCTCGGACCCCAACCCTCTCCCAAATTCCATGTCCCTCGACCCCACCCTCGACCCGACCCGACCCCATCCGCTCAAACCCCGCCTCCACTCTCTGCTTTCTCGTCAACCCCCGCCCCCACCCCTCCGCCTCCATCCTCTCCTGACCACTCAGCCCTCGCCATCAGCCCTGCCCTAACCCCTCAACCTCTTCATCATCACCATCATCTTCTTCACTAACCCACACCTCTGCCTACCCTCGATCTCGCAGCCGCCTACTTACTTCTTCCTACGCCCTGACCCTCAGATCTTCCTTCTCCCCCATCCTCTAATTCATACTTAACAGTTAATTAAAAATATTAATAATTAATTATTTTTTTGTTATAATAAGGACGAAATTGTCATTTCAAGTTAATGGTGTTAGAATGCCACCGGTAAGTTTGATGTTTTTTTTATGGTTTCAAAGGCATTGGTATTCTGGCTCAAACTGGTTGAGAGTTTTCAGTAAATAGGCCTTTTTTAATACACTCAAATCTCTGTCGTTAATGCATTTTGCTAGCAATAAGGATGTAAACGGATTGGATATAAGCATTACCATATCCGTATCCGGTATCTATTTATAGATGCAAATGCGGATATGAATGGTTGTCGGTAACAAAAGTTTACTATCCATATCCGCTACAAAACGAATATGGATACGAATTGGATTTTGTAAAAACTATGCTCGCTAAAATAGGATGCGGATACTATTTGGATAAATATAAAATGTCATGTTCCATAAGTACAACCAATAAAATATTTAAATAGGTTAAGCAATATTTGTAGATTCAAACAGTCACGTAGAGTCCACGAGTATCAATAGTTCCAATTATGATCTTTTCATGTAACGCCAAATCCACCGATCATCCATAACTCTACTTTTAACTATTAGTACTCGGTAGTTGGATAATAGGTACCGTAAGTTTGGATATCCGGATCCGGATCATAAAATTTTGTTAGTATCCGGATCCGGCTTGAATACAAATTTCTTATCCCAATTCGGATCCGGATCCGTCTGGATATGGATTTTCAGTATTCATATCCATAAATTGTCGGATTCGAAAACGGATTCAGATCGGATGGATTATCGCTTTACAGCCCTAGCCTGCAAACCTTCATTAAATACCAACATTAATTTTTTTCCAAATATCTATTATTTATACACACCCGAGTTTGGATGGAAAATGAGATGAAAGGGTCAAAACGGTTTTGTTAGAAATTGGAGGGTTGGTTATAAATATATAGTTTTTGGGGGTGTTCTTTACAAAACACCCTTTCCTTTCATAAAGCGTATATGGATCTGGATCCGTAGCTGGATTCCTTCCCCGACCCGACAAGGATCCGCAACAGAACGATGTTTTGTTCTTTCGGGTTGCGGGTTATCGGGTTCCATTTCCCACAGCGATTCCCATCGACCCGTTCCCTTCAGATCCCCTCTCACTCACAGATCACTCATCGACAACGAGAGAGATGGGCGGCGGTGACGGCGGAGCTCACGGCGGCGCGGTGTAGAAGGCACAACCCAAAGCGCTGGCATGTCGTCACGGGCAAAGGCTTGTGCGCTGTCATGTGGTAATGATATCGCCAAACCCTAATTTTTAAAAAAAAAATTTCATTTCTCCAATGTGAAATTTAACTGCAAGCCAATTGAAAGAAGATGAAAGCTTAATTGGCTTTGAATTTTGATACGTGATCTATTGAAATAAATAGCAGCAGCTAAAGCATCATCACCAATACCTAAGTTGCAATCTTATAAAAGAACAAATATTAGCATCGTGTTTCTACCATGATAATTGTAATCATGCAAATTCTTTGATAGCCATATTAAATATTGTTTTCACCGTTTTCTAATTTTTTTTTATAAAAGAAAAATAGGATTGGAGACCAATCTTGAATTGGTGATTTATCTCAAAGAGAATTGAACTTGAATTACTTTTGTTGTATTCTGTACAATCCCAAAATAAACCAGATTTGGCTCCAAGAATTAGAAAATGAGAACTGGGTGTTGCGTTAGAATTCCCGTTTTGTTTGTCATTCCATCGTTTATTTGTAATGAATTGAGAATGTAGAATAGAGGGGTGTTTTTTTCCTTCCTTTGTTTGGTTGCTCAAACGAAAGCGGGAATTGGTTATTTGGGAATCGGGAATAAAGATACATGGGTTTAGCATAAGTTACACTCACTTCATAGCAAGCAAATCACAAATGAAGCACAAACTTATGCAACCTGAGACCAAATTCTAAACCCGAGACCCACAGCTGTACAAAGATAGTGAATCCGAGACCCTTCAGTGTTAAAAATTAAATCAAAGGGTTTGGCAATCAAAGGTTTTTCTATCACCTTCTTATGCATCTGATGATGCGAGTGGCTCATAAAACAATTTTAGCAGCAAAGTTACGATCTGATTGCCAATCATCATCGTCGTTTGACAGTATAATCTGTCAGGCCAACATTACAAAACTTAGGCAACATAAATAATTTATTGAAGAAACATTTAATGATGAAAAAGTAAACAAAGCACAATCAAAGTGAAGCCAAGACCAACAGCAGCCCAAAGGCAGTGTACGTGAGACCAACCAATGACAACACAAAGAGAAAATAGCATCATTGATAACTTTTAGAAACCAAAGGTCAAAGGATATTCTTATGCAGTGTTCGAGATTGTTAATTTAATCATATTTTTATGAAATATACAGTTGTATGCTTAACTACTTAGCTATTGCACAAACGAACAAAATATCATGTGATATTGTCAACTTTATGGAAAGTGGCATGTGTCACCATGCGGTTCTGTGGTGCGTAGAGTGTAGTGTATATGCACCGCATATGTGGCTTGTTAGAATATAAAATTTATTCTCTCAACTCTCATCATAAATTTGGAGTTTTGGTGCAATTGAAGGGACATTTCACATGGTATAAGAGCAATCCGGGTTCGATTTTCACCAGGCGCATATTAAATGCAGATTTATTTAAATTAAAGATACCGCTGCGTAAAAGCCCAGGTTTCGGCCTGAAAAGCCTTCGACCTACTGGAGTTAGAATATAAAATATATTCCTTCAACTCTCATCGTAACTTCAAAGTTTTGGTACAGTAGAAAATACATTTCAAGATGAAAAGAGAGGGAAGAAAGGGGTTTGAAGATGAAAAGAGAGGGAAGAAGGGGAAAGCAAATAAAGAAAGAAGTTGACGAGATTCACGAACGATAAAAACTAATTGAAGAGAAGTTCAAACTTTTAGTTTATACTAATACATATTGGGATACCTTGAAAAAGAACTTTCCAAGAAAAAATAAACTTTAAAGGAGAACAATAGCAAGTAGCGTTCATTTATATGTAATTGGGTTGGCTATCAGCCTCAATACAACACATGATCAATCTGCACAACATTTCAACCTTGATTGCATGAAACAATACCCGCCAAGGCGTTTTTTAGCCTTGAACGTAAGCTTTGCCCACATAATAGGCCATGTGGCTCAATATAATGTGTTGTGCACAACGCATATGCAGGAGCATATGCATTGCATAAAAGGCATTTGATCTATGGATATTACAATACACTAAGATACGCGATACAAATTGTAAGGAAAACGATATACGATTCATATCATGATTCGACAACGATGCCTAAAACAAATGAGAATTCCATACAAGCAAACAACCCCTTAACAGAAAAGGGATTATCACAAGAAGAAGTTACCTATTAGTAATATTATCTTTAAAAAAATGTCATTGAAAAATACTTATGAATTCAATGATATAAGGAAGGACTCCATTATCTATGTAAAATAAAAGCTTAAAAAAATTGTTTGGTTTACAATAATATTAGAAATCTAATTGTCCTATATCCAAATTCGAACATATTCAACATTCTGTCTAGTCTTAGCTACCGTATGATAAATTTTTATATTACCGTCTCTCTATTTGACCATTGAAAATCTATATCTAAAGAAAGCTTCTTCTTTTTTAATAATATTAGTCTTCATAGATATTCATAGCCTCACTATTTCCCTCCTCTTTAGGACGGAACTATATATTTTCCCTTCCATTACACCTCTTCTAAACCAAAAATGAAAATGAAAAGAAAAAGGTGTTTAAACAACCCTCTCCCCCATTTATCTCGTTTGAGTCAACATCTTTCGCCTTAGCATCCAACTGTTAAAACTTATTGAACAAATTCGATTTAAACTTTCAGGATCTCCCAAACCTTTCATTAAGTTATGTCATGAAATTATTCCAAACCAGAAGGAACAAGAGATTTGTGAGCAAGTCTAAATTTAAATAATGTTCTATACTTTAGTCCCCCCCTCTCTCCCCCCTCCCCCTCTCCCCACTAACTTCCTTTCATTTTCTTGTTGCCTTTCATCTGCAGTAGGCCAAGTATTTTTTGGACGCAGTAGCAGGCTCTGTATGATAAGAAAACTATAGGCTATGTATAGTTTGCTGTTTCCTTAATTGTAAGGAACATTTGTATACTTTATTTGTTTTTTCTATAATGCATGAGACGGGCCTAAAAAAGCCCTGCACTTCTGTCCAAAAAGTGAAAAATAAAATAAAATTTGTTATAGTGTAAATATTCTAAATCTCATGACACATTGCTTTAGTTATTTTCTTCTTGTTCTTATAGTGTAAAAATTCTAAATCTCTTGAAGCTACAAATGAATGTTCAAAATGCTGGTTCTTAATATATGGTTCTTGGCTCTTGTGTTCAAGAATATCCTTCTTCTTGACCGTGGTTTAGGCATTTGGCTTATGTTTGATGGTAATATAACATGCAAGAATGTCCTTCTACTTGTATGAATCGAATATGAATTACATCGACATTGAAGTTGTTTGCTTTTATTTTATTCTTGATATTTTGCATGTTGTATATCTTAGGTTTTAGGTTCTATACAGGGCAAAGCAAGATGGTCCTGTAGTCTTGGTAAGCTACTTATTTCATTTTAGTTTTATCGCTCGCGTAAATTGATCTTAATTCTTTATATTACATGCAATCTCTGTAGGGCTGGCGTCATCCTTGGGAGGGACATGAGGACCACTCTCATGGGCATGGGCATGACCATGAACATGAGGTATGAGCACACCATCAACTCAGCAATAAATTCAGATACTGTAGTTTGAGTTGAGTTACTTATATGTGTTTGATTCCCCCGCCCCCCTACCCTGTTAAGTTCTTGTTGAATAATTAAAGGAAACAGTAACTAAAACTCAAAAGGGAAGAGAACCCACAACTGTAGAGACACGCTATAACATTATTAGTCCGAAACATGACTTCTAATGTAACTATATATTCAAGGTGGGATTTATTAATTAAGTATAGCAGCATTATGTTCTTATTATATATCTTTTAAAGCGAGCACCTCTTACAATCATCACGCACATAAAGGGCCAGCTGATGTCTTTACAGAAGTTTCACACCCTGCGTGCAATGTAACCACTTTAGGTAGTTCATCATCCCATTGTATATTAGACCAGGATGGGTCTCACAAAAAGGGCTAGGATTTTGTTTTGTCTATATAATAATTTGTATAATGTGGCTCATTGGGCTTATTCTTTGAGTTGAATATTATTCTCTATAACAAGACTATCTTATTTCCCTTTTTGTATTCTTGGTGCTGGAGAATTTTGCCTGATTGTTGCCTACTTCCTTTAGCTTTAACTGCATAAGGCAGGTCTTCTCGCGTGGCATAAAAAATTTAATGACAATTTCCTCTCTGTACATAGTAACCCAGTCTAGGAATTTGAGCAGTTAATTAACATGTTTGATATAAGATCAATGGTGTTGAATTGCTTTTCCGTCTTGAGGTCGTGTTGGTCGTTCCACTTGATCTTGAGGTAGTATTGATCTTCTCACTTAATCGATGGGCTGATTCAGTGGATTGGCTCCATCTCAAGCAAGCCAAATCAACATACTATATTCTCCCGTTGAAGTTCTCTATATAGGTCGCTCAGCATTGAATGCTAAGCTTCTAATTACTTCGCAAAAGGAGTTAATGATGACGATGATGGAGAACTTTCTATGCTGCGTTGCCCTTGGGAACAAACCTTATATATACATATGGTTCTAGGAAAAAGTCTAGGAATAATAGGAAGCTTTATATCCCACATAACCCCCACCCCCACCCCCACCAATAATAATAATAATAATAATAACAATAATAATAAATTGATTTTCCCCCACATACCCTCGTATATCTCCTTGAGAACTTCATTGCTTCTTCAGAACCAAGGCACTTTATGACATATCTCAATAGAGCTTCTTTTGTGTCTTCAAGAAGTTTGCCTTCTCTAGGTTAGTCCATCCTGTTGTGTTCCTTCAAAAGCATCTTTAAACATGAACTGCCACTTCA
This sequence comes from Agapanthus africanus, assembly GCA_030015575.1. Taxonomy (NCBI): domain Eukaryota; kingdom Viridiplantae; phylum Streptophyta; class Magnoliopsida; order Asparagales; family Amaryllidaceae; genus Agapanthus; species Agapanthus africanus. The sequence continues at coordinate 860,268,379 of JASDDO010000022.1, read as the reverse complement.
TCGTTACTTGACCTATTGAGGACCTCGACATATGCTTTCCTCATGCCATGTGGTTTGTGGAGACAATGCTCTTGAAGATTAAGGGCTTCCCTATAATAAGAATTGTATGTGTAGGGGATGTCGATGGCTCAATGACTTTACTTGGGAGAAGGCTCAAGCAGCCTACTTATTAATTTTGTCTGACGACTCTATAGTATGATTATTTGAAATCCTAAGATGCGCAAAAACACTCATAGTAAAGAAGAGTTTGACTACGATCCTGCCGATAGAATTTATTAAGTTTAACCCTCTATATTTGCATTGGGATGTATGCTAGCAATTATGAAGTAAAACTTTCATTCTTTCATATTATCTAACAATTGCCAGCATATATCCAATCATATCTACTACCTAAAGTGCGATATAGGAGCTATCTTTCAGAATATGTACTTTTTGCCCATTACAGTTGACTACTTTGTTCTGTGATGAAAAATAAGCCATGTTGACATAATTGGAATTTTTAATATGTGAAGTGTAAGTCTGGAAAAGCTCTGATGAAAATCTGCCATAAGAGGCAAGAGCTCGGCCACCCATATATTATGGCCAAAAGTAATGGTGACGAGTGCATGTTTCTACTTTTGCCCTTGGTTTTTGGACCATGTGGCGAATCATGAATCATGTTGGCATATTAAGATTATATGCTGTGGGTATACGTGGAGCCATGTTTGCAGAATTTAATGAATATCCACAAATTTAGTAAAATTAGCTCCTCCCTTGATTAAGAGTATAAATAAATATGATCAAATCTGATAATTTTAGAACCTTTAATATATCAATGTCCTCACAGTTATGAAAAATCTGATTTAGCATTATTATGCATGGAAAACTTCATCCTCAAAGTTGATGTTTAAACCTTTTATTTGTGTGTCTGATTATACCGACCACAACATTTTATCTCTGGAAACAAATCAACATATTTCATTTACAATTAAATACTAATTTTCTTCTCACTTATTTTCTAAAATCATATTCAAATCTAATTGTAAGATTTGTTGTCACATTAAAATCTGAATCTTCCTTAATATTTAAAAATTACGAACTAGAAAATCAAAAAATAAGAATATTTTATTTAAAACATACTTTTTCCTGATAAAAAAGTTTGTTATTCCTACATAAGAAAGTGTTATATTCTGAATTTAACGTAAAACTAGAAGATTTTAGTATGCACTAAAATGGCAAGCCCACCTTCTAATTTAAAATCTTTATATTGTAAATTTGTTTAGGGTCTTTTATTTAGATAGAAAAATAATATTAAGAAAATAACTAAAGAAAATTGAGTTCTTACTCACCGTTAGGAGTTGACCATGTTGACCATTAGTCATGATAGTTTTATATAATTTTGAGACTTTTGATAGTTTGTTGCGAAAAAGAGAAATATTTTCATAGTTTTTTAGAACTAAGCCTAAAGTAAAATAGTAGAAGATAAGTATGAAGTTTTATTTCTACTAAATCTTAAAATAAATTGAGTTTTTACATTGGGAAGATTAGGTTGGGTGTGATATCGGAGGTGCCTCTTTCTGTTGAAACCTTAATAGGGGCATGTGCTTCCCACAAGTCATAAGCTATGTCCGCCACTGCTTTTATTTTTAAAAAAACATGGCTTAAATGCAGGAAATCTCCTCATGTTTGGCCCAAAAGCAGAAAACCCCCAAAACATCTTAAAATCTTCACTTTGCCCCTTAATCGTCAGATTTTCCATCCAAAAATACTTGATCGAAATGCCAAAAAGAACAGAAGTAGCGTTTAGAGGAAGTCAGAGGTATTTTCGTCAAGTCATGAAAATTTTGGATGAAAAATTTAATGGAAGTTGAGTGAGGGAGTCAAAGTGCGTGTTTTCAAACTTTAGAGGAGTTTCACGCTTTTGAGCCAAACGTGAGTGGAGTTTTCCACATTTAATCCAAAAACATTTAGTAATATGATGACCTCCAAGTAAACTCTGCAAAGAAATGAAGCCTAATCTTCATGTGCATGAATGCTCGAGTATCTCTTTTTCTCCTTACTTTTCTCATGTCTATGATCTTGCATAGTTATGATAGTTGTCTCTCATCATTGATAGGACACTCTTTTGAAAACGAGAAGATAAAAACAGAAGGAGACATCAGTCAAGAGTCTAAACTAGATGGACTAGTAGAGGAATGTAAACGGATCGCATATAAGTGTTACCATATCCATATCTGGCAATTTAAATGGATCTAATATGGATACAAAGAGTTACCGGGAATGAAAATTACGAGACCGTATTCGGTAAATATTAGATATAGATATGGATATGAAATGAATATTAAAAAATACTTAATAAAGCAAAAACTATTTAGTTTCGGATACAAATACGGAAAGATATAGGTATTACCATATCTGTATTTGATTGCTATTGCCGGATGCAGACACGGATTTGGATAACCACCGGACATGAAAATCACGACCCATATTTGGTAAAAATCTGATGCGGACATGAAGTCCGCTTGAATTATCCGTTTCTATTCACATCCTTAGAGGAGGATTTTTGCATGTTGTAAACGGATGTAAACGGGTCGGATATCTGTGTAACCATATCCGTATTCGATACTTATTGGCGGATGCGAATACACAGGGACAAAACTAGAGTTAGCTCATGAGGAGGGCGAAAAAAATATATAAAATGACGGAGTCGGAAATAAAGTAAACTAGGTGTTTCCAAAAATAAAATGCTAGAAAATATTAAGGCGATTGATAGAATTTTACTAAAACAAAATTCAGAAATGTATACTTATGTGCATGTCTTATTCGAATATAATTTTTACTTTTTGAATATATTTATTATAACGAATTAAAGGAGTAATGTTGGCCTTGAATTAGAATATGTTTTAGTGAGATAACTATGGAATAAAATTAATTTTGTATAGAAATTTATTGAAAAGAATTGGTGAAAATTCAAATTTCTATGAGGATTTCTAGCCACATATTTAGGAGGTATAGTTAGACTTAACATAAGATATTGTTGTAATGGGAGCTAAAATTTAGGAAGTAAAGCAAATCGCTTCAATTTTTCGGCAACTTGGGGTCGATTTTTTTAATTTTTATATTTTTTTGGGATGGTGGGGGTGGGGGGCACCCCTAGCTGTCCATTTGGTTTCGTTCCGGTGAATATAGATACAGATAATGAAAACTACTTTCTGTATTTGAAAAAATTGTGATACGGATTTAAAATATCATAATAATTATATTCATACATAATTTAGTAAGTCGGAAATTAATTCGGATACGGGAACGGTAGAAATATGTGTTACCATATTCGTATCTGGTTATCGTTGGCAGATACGAATACGAATAGTCATTGGAAATGAAAATCGTATTGAAAAATTTCTATACTACTTTAAGATTGTATGTATGTACTATATTTGTATGCATGCTTAATCCAAGCTCTGTTTCAATAAGTTTGTAGAATTAGAGTCTTAGCTGTTCTCACTTCTAACATATTTCTTCTCTGCGAGTGCACGCGAGAATGAGATGAGAGTTTCTAATATCTTGTGCTTTGCGGATCAGATTAGTTAGGACTTTAGAGATGAGCTATTATATATTTTTAAGGTCTTTAAACCCGACCCGAAAGATCTAGGCCTGACCCAATAACAAATGGGGCTTTAAATATTGTATTGTTTATATCGTATATCGTATCAGAATATATTATATCGTATGATATGTATCGTATATTGTGAGAGACGATAGATTTTCTGATACAGCGGACCGATATGTATCAAAAACATTTCATATCGTATCGCATCATAAGATATGTATCGTATACATAAGATATTAATTACTATGATATTGACCTCAATGTTTTATCTCTGAAAACAACTCAGCCTATTTCATTTACAAACTAATTTTCTTTTCATTTATTTTCTAAAATCACAGGCAATAATTGTAAGATTTATTGTAACATTAAAATCTGAATCTTCCCTAATATTTAAAAATTACAAACTAAAAAATAAAATATAAGAATATTTTATTTAAAAGATACTTTTTCCCGATAAAAAAGTTTGTTATTTCTACATTAAGAAAGTGTTATCTTTTGAATTTAATGTAAAACTAGAAAATTTTAGTATATACTAAAATGGCAAGTCCATCGTCTAATTTAAAATTTTATATTGTAAACTTGTATACGGTCTTTTATTTAGATAGAAAATTCATATTAAGAAAATAACTTAAAAAATTGAGTTCTTACTCACCGTTAAGAGTTGACCACGTTGACAATTAGTCATGATAGTTTCTCATAATTTTGAGACTTTTTGATAGTTTTTTAGAATTAAGCCTAAAATAAAATAATAGAAGATAAGTATAAAGTTTTATTCCTATTAAATCTTAAAATAAATTGAGTTTTTACATTGGGAAGATTAGATTGGGTGTGATATTGGAGGTGCCTCTTTTTGTTGAAACTTTAGTAGGGGCACATGCCTTCCACAAGTCATAAGCTGGGTCTGCCACTGCTTTTATTTTAAAAAAAAACATGGCTTAAATGCCGGAAACCTCCCTCACGTTTGACCTAAAAGCAGAAAACCCTCCAAACGTCTAAAAATCTTCATTTTGCCTCCTACTTAACCGTCGTTAGATATTCCATCAAAAAAATTGCATGACTTGATCAAAATGCCAAAAAGAACAAAAGTAGCATTTAGAGGAAGTCAGAGATATTTTCGTCAAGTCATGAAAATTTTGGATGAAAATCTTAATAGAAGTTAAATGAAGGGGCCAAAGTGCAGGTTTTCAAACGTTAGAGGAGTTTTACGTTTTTGAACCAAACGTGAGTAGGATTTCTTTCATTTAAGCCAAAAACATTTAGTAGCCTGATGACCTCCAAGTGAACTCCGCAAAGAAATGAAGTCTAATTTTCATGTGTATGAATGCCCAAGTTTCCTCTCTTTTTATCCTCTTTTCTCATGTTTATGCTCTTGTGTGGTTATGATAATTGTGTCTTTCATCATTGATAGGACACTCTTTTGAAAACGAGCAGATAAAAACAGAAGGAGATATCGATCAAGTGTTTGAGCTAGGAGGACTAGTAGAGGGTTGTAAACGGATCAAATATAGGTGTTACTATATCCATATCTGGCAATTTAAACGGGTCTAATGCGGATACAAAGAGTTATCGGAAATGAAAATTACGATACTGTATTTGGTAAAAGTCGGATGCAGATATGGATATGAAATGAATTAAAAAAATTACTTAATATAGGAAAAAAACTATTTGGTAGATACAAATACGGAAATATATATGTGTTACCATATCTGTATTTGGTGGCTATTGTCGGATGTGGATACAGATTTGGATAACCATTGGAGATGAAAACCACAATCCGTATTTGGTAAAAATCTGATGCCGACGTGAAGTCCGCTTGAATTATTTGTTTTCATTGACACCCATAGGGGAGGATTTTTGCATTTTATAAACGGTTGTAAATAGATCGGATATGGTGCAACTATATCCGTATCTGAAATTTGTTGGCAAATGCGAATACGCAGGGACGAAACTAGAGTTAGCTCATGAGTGGGGCGAAAAAAGATATGTAAAATGACGGAGTCAAAAATAAAGTAAACTAGGTGTTTCTAAAAACAAAATGCTAGAATAATATTATGACGGTTGTTAGAATTTTACTAAAACAAAATTCAGAATTGTATACTTATGTGCATGTCTTATTCAAATATAATTTTTACTTTTCGAATATATTTATGATAACAAATTAAAGGAGTAATGTTGGCCTTAAAATTAGAATATGTTTTAGTGAGATGACTATGGAATAAAATTAAATTAAACTGTGAACATGGATACGGATAATGAAAACCACTATTTGTATTCGAAAAAAATGTGATACAAATTTAAAATATCATAATAATTATATTCATACATAATTTTGAAAGTCAGATATTAATTCGGATATGGAAATGGTAGAAATATATGTTTTACCATATTTCTATCCGGTTATCGTTGGCAGATACGAATATGAACAATCATTGGAATTGAAAATCTTATTGAAAAATTTCTATGCTACTTTAAGATTCTACGATATTCACTATATTTGTATGTATGCTTAATCCAAGCTTTGATTGTTTCAATAAGTTTGCAGAATCAGTGTCTTGTTGCATATTTGCTGTAGTGGTTGACTGCAGTTTCTTACCCCTATTTTCCAGGCTACTCATTAGAAAAAATTTATGGATGACAGCGACAACAGCAGTATCATGTTGTTACTGCAAAGCTCGTGAATAAAATGCATGAAGTTCTATTTCTTGTTTATGTTAATCGCTCCAATCACTCCATCAGCAGACACAGAAAATCATCAATGTGAGTTTAAACATGTTTAGAACTCCATGATTTTCCTGTTATGGAACACACACCAGTTCCATATGATGGCTTGTTGATTAGTATGCTTTGCTTTCTATTTGAGAATCTTGCAATATTACATCAAATCAAAACATCATTGTAGCATTGTTCTTACAAGGAAGGGTGTTCTACTATGACATTGGGACATAGGTTCCCTGTGAAATCCTCTGCACCAGATAGAAGACACACTTTCTAAAGAAAAAATCTTAACTCGTACATCTTTTACCGATGTGCACATATATTTAGCCGGCCTCAATAAGGCGCCAAATGTATATATTTGCACCATTGTGTGCAATTGAAACTTCAGTGAGGCATGTTTGTTTAACTACTAAGTATGAAGCAAGTCTGTGGATTCGGATAGAATCTATGCAAGTATTTCAAATCAGAAAGATTGCACAAGTGGGTGGTAAAAAAGAAAGGCTGTGGATTTTTTTCTTCTTAAGATTGTACAAAGAAGTAGGCCTCGCGGGCATTTTGGACCAAATATGCTAAAATCTATTGAAGCGTCATCTCGTAAAACCCGACCATGTCATCTAGTGCTTAGCATATGCCATAAAGTCGGCACTAGGCTATGGATTCTAATTATTGATTTAATATATTAGTTTGAATAGAAAAAGGTTAGGCGCACGAGTGGTGGAGAAATAATTAGGAGACTGGATCCGCGAACAACGGTAAGTGTTAAGCAAGCAGATATATGTTTTGATATAGGGAGTGAAAGTATTATTATCATTAGCATTAGTATTTTAATTGTCGATGATCAGTGAGGTTGGATTATTTTAGGGGCAGCATGTGAATGTTGAAGGTTTCTCAAATAGATCTGAGGTGTCGATCTAATTATTGTTCCCTAAATTTTCATTTTCTTGAAAAATATTATATTCATAGGGTGCTTGAGGGAGAAAAGATCTGTCGTTCCTATTGCAACGGTGCATGTATGGGTATGGTATTATAATATTTTCTTGAAAATATTATTTTCACAGCGTGCTTGAGGGAGAAAAGATCCCTCATTCCTGTTGCACCGGTTTGGAAAACCAGACAATTATTTTTTGCTGTAATGACTTTCCATAGTTGCTAGGTGACATTATACACAACACATCAACGGATTCTTGAATCTCGTCGTTTTTCTTTTCTTATTTATTTTGGGGACCTAATTAATCTTGTAGGCGAGCATGGGGCTTGATGTATTTGCTTATGTGTGTTATACATGGATTGCGACTTAGAATATAAAATAATTGAATTGCACGAGGGAAGTAAATGGCATATCATGGGAAGGCTTGATCATTCATCTGAGTGTTGTTGGAAAGGGGACCGATGCATGCATCAAAAAATAATGTAGAGACATGAATGGCGCCTTTAATTAGGGTAAAACACCATCCCTTGTTGTCTCTGGGCCCTGGCGGCATTTAAGGTGGGTCCCACTTGCATGACTATCTAAATTCTGCTTTGTTGGATCAATCCGCAACGGGCATAATTTAACATTTTCCGGGCAAATTCGTGGGTCTAGATGTGTGTTGGTTGCATGGTTAGACTTATGTGCCAGTTCAAGTAAAGATAATACTAATAATAATAATTCTGAGATGGAAGGGATACTTTTTACTGATGCAAAATTGACAGCTTTCTGACAACTAAACATTTCATAACCTGAGATGAATAACGGTCATGACGTCTCCAAGTTTTGCACACCTCCAAGTTTAGAGATCACTCACTGTACAATGTCGATCATTGAAAAGGTCGACAGATAGTTGATTCTTAGGGCCATCACCGTATAAATTTTCCAGCAGCGGCCTTTATAATATGTGCCCTCCTATTAGAGATGTAAATGGATCGGATATGGAGCGAAAATAGGAGCTGCCATATCCTATCCAGTAGCTGTAGAGGATGTTATCGGAAATGGCAATTACTCTTTATATTTGGTAAAAGACAAATACGGATAAGAATATGAACTGTTAGAAATATACTCGATCAAGTAATAAAATTACTATATTTTTTGTTATCAAATTCAGAGATGGATCTGATATAAATGTTATCATATCCGTATCCGGTGGATTTGAACAATACGGATGGTCATCGAAAATGAGAATTATTGGATAAAAATACAGCACGGACATAATTGTTGTCGTATCCGTATCCGGTGCGGGTGCCTATTGACCGATGCAGATAGGAATACGAAAATGATCGGATACGGATACATAATTAGCTTGGATTATCCATATCTGTCTACATCCTGCCTCTCAGAATGCCAGCGTTGGATCTGTGCTCCAGTACATTGGGTAAGTTGTTACGTCATTTGGTAGACTAAATTCTAAAGCGACATATAGAATCTCTCCCGAATAAACAAATTGATTTTCTTATCCCTGTGTCTTCAAGATTACAGGTTTTACACTGACACCTTTTTAATTCATGAACACACCTGTGATGATGGCAAAATATGGTTGAAAATTTCGCAGACATAAAATAGATGGATAATATTATCTGTTTCTGATCTGAAATTTACAAGCTCATCTCACGCTATAATCGGCACCCTCCACATTATATGCTATAGGCCAATCAATGGGTCGGGTCTGGATCTGAAGCTGATCCAGACCGGCTGATAAAATCCAGGTCTGAACGAACCATCAGATATACGTGTGTTTGGATCTTGACCCGACCTGACCTAGACCAGTTTATTTAATGGCTTTATAAACAGGTAAGATCTGTGTCACTTGTCGACATGTTTAAACCAGACCCGTCTATTTTTTTTGTTCATATAAGTAATTTCCAGGTCATCTTGTAGTTGTGGATTTAAACTTCCAATTATTTTAGATGTGGGTTTATGGTTTTCATGTCATAGGAGTCATCAATCTGAACAAATAAGATTACCAATGTTCAAGTTAATTTTTTATCATCTCTCAATTTTGCAAATTTTTATAAACCAATTGTTTTTATCATCGGTCATGTCAACTAGACATGACAGATGTGCTGAGAGATGGAGAGATTATATAGTATATGTCATGTGAGATCCAAATCCATTTGTTTACTCTGTGAGTGATTCTAAATGTCTCCTCAGCTCTCATCATTATCAGATGTTGCATTTTGCTCCTTGCTGCGAAGTCATTGCTGTTGTGCATCATGTTTGCAAAGCTGCTCATAATAATAATTAAGGTCAGAACCCATGTTTTTAGTGTATAAAACTTTTTAAATCCATATGTTAGAACCGAAATATATCTTCGTATGTTTCATTGATAGAAAGATGTGTGTGTGGATCTAAAAATCATATTTTCTTTACCTAATTTATTATTATTTTGTTATTTTGAAAAAAAATTCTGCAGACCCATGGTTAATATCTTGTATTCCCCCCTCCCCCCTCATGAAATGGATTGGTAATTAACATTTAAGTTGGATAGTAGATGTGACATTTGAATCGAGCCTGCTCTTGTTTGATTCGTCTGAGAGCTTGTTTTTGTTTGGTTAGATTCTTAAAAATCCGGACTTTGTGTATAAAAATAGGCTCGTTACGCTAACATCCCAAACTTGAATGAGACCAAAAATAAATGAGCCAAGTTTGAACAAGTTTCATGTTATTAACTCTGGCTTATAATGAATAGACCGTATAATCTAATATACAGACCGGACCGAACCAAAGCAGACCATATCAACTCAAGAAACTCGTCAAGGAGATGAGGTGTGGCATTGATTGCCACATGATTTGGGTTCCCCACGATGAGATACTGCACTCATGTATCCAATGTATCTCTATTTTCATCATTGATTATTATTAAGATATATATAGATGTAAAGATTATTATTATTATATATGATCACCGTGGACATCATATTAATGCATATATGACACGCGTCCAGCTATTGGGCCCTCACACCTCATGCTTCCACGTACGCTGCCGATCCCATGCCCAATCCTTCATTCATTAATTCGTTCATGATGTATGTAATTAATAAGCTGGCCCTATATATTATCCCTTAATTATCAAACGCCGTCGCCGAATTAATCTAAAATTTATGTCCCTAATCTCCATGCACCAACGTGCATTCACCACGTGGTGTCCTCGAGCGATAAACACGTCTCTTTATTCGCGGATCCAGTAGTCTGTCTCTACTCGCCCGCTCGTGCACGCACGCATTGCTATTTAAAACCACCGAATTGAACTCAGTTCTTTCATCGAACATCGATAACAAGCAAGAAAAAAGAAGTAAATTAAGAACTAATTAACAACAATGGTTGTAGGATTCAACCGCTCCTTCTCTCTTCCCGGGTCTCCCCGCCCCAAAACCCGACCTGCTTCCCACCTCCGGTCCGTCAGCCTCCCTTGCCGCTCCCACCCCCTGGTCTCCCAGCTCGATGACGAGACCCGGTCCCTTAGCTCATGGCATTCGTCCCAAACCCGATCCGAATCCACATCGGCATGGATCTGCGACGGCCTCGTCCGTCTCGAGCTCCTCCACTTCTCTCTCAACGACCTCCTCTCCCTCCCTCAGAACCAAGAACCCCTCCGCCGCCGGTCCGGCTCCGAATGGACGGACCGCATCTTGGACGACTTCCTCCGGTTCGCGGACGTCTACGGGAATTTCAGGTCCGAGATCTTATCCATGAAGGAGCATCAAGCAAATGCTCAGATCGCCATCCGAAGGAAAGACGATGCACGGCTCGCGTCGTGCATCAGGTCAATGAAGAGGACCGAGAAACAGCTCATCAAGCTCGCTTCGTCGATGAAAGAGATGTCAAAACTCACAACAAAGCTCGCCAGCGGAGTAGAGGAGGCTGAGCTGGATGGGATTATCAGGGAGGCTATCAATGTGACCGTGTCCGCATCGGCTGCAGTGTTCTTGGGTATTGCCGGCGTTGCGTCTGTGGCCGTCGCTACTCTAACAAACAAGAATTCTTGGACGTCGACGTTGACAAGGTTAAGGTCGTCTTTGAAGAACAATGGATCGGGAGAAGAGAGCGAAGAGAGCCGAAGAGTTTATGCAACGGAGAGACTGGAAGAGTTGGAAGAGTGCATTGCGGCAGTTGCATGTAGGAGTGAGAGATTGTTCAGGTGTTTAGTTAACACCAGGGTTTCTCTCCTAAACATACTTAGCTGCTAATACAGCAGTTCCATCTATGATAACACTGCTTTCTATTGTGTAAAGACAATTTTGATGTGTATAAAAAAAATGGAAAGTTTTTTTTTTTTCTGATATAGGAACGGGTCATCTTCACGATACTATTCCGTCCCTTTTTACTTGTCATTTTGGAAAGAAAAAAGTGTCTCATTTTACTTGACGCGTTTGGAATAACGAGAAAATCATTAATGATAAAAATATCAATAAATGATACAGTACGAAAAATAGCATAGAAAATTAATTGCTAAAATTAAAAAAAGTGATAATACTTTGATGGCAGAAATGGTATGATTTTTTTAGTGGTGATTTGACAGTAGATTAATTACTGATATTAAGAAATTGATAATACTTTTCTTAATCGATGTGCATTCCTTTAAAATGGCAAGTAAAAAAGCACAGAGGGAGAGATGATTTTGGGGAAAATGGCTTCCTAGCTATGATCTAAAAGCAATAAGCTTAGCTTCTTGGTAGTATAAAAAAAACTTGCCGGTGGTACACAAATCACAAACTTACATGTTCCCGATTACTCCAATGTTGCATTTAATATATGTGTATTTTAATATTTCCCACTCTACCCTTTTCTTTATATTAAATATAAGGTCCACTGCTGCTTCCTCCTCTTGCAAATCTATTTTCTTGGTTTCGACAAATTTGTAGAAAATTGTTCTATCATCTCAATAATGTTAGAATATAAAATATATTCACTCAACTCTCATCATAACTTTAGAGTCTGGATGTAGTAGAAAGGATATTATCATATGGTATCTAAGCAATTCAGGTTCGATTATTACCGGGCACATATACAATACGGTTTTATTTAAATTAAAAATACCGTTACACAAAAACCCATATGATCTCAATAATGTTAGAATATAAAATATATTCCTTCACTCTCACCATAAGTTCGCAGTACTCTCACCATAAGTTCGGAGTTTGGGTTGGGTGCAGTGGAAGGGTACATTTTCACAAACAACTATCTCTCTCTCTCCATGTTTACTCATACTCAGCACTCTCCATATCAAACTCTTAATTTAGAACTAGTGTTGTTGCTAAATAGATTAAGGGACTTGCTATCAATGACCTTGGTAAAATAATTTGAGCTTCGTCAATACAATTGAAAGTAAATTTTCATCAAAATATTTCTAAAAAGCTACAAAATATAACCGTTTATATTTTATTTTCTAAAAAGCTACAAAATATAATTTCTTTGTATACTAATTATTCTTAGTTTCTATTTGCATACAGATGAGAAGCATAAGAATTGATTATTCAAGAAATTTTAAGTAGCTTAGTCTTTTCTATAATCATGGGATTTTAGTTTATGCTTCATGTGTTTTGCTTCATCTCCTGAAGATGTAATTTTGCATACTTGTCTTCGTTCATGTTCATGTGTTTACTAACAATTTGTTTGATATGTGATACTCTTTTGCTACTTTTAGATGGTTTTCAGCAACTTTTAAAAATAATTAAATTAATAAGTGATTCATTCTGGATTTTGTTTTTGTTATATTCTATAGATTTTTAGCATATATAACAGCTATATGCCTATATGTGTTGGATATAGTGCCCTTAAAGTACATTATTGGATCGCAGGCACGTGATTGCAGTGATTGAGGGAGGACCTATGCCGGCAGGACAGTCTTACTCAAGATGATAGTATGCTATCTGGTTTATCTTTATCATCGTGTACAGTTTTAGGTGACCTTACAGATCACTATTACACATTGATAGAGCCCTCAGGATTCTTGCTTGACTACCAGCAGTATGATGGCGATCATATACGTGGGAGCTGGGATCTATAAGCACATCCTTAAAAGGTCCCTAGTCGAGAGAGTTTCGAGACAGGGTATCGATACTCCAGAGTAGACTAGTGTATACGGATCGAGATCCCGACGAGGAGTGGTGGCTGGTCTCACAAGCCATTGGTGTCAGTTGGTTCACCTAAGACGTGTACAGGTGCTCATTGGGTTATGAGTACACCGGACAGGACTCGCCGGGAACATGCTAGTTGGTTTTATACCTAGCGTCAGATAGCAGTTCCCTGGTGATATGTGTACAGGTTAGTTCATCGACCTGAGATCGTCATTTGTCTCATGTGAGTTCCCACTGTGCTTTGATTACTATCCTACCACGGCTCAAAGGAGTCGTGCAAACAGATTTTAGTTGGGTACAGTCCCGAACCACATGGAGGCAGTGAGCGGATTGGCAGGGGTTTCGTCTCTCCCGGTATTGGGGGTGAGATCGCGCTGTGTCTAGGAGAGTCATTACATGAAGTCCTTGGCCAAGGCAGGAGATTTACTTGTAGATATTCCAGTAGTATCTCAGGGTGTTCTGGGCTACACTCCGACACGACTTGTACCGCTTTTTGGGGTTTGACTTTTACCAACCCCCTAGGCCTGACATGCGATACTCATAGACGAACGGACCGGACTGTATGAATATTGTCACTGACAGGCTCAGTAGGGTGTCAGGATGAGTTCGCTCATCGACCTCCCTTTTGGTCAATACCTGGTAGCCCGTTACGTACGGCTAGTACCACTAACATGCTAGTGGTTAAATCCACAGCTAAAGTATTGATGAGTCTTTAGAGTCCCCCACAGACAGTTTCTCAAGTTTCGGGCGAAACGTTGTAGAGGCCGTATGGTATTATGGCAGGGTTCGATCATATACGTGCAATAGTGCACGGATCATGATCGGACGAATCATACTAGTGGGCTTTGGTTTAAGCCGGATCCTAGTATTAGATTTGTTGGATTACTTTAGTCTCATCGTATTCGCATTCAGTCGGAATGCGTGCAGGTATGTATATACAGGCGATGTGTATTCTTGTGATCCGTCACGAGTTTACTTTAGATGTTGCCATATTTTTTTATTGTTGTAAACATTTGGATTAATGTTTACAAATGGAAATAATGAGCTCAAGGTCATGATTAGGAGCATTAATTGTGACGCATGCACAAGTGATGACTCATGATCTCTTTCTTTGTGCATATGTCACATTATTGATCGATTTAAGTGTTGAAATTGTTAGTTGTATGTATGCCCTAGAGGTCAGTATTGTACAGATGATGTATATTATATTGGATGCTTGGACATATATAGAGAGGACTTTCTTGCTCGATATGATAGTATGCTATCTGGTTGCTCTTTATCTTAACATGTATACTTGTCTGTTGATACTGTCTTATGGTTACATGTTGGTAAAGCCCTTAGGATGTGTATTTGACTACCTGGACTATGATGCAGATCATACTAGTGGGGACAGAGTAGTCCATAAGTACATCCTTTAAAGTTCCTAGTCATAGGTGTATCGAGACAGGGCATCGATATACCAAAGTAGACTAGCGTATACGCTTCTCGACCCATGAGATGGGCGATGGATGATCCCATATCCATTGGTGTTTGACATCAGAGATGGTATACGGGTGCTCAGTGGAGAATGGGTACACTGGACGGACTCGCCGAGAACTCCCAGATGGTATTATACCTCACGTCAGATGGCAGTTCTCTGGTGACACTTGTGCAGGTTAGTCTGTAGACCCGAGATCGTCATAGAGTCTTGTGTGATTCCCACTGTGCTTTGATTTCCAGCTTACCACATCTATGAGGGCGTGCAAAATGGTTGTTTTTGGGTACAGTCCCAAGTCACATGGAGGCAATGAGCGATAGGAGGGGTTTCGTCTCTCCCGGTATTGGGCGTTGATGTTGCGCTGTGCTCGATTGGCCATAACAGGGAAGTCCCTGGCCATGGCTGATTTAGAGATTTACTGGTAAGTGTTACCAGTAGTTTCTCGACCCGTTATGAGCCTCACATCGGCACGACTTATCGGTTATTGGGGTCTGACGATTACCACCCCTAGACTTGATATGCGACATATCGGACGAGGAGACCGGACTGTACAGGAAGTGTTACCGGCAGGCTTTTACAGGAGTTAGAGCGGGCTTGCTTGCTGATCTTCTGATCGCTCAATGCCCGGGTAGCCGTTATGTCCAGCTAGTACCGCTGACGGCTTGTGGGTGCTTGATGTGATCATCACCTACTGCCGGCGTATTGATGAGTCTTTAGAGTCCTACATAGAGGTTTTACTGGCTCAGGCAAAACGAAATAGGAGCGCGTATGTGATATGTGTGTGACCGAGAATAATGCGTGTATGTGATACCGTATTCTATTCTCGTGACTTTTTGTATCGGTCGGTTATATATGATATTGCCGGGTTATCGAATCAAGTGTTGATTCGATAAGTCGATACAATGGATGTTAGTCGGTTATATGAGATATGACCGGATTATTAAGTCAAGTGTTGATTTATTAATTTAGTGTATAATTGTATATTAGATATACTAGTTTACATTAACTAACACTTGTTCACTTAAGGATTTTTCTCACATGTGCACAAATTTAATATATATGTGATATATATTAAAACGTGTTTTCTTTTTATCATGGTTGATGATACATCATACATGGGTGTGCAAGACATCACCATTCTATTTTTAAATGGTGGTTTATATTTATTTAGGGTAATTAAAAATTAGTGGAGCTTAGGTCAAAAGCATGAAGCTTGTAGAAGCTTGTGGATGCTTTGCAAAGTCCACTAACTTTATTTTACTTTAGATTTTTATTAACCTAACCATTTTGGATTAGCTATGGTTATGTCTCTACATGAGTTAGTATATGATACTCACTCACCATGGTTAGCTCTCTCACTTGATCATTATCCTCATCTTTTTCTTTTGTTCATCTTCTTCTTCTTTGAGCAAAAAGAAAAAGCTTGCTAGGATTTTAAAAAGAGAGTGAAAGATTGTGAAAAATAAAATTCTAAAGAGAACTCACTTCCTATTTCTCCATCCTCTACTAGACTAGCACTTTAGTATAGGGTGTTTGCTTCACTAATTCTCTAGTTAGTGAAGTAGAAGGTTGAGTTCGTATTCCCTCGATGTAGATCATTTTCGGCCTCGAAGACTTCAAGCAAGGGCGTTCATTCTACCTCGTGAAGCCATGCGAGAGCCCGGGAGGACCATGATCGCAGCGAAGGGACTACAACAAGGAGCCTTAGAAGTGAAGGACCGATCTACAAAGGTTGTATTTCGTATTCATTTAGTAGTAAATGTTATCTACTTGCATGTGAAACCCTAATTTTCTAGCAGAGATCTTGTTTAGGGTTGTTAGGCACGGCTAAAATTATTAATCGGGCATGTTTGATGCTTTGTAGAACCTTGTTAGAGTGCCTAGTAATCCTATGGAAATGATAAGAGAAGAGAGAGAGGGCAACCGCATGGTTGTGGTTGGCTCTTGTATTATTGCTCTCACTCTCTCATTTTATCATACAACACAAAAGAAAGCTCTTCTTCCTCCTCTTTCTTCTTGAGCTCACTATTTCCATTGATGGCATCATCTTCAACCTCCATCCATACACTCATGTGTTGAGAATCAATGGATGCTTGCGACAAAGTGATCACACACATTCTCTACATCGCCTTGGACACGTCGGCTAGCAAACTTCGTGTCCGAGTTGCTTCGGATGAAGCGGGAGCCCGTAAAAGGCTTCGAAGATGTGGTGCCCTTTCCGACGAGGAGACTGGAGATTGGAGATGCCGCGAGGAGCTTGGGAAGGTGGGTAAAGACCGAAGGACACGGATCGATCGGTATAGCCTTTCTAACACTTCTCTAGTTTGCTAGTTTCTGTTAATGGTTCGATCCGGGGTGAAAGTATACGATAGCGCCAGTTTCAAGTTTAAGAAAAAGTTTTCGTTTCCGCATTTTGGTCTCGGATTGACGGCCGGGGCGCTACCGTAGACTTACATGGTATCAGAGCCACGCCATTAACCTTTACTGGCTTGTTCTAACTTGTTTAAAAGATCGATCGAACAAAATTTCCGAAACCGCAATTTCAAAAGTCAAGTTTCTGTCGAATTTTTTTTGTGGTCTAAAAATTATTTTGGGTACGTCAGAAAATCAGGCAGGCTTTTCTAAGACCACTGTAGAAATTTGGAAGTGTGATTCCACCATAGCGCCGCGGAACCGCGGCATTACCCACGTTTTGGCCGCGGTTCCGCCGCGGTACTGTAGCTTCAGTGCACCAATTTTTCTATTGTGGTCTTTGACTTGGAATTGGGGTTTCTGGAATATATAGTTTTGGCCCAGATTATTTTGAGTACTGGACTTGTGCTTGGGGCCCACTTCGGAAAATTTTGTCGATCGAAATTTTAAATAAGTTAGTTCGCAGTACTTACATTACTATCTGTAACCGTGAATGTCATTCGAGAGGTAAATCTTTTCTAATTGCTATAGCTCTTTTAGACGGATTTGCAAACGTGACATTCAAGTTGATGTTCTGTGTTGTGCTGTGATATTGCGGATTTGTCGTGGTGGATTGCCTGGATGCAATGGTAGTACAGTTTGGTTATATTTGTACATTTGATATTGCGGGGCGAGCGTGTGACATGTGGACTGCCGTCACTGCCTGTTTGTATAATATTCTTTTGGGGCACGACCGGACTGAGGTCGATGTACCTGTTGTATATATTTTACTTTCTGTACTAGGATTACCCCGCGGTGGGGTACACGGATAGCCGGGTTCTAGAGGGAAACGGGCCCGTATCTCATGACTTTGAGACGGAGGGGGCTTCACTCTAGAATTGGCGGGCTATTCGCCGCACTCGTAGGGGGTACAGGTTGACCTAAGGAGGGGTGCTCAAGTTACCGGATTCCGTGAAGTGCTGGGTGGTCCATTCACTTTGTTGAAGGGGGCTTCCTCGCTTCAGGTTTTGGCGGGTAACTTGCTGTGTCCGTAGGGGTCTAGGATTTCATTGCACAGGCTATCCATATGACCAGGGAAACGTCGGGTTTCACTTGCGGCTCACAAGAAAGCCGGGGATCCCAGATTATCTGTATTGTTCTGTGATGCTTATTACTTTCTGTGATGTTGCATTTATCACGCCTGGAGCGATTATTATATATTGCTATATATTTACTAGTAGATGTTGTATATGTTTTACACCCGCACTAGTCCAGTCCCCGCTCTGTCGTTAGTTAAGTAACCTAACGGGTGATGACGGGACCCAGTGGCGAATGCGGATGGCATATACGTACATCATATTTTCGTTCTTTTGTGGTGTGATTAATTGATGGGACTGCATTGATTCGGATCAATGCAAGCTAAACAAACCTATTCTGATGTTGTTGGAACATATTTCAAAAAGCTGTTATTGCAAGGACGTTTTCTTTTGTTTTGCACAGTGGTATTCGGTTATGAATATCCAGCACCTCAGTCGACGAGGCAAGGGCCGAGATCCCTTCACCGGGAGTGACCCCTTGGACAGAAGTTTGCGTCAGGGTAATAACTTCACTGTAGCCGATTGCCGTTTTGCTTTGCATCGTGGTATTCAGTTGGAATATCCTGCATCTCATTCTACGGGGAAATGGCCGAGATCTCTTCACCGGGAGTGACTTCTTTAGCAAAGGTTTTCGCCACTATATTTTTATAAAAAGCTATCCGGTTCCTTCAAAGATATCAAGTTCATTACGTTAAAGGTTTTTTGCCAAAAACTATTCGTAGCCCTCCGTCATTTCAGACGGGTAGCACTTAGTATTCATGCTATGTTTGTTGACCTTCGTCAAGGCATAGTGAATGGTAGCTGCTTGTTACCTTTCTGTTGCATAGATGGACGCGTTGGTTTGGGACAGTCGTATAGCCTTGTTGACTTTCGTCAAGGGCTTGTACGGGTGGGTTCAAATTAACCTGGACAATGACGGGTAGAACTTGACATCTGACTTATGATTTGTTGATCTTCATCAAGGTCATAAGAACATTGGGTAAAAATCACATCGGGAGTTTCTAAAGAAACTGAAACTTGCCAAATATGTGCATACCTTCTGGAGTGTGATAACGTGAGTGGATTCCATCACGTTGTCATACAATGATAGTTGGATCCCGATTCCCACTGATGAGTTGTGTCACGCCCCGCTTCCCAAAATACGGAAAACGAGGGATGACTAGGCCAGCCATGCTCCTACGGTCAAGGAATCATCCCGCCGTAGTCACACTTCGGCTTCTAGCATTACATGGTAATCAGTAAATAAAGCACAGTGGTAAAGAAATCACATCACTAATTTATTACATTAATATTCCATTGTTCACACATTACAGATAACAAGAACAAATACTAACCAAAGTCAATCTCACGATCACTTTTATGGAAAGCAGTAAAGATAGGAAGTACACCAGACTATATCTCTGTGAACTCGAAGGGTAGATCCGTCTCCTGTGCTGGTCCTCCCGCGGGATCTGAGCATGCATACTCAGGTCGTCAGAGCGACACAATAACAATATTATTATAATAAGATGAAACAGGTATATGAGGTAATACTGGTGTAAGAACAATGCAAGTAATCACTATGTCACTATATGATGAAGAATATGTTATGTGTCCCTATCGGTCTTTAGGTCATGTTTGAAATCGTATAGTGGAAGGAGAATCATGTTTAACAGGAGCCTCGTACATACTCGAGACAACGGCCCACATGCCCGGGACATAACCCTGTCAGCCGGATCGCTAGATCCTACCCTACATGTATCAGTATCACGGTTCGAATGATCATCCTCTAAACACGGTCCCACTAAATACGATACTCTTTCCACTTTGATTTCCCCTTTTTCCCTAGGTTCTCACTAGTTATGATCTTGATTTAGTCATGTACAAGTATACCAATGGCACGGTTTTATCACTGTTCACTGTATCAATCACTGTCACGAATATTCACTTCCCCTTTGGTATACTCGTCACTCCTAAACCAACATCTATCATGCACGATAATGCAATGTCCACACGCACTAACACTGAGTATATGGCAAGGGTATGATATATGTATGTATGCTACCAATAAGCTATGTATGTTATGAATCAACATGCATGTCATTAACTAAAATAAATTGCATAAATTAATATGTTAAGAATTCAGCAAAATGATACAAGTAAGATAAATAGAACACTCAGTCAGCAATTCATCAAAATTTGTTTCAGTTCAATCGGGGTTCCGGTTTTCAAGATATAGCTGTTTCATTTTAAGTGCTCGCGGCTGGAAATTCAGTTTCAGAACTGAACGTCCGTTTCGCGACACGAATTGCACCCAGTTGGGCTCAGAATTTAGCGATGTTACAGTTGAATGAAATCTAGGGTTTTCAATAGAGTATTCGACGCAATAGACGGATCCTCAATCGCATCTGTACGTTGAAAGTTATACACAGTTTAACCTCAGTATGTCATTTCTGAATCTGTTCTGGACAGTTATACGTTCTGCCCTTTTAAATACAGTTTAAAATAGCAAATGGCGATGAAACGGAATGGAACCACCAGTTTTGTTTAGCTAACAGAGTTATCTTTAATCTACTGTAGAGTTCCGTAACACACGACTTCAGGAAACACAGTGACACAGGTCTTGGGACAGTACACAATAATCAGAAACGCTCTGGACTGTAGTCCAGAGTCGCTTTCCGATCTAATTATCATCATAGTTACTAAACAGAAATCATTAGAATTTTACATAGGGTTAAAGTTCGTCGAGTCGGCTTCGATTTAAGCCCTCGAACTCATCATTCCAGTTTGATTATAATTTATGGTGATTTTATTCGCTTTCAGATACGGGAAAATTCTAGTTTTAACGGCATATTTGGGGTTATCAATTTTTGTCACTAACAATCGTATTTTCCAGCGAGATTCATACACAATATTTATCACCATATGGGCCAACAGAAAATGTCGGTTTCCGTCAAAATAAACAATTATTTCCATTGGGATCTAGCATCGAACACATAGGTCACATTATGTATCGGAAATCGGTAAATTCGTAAACTAGATGATTTAGGTTTGTACCACTATTATTTTAGCATGAAGCAAGTAAACACTTGCCTGGAAACGTCTCGAGGTCGTACGGCAGCAACGGTGTCACGAACGCGCGATGTACGCCGTGAAACGGATTCTCGCGAGCTTGGATCGAAATGCGGATTTTGCGTCGGCGTTGTCCGAAGTTGTTGCACAATCACTGGAGGTTGAGGAGTGCTTGCTGATCCTCTGCGAGTGTACTGGGGTCGACGACGGTCGACGGCGTCGCTCCGGCAACGTGCACGGTGAAGCTCACAGTACGGGGAGAATGTGAGTTTTTGGTGAGAGAGAGAGAGAGAGCAGTGGGGACTTTTGAGAGGAGGCGGAGGAGACACTGACGACGAGGAGGGTGTAGGGTGGTCGGCGATGTGATGGGGAGTTCGCCGGCGTCGAGGGTGCAAGGTGGCCGAGCTCGGTAGTGGGGTTGTGTACAAGGGAGTGGGTGTGCAGGGGATCTCGAGTTGATGAGGGTGTGGAGTTCGAGTGAGGTGACTGAGTTGTTGGGGTGAAGGTGATGAAGGAGGGGTCGGAGGAGGTTCGTCGTCGTCGTCGTCGAGGGGAGCGTCTGAAGTTTGCAGTGGGTTCTTGTGGGTTCGTGGGGAAAATTTTTGAGGGGTTGGAGAGTTTTGAGGAGTTGGAGAGTGAGAGGGAGATGAGGAGTTGGAGAGTGAGAGTTTGAGGGAGTCGTGGCCGAGGTCGTGGGCAATGGCGAGGGCGACGTTGGGAGCGTGAGGTGGGAAGCTCGGGGACGTGGGTTGAGGAAGGAAAACGAGCGGGAAGAAATGAGATGGGGAAGAGGAGGGGTTTTAACGGGTCGGGTAGGGTTTGATGGAGGCGGGCCGAAGGGATTGGGCCGGTTTAAAAATAATTCCCTTAAAAATGAAGTGGGCTGAAGAAAAGAAACGGCTGGGGGAAAAATAGTAAGGGCCGGCTTAGGGTTTTAATTTAAGGATTTATTTTAAAAGAGTTTTGAACGGGCTGAGGGTATTTTGTAAAGGGTTTGGGGTTTAATTTAGGGATTTTATATTTATTTTCTTTAGTTTATTAATGGTTTGGGCTGGGTTTTGATTGAATTTAAGTTTTAAATTTTAAATGGGGAATTCCAATTGGGCTGGGGTTTTAATTGGAAAATAAATCTAGGGTTTTGATTCAGTTAAATCTTGAATCTCGAGTAACCAATTACAAACGAAAATACGAGGAAAAATCAGGAGACAAACTTGATTAGGAAAATACATGAAAATTTTATAGCTGGGGAACGGGGATTTACATCATACCCCCCTTAACAAAATTTCGTCCTCGAAATTTAACAAGGATACAAGAATACAATGTACTAAACAAAGAGATGTGGATAACGATCACGGATATCTTCCTCCCGCTCCCAGGTGGATTCTCCTGGGGAACGACCGCCCCAAGACACTCGGACTAAAGGAATGATCTTATTCTTCAGCACTTTCTCTCTTCGGTCGAGGATGGTAGTAGGCTGCTCTTCGTACGATAAATCGGTATTCAAAACTAGCTCCGAATGGTCCAGAACATGTCTCTCATCCCGAACATATCGCCGCAACTGTGACACGTGGAAGGTATTGTGCACACCAGCTAGCGATGGAGGCAAGGCGAGTCGATAGGCCACCTCTCCTACTCGCTCTAGCACCTCAAAAGGTCCGATAAAGCGGGGACTAAGCTTTCCCCGACCTCCGAACCTGATAACTCCACGAGTAGGGGAAATCTTCAAGAACACGTGATCTCCGACTTCGAACTCAAGTGCCCTTCTGCTGGTATCTGCCCAACTCTTCTGTCGGTCCTGAGCCGCCATGATACGCTGTCTGATCATTTGGACTTTGTCGACTGTCTGAACAATGAGTTCGGGGCCCAGTAGTGTTCGTTCTCCCACATCATCCCAACATACTGGGGATTGACACTTTCGCCTGTATAGTGCTTCAAAAGGCGCCATCTGAATACTAGCCTGATAACTATTGTTATAAGAGAACTCGACTAGATGCAGATGGTCCTCCCAGGAACCTTGAAAGTCCAACATACAGGCTCTCAACATGTCCTCGAGCGTCTGGATCGTACGCTCGGATTGTCCATCCGTCTGTGGGTGATAAGCTATGCTGAAATTAAGACGGGTACCCAAGCTCTCCTGTAAGCTCTTCCAAAAGTGTGACAAGAATCTCGTGTCCCGGTCTGACACAATGCTGACTGGGACACCGTGAAGTCGTACAATCTCCTGCATATATCTTTCTGCCAGTAATTCTGTCGACTGTCCCACTCGGAAAGTAGGAAGTGTGCAGCTTTTGTGAGGCGATCGACGATAACCCAAATGGCGTTATTGCCCCTAGGGCTCCGTGGTAAGGCCGTCACGAAATCCATAGTAATGTGCTCTCACTTCCATTCCGGTATCGGCAGGGGTTGTAACAGTCCTGCTGTCCTCTGATGTTCCGCCTTCACCTGCTGACATACCAAGCACCTGGATATGAACCTCGCAATTTCCCGCTTCATTCCGTTCTACCAAAAGTGCTGCTTCAGGTCCTGATACATTTTTGTACTTCCCGGATGCACAGAATAAGCTGAACTGTGTGCTTCAGCCAATACTTCTTCTCGAACATCTCCCTTAGGTACGCAGAATCTGCTACCGAATCTCAGAGAGCCATCTTCATGTATAATCAAATCCGTTCTCAGTCTGGCTTCCACTTCCTCTCTGAACTTTTGCAATCGGTGATCATCCGCTTGTGCAGTCTTGATGCGATCCACCAGAGAAGATTGCACCTATAGCTGCCAAAGTTGACTGAGTGCGTTCGGCGTAACGACTTCAAGTTCAAGTCTCTGAAAGTCCTCAATAATGCTCTTCTGATCGGTCAACATCATGACCGCTGGCTTGCGACTGAGCGCATCTGGTACAACATTCACCTTCCCCGGGTGATACTGAAGTTCCAAGTCGTAATCTGCTATCAGCTCTAGCCATCGGCGCTGCCTCATATTTAGTTCCTTCTGGGTGAAAACATACTTCAAACTTTTATGATCTGTGTAGACCTCCACTTTCTCACCCAATAGATAGTGCCTCCAAATCTTCAACGCAAAGACTACCGCAGCTAACTCCAAGTCATGTGTAGGGTAGTTCTTCTCGTGGTTTCTCAGTTGTCGAGAGGCGTAAGCAACCACTCGGCCGTGCTGCATCAAAACACAGCCTAAACCCTTCCCTGAGGCATCACTGTATATCACCAAACCATCGGAATCATCTGGTACAGTAAGAATAGACGCCGTGGTTAACTTCTGCTTTAGTGTGTCGAATGCCTGGGTGCACTCTTCTGTCCATGTAAATGGTACATCCTTCCGTGTCAGCCTCGTCAATGGTTCCGCGATTCTTGAGAAATCTTGGACGAATCTCCGATAATAACCTGCCAATCCCAGAAAACTCCTGATCTCAGCCACTGACTTCGGCGTCGGCCAATCTCTGACAGATTCTATCTTTGCCGGGTCCACCGAGATGCCTTCGCCCGAAACAATATGTCCCAAAAACTGTACCTTGTCGAGCCAGAATTCACACTTGCTTAGCTTCGCATACAGCTTCTCCTCCCGAAGAATTTGTAGGACCGTGCGCAAATGTTCAGCGTGCTCTTCCCGGGTCTTCAAGTAGACAAGTATGTCGTCGATAAACACAACGACGAACGTGTCCAAGTACTTTGCGAACACCCTGTTCATCAAGTCCATGAATATTGCTGGGGCATTGGTAACACCGAACGGCATCACAAGAAACTCGTAATGCCCGTATCTGGTCCTGAAAGCCGTCTTGCATACATCCTCGGCTGCTACTCTGATTTGATGATATCCCGAACGAAGGTCCAACTTCGAGAATACCTTGGCTCCACTTAGCTGATCGAATAGGTCGTCAATGCGCGGTATTGGGTACTTGTTCTTTATTGTGACCTTATTCAGCTCTCGATAATCTATACACATTCGCAGTGATCCATCCTTCTTCTTTACTAATAGAACTGGTGCACCCCACGGTGAAGCGCTCGGCCGAATAAATCCCTTCTTCAATAGTTCTTCAACCTGCTTCTTCAACTCCGCCAACTCAACTGGTGCCATTCTATATGGGGCTCTGGATACTGGGGCTGTACCTGGAGTCAAGTCGATTGAGAACTCCAAAATTTGAGGAGGTGGTAGACCTGGTAGATCCTCGGGAAATACATCCCGAAAGTCCCGAACAATTTCTGGGACTGGGCTCTTATCAATCTCCATAGCTGTCATCTCCTTAGGCTTTGCTCTGTATTTAGCTGGTTCCAAAGATTCGCTTCCGCCCTTGAAAATAAACTCCGGGTGATTAGGAATGCGGAAGATCACACTCCTTGCACGACAATCGATAACCGCATGAAAAGTGCTCATCCAATCCATCCCAAGAATTGCGTCGTAACCGTCTGTCCCAATCAGAAGGAAATTCGCATAGAATTCCCTGTCACACACTACAACCGGGCATGATCTACATTCTCGACTAGATATTATAATGCCATTACCCGTATGAATTTCCCATCCCTTTGTTAGTGGTTCATATGGTATTGAGTGTGTATCAGTGAAATGCTCAGACAAGAAACAATGCGATGCTCCTGAATCAAAAAGTACCCTAGCTGGCAAGGAATGTACGAGCAGAGTACCTGTAACCACGTCTCCTGACGCCTCTGCCTGCTCGGCGGTCAAGGTGAAAGCCCGTCCCTGACCGCGGCCTGTAAAGGGTTGTCTCTGCTCCTGCGGCCTCTGCTGTGGCGGTCCAGAACCTCCTTGTATCTCTGCTCGCTCAGGGCAACTGCCAATCTTGTGCTGACTGGAACCGCAAATCAAGCACTGTTCCTTAGCACAGCGACAGTCCTTCTGGGTATGCCCACCTCTACCGCAATAGCCGCAAACTACTCCCTGTCTCTGGGGGCGATGCTGTGGTACGAACGGGCGCTTCATTTGTGTCGTTCCTGGCCTGTGAACCGGTATGGCTCCTCGAGAAGGCGCGTGGGTACGTGCTGGAACGACTGGGGGTCTCCTAAACTTGTTAATCAATTGCTCCTGAACTCTCGCCGCGTTGAGTACCTGTGCGAAAGTCTGTAAATCCAACGATGCAATCAACTGCTGCAACTCAAAACCTAATCCCTGAAGGAAACGTCTGGCCCTGGTGACCTCTGAGGCGACCATGTATGGAGCAAAATGACTCAAGCGGTTGAACTCTGCCGCATAAACGTCCACTGGGCGTCCATTCTGCTTCAAAAGAATGAACCTCTCCTCCATTTCTGTCTTGGCTGTGGAAGGAAAATAATGATCTAGGAAACACTCCTTAAACTTGCTCCATTCGATCGGCCCGTCAAGTCTGCTTTCTTCCACCGACCACCACGTACGGGCTTCGTCTTCCAATTGTATCTTTATCACGTCCACCCTATCTTCCTCTGGAATCCTGGCGGCAGTCAATAAATTTTCCATGTTCACCAGCCATTGCTCAGCCTTAAGGGGTTCAGCTAGCCCTGTGAATGCAGCCGGGTGTAACCGTCGGAAGTCTGATACTGTACCAGCCCTAGCATGATAAGCTGGTGGAACAACGCCCTCGGGGGCGGTAATGAGTTCGGAGGGTCCTCCTGCGGCGGTAATCACCCTGAGTCCCTCAGTGAGTAAATCTGTCTTCCTCTCCTAAGCTTCCGCGAGAGTGGTCAGTGCACTAAGTATTCTTTCCGTGCGGTTCTGAGAGCTGGAGTCCGAGGAGGGGTCGTTCGGGGACGCCATAACACTGGAAGATTCAAAAGGATAGGATCAGATTCAAGGATGGAAATCAAGAGTAGTGAAACAAGAATAACGTAATACAGCATAGTTAATGTTATCCCTTGATACTAAACACAGGCTCTGATACCAACTAAACCATGTCACGCCCCGCTTCCCAAAATACGGAAAGCGAGGGATGACTAGGCCAGCCATGCTCCTACGGTCAAGGAATCATCCCGCCGTAGTCACACTTCGGCTTCTAGAATTACATGGTAATCAGTAAATAAAGCGCAGTTGTAAAGGAATCACATCACTAATTTATTACATTAATATTCCATTGTTCACACATCACAGATAGCAAGAACAAATGCTAACCAAAGTCAATCTCACGATCACTTTTATGGAAAGCAGTAAAGATAGGAATTACACCAGACTATATCTCTGTGAACTCGAAGGGTAGATCCGTCTCCTGTGCTGGTCCTCCCGCGGGATCTGAGCATGCATACTCAGGTCGTCAGAGCGACACAATAATAATATTATTATAATAAGATGAAACAGGTATATGAGGTAATACTGGTGTAAGAACAATGCAAGTAATCACTATGTTACAATATGATGAAGAATATGTTATGTGTCCCTATCGGTCTCTAGGTCATGTTTGAAATCGTATAATGGAAGGAGGATCATATTTAACAGGAGTCTCGTACATACCCGAGACAACGGTCCACATGCTCGGGACATAACCCTGTCAGCCGGATCGCTAGATCCTACCCTACATGTATCAGTATCACGGTTCGAATGATCATCCTCTAAATACGGTCCCGCTAAATACGATACTCTTTCCACTTTGATTTCCCCTTTTTCCCCAGGTTCTCACTAGTTATGATCTTGATTTAGTCGTGTACAAGTATACCAATGGCACGGTTTTATCACTGTTCACTGTATCAATCACTGTCACGAATATTCATTTCCCCTTTGGTATACTCGTCACTCCTAAACCAACATCTATCACACACGATAATGCAATGTCCACACGCACTAACACTGAGTATATGGCAAGGGTATGATATATGTATGTATGCTACCAATAAGCTATGTATGTTATGAATCAACATGCATGTCATTAACTAAAATAAATTGCATAAATTAAAATGTTAAGAATTCAGCAAAATGATACAAGTAAGATAAATAGAACACTCAGTCAGAAATTCATCAAAATTTTTTTCAGTTCAATCGGGATTCCGGTTTTCAAGATATAGCTGTTTCATTTTAAGTGCTCGCGGCTGGAAATTCAGTTTCAGAACTGAACGTCCGTTTCGCGACACGAATTGCACCCAGTTGGGCTCAGAATTTAGCGATGTTACAGCTGAATGAAATCTAGGGTTTTCAATAGAGTATTCGACGCAATAGACGGATCCTCAATCGCATCTGTACGTTGAAAGTTATACACAGTTTAACCTCAGTATGTCATTTCTGAATCTGTTCTGGACAGTTATACGTTCTGCCCTTTTAAATACAGTTTAAAATAGCAAATGGCGATGAAACGGAATGGAACCACCAGTTTTGTTTAGCTAACAGAGTTATCTTTAATCTACTGTAGAGTTCCGTAACACACGACTTCAGGAAACACAGTGACACAGGTCTTGGGACAGTACACAATAATCAGAAACGCTCTGGACTGCAGTCCAGAGTCGCTTTCCGATCTAATTATCATCACAGTTACTGAACAGAAATCATTAGAATTTTACATAGGGTTAAAGTTCATCGAGTCGACTTCGATTTAAGCCCTCGAACGTATCATTCCGGTTTGAATATAATTTATGGTGATTTTATTCGCTTTCAGATACGAGAAAATTCTAGTTTTAACGGCATATTTGGGGTTATCAATTTTTGTCACTAACAATCGTATTTTCCAGCAAGATTCATACACAATATTTATCATCATATGGGCCAACAGAAAATGTCAGTTTCTGTCAAAATAAACAATTATTTTCTTTGGGATCTAGCATCGAACACATATGTCACATTATGTATCGGAAATCGGTAAATTCGTAAACTAGATGATTTAGGTTTGTACCACTATTATTTTAGCATGAAGCAAGTAAACACTTGCCTGGAAACGTCTCGAGGTCGTACGGCAGCAACGGTGTCACGAACGCGCGATGTACGCCGTGAAACGGATTCTCGCGAGCTTGGATCGAAATGCGGATTTTGCGTCGGCGTTGTCCGGAGTCGTTGCACAGTCACTGGAGGTTGAGGAGTGCTTGCTGATCCTCTGCGAGTGTACTGGGGTCGACGACGGTCGACGGCGTCGCTTCGGCAACGTGCACGGTGAAGCTCACAGTACGGGGAGAATGTGAGTTTTTGGTGAGAGAGAGAGAGAGAGAGAGAGTAGTGGGGAATTTTGAGAGGAGGCGGAGGAGACACTGACGACGAGGAGGGTGTAGGGTGGTCGGCGATGTGATGGGGAGTTCGCCGGCGTCGAGGGTGCAAGGTGGCCGAGCTCGGTAGTGGGGTTGTGTACAAGGGAGTGGGTGTGCAGGGGATCTCGAGTTGATGAGGGTGTGGAGTTCGAGTGAGGTGACTGAGTTGTTGGGATGAAGGTGATGAAGGAGGGGTCGGAGGAGGTTCGTCGTCGTCGTCGTCGAGGGGAGCGTCTGAAGTTTGCAGTGGGTTCTTGTGGGTTCGTGGGGAAAATTTTTGAGGGGTTGGAGAGTTTTGAGGAGTTGGAGAGTGAGAGTTTGAGGGAGTCGTGGCCGGGGTCGTGGGCGACGGCGAGGGCGGCGTGGGGAGCGTGAGGTGGGAAGCTCGGGGACGTGGGTTGAGGAAGGAAAACGAGCGGGAAGAAATGAGATGGGGAAGAGGAGGGGTTTTAACGGGTCGGGTAGGGTTTGATGGAGGCGGGCCGAAGGGATTGGGCCGGTTTAAAAATAATTCCCTTAAAAATGAAGTGGGCTGAAGAAAAGAAACGGCTGGGGGAAAAATAGTAAGGGCCGGCTTAGGGTTTTAATTTAAGGATTTATTTTAAAAGAGTTTTGAACGGGCTGAGGGTATTTTGTAAAAGGTTTGGGGTTTAATTTAGGGATTTTATATTTATTTTCTTTAGTTTATTAATGGTTTGGGCTGGGTTTTGATTGAATTTAAGTTTTAAATTTTAAATGGGGAATTCCAATTGGGCTGGGGTTTTAATTGGAAAATAAATCTAGGGTTTTGATTCAGTTAAATCATGAATCTCGAGTAACCAATTACAAACGAAAATACGAGGAAAAATCAGGAGGCAAACTGGATTAGGAAAATACATGAAAATTTTATAGCTGGGGAACGGGGATTTACATCATACCCCCCTTAACAAAATTTCGTCCTCGAAATTTAACAAGGATACAAGAATACAATGTACTAAACAAAGAGATGTGGATAACGATCACGGATATCTTCCTCCCGCTCCCAGGTAGATTCTCCTGGGGAACGACCGCCCCAAGACACTCGGACTAAAGGAATGATCTTTTTCTTCAGCACTTTCTCTCTTCGGTCGAGGATGGTAGTAGGCTGCTCTTCGTACGATAAATCGGTACCCAAAACTAGCTCCGAATGGTCCAGAACATGTCTCTCATCCCGAACATATCGCCGCAACTGTGACACGTGGAAGGTATTGTGCACACCAGCTAGCGATGGAGGCAAGGCGAGTCGATAGGCCACCTCTCCTACTCGCTCTAGCACCTCAAAAGGTCCGATAAAGCGGGGAATAAGCTTTCCCCGACCTCCGAACCTGATAACTCCACGAGTAGGGGAAATCTTCAAGAACACGTGATCTCCGACTTCGAACTCAAGTGCCCTTCTGCTGGTATCTGCCCAACTCTTCTGTCGGTCCTGAGCCGCCTTGATACGCTGTCTGATCATTTGGACTTTGTCGACTGTCTGAACAATGAGTTCGGGGCCCAGTAGTCTTCGTTCTCCCACATCATCCCAACATACTGGGGATCGACACTTCCGCCCGTATAGCGCTTCAAAAGGCGCCATCTGAATACTAGCCTGATAACTATTGTTATAAGAGAACTCGACTAGATGCAGATGGTCCTCCCAGGAACCTTGAAAGTCCAACATACAGGCTCTCAACATGTCCTCGAGCGTCTGGATCGTACGCTCGGATTGTCCATCCGTCTGTGGGTGATAAGCTGTGCTGAAATTAAGGCGGGTACCCAAGCTCTCCTGTAAGCTCTTCCAAAAGTGTGACAAGAATCTCGTGTCCCGGTCTGACACAATGCTGACTGGGACACCGTGAAGTCGTACAATCTCCTGCATATATCTTTCTGCCAGTGATTCTGTCGACTGTCCCACTCGGAAAGGTAGGAAGTGTGCAGCTTTTGTGAGGCGATCGACGATAACCCAAATGGCGTTATTGCCCCTAGGGCTCCGTGGTAAGGCCGTCACGAAATCCATAGTAATGTGCTCCTACTTCCATTCCGGTATCGGCAGGGGTTGTAACAGTCCTGCTGTCCTCTGATGTTCCGTCTTCACCTGCTGACATACTAAGCACCTGGATACGAACCTCGCAATTTCCCGCTTCATTCCGTTCCACCAAAAGTGCTTCTTCAGGTCCTGATACATTTTTGTACTTCCCGGATGCACAGAATAAGCTGAACTGTGTGCTTCAGCCAATACTTCTTCTCGAACATCTCCCTTAGGTACGCAGAGTCTGCTACCGAATCTCAGAGAGCCATCTTCATGTATAATCAAATCCGTTCTCAGTCCGGCTTCCACTTCCTCTCTGAACTTTTGCAATCGGGGATCATCCGCTTGTGCAGTCTTGATGAGATCCACCAGAGAAGATTCCACCTGTAGCTGCCAAAGTTGACTGAGTGCGTTCGGCGTAATGACTTCAAGTTCAAGTCTCTGAAAGTCCTCAATAATGCTCCTCTGATCGGTTAACATCATGACCGCTGGCTTGCGACTGAGCGCATCTGGTACAACATTCACCTTCCCCGGGTGATACTGAAGTTCCAAGTCGTAATCTGCCATCAGCTCTAGCCATCGGCGCTGCCTCATATTTAATTACTTCTGGGTGAAAACATACTTCAAACTTTTGTGATCTGTGTACACCTCCACTTTCTCACCCAATAGATAGTGCCCCCAAATCTTCAACGCAAAGACTACCGCAGCTAACTCCAAGTCATGTGTAGGGTAGTTCTTCTCGTGGTTTCTCAGTTGTCGAGAGGCGTAAGCAACCACTCGGCCGTGCTGCATCAAAACACAGCCTAAATCCTTCCCTGAGGCATCACTGTGTATCACCAAACCATCGGAATCATCTGGTACAGTAAGAATAGGCGCCGTGGTTAACTTCTGCTTTAGTGTGTCGAATGCCTGGGTGCACTCTTCTATCCATGTAAACGGTACATCCTTCCGTGTCAGCCTCGTCAATGGTTTCGCGATTCTTGAGAAATCTTGGACGAATCTCCGATAATAACCTGCCAATCCCAGAAAACTTCTGATCTCAGCCACTGACTTCGGCGTCGGCCAATCTCTGACAGATTCTATCTTTGCCGGGTCCACCGAGATGCCTTCGCCGGAAACAATATGTCCCAAAAACTGTACCTTGTCGAGCCAGAATTCACACTTGCTTAGCTTCGCATACAGCTTCTCCTGCCGAAGAATTTGTAGGACCGTGCGCAAATGTTCAGCGTGCTCTTCCCGGGTCTTCGAGTAGACAAGTATGTCGTCGATAAACACAACGACGAACATGTCCAAGTACTTTGCGAACACCCTGTTCATCAAGTCCATGAATATTGCTGGGGCATTGGTAACACCGAACGACATCACAAGAAACTCGTAATGCCCGTATCGGGTCCTGAAAGCCGTCTTGCATACATCCTCGGCTGCTACTCTAATTTGATGATATCCCGAACGAAGGTCCAACTTCGAGAATACCTTGGCTCCACTTAGCTGATCGAATAGGTCGTCAATGCGCGGTATTGGGTACTTGTTCTTTATTGTGACCTTGTTCAGCTCTCGATAATCTATACACATTCGCAGTGATCCATCCTTCTTCTTTACTAATAGAACTGGTGCACCCCACGGTGAAGCGCTCGGCCGAATAAATCCCTTCTCCAATAGTTCTTCAACCTGCTTCTTCAACTCCGCCAACTCAACTGGTGCTATTCTGTATGGGGCTCTGGATACTGGGGCTGTACCTGGAGTCAAGTCGATTGAGAACTCCAAAATTTGAGGAGGTGGTAGACCTGGTAGATCCTCGGGAAATACATCCAGAAAGTCCCGAACAATTTCTGGGACTGGGCTCTTATCAATCTCCATAGCTGTCATCTCCTTAGGCTTTGCTCTGTATTTAGCTGGTTCCAAAGATTCGCTTCCGCCCTCGAAAATAAACTCCGGGTGATTGGGATTGCGGAAGATCACATTCCTTGCACGACAATCGATAACCGCATGAAAAGTGCTCATCCAATCCATCCCAAGAATTGCGTCGTAACCGCCTGTCCCAATCAGAAGGAAATTCGCATAGAATTCCCTGTCACACACTACAACCGGGCATGATCTACATTCTCGACTAGATATTATAATGCCATTACCCGTATGAATTTCCCATCCCTTTGTTAGTGGTTCATATGGTATTGAGTGTGTATCAGTGAAATGCTCAGACAAGAAACAATGCGATGCTCCCGAATCAAAAAGTACCCTAGCTAGCAAGGAATGTACGAGCAGAGTACCTGTAACCACGTCTCCTGACGCCTCTGCCTGCTCGGCGGTCAAGGTGAAAGCCCGTCCCTGACCGCGGCCTGTAAAGGGTTGTCTCTGCTCCTGCGGCCTCTGCTGTGGCGGTCCAGAACCTCCTTGTATCTCTGCTCGCTCAGGGCAACTGCCAATCTTGTGCTGACTGGAACCACAAATCAAGCACTGTCCCTTGGCATGGCGACAGTCCTTCTGGGTATGCCCACCTCTACCGCAATAGCCGCAAACTACTCCCTGTCTCTGGGGGCGATGCTGTGGTACGAACGGGCGCTTCATTTGTGTCGTTCCTGGCCTGTGAACCGGTATGGCTCCTCGAGAAGGCGCGTGGGTACGTGCTGGAACGACTGGGGGTCTCCTGAACTTGTTAATCAATTGCTCCTGAACTCTCGCCGCGTTGAGTACCTGTGCGAAAGTCTGTAAATCCAACGATGCAATCAACTGCTGCAACTCAAAATCTAATCCCTGAAGGAAACGTCTGGCCCTGGTGACCTCTGAGGCGACCATGTATGGAGCAAAACGACTCAAGCGGTTGAACTCTGCCGCATAAACGTCCACTGGGCGTCCATTCTGCTTCAAAAGAATGAACCTCTCCTCCATTTCTGTCTTGGCTGTGGAAGGAAAATAATGATATAGGAAACACTCCTTAAACTTGCTCCATTCGATCGGCCCGTCAAGTCTGCTTTCTTCCACCGACCACCACGTACGGGCTTTGTCTTCCAATTGTATCTTTATCACGTCCACCCTATCTTCCTCTGGAATCCTGGCGGCAGTCAATAAATTTTCCATGTTCACCAGCCATTGCTCAGCCTCAAGGGGTTCAGCTAGCCCTGTGAATGCAGCCGGGTGTAACCGTCGGAAGTCTGATACTGTACCAGCCCTAGCATGATAAGCTGGTGGAACAACGCCCTCGGGGGCGGTAATGAGTGCGGAGGGTCCTCCTGCGGCGGTAATCGCCCTGAGTCCCTCAGTGAGTAAATCTGTCTTCCTCTCCTGAGCTTCCGTGAGAGTGGTCAGTGCACTAAGTATTCTTTCCGTGCGGTCCTGAGAGCTGGAGTCCGAGGAAGGGTCGTTCGGGGACGTCATAACACTGGAAGATTCAAAAGGATAGGATCAGATTCAAGGATGGAAATCAAGAGTAGTGAAACAAGAATAACGTAATACAGCATAGTTAATATTATCCCTTGATACTAAACACAGGCTCTGATACCAACTAAACCATGTCACGCCCCGCTTCCCAAAATACGGAAAACGAGGGATGACTAGGCCAGCCATGCTCCTACGGTCAAGGAATCATCCCGCCGTAGTCACACTTCGGCTTCTAGAATTACATGGTAATCAGTAAATAAAGCGCAGTGGTAAATGAATCACATCACTAATTTATTACATTAATATTCCATTGTTCACACATTACAGATAACAAGAACAAATACTAACCAAAGTCAATCTCACGATCACTTTTATGGAAAGCAGTAAAGATAGGAAGTACACCAGACTATATCTCTGAGAACTCGAAGGGTAGATCCGTCTCCTGTGCTGGTCCTCCCGCGGGATTTGAGCATGCATACTCAGGTCGTCAGAGCGACACAATAACAATATTATTATAATAAGATGAAACAGGTATATGAGGTAATACTGGTGTAAGAACAATGCAAGTAATCACTATGTCACTATATGATGAAGAATATGTTATGTGTCCCTATCGGTCTCTAGGTCATGTTTGAAATCGTATAGTGGAAGGAGGATCATGTTTAACAGGAGTCTCGTACATACCCGAGACAAAGGCCCACATGCCCGGGACATAACCCTGTCAGCCGGATCGCTAGATCCTACCCTACATGTATCAGTATCACGGTTCGAATGATCATCCTCTAAACACGGTCCCGCTAAATACGATACTCTTTCCATTTTGATTTCCCCTTTTTCCCCAGGTTCTCACTAGTTATGATCTTGATTTAGTCGTGTACAAGTATACCAATGGCACGGTTTTATCACTGTTCACTGTATCAATCACTGTCACGAATATTCACTTCCCCTTTGGTATACTCGTCACTCCTAAACCAACATCTATCATGCACGATAATGCAATGTCCACACGCACTAACACTGAGTATATGGCAAGGGTATGATATATGTATGTATGCTACCAATAAGCTATGTATGTTATGAATCAACATGCATGTCATTAGCTAAAATAAATTGCATAAATTAATATGTTAAGAATTCAGCAAAATGATACAAGTAAGATAAATAGAACACTCAGTCAGCAATTCATCAAAATTTGTTTCAGTTCAATCGGGATTCCGGTTTTCAAGATATAGCTGTTTCATTTTAAGTGCTCGCGGCTGGAAATTCAGTTTCAGAACTGAACGTCCGTTTCGCGATACAAATTGCACCCAGTTGGGCTCAGAATTTAGCGATGTTACAGTTGAATGAAATCTAGGGTTTTCAATAGAGTATTCGACGCAACAGACGGATCCTCAATCGCATCTGTACGTTGAAAGTTATACACAGTTTAACCTCAGTATGTCATTTCTGAATCTGTTCTGGACAGTTATACGTTCTTCCCTTTTAAATACAGTTTAAAATAGCAAATGGCGATGAAACGGAATGGAACCACCAGTTTTGTTTAGCTAACAGAGTTATATTTAATCTACTGTAGAGTTCCGTAAGACACGACTTCAGGAAACACAGTGACACAGGTCTTGGGACAGTACACAATAATCAGAAACGCTCTGGACTGCAGTCCAGAGTCGCTTTCCGATCTAATTATCATCACAGTTACTGAACAGAAATCATTAGAATTTTACATAGGGTTAAAGTTCGTCGAGTCGGCTTCGATTTAAGCTCTCGAACGCATCATTCCAGTTTGAATATAATTTATGGTGATTTTATTCGCTTTCAGATACGAGAAAATTCTAGTTTTAACGGCATATTTGGGGGTATCAATTTTTGTCACTAACAATCGTATTTTCCAGCGATATTCATACACAATATTTATCACCATATGGGCCAACAGAAAATGTCGGTTTCCGTCAAAATAAACAATTATTTCCATTGGGATCTAGCATCGAACATATATGTCACATTATGTATCGGAAATCGGTAAATTCGTAAACTAGATGATTTAGGTTTGTACCACTATTATTTTAGCATGAAGCAAGTAAACACTTGCCTGGAAACGTCTCGAGGTCATACGGCAGCAACGGTGTCACGAACGCGCGATGTACGCCGTGAAACGGATTCTCGCGAGCTTGGATCGAAATGCGGATTTTGCGTCGGCGTTGTCCGGAGTCGTTGCACAATCACTGGAGGTTGAGGAGTGCTTGTTGATCCTCTGCGAGTGTACTGGGGTCGACGACGGTCGACGGCGTCGCTCCGGCAACGTGCACGGTGAAGCTCACAGTACGGGGAGAATGTGAGTTTTTGGTGAGAGAGAGAAAGAGAGCAGTGGGGACTTTTGAGAGGAGGTGGAGGAGACACTGACGACGAGGAGGGTGTAGGGTGGTCGGCGATGTGATGGGGAGTTCGCCGGCGTCGAGGGTGCAAGGTGGCCGAGCTCGGTAGTGGGGTTGTGTACAAGGGAGTGGGTGTGCAGGGGATCTCGAGTTGATGAGGGTGTGGAGTTCGAGTGAGGTGACTGAGTTGTTGGGGTGAAGGTGATGAAGGAGGGGTCGGAGGAGGTTCGTTGTCGTCGTCGTCGAGGGGAGCGTCTGAAGTTTGCAGTGGGTTCTTGTGGGTTCGTGGGGAAAATTTTTGAGGGGTTGGAGAGTTTTGAGGAGTTGGAGAGTGAGAGGGAGATGAGGAGTTGGAGAGTGAGAGTTTGAGGGAGTCGTGGCCGGGGTCGTGGGCGACGGCGAGGGCGACGTGGGGAGCGTGAGGTGGGAAGCTCGGGGACGTGGGTTGAGGAAGGAAAACGAGCGGGAAGAAATGAGATGGGGAAGAGGAGGGGTTTTAACGGGTCGGGTAGGGTTTGATGGAGGCGGGCCGAAGGGATTGGGCCGGTTTAAAAATAATTCCCTTAAAAATGAAGTGGGCTGAAGAAAAGAAACGGCTGGGGGAAAAATAGTAAGGGCCGGCTTAGGGTTTTAATTTAAGGATTTATTTTAAAAGAGTTTTGAACGGGCTGAGGATATTTTGTAAAGGGTTTGGGGTTTAATTTAGGGATTTTATATTTATTTTCTTTAGTTTATTAATGGTTTGGGCTGGGTTTTGATTGAATTTAAGTTTTAAATTTTTAATGGGGAATTCCAATTGGGCTGGGGGTTTAATTGGAAAATAAATCTAGGGTTTTGATTCAGTTAAATCTTGAATCTCGAGTAACCAATTACAAACGAAAATACGAGGAAAAATCAGGAGACAAACTGGATTAGGAAAATACATGAAAATTTTATTGCTGGGGAACGGGGATTTACAAGTTGGTTTACTCCTTGGGTGATCCCGACTAATTCTTCTTTCAGGTTTGGAGGAGAATTTGAGGATACAGTGGGAGATTTCCTGATTAGATAAAGTGATAACCATTCAGATCTTGGTTAGAGTGCACGCAGAGTGTTTCTTTTCTCTCTCTCTTTGGCAGCGACCATTGCCCGACCCTGGACTATGACTCTGTGACCAAGATTGACCGAACCTTCTTAAAACACTGGCTTTTGGATTGTCTGAGTTGCATACCTCATTGCCACTCCTACTTTTATCCTTTTCTCCAGAACACCCCGTATTACTACGAACATCCACTTCCATTGGATAAAACCATCGTATGGCTATATACGAACTCGAAGGAACTTGTTCCAGATTCGAGGATGGTTTCCGGTTCTGGAGAAAATGAATAGGACTATTCAGTTGTCTTTTCCTTTTACCTTCTCTCACGTTGCGAGCGCTCCTTGGATTTGGATGGTACACCTATTACGCTAATTGGATAGTCTTCATCCAAACCATAGGCATGTGCCGAAAGGTAGGGCATGAGAAAAACCATTTAGCCTAAAAGGTGTACAGAAGGTATTAAGTAAAGACAAATAAAAGGGATTAGTAAGAGGGCAAAGTAAATTGCGACTGCTATTCACGACCAAACCAAGTATTTCATCGCCACTCCTACTCCACCTTTGTTTTTCTCCGGAACACCCCGTATCACTACGAAGATCCACAGTTTATTGGATAATCCATCGTATGGTTATATACGAACTCGAAAGAACCTGTTCCAGTTCGGGGATGGATTCTAGTTCAGGAGAAATAGGAATAAGGTTTATTCAGTTGTCTTTACCTTCTCTCGCGTTGCAAATGCTCCTAGGATTAGGAGAGTACACCCATTATGCTTATTGGATAGTTTTCTTCCAAACCATAGGCTGGTGCCGAACGGTAGGGAAGGAAGAAAACAATTTGGCCTAAAGGTGGTGTACAGAAGGTAATGACTAAAGACAAATAAAGAGATTTGGAGAGATGGCAAAGAAATATACGGTTACAGTTGTGAATCTGATAATGGAAGAGGCGTTATTAGGAATACCCGGATACCCCTTCGAAACATTTATATGTTTCAGTTTTACTGTGTATTGTTAAAAGAAAACTGATTTCCCAATTAGCCCTTGCTCCAGGGTATGTATTTACCAGGTTTGATTCTCACATCTGTATGGTTTTACAGATGATGAGTGGGAGTAAGTTATTAGGAATTGGGTGATCATCCTCATTATATCGGGATTCGTTGTAATTGGTGATATTTGAGGAAATCGCTTGGGTTGTTTGCTGGACGGCAAATATTTGGTTTTGAATATCCGTTGTTATGCACCAATTTCAAATTGATATATCTGTACGTTTATTTTTTATAAAGTGAGATATAACTTTTTGAAATTATGTCCATGACATTTACCTATATCAGTTGATGGTTAGGTAAGGAGCATTCAACAGCGGTGTAATTCTTCATAACTATAGTACAGTTTTCAACCTACGACGTACAGGGTTTGAGTTATTCAATTCAGCGGACTTATACAAACTATTGTATGTTGTCCTGTGTCCATTTGGACAGAGGGGTTGGTCCTCGTACTATATTCTGTTTACTTGTGACTTCTCTAGTTCTTGGACATGTGTTTCATAGAAATACAAGATTCAAGTTTTGAGAAGTTATAGGTATATGAATAAAGTAGAGAACCAGATATTGCAAGTATCAAGATTCTTCAAGGTGATCGAAGATGTAGAACTTGTGTATGGTATTCAGTTGATAGTAATGATTATGAGAACTTGCTTCTCTTTCAGGTTACTCATATCTGGATGTATTCCTAAGTTGAGTAATGCTGATCGGTCTCTCTCCATTTAGTTGACATGCACTAGAGACAGCTGCATGATTTGAATCTGGTTCCAATTAAATCAGTGCCTCTGTTTCTATATTGTATATAGAATAGTTCATATATTAACAATGTTAAGGTACGGGGAGTTGTCCGGCTTATGCTTAAAACCGAACTCTGGATAACTCAAGACGCGTTTCTGTAGTGGCTGTTTGTGGGTTAGCCCGGGCTATGACAAGGGTTGACTTTCTACCACCTGGAAGATCAATAGTGATATTGTTCTTGACTCGCCACAGTTTTGATAAAAATGGATTTTTTTTCAGAAAACAGTAGTGGGAGTATGGTAGAATTGGAAGTGATTCTAGAACCACAAACGATTACTGAAAATTTAATAAGAACCTAAAGATTCAATCTGGATTGATTTTTCATTAGCCACTCCGCAGATGTGGTGGGTAACCTCAGACACTCGAGAGGTACTTCGGTATGCTCAAAGACGGTGACAGGGAGGTTCTTGTTTACCCAGACTTCGCATTGCTGTTGTTCCAGACTGTGAGACCTGGCAGGAGGATGAGTACAACGTCGTTCTAAACTAGATTTAGAAGTGTACGTGTATATGACTCTGTCAGAGGGTTGTTGTAGTCAGTGGGAGCAGCGGAAGCATAGTGGACAAGTAGCTTATGTCTATTTATAGACTAAAGCGGATATAGCGGAGATAGATCATCTATTTTTGATGTGACAGCCATAGGTTTGACTTCATCAAGAATAGGGAATGGATCTGTTAAGAAGGTAGTAGGGTGTGATGTCCTGGTATTTGGATGACATACACAGAGTAGGAAGTTAAATTCCTATACTACGATCGGTTATACTTTGGTTGTCACACAGTGGTTTTTCCACAAAGGAATTGGATATTATATCAGACATTCTGGTTACTAGATCTATGGTTTTAGATCTAAATTTGGGAAGTGTCCCAATCTGGGTACTTAGACAGCATTCTGAAGGTTTTTAGAATGGACGACTCCTGGCATGGTGGTGTACCTGCAGGTGATGGAGTCACCCTCTCTAAAGGTGTCTTACAGACTAAAGGGGAGCGGGATGCGCATGATTGGCGTATCACTTGCTTAGGCTATTGAGTCAATCATGAGATGTCAAATACCACACCAGATGTTGTTTTTGCACTAGATGCAATAAGTTGATATTAATCCAATCCTGGAGAAACATTCGGAAGCAGTTTTAGAACATAAGTGGATGTTCTAGGGATATAATAACGACATCCTCCTTCGGGAGACAGTTATCATTCCAGGCTTCTAAGGTGACTTGGATGACAGAGTGACTGTCAGAGTTATAGTTTTCCCTCTGACGAGGGGCAGTAGTTTGGACAGGTGGTCCAAGCGGATACTGAGGGAGGCGTGGTGCAGGATACTGATTAAGTTCAGTTGAAGATACAGTCTAACAAGTTTGGATTTAGAGTTCATTTATGAACTGGGTCCCATCAGATATCCAAATATATTCTAAGACAGGTATTGCTCATTTCGGGAGATGGCTTTCTCCGCGAACTTGAGATAAAGAGAGACATAGAAAGAAATATCAGGGCGGATCCACTCACTGAGGCCATTCCTCGATCTCAATAGTTTTACAAACGAGCTTTGTGAGACTGATCAGTATAGGAGTTGGGTGTTCGGTATCACACGAGCTGTGAGTATGCGACATCGCAATAATTAGCCTTGAGTGCAAGTGGGGGATTGTTGGATATAGTGCCCTCAAAGTACATTATTGGATCGCAGGCACGTGATTGCAATGATTGAGGGATGACCTATGCCGGCAGGACAGTCTTACTCAAGATGATAGTATGCTATCTGGTTTATCTTTATTATCGTGTACAGCTTTAGGTGAACTTACAGATCACTATTACACATTGATAGAGCCCTCAGGATTCTTGCTTGACTACCAGCAGTATGATGGCGATCATATACGCGGGAGCTGGGGTCTATAAGCACATCCTTAAAAGGTCCCTAATCGAGGGAGTTTCGAGACAGGGCATCGATACTCCAGAGTAGACTAGTATATACGGATCGAGACCCTGACGAGGGGCGGTGGCTGGTCTCACAAGCCATTGGTGTCAGTTGGTTCACCTAAGACGTATACAGGTGCTCATTGGGTTATGAGTACACCGGACAGGACTCACCGGGAACATACTAGTTGGTTTTATACCTAGCGTCAGATAGCAGTTCCCTGGTGACATGTGTACAGGTTAGTTCATCGACCTGAGATCGTCATTTGTCTCGTGTGAGTTCCCACTGTGCTTTGATTACTACCCTACCACGACTCAAAGGAGTCGTGCAAATAGGTCTTAGTTGGGTACAGTCCCGAGCCACATGGAGGTGGTGAGCGGATCAATAGGGGTTTCGTCTCTCCCGGTATTGGGGGTGAGATCGCGCTGTGTCTAGGAGAGCCATTACACGAAGTCCTTGGCCAAGGCAGGAGATTTACTGGTAGGTATTCCAGTAGTATCTCAGGGTGTTCTGGGCTACACTCCGACACTACTTGTACCGCTTTTGGGGGTCTGACTTTTACCAACCCCCTAGGCCTGACATGCGATACTCATAGACGAACGGACCGGACTGTACGGATATTGTCACTGACAGGCTCAGTAGGGTGTCAGGATGAGTTCGCTCATCGACCTCCCTTTTGGTCAATACCTGGTAGCCCGTTACGTACGGCTAGTACCACTGACGTGCTAGTGGTTAAATCCACAGCCAAAGTATTGACGAGTCTTTAGAGTCCCCCACAGACAGTTTCTCAAGTTTCGGGCGAAACGCTGTAGAGGCCGTATGGTATTATGGCAGGGTTCGATCATATACGTGCAGTAGTGCACGGATCATGATCGGACGGATCATACTAGTGGGCTTTGGTTTAAGCCGGATCCTAGTATTAGATGTGTTGGATTACTTTAGTCTCATCGTATTCGCATTCAGTCGGAATGCGTGCAGGTATGTATATACAGGTGAGGGGTATACTTGTGATCCGTCACGAGTTTATTTTAGATGTTGCCATATTTTTTTTATTGTTGTAAACATTTGGATTAATGTTTGCAAATGGAACTAATGAGCTCAAGGTCATGATTAGGAGCATTAATTGTAACACATGCACTAGTGATGACTCATGGTCTCTTTCTTTGTGCATATGTCATATTATTGATTGATTTAAGTGTTGAAATGATAAGAAGAGAGAGAGAGGGCAGCCATATGGTTGTGGTTAGCTCTTGTATTATTGCTCTCACTCTCTCATTTTATCATACAATACAAAAGAAAGCTCTTCTTCCTCCTCTTTCTTCTTGAGCTCACTATTTCCATTGATGGCATCATCTTCAACCTCCATCCATACACTCTCATGTGTTAAGAATCAATGGATGCTTGAGACAAAATAATCACACACATTCTCTACATCGTCTTGGACACGTCGGCTAGCAAACTTCGTGTCCGAGTTGCTTCGGATGAAGCAGGAGCCCGTAAAAGGAATCGAAGATGTGGTACCCTTTCCGACGAGGAGACCGGAGATCGGAGATGCCGCGAGGAGCTTGGGAAGGTGGCCAAAGACCAAAGGACACGGATCGATCGGTATAGCCTTTCTAACCCTTCTCTAGTTTGCTAGTTTCTGTTAATGGTTCAATCCGGGGTGAAAGTATACGATAGCGCCAGTTTCAAGTTTAAGAAAAAGTTTTCGTTTCCGCATTTTGGCCTCGGATTGACGGCCGGGGCGCTACTGTAGACTTACATGGTATCAGAGCCACGCCATTAACCTTTACTAGCTTGTTCTAACTTGTTTAAAAGATCGATCGAACAAAATTTCCGAAACCACAATTTCAAAAGTCAAGTTTCTGTCGAATTTTTTTTGTGGTCTAAAAGTTATTTTGGGTACGTCAGAAAATCAGGCAGGTTTTTCTAAGACCACTGTAGAAATTTGGAAGTGTGATTCCACCATAGCACCGTGGAACCGCGGCATTACCCACATTTTGGCCGCGGTTCCGCCGCGGTACTGTAGCTTCAGTGCACCAATTTTTCTATTGTGGTCTTTGACTTGGAATTGGGTTTCTGGAATATATAGTTTTGGCCCAGATTATTTTGAGTACTGGACTTGTGCTTGGGGCCCACTTCGGAAAATTTTGTCGATCGAAATTTTAAATAAATTAGTTTTTAGTACTTACGTTACTATCTGTGACCGTGAATGTCATTCGAGCGGTAAATCTTGTCTAATTGCTATAGCTCTTTTAGACGGATTTACGAACGTGACATTCACGTTGATATTCTGTGTTGTGCTGTGA
Source organism: Agapanthus africanus (assembly GCA_030015575.1). Classification (NCBI taxonomy): domain Eukaryota; kingdom Viridiplantae; phylum Streptophyta; class Magnoliopsida; order Asparagales; family Amaryllidaceae; genus Agapanthus; species Agapanthus africanus. The sequence goes on along the minus strand of JASDDO010000022.1, from coordinate 860,223,966 downwards.
TATTACGGATTTGTCGTGGTGGATTGCCTGGATGCAATGGTAGTACAGTTTGGTTATATTTGTACATTTGATATTGCGGGGCGAGCGTCCGACATGTGGACTGCCGTCACTGCCTGTTTGTATATTATTCTTTTGAGGCACGACCGGACTGAGGTCGATGTACCCGTTGTATATATTTTACTTTCTGTACTAGATATATGTAGCACTCAACATTTAGCATTTAATAAATATATGTAGCACTTACTTTAAGTTTGCTATATGCAGCTATTTAGTAGTATATTTGTTTTTTATTACAGATATTTTTTTTTACAGCTGTAGTTACTGTTCATGTCAGAACATTAAATGCAGAAAGATAGAAAAAATCATGAAACAATTTAACTTAAAATAATCGCAGATATAGTACTTAATAGACAAAAGTAACACTTTGAGTGAACTTATTTTTATAAATGTAGTACTTTAGATAACAATATTTTTTATAGCGCAGATTCCAAGATACCCCCAGATAGCTGATGTGTAAAGGCAAAAGATAATATTGGAATATGGAAAAATACAAATGAGTCGGTGTATTAGAAGGAGTTAAACACACTGGTTTTTAAATGTAGGAATGCTTTAACAACTTTTTTAAGCCAAGAGATTTAGTCATGTTAGATTTTGGTCATGGGTTGAATCGTTCTGATACAAATTGATCGTTTATGTGCCTCCAAATATGAATACATGATGTGTTATCATCTAAGTGAAATTGATGAGAAACAAGATGGTCTTGAAATATCAAAATAGGATCCAACATGAAGCGAAAAATTTGTAACCGCTATTGTAACTGCTAGTGTATTTGTAGAAGGGTAAAAACCGGGCTGACAAGCATGGAAGAAGAAGGGAAGAACATTTTAACCGCTATTGTATTTGTACAAGGCTAATATGCTCTTTTTGTTGGGAAGGAGAGTCGATCCACGGAACAGTGCTTCCGACAAAACCCAAATCACGTAAAAATACAATCACGCAATTAAACGACGAAAGACAATATAAATTAAAGTGCAGGAATAAGAAAACAATCAATCACAAATAAGATAGATTTGTTAACGAGATTCACCCACCGTATGGCTAGTCCCCGGCAGAGCGGAATCTGCAAAAGTCTACTATACTTGAATCAAGTTTGCAAACAAGAACAACCCTAGAAGATTTCTCTCAAATCTCTCTATACAAATCTCTCTTGGCCTTTGCCTCTTGTGATGATACTTGTGATGGATACATGTGATAGATAAAAAATGCCTCACTCATAAGATATGCTTTTATATCACCTAGGACAATGTCACTATCTAACAAAGTCACCACCTTTCATTGTCACCACCTAACAATGTCATGCATGTCAAAAGTAGCACCTAACAAAGTCACCGCCTATCACTGTCACCACCTAACAATGTCATGCATGTCAAAGTAGCACCTAACAAAATCATCACCTAACATTATTACCACATAACAATATCATGCATGTCAAAAGGTGGCACCTAACCCTAGATTTTAATTTGCATCAATTTTCAACAAACTCCACCTTGATGCAAATTCATCACAATCTCGACTTGTCCCACTTGGAGTATTTTTTTTTGGCTTGATTCTCAACACTAGTAAACTTCACACGATTTCGCTGCTGTTCTCTCCTCATCAAATTTTCATGGAGAGATTCACCGTTCTGCAACAGAGATTCAGCTTATTTCTGTTTACAATTTTGGTGCACATATCCACCGGATTCTTTCTCCCGCGATCTTCTGTAGTGTCAACTCACCATCTTCTAACGCCATGCGTATGAAGTGGTACCGCATCTTGATATGCTTCGTTCGAGAGTGATATGTTGCATTCTTCACCAAATGTATTGCACTTTGGCTGTCACTCCACAATGTATTGAAGTCTTGCTTCTTACTCAACTCTTCGAGTAACCCTTGTAACCATATCATCTCTTTGCTGGCTTCCGTGATCGCCACGAACTCAGCCTCCGTAGTTGACAATGCTACCACTTTTTGCAGTTGAGATACCCAACTCACCACTGTTCCCCCAACTGTAAATACGTATCCCGTCGTGCTCTTCCCACTATCTCGATCACCCGAGTAGTCCGCATCAACGTAACCTTGTACATTTAGAGAGTCACCCCCAAAACATAAGCAGTGACTAGACGTACCCTTAAGATACCTCAAAATCCACTTCACCGCATTCCAATGCTCCTTCCCTGGGTTTTGCATATACCGGCTCACAACTCCTACTGCATGTGCAATATCTGGTCTCGTACTCATCATTGCATACATTAAACTCCCCACCGCAGAAGCATAAGGCACTCTTTCCATCTCGTCTTTCTGCTCTTGAGTTGTCGGGCAAAACTCCTTCATGAGTTTGAAATGTTTTGCTAAAGGCGTACTCACCGGTTTTGACTTGTCCATGTTGAACCGCTTCAAAACCTTCTCGATGTAGTCGCTTTGCGATAACCACAGCTTCCGCTGCTTCCTATCTCGAACGATATTCATGCCCAAAATTTGTTTGGCCGCTCCCAAATCTTTCATGGAAAACTTTTTAGCCATCATCTTCTCCAGACTTTGAATTTTCTCGAAGTTCGGACCCGCTGCCAACATATCATCTACATAGAGTGATAGAATGATATAGTCTCCATCCTTAAAAGTCTGAATATAGACACAGTGATCTGACTCACCACGCACAAATCCCGTCTCTAGCATGAACTGATCGAATTTGAGATACCACTATCTTGGAGCTTGCTTAAGGCCGTACAAACTCTTTCGCGGTCTACACACCATGGTTTCTTTTCCCTTCACCTCGTATCCCCGTGGCTGCATCATATAGATCTCCTCCACCAAATCTCCATGAAGGAACGCGGTCTTCACATCAAGCTGTTCCAAGTGCAGATCCTCCACCGCCACAATACTAAGGATCACCCGAATTGATGTCATTTTCACCACAGGGGAAAATATCTCTTGATAGTCAATTCCTTGCTTTTGCGCATATCCCTTGACTACCAAGCGAGCCTTGTACCGCTTCACACCATCGGCCTCATCTTTTATCCTGTACACCCATCTATTCAGCAACACTTTTCGACCCTTGGGTAGCTTCACTAGATCCCACGTGCAGTTCTTCTTCAAAGAGTACATCTCCTCGTCTATAGCTCGCTCCCACTGCTTACTAGCACCGTCTTGCGTCGCCTCTTCAAGGGATTCAGGCTCTCCCGAATCCGTGTACAAAATGAAGTCGGTCATAAGTCTTTCAGGTAGCCTCCTTTCTCTCGTAGATCTCCTCAGAACTGGCACATCTGGTTGTTGAACATAGTCACCATTATGTTCTTGAGTCTGATCATGCACTGCAGCTTCTTCCATGTTTTGATCCCCACTTGTGGGCACTTGATTGTTCTCTTGAGTTCCGTCTAACTCCACGAACTCATATACAACACCATCTTTGGCTTGCTTTTCTTCTCTATACAAGTGTTGCTCATCAAAGACAACGTTCCGGCTTCGTATTACTTTCTTACTTGTGTAATCCCATAGCCGATATCCAAACTCGTCTCCACCATACCCGATGAAAGCACACTTCTTAGATTTGGAATCAAGCTTACTCCTTTCTGCCTTATCAATCAAAGAATATGCAATACAGCCAAATACTTTAAGGTGCGAATAGTTGACCGGTTTACCCGACCAAATTTTTTCTGGAATGCCTCCATCAAGTGCACTTGCCGGGTTTCTGTTGATCAGATATATAGCAGCATCGACCGCTGCCGCCCATAAGAATTTTGGTAGATTCGCATCCAAGGTCATGCTTCGCACTCGCTCTAGGATCGTTCTGTTCATCCTTTTAGCGATACCATTTTGCTGTGGCGTCCCAGGTACCGTCTTCAACTAACGAATACCCTTTTGCGAGCAAAACTCCTCGAACTCTTGGGTGCAGTATTCCCCGCCATTATCGGACTTTAGGTGTTTAACTTTCATCCCCGTTTGGTTCTCCACATGCGCAATCCAGTGTTTGAAGATGCCAAACACATCAGACTTTTTCTTCATCGCGTATACCCATGTCTTTCGACTTGTATCATCGATGAACGTCATGAAGTACCGATTTCCTCCATAAGACTCCACCGAGGCCGGACCCCATACGTCCGTATGCACCATCTCCAGTTTCTTGGTCTTTTTTGCTACGCCTCCAATTTGAAATCTGAGTGCGCTTTGCTTCCCACAAACGCAGCTCTCGCAAAACACTAACTCCACCTTTTTCAGCCCCGAAAGAACCCCCTTAGCTTGAAGAATTTTCATGTTCTTCTCGTTGTGGTGTCCCAATCTTTTATGCCACAACGAAGTCTCCGAATTTTTCTCCGAACTTGCAGTCAATGCAACCGAGCCTTCACTGCTCCCATTGAATGAGTACAACGAACCGCTCAGCTTGTCCCTTGCGACCACCAACGACCCTTTGGAAATCTTCCATTGAGAATTCCCAAACGTTGTAGTAAACCCTTCGTTGTCTAGATGACTTGTGGAAATCAAGCTTTTCTTCAAATCCCGAATGTGACGAGCATTCTTCAATTTGATTTGACCACCTCCTGACGGTTGTAAGATGATCGTCCCCTTTCCAACGATCTTACACGATTGACCGTTTCCCACCGTCACATGTCCAAGATCGCCCTGAACATACTCGCTAAAGTGATGTCTGCCTGAAGTGCAATGAAAAGAAGCCCCTGAATCTAGGAACCAAGTATCCGCCTTTGTGTTCTCGCTCGCCGATAGACAAAGACCTTGTTCCCCTTGTTCTTATATAGACACCACATTCGCTTCTTTTTCATCCGTCTTCTCATCTGAGCCTTTCTTCGGAAGCCTGCATTCACTTCTTCTGTGGCCCTTCTTTCCGCAATTCCAACAGGCGCCCTGGATTTTTCCTTGAGATTTACCCCGGCTTTTAGACTTGCCCTTTTTCCACTTTCCCCTTTCCATTGTTCTGCCACGATTCTCCACCGAAAGTGCAGAAGTTCCAGAACTCCCACTCACGGATGATCTCCGCATCTCATCATTTAATATGCAGTTAACCGCATCATTAAATGTGAGAATCCCCGAGATAGAGTTGCCAACCGCCATCACTAGATTCTTCCAACTCTCTGGCAACGAACATAGGAACAGTAGGGCTCGAATCTCGTCTTCAAAGATGATTGAAACGGACTCAAGTTGGCTTGTCATGCTGTTGAACTCGTTCAGGTGCTCTATCATCGAACCATTCTCTACCATCTTTATGTTGAAAAGGTTCTTCATCAAAAATATTTTATTTGATGTCGATGGCTTCTCATACAACTTCGCTAACGTCGTCATTAGCGCCTTAGTTATTTTCTCCTTTGAGATATTAAAGGCCACCTGCGAAGTCAACGACAATCTGATCGTCGCCAAGGCTTTTCCTATCCAAAAGGTTCCACTCCTCATCGGTCATCTTCTCGGGATTTTCTCTTAACAACGGAAGATATAGATCCTTTTGGTATAGACAGTCTTCTAACTGCATGCGCCACCAACCAAAATTGTGACCATTGAATTTCTCGATTCTTATCTTATCCTCTGCCATTTTTCGTCTGTATCGCAGCAAACCCGACTTCCTCCTAGATCTGAACCAACGCCTTCAAAACTACACTCTAAGAAAGTGGGGAAGAGCACACAAGCGTCGTTACCCACCGTTACCTAGATTATAGAATCAAAGAACCTTAGGATCTCTTAACCTTGCTCTGATACCAGTTGTTGGGAGGGAGAGTCGATCCACGGAACAGTGCTCGCGACAAAACCCAAATCACGCAAAAATACAATCACGCAATTAAACGACGAAACACAATATAAATTAGAGTGCAGGAATAAGAAAACAATCAATCACAAACAAGATAGTTTTGTTAACGAGATTCACCCACTGTATGGCTAGTCCCCGGCAGAGCGGAATCTGCAAACGTCTACTATACTTGAATCACGTTTGCAAACAAGAACAACGTTAGGAGATTTCTCTCAAATCTCTCTATACAAATCTCTCTTGGCCTTTACCTCTTGTGATGATACTTGTGATGGATACATGTGATAGATACAAAACGCCTCACTCATAAGATGTGCTTTTATAGCACCTAGGACAATGTCACTATCTAACAAAATCACCACCTTTTATTGTCACCACCTAACAATGTCATGCATGTCAAAAGTAGCACCTAACAAAATTACCACTTTTCATTGTCACCACCTAATAATGTCATGCATGTGAAAAGTAGCACCTAACAAAGTCACCGCCTATCATTGTCACCACCTAACAATGTCATGCATGTCAAAGCAGCACCTAATAAAGTCACCACCTAACATTATTACCACATAACAGTATCATGCATGTCAAAAGGTGACACCTAACCCTAGATTTTAATTTGTATCAATTTCCTCCCCAAGGGCTATTTTTAATTGAAAAGTTACCACATTGAATGGATGTTAATTAGAGTGAGGTATTTAGATAAGTTAAGATTTTGGATTTTGGAATGAGATTTTTGAAAATATTGGTTTTAGAGTGGTGTGTATGGAAAACCCATAAAAATAAATTATCTGCCAAGACGAGGTTCATTTCGAATCCGGCTATTAATTTCGCTATTGAGAAGATGCGGGCAAATGTTCGATCATTCATTTCATAAAGAAATATTAGAAGAAATTCTTAGCAAATAAGCCCATTCTTGTAGTTTTGCCAAATCATCTTTCCACATTCCATATTTTTTTCCAAAATTTTATTTCATTGGATTATTGTATGTTCACTACATGGGGAAAATACATTTTAGAATTGTTTATCCAAAAACGTAAATTCTATTTATGCTTTAGTTTTGTTAAATTCTATAATCCTTTTACATATTTCATATACATATTGATTTCGCTGTATATAATTAGAATGCGCGGAATTAGATGTATAATGATATTTTGGTAAACCTTAAAATGCGTGTTATCAGTTTGTATGTTGGTTAAGTTTGCAATAACCATAGGCCAATAGGCCACTGATTAGAACCAATAACTAATTGAACAACCCCAATTAATACATCATTACTTCATACAGCGGAAAGGAGAAGCAGATTGCCTGTCCTAATTAATTTAACTAACCACATTAATATGCTAACATTAAAACAAGCCGCTAATAGATATCGCTCACAGATGCTTAGATATCGCGGACAACGGCATAAATAGATATCGCAGATAGGATTTTTTTATCAAGTAAAATCTGTTCAGGGGTTTCTGACGTGTGCCTCGTCGGGGACAGGGGTTTTGTCAGAGGGAAAATGTTCTTGGGGTATTTTGACAATTTATCCTATTAATTATTGAAAACAGCTATACTAGAGACTCACTTCCAGTGGTTGTTAATCTAGACTTCACAATGAACAGGTATTAGCAGTAGGTGCTAAGAAAGATCGAGAGATTTATTTTTAGGGAAAATCGTTTCCAGTTTGTAGAAATGACTTATTTTTAAACCCGTGTATTTTTAAAAATTATGAAAAATCCTAATACTTACAGAATTCGGATGATTCAAACCCAATCTCCTTTCGCAACTGCACATAAGATTAGTCTAAGTATTTTTGCAAAAACTTCAGGTTTACCCTGAAACTTTTTAATCAAATACACATAAGATTAGTCTATCAAAAAAAATTATACATATAATTTCCTCTCGCAACTACTATGGTTTGCTACTTTTTTGACTCTTTTTTTATAACTCCCTGTCTTTTCTTCTCAATCTTCTCTTCCAAAATTTGTTTCTCGGTTTTCAAATCTCTCATCTCTCATCCAATTCTTCCATCTCCATTTACAATTAAAATCCCTAATTTTCAATCTAATTCCCATATTTCCCCTATCTCTGCTTCCAATCCCCCCAATCTCTTTTCCTGTTTCTAGCATCTTTACTCTCATAACGACTAAAACTAGAACAATCAATAATAAAGAGGAAATAATAAAAAAGTTGAAAATCAAGGCAAACAACAATAAAGAGGACAAGTAACAATAAAGAAGATGGGTTAGAAAGAAATTAAGGCAAATAATGATAAAGAGAGAATAATAAAGAAGTCATGAAAAACTATAGCTACATAATAAAAAATCCTATTTTTTAATATCCTGGGAAATTCAAAAATTCTCATATATTAATATCTTAAAAATTATTGAAAGGGTATTATATGCAATACATACATAAATACGTATATAAATTTAGGTTTGGGTTTAGGGGTTGTTGCTTTGTAGGAATCAAAAAACAAGAATGTGAATTAAGGTCTTACACAAAAAAAAATTGTCTCATGAAATTATTGTCATTACCTTGTTTGTAAAGAATTGGAATGTTTTTTATCCCCTTCAAACTTTTTTTTGTTTGGTTGAACAAAGTAAAATGGGAAATGGATTTTGGGAATTGGAGTTATGGAGGGAGGAAGTCGATATACGGAACAATACCCGCGACAACACCAAATCACGCAATCAACACAATCATGCAATAACAAAGAAAGATCATAAATAAATAAGTTCGAAAATAAATAAGAATCAAAACACAGAAAAGAGAGGCACAAGGATTTGTTAACGGTATTCACCTATTGTATTGCTAGTCCCCGGCAGAGTGAAATTTATAAACTTCTACTAACAATCCTTGAATCAATTATACCGAGCAACCGTAGAAAATTTCTCTCAAATCTCTCTAGATCTCTCAAAGCTCTAGCCGTCACCTTCCCAATACAATAGTCTCTCAATACTATTTAATTTTGGCGGTACAAATATTATATGAGAGATCTCTTTTTATAGGCAAATCCTAATCCTACCAAAAATAGAGATAAATCATAATTTGGTAAAATAAGCTTCGCAGCAGTTATCACGACGGCAAACGTCTGACCCAAACTTGGGAAAACATCTGACCCGACTCTGTAAATCTTCAGCTCCTTAAGACAGACGTCTGACCTACACTTGGGCGATATCTTCCTGCGCTCTGGATTGGGCTTCGTTCTTCCACAAAGTATGCCTTGCTGGCCTGCAGATGTCTTTCGTTGCTCTGATGTTTCTGACATACTTCTCATACACGTTCATAGGTCTGCCTTATTGAACTGCTGATGTTTGATCTGAATTAAACTCCATAATTATTAACAATCTCCCACTTTGAGATATTTCAGCCTTAATTTCAAATGCTAGTAGACTTCACACGACTCTGCTCTATTATCTCCTCATCAGATTTTTATGGTCACGTTCTTTGCTAAATATATCGCACTTTGGCAGTTGCTCAACAAGGTATTGAAGTTTTGTTTCTTCCCTAATTCTTCAAGAAGCCCTTATAACCATATCATCCCCTTGCTGGATTCCGTGATCGTCACGTATTCAGCCTCCGTCGTTGACAATACCACCACCTTTTGAAATTAAGAAACCCAACTCACCATTGTTCCCCCAATCGTAAATAAGTATCTCGTTGTGCTCTTCTTTCTATCTTGATCACCCGAGTAGTCCGCATCAACGTAACCTTGCACCTTTAGAGAGTCACCCCCGAAACATAAGAAATGACTTGACGTACCCCTTAGATACTTCAAAATCCATTTCACCGCATTCCAATGTTCCTTCTTCGGGTTTTGCATATACCAGCTAACAACTCCCACTGCATGTGCAAAATCTGGTCTCGTACTCACCATTGCATATATCAAACTCCCTACTGCAGATGCATAAGATATGCATGCCATCTCATCTTTCTGCTCCTGAGTTGTCGAGCACAACTCCTTACTGAGTTTGAAGTATTTCGCTCAGGGTGTATTCACCGGATTTGACTTGTCCATGTTGAACCGCTTCAAGACCTTCTCGATGTAATCCCTTCACGATAACCACAGGTTTCGCTGCTTCCTGTCTCTCACGATCTTCATGCCCATAATTTGCTTGGCCGCTCCTAAATTCTTTATGGAGAACTTTTCAGCCATCATCTTCTTCAAACATTGAATTTTCTTGAAATTCGGACCCGCTACCAATATATCATCCATGTAAAGTGAAAAAATAATATGGTCTCCGTTCTAAAAATCTGAATATAGCATAGTGATCTAACCGACATTGTACAAATCATGTTTTCAACATAAACTGATCGAACTTGAGATACCACTGCTTTGGAGCTTGCTTGAGGCCGTACAAGATTTTTTGTAGTTTACACACCATAGTTTCTTTCCCCTTCATCTCATATCCCGGTGGCTGCATCATATAGATCTCCTCTTCCAAGTTTCCATAAAGGAACACACTCTTCACATCCAGCTGCTCTAAATGCAAATCTTCCACCGTCACGATACTGAGAATTACCCGAATAGATGCCATCTTCACCACTGGAGAAAAAATCTTTTGATATTCAATTCCTTTCTTTTGCGTATATCTTTTGACTACCAAGCGTGCCTTGTACCGCTTCACACCATCAGCCTCATCTTTTATCATGTATACTTACATGTTTAGAAACGCTTTCCGACCCTTGGATAGCTTCATTAGATCCCACGTACGGTTCCTCTTCAAAGAAACTATCTTCTCGATCATACCTGTTCAGTCGAAAATATTACACATTTGATATAACATTTTCCTTACTTTTCTTAAATATTTAAAGGTGTTTATTGTAATTATGGAACATATGAGGGTTTATCTGCAAAATAGTCTTTATCATATGTTTATACATTATAATTAACATTATGAAGGAAAATATATGCATATTATATTTATATAATATTTTAGTAATTAAAATATGCATATCATATCTAATAATCTTAATCAAATTTCTTAAAAATTTATTACCATATAGAATGATTAAGATTATATCTCTAATATAATAAATATTACTAATATTATTCATGAAGATATTGTGCAGATTTAGCTCAGGTCTGGAAATCAAGATATTCAAGATGTCATGATAAAAAATCTGCCAATAAAATCATAGAATCGATACCGACAGAGTCTCAGTAAATATTTGAAGAATTCGGGCATGGAAAAAATCTCCACGTGTCAATATGAGAAGGCCCCAGAAGTTTGGAACCCTAACTCCCCCAAAGGGCCGCCCAACCGCGGCCAATATACCCTATTCGCGGCGGATCCGCGGCCGTATCATGGCCGTAGGATCTGAGATTTTCTCAGTATGATCGCAATAGGAAATCACCACATTAGGCAACTAGGATTTCTGCTTCTGAGCTATATAAAGGACCGAGGGCTAAACTTAGAGAACTATCACTTTTAACACGAAACAAATCACCATCAAGAACAAGAGATCCATGACAGGTCCACGATTCGACGTGATAGAGCAATGTGAATTTTGACATAGTATCTACTTCCTATGAGATTAAGATCGAGAGCAACTTCTTCTTATAATCTAAATTCGAAGGATTTTTACTTGTAATGTTGATTAATAAAGGTAAATCATTTGCTTAATTATTTCGCATTTACATTCTGCATTATAATTTCCTTCTCTATCCCTTCTTCTTTTTCTCCAAACATGCGTGAGTAATTCTCCGCTTAATAGGGTTCATAGGATGAGGGTAGATCAATGGATTATAAAATACCTTAACTTCTTTTACTTCTTATAAAGTTTATAAACTTTATCAAAAGAATCGTTAACATCCTAATCGGGCGCGCTATCAATTTATTGATAGTTTCGACCGCGATTTGAGATCAGATTAACAATTATTTTGGTAGAAGCTAGATATGAATAGAGGTCAATGAAAAGCTAAGGATTAAAAGTGGGAACCCTATTCCCTCCAAAAATCTTAATTTTCGTTCATCACTATCGATCTAGTTTTAAATCTATTAAAAGATAAAAGAAGTCATATTTATTTAATCATCCATTACTACTAAATTCTAACGAACCCTACAAGCCCTCTTCTTATATATTCTACATCCGTTCTCAATATAGATCTAGAATCACTCTCTCCTATTTCTAATCAACTCGTCTAAAGAAAAATTAAAAGTTCCACGCATCCCTGCGGACGACCCGTACTTATCTCGGCTAGCTACGAGCGACACCGTTATTGATTGTGTTTACTACAAACACTTTTTTCCTATTAATCAATACCTTACTCCCACTGCTTTCTATTATCTTCGCTTGTTTCTTCTTCAAGGGATTCGGGCTCTCCCGAATCTGTATACAAAACGAATTCAGTAACAAGTCTATCAGGTAGCCTCCTATCTCATGTAGACCTCCTCAGAACCGGTACACATGGTTACTAAACATGGTCACCAATCTATTCTTGAACCTGATCCTGCACTGCAGTCTCCTCCATGTTCTGATCTCCACCGGTAGCTACCTGATTGCTCTCTTGAGTTTCATCTAACTCAACGAACTCCAATACTGCACCATTTTTGGCTTGTTTTTCTTCTTTGTACAAGTGATACTCATCAAAGACGGCGTTCCGGCTTCGTATTATCTTCTTGCTTGTGTAATCGCACAGCCTATATTCGAAACCATCTCCATTATAGCCGATGAAAGCACACTTCTTAGAATTTGAGTCAAGCTTACTCGTTTATGTATTATCAATCAAAGAATATACAAAACAACCAAATACTTTTAGGTATGTATAATTAACCGGTTTACCTGACCAAATTTCTTTCGGAATACCTCCATCGAGTGCACTCGCCAGTCTTCTGTTGTTTAGATACATAAAAATATCGACAGCCGCTGCCCATAGGAATTTTTGCACATCCGCATCTAAGGCCATACTCTGCACTCGCTCTAAGATTGTCCTTGTTCGCATTCGAAAGGGTCCCCGGGGCACTTTCGGTCCCATTAGGGGTCTGAAGGGGTCAGATCGATACATATCCGTCAGGTTCTTCAATGCGATGTATTCCCACGACGCGGGATGCGCTGAGGGGTCAAACGGGTGCGACCGATGTAGTGTGACTTCACAGATCCACCCTTCGTAAAGGGTTTTTTTTATTGTAGGTTCTAGAATTCCTACGGGCATAAGCCCCTGTAATTAATTACCTCTTCGCGTTACACGAAGAGAACTTTCTCCGAGTAGTTTATTTTAATGTGCATCAAATGGCAATGGCAACAACATAGTAGCATATATACATGGCAGAAAACATATGTAATTAAGCGGCAATTTACACCCGTAAATTGTTTACGGATTTACAGGGTGCATGATCCACATCGTAGGGCAAATATGAGATTGTATGGAATATGTTTATAGGGGGAGACCCATAGATAGTATAAGCTAGACTCGTATTACATAGCTTATCGTAGGGCAAAGGTAGGGTTTGGGTTACAGATTGATATTGACTTCTGTGTCACGGTAGTTGGATTTTTGGCCACGATGGTCACCCATGGATTGTATAAGACAAGTTATTTTACTTGCCATTAGGAAAGGTTTATGGTCTTTGGGGTTTTTTACTTCAATTCACAAATGTTGCCCATAAATAATATACTGCATGCTTGAAGCGTTAAGCCCGTATGGCGATTTTAGTTTAAAGTCATTTCGGACATTAATATTAGTTTAAAGTCATCTCGGACATGGGTATTAGTTTAAGGTCATTTCGGACATGAGTATTAGTTTAGGGTCATCTCGGACATGAGTGTTTTCCATAAATAAATAATTTGGAGAAATTCCCAAGTGTTAAATACGTGAGTTCTCTTACCGTATTCATGTGGCAGCGCTCATATGCTAAGCATGTGAGCACCGCTGCCATATATGTATATGGCAGTGCTCACGTGATAGCATATGAGCGTCCCAATTTGAAGTGTTAACTTCTGATAGAATTAAATTCTATGTGATGAAATTAAATTCTATTTGTGAAATATTTTTCTTGATCTTTCTAATATAGAAAGATTTTTTTCTAACAGAGAATTCTTAGATTTAAAATCCAATGGTGATAAAATATCATCAATTAAAACACCTGATAAAATTAAATTCTATGTTAGGAAAATATTTTCCTAATCTTGTTAAAACTCATCTTTATAAGAAGTCACTGGATTAAAAATCCAACGGTGAATAAAATTCTCCGAGTGATTTTTAAGATCAATTAAATCAATTGATATTTCTTAATGAGAGATTTACTCAAACTAATTGATAGTTTTCATATTCTATATAAAGGACCTAAGACTCCAAGACTCATATACACAATACCCCCCATAAGCTTTGCAAAAACTGAGAATTTAATTCTCTATAAAAAAAGAAGAGCATCTCTCTTCTCAAACCTTAAGTAAAAAAATATATAGATAAAAGAATCTCATTTACCTGTCATATATATATCTCTAAGGGTTTAACCCTTTAAAAGAATTTAGTTCTTACTCTGGATCTGAAATCCACAAGACAAATCTCCATAAAAAAAGAGAATTTAATTCTCATTGGGAAGATCTTGTTTTCAGACTTGGGATCCAGGGGAAAACAATGATATTTTACCTTTCCCATATAAACAGAAGGAAATAACAAAAAGAAAAGAAGAGAGGGAGTTGATACTCCAGGAACTTAGTTCGTTCAAAATATGTTTCATAAGAAAAAAAGAAAGAAAGATGTTTTTATGAAGAAATTAAAAGAACTTAATTCTTATGAAAATCAAAAAGACAGAAGGAAAAAACCTGTCTAAGAGATTTGTTCTTTACAAGAGTTTAACTTTTAATAAAAGTAGAGTTTAATCTCTGAGGCAGGGCCTATGTGATAACAAGTGAGTGCCCAATAAAACAATGGCCTACGTGATAGCATGTGAGCATACAAGGAAACAACAGCCTGTTCACTGCCGAAAACAGAGACGAACTATGATGGATCGTTTTTCCTGAATTTAGGGGCAGATACTATTTGGACTTATCTACCCACCTCTTCGAAGATACCAAGTCGATTTATGGCACCGTATATCGGAGGTTTGGATAGATGCGACTGTTGTAGCTTGAATTAATCAGATTCCCCCTCATTTGTGAGGGGTTTTTGATTGTGAGGACGCTCTTCCCTGCAGGCGCAAGACCATGCAGTTAATTACGTTACCGCATTACGATAACCACTTTCTTCTGCTCCAGCGGTTCACTTCGTGTCGTGTGTTATTTGTTTTATTTTGGGTTTGGGTCAAGGATTTGCTTGACGGGGTCCACGTTGGTAGCTTGGTTGTCCAACGGGAGTGAACTTAAGACACATTCCTCACATTTGTGAGGTCCATCCGTTCATGAGATATTTGTGTTTGATTTAAGAATCATTAGCCATATTTTAGACTAAGATCGACTTATGAGCAGTGAGCATATGGGCTCAACTGATCATTAGATCATATACGAATAGCCCATGGATAGTATACAGTATTCATTATGGAGACAGTCCTTAGGGAAAAACATATTAGTTTAAGGACGTTGCGGTCTAACATTCCTTCTTTTGGACGAATGTTAATTTAAGGACATTTCGGTCCAACATTGCCATGTTTGAGGCGAATATTAGTTTAAGGATGTTTCGGTCCATTATCGTTGTGTTTGGGGAGAATATTAGTTTACGGACATTTCGGTCCAACATTCCCGTTTTAAGGACGATTGTTAGTTTAAGGATATTTCGGTCCAACATTCCCATTTTGGAGACGAATGTTAGCTTAAGGACATTTCGTTCCATTATCCATCTTGCGCGTACGTGTATTTGTTACGTGGCGGAGTGAACGATGGTGACATGAAATGCGTCCAATTTGGGGTGCGATCCGATTTGAGGTATGCACGTCAATTAGGAAGTGCATCAATGTGGGATAAAAGGAATTGTTGGTTGTCGGGACCCACCACCTCTCTTAAGACACCGAGGAATTACAACGACATATATCAGAGGTGTGAAAAGATGTATCCTTGAACCAAATCCCTTATTTGAGAGAAAGATCATGATAGATCATCTAATAATCATTAGCCTTATTTGAGAATGAGATTAACTTAGAAGGTATGAAATGAAGATCGTTAGTCATGTATGGGACTATGATCAGTTTGGATATCATGAATGTAAGCTTAGCCAATTTGGGCTATGATTGGGTATCATTATTATCCAGCAGTGCTAAGCACTCAGTTGCATATAACGCTCACGTGTGTTTCACGTGATGGGCTGAGCGTCTGGCGCTTACGTGTGTTTCACGTGAGGCGCTATACTTGTGCTAAGCACTAAACTTTTCTATATCTGGCGCTCACGTGTGTTTCACGTGAGGCGCTATGTAACTTGGCCTTGGGTGCTCACGTGCTTTTCACGTGAGGCGCTGAGTTCTTTGGAGATTTAATCTCTGTTGATATTCTTAGAGAACTTAAATCTCTGTTAATGGTATTTTGACCATTAACGATCACCAAGATCACTATTTTGATGATCTGGGGTCAGGTTCTTTAAGGAATAAGTTCTTGATTTGAAAAAACTAAGTTCCTAACTCCATATTCTCCATGTTCTTTTATCCATGATTTTCTTTTCATGTTTTCAAAGAGATTAAATTTCTGTTAATGGTATTTTAACTATTAACGATCATCAAGATCACTATTTTGAGGATCTTGGATCGAGTTCTTAAAGAACTAAATTCTTGATTTGAAGGAACTAAGTTCCTGGAGTATTATGGACTTCATCTTCTTTCTTTTCAATTTTGTTCTTCCTAGGATCTTTGATTCTCAAGAACAAGATCTTCCCGATGAGAATTAAATTCTTAACTTGTGGGAGACTTGTCTTGTGGATCTCAAATCTAGAAAAATAACTAAGTTCTTGAGAAGGGTTATACCCTTAGATATGCTATGATAGGTAAATGAGATGTTTTGGTCTTTGTGGTTTCTTTATCTAGGGTTTGAGAGGTGGAAGATTTTCTTCTTTATTGAGAATTAAATTCTCTGTTGTTTTGAGAGATTTTTGCATTTTTACAGAATCTTATGGGTGGTCTCTTTCTTATTTGGAAAGAGAGATCATTGGTCGTTGGGACCGACCACCTCTCCGATGACACTGAGGGATTACAGCGTCATATATCGAAGGTGTGAAAGATTGTACCCTTTGAACTATGTCCCATTCATCAGGGGAAGAACATGTTGGAGTTTAAACCTTTAACTGCTTGAAAAAGGTTTCTTTGTGTTCGTGCACATGCGTCGCATATGTTGGACGCCCATGCATTGCGCGTAGCGGACGCACTGCGTGTGCGCATGTGCATCGCACATGTTGCGCATGTGGAGCTTGCACTTCATGGGGGAAGCTAAAGAGCTAACCTGGATAACTAATCTCTTATGGAGAACTAAGCCCTTTGAGGATTGAAGGTGCGCACGTGGAGGGCGCACATGCGTTGCACGTGGCGGATGCACGTGCGCTTGCACATATGCGCATTATGAGGGGAAACTGAGGCCCTAACTTAGAGAACTAATCTCCTTTGAGAATTGAATCCTTACACGTGGTGCGCACGTGGCGGGCGCACGTGCATTGCATGTAGAGCATGTGGCTCTTGCGCATATGCGCATTATGGGGGCAGCTAAGGCCCTAACTTGGAGAACTAAACTCCTATGGAGAACTAAGCTCCTTTGAGAATTGAATCTTATTTTTTCTAAGAGGTATCCCCTCTTATTTATAGGGGAGTGGTAGAGAAGGGATCTATCTTTGTCGCGATGTGGGACTAAAAATGTATCCCCTATGTAGTAGAGTATTACTTAGACTATACGTGCATAATATATTTGCTCATAACTTTTGATTCCGGAAGAGTTATGAGGCCTGTAATATATCAAATCGAAGGATTTACGAGACGCTTTCGGTGTCATCAGAATTTACCTAATTCTCATTCGGGAGTTTGGCAAAATACAGCCCGGAAAATACTGGTTTGCATTTTCTTAAGCGTATTGCTGCCATTTGATACCTTGGACTTTTTGCGCAGAAATTTTTGGCGGGAACAAATTCCCCCCACTATTTTGCCCATGTAGATATGTACGTGGGTTAAATAGTGCAAAGTTATACATCTCCGTAGAATTGATGGTTCAGGAGATATATTTAGGTCCCTGTCGTCTAAGACTTTTTCATCTCAATGAGTCGTAAGGATCTCAAGAAGGTTTTTCTCACTATGAGTCGTGAGTATCTCATAGATGCGTATTCTTCCTAGAAATCGTGAGGATTCCTAAGTGTCTTTCACTTTCGTGAGTCGTAAGGATCCCACGCAAGTATTTTCTCCTTATGAGTCGAGGGGACCCACAAGTAGTTTCTTCACTTTATTGGCGATGTGGCCTGTGGATAGTGTATAAGAGTTTGTTTGGACGTTCTTGTAGGGCAGCGATGGCTTAGGAAACAGGTTTAGATCTGTCTCCTAAGACTTTTCAACTTTATGAGCCTTGAGGGTCTCATAAAGATTTTTCTCTCTACGAGTCGAGAGGATCTCATAGGTGTATTTTCTCCTTAGAAGCCGTGAGGACCCCCAAGTGTGTTTTCTCTTGAGAGTCGTAAGGATCTCACAAGAGTATTTTCCCCTTACGAGTCGAGAGGACTCGTAAGGGGCTTCTTCTCCTCATCAATATTCGACTTTGGAGAATGTGGTCCGTGGATAGTATACAAGAGTCAGTTTGGACCTACTTATAGGGCCATAGTGCTTAGGAAACAGGTTGATATCCCCGTCGCCTAAGGCTTTTCACCTTCATGAGCCATGAGGGTTTAATAAATATATTTTTCCCTACGAGTCGAGACGATTCGAGAGGATCTCGCAGGTGTATTCTAACGTGAAATATAGATAACCCCTTTTATGATAGAGGCCCGTAAGGTTATGTGGTACTAGGGTTTTAGTCCGTGGTACCGTCACGTTGGCTGATGTATTTCTGGATATACAGTCTTTAAGCCGCTGTTCGAGTAGCACCGCGACTGTCGTGTCTCTGATCCCTTCTGAGGCTGGACAAGACGTCTTCAACTAATCTCCTTAGGTCATATTACTGTCGGAAGAGCAAGCGTTAGGAATTTTCCATGATGCTTTTTATTTGAGGTTAGGTTCAATTTAGAGCCCCAGTGAGTCATAATCGCATCCTTCTGGGGTGGGATGATCTCAAATGGTCTTTTAGGCTTTATATGAGTTGCCGTCAAGACCCGAAGCTAGTAATATGCCATCACTTCGGGGTTTTTTTTATGATGTCATGCCGATTCTTTGCTGAAGTCGGGAAAACATGATCTCTATGCTGTATGTATTGTAATCGAGATCTGGAGCTAGAGATATGTCATTGCTCTAATTTCATTTGATAGTTGCGTCCGCATACTGCTGAAATGAGGGGGAACACCGAGATAGTCTCTAGGTTGTATATGAACCGTCAAGACTTGGAGCTACGATTTTTCCATTACTCCATTTTTATTTGACCGTTGGGTCTTTGTTGACGTTGCGTCTGCATCCTGTTGGCATGAGAAGCACGTCGGGCTGGAGTTGGAATTTTTCCATCCCTCCTTTTTAATTTGACGCTTAGGTCTTTGATGACGTCGTGTCTGCATTGAGAAGGAACGTCGAGCTGGAGCTAGGATTTTTCCATTACTCCTTTTTGATTTGACCCTTGGATCTTTGATGACGTCGAGTTTGCGTTGAGAAGAAACGTCGAGATAATCTCTAGTTTGTATGTAAACCGTCAAGACTCAGAGCTCCTTTTGACGAAGCGTGATGGGAAAATATGGTTCTCTTTTTTTCATTTGCGCCCATGAATCGTATACAAGAGTCAATATGGACGTACTTGCGGGGCAGAAAAATTTTATTTTCATTTTTTTATTATATATATATTTTTATTTTTCCGCGATACTCTGTCATTTCAGCTTTTTATATCGCAAAATTCATGATTGCTCGATCTTTTCTGCTATTTCGTTTTTTTATTTTTACTCGTTATTTCTTATTGTGAGTTGCCCAAACATTTCGGCTGTTTCATAAGCATATTTTTTGCTCGCTGATTTTTGTTGCGAGTTGCCCTATCATTTCGGCTATTTCATATGCATATTTTTTGCTCCCTGATTTTTGTTTGCTCTCTGATTTTTGTTGCGAGTTGCCCCATCATTTCGGCAATTTCATATGCATATTTTTTTTGCTCGCTGATTTTTGTTGTGAGTTGCCCCATCATTTCGACTATTTCATATTTATTTTTTTCTGACTCGCTGAGTTTTATTACGATTCAGGAACTTGAGATCCGATCCTAATTTTGGCATCAGCATCGCTGCAACTGGAATATTATCAGGAGCGAATCATCATTTGCCTTTGCGAGGACTTGAATTTTGATACCTATTTAGGTATCGGTATTGCTTTAACTGAGATATTGGCAGGAGTGAATCATCATTTTCCTTTGTTAATTTGGACAAAGGTGGCTTAGCAAACAGGGTTAAGATCATGTCGGCTAAGGCTTTTTAACTTTATGAGCCGTAAGGGTCTCATAATGATATTTCTCCTTACGAGTCGTGAGGATCTCGTAGGTGTATTTTCTTCTTAGGAATCGTGGGGATTCCTAAGTGATACTCGTAAGTCGTAAAGATCTTACAAGAGTGTTTCTCCTTATAAGTTGAGAGGACTTACAAGTGTTGTTCACCATATAGAGACATTTCTTGTCATTGATGGAACTTGGTGGGGGATATATTTATTTATGCCCGTGGATTGTATACAAGGGTCGATATTAGACCACTTGTAGGGCAGCTTGGGAGATATGATGGCTTAAGAACATGTTTAGATCCCTGTAACCTAAGGCTTTTGAATCCTATGAGCCGTGAGGGTCTCATAGGGGGGAATTCTCTTTACGAGTCATGAGGATCTCGTAAGTGTACTTTCTCCTTAGGAATTGTGGGGATTCCTAAGTGTGTTGCTCCTTTATGAGTCGTAAGGATCTCACGCGGGTATTTTCTCTTCACAAGCACGAAAGGACCCTGCAAGTGAATTTTATTATTATTATTATTATTTTATTTTTTTTACGAGATTGCGCCCTTCCGAGTTATCACAAGCTCGTCGGTAGTCCTGATATTTTTACTCACGACGTACTTTCGGGTTTTCATCTGTGCCCATTTCACTTGTGGACGTACCATTTTCTTTTGTTTTATTAACGAGTTTGCGCCCTTCCGGGTTTTCACAAGCTCGTCGATAGTCCTGCTGTTTTTACTCATGACGCCCTTTCAGGTTTTCATCCATGCCCATTTCGCTTGTGGACGTACCCCCTTTTTTACGAACGGTGAAACTCTCGAAAGCATTTTCGTCGCAGCTGACCCATCTGTTTACCGGTAGGACTTAGGGGTGGCTTCACCGCTGGAGTAGCAGTGTAGCCGATAGGACTTGAGTTGCAGCCTTTATCGCTAGGACTTCGGTTGTAATATACATTTCAAGGGAGCATATCACTGTATTTGGGGCGATGTGCTAGTTTAGAAACGTTCCGGTCCATTATCGCCATGTTTGAGGCGAAATTTTATTTAAGGACTTTTCGGTCCAGCATTCCCATTTTGGGGACGAATGTTAGTTTAAGGACGTTTCGGTTTATTATTCCCGTTTTGGGACGAATATTAGTTTAAGAACGTTTTGGTCCAATATTCCCATATTTGAGAAAAATATTAGTTTAAGGACGTTTCGGTCGGTTTTTAGTTTAAGAACATTTCGGTCCAACATTCCCATTTTTTGTGAGAACGCATTAGTTTAGAGACGTTTCGATCCATTATCGCCATGTTTAAGGCGAATAGTTAGTTTAAGGACTTCTCAGTCCGTTGTTAGTTTAAGGACATCTCAGTCCGTTATCGCCATATTTGAGGCGAAATTTCAGTTTAAGGACTTCTTGGTCCGTTGTTAGTTTAAGGACATCTCGATCCGTTATCTCCATGTTTGAGATGAAATTTTAGTTTAAGAACTTCTCGGTCCGTTGTTAGTTTAAGGACATCTCGGTCCGTTATCGCCATGTTTGAGACGAAATTTTAGTTTTGGGACTTCTTGATCCATTCTTTTTCATTCGGTCAGGACGTTACATAAGTCATTCCTTCCAACACTTGCTTGTTGAGGCGCTGCTGCATGTCTTTTGTATGTATGGACACTTCGCACCTAAGCTGTCTTCACCTTCTTGGACTGCTTATTTTACCATCGCAGCAATTGGGTTGTTTTACAGGAAATACCGGGTATTTTAAATGGCACCTGCCCCCTGCTCATCAATGTCGCTTTTCAATATTGATGGAACGTCTTCTTCATATACGAAGGAGCGCGATATCACGTCATTTCTTCTGCCGAGTCTTCCTCCTTCTTGGAAGAATGAACTTATTCGGAGTGGGAAATGGATTTCATATCCCTCTCATGGTTTTTGGTTCAAGTGGGATATTCCACTTGATTGCAGGACCCACTTGTAGGTCCCTTGATATTCTTTCTGTTTTTGAGAAGAAAGGACCATCCCACGTAGAGATTCTTCTGCCAGTGAGGAATATGCCCCCTGTGTATATTTCGGGAGGAGCGAGTACCCACGCCGTCGCTATTTTGGCGACAGATTGCTTCAGAACCGCTCATTTTTTATGAGCGTTAGCGACAAACGCCACCTTTCCTTTGCTTTTCAATTATCTTCATCGAATGAGGAAGAGTCTTGACCCATTTGATCCAATCGAGCCATTTTATCCATGAGTTCTTGGAAGGTTGTCGGCTTGAAAATGGCTATATATGGGAACATCTTTGAATTTGGGTCAAGGGTGGCTATGAACATTCCCACAGCTGCAGCTTCATCGATGCGTTGCTCGCATTTTGACCAGAGATTTTGCCATCGGGTAACATATTGAATCCAGGTCTCATTCGGTCCAACCCTTTCATTGACCAACGCCGCCACGGTAGTGTGTTTATTCACACTAGCGAATCTCTGACAGAAGAGCATCTCCATCTTGTTGAAGGTATTCATGGAATCATTTGGTAGTTCTGCATACCATTCGAACACGATGCCTGCCAGACTGCTGACGCACTGTCGGAGGATCAATATATCACTTCCTGCAGTGTTGCCGCACATGAATTTAAATAGCGCGATATGCTGGCGAGGATCCCTGGTTCCTTTGTATATGCGGAACGTCGGAAGTATATATTCTGGCGGGTACTGTATTTGATCGTAGTACGCCGGATAAGGTCGACCAGTCTTGATTGACCTATTTGATGCTTCACTCACATAGTGGACTTTGATTTGCTGAGCGATATATGCGTCCACCTTTGCTTTTGGAATTATTTTCTCTTTGGCCGTTGATGAGACTTGCAGAGAATTTGAAATGTCACCCTTGTCTTTAAGAGCGACTACCGGTGGTTCATCTTCCAGTAGTTCCGATTGAACCATCATTCCAGCCATATTCTGGATCAGAAGAGCCATCTGGTTCATTTTAACGGACATTGTTGCCGCCTCTTCATCTCTCTTTTTGAGAGGGCACTTTAGGAAGTCAATATCCGACTCTTGCCCTGTTCTTTCTCCCGGCATGTCTTTAGGATTTGCCTTAGACGATAGATTAGCGAGTGTTGCCGCCTGAGCAAGCATCTCCTGCAGCTTTTTACGTTGCAGTTGAACCTTTGTCAGGGACCGAGTTTGAGGTCCATGACTAGTATAAGTGTGACCATCGTCTTTAGAGTTCACCATATAGACGGTGTGAACCACTATGCCCCCAGGGTTGGGTCATTTGGTGCTTTGACCCTCGGAGTTTACCTCGGGCACTTGGGCTTTATCAGGCATCTTTTTTTTTATGAGAAACCGCTTTGGCTTTAGGAGGAACCGTTGTAGCAGGAACCGCCTTGGGATGATTCCCCTTGTATTTGAAAGGGGAGTTATCAGAGTTTAGCTGACGCTTAGGGGAAGGGCCGTGGATAACGACTGAGTCCTTCACTTGCTTCCACACCTTACATATAAATGCGGAAAGTTTTTTTAGGGAGCGAACTGGTTTCTGCTCTCGTTGGATCTCCACGGGTTGCAGAGACTTCTTCAGTACTTCGGTGGATGAATTTTGTCTGACCCTTCGCAGCAGTTCGAAGTTGTTCCCAGTTGGAATAGCAGCATTTAACATCGGAGTTGAGGCAGGTGGAGTCAACACTGATGGAAAACTGCCCCCAGCTCGTTATGCATGATGCCGATATCGACGTTGACCGTTTCTTACGGCCAGAATTTGATTAGCCTCAGTATTTTTCTGAGCATGTCCCCTGCTACCTTTGAGAGCTTGAATATTCTGCCCCCTGCATCGACCTTGGTCTTTGGCAGGTGCCAGTTGTTTGAGAACTGATTCCGTCGGCAAAGCTGAAGTTGGAGGATCCGGTCCATGGAAGACAAATTTCTTCTGGGTTTCCTCCTTCGATATTGAGGTAGCGAGGGTGGGAGGTGGGAGCATAGACCCGAAGGTAAGCCCACTGATTTCTTGAAGAGCTGGATTGCAGAGATTTGAGACTGCAAGTGGCCCATATTTAACTCAACCAGATGTGACAGAGCTTGAGTTGTTGTGGGTGGAAGCAAACACCATTCTAGGAAGAAACGAAACGCCAGCTTCAGTATCTTACCATCCAAGGGCAACTACAAACATATGTATACCGCGATAATTTGATCGCGGAAAAACACGACACACGAAGTGTGGAGTGGAAAGAGGAAGAGGTCCCACCGGGCGTGCCAGAACCTATTCTCCGCTGAAAACAGAGACGAACTAGGATGGATCGTCTTGCCTGAATTTGGGGGAAGATTCTATTTGGACTTATCTACCCACCTCTCCGAAGATACCAAATTGATTTATGGCACCGTATATCGAAGGTTTGGATAGACACGACCGTTGTAGCGTGACTTTATCAGATTCCCCCTCATTTGTGAGGGGTTTTTGATTGTGAGGATGCTCTTCTCTGCAGGCGCAAGCCTCTGCAGTTAATTACGTTACCGCATTGCGATAACCACTATCTCCTGCTCTAGCAGTTCACTTCATGTTGTATGTTGTTTGTTTTATTTTGAGTTTGGGTCAAGAATTTGCTTGACGGGGTCCACATTGGTAGCTTGTTTTTCCAACGGGAGTGCACTTAGGACGCATTTCTCATATTTGTGAGGTCCATCCGTTCATGGGGTATTTGGGTTTGATCTAAGAATCATCAGCCATATTTGAGACTAAGATCGACTTATGAGCAGTGAGCATATGGGCTCAACAGATCATTAGATCATATATGAATAGCCCATGAATAGTATACAGTAGTCATTATGGAGACAGTCCGCAGGGCAAAATATATTAGTTTAAGGACGTCGCGGTCCAACATTCCCTGTTTGGGATGAATGTTAGTTTAAGGACATTTCAGTCCAACATTGCTATGTTCGAGGCGAATATTAGTTTAAGGACGTTTCGGTCCATTATCGCTGTGTTTGGGGCGAATATTAGTTTACGGACATTTCGGTCCAACATTCCCAATTTGTGGACGAATATTAGTTTAAGAACATTTCGGTTCAACATTCCCATTTTGGAGATGAATGTTAGTTTAAGGATATTTCGATCCATTATTCTCATTTTGGGGACGAATGTTAGTTTAAGAACATTTCGGTCCACTATTCCCATTTTGGGGACGAATGTTAGTTTAAGGACATTTCGGTCTATTATCCATCTTGCGCGTACATGTATTTATTACGTGGCGGAGTGAACGATGGTGATATGAAATGCGCCCTATTGGGGTGTGATTCGATATGAGGTGTGCACGTCAATTAGGAAGTGCATCAATGTGGGATGAAAGGAGTTGTTGGTTGTCGGGACCCGCCACCTCTCTGAAGACGCTGAGGAATTACAACGAATATATCAGAGGCGTGGAAAGATGTACCCTTGAACCAAATCCCTTATTTGAGGGAAAGATCATGATGGATCATCTAAGAATCATTAGCCTTATTTGAGACTGAGATTAACTTAGAAGATACGGGATGAAGATCGTTAGTCATGTATGAAACTAAGATCAGTTTGGATATCATGAATAAAAACTTAGCCAATTTGGGCTAAGATTGGGTTTCTGTATCACCCAGCAGTGCTAAGCACTCAGTTGCATATAGCGCTCACGTGTGTTTTACGTAAGGTACTGAGCGTCTGGCGCTCACGTGTGTTTCACGTGAGGCACTGCACTAGTGCTAAGCACTAAACTTTTCTGTTTTCTGACGCTCACGTGTGTTTTACGTGAGGCGCTATGTAACTTGGCCTTGGGTGCTCACGTGCTTTCCACGTGAAGCGCTGAGTTCTTTGGAGATTTAATCTCTGTTGATGTTCTTAGAGAACTTAAATCTCTGTTAATGGTATTTTGACCATTAACGATCACTAAGATCACTATTTTGATGATCTGGGGTCAGGTTCTTTAAGGGCTAAGTGCTTGATTTGAAGGAACTAAGTTCCTGAAATATTATAAACTCCATATTCTCCATGTTCTTTTATCCATGTTTTTCTGTTCATGTTTTCAAAGAGGTTAAACCTCTGTTGACGGTATTTTGACCATTAACGATCACCAAGATCACTATTTTGAGGATCTTGGATCGAGTTCTTAAAAAACTAGGTTATTGATTTGAAGGAACTAAGTTCTTGGAGTATTATGGACTCCATCTTCTTTCTTTTCAACTTTGTTCTTTCCTGAATCTTTGATTCTTAAGAACAAGATTTTCCCGATGAGAATTAAATTCTCAACTTGTGGGGGACTTGTCTTGTGGATCTCAGATCCAGAAAAAAAACTAGGTTCTTGAGAAGGGTTATGCCCTTAGATATGCTATAATAGGCAGAGGAGATATTTTGATCTCTGTGGTTTCTTTACCTAGGGTTTGAGAGGAGGAAGATCTTCTTCTTTATTGAGAATTAAATTCTCTGTTATTTTGAGAGCTTTCTGTATTTTTACATAATCTTATGGGGTGGTCTATTCTTTATTTGGAAAGAGCGATCATTGATCGTTGGGACCCACCATCTCTCCGACGACGCTGAGAGATTACAGCTCCATATATCGAAGGTGTGGATGGATGTACCCTTTGAACCATGTCCCATTCTTCCGGAGGAAGAACTGCTTGAAAAAGGTTTCTTTATGTTCGCGCACATGCGTCGCACATGTTGGGCACACATGCGTTGCGCGTAGCGGACACACGGCATGGATGCACGTGCGTCGCACGTGTTGCGCACTTGATGGGCGCACGTGCGTCGCACATGGCGGGCGCACGCGCGTCGAACGTGGCGGGCGCACGCGCGTCGAACGTGGCGCTTGCACGTCATGGGGGCAGCTAAGGCCCTAACTTGGAGAACTAAGCGCACTTGATGGGCGCACGTGCGTCGCACGTGGCGGGCGCGCATGCGTCGAACGTGGATCTTGCACATCATGGGGGGCAGCTAAGGCCTTAACTTGGAGAACTAAGCTCATATGGAGAACTAAGCTCCTTTGAGGATTGAATTCTCGCACGTGGTGCGCACGTGCGCTTGCGCATATACACATTATGGGAGGCAGCTAAGGCCCTAACTTGGAGAACTAAGCTCTTTTGAGGATTGAATCCTCGCACGTGGTGGGCACACGTGCGTTGCACGTAGCGCACATGGTGCTTGCGCATATGCGCATTATGGGGGGCGGCTAAGGCCCTAACTTGGAGAACTAAGCTCTTTTGAGAATTGAATCCTATTCTTTCTAAGAGGTATCTGCTCTTATTTATAGGGGAGTGGTAGAGAAGGGATATCTCTTTTTCCCGATGTGAGACTAAAAATGTATCCCCCATGTGGTAGAGCATTACTTAGATAATACGTGCATAGCACATTTGCTCATAAATTTTGATTCTGGAAGAGTTATGAGGTCCGAAATATATCAAATCGAAGGATTTTTCGAGACGCTTTCGATGTCTTCAAAATTTACCTGATTTTCATTCGGGAGTTTGGCAAAATACAGCCCAAAAAATACTGATTTGCATTTTGTTAAGCGTATTGTTGGCATTTGATACCTTGGGCTTTTTTTGCATAGAAATTTTTAGCGGGAACACAGCCCACGTGATAGCACATGAGCGCCAGAGAGAAAAACGGTTTAGTTCTTAGCACTACTCACGTGATAGCACGTGAGCGCCAAAGAAGCCAGTGTCTCACATGATATGCACGTAAGCGCCTGAGAAGTATTTCACGTGATATCTACGTGAGCGCTTGAAGCTAAAAGGAGTGAGCGTTTCACGTGTTGAACATGTGAGCGCGTGAAGCTAAAATATGACTTGGCATCTCACGTGATATCCATGTGAGTTCCTGAAGCCAAAGAGAGTACGCATCACGTGATATCACGTGAGCACTGAATCAGGAAGGATATTATATCCTATGTTGAAGCTTAAGCTTTCTGGCGTAGTACTTAACACTGTTGGATTATGTAAAGCCCAAAACAAAATATATAGCCTAGTTCTTAGCACTGCTGGGTATTATAAAGCCTAATGTTTAATCTAAAATAGACTAAGACCCTGAAGTTATAAACTTCTTTGATTTTAAAAATCAATTGAGCTTATATGTTCATATATTTTAAGTCGACCTTAATCTAAAACAACATTAACAGATCTTAACCATATTTTAAGTCGATCGCAATCGAAAACTAGATTAACGGTTCTTAACCATATTTAAAGTCGATCTTAGTCTAAAACAAAATTAACGATCATCAAATCTCTGAACTGGTGGTAGATATAGTTTAGGTTCAACCCTAAATCTGAGATTTGCGGATTTGGACTAATCCACGCCCCATGGGCGATGACATATTAGTCTCCGTATACAATCCAAGGGCAACCCCAAAATAAACAAATTATAACACGACATGAAGTGATGCACATGAAGAAGGAGAAAGTTGTTATCGCTTTGCGATAACGTAATTAATTGCAGGGGCTTACGCCTACAGGAAAAAATGTCTCCACAATAAAAAAAAACCTCACATATAAGGCAGAATCTGATAAGTCTGCTAAAACGGCCGCGTCCATCCAAACCTCTGATATACGGTGCTAGAAATCAACTTGGTATCTTCGAAGAGGTGGATGGATGTGTTCCATAGCTTCTGCCCCCTTATTCAGGCTGGACGCGCTCCTCGTGGCTCAGTTCAAAGTTTCTGGCGGTAAACAGATTCTAGCATGCCCAATGGGACCTTTTTCTCTTTCCACTTGACACTTTGTGTATCATGTTTCGTGAACCAATCGAGGTATATGATGTTTATGTTGCTTTTGGATATTTGGGATACTAAGGCCGGTGTTTCCTGTTAAGGAAGACTCAACGACTTTCACCCTAACACCTACTCAAAGTGCAACTCTGGCGTCACCCTATCCCGTGAGGTCACATATGGGCCACAAGCGACCTCGATGGCCTTCCAGTCCCTCAAGATATGACTGGAGTGTTCTTCGGAACCGTTCCTCCACTTGCTGCCTTCGGTGCCTCAACACCGAAAAATGATACGAAGAAGAAGTCGGTTTTTGATAGACTGACAGCTACTTCTATAGACCCTTCTAAGAAGCTCATAATTTTGAAGAAAGTTGTGTTTGAACGATTGACTCTCTCAGTTCCTGATGCTTCTGAGGCATCAAAGAAGGTGTCACCTCCATTACAGTCTGTCTTCAATAGGCCGGCACCCCAGGATTCTACTCCGTTTCAGCTGAGAACGTCGGTTTTTCAGCGAATGACTCATATCCCAGTCCCGAAGCCATACAGAGGGCAGGATATCCCAACTTCGAAGCTATGCAGGGGACAAGTTCATGAAACTCCCAAGACTGAAGAAACTCCTGTTGCCAGAGATGCTCGGCATCGCTATTGGCACCGAGTGAGGCACATTGGGGACAGTTCCCTATCTGGACTGACTCCATCAGCTCCGATGATCCAAGCTACTATTCTAACTGGGAACAGCTTTGAAGCCCTGAATATGGTGAAGTGCAATTCCCTAACTGTTGTGCCAAAAAAGACTCCACCTCTTCCGGAGATATCAAGCAAGCCAAAGCCGGCCCTCTCTTTGAAACGACTTTCCTCCACCATCCATAAGGTATGGAAAAAAGTTCGGGGGTCGGCCATCAACAAGGACTACTTTCCTCGATCCAAGAAATCGAAGGCTCATGTCAATAACTCTTCTCCATAGCTAAAAGTGCCTACCCATACAGTGGCTCCTTCGACGACGGTCCTTCCCAAATATAAGTGTCTACCGCCGGAGACGGGTCTGAGACGTCGGGAGGACGTCTAGCCTGAATCTGGGGGCATATGCTATATAAAATATATCCATCCACCTCTCCGAAAATACCAAGTTGATTTATGGCTCCGTCTATCGGAGGTTTGGATAGATGCGACCATCGTATAAGAGGTTTTTATTTATTTTGGGAACGCCTTTCCCTGCAGGTGTTGGGGTTAAAATTTACACCCCATTGACCAAAAGTCAAAGTCAAAGTTAAACCGTGAACAAGTAGGCTCAAACTAAAGCAAACTGATTGATCTTTCTTCTTGACGTGTTAAGTAAAATGTTTCACAACCAAAGAAATTTATACCGCAATCAATTAACGGTACCGCTTGTAGCGATCGTTAGTGAGCACGGATCGTCCACTGAGATGCGTGTACTTATTCGACCTTACTTTAGATGAGTCGAAATGAAAATATAAAAGAAAATTCAAGAAAGTAATTTGAGATTTGATTGAGTTGTCATTTCAAGAAAATCATGAATATATTCAAGAATTAGAAATCAAGTAAATGTCCAATATCAATTTGAAATATTAAGAATGTGAAGAATAGCTTGTAGGATTCGATTGAATTAGTAGCAATGATGAATCTAACAATGACTTATCTTATCTATTGATGAATTGTAGCTAGGACGATGGTGATGAATGAAAATTAGGGATCTATTGAAAAAACTAGGGTTTCTCCTTCTCTATCCCTTGCCTTTTCATTGATCATCATTCAGATCTAGCCTTTAGCAAAGAGAGTCATCAATTGTTTGATCTCTAATTTGCAACGAAATTACCAAGAATGTGATCTTGATCCAAATTAGGTCATTGATGATTCTTTTTCCTAAAGTTCACAAATCTTATAAGACTTAAGATTAGTATTAGGATTTTATCATCACTTGATCTACCGATTCTCTCGAATCCTTTACAAGCGGGGATTTCATTCACACATCATGAAAATTAAAGAATCACAAATGAAATATTTCATAATGCAAGAATGTAATGAAAACAAGAATTAACTATTTATCACCTTCATTAAATCTTATTCAAATTTACACAACTCCTCAATTCGAGGTACAAGATTAAGCTCTCGATCGCTCCTTTGAAGAGATGAATTTGTCGTCGATTTTTGCGAAGCTCGATCGCCGTGAGTCGTGGATCGGATGCGGATCTTTTGCTCAGATGACGACCGACGTTACGATGAAGGATCGTTGATTGCTCGCTTGATTTGCTTCTCAATGGATCTTGATTTTTTGCTTTGGATTGGATCTCAAGTTGTGTCACTCAACTTGAATTTGAATTTTGAATTGTGGTTCCAATTGTGTAACTAACTAACCACTAATTGAACAGCCTTTGAATTGTAGATCTAGATCCCCTTTTACAACCCCAAAATTAAGCTTCTCTCATAAGCTTGGTTGTTAGGCAGAGCCTTCTCGAAGAAGCTAGGCCGTTACAGAGAGTCTTCTGGAAGCTAGGCCGTTACAGTGAAGGTTCTGGAGAAGTTTGGATCGCCAACGAGCCAACTCGGCTGCGGAACCGCGGCGGATCGGTCTGGATCGGCCGCGGATCTGCGGCCATATAAGGAGATCTCTGCATGAGATTTTCTGGTTTGTCTGATGTTGGTCTTTAGGTACTCTTTTGATGTCTGGAATCTTTTTATGTATTCTGCATCTGTGCCAGATTTTAAGTCTTTGTCTTGCTGCGTTTTATCGGCACTTTTGCGATTCCGGTTCTTTGACCTGAAGAATTTCTGCACACCATCTCGATAAAATGTGTTGAGATATACAATATCATGCATGTAGTAATAAACACTCAATTTTCCTCCAGAGTGTCGATTATAACTATAACACGTGGTATTTGGTATTTTCTAGATGAATTTGTAATCCGTGTTATATTTACAATAAACACCCTTAGATGATTAGAAAGTGTAGGGAAATTGATGTGTTAAGAATGCAATATTTTCGACTAATCAAATTCCCCCAAACTTAATTTTGGTCGTCTCGAGCAAATTTGTTTTATTCAAGAGAAGGAGAAAATATAAGAAAAAGAAAAACTAACTAGCACACTTTCGTAGGTAACACGATTGTACTGAGCATGTGCAACAAGCCTTTAAACCTCTAGGTGTTCGGTGTTCCTAGTAGGAGGAGTGTTGTCTCCTGAGGATTTTCAGCGGATTGCACCCACAAAATCCCATAATAAAAGGAACACTGTGAAAGTTACATTAAAAATAAGAATTGTAGAAGAAAGACTTTGAAAATCAGAGTTTCCAACTAATACTAGCTTTTCGGTTGTCATGAGCCCTATCTTAATAGTCATGAAAAGATGTTAGAAATCACATCATCTCTCAATAAAATATCGCCTTTATTTTTCATCCCTACCTTTCTTCCAAACACCGGTCATATACCCCTATGTGTGTGTAAAAGACATCCCTACACTCGGAGAATTCAATTCAAGCTATCATACTCTTGTCCATCTACCTCAGTACTTTTTAGTCGGTGAATATTTTAAATGGAATTACTCACACATTTTTCATGCGACCGTTAATATTTCTTGAGGTACTAACCGACCGATTACTCATGTGCTTGCTTATTAGGCGTATTAGTATTTTCCTCGTCTTGCAACACCTAAAACTTTGCAGTGACTCCCAAACCAGTTGGTCTAAGGCACTAGGTGATGAAGCACCCTCGCTATATTTTTTTTATTGCTGCCTTGGTGATTACAAAACCAGTGTTCATTTTTCTTCACCATTTTATCTTTTATGCTTCATTTATTTTCTTCATACTTTGGCTTTTAGACAAGAGCATTTCAAGGTATCCTCTACTATCCCGAGTTTCCAGACGTGTGCAAGTGCATATAGTAGAGTATAAACATTCAAATGTTTGGCTTCCAGAATATGAACTATTTTCAGACTTATTTTTATTCTCAGATTAGTGACTTCTTTCATCTTACTAACCCTTGGGACAACGGCTCATAACTACTTATTACTAGTTTCGTTTAAGAAAACATCTAAATTTCTTGGTTTTCTTAATTTTTTCTAATCTTTTAGATGTAATTTTTCACTTTCTAATCTTTTATTATCATTATTTATGTACACAATATTTTATTTATTTATTTATATTTTATGTTTTGTGCTTATGCAAAGTATGATGCAAAGTAATGCGTAAATAAGCACAAACCTCCCCCAAATTTGTTTACAACAGTGTCCTCACTGTTGCCATCCGTTAAATCTCAAAAACCTATAAACTTGGGAGGAAAAATTTATTAACAGGGACATGAAATATGATTGTGAAAATCTCCCCCAAACTCACTTTTAGCTCACAATTTCGTGTACAAATTTTATTTTCAAGAGCCAAATATACCCCCCCAAACTTGAGTTAAACAATGTTAAGCTTTTAAAGGGGGGGTTCAAAGTTATTGGTCAATGCCAAACTTTGCAAAGACCAAAAGTCAACACCAACCATTCGAAAAATTTATCAGTGAAACGCACCGGTTGGTGGAAGAACATGTTGTATAGAGCCAGAAAAAAGTGGGAAAAAGATAAGTGGTGTGATAGAAAGGGTTTGCGTCTCAATTTGGAGGGACGACACAGTGATTGTGATGATGGATTACTCGCATTTTTGTGATTGTCAAGAAAAAGATAAGTGGTGTGATAGAAAAGGTTTGCGTCTCAATTTTCTAACGGGACACTGTCCCGTACCCCGTAAGGGCACTGCTAGCCTTCTTGACCCCCGGTCCGCTATTCGGGTAGTGGGACCCCCGTAAAAACTCTGTGAGGCCCCGATATGCCCGAAGCACTCTCAAACTTTGTTCCCAAACACAACACGCGCATATTGTATATTGAGTTCACATGATCTGTTTGACTTGTTAATCAGAGGTTCTCTCACTCCAAAAGAGAGGCGTAATTAACAGCAGTTTAGTCCGCGGTTGCCGCAGATTTGGATCCTCACAATTAATAAACCCCAGTTTATCCCAGGCAGGGGGAATCTGCAATATGCCTGAAAAGCGAAGCGCATTCCTATCCCTATAGGGTGACAAAAAATACTCTACAGATTCTAGCACACCCGATTGGACCAGTCTTTCCTCCTATATTTTGGGTTAAATGTTCATGCAAACTCAATATGCAATATATATATATATCGATCGCCTGTACTGAAATTATGCTTCTTTGGACAAGATAACAGCTTTTCAACCGCAATTAGCAAACTCAGAAAGAATGTCTCCAAGAACCAGTTTGATCTCTGAGGCAAATCCGATCCTGTACGTTGTCAAGATCAATGCTCGCATGGTTGTCCCCGCAAGTCTCAGGCAGCAATGGGATGAATCGCTCCACCAATTTGGTTCTTTCATCATCTACCAAGCCGGAAGCACTCATCTGGAAAAGACCCAGGAAAACCAAGTGGCCAAACCGACCTCAAGGGGCTGGATGCCGAATGTTGTGATCGCCGAGGCACCATAACCCAAACTTAAGACGGTGTCCGAACGACCCTTTGGCGCTTCGACTGGGGGGAAAGATCGTCGAAACAAAGGAAGTCAGCAAATATCGTGGGCAAGCTCTGGCGATACCTCATACAAGTGCACAGTCAGATGTATCTCTAAAGCTCTCCATCTTTTGGCCTACAACGACTTCCTGAAGAGCAGAAGCCAGCCAAGTGCTCAAGACGGAAAAACTAAGGCAGAAGCGGTTCAGATATAGAGCCAACAAAAGGGCCAGGGCTCCGGCCAAGTTAAATTTTGTAAAGTTCCAAAGCCCGGCCTGCTTTGCAACCATAGTTGTGTCGGCCATGAAAATCAACAATTCTTTTAAACCCTTGAAGTGAATTCAAAGAAATTCCATGACAGCAAGAATAAAAAAGATAGTGATTCAAACAGTGCTGCGAAAGGACATATCTGAGCCCCAAAACAGAAGCATGACGCCATCTCTTCAAAAGTTTACTAAGCGCCATGTGTCATGCAAAAACAACGGGGAAAATCCAAAAAGAGGGCACCGGCGCCTTCCAAGGACCCAGCCGGGCCGACTGTCTTCGGTCGCTTGTCTTTTCCCGAAAAGGAACGGCCACAACGACGGTCCGAAAGATCATCCGCTAAAGATAAAGAGATGGCTGGATATATGGTCCACATTATCTATATGGCAGGCATACCCAGCAAGAGCAAAGATGGGGCCACGACATCCTAAGCCCAATCTGGTTTAAATGTAGGTGCCACTTCTCAAGACCAGCCTCCTCCGTCCTTTTGGTGAGGCCGATAAGCAGAAAGAGCCCTCAAATCATGAGGTGTCAAGCTCGGAGAGCAAAGAGGAGCTGATCTTCGTCCCTAAAACCGCAGAGCAACAGCTGCTTCAAGAACTTCGAAAATGGCTTAAGAGAAAAGACAAGGAAGCAACCGTGCTCTACTCCAAAATCGATGAGTTGACGAATGTCATAGTGCAGCTCATGGCCCAAGTTGCTCGGCTACAGCCCAATCAAGCACAAGACTCTACTCGTAGGCTATGTGACAACCACTCGAAGCAACCGACGCCTGTTTCCTTAAGCCTAAAGGAAGGCGAGCTTCATGAAAATCGACCACATCGGCTTCAGGAAATGTCTTGACTCTCGATAACAGTAGCCCGCTAACTCAAGATAAAATCATAGACTTGGTCACCAACAAAGTCAAAGCATTGGCGACCGAAGCCGAAGCGCAGAAAGATGTCGGCAACAGTGGAAATCCATACCCTGCATGGTATGATCTCGTAAAGTTTCCCAGCGGCTACGTCATCCCCAAATTTGAAAGATTTAAAGGAACAGGAAATGCAAGCCAGCACATTGCCCACTTCATACCATCATGCGCAAATACTGAGGGCAATGATGCTCTTCTTCTCCGCCAGTTTGTCAATAGCTTGACCGACGTTGCCTTCGACTGGTACGCAAGTATACCGGACGGCTTAGTCACGATGTTCGCTCAAATAGAATCTTTGTTGAAGTAAAGATTCATGAGCGTCAGTGATAAAATCACCATTGCTGACCTTGTGAGGATGAAGCCAAAGCACAATGAAAGTACTATGGATTTTATAGTCCGATGGCTCAATCTCTCTGTCAAGTGAAAACTACCGCTAGAACAAGATCTGTTCGTCAGCCTTCTTATAGAAAATCTTGAGAACTGGATGAATCCTTTCCTTTGCACAGCTGGCCTCAAAACATTCTAAGAGCTAGGGGTGGTAATTGAACGAGCCAGCTCGGGTTCGATTAAGGTTCGGCTCGGTATCAACTCGTTCAAATTCGGTTCATTTATTAACGAGCCGGACATGAGCCAGAAAGCCTGGCTCATTTATTAAACGAGCCGGACTCGAGCTCAGCCAGGCTCGTTCGGTATTGACTCGGGTTCGGCTGGGTTACACAGTTTGAAAAAAAACAGTAATATGTAATATATAGCAGATTCTATACAACTCTCAGAACACTTAATTCAATTAAATGACAGTATATAAAGTGTACTGAGATAAATATAAAACCCAGCACTTAGACCCATTCAATGCCCTAGATGTTAATGTTTTTTAATTTTTCCATATCTCAAAACCCTGAGTTTTAAGCATTATTGTTAATTATGTGTTTTTCTTGGAAGATACTATTAATATGAGTAAATGAGCTGAAAACGAGCCGAGCTCACAAACGAGCTCAGTTGAGCTCGGCTCGTTTAGTTAATGGGCCACAAATGAACTGAACACGAGCTGGGCATGTTTAATCGAGCCGGACTCGAGCCGAGCATCTCTAGCTCGATTAACTATACGAGCCGGACTTGGGCCGACAAAAAGAACCACGAGCCGAACTCGAGCCGAGCTTGGCTGGCTCAAGTTCGGCTCGTTTACACCCCTACCAAGAGCTGAAAAAAGGTTCAGATGTTGGAATGCTCAAACCTTAAGTCCACTCCGGATCTCCAGTTCACAAACAAGCCAAAGTATCGAAGGGGCGACGACCGAAAGGACGAAAGTTCCAATAACGCCGACTCTTCCAACAAGCAAGGAACAGGTGGGTCGAAGGCCAACAAATCTCGAGAGCCAACATTGGAGGAAAGGAGAAACATGGTCTACTCTTTCAGAAGAGGCAAGGTCCACAAAATATTCAAGGATGCTCTTAAGAATAGTCTGCGGCCGTCGGAACTAAAGAGGCCGAGTGAAGAAAACAGGATTGATTGTCCTAATTTTTGCCCATACAACCGAGTGTTGGAATACACTATCGAAGACTGTTGTATTTTCAAAGATTGGGTCGAAAAACAATACAAGGCGGGAGAAATCTCGTTGTCCCCTGGCGTGTTGACAAACGATTAAGCTGCGACCGCCAATTTTATACAAACATAAACCGATGTATTTCGGGAACCGAACACTCTCAATTGTTCACCCTTCCCTGAAAGGAGCAAACCACGGTGACAGTTCAAAGGTTCAGTAAGTAACATTGATAATGAGGAGGCAACGGACGGATACGCAATCCATACGGTCTATATGGTCAGTACTGGACAAACAAATCCTCCTACGCTTCACACCCATGGTGATGATATAGTTAACACTGCTCAATACCGGTTTGGTTCAGATAATGATAAGAATCCATCTCAAGCTGCTAAGCAAAAAGAGCCCATGGCTCCTGGAGAATCAAGCTCATACAATGAGGTTAGCCCAGTCATTATCTCTAAAATTACAGAACGAGCATTATTCCAATGGTTTCAAGAGCAATTTCAGGATAGAGATAAGGAGTTAGCCAAGATCCATTCCAAAGTCGACGATCTGGTAAATGTTGTGCCAAATCTCGCAACCCATGTCATTTGAATTCAGTCACAACAAGATCAAGGCTTGGTCCATGAACCAGAGATTGAACCCCCAAAGCAGCTATTCCCTCCAATCCTAGGGCAGAGCACCTTCATGAAAGTCAATGGCGGCCATCCTCCAAGGATGTCCTGATGCATGACTGCGGCAAATTGACACAAGACAAATTCAAAGGCAAGTAATCGACGGACACCGAAACTCTTCATGACCTAATTAAAAGAGTCCAGACGTTGAAACATGCGGGTCCCAAATCTCTTCCAAAATTCCAATATAATAACAAGTTCAAATGTCCGGAAAATGACAACCTGAAAGGTGGACTTCCCAACAACACTGGATCTTTTAATACATATGCTAACCGAAGTAAGCGAGGAACGTACAGGCCTAATCCCGACCAGCCTCAAAAACTAGTGTTGGGAGAGAAAGGAGAATCGCCCTTGGAAGAGAAGTTGACTAAAGTATATTCCTTCAAAAGGGGCAGGGTCCGTAAAATATTCAAGGACGCCCTAAACAACGGTCTGCAACTCCCCGAACCAAAAAGGCCTTATGTAGCAAATATGATCGACAATCCTCTGTATTGCCCATACCACAGGATAGTAGGTCACACAATTGAAGACTGCTATATTTTTAAGGATTGGGTTGAAAAACAATACAAGGAGCGAGTGAT
The DNA here is from genome assembly GCA_030015575.1 of Agapanthus africanus. Taxonomy (NCBI): domain Eukaryota; kingdom Viridiplantae; phylum Streptophyta; class Magnoliopsida; order Asparagales; family Amaryllidaceae; genus Agapanthus; species Agapanthus africanus. The sequence continues at coordinate 860,185,540 of JASDDO010000022.1, read as the reverse complement.
CTCATTGTCCAAAGGCGCGTTAACATACGACCAAGCTACGATTGCCAGCTCTATATTAACGAGGACCAAAACCCTCTGGGGGCAGACGGTTCAATTGCCTACTTCAGAAAATGACCCGGTCCACCACAGCTCCTACGGGACACACATATTCCCAAAAAGGCAAAGAGAACGTTGAAACATCTTGACATCAAAGTTCAAGAATTTTGAATAAGCGCACAACTGGGAGGAATTGACCCCTCAATCGTTAAACTGGGAATAATTGACCCCTAAACCGTTAAACTGGGAAATAAAAAAAGAGAAAAGAAAAGAAAAGAAAGAAAGAAAGAAAGAAAGAAAAGAAATAAAGGGTCAATCCACAAGCGAAAGGGGCACGAATGAAAACCTGAAAAGGTTTCGTAAGTAAAAATAGCGAGACTACCCACGAGCTTGTGAGAACCCGCAAAGGCGAAAACTCGTTGAAAAAAGGTATGTCCATAAGCAAAACGAGCACAGATGAAAACCCGAAAGGGCTCCGTGAGTAAAAACAGCAGGACTACCGACGAGTTTGTGAAAAACCTGAATGGGCGCAAACTCGTGAAAAGAAAAGAAAATACACTCGCAAAGTCCTCTCGACTTTTTGAGGAGAATACCCCCGCGTGAGATCCTTATGACTCACAAATAGGCAACACATTTGGAGGTCCTCACAACTCCTAAGAAGAATCTACACTTACGAGATTCTTTCGACTCGTAAGGAGAAAATACTTTTATGAGACCCTTACGGCTCATAAAATTGAAAAGCCTTAAGTAATAGGGGCCTAAACCTTTCTTCTAAGCCATCGCTCCCAACGGGCAATGACAAATGATGAGTCTCTTCTAGCATTACACTTCTGTATTAGCGGTGCTGATGCCAATCCAGAACCCAAATCCTAAATTTTTCCAAGGCAAATGATGAATTGCTCCAGGCACCAATGCTCCAGTGTTAGCAATGCTGATGCCAGCCCCAACTACAAAATTCCAAGCTTTCAAATCCAAGAGACCCCTAAGTCGTTAAACTGGGAACATATGACCCCTAAATCGTTAAACTGGAAACAGATGACCCCTAAGTCGTTAAACTATGAACAAAGGAAATCCTCACACGGAAAATGATGTTTCGCCTCTGGTACCACATCCTAGTGGAGCGATACTGATGCCAACCAAAAATCCAAATCCCACGCTCTCAAAGTCCTCTCGACCTTGTGAGGAGAATATTCCCGTATGGGACCCTTACGACACACAAAGGAGCAACACACTTGGGGGTCCTCACGACTCCTAAGGAGAAAATACACCTACGAGATCCTCTCAACTTGTAGGGAGAAAATGCTTTTATGAGACCCTTACGGCTCATAAAATTGAAAAGCCTTAGGTGACAGGGGCCTAAACCTGTCTCTTAAGCCATCGTTTCCCAACGGGCATGGCAAATGATGATTCTCTCATCGTACCATATTCCAGTGTAGAGATGTTGATGCCAAACCAAAACCAAAATCCCCAAATCCTCTCATGGCAAATGATGATTCGCTCCTGGTACCATATTCTAGTATAGCGATACTGATGCCAAACCAAAACAAAAACCCCCAAATTCTCTCATGGCAAATGATGATTCGCTCCTGATACCATATTCCAATATTGTGATGCCGATGCCAAACAAAAATCCAAATTCCAAGTCCCATACTTCAATGCTTCAAATTCAAAGGTCCCGCCAAACAAGATAGGATTCGGACAATTCAAACTAAAGTCTTACCCGGAAGCGCTTCCAAGCTCAAAAGTCCCGCCGGACAGATTAGAACCTCCTAAAACAAATCAAACCAACCAATTCCAACAACGACCTCTACATCAAAAATAGTGATACTCTGTCTTAGGGAAACATCAAACAGATACTCCGTCTCGGGGACATGTCAACTAGCGACACTCCGTCTTGAGGATACATCAAACAGACACTCCGTCTTGGGAAAACGTCAGACAGCGACACTCCGTCTCGGGGAAACGTCAGACAGTGACCCTCCGAGTTAGGGAAACGTCAGATAGTGACACTCCATCTCGGGGAAATATCAATCAGCGACACTCCATCTCGGGGAAACATCAACCAGCGACACTCTGTGCCGGGAAAACATCAAACAGACACTCCGTCTTAGCGAAACGTCAGACAGTGACACTCTATGTCGGGGAAACGTTATACAGCAACACTTCATGCCGGGGATACATCTACCAGTAACACTTTGTGCCGAGGATACGTCAACCAGTTACACTTCATGCCAGGGATACGTCACATACATACACTCTGTCTCGGGGAAACGACATACAGTGATACTCCGTCTCGGCGAAACGACATACAGCGACACTCCGTCTCGGGGATACGTCATACACCGACACTCTATCTCGGAGAAATGTCAACCAGCGACACTCCATCTCGGGGATACGTCATACACCGATACTCCATCTCGGGAAAACGTCAACTAGCAACACTCCGTCTCGGGGAAACGTCAAACAAACACTCCGTTTCGGGGAAGTCAACCAACGACATTCCGTACTGGGAATACGTCAACCAGAGACACTCCGTGCCGGGGATAAGTCAGACATCGATACTCTGTTTTAAAGATACGTCAAGTATCGACCATCCATGTCGTAAAAAAGGGCGGTGTCGGCCTCCCAAAAGCGAGGAACAAATCAAGTCAACCCCCACGCGAAAGAAGATCCATCAATTTTACACACACGACCTATACATATAGTGTGCATTGATTGATAGGGGGCACTTTGTTGGGTTTAAAATTTACACCCCATTGACCAAAAGTCAAAGTTAAACCGTGAACAAGTAGGCTCAAGCCAAAGCAAACGAACCGTACTTTCGAATCCAAGTCGGGCCCATGCCCGAACCCAAGTCTAAACAGGTGGGCTCAATCCTAGACCGGCCCCCATGCCAAATGTATAATCATCAAGCAATAAATAGGTTTGATATAATTTTCATGAATAAATGTACAATAAACAGGCAAAATGCCAAATTTTGTAAAGCCCATGGCTCACGTGCAAAAAGAAATAAGCATATGAGCATGGGATATGCAAAATAATAATTTTGTACAAGCCATTGGGCTAAATGAAAAGATGTAAGCCTATAAAAGGCCCCCTATGATGATTTGAATAATAATAAGAATTAATCTTGATTTCCCAAACAGAAAATCTTGAGCTTTGAGATGCTCTTTAGTGTGCAAGTCTTTCTTTCTCTCTTCCTTTCTTTTTTTAAGTGCGCACGTCACGAGACTTCGGAAAAGGGAAATGTTGGATATAGTGCCCTCAAAGCAATTATTGTGATTGCAAGTAGGCGATTATGATAATTGAGGGAGGACCTATACAGATATAACAGTCTTATTTGAGATGATACTATGTTATCTGGTTTCTCTTCATCATTGATGAAATCCGTAGTATTGTTTCTTAACAACTAGTATTATAATGGAGATCATATATGTGAGAGCTGGGTTGTCCATAAGCACATCCTTAAATATCCCTAGTCGTGAGAGTATCGAGAGTGGACATCGATATTCTGGAGTAGACTAGTGTATACGTTTATAGACCCCCGACGAGGGGCGGTGGCCGGTCTCATAGGCCATTGGTGTTGTGTCACCCAAGATAGTATACAGGTGCTCACTGGAGGTGAGTACACCGGACGGAATCGCCGAGAACTTCTAGATGGTATTATATCTATCGTCAGATGAAAGTTCTCAGATGGCATTAGTACAAGTTAGTACTTTGACCTAAGATCGTCATTTGTCTTATGTGAGTTCCCATTGTACTTTGATTACTATCCTACCACGGCTCAAAGGAGTCGTGCAAATAGGTTTTAGTTGAGTGCAATCCCGAGCTACATAGAGGCAATGATCGATTGTCAGGGATTCATCTCTCCTGGTATTAAGAGTCGATGTCGCGCTGTGTTCAATTGGCTATCAGCCTAAATCTATGGCCACGGTGGATGAGATTTACTGATAGTTGATCAGTAGTACTCTGATGGTGATGAGCTTGACTCAGACACGACTTATCGGGTTAATAGGGGTCTGACGTTATCCGCCCCTAGACCCGATATGTGATACTCTTTGATAAAAAGACCGGACTGTACTGATATTGTCACATTCAGGCTCAATAGGGCAAGTACATACTTGACAGTCGACCCCCCTTTCGGCAAGTAGCTGGGTAGCCATTACATACAGCTAGTGCCGCTGACGTGCTTGTGGTTAAACCCACTGCCAGCATATTATCGAGTTTTTAGAATCCCACACGGAGTGTTTTTCCGATTCAGGCGATAGATGTAGGAGCCGTACGTTGGTACGTGCAGGGGTCTGATTATATACGTGTACGGGATATACGGATTTTAATCGGACGGTTGATAATACTAACCGGCTTAGGATTAATCCGGATTATTAAATCAGGTTTTGATTTAATAATTTATATATATATATATATATATATATTAGTATTATTGTTCACTATTCATTTTCTCTTTTTGGAGTTATCCATATTTTTATACGGATATGCGTATATGTAGCGATACATATACCGGGTGAAGTATTTCGTATGTATACGGGAATGCTTCTAGAAGAACGACACCTCATATTTGTTTTTATTTTTAGAAAAACAAGTGGAAATGAGGTGGAGGGTGAACTGGCATGAAGCATGGTTCTAGACATGTAGAAAGGTATGGCTTTGGTATTTAATGACGATATGATTTGTGTGCACTATTGATACATGGTTGTAAAAAAGAAGCCATTCATTCTACACTTGGTTATTGTTCATTCCACACTCTAGGATGCTCCATACTCAACAGTTAGCCATTTTTCCTCGCTTCCTTCTCCTTCTTCTTCTTCTTGCTCTCTCTTTAGCATGATTTTGTGAGAAAATAATTAGTGGAAAAATTCTTACATCATCCACAATCCATCCTTAGAAAGTTTGGAGTATCAGTCGGAGCCTTTTCTGGTTTCTCTCGGGTGGATCTTCTTCGGAAATGGTGGTCTCCTTTCAAGTGCGTTCTCGGCATCTACGATCTTAGGGGGATCTTCCACAATTAGGTGGACACGCCTCGAAAATTGTATTTCTATACCCTTACATGTTTAGTTTGTTGGTTTTGGTGTTTGGATCGATTTCTTGGGCTAGTGTGTTTTGTGCTTGTATAAAATTTTTGTTACCGCTTCTGCCTTGGCTGCAGCTTCCGTGGCGCGAGCACCTAACACCAACAGGAAAAATGCCCCTTTTGATCTTCAAAAGTCAAAATTTTTGTGTTTTTGGACTGTTGTTGGGTTTCTACCCTATTTGTACCGTGCCAGGTGCCCATTTGGTTAGGTGCGCATCCCGTTGGGTGCACATCGAGCTAAGTGCGCACCGGCCCAGGTGCGCACTTCACTAGGTGAGCCTTCCTTAAGTGCACAACCATTTGGCCTATTCGGGACCCTTTGGTCCCCTTCACTCTCTCACACCTTACCAAGTGTGCATCTTGTTAGGTGTGCATCTCGGTAGGTGTGCACTTGTCATGTGCGTCCCTTTCTAGGTGCGCACCTTGCTAGGTATGCATTTTGGCAGTTGCGCACTTGTCACATGCTCATCTTGCCACGTGGTCACTTTGCTAAGTGTGCACTTGACACATATGCACCCATCACCTCTCCCATTAAAAAAAATTTCTAACGGGGGCTCCCCCGCATCCCGCAAGGGGGCTGTTAGCCCCCTTGACCCCCAACCCGCAATTCGGGTAGTGGAACCCCTTAAAAACTCTGCGAGCCCTCTGATATGCCCGAAGCACTCTTAAATTTTGTTCCTGAGTACAACATGCTCATATTGCATATTGAGTTCACATGATCTGTTTGACTTGTTAATCAGAGATTCTCTCGCTCCAAAAGAGGGGTAATTAACGTTAGCTTAGTCCGCGGTTGCCGGAGATTTGGATCTCCACAATCAATAAACCCCAGCCTACCCCAGGCAGGTGGAATCTATAATATGCCTGACAAGCGATGTGTACTTCTATCTCAATAGGGTGAGGAAAAAACACTCTACAGCAGGCGCAAACCTCTGCAGTTAATTACATTATCACATTGCGATAACAACTTTCACTTTCTCCAGGTATATCACTTCTTGTCGTGTTATGTTTATTAATATGGGGTTTCCCTTGGATTGTGTACAGAGACTAATATATATCATCATCCATAGGGCGCGTTTTAGTCCAAATCCGTATATATTGAATTTTGGGTCTTGAACTTACGACGTAGATCTCATATAAATGGGGCCCATAAGTTCAGGGGATATATGGGTTTAACCTAAGGATCGTTAGTCATATATAGGAGTACGATCGATTTAGGAACAGTGAGCATATGGACTCAAGTGATTATTAGATCATATATGGATAGCCCCTGATTAGTATACTGTAGTCAATATGGAAACATTCTGTAGGGCAAAACATATTAGTTTAAGGATATCGTGGTCCATGGAAGACATGGATGGAATATAGTATGTTTATGCGCGTGGATTGTATAATGTGATCAATATAGGGATCAGCCGTAGGGCCAAACATAAATTATTTTAAGGACGTCGCGGTCCATGAGAAACATGGAGGGGTATGGCTTGTTTATGCTCGTGAATTATATACATTGATCAATATGGAGATAAGCCATAGGGCCAAACATATTAGTTTAAGGAAATTGCGGTCCAATATTAGTTTAGAGACATTTTGGTCCATTTTTCATCTTGCACGCATGTATATATATTACATGGTGAGGTAAGCAATGATAACATGGGATGCATCCAATATTGGGATGTGATCCAATTTGAAGGGATTTATATTTCCTTCAAATATATACATATACATATACATATATGTGTAAAGCCAGAGTTCGATATGAGGTATGCATCTATATGGGATGTGTATCAATATAAGATATGCACATCAATATGGAGATGCATAAATGGGAAGCACATCTATATGGGATGCATATCAAGATGAAGGTATACACATCAATATGGATGTGCATTGATATGAAGCTGAGACATTCCCTGTCTTGATGAAATTTCATATCTTTTATCAAGTTGGAACGAGAAAGAAGTTGTTGGTTGTTGAGACCTGCCACCTCTCTGAAAACGTTGAGAAATTACAATGACATATATTAAAGGTATGGAAAGATGTACCCTTGAACCGAATTCTGAATATGAGGGAAATGACCATGTCGGAACGGAGTATCGTTAGTCTTATATGAGACTAAAATCAATTTGGGATGAAAGATCATTAATCATATATGAGTCTAAGATCAATATGGGTATCTTGGATAAAAGATCATCGGTCATATATGAGACTAAGATCAATTTGGATGGTATCGATGAAAAATCATTAGTCGTATATAGGACTAAAATCAATTTGGATATCATTGATATGTTGATCAACGGATCATATATAAGAAGTATAAGCTTCTATATTTAGTTTATTTTAACTAAGTAGTCAAGCAGAGGCTTTCTGTACATGTTTGCATATGTGCACATATACATGTATCATCTTTAATGAGGGTGCGTACGTGCATATCATGTGGGTTGCGCACTTGCTTATGATTGGGGACTATGCACATGGATATTACGTGACGCGCACCTTTTATGGTCGTGGGGCTACGCACGTACATATAACGTGATGCGCACCTCTCTATGGTTGGGGGCGTAGGGTGTTTTTCGTCATCCCATTGAGATGGGAATACGTGCATGCTTATCAGGCGCATTACAGATTCTCCATGCCTAGGGTAGGCTGGGGTTTATTGATTGTAGGGATCCGAATCTTCGGAAGCCGCGACCTAAGCTGCCGTTAATTACCACCCGCCTTTGGAGTGAGAGAACTTCCGATTGACGGATCAAATAAGTCATGCGAACTCAATGTGCAGTGTTGTGTTTTGAAGGGGTTTTGGATATATCGGGGGCCCCGCAGAATTTTTACGGGGGTCCCGCTACCCGGATAGCGGACTGGGGGTCAAGAGGGTTAGCAGCCCCTTTGCGGAATGCGGGCCAATGCCCCGTTAGAAATTTTTTTCTAACAAAGACAGTGTCGTGAAGTGTGTGTATATAAAAAAAGGAGAATAGCGTCCAAAAGACGCATGGGTGTCAGCGCCTTACGTGTCTAGCACGCGGGCGCTGGGCACTGGCGCCTCATGCGCTTGGCATGTGGGCGCCGGGCGCCAGCGCCCCATGTGCTTGGCACACGGGCGCTGGGCGTCAGCAGGAAAAGGAACTTTGTCCCTGCACTGGGAGCTGTGCTCCCGATTTGACTTCTGGAGTTAAACTCCTAAAAAGAGATTAATTTATGGAGTTGAACTCCAACAGATCTTAAATGGAGTTAAACTTCTAGAAATCTTTAGAAATGATCAAAGGGGCCCCTTTGTTTCTCTCCCCTTTGGTCCTGGATCTTCCCAAGATGGGATTTTTAGAGATGGGTCTCCTTCTTCTTCCTTTTGGTTGGCCAGATCTTGGAGAAAGGGGGTGAGATTTAAAAATCTCCCATTTTTGAGATCTGATGGAAGATCTGAGCTCCCTTTTATGGATTTTGTGGTGAAAAACTATTTAATATTGGAAAAGAAAGAGTAAAACTCTTGATTTAATTGAAAAGGGGAAGAAAGTTTAGAACCTTGAGAAAGGAGAAGGAGGCACAAAAACCCTAGATTTTGAGGGGAATGAAAAATTCTTCTTTTATTTCATTATCATGTTGCCTTATATAGGCTTACACATTTACATATAGCCCCTTGGGTTTTACAAAATGGCATTTTGCCCATCCCATGTCTCATGTGCGTATTTCTTTTCCACATGAGCCATGAGCTTTACAAAAATTTGGCTTTATGCCCATAAAAATTATATCAAAATTATTTATTACATGATTTTTATTTTAGCATGGGGGAGGCTGGCCGCGGGGCTCGACTTAGGCATGGGCCCACTTGATCTGGGCTTGGGCCCGCTTACTTGGGGTTGACTTTGATTTTGACTTGGTTAACCGGGGTATAATTTATGACCCCAACAGGGGGCTGTGCACTTGTCTATCACGTGGTATGCACCTTCATGGGAAATCTGCGCTCACGTAGATATCACGTGACGCACATGCCTTCATAGGCAATTTTCATCAAGTGTGCACACGTATGTATCACATGATGTGCATGCCTTCATAGGCAAGTTTCAATAAGTGTGCACACGTGCATATCACGTGATGTGCATGTCTGTGTAGACAACCTTAATCACATGTGCACTTAGTTTGGGTGCGCACTTGTTTTGATCAGAAAGCAAAAACTTTCAAAAAGAAGCAATGGCTTCTGTTCTTTGATTTTTCTTGGTGATGATATCATCACAAGACCATTTTATATGGATGTTAAATCTTATTTCGATAATGATCTTAGATTTTTTTAAGATCGATCTCTAATAAAAGTATGAACTTTTATATAAGATTGATCGAATATAAAATCCTTTGATTTCTTTTACAGTGAATCAATAGATTCGATGACAAGAAAAAGCTTTTATGTAACAAGCAATGGCTTCTGTGATCAAAGAGAAATATTTCTCTTCTTATTATGTTCTCACCCTTTCTTCCTTTTTTTTGATCGGAAAGAGATGAGTTTTTTGGGGGGTTTTTTGCAGAAACTTAAGGGGTGTTCGGTTCTCTCTAGATTTGATCTCATGGGTACTTTATATAGGGCATGAGAAAAAATAAATTAGTTTAAGATAATATCTCATTTATAGATCTTAATTGATTTTATAATCAAATTGTGATCTTTAATTACCGTTGGAAGGAGATCATGGATCTCAACAGAAGATATTTCTTCTAAATAAGGATTTTATTTCTTATTAACAAGATTTATTTCTTATTAGAAATGTTTGCTTCAAGGAATACACTTGCGCACTTATGACCTTTGACACATGCGCACGTGCATTGCATGTCGCACATATGATTCAATTTGACAATCTTGCCAAGTGCATATGTATAGGTGCGCACAACTTGGGCTGAGTCATTTGACTCATCCGCACGTGCATTACACGTCACACTCGTGATTTTACTTGGCAATCTTACCAAGTGCACATGTATAGGTGCGCACAACTTGGACTGAATCATTTGACTCAAGTGTACGTGCATTGCACATCGCTTATGCGATTCAAATTGCCAATCTTACCAAGCGCGCATGTATATATGCGCACAACTTGGGCTTGGTAATTTGACTCATGCGCACGTGCATTGCACATCGCACTCGTGATTATACTTGGCAATCTTGCCAAGTGCGCATGAATAGGTGCACACAATTTGGGCTGAGTCATTTGACTCATGCGCACGTGCATTGCACATCGCACATGCGATTCAACTAGTCAAACTTGCCAAGTGCGCATGTATAGGTGCGCACAGCTTGAATGGGAAAAAATGTACGCTTTGAGCCAAAAAATTTAGCGGGAACAAATGCCCCCACTACTTTGCCCATGTAAAATATGTACGTGGGTTAAGTAGTGCAAAGTAATTCCTCACCACATGTTTAATGGCTTAGGTGACAGGGTTAGATCCTTACTAACTAAAACTTTGTCCGTCTTCATGAACCGTAAGGGTCTCAAGAAAGTTTTTCTCCTTATGAGTCGTGAGGATGTCATAGGTGCATATTCTCCTTAGAAATCGTGAAGATTCTTAAGTGTCCATCGCCTTTGTGAATCGTAAGGATCTTATTCGGGTATTTTCTCCTCATGAGTCGAGGGGACCCGTAAGTGGCTTCTTCACTTTATTGATATGCAATTTTGTCAAATGTGACCCGTGGATAGTATACAAGAGTCAGTATTGACCTCCTTGTAGGGCAACAATGGCTTAGGAAACGGGTTTGTATCCCCGTCGCTTAAGGCTTTTCAACTTTATGAGCCATGAGAATCTCATAAAGATGTTTCTTCCTACGAGTCGAGAGGATCTCGCGGGTGTAGCCTGACGTGAAATATAGATAACCCCTTTCGATATAGGAGTCCGTTAAGTTTGTGATACTGGGTTAAGTCTATCGTACCGTCGCATTGGTTGATATTTTCTCGACATGCAGTCCCTTAGGTTTCGGCTCGAATAGCCACGCGTATGTCGTGTTTTTGATCCCTTCCGAGGCTGGACAAGACGTGTTCAAGCAATCTTCTTAGGTTGGAACATCCCTATTACCCTCGGAAGATCCAATATTAGGTATTGCCATGGCGCTTTACTTGAAATTAGGCTCTATTTGAAGCCCCGATGAGTCATGACCGCACACTTTTGGGGTGGGATGACATCCAATGGTATTTAGGCTTTTATGTATTGCTATCAAGATCCGAAATTAGGAATATGTCATCACTTCGCTTTTGCTTTGATGATATCACACTGATTCTTCGCTGAAGTATGGTGGTCATCCATATGACCTCTAAGGCGTATGTATCGCTATCGAAGTCTGGAGCTAGGATTTTGCCTTCACTCCGCTTTTGCTTTGACGTCGCATCTGCACCCTGCTGGAATAAGAAGAGATGTGGAGATGATCTCTAGGCTGTAGATATTGCCGTCGATATCTCGGGTTAGGATTTTGCCATTACTCCGTTTTTGCTTTGACCCTTTGGTTCATATTGACTCACATCTGCACCTTGCCGGAATAAGGACGTTGAGATGATCTCTGGGTTATAGATGTTTTCATCGAGATCTGGATCTAAAATGTTGCCATTACTCAACTTTGATTTGTTTGAGAAGCTGCCGCTAAATCTTTCGAGGGGCGAAATATCTCTCGATAGTCTTTGGGCTTCTATGGTGCCGCTGAGACTCGAATCTTTACTGAAGTGCTTCTTACTAGGTAGCATTCAGTAGAGCACATTTCTCACTTTCATCTATTTATGACCGTGAATGGTATACAAGCGTCAGTCTTGACATGCTTGCAAAGAAGAAAATTTTTATTTTATTTTTATTTTTTATTTTTATTTTTTTATCCACAATTACTTTATCATTTCATCTTTTCATATCACGAAAGTCGCGATTGCCCAATCATTTCGGCTATTTATTCGCGGTGCCCAATCATTTCGGCTATTTTTTTTATTTTTGCTTGGTACTTTTTATTGCGAGTTGCCCCATCATTCCGACTATTTCATATGCATATTTTTTTGTGACTCGCTGATTTTTATCGCAAGTCGGGAACTTGGAATCTAATACCAGTTTCGGCATCAGTATCGCTACAACTGGAATATTTCCGGAAGCGAATCATCATATGCTTTTGGAGGACTTGGGGTTTGATACCTATTTTGGTATCAGCATCGCTACAACATCATTTACCTTTATTGATTTGAACAAATGTGGCTTAGAAGAGATGTTTAGGTCCCTGCCAACTAAGGCTTTTTGATTTTATGAACCGTAAAGGTCTCATAAAGGTATTTCTCCTTACAAGTCGAGAGGATTTCGTAGGTGTATTTCTCATTAGGAATTATGGGGATTTCTAAGTGTGTTTTCTCTTTTATGTCGTAAGGATTTACGACAGTATTTTCTCCTTGTAAGTCGAGATGACTTACAAATGTTGTACACCATATGGGGATATTTCTCGCTGTTGGTAGAACCCGGTTGGAACATATTTTGTTCGTGCTCGTGGATTGTATACAAGAGTCGATATCGAAATACTTGTAGGGCAACTTGGGGGATATGACGGCTTAAGAACAGGTTTAGATCCCTGTAACCTAAGGCTTTTGAATTTTATGAGCCGTGAGGGTCTCATAGGGGGTATATTCTCCTTACAAGTCGTGATGATCTCGTAAGTGTGTTTTCTCCTTAGGATTCGTATGGATTCCTAAGTGTATTGCTCTTTTGTGAGTCGTAAGGATCTCACGCAAGTATTTTCTTCTTAATAAGGTTGGAAAGACCCTACAAGTGCACACACACATTTTTATACGAGATTGCGCCCTTTCATGTTTTCACAAACACGCTGGTAGTCCCATTTTTTTTACTCACGACGCCATTCCGGGTTTTCATCCGTGTCTATTTCGCTTGTGAACATATCATTTTTTTTTGAACGGTGGAACTCTTAAAAATAGCTTCGCCATAGGTGACCCATCTGTTTGCCGGTGAGACTTGGGGTGGCTTCATTGCTGGAGTAGCTGTGTAACCGGAGGGACTTGAGTTGCAATCTTCGCTGGTGGAACTTCAATTGCAATGTCGATCTCAAGGAGCATATTAGTTTAGGGGCATTGCGGTCCATTATCGCCGTGTTTGGTGTGACGCGCTAGTTTATGGACATTTCGGTTCTGTTCCCGCCAAAATTTTGGGCCAAGAGCTACTTGTTCCCTTATAAAAAGGGAGGAGAGTCCTCAAAATTTAGCCTCAAGTGTAAAACACGTGAGCGCTCATATGCAAAGTGTATGAGCGCTGAATAAAACAATTAAGGGCCAAACAGGCCTCACGTATAAAACACGTGAGTGCTCATATGTGTCACGCCCCGCTTCCCAGTGTACGGCGAAGTGGACGTGACGAGGCCCGCTACGTATGTACTCAGAAGTACATACGCTAAGCGTAACTAAGCAATATAAAATGAATCACAAGAGACGAATAATAGAAATAACAGCAACTTTTATTAATAACATTCTTTATACAATGCATGAAATGAAAATACATCTGAAATGAAAAAGCAATGCCTAAACAGTGGCATAATAATAAAAGGAAATACTGGAAAGAACAAAGTACAATTAGCAAACTGCTCCAAGTCTTCTGCAGATGGCTCGATCTCTGCCGGGTCCGAATCACCTGACGACATTCAAAGAAGAAAGAAATAGAATGTCGTCAGCGAACAGATCGCTCGGTAAGTCCCAAAGATAAGGTAGGAATAGACAGAGAGTAAAAGAGGGAGAGTGTAGCTTTTAATGTTGTATTATAATATTGTAATGTTGTATTAACGCTGTTGTTTGTAGCCTGGTACAGAAGATGCCAGTGTATACGAGGGGAGTCCCACTTACACCGGGGACTTTGGTAACCTGTAGTACAAGGCTCCGTCGATAATACCACGGAACAACGGCATGGATGTAATTACGTCTTAAGTGACCACCTCGTGCCACCTTTAACATATTCCGTACCAGTCTACCCCTTAAACCCCGCGATGTCTTGTTGATATTGTTATCTTGTAAAATTGTATTGATTGTAAGATTGATTAACTGACTGACCGAAACCATGATATCAGGAAACGGTTATAACCGTAGAGTCATGTAAATGGAATACTGGGAATCATGTAAAAGGAATATCCATGGTTCGGTTCGGTCAAGTTATATAGATTGTTAACTGGAATCTGGAATTCATGTATTCATCTTGAGTTGGAATATAAAAGAATATAGATTGACTTGAATCACATTCAAGTCAGAAATAGTCATACTCTAACCCGAGTCAGACTACAAGAAGGTAATTTGATGTTCAATAATTGTTAGGGGCCTTATTGTAATTTATAAAACTTGAGGGGGTTTATTGTAAAAATACTATTGTATATTTTTCAAAATACAACTCAAGTATTTAATTATCGTCTTTATGTACATACAACAATTTAATGATCAAGCTAAATATGTATACATGTTCGAATAGCATGAAATGAGTCAAGTATATTATTCGAGTAACTACCATAAACAATGTTGTAAAGAAATATTATGTACGACTAATTAATCAAGTTGAACGAATGCGAAATATAAACAGAAATATGGCTCTAAATGTTTTGCATGCGTGAGTTCCATTTTTACCTAAATATGACTACCGGTTTGAGAGATATATATGTTTTCGTATCGTCGCGCAAAACAGATCAGAATCTATTCGGCACCGTCACATATTTTTAAAACGCAGTTTGAGTTAATTTCTATCGGTTTTAAGGTTATGAAAATTATTAGAAAATTGTAGGTATTTCGATGTACTTATCGAAAACACCAAGATTCACATGATTTGGATTTCTGAAGCTCTAGTTATGATCATTTTAATATCAGCATTTAAAACAGAAATTCAGATTTCTGGACAGCAACTATATATTCTATTGCAAGCCTATATCAGGTTGTTTCATGCATTCCTAAGTAATATAATATACAGAAAATTATAGTTCTATCAATGGTGCATCTACACATCTAAATTTTGTCACAAACGGACATCGGGTGTTCGAGTTATGTCCAATTTAAAAACAGTGTGCGAATCGGAACAGATTCTGTCCAGATCCGTTACTTAATATTGTAACACAGTTTTCTATATTTTACGTCGGTTTTCAGTAAAAATATAAAACTAATAAAATCTATTTCATTCGATGTAGATATCAAAAACGCATGAGTTTGCTCAATTTGGATACCGGTATACCAAGTTATATGTCGTAGAAATTGACCGATAACTGCAGTTTTCTGTTTTACGATCAGTGAATAAATACGATGGAATTCATAAACCGTTATGCGGATCGATCTAAAATTTTTACAGCATGTATAAAATAATATAATCTATCATATGTAAATTCCATGAAATTTTCAGAAGTAAAAATTAATTTCTAAAAATTATTTTAAACCTAAAGGTATTGATGTGTATACTAAAATCGGCAAAAAGATTAACTAGTATTTTTATGCAAGCTTTATCCTTTCTTTTAATAACCAAACCGATTCCATGAGATATCGTAGATATATTATGGATTGAAATCTATGTTCTCACAACTTGTAATAAACATTCATAATCATGAAGAAAGAATTAAAAATACTTTAATTTGAACAAGAGATAATAAGATATTATTAAACCATATAGAATCATATATATCTAAACTTATGTATATGTATATGTATATGTTTATGTGTATCTTCTCTTATGGATTATGATATGAAAAGAATAGGGGGTTCACGATGCATGACAAGAGGAAAAAGAGGTGGGGGGGAAAGGAGAGAGAAGGGACTTACATGCACAAGCCGGTATTGTCACCGGGCTTGTCTATCCGCCGATAGCCTCGCGTTAGTAGCGAGACCTTCTTGAAGAGTTCTTCATGTTCTTCTTCTTGGACTTTAGGTGAAGAGGGAGAAATGAGAGATAGAAAAATATGAGGAAGGAAAAGATGGAGGACAATTAAGATGGTGTAATGGTGAATTATGTATAATAATATATGCATTTAACATAAGAATTAAAAGAGAAATGAAAGGTCACCATTCATTTTGGAAATGAAAGGTCTCATTTGTAGGTTATGAGAAGAATAAAAAAAATGATAAAAAATAATTGCAAGAATGGGGATTTGAACATGTGACTTATGGAATAACAATGCAAGGACTTATCCAATGAGCTATAAGGTTGTTCATGCACATATTTAATTAGAATTAAATATATGATGTTGCTTAAAAAGAAAATGGGCTTTTTAGATGGGCTGTAGAGAATAAGAATAATAGATTTGGGTTAAATATTTATGAAAGGAAAAATAAGAATGAAAAGTTAAAAACTTAAATATAAGAAAAAGAAATTGTACCTAGAAAAAAATACATAATAGATTGAGGAATAAAATAATAATAAATTTAATAGAAAAAGGAAAATACCAAGTACAAATAAATACGGTATATTATTGAAGAGGGATAATACAAATGTATAAAGATTTTGGGGTCATTACATTCTACCCTCCTTAAAAATAATTTCGTCCTCGAAATTACTCAAGAAGGATGATGTAACAGAGTAAGGAAACAGGATTAGGATGATGTCTTCTTCGAGCTCCATCGATTGATACTCTAACCAATTGAGCTAATAAGTCTACAAGATACAAATAGAAAGGATGAATAAGAATTAAGGATTCAAAAGTGAAGAGATGAAGTTCAAGGAAACCGAAGGTGGAGTTCAAGATAGATTCAAGGAATATGTACTGTAAAGAATGTTTTCAGTTGCTGTTTCTTGTGCTATATTGCTTAGATTGTTCATGCAGAACAGAACTGCATGGTAGTGTGCCATACAACTCTGACCTGCGTAGGCCACCAACAAAACCTGTCACGCCCCGCTTCCCAGTGTACGGCGAAGTGGACGTGACGAGGCCCGCTACGTATATACTCAGAAGTACATACGCTAAGCGTAACTAAGCAATATAAAATGAATCACAAGAGACGAATAATAGAAATAACAGCAACTTTTATTAATAACATTCTTTATACAATGCATGAAATGAAAATACATCTGAAATGAAAAAGCAATGCCTAAACAGTGGCATAATAATAAAAGGAAATACTGGAAAGAACAAAGTACAATTAGCAAACTGCTCCAAGTCTTCTGCAGATGGCTCGATCTCTGCCGGGTCCGAATCACCTGACGACATTCAAAGAAGAAAGAAATAGAATGTCGTCAGCGAACAGATCGCTCGGTAAGTCCCAAAGATAAGGTAGGAATAGACAGAGAGTAAAAGAGGGAGAGTGTAGCTTTTAATGTTGTATTATAATATTGTAATGTTGTATTAACGCTGTTGTTTGTAGCCTGGTACAGAAGATGCCAGTGTATACGAGGGGAGTCCCACTTACACCGGGGACTTTGGTAACCTGTAGTACAAGGCTCCGTCGATAATACCACGGAACAACGGCATGGATGTAATTACGTCTTAAGTGACCACCTCGTGCCACCTTTAACATATTCCGTACCAGTCTACCCCTTAAACCCCGCGATGTCTTGTTGATATTGTTATCTTGTAAAATTGTATTGATTGTAAGATTGATTAACTGACTGACCGAAACCATGATATCAGGAAACGGTTATAACCGTAGAGTCATGTAAATGGAATACTGGGAATCATGTAAAAGGAATATCCATGGTTCGGTTCGGTCAAGTTATATAGATTGTTAACTGGAATCTGGAATTCATGTATTCATCTTGAGTTGGAATATAAAAGAATATAGATTGACTTGAATCACATTCAAGTCAGAAATAGTCATACTCTAACCCGAGTCAGACTACAAGAAGGTAATTTGATGTTCAATAATTGTTAGGGGCCTTATTGTAATTTATAAAACTTGAGGGGGTTTATTGTAAAAATACTATTGTATATTTTTCAAAATACAACTCAAGTATTTAATTATCGTCTTTATGTACATACAACAATTTAATGATCAAGCTAAATATGTATACATGTTCGAATAGCATGAAATGAGTCAAGTATATTATTCGAGTAACTACCATAAACAATGCTGTAAAGAAATATTATGTACGACTAATTAATCAAGTTGAACGAATGCGAAATATAAACAGAAATATGGCTCTAAATGTTTTGCATGTGTGAGTTCCATTTTTACCTAAATATGACTACCGGTTTGAGAGATATATATGTTTTCGTATCGTCGCGCAAAACAGATCAGAATCTATTCGGCACCGTCACATATTTTTAAAATGCAGTTTGAGTTAATTTCTATCGGTTTTAAGGTTATGAAAATTATTAGAAAATTGTAGGTATTTCGATGTACTTATCGAAAACACCAAGATTCACATGATTTGGATTTCTGAAGCTCTAGTTATGATCATTTTAATATCAGCATTTAAAACAGAAATTCAGATTTCTGGACAGCAACTATATATTCTATTGCAAGCCTATATCAGGTTGTTTCATGCATTCCTAAGTAATATAATATACAGAAAATTATAGTTCTATCAATGGTGCATCTACACATCTAAATTTTGTCACAAACGGACATCGGGTGTTCGAGTTATGTCCAATTTAAAAACAGTGTGCGAATCGGAACAGATTCTGTCCAGATCCGTCACTTAATATTGTAACACAGTTTTCTATATTTTACGTCGGTTTTCAGTAAAAATATAAAACTAATAAAATCTATTTCATTCGATGTAGATATCAAAAACACATGAGTTTGCTCAATTTGGATACCGGTATACCAAGTTATATGTCGTAGAAATTGACCGATAACTGCAGTTTTCTGTTTTACGATCAGTGAATAAATACGATGGAATTCATAAACCGTTATGCGGATCGATCTAAAATTTTTACAGCATGTATAAAATAATATAATCTATCATATGTAAATTCCATGAAATTTTCAGAAGTAAAAATTAATTTCTAAAAATTATTTTAAACCTAAAGGTATTGATGTGTATACTAAAATCGGCAAAAAGATTAACTAGTATTTTTATGCAAGCTTTATCCTTTCTTTTAATAACCAAACCGATTCCATGAGATATCGTAGATATATTATGGATTGAAATCTATGTTCTCACAACTTGTAATAAACATTCATAATCATGAAGAAAGAATTAAAAATACTTTAATTTGAACAAGAGATAATAAGATATTATTAAACCATATAGAATCATATATATCTAAACTTATGTATATGTATATGTATATGTTTATGTGTATCTTCTCTTATGGATTATGATATGAAAAGAATAGGGGGTTCACGATGCATGACAAGAGGAAAAAGAGGTGGGGGGAAAGGAGAGAGAAGGGACTTACATGCACAAGCCGGTATTGTCACCGGGCTTGTCTATCCGCCGATAGCCTCGCGTTAGTAGCGAGACCTTCTTGAAGAGTTCTTCATGTTCTTCTTCTTAGACTTTAGGTGAAGAGGGAGAAATGAGAGATAGAAAAATATGAGGAAGGAAAAGATGGAGGACAATTAAGATGGTGTAATGGTGAATTATGTATAATAATATATGCATTTAACATAAGAATTAAAAGAGAAATGAAAGGTCACCATTCATTTTGGAAATGAAAGGTCTCATTTGTAGGTTATGAGAAGAATAAAAAAAATGATAAAAAATAATTGCAAGAATGGGGATTTGAACATGTGACTTATGGAATAACAATGCAAGGACTTATCCAATGAGCTATAAGGTTGTTCATGCACATATTTAATTAGAATTAAATATATGATGTTGCTTAAAAAGAAAATGGGCTTTTTAGATGGGCTGTAGAGAATAAGAATAATAGATTTGGGTTAAATATTTATGAAAGGAAAAATAAGAATGAGAAGTTAAAAACTTAAATATAAGAAAAAGAAATTGTACCTAGAAAAAAATACATAATAGATTGAGGAATAAAATAATAATAAATTTAATAGAAAAAGGAAAATACCAAGTACAAATAAATACGGTATATTATTGAAGAGGGATAATACAAATGTATAAAGATTTTGGGGTCATTACATTCTACCCTCCTTAAAAATAATTTCGTCCTCGAAATTACTCAAGAAGGATGATGTAACAGAGTAAGGAAACAGGATTAGGATGATGTCTTCTTCGAGCTCCATCGATTGATACTCTAACCAATTGAGCTAATAAGTCTACAAGATACAAATAGAAAGGATGAATAAGAATTAAGGATTCAAAAGTGGAGAGATGAAGTTCAAGGAAACCGAAGGTGGAGTTCAAGATAGATTCAAGGAATATGTACTGTAAAGAATATTTTCAGTTGCTGTTTCTTGTGCTATATTGCTTAGATTGTTCATGCAGAACAGAACTGCATGGTAGTGTGCCATACAACTCTGACCTGCGTAGGCCACCAACAAAACCTGTCACGCCCCGCTTCCCAGTGTACGGCGAAGTGGACGTGACGAGGCCCGCTACGTATGTACTCAGAAGTACATACGCTAAGCGTAACTAAGCAATATAAAATGAATCACAAGAGACGAATAATAGAAATAACAGCAACTTTTATTAATAACATTCTTTATACAATGCATGAAATGAAAATACATCTGAAATGAAAAAGCAATGCCTAAACAGTGGCATAATAATAAAAGGAAATACTGGAAAGAACAAAGTACAATTAGCAAACTGCTCCAAGTCTTCTGCAGATGGCTCGATCTCTGCCGGGTCCGAATCACCTGACGACATTCAAAGAAGAAAGAAATAGAATGTCGTCAGCGAACAGATCGCTCGGTAAGTCCCAAAGATAAGGTAGGAATAGACAGAGAGTAAAAGAGGGAGAGTGTAGCTTTTAATGTTGTATTATAATATTGTAATGTTGTATTAACGCTGTTGTTTGTAGCCTGGTACAGAAGATGCCAGTGTATACGAGGGGAGTCCCACTTACACCGGGGACTTTGGTAACCTGTAGTACAAGGCTCCGTCGATAATACCACGGAACAACGGCATGGATGTAATTACGTCTTAAGTGACCACCTCGTGCCACCTTTAACATATTCCGTACCAGTCTACCCCTTAAACCCCGCGATGTCTTGTTGATATTGTTATCTTGTAAAATTGTATTGATTGTAAGATTGATTAACTGACTGACCGAAACCATGATATCAGGAAACGGTTATAACCGTAGAGTCATGTAAATGGAATACTGGGAATCATGTAAAAGGAATATCCATGGTTCGGTTCGGTCAAGTTATATAGATTGTTAACTGGAATCTGGAATTCATGTATTCATCTTGAGTTGGAATATAAAAGAATATAGATTGACTTGAATCACATTCAAGTCAGAAATAGTCATACTCTAACCCGAGTCAGACTACAAGAAGGTAATTTGATGTTCAATAATTGTTAGGGGCCTTATTGTAATTTATAAAACTTGAAGGGGTTTATTGTAAAAATACTATTGTATATTTTTCAAAATACAACTCAAGTATTTAATTATCGTCTTTATGTACATACAACAATTTAATGATCAAGCTAAATATGTATACATGTTCGAATAGCATGAAATGAGTCAAGTATATTATTCGAGTAACTACCATAAACAATGCTGTAAAGAAATATTATGTACGACTAATTAATCAAGTTGAACGAATGCGAAATATAAACAGAAATATGGCTCTAAATGTTTTGCATGCGTGAGTTCCATTTTTACCTAAATATGACTACCGGTTTGAGAGATATATATGTTTTCGTATCGTCGCGCAAAACAGATCAGAATCTATTCGGCACCGTCACATATTTTTAAAACGCAGTTTGAGTTAATTTCTATCGGTTTTAAGGTTATGAAAATTATTAGAAAATTGTAGGTATTTCGATGTACTTATCGAAAACACCAAGATTCACATGATTTGGATTTCTGAAGCTCTAGTTATGATCATTTTAATATCAGCATTTAAAACAGAAATTCAGATTTCTGGACAGCAACTATATATTCTATTGCAAGCCTATATCAGGTTGTTTCATGCATTCCTAAGTAATATAATATACAGAAAATTATAGTTCTATCAATGGTGCATCTACACATCTAAATTTTGTCACAAACGGACATCGGGTGTTCGAGTTATGTCCAATTTAAAAACAGTGTGCGAATCGGAACAGATTCTGTCCAGATCCGTCACTTAATATTGTAACACAGTTTTCTATATTTTACGTCGGTTTTCAGTAAAAATATAAAACTAATAAAATCTATTTCATTCGATGTAGATATCAAAAATATATGAGTTTGCTCAATTTGGATACCGGTATACCAAGTTATATGTCGTAGAAATTGACCGATAACTGCAGTTTTCTGTTTTACGATCAGTGAATAAATACGATGTAATTCATAAACCGTTATGCGGATCGATCTAAAATTTTTACAGTATGTATAAAATAATATAATCTATCATATGTAAATTCCATGAAATTTTCAGAAGTAAAAATTAATTTCTAAAAATTATTTTAAACCTAAAGGTATTGATGTGTATACTAAAATCGGCAAAAAGATTAACTAGTATTTTTATGCAAGCTTTATCCTTTCTTTTAATAACCAAACCGATTCCATGAGATATCGTAGATATATTATGGATTGAAATCTATGTTCTCACAACTTGTAATAAACATTCATAATCATGAAGAAAGAATTAAAAATACTTTAATTTGAACAAGAGATAATAAGATATTATTAAACCATATAGAATCATATATATCTAAACTTATGTATATGTATATGTATATGTTTATGTGTATCTTCTCTTATGGATTATGATATGAAAAGAATAGGGGGTTCACGATGCATGACAAGAGGAAAAAGAGGTGGGGGGGAAAGGAGAGAGAAGGGACTTACATGCACAAGCCGGTATTGTCACCGGGCTTGTCTATCCGCCGATAGCCTCGCGTTAGTAGCGAGACCTTCTTGAAGAGTTCTTCATGTTCTTCTTCTTGGACTTTAGGTGAAGAGGGAGAAATGAGAGATAGAAAAATATGAGGAAGGAAAAGATGGAGGACAATTAAGATGGTGTAATGGTGAATTATGTATAATAATATATGCATTTAAAATAAGAATTAAAAGAGAAATGAAAGGTCACCATTCATTTTGGAAATGAAAGGTCTCATTTGTAGGTTATGAGAAGAATAAAAAAAATGATAAAAAATAATTGCAAGAATGGGGATTTGAACATGTGACTTATGGAATAACAATGCAAGGACTTATCCAATGAGCTATAAGGTTGTTCATGCACATATTTAATTAGAATTAAATATATGATGTTGCTTAAAAAGAAAATGGGCTTTTTAGATGGGCTGTAGAGAATAAGAATAATAGATTTGGGTTAAATATTTATGAAAGGAAAAATAAGAATGAGAAGTTAAAAACTTAAATATAAGAAAAAGAAATTGTACCTAGAAAAAAATACATAATAGATTGAGGAATAAAATAATAATAAATTTAATAGAAAAAGGAAAATACCAAGTACAAATAAATACGGTATATTATTGAAGAGGGATAATACAAATGTATAAAGATTTTGGGGTCATTACAATATGTAAAGTATATAAGCGCTGAACATAAATCACCAATAGCCAAACAAGTCTCACGTGTAAAACACGTGAGTGCTCATATGCAAAGCATATGAGCGCTGAATATAAACAGGCTAAAACCCACAGCAGGGGTCATGTGTTAAACACATGAGTTCTCTTGCCTCTCACATGTAAAGCATGTGAGCGCCCCAATTTAAAATGCTCTTATCAAATTCTAGAATTAAATTCTATTTTGGGAAATATTTTCCCGATCTTTATCAAACTAAAAAGATCTTCTCTGTTAAACAGAGAACCCTTGGATCAAAGATCCAACGGTGATCATCTGGTAGAATTAAGTTCTATCATAGAAAAATATTTTCCTAATCCTGTTAAATTAACAAGATATTCATATGAATAGAATTCTATGTTAGAATAAAATTCAAATCTTATTAAACTAACGAGATATCTATATGATAGAATTAAATTCTATATTAAGAAAATATATTTCTGATCCTGTTAAACTAAAAAGATATGATAGAATAAACTTCTAATCTTGTCAAAAGTAACAAGATATTCATTATCTTGTTAAACAAACAAGAAATCATCTTTGTTAATCAGAGGGCCTTTGGATTAAAAACCCAACGGTGAATAAAATTCACCGATTGATCTAAAAGATCATGAAATCAATCATGATCTTTCAATGAGAGATTCCCTTAACAAATTGATTCTTTTTCTTCTCATATAAATAGGAGTAAGGGGAAGAGGAAAAAAAGACACAGAGGGAGAGTGGAAGAAAAATATAGAGAGAATTTAATTTTTTAAAGAAGAGGAACCCCTCCCAAAAGCTCCCACAAAAAGAGAATTTAATTCTCAAACCAAGAGTTTAACTCTTCTCAGAGAACTTAGTTCTTCCTCTAATTAAGATCTGCAGAAGCAGATCTCCTCACAAGTTGAGAATTTAATTCTTATCGGAGAGATTCTGTCATGCAGATTCAAAATCTAGGGGAAAGAACTGAATCCAAAAGAGTTTAACTCTTACAAAACATATGGGAATTTAATTCCTCTGAAACTAGGGTTTAACCCTTTAAAAAAAATTTAATCCCTACAAAGAACAAAAGGAGAACTTGATTCCTCATAACCATAGAAGAACAGCCTGGTGATTCATTAGCGTTCAACGCTACACAATAAAAGCTCACGTGTTCCCACGTGAGCATTTTTGAGGAACGAAAAAGGAAAGACTAAGATCTAGCCACGTGACCCCTGAGAAGTGCTCAGCACTTATAAAAGAGAAAAGGGAATGAACCCTATTTTTGGGGCACCTCACATGGCCCCTGAGAAGTGCTCAGCACTTATAAAAGAAAAAAGAGAATGAACCCTATTTTTGGGGCGCCTTACGTGACCCCATGTGACCCCTGAGAAGTGCTCAGCACTTATAAAAGAGAAAAGGGAATGAACCCTATTTTTGGGGCGCTTCACGTGACCCCATGTGACCCCTGAGAAGTGCTCAGCACTTAAAAAAGAGAAAAGGAAATAAACCCTACTTTTGGGACGCCTCACGTGATCCCACGTGACCCCCTAACTGTGCTCAGCACTAGAATAAGAGAATAAAAGAGGCAGCGCTCTAAGCGTCTCACGTGGCATACGTGAGCGTCCCAACTTTCAATTTTTAACACTGCTATGGCGCCTCACGTGCCACACGTGAGCGCTGCTATGGCGCCTTACGTGCCACACGTGAGCACTGCTATGGCGTCTCACGTGCCATACGTAGCGCAGCTATGCCGCCTCACGTGCCACACGTGAGCATCTCAGGTCTCAGTGTTTAACACTGCCTTCGAATATCACGTGGGAGCACGTAGGCACTGAGCATACACTAGTGTTTAATATTATAAGAGCCCAACTTCAACCCCAGATTGGCTAAGTCTTTCCTGAGATTAAATCTCTAAATAAACCGAGCCTCCATGCTCATGACTGATGTTTCCGCAATTTGGAATTTGGTTCAAGGGTGCATCTCTCCATACCTCTGATACATGTCGTTATTATTATTCAACGTCTTCAGAGAGGTGGTGGGTCCTGACGACCAATAATTATCTGGTGCATTTCCAAACCCATGATTACATCCAAACAATAGACCGTAATGTCCTTAAACTAATTGTGGACCATAATGTCCTTAAACTAACTGCGGACCGTGACGTCCTTAAACTGAACTTTATGGACCATGATATTCTTAAACTGAAACCCCCATAAACTATGATGTCTTTAAACGCATGGACTATGATATCCTTAAACTTATGGACTGTGACGTCCCTAAACTACATTCTATAGACTATGAGGTCCTTAAACTCATGGACTATGATGTCCTTAAACCCAATGGACCGTAACGTCCCTAAACTAAGCTCTATAGACTATGATGTCTTTAAACTCTATGGACTGTGATGTCCTTAAACTCCACGGACTATGATGTCCTTAAACCCAATGGACCGTAACGTCCCTTAACAAATCGATTCTTTTTCTTCTCATATAAATAGGAGCAAGGGGAGGAGGAAAAAAAGACACAGAGGGAGAGGGGAAGAAAAATAGAGAGAGAATTTAGAATCTAACATCGAAAATTAACTTGTATAAGGAAATGATTATTCCGACACGGTGAATATGCAAATACACGTTCCTACGTACTGATTATATTGTATACGCCTATTTCAAGCATCATACACTTAACCTTACTGGATTTTAACCCAACCCTGCATCGTGACAGAAGACAGATCATGATACGTTTTAACCGTGTCGTATTTTGGGTTTTTAGATATCTTTTCCGATATTAGCTTCCAGATTGTATATACAGTGAAACTAACTTGTTTAAATAATACCAAAAAGGCCAAAATCATACACAGAAACCTACCCAACAGGCCAAAACCACCTAGCTTCCTACAAACCCGGCGACGCCGGAATTTCTATATTGGTCGCCGGCCCAATTCCGATCCCCTGTGTTCGTGCTCCTATGGTTTGTTCTAGGTTCTACATACATCATTTAGACCCTGTTTAGTTTAGTTAACATTTCTCAAAACTACAGCAGATTCAGACAGAGCCTAGTTTTGTTTTTTTTTATAAAAATACGATATTATAGAACTTTTTCATTTCAAATTAAACTAGTTACAGAATTCTAATTCCTACTGTGGTTAAGAATTTTACCTACAAATAATATGTTGGAATAACACCCTCCAAGATGCACAAGCTCCTTGTCCTAGCTTGATGGTGAGGAAATCCTAGATTTAGCTCTTCTCTTCTTCTTTCTCTTGCTCTCCTTTGTTTGCTTTGTTTTTTCTTTTTCTTTCTTTAAATTTTTAGGTTTTTAGAATGCTTCAGATCTGAACACAAGTTATTTATGTGAGAAAAGGAAAGGATAAGGGAAAGTAGGAGGTGTCACCAAGCAAGATGTGGGGGTTTCATGCAAGGAGGAGGTGTGGTGTGTAGGTTATGCATGAGAGTAGGAGGTGTCCATACTTCATCATCTCTAAATTGAATTATCTTAATAAAATTCTGAACTAAAAACCTAATTTTACCTCTTTTTCATTTACACCCTAAATAAATTCTCATTTGCACAAATTCCAAAACTTTACATAGAAACCCTTCACAACTTATGTTATTATAAAACACCCTTTTTATTAAAATGAAGCTAAAATTCACATTAAAACCCTTATAATTTATTTATGTTGTATACTAAAATTTTAATTTAATTTGTTTTACACACATCTTATGAAATTGTCTTAATTGGTTTTAATAACTTTTTAATTTAACATTTTATTATTTAATTAATTAATTTTATTTATTTCAAAAGTTTCAAAAGGTTACAATATTCCCCCTTAAGAAAATTCGGTCCCCGAATTTAAAACTTAGCTAGACATACCTTCAAAAAGATTGGAAATTTCTTCCGCATCGCATCCTCGGTCTCCCAAGTAACCTTCTTACGATTCTTTCCTCGCCAAAGAACCTTTACAGATGGAAGTACCATCGATCTTAGTTTCTTTTCCTGCCTGTCTAGAATTGCGACTGGCTGTACTGTGTAGGATAAATCCGGCTCAACCTGTAAGGTCTGATGCTGGATCGCATGAGAAGGATCGTGAAGATGCTTGCGAAGCATCGAAACGTGAAACACCGGATGCACATCGGGAAAACTCGGTGGAAGGGCTAAACGATAAGCTACAGCACCCACTCTCTCCAGAATCTCATAAGGTCTAACATATCTGGGGCTGAGCTTCCCTTTTTTCCCGAAACACATCACACCTTTCATCGGGGATACACGAAGAAACACATGATCTCCCACATCAAACTCGAGTCTACGACATCGTCGATCTGCATATGATTTCTTTCTGCACTGGGCCGCTCTCATTATATCTCGTATCAATTGAATCTTCTCTGTAGTCTCCTGTACTATCTGCGGTCCTAAGATGCTACTCTCGCTCAGTTCCGTCCAGCAAACGGGTGATCGACATTTCCTCCCATACAAAGCTTCAAAGGGTGCCATCTGGATCGTCTCCTGAAAACTGTTGTTGTACGAGAATTCTATCAAAGGTAAGTGACGATCCCAACTACCACCGAAATCAAAGCTACAAGCCCGAAGCATATCCTCTAGTGTATTAATGGTTCGCTCCAACTGACCATCTGTATGTGGGTGAAAAACTGTACTAAAACTCAATCGTGTACCGAGAGCTTCCTGAAGTTTCTGCCATAGCCTGCTAGTAAGTTGGGTACCCCTATCGGATACTATGCACGTCAGAACTCCATGTAAACGTACAATCTCATCGATATAAATCTGAGCATACTGTGCAAATCCATACGTCGTCTTCACCGGAAGAAAATGAGCTGACTTTGTCAATCTATCTACAATCACCCAAATGGAATCATACCCTCTGCTAGTCCTGGGTAGACCCTCCACGAAATCCATAGAAATCTGTTTCCATTTCCACTCTGGAATAGGCAAGGGCTGCAACTCTCCGGCCGGCCTCTGATGTTCAGCTTTGACTTGTTGATAAGTCAAGCATCTGGAAACAAACTCCGCAACATCCCTCTTCATTCCTTCCTACCAATAACCATCCTTCAAGTCATGGTACATCTTAGTGGAACCAAGATGAATACTATATGCTGATCGATGGGCTTCCTCTAAGATCTCACGCCTCAATCTATCTGAATCTGGTATACAAAGACGGGTCCCAAAACGTAATGCCCCACCGCCATCAATCACAAACTCCGACTCTCTGCCCTGCCTAACCTGATCCAAAATCTCGGCTATACGAGCATCTGCGGGCTGTGTCTCTCGAATACGATCCAGTAACTGAGGTCGGGTGTGAACATGTGCTAACTGTCCTCCTGTCGGGGTGAACTCAAACTGAATACGACTATCACATAAAATCTGCCAGTCTGTAGAAGACTGTCTCTGCAAGATGCGCAAATGAGATAAGTTACCTCCAGGTCTCCTACTCAAAGCATCTGCTACAACATTCGCTTTTCCTGGATGATACAAGATCTCACAATCGTAATCTTTCACCAGTTCTATCCATCTACGCTGCCTTAGGTTCAGATCCCTCTGCTGAAAAATATACTTCAAACTCTTATGATCTGTAAAGATTTGGCACGACTCCCCATACAAATAATGCCTCCAAATCTTCAGTGCGAAAACTACAACAGCCATCTCCAAATCATAAGTGGGGTAGTTCTGCTCGTGCCTCTTCAACTGTCGAGAAGTATAAGCTACAACCCTGCCGTGCTGTATCAACACACAGCCTAAACCCACTCTAGAGGCATCACAATACACAACAAAGCCACCTGACCCAGAAGGTAACGATAAAACAGGTGCAGTCGTCAAGCGAGTCTTCAACTGCTGGAAACTCTGCTCACATGCATCTGTCCACAGAAATGGACCTCCTTCTTAGTCAATCCGGTCAACGATGCAGCTATCCGAGAAAAATCCTGCACAAAGTGTCGGTAATAACCTGGCAGACCTAAGAAACTGCGAATCTCTGTAACTGACACAGGTCTGGGCCAGTGCTGCACTGCTTCGATCTTCTTTGGGTCCACACGTATACCTTCTCTCGTGACCACGTGACCCAAGAACTCCACACTGTCTAGCCAAAAAGCACACTTGGAGAATTTTGCAAATAGCTGATACTCCTTCAATGTCTGCAATGTGATACGCAAATGCTGCTCGTGCTCCTCTCGACTCTGGGAATAAACGAGAATATCATCTATGAATACTATAATAAACTGATCAAGAAAGGGCCTGAAGATACGGTTCATCATATCCAAAAAAGCTGCTGGGGCATTGGTGAGTCCGAACGACATCACTAGAAATTCATAGTGTCCATATCTTGTGCGAAACGCAGTCTTCGGAATATCGTTTTTCCGAACTCTCAACTGGTGATACCCTGACCGCAAATCAATCTTCGAGAAGTAACCAGCTCCCTGCAACTGATCGAACAAGTCATCGATACGTGGTAGTGGATACCTGTTTCACACAGTGACGCGATTTAGCTGTCGGTAGTCGATGCATAGTCTCATACTACCGTCCTTCTTCTTTACAAATAACACAGGAGCTCCCCATGGTGATACATTGGGACGAACAAGTCCTCTATCTAACAACTCCTGCAACTGACTTTTGAGTTCCTTCAACTCCGTCGGGGTCATCCGATAGGGTGGTATAGAAATAGGCCCCGCACCTGGAATCAAGTCGATGCAAAATTCAATATCGCGATCGGGCGGTAATCTTGGTAACTCAGCAGGAAACACATCCGGAAATTCTCGTGCGATCGGAACCTGGTCCAATGGAATCTCAGCGACCCCTAAGTCCTGAACAAAAGCCAAGAACCCATGACAACCCTTCTTCAAGAGTCGTCCCGCATAAAGAGCAGAAACCATGTTGGCAGGAGTTATATTGCAGTCTCCTTGCACAACAAAGATCGGTTCACCTGGAAAACAAAATCTGACCGCTTTCCCCCGACAATCTACATAGGCATGACAAGTGGCCAACCAATCCATACCGAGAAGTATATCAAAATCTAACATATCCAGGAGAATCAGGTCAACTAGCGAATCTCTATCACCAACACGCACAGAACATGATCTAAATACGTGTCGAGCTATAAAAGAATCTTCCACCGGGTAATCACCACTAATGGTAACTCTAATAACGACGACTCTTTCCCCAAAGAAAGTGCAAAGCGTGAAGATATATAAGAATGTGTAGAACCGGGATCAAATAAAATATGTGCATCTAACGAACATACTGCAAGAGTACCTGTCACAACTGCATTTGATGCCTGGGCATCCTGTGGAGTCAGCGCAAAAACCCGTGGTTGGCCCCTGCCCGCATCCTGTCGTCCTCTACCTCTATCTTCTCGAGCTTTCTGAGATCGTCCTGCAAAACCTCGACCTCGTGGTGCAACTGCTTGGCGTGTAGGGCCAACTGGGGAAGGAAGTAAAACCATCGGCATAGAAGGTGGAGGGGGTAAAGCAACCTGTGGAGTAACAGTCCCGCTATAGCATGTACACCCTCTAGCCGTATGCCCTGGAAGCCCGCAATTATAACATGTAAGTGGGATCCCCTGATCATCGGGGTATGAACTGAACATCTGGCCCTGGGTCCAACCTCGTCCGAAACTGCGGCCTGGAGTATATCTGCCTCTACCTCCGCCAAACTGTCTAGTCATTGACCCGATCGGTCTACTCCTCTTTGGCTCTGGAACAACCACTGCCTCGCTCAACCGCTCCTCTACTCGTATCGCTGCATCCATGGCCTGTGCATACGTGTCAAAATGCTGGGAGCCTATAGCCAAATACAACTGCATGTCCAGACTCCTTAAGAACCTCTTCACCCGAAGCTCCTCTGTAGGAACTAAATAGGGAGCATAGTGTGACAACTGGGTAAATCGTAAATCAAAATCTGCTACCGACATACTTGCATATTTTCGCAACGCATCAAAACTGCTAGCTCTACCGTCCCTCACACTCTGTGGAAGAAATCTGGCAAGAAAGACCTCGGAAAACTCGGTCCACGACATCGGAGGAAGACCCGTAGTTCGCCCTCTCTCTATCGACTCACACCACTCCTGTGCAAGTCCTCCAAACGAAAGCTAGTCAGCTCAACTGACCTCGCATCCGAACATCGCAATGATCTGCCAATCCTCGTCATCCTATCAAGAAAAGACTAAGGATCCTCCGCTACATCGGTCCCTGTAAATACCGGAGGTCTCAATCTCATGAACTCTGCAAGCGATACCTCCATCACTCTCGTATCTACAAGTGCCACCGTCTGCGTGGGCTATACCTTGGACTCTGCCACGGTCGATGCTGGATCCTGTCTCGGTACTCGAGTGGTCTCAGCTAACTGTCCCACCACTCGCTACAATCCCAACATGCCCTCCTCTATCCTAATCATGCGATCTGGAGGAGGGGGATCAACATGCTCATGCACCGCCAGAACGTCCGGTGTAACAGTCGCCATCACAGGCGGACTCGCCCTAGTTGCATCCCTGGCTGCGGCTCGCCTAGCATGCGTAGCCATAGAAACTGGAACAAGAAACGAGAGTTGATAAGGCTTACGAATAGGAATAATCAATAACAGAGAATCAAAGGAAGAATAGATCAAGATATACATCCTAAGGTTGGTTAGGCTGAGTATGGTAGCGTAAATATACCGCGGAACATACGTACGGTACTGCACTCATCCTAATTCACCTACTCCATCAAACCAAAGGTCATCCTAAATCACGGACTCACGTTAACTTATCTTAAATCACTACTCGACTCTGTAAGGTTAATCCTAAGCTCTGATACCGACTTTACCTTGGAGCGCCACTATGGATTAAAAGGGTGTTTTATAATAACATAAGTTGTGAAGGGTTTCTATGTAAAGTTTTGGAATTTGTGCAAATGAGAATTTATTTAGGGTGTAAATGAAAAAGAGGTAAAATTAGGTTTTTAGTTCAGAATTTTATTAAGATAATTCAATTTAGAGATGATAAAGTATGGACACCTCCTACTCTCATGCATAACCTACACACCACACCTCCTCCTTGCATGAAACCCCCACATCTTGCTTGGTGACACCTCCTCCTTTCCCTTATCCTTTCCTTTTCTCACATAAATAGCTTGTGTTCAGATCTGAAGCATTCTAAAAACCTAAAAATTTAAAGAAAGAAAAAGAAAAAACAAAGCAAATAAAGGAGAGCAAAAGAAAGAAGAAGAGAAGAGCTAAATCTAGAATTTCCTCACCATCAAGCTAAGACAAGGAGCTTGTGTATCTTGGAGGGTGTTATTCCAACAAATTATTTGTAGGTAAAATTCTTAACCACAGTAGGAATTAGAATTCTGTAACTAGTTTAATTTGAAATGAAAAAGTTCTATAATATCGTATTTTTGTAAAAAAAACTAGGCTCTGTTTGAATCTGCTGTAGTTTTAAGAAATGTTAACTAATGGAGGTGGGCACGGGTCATGAGGCGGCGGTCGCGAGGAAGGGGGAGAGGGACATTTGAAAATTTGGAGGGAAAAGAGAAAAAGGAAAAGAAGAAGAAGAAGAGAAAGGTGGGGAAAACGGGTCGGGTCGGTTCGGGTACGGGTTTGGGATTAAGGTTAAGGATTGGATTTAGATAAAAATAGAAAAAAATAGAAAAATATAATAGGAAAAATTTGGGAAAAAGATATACAAGGAACTGGGGATTTACAGATCTAATAATTAGTTGGGCCTATATGCTCAATATTCCTAAGTCATCGTAGTCTCATATACGACTAACGATCTTTAGGTCAAACCTATATCCCGTGAACTTATGGACCTCATTTATATGAGATGTACGTCTTAAGTTCAAGACCCCAAATCCAATATATATGAATTTGGACTAAACCGCGTCTTACAGGCGATGATATATATATTAGTCTTTGTACACAATCCAAGGTCAACCACATATAAACAAACATAACACGGAGTGATATCTATAGAGAAGATGAAAGTCGTTATCGCTTGGCGATAACGTACTTAACTGCAAGGGCTTACGCCTACAGGGAAGAACGTCCCCACAATAAGAAAAACCTCTCACATACGAAGGGAATATGATAAGTCACGCTATATTGGTCGTATCCATCCAAACCTCCGATATACGGCACCACATATCAATTTGGTATCTTCGAAGAGGTGGATGAATATGTTCCAAATAGTATCTGCCCCCATATTTAGGCTGGACGTCTTCTCGATGCCTCAAACCTATCTCCGGTGGTAAACAGATTCTGGCATGCCCGGTGGGACATTTTCCTCTTTCCACTCCACACTTCGTGTGTTGTGTTTTTCCGCGATCAAATAATCGCGGTATATATGTTTGTAGTTGTCCTTGGGTGATGAGATACTGAAGCTGGCGTTCCGTCTCTATGTAGGGATCAATGGCGTTCGCTTCCATTCACAGTAACTTAGGCTCTGTCATATCCGGTGGAGTTAAATATGGGTCATTTGCAGCCTCAGTTTTCTATGTCCAGGTTCTTCAAGAAATCAACAGGCTTTTCTTTGGGTTGATACTCCCACCCCTACCCTCGGTGCCTCAATGCCGAAGGAGGAAGCCTAGAAGAAGTTTGTCTTCCATAGGCTGCTCCCTACGTTTCAGCTCTACCGACGGCATTGGTTTTCATACGACTGGCTCTTGCCGAGAACCAAGGTCAACACAAGGGGCATAATATTCATGCTCTCAAATAAAATATGGGGAAAGCTCAGCAAACTCCTAAGACTGATGAAGCTCCGGTCTCAAGACATCACCGATGTCGATATCAGCGTCAAATAAGACAAACTGGGAGCAGTTCTCCGTCTAGTCCTACTTCAATTCAAATGGAAAATGTTGTTGTTCCAACCGGGAATAGATTCGAGCTGCTGCTAAGGGTTAGATTCCCTTACCACTGCACCAAAGAAGTCTCCGTGGCCCGTGGAGATCCAACGAGAGCAGAAAACGGTTCCTTCACTAAAAGAACTTTCCTCATCTATATATAAGACGTGGAAAGAAGTGAAGAACTCAGTCGTTGTCCGCGGAATTTTCACTAAGCGTCAGCCAAACTCTGACAACTTCCCTTCCAAATACAAGGGGACTCATCCCAAGAAGGTTCCTAACATGATGGTTCTTCCTAAAGCGGCTTCTCATAAAAAGAGAGGCTAGATAAAGCTCTAGCGCCCAAGGCAAAATCCAGAGGCCAAAGTTCCAAATGTTCCAAACCTGGGGACATGGTAGTTCATACAGTCCACATGGTGAACTCCAAAGACGAAGATCATGCTTCTACTAGTCACGGTCCGCATACTCGGTCTCTGACAAAATCTCAGCAGCAACATGAAAAGCTGTATGAGATACTTGCTCAGGCGGTAGCACTTACGAGTCCACTGTCTAAAGTAAACCCCGAAGATGCACCCGAAGAAAGGACAGGGCAGGAGTCAGATATCGATTTACTGAAGCGCGCTCTTAAAAAGAGAGATGAAGAAGCGGCAGCGATGTCCGCTAAAATGAACAAGATGGCCTTCTTGATCCAGAATATGGCTGGAATGATGGTCCAATCAGAACCAGTGGTAGATGAACTGCCGGTATTCACTCTTAATGACAAGTGTGGCACTTCATGTCATGCCCCGCTTCCCAATATACGGGGAAAAGACGCGGCGAGTCCCGTGACGTATTTACTCAGAAGTAAACACGCTAAGCGTATCTAAGCAATATAAAATAAAATGTACACAAGAGACATGAATATAAATGAACAACAAATTTATTTATTAACATTCTTTTTACAATACAATGAAAAGTAAATACATGGAATGAAAACTATGCCTAAACAGTGGCATAACAGAAATGAAAATGGAATAAGCACAAGTGGCTACAGCTCTGGGTCTTCGGTGTACTGCTCAGGGGCCTGCTCTAAATGCTCCTGACTGGTCTTGTACTCCTCAGCGTCAGGTCCTCCTGACAACATTCCAAAGAAGAAGAGAAATCGGAATGTCGTTAGCGAACAATCACTCGGTAAGTCCCAAAGACGAGGGAGAAGTAGAATAGACAGAGAGAGAGAGAGAGAGTATAGTTTTATAATGTTTTATTTTAATGTTAGCGCAGTTGTTTGTAGCTTGGTACAGAAAATGCCAGTGTATACGAGAGGAGTCCCACTTACACCGGAGACTTTGGTAACCCGTAGTACAAGGCTCTGTTGATAATACCATGGAACAACGACATGGATATAATTATGTCTTAAATGACCACACCGTGCCACCTTTAACATATTCCGTACCAGTCTACCCCTTTATAACCCCGTAGTGTTTATGTATTGATTGTATTGATTGTATGGATTGTATTGTCTGTTATATAGATGGATGACTCGCTGAAACCATGATATCAGTAAATGGATGTAACTGGAGAATCATGTAGATGGATGTATATTCATGGTTCGGTTCAGTCAAGTTATATATTGAAATAGATTGTACAAACGGATTCATGTTGAATGGTTGTATTGTACTTGAATCGTATTCTAGTCAGATTGATTAGATTAAGACTTAGTCCGAGCCAGACACTTTTAAAAGAGCTTGAAATCCTGAATTAGTTTTGATATTATCGGTAACTGCTATACATGGACGGCGGGATTTGTGTATTTTTCCAAGACAATTACCGTATTGATAACACCTTTTGTTAGATTGTCTACCTTAAATAGGCAAGCACCCATATCTCCGGCTCCCTGAGGCTCAAGAGACCAGTCCCGCTTAAACCTATGTTTACTAGGGTCCTTATTGTAATTTAGTATAACCTGAGGGAGTTTTATGTAAAAATAGTTTTGGCATAATTTCAAAATACACATCAAGCATTTAATATCGTCTTTAGGTTTTCATAGATGTATATTTTGTAGATGTGAAATTCCTAGTGAATAGAACCTAGATTCATAGTATATGGTATTTTCTTGAAATATTGTACTTGTGTTGTATTTGGATGATATTTTCATGTAATAGTGATTCCTTTGATTTTAGAAAACTTAGAATATTTATATAATTAAAATAGATATTTTAATAATAGATATTTATATTTAATGAAAATAATTTATTTATTTTCTTGTAGAAATCTCATTTTCTAAATAAAAATGCATAAAAATTCCATCGAGATCGAATGTTCCTTGCGGAGATCTGCATCTCGCTCTACTAAGCCCGATGATGTGCGATAATCCGCACCATTCCGAACGGGGTCCCCAAAATGGGTTGTAGAGGCGTAATTTCATGGAAATGTTTAATACATCTTTTTATAGAAAACGATTTTGTAAGTTTAGGGTATTTGTTTGTAAAGCCGTATTTTCCCGTATTCTATTGTCCCAAACTTCATCGTGCTATGATAGAGATATGTGTTGTGATGAGATAGGCCATTACCTCGTGAACTATCTAAAGGTATAGTAAGAAATAAAGTTATAATGTCGAAATGAATAGTTTGTGGTATTTTTATGTAAAAATACGATAAATGTCACAAAAAATGATTATTTTGATGTGAAACTTGTTTTTATTGAATTTGTTAATATTTATTAATCAACATATGAGAATATGGTTTTATCTTGTTAAACAAATGTAGTTTTTAAAGAAAACCGAATCGAAAGTCGGACTAACTCCGCTTCCGTCGGGTTTTAGAAATGGAACTTTTTAAAGAAAAAGATGAGAGGGGAAAAGGGAATTAATGGTTACAAAGATAGAGGAGAGAAAAAGGAAGAGTAGGGAAGCGCCGGTGCACCGTTTCGTCGCCGGAAACTCCTTTATTCGTTACCGGAACTTTACCCTTTTGCTAACTTCACTTGTACACTATTGGACTTGACAATTGTGTAGAGTTTTTGTATATAATTTCAGTATGAAGGAATGTAAAAATGAAGTGGGTATTTATAGGGAAAATTACGGTTTATAGGTGATGAAAAATGTATTAAAATTTGCATTAAAATGAGATTTAAAGGTGATTTTAATTCTCTGGAAATGTGCAGAGAAAATAAACAATACTGGAGTTAAGGGGGTAGTCCAAGGGTTTAGGGTTTTCAAAAAAAATGGGGTTTGGACTTGGTTGGACCGGCGGTGCCGGCCCATGGGGTATTCTCGCCGGTCGGATTCTTGGGGTGGGGGCTTGGATTGGGGCTATGTGTCCCTGTCGGTATAATTACCTCAGTGCACTTATAGTGCACGTGCAAACTCTTGGGTTTCTAAAAGATTAAAAGAATTTAAAATAAAAAGATTTTGTGGCTGATGGGATTTGAACTCAGGTGTTATGGTTCTTCTGTGCAAGGTCTTTACCAGTGAGCTACAAGCTCTCTCTTACTTTTCAAAAGCAAATCAAAGTTATAACTTGTGCTCAGGCTCAGGGGTTCCTTTCTGTATTTTTTGAAAAAATTTGTACAGAAAGTTAGGGTTGTTACACTTCAAATCTTCTACAAGCTTCATCAACGGCTATGAAGGAAATGATCCTAAAAGCAAAGCTGGACGAATACATCGCTCAGCGGGAAATAAGTTGACCAAGACTGGTCGACCGTATCCGGCATGGTATGATTAAGTATAGTACCTGCCGGGATACATGTTTCCGACGTTCCGTATGTACAAGGGGCCGGGAATCCTTGCCAGCATATCGCGTGGTCTAAATCCATGTGCGGCAACACCGAAGGAAACAATATACCGCTCCTCCAACAGTTCGTTAGCGGTCTGGCGGGCACGGCCTTCGAATGGTATGTGGAACTACTAAATGACTCTGTGAAGACCTTCGACGAAATGGAGATGCTTTTCTGTTAGAGATTCGCCAGTGCGAATACACACACTACCCTGACGGCGTTGGTCAACGAAAGTGTTAGACCAAATAAGACTTGTGTCCAATATGTTACCCGATGGCGAAATCTTTAGTCAAAATGCGAGCAGCGCATCGACGAAGCTCCTGCCGAGCGAATGTTCATAACTACCCTTGACCCAAATTCAAAGGCCCTCTTCAAGCCTTCGACCTTTCAAGAGCTCATAAATAAACTGGCTCGGTTGGATTGGATAGGTCAAGACCCTTCCTTTTCCGATGAAGATATATGAAAAGTAAAGATAAGGCGGCGTTTTTCGCCAACGCTCAACAATAAATGAGCGGTTATGAAGCAACTTGTCGCCAAAATAATGACCGTGCGGATCCTACCCTTAAAATGATTGGGACGCGAATGCTTGCTCTTTCGAAATATACACATGGGACATCTTGCTCGCTGGCGGAGGAATCTCTAGGTGAGGTAGTCCTTTTTTTAAAAACAGAAAGGATATTAAGAGACTTACAAGCGGTCCTGCAATCAAGTGGACTAGCCCGCTTGAGCCAAAAATCATGGATATAGAAGTGAAGTTCTGCAATCAAGTGGACTAGCCCGGTTATCCCATTCCGATAACAGATGATGAGGGGAAAAGCCCCCATGTCAAGTTCATTCTTATTCTTCTAAAGAAGAAGAAGACTCAGCTGAAGGAGTGACATGATATCTCGTTTCTTCATATATGAATAAGATGCTCCGTTAGCGTCAGAAAGAGACATTGACGAGCAGGAAGCAAGTACCATGTGAAGCGCTCGGTATTTCCCGTAAGACAGCCTGATTGATGCAATGATGAAAGCAGTCCTAGAGGGTGAATATAGATGTAACGACCGTGTTTTCTAATACCTAATAAAATATATTTTATTTAATTTTCTAGTATCAAGTAGTTATTTACGTGTTTCATTGATAGAAAAATATTTTTTTTAAAGTGATGTTAGTAATTTTCAAAGCGTTGAAAAATAATTAAAGGAATTTTTTAAAATCTATTTATATTTTTCTAGGCTTAAAATGTTTTAATAAAATTTTATAATTCCTTAAATAATCTGCATATTTTTATTATCAATTAAAATAATTATTTAATAATTAAAATATTTTCAAGGATAAAATAAATTTTTAAATAATTATGCTAACTAACAAATATCATATATATGGAAATATTATTTAGTTTTAGCCCAAAATATCATTTTTAAACTGAAGGTAACAATAAAATATATTTTCTGGAATTTTCTCATATTTTTCCCGTATTTTACGATATTTTAAACATTTTTTAAGCCCAAATTTGATTTTCTTAAATAAACAGTTAGATTTTAAATTTTAAAAAAAATATTATATCCCTTTGATCCTGGACCGTTGGATACAAGATCCAACGGCTTAGAACCACCCGCGGCGCCCACAGGGTAGGGACCACGCGAAAACGCGTGGTCTCCTCTCGCGGCCATGTAGGCGTGCAGGCGGCGCGATCAAGGGCAATCATGGGCAATCATTTGGGCATCGGTTTTTAGAGATTTTTAACAGATTTTGGATTTTATTGTTGAGAAAAACACTCTATAAATAAAGACCTTCAAACACTGATTTCTCACACCTCAGAACTCCAAAAGTTCTGAAAAAAATACCCACGCCTTCGTATCGACGACGCCGACGCTATGGTTCCACCCAAGTATCAAGAAAAAATCCGAGCGTGGAGGTATTGAGGATTTAGTACGAGCCTACGTTTTCGACTCATCGACGTCCAACTCTAACCAAAGATAGGATCAGCCTCTCTTCACTCATCTGTCACCTTCATTCTTTTAATGATCTTAGTTCCAACTTCTAATCACCAAACTTATATTAAAATGATGTTAAAATATTTCTGCATGCCTATTTTGGTACCCCTTAACGATAAGAATTTGACCCCATACTTAAAATGGTTTAATTAATTACTTCTATATGCGTGAATATTGCACCCTCATCCTACATGAAATATGATATGATTAAAGTTATAATTCATGGGGTATCAATCCACCCTTTTTGTACACCCACATACCCATGTAACTAATAAGATCTCGAAATAAGTTCCACAAAATATCCTCATTTTATTAAAATGTTGTACCCCTACGATATGAGATGTTTTGTACAAAATACTTTAGACACCCTCAAACGATATATTTTTACTTGCACTTTTATCTACCCACTAACCTAGTTTTGTTAAAATCCCGTTACCTTTTTTAAGGGGGTAATACTAATCTAAATAATTATGCTATAGTTTTCAACTTAACCCCTTCCACTTAGAGAGAATAATTTTATATTAAATTTTCTTACCCTATTAACTAAGGTTTAATAAGGTGCCCTAATAAGGCAATATTTTACATTAATCGTCCCGTGGTTATTAGACAATCGTCCATGAAAATGACACAAATCTTGCCGTCCATGTGCAACGGTTGTCAACGCGGAGTCGTTCTTATAGAATAACACCTCTAATAGATTACCCTAATAATAGGGTAATGTTTTACGTAAATATCTCGTGGTTGATAGGCAATCATCCCTAAAAAGAACACAAATCCTGCAGCCCATGTGCAGCGGTTGCCAACACGAACGTATTTTCTAAAATGTTACCTCAAACTTAAAACACTATAATTTTATAAAATTATTAATCACAATAAAATATCTCAATCCATCCTAAAAAGATATAATTTCATTTAAATACCTTGACCTTTACTAAGAAGCTATTTTCAACAAAAACCATAACCCTTATAACGATATTTTTTCAAAAGATTGTCTAAATCTTTATTAAAAGAAAATTTTCAAATAAATACCCTAACCTTTTATTAAAAGGATATTCTCTCGGTAAAATACTATGGGTTTCAAAATGATAAATATTCCAAATATCATGGTTTTCTTATAAACAATAAATATCATTAAACGTTATCATCATTTATTAACTAAGCATTCTATAAAATGATATGAAGTACCTTACAAACTTAAAAAGATAACAATATAAAATGAGTGATTGTGGAAGGCCGTATTAAATGAGATCAACTGTTTGATTACAAGTTTATGACATACATGACACATGATAGGTTGGGTTTAGAATGCGCGGACCTAGGTATGAAATACTTATATATGAGGATCCCTGCAGGCAGGGTGAACAGTCCAATGTGTGGACAAATACTAACCCGATATTCGGGCGAATACTAAACCTACTTTAGGGGTGAATGGTCCAATGTGTGGATGACTACTAACCCGATATTCCGGCGAATACTAACCCTACTTGAAGGCAAATGATCTAATATGTGGATGAAATACAATGTTGAAATTCCATGCCTAGATGTATACACACTAACTCTAATTCGTCAAAACCTTTACACCGAATAACGGGGATAGGTAGTTTGATTAGGCAAGGAGAGATGCGGAACTCAGATTCCTCTACTACTTGATCATGATCCCGGAAAGTGAAACGGTACATTTCACTTCTCCAATTGTTGTTCCGTGGCCACAACGGAATAATCGCGAGTATCCGGACCCTTATTTAACAAACTATTACGAACTTTTACCTTCATTTATACTTCATACCACATACCTTCATACAACATACACCTCATTCAACATACATGTTCACGTATACCTCTGTCAACAGGTCTTAATTTTATACATTTCATACATTTACACCCGTTTACTTCATGTCGGCATGCATGCATCATACTCTTATATATACCTGTTCGTTTCTATACTCTTACTTCCTTATGAGGCAATCCTACATGAGTATAACTCGCTGACGGACTTTTCTTTTTCCTCTTTTTGGAATGTCCATTAGATGAGAATGAGTTTTATGATGAGGATCTAGGTATAGAGCCAACTAACAAAAATTATGCAGACTTGACGTCGGAGGATTAACTAGTTTTCTTTGTTGCCCACCTGTTTATGGCTTTGCTTCTTTTTGATGTAATTAAACTATTTAGTTTATTTTACTCTTTCCCTTAGGATATAATAAAGTTTGGTTA
The DNA here is from genome assembly GCA_030015575.1 of Agapanthus africanus. Taxonomy (NCBI): domain Eukaryota; kingdom Viridiplantae; phylum Streptophyta; class Magnoliopsida; order Asparagales; family Amaryllidaceae; genus Agapanthus; species Agapanthus africanus. Next base: position 860,143,152 of record JASDDO010000022.1, on the reverse strand, counting down.
ATGGAAATAAATGCCATTCACTTTTATTGTTTTATTTTAGTACACACCCTGCATATTATAGATATTCTTATGCTTAACGTAACTGTATTGAATAGACCACCTTCAATACAGTTAGGTTGCGGACCGTGCCACGTCACCCTTCACCATCTTTTGGAATGTGGGGCATGACAATAGATTAAGGTGTGAAGTAGCCATTTATGAAAAGACCAGGCAGCAGCGCTAAAGCAAGCAAGTGTTGGAAGGGATGGGTTATGTAACTCCTTGGCTGAATGATTCATGTCAGACCGAAATGTCTTTAAACTAATGTCGGACCGAAATGTTCCTAAACTAATGATAAATCACTATGTCCTTAAACTGGTATTGGACCGAAATGTCCCTAAAATATTATGCCGCCCCAAATACGGGGATATTGGAACAAAATGCCTCTAAACTAGCATGTCGTCCCAAACACAGGGATGTTCAACCGAGATGTCCCTAAATTATCATGTCACCCCGAACATGAGGATGTTGAACCGAAATGTCTCTAAACTAATAATAAACCTGTTTACCACCGAAAACAGAGACGAAACCGCGTAGGTCGTCTCGCCTGAATTTAGGGGCAGATACTATTTGGTTTTATCTGTCCACCTCTCCGAAGATGCCAAGTTGATTTATGACACCGTATATCGGAGGTTTGTACAGATGCGGCCGTCATAGCAGACTTCGTCAGATTCCCCCTCGTTTGCAAGAGAATTTTGATTGTGAGGACGCTCTTCCCTGCAGGCGCAAGCCCCTGCAGTTAATTACGTTACCGCGTAGCGGTAACCACTTTCTCCTGCTCCAGAAGGTCACTTCGTGTCGTGTGTGTTTGTTTTGTTGTTTGTTGCCCGTGGATTGTATATGGAGACTAATTTTTGTTGTCGCCCGTAGGGCGGGGATTATTCCAAATCCGTATTTTAAATTGGTGCGCTCACATGCTTTACATATGAGAGGCAAAAGAACTCATGTGTTTAACACGTGACCCCTGCTGTGGGTTTTAGCCTGTTTATGTTCGGCACTCATATGCTTTGCATATGAGCGCTCACGTGTTATACACGTGAGGCCTGTTTGGCCATTGGTGATTTATGTTCAGCACTTATATGCTTTGCATATGAGTGATCACGTGTTTTACACATGAGGCCTGTTTGGCCCTTAATTATTTTATTCAGCGCTCATACGCTTTGCATATGAGCGCTCACGTATTTTACACGTGAGACCAAATTTTGAGGACTATCCCCCATTTTTATAAGGGAACAAGTAGCTCTTGGCCGAAAATTTTGGCGGGAATAAATGCCCCCACTACTTTGCCCACGTAAGCATGTACGTGGGTAAAGTAGTGCAGAGTTATGCATGGCAATAGAATTGAGGGTTTAGGGGACAAGTTTAGAGTCCTTGTAGCCTAAGACTTTTTTCATCTTAATGAGCCGTAAGGGTCTCAAGAAGGTTTTTTTTCCCTACAAGTCGAAAGGATCTCGTAGGTGCAAATTCTCCCTAGAAATCATAAGGATTTCAAAGTGTTCATCGTCTCCGTGATTCGTAAGGATCTTACCCGGGTATTTTTTCTTACGAATCGTAAGGACCTGTAAGTAGCTTCTTTATTTCATTGGCGAATGTGGCTTTGGCAAATGTAGCCCACAGATAGTCCACCTTGACCTCCTTGTAGAGCAGCAATGGCTTAGGAAACAGGTTCAGATCTGCCGCCTAAGACTTTTCAACTTTATGAGCCGTGAGGATCTCATAAAGACTTTTCTCCCTACGAGTCGAGAGGATCCCGTAGGTGTCTTTTCTCCTTAGGAGTCGTGAGGACTCCTAAGTGCGTTTTCTCTTGAGAATCGTAATGATCCCACAAGAGAATTTTCTTTATGCGCAGGGACACTAATTTCCCCTTAGGTCGAGACGAATTGAGAGATTCTCGCAAAGACACTGATTTCCTTGCGGGCCAAAACGAATCGAAGGGTTCTCGCCAAGGACACTGATTTTCCTGAATCGAGAGGTTTTTGCCAAGGACGCTGATTTCCCTAGGGGTCGAGAATCGAGAGATTCCTGCAAAGACACTGATTTCTTTGCGGGTCGACGCGAATCGAGAGGTTCTCGCCAACGACGCTGATTTCCCTGAATCGAGAGGTCTTGCCAAGGACACTGATTTCCCTGGGGTCGAGACGAATCGAGAAATTCCTGCAAAGACACTGAATTCCTTGCGGGTCGACGCGAATCGAGAGGTTCTCGCCAAGGATGCTGATTTCCCTAAATCGAAAGGTCTTGCCAATGACACCGATTTCCCTGGGGTCGCGACGAATCGAGAGATTCCTGCAAAGACATTGATTTCCTTGTGGGTCGATGCGAATAAAGAGGTTATCGTCTAGGACGCTGATTTCCCTGAATCGAGAGGTCTTGCCAAGGACACTGATTTCCTTGGGGTCGAGACGAATCGAGAGATTCCTGCAAAGACACTGATTTCCTTGCGGGTCGACGCGGATCAAAAGGTTCTCGCCAAGGATGCTGATTTCCCTGAATTGAGAGGTCTTGCCAAGGACACTAATTTCCCTGGGGGTCGAGACGAATCGAGAGATTCCTGCAAAGACACTGATTTCCTTGCGGGTCGACGCGAATCGAGAGATTCTCGCTAAGGACACTGATTTCCCTGAATCGAGAGGTCTTGCCAAGGACACTGATTTTCCTGGGGTCGAGACGAATCGAGAGATTCCTACAAAGACACTGATTTCCTTGCGGGTCGACGCGAATCGAGAGGTTCTCGCCATGGACACTGATTTCCCTGAATCGAGAGGTCTTGCCAAGGACACTGATTTCCCTGGGGTCGGCTGACTTGTTTCCGGGATGGAGTCATTGGATGACGTATTTCCGCGACGGGGTCATTTGCTGACGTATTTCCGCGACAGGGTCATTTGCTGACGTGTTTTCGAGACGGGGTCATTGGATGACGTATTTACGCGACGGGGTCATTTGCTGATGTATTTCCGAGAGGGGTCATTTGCTGACGTATTTCCGAGACGGGGTCATTGGACAACGTATTTCCATGACGGGGCCATTTGCTGACGTATTTCCGAGACGGGGTCATTTGCTGACGCTAGGTTGTCTGTGAACCGTAAAGTTTTGGAACTGGGAACTTTGCTGTGGCTCCGATTGATGGTGTCGTGTCCGGGCCCTGCTGGCATGAGAAGGAACGCCGTTGTTGGTCTTCTGGGATGCAGATGTCACCGTCGAGATCTGACTCTCCCTTCGACAAGGTCCGATGGGGAAATGTGGTCCCCTTTTTGTTTATGCATATGAATTGTATACAGGGGTCAGTATGGACTTACCTGCAGGGCAAAAGTTTCATTCTTTCATCATTTTTTTCCTTTCCGCGATGCTCTATCATTTCAGCTTTTTATATCGCGAAAGTCGCGATTGCCTAATCATTTCGGCTATTTTTCGCGGTGCCCAATCATTTCAGCTATTTTTCTTTTTACTCGCTGCTTTTTATTGCGTGTTGGCCAATCCTTTCGGCTATTTTTGTGTGCATATATTTTACTTGCTGATTTTGTTGTAAGTTGCCCTATCATTTCGGCTATTTCATATGCATTTATAGCTCGCTGATTTTTCGCCGCGAGTATGGAACCTGGGATCTGATACCAATCTTAGCATCAGCATCGCTACGACTGGAATATTGCCAGGAGCGAATCATCATTTGCCGTGAAAGGACTTGGAATTTGATACCGATTTAGGCATCAGCATCGCTACAACTGGGATGTTGCCAGGAGCGCATCATCATTTTCCTCTGTCGATTCGAATAAAGGTGGCTTAGCAAACAGGGTTAGGATCCTGTCGACTAAGGCTTTTGACTTCATGATTCGTAAGGGTCTCATAAAGGTGTTTCTCCCTACGACTCGTGAAGATCTCATAGGTGCGATTTCTTCTTAAGAATCATGAGGATTCTTAAGTATATGTTCTCTTGTAAGTCGTAAGGATCTTGCAAGAGTGTTTTCTCCTTGTAAATCGAGAGGACCTATAAGTGTTTGTTCATCAAATGAGGGCATTCCACATCGTTGGTGGGACTCGGCAAGGAAATGATTATTTGTTCCCGTGGATTGTATACAAGGGTCAGTATTGAACCGTTTATAGGGCAATCTGGGAAATGTGATGGCTTAAGAACAGGTTCAGATCCCTGTAGCTTAAGGCTTTTGAATCTTATGAGCCGTGAGGGTCTCATAAGAGGGTTCTCCTTACAAGTCGTGAGGATCTCGTAAGTGTAATTTCTCCTCAGGAATCGTGGTGATCCCTAAGTGTGTTGCTCCCTTGTGAGTCGTAAGGATCTCATGCAGATATTTTCTTCTTACAAGGTCGAGAGGACCTCGCAAGTGTGCATGAATTTTTTTTACGAGCCTGCGCCCTTTCGGGTTTTCACAAACATCGCTGGTAGCCTTGCTGTTTTTACTCACGGAGCCTTTTTGGGTTTTCATCCGTGCCCATCTTGCTTATGGACGTACCGTTTTTTTACGAGTCTGCGCCCTTTCTGGTTTTCACAAACACCGCCGGTAGCCTTGCTGTTTTTACTCACGGAGCCCTTTCGGGTTTTCATCCGTGCCTATCTTGTTTATAGACGTACCGTTTTTTTTGCCGCGTTAGCCTAAGGATGTTGCGGTTTGTAGTAGTTTAAAGACGTTTCGGCCCGTCGCTAGTTTTAGGACATTGCGGTCCATTGTTCATCCTGTATGCATGTGTATTAGTCACGCGATGGGATACATAACGATAAAGTGAGATACACCTATTTAGGGTGTGAGTTGGTTTGGTTGGGGTGCTTTATGATCCATCCCTACCTCGACTTCTTCCACTTGACTTCGACGCCTGGCTTTTTCAAATATGGTCATTTAGCGTTCTCGATCAACTTTGCTCTTCTGACGAGCTTCGTTTAGCAGCACGTCAATCATCTCATCGGACGGTTCCAAGGATTTTGGTGCCGATTATGCCCACAGCTTCTCTGCATCAGGAGCTTCTTTATCATCTATTGACGAGTGAGAGATCATGTGACAACTTGCCACGTAATCTTCGGGTTCTTCTGACGCGCCGTCTCCCTCGTCATTGCCATTGCCTCTGTTCTCAAGGATATGGTTGAGAAACTCATAGAGTGTGACTGGAATCCGCGCCTTCTGGTTGTATTCCTCCAGCGTGTAAATATGCTTTTGTAGGTCCGTGCACTTATTATCAGGCTGTGCAGGCTTCTTGGTCTTCTTCTTCTTCTTCGAAGACTTTGACAGCTGGACCTGGGTATTTTGCCCCTTGCTACCAACTCTCGGTGTCGGGCGCGGTTTCAGCATTCCCTCAATGATCTCGGGCTCTAGCGGGATTTTCCACCTGATTGCGGGGCATGCTTGAAAATCCTTTAGCATTCTTTTCGTTTTCGCCAAAAGAACTACTTCCCATGAAGCTTCCTTTATGAATGAGCATGATGCCCCCGGCGTGTCTACCCTTTTAGAAGTGTGCTGTTGTGGCGGATTTACCTTCCAGTTTTCGGACAGCTCGAACTTGCCTTGTTGGTACTGGTCTTCAACCCAGTTTTTGAAGACGTAGTAGTCTTCGATCGGATGGACCAATATTCGGTGGTAGGGGCAGTAATTGGGATTGTTGACGTCATTCGGTTGCAGCGGGTGTCTCGACTCCGGTAGAGTGATGAGCTCATTGCGCACTGCCAGTTCGAACAGTCTCCTTGCTTTATCTCGAGGAAATGAGTAAGGATGTCTCAACTTCTCATCAAGGGATCGCCGCTTGTTGCTTTGGCGAACAACCGGTCTCGGGCCACTCGGTCGTTGTTGAGCGTTGGCGACGAAAGCTGCTTTCCCTTTGCCCTTTTCGTTTCGCGGCTCCGTTTTTTAGGAAGACGGTCTATAGCCATCTGGTCCATTTGGGCCAGCTTGTCGATCAAAACCTGGAAAGTGGTCGGCTTGAAGAACATCATGAATTGGGAAATGGTTGCCTGGGGGTTAAGGGTTCCCACGAACATGCCCACTGCAGGAGCCTCTTCTATTCGTTGTTCGCACTTCGACCATAGGTTCCGCCACCGTATTGCATACTGAACCCATGTTTCTCCCGGGTTCATTCTAGTGTTAATTAGTGCGGTGATCGGGGTGCGCTCGCTAGCGCTCGCGAATCTTTGTGTAAACAGTAACTTTATTTCTGCAAATGTCTTGACAGAGTCATTCGGGAGCTCGGAGTACCATTCGAATACTGTCTCCGACAAGTTGCCAACAAACTGGCGAAGCAGAAGTTTGTCGTCACCCCCAGTATTACCGCACAGAGCCCTGAATTGAGCAACGTGCCGATGGGGATTTCCTGTCCCCTTGTACACATGGAATTTGGGGATCGTATATCCCGGCGGGTACTTGATTTGATCATACCAGCGGGGATATGGTCGCCCCGTTTTGACGACTTGTCCAGCAGCTTCGTTCACTTGATGAGCTCGTATCTGTTGAGCTATATAATTATCGAGCGCAGCTTTCGAGATTGTTTCCTCTTTTGCTGCTGAAAAGGCCGGAAGAGGGTTTGATATCTCCTCTCTGTCGTCTTCAATGATCACCGGAGGCTCCTCCACTGGAGGGTCCGGCTGGATCATCATGCCCACCATGTCCTGGAACAATTGCGCCATTTGTTTTATATTGGCCGCTTGTTCCGCAGCTTCTTTACCTTTCTTCTCGAGCATTCTGCGAAGGAACTTGGCATCGGTTTCTTGCTCTTGACGTTACTCTGACGATGTCTCCGGGCTTACTTTTGGCCCAGTGAGCGCGGCCATCTTTGTTAACATTTCTTGGAGCTTTTGTTGTTGCTCCTGGGACTTTGTTAAGGATCGGGTGAGTGGTCGATGACCCCCGGAAGCACGGCTCTTCTCTTTCCCGTAAGCCATATAAACAGTATGCACCACCATACCCCCAGACTTGGAGCGTCTGGGTTCAGTGTCCTTGAGATTCGTCGCAGGCATAAGGATCTTCTCCCCCTTCCTCTTTTTATGGACGATTGAAGTTGAGGGGGCTGTTGATGTAGGCACCCGTGCAGACGACACCATTCATGGCGTGACGGAGGGATGGTCCTCCTTTTGCTGAATCTTTATTTTCTTTTGTCGGCGGGAGTAGTCCTTATCGATTACGGAGTCTTGGACTCTCCGCCAGACCTTATGAATTTTGGAGGATAGCCGCTGAAGAGGCTGCTCTAGCTCCGCTTGTAACATTTTCAACAGGTGAAGGAGACCTTTTTAATATAGCAGTTGGAGAGTTCTTGCGCACCCTCCTGAGCGGCTCAAAGCTGTTCCCAGTTAGAACAGCAGCACCGACTTCCACCATCAGAGCTGGTGGGGTCAATCCAAAAGGGGAACTACCCCCAGCTTTCTTTACTCAGCGCCAGTGGCGACGTTGAGCATGTCTTACAGACGGTACTGGCTCAGTTACGGGGGTGGCTTCATCATGCCCCCTGTTCTGGTGAAGGGTTGCTGTTGGTGCCAGCCTATCAAAGACAGACGTCCGCTGAAAAGAAACGTCCAACCTGTCGAAGACTGACCTTTGGACAGAGGAAGTAGTCTGGACGACCTCACCCGAAGCAGGAATTAGGATGGCCAGTCTCGCAAAGACCGATCCCTTAGCAAGAGAAGCCCCTTTGACGACTATGTTTACTGGAGCTGGAATGGCTATCCGCTTCGGGATAACTTCTTCGGGTATTGCAGGCTTCTTTACGGGCCCACTGGAGATGTTCAGCCTGTCGAAGACTGAGGCATTGGAATTGGATGACCTATTGAGAGGGGCCGTGGTAGTAGTAAGTGATTGAATTATTGATTTCGGATGTGTAGTATGAAAATTGTATAGAAATCACAACCAAAAATATTTTGACCGCAATCAATAACGGTGTCGGATGTAGCGCGTTAGTAAGTGCGGATCGTCCACAGGGAAAGTGAGATCCGTTCAATTTCCAAATTAGATGAGTTGAAAATTTAAGGAAAAGAAAAGAAAACAATTCATGATTTGTAATTGAAGATCAAGGATTAGAAAAATCTAGATCTAGAAAAAAAACATTAAAAACAAGAATTGAGATGTGTGATAATTTCCAACCAACAATCAAGATTAGAAGTATGGCTCGTAGGAGTAGATCGGATCTATAGATGTGATGAGATCTAATGATTACTCATTCTTATCCATTAACGAATTGATACTAGATCGATGAGAATTTACCGAGGGTTAAGGATCTTGCGAGGAAATTAAGGATTCCGCAACTCATCCTTTGTCCTTTCGATGAATCTCATTCAAATTCTAGCTTCTAGTTAATCAAATAATCAATAGTTGTTTCCTAGTTTCGAGTGAACACGATCAAGAAAGCATCATCTCGAAACTAGGTCATTAATCATTTGATTCATTAGGATTTCCAAACATTATAGGATTTAAGAATTGTAAAAGTGTCTAAATCATCATCATCTATCGATCGTCACAACTCCTATACGAGCGGAGATTACTCAAACATCATGATCGCAAACACAATCACAAATTGAGATCTAATCATAATACTTGAATTAAAAGATAAGCAAGATATAGAAATTTCACCTTTATTTATCGACAAATTTCGTTACAACTCTCTTGAATTTACAAAAGGATGGAACTAGATCGTCGATTTCGGCTTTGCTCGGCTCCTTGAGTCGTGGATCGGCTTGGATCTCTTGCTCCGTTGAAATCCGGCGTCGCTTCTAAAGGTTGAAGGCTCTCTTGCTTGAATTGCACTCGGGATCTTGATCTTGATTTTGAATTGGAATTAGGGTTAGGGTTTGAGGCACAAGTTGTGTCACTCAACTTGTGGGTAAAAGATGGTGGATTCTTAAACAAACTCAACTATAGATCTAGGCTCCTTTTTATAGACCATCAAAACCCTAGATCTAGGATTTCAATTTTGAATTTCCCTCCAAAAGTTTGTTAAAGAGATTTGAATTTCCCTCCAAAAGTTTGTTAAGAGAGCCTTCTAGAAATAGTTTGTTAAGCCGAGCCTTCTAGATGCGCCACGTGGAGCTTCTGGGGTATTCTGGAAGCTTTGGCTGTTAGAGGTAAGCACGTGGAAAAATTGGGAGCTTTGATCACTTAATAAGGCCGCTGATCCGCGGCGCCAATGGGGTTTAGGCCGCGGATCCGCGGTCCTTTGAGGGCCCCATTGCTTGATTCTTCTTCTGTGGACTTGGGCTGATATTTGGGCTCTTGTCTGATATTTTAAATTTTATTTGGCCTTCTGTATCACTACCAGATCTTACATCTTGGAGTTGGCGTATCTTTTATCAGCTCTTTTCCCAATTTTGGGCTTTGCTTATGGAATTTCCTGCATTAAACCCCAAGACAAGAGTTGCGCAATACAAGGATGATGCGATGCCATGAAACACAGTCAATTTCCCTTAAAGTGCCGGTTTAAAAGTCTAACACATGCAATCTGGTATTTCAGAGATGTTTTGCTAATATGTGCAATATAAATACCGAACACTTCTAGATGAGTGCAAATGATAGGGAAATTGCCGTGTTAAAAATGCAGTATTTTCGACTGATCAAATTCCCCCAAACTTATTTTCGATCGTCTCGATCGAACTGTTTTATTAAAAAGAGAAGGAGAAAATAAAGAAAGAGAAAAACTAACTAGCACACTTTCGTAAGCAACACGATTGCACTGAGCACGTGCAACAAGCCTTTAAACCTCTAGGTGTCCCTAGTAGGAGGAGTGTTGTCTCCTGAGGGTTTTCAGCGGATTGTACCCACAAAATCCAATAATAAAAGGAAGATCATGAATATTACATTTAAAGAAAAGAATTGTAAAAGAAAAGCCTTGAAAATTAGGGTTTCCAACTAAGCTAGCTTTTCGGTTGTCATGAGCCCTATCTTAATGGTCATGAAAAGATGTCAGAAATCACGTCCTCCCTCAATAAAACATCGTCTTATTCTTCATTCCTATCTTTCTTCCAAACATCGATCATATCACCCTGCGTGTGTGTAAAGGACATCCCTACACCCGGAGAATTCAATTCAAGCTATCATACTCTTATCCATCCACCTCAGTACTTTTTTAATTAATGAATATTTAGATGAATTTGCTCACACACTTGCATGCAACCGTTAATACTTCTTGAGGTACTAACCGACCGATTACTCATGTGCTTGCTTATTTGGTGTATTTTCCTTGTCTTGCACCACCTAAGGCTTAGCAGTGACTCTCAGACCAGTTGGCTTTAGGGCACTAGGTGAAGAGGCATCCTCGCTATATATTTTTTTATTGCCCTTGGTGATAACAAAACCAGTGTCCATTTTTCTCACCACTTTATATTTTCTTCATTCATTTCCTTCATACATCGGCTTTAAGACAAGAGCATTTCAAGGTATCCTCTACTATCCCGGGCTTCAAGACGTGTGTAAGTGCGAATAGCAGGGTATCAACGTTAAAAATGTTTGGCTTTCCAGAATAGAAACTATTTTTCAGACTTATTTTTATCCTCAGATTAATGACTTCCTTCATCTTACTAACCCTTGGGACAACGGCTCATAACTACTTATTACTAGCTCGTATAAGAAAACTTCTAATTTTCTTGGTTTTCTTAAATTTTTCTGATCTCATGGATGTAATTGTTCACTATCTAATATTTTATTATCTTAAATATTAAATATTTTTATATTTTGGAAATTTTGAAATTTTTATGGGTTTTGAAATTTTTTTAAATTTTTATAGGTTTCTAAAATTTTTAAATTTTTATGGATTTTAAAATTTTTTTTTACAAAAAATGATGAGCCAAAAATTTGTACACAAAATTTTTATAGGTTTTGAATTTTTTTTTTATAAGTTTTTAAAATTTTTAAATTTTTATGGGTTTCTTTTAAAGAAATGTTTTGTGCTTATGCAAATAATATGCAAAACTAAGCACAAACCTCCCCCAAACTTGTTTTCAACAGTGTCCTCACTGTTGCCAACCGCTATATCTACAAAACCTGTAAGCCTGGGAGGAATTTATTAGTGGGGGCAAAATATATAAGTGAAGATCCTCTCCTAAACTTATTCTTTTCACTCACCTCCATTCAAAAAGATGATGCAGTAATATACAGGACCTGGAGATGAGACGGAGGAATTTTAATCAAGATAAAATGGCTCCTGTAAGAACAGGAGCTCCTCCGTGGGGTCAGTGGAAAAATACGGCTTTAGTCTATGTCCATTCACTTTGAAAAATATGCCGTTTTTAACATTTTCTACCTCTACTGCCCCGTGCGGGTATACAGACCGCACAACAAAAGGTCCCTTCCACCGAGATCAAAGCTTACCCGCGTGAAGGTGTAATCGTGAATCATAAAGAAGGACTTGCTGACCAGGTGAAAATGTTTTCCTCAAAATGTTTTTATCGTAAAAAACCTTGGTCCTATTCTTTACGATTACAGCGTTATCATAAGCTTCATCGCGGAGTTCGCTTAGCTTATTTAATTGCAGCTTCCGAAAGTTGCAGGCTTGGTTGAAGTCAAAGTTGATTTCCTTAATAGCCCACAATGCTTTATGCTCTATCTCGACAGGTAAGTGACATGCCTTCCCAAACACTAACCTATATGGAGACATCCCTAGGACGGTTTTAAATGCAGTTCTGAATGCCCAAAGAGCATCCGACAGTTTGGTCGACCAATCTTTTCTATTCTTAGCAACAGTCTTCTCCAGGATTTGTTTGATCTGTCTATTCGAAATCTCAGCCCGCCCGCTCGTTTGGGGATGATTGGGTGTAGAAAGTCTGTGGTTGATTCCGTATTTCTGCATCAAAGTCTCGAAAGACCTGTTGCAGAAATGTGTCCCGTTATCGCTAATGATAGCGCGTGGGTGTCCAAATCACGAAAAGATATTTTCTTTTAAGAACTTAATGACAACCTTCTTGTCATTAGTGCGACATGGAATGGCTTCAACCCACTTCGAGACATAATCAACCGCAAGCAGTATGTACAAATTCCCAAAGGAGTTGGGAAAGGGACCCATAAAGTCAATGCCCCAAACATCGAAAATTTCAACCACTAAGATGGGTTGCTGAGGCATTTCATTTCTCTGGGAAATTCTACCCGTGTGTTGACATTGTGTACAAGTTTTGCAATAGTCAAATACGTCCTTGAATAAGGTTGGCCAATAAAATCCGCATTGCAAAACCTTCTCCGCCGACTTTTTAGGACCGAAGTGACCCCCACAGGCCTGATCATGACAAAAAGAAAGAACACTCTTGAACTCCTCATTCGGGACACACCGGCAAATGATCTGATCAGAACAATACTTAAACAGATATGGATCATCCCAGTAAAAGTGTTTTACTTGGGATAGAAAACGGTATTTGTCCTGTTTTAACCAATCGCTGGGTATAATTGTAAGTCGATGTACAACACCCCACGACTTGCGGGGAGGCGGAATAATGAAAAACGATCTTGTTTTAGGCGTAAACATCGACTAACCGAGAATCTTTGCATAAACAATAACTAACAAGAAACCATAGAAGTGTTAATTACTATGTTAAGTGATTATACCTATAGAACCGAGTCCTTCGTCTTGTCGTTCTCCACGTCCTCTCCGGCCTTCTCTACGTAGTAGAAGATCCACCCGAGAGCTTTACTACAAGCTTCACCTCAAACTAGAGGTAACTAGGTTTCTTGAAGTGCTAATCCAAGTAACCTAGGTGATATAGAGAATGGTTAAGGATTAAGTAGTCTAATCTAATCCTTGTACTCAACACATGAGAGGGGAGGATTAGGGTTTGAAGAGGGAGAGCTTGAGGAGAGAGAAAGTGAGCAAGAGAATTGAGATGAGAAAATGAGCTATCATAATATATATCAACCATTATGATTTATCAACAAAAGAAAATGAATGATTAATCATCATGCTTAATACATATAAAAGGATGATTCATCTCCATGAGTCATTAAGCATTTATGATGCATTAATGACTTGGATGAATCACTCAAGTGACTCACTAATCTCATTTAATGCATATGCCACCTTAACCCCCAAGTCACCATCTTCTAGAAGCTTCTCGCGCAATTACGAGAACGCCCCTCCTATCCGTGAAAACACGGAAAAACTTTAGACTGTATAAATCCAATAACCGGATACTAGAAACTGGCTTAAACCAAAGCCAACTAGTAAAAACTGTCCGGATGTCGTACGTACGTAAACACACGTATGCGTCCGAACCCTTGTCGTAAAACCATACGACCTCTATATCGTTTCTCCTGAAGTAGGGAAACTCTCTGTGTGGAACTCAAGAGACTCGACTACTACGCTGGCAGTGGGTTTAACCACAGACCGCAAGCGGCACTAGCTGTACGTAACGGTCCCCAGGTAGATGTCGATAAGAAGGCCGATGAGGAAACCCATCCGAACTCCTACTGAGTCTGATGTGACAATCTCCATACAGTCCGGTATGTTCGTCTAAGACTATCGCATATCGGGCCTAGAGGGCGGCAAGCGTCAGTCCCCTAATAGCGGTATAAGTCGTGTCAGAGCGAAGCCCATTACACCCTGAGAAACTACTGGAACCTACCAACAAATCTCGCTTGCCCTGGCCAGGGACTTTGCGTAATGGCTCTCTGACACAGCGCGATATCAACCCCCAATACCGGGAGAGACGAATCCTGTCTAACCGCCACTGCCTCCAAGTGCTCGGGACTGCACCCAAATGCTACCTGTTTGCATGACTCCTTTGAGCCGTGGTAGGGTAGCAATCTAAGAACAGTGGGACACACTTGAGGCGAAGTAGCAGTGTCAAGTCTGCGGACTATGCTGTACTCATGTCACCTGGGAACTGTTCACTGACGACTGGTATAAAACCAACCAACAGTTCCCTGTGAGTCCTGTCCGGTGTACCCGTAACCTAATGAGCACCTGCATACTATCTCCAGTACGATGTACTGACGGCTGTGGGACAGACCATCTCCCTAACTGGGATGAGAAGCGTACACACTAGTCTACTCCGGAGTATCGATGCCCTGTCTCGATAATCCTACGACTAGGGACCAGAATAAGGATGTGCTTGTAGACTACCCAGCCCCCACTAGTGTGACTACCATCACAACGCTGGTAGTCAAGCAAGATCCTAAGAGCTCTATCAATACGTATACTCACATATTAAGATAGAAAAACCAAGTAGCATAATACCATGTTTAGCAAGACTGTTATATACATGTGAATATCTCAAGCTTCCATTAAGTAATATACAAACCAGTATGATACAGTAATGGCCTTCTAGGGCATAAACACTAACAATCTCCCATTTTCACTAGGGCCATGTACTGGCGTATCGAAGACCGATGATCTCAAGTAGCCTCTCGAACTGAATCTGAGGTAGGGCCTTAGTGAATGGATCAGCAATGTTATCCTCTGTATTTACTCTCTTTACCTCGATCTCCCGGCGATCTACGATCTCCCTGATCAGGTGATACCGCCTTAAGATGTATCTGGACTTCTGATGGGACCTGGGTTCCTTCGCTAAAGCTATAGCGCCGTTGTTGTCGCAATACAGAGGTATTGGACCAACACTGGTAAGAACCACCTGAAGTTCTGTGAGGAACTTCTTCATCCAGACAGCTTCTTTTGCGGCATCGCAAGCAGCTATGTACTCCGCTTCCATCGTTGAGTCAGCAACGGTGTCCTGCTTGGAACTCTTCCAATAGACCGCCCCTCCATTGAGGGTAAAAACATAACCTGACATTGACTTGGAGTCATCCTTGTCACTCTGGAAGCCAGAATCAGCATAGGCCTCCATCCTGAGGTCTTTTCCGCCGTAAACCAAGAACATCTCCTTAGTTCTCCTCAGGTACTTGAGAATGTTCTTTTCTGCTATCCAGTGATTCTCCCCTGGGTTTGCCTGATACCGGCTTACAACGCTCAATGCGTATGCTACATCTGGTCTGGTACATAACATCGCATACATTATAGAGCCTACCGCAGAAGTGTAAGGTATAATCGACATGCGTTCCCTTTCCAAATCAGTCTTGGGAGACATCTCTTTGGAGAGGGTGATTCCGTGACAAGCCGGTAGGTTACCGTGCTTAGAATCTTCTATATTGAATCTTTTCAATATGGTGTCTATGTACCTGGACTGTGAAAGTCCCAACATCCTCTTTGATCTATCACGATAGATCTGGATCCCCAGAATGTAGGTGGCATCACCCAGGTCCTTCATGGAGAATTTCTGTGACAAGAATCTTTTGACTGACCATAGCATAGGAATATCATTTCCTATTAGGAGAATGTCATCCACGTACAAGACGAGGAATACAACAACTCTCCCTACAATCTTACTGTATATGCATGGTTCATCTGGATTTTTGATAAAGTCGAATTCTTTGACAGTATCATCAAAACAGATGTTCTAACTCCGCGATGCCTGCTTTAGTCCATAAATGGACTTAAGCAGCTTGCATACTTTACCGCTGCTCCCACTCTGAATGAATCCCTCTGGCTGATCCATATAGACGCTCTCTTCTAAATTTCCATTTAGAAAGGCCGTCTTTACGTCCATCTGCCAGATCTCATAATCGTGGAAGGCAGCAATAGCAAGAAGGACCCGAATGGATTTCAGCATAGCCACTGGAGAAAAGGTTTCGTCATAGTCCAAACTAGGTCTTTGACGGAAACCCTTTGCAACAAGTCTAGCCTTATAGGTTTCAACCTGTCCATCTACACCAATCTTCTTTCTGAAGATCCACTTGCATCCTACGGGTTTTACCCCATCTGGAGCAGTGTCCAAAGTCCATACTTTGTTAGTGTACATGGACTCCATTTCGGTTCGCATTGCATTCAGCCATTTTACCGAGTCGCCGCTCTGAATGGCTTGCTGGAAGCTAGTAGGGTCGTCATTATCAATGACGCAATCTTCTCGATCCCCGTCTATGAGAAAACCGTAGTATCTCTCGGGCGGATGAGACTGCCTACTACTTCTGCGAATAGGCGCTGGTATGTCCCCTTCTTCTGAAACTTCTTGTTCTACCAAACTTTCAGTAACAGCTTGTGGTTCTGGAATTTCTTCCAGTTCTACTGCGCTCCCATTCTTCTGATTTCTAAAAATTCAGTTTCTAAGAAGTGGGCATGACGAGAAACAAAAACCTTTTGTTCCTCTGCGTAATAGAAATAATATCTCTTGGAGTTCTTTGGATATCCCACAAGCTTACACTGTACTGAGCGTGCCTCGAGCTTGTCCGGATGCTGCTTTTTTACAAAAGCTGGACACCCCCATGTCCTAAAATGTTTTAGACAGGGTTTCTTCCCACTCCACATCTGATATGGTGTGGTAGGCACAGTCTTGGTTGGAACCTGGTTCAAAAGATATGCAGCTGATTCTAGTGCATAACTCCAGAAAGATCGCGGTAACTCAGCCTTACTCATCATGGAACGAACCATATCCAATAGGGTTCGATTCCTCCTTTCTGATACACCATTATATTGTGGTGTGTATGGAGGAGTAAGCTGAGAGAGAATTCCATTCTCTTTTAAGTAACCCAGGAATTCGGCACTTAAGTATTCACCACCTCGATCAGATCTCAGTGTCTTTATACTTTTGCCTGTCTGTTTTTCCACTTCATTCTTGTATTCTTGGAATTTCTCAAAGGCCTCGGATTTATGCTTCATTACGAAGATATATCCATACCTAGAGAAATCATCCGTAAAAGTAATGAAGTAGGAATAACCACCTCGCGCATGTGTAGACTGTGTACGAGTCCTAAGAGCTCGCTCGCTCTTACTCCGTGTTTAGTAAACGGAGTCTTTGTCATCTTTCCCCTGAGACAAGATTCACAAGTGGCATAAGATTGATATTCGAACGGATTCAAATATCCTTCTCTATGTAACTTTGTTAATCGTGTTTCATTGATGTGACCTAGTTTACAATGCCATAAGAAAGCCTGATTTATTTCTGGAGACTTTCTTTTAAGTGTGTTCTGGACATTGAAAACCTGAGCTTGATTCAATACGTATATACCGTCATCTAGTGTACCGGACCCAATCAAAACTTGATTTAGGTGGATGTGAACCACATCGCTTACGAATGTAAAGTCATATCCCTCTCTCGAAAGTGAGGACACTGATATGATATTACAAGTCAAACTAGGTACATACAGACGGTTACGTAGAATCAATATCTGCCCACTTGTCAAACCTAGGCGATATTCTCCCACGGATTCAGCGTCTACGCTCATTCCGTTTGCAACTCTGAGAGACAGATCACCTACCCTTATAACTCGACGGTTTCTCAAAGCATGTAACGAATTACAGATATGAGATCCTGCTCCGGTATCTAGTACCCAGGAAGTAGAGTTAATTGACAAACAGTTCTCAATTACAAACACACTTGAGGCTGAAGCCACAACATGCTTCGTATCCTGGCTATTGGCTTCTAAAGCCCTGCAATCCTTCTGCCAATGCCCATTCTCATAACAATAGGAATATCCCTCCTTACCTACACCAAGTCCCGAAACTTTTTCTCTTCCCTTTCCTCCTACTTTACTGACACCGTATATCGGCTTTGTAGAGGTCTTCTTCTTTTCACCCTTTGCTTTCGCCTTGGATGAAGAAGAAGAAGGTCCCCTATTAAGCAGAGCTTGTGTCTCCCTAGTTTCTTTCAGGGTGTAAGTAGAGGGTAGGGACTGTGGAAATAAGTCAGTATATGACCTGTTTCCCAACGTGGTCTCCAGGTCCTTGAGCTCATCAATATAGCTAGTCATCGTAAGGACGTCGTCCCTTACAGATGACCCGTCAGCCGACCTCGCTTGAATTAATTCGTTCAAGGCCTCATATCTTGCGATATGAGATTGCTCTCCATATAAATCTTTGTTATGGAGAAAGATGGAAACAGAGTCCATCTTCTCGTGCTGTTTCTGGTATACACCATCAACTGAAGCCAACACGAGGCACTTGGCTTTCGCTTTATCCTTTTCCTTTGTCTGACGGATATCCATATCCGCGACGGTGGAAACTGGACCTGGGACGGCGGGATCTTGAGTAGTAATAGGGTGGTCCAGCTTGTCATAGGCAATGGTCATCTGGACAAACCTTTGCCAGTCATAAAAGTTAGATTCAGTTAACTTGTTATCTAGATGTAACCTATTCATGGTCACAAGGTCGCTGCAATGAGAGAGAGAGAAGAAAACACTTTAGCATGATGCTCTTGCAAGTTTAGATTGATTTTTAATTTATCTAAACCGGATGGCTCCCACTGTTTCTCGAATTCTTCCTCAAACCATAAAAGAAGAATTAGCCAGGACTATTCTCACTGTACAATACTTGCTTAACCGTTCATCCAGGCTAGTGTCGGTATTTCGAGGGAGGTTTTTCAACGCTTTCGCGAAGTTCCTTAATTAAATAACCTCTTTTCTCTGGGGGCGTAGCCCCGCTGACACCTTTCTCGGCACCTACTTGGTTTATAGCATTTATCGTTAAGTGACGAATCTCCTGATAAGTAGCATATACTCACAGTAGGACCGCGATCCAAATATCATCGTATGATAATGTTGAAGGAATCCTACCAACATTCATCAAACTCCAAATGTTATGCATCTCTTTGCAAATTTCAGTTTCTTTAGAAATTCCCGATATAGATTTTTGCCCCATGTTCTTATGACCTTGACTAAGGGCCAACAAATCATAAGTCACATGTCAAGTTA
Source organism: Agapanthus africanus (assembly GCA_030015575.1). Lineage (NCBI taxonomy): Eukaryota > Viridiplantae > Streptophyta > Magnoliopsida > Asparagales > Amaryllidaceae > Agapanthus > Agapanthus africanus. The sequence continues at coordinate 860,124,481 of JASDDO010000022.1, read as the reverse complement.
TGCCCATCATTATCTTGTTGATTTGAACCCATCCGTATATACTCTTGACTAAGGGCCAAACAAAGTAATACGACTGTCCCAAACCAACTCATCTATCTATGCAACAAATGAATACCCCAGCAGCTACCAATCACTATGTCTTGACTAAGGGCCAAACAAATATAGCTTGAATACTATTGACCATTCATAAGAAATGACGGAGGGCTACGACTGGTTTTGGCAAAACCGTGAACGTAGTGAACTTGATATAATCGAAGAAACCTGATAGCTTTTTAAAAGGAGTGGTTAAAGCTCCGCAATTAAAAATTCTGCTCTTTTAAAATAACCGAGTGGTTTCTTTTAAATTGTTCCAACGATTCAACTTTTGGTTTATTTTCTTTGCATTATAAATAATGCGTCCCATCATTAACCTATTATTGCAGAAAACAACGAAAATACAACGTCCTCTTATGCCATCCGCATTCGCCACGGGGTCCCGTCATCACTCGTTAGGTTACTTAACTAACGACAGAGTGGGGGCTGGGCTAGCGCGGGTGTAAAACATAAGTGACGTCTAAATAGCTATCATATATAGATATTGTACATTCGTCAGACGCAATAATAGGCATTCCAGATCTCATATGAACTTTATTGGATTTGCAAGCAATCCGTGTTTGTTTAGAGCCTGCAACAAAATATGGATTACACAGTTGTGATGAATAGCCATTACCCCACCCTAGACCCCTACGGGTACGGCAAACTACCCACCTAATACCCGAAGTGAAGCGGTCTCCCTCAACAAAGTGAGTAGGCCACTAAACACTTCAAAGTACCCGGTAGTTTGTGCACCCCATCTTGGGTCTATCCTAGGAGCAAAAACAGTAAAATGAAATAATAAAACGGTGGCTACAACCGCAACCTGGATGTGCCCCGCAAAATAATATTACAACATATTACAGTTACACCGAATGAATGAATATAACAACCCATCTCAAACCCCGGCTAATCATCACAACAGTCCAATACAGTTCACAACCACAAATAGTAAAAACCGTTACAGAAATATGCAACCCCCTGCCAACCGACATACTAGCAGTTAGGGAAGGTTTACGAACACATTATACAATCACAGATATAATCATATTAGCAAACATCGTAAAATTTCGATCGAGCAAAACACTTTAGATTCTACTGCAAAACTTCTCTGTGCACCTGAGATCTTAGCAGAAAATAAAACATCCCAGAAACATCACTGTTATCACCTAAGAGTTACTGAAGAAATTGGGGCTGACTTGGCCCCAACTCGGCCGCGGATCCGCGGCGGATCGCATGGATCCGCCGCGGTTCCGCTGGATCCGCCGCGGTTCCGCGGTGAGTTGGCCGAGTCACAGGTCCAAATTTCTTCAGTATCCCTAGTTTTTCCTGCTTGTTATTCTGAAGCTCCCTGAAAAATTTTTAGAGCCGGTTTAAAAATCGACAGAAATTGTAATAAATCGACGATGTTTCCGGTTCTTTTTGCGTTCGAAATTCTTACGACTTTGCTAATGAGTTAATTATTGTTTAGCGAGGCTCTGATACTACTGTAAGTCGATGTACAACACCCCACGACTTGCGGGGAGGCGGAATAATGAAAAACGATCTTGTTTTAGGCGTAAACATCGACTAACAGAGAATCTTTGCATAAACAATAACTAACAAGAAACCATAGAAATGTTAACTACTATATTAAGTGATTATACCTATAGAACCGAGTCCTTCGTCTTGTCGTTCTCCACGTCCTCTCCGGTCTTCTCTAAGTAGTAGAAGATCCACCCGAGAGCTTTACTACAAGCTTCACCTCAAACTAGAGGTAACTAGGTTTCTTGAAGTGCTAATCCAAGTAACCTAGGTGATATAGAGAATGGTTAAGGATTAAGTAGTCTAATCTAATCCTTGTCAACACATGAGATGGGAGGATTAGGGTTTGAGGAGGGAGAGCTTGAGGAGAGAGAAAGTGAGCAAGAGAATTGAGATGAGAAAATGAGCTATCATAATAAATATCAACTATTATGATTTATCAACAAAAGAAAATGAATGATTAATCATCATGCTTAATAAATATAAAAGGGTGATTCATCTCCATGGGTCATTAAGCATTTATGATGCATTAATGACTTGGATGAATTACTCAAGTGACTCACTAATCTCATTTAATGCATATGCCACCTTAACCCCCAAGTCACCATCTTCTAGAAGCTTCTCGCGCAATTACGAGAACGCCCCTCCTATTAATTGAAAACACAGAAAAACTTTAGACTGTATAAATCCAATAACCGGATACTAGAAACTGGCTTAAACCAAAGCCGACTAGTAAAAACTGTCCGGATGTCGTACGTGCGTAAACACACGTATGCGTCCGAACCCTTATTGTAAAACCATACGACCTCTATATCGTTTCGCCTGAAGTAGGGAAACTCTCTGTGTGGGACTCTAGAGAATCGACTACTACGCTGGCAGTGGGTTTAACCACAGACCGCAAGCGGCACTAACTGTACGTAACGGTCCCCAGGTAGATGTCAATAAGAAGGCCGATGAGGAAACCCATCCGAACTCCTACTGAGTCTGATGTGACAATCTCCATACAGTCCGGTCTGTTCATCTAAGACTATCGCATATCGGGCCTAGAGGGGCGGCAAGCGTTAGTCCCCTAATAGCGGTATAAGTCGTGTCGGAGCGAAGCCCATTACACCCTGAGAAACTACTGGAACCTACCAGCAAATCTCGCTTGCCCTGGCCAGGGACTTTGCGTAATGGCTCTCTGACACAGCGCGATATCAACCCCCAATACCGGGAGAGACGAATCCTGTCTAACCGCCACTGCCTCCAAGTGCTCGGGACTGCACCCAACTGCTACCTGTTTGCACGACTCCTTTGAGCCGTGGTAGGGTAGCAATCTAAGAACAGTGGGACACACTCGAGACGAAGTAGCAGTGTCAAGTCTGCGGACTATGCTGTACACATGTCACCTGGGAACTGTTCACTGATGACTGGTATAAAACCAACCAACAGTTCCCTGTGAGTCCTGTCCGATATACCGTAACCTAATGAGCACCTGCATACTATCTCCAGTACGACGTACTGACGGCTGTGGGACAGACCATCTCCCCAACTGGGATGAGAAGCGTACACACTAGTCTACTCCGGAGTATCGATGCCCTGTCTCGATAATCCTACGACTAGGGACCAGAATAAGGATGTGCTTGTAGACTACCCAGCCCCCACTAGTGTGACTTCCATCACAACGCTGGTAGTCAAGTAAGATCTTAAGAGCTCTATCAATACGTATACTCACATATTAAGATAGAAAAACCAAGTAGCATATTACCATGTTTAGCAAGACTGTTATATACATGTGAATATCCCAAGCTTCCATTGAGTAATATACAAACCAGTATGATACAGTAATGGCCTTCTAGGGCATAAACACTAACAATAAGTCCCGTGGCAAGATAGTTCACAATATCCCTGAACCAAGGTTCATTGGATACGCTCAAGAGTTGTTCGTCTGGAAACGAATCATTGATCGGCAGGGTCACAGGGGAAGATGAGATGCGTGAAAGATGGTCGGTTACCACGTTTTCACATGCTTTCTTATCTTTGATAACAAGATCAAATTCTTGTAATAGAAGGATCCAACGTATAAGCTACCTTTTGCATCTTTCTTCGCCAGAAGATGTTTCAAAGCGGAATGGTCAGTGTACACAACTATAGGTGAGCCAATCAAGTAAGGCCTGAATTTTTCTAATGCAAATACAACCGCCAAAAGTTCTTTTTCGGTAGTTGTATAGTTGATTTGAGCATCATTAAGGGTCTTACTCGCATAATAGATCACGTGTGGCATCTTTTCAATGTGCTGTCCTAAGACTGCACCTACTGCAAAGTCGGATGCATCACACATCAGCTCAAAGGGGTAGTCCCAATTTGGAGACGATAGAACGGGGGCTATAGTGAGGGAGTGTTTGAGTGAGTCGAAAGCTGCCTCACAATCCGAGTCAAAGTGGAAGGTCGTATCCTTGGCCAAGAGAAGAGTTAAGGATCTAGCAATTTTGCTAAAATCCTTAATGAATCTCCTATAAAAGCCCGCATGGTCAAGAAATGATCGGATATCCTTGACGCTTTTGGGATGAGGAAGATTTTGAATGACATCTATCTTGGCTCTGTCAACCTCAATGCCTTTCTGTGAAATAACACGTCTAAGCACAATTCCCTCTTGGACCATGAAATGGCATTTTCCCAATTCAAGGTTAAGTTCTTCTCTTTGCAGCGAGTAAGAACTGCGTCAAGATTCGTTAGGCATTCAGAAAAAGAGTCTCCGAAAATCGAGAAATCGTCCATAAAGATCTCCAGAAAATTCTCTACCATGTCAGAGAATATCCCCATATACACCGCTGAAAGGTAGCGGGAGTATTGCATAACCCAAAGGGCATGCGTCTATAAGCAAAAGTACCAAAAGGACAAGTAAAAGTGGTTTTTATCTTGATCCTTTTTGGCGATGGGGACCTGATTATAGCCAGAGTATCCGTCCATAAAGCAATAGTACGCATGTCCAGCTAAGCGTTCCAGCATCTGATCAATGAAAGGTAGAGGAAAGTGGTCTTTCCTCGTGGCAGCATTGAGTTTTCTGTAATCAATACATACACGCCACCCAGTTTGGGCGCGTGTCTGAATCAACTCATTTGCCTCATTGGTAATAATAGTGATGCCAGATTTCTTAGGGACGACATGTATTGGACTCACCCATTGGCTATCGGAGATTGGGTATATGATACCACTATCAAGGCATTTGACAATCTCTTTCATCACCGCTTCCTTCATGATGGGGTTCAACCGTCTCTGTGGTTCTCGGGTTGGTCTGGCATCATCCATCAAGTGTATATGATGTTCGACAATCAAGGGACTAATCCCTTTGATGTCCGCCATGGTCCAACCAAACGCCTCCCTATTAAATCTCAATACCGATAAAAGTACATTCTCTTGCTCTGATGCTAGAGAAGCGGATATGATTACCGGTAAAGACTCATTCTTACCTAAATATGCATATTTAAGATGAGAAGGTAAAATTTTGAGATCTAATGCTGGCGGAGAAATAATAGAAGGTGGGATCATCGAGTGATTTTCGGAGTCACAAAGTAGCTCACAGCCTGTAAAAGATACAGACTCGGATGGTGATGAGTCAGGAGTGTCAGACTCAAGCGTGGAAATGGTGTCCTCACTAAGATCATGTGTTAGGTCAAGCAGTGATGTGGTAGTGTCGTCGAGATCTGTAAAGCAAAGTTCCTCAACTCCGCAACTTTCGGGAGCAATCTCGTGGACAGAGCACACATCAAGGATATGAGCAGAGGGTTCTGATGGCTGACTTCCAATTTTGTAGATGTTTAGTTCAATGGTCATATTTCCAAATGATAAGTTCATTGAACCATTTCTACAGTTAATGACAACATTGGAAGTGGCAAGGAATGGTCGACCCAAAATCACCGGAATTTGGCTCCGGGGGTTTGCTACAGGTTGTGTATCGAGAACAATGAAGTCTACAGGGAATACAAATTCCCCGACTTTTATCAACACATCCTCTAGTTCACCTCGAGGTTTGGTGATTGAACGGTCTGCCATTTGGAGAGTGCAGTGAGCAGGTTTCAACTCTCCAATCCCTAGCTGCTCATAGACAGAGTATGGAAGTAGGTTAACACTTGCGCCAAGGTCTAAAAGTGCACGGTTGATGTTTTTACCCCCAATAGAAATCGATATCGTAGGACATCCTGGGTCCTTACGTTTCTTTGGTAGCTGAGGGATAAAAGCAGTGCTAATGTTATTAGACATGAAGAGCTTCTTCGGCACTTGAGTCTTCCTCTTCCTAGTGCACAAGTCCTTAAGAATTTTCGCATAAGCGGGGACTTGTTGAATCGCATCTAAGAGAGGGATGTTGATGTTAACCTGTTTGAACATTTCCATAATTTTCTCTATATATGGACTCGATTTGTTAGCCCTTAACCGATTCGGGTAAGGAGCTTTAGCAATGAGCGCTGGGTCCATCATAGAAGAAGGAGGTGGGGGTAGACGTGATCCCGGAAGAGGAGTGGGGATCGTCTGTGAAGAACTAGAAGAGGTGGGCTGAGGTGTCAAGCCTAGAGGGAAATAGAGAATAGGCTCGTGAGAAGGCGGTGGGGTAGAAGAACAAGAATCAGAAATAGAAGTGTGTGTGTGAGGGAGGGTCTCAGCCGGGGTGTTGATAGGATTTTCAATATCATCAACTTCTTCCCCGACATAGTTATTCAGCACTCTTCCTGATCTCAACGTTGTGACGGCATTTACATTGTAATGCCCAGGATTCGGTAGGGGTTGAGACGGAAGTTTCTCTTTTTCTCTCGCACTCATTTCGGTTTTAAGTCATGCAATTTCAGCTTCCATCGTTCTGATACTCTCAGCTTGGGACGCCGAGTTTTTCTTTATATCACTGACGGAAGACCTAACTTCAGCCGACACTTCCATGAAATTTGACAAGAGTGATTTCATGGTTTGAGTGAATTGAGAGAACTCGTCAGAACAGGTCGACTGCATAGGATTAGACGGTGCAGGAGTGTTGACCTGGTTTTGGAAATTTTGTGACTGGTAGGGGTGCTGGGTGAGTTGAAGTGGTTGCTGTTGTGGTGGAGGGACCCGTTGGAATTGATTCGGGTTTGGAACCGTGTTTTGGGATTGGTTCCAAGCAAAATTCGGGTGATTCCTCCAACCCTGATTGTACGTGGAAGAATATGGATCGTTTCTAGGTCGTTGAAATGCGGCATTGGTATGCTCGTGACCTTGAAACGGAGAGTTTAATGGACATTCTTCCGTTAAGTGAGAAGGATCAGAACCGCACCCACATACAGTTTTGGGGAGCGACATCGGGTTTAGGGAGGTTGCTAAAAATTTGTGTTCCATAGCTTCGAGCTTCTTTTGCATTGCTGCCATCTCAGCTCGAACACCTATGGACACGTCAATTTGGTGTACGCCACCCCTACTCGATGGCTGGGTTCCACTCTCCCACTGTAATGATTTTTCAGCGAACTCTTCTAAAAATTTCCAAGCTTCCCCATCATCCTTGGTCATAAAGGTGCCTTGACACATGTTTTCAAGGTTTTGTTTAGTGGTAGGGTTAATGCCCTTATATATGATTCGGCAAAGATCCCATCTCGGGATGCCGTGATGTGGGCATTGAACCAAAAGATCCTTGAATCGTTCAAAGCATTTTGAGAATGGTTCAGCCGGAAGCTGGGTGAATTGATATAGTTCGCTACGGATTCGAGCTACCTTTTGCATAGGGTAGAATTTCTTAAGGAATGCCGCAACGAATTCTTCCCAATTCGTGATGGAATGTGCGGTGGTGTTATACAGCCACTTCTCGGCTATATCACACAAGGTAAATGGAAGAAGTCGTAGACGCATGGCATCCACAGAAAGTTGTGACGTACCCATCATCACGCATACGTTTTCAAATTTGGTGATAAAAACGTATGCGTCTTCAGTCTCGAGACCGTGGAATTTGGGTAGAAGGTTGATGTACTGGGGCTTAATCTCAAAGTTATCCCCGTTGGCTGGTGGAATGGATAAGCAGGTCGAGAGAGGACCTCGCAAAGGATAGCACCTCTCTTGGAGAGAGATGCGGGGAGGATTCTGCGCACCAACGGACGGCGGCAGAGCAGCGGTAAAGAGGTTCGATGGAGACGGATCCATCGGTGTGGGTGTGGTGGTGGGTAAAAGAGAGGTAAATGGAGAAATACCGACTTCGGAGTCGATCGAGGGGACGCGGACAAGTTGGGCACTAGAATCTCGTGTCCAGCCTATCTTGCACTAAAAAGGGTTAGTACAAGTGGCAGCGTGACTTATAATTAAGGAAAATGAACGAATGTGGTGTTTGTTTTGAAAAATGATACGGATTTTGAAAATATGATGCGATCACGACAAATGCAACAAGCAACCCTAAAATCTATGGTCACCTAGGTCAAAGCTCTAGACCGCTCTTAACTGCCAAAAGACAAGTCGCAGGATCAATCCTCCACTGCCTCTTTGTCTCTCCTGTGGCCAGGTAAGTGCCGGGTAAGTGGGAGGTTCTCCACTACGTAAGTAGTGGGCCTAATTAAGTAACCACTAGCCTTCGACACACTTGCCTTAGACACCACAAAAGAAACGCGGATAAGCAATGAATTACCCACGGCCTTCTTCTGTCCTAAGTGAGCGCGACGGTCCTTAGAGTCATCTCTAAATATTTTTTAGTTAATGAGGGTAATGCGGATGCAAGTTTATGATTTTTGGGGCTTAGGAAGGGTAATGAACTCCCCACCTAATCTGGATTTGGCCGTGCCCCTTAATGTCCGTATTAATTATGCAAACAACCACAAAATAAAAAACAAGCACAATTTATTTTGCTTTTTTTGCGGCGCTGCGATTTTTGCAAAGAAGCCTGCAGAAAATTGTTAATTGGAGCAGATTTAGGAAGGAGATAAGAAAGATAGAGGTTACCTGACAAAAATTGTACAGAGATCCTCCTGAACTGCCGCGATTCCGCCGCAGAAGTCAAGTAATGCCGCGGTTCCGCCGCGCGCCAAGCTCTTCTCTGCACAAAAATTTACCAGAGCGCTCCTGATCTCTTCCTTAGTCCTCTGGAATTCTTCAAATAATTTTCCAATTGCACAACAAGCTCCAGATTTTCTTGCAATTAACCACAACAACTCGTTTAGTGTTTTGCGCAAGTTTTGATCTAAAAAAAATATTGATGGAATAAACTTTTCAACTCAAATTTCAAAAAAAAATGAACAAATTAGCACACAATCCCCGGCAACGGCGCCATTTGATTGAATTATTGATTTCGGATGTGTAGTATGAAAATTGTATAGAAATCACAACCAAAAATATTTTGACCGCAATCAATAACGGTGTCGGATGTAGCGCGTTAGTAAGTGCGGATTGTCCACAGGGAAAGTGAGATCCGTTCAATTTCCGAATTAGATGAGTTGAAAATTTAAGGAAAAGAAAAGAAAACAATTCATGATTTGTAATTGAAGATCAAGAATTAGAAAAATCTAGATCTAGAAAAAAATCATTAAAAACAAGAATTGAGATGTGTGATAATTTCCAACCAACAATCAAGATTAGAAGTATGGCTCGTAGGAGTAGATCGGATCTATAGATGTGATGAGATCTAATGATTACTCATTCTTATCCATTAACGAATTGATACTAGATCGATGAGAATTTACCGAGGGTTAAGGATCTTGCGAGGAAATTAAGGATTCCGCAACTCATCCTTTGTCCTTTCGATGAATCTCATTCAAATTCTAGCTTCTTGTTAATAAAATAATCAATAGTTGTTTCCTAGTTTCGAGCGAACACGATCAAGAAAGCGTCATCTCGAAACTAGGTCATTAATCATTTGATTCATTAGGATTTCCAAACATTATAGGATTTAAGAATTGTAAAAGTGTCTAAATCATCATCATCTATCAATCGTCACAACTCCTATACGAGCGGAGATTACTCAAATATCATGATCACAAACACAATCACAAATTGAGATCTAATCATAATACTTGAATTAAAAGATAAGCAAGATATAGAAATTTCATCTTTATTTATCGACAAATTTCGTTACAACTCTCTTGAATTTACAAAAGGATGGAACTAGGTCGTCGATTTCAGCTTTGCTCGGCTCCTTGAGTCGCGGATCGGCTTGGATCTCTTGCTCCGTTGAAATCCGGCGTCGCTTCTAAAGGTTGAAGGCTCTCTTGCTTGAATTGCACTCGGGACCTTGATCTTGATTTTGAATTGGAATTAGGGTTAGGGTTTGAGGCACAAGTTGTGTCACTCAACTTGTGGGTAGAAGATGGTGGATTCTTGAACAAACTCAACCATAAATCTAGGCTCCTTTTTATAGACCATCAAAACCCTAGATCTAGGATTTCAATTTTGAATTTCCCTCCAAAAGTTTGTTAAAGAGATTTGAATTTCCCTCCAAAAGTTTGTTAAGAGAGCCTTCTAGAAATAGTTTGTTAAGCCGAGCCTTCTAGATGCGCCACGTGGAGCTTCTGGGGTATTCTGGAAGCTTTGGCCGTTAGAGGTAAGCACGTGGCAAAATTAGGAGCTTTGATCACTTAATAAGGCCGCTGATCCGCGGCGCCAATGGGGTTTGGGCCGCGGATCCGCGGTCCTTTGAGGGCCCCATTGCTTGATTCTTCTTCTGTGGACTTGGGCTGATATTTGGGCTCTTGTCTGATATTTTAAATTTTATTTGGCCTTCTGTATTACTACCAGATCTTACATCTTGGAGTTGGCGTATCTTTTATCAGCTCTTTTCCCAATTTTGGGCTTTGCTTATGGAATTTCCTGCATTAAACCCCAAGACAAGAGTTGCGCAATACAAGGATGATGCGATGCCATGAAACACAGTCAATTTCCCTTAAAGTGCCGGTTTAAAAGTCTAACACATGCAATCTGGTATTTCAGAGATGTTTTGCTAATATGTGCAATATAAATACCGAACACTTCTAGATGAGTGCAAATGATAGGGAAATTGCCGTGTTAAAAATGCAGTATTTTCGACTGATCGGTAAGCCGATCAAAGACCGACTTTTTCGAAGCTTCCTGTGATGGCACTGGGGTGTTAAAGCTCATTGGTGGGAGCATGATCCCGAAGAACAATCCCGTGGTGGCCCGTGTCACCTGTTCCACTGGCATGGTGAATATGGAGGCCGCTTGGGGACATAGGTCACTCCTCCAGTAAGGACGGAGTGAGAGTTGTTGTTGCAGTCGGTGCAGTGGGAAGCCATTTTTTCTGCACGGGAGCAAGACACCAAATCTTAGTACCTCGAATGCAGGGGCAACCACATTAAACCGCGATTCGTTCGCAAACACGACACACGAAGTATGAAGTGGAAAGAGGAAAAGGTCCTACAGGGCATGCCAGAATCTGTTTACCGCCAAAAACAGCGACGAAACCGCATAGGTCATCTTGCCTGAATTTGAGGGCGGTTGCTATTTGGTTTTATTTGTCCACCTCTCTGAAGATGCCAAGTTGATTTATGGCACCGTATATCGGAGGTTTGGATAGATGCGGCCGTCGTAGCAGACTTCGTCAGATTCCCCTAGTTTGCGAGGGGTTTTTGATTGTGGGGACGCTCTTCCCTGCAGGCGCAAGCCCCTGCAATTAATTACTTTACCGCGTAGCGGTAACCACTTTCTCCTTCTCCAGAAGGTCACTTCGTGTCGTGTGTGTTTGTTTTGTTGTTGGTTGCCCGTGGATTGTATATGGAGACTAATTTATGTTGTTGCCTGTAGGGCGGGGATTAGCCCAAATCAGTATTTTCTTAGATTTGGGTTTAATGGATTTAAGGCTCCTTAATCTCGTTTGAGATTAAAATCAACTTAAATGTTTGTTAAGGATACGTTAGTCTAATTTTAGACTAAGATCTACTTAACAAGATTTTATGATCATTTAGATCCAATAAAAGAGCATTTGGGCCCTATCAATTTAGTTTAAGGACGTTACGGTCCATTGGGTTTAGAGACATCATAGTCCGTGGAGTTTAAGGACATCATAGTCCATAGAGTTTAGTTTAGGGACATTACGGTCCATTGGGTTTAAGGACATCATAGTCCGTAGAGTTTAAGGACATCACAGTCTATAGAGTTTAAAGACATCATAGTCTATAGAGCTTAGTTTAGGGACGTTACGGTCCATTGGTTTAAGGACATCATAGTCCATGAATTTAAGGACCTCATAGTCCATAGAATGTAGTTTAGAGACGTCACGGTCCATAAGTTTAAGGACGTCATAGTCCATGAGTTTAAAGACATCATAGTCTATGGGGTTTTCAGTTTAAGGACATCATAGTCCATAAAGTTCAGTTTAAGAACGTCACGGTCCGCAGTTAGTTTAAGGACATTATGGTCCACAGTTAGTTTAAGGACATTACGGTCCATTGTTTGGATGTAATCATGGGTTTGGAAATGCACCAGATAGTTATTGGTCGTCGGGACCCACCACCTCTCTGAAGACGTTGAATAATTACAACGGCATGTATCAGAGGTGTGGAGAGATGTACCCTTGAACCAAATTCCAAATTGAGGAAACATCAGTCATGAGCATGGATGCTCGGTTTTTTTCAAGATTTAATCTCAGGAAAGACTTAGCCAATCTGGGGTTGAAGTTGGCCTCTTATAATGTTAAACACTAGTGTATGCTCAGTGCCCACATGCTCCCACGTGATATTCTAAGACGGTGTTAAACACTAAGATCTGAGATGCTCACATGTGGCACGTGAGACGCTATAGCAGCGCTCACGTGTGGCATGTGAGGCGCCATAGCAGTGTTAAACATTGAAAGTTGGGGCGCTCACGTGTGGCACGTGAGACGCTTAGAGTTGGGCGCTGCCTCTTTTATTCTCTTATTCTAGTGCTGAGAACTATTAGGAGGTCACGTAGGATCACGTGAGGCGCCCCAAAAATAGGGTTTTTTCCCTTTTCTCTTTTATAAGTGCTAAGCACTTCTCAGGGGTCACGTGAGGCGCCCCAAAAATAGGGTTCATTCCCTTTTCTCTTTTATAAGTGTTGAGCACTTTTCAGAGGTCACGTGGGGTCACGTGAGACGCCCCAAAAATAGGGTTCATTCCCTTTTTCTTTTATAAGTGCTGAACACTTCTCAGGGGTCACGTGGGGTCACGTGAGGCGCCCCAAAAATAGGGTTCGTTCCCTTTTCTCTTTTATAAGTGATGAGCACTTCTCAGGGGTCACATGGCTAGATCTCAGTCTTTCCTTTTTCGTTCCTCAAAGGTGCTCACGTGGGAACACGTGAGCTTTTATTGTGTAGCGTTGAACGCTAATGAATCACCAGACTGTTCTTCTATGGTTCTGAGGAATCAAGTTCTCCTTTTGTTCTTTGTAGGGATTAAATTCTTTTTAAAGGGTTAAACCCTAGTTTCAGAGGAATTAAATTCCCATATGTTTTATAAGAGTTAAACTCTTTTGGATTCAGTTCTTTCCCCTAAGTTTTGAATCTGCATGCAGAATCTCCCCGATAAGAATTAAATTCTCAACTTGTGGGGAGATCTGCTTTTGCAGATCTTAACCAGAGGAAGAACTAAGTTCTCTGAGAAGAGTTAAACTCTTGGTTTGAGAATTAAATTCTCTTTTTGTGGGGGCTTTTGGGAGGGCTTCCTCTTCTTTAGAGAATTAAAATACGGGAACTTTGGAGGCCACAAGGAAAGGAAAAGGATTGGCGATTTCTGAGTAGATACGACGTATTTCCAGTGAGTAAACTAAACATCTACCGGGGAATTTTGTAGAGATGGCGTGTTACGCCCGTAGTTTTATTTAAAGAAATGCTTACTTTTGTATGCTAAATGATAATATGCATTCATATCTACATGTACTTCACTTTAGTTGTTAGAACACTGCACAATTATCGACGAGTTATGCCGCACGTGCATATCTCTACATGTTATACTACACCTTGTCGATATTAAAATGTCACTTTTACACTAAATATTCATCTTGTTAAATATGATTCCTATATACCTAAATTATTGACAATAGTGGTAACTTGTATAAATGACATCATGTTTATCATTCGAGTATTCTAAGTTGATATATGAAGCTTTATATTTTTGAGAATTTTTAATTTGAGTTTATTCTGAACCGAGTCGGTGGGTGTACGGTTATGGATTTATAGTTTTATTCCGTACCGAGTCGGTGGGTATACGGTTACGGATTTACAGTTTATCCAGACTGAGTCGTTAGGGATGCAGTTGGATACACGGTGGACTTTGTTGATTACAGAATCGTTCGAGGAATGATTCCTGAGAGAAATGGAAGTTGTGTGTCGATGATGGACATGGAAAGATGAAAATTTTTGATAATAAATGATGAGATTTCAGTTTTGGTTATCTGATTTATAGTACAGATTCATGCTTTTCATATACTATCGTACATCCTACTTTCTTTCATTTCAGTTAGTTGTGATCATCATATTTACATTATTAACCGTTATATATTAGTTATATTCACTGAGTTGGCAACTCACCCCGTTGTGCCACAGTTCCTTGCAGGGGTAGAGTGGACGGTTAGCGGCCGACAGTTCCACTTTTCGCAGCTTATATCGCATCTTTTGATAGGTAGGTTATATATGTAGTAACCTTCTCTTTTGCTATTGTATTTTGTATCTAGAAAATCTCCATCAAACATGTATTTGACTTAGAGTGAGAGATGGTTATATGTATATTAATTGACAGATGAGATGATTTAGTTCTATAAATTGTTATTTCTTTTACTTATCTGAAATTCTTATTGATGTCATATACTCGTGGATATTTGTCTCTACTATTGATATTGTTGATCCCAACTAGGAATGCAACCAAATTTAACACCTTATACTTGTCTTTATATCTTAATTTCATAACAACTATGATTTTTACTTAAAAGTTAAATTTCTATATAAAGAATCCCGCAAAAAGAATTTTGATCTTGGTTTTCGGCTTACTCGGATTGTGTATATATCTTTAGATATTATACAATCTAAGTGCCGGTCACATCCAAACTTTGGGTAGTGACAAAGTTATCTCAACAACCCCGAGATCCCCGACGCCCATCTCTCCACTCCCTCGGCTCCCCTTTCTCTCCCCAACGGCTCCCCTCCCCTTTCTCTCGCACTTACCCCCGACCTCGTCCTCGCCACGCCAACGACCCCCGCGGTCTCCGTGGCTACCTCCTACATCCTATCTTGCTTCCTCTCTCCCTCCCTCCCTCTTAATCTCATACTCTCTCTCTCGCTCTCACACCATAACACCTTTCCCCCTTCTCTCACCATCGGTGACTACGGCTCCAGCACCATCATCTCCAGCCACCCGAGCTCTGCCAGCGATCTCAGCCGACGAGCAACCTCACCTCCACCACCACGAGCAGAACTCCACTACCCACTCCTTTACCCAACTCCTTTCAACCGCCGACCACCGTCGACCCCATCTCAACGCCGACAAGCCCACTAACAAGGTCGTCTCCGACAACCACTACCACCCTCGCCTTCACCACCGTACCCCCACGCCTCCATCACGACACTCCGCCTACACCCGAGCTCCCCTTGCTGCCCTGACCGCCGTCGGCATCCCAGGGCTTCACCACCTCCTGCCGCCGTCTAACTCGACCGCCGATGACCCTCGCCAACACCATCACTTTCTCGACGATTACCAACACCACATCCCGAACCGTGCTTACCTCTGTGCCACCCCATGGCCTGGTCTAGTGCACACTCCGTTCTCGCCTCCGTGCCACACCGTGTCCGCCTTCGTACCACCTCGTGCCCCGGTCTAGTGCACACGCCGTGCTATACCCGCACCACGCACCGAGCCAAGACCGTGCCCAGTACCGTGTCACGCCAATGTCATCACCACACCCACTACCGTGTCACGCCCGCGTCGTCACCATGTCCAGTATCGGATCACCACGCATCACGCTCGCGTCACGCACTGTATCCAGTATCGCATCGTCTCGTGTGTCGAGACGAATCCCGCACGTGGTGTCGCTTCTATATCAGCGACCGAAGGCAAGTGAAGTTCAATCACTTGTTTATTCATGCTATTTTATTAATTAACCGAATAGAAATCGTAGCAAATGACTTTGTACTTGTGCGTACCTATTATAATCATGTCGATAACGTATACACAAATCCTTTAGTGAACCCGTTTAGATTGATTGTGAGGAATGGAAGCGCGACTCGGTCTTCCAATCCATAACAATACCAATTAGAATTTAATTAAACGTCGCCTAGTCGAATCTAATAGATGCAACCGATATCTCGATTATTACCTGTAAGATGTAACCCGAGTGTTCAATGTGAATACTCTTCAAAATACTCATATCTTGTTTTTAGGGGATTCTCATTACGACTAATGATATTGTGTAGTAATTTAAGTTTAAAATGTTGACAATATCGACACGAAACATCGTCCCAAAGAGGCGACGCTAAATCTGGGTTTTACTGTATATGTCGTAATGTTAAATTGATATTAAATTAGATACATGTCGGAATGTAATGTTCTATGGATCATATCAGAGCCGACTCGATAATCTAGAACTCTCTATAGTTTATTCTTCGATACTGATAGACCATAGCAATGAGAACGGACTGGGAATGCGGCTCTGGACTGCAGTCCGGAGCAGCATTCCACGAAAATACCTGAACTTAAGCGCCTGCACATCCCTACGAAAAAATGAAAATATGTAGATTCATATATTGTCACGTAGATAATTTAGTTATCTAACATATGGTTCTGGTCTCGTTCAGTTTCTCCGTCGTTTGGTATTTTGATTATATTTTAGATTGTCGACGTGTTCTGCAGTTTCTGAAGTGACATTTTTTTATACCTTCACACTAAACAGAACATATCTCCTAGTACAGAAAGGATATCATTGATCCGCTTGATGCGTCGGAAACCTAACAGATAAAAATAAGTTTTATTCAACTGGAGCAATATTTGAATCTAAACAATTTCTAGTAAACTGCGTGTGAAGTTGGACTTTCAGTTCTGAAACTGGAATTCCAGCAACCGATCGCTATTTTAAAATGATGATAAATCCTTAACCTGAATTCCTATTGACATGAAACTAATTTTACCGCTTAGATAATCATGTATACTTCATACTCCCTTTATATTGTTTTGTCGATTCTATACGTGTGATTTATGGTGAATTTTGCAAGTTATATGGCGTTGACTGTCATGATTTAGTGAACATTTGTTTAGCGCATTTCTACCTTATTCTGTGTTGCTTTATACCTAGTGCAAAGTGATCGTTTACATTGAGACCTAGCGACTGATTTGCATTATCAAATGTGGGTGGTATTGGATTAGTTGTATCAAGCACACCAGTGATAAAGTGATTGACTAGTGAAAGTGAACAATGCAGTGAAAATGAGTAAGTCCGTGATTTGGCGCGTGCTGGTACACAATTGATCCTATACTTATAGTTATTGGGACCTGGGGAATGAGAAAATCAAAGTGGAATTGAACTCGTATTTAGCGAGGTACGGTGACTTAGAGGATGATCATTCGATATTAGTGATATGTGTGTGTGTGTGTGTGTGTACATTAGATCGTGGGCCTAGCGGCACTGCTGCAGGATTATGTCCCGGGCAACAGTGGACCGTAGTCTCGGGCATGCACGAGACCCTTGTTAGACACGAGCATCCTTTCCACTAATTGCTTTCATTGACTTAGTGACTGATAAGTAGTGACATACACATTGCCTGGTTTACTGACATGATACATATATCGCACTGTTCATATTCAAATGACATTTATTATTCTCATATTTCTGTATTCTGTCGCACCTTTTATATTTGATTACATTGTGCACACATTATGTATTTATTGCTATATGTGTCATCCTGACGACCTGAGTGTATATACTCAGAGGACAAAGTAAACCCGGCTAAGGAGTAGGACCTGCCATTCGAGATTGCAGAGGTTTAGACCGTGACATCAGCGCCATCCCTTTCTTGCTATAAGAACATTGTTATTTCGTTGGTTAGTTATTTTTTCCATACAAATAAATGTATCTTGAACTCTTTTATTTTAATATAATAAAATTGTGAACTGTGATTTCTTTTACTTTAGTATTGTTTACTGACTACCATGTAATGCTAGAAGCTGAATTGTGACTACGGCGGGATTATTCGCTGACTGTAGGAGCATGGCTAGCCTAGACACCCCTCGCATTTCGTATTTTGGGAAGCGATGCATGACAAGATCATATATGGATAGCCCCTAGATAGCAAACGATAGTCAATATGGAGACAGTCCGTAGGACAAAATATATTAGTTTAAGAACATCGCGGTCCATGGGAGATATGGATGAAATATGGTTTGTTTATACCCGTAGATTGTATATGGTGATCAATATGGAGATCAGCCGTAAGACCAAACATATTAATTTAAGGACATTGCGGTCCAATATTAGTTTAGGGACATTTCGGTCCATGTTTTATCTTGTGCGCACGTGTATATATTACGTGTTGATGTGAACAATGGTAACATGGGATGCGCCCAATATTGGGGTGCGATCCAATTTGAAGGGATTTATATTTCGTTCAAAGATATACATATACATATATGTATAAAGCCGGAGTTCGATATGAGGTACGCATCTATATAGGATGCGTATCAATATGAGATATGCATATCAATATGGAGATGCATCAATGGGATGCACATCTATATGAGATGCGTATCAAGATGAAGGTATGCACATCAATATAGAGGTGCATTGATATGAAGCTGAGACATTCTCTAACTTGATGAAATTTCATAATTTTCATCATGTTGGAACGAGAAAGAAGTTATTGGTTGTTGGGACATGCCATCTCTTTGAGAATGTTAAGGAATTACAACGACATATATCATAAAGTGTGGAAAGACATACCTTTGAACCAAATCCCGAATATGAGAGAAAAGATCATGTCGGAACGGAGGATCGTCAGTCTTATATGAGACTAAGATCAATTATGGATGAAAGATCATTAGTCGTATATGGGACTAAGATCAATTTTGACATTATTGATATGCTGATCAATGGATCATATATGAGAAGCATAAGTTTCTATACTTAGTTTATTTTAACTAAGTAGTCAAGCAAAGGCTTGTAGTCCATGTGTGCATGTGAATATGTACGCATGTACATGCATCATCTTTAATGAGGGTGCGCACGTGCATGTCACATGGATATCACGTGACGTGCATCTCTTATGGTCGTGGAGCTACACACGTGCATATCACATGATGCGCACCTCTCTATGGTTGGGGGACTGCGCACGTGTCTATCACGTGGTGGCACCTTCATGGGCAATCTGCGCTTACGTGGATATCACGTGACGTGCATACCATAAGCAATTTTTCATCAAGTGCACACACGTGCGTTTGATACACGTGATGTGCATGTCTTCATAGGCAAAGTTCAACAAGTGCGCACACGTGCATATCACGTGATGTGTATGTCTGTGTAGACAGCCTTTATCACGTGCGTACTTGGTTTAGGTGCGCATTTGTTTTAATCAGAAAGCAAAAGCTTTCAAAAAGAAGCGATGAATTCTGTTCTTTGATTTTTCTTGGTGATGATATCATCACAAGACCATTTTATGTGGATGTCAAATCATATTTCAATAATGATCTTAGATTTTTTTTAAGATCGATCTCTCATAAAAATATGAACTTTATATAAGATTGATCGAACATGAAATCCTTTGATTTCTTTTATGGTGACTCAATGGATTCAATGAAAAGTAAAAACTTTTATGAAAGAAACAATGGGTTCTGTGATCAAAGAGAAACAATGGGTTATGTGACTGATCTTAAGAAAATCCTTCATGAAATTGGTTTAAGCTCTTGTTCGAAGCAATCCATCCATTTATTTGTGCGATACTTTCTTAGCAGCCGCTAAAAGAAAAATACACATACGCTCTGTACAGCTAGAAGCCTAATAGGAACATCGAAAGAGAGTCAAGTAAAAAAGAAGACACAAAAATGACCCTGTATGGTTTAATTTATCATAACCATAAACATAATCTAGTCCAAAATCTTGATAACTAGAGGATATGACAAAGTTTTTACTTTATATTAGAATTAAACAATGATAACACAAAGAAATGGTTCCATATATATAGCGACCAGATTAAAGATTCTCATATATCATTGATTTCTCCGAATATTATCAACATGAAAGAGAAACCAAGTGAAACGAATTACCAGTAACACAACGAAAAAAACTTTATTTTATTTATTTAGTTAATAGTTAATCATGGGATTGTTTTATCTTTCAAGTTCATTATAAGGAGTCATATTTTTTGATAAAATTACTATTATAGTTAGCATATTTTTTTGTTTGAAATCCTAATTAAATGAACACATGCTCAATTTATCCTCAATAATCAATGATAATCTTTAGGTTAACAGACCACATGCATGGTGGCAAAGACCACTTATATATATTAAGAGCCTACAACTTGGTATTAATTAGGGTTTAAGACAGAGGAGCATTGCTTCTTATCCTTTGCCAATCCTATAACAAAACAATGCTACTTCTTTGTTGGTTGGATGAGATATTTGATTAGTGGATCCAATAATGCTACATTAATTATATATCCCTTCATTTTGCTGGCACTCACATGGCCAATTTGTCGATTAGTTTCTTCATTCATCAATGATTGAGTTCAAACCTATTTTATATAAAGGCCAAATGATCTTTTTGACTAATTTCAATTAATGTATGGTATAAACCTATAGTTGGGGAAGCCTTCCCCCCACCCCCCGCCCCCGCCTTCGCCTTTTTTTTGGTTAAAGAAGAACCACTTTTTTGGGGTAAATTTTCAAAATGCCCCATGTCCGCCATAGTCACATAATTCACGAATTATTCGCCGAATTTGCGAATAATCCATGAATTTTTTATCAGCCGACTTAATCGCCGAATTAATCGGCTTCGCGAATAATTCGCGAATTATTCCCGAATTATGTTAAAAAATATCGAATAATTCAAAAAACAGCAAATAATTCACAAAATCAAAATCAAGTGTCTCATATATTAATTTCTTGCTCGAAATCTTTCCCGGACATTTCCCGAACACTTACCGAATCTTTCCCGAATCCCTGCCAATTTTTTCCGAATAATTCGCCGAATCCGAATTTTGACCTCGCCGAATTATATCCGAACGACGAATTTGTGACTATTTGTATTCTTCCACAGGAGATTTCTTGTAATCCTCATCAAGACACTAGAATTCATGATCATTAATTAATCACTAGGAAGTTCATTATCAGGTGCTTAGAGACATGGTCAAGGCTTTGATATCCTTGTGTTCCATACAACTCTAAAATTTTAATATGCAATGGAACCTCACAAAACAAAAAAGAAATCAATTATGAGTTCAATAATTCTAAATTCTAAATCCACATCATTGATATATTATTTTCCTTTTCTTTTTTCCAAAATTTGGGCCCACGAGAGTGACAGGCCTGCCAGCAAAGTAAAATTTGAATTCGTCCTTTTCATAAATAGGTCAATGGGCTAGAATTTAGAGAATGGGCCTTCATGTTACTTCGTATACAAGTTTGCAAAATAGGAAAAGAAAAGAATACAAAAAAGGGTGAATTGTCAGAAAGCCCTCGGCCCGCTCGGGAGCTGTCTACAAACCCCCGGTATTTTCAAAATTGTTGGGAAGAGGCTGCTGTTCAAAATTTGTGAAAAAACCCTGGGCTGTATTTCATTTAAGCCTTGTATTCTATTTTAAATGCGATTACAAAAATACCCCTTCGTCCCTGGACGATGCTTAGATATTACATACAACTGCTTAGAAATTACATGCGATGCTTAGATATTACAGACATATGCATAGATATTACAGGCAAATGCTTAGATACACATGAAAGTAGAAAGATATTTTAGAGTCTTTTGTGGGAAAGAAGTATATTTGGCGGGAAATTAGATTTTTTTTTTGGTCAGAAGTATGCTTGGAGGGAAAATGAAAACATAATAAATATCACAAGCAAATCTTCAGATATTACATACAAGTCTCTAAATATTACAGGTAACTCCTTTGTACTATAACCGCCATAAATCCAGCAATAAAGGACAATCAGCCCACATGGATAAGGGATATTTTGAGGTTATACGAAAATACAAGGGGAGAATTACATACCGGGGATTTTTTATTGGGCCAGGTATTTTTTAATAAGGCCTAAAAACCCAGGGGTTTTTACACAAGTTCTGAGCTGGCCGGGGGCTTTGTGACAATTTACCCTAGAAAATATACTTGGCTTTTTTATTTTTTACTTTAAAATTTCAAAAAGGACCAAGCATATTATATTATATTTTGAAAAGAATTTAAAACTAAAATTAATAGCTTGTGTGAGAGAGTTTGTACCAAAAATAAACTAAAAGGATTTAATGGAGTTGCGATATACCGTATCTCATTATGCTACACGGTTTTATCCCATCTAACATAATTCCACATACAGGATCCTGTCCTTCTGTTTTATCGTCGTTCGGGATTACCGACGGTAGTGAATTTCACGATAAAAAGTAAAAAAGTAAGTCTCCAAACCATTGCAAAACAAGTTCGTTGCCAAGTCATGCATGCCCCCATTTTGTACCAAACTTGTACATATATGACCAGAAGAATACTGTGGATTCAACAAGAATTCAAGAGGAAAAAACCTACATTGATGATGTAAAACATATGTGGGTTCCATGTAATTGATAATTGATATGGTCATTCATTCAATTGCTACCAAACAAAACAAGGCTCTCCTGCATGTTATCTGCACACCCCCTTTTTGCCATGCACGTGAACTGTTGGCTGCTTCTTGAAATCTATTAACATACAAAAATTAATATCAATAAACAAATACCTCGGCTGGTACGATACTCTCTCGCATGGGAAGAGTGTGGTGCTTGCAAGTGACCACGAGGCAACGCTCTCGGGGCTGATTCATGGGTCCTCTGGATGCACGCGTGTGTCGGATGTGTGCGTGGATGTGGTACGTGCGTGTGTGAGGCTTATGGGCTAGTTCCGAAAGATAGATAAAAATTAGTTAATTAATTAATTAAGGGTAAATTCTCAGCAAGCTATTGTTCCCGCTCAGAAGTTGTCTAAAAACCCCTGATATTTTCAAAATTGTTAAGAAGTGTCTACTGTTCAAAATCTTTGTGAGAAACACCCTCTGACGCATATCATTTAGGAGTTTATTTTTTTCAATTGCTTAGATATTATAAGCAACTTTATAAATATTACAGCCAACCAGTATAAAAAAAAAGTGGATTTTAATTGGGCCGAGGGATTTTTTAATATGAACAAAAGGTCTTGCATAAGTTTGAAGCCGACAGGGGTCTTTTTGATAATTTACCCATTAATTAATTAGGGTTTTGATTAATTGTGACATTGAATCAGTGAATGATTGATGAAGGCACGTACGCAAACAGTTGGTAGGCATGTGACATTTAGAGCCCATGGTACAATTTTGTTGTCGGGTTCATGTGCACTGCACGTGGCTCCTCGGCCTTTTTGTTGGCCCTTGGTTTGATTTCCCTTAATTGATTAATTAGGGGCTGTTTGGTTGCAGGATTATGGAATTTGGATTCCAAAATTAGTACGGTTGAAATTTCTGGATTTGGTAATTTATTGTTTGGTTGGTTTTGGATTCCTAGTATTGGATTTGTAGATCCTTGTAATCTTTGTTTGGTTGGTGGAAAAAAATTGGATGAGGATTTGAGGATTTTAGAGAGAGATAGAGAGAGAAACGATTGTTAAATAAATAAAGTGCATGGGCCCCATCTAAAAGTACAATGAATAGTGCCAAATCCTTGAGAATCCTTGAAAATTTTTAGGATTCATGAATCCTTCTTTTGTGGTGGGTCCCCCATACAAAACAAAGGAATCCTAGAAATCCTAATTTTGCAACCAAAAACAAAATTGTGGAATCCTAGGATTCCACAATCCAAAATCCAAATCCAAACCCATAATCCTGCAACCAAACAGGCCCTTGATCACAGGCTGACTGCCGTCATAAAATGTCAGCATGCTTATGCATACGGTGATTGAGAGAATGGACTCCTGTGATGCAGATGATAGTTTCTTTTTATATTTTTAAATATATTTCGGAACCGCTGGGGCAAACTGCAATTGACCCTACGAATTTTTCCATCCGTAGGATCAAGCCATCTTTGTACTAATATGTATCTCAACTTTGGTGTATTACCTATTTAAATTGGAGTTGTTGGGCATGCGGTATTGTTGTAGCTAATTAGTTGTGGTAGGCCGACACAATCCTTTTGTCCGAATGTCATAGGCTCATTTATTTCAAGTCAATATTCCTATATCAGCAGCTTTAATCTTCAGAACTGCTCAAATCTCAGCTCTTGGCACTCAGCCTATCGGGACATGTTAGAATCTGAAACATACCTCTCAACTCTCAGCAGTTTTAAAGCTGTTTTATGATGGCAGAAATTGTGAAATGTTTAGCGGGTTTAACTAGTACAGTTTGATCAAGGGTAACCTTAATTTGGCTTTCTTACTATGTGTTTGGATGCAGTATGTATTTTACAAATAAAAATGAAGATCAACCATGAACTCTAGTTTCATTAGAAAATGATTGTTTTGTTTATCTAATCAGATGCAACCTTTTTTTTTCTACTGAAGCTAATAATTGACCTTAACAGTGGCCAAGTAATTCCCAAGCCATCATAGTAATAAGGTGTACATTAATTACTTGGATTAACCTATGTATATTCCAATTAATTAATCAACACAGGTTATTCTAATCAAAGCATGGACTTGTAATATAAAGTTGTAAGAAGAAATCTAGAGAAATTTCTTTTACAAAATGCAAATATTAGTAGCTGAACAACACCAACCACCAAAACAAAAGAAAGGGGGCACTTCATCATTCTAAAAAACAAGTTGCAAGATCCCAATTGTGGGGATTTGTTATGTCCTTTGCGCCTTCTCTCCATTAACAGACAATATACATACATCTGAACAAGCCTAGCTAGATATTATTTTGGTTGGCTAACTTTGGCTTTATAATTATTTTTGGTACATTTTGCTTTTGTGATATTTATAGTGGCTTGAAGTGCGCTCTTTCCTAACCCTCTTCCACTCTTTTTGAAGAGACATATATACTTCACATATATATAAGATATGACATAAAATATAATATGAGAAAACTTTATTTGCATGGGTCACATTAGATGAAAAGGTCATATTAATTTAAATTAAGAGAATGCTCAATGAGCACAGAGTGCTCCCATGCAATTTAAAGAATCAATTAAAATCATGCATGGCATTGATAAAGAGAGACTTATATATATATAGCTGAAACAGTTAGGAACATTTATGAATTTAAAATAAAGAGCATTTTGGATATACATAAAAAATAAATGTATGGTTGCATGAGAGCTCAATTAATGATTAGAAAAAAGGTTAGGTTGAGATTTAAAAAGTATACAACTCAGAGAGAAAACTTTACTGATTTACAAAATATATAAAGAAGAGAATAAAATTAACATAATTAAGATTTTAAGAATATATAATTAATAAATATAATTCGTGGTTTCTACCTTAACTAGGCTTGTCACAGAATATTATTAGAGAAAATTTTCATAAGCGTCGATCTGGGAGAACTTTATTCATAACAATTCAGGTCGGTATACATAAATAGAAGTGGATATGGATGTCAGCTATATAACATTAATGAACAAGGAATAAGCTAAGATATTTTTTTCGTTTTCCTGACTTTTGGTGTTATGTTTGATCACATAATGAATTGATGAAATAAAAAGTATTGATAAATATTTGATATTTCCGAATGGATTATTGATAGTCAGCTAGATTATTTCCTAATAGACTTCTAAATATAAGGATAAAATGTTGAGCACTGCATTGTAGATTGAGTGTATAAAATATTTGAGTAAACAGAGTATACCGAGCCAGTACTTATGAAATTTTCTTAAGTGGCAGCTATAAAAGTCAACCATCCATAGATTTTTCTGCAATTGGCTCCGGCCATGCATGTTGATCCTTGCTTCAAATCTAATAATAGCAAAATTAACGGTTTTTCAATAATGCACAACATTTCATAACACAATACAATGGACAAAACATATCCATCATTAAATTTTCATTTACATATATCATAGTGGTAGGAGCCAATTTCGAAAAAATCGACAGATAGTTGACTTTTAGAGTTGTCGCGGTAATAAATTTTCTACCATGGTATATATGCTCTAAGCCCTCTTGATCTTCTCCCCATCGAACAAAGTAGAAATTAAAAAATAGAATGTGCTTCTTTTTTTCCCAAACAAATCCCCTCTTTTTATAAGTAAATTATAATATGGGCCCGCTTAAATCCTCATTGGATTTGGAACTTTTAGGGGATTAGTTTTTAAGAGCCGACTAGCTTGATCCGTGGGCCCCCATGCAAGGATTTAATTCAATTTTGCATTAATGAAGAGTATTATAGCTGAAACGGTTAATTACGGTTACGGAGCATAAATAATAAAAGACCCTTTGCTTATTAATGACCCCACATTTACGAATATTAGTAAAATTGTAGTAATAAATATTGTCATTTTAACATTAGGATAATTAGCGACTTCATAATGATACGAGAGTATAGATGCTCCAATATGAAAGACTGTATGTTTGGTTAAAGATGAGAAAAAAATAAATAATAAGTTCGGAAACAAATTGGAGAAGAGTAGATTAGCTAGAGTGTTAAAATATATGCTTCCCATCGACTTTCTATCCTTTTGCACGGTAAGAAAAAACTGGTAAGTCGGTTGTCAAATCTTATGTGGCAAGTTGAGTAACCCACTTTCCAATCATATGATTTCTTCTTTCCAAATTAATAAGAAAACAATGGAAAAATGGTTATTTTCTGATAAGGCTCATGAACGTGAATACCCCAGATTGCGACACGTGAGAGATGACGTGTCGTCTGTGCATACCCTCTGGACCCCTAGGGGCTATGACGGGGAGTCAGTGTGGTACATTATGAATCTTTCTCGGGACCCGTAACGGAGTGGTACCCGACCTTTCGGAAAAGCCTCCCCGGAATACCCTCATATGCACTTAGGCAGCCGGGTATCCTCGGCTTCCTCGCTCGACTCCGAGCAAATACAGAGCTAAGCATCCTCGGACGCCTCACTTGACTCCGATCTATCCACCGAGCTGAGCATCCTCAGCCTCCTCGCTCGACTCCGAGCTATCCACCGAGCAGAGACTCCTCGGCCTCCCTGTCCAACCAGGAGCACGGAGCCCAAGCGCCCCCGTAACGGCTCCGCGTATCTCGTCAGAACGAGATTTCCACCGCTCTACGTCCTGCATCCCACGATGGCACGTTTCTTCGTTAACGAGCGTTTTTCGCTAATAATGGGCGTGTCCCGCCATCAACGCGAGCGTACCGTAAGGGCATAACGGACGGCGGGAATCTCGCGCCAGATCGCCCCCAAGTGACCGCTATATAAACCCCCTTTTCTAGACGATTCGGGTAAGTCAAAATCAATTCCAATACGCCGCTACCCTGCCACTATATCTCGGTACTTACTTGATCGTCGGAGGGTCCTACGGTGGTCATCCACCTCAGGACTTCCCTTGCAGGTAGCTCGGCATCAACAACAACCCATTGAGATCCACACGTCCAATTTCCACTCTCAGTCTCACCCGTCCAAGAACGCTTGCAGCAAGATCGACGGAGGAAAACATCTGAGGGAGATTTCCATCTCCATCAGTTGGCACCGTCTGTGGGAACTTCTGGACTTTTCCACCACAACAAGTTGATCCCCCACCTTCGATTCAACGACAAGCGACGACCGCGACGATCCCAGCACGAGTCGTCCAGTCCCCCATAACGGAGGTGGGAGCGGTCCTACTCCCCCTTCTAACGTCATCAACGCCTTATCCGCCAGGATCGACAGGCTTACGGCGATGGTGGACGCGCTCGCCCGTGTTCAAGCGGCCGACCACGCCGACCAAACCGCAGTTCCCTTTCCCCGGGGGCACCACGTGGAATACCGACCCAGACGGGCCATCAAAGCCCAGGCCCTAGACGATTTCGTTGCCGAGTGCACCATCCCCACAAAGGAAGGAACGACTGCTCAAAGCCTCGACTCACGGCCCTCGGTCAAGGAAATACCCAGCCCAATCCCGGACCGAATGCTCTATGTAGACGGATCCTCTATAGAAGAGGGAAGTGGGGCAGGCCTAAACATCTGAGGCCCGAACAACACAAAAATAATGTCCATGCCTAAACAATACAACATGAATGTCAATATTGGTGGCCCATGCAGGTCAGTTCTGCATGGACATGCAGGTCACTTCTGCATGAAGTCCTAAGCAATATAACACAAGAATCAGTAACTAAAAACATTCTTTACATATTCCTTGAATCTTACAATTTCATATACATTGAATATGTCCTAACCCATATTTTTCTTTCAAAGTTATGGATTCCCCAAACAACAGCAGCACCGACATCAACAACACTCCACCACCTCTACCGCTTACACCTACCGTCGTTGCTCCGATCAATGAGCAGACGATACTGCTTGAGGGATTCGCAGCCTCCTGGAGGGACAACAGCAGCAGACTGCTATTTTGATGAACCGCCCAGAAGGGAAAGCAACTAGGGTAAAGCAATTCCGGGTTTACACCCCCAAGCAATTCTTGGGAAAAGAGAGCCCTTTGGAAGCTGAGGAATGGGCTCAGAGTATTGAGGATGATCTGGCAGCGGCACAAGTGCCAGAGATCGCTTGGGTTCGAGTTGTGAAGTTGCAGCTCACTGATAATGACGAGTTTGGTGGAAGGCGGAAGAAAACCGTCTTGACCAACTTATAGAATGGAGGATTTTTCGCGACATGTTCGACGCGAAATACTTCCCAGAGACTGCCCGATTTGACATGGAGCAGCGGTTCATCCACCTACAATAGGGTTCGATGTGGACCAAGTCCGTGGATGAGTATGATACTGAGTTTACCATGCTCAGTAGGTAAGATATGTCTCAATGTTCGATTTTCAAATATCACATACTACACAGCTAACAAAATACCTTAACAGGTTCGCGGCACATTTGATACCAACTGCTGAGATCAGATCTAGACGATTTCAGTAAGGGTTAGATTCGGAAATCCAAGCAGGTTTAGCTACAGGGGATTTCCCAACCCACGAGATGGCCCTGAAAGCTACCCGCCGATACGAGACAGTAGTGAAAATGAGAGCCAGACCTCAATTTGCCGAGATGAAGCGCCCTGCCGCTCAGATGGCAGGAGGAGCCTCTTCAAGGCCACCATTTATGCCCAGGAGACCGGGAGTACCGAACAACCAGCCTAACCCAGCCTTTTGCACTTACTGCAGGAGAGATGGAAATTTGGCGAAAGACTGCCGGCGTGCAAATCGCCCTTGCTTAGTCTGCGGCTCAGCTATTCATGACATTGGGTCTTGTCCTCGTAGACACAACCCAAATACTGCACCCAGGCCAGCAATCACTTATCAGCAGCGCCCAGCCATCCAGGAACCTGCTCCACGACTCGCACTACCTGCTCCACCTCCTCGCGGACCGACTGCACCTCCTCCTCATCAGTTCCATCAAGCTCAACGGAATATACCTCAAGTACAAAGGAACAGGCAGAGGAATGCTCCTCCAGCAACGAGGAATGTGCCGAGGCGACAGGTTTTCACAATGACTATGGAAGAGGCTGAAGCCACCGACCAAGTCATCACTGGTAATATTTTCCTTTAAGCTTTATTTTTCCATCTATCCATACATTTTCATTATACCTAAAACTATCCCACATAATTTAGGTACAATCATAGTAGCCTCACTTCCTGCACTAGCACTCTTCGATACTGAAGCATCTCATTGTTTTATGTCGCAACGGTTCGTCCGAACTCATACGATTCCAGTCAAAGCTCTCTTATCCAGCTGGAATGTCAGTTCAGGAAATGGCATTCTAAAGGCAGTAATGGGATACGATCTGTGTCCAGTGGTCGTCTGCTGCAGAGAATTCTATGCTGACTTCAAGGTGCTGGGCATACCAAATTTCGATATCGTTTTGGGTATGGATTGGCTCGGCACATTCTATGCTACCATTGACTGTCGTCAAAGGAGGGTAGTCTTCGAGATTCCAGAGCATCCGGTCTTTTATTTCAAAAGTGGAGACCGTACTCTGGGGACAAATACATACAAGGAAAAACCGAAGAAGGCAGTGATTGCAACACTTCAAGCGGAGGAAGGATCAAAGCCCGAGATAGTTCGAGAGTTCGACGATATATTTCTTGAAGACATATCAGGTTTGCCTCCCGATCGAGCTCTTGAATTCAACATTGATTTAGTACCTGGAGCACAACCGGTGATCAAAGCACCATATCGGTTAAATCTTGAAGGATTGAAGAAAGTCCGAACTCAGTTGGATGAATTATTGGCGAAAGGATGGATTCGTCCCAGCACTTTAAGTTGGGGATCACCAGTTTTACTTGTAAAGAAGAAAGAAGGTTCATATCGAATATGCATTGATTATAGAGCTCTGAACGATGTAACTATAAAGAACAAGTATCCACTCCCGCGTATCGACGATCTGTTCGATCAGCTAAGTGGATCTTGCTTTTTCTCCAAGTTAGATCTTCTTTCGGGTTATCATCAGGTGAAGGTCAAAGAATCTGATATCCATAAAACGGTATTCAGAACTCGTTATGGACATTACGAATTTCTTGTGATGTCATTTTGAGTGGCCAACGCATCGGCTATATTCACGAACCTAATGAATCAAGTTTTCCAAGAGTAGCTAGACATGTTTGTTGTCATCTTCATTGACGACATCCCGGTGTATTTTAAGAGTCGGAAAGAACATGCCGAGCACCTACGAATTGTCCTGGAAACTCTACGACAGTATCAACTTTATGCCAAGTACAACAAATGCGAGTTTTGGTTAGATCAAGTCGGTTTTCTCGGACATATTGTATAAGGCGATGGAATCTCTGTGGATCTAGCTAAAGTTTCAGTAGTAAGCGAATGGCCGACACCGAAGTCAGTGAAGGACATTCGAAGTTTCTTGGGTCTAGCAGGATATTACAGAAGGTTCATTGAAGGATTTTCGAAGATTGCAACACCCCTGACCAAGCTCACACATAAAGACGAAGAATTCGTGTGGTCAGAAGCATGCGAGTGAGCTTTCGTAGAACTCAAGTCAAGATTGACATCAGCTCCTATTCTCGACATACCGGACCAATCTGGAGGTTTCGAAGTGCATCATCCGGTAAGGGATTAGGATGTGTTCTACATCAGCATGGTAAAGTTGTGGCTTATACTTCAAGACGGCTGAAGATTCATGAGCGCAATTATCCGACGCATGATTTGGAGTTGGCGGTCGTTATCTTTGCTCTTAAGATTTGGCGCCATTATCTTCTTGATGAACGAGTGGACATATACACAGATCACAAGAGTCTGAAATATGTGTTTACTCAGAAAGAGTTGAATTTGCAGCATAGAAGATGGTTAGACTCATGTAGGACTTTGACATCAACCTACAATATCACCCAGGGAAGGTGAATGTAGTACATGATGCCCTCAGTCGCCAACCGTTAGCATTAAATCTCATCGCACAGTGGAAGCTTCAAAAAGACTTGCATTAAATGGAGATTGAAGTAGTCATGCCAAGTAACACTTCAAGTTTGATGAACTTACACGTTCAATCTACCATTGTCAATCAGATCAAAACAGCTCAAACAAGTGATGCTAAGTTGCAAAACATCAGAGACAAGTGGAAAGTGAACTTCGAACAGACTCATCATATATGAAGACGGATTTTTGAGATACGGCAGTAGATTGTGTGTACCAAAAGGTTCTGTGCGAGAAGAGTTGATGAAAGAAAATCATAGCTCTCCTTATTCAGTACACCCTAGAGGTACAAAGATGTACAAAGATCTGCGTCAGAATTAACGGTGGAATGGAATGAAGCGTGAAGTAGCCAGAAGCGTCGCTAAATGCTTGGTGTGTCAGCAAGTAAAGGCTGAACATCGCAGGACTGCTGGTTTACTTCAACCGTTACTTATCCCATAATGGAAGTGGCAACACATCACAATGGATTTCGTGACTGCACTTCCTCGCAGCACGAAGGGTAACGATGCGGTTTGGGTTATCGTGGATCAACTCACAAAGTCGGCTCACTTTATTCCATTTCGAGTTGGCCAATCTACTGAGACACTAGCAAAGAAGTACATGGAGGTAAGAATCTAAGTAAGATTTAAACTCTTCAAATATTTACTATCTCGGATACCCATGAACTCATGCATTAAATCGTGAAATTACATGGAGTACCAGTCTGCATTGTCTCCGATCGTGACATTAGATTCCGATCGCAATTTTGGCAAACGCTGCAGCCTAGCTTGGGAATAAGTCTGAATTTCAGCACAGCTTATCATCCATAAACAGATGGTCAATTTGAGCAAATTATTCAGATCTTAGAAGATATGCTAAGAGCATATATGCTAGACTTTGTAGGATCGTGGGAAGATCACATACATCTTGTGGAGTTTTCATACAACAACAGCTACCAAGTAAGTATAGGAATGGCACCTTTTGCAGTACTTTAAAGAAGGAAGTGTCGATCGCCATTAAGTTAGGAAGACATCGGAAATAAAGAACTTCTTGGACCTGAGATGATAGTAGCAACTGTCGACGTGGTTCGTACTATCAGGGAAAGAATGCGTATAGTCCAAGATCGACAGAAGCACTAGGCTGATGCAAAGCGCCATCACTTGGAATTTCAACCGGGAGAACATGTATTTCTGAAGATATCTCCGAACCGTGGAGTGATTCATTTTGGAATACGGGGTAAGCTAAGTCCGAGATATATTGGACCGTTCGACATACTCGAACGAGTCGGTGAAGTGGCATATAGCTTGGCACTTCCACCTTCATTGGAAGAAGTGCACAATGTGTTCCACATATCCCAACTCAAAAAGTATGTGAGTGACCCCAGCCATATTCTTGATCACTCCGAGCTCACTGTACAGCCAGATTTATCTTGTGAGCAACAACCTATTGAGATCCTGGACAGGAAGGTGAAGTCACTTCGGAACAAGGAAGTCAACTTGGTTCAAGTGATGTGGAGAAAAAATTCATCAGGAGAATCGACATGGGAACGTAAGAACGACATGCGTGCAAGATACCCTCATTTATTTGTAAACTAGTCCTTAAAATAATTGTAAATTTCGAGAACGAAATTTTTGTAAGGAGTGTAGACTGTAACAACTCCAATTTCAAAGTACAGAAAATTGTTTAAAAGTTAATGTATAATTAGGGTATTTGCAATACTGTATACACTATAAGTATTTGTTTTACTTTAGGAAAGAAAGAAAGAACTTGTAGCACATTGGTAAAGCCTTGCACTTCTGTGGCGTAGCCGAAGTGATCGAATCCCCCCAACCACATTATCTTTTTATATAAATTTTTTTAATCTTTTAGAAGCCCAAGAATTTACACGTGCACTACACGTAAAATGAAGATACACGGAATAAATAAATATGTGCACGAGGGTATATGAGACGACGGGGACACATGGCACAAATCCAAGCATCAACCACCGGGAATCGACCGGCGATGCATGCAAGGGGGGCCGGTACCGCCGGGCCGACCGTAGGTAATGGCCTCCATCTTTTCATCCGAGCACCCATTGGCCTACCCCACTACATCCATGTTGTTTGTTTACTCTGCATTCATTCAAAGAACAATAAAATACCCTTTAATCCAATTTTTAATGCATTCTTTAACCCTATAAACCCTAATTTTTTCTATAAATACCACACTCCATTTCACCCATCCTCACTCAGAAATACTCTGCCAAAACTCTCAAAAATTCTTAAGTCCTTATAGTGTGTGTTTCCTGATTTAAAATCAGGAAAGCTTCTGGGAAAAGCTTCAGAAGAGGGTCACGTGCTTACACGTGACTAGCGGTCACGTGTTGGCACGTGACACCTAAAAGCATCATCAAGTCAAGTTCAGTTTTCCAACTACATCAAAGAAAGGGCTTCAGAAAGGGTCACGTGTCGGCACGTGACATTTAAATGCAAGCGTCAAAGGCACACCGGTTCCCTGATAAAGTCAAGGAAAAAGCTTCAGAAGAGGTCACGTGCTCCCACGTGACCAGGGTCACGTGTTGGCACGTGACGTTCAAAGCAGCAGACTCGTTCTCCAGATGAACCAAGGAAAGAGAGTTCAAACAAGGGTCACGTGCTCACACGTGACCAGGAGTCACGTGGTGGCACGTGACGTTTAAGCAACGATCAGAAGACAGAGCGCAAAAGAAAGAAAAAGGCTCATTCCAAAGGGGGTCACGTGCTCACACGTGACCATGGGTCACGTGGTCACACGTGACCGGCTTTCAAAGCCCATTTTGTCAACAGAATAAAATTCTGGAAGAAATTCAAATCTTTCCAAAGGAAAGCGGCTATCTGGAACCAATCAAATTAAAGATTCAGAGGTGATGAAATATCATCTATCTATGGGAAAATCTTGGGTTTGGAAAGATTTCCCCTTTAAATCTAATCGAAACAACAAAGGAAAAATCCCTGGATTTGAAATCCAATGGTGAATAAAATTCACCTAATAATCCAAAGGTCCAAAACGAATGATGGATGCAAATCAAATCTCTCATGAAGATTCGTCAAAAAACTGATTGATTCGGCTGTTTCTCCTATAAATAGGACCCAAGAGACACAGAGAAAAAGAGATAGATATACAGAGACAAGGAGAGAAAAAGAAAAAGAAGAGAGCTTCGATACTTGGAGAAACTTGGATCTTCTGCAAAAACCCTAGGTAAGAAAGGGAAAAGCTCCTTGAAAGAAAAAGAGAATTTAATTCTCAACAGAGTTTAACTCTGATACATAAAACAGAAGAACATATTTCTTCTCTCTTTGATAGAGGATCTGCAAAGTGCACATCTCCCCTTGAGGTTGAGAATTTAATTCTCAATGGGTTGAGATCCTGCCATGCAGATCCAAAACATAGAGAGGGAATGCAAGCACGAGAATTTAATTCTCACAGAACTATAGGAATTTAATTCCTTTCAAATAAAATTAGGGCTTGACCCTGTATCATGGGAATTTAATTCCTTCAGAACAAAAAGAAACAGGGTTTAACCCTAATTAAGAACTTAGTTCTGTTGAAACAACGGGAATTTAATTCCCTTAATCATCATTTAACAGGGAATGGGAATTCAATTCCTTAAAAGCTTTTATTAGGGTTTAACCCTATTCAGTTCTTCACATATACGAGGAATTTAATTCCTACGGGAAATTCAGAGTTCAACTCTATTCAGAATATAAACCTTCAAAAGGAAGTAGGAATTTAATTCCTCTGAAATTTAAAACTCGAGGAATTTAATTCCTGAAAAAAGATTAACAGAGCCTCTAAACAAAATACATGAAGGCAGGGTCACGTGCCACCACGTGACCCCCCTAAAAGATCTACAGAAGGCCCCTTTGAGGCAGTCCCCCATGTGACCCACATGACCCCCGGCAGAAGCTTTAACATACAAGCATTTGAATGCCCATCACGTGATGGCACGTGATGCTCTGAAAGACGCGATAATCTCAGCAGAATAAATGAAGGGAGGGCGCTCTCACGTGCTGCCACGTGACCCCTCTTGCTTTAGTGTTTAACACTAAGTTAAAACTCTCGAACCCAGTGTTAAAACACTGTTGGGCCTTAGTGTTCAACACTATTTAAAAAGCTTTATCTGCAGTGTTCAACACTGATCTGTTTTAGTGTTTAACACTAATTTGAAAAGCCTTGTTGCTGGTGTTTAACACCAATTATCTTTTAGTGTTAAACACTAACTTGTCAACCTCATTCCCAGTGTTCAATACTGATTGCTCTGTAGTGTTTAACACTAGGCTTTGGCCCAATTGGCCTAAATGGATAGAGGCAAAGCCTCTCCTGATTGGACTTAGCCCAAGATGGCCATAAGTCCTCAATTTGTGATTAACTGGGCCAATGGGCTCATAACATAATTAATCGGTCTTGATCCCAAATTGGGCCAAGGACTATTTAATCCACTCCGGTTCTAGGGTACATCTCTTCACTCCTTTGATACTTGGCATTGTAATCCCTCAATGTCTTCAAAGAGGTGGCGGGTCCCGACGACCACACATCAATACGGACTGTGGGGTCCTTAAACCCGTGTTTAATGCAAAATTCCTGGTTACGTGGAACGCGGATAATGTCACTCTTTGACCCCGTGGAAAACGTCCAGAGCGGAGCCTGGTCCTCACAGAGCACGGCAGTGAACCCGTGTGAAGCAACCAGAGCACATACCGGACTGTGGGGTCCTTAAACCCATGGACTACGACGTCCTTAACCTTGACCGAGATGTCTTAAAACTAACAATGGACTGTGGGGTCCTTAAACCCATGGACTACGACGTCCTTAACCTTGACCGAGATGTCTTAAAACTAACAATGGACCGCAACGTCCTTAAACTACCCATGGACCGCAATGTCCTTAAACTAGAACAATAGAGCCCCGTATGCTCTTTTGTCGGATCTAAACGGTCCCGTTTAAGTTGATCTTAGCCTCAAAGATGGCTAACGTATCCTTAAACCTTCAAACAGAGTGGACTATAAATCCCCCCAATTAACTCTGGCTCGAGGGTACATCTCTGAACTCCTCTGACATCCGTCGTTGTAATCCTTCAACGTCGTCAGAGAGGTGACGGGTCCTGACGGCCATACATACGTTGGACCACTAGGTCCCTAAACTGGAACATTAGAGCCCAAACGCTCTTTTGTCGGATCTAAACGATCCCGTTAAGTTGATCTTAGTCTCAAGTTAGACTAACGTATCCTTAACAAACGTTTGAGTTGATCTTAGCCTCAAATATGGCTGACGTATCCTTAAACCAAACCCCCAAACCCAAATCTAAGATAATACGGATTTGGACTAGTCCACGCCCTACGGGCGACGACATAACTCAGTCTCCGTAAACAATCCACGGGCAACAAAATACAAAACAAACATCCACGACATGAAGTGACCATCTGGAGAAGGAGAAAGTTGTTACCGCAACGCGGTAGCGTAATTAACTGCAGGGGCTTGCGCCTGCAGGGAAGAGCGTCCCCACAATCAAAAACCCCTCAAACGAGGGGGAATCTGACGAAGTCTGCTACATCGGACGCATCCGTCTAAACCTTCGATATACGGTGCCATAAATCAACTTGGTATCTTCGGAGAGGTGGACGGATAGCACCAATTAGCATCTGCCCCGAATCTCAGGCGAGACAGCGCCATGTCTCGGCCGTCTTTCGGAGGGGAACAGATTCTGGCACGCCCGGTGGGACCTTTTTCTCTTTCCACTCCACACTTCGTGTGTCGTGACTCGCGAACCAATCGCGGTTCGCTAATGGTTTCCCTTGGGTTTCAAGATACTAAGAATTGGCGTCTCGCTTATTGCAGAAAGCAAAGGATCGATGGCTTCTACTTCCGTGAAATTCTCCAACTGCTCAGACTGCAATTGCAACCAACGCTCTGCCTCGCCAGGAGGTATAACCTACGGACCCCAAGCTGCTTCGCTATTCACAATGCCCGTGGAACAGGTCACTCGCGCCACCACAGGATTGTTCTTCGGGACCATGCTCCCGCCGAAAAACTTCACCGCTCCAGTGCTGACAACGGAAGCTCTCAAGAAGTCGGTCTTTGATCGTCTTACCCCTGTCGCGGCTCCTCTCAACGAGTCGCCCAACGTCAACGCCTCGGTCTTCTCTAGATTGGGCCAGAAATCCTGCGAACCCATCATGGGACCTACAATCTCAGAGAAGGCTGCTTCTAAGAAGGGGGCTGCTCCTGCCCCCAAAGTCGTCAAGGCAGCCTCTCCAGCCAAAAGGTCGGTCTTTACAAGATTAACGGCTTTAGCTCCCACTCCTGCTGCCCAAAGGACATCGGTCTTTGACAGGCTAATACCAACTGCGACCCCCCACCCAGACAGGAGGCAAGACGAAACCGTTCTTACCGCTGACCCTACACCGTCCGCTCGACACGCTCGACGTCGCCATTGGCGCCGAGTAAGGAAGGCTGGGGGCAACTTCCCCTCCGGGTTGACTCCATCGGCCCCGGTGGCAGAGGTTAATGCTGCTGTTCCAACTAGGAACATCTTTGAAATGCTAAATAAGGTGCGAAGGAATTCTCCTACGGCAGTGCTGAAGAGGTCTCCTCCCTCATTAAAAAAGGTTGTCGAAATAAAACCCGAACAACCTCGATCTGCTCAACGGCTGTCTTCCAAAATCTATAAGGTTTGGCGGCAGGCCCGAAACTCGATCATCGATCCAAACTTCTCCCGCCAGCACAAGAAGCTGAAAATCCAACCGGAAGCTGGTCACCAGGCTAAACCCCAAAAGGCTGTCTGGACGCCCACCTCAACGGCCCCCTCAACCTCCATGGCTCATAAAAGGAGGAGGCCAGAGAAGACCCCACAGCATGCAACGACGGCTAAAAGCACTGAGCCCAGACGTCCTAAGTCTGGGGGCATGGTGGTGCACACTGTTTACATGGCCTCTGGAAAAGAGGAAAGCCGCACTTCTACGGGCCACCGACCGCTAACCCGATCCGTGACGAAAGCCCAGGAGCAGCAACAAAAGCTTCAAGAAATGATGAATGCTATGGCCGCGCTCACCGGGCCAAAAGAAAACCCAGAAACGTCCTCAGACGCACGCCGGGAGGAAGAAACCGATGCTGAATTCCTTCGCCGGACACTGGAGAAAAGGGATAAAGAGGCTGCTGAACAAGCGGCCAACATACAACGGATGGGCTTTCTCTTCCAAGATGTGATAGGAATGATGATCCAGCAGGACTTACCCGCCGAGGATCCCCCAATCGTTCTTGAAGACGACCGAGGAGAAACGTCAAACCCACCACCAGCCCTCTCAACGGCCAAGGAGGAGGCAACTCTAAGGCTGACTTGGCTGACTACATAGCCCAGCAAATCCGGGTTCATCACGCGACTGAGGCAGCTGGTCAAGTCGTGAAAACGGGGCGGCCGTATCCGAGCTGGTACGACCAAATCAAATACCCGCAAGGCTATACGATACCAAAATTCCACGTGTATAAGGGGACCGGCAATCCCCATCAACATGTCGCCCAGTTCCGGGCCTTCTGCGGTAACACCGGCGGTGATGATAAATTGTTGCTCCGCCAGTTCGTGGGCAGCTTATCAGAAACAGCGTTCGAATGGTATTTGTTCCCCTCCGAACGGCGGCCTGCGACGTCGGGACGTCACGTGCCCTGGGGTTCGGGGCAGATGCTATTTGGTTTCATCCGTCTACCTCTCCGAAGATGCCAAGTTGATTTATGGCACCGTGTATCGGAGGTTTAGACGGATGCGGCCGATGTAGCAGACTTTGTCAGATTCCCCCTCGCTTGAGGGGTTTTTGATTGTGGGGACGCTCTTCCCTGCAGGCGCAAGCCCCTGCAGTTAATTACGCTACCGCATCGCGGTAACAACTTTCTCCTTCTCCAGAATTTCACTTCGTGTCGTGGGTGTTTGTTTTGTTTGTGGTTGCCCGTGGATTGTATACGGAGACTGAGTAATACCGTCGCCCGTAGGACGTGGATTAGTCCAAATCCGTATTTACTTAGATTTGGGTTTGGTGTTTTTAGTTTAAGGATACATTAGTCGCGTTGCGACTAAGATCAACTTAAACATTCGTCAAGGATACGTTAGTCCTGTTTTGGACTAAGATCAACCTGACGTGGTGATTCATTTAATTTATGGCCATCGGGACTCATCACCTCTCTAACATCGTTGAAGGATTACAACGATAGGTGTCAGAGGAGCTCAGAGATGTACCCTTGAACCAAAGCTGATTGAGGGTTTTATAGTCCATTTAAGTGTTTAAGGATACGTTAGCCGTGTTTGGGGCTAAGATCAACTTAAACGGGATCGTTTAGATCCGGCAAAAGAGCAATTGGCTCTATTGTTCCAGTTTAGGGACGTAGTGGTCCATTATTAGTTTAGGGACGTCTCGGTCCGATACCAGTTTAAGGACGTAGTGGTCCATTATTAGTTTAGGGACGTTTCGGTCCGATGCCAGTTTAGGGACGTGGTGGTCCATCATTAGTTTAGGGACATTTCGGTCCGATGCCAGTTTAGGGACGTAGTGGTCCATCATTAGTTTAAGGACGTCTCGGTCCAATATTAGTTTAAGGACGTCTCGGTCCGATATTAGTTTGTGGTTGTTGGGACCCGTCACCTCTTTGACGTCGTTGAGGAATTACAACGATGGATGTCAAAGGAGTTCGGAGATGTACCCTCAAACCGGACGTGAATTGATTTAGGAGAGCCATTTTGCTCAGTCAATTTAATTTAAGGACTTATGGCCACGATTGGGCTAAGTCCATTTCAACACTTTATTTGCATTGCATTTTTTATTTGGGCTCTACCCACAAAAGATATAGAGTATCAGTTTATTTTGGGCTCTGCCCATTTGCAAAGTATCTACTTCGTTTGGGCTTTGCCCCTTTTTAAAATGCATAGCATTCTGAATATTTTTTGTTTGGGCTCTGCCCATTTATAAATGATGCAAAGCATTTGTTCTTGTTTGGGCTCTGCCCCCTTAAAATAATGCATTTGCGCTTTGTTGAGCCTGTTAGGCCTTCTCTTAATTGGGCTTGGCCCTTTTCAATGCATCTACGTTTTGCGCTAAGTAACGAGCGCAAGTCCATATGGTGATGACACATGTCGTGCTTTGATGAGCGCAAGCGCACTAGCGCAGTGCAATGCGCTGTTGCGCTGCTGACACGTGACGCGCTCTCAGCGAGTTGCGCCAATTCCGGAGAGCAAAGCTCTATCTCAAGGGCGCTTAGCGCAAGTGTTTTATGGCCGACACGTGGCGCTCTCTCAAGAGCGCAGCGGCGCAACTTGGAAGTGCAAAGCACTAAGAATCTTTTTCGATTCAAGAAGGGAAATGCAAAGCATTGTTTAAGTTCTTGATCTAAATCAGATCAAAGAAAAAAATAAATTTCTTCTTTATTCGAAGAACCAGAGGTTCGCAGAAGTGCAAAGCACTATTCTTTTATTGTTTACATCGTTTTTAAAGAACCGAAGGTTCACAAGAAGTGCAAAGCACTGTTTTCTTTTTTTTTATAAAGATCATTGATCTTTTTTTTTTTTAGACTAATGGTCTTTTAGAAGGAATTTCTTCTAATCCATGAAGGTTCTTTACCTCTTTCTTGAAATTTTCTCGGAGTTCTTTCTGTTTAGGGTTCTTGAATTCTCAAAAAAAAAACTCGATGCCTTTGAATTGAGGCCTAAGGTCCTTTTTATAGTGCTCACAAATTAGTTAAATTTGTTAAAGAGATCATCCTTTGAGTGATTTGGGGGATTTTCCCTACCGTTGGATCTTTGATCCAAGGGCTTCTGCCTTGCAGAAGAAAATCTTCTTGTTTCAACAAGAACAGAAAAGATTTCTTAAAAATCTTAATTTAATTTGGCGCAGATGCCCCAGCGCATGACACGTGTCGCGCAGCGCAGAGCGTAGCGCAACTGCGCTAGTGCATCTGCGCTGACACGTGTCGTGCAGCGCAGAGCGCAGCGCAACTGCGCTAGTGCATCTGCGCTGACACGTGTCGTGCAGCGCAGAGCGCAGCGCAACTGAAGCGTTGCTTCAGGCAAATAGAGCTCTGCTCTGATTGGGCGCGTCTTCTTGGGCGCAGCGCTGATACATCTGCGCCTGACACGTGGCGCGTTGCGCTCAGCGCAAAGGATCTGAAGCGTTGCTTCATTTATTAAATTTTTGAGAATCAGAAGCGCCGCTTCATCTCCTCTTTTCAAGTCAAACTTGTATTCCCAAAATTCTGATTTCCCGGGCCTTGGCAATGATTTCATTGTGCACAGAATTTTCTGTGCTTGGGTCTATATATATAACTCAAGGCTGAGCCTTTTCTTCTCTCATTTTCAGAGAACTTCTTCGATCATGGCTTGCAACCGCCCTCATGCCTGCCGACAACCATGGGAGGTGCCGATCCGGGACATCGTTCCTCGTTTTGCTGCACGTCTGGTGGACCCTTCTCTCTCGGACGAGCAATGCGACGCTGCAATGCACGAGCTTTTGACTCGTGTGGGGTCTCCTCTCCCTCCGAATTCCATTTGGCTTCGGATGATCCTTGCCTCGGCGCTTGCCGACATTCCCCCTCCTCCAGCAGAGATGTCCTCAGCAATGCTGGATGCCGCCGAAGATAAGATTGAGTGCTTTCTCGAAGCGCACTTGATCACCAAACCCTTGAGGGACTGCTCTTTCCACTTGCTGAGCCAGATACGGGCTCGTCGAGTCGTCATCGCCACTTTCTCCCAGGAATGCGGCGTCGACCGTTGGATGGCTACCCCTCGGGAAGATCGCCGCTTCGACGCGATGGAGAAGGCGGAGAGGGAGCTGAATAATTTTCTTTTCCTTTTTGTGAACCCTTGTCTCTCTGATCCCGTATTCGGTGATCTTTTTTAAATTTAATAATAAATAAATGTTTTGATTAAGTATTTTATTATCTGTTAAGTGTTCTTTTTATTTGAACTCTTTGTTGTGCTTGTGCATCGTATTTTAATTTGTTGTTATCAAGTGCATGTAATTTTGCATGGCTAAATTGCCTTTGGCACTTAGCCCCTTTTTCTGCACTAGCGCATCTGCGCTGACACGTGTCGCGCAGCGCAACTGTGTTGCCACGTGTCGCACGGTGCAGAGCGCAGCGCGGCGCTTCCTTTAACAGAGCCTTGCTCTAATTGGACGCGCTGCGCTAATGTATCTGCGCTGGACACGTGGCGCAGAGCGCTAGCGCAAAGGATCTGAAGCGTTGCTTCTTTTAAACAGAGCTTTGCTCTGATTGGGTGCGCTGCGCTAATGTATCTGCGCTGGACACGTGGCGCAGAGCGCTAGCGCAAAGGATCTGAAGCGTTGCTTCCTTTGAACAGAGCCTTGCTCTAATTGGACGCGCTGCGCTAATGTATCTGCGCTGGACACGTGGCGCAGAGCGCTAGCGCAAAGGATCTGAAGCGTTGCTTCTTTTAAACAGAGCTTTGCTCTGATTGGGTGCGCTGCGCTAATGTATCTGCGCTGGACACGTGGCGCAGAGCGCGCAGCGCAAAGGATCTGAAGCGTTGCTTCCTTTAAACAGAGCTTTGCTCTGATTGGGTGCGCTGCGCTTGAGACTTGAAGCGTTGCTTCGAAAATTTAAATTTTGAATTCAAACAGAGCTTTGCTCTGATTGGGCGAAACAAATGCCCCCCCAACGTTGCGCTCACGTGGCGCACACGTGAGTGCAACGGTGGCAACCCCTTCTGACCGTTGGATTGAGGGGGAATTCCAAGAGGCGCAAGCGCCTTATAAATAGGGCCTTTTAACCCTTAGAAAATCTCACCATTTTCTTGGATTTAGATTTTCAGAGCTCTGCTCTTTGCTTAAGAATTTCAGAGCTTTGCTCTTGTTTTCAGAACTCTAGAGCTTTGCTCTCATCTCCCAAAGTTTAGAAAACTTTTAGGTAATAATTAATTTTAAAATTAAGTTAAGTTAATTTAAATCAATTTTAACCAATAGAGCTCTGCTCTCATGGATCTTTTGATCTGAAGAAATTCCTTTTAGGGTTTCATTAACAGAGCTTTGCTCTCACAAATCCATAGATCCACAGAGATCTTATTCATGGGTTCTAACCCATGAACAGAGCTTTGCTCTTTGAATCAAATGTAGATCTTTTAGATCTGAAACAAATGAAGAATTTTTCTATAAGCTTTCGTGGATCTTTTTTTTTATTTCAGAAATTTTAATTTTAAATTTCTTTTCAAAAACTTGCTTTTTGATGGTGTATTATAGAGCTAAGCTCTTTCTTAAGGAATTTTAATTCTTTTGAGACCAGAATTTGACAAGTGTCACTCTGTGACAGAGCTTTGCTCTGAAAGAGGAGATTCTCTCCTTGTCTCTAGGGATTCTCTCCCCCTTTTTTATTATGGGAATGTTCCCCCTAAGGACCAACTGACAATCTCATCCAATGATGAGTTTGTCTCTTTAATTGACGTATTGTCATTTAGATTTTGTGGGTCCCTTTTTGGTCCCCTACTCACTGCACTGGGGTGCGGTGTAATTAATTAATTTTGATTTTAATTAATGCATTTTCTTCTTTCAATGTCAAACGTTGGGATTACAACACTGACGGCTACATTGCTCTTTTTGCAGCGATCATGTCTGAAGACACTTCATTCCCGTTTGTCCGCTCGGAGGAAGGATTCCCAGAGGCGCCTTTGGACCGTGAGGTCCTGACCATGATCAAGGCATATGACCTGGAGTACAAGAAACTCCACCTTTGGGGGTCTTGGTATAACCAGATTATTTTGGGTCGACGCAGCTTCACTTGCGCGGTGCCGTCAGAACCTATC
This sequence comes from Agapanthus africanus, assembly GCA_030015575.1. Classification (NCBI taxonomy): domain Eukaryota; kingdom Viridiplantae; phylum Streptophyta; class Magnoliopsida; order Asparagales; family Amaryllidaceae; genus Agapanthus; species Agapanthus africanus. The sequence goes on along the minus strand of JASDDO010000022.1, from coordinate 860,080,498 downwards.
ACGGCAATTCATTATGCTAACCCACCTCCAGTGCAGTATGCCGTGGAGATGATAGACTGGACTGCGAACAGCTTTCTTCATCCCGCTATGGATGCGGTCCCGGTTCAGCGTCCTATGGTTTTGGATATCCTAGGACGCCGTATTTGTCAGGGAGAAGCACGACCCTGGGGGCAATCATATAACCTTGGTTTGATTCCCCGCCACCCAATTGGATATCTGCCGTGGGCCCGGTACATCCTGTCGACGAGGAAGTCGCAGTTGATAAGACTAGGACTGTACACCGCGGTCTACGTCTCTCTTTTCCAATATCCTACGCTCCCCACTTGGTGGTTCAAGGCTTTCTTGGAGCAATGGAATATTCCCACCCACACTTTCCTTGCCATGGATCGGGAAGTGTCCATTTCCTTGGAGGAATTCGCGGAGGTATCCGGCCTACCAGTCATGGGGGAACACTATGAAGAGCTGCTCCCGACAGATGGATACGTCTTCGGTGCTAAGCCGATGGTAAGGGGGATTACGTCGGAAAATGCCGTTCAACACCAATTCCCAAGCCTGATCAAGGTGTTGAACATCTACGAGTCCCTTTTCATCGAACACGGGAGCCGAGGAGTTAATTTTGAGGACTTCATTGCTCGCTTCCTCCGTCCTAGCGTCATTTCGCCAGGAGCCGTCAAATCTGCTATTCTGGATGATCCTTTTGGTCTAGGTTTGGCTAACCTGCCGATGAAGGAAATAGACCAAAAGGCTTTCTTCCTCCCAGACTTTCCTACCATATCTTTCGCGGAGATTGCAGTCCCTGGGATGGATGAGGAGGCCTTTTTCTTAGGATTTCTCGGGCTGTGGTTGAGTTGGTTCGCGATCCCAATGCATTCTCATCGCATGCGGCCCTCTGTCTTTTATCCAGCCCACCGCATGGTCATTGGGGTAAAAGTGGCCGTGGGGATTGCCGGCCTGGCGCACCTATATCATGGCCTCAGCCGAGCAGCGGATGCCAATGAGCCCGGGGCACTGCACGTGGTCTTCCCGATGCACTACTTTGCATCGTGGCTCGAGTTACACACGGCGGGTGTCTTTGGTATGCATAAAAGGCCTTCATTCTTTGACAAGTGCGGTTTCCCTCGCGTTTTACATCTGATTGGCTCATCGATCGTGACCCCTTCACCACGGGACGCCAGGGGTTTACTGCTTCGCCCTCACACCGTTGGAGTCGGGATGTCCTTTATTGATAAGGTATTAACCATTGGGAAGGCGTCCACCACTGCGGTGCGACCATTACAGGACTCCTTCAAGGATGGAGCTTCAGTGTTGACGGCCCGGGAGATCCTCCATTTGTATTCTATTAGACCGGGTTTCCTAGTCTTCAGGCAGGGCGGTGCAGCAGTCTTTATGAGATATAACCCGCATCGTTTTGCCCGACAACTGGGTTACGATCAAGGGGTACCCTTAGAGGCTTTCTTATTGGAACCTGCTGTAAATGAAGAAGGGATGGAGAACGCGTTACACCACTTCATGCGACTGAACACGGGTTCTCGTTTTTTCATTAGCCCGCCGGTCTGTGCTCCACGACTCCTTAATGTATATAAAGACTGGTACAATCATGCGACGGGGGCTGTTATAAAGGAAGAGAGGCGAGTGTTGATTGACCGTAAAGAAGTACCCCCCGGTACCAATCGTAACGCTCCCTTGGCACCAAGGATCCTGGTGGTCCCTCCTCTAAAAGATGCTGGGGGCAGACCATTACGTGCGCAAAGTCCTCCACGTGAGCTGCCGCTCCCTGATATCACAGACGCACCTACCGCACCCCGTGCTTCAGTGGAGGCAGTGGTTGTACCCTCGCCAGAGTCTGGCGTGGGTGCGGACATCGGGACTCGTCGCCCCAAAGCGGCTGCTAAACGGAAGTCGATCCCCCGCGAGCCTAGGGTTGGAGGGCAAAAGAAAAAGAAGTCACTCTTTGCTGCGGACGTTGCGTTCGGCCAGGAACCTCATGCTCCCTATTCCGAGGGTCTGCTCGAATATGGGACTAACGCCGGGTTGGTGATGCCGCCGCCGGACGATACAGACTTGGAGGCTGCTCTCAGAGCTTCGGCATGGCTGGTGAAGCGTGACGCGTGGCTGGCTAAGCTTGCGCAATCAGGTAACTACTAGTCACTTTTTCTTTATTGCAACGTATTTTCTTTGTTATTTCATTATTTTTGACTAACGCTTTTCTTTCTTTTCTTTCAACAGGCATCACCGATGAAGAAGCCATTGCTGCTTCTTTGAAGACCTTTCAGGAGGAGGACCGTGCCAGGGCATCTGTGGGCCTTAGTAAGTTTCGACTCATCGAATTTTTCATTTTCCTTGCGTTATGGTCAATCTAACCTTTCCATTTTAATTGCAGGGACCTCAATGCCGCTCCCTCCTAGCGACGCAGATGTTCTACCAGCGGCCGATGTTCCTGTTTCCTCTAGGACACCGCAGGAGGCTCATCTCGGAGAGCCGATGAGAGATGCCTTGAAGGCTCTGGAGGCATCCCTGAATGAAGATGATGATGCCTTAAAGGAGGCATCACGGAGGTCCCTCATGACCGCTCGGGAGGAGAGGAAACGGTTGAGGCGTGAGGCGAAGGCGCGTAGGGCTGCCTTGGCTATGGGAGCGGGCCCTAGCACCGTTCCTCGAGCTGATACTCCCTCTGAAGAGGCCCCTGTCGCCCTGTCCACTGCCCGCAGAGGGGTGGCACGTGCAGCTCGGAGCGCGAACGGTAAATCCGCCTCAGGTAATGTTTCTCTTGGAGTTTTTGTTATAAGTATCTTAATGTCGTTTGTCCTTACATCTCTCATCTTGCAGGACCAAGTCCGATCGAGGGGGAGGCGGAAACCGTCAATCTCGAAGGGACAGAGAGGGCAGTACCTGCCGAACTCGAGCCAACGGTGGGCAACGTCGTTGTGGCTTTGGAGCTTGGGGTAGAGATTGAGGGGCCTGCAGCCGATAAGGTCACGGATGCTGAACCCGAAGTGGTGGCAGATGACGTGATCATTATAACTGAGCCCAGAGTGGCGGCGAATGAGGCGCTCGAGACCGGTGATCCCCCGGCGATGGTGGACGATACAACCGCCACTATTGAGCCTGAGATGGTAGTGGGCGAGGTGGCCACGATTCCTGAAGACGAGCCAACCGCTCCTTCTCTGGAATCTGGCAATACTCCAGTCATAGCTCTTCCCGTCTACGGTCCTCCGCCGTCTCCCGGGCTTGCGAGCACGACGACAGTCCCTATTGAATCGGGCGATGAGGCCACAGGCGGTGGTCTCATGTCGATAGAGGAGGGAGTCGTCTCTGTTTCCGCCGGGAGCTCCTCAGGTACACCTTAAGTTGTTGTTTTTTTTTATTTGCTTTACAATCTTTTCTGACAAGTTCATTTTTCGTAATGCAGGTGCAGCTAGTGTTGATGCCCCACTACTTGAGGGAGCTCCCTCCACGACTGCCTTGGCGATGGTTACCCCTCGGCCCTCTCTTACACCGTCAAAGATGTTGGAAGGTATGGGTTTATAACTTATTAATCCTATGTTTGAGATATACAGTTTATGTACTGAACTCACACCGTTGTATCTTTCAGGAGTGCTTTTTGATCATCTCTATCAAGTGTTGCTCCCACACTTCTCCTTCCCATCTGAATTCGCCTCCCCGTCTGGTGGCGCTGGTGAGTACTTGTTCCCGATTGGTAGCTTTGTCTTTTTAGCGGTAGAATTATTTCCAACTCTCTCTTGTTGTGACTGCAGCGTTGCAAATCGAAGGGGGAGCAGGAAGATCGGCTGTGCCACCAGTCCTTCCGGACTTGCCACCTGTCTCCACTGGTATAGTAAACCATTTTATCAATGACTTCCTTCATATCTATTGAATCATCATCTAATCGCATTTCGTCTTTTTCCAGCCGTCGTTCCAGTCTCGGTGCCTTTCGAGTCTCGCATTACAATACCAGGCGGCCCTTCCCAGCGACGGCCGTCCTCAAAAGGTGCCGCGAATAGTTTGCGCATGTTGAGCGACTACATTGAGGAACTCGACATCGAGGCTCCTGTATCTGCTGAGGACTTCGCCACGACGGTTAACCCAATGTTGGCGATATTTGCCACCTTCCATGACGAGGGTATTGTTGCCTCCTGGGTTAACTATTGTCGGGAGGTCGAGGCTCGCCTTCATCAGTTGGAGTCAATGCGCTTGTCTCCTGAGATTTTGGCCTCAAGCACTCAACGGGGAGCGTGGCTCGAGCAAAGCGCTTCCCATTTCCGTCATCTGGAACAAGAGGTGGTTTTGAGGCTGAAGGATTGCCAAGATTCTTCGAGCAGAACTGCTCGCTTGCGTGCCGAAGTTGAGACGAACGCTGCTGAGGTAAAGACCGTGTTCGAGGGTCTTCTGGAGCGCATGTCGAATGGGCTGAGACTGAAGCGGGCACTCGATATTGCCGAACGTGACATCGCAGGCCGTGAGGCTGCTCATCAGGCTATGAGGGACCAGCTTGCTTCCGTCGCACAGCAGCGGGCCCAAGTGGAGGCGGAGTTGGCAGTGGTGGCCAATCGGGAAAAGGCATGGAAGGAAGTGTGCGAGCAATTGCTGGATCTGTGCAAGACGCTTCCTTCTCAGTAATTTTCTTTGTATCGTTGGTATTTGTAACATATATGTATATCTTGTATTCTTTAGTACGATGTATCCTAAACTCAATCAAATCTTATGAATGAAGGATGCATATTTTTTTGTAATGCCTTGTGTCATTTCTCCGTCTTTTCTTTCTTTTATTATCAGCATATCATCTTAGCGAACATGGTCGACGGATAGTAGGGCACATCTTGACTTTCCTAATAATCGGCGATGGCTTAGGTCGCAGGTTCAGATCTGCTGCCTGAGACTTTTCAACTCCATAAGCCGTGAGGGTCTCATAGAGAATTTTCTCCCTACGGATCGAGAGGATCTCGCAGGTGGGTTTTCTCCTTAGGAATCGTGAGGATTCCTAAGTGTGGTTTTCTCTTATAAGTCGAAAGGATCCTATAAGAGAATTTCTCCCTCTTGCGAGTCGAGAGGGCTCGCAAGCGGTTGTTTCCCTCTTTGCCGAGAATCGATTTCAGAGAGTGAGATCCGTGGATAGTATGCAAGAGACCATTTAGGATTGACTTGCAGGATCCCATTGCCCCTCTTACGAGTCGAAAAGGCTCGTAAGCGGTTGTTTCCCTCTTTGTCGAGAATCGACTTCAGAGAGTGAGATCCGTGGATAGTATGCAAGAGACCATTTAGGATTGACTTGCAGGATCCCATTGTTCAGGAAGCAAGTTTTTGAATCCTTACTGCCCGAGATATGAGTCAGAAAAGCTCTCGTCACGGAGTGTTTGTATCCGTGAGTTGAGAAGTTTTGCGAGGGATTATTTGTTTCCCAAGCGCCAAGGATTATTTGTATCCTTGGGGTTTGAAACGAGTCGATGGTTCCCACGGAGGCGCTGGCGGCTCTGCGAGTCGACGTGGATCAGAAGGCTCTCGTCAAGGAGTGTTTGTATCCGTGAGTCGAGGAAATTGCTGGGATTATTTGTTTCCCAAGCGCCAAGGATTATTTGTATCCTTGGGGTTTGAAACGAGTCTATGGTTCCCACGGAGGCGCTGGTGGCTCTGCGAGTCGACGCGGATCAGGAAGCTCTCGTCAAGGAGTGTTTGTATCCGTGAGTTGAGAAGTTTTGCGAGGGATTATTTGTTTCCCAAGCGCCAAGGATTATTTGTGTCCTTGGGGTTTGAAACGAGTCGATGGTTCCCACGAAGGCGCTGGTGGCTCTGCGAGTCGACGCGGATCAGAAGGCTCTCGTCAAGGAGTGTTTGTATCCGTGAGTTGAGAAGTTTGCTGGGATTATTTGTTTCCCAAGCGCCAAGGATTATTTGTATCCTTGGGGTTTGAAACGAGTCTATGGTTCCCACGGAGGCGCTGGTGGCTCTGCGAGTCGACGCGGATCAGGAAGCTCTCGTCAAGGAGTGTTTGTATCCGTGAGTTGAGAAGTTTTGCGAGGGATTATTTGTTTCCCAAGCGCCAAGGATTATTTGTGTCCTTGGGGTTTGAAACGAGTCGATGGTTCCCACGGAGGCGCTGGTGGCTCTGCGAGTCGACGCGGATCAGAAGGCTCTCGTCAAGGAGTGTTTGTATCCGTGAGTTGAGAAGTTTTGCTGAAGTCGTTGGTTTCTTCGGTTGAAATGAACTGTTGGGGTTTAGCTTCGTCGTTTGACGGAATCCGCTGGGGAAGTATGGTTTCTTCTTTGTTTACGCCCTTGGATTGTATACAGGGATCGATGTGACCTCTACTGTAGGGCCAAAGTTTTATCATTTCTTCTTTTATTTTATTTTATTTCCGCGATGCTCTATCATTTCAGCTTTTATATCGCGAAGGTCGCGATTGCCCAAACATTTCGGCAATTTTTCGCGGTGCCCAATCATTTCGGCTATTTTTTCATGCATACAACTTTTTTTTTTTTTTTTTTTTTTTTTTTTTTTTTTTTTTTTTTGCAAGTCGTCCCATCATTTCGGCTATTTCGTATGCATGTGCGGCCTACTGGCTTTTCGCTGTAAACCTGAATTTGGACACCGATTTCGGCATCAGCACCGCTACAACTGGGATATTGCCAGGAGCGGATCATCATTTGCCTCTGTCGTTGTCAAACAAAGGAGGCTTAGCGACCAGGGTTAAGGTCCCGTCGACTAAGGCTTTTGACTTCATGAGCCGTAAGGGTCTCACAAAGTTATTTCTCCCTACAAGTCGTGAGGATCTTATAGGTGCATTTTCTCCTTAGGGATCGTGAGGATTCCTAAGTGTATTGTTCCGCTGTAAGTCGTAAGGATCCTACAGGAAGGTTTTCTCCTTATAAGTCGAGAGGACTTACAAGTGTTGTTTGCTGTACAAGCACATCCCTAGTCATGGATGGGACTTTGTTAGGGAAATATTTATTTGTGCCCGTGGATTGTATACAAGGGTCAACATGAGCCGCTTGTAGGGCAGCATTGGAAGTTTGTGGGGGTTTGCTTAAGCACAGGTTTAGGTCTCTGTGACTTAAGACTTTCAAATCTTATGAGCCGTGAGGGTCCCATAAGAGAGTTCTCCTTACGAGTCGTGAGGATCTCGCAAGTGTATTTTCTCCTTAGGAGTCGTGGGGATTCCTAAGTGTGTTGCTCCCTTGTGAGTCGTAAGGATCTCACGCGGGTGGTTTCTCCTTATAAGGTCGTGAGGACCCTATAAGTGTCTTCAACGAGGTTGCGCCCTTTCAGGTTTTCACAAACACTCGCCGGTAGTCCTGTTGTTTTTACTCACGGAGCCCTTTCGGGTTTTCATCCGTGCCCATTTTGCTTATGGACTTACCGCTTTTTTTTTTTTTTTTTTTTTTTTTTTTTTTTTTTTTATCGTCAGCCTAAAGATGCTGTGGTAGTAGTTTAAAGACGTTTCGGTCTGTTATTAGTTTAAGGACATCTCGGTCCGCTATTAGTTTAAGGACATTTCGGTCCAATGTGGAGAGGGCTGACTACTGCTTATAAAGCTTGGGCTTAGGAAGACAGCGAGCGGACATAGTCGTCGTCATCTGCTATTGACCTAGGCTGTGGCCCATTAAGCGTAGTATTTCTTTAAGAAGCGACCGTTTATTGGTCTGAAGGGCCTTTCACCGTGCATGTCCATGAGTAGATAGGCCCCGCCCTGGTAGACCTTATCGATGATGTAGGGTCCTTCATAGTTTGGCTCAAACTTTCCCCGCTTGGCGCGATTGGGGATCATAGGCCTTTTGACCACTAGCACTAGTTCGCCTTGATGGAACGTTCTCGGTCGGGTCAATCTTTCGTATGAGCGCGTCATCTTTGCTTTATAAGCCTCTAGATTTTGTTGCGCTATGAGCCGTGTTCCTTCAAGGGCGTCAAGCTCCTCAAGCCGAAGGTGAGCATTTTCTACGTTCGTCAGCTCGTGGTGGACTGCTACTCGTAGAGAGGGTAACTCTATCTCAAGGGGGAGTATTGCTTCCGTCCCAAATACCAACGCGTATGGCGTTGTTTTTGTGGCTGTCTTGAACGTAGTTCGATACGCCCAAAGAGCTTCTTGCAGCCTCTCGTGCCAGTCTTTTTTATTTCGGGATACTGTTTTCTTTATGATCTTCGTCAAGGTCTTGTTGAAGGCCTCGGCTAGACCGTTAGCTCGCGGATTATAAACTGATGAATATCTCCAGTCTATATTGTGCTGTTGTGCGAAACGGCTAATCTTATGACTTCGGTAGGCTGGCCCATTGTCAGAGATGATCCTTCTCGGGGTTCCGAACCGGTATATGACGTGCGTTTTGAAGAAATGGAGAATGTTCTCCGTCTTCACTTCCCTCAACGGTACCGCCTCCGCCCATTTGGAGAAGTAATCGGTCGTTGCCAAGATGAAACGATGTCCTTTTGACGATGCTGGTTCGATGGGACCGACTATGTCAGTTCCCCACATTTCGAACGGCCAACTAGCCACTGTTGGGTGCAGTGGATTAGGATGCTGATGGATAAAGTCCCCATGAATTTGGCATGAGTGACATTGTCTGGCGTATTCCAGGCAATCCTGCATCATCGTAGGCCAGTAGTAGCCCATCCGCTTTATCTTTAATTTCATTTTAGGGCCTGCTTGGTGGGAACCACAGAGTCCGTCGTGAACCTCTTGGACGACCCTTCTCGCCTCGTCAGGTCCTAAACATCTTAGCCACAGAGAGTCGAATGACCTTTTATACAAAGTATCATTGACGAAGGCGAAAGACAGAGCCCGTTTCGTGAGCTGATGTCTTGTGGACGCTTCTTCAGGTATTTGGTGGAACTTGAAGTAATCTATGAAGACTTCTCTCCAGTCCTCGGTATTTTCCCTGTCTTTTGTTTGCAGGGTTGTCTCCTCTTCCGCTTCTTTTTCTTCAGACGATTTTGGAGATATTTCTGTTGGGGCGAGCACTCGACGGCTTTGTACTATGATTTTAACGTCGTCGAAGTTCTCGTCAGCCAGTTCTTTAGCAAGTTTGGCTAGTGCGTCTGCTTTGCTGTTTTCCGCACGCGGTATGCTTTCCAACGTGTAGGAGGGAATTTGGGTTAGCAGTTGCTGCACTTTTTCACCGTATTTTATTAATTCCGGTTTACATGTTTGGTAATCGCCGTTCACTTGACTGACGACCAATTGGGAGTCCCCGTATATGAGGAGGTTCTCAATTCCCATATCGATGGCGATCTCGAGGCCTGCTATCAGAGCCTCATATTCAGCTTCATTATTCGTTCTCGGTTCTGTCAAGGAGAAGGCGAAGCGCATTATCCCTCCTTGTGGAGTCACGAAGATGAGTCCCACCCCCGATTTGATCATTGGCGTACTTTGTTTGTGCTTTTTCATGGAAGATGCTCCGTCGAAATAAAGTTCCCAACGGGTATCACCACTGTCGATTGTGTCAAACGCATGTCTGTCTGGCAAATCGCAGTTTAAAGGAGAATCGGCAGGTATGGGATGCTCAGCAAGGAAGTCGGCGATGGCCTGGCCTTTTACTGCCCTGAGAGGTTGATATGTTATCGAAAATTCCATCAAGAGTAGGGCCCATTTAGCGAGACGCCCTGTCAATATGGCTTTTGACATTAAATATTTGAGAGGGTCCACTTTTGAAATCAGACGGACCTCGTGCGCTAACGCATAGTGCCTAAGCTTTGTTAGTGCGAAGATCAACGCCAGGCAGTGTTTTTCAATGGGAGAGTAATTGCTTTCTGCCCCCAGCAGAACTCGACTTAGGTAGTAGAGTGCTCTTTCTTTCCCTTGGTCGTTCTCTTGTGCCCATAATGCGCCTAAGGAACCTTCGAGGGCGGTTGTATAAAGAATGAGAGGCTTCCCCTTAACCGGAGCAGCCAGCACCGGCGGGTTTTGCAGGTATTGCTTGATCTCATCTAGCGCGCCTTGGCATTTTTGATCCCAAACGAATGGGGTTCCCTTCTTCATCAGGTGACTATAAGGACGGCACTTTCCTGAAAGGTTAGCTATAAATCGCCTTATATACGCGAGCTTCCCTTGGAGAGACCGCAGCTGTTTGAGAGTCCTTGGTGGAGGCATTTCCATGATCGCTTTAATCTTCGACGGATCTATTTCAATACCCCGGTGTCGAACGACGAATCCTAGGAATTTGCCCGAGGAAACCCCAAACGCACATTTAAGAGGGTTCATCTTCAAGTTGTATTGCCGAAGGCGTTGAAACACGATCTTTAAGTGCTCGAGATGTTCTTCGTATGATTTGCTTTTAACCACAAGATCATCGATATAGCATTCAACGATTTCATGTATGAGGTCGTCGAAGATCTTTGTCATGGCCCTCTGATAAGTAGCACCGGCGTTCTTCAAACCGAAGGGCATCACTTTGTAACAAAATATACCAAGAGGAGTCCTGAAGGCTGTGTGCTTCTGGTCTTCGGGATGCATTTTTATCTGGTTATACCCCGACGAGCCGTCCATGAAGGAGAAAACCTCATGAGTGGATGTGTTGTCTATCATAAGTTCAGTGACTGGCACTGGGAAATCATCTTTTGGGCAGGCTTTATTAAGATCCCGAAAGTCTACGCATATGCGTACTGTCCCATTTTTCTTCATTACTGGGACGATGTTGGCAATCCATTCAGGGTACTGAACTTCCTGAATGAAGCCAGAGTCGATTAACTTTTTGACTTCGGTGTTTATGCTCATCTCAAGCTCGAGTCGCATTCTTCTCGGCGCCTGTTTGATTGGCTTGACGTCTGGGGATATTGCTAGTCTATGTACAGCAACTTCTGGATCTAATCCCGGCATCTCGGAATAGTTCCATGCGAAGCAATCTTTATGCTGCACAAGGACGTCTTTTAACGCAGCCACCCTCTCTTCAGACAGCAGCTCGCTGACGAATGTCGGTCGCGGATCATCTACTGTCCCCAACTCAATTTTCTTAAGATTGTCTGCGGTGGTATGGATTCCATCCTCCAGTTCTTTCGGAGCTGGGGGAAATTCTGAGATTACCTCATCGCTGCCGCTTTCAAAGCACCAAGGGAGGTTGTTCATGTCCTCGAACCCTTCTTTTAATATTGTTATCACATGGCAGGTGCGAGTTTCCTGCTGATCCCAATGCGAGGTTGGTCTTGTTCTTGTGTTTTTGGGTTCGTGCTTTTGCGGCGGCGCTACCTTCCAACTGTCAGACAATGCGAACTTGCCAAGCTGATATTGATCCTCCGCCCAATTCTTAAAGGTGAAGCAATCTTCGAGTGGATGCCCTATTACTCGATGGTAAAAGCAATATTTTGGGTTGGAGACTTCGCCCGCCTGCTCAGGATGTTTAGACTCTGGCAGAGTAAGCATTTGATGTTTCAGAGCAAGCTCAAGTATTTTCCTTGTTTTGTTCTGAGGAAATGAGTATGCTCGACCCATTTTCTTCATGATGGCTTGGTAAACAACGCTTGACTCTCGGATGCGTGGCTTCTTAGCTTTGCTTTGCGGTTGTCGAGCGCTTCTCTTGCCTTTCAACTTATTTCCGCCTTCGAGTCAAACTTTCTTCATAGTAGGTTGACAAGGGGCGGCGTTTTCGTCTTTCATCGCCCGCTGAAGGAGGCGCCGTGTCTTGGCCTTCTCATAGATTGCCATTTCACGATCATGATCATCTCGGGATTCTCGACTGGCATCCCTTGTAGGTTTGCTCATTTGGCCTTCAGACGATGGGTTAGGAGGTCTTGCATAGGGAATTTTCACTGATTCCGGATTAGTTTCTTCCCAGTGAGCGTCTGCTCCTTCATCAAAGTCATACATGACATAACAGCTGTTTATTAGCTCACGTTTCTTTGAGCGAATATACCCGAGCCCTTTCGTTTCCGTTCTCCCGTTAGGCAGTTTGCATTGAGTTCCGGGAACGTTCCAGACCTTGTCATAGAATTTGGCCTTTCTGACGGTCTGTGTGAAGGACATCCCTTGGCGTTTCAGCAGCTTCTTCAAACCTTCGGTATAATACCTGGGAAGACGGATAGGCTGGAGCCTGTCGAGCGTGGGATCCGCGCCGTGCCAAATTTCCTTTTCCACCTTGTTTTCTTCAGAACGGTAGAATAGGATTGCTTTCTCACCTTTTCGTCCGGGAGGGATATAGAATGTCCGCAATTCTTCCACGCTGTTGATGTCGAATGCATCCAGTTCTTTGTAATGTTCAAGCGGCACCATGGTTATCTGCAGACTTTGCTCTTCATCAGCGGAAATTCGTATCGAAGGCCGAGCAGGGAATACAGCATGAACTTCATCCTCTGAATCACTGCCGAAGATTAATGAAGGAACGGATGGTCCCGGTCTGGTGGACTGGGACAGACCTGAATGAATTATCTCCTCCTCCTCTTCGGTGTCACTGCCGAAGACAGGGATGGTGGCGTTAGTTTTGTTCTCCGGTTTGTGACACCTTTCCGTGTCTTCGAAACTCGGCAAGAAGTATTTAGCATCTTCATATTTGCGAACTTCGTTTACGGAAAACGGATTCAACTCTCCTGCGACAGTGTACTCGAGGCCATCCCTAGAATACTTCATGCATTGATGCTGTGTAGAAGGGATGATATTGTACTCGTGTAGCCATGGTCGGCCGAGCAGAGCATTGTAGCATGTCTTGGTATCTATAACATGGAACTTGATGTCTGTAACGAGCAACCCGAAGCGTAGCGTCAATATCACAGATCCGAGAGTCTTTGAGGATTGAGAGTCGAAACCGGAGATAGTGATCTTGTCTCGGGCGAGGTGTTGGACACTCATGCAAATCTCCTTTAACACTCGTATATTGAGTAAATTGACAGACGATCCGTTATCAACCAAGATTTTGCCTATCTTTATGTCATGGCAGTATCCTGAGACATAAAGGGGGCGATTATGTTCACACGTCCCGAGGAGAAGGTCTTCATCACCAAAGGCAACGTCGGCTGTGTGCACCTCTTCCAATTCGTCTTTCATCTTTTCTTCGGCTAAGAAGGCTTGAAACTGGTCCGGATCTTGTAGCGCCTTAATCAAAGAATCTCTTGCCTCCTTTGATAGTAGCAGGGCATCAAGGATGCTGAGCTGAGAGGGCAGTTTCCTCAGATGTGCCAGGACGTTGTAGTCCACCTTACTTCTCTTCGGCGGGTTTTTGGCGTTCAGCTCTTCCAGAACTTGGTCATCTAAAACGATGTCTTCAGAGACCTTTTCTTTTCCCTTATCTCTTCTATTCGAGGGTCCGAAGTCCTTTTCAGGCAGTGTCCGATTCCGCAGCCGGATATTTTCGCAAACTACTGGCTCCTCTTCTTTTCCCGAAGTCGACTCTTTAAAGAGAGGGGCAATCTCTAGCTCCTCATCAGAGTCGCTCCCAAATGTGGGCACTTGCGATGTGGTGGTGTTAACCATGTGACAGTTGCCGGTAGTTCTTTCAAACTCCTTGGTCGTGCTACTTTGCTCCCGACGCATTTTACGCTTTTCCCGTTTAAAGCGTTGCCGATTGGCGACGTATCCTTGCCACCATCCATTAAAAGCTTTGCAATCTTGGGTGGAATGCGAGACCTTCTGATGATATAAGCAATAAGAGGGGTGCATTTCTACCATGCCAGTAACTTTTTCCTCAGAGGGTGGCAGCTTCATGCCCATCGATATGGCTTTGGCAAATTTCTTTTTCATCTTGAATTGGCCTTTGTCAGCGGTGAAGGCATTTTTCTCTAGCGGGATCATCTGAGCTTCTTCCTCAAGCCGCTGGCGCTTGGCCGTTTCGAATATAATCATCTCGCGTTCTTGATCAGCCTTACTTTTCAATCGAGCTTCGTTAAGAAACGCGTCAATCATTTCTATTGATAATTCTGAGACCCTTGACTCAGTACTTGCCCCCGGCTTTTTAGTGCCAGAAGTCCCTTCGTCGCTCGTGGTCGAACGAGAGATCGTACGGCAGCTTGCCACATACTCCTCAGATTCATCCGATGAACTTCCCTCCTCATCTTCTTTTTGAAAGACGTGATCGAGGAAATCTTGGAGCGTAATGGGGGTCCGAGCCTTTTGGTTATATTCATCCAGCGCGTCGATTTGCTTTTGTAAGTCCGTGCGCTTGTCGCCAGGCTTCACGGGCTTCTTAGATTTCTTCTTCTTCTTTTTCGAAGATTTTGACGGTTGGCTATGAACGCTTGAACTACCACCATCGGTCTTCGGGGTCGGTCGTGGCTTCAACATTCCCTCAATAACCTGCGGTTCCAAGGGGTTCTTCCACTTGACCGCTGGGCAGGTTTGAAGATCATTTAGCATTCTTTTCGTTTTGGCCGATAATACAACCTCCCAGGGAGCCTCTTCAATAACGGAGCATGTTGCCCCCGGCGTATTCGTCCCCTTATAGGTGTGGGGCTGCGGAGGGTTCACCTTCCATTTGTCAGACAGCGCAAATTTGCCCTGACGGTATTGATTCTCAAGCCAATTTTTGAAAACGTAACAGTCTTCGATTGGATGTCCCAACACTCTGTGATAAGGGCAGTAACTAGGATCGTTGACGTCATTCGGTTGTGACGGACGTTTTGGATCTGGCAGATTTATAAGCCTGTTGCGCAACGCCAGCTCGAATAGCCTCCTTGTTTTATCACGGGGGAAGGAGTAAGCACGTCCCATCCTGTCCTCAAGGGGTACGTATGGGCGTGTATTGTTTGGACGAGCAGCCGGCTTCGAGTCGCTCGGTTGTTGTTGGGCATTGGCGACGATGATCGCTTTTCCCTTTCCTTTATCGTTTCGGGGGTCCGGCTTCGGGAGAGGGGGTTTATGGCCCATCTGGTCCATCTGCGCTAATTTGTCGATCAAAGCCTGGAAGGAAGTCGGTTTGAAGAACATCATGAACTGCGAGATGGTTGCCTGCGGATCAAGCGTTCCAACAAACATCCCCACTGCCGGCGCTTCTTCTATGCGTTGTTCACACTTAGACCATAGATTACGCCACCGTATAGCGTATTGAACCCACGTCTCGCCGGGCTTTACCCTGGCGTTAATCAGCGCCGTCATCGGAGTACGCTCGCTGGCGCTTGCAAAACGTTGGGTGAAGAGCAGCTCCATCTCCGCAAAGGTTTTAATAGAGTCGTTGGGGAGCTCGGAATACCACTCGAAAGCCGTGTCTGATAAGCTTCCAACGAATTGGCGCAGCAAAAGTTTGTCGTCGCCTCCAGTGTTACCACACAGTGCCCTGAACTGGGCAACATGTTGATGGGGGTTGCCGGTCCCCTTGTAGACATGAAACTTAGGAATTGTGTAACCTGGCGGGTACTTGATTTGGTCGTACCAGCCCGGATATGGCCGCCCCGTTTTCACGATCTGACCGGCTGCTTCAACCGCTTGATGCACCCGTATTTGTTGAGCAATATATTCATCCAAATCAGCTTTTGATATGGTATCCTCTTTAGCTGCAGATAGAGCCGGTGGAGGATTCGATGTCTCTCCCCTATCATCTTCAAGAATGATTGGGGAATCTCCAGCAGGTGGATCTGGTTGAATCATCATACCCACCACGTCCTGGAACAGGAGGGCCATTTTCTTTATGTTGGCCGCCTGTTCTGCAGCCTCTTTGTCTCTTTTTTCCAGTATTCGGCGGAGGAACTCAGCGTCGGTCTCCTCCTCTTGACGTTCATCTAAGGACGTCTCAGGATTCTCTTTTGGCCCCGTGAGTGCAGCCATTGTAGTCATCATCTCCTGGAGCTTTTGTTGCTGCTCCTGAGACCTGGTCACTGACCGGGTAAGCGGTCGGTGACCTGTAGAAGTACGACTTTCTTCTTTTCCTGAGGCCATATAGATTGTATGAACTGTTATGCCCCCTGACTTGGGGCGTTTAGGTTCACCATTGTTAACTCTTGCTGCCGTTGCGGGAGCTTTCTCTGGCCTCCTTCTTTTGTAGACCTTTGAGGTTGAAGGAGCCGTCGAAGCGGGCATTCTAGCATTTGTTGCCCCCTGCTGTTTAATGGGGCAGCTTTTGTTATTCTCCACCTTCGCCTTCTTCTGGTGACGCAGGTGGTCCGGATCGATCACAGAGTTTTGAACCCTGCGCCATACTTTATAAACTTTTGATGACAGCCGTTGAGGGGGCTGTTCCTGTTTCGTCTCCGGAGCTTTTTCCATGGGTGGAGGAGACCTTTTCAATGTAGCAACCGGGGAGTTCTTTCTCACCTTCCTTAGCGATTCAAAGCGGTTCCCAGTTGGAACAGCAGCGTTGACCTCCGCCACTGGAGCAGGCGGGGTTAACCCTGAAGGGGAGTTGCCTCCTGCTTTCCTTAATCGCTGCCAATGGCGACGTCGCGCACGACGAGCCATTGGGACTGGCTCAGATATCGGGACAGTTTCTTGTTGCCCCTTGTTTGGGAGTGGGGCAACTGCCGGTGTCAGCCTATCAAAGACTGATGCTTTTTGATCAGCTGAAGGAGGAGTAGGAACCGTCAATCTTGTGAAGACTGACTTCTTGATAGGAGAAACTGCTTCAACGACTTCCGAAGCTGTGGCCGTTGCCCTCTTTGGGACAGCCACTTTATGATCCTGACCTAGCCTGGTGAAAACAGAGGCTGTCAGCTTAGTAGCGGGCGACCCGTTGACAGGGGTCGTAGCAGCAGCGAGCCGGTCGAATACCGACTTCTTGTTCGCTTCTGGTGCGGATATCGGCATAGAGAAGCTTGCAGGGGGGACCATGGTCCCGAAAAATAGGCCGGTGGTGGCCTGGGTCACCTGCTCTACCGGCAGAGTAAGGAAAGAGGACGCTTGGGGCCCATATGTTACACCTCTCGGTGAGGTGGAGCGTCCGTTGCAGTGGTGCTTCGCGCATTTGGTGCAGTGGGAATCCATGGATGCTTGAGTTCTCTCTGCGCCAGATAAAAGACCAAATCTTAGCAACTTGAAATCCGAAGACAACCATTTAATAAACCGCGATTGATTCGCGAAGACGACACACGAAGTGTGGAGTGGAAAGAGGAAAAGGTCCCACCGGGCGTGCCAGAATCTGTTCCCCTCCGAACGGCGGCCTGCGACGTCGGGACGTCACGTGCCCTGGGGTTCGGGGCAGATGCTATTTGGTTTCATCCGTCTACCTCTCCGAAGATGCCAAGTTGATTTATGGCACCGTGTATCGGAGGTTTAGACGGATGCGGCCGATGTAGCAGACTTTGTCAGATTCCCCCTCGCTTGAGGGGTTTTTGATTGTGGGGACGCTCTTCCCTGCAGGCGCAAGCCCCTGCAGTTAATTACGCTACCGCATCGCGGTAACAACTTTCTCCTTCTCCAGAATTTCACTTCGTGTCGTGGGTGTTTGTTTTGTTTGTGGTTGCCCGTGGATTGTATACGGAGACTGAGTAATACCGTCGCCCGTAGGACGTGGATTAGTCCAAATCCGTATTTACTTAGATTTGGGTTTGGTGTTTTTAGTTTAAGGATACATTAGTCGCGTTGCGACTAAGATCAACTTAAACATTCGTCAAGGATACGTTAGTCCTGTTTTGGACTAAGATCAACCTGACGTGGTGATTCATTTAATTTATGGCCATCGGGACTCATCACCTCTCTAACATCGTTGAAGGATTACAACGATAGGTGTCAGAGGAGCTCAGAGATGTACCCTTGAACCAAAGCTGATTGAGGGTTTTATAGTCCATTTAAGTGTTTAAGGATACGTTAGCCGTGTTTGGGGCTAAGATCAACTTAAACGGGATCGTTTAGATCCGGCAAAAGAGCAATTGGCTCTATTGTTCCAGTTTAGGGACGTAGTGGTCCATTATTAGTTTAGGGACGTCTCGGTCCGATACCAGTTTAAGGACGTAGTGGTCCATTATTAGTTTAGGGACGTTTCGGTCCGATGCCAGTTTAGGGACGTGGTGGTCCATCATTAGTTTAGGGACATTTCGGTCCGATGCCAGTTTAGGGACGTAGTGGTCCATCATTAGTTTAAGGACGTCTCGGTCCAATATTAGTTTAAGGACGTCTCGGTCCGATATTAGTTTGTGGTTGTTGGGACCCGTCACCTCTTTGACGTCGTTGAGGAATTACAACGATGGATGTCAAAGGAGTTCGGAGATGTACCCTCAAACCGGACGTGAATTGATTTAGGAGAGCCATTTTGCTCAGTCAATTTAATTTAAGGACTTATGGCCACGATTGGGCTAAGTCCATTTCAACACTTTATTTGCATTGCATTTTTTATTTGGGCTCTACCCACAAAAGATATAGAGTATCAGTTTATTTTGGGCTCTGCCCATTTGCAAAGTATCTACTTCGTTTGGGCTTTGCCCCTTTTTAAAATGCATAGCATTCTGAATATTTTTTGTTTGGGCTCTGCCCATTTATAAATGATGCAAAGCATTTGTTCTTGTTTGGGCTCTGCCCCCTTAAAATAATGCATTTGCGCTTTGTTGAGCCTGTTAGGCCTTCTCTTAATTGGGCTTGGCCCTTTTCAATGCATCTACGTTTTGCGCTAAGTAACGAGCGCAAGTCCATATGGTGATGACACATGTCGTGCTTTGATGAGCGCAAGCGCACTAGCGCAGTGCAATGCGCTGTTGCGCTGCTGACACGTGACGCGCTCTCAGCGAGTTGCGCCAATTCCGGAGAGCAAAGCTCTATCTCAAGGGCGCTTAGCGCAAGTGTTTTATGGCCGACACGTGGCGCTCTCTCAAGAGCGCAGCGGCGCAACTTGGAAGTGCAAAGCACTAAGAATCTTTTTCGATTCAAGAAGGGAAATGCAAAGCATTGTTTAAGTTCTTGATCTAAATCAGATCAAAGAAAAAAATAAATTTCTTCTTTATTCGAAGAACCAGAGGTTCGCAGAAGTGCAAAGCACTATTCTTTTATTGTTTACATCGTTTTTAAAGAACCGAAGGTTCACAAGAAGTGCAAAGCACTGTTTTCTTTTTTTTTATAAAGATCATTGATCTTTTTTTTTTTTAGACTAATGGTCTTTTAGAAGGAATTTCTTCTAATCCATGAAGGTTCTTTACCTCTTTCTTGAAATTTTCTCGGAGTTTTTTCTGTTTAGGGTTCTTGAATTCTCAAAAAAAAAACTCGATGCCTTTGAATTGAGGCCTAAGGTCCTTTTTATAGTGCTCACAAATTAGTTAAATTTGTTAAAGAGATCATCCTTTGAGTGATTTGGGGGATTTTCCCTACCGTTGGATCTTTGATCCAAGGGCTTCTGCCTTGCAGAAGAAAATCTTCTTGTTTCAACAAGAACAGAAAAGATTTCTTAAAAATCTTAATTTAATTTGGCGCAGATGCCCCAGCGCATGACACGTGTCGCGCAGCGCAGAGCGTAGCGCAACTGCGCTAGTGCATCTGCGCTGACACGTGTCGTGCAGCGCAGAGCGCAGCGCAACTGCGCTAGTGCATCTGCGCTGACACGTGTCGTGCAGCGCAGAGCGCAGCGCAACTGAAGCGTTGCTTCAGGCAAATAGAGCTCTGCTCTGATTGGGCGCGTCTTCTTGGGCGCAGCGCTGATACATCTGCGCCTGACACGTGGCGCGTTACGCTCAGCGCAAAGGATCTGAAGCGTTGCTTCATTTATTAAATTTTTGAGAATCAGAAGCGCCGCTTCATCTCCTCTTTTCAAGTCAAACTTGTATTCCCAAAATTCTGATTTCCCGGGCCTTGGCAATGATTTCATTGTGCACAGAATTTTCTGTGCTTGGGTCTCTATATATAACTCAAGGCTGAGCCTTTTCTTCTCTCATTTTCAGAGAACTTCTTCGATCATGGCTTGCAACCGCCCTCATGCCTGCCGACAACCATGGGAGGTGCCGATCCGGGACATCGTTCCTCGTTTTGCTGCACGTCTGGTGGACCCTTCTCTCTCAGACGAGCAATGCGACGCTGCAATGCACGAGCTTTTGACTCGTGTGGGGTCTCCTCTCCCTCCGAATTCCATTTGGCTTCGGATGATCCTTGCCTCGGCGCTTGCCGACATTCCCCCTCCTCCAGCAGAGATGTCCTCAGCAATGCTGGATGCCGCCGAAGATAAGATTGAGTGCTTTCTCGAAGCGCACTTGATCACCAAACCCTTGAGGGACTGCTCTTTCCACTTGCTGAGCCAGATACGGGCTCGTCGAGTCGTCATCGCCACTTTCTCCCAGGAATGCGGCGTCGACCGTTGGATGGCTACCCCTCGGGAAGATCGCCGCTTCGACGCGATGGAGAAGGCGGAGAGGGAGCTGAATAATTTTCTTTTCCTTTTTGTGAACCCTTGTCTCTCTGATCCCGTATTCGGTGATCTTTTTTAAATTTAATAATAAATAAATGTTTTGATTAAGTATTTTATTATCTGTTAAGTGTTCTTTTTATTTGAACTCTTTGTTGTGCTTGTGCATCGTATTTTAATTTGTTGTTATCAAGTGCATGTAATTTTGCATGGCTAAATTGCCTTTGGCACTTAGCCCCTTTTTCTGCACTAGCGCATCTGCGCTGACACGTGTCGCGCAGCGCAACTGTGTTGCCACGTGTCGCACGGTGCAGAGCGCAGCGCGGCGCTTCCTTTAACAGAGCCTTGCTCTAATTGGACGCGCTGCGCTAATGTATCTGCGCTGGACACGTGGCGCAGAGCGCTAGCGCAAAGGATCTGAAGCGTTGCTTCTTTTAAACAGAGCTTTGCTCTGATTGGGTGCGCTGCGCTAATGTATCTGCGCTGGACACGTGGCGCAGAGCGCTAGCGCAAAGGATCTGAAGCGTTGCTTCCTTTGAACAGAGCCTTGCTCTAATTGGACGCGCTGCGCTAATGTATCTGCGCTGGACACGTGGCGCAGAGCGCTAGCGCAAAGGATCTGAAGCGTTGCTTCTTTTAAACAGAGCTTTGCTCTGATTGGGTGCGCTGCGCTAATGTATCTGCGCTGGACACGTGGCGCAGAGCGCGCAGCGCAAAGGATCTGAAGCGTTGCTTCCTTTAAACAGAGCTTTGCTCTGATTGGGTGCGCTGCGCTTGAGACTTGAAGCGTTGCTTCGAAAATTTAAATTTTGAATTCAAACAGAGCTTTGCTCTGATTGGGCGAAACAGTATTCGGAACCCCCGAACGATTCTATCAAAACGTTCGCTGAAATAGAGTTGTTGTTCACTCAGCGATTTGCAAGTGCCAGCGAACGCACTCCAATAACTGCACTTATTAACGCCAGGGTAAAACCGGGCGAAACCTGGGTCCAGTACGCTATACGCTGGCGGAACTTATGGTCGAGATGTGAGCAACGCATTGAGGAAGCACCTGCGGTGGGCATGTTCGTGGGAACTCTAGACCCTCACGCAACTATTTCCCAGTTTATGATGTTCTTTAAGCCAACCACATTCCAGGCTTTGATCGACAAGTTGGCTCAGATGGACCAGATGGGTCATAGACCACCTACCCCGAAGTCGGAACCTCGGAATGACAAGGGTAAAGGAAGAGCAACCTTTGTTGCGAATGCCCAACAGCAACCTAACGCCCCGAAACCGGCAGATCAACTGGAGGAAAGACGTCGGTATTATAATGAGAAGATGAAGCGTCCCTACTCGTTCCCACGGGAAAAGACGAAACGGCTATTCGAGCTGGCAATACGCAACAGACTTATAAACCTGCCAAATCCAAGGCGACCGCCGCAACCCACCGAAGTGAATAACCCTAACTATTGCCCTTACCATCAAACGGTAGGCCATCCGATTGAAGATTGCCTCGTCTTCAAAGGATGGATTGAAGACCAGTACCTCCAGGGGAAGTTTGTACTGTCCGAAAAGTGGAAGGTGAACCCACCACAGCCGCATGCTCCTAGGAAAGCGGATACACCGGGGGCAACATGTTCTTTTATTGAAGAAGCTCCATGGGAGGTCGTGCTATCAACTAAAACCAAAAGAATGCTGAGAGACCTTCATGCGTGCCCTGCGATCGAATGGAAGGACCCTCTTGAACCTTAAATTATCAAAGGGATGTTGAGCCCCGCCCAACTACGAAGACTCGCGATAATGGCCCAAATACTCACGCCCAACCGTCAAAATCTTCGAAGAAAAAGAAGAAGAAATCCAAGAAGCCCGTGAAGCTTGAAAACGAACACACGAACTTGCAGAAGCAAATCGACGCGCTGGAAGAATACAATCAAAAGGCGCGAACTCCTGTCACACTGCAAGAGTTTCTCAACCACATCTTTCAAGAAGAAGATGATGGAGAAAGCTCGTCGGATGAATCCGAAGGATGTGTGGCGAGTTGTAACGTAATCTCCCACTCGTTTACCGATGATAGGAAAACTCCTGGCATTGAAAAGCTGGAGACAGAGCCTGTACCAGAGCGTGCATGGCCAACAGATGAAATGATCGACGCTTTTCTAGACGAGATTCGTCTAAAATGTAAAGCGGACCGGGAGCGTGAAATGGCCACATCGGAAGGAGCCAAATGCGGGCAACTGAACGAAAGAGTTGACCTACCACTGCTAGAGCAAAAGGCATCCAAAATAGACAAGAAGATATTCAAGACGAGAAAAAGGTTTGCCAAAGCCATGTCAATGGGGATGAAGCTACCGCCCTCGAAAGGAAACACACATGATGGGGTGGAGAGACACCCTGACTATTGCGCATATCACCGGAAAATCTCACACCCCACGGAGGAGTGCGACGCCTTTAAGATATGGTGGCAAGGATATGTCGCTCGTCGGCAACATGTTAAGCGCATGAAACGCAAGATCCGTCGGGAGCGAAGAAGTACTGTCGATGGGCACAACAGAACGACGGGCAACTGTTACATGGTTAACGCCAGGGGGTCACAAGTTCTCACCTTTGGGAGCGACTCTGATGAAGAAATAGCTCTGGGCCCTCTCTTTAAAGAATCCGTTTTGGGGAAAGAGGAAGAATCGGAGGCCTGCGAGAACATTCAGCTGCGCAATCGCACACTCCCAGAGAAGAATCTCGGGCCCGGGAATAGAAGGGAAAGGAAAAGGTCACTGAAGATATCACTTTAGATGACCAAGTCATGAGAGAGCTGGCTGCCAAAGACCCTCCTAGGAAGAGTAAAGTGGACTATAACATCCTCGCGCACCTAAGGAAGCTACCTTCTCAGCTTAGCATTCTCGATGCCCTCCTATTATCAAAAGAAGCGCGAGACTCACTAATTAAGGCGTTACAAGAACCTGAGCAATTCCAAGCCTTCCTCGCCACTGAAAAGATGAAGGATGAACTGGAGGAAGTGCATACAGCCGACATCACTTTCGGTGATGAAGACCTCCTTCTCGGGACGTGCGACCACAACCGTCCCCTATATGTCTCCGGATACTGCCATGATATCAAGATAGGAAAGATTCTGGTGGATAATGGATCCTCCGTCAATCTCCTTAATGTTCGGGTATTGAAGGAAATCTGCATGAGCGTGCAACACCTCGCTCGTGACAAAATTACTATCTCCGGTTTCGATTCACAATCGTCACGGACTCTCGGATCTGTGATACTAACATTACGCTTTGGACTTCTCGTCACAGACATCAAATTCCATGTCATTGACGCCAAGACCTGCTACAACGCCTTGCTCGGCCGTCCTTGGCTACACCAGTACAATATCATCCCTTCTACACAACATCGGTGTATGAAGTACTTTAAGGATGGTTTCGAGTATACCGTAACAGGTGAGTTAAACCCATTTTCCGTGAACGAAGTCCGCAAATACGAAGATGCGAAGTACTTTTTGCCAGATTTCGAGGATACGGAAAGGTGTCGCAACCCGGAGAACAAAACCGTCGCCACCATCCCCGTTTTCGGAAGCGACACCGAAGAAGAGGAAGAGATAGTTTATGCAGGGCCATCTCAACGCAACAACCTGGGGACGCCCGCCCCCGTGTTGGTCTTCGGAAGTGATTCAGAAGATGAAGTTAATGCTGTGTTCTCCAATCGGCTGTCAATACAAGCACCCCCTGGCGATGACCATAGTTTGCAAATCACCATGGTACCGCGAGAACACTACAAGGATCTCGACGCGCTTCAGCCTCACGATGTGCAGGACCTGCAAACATTTTACGTCCCTCCAGGCGAAGGGGCGAGAAGGTGATCCTATTCTACCGATCCTCAGAATCGAAAATAGAGAAAGAGATCTGGCATGGCGCGGATGCTACACTTGACAGGCTCCAACCCATCCGTCTGCCCAGATACTATACAAATGGACTAAAGAAGCTATTGAAGCGCCAAGGAGTACCTTTAGAACAGACCGTTCGGCAGGCGCGGTTCTACAACAGGATTTGGGATGTCCCCGGGACTCAACGCAAATTGCCCAACGGGAAGATGGAAACACTCAGGCTTGGATACGCAAGAGCCGGAAAACGGGAACGGGCTCACAGTAGCTACGCTATACATACCTTTGACGAAGAGGAGGACGCCCTGTCAGGAGATGCCAACCCCCCATCAAAACTAGACCCCGCGATTAAAGCGCCGAGTCCGTCGTTTGAAGAACGAATGGGCAAGCCTATCAGGAAAATGGGTCAGAAAGCTTGGGAAGACCACAACTGCGAAATGGCCATCTACGAGAAGGCCAGGACGCAACGTCTATCTCAACGTGCTGCAAAAGACAAAGACGCTTATCCTCGTCAATCCGTTGTACGAAAGGCCCGACGCAAAGACGGAAATAAATCAAGAAGCGGCTCGGGTTTGTCCCTCATGAAGAAGATGAGTCGAGCGTACTCCTTCCCCCGAGACAAGACGGAGAGGTTACTCAACCTCGCTATAAAACATCAAATGATCACGCTTCCAGAGTCTAGACATCCTGAGCAAGCTAGCAAGGCTTCTCATCCGGGTTATTGCTCTTATCACCAAGCCATAGGACATCCTACAGAAGACTGCTTCACCTTCAAGAACTGGGTCGAGGACCAGTACCGACGGGGCAGATTCGCTTTATCCGACGGCTGGAAGGTAACGCCGCCACAGAAGCATGAGCCCAAAGCCGCAAGAGCAGAACCGGGTCCACCTCAGTCCGGGGAGCGGGTTCGCACTTGCTATACGATTACAATATTAGGAGAAGAGCCCGAGAACGTAGATGACCTTCCCCGGTGCTTTGAGAACGGCGATGATGAGGTGATCTCAGAATTTCCGCCCGCTCCGAAAGAACTGGAAGATGGCATACATACTACTGCAGATAACCTCAAGAAGGTTGAGTTGGGATCGGCAGACGACCCGCGACCGACATTTGTCAGCGAGCTGTTATCCGAAGAGAGGGTGGCTGCGTTAAAGAACGTGCTTCTACAGCATAAAGACTGCTTCGTGTGGAACTATTCCGAGATGCCAGGATTAGATCCGGAGATTGCTGTGCATAAATTAGCGATATCCCCAGATATCAAGCTAGTCAAGCAGGCGCCAAGAAGGATGCGACTCGAGCTTGAAATGAGCATCAACGCCGAAGTCAAGAAGCTGATCGATTCTGGATTTATCCAAGAAGTCCAGTATCCCGACTGGATCGCCAATATCATCCCGGTAATGAAGAAGAATGGGACGGTACGCATATGCGTGGATTTCAGGGATCTCAATAAAGCCTGTCCAAAGGACGATTTCCCAGTACCAGTAACCGAGCTAATGATAGATAACACGTCCACTCACGAGGTTTTCTCCTTTATGGACGGCTCATCAGGATACAATCAGATAAAGATGCATCCCGAAGACCAGAAGCATACCGCTTTCCGAACCCCTTTGGGTATATTCTGCTACAGGGTTATGCCCTTTGGTCTAAAGAACGCCGGCGCTACCTATCAAAGGGCCATGACAAAAATCTTCGACGACCTCATACATGACATCGTCGAGTGCTATATCGATGACCTTGTAGTAAAGTGCATGTCATACGAAGATCATTTAAAGCATCTGGAGACTGTATTTCGACGCCTTCGGCAATATAATTTGAAAATGAATCCCCTCAAATGCGCGTTTGGAGTCTCCTCGGGCAAATTCCTGGGATTCATCGTTCGACACCGAGGTATTGAAATAGATCCGTCAAAGATTAAGGCGGTCATGGAAATGCCTCCGCCAAGAACCCTCAAGCAGTTGCGATCTCTCCAAGGGAAGCTCGCATACATCCGGCGGTTTATCGCTAATCTTTCGGGCAAATGCCGTCCTTACAGCCACCTGATGAAAAAGGGAACTCCATTCGCTTGGGATCACAAATGTCAAGGCGCACTAGACGAGATCAAGCAGTACCTGCAGAACCCTCCGGTGTTGGCCGCGCCGGTCAAGGAAAAATCCCTCATTCTTTATACGACCGCCCTCGAAGGTTCCTTGGGCGCGTTATGGGCATAAGAGAACGATCAGGGGAGAGAGAGGGCACTCTATTACTTAAGTCGAGTTCTACTGGGGGCAGAAAGCAACTACTCTCCCATTGAAAAACATTGCTTGGCGTTAATCTTCGCGATAACAAAGCTCAGGCACTATGCGTTGGCACATGAAGTCCGTCTCATTTCAAAAGTAGATCCCCTTAAATACTTGATGTCGAAAGCCATATTGACGGGACGACTCGCTAAGTGGGCCCTGCTCTTGATGGAGTTCTCGATAACGTATCAACCTCTCAAGGTAGTGAAAGGCCAGGCCATTGCCGACTTCCTCGCCGAGCACCCGATACCGGCCGATTCTTCTCTGAACTGTGATTTGCCGGACGAGCATGCATTTGATGCGATTAGCGGCGGAAGCGCCCGATGGGAACTCTATTTCGATGGAGCATCCTCCATAAAGAAACAGAAACGAGGTGTCCCAATGATCAAATCTGGGATAGGTCTCATCTTTGCAACTCCACAAGGAGGGATAATGCGCTTCGCCTTCTCCTTAACAGAGCCGAGGACAAACAATGAAGCCGAATACGAAGCTCTGATAGCAGGCCTCAAGATCGCCATCGACATGGGAATTGAAGACCTCCTTATATACGGGGATTCTCAGCTGGTCGTTAGTCAAGTAAATGGTGACTACCAAACGTGCAAGCCGGAGTTGGTGAAGTACGGCGAAAGGGTGCAACAACTATTGACCCAAATTCCCTCCTATACTTTGGAGAACATACCGCGCGCGGAAAACAGCAAAGCAGACGCGTTGGCTAAACTTGCTAAAGAACTGGCTGACGAGAACCTCGATGACGTCAGAATCGTGATACAAAGCCGTCGAGTGCTCGCCCCGGCAGAAATATCTCCGGAATCATGCGAAGAAAAGGGAACGACTGAGCAGACGACCCTACAAATAAAAGACCATGAGAAGGCCGAAGACTGGAGGGAAGTCTTCATAGACTACTTTAAGTCCCACCGAATGCCCGAAGAAGCGTCCTCAAGACATCAGCTCATGAAACGAGCTTTATCCTTCGCTTTCGTCAACGATATTCTATACAAGAGATCGTTTGATTCTCTATGGCTGAGATGCTTAGGACCTGACGAAGCAGAAAGAGTCATTCAGGAAGTTCATGACGGACTTTGCGGTTCTCACCAAGCAGGCCCAAAGATGAAGTTAAAAATTAAACGGATGGGTTACTACTGGCCCACGATGATCCAGGACTGCCTTGAGTATGCGAAGCAATGCCACTCATGCCAGATTCATGGAGACTTCATCCACCAACATCCGAATCCACTGCACCCAACGGTGGCTAGTTGGCCATTCGAAATGTGGGGGACTGACATAGTCGGCCCCATTGAGCCAGCATCATCCCGGGGACACCGTTTTATCCTGGCGACAACTGATTACTTCTCCAAATGGGCAGAAGCGGTACCACTGAGGGAAGTGAAGACGGAGAATATCCTCCATTTCTTCAAGACGCACGTCATCTATCGGTTCGGAACTCCACGGCGGGTTATCTCCGATAATGGGCCGGCCTACCGAAGCCATAAGATTAGCCGCTTCGCACAGCAGCACAATATAGACTGGAGATATTCTTCGGTTTACAATCCCCGAGCTAACGGTCTGGCCGAGGCCTTCAATAAGACCTTGACGAAGATCATAAAAAAGACCGTTTCCAGGAATAAGAGAGACTGGCACGAAAGGCTGCAAGAAGCCCTTTGGGCTTATCGAACTACATTCAAGACGGCCACAAACACAACGCCGTACGCGTTGGTATTTGGGACGGAAGCAGTGCTCCCCCTCGAGATAGAGTTACCCTCTCTACGAGTAGCAGTCCACCACGAGCTGACGAACGAAGAAAATGCTCACCTTCGGCTTGAGGAGCTTGATGC
Organism: Agapanthus africanus; assembly: GCA_030015575.1. Lineage (NCBI taxonomy): Eukaryota > Viridiplantae > Streptophyta > Magnoliopsida > Asparagales > Amaryllidaceae > Agapanthus > Agapanthus africanus. The sequence goes on along the minus strand of JASDDO010000022.1, from coordinate 860,052,380 downwards.
CCTCGACGAAACCCGGCTCATAGCGCAACAACATCTAGAGGCCAACAAAGCAAAGATGACGCGCTCATACGAAAGATTAACCAGGCCGAGGACATTCCGCCAAGGCGAACTCGTACTAGTGGTCAAAAGACCTATGATCCCCAATCGTGCCAAGCGAGGAAAATTTGAGCCAAACTATGAAGGCCCGTACATCATAGACAAGGTCTACCAGGGTGGAGCCTACCTACTCATGGACATGCACGGTGAAAGGCCTTTCAGGCCAATAAACGGCCGCTTCTTGAAGAAATACTACGCCTAATAAGCCGCAGCCTGGGTCAATGATAGATGACGACGATTATGTCCGCTCGCTGTCTTCCTAGGCTCAGACTTTACAAGCAGCAGCCGGCCTTCCCATAACGACGGACCGAAACGTCCTTAAACTAACGACGGACCGAAACGTCCTTAAACTAACGACGGACCGAAACGTCCTTAAACTATCGACGGACCGAAACGTCTTTAAACTAACGACGGACCGAAGCGTCCCTAAAACTACTACCGCAGCATTTTTAGGCTGACGAGATAAAAAAAAGGAAAGAAAAAAAAATATATGAAAAAGAATTTAAAAAAAAACGGTATGTCCATAAGCAGAATGGGCACGGATGAAAACCCGAAAGGGCTCCGTGAGTAAAAACAGCAGGGCTGCCGGCAAGCGTTCGTGAAAACCCGAAAGGGCGCGACCTTGTAAAAAAAAAGGTGAAAAAGAATTAAAAAAAAACGGTATGTCCATAAGCAAAATGGGCACGGATGAAAACCCGAAAGGGCTCCGTGAGTAAAAACAGCAGGACTACCGGCGAGTGTTTGTGAAAACCCGAAAGGGCGCAACCTCGTTAAAAGACACTTGTAGGGTCCTCTCGACCTTGTAAGGAGAAACCACCTGCGTGAGATCCTTACGACTCACAAAGGAGCAACACACTTAGGGATCCTCACGATTCCTAAGGAGAAAATACACTTACGAGATCCTCACGACTCGTAAGGAGAATTCTCTTATGGGACCCTCACGGCTCATGAGATTTGAAAGTCTTAAGTTACAGAAACCTAAACCTGTTCTTAAGCAAATCCTCCACAACCTTCGATATTGCCCTACAAGAGGCTCGATACTGACCCTTGTATACAATCCACGGGCGCGAAAAAACATTTCCCCAACAAAGTCACACCCGTGACTAGGGACATGTCCATGTGATGAGCAACCTTTGTAGGTCCTCTCGACCCATAAGGAGAAAACCCTCTTGTAGGATCCTTACGACTTACAGAGGAACATACACTTAGGAATCCTCACGATCCCTAAGGAGAAAATACACCTGCAAGATCCTCACGACTTGTAGGGAGAAATACCTTTGTGAGACCCTTACGGCTCATGAAGTCAAAAGCCTTAGTCGACAGGACCTTAACCCTGTTTGCTAAGCCACCTTTGTTCAACATCGACAGAGGCAAATGATGATTCGCTCCTGGCAACATCCCAGTTGCAGCGGTGCTGATGCCGAAATCGGTGTCCAAAATCCAAGCTTACAGCAAAAAAGCTAGCAAGCCACACATGCCTACAAAATAGCCGAAATGATGGGGCAACTTGCAATAAAAAGCAGCAAGTAAAAATGTATGCATATAAAAAATAGCCGAAATGATGGGGCAACTTGCAATAAAAAGCAGCAAGTAAAAATGTATGCATATAAAAAATAGCCGAAATGATGGGGCAACTCGCAATAAAAAGCAGCGAGTAAAAAGAAAAATAGCCGAAATGATTGGGCACCGCGAAAAATAGCCGAAATGATTGGGCAATCGCGATTTTCGCGATATAAAAAGCTGATATGATAGAGCATCGCGGGAAAAGAAATAAAATAAAAATAAAATATATGCCCTATAGGTGATGCTACATCAATCCCTGTATACAATCCAGGGGCGCAAACAAAGAAGGAGTCGCACTCTTCCTCCCCAGGTTTCATTAGAAGAAGAAGCCGAATCTCGACGGGCCACAAATAACCTAGAGATCATCTCAACACTCGTCTCGTAACAACGAACACAACTTCAAGCTAAGCGGGACAGCGGCAACTCCCAGTTCCATGGCTCGGTGGTATACATATCGCCAGCAGTCAAACCTCCATCCCGTGAAATGCGGATACAATCAGCAAAATTCCTGGTCACGTGGAACGCGGATAATGTCACTCTTTGACCCCGTGGAAAACGTCCAGAGCGGATCCTGGTCCTCGCAGAGCACGGCAGTGAACCCGTGTGAAGCATCCAGAGCGGAGCCTAGTCCTCGCCTAACGCGGCAGTGAACCCGTGTGAAGCATCTAGTGCAAAATTCCTGGTCACGTGGAACGCGGATAATGTCACTCTTTGACCCCGTGGAAAACGTCCAGAGCGGAGCCTAGTCCTCGCCGAGCACGGCAATGAACCCGTGTGAAGCATCTAGTGCAAAATTTCTGGTCACGTGGAACGCGGATAATGTCACTCTTTGACCCCGTGGAAAACGTCCAGAGCGGAGCCTAGTCCTCGCCGAGCACGGCAGTGAACCCGTGTGAAGCATCTAGTGCAAAATTCCTGGTCACGTGGAAAGCGGATAATGTCACTCTTTGACCCCGTGGAAAACGTCCAGAGCGGAGCCTAGTCCTCGCTGAGCGCGGCAGTGAACCCGTGTGAAGCATCTAGTGCAAAATTCCTGGTCACGTGGAACGCGGATAATGTCACTCTTTGACCCCGTGGAAAACGTCCAGAGCGGAGCCTAGTCCTCGCCGAGCACGGTAATGAACCCGTGTGAAGCATCTAGTGCAAAATTCCTGGTCACGTGGAACGCGGATAATGTCACTCTTTGACCCCGTGGAAAACGTCCAGAGCGGAGCCTAGTCCTCGCCGAGCACGGCAGTGAACCCGTGTGAAGCATCTAGTGCAAAATTCCTGGTCACGTGGAACGCGGATAATGTCACTCTTTGACCCCGTGGAAAACGTCCAGAGCGGAGCCTAGTCCTCGCCTAACGCGGCAGTGAACCCGTGTGAAGCATCTAGTGCAAAATTCCTGGTCACGTGGAACGCGGATAATGTCACTCTTTGACCCCGTGTGAAGCATCCAGAGCGGAGCCTAGTCCTCGCCTAACGCGGCAGTGAACCCGTGTGAAGCATCTAGTGCAAAATTCCTGGTTACGTGGAACGCGGATAATGTCACTCTTTGACCCCGTGGGAAACGTCCAGAGCGGATCCTGGTCCTCGCAGAGCATGGCAGTGAACCCGTGCGAAGCATCCAGAGCGGAGCCTAGTCCTCGCCTAACGCGGCAGTGAACCCGTGTGAAGCATCTAGTGCAAAATTCCTGGTCACGTGGAACGCGGATAATGTCACTCTTTGACCCCGTGGAAAACGTCCAGAGCGGATCCTGGTCCTCGCAAAGCACGGCAGTGAACCCGTGTGAAGCATCCAGAGCGGAGCCTGGTCCTCGCCAAGCACGGCAGTGAACCCGTGTGAAGCATCCAGAGCAAATACCGGACTATGGAGTCCTTAAAATCCACGGACTATGACGTCCTTAACCTCGACCGTGATGTCTTAAAACTAACAATCAACCACCCCGATTCCCTACGGATTCTGCCTTGGCCTAAGGGTACATCTCTTCACTCCTTTGATGCCCGGCGTTGTAATTCCTCAACGTCTTCAAAGAGGTGACGGGTCCCTGTAACCAAACAACGGACTGTGGAGTCCCTAAATCCACGGACTATGAGGTCCTTAACCTTGACCGTGATGTCTTAAAACTAACAGCGGACTGTGGAGTCCTTAAATCCACGGACTATGAGGTCCTTAACCTTGACCGTGACGTCTTTAAACTATGATACCTTGAGAAACCCCTAGCTCCGTAAAACACGGATAAGGGTGATCACATCCGGCACTTGCAGGCCCTCACGACCTGTAAGGAAGAAAAACTCTCTTGCGAGATCCTTACGACTCTCAAGGGAAAACCCGCTTAAGGATCCTCACGATCTTTAAGAAGAACTTACACCTATGGGATCCTCTCGACCTGTAGGGAAAAAAAACTCTTTATGAAACCCTCGTGGCTCGTAAAATGCAAAAGTCTTAGGAAGTAGATCTTAACCCTGAATCCTAAGCCATTGCTGTCCTGCAAGGAGATCAAGATAGAATATCCGCAGAATACATTCAATAAAAAGGAGGACACACCGTTGAGAAGGAAAAATGTATCTTTTATTCATAAACCAAAATGGGTGCAAAGTACAATTCATGAAAGAAACAAAAAGAAAATACTCTCATCCATGAGTATGTACAAAAAGGAAGGAAAAGATACAAATGTTTTAGGCCGGCGGGCGATTCAGCAACTTGGTCAGCTCATCCTGCTTTTGTTGGACCACGGCTTCATGACGCAAGATCTCCAAAAGAAGAGCCTCCGCTTGAGCTTGTTGGGCCTGATACGAAGCGAGCCGGGCTTCAAGCTCTTTCTCAGTGGCCTTATGAGCCTCGACCCTCTCACGAGTGAACGTGGCAGCTTTATCGAGAGCCACCACCTCTTTGATGGACTCCTGAAGCACCCGCCAGAGTTCATACGTTTTGTTGGCTTTGGCTGTGAGATTGGCTTGGAGCTCGCCCAGCACCTTGGAGGCTAGCTCCCTTTCCGAGAACTTGCGACCGAGCCTCTTCTCACATGACGTCATGTTTGCCGCGCACCGTGCTATCAGCCCCCGTAACTCCGCCTTTGCAGCCACGGCCTCCGAGGAAAGGTGAGAACATTCAAGGGCGTGCAGGCAAGCCTCCACTCGCCGGCAGAACTCCACCCAGACTCCCACCACCTCTTCGCTGTGGTAGGTGGCAAGAAAAGGGAGAGAACCGTTAGCCTCGGCAGCGAATGCTTCAGCCGTGGTCGTGCTGCCAGCACGAAGCTCCTCGATCAGAGACGACAAGGAGACGAGGCTTAATTGGGCCAAGCGTTCTGAAGCCCGCAAGGCATAAGGGCCGGGTGGCATCACGATGCGCGACTCCAACGCCGTGGAGACTGGCAAAGTTGTTCAAATTTGGAAGACGTCAGCAAAATTCTTAATCAAAGAACGAGTGAGAGCGCAATGAGATGTCACTCACCGACAGTCGTGCAAGCAGGAGCTGAAGGCTCCCCTGGCCCTTCGAGAACCTCGACCTCATCATCGGCTTTCAGAACTGCAGAAAACATCAGTGTCAGTACGCAAAATAGCGACGATGCTATGAGAAGGGATGGACAACACCAACCTTGCCCAGACGAGAGGACAATGCGCTGAGGGGAGATCGCCTGCGGAGCTGCCATCTCCAATAAACGCTGAAATGACTGTCGAGGCGACAGATCCGCGATCGTGGCCGCCAAACCGCGCAATTCTGAGAAAGATAAAAGAGTTCAGACTATGAAGGGGCTACTAAACTAAAACACAGAGGAATACCTTCAACAGTCCTCCCATTCTGAGCCGGGGGGATAGCAGCTTCAACGGTCTCCGCCATGACCTCAGGCTCCAACAAAGGGAGAGTAGTCCCGACTACCTCGCTCCCAGCCTTTGGGCCGCTCGCAGTAGGAGTCATTGGGGCGGCGGCCTCCAAAGGAGCCTCCTCCAAAGGGGCAAGCACTCCCTGATCAAGAACCGCCGCTGGAAGTTCCACCATGAGAGGAGCAGCCTCGTCAGTCCCCTCCACATCCAACAAGGCCTCATTGAGAATTTCGGCGGACTTTAGCTTTAATGGGCCCGTACGGAGCTCCCCCAGCGTCGAAGACTCTGCATGATTCAAATAAGAATAATGATATATATGCACGGGCATAAATGATCGGAAAGACTACAAAAGAAACACAACATACCTATACGCAAAGAAGCCCTCAATATGGCTTCTTCAAGCCGCTGCTCCTTCTCAAGGAGGTGGGCTCGCCGAGGTTCGAGAGTGGACTCATGGCCGCCGGTCCACAAAGAAAGTACGTCAGCTGCATCTTCTGAAGCGGCCTGCTTCAAAGCCCTTTCTCCCCATTCCTCCAGAGGACCTATAAATCACCGCCGAATCCACGAAGGGTCTTCGTAAAAAATTACAGCAGGATAAGACTTCTTCGGAACCTTGGCGTTATGAGACGCGTCTTTTGAACGCCGTATGGCCTCAGCCAACTGTGCGGCCTCCTCATCAGCCGAACTCGGAAAGAGAAGTCCGGCGTCTGACCCCTGCAGGGCCAATGGTTCGTCTTCAAGGATAGGCTCAGATTCCACCATAGAATCAAGCGGGGCAGTAGCCGCTTTCCTCCGCCGTTTAGACCCAGAGCTGGTCGCTGAGGACGACCGCTTCCTCCCTCGTGAAGCCTTAGGGCGGCGCTGGCCCACATCGCCCTCGGCGCCTTCATCCCTGTTGCTCTCGCTCGGTGCCACAACCGAGGATGACATCGCCATTGTCGACGCCACAGGAGGCGGCGCCGCCGCCGGCAGGGGTGCTACTACTGGGGCCCGTTTACCCCGCGATCGGGAACCCAAGGGCATACCAGCTGTTGGAGTAAGGTCTACCCCTGACTCCCCCGGAATGAGCGCGGTGCCGATTTCCCTCAAAGGGAAGCGGACCGGAGCCCTCGGCCGTAGCTTAGCCCCCGAAACCCGAGGAGGGGCGTCGTGACCAAGAAGCACCCTTCTTTCTTCAAGAATAATCGGACTGATCCGATGAAGATACCAGCCCGTAAATGCACCTACACATCGGGGCATGTACTCGGCTTCAGGGACCATGAAATGAGAGCCGGTGTTCAGCCTCATGAAATGATGAGCGGCATCGCGAACAGCATCAAGCGAAGGGATCGGGGCGACTATAAAAGCCTCAAAAGGAACACCCTGGTCGTATCCAAGCTGCCGGGCAAATCGATGCGGATTGTACCGCATAAAAAGAGCCGCACTGTCCTGGCGAAACACCAAGTAGCCCGGTCTAATTGCATACAAATGCGTGGCCTCTCGGGGATTCAGAGAAGGTGCGTTGTCTTTCGACTGGTCCCAGAGTTGTTGAACGGGACCCGAAGGAGTAGACAAAACCCGATCATTAAAAACCAACCCGCCAGCGGTGGCATGAGGAGAAATCAGCACCCGAATGGCCTCAAATTGAGTCGGGTCGGCAGCAGAAGCACCCACCAGTCGCATAAGTCGCGGGAAGGGATAGGCATCGTAAAAGGCGGGCCTCTGATGCATAGCAAAAGACCCCAGCACATGCATTTCGATCCATGATGTGAAATAATGAAGCGAAAAGTTCACTACGTCCACGCCAGGAGTAGAGGTATTAGCTGCGGTGCCCAATCCATTATAGAGGTGCGCCAAGGCCGGGATGCCGATGGACAACCGCATCCCCTCAGCAATACGATGAGCCGGGTAGATGACCGAGGCTCTCATGAAGCGGCGATGCATGGGGATAACGAACCAACTAAGCCAGACGCTAACAAACCCCACAAAGAACGTCTCCTCGTCCATGCCCGGGACAGCAATGGATTCAAAAGATATCGGCGATATAATAGGGATGTAATATTGAGGTAAATCTGACTCGTTGGTCGGCAACCTCTTCGGACCGAACCCAAAGGGGTCCCCAATGTTGGCAAACTTCGGGGCTGTCTTCGATAAGGCGTCCTTACGAAGGAAACAAGCAATGAAGCTCTTGAAAGTGACACCCTGCTCCTCGGACTCGGTGAATAATCGGTCGAAGATGCCTAGGGCCTTAATTAAACTGGGGCGCTTATGGCAAACAGCATTCTCAGCAGACAGGCCGTCAACCGGTGCAGACTCGGGCTCAAAGACATACTCGTCAGGAGGCAACAACTCCTCATACAGTGCACCCCTGATTGGCAATCCCGAGATTTCATAAAACTCTGCAAGAGAGATCGAGACCTCACGATCTCCTAGGATGAAAGTGTTGGTAGGAAGATTCCATTGGTTTAAAAACGCCTTAACCCACCAGGCATGCGGGGACTTATAATGAAAGTGTGACGCGTATATGGCCTGATAAAGCCCGACTTTCTGCAACCGCGCCCGATGGGCAGAAAGGATGTAACGAGCCCAGAGAAGGTAGCCCGTAGGATGCCTAGGAGTGAGCCCTATCTTATAAATTTGCCCCCACGGGTGGGCCTCACCCTGGCAGATACGCCGTCCCAAGATGTCTATGGCCGGGATCGGATGATTCGGTATGCCGGTCGTCGAAGGCTCCAGCCTCCCCGTTGGAGTCCAGTTGGGCATTTCCACAGCAAAAACCGTCCTCGGAGGATCCATCGGTAAAAATGGGAAAGTGGGTTCCGTCGGCACCGCGCAAAGAAAACTCCGGCGACCCTGAATAATCTGACTATACCAAGATCCCCACTGAAGAAGGTTGGTGCAGTTCGGATCATGAGCCCGAATCATCGCCATCGCTTCCTCATCAGATGGTGACTGAGGAAAAGCGGCCTCCGAGCGAGAAAAGGGAAAGCGTGGAACAGAAGCCATTGCACCTGAAATCCGGTAAAGGAAGACCGTTAAAAGAAAAGTTAGCAATATATATTCATGCACGAACATGAAGACTAGTTGAAGAAAACGACAGCAAAGTTTCCTGGGACCATTGGCTACGAAACACATGGGCCCCACAGAATCCGGATGACGGCTCATTAATAATGAGGCCAAATAGTTACAATAAAACAAAGGGAATATCCTCATTTAATAAAGAATGATGACCATGCACATCCCCCCAACAGGATCTGTCTCGGGCTCTACAGTGGATCCAATAAAATCAAAGGAATTAAATTCCCACAAAAAGACATCATTACGAAGCCCCCATTGCATTAATTGCAGGAAGAACAACCTAGGGCCAAGAGACCTCAGGAAGCCTCTGTGTGAAGAAATCGAGTTCTTCGTTGGAATTAAATTCCTTATTAAAGAAAAGGGAATTAAATTCCCAGAAACATCTTTGATGGAATTAAATTCCACGAAGTTGAAACGCCATCATCATCTCCCCAAGGATCATCTAAACCCTAAAAGATCTACAGTTTGAAGGTTAAGCGGTTTCATGTTCTTATGGAAAAATATGAAGAAAAAAGGGTAAAAACCCTTGTTTTGGATTTAAAATCCAGAGGAATGTGAAGGTCCATCGTTGTCCAAAAACATTACCTGAAGAAAAGGATCCTTTTCGAACAGAGTTAAACTCTGCAGACTGTTTCAAGACAGAGAACTAAGCTCTGGAAGCGAGAATTAAATTCTCAAGGAAGAACTTCTCAGAAGAAGAAAATGAACAAAGTGAAGGCTCTTATGAAGAGACAGAGGTATTTATAGAAGGCAATGGAAACGTTTCATCTCCCCAGATCCCTAGAGGAATCCAACGGTCACAAGGGGTGACAGCGTTGCACTCACGTGCAGACACGTGAGAACAACGCTGTGGGGGCATTTGTTTCCTGATTTAAAATCAGGAAAGCTTCTGGGAAAAGCTTCAGAAGAGGGTCACGTGCTTACACGTGACTAGCGGTCACGTGTTGGCACGTGACACCTAAAAGCATCATCAAGTCAAGTTCAGTTTTCCAACTACATCAAAGAAAGGGCTTCAGAAAGGGTCACGTGTCGGCACGTGACATTTAAATGCAAGCGTCAAAGGCACACCGGTTCCCTGATAAAGTCAAGGAAAAAGCTTCAGAAGAGGTCACGTGCTCCCACGTGACCAGGGTCACGTGTTGGCACGTGACGTTCAAAGCAGCAGACTCGTTCTCCAGATGAACCAAGGAAAGAGAGTTCAAACAAGGGTCACGTGCTCACACGTGACCAGGAGTCACGTGGTGGCACGTGACGTTTAAGCAACGATCAGAAGACAGAGCGCAAAAGAAAGGAAAAGGCTCATTCCAAAGGGGGTCACGTGCTCACACGTGACCATGGGTCACGTGGTCACACGTGACCGGCTTTCAAAGCCCATTTTGTCAACAGAATTAAATTCTGGAAGAAATTCAAATCTTTCCAAAGGAAAGCGGCTATCTGGAACCAATCAAATTAAAGATTCAGAGGTGATGAAATATCATCTATCTATGGGAAAATCTCGGGTTTGGAAAGATTTCCCCTTTAAATCTAATCGAAACAACAAAGGAAAAATCCCTGGATTTGAAATCCAATGGTGAATAAAATTCACCTAATAATCCAAAGGTCCAAAACGAATGATGGATGCAAATCAAATCTCTCATGAAGATTCGTCAAAAAACTGATTGATTCGGCTGCTTCTCCTATAAATAGGAGCCAAGAGACACAGAGAAAAAGAGATAGATATACAGAGACAAGGAGAGAAAAAGAAAAAGAAGAGAGCTTCGATACTTGGAGAAACTTGGATCTTCTGCAAAAACCCTAGGTAAGAAAGGGAAAAGCTCCTTGAAAGAAAAAGAGAATTTAATTCTCAACAGAGTTTAACTCTGATACATAAAACAGAAGAACATATTTCTTCTCTCTTTGATAGAGGATCTGCAAAGTGCACATCTCCCCTTGAGGTTGAGAATTTAATTCTCACTGGGTTGAGATCCTGCCATGCAGATCCAAAACATAGAGAGGGAATGCAAGCACGAGAATTTAATTCTCACAGAACTATAGGAATTTAATTCCTTTCAAATAAAATTAGGGCTTGACCCTGTATCATGGGAATTTAATTCCTTCAGAACAAAAAGAAACAGGGTTTAACCCTAATTAAGAACTTAGTTCTGTTGAAACAACGGGAATTTAATTCCCTTAATCATCATTTAACAGGGAATGGGAATTCAATTCCTTAAAAGCTTTTATTAGGGTTTAACCCTATTCAGTTCTTCACATATACGAGGAATTTAATTCCTACGGGAAATTCAGAGTTCAACTCTATTCAGAATATAAACCTTCAAAAGGAAGTAGGAATTTAATTCCTCTGAAATTTAAAGCTCGAGGAATTTAATTCCTGAAAAAAGATTAACAGAGCCTTTAAACAAAATACATGAAGGCAGGGTCACGTGCCACCACGTGACCCCCTTAAAAGATCTACAGAAGGCCCCTTTGAGGCAGTCCCCCACGTGACCCACGTGACCCCCGGCAGAAGCTTTAACATACAGGCATTTGAATGCCCATCACGTGATGGCACGTGATGCTCTGAAAGACGCGATAATCTCAGCAGAATAAATGAAGGGATGGCGCTCTCACGTGCTGCCACGTGACCCCTCTTGCTTTAGTGTTTAACACTAAGTTAAAACTCTCGAACCCAGTGTTAAAACACTGTTGGGCCTTAGTGTTCAACACTATTTAAAAAGCTTTATCTGCAGTGTTCAACACTGATCTGTTTTAATGTTTAACACTAATTTGAAAAGCCTTGTTGCTGGTGTTTAACACCAATTATCTTTTAGTGTTAAACACTAACTTGTCAACCTCATTCCCAGTGTTCAACACTGATTGCTCTGTAGTGTTTAACACTAGGCTTTGGCCCAATTGGCCTAAATGGATAGAGGCAAAGCCTCTCCTGATTGGACTTAGCCCAAGATGGCCATAAGTCCTCAATTTGTGATTAACTGGGCCAATGGGCTCATAACATAATTAATCGGTCTTGATCCCAAATTGGGCCAAGGACTATTTAATCCACTCCGGTTCTAGGGTACATCTCTTCACTCCTTTGATACTTGGCATTGTAATCCCTCAATGTCTTCAAAGAGGTGGCGGGTCCCGACGACCACACATCAATACGGACTGTGGGGTCCTTAAACCCGTGTTTAATGCAAAATTCCTGGTTACGTGGAACGCGGATAATGTCACTCTTTGACCCCGTGGAAAACGTCCAGAGCGGAGCCTGGTCCTCGCAGAGCACGGCAGTGAACCCGTGTGAAGCATCCAGAGCACATACCGGACTGTAGGGTCCTTAAACCCATGGACTACGACGTCCTTAACCTTGACCGAGATGTCTTAAAACTAACAATGGACTGTGGGGTCCTTAAACCCATGGACTACGACGTCCTTAACCTTGACCGAGATGTCTTAAAACTAACAATGGACCGCAACGTCCTTAAACTACCCATGGACCGCAATGTCCTTAAACTATAACAATAGAGCCCCGTATGCTCTTTTGTCGGATCTAAACGGTCCCGTTTAAGTTGATCTTAGCCTCAAAGATGGCTAACGTATCCTTAAACCTTCAAACAGAGTGGACTATAAATCCCCCCAATTAACTCTGGCTCGAGGGTACATCTCTGAACTCCTCTGACATCCGTCGTTGTAATCCTTCAACGTCGTCAGAGAGGTGACGGGTCCTGACGGCCATACATACGTTGGACCACTATGTCCCTAAACTGGAACATTAGAGCCCAAACGCTCTTTTGTCGGATCTAAACGATCCCGTTAAGTTGATCTTAGTCTCAAGTTAGACTAACGTATCCTTAACAAACGTTTGAGTTGATCTTAGCCTCAAATATGGCTGACGTATCCTCAAACCAAACCCCCAAACCCAAATCTAAGATAATACGGATTTGGACTAGTCCACGCCCTACGGGCGACGACATAACTCAGTCTCCGTAAACAATCCACGGGCAACAAAATACAAAACAAACATCCACGACACGAAGTGACCATCTGGAGAAGGAGAAAGTTGTTACCGCAACGCGGTAGCGTAATTAACTGCAGGGGCTTGCGCCTGCAGGGAAGAGCGTCCCCACAATCAAAAACCCCTCAAACGAGGGAGAATCTAACGAAGTCTGCTACATCGGACGCATCCGTCTAAACCTTCGATATACGGTGCCATAAATCAACTTGGTATCTTCGGAGAGGTGGACGGATAGCACCAATTAGCATCTGCCCCGAATCTCAGGCGAGACAACGCCATGTCTCGGCCGTCTTTCGGAGGGGAACAGTGTGCAAGTGGAGTTAGCAAAGCGTGAAGTTCCGGAGAAGTTCCGAGAAGATTCCGGCGACGAAACGACGCCCCGACACCTTCCTTAGTTTTCTCTCTCTCTTCTCTTGGTCCCTAGCTAGTAAGTCCCTTCTCCCCTCTCATCTTCTATTCTAAAAACTTTAAATTTCTAAAACCCGACGGAAGCGGAGTTAATCCGACTTCCGATTCGGTTTTTCTTTAAAATTCTATTTTTCTTAATCAATAAAATACCATACTCTCATATAATGTTTAACAAACATTAAAAAACATATTAAAACAAGTTTCATCTCAAAAGAATCTTTTATGCGATTTTTATTGTATTTTTACGGAAAAATACCACATACTTTACATTTCGCCATAATTCACATAATACTTGTATTATCTTTAGATAACTCACGGGGTAATGACCTATCTCATCACAACACACATTTTTGACATAGCACGATGAAATTTGGGAATATAGTTATGGGATAATACGATATTACAAATAAATACCATCAACTTACAAAACCATTTCTTTAAAAAATGTGTTAAACAATTCCTTGCAATTGCGCATCTACAATCCACTTTTGGGGACCCCGTTCGGGATGGTGCGGATTATCACACATCCTCGGGCCTAATAGAGCGAGATGCAGACCTCCGAAAGGAGCATTCGATCTCGATAGAATTTTTAATGCATTTTCTTTAGAAAATGAGATTTCTACAAAAAATAAATAAAATTTATTTTTATTATATATATATATTTAACTATTATCAAAATATCTATTTTAATTATATTATATAAATATTCCAAGTTTTCTAAATCAAACGAATCACCATTACATGAGAAAATCATCTAAATACAAAACAATTCCAATATTTCAAGAAAATACCATATACTATGAAAACTATGTTCTACTCACTAGAAATTTCAATTTTATAAAATATACATCTACGAAACCCTAAAAACGATAATTAAATACTTGAGATGTATTTTGAAATTATATCAAAATTATTTTTACTTAAAGCTCCCTCAAGTTATACCAATTTACAATAAGAACCCTAGTAAATATAGGTTTAAGTAGGACCAATCCTCTTGAATCTCAGGGAGCCGGAGAATATGGATGCTTGCCTATCTAAGGTAGACAATCTAACCAACGGTGTTATCAATTCGGTAATTGTCTTGGAAAAAGACATAAATCCTGCCGTCCATATGCAACAGTTACCGATAATATCAAAACTAATTCAGGATTTCAAGTTTTTTTAAAGGTGTCTGACTCAGACCGAGTCTCAATCTAATCTAATCAATCTGACTTGAATATAATTCGAGTATAAACTACAATACAAATGAATCCATGAATCCGTCTATTCAATCTATATCAATCTATATTGACTGAACCGAACCATGGATATACTCCGTCTACATGACTCTCCGTTTATATCCATTCCATTTACTGATATCATGGTTTCAGCAAGTCATCCATCTATATAACAACACAATACAATCAATACAGAAGATATCGCGGGGTTATAAAGAGATAGACTGGTACGGAATGTGTTAGAAGTGGTACGAGACTGTAACCTTAATACACCTAACCTGAATATCCATTACCGTTGTACCGTGGCTGAACGGTTCCTTGTGCTCGGTATACCTTAGTCTCCGGAATAGTGGGACTCCTCTCGTATACACTGGAATATTCTGTACCAAACTACAAATAACAGCATTAACAATATAATCAAACATTAATAGTCATATTCTCTTTCTATCTATTCTATCTCTACTCATCTTTGGGACTTACCGAGCAATTGTTCGCTGACGATATTCCTTTCTTCTTTCTTTGGAATGTTGTCAGGTGATTAGAAATTATTGGAGATCGAACCTAGCACTGAAGATTTGGAGCAGTTAGCATTTGACCCAGAGATGTAGGCACTTGTACATATTTATTTCATTTTAGTATACCATTGTTTTGGCATCGCTTTCTATTCATATATTTACATTTCAGTTGTACCCGTAAAAGATTGTTTAATAAATAAAGTTGCTGTTCATTTACATTCATGTCTCTTGTGTACTTTACTTTATATTGCCTAGATACACTTAGTGTGTTTACTTCTGAGTAAATACGTAGCGGCCTCGATCAAACATTCCAAAGAAAGATACTAAGGAAGGCATGGCGCAGGATACTGATTAAATTCAGTAAAAGATACGGTCTAAGAAGTTTGTTGGATTTGGAGTTCATTTATGAACTTAGTGCTGGGCTCGATCTCCAATGAGTCCGAATCACCTGACAACATTCCTAAGAAAGAAGAAAGGAATGTCGTCAACGAACAATCGCTCGGTAAGTCCTAAAGATGAGTAGAGATAGATTAAACAGAAAGAGAATATGACTATTAATGTTTGATTATATTGTTAACGTTGTTGTTTGTAGCTTGGTACAGAATATGCTAGTGTATACGAGAGGAGTCCCACTATTCCGGAAACTAAGGTATACCGAGCACAAGGAATCGTTCAGCCACGGTACAACGACAATGGATATTCAGATTAGGTGTATTAAGGTTGCAGTCTCATGCCACTTCTAACACATTCCGTACCGGTCTATCTCTTTATAACCCTGCGATGTCTTTTGTATTGATTGTATTGTGTTGTTATATAGATAGATGACTTGCCTAAACCATGATATCAGTAAATGGAATGGATATAAATGGAGAGTCATGTAGACGGAGTATATCCATGGTTCAGTTCAGTCAATATAGATTGATATACATTGAATAGACGGATTCATGAATTCATGTTGTATTGTAGTTTATAATTGAATCATATTCAAGTCAGATTGATTAGATTAGATTGAGACTCAGTCTAAATCAGACACCTTGAAAAGAACTTGAAATCCTGAATTAGTTTTGATGTTATCGGTAACTGCTGCACATGGACGGCGGGATTTGTGTCTTTTTCCAAGACAATTACCGTATTGATAACACTGTTTGTTAGATTGTCTATCTTGGATAGGCAAGCACCCACATTCTCCGTCTTCCTGAGGCTCAAGAGAATCGGTCCCGCTTAAACCTATATTTACTAGGGTCCTTATTGTAAATTAGTATAACTTGAGAGGGCTTTATGTAAAAATAATTTTGATATAATTTTAAAATACACCTCAAGTATTTAATTATCGTCTTTAGGGTTTTCATAGATGTATATTTTATAAAAGTGAAATTTCTAGTGAGTAGAACCTAGTTTTCACAGTATATGGTATTTTCTTGAAATATTGGAATTGTTTTGTATTTGAAAGGTTTTTTCATGTAATGGTGATTCATTTGATTTAGAAAACTTGAAATATTTATGTAATATAATTAAAATAGATATTTTGATAATAGTTATATATATATTTAATGAAAATAAATTTTATTTATTTTTTGTACAAATCTCATTTTCTAAAGAAAATGCATTAAAAATTCCATTGAGATCGAATGCTCCTTTCGGAGATCTGCATCTCGCTCTATTAGGCCCGAGGATGTGCGATAATCCGCACCATCCCGAACGGGGTCCCCAAAAGTGGATTGTAGAGGCGCAATTGCAAGGAATTGTTTAACACACTTTTTAAAGAGATGGTTTTGTAAGTTGATGGTATTTATTTGTAATGTCGTATTATCCCATAACTATATTCCCAAATTTCATCGTGCTATATAAAAAATGTGTGTTGTGATGAGATAGGTCATTACCCCGTGAGTTATCTAAAGGTAATACAAGTATTATGTGAATTATGGCGAAATGTAAAATATGTGGTATTTTTCCGTAAAAATACAATAAAAATTGCATAAAAGATTCTTTTGAGATGAAACTTGTTTTAATATGTTTTTTAATGTTTGTTAAACATTATATGAGAGTATGGTATTTTATTGATTAAGAAAAACAGAATTTTAAAGAAAAACCGAATCGGAAGTCGGATTAACTCCGCTTCCGTCGGGTTTTAGAAATTTAAAGTTTTTAGAATAGAAGATGAGAGGGGAAGAAGGGACTTACTAGATAGGGAATAAGAAAAGAGAGAGAGGAAACTAAGGAAGGTGTCGGGGCGTCGTTTCGTCGCCGGAATGTTCTCGGAACTTCGCCAGAACTTCACTCTTTGCTAACTCCACTTGCACACTATAAGGACTTGACAATTTTTGAGAGTTTTAGCAGGGAATATCTGAGTGAGGATGGGTGAAATGGAGTGTGGTATTTATAGGAAAAATTAGGGTTTAGAGGGTTAAAGAATGCATTAAAATTTGCATTAAAAATTGGATTAAAGGGTATTTTATTGTTCTCTGAATGAATGCAGAGTAAACAAACAACATTGTGGTAGTGGGGTAGGCCAAAGGGTGCACGGGTGAAAAGATGGAGGCCATTACCTACGGTCGGCCCGGCGATACCGGTCCCCCTTGCATGTGTCGCCGGTCGATTCCCGGTGGTTGATGCTTGGATTTGTGCCATGTGTCCTCGTCGCCTCATATACTCTCGTGCACATGTTTATTTATTCTGTGTCTCTTCATTTTACGTGTAGTGCGCGTGTAAACTCTTGGGCTTCTAAAAGATTAAAAAGAAAATTAAATAACAAGATAATGTGGCTGGGGGATTCGATCACAGGGGCTATGTCACAGCAGTGCAAGGCTTTACTAATGTGCTACAAGTACTTTCTTGCTGTTCTAAAGTAAAACAAAAACTTATAGTGTACACAGTATTGTAAATAACCCAATTGTACATTAACTTTTAAACAATATTCTGTACATTGAAATTGGAGTTGTTACAAAGACCAAGAACCACTCATGATAAAATACCTGGCGGAGGTAAAAAGGCTTCGGAAAAACTTCGACAAAGTCCAAGTGGAGCGAATTCCTAGAAATTTGAAAGCCGAGGCTGATACGCTGAGCAAACTCGCCTCCTCCTATTCATCCAATCACAAGAGAAATATCCTCTTTGAATTCCTACCACGGCCCAGCATCAAAGATGGGGAGGCAATGCTCCAAATCTACACGATTCAAGAAGATGCCTCGAACTGGAGAAATCCCATCGTAGAATATCTGAAAGAAGGGATTCTTCCAAAGGACCAAGCCGAGGCCCGTCGGCTTCGAGCCAAAGCTCGCCATTTCGTATGGAGCAAAGAAAACCTATACAAAAAGTCGTACATTCAACCTCTGCTCCGGTGTGTCGATCCCCACGAAACAGACTACATCCTATGTGAGATACACGAAGGGGGTCGGAGGGGCGCATCAAGAGGCCCGTAGCCTGGTCCAAAAGACCTTGCTCCAGGGGTACTATTGGTCGGGAATACATTAAGATGCCGAGAAACAGGTTAGACGATGCAAAAGCCGCCAACTCTTCGGCAGCATTCCTTGCCTCTACGCCACATAACTAACGCCGCTAAGTTCCCCTTGGCCATTTGCACAATAGGGACTGGATATGGTAGGTCAGCTCCCCACCGGCACGGGCGGACACAAGTACATTATTGTTGCGATAGACTATTTCACAAAGTGGATCGAGGCCATGCCCATCAGGAAACCAGACGACGCCTTTGCGATAAAGTTCCTGCAGAATAATATAATCTCCCGATTCAGAATCCCGAGGTGCATCATCACCGACCATGGGACCAAATTCAAGAATGACAAAGTCAAGGAGTTTTACAACGACTACCACATATTGATGAAGTTCGCTATGGTAGCATACCCCCAATGCAACGGGCCGGCCGAAATAGCAAACCGAGGCGTCATTCGCGGGTTTCGGACTCGCCTGGAAGGAAGGCAAGGCAGCTGGGTCGAGGAACTACCTCGTGTGCTCTGGACACTACGGAAATCAAGGAAAACGCAAACGGGAGAAACCCCGTTCAGCCTCTACTACGGTACCGAAGGAATGGTCCCCGCAGAAATTGGATTGCCAAATTATAGGGTCGAACACTTTGACGATGAAGCTAACACCTTGGCACTACAAAGCAACTTTAATATCTTGTTAGAAAAGCGAGATAGAGCGCAAATCAGAGCGGCCGCCTATCAGCAGCAAACCGCCCGCTACTACAATAGCCGAGTTAAGCATCGAGCCTTCAATACAGGGGACCTGGTCTTACGGAGAAACGAGTTCGTAAACCAAGGGAGGCTACATAAGTTCTCTCCGAAGTGGGATGGACCATTTCTCATAAAAAAGTATTTCCCGGTGGAGCCTACCGTCTCCAGGACTCCGGAGAGCGTAATTTTTCCCGGCCATATAATGCCGAAAAGCTTAAGTTGTATAGATAAACATGTACCCTCTTTTGAATAATTCAATTCCTTTCCACATTGATTAAGTTTTCCAAACTGAGCCCTCTCACAGAATAGACTTCTGCACCACCCTGGGGCTCCAGCCCTTCACTCCTGGTGCCTCGGCCCCGAGCTTGGGGGTCGGAGGAGGCACGAGTCAAAAAAAAGCGTATGGAAAGGAAGAAAGAGACAGTACACCATAACCTCAACCAAAGAAAAATTTATTTATTCGGAGGTATTATGGGCTTCCCAGCCTTACAACTATTACAGCAAATGAGAAAGAATATTCAGAAAACATTGGCGATGATACTCGGAAGAAAGCTCCTCCAACCGAGCCCAGGCAGCCTCAGCCCGCTCCCTCTGACGGTACCCGTGGACCCTAGAAGTCACGGACTTGCCGGGGTCCCCATCCGCCGAGCAAGACACAATGACCAACCTTTGCTAGAAACACTCAAGAAAAAGGTCCACCGAGCAGTCCCGCCTGCTCTTCGAGATCAGATCAAACTCGTGGACCGTATACATTTTATCAAATGCTTCGTCCATTAGCTGTGGAGATAAGGCGTTGTACAGACTCGGGGAAGACCTCCATATCATGTAGATTAACACTTGAAAGAGAGGAGATCGTCGGGGAAGTAGGCGCCCACAGTGGCCCTCCAAGCGGCCTATCACCGCCTCGTACGTCTCTTCGGAACGATCGAGAATATAAAATATGCATCGTCCCGAGATACAATCTCCCTGATGGTATATATGCGGCCAGTCAACTTCGAGAAACACACGACTAGGAAGAAGACAATATGAGAATTCGAAGGTGAGACCATACCTTCGATATTTATAGCCTCAACAAAAATCTTCCAACGGCCAAGATCTACTCGCGCAACAATGCAAATCACAGAATATCGCACTTTCCTGATAAGGTACTACCACGTGTCATCCATGACGGTCACCATTCCCCCCTATATGGGTCACAGAAGGTTGAATGACATTCCAAAGAAAAACTATAGAATCCAAAGCCCTCGACAAGATGCAACCGAGAAACTTCCTACTCGGCTCATCCGCTGAGGGTAGCTTCTTGCCCAGCCAATCCGCGGATCCAAAGCCCTTGACAAGAGGCAACCGAGTAACTTCCTGCTCGGCTCATCCACTAGGGCAGCTTTTTGCCCAGACAATCCGCGGATCCAAAGCCCTCAACAAGAAGCAACTGAGTAGCTTCCTACTTGGCTCATCCGCTGAGGGCAGCTTCCTGCCCAGACAATCTGTGGATCCAAATCCCTCGACAAGAGGCAACCGATTAGCTTCCTGCTCGTCTCATCCGCTGAGGGAAGCTTCCTGCCCAGCCAATCCGTGAATCCAAAGCCCTCGACAGGAGGCAACTGAGTTGCTTCCTGCTTGGCTCAACCGTTGAGGGCAGCTTCCTGCCCAATCAATCCGCGGATCCAAAGCCCTCGTTAAGAGGTGTTCGATTAGTTCCTTGTTCATCCCGCTCAAGACCTAGATATAGGGAGCACCGGCCTGCCTACCCTTGGCTATCTCTCGATTCATACTTGATGCACGATCGCCGCCTTGACTCCGGAGAAAGTGAGCGCACCGGTCTGCCTACCCTTGGCTATCGCTCGATTCATACTCAATACACGATCGTCGCCTCGACTCCGGATAAAGGGTGGACACCAGTCTGCCTATACTTGGCTTAGCTCTTACGTCGCGCTCACCCAACGCTTGCAAAAATAGAAACACTCCGAAGGCGAGCGAAAAACACTTGCGAGTTAAAATAATTGTGAGATAAAAATACTTGCGAGGTAAAAACGCTTGCGGGATAAAAAGGCTTTGGAGGCAAAAACACTTACGAGCTAAAAATACTTTATTTACATTCAAAGTTATGTACAAGGTATTATGGGCTCCTGATCAGTCGAAAATACTGCATTTTTAACACGGCAATTTCCCCATCTTTTGCACACATTTAGAAGTGTTTGGTATTCATATTTCACATATTAGCAAATCAGTCGTAAAATATCAGATTGCATGTATTAGACTTTAAAACCGGCACTTTAAGGGAAATTGACCACATTTCATGGTATCGCATCATCTCTGTATTTGCGCAACACTTGTCTCGAGATTTGTGCAGGAAATTGCAGGAGCAAAGTCAAAAGAAGCTGATAAAAAATACACCAACACCATGTTTTCAGATCTGGTAGCAATTCAGAAGGAAATATACAAATCAACATATCAAAGAAAGGCCCACAACTCAAGCCCAACAAGCACCAGAGAGACCCAGCCATGAAGCCCCCAAAGCGCCGCGGAACCGCGGCGGGAGCCAGCTTGCGCCGCGGTTCCGCGGCTCTTTTGCCACGTCATCGCTTGAATTTTGGTGCATAATTCTTCTCTCAGTGGCTACACCTCATTTTGACACGTCAAATTCCGGAATTCTCCAGAGTCTTCTGCCAGATCAGCAAAAGTCATTAAGCATGCTAATCTTGATTAAGCTCCTAACTGATCACATCTAAAAGCTTCTCCTCAACAAACTTTTGGAGGGAAATTCAAATCTCTTCTAACTAACTTTTGGAAGGAAATTCAAATTCTAATCCTAGATCTAGGATTTAGGGAAGTCTATAAATAGAAGCCTAGACCTAGGGTTAAAAGGGGGGAATCAATTTTAGTTGTTCATCAATAGTTCATCATTAGTTGTTAATCTTTTAGTTAGCTAGTTCATTCCCTCTTACATCATCTTCTTCCACAAGTCTAGTGACAAGACTTGTGCGAAACCCTAACCCTAATTCCACTCCAAATTCAAGATTTTGAGTACCAATCAAAGCGAGAAGCCTTCAACCTTTTATGAGCCGAGCCGATCTTCAATCGGGCAAGTGATCCAAGCCGATCCGCGACTCACGGAGACGAGCAAAGCCAAATCGACGATCGAGTTCTTCCTCTTGTAGTTCTTGAGCGAATGTAATGAAATTGTTGATATAAATAAAAGGTGAAATTCTTTAAATCTTGTTTTCTTTTAATTCTTGCATCATGATTCGATCTCAATTTGCAATTGTAATTCTTGTTGTGATGTTTGAGTAAAACTCCGCTCGTAAAGGAGTCGAGACGATCAATAGAATGATGATGTAACAAATCTTAAAACTATTTTTAAGTCCTACGAGTTTTGTAAACCCTAGCAAGTTCAAGAATCGATGACCTAGTTTCGTTGCGATGCTTTCTTGAATGTGATCGCTCGAAATTAGGGATCTACGATCGTTTCTTGAATTTACTAGAGGCTAGAATGTGAATGATATCGACGAAAGAATAAGGGATAAGATGAAACCCTAGTTTCATAAGAAATCCCTAATTCTCGATCGATCATCATCGATCTAGTATCAATTCATCGAAGGATAAGAATACGTAATTATAAGATTACATCACATCTATAGATCCGATCGATTCCTACGAGCCTCATTTCGATTCTTGATATTTGGTTTGGAAAAATCATCAAACTATCAATTCTTGATTCTATCTTTTTCTTGTTATTAGATCTAGATTTTCTAATTCTTGAACTTCAAATACAAATCTTGAATTGTTTGTTTTCTTTTCTTTAAAGTTTCAATTCATCTAACTCAAAAGACGAACGATTACACTTTCCCTGTGGACGATCCGCACTCACTTACAATCTACATCCGACACCGTAGTTGATTGCGGTCAAATAATTTTTCGTTGTGATTTCTTTACACAATTTTTCAAATACTACACATCACAAAAATCTTATCAATCAAATGGCGCCGTTGCCGGGGACTATTTGATTTGATACACACAATCGGAATTTCTTAACAATCAGCTCCCCAGCCTTACAAAAATGCCCGGAGGCATACAAAATTGACAACTAAAGCTGAGATAGCTCAGGTCGCCTGCTCGGCCGGTCCTTCCCCTGGCTCGGCGCTTCCATCAGGGGCTATAAAAGCAACCTCCGGCTCGGCGTCTACGACTGCCGCTACATGCCCTCTGGCCGGATCGGCTGCTTTGCCTTATGGTGCTTCTTCGGCTAGAGGATACCCGGTGCGAAGCTCCAGATCGTCGAACCCGGGCATGGCTTCCTTAACGGCGTCAAGGGCGTTGTGTCACCCAACGGCCGCAGAATCGGCGAGGTCGAGGTAGAACTGGTCAGAAGTCTTATACTCCTCCACGATCCTTTTCGCTCTCCCCTCTGCAAGTTTCGCCGCCTTGCAGGCTGCCCGAGCATCCCGCTTGAACGAGTCCTTCTGCCTCTTCATGGCAACGAAGAGCCCATTGACCTCCCAAATTTGGGTCTAGATAGACCGGTTGGATTCGGTCAGGAGCCGACGGGACTCCTTCAATTTGCCGACCGTTAGACCCTTCACGACCAACCTAAAGTCGAGGAGGGCCACCTTCTCTTCCTCCTGTTGCAGCCGGGTGAGGAGCTCCTCCTCTCGCGAGGAAGATTCACCCACCTTTTTCATCGCCGGAGCCACATCCTCGGACTCCATTGCAGCAAGGAGAGCGCAGTGTTGGAGGACCTGAGGAAAACGGAAACCATGTTAAAAAGCTATAAACTGAGTAAAAAAAACTTGAGAAACTCTTGGAAAAAGCTACCGACCTGAACAGCCTCCTGAGCAATCGCGGCCACCTAGGCCTTCATCGTGCCTCGGGGAATCTTGGCCCCCGCAGCCTTCTCCATATCCGCCGGTAAACTTTCGGCCACGGAGAGCCCCGAGGGCATCTCGATGCAGAACTCGCCTTCCTGCAACTGAATCCCGGTCGAAGGCGGCCGAGAAACCACCCTCTTCTGCCTCTTGAGGGAGGATTCGGGTGAAGGTGATGTCTCTGTCCTAGCTCGGGACACCGAATCACGCGCGTGCTTTTGACCTCCCCAACGGCGTTCCTTCAGAACTGGGAGCGCTGCGGAAGCCTTGGTAGGAGGAGCTTGATGGGGAGCCATAATTGGAGCTGGCCGGGCCGAGCTAGCGCCATCTCCTTTCCTCCCCTGTGCCTTGGCGGCCATGGCAGCCATAATTTTCTGACGATCCATAAACTCTGCGAGGTACACATAAGGAAAAGATCAGTAACAAAATTTTAACGGAGTCTAGATAGGTCGATGA
This sequence comes from Agapanthus africanus, assembly GCA_030015575.1. Classification (NCBI taxonomy): domain Eukaryota; kingdom Viridiplantae; phylum Streptophyta; class Magnoliopsida; order Asparagales; family Amaryllidaceae; genus Agapanthus; species Agapanthus africanus. Next base: position 860,028,215 of record JASDDO010000022.1, on the reverse strand, counting down.
AGGCCCTGATGTTAGTTTAAGGACATCTCGGTCCATTGTTAGTTTAAGGACCTTACGGTCCGTAGCTAGTTTAAGGACGTTACGGTCCGTTGTTAGTTTTAAGGATGTTACGGTCCATAACTAGTTTAAGGACGTTACGGTCCGTTGTTAGTTTTAAGGACGTTACGGTCCATAGCTAATTTAAGGACGTTACGGTCCGTAGCTAGTTTAAGGACGTTACGGTCCGTAGCTAGTTTAAGGACGTTACGGTCCGTAGCTTTCCATGTTTGAGACGGAGTACTATGGGGTACTACTCTTAAAGTCCTGACTTAAGAAGATAGAGAGCGGACATAGGCGTCGTCATCTATCATTGACCTGGGCCGTGACTCAGGCGTAGTATTTTTTTCAGAAATTGGCCATTTATTGGCCGGAAGGGTCTTTCGCCATACATATCCATAAGCAAGTAGGCTCCACCTTGGTAGACCTTGTTTATGATGTACGGGACCTCATAATTCGGCTAAAATTTCCCCCGTTTGGCACGGTTGGGGATCATAGCTCTTTTTTACGACTAGCACGAGTTCGCCTTGGCGGAATGTTCTCGGCCTAATGAATCTTTCGTATGAGCGCATCATCCTTGCTTTATAAGCTTCTAGATTTTGCTGCACCATGAGACGAGTTTCATCAAGGGCGTCTAGCTCCTCAAGCCGAAGATGGGCATTCTCTTCGTCCGTTGGCTCATACCGAACCGCCACTCATAGAGAGGTTAGCTCTATCTCCAAGGAAAGTACCGCTTCCGTGCCGAACACTAACGTAAATGGCGTTGTGTTCGTGGCCGTCTTGAACGTAGTCCGATAGGCCCAGAGAGCTTCATACAATCTCTCGAGCCAGTCCTTTTTATTTCGGGACACCGTTTTCTTTATGAACTTTGTCAAGGTCTTGTTGAAAGCCTCAGCTAGACCGTTAGCTCGGGGATCATAAACTGAAGAATATTTCCAATCTATTTTATGATGTTGTGCGAAGCGGCTGATCTTATGGCTTCTGTAGGCTGGCCCATTATCAGAGATAATCCGTCGCGGAGTGCCGAACCGGTAGAGGACGTGTCTTGAAGAAATGGAGGATGTTCTCCGTCTTCACCTCTTTAAGTGAGCTCTCTTAGCGGTATTGCTTATGCCTACTTAGAGAAGTAATCGGTTGTTACTAGTATGAATCAATGTCCCTAAGACGACGCTGGCTCAATAGGGCCAATTATGTCTGTTCCCCACATTTCGAACGACCAACCAGCCAATGTCGGGTGTAGCGGGTTCGGATGCTGGTGGATGAAGTCCCCGTGAATTTGGCATAAGTGACATTGTTTCGCATATTCGGGACAGTCCTGAACCATTGTGGGCCAATAGTAGCCCATTCTTTTGATCTTCAGCTTCATTTTTTGGCCTAGCTTGATGGGAACCGCAAAGTCCGTCGTGAGTTTCTTGAACGACCATTTTTTCTTCTTCTGGTCCTAGGGATCTCAGCCATAGACAATTGAATGATCCCTTATAAAGAGTACCATTGACGAAGGCAAAAGACGGGGCTCTCTTCATGAGCTGATGTCTTGACGACGCGTTTTCGGGCGTTCGATGAGATTTGAAGTAGTCTATGAAGACTTCTCAACAATCCTTTGCCTTTTCTTCATCCTCCAATTGGAAGGCCTCTTGTTCGGTTGCTTCCTCTCCTTTAGACGTTTTCGGAGATATTTCTGCTGGAGCGAAAATACGGCGACTTTTCACAATGATCTTTACGTCATCGAGGTTTTCGTCGGCCAGTTCTTTAGCGAGCTTGGCTAACGCATCCGTCTTGCTATTTTCCGCACGCGGTATGCTTTCCAGGGTGTAGGAGGGGATTTGCGTCAGCAGTTGCTGCACTTTTTCGCCATACCTAATCAGTTCCGGTTTGCATGTCTGGTAGTCGCCATTTACTTGGCTAACGACCAGCTGGGAGTCTCCATATATGAAGAGGTTTTCTATCCCCATTTTGAGAGCAATCCCGAGACCTGCTATTAAAGCTTCATACTCAGCTTCATTGTTTGTTCTTGGCTCCGTTAAGGACAGGGCAAAACGCATAATCCCTCCTTGTGGAGTCACGAAGATAAGGCCTACCCCGGCTTTAATCATGGGGGTGTTTTGCTTTTTGCTTCTTCAAGGAGGACGCTCCATCGAAGTAGAGTTTCCATCATGTATCATTCCTTTATTTCTCCCCGTCGATTGCATCAAACGGGTGTTCGTCTGGCAACTCGGAGTTCAAGGGAGAGTCGGCTGGTATCGAATGCTCGGCGAGAAAATCGGCGATGGCCTGGCCTTTTATTGCCTTGAGGGGTCGATATACTATCGAGAACTCCATCAAGAGGAGGGCACATTTGGCAAACCTTCCTGTTAGCATGGCTCTTGACATCAAATACTTGAGAGGATCCACCATTGATATGAGATGGATCTCATTTGCCAAGACGTAATGTCAGAGCTTTGTTACTGCGAAGATCAGAGCCAGGCAGTATTTTTCGATAGGGGAGTGTTTACCCCAATCAGAGTAAAGCACTGTTCAAATTCTAAGGCGGGAAATGGAGCAACGCTTCTGATTCCCCCAATCAGAGCAAAGCACTGTTTTGGAAATTGAAATGAAAATTAAAATTAAAATAAATGAAGCAACGCTTCAGATCATCTGCGCTCTGCGCTGCGCGCCACGTGGCAGCGCAGTTGCGCTGCGCTCTGCGCTGTGCGACATGTGTCAAGCGCTGGTGCATCTGCGCCAAACAGAATTAAAATTCAGTAAGATCTTTCTGTTCTTCTTAAAACAAGAAGATTGTCTTCTGTAAAACAAAAGCCCTTGGATCAAAGATCCAACGGTGCGGAAAATTCCCCAAATCACTCAGAGAAGGATCTCTTTAACAAACTTATCAAATTTATGGGCACTATATAAAGACCACTAGACCCCAACTCAAAACATCAAAAAAAACATCAAGAATCATCAACATTGTGAGAGATCGAGAACTTCAAAACAGAGAGAACTCTGAAGAAAATTCAAGAAAAAGGTAAAAACCTTTATAAAATAGAAGAATTTCTTCTAATAGATCATTGATCTAAGAACAAGATCAATGATCTTCAATAAAAAAAAACAAATAATAATAGTGCCTTGCACATTTTATGAACCACTGGTTCTCTGAAAACAAAAAAAACAAGAAAAACTTGTTTTCTCTGATCTAAATTAGATCAAGAAATTAAACAGTGCGTTGCACTTGTAAAACTGCACTGTTGCGCTTTTGGGTTGGCGCAAGCCACCAGAGAGCGCCACGTGTCAGCATCTGAACTACTTGCGCTATGCGCTTTTAAGATAGAGCCTTACTCTCTGAAATTGGCGCAACTCACCTGAGTGCGTCACGTGTCAGCAGCGCAAGCGCAGCGTACTAGCCAGCGCACTGCGCTTGCGTGACACGTGTCATCACCACAAGCACTTGCGCTCAGTGATTGGCACAAAGCGCCTGACAAATGCAAAGTATTGTTTACTAAAGGGCCAGGCCCAAATCAAAAAGGCCTGGTAGGCCAAAATAAATTGCAATGCAATAAAAGGGCAGAGCCCAAATAAAATTGATGCTCTGCATCATTTATAAAAGGGCAGAGCCCAAACAAAATAAAATGCAGAGCCCAAACAGAATTGATGTTCTGCCTCATTTATAAATGGGCAGAGCCCAAACAAAATAAAAAATGCAATGCATTATTTAAAAAGGGGCAAAGCCCTAGCACAGGCCTATTAGGCCAAAAACAAATAAAAGCGTTGAACATTTTTTTCAACTGGACTTAGCCCAATCATGGCCGTAAGTCCTCAAATTAAATTGACTGAGCAAGACAGCTCTCCTAAATCAATTTACGTCCGGTTCAAGGGTACATCTCTGAACTGCTCTGACCCCTATCGTTGTAATCCTTCAACGACGTCAGAGAGGTGACGGGTCCCAACAACCATACATCTATACGGACTGCGGGGTCCTTAAACTCGTGGACCGAAACGTCCCTAAACTAATATTCGTCCCGAAATGGGAATGTTGGACCAAAATGTCCTTAAACTAATGCCCGTCCCTAAATGGGAATCATGGACCCCTACGTCCCTAAACTGGAACATGGACCCCTACGTCCCTAAACTGGAACATGGACCACCATGTCCCTAAACTGGAAATCGACCGCAACGTCATTAAACTAAACAATAGAGCCAATTGCTCTCTTGTCGGATCTAAATGATCCAGTTTAAGTTGATCTTAGCATCAATATGGCTAACGTATCCTTAAACTAAAACACCAAACCCAAATCTAAGTAAATACGGATTTGAACTAATCTACGTCCTACGGGCGACGGCATAACTTAGTCTCCGTATACAATCCACGGGCAACCACAAACAAACACATACGACACGAAGTGAACATCTGGAGAAGGAGAAAGTGGTTACCGCGATGCGGTAGCGTAATTAACTGCAGGGGCTTGCGCCTGCAGGGAAGAGCGTCCCCACAATCAAAAACCCCTCACCATGACGGGAAATCTGACGAAGTTTGCTACATCGGACGCATCCGTCTAAACCTCCGATACACGGTGCCATAAATCAACTTGGCATCTTCGGAGAGGTGGACGGATAGCCCCAAATAGTATCTGCCCCGAATCTCAGGTAAGACGAGCCTACGCGGTCGCGTCTCTGTATCCGGAGGGGAACAGATTCTGGCACGCCCGGTGGGACATTTTCCTCTTTCCACTCCACACTTCATGTGTCGTGTTTTTCCCGCGATCAAATAATCGCGGTGTGTATGTTTTTGTTTGCCCTTAGGGGAGTGGATATTGAAGCCGGCATTTCGTCTTTATGAAGAATGGCATTTGCTCCCACCCTAGCAACTCAGGCTCTGTCATACCCGGCGGAGTCAAGTATGGGTCACTTGCAGCCTCAAATCTCTGCAATCCGGCTTTTCAAGAAATTAACGGGCTTCTTTTTGGGTCGATGCTCCCACCTCCCACCCTCAGTGCCTCAACGCCGATGGAGGAAGCCCAGAGGATGTCTGTCGCCCACAGGCAGGCTCCCCAAGCAGCAGCCTTGCCGACGGAATCGGTCCTCAAACAGCTAGCACATGCCAAAGACCAAGGTCGACGCAGGGGGCAGAATATTCAAGCTATTCAAGAAATCAATGGCTTCAAATTGCACTAACTGCAACAGCAACTCCCGCTCTGTCCCATCTGGAGGAGTAACCTACGGGCCCCAAGCGGCCTCCCTTTTCACTATGCCAGTGGAGCAGGTAACTCAAGCCACCACTGGGCTCTTCTTCGGGACCATGCTCCCGCCAACGAGCTTCAACGTTCCTGTACCATCGCAAGAAGCTCCCAAGAAGTCGTTTTTCAGCGCTCCTGTGTTTATTTACGCCTTACTTTGCATTATACTGTATATAAGCACACACAAAAAAATTATGATAATAAAAGAGTAGAAAGTGAAAAATTATATTTAAAAGATAGGAATAGTTTAAGAAAAACAAGAAAGTTAGATATTTTCTTAAATGAAACTAGTAATAAGTGGTTATAAGCTGTTGTCCCAAAGGTTAGTAAGATGAAGGAAATTACTAATCTGAGGATAAAAATAAGCCTGAAAAATAGTTCCTATTCTGGAAGCCAAACATTTGAACGTTGAAACCCTACTATACGCACGTACACACATCTTGAAACTCGGGATAGTAGAGGATACCTTGAAATGCTCTTGTCTAGAAGCCAAAGTATGAAGAAAATAAAATTGGAGAATAAAAGATAAAATGGTGAAAAGAAAAATGTACACTGGTTTTGTTATCACCGAGGCAGCAATAAAAAAATATAGCGAGGGTGATTTATCACCTAGTGCCTTAGACCAACTGGTTTGGGAGCCACTGCTAAGCCTTAGGTGTTGCAAGACGAGGAAAAACACCTAATTAACAAGTACATGAGTAATCGATTGGTTAGTACCTCAAGAAGTATTAACGGTCGCATGAAGAATGTGTGAGCAAATTCCATCTAAATATCTATTAAAAAGTACTGAGGTAGATGGACAAGAGTATGATTGCTTGAATTGAATTCTCTGAGTGTAGGGATGTCCAGTTTACACACGTAGGGGTATATGATCAATGTTTGGAAGAAAGGTAGGAATGAAAACTAAAGGCGATGTTTTATTGAGGGATGATGTGAGTTCTAACATCTTTTCATGACTATTAAGATAGGGCTCATAGCAACTGAAAAGCTGGTAGAGTTGAAAACTCTTATTTTCAAGCTCTTTCTTTTATAGTTCTTATCTTTATATAACTTTCACCATCTCTCTTTTATTATACGATTTTGTGGGTGTAATCTGCTGAAAACCCTCAGGAGACAACACCCCTCCTACTAGGGATATACCACTGGCGCCGAGTAAGGAAGACCGGGGGCAACTCTCCTTCTGGACTGACTCCGCCGACTCCAACGGCGGAAATTGATGCTGCTGTTCCAACTGGAAACAGCTCTGAACCACTTAGGAAGGTCCGCAAGAACTCTCCGACCGCTGTGCTGAAAAGATCTCCTCCACCCATGGAGAGCGCTACAAAGGTGAAGACGGAAAAGCCCCTTCAACAGCTGTCCTCTAAAATCTACAAGGTCTGGCGTCAAGTCCAAGACTCGGTAATTGATCAAGATTATCCCCGCCGACAGAAAAAGGTGAAAGTTCAGCGGGAAGAGGACCATCCTATCAAGCCACAAAAGGCGATAGCTACTTAGGTGCCCGCTGCAACGGCTCCCTCAACCTCGACCGCCCACGAAAGAGGAGAAGGCTGGAGAAAATCCCTGGGTCTGCGACGAACTGCAAGACCACTGAACCCAAACACCCCAAGTCTGGGGGCATGATAGTACATACCGTCTATATGGCATCCGGAAAAGAGGATAGCCATGTCTTCACAGGTCATAGACCGCTTACGCGATCAGTGACTAAAGCTCAGGGGAAACAACAACAAAAGGTCCAAGAAATGCTGACAGCCATGGCCGCACTTACGGGACCGAAAGCAAGCCCGGAGACATCCTCGGAGCAGCGCCGTGAGCAAGAAACTGATGCCGAGTTTTTTTCAGAGAATCTTCGGAAAGAAGGACAAAGAGGTAGCGGAACAAGCTGCCAACATAAAACAAATTCAAGACGAGGAAAAGGTTTGCTAAAGCCATATCAATAGGAATGAAGCTACCACCCTCTGAAGAAAACACTCTCGGTGGAGTAGAGATGCATCCTAATTACTGCCTATATCATCAGAAGATCGCACATCCCACTAAAGACTGCGACTCCTTTAAGTTTTGGTGGCAAGGGTATGTCGCTCACAGGAAACACTTCAACAGGACAAAGCGTGAAGCTCGTAGACAGCGAAAAATACGACAGATGAGCATAAAAGAGTTGCCGGCAATTGTCATAGGAATGACCCGGGGGATCACGAATTCTCACTTTCGGGAGCGATTCCGACGAAAAAGTAGCCCTCGGCCCTCTCTTCAAGGAGTCCATCTCTGAAGGATTGAGGAGTTGCGAGAACATTCAGCTGTGCAATTGCACGATACTCGGAAAGAAACTCTGGCCAGAATCCTGACTTTCGGCCTAGCTTAACTACCTACAAACAACGAAGCGGACAAAAAGGATAAAGGAAAAGGAAAAACGGCCTTCGTCGCCAGCGCTCAACAACAATCAAGTGACCCTAGACCGGTTGTTCGCCAAAGCAACAAGCGGCAACCTCTATGAGAAGTTGAAACGACCTTACTCATTTCCCCGGGACGAAACAAAAAGGCTGTTCGAACTAGCAGTGCACAACAGGCTTATCACTCTACCGGAGCCGAAACACCAGCTACAACTGAATGATGTCAACAATCCTGATTACTGCCCTTACCACCAAGTATTGGGCCATCCGATCGAAGATTGCTTCGTCTTCAAAAACTGGGTTGAAGACCAGTACCAACAAGGCGAACTCGCGCTGTCCGAAAACTGGAAGGTGAGCCCGCCACAACCACATGCTCCGAAAAAGATGGATATGCCGGGGGCATCATGCTCATTCATAGAGAAAGCCCCACGGACCGAAACGTCCTTAAACTAATGGCGGACTACTACGTCCTAAAACTGGATAACGGACCACTACGTCCTAAAACTGGATAACGGATCGAAACGTCCTTAAACTAATGGCGGACCACTACGTCCTAAAACTGGATAACGGACCGAAACGTTCTTAAACTAATGGCGGACCACTACGTCCTAAAACTGGATAATGGACTACTACGTCCTTAAACTGGATAACGGACCGAAACGTCCTTAAACTAATAGCGGACCGAAACGTCCTTAAACTAATGGCGGTCCACTACGTCCTAAAACTGGATAACGGACCGAAACGTCCTTAAACTAATGGCGGACCACTACGTCCTAAAATTGGATAACGAACCACTACGTCCTAAAACTGGATAACGGACCGAAACGTCCTGAAACTAATGGCGGACCACTACGTCCTAAAACTGGATAACGGACCGAAACGTCCTTAAACTAATGGCGAACCACTACGTCCTAAAACTGGATAACGGACCACTACGTCCTAAAACTGGATAACGGACCGAAACGTCCTTAAACTAACGGCGGACCGAAACGTCCTTAAACTAACGACGGACCGAAACGTCCTTAAACTAATGACGGACCGAAACGTCCTTAAACTGCTACCGCAGCATCCTTAGGCTGACGAGATGAATAAAAAAAAAGGAAATAAAAAATAATAATAATAATAAATGGTATGTCCATAAGCAAAATGGGCACGGATGAAAATCCGAAAGGGCTCCGTGAGTAAAAACAGCGGGGCTACCGGCGAGTGTTCGTGAAAACCTGAAAGGGCGCGACCTCGTAAAAAAAAAGAGAAAGAAGAGAATAAAAAGAATTTAAAAAAATGGTATGTCCATAAGCAGAATGGGCACGGATGAAAACCCGAAAGGGCTCCGTGAGTAAAAACAGCAGGACTACCGGCGAGTGTTTGTGAAAACCTGAAAGGGCGCAATCTCGTTAAAGGACACTTACAGGGTCCTCTTGACCTTATAAGGAGAAACCACCCGCGTGAGATCCTTACGACTCACAAGGGAGCAACACACTTAGGGATCCCCACGATTCCTAAGGAGAAGATACACTTGCGAGATCCTCACGACTCGTAAGGAGAACTCTCTTATGGGACCCTCACGGCTCATAAGATTTGAAAGTCTTAAGTTACAGAGACCTAAACCTGCGCTTAAGCAACCTCCACAACCTTCGATATTGCCCTACAAGTGGCTCAATACTGACCCTTGTATACAATCCACGGGCACGAATAAACATTTCCCTAACGAAGTCCCACCCGTGACTAGGGATATGACCGCATGATGAATTACCCTTATAAGTCCTCTCGGCTTACAAGGAGAAAACCCTCTTGTAGGATCCTTACGACTTACAGAGGAACATACACTTAGGAATCCTCATGATTCTCAAGAAGAAAATACACCTACAAGATCCTCACGACTTGTAGGGAGAAATACCTTTGTGAGACCCTTACGGCTCATGAAGTTAAAAGCCTTAGTCGACAGGACCTTAACCCTGTTCGCTAAGCCACCTTTTTTCAACATCGACAGAGGCAAATGATGATTCGCTCATGGCAATATCCCAGTTGTAGCGGTGCTGATACCGAAATCGGTGTTTAATTTCAGGTTTACGGCGAAAAGCCAGTAGGCTGCGTATGCATACGAAATAGCCGAAATGATGGGGCAACTTGCAATAAAAAAAAGAGCAGCAAGTAAAAACGTATGCGCACAAAATAGCCGAAATGATTGGGCAACTCGCAATAAAAAGCAACGAGTAAAAATAAAAATAAACAGCCGAAATGATTGGGCACCACGAAAAATAGCCTAAATGATTGGGCAATCGCGACTTTCGTGATGTAAAAAGCTGAAATGATAGAGCATTGCAGAAAGAAATAAAAAAAATGAAAGAATGAAACTTTTGCCCTGCAGGTAAGTCCATAGTGACCCCTGTATACAATCCATGGGCATAAACAAAAAAAAGGGGAAAGGGGACTACGTTTCCCCACCAGGCTGCGTCAAAGGGAAGTCAGATCTCGACGACCACATCTACAGCCTGGAGACCAACAGCGACGTTCCTCCTCATTCCAGCAGGACACGGACGTGACATCACCAATCGAAGCCACGACAAAGTCCCCAGTTCTAAGACTCTACGGTTCACAGACAACCTAGAGTCAGCCAATGACCTCCGTCGCGGAAACAAGTCAGCCAACGACCTCCGTCGCGGAAACAAGTCAGCAAATGACCTCCGTCGCGGAAACAAGTCAACCAACGACCTCCGTCTCGGAAACAAGTCAGCAAATGACCTCCGTCGCGGAAACAAGTCAACCAACGACCTCCGTCTCGGAAACAAGTCAGCCAATGACCTCCGTCTCGAAAACAAGTCAGCCAACGACCTCCGTCTCGGAAACAAGTCAGCAAATGACCTCCGTCGTGGAAACAAGTCAACCAACGACCTCCGTCTCGGAAACAAGTCAGCAAATGACCTCCGTCGCGGAAACAAGTCAGCCAACGACCTCCGTCTCGGAAACAAGTCAGCCAAGGACCTCCGTCTCGGAAACAAGTCGGCCAACGACCTCCGTCTCGGAAACAAGTCAGCAAATGACCTCTGTCGCGGAAACAAGTCGGCCAACGACCTCCGTCTCGGAAACAAGTCAGCAAATGACCTTCATCTCGGAAACAAGTCAACCAACGACCTCCGTCTCGGAAACAAGTCAGCAAATGACCTCCGTCGCGGAAACAAGTCAACCAACGACCTCCGTCTCGGAAACAAGTCAGCCAATGACCTCCGTCTCGGAAACAAGTCGGCCAACGACCTCCGTCTCGGAAACAAGTCAGCAAATCACCTCCGTCGCGGAAACAAGTCGGCCAACGACCTCTGTCTCGGAAACAAGTCAGCAAATGACCTCCGTCGCGGAAACAAGTCAGCCAATGACCTCCGTCTCGGAAACAAGTCGGCCAACGACCTCCATCTCGGAAACAAGTCAGCCAATGACCTCCGTCTCGGAAACAAGTCAGCCAATGACCTCCGTCTCGGAAACAAATCAGCAAATGACCTCCGTCGCGGAAACAAGTCAACCAACGACCTCCGTCTCGGAAACAAGTCGGCCAACGACCTCCGTCTCGGAAACAAGTCGGCCAACGACCTCCGTCTCGGAAACAAGTCGGCAAATGACCTCCGTCTCGGAAACAAGTCAGCCAATGACCTCCGTCTCGGAAACAAGTCAGCCAATGACCTCCGTCGCGGAAACAAGTCAGCCAACGACCTCCCCGTCGGAGCAATACTTCGACTCGGAAACAAGTCAACTCACCAACCACTTACGAGTCCTCTCGACTTGTAAGGGAGAAAATTCTCTTATAAGATCCTTACGACTTATAAGAGAAAACACACTTAGGAATCCTCACGATTCCTAAGGAGAAAAGCCACCTACGAGATCCTCTCGATCCGTAGGGAGAAAAATCTCTATGAGACCCTCACGGCTCATAGAGTTGAAAAGTCTTAGGCGGCAGATCTGAACCTGCGGCCTAAGCCATCGCTATCTCGTGAAGAAACCAAAATGCTCGCTCTCTTATCTGTCAACCATGTTCACTAAGGTAACATGCGGATAATAAAAGAAAGAAGAAAGCGACAGAAAGAACATCTGATTGGCGTTGGATTAAGCATTCGAGACACACTCATTCACGCATGTGCAAAAGACTCAGAACGGGGAATAAGACAAGCTGAAATAAAAATGTTCATTCATATTCCAAAAGGGTTCTTACAATCATGAAGAAATAAATAACAAAATTATTAAAGTGTCTACAATGGTATAACCTCAGACCCAGGACATGGGTTGAGAAACTCGAAGGTAACCCTATCTAAGACTTTCCAAGCCTCGCGGACCATCCTAGTGTGCTTTCTTTCGCGAGCACAAGCGTCGGGGTCCCCCCTGATGTCTTCCTCCCTCCAATAAGCAGCGAGTATGGCGGACTGTTGGAAAGCCTGGTGCAGGAGATCGACAAGATTGTCTCGCCGTCTCTTCGAGATTAGGTGCATCAGATACACCGAGTGCACCTTATCCTCAGCAGCATCCAACGCCCCAAGCGGCACACCGGAACAGAATAAGGGAAGTGCTTCCCAAATGGCTCCCACGATAAGCTTCAGGAGTGAGGAGCGTCGAGGAAGCAGTTGACCATTGTACGCGTCGAAGCGACTCATGATCTCGGCACACTCGGCGTTGGTAAATTCCCGGTTCTGAGAACGACCGAGTCGGCGGATGTCTCCGTAAGAGATGATTTCATCAAGATCGTACATGTAGGCGTCCATTGTTTCTGTGAAAGAGAATCAACAAAATTATCAGAAAGACTGATTAAGCAAAGCGATATACTGCACCGAGGAATAAAATGCCATCTTTAAACTCCAAGATCAATGAAAAACTCCTAAGAGTTCTTTTATATGATTTGGAAGGAGCAAAGCTCCATTAATGAAATGAGAAAATACAAGGAAAATCTTTTAGAGAGCAAAGCTCTATTAATGGAACCCTAATAGGGTTCTCCTTAGTTCTTCTTAGACCCCTTTAGAGCAAAGCTCTGCTAAGTGAAACCCTAAATAGGTTTTCTTTAGATCAGGGATCTATTGAGAGCAATGCACTTAAAATTAATTTAACTTAATCCAAATTAATTTTTACCTAAAATTTTTCTAGAGTCTAAACTCTTAAAAACGCTTGAACAAAAAGAGCAGGGCTCTGGGCGAAATTCTTATGAAGAGATGAAAATCATCTAAGGGACCAAAGGTCCTATTTATAGGCAATAAGTGTCGTTTCAATTTCCCAACGGTTGGGATTCTGACCACCGCTGCGCTCACGTTTGGGGCCACGTAAGCGCAACGGTGGGGGGGCATTTGTTTACCCCAATCAGAGCAAAGCTCTGTTCAAATTCCAAGGCGGGAAATGGAGCAACGCTTCTGATTCCCCCAATCAGAGCAAAACTCTGTTTTGGAAATTGAAATGAAAATTAAAATAAAAATAAATGAAGCAACGCTTCAGATCATCTGCGCTCTGCGCTGCGCGACACGTGGCAGCGCAGTTGCGCTAGTGCAGTTGCGCTGCGCGCCACGTGGCAGCACAGTTGCGCTGCGCTATGCGCTGCGCGACACGTGGCAGCGCAGTTGCGCTGCGCGATGCGCTGTGCGACACGTGTCAAGCGCTGGTGCATCTGCGCCAAACAGAATTAAAATTCAGTAAGATCTTTCTGTTCTTGTTAAAACAAGAAGATTGTCTTCTGTAAAACAGAAACCGTTGGATCAAAGATCCAACGGTGGGGAAAATTCCCCAAATCACTCAGAGAAAGATCTCTTTAACAAACTTAACAAATTTATGGGCACTATATAAAGACCCCTAGACCCCAACTCAAAACATCAAAAAAACATCAAGAATCATCAACATTGTGAGAGATCGAGAACTTCAAAACAGAGAGAACTCTGAAGAAAATTCAAGAAAAAGGTAAAAACCTTTATAAAATAGAAGAATTTCTTCTAATAGATCATTGATCTAAGAACAAGATCAATGATCTTCAATAAAAAAAACAAATAATAATAGTGCCTTGCACTTTTTATGAACCACTGGTTCTCTGAAAACAAAAAAAACAAGAAAAACTTGTTTTCTTTGATCTAAATTAGATCAAGAAATTAAACAGTGCGTTGCACTTGTAAAACTGCACTGTTGCGCTCTTGGGTTGGCGCAAGCCACCAGAGAGCGCCACGTGTCAGCACCTGAACTACTTGCGCTATGCGCTTTTAAGATAGAGTCTTGCTCTCTGAAATTAGCGCAACTTACCTGAGTGCGCCACGTGTCAGCAGCGCAAGCGCAGCGCACTGCGCTTGCGTGACATGTGTCATCACCACAAGCGCTTGCGCTCAGTGATAGGCGCAAAGCGCCTGACAAATGCAAAGTATTGTTTACTAAAGGGCCAGGCCCAAATCAAAATGGCCTAGTAGGCCAAAATAAATTGCAATGCAATAAAAGGGCAGAGCCCAAATAAAATTGATGCTCTGCATCATTTATAAAAGGGCAGAGCCCAAACAAAATAAAATGCAGAGCCCAGACAGAATTGATGTTCTGCCTCATTTATAAATGGGCAGAGCCCAAACAAAATAAAAAATGCAATTCATTATTTAAAAAGGGGCAAAGCCCTAGCACAGGCCTATTAGGCCAAAAACAAATAAAAGCGTTGAACATTTTTTTCAACTGGACTTAGCCCAATCATGGCCGTAAGTCCTCAAATTAAATTGACTGAGCAAGACTGCTCTCCTAAATCAATTTACATCCGGTTCAAGGGTACATCTCTGAACTCCTCTGGCCCCTATCGTTGTAATCCTTCAACGACGTCAGAGAGGTGACGGGTCCCAACAACCACACATCTATACGGACTGCGGGGTCCTTAAACTCGTGGACCGAAACGTCCCTAAACTAATATTCGTCCCGAAATGGGAATGTTGGACCGAAATGTCCTTAAACTAATGCTCGTCCCTAAATGGAAATGATGGACCCCTACGTCCCTAAACTGGAACATGGACCCCTACGTCCCTAAACTGGAACATGGACCACCATGTCCCTAAACTGGAAATCGACCGCAACGTCATTAAACTAAACAGTAGAGCCAATTGCTCTCTTGTCGGATCTAAACGACCCAGTTTAAGTTGATCTTAGTCTCAATATGGCTAATGTATCCTTAAACTAAAACACCAAACCCAAATCTAAGTAAATACGGATTTGGACTAATCCACGTCCTACGGGCGACGGCATAACTTAGTCTCCGTAAACAATCCACGGGCAACCACAAACAAAACAAACACATACGACACGAAGTGAACATCTGGAGAAGGAGAAAGTGGTTACCGCGATGCGGTAGCGTAATTAACTGCAGGGGCTTGCGCCTGCAGGGAAGAGCGTCCCCACAATCAAAAACCCCTCACCATGAGGGGGAATCTGACGAAGTTTGCTACATCGGACGCATCCTTCTAAACCTCCGATACACAAGGCCATAAATCAACTTGGCATATTCGAAGAGGTGGACGGATAGTCCCTAATAGCATCTGTCCCGAATCTCAGGCAAGACGAGCCTACGCGGTCGCGTCTCTGTATTCGGAGGGGAACAGGGAGTAGTTGTTTTCTGCCCCCAGGAGAACTCGACTCAAATAGTAGAGGGCTCTCTCTTTCCCTTGGTCATTCTCCTGTGCCCATAACGCGCCTAAAGAACCTTCAAGGGCTGTTGTGTACAGGATGAGGGGCTTTCCTTTGACCGGCATGGTCAGTACCGGCGGGTTCTGTAGATATTGTTTGATTTCGTCCAGTGCGCTCTGGAATTTTCGATCCCAAGCGAACGAAGTCCCTTTTTTCATTAGATGACTGTATGGGCGGCATTTACCTGAGAGGTTAGCTATGAGCCGCCGGATATACGCGAGCTTTCCTTGGAGAGACCGCAGCTGCTTGAGAGTTCCTGGCGAAGGCATTTCCATAATCGCCTTGATCTTCGACGGGTCTATTTCGATGCCCCGGTGTCGTACGATGAATCCTAGGAAGTTGCCTGAGGAAACTTCAAATGTGCACCTCAGAGGGTTCATCTTAAGGTTGTACTTCCGAAGACGTTGGAACACTATTTTCAAATGCTCCCAGTGTTCCTCGTATGATTTGCTTTTCACCACGAGGTCGTCAATATAACATTCAACAATCTCATGTACGAGGTCATCGAAAATCTTTGTCATGGCCCTCTGGTAGGTGGCACCAGTATTCTTCAGACCGAATGGCATCACTTTGTAGCAGAATATGCCCAGCGGAGTCCGGAAAGCAGTGTGCTTTTGGTCTTCGGGATGCATCTTGATTTGGTTGTACCCTGAGGATCCGTCCATGAAGGAGAAGACTTCATAGGTGGATGTGTTATCGCTCATCAACTCGGTAACAGGCACTGGAAAGTCATCTTTCAGACAAGCTTTGATGAGATCCCAAAAATCTACGCAGATGCGTATTGTCCCATTTTTTCATTACCGGAACGATATTGGTGATCCAGTCAGGGTATTGAACTTCTTAGATGAAGCCGGAGTCGATTAGCTTCTTGAATTCGGCGTTGATACTCATCTCAAGCTCGAGCCGCATTCTTCTTGGCGCCTGTTTGACTTGCTTGACGTCCAGCGATATCGCCAGTTTATGTACAGCTATCTATGGATCTAATCCTGGCATCTCGGAATATTTCCATGCGAAACAGTCTTTATACTACATATGCACATCCTTTAATGTGGCTACCTGTTTCTCAGACAGCAGCTCACTGACGAACGTTGGTCTCGGCTCGTTTGCCGTCCCCAAGTCGATTTTTCTCAGGTTGTCTGCTGTGGTGTGTATTCCATCTTCCAGCTCTTTTGGCGCCAGTGGAAATTCTGAAATCAAATCGTTATCATCTTCATTTGCGAAGCATTAGGAAAGGTCGTCCATATTCTCGTTCCCTCCTTCCTTTGAGAATGTTATCATATGGCAGGTACGAGCTCTTTTCCAAGCTCGATGTTGATCTAGACTTTCCCTCGCAGTGTAGGTTGCTCTCGGCTCATGCTTTCGTGGTGGGGCTACCCTCCAACTATCGGATAGAGCAAACTTGCCTTGCTGATACTGATCTTCAACCCAGTCTTTGAAGGTGAAGCAGTCTTCAAGAGGATGTCCCACTACTCGGGGGTAGGGGCAATAATCCGGGTGATGGCCCTCGTCTATTTGTTCGGGGCGCTGAAACTCCGGGAGCACCATCATTTGATGTTTTATGACAAGGTCGAAGATTTTCCTTGTCTTGTCTTGAGGTAAAGAGTACTCCCGACCCATTTTTTCTATAAAAGACGAATTCCAGCTGACTTTTCCTCGATCACGCGACTTCTCAGATCCGCCTCGTTGTTTTCGAACGTCGTCCCCGTTCTTGATCTTATCATTGCTTCCGCGTCGGGCTTTCTTTTTGCCACGAGAGCGCACAGCGGGTTGGGGTGAAAGGGATCGTCATCCTCCGTAGCCAGCTGAATGATACGTTGCGTCCTGGCTTTTTCGTAAATGGGCATTTCGCGGCTGTGGTCATCCCGAACCCTTTGACCTGCTTCTCTTATTATCTTGTCAATATGCTCTTCGAATGACGGACTTGATATTCGTACGGCGGGATCTCGTTCTGGTTCGACATAAATGTTGTCCGGAAGTGTATTCGCTTCTCCACCGGAGTTATTTATAACATGACAGCCATGGAATCGCTCCTGTTTCTTGGACTGAACGTATCCAAGACCAGTCGTCTCCATTCTCCCGTTGGGCATCTTTTGCTGAGTCCCGGGAACCTCCCAAATCTTGTTATAGAACTGGGCTTGTCGAGCAGTCTGTCTGAAGGTCACGCCTTGGCGTCTCAGTAGCCTTTTCAATCCCTTCGTAGTATCTGGGCAGACGGATTGGTTGGAGCCTGTCGAGCGTAGGTTCGGCACCGTGCCATACTTCTTTCTTCACTTTAGTCTCCGTGGATTTGTAGAAAAGGATCGCCTTCTTACTTCTTTGGCGATGAGCGACGTAGAAGATCTGCAGCTCTTGCACGCTATACGTACCAAGTGCATCAAGTTTTTTGTAATGCCACTGCGGGACCAGGGTAATCTGTAAACTCTGGTCAGCTCCAGCAAAGTTCTGTATTGGCGGGCGGACGGAGAACGCTGTGTTGGCCTCATCTTCAGAGTCACTGCCAAAGACCAAGATAGGAGTGGATGGTTCTGGCCTGTTGCCTTGGGGTTGTCCCAAGTAGACCATATCTTCATCCTCTTTGGTATCGCTCCCGAATACCAGGATAGTAGCGATGGCTTTTTGTTTATTCTCCGGTTTGCGACATCTTTCCATGTCCTCGAATTCTGGTAAGAAGTATTTAGCGTCTTCATATTTGCGGACTTCATTTACGGAGAATGGGTTCAGCTCCCCTATAACTGTGTACTCGAGGCCATACTTGAAGTACTTCATACACTGATGTTGTGTAAAAGGGATGATGTTGTATTCATGTAACCAAGGCCTGCCGAGCAAAGCATTGTAGCAAGTTTGGACGTCAATAACATGGAACTTGATGTCAGTGACGAGCAGCCCGAAGCGTAATGTCAGTATTACAGAGCCGAGCGTTTGTGATGATTGGGAGTCAAAACCGGAGATAGTAATTTTGCCCCGCGCCAAGTGTTGAACGTTCATGCAGATCATCTTCAACACTCTCACATTGAGAAGGTTGACGAAGGACCCGTTGTCGACCAGGATCTTTCCTATCTTCATATCGTGACAGTACCCGGTTACATACAGCGGACGATTGTGCTCGCACGTTTCGAGAAGGAGGTTTTCTTCGCTAAAGGTGATGTCAGCCATGTGGACTTCTTCCAGCTCGTCCTTCATCTTTTCTTTTGCCTAGAAGGCTTGGAACTGATCGGGCTCTTGTAACGCCTTGATCAGGGAATCTCGTGCCTCATTAGACGGGAGAAGGGCATCCAAAATGCTCAATTGCGAGGGTATCTTTCTCAGATGTTCCAGGACGTTGTAATCCACCTTGTTCTTCTTTAGCGGGTCTTTGTCTGTGAGCTCTTCGATAACTCTATCATCGAGAGTAATCTCCTCAGGGACTTTTTCCTTTCCCTTGTCCCTTTTGCCCGAACCTTTGTTTGAAGGTCCGAGATTCTTTTCAGGCAACGTACGGTTATGCAGCTGAATGTTCTCACAGTTCCTCATCTTTTCTTCTTTTCTAGAGGCGGATTCTTTGAAGAGAGGGCCGAGGGTCATTTCCTTGTCCGAATCGCTCCCGAAGGTAAGAGCTTGAGGTTTTGCTCTTGTCGGGATAGCATCAACCATATGACAGTTACCGTCTATTCCTTCACGCTCGTCTTTCGTGCTTCTCTGTTCCCGACGGGCTTTGCGCTTTACTCGCTTGAAGTGTTGTCGGTGGGCAACGTATCCCTGCCACCATTTCTTGAAGGCATTGCACTCTTCAGTAGGGTGTGTGACCCTCCGATGATACAAGCAGTATTTCGAATGGACATCCGGTTCTTCGGGGCACGTATTCCTGAAAGTATTTTCTTTGTAAGGTGGTAGCTTCATTCCTATTAACAGAGCTTTGGCGAACTGCTTCCTTATTTTGATCCTGCTCCTGCGGGTGGCAAGGGCACTTTGATCTAGTTGAGGCACTTTATGGCTCATCACCGGAGCTCTTTTGGCCTGACACCGGCGTTTGGCCTTTTCGTAAATAGATGCTTCACGTTCTCGATCAGCTTTGCTCTTTTGAAGAGCTTCGTTCAGCAGCTTATCGATGAGGTCATCTGACGATTCCATGGGTTCTGGTTCCGGATCTGCCCCCAGTTTCCCTACGTCAGGAGCTTTGTTGCCATTTATCGATGAGTGAGAGATCATGTGGCAACTCTCTATATAATCCTCGGATTCTTCCGAAGAATCATCTCCTTCATCAATGTCACTGTTTCCTTCCTCAAGAACATGTTTGAAGAACTCTTCCAATGTGACTGGGGTCCGCGCTTTTTGGTTGTATTCCTCCAGCGTGTCGATGTATTTTTGCAGACTCGTATGATTGCCGTCGAGCTGCATGGGCTTCTTGACCTTCTTCTTTTTCTTTAAAGATTTCTGAGGCTTGGCCTGGAGGTTTTGCCCATCGTCACCAACTTTCAACGTTGGATGCGGCTTCAGCATTCCATCAATGATCGCAGGCTCCAGCGGGCTCATCCACCTAATCGCCGGACATGCTTGAATATATTTTAGTATTCTTTTAGTTTTAGCTAAAAGGACCGCTTCCCATGGAGTTTCTTCTATAAATGAGCACGATGCCCCCGGCGTATCTACCTTTTTAGGAGCGTGCTGCTGCGGCGGGTTTACCTTCCACTTTTTGGACAACGCGAACTTACCCTGCTGGTACTCATCTTCGATCCAGTTTTTAAAGACGTATCAATCTTCAATTGGGTGGCCCACTATTCGGTGGTAGGGACAGTAATTGAGATTATTGACGTCGCCCGATTGCAGCGAGCGTCTCGAATCCGGCAAAGTGATGAGCCTGTTGCGCACCGCTAGTTTGAATAGTCTCCTTGTTTTGTCCCAGGGAAACGAGTAAGGACGTCTCAACTTCTCTTCGAGGGCTCGCGGTCTGGTATTTTGGCGAATAACCGGTTTCGGGTCACTCGGTTGTTGTTGAACATTGGCGACGAAGGTCGCTTTCCCTTTGTCTTTTTCATTCCGAAGATCTGTCTTTGAAGAGGACGGCCTATGGCCCATCTGGTCCATTTGGGCCAGTTTGTCAATCAAGGCCTGGAAGGTGGTCGGCTTGAAGAACATCATAAACTGGGATATAGTTGCCCGAGGATCAAGGGTCCCCACGAACAAGCCCACAGCAGGAGCTTCTTCTATGCGCTGTTCACACTTTGACCATAGGTTACGCCACCGAATTGCGTACTGAACCCAGGTTTCTCCCGGTTTCACCTTGGCATTGATTAATGTCGTGATCGGGGTGCGCTCGCTTGCGCTTGCGAACCGCTGTGTAAACAGTAGCTCCATTTCTGCAAATGTCTTGACAGAATCATTTGGGAGGTCGGAGTAGCATTCAAATGCTGTCTCCAACAAGCTGCCGACAAATTGGCGAAGCAATAGTTTGTCATCGCCTTTAGTATTACCGCATAAAGCTCTGAATTGAGTAACGTGTTGGTGCGGATTTCCCGTCCCCTTATACACATGGAATTTGGGGATCATATATCCTGACGGGTACTTAATTTGGTCGTACTAGCCTGGATAAGGTCGTCTAGTTCTGACGACCTGGCCTACCGCTTCGTTCGCTTGATGAGCTCGTAATTGTTGATCTATGTAGTCATCAAGGGTAGCTTTGGAGATCATCTCCTCCCTGGCTACTGATAGAGCTGGAGGAGGGTTCGATGACTCCCCTCTGTCGTCTTCAATTATTATTGGAGGGTCTTCAGCTGGAGGATCAGCCATGAAAGGCTCCTTCTCAAGGCCTAAAGGTTTGATCTCAGTAGCGAGAATAAGGGAGCGTACATCCTCATCATTTCACAGTCATGCTGATGATGGTGAGCCGGCTGCGGTGCTTAACTCCATCGAAAAGATGTATAGGGATTTCCTTTGGGGTGACACTGCTGAGCATAGGAGACTGCACCTAGTCTCGTGGGAGAAGAGCTGGCTGGTCATCATCCCAACCATGTCTTAGAACAGAAGCACCATTTGTTTTATATTAGCTGCTTGTTCCGCGGCCTCTTTATCCTTTCTCTCTAACACCCTCTGCAGGAACTCGGTGTCAGTCGCTTGTTCCTGGCGCTGCTTAAACGATACTTCCGGGCTTTCTTTCTGCCCAGTGAGTGAGGCCATCTTTGTCAGCATTTTCTGGAGCTTCTGTTGTTGCTCCTGAGCTTTCGTCACAGACCGTGTGAGTGGTCGATGACTCACGGAAGCACGACTATCCTCTTTTCCGGATGCCATGTAGACGGTATACACAACCATGCCCCCAGAGTTGGGGCGTTTGGGTCCACTGCCTTTGATATTTGCCGCCGGTAGTGGGAGATTCTCAGGCCTTCTCTTTTTGTAGGAAGTCGAGGTCAAGGGGGCCGTTGCGGCACGCACCCATGTAGATGATACATTTTGCACTATGGCGGCTGGATGGTCCTCTTCTTGCCGAGCCTTCGTCTTCTTCAGTCGACGAGAGTAATCTTTGTCAATTACAGAGTCCTGGAATTTCCGCCAAACTCTGTGGATCTTGGAGGACAACCGCTGAGGAGGCTGTTTCGGCTTCACCTGTGTTCTGTTTTCAGCGGGTGGAGGAGACCTTTTTAGTGCGGCAATTGGAGAGTTTTTGCGCACCCTCTTGAGCGGCTCAAAGCTGTTCCCAGTTGGAACAGCAGCGTCAATTTCCACCGCTGGAGCTGGTGGGGTAAGTCCAGAGAGGGAACTGCCCCCGGCTTTCCTCACTTGGCGCCAGTGGCGACATCGAGCATGTCGTGCGTCCGGGATCACCTCTGTTGTCGGGGTAGCTTCCTCATGCCCCTGATCTGATGAGAAGTTGTTGTCGGTGTCAGGCTGTCGAAGACAGACGTCCGCTGAAAGGGAATAGTAAATCTTGCAAAGGCCGACTTTTGGGCAGGGGAAGCAGCCTTGGTGACTTCACCTGAAGCGGGAGTTGGAACGGACAGTCTCGTGAAGACCGATCCTTTAAAGGGATAAGCCGCTTTGACGACTTCGTCCACCGGAGCTGGAATGGCTATCTACTTCGGGATAACCCATTCAAGTATTGCGGGCCTCTTTGCAGTTCCACTGGAACTTTAGCCCAGTCTGTTAAAAACTGAGGCGTTGGAATTGGACAACCCGTTGAGAGGGGCCGTGACTGTTGCAAGCCGATCGAAGACCGACTTCTACGGAGCTTCCTGTGATGGCATCGGGACGCTGAAGCTTGTTGGCGGGGTCATGGTCCCGAAGAACAACCCAGTGGTGGCCTATGTCACCTGTTCCACCGGCATTGCAAAGATGGAGGCCGCTTGGGGCCCGTAAGTTACTCCTCCAGTTGGGACAAAGCAAGAGTTACTATTGCAATTGGTGCAGTTGGAAGCCATCGACGTCATCTTCTCTTCTGCATGGAGCAAGACACCAAATCTTAGTATCTCGAATCCAGGGGTACCATATTAAAACGCGATCCATCCGCGAACACGAAACACGAAGTGTGGAGTGGAAAGAAGAAAAGATCCCACCGGGCGTGCCAGAATCTGTTTACCGCTGAAAGACGCGACCGGGACGTTAGAACGTCTGGCCTGAATTTTGGGGGCAGATGCTATTTGGTTTTATCCGTCCACCTCTCCGAAGATGCCAAGCTGATTTATGGCACCGTGTTTCGGAGGTCTGGACGGATGCGGCCGTTGTAGCAGACTTCGTCAGATTGCCCCTCGTTGTGAGGGGTTTTTGATTGCGGAGACGCTCTTCCCTGCAGGCGAACCCCCTACGGTTAATTACGTTACCACATTACGGTAACCACTTTCTCCTACTCCAGAAAGTCACTTCGTGTCGTGTATGTTTGTTTTATTTTTAGTTGCCCGTGGATTTTATACGGAGACTAATTTGGGTTGTCGCCCGTGGGGCGTGGATTAGTCCAAATCCGTATTTTCTTAGATTTGGGTTTGGTTTGATTTAAGGATCGTTAACCTTGTTTGAGATTAAGATTAACTTAAATATTTGTTAAGGATACGTTAATCCGATATTGGACTAAGATCTACTTAACGGAGGTTCGGGATCATTTTTGATCCAACGAAAGAACATTTGGGCTCTATCGTTTTAGTTTAAGGACGTTATGGTCCATAGCTAGTTTAAGAACATTACGGTCCAAGGGCTAGTTTAAGGACATTACGGTCCAAGGAATTGTTGATTGTTGAGACGCGCCACCTCTCTGAAGACGTTGAAGAATTACAACGACATGTATCAGAGGTGTGGGAAGATGTACCCTTGAACCAATGTCGGTTGGGAGATCTGTAGTTGAGTTTGGGACTAAGACCAATTTTAGAAAATTTGTGAACACATGGGCTCGGTTGATCTGAATTAGGGACTTTTGGTCAACTTAGATTCAGCCCACTTAATTTTGAATAAAGTGTTAGACACTTGTTTGGACTCGGTCCCTTTTATGTGCAACAATGCTGAGCATTGATATGGACTCTGGCGTTCATCCTATTTCTTTGTTTTTTATGGAGTGTTAAACACTTTTTGTGGCATTGGGCTCTATGGGCAGAGCGCTTTAGGTTAAACAGAGCCCACGTGAGGGGCACTTGGGGCGATCGACGCTATGTGCCAACCACTAAATACAAAGCGCTCTCTATTTTATTAGCGTCCACGTGAGGGGCACGTGGGGCGCTTGGCGCTGGGCGCCGACCACTGAGTGCTAGGCACTCTTTATTAAGCAGCGCCCATGTGAAGGACATGTGAGACGCTCAGCGCTGGGCGCCAACCACTAAGTGCTAGGCATTCTTTATTAAGCAACGCCCACGTGAGGGACACGTGAGGCGCTCGGCGCTGTTTCCTTCTTTGTGCATTTTTCTGAAGAGTTCAATTCTTTGTTCTCCTCTGGATATTCAATCCCCAAGAACAAATTCATCCCCACGAGAATTAAATTCTCATTTTTGGGAGGCTTGTCTCATGGATCTCACATCCAGGGAAAGAACTATGTTCTTTTATAAGGGTTAAACCCTTGGTTATGCAGATGAGATGCTATGATCTCTATTTACCTTGAAGAAAGTTCTTCTTTTTTCGCTCTTAAAGCTCTTTTTGTTTTCTCTTCTTTTTGAACTTGAAGTTTATGGGTGGGGTTTCTCTCTGCAAGACTTGAAGTCTTGGGGTCTTTATATAGTGGAGGCACATTTGTTGATTCAGTTAAGGAAATCTCTTATTAAGAGATTTCTTAATTAGTTTGGGGATTTTATCCACCGTTGGATTTTTGATCCAAGGACTTCTGTTTTACAGAAGATATTTTTCTTGTTTTTAACAAGATTGGGAAAATATTTTCCCATACAGAGCTTATTCTATATCTTGTTGATTTTTAATCACCATTGGATCTTTGATCCAACGGTAATCCTTCTTGTTTAGAAAGATTGGGAAGATATTTTCCCTTACAGAGCTTATTCTGTTATTTGGTGATTTTTAATCACCATTGGATTTTTTATCCAACGGTGTTCTGATTTACAGAACACAATCTTTCTTGTTTAGAAAGATTGGGAAAATATTTTCCCATACAGAGCTTATTCTGTATATTGGTGATTTTTAATCACCATTGGATCTTTAATACAACGGTGCTTTGATTTACAGAGCACAATCATTCTTGTTTAGAAATATTTGAGGAGTATTTCCTTAATCAGAATTTAATTCTGTGCTCTGATGATTTATCATCTTCGTTGGAACTTTAATTCAACGATGAAGAACTTTTAGTTCTAGCGCCAGCACCCTCGTATGGGGCACGTGAGGCGCTGCCTCAGAGTTTTTAACACTTGGCGCTGGTGTCCTCGTGCAAGGCACGTGAGGCGCTGCCTCAAAGTTTTTTTAACTCTTGGCGCTTGTTTCCCCCAATCAGAGAGCAAATCTCTATTTAAAATTTCAAAATTTGAAATTTAAACTGAGGCAGCGCCTCACGTGCAAAGCACAAGAGTGCTAGCGCCGAGAGCGCCAGCGCTAAGAGTCAAAGACACTGAGGAAGTGCCTTACGTGCAAAGCACGAGAGCGCTAGCGCCAAGTGCGTCAACGCTAAGAGTTAAAGACTCTGAGGCAACGCCTCACGTGTAAAGCACGAGAGCGCTCGCGCCAAGAGCGACAGCGCTAAGAGTCAAAAACTTTGAGACAGCGCCTCACGTGTAAAGCACGAGAGCGCTGCGCCAAGTGCGCCAGCACTAAGAGTCAAAGTCTATGAGGCAGCGCCTCAAGTGTAAAGCACGAAAGCGCCAAGCGCTAGAGCTAAATGTTCTCCACCATTGGATAAAAGATCCAACTGAGATGAATGAATCATCAAATTACATAATCAAATTCTGTTGAGGAAATACTCCTCAAATCTTTCCAAACAAGAAAGATTGTGCTCTGTAAATCAGAGCACCGTTGGATCAAAGATCCAATGGTGATTAAAATTTGCCAAGATACAGAATAAGTTCTGTATGGGAAAATACTTTCCCAATCTTGTTAATAACAAGAAAACTATCTTATGTAAAACAGAAGCACTTGGATAAAAGATCCAATGGTGGGAAACACCCCCAAATCAATTAGAAATCTCTCAATGAGAGATTTCCTTAACTGATTCAACAAATCAGCCTCTCCTATATAAAGGACCCAAGACTTCATGTCTTACAAAAAAGAACCCCCCATAAACTTCAAGTTCTCAGAAAAGAAAAAGAGAAGAGCAAGCTCTAAGAAGAAGAAATTTTCTTCAAAATAAATAATAATAAGTGAGATCATAACATCCCCTCGATTTTTATTGAGAGTTTAACTCTCACATCATAAGAACTCGGTTCTTTTTCAGATCACAGATCTATAAGACAAAGTCTTTCACAAAAGTAAAAGAGATCATAGTATCTCATCAAAAAGAGAAGAACTTAGTTCTTAAATCCATGAGACAAAGTCTCTTATAAACCGAGAATTTAATTCTCAGAGCACAGAACTGATCAGAGCTCCTAAAGAAGAGCCTTAGCGCTCCAATTTAAAAAGAAGCGCCTTAGCGCTCTAAGTTTGGCGCTCAGCGCTCAACGCTCCAAGCGCTATTTTATAAGAAGCGCTTCAGCGCTCTAAGTCTGGCGCTCAGCGTCCAGCGCTCCAATTTAAAGGAAGCGCTCCAAGTTTGGCGTTCAGTGCCAAATGCACCACGTGTTCCTCATGTGGGCGCTATTTTATAAGAAGCGCTCCAGCGTTTCAAGTCTGGCGCTCAGAGCTAAGCGCTCCACGTGCTCCTTACGCGGGCGCTATTCTAAAAGAAGCGCTTTAGCGCTCCAGCGCTCCAAATCTGGCGCTCAGCGCTAAGCGCTCCACATGCTCCCCACGTGGGCGCTATTTCAGAAGAAACGCCTTAGCGCTCCAAGTCTGGCGCTCAGCGCCAAGCGCTCTGTACATAAAGCGCTCTGCGCTATAAAGAGTGTTCAATACTCAATAAAAGACAAAAAGAAATAGGGGTGTCATAACCTAAATTAATACTCGGCATTGTTGAACAAAAAGGGACCGAGCCAAAACAAGTGTTCAACAATTTAATCAAAACCGAGTGGGCTAAGCCCAAGTTGGCCACAAGTCTCTAACTCAGACCAACCGAGCCCATGTGCTCACAATTTCCCTAATTGGTCTTAGTCCCAAACCTGACTATAGATCTCCCAATCAACATTGGTTCAAGGGTACATCTCTTCATTCCTCTGATATGTGTCGTTGTAATTCTTCAACGTCTTCAGAGAGGTGGCGGGTCCCGACAACCAGACATTCCATGGACTACGATGTCCTTAAACAATGAACCGCAACGTCCCTAAACTAAACTCTATGGAATATGATATCCTTAAACTTATGAACTGCAACGTCCCTAAACTAAACCCCATAGACTATGATGTCTTTAAACTCCACGGACTACGACGTCCTTAAACCCAATGGACCGCAATGTCCCTAAACTAAAACGATAGAGTCCAAATAATCTTTCGTTGGATCTAAATGATCCCAAAATCCTGTTGAGTAGATCTTAATCTAAAATTAGACTAACGTATCCTCAACAAATGTTTGAGTTGACCTTAGTCTAAAACAAGACTAACGGTCCTTAAACAACCCCAAACCCAAATCTAAGAAAATATGGATTTGGACTAATCCACGCCCTACGGGAGACAACATAAATTAGTCTCCGTATACAATCCACGGGCAACCTAAAACAAAACAAACACACACGAAGTGACCTTCTGGAGCAGGAGAAAGTGGATATCGCTACACGGTAACGTAATTAACTACAGGGGCTTGCACCTGCAGGGAAGAGTGTCCCCACAATCAAAAACCCCTCGCAAGTGAGGGGGAATCTGACGAAGTCCGCTACAACGGCCGCATCCGTCTAAACCTCCGATACAGGGTGCCATAAATCAACTTGGCATCTTCGAAGAGGTGGACGGATAAAACCAAATAGCATCTGACCCCAAATTCAGGCAAGACGTCTGTCTTCCCGGTTTTCGGCGGCGAACAGATTCTGGCACGCCCGATGGGACCTTTTCCTTTTTCCACTCCACACTTCGGGTGACGTATTTGCGAATGAATCGCTGTTTAATGTAGTTTCCCCTGAATTCGAGATACTAAGATTTGGTGTCTTGCTCCCGTGCAGAGAAAATGGCATCCAACTGCACCAGCTGTAACAACAACTCCCACTCCGTCCTCGCTGGAGGAGTGACTTATGGGCCCCAAGCGGCCTCCATCTTCGCCATGCCAGTGGAACAGGTGACTCAGGCCACCACTGGACTGTTCTTTGGGACCATGATCCCACCGGCAAGCTTCAGCGTCCCAATGCCGTCATAAGAAGCTCCGAAGAAGTCGTACTTTGATCGGCTTACCGCTACCACGACCCCTCTCAACGGGTCGTCTAATTCCAAGTCTACTGCATCAATCTTCGACAGGCTGAGCCTGAGCTTAAGTGGGCTCATGAAGAAGCCTGCAATACCTGAACGGGTTATCCCAAAGCGGATAGCCATTCCGGCTCAAGTAGAGGAAATCGTCAAGGAGGCTTCTCCTGCTAAAAGATCAGTCTTTGCAAGACTGGCCGCTCAAACTCCCGCTTCAGGCAAAGTCACTAATGCTGCTTCCCCTGCCCAAAAGTCAGTCTTCGACAGGCTGGACATTCCTTCTCAACGGACGTCAGTCTTCGACATGCTGGCACCAACGGCAGTTTCTCATCAAAGCATGAAGCACAATGAAGCTACCCCGACAATGGAGGTGATCCCGGCCGCACGGCATGCTCGATGTCGCCACTGGCGCCGAGTGAGAGAAGCTGGGGGCAGTTCCCCTTCTAGACTGACTCCGCCAGCTCCAACGGTGGAAGTCGATACTGCTGTTCCAACTGGGAACAACTTTGAGCCGCTTAGGAAGGTGCACAAGAACTCTCTAACTGCCGTGTTGAAAAGGTCCCTACCACCCACTGAAATTGTTACAAAGACGAAGCCAGAGCAGCCTCCTCAGCGGCTGTCATCCAAAATTCATAGGGTCTGGCGAAGAGTCTAAGACTCTGTAGTTGACCAAAACTACCCCCACCGACAGAAGAAGATGAAGGTTCGGCAAGAGAAGGACCACCCTGTCATACCACAAAAGGTGTCGTCTGCTTGGGTACCTGCTGCAACAGCCCCCTCAACTTCAACCGCCCACAAAAGGAGAAGGCCGGAGAAAATCCCCGTTTCTGCGACCAATCTCAAGGGCACTGAATCCAAACGTCCCAAGTCTGGGGGCATGATAGTGCACACCATTTACATGGCGTCCAGAAAAAAGAATAGCCGTATCTCCATGGGTCATCGACCATTTACACGGTCTGTGACAAAGGTTAAGGACCAACAACAGCAAAAGCTCCAAGAGATGCTAACGAAAATGGCCGCACTCACTGGGCTAAAAGAAAGCCCGGAAACATCGTCGGAGTAGCGTCAGGAGCAGGAAATCGATGCCGAATTCCTCCGAAGAATGCTCGACAAGAAAGACAAAGAGGCCGCGGAACAAGTGGCTAACATAAAGCAAATGGCGCTTCTGTTTCAAGATATGGTCAGGATAATGATACAGCCGGATCCTCCAGCTAAAGACCCTCCAATAATCCTTGAAGACGACAGAGAGGAGACATCAAACCCTCTTCCAGCTCTATCAGTAGCCAAGGAAGAGACCATCTCCAAAGCCGCTCTTGACAGTTATATAGCTCAACAGATACGGGCTCACCAGGCGAGCGATACCGCTGGCCAAATCGTCAAGACTGGACGACCCTATCCGTGTTGGTACGATCAAATAAAGTACCCACCAGGATATACGATCCCTAAATTCCATGTGTATAAGGGGACAGGTAATCCACACCAGCACGTTGCTCAATTCAGGGCTCTGTGCGGTAATACTGGGGGTGACGACAAACTGCTGCTTCTCCAGTTTGTTGGCAGCTTGTCGGAGACAGCATTCGAGTAGTATTCCGAGCTCCCGAATGACTCTGTCAAGACATTTGCAGACATGGAGCTACTGTTTACACAATGTTGGGGTCAAAATTTGCACCCCCGGTTGATCGAGTCAAAGTCAAGGTCAACCCCAAGCCAGGTGGGCCCAAACCCAGGTCAAGCGGGCCCATGCCCAAGTCGAGCCCGCGGCCAGCCTCCTCCATGCCAAAATATAGATCATGTAATAAATAATTTTTATGTAATTTTTTTATGCATGAATGTATGCAAAATGGGCATAAAGCTAAATTTTTGTAAAGCCCATGGCTTATGTGCAAAAAGAAATGGCACATGAACCATGGGATGGGCAAAATGCCATTTTGTAAAGCCCAAGGGGCTATATGTAAATATGTAAGTCTATATAAGACAATATGATGATGAATAAAGCATAACACTTTTCATTCATTCTAAAAAATTAGGGTATGTGTATCTTTCCCCTTTCTGAAGGTTCTAAACCTTCTTCTTTCTTTTGAATTAAATCAAGAGTTTTACTCTTTCTTTTCCAAAACTAAATAGTTTTTTACCACGAAACCCACAAAGGGAAAATCAGATCTCCCATCAGATCTTAAAAATAAGATATTTTTAAAATCTCATACTTCTTGTTCTTCAAGATCCAGCCAAAAGAGGAGGAAGAAGGAGATCCATCTCCTAAAAATCCCACTTTGGGAAGATCCAGGGCTCAAGGGAGAAGCCCGTTTCAGCATCTCCAAAAACATCTTAGGTGTTTAACTCCCTTCTATTTTCTCTTTCGAGAGTTTAAATCCCATTTCTAGGGCTAAAAGCCCCTTCTTCCTCGCCGGCGCCCCAGCGCTCAAGCGCCCAGCGCCTACGTGTCGGACAAATGGTGCGCTGGCGCATAAGCGTACAGCGCCTAAGCGTACAGCGCTCAAGCGCCCAGCGCTCAAGCGCCCAGCGCCCACGTGTCGGATACGTGGTGCGCTGGCGCTTCAGCGCATAGCGCCTAAGCGCACAGCGCCTAAGCGCATAACGCCCACGTGTCGGACACATGGTGCGCTAGCGCTTAAGTGCACGGCGCCTAAGCGCCCAGCGCCCATGTGTCGGACACGTGGCACGCTCGCGCTCGAGCGCACAGCGCTCACGTGCTAGGCACGTGAGGCGCTGGCCCCACGCGTCCTTTGGGTGCTTTTTCCCCCTTTTATATATATGTATACATGTATATATATATAGACACACACACATACTCTGCAACACCGTCCCTCTTAAAAAAAATTTAGGCCGAGGCGCTGCCCCGCACCCTGCAAGGGGGCTGCTAGCCCCTTGACCCCCAGCCCGCTATCCGGGTAGCGGGACCCCCGTAAAAACTCTGCGGGGCCCCCGATACATCCAAAACCCCTCCAAAATACAACACTGCACATTGAGTTCGCATGACCAATTTAACCCGTTAATCGGAGGTTCCCTCGCCCCAAAGGCGAGGGGTAATTAACGGCAGCTTAGTCCGCGGCTGCCGGAGATTCGGATCTCCACAATCAATAAACCCCAGCCTACCCTAGGCATGGGGAATCTGTAATGCGCCTGACAAGCGCACGCGTATTCCCATCTCAATAGGGTGACGAAAAACACCCTACAGATTCTGGCACGCCCGGTGGGACCTATCTCTCCTCCCATATTTTGGGTTAAACGTTCATGCGAACTCAATTAATATACGTATCTATATTTATACTAAAATAATGCTCTTTCATGCAGGACTTCAAGCGATCAAGCCTTGACCATATCTCCAAGGACCAGCTCAGCTCTCAACACGGCTCCCATCTCCTACACGATGAAGATGGACGCCAGGACGGTCCTTCCGGCCAGTCTCGGGTGACAATGGGAAGAGCCACCGCTACCATTCGGCTCTATTCTGTTCGTGTCAGCTAACGCCATCCCAGCTCCTCAAGCCCCGGTGACAGACAAACCGGTCTCAAAAGGCAAGAGGCCAAATGTGGTGGTCTCGAAGGCACCCCAACTCAAACGCAAGTCAGTGTTTAAACGACTCTCCTCGGCCCCAGCTGGGGGCAAGACCATCAACACCAACAAAGCAACAAGGCGTCTCGAGCAAGCTTCGGCGGTGCCCCTGACAACTGCTCGATCGGGTGTCTTCTCTAAACTCCCCGCTAATCGACTCACCGTGGCTTCCCAGGAAACAGATGCCCGCCAAGCCCTTAAAATTGAGAAGCTAAGGCAGAAAAGGCTCAGATCTAGAGCCAACCAAAAGGCTAGGGCTCCTGCTTTGCTGAATCTCATGAGGTTCGAAGAACAGGGTTACCCCGCCGAAGATGAGGAACTGGCTGGATATGCGGTCCACACTGTCTACACGGTAGGCATGCACAACAAGAGCAAGGATGGGGCCACCACATCTCAAATCCAATCTGGCTTGAATGTGGTTGCCGCTTTCTAAGAACCGCCACCTCTGCTGGGTGATGAAAACCCTCTCGATGAGGATGATAGGCAGAAAGACCCTTCGGTCCATGAGGAGTCGAGCTCAGAAAGCGAAGATGAGCCAATCTTCCATCCTAAGAACGCAGAGCAGCAACTTCTCCAAGAGCTCCGAAAACAGCTCAGAAGCAAAGACAAGGAGATGACCAAGCTCTACTCAAAAATTGATGACTTGACAAACGTCGTCTTACAGCTCACGGCCCAACTTGCCTCTCAGCCGCCCAATCAGGCGCAGGGCTCTCATGAACCGGGAAACGGTGTCCCGAAACAGCTGACGCTCGTTCCCTCAAATCCAAAAGTGGGCGGACCGCATGAAAATCAGTCGCATCCAATCTCAGGAAATGTCTTGGCTGCCGATGACAGTAGCCCGCTAACTCAGGATCAAATCATGGATTTGGTTGCCAGTAAAATGAAAACATTGGTGGCCGAAGCCGAAGCGCAAAAAGATATCAGCAGTAGTGGGAGACCATATCCTGCTTAGTATGATCTGGTAGAATTTCCTAGCGGCTATGTCATCCCCAAATTCGGAAGATTCGATGGGACGGGAAATGCGAATCAGCACATCGCCTACTTTAAAGCCTCATGCGGGAATACTGGGGGCAATGACGCGCTTCTCCTTCGCCAGTTCGTTAATAGCTTGGCCGATATTGCTTTCAACTGGTACGCGAGCATACCGAATGGCTCCGTCACAACTTTCGTCCAAATGGAGTCTCTGTTTCGGCAGAGGATCATGAGCTTTAGCGATAAGATCACCATCGCCGACCTCGTAAGGACCAAGCCAAAGAACAACGAAAGCAGCACGGATTTTATAACCCGATGGCGCAATCTCCCCGTCAAATGTGAACCGCCGATAGAGCCGGACAAATCTGTCAGTCTCCTCGTCGGAAATCTCAACAATTGGATGGCCCCTTTTCTATGCACCGCGGGGCTCAAAACATTCCAAGAGCTGACCAGAAAAGTCCAGATGTTGGAGCGCTCAAAGCAGGAGTCCTCCTCGGATTCCCAAAATAACAATAGGTCCTGGAGAAACCGAAAGGACGATAATCGCAAAGGCGGAAATTCTGACGATTCTGAATCTTTTAACACTTAGGCAAACCGAAATAAGCAAGGGATGAGCGGGCCTAATGCCAACCAGCCTCGGAAGCCAGTGTTCGGAGAGGGAGGAGAATCTCCACTGAAAGAGAAGCTAGATAAGGTCTATTCCTTCAGAAGGGACAAAATCCATAAAATATTCAAAGACGCCCTGAGGAACGGTCTACAAATGCCAGAGTCAAAAAGACCGCAGGAAGCGAATATGGCTGACGACCCCAAATACTGCCCCTATCACAGAGTGATAGGTCATGCCATTGAGAACTGCTTCGTCTTCAAAGATTGGGTCGAAAAGCAATACAAGGCAGGAGAGATAGAACTGTCTAAAGGCGTGATAACAAACAGTCCAGCTGCGACCGCCAATTTCATACAAACGGAGACCGAAGTTCTTCGTGAAACTGATTCTCTCAGACATATGCCTTTCTCTGAAAACAATCGACCACCATGTCATTAAACTGGGAACAGTCGACCTCTAAGTCGTTAAACTGGGAATGTAATATATATATATATATATAATATATATGTAAATAAACAAAAAAATGTGTAAATAAAAGAAAAATAAAGAAAAGCCGAAATGATGGGGCAACTCGCAATAAAAATCAGCGGGTAAAATAAAGATAAAAAATAAAACCAAAATGATAGGGCAACCGTGAATAAATAGCCGAAATGATAGGGCAATCGTGACCTTCGCGATAAGAAAAGCTGAAATGATAGAGCAATCGCGGTAAAACAATAAAAATATATACAAAAAAAAACGGCGGATGATGAGTCGCTCCTGGTAGCATATTCCAGTGCAGCGATGCAGACGCCAACCAAAGTCCGATTTTCCAAAATTCCCCCCGGCCCTACGGCCAGTCCCCAAATTGACTACCATATACAATTCACGGGCTCAAATAATTCTCACCATGCCCATGCCCCACCGCAATCACCAGTTACGCGGCTGGTCTCCGCCCTCGGAATTATGCTCCATTGGGAAGACCCACTCATGTGTCCTCACGATACATGAGGAGAAAAAGCCTTCGTGGGATCCTTACGACTCACAAAGGAAAAACACACTTGGGGGTCCTCACGACTCCTAAGGAGAAAATGCACCTATGGGATCCTTACGACTCGTAGGGAGAAAATGCTTTTATGGGACCCTTACGGCCCATAAAATTGAAAAGCCTTAGGTGATAGGGATCTAAACCTGTCTCCTAATCCATCGCTTCCCAATCCCCAAGTGGCGAATGATGAGTCGCTCCTGGTACCATATTTTAGTGCAGCGATGCAGACGCCAACCAAATTCCGAACCCCATACTCCAAATGGCGAATGATGTGTCGCTCCTGGTACCATATTTCAGCGCAGCGATACAGACGCCAACCAAATTCTGAATGTCCCAACGGTGGAAGATGAGTCTCTCCTGGTACCATATTCCAGTGCAGAGATGCAGACGCCAACCAAATTCTAAATCCCAATAGCGAATGATGAGTCGCTCCTGGTACCATATTCCAGTGCAGTGATGCAGACGCCTGCCAAATTCCAAATCCCATACCCCAACGGCGAATGATGAGTCGCTCCTGGTACCATATTACAGTGCAGCGATGCAGACGCCAACAAAGTCCCAAATTTTTTTCGGCCCTACGGTGTGGATCATACATCCTGCAAAACCGTATACAATCCATGAGCGTAAAACAATCCCAATCTCTCCCAAGTCCTACCGGTGCGACCACATTCAAAGTCCCAACAAAAATGGTATGGCCACAAGCAAAATGGGCACGGATGAAAACCAGAAAGGGCTCCGTGAGTAAAAACAGCAGGACTGCCGGCGAGTTTGTGAAAACTCGAAAGGGCGCAAACTCGTAAAAAAGAGATGAAATGCACTCGCAAAGTCCTCTCGACTTTGTGAGGAGAAAATTCCCGCGTGAGATCCTTACGTCTCACAAAGGAGCAACACACTTAGTGTCACGCCCCGAAAGTACGGAACATGACCGGCACTTAAACTACGAAACGTCTCGAGGCGTACGTAATCTAAGTAAGCCAAAAACCCAAAAATCCAAACCAAAAAAGTAGTAGAGTGAAGAAAAAACCATTTAAAATCAAATAGTTTGCAACACACGCCGAAATGTGCACTTTAAAATCACAAGTCTTTTCTAAAAATTTCGGCAGAGTTTCCTTTGTAAAAATTGACCCCAAACGGGTACAAAACCTGATAAAGCATATATAATGAATAAAAGCATCCCCAAGCGGGAGCTAGCTCTTCGTCAATCGACGGTCACAACCACGCAAGCAACATAATATACAGCGCCAAAGGGCGAGGATCACAACAGAAAAGGAAACTCAAAACAGAATGAAATCCCTAGAAATACAACGTACGACTCTAAGGTCGAAAGAATAAACATCACTGGTCTCTATCTCTGAAATAAATACATGTTTGGTTGATGGAGTTTCTAGATAGAACAGAATAATAATATACAAAATATAATGATGGTCACGATACAAGTGAACCCACCTACTAGCAAATCACCCGGAAATGGAAGTAGTGCCAGCAAAGCCGTAACGAAACCTGTACGGCAAACCTGCAAGAAACTGTGGCACAACGGGGGTGAGTTGCCAACTCGTGAGTAGAAAACATCTACGAGCAGAAATCGCATGAACAACGCAATCCTAGGTCATACGATCACTATATATATAATCCCCAAAATGACAAGTCTAGGCATGAAAAGGGGGCAAGGGTAAGTATCTAACCCAAGTGTAATCCCATGTGCTCGTGTCAGTGCCTCAGGTAGCAATATATCATATGGATGAGGTATGAATGCATGAAAACAGAATACATGTAAATGAAGAAACTGCTTTCATAACCTAGTGAGATTTCTGTATTTTTAAAACGAGATATCATAAATGAAATCAGCATAAACAGTGTCTAGCATCGACACAAAATATAAATCCAAATATCTCAATATCTCAGGCTCCGGCTATCCGGACTGGCCTGTATCATCAAATCTCAGTACCTCAATATCTCAAAATCTCAGTGTCTAAATCTTACTATCTAGGGCGCCGTCAGTCCAGATCGGCCCCTAACATCCAATCACAAGACCACGACGGTATCCTCCGGATATCCGACGCGTCAGGTAAAATCACCGGTAGGTAGTTTTCCCCTGCCAGGCTCAACGCCATCATCTGCGACCTTCTCGCTCCGGGGTTCCTTACCGGGTCCACCATGTACCCGAGACGGTTCATCCAACTCCTCGAATCGGGTCTCAAAATTCATCAGCAATCATGAAAACTCATGGTGGACGACTCATACATCATGGGAAAACCGCACTTTTCATTTTTAAAAAGGGAGAGAGAAGAAGTTTATATATGTTCTTGCGGTTTTCCCCCAAATCCAGGAAAACTCATGAAAATCCGAATCAAATCATCAATAGCACGTAAAACAGTGAATATAGGCATAAAAATCCATGAATGCGGCATAACAGTGAATAACAATATGCATGAAGTAGCAAGTAATAACTGCAATGTCTAAACTGGCATATAAGGCAAGTACACTAATATCATGTCGAAACTATTAGCTAACAAACTATGTCAATGTAATAGTATTTTCTAAAGTGTACGTGACATGGCAATTACCGATGATGATGTGTGTGAGCCGGCAAGTAAGTGTACGTGGTACATACGTATCATCAGTAACGGTGCTGGTGTCCTAACAGCATGATATCAATAATGGTATATGAAATCACAATATAAGTATGCGATGCGGAGCGAACAGCAATAATGTGCGGGAACTGAATACTAGACACAACGATAACTAATATGCATTTAATATAATATAAGTCATACAGTAGTGCCTTTTGAAAAGACACGAATCGTGGTGTTTTGAAAATAAGGGTTACGGTGTTTTTAAGAAAATATACGGCCTTTGAAATATCCGTAGAACCCCTTGGCCTGTCTTTTAAAGTACCCACGATTCGTTAGTTTTTGAAATAGGTAAGAATCGAATCTAGTCTAACAACTACACTAAACTATAGGGCTGAGCTAACAGGCTAAACGAAAGGTAAGGAAACCGCCTAACATTTGAGTCGATACATATGCATATATATATTAGTCGGTAATCCCGCCTCGATAGTATCACATCCGATACAATACCTGTAATAAGACATCCCCGAGTCAAGAGTGCGGATCTATCATCAATATATAGCTCGTACGTAAATCTGTCGTACGGCATCCCAAATCTGGGTACGGGTCAATATCACCTTCATCATATTATTCATCTGGTATCCTCTTTATCAATGATCATAATCCGGGGTACTGATCTATGTCTAATACAATACTGATACCACCTAAGTATGCATGCACGTGTGTGAAACACTACGTCAAAGGACCCGCTACAACGTCATGTCATATCTCAAATACGAACCCTGCCATATCATCGACCTCACGGCCTCAAATCAAATCTCATCGACTCATTTCAAATCCCAAGTACTATCCTTAAATCCAGTATATGAACACATAGTCCCATACCCATGTGAACACATAAATATATAATCCCATATACGCACATGTAAAAGAAAGAATGTATGCAAGTATGTGCGTGCGTGTGTGTATAGGTGCAACCCCTACTCAAGGGTTTCGCAACTACACTAAACCAATCCAAGAACACCAAAAGTCCATCTTTATCATCAATCAACTCAAACAACATATAATAAATATATGTGTGTATACGTATTCGTATACATCACCATGAACTGCGGGGGTGCTATACGCCATCCACCCGACTTCTCCCCGTAGATATAAATCTACTCACCTTGCTTCTTGTGTGCCGATGCCGATGTCGCCATCTTCATCTTCAACGCCTCGACATCATGTAGGGTACCTACAAAGATAACACAAACGCAAAAGCACATGAAAATCACATCGGAAAACCAAAACGGCACACGCTATTCTCATAAGTAAAAACCTATAGTCTCGCATGCAAACACGACCAATAACCCTAGTCGTTGACGTTCAAACGCCACCCGACAGAAAGGAATCATCAAATACCAAAATCCATGTTAAGACAAGTCGTAAAACCACGCGCCAACACAAGAAAATTACCCCAGATTCTACCCTATGTGAAATCAGTCAAAATTGCATATGCCAAGGGTCTAGTTTATAGGGCATAAAGCTACAGAACCAAAACGGATCCCAGAACCCATGCTCTGGCCGCAAATTGCAGCCAGAATGGATTAATTGGCGGCCTGAAGGAGGGGGTAGGGGCTAGGGCTTTGGGTAGTGGTTCCTAGTTGCCTGCACATCTCACTGTCAAACCAAAATAATTTAAGGAGTCTCGGGGTGATAGCAGATTTCCAAAACCACTCACAGAATTACAGTTTTTCCCGATATCGTTTCTCTAAATCCGTATTCCGGGTTTTAGTCTCTGGTTTAGTCCAATGTAAGCTCACAACAGGAGTTGTAGTCCCTAATTACACCTTAATTCACCTTTGATTTCAATTCAAACCCTAAACCCTAACTTGGAATTTCCAAAGTTCATCAAAACCACTCGATATCGACATGAAACAAGTATGAATGCATAAGGAATCAAAATACTACTCTAAGGGTGCAGAAATTACCTCCTTTGGCAACTCAAGAATTTTCTTGAGTTGCTCAAAGTCCTCAAAATCCTCTCTTTCTAGGTCCAAAGTGTTCCTCTCGAGCTTGTGAATAATTTTTGTGAAGTGGGAATAGGATTTTGGAGTTGTATTCATGGTGTTATGGGGGATTGAAGATGGAGGAGGAAGAAGAAAAGGGCAGCAGCAGCAGCTCAAGGGAGAGAGGGGAGAGAAAATGGTGTGAAGAATGATGGAGGAAAGGTCCAACAAGTCAAAGGTAACCCCTCACCCACTCTTTCTCTCTCTTAATCATTCTTTTCTTTTCCTTTTCCTATTCTTTTCCTTTCATTTCCTTCTCCTCACAATAGTAAACCCAAAACAAACCATGCACCCAAAACATGTAAGATAAATGTAACAAGTGTGGAAAAATGATATGTGCATGTTTTGCACAAAAATGCTAAAAATCCGATTAGCGATTTTTAATCACGATTAGCACTAAATTAGAATATAATAAATCATAAAAACTTTAAAATGGTATAATTCCATAAAATACCCTATTTTAGAATTTTCCATAATTTTTCCAAAATTTTTCCCATTTATCGGTATTTAATTATACCGAAATATTAAAATATTCATTAAAAATTAATATTAAATTATAAAAAATTAATATTAAAATATTAAAATATTAAAATATTCATTAAAAGTTTGTTATTCATAATAGGTTTCATGTTACGCCAATTCGAACTTGCCTCAGAAAATTCTTACATTGATGAAAACAGTAAACAAAAACATCATTAAAAAGTTTACAAGGGTAAAACACTAAATCCGGGATATGGGTTGAGAAATTCGGACGTAAGACCGTCTAAAATGCTTCTGGCCTCTCGGACCATTCTTGTATGCACCCTCTCACGATCGTAAGCGTCAGGGTCCTCACTGATATCATCCGTCCTCTGATAAGCAGAGATTATCGTTGTCTATTGGAAAATTTGATGCAAAATATTAATGAGATTATCTCGCCGCTTTTTTGAGATTAGGCCCATCAGATATACTGAGCGCACCTTGTCTTCGGCATCATCCAGTGCCTTAAGCGGCATGGCTTCGTAAAAGCCAGGAAGTGCGTTCCAAATCGCTCTCGTGACGATCTTCAAAAGAGTGGAGTGACGAGAAAGTACTCGACCGTTGTGTACATTGAAGCGGTTCATAATCTCAGCGCATTGAGCATTTGTAAACTCCTGGTTTTGACAATGGCCTTGTGCACAAATGTCTCCATAAGAAATAATTTCGTTAAGATCATACAGATGAACGGCCATGGCGTCTAAAAAGGAAAATCAGTAAGAGTTTAGCGGTCAGACTGATCAAGAAAATACTTATTGAAATAGACGTAGGAATTTAAACGACTCTTGATATCCTCGCGGAGAAAACAAGTTCTGATTGAGACACCCAACAAATTCAAGTGTGTGCAAATAAAAAAGGAAATCCTAAAAGGATTCTCTGGGCCAAGGAGTAACACTCTCTTGAGAGCAGCGCTCTGCAACAGAGATGACACCTGTCAACTCTAATTAAGAGGGGAATAAAAATTCCCCCAAGAATTCTAAAGAACCATGCTCTGCGAAGAAGATGGAACAAGCCATCAGAACCCTTAAAAAGCAAAACTTTTACAGAGGTAAAACCCCAAGATCTTAAAAATCTGAAATAC
This sequence comes from Agapanthus africanus, assembly GCA_030015575.1. Lineage (NCBI taxonomy): Eukaryota > Viridiplantae > Streptophyta > Magnoliopsida > Asparagales > Amaryllidaceae > Agapanthus > Agapanthus africanus. The sequence goes on along the minus strand of JASDDO010000022.1, from coordinate 859,987,681 downwards.
ATATCTTAGAATCTCTAAGAGTTCTTCACTAATGGGTTAAGAAAACCTAAAAAAAAGATCTCTTTAGATCTATAATCTAAGAAAGAGCAAAGCTCTGTTAAGAAACCCTAAAAAGGATTTCTTTAGATCTATGATCTTGGAAGATCAAAGCTCTGTTTCAATTAACGGTTTGAAAATCTGTGATCTAGAAAGAGCAAAACTCTATTTAATGGGGTCAAGAATGATTCTTACCAAATATTTGAAAAAAGAAAGTGCTTGGGGGCAGAGATCTATGCTGTGAAGAGAGAATTCAATTCTCAGAAAAACAAGAAAGGGAGAAGATGAACAAGCAGTCATCTCAAGAGCCAAAGGCCCTATTTATAGGTGTTTGAAGTCGATCCGACTTCCAAGACAATCCAATGGTGGAAAGGCTGCCACCGCTGCACTCACATGTGAGCTACGTGAGCGTAGCGGTAGGGGGGGCATTTGTTTCCTCCAATCAGAGAGCAAAGCTTTATTTAAAATTTCAAAATTTGAAATTTAAACTGAGACAGTACCTCACGTGCAAAGCACGAGAGCGCTCGCGCCGAGAGCGCCAGCGCTAACAGTCAAAGACTCTAAGGCAGCGCCTCATGTGCAAAGCACGAGAGCGCTAGCGCCAAGTGTGTCAATGCTAAGAGTCAAAGACTCTGAGGCAACGCCTCACGTGCAAAGCACGAGAGCGCTCGCGCCAAGTGCGCCAGCGCTAAGAGTCAAAGACTCTGAGGAAGCGCCTCACGTGCAAAACACGAAAGCGCCAAGCGCTAGAACTAAATGTTCTCCACCATTGGATCAAAGATTCAACTGAGATGAATGAATCATCAAATTACATAATCAAATTCTGTTGAGGAAATACTCCTCAAATCTTTCCAAACAAGAAAGATTGTGCTCTGTAAATCAGAGCACCGTTGGATCAAAGATCCAATGGTGATTAAAATTCACCAAGATACAGAATAAGTTCTGTTTGGGAAAATACTTTCCCAATCTTGTTAATAACAAGAAAACTATCTTCTGTAAAACAGAAGCCCTTGGATCAAAGATCTAATGGGGGAAACACCCCCAAATCAATTAGAAATCTCTCAATGAGAGATTTCCATAACTGATTCAACAAATCAGCCTCCCCTATATAAAGGACCCAAGACTTCAAGTCTTACAAAAAAGAACCCACCCATAAACTTCAAGTTCTCAGAAAAGAAAAGGAGAAGAGCAAGCTCTAAGAAGAAGAAATTTCTTCAAGGTAAATAATAATAAGTGAGATCATAACATCCCCTCGATTTTTTTTAGAGTTTAACTCTCACATCATAAGAACTCAGTTCTTTTTCAGATCATAGATTTATAAGACAAAGTCTTTCACGAAAGTAAAAGAGATCAGAGCATCTCATCAAAAAGAGAAGAATTTAGTTCTTAGATCCATGAGACAAAGTCTCTTATAAACCGAGAATTTAATTCTCAGAACAGAGAACTGATCAGAGTTGCCAAAGAAGAGCCTTAGCGCTTTAATTTAAAAAGAAGCGCCTTAGCGCTTCAATTTAAAAAGAAGCGCCTTACAGCGCTCCAAATCTGGCGCTCAGCGCTCCAAGCGCTATTTTATAAGAAGCGCTTTAGCGCTCTAAGTCTGGCGCTCCAATTTAAAGGAAGCTCTCCAAGTTTGGCGCTCAGCGCCAAGCGCGCCACGTGCTCTTCACGTGGGCGCTATTTTATAAGAAGCACTCCAGCGCTCCAAGTCTGGCGCTCAGTGCCAAGCGCTCCACGTGCTCCTCATATGGGCACTATTCTAAAAGAAGCGCTTTAGCGCTCCAGCACTCTAAATCTGACGCTCAGCGCCAAGCGCTCCACGTGCTCCCTACGTGAGCGCTATTTCAGAAGAAGCTCCATAGCGCTCCAAGTCTGGCGCTCAGCGCCAAGCGCTCTGTACATAAAGCGCTCTGCGCCATAAAGAGTGTTCAACACTCAATAAAAGACAAAAAAAAGAGGGGTGTCAGAACCCAAATTAATGCTCAGCATTGTTGAACAAAAAGGGACCGAGCCCAAACAAGTGTTCAACATTTTAATCAAAACTGAGTGGGCTAAGCCCAAGTTGGCCACAAGTCCCTAACTCAGACCAACCGAGCCCATGTGCTCACAATTTCCCTAATTGGTCTTAGTCCCAAACCTGACTACAGATCTCCCAACCAACATTGGTTCAAGGGTACATCTCTTCATTCATCTGATATGTGTCGTAATTCTTCAAAGTCTTCAGAGAGGTGGCGGGTCCCGACAACCAGACATTCCATAGACTACGATGTCCTTAAACAATGGACCGCAACGTCCTAACACTAATAATGGACCGCAACGTTCCTAAACTAAACTCTATGGACTATGATGTCCTTAAACTTATGGACCGCAACGTCCCTAAACTAAACCCCACAGACTATGATGTTTTTAAACTCCACGGACTACGACGTCCTTAAACCCAATGGACCGCAATGTCCCTAAACTAAAACGATAGAGTCCAAATACTCTTTCGTTGGATCTAAATGATCCCAAAATCCTGTTGAGTAGATCTTAGTCTAAAATTAGATTAACGTATCCTCAACAAACGTTTGAGTTGACCTTAGTCTAAAACAAGACTAACGGTCCTTAAACCAACCCAAACCCAAATCTAAGAAAATACGGATTTGGACTAATCCACGCCCTACGGACGACAACATAAATTAGACTTCGTATACAATCCACGGGTAACCTAAAACAATACACACACACACGAAGTGACCTTCTGGAGCAGGAGAAAGTGGTTATCGCTACGCAGTAACGTAATTAACTGCAGGGGCTTGCGCCTGCAAGGAAAAGCGTCCCCACAATCAAAAACCCCTCGCAAGTGAGGGGGAATCTGACGAAGTCCGCTACAACGGCCGCATCCGTCTAAGCCTCCTATACAGGGTGTCATAAATCAACTTGACATCTTCGGAGAGGTGGACGGATAAAACCAAATAGTATCTGCCCCCAAATTCAGGCAAGACGTCCGTCTTCCCGGTTTTCGGCGGCGAACAGCGCTGGCGCCCTCGTGCAAGGCACGTGAGGCGCTGCCTATTTTCAAATTTTGAATAGAGCTTTACTCTTTTATTGGGGGGAAGAAGTGTACTCGGAGAACAGCGGGGAGGTGCTACCGAAATTTACTCGAAACGGTTGAAAGTATAAACGAATGGGTGTCTGCTCTATACATTCTTAATGGGATAGAAGCCTTACCCCCGACAGCCGAAACACACACATACAATACAAATACACAACAAACGCACACACAGCACATACACACTAACAACCCTACACTTAAGCGAAATCATAAATTGAAACACACATATACAGAATACAACTCATATTTGGGTATCCTCAAATCTAATTTTGTTTATCAATAATTTATTCTTTTCAACGACAAACGCACACACAAAGTACATACACGCATTTTCTCCTTTGTCAGTAACCATCCCGTTCTAAGATTTCTCAATATGTCATCATAACCTACAATTTATATGTTATACAGTCTAATATGGCCCATGAGTACTTCAGAGTTAAGGACTAGACGTATGTGGATTGGAAACAACGTATGCAACCTAAGTTTGTCGCAGGAGTTGTTGCTTTCATTGAATTTGCACGCGCACATAATAAGATTGTGTTGGAGAAGATTCTCTGCCCGTGCGATAGATGTGGGAATAAGTACTGGCGGAAGGTAGAATTCGCAAAGCTTCATATAGTTAAACATGGTTTTACTAGACTTTATACAACTTGGCTATATCACGGGGAAGGAGAAGAAGATAGTAATGCGGCAGAAGAAGAAGGAGAAGACGGTAATATGGCAGAAGAAGAAGACGATAATTTCTTTCCAGGAGAAGAAATGGAGGATATGGTAGAGGCTGCCCTAAGTGAATCTATTCATACCGAAAATGACATTCCTTCCGGTTAAGGACCGCGTGCGGATAAGTATGAAAAGTTCATGAATGATGTTAGAAAACCAATTTATGAGAATACAAAGTATTCCACCCTCTCATGCTTCATCCAACTTTTCCAGATTAAGTGCCTAAATGGATGGAGCAACAAGTCATTCACAATACTTCTGAAGTTCTTGAAAGATTCTATACCCCCGGGAAATAACGTGCCCGACAGCTGGTACGGAGCCCAGAAAATGATGTCTGATTTGGGTCTGAAGTGTGAGAAGATTCAAGCATGTCCCAAAAATTGCGTGTTGTACCGGAAAGAGAATTCAGATTTGAAAGAGTGTCCAACATGCGGAGAGGCCAAGTATAAGCCAAAAGATTCTGATAAAAAGCCCGATATACCTGTCAAGATAGCACGATACTTTTCCATAACACAGAGGCTGCAGAGGCTATTCAGGTGAAAGAAAACAACCGAGGCAATAATTTGGCATCACCGTACTCCTCCAAGTGAAGATGGAAAAATGAGTCATCCAAGAGATTCACCAGTATGGAAGTATTTCGATAGGAGGCACAAAATATTCAGTAACAATCCTCGCAATATCAGGCTCGGACTCGCTAGTGATGGCTTCTGCCCATTCAAATATATGGCAGGAAGCTACAGCACATAACCCGTTGTAATGATAGTTTATAATCTGTCGTCTTGGTTGGCTTTGGATCAATCATACTTTATGATGCCTCTTCTTATCGACGAACCAAACTCACCGGGAAACAATATCGACGTATATCTCCGACCTCTGATCGATGAGTTAAAATCTTTATTCATTGATGGTGAAGAGACTTACGATGCAAACACAAATACAACCTTCATACTGCGTGCAGCTTTAATGTGGACAATTAATGACTTTTCTGCGTATGGAATGCTATCAGGTTAGTCCGTACATGGTCACAAAGCATGTCCTTATTGCCATCAACATACAATATCGAAATTCTTGAATTTTAGCAGGAAGCTTTGTTATTGCGGCCATCGACGTTTCCTGCCTCTAGACCATCCTTACAATTTAGACGTTGTTCACTTTGCTAGTCATCAGGAGCTTCTTTGACCTCCAGCCCTATTGTCCGGAGAGTACGTGACTGCTTAGTGGGATAGTTACAATAATGTGACCTTCGGGATAGATACGACAAAACAGGTCAAACCACCATTCTAGAATAAGTTAAGCATTTTCTTCGAGCTTCCGTACTGGTCAATAAATTTAGTGCGTCATTTTCTGGACGTCATGCACATAGAAAAGGAAGTATCCGAGCACGTATTCAACTTACTTCTTTGTAAAGACGGAAAATCGAAAGACAGCCTCCATACTCGGATGGATCTTCAGGACTGGAAAATTAGAAGTGAATTTCATCCTAAACCAATAGCGGATAAACCAGGTAATTTTGTACTTCCCAATACCGCATATCATATGTCACAACCGGAAAAGAAAAGATTTCTGCAGGTGTTGCATGAATTGAAAGTTCCCACAAGTTTCTCGGGATCATTTAGTAAGAAGATAAAAATTGTGAAAGGCAAGATCGATGGGCTGAAAAGTCATGATCGCCATGTTATTATGGAGCACCTTCTCCCATTAGCCCTAAGGACTTTCCTTCCCCAATCGGTTGGTCTAGTAATCAATGACCTATATTGCTTTTTTAGAGAATTATACGCTAAAACTCTGGATGTTGTGACGCTGGAGAAACTAGAAAATTCTATTTCGTTGATACTTTACAAGTTTGAGCATATTTTCTCACCGTCATTCTTCAATATCATAATACACCTGACGGTTCATCTTGCAATTGAGTCTAAGTTAGCCGGACCGGTACAATATCGATGGATGTATCCCGTCGAAACGTACGTGGAATTTTTCGTTTCGCGCAATTTGTAAAATTATTGTTGCTCTATATGCCCGTATTTATTTATTTAACATATTTTTCTTTAGGTACCTCTACACTCTAAAAAAGTATATACGCAAAAGAAATCGACCAGAGGGTTCTATCATGCAAGGTTATCTTCTAGATGAAGCAACCATATTTTGATCCCGCTATCTGGACGAGAACATTGAGACGAAACTTAACCGGCCTCGAAGAATTCAGGACGGGCCATATGATAAAGCTGATTATAAGATAGTAGACACTATGCTTATCAACAAGATATATCGGTTTATCCTCCTCAATAGCACATGCCTTGAAGAAATTAGAGAGTAAGTTTTTTGGATTATGTTATATTTGTGTTTGTGTGTGTGTGAAATGATATAATATTAATGTCATAATTTATTGTTGAGAAAAGAATTCATTTTAACGAGGTACGTGAGGGGCATCCTGATTGGAATGATGAACGATTGGAAAAATATCATCAGGATAATTTTTGCAATTGGGTTGCAGATCATGCAAGTTGTTCGAAGAACATGTTATTGCTACCGGTCTTAATCTAAACTTATGTCGTTATGTATTTGTCATAAAATTTGTTTTGTTAGATCCATGATCCTAACTTGTCTGCATCATTAGAGAGCGATTCAAGATATTTAGCTCAGTTTCCAACTATGGAGGTTGCATATTATAAAGGATTTAGTGTCCTTGGATACAAATTCGAAGTTAAGGACATAGAAACATCTTGAACCACTCAGAATAGTGGGATTGTGACGGTGGGATCGGATGGTGTGATTTATTATAGATACTTAAATTGCATACTTGGCATCCAATATCCCGGACGATCAGAACCGTTTTATATATTTCAGTGTACTTGGTACGATACACGAACCGATACGGATAAGTGGAGAAACAATCTCGGAACTTGAAAAGATGAATATGGATTGACCAGTGTGAACACACTTCGATTTTACGGTCAGGACGATCCGTTTATCTTTCCGAACCAAGCGTTCTAAGTATACTACTCACAGTGTTTGAAGCATCCGGGATGGAGTGTCGTATGCCGTTGGAAACCCATGGATGTTTACGATGTCTCAGAATTCGAGGACAGCGATGAGGATGAAGAAGAGAGAAGACTTAGAGTGCTCCGACCGTCTGTTTCAAAAGACGAGTTGTCTTCGGCTGATAATAAAGTTACATGGGTTAGAAATGATATCGATGATGAAATCCAAGTAGATATGTCTAATGCTTCCACGAAACGAAAAAAGTTATCAATAATGTTATATTAGTACTTCACATTTTACGATCTATACCTATATAGCATGCATATGTAATGATTGTACTCTTGCCTAGATTTGAAGACGATGACGGGAACAGCGAGAGGCGGCAGGAGCACCAGCCGCGGTACCGGCAGAGGCAGAGGCAGAGGCAGAGCGGTGCTGTCGCTCGGAGAGCTGCGTAGGGAGCTTCAGAGGGCCGGTTTGGCACCCCGATCAGAGACCCCTTCGGATGCTTCCTTCCGTGTGGACTTTGCCACACCTCTAGGTATATTGCACGCATATTCATTTTGAATGTAATATTATAGATATACATGCATATTTATGTCAAAATTACTTTTATAGTCAATATTTGATTGTCTAGCTGTTGGTGGTGCGTCCACATCAGAGGCAGAGGTCACTCCCGCACCTCCAAGTATGTTTATATATCCTATAATGCATGCATATTGATTTAGAATGCTATATCATAAATATACATATATTCTTTTTGCTCTTACGTACTTAGATAATCATTTTTTAATTGTCTAGCGATAGGTGGTGCCTCCACATCTCGGGCAGAGGCCACCACCTCACATGCGGGTATGTTTATATATTCTATAGTATATGCATGTTGATTTAGAATGTTATATTATTGATATACACATTCTTTTTGCAATTACTTATATAGTCAATGTTTGATTGTCTAATTATAGGTGGTGCGTCCACGTCTGGTGGAGGGGCCACTCCCGCCACTTCCGTGCCCTCCGCTCAGTCTGCAGATTAGTATGAATAAATATAAAATATTTTTTCATTTTACATATCCTTTAAGAATAAACATGAACTTCATGTAATTTTATCGATATTTATTTTCTAGTTGGAGGGGATGCGTCCACGTCCGGGTCACCGGCTGTTCCTCAGTGGAGGAACTATTGTCTCGCTCGTGCTGCTGCCTGGGCCCAGGCTCGTGCTTCTGTTGCCGGAGGTATATATCACACTTCAATTTACGTTAAACCTTGATTTCTTAATACCACTTTGTCTTAACATTGATTGTCTTGATATTTCTTGTAAATGCAAGGCAGCTCCATCCCGAGAGGGGGACTCGAGGCCCAAATCAGTCCCACAGGCTGAGGCCCGACAGAGGTAACTATACCGGCGATTATGCCGAGAGGTTCGGCCGGTATATGGAGGATGAGAGCCGCTTCGTGAAAAAGTATCCACTTCACGTTGAGTGGGGCGATCAGCACCGGCGCTCATTTGCCTCTTCTGGGATCAGGCTCGGGTATTAATATATATTTTCATTTGACTTATCCAATATATTTATTATTATTTAACACTTGCAATTTAATAACATTGTTTTTTTGTATTTGCAGTTGGATTACGACTTTCAGCCTGTACCCGACCCTGATCACCCTGAAAGAGTGCTTGATCTTCACGCTTTGTACCATGGCCTGATGAAGAACATGCAATCAAAGGTCCGATACAATAGAAACGAGCTGAAGATCGACTGCTATTCCCTGTGGATGGCGACCGCCGAGGCAAAGAAAGCGGCTCTCTTGCATACTCCGGCCTTTGCGAGAGTCGACGTAGATATATGGCCTCTCTTGTGCCAATATTTCGACTCTCAGAGCAAACAGGTATGTAATTTAAATGTAATTCATTGTTTAGTATATAATTTATTTTTTTGTGTTTCTTAATTAGAAAACTAAATCTGAATATGTTGTGCAGAAACAGGCCGATCAAAATAAAGAGAATAGGAAGTCAGCAAAGAGGGGTTGCCCCACTTATATAGGTGGTTAGAGAAATATTACTCGTGCCATGGAGGCATCGGTAAATTACAATAGATCTACTATGATATGATGTAATATTAAGAGTTATTTTATAATATATGTAAATTTTTTGCGAATTGCAGAGTGCTCAGACCCTGGCGCAGGGTGGTACACCGAGCGTGCTGACCGCATATCTTGCCGTCCATGGCACCTCGACAGATCCCACCACTGGCGAGCTTCGATTCCCCACACCGTTACCCAGGAGTATTGCGTAAGTGTTAATATTTATTCAAACAGGTATGAAATTTTTGTTTTGAAAAGTTCAAATTTAAATGATATACTTATATTTTAATGGTTAATGTGGGTGTAGGAGCGGGTGTTGGAGCAGGCGTAGGCATCGGGGATCGATTTTACTGAACAGAACGATCCGATACTGCTGACCCCAGTGCTAGACGCCGCATACGGAGGGCACCACGGAGGTTGAGAGAGTGGCCGGGGACTGGGTCCTAGCAGGGCCCATATGATGTTGGACTCCACTCCGGCGGTTACTTCCCCTACCCCCTGTGAGCGACGTCTAGAGCATGATGTTGCCGCCTTGAAGACCACCGTCAAGGAGTTGAAGGAGATGTTGGTACGTATACTACTTAATAGTAAAATATTATATCACATTATAGATAGTAACATATGCAATATTAGTAGCCTGAGCTTATTTGGTTGTAGACATAGTTTTGATTAATCATACTTACATAAGACTGTCTAATTAAAATAAACTACAGTTTTCCAAACTGGTTTTCCAAACTAGATATCCAAACGAGGCCTAAATCCCTAAGTATTCTTAGATTGAGGTTTCGCAATAACCTGATAATGATACGAATTCGACTAAAATCTAATACACAGTTGTTACTCGTTTATTACACACAAAATTAAACAGATGCGACAGGCTGCGGCTCCACATGCATCTCCTTCGGCTGCGGCTCCGCAAGCCGCTACCTCGGTTGCAGTTGCGCAGACCACTCCTGCAGCTCCACAGCCCGCTTAAACTCCAGCACAGTCCGATCCTTCATTGGTCGAGTTTTTGACGACTCAGGGCTGCACCGAGGAGCATATGCGTCAGATTACAGTGTTTATCAAAGGTGGAGGAGCTGGACCGAGCCAGGGTATCTTTTTTATATTTTAAGCATGTATGTACTTATATGATACATATTGTATATATTTTGGACGATATTGGTGTTGTTTGCGTGTTCACGATAATTTAGATTGATATCGTATTTTGTTTGTTTGTTTCTTTTATATATTAGGCGTGAGATGTTGATTATGAATACTGCGGTATATGGTTATATGATATATATATTATTATGCACATGGCAGGGAAAAAACAAGAAGCTCATTTTTTAAAAAAACTGTTATTTTGTCCCTACGGATTAATCTGTAGGGTCATATTTTGCCCCTGCGGATTAATTCGTAGGTCCAAGCTTTGCCCCTACACAGTTAGCCGTAGAGGCAAAATATCAGGATACCCGATATTTTGCCCCTATTGACTCAGTAACAGACGTTAAACTTGCTCCAACGCATGTATTCGTAGGGGCTTCTATATGGACCTACGGAGAACTCCGTAGGTCCTTCTATATGGACCCACGGAGAACACCGTAGGGGCATGTTCAGACCCTACGAAGTTATCCGTAGGGGCACGTATTTTATTTTATAAACCAGTAAATTAAATAAATATTTTGTCCAGATGAACCTACGAATATATCCGTAGAGGCTCATATCTGGACCTACGAAGAAATCCGTAGGGGCAAGTATTTTATTTTATAAACCGATAAATAAAATAAATTTTTTTTTCCCTACGGTGTCATCCATGGGAGAATATGTCCCTACGGAGGATAGCATAGGGGCAATTATTTCTCCGTAGGGGCATGTTCAGGGCGAAGACTTGCACATGCGGCCTTTGCACCTACGGTGTATTTTTGTGCTCCTACGAACATATCCGTAGGGGCAGTGTTGCCCCAACGGATAAAGCCGTAGAGGTAACCCCTTATTCTAGTAGTGCCCCCACGTGACCGCTATATAAACCCCTTCTTCCTGACAATTCGAGTAAGTCAAAATCAATTCCAATACGCCGCTACCTTGTCTCTATATCTCGGTACTTACTTGATCGTCGGAGGGTCCTACGGTGTTCACCCATCCTGAGACTTCCCTTGCAGGTAGCTCGGCGCCAACAACAACCCATTGAGATCCACACGTCCAATTTCCATCACTACTACAATAGGGGGTTGCCCCTACGGATAGTGAAATCCGTAGGGGCGGATTTATTTTGGCCCTACGGATTAATCCGTAGGGCTAGACGGTTGCCCCTACGGTCCTTACATATTTATATAAAAATTATTAAATCTTAAATTGTTGTTTGCCCCTACGGAGCCGCAAACCAAGAACCTACGGGCTTATCCGTAGGGGCATCTAAATAGGGATTTAAGTTAAAAGCTCAGATCGGTCCCTACGCTCATTATTCCCAATTCTCGCGCGAACAAAAAATTCCCAAACCCTCGTTCCCGCCGATCGATCGTCGTTCTCGTCGTTCTCGTCATCGCCAGCGCCGCCGATTCGTCGTAGCCACCGCCTGCTTTCGTCGTAGCCACCACCTGCTCGTCGTCGCCAGCGCCGGCTCATCGGAGTTCTCGTCGTCGCCTCTGCACAGGTAAGGAATTCTTCAATTACTCAAATTTTTTATTGGGGCTGGGGCTGGGGCTGGGGCTGGGGCTGCGGGCTGGGGCTGGGGCTAGGGTTAGGGCTGGGGCTCGGGCTGTGGCTAGGGCTGTGGTTGGGGTTGGGGCTCGAGCTCGGGCTGCGGCTAGGGCTGTGGTTGGGGTTGGGGCTCGGGCTCGGGCTGCGGCTAGGGCTGTGGTTGGGGTTGGGGCTCGGGCTGCGGTTAGCGTTAGGGTTGGGGCTGGGGCTGCGGTTGGGGTTAGGGTTCGGCAGGGGGTTGCTGTTGGGGTTGGGGTTGGGGTTGGGGTTAGGGTTAGGGTTAGGGTTGGGGTTGGGGTTTTGGATTTCAGGGTCTAAGTTAATTTCCATTCTAATTAGCATTAAGCTCGTTAATTGAAATGTTGATGATAATCATAAGAGTAAAATTTGTCTAGTTTGAGAAGGTGTTGGAAAATGAACTAATAATGTGGGTAAAGCCCAGTTTAATTAATAATTTTATTTGTCATTCTCAAATTTTCTTGGAAACGGAGACTGTTTTGTGGAACTTTTAGCCGTTGGGCATGTAGGGGTTTTGTTTTTGGAGTCATCGGACATGGCATTTGGTAGGTATCCAAAGACCCCGTGTCTGATTTTGAATATTTTTGATTGATTTAAACTGTGGGTCTGAGTAGTCCCTTAATTTGATCTGGTTGGGGTTTGAGTATGCAAAGGATTTGTAGTCTGGTGGAAATTTTGTGGGTGTTTTCGGTTGAATATGTTTGCTAATTGCATAAGATGCTCATAAGATTATGGATTTTGAGGATGGGCCGTTGTAATTGGAAATGCTTAGAATTGTAGGACCTTCTTTATTTTAGCTATATATAACTGCAAAAAAAAAGACACATTTCTGATTTGAAGAAAAGGAAGGGCAAAATAGGGATTTAGTTATGGATTTTACTTGGGCGTCTCCTCTTTTAATACATGTCTATCTTTATAAGAATATCGTGTCACATATTTGGTTTTAGCATCTGTACGCAACTGCTTTGATTATCATCGTGTTATTAACATCTTGAACTTCTATCCTTTTTCTAATATGTTTCATAGTTGGGGTTGCGGTTGGGGTTGGGGTTCGGCAGAGGGTTGCGGTTGGGGTTGGGGTTAGGGTTAAGGTTGGGGCAGGGGGTTGCGGCAGGGGGTGAGAATTTTTCTAGGTTTCTTTTAAAGCTTGTGAAGGAAATTTTGAGCCCCCTAAAAATGAACATTTCTAATGATTTTGATAAGAGACAAGGGAGCAATAAAGTTTTGTTTTCTATTTGTCTAGATTCAAATGTCTACTTATATATATATATATATATATATATATATATATATATATATATATTTACAATCTCAATATTCGTGGCATGTTGGTTATAAATTTCTCTCTCTGTAGAGATATATAGCCTACTTCAGCACATAGCTAGGTATGCGATAAAATTATTTTTGATAAAACAATGCATGATATAATATGGAAATATATTTGTTTCTTAGCTTCAATCATACAAACGTGTTCCAAATTAACATAATTCAAATAGCAATTCCTTGGAATTTTTTAGTCCAGAGAATCTTGATCGAGTCTCGGGATCATATTGATTCAAGAATTTTGTGTGACACCAAAGACTGGACGTTAGACGAATAGCCGGTGGTAAAACTTCTTAAAGTATATTAATTTTGAATCTTCTTCTAAACTCAATGATTCTACATTGATAAAGAAAAGCTTAGATATCGATGATAAATGGCCACATATTACAAGTTACAAAGATGATGTTCAACACCTTCCCAACTTTTTTCATTGCTTGTGATATTTTCTCTCCTCCCTTTCCTTTTCTCCTGGTCTCTGTCTATCATGAAACTTTGGGCATGCAAATTAAGACTCTCTCCTCTTTTTGGTTATTATTTTTCCCTTTGTCGGCTTAATTATTGATATGGAGATTTGAATAGAGTTTTGGTGTTCATAATTTCATAATATGAGTAAGGCAATTGACAAATCATCGTGATGTTGTTATGATCATAGCAAGATGTAGGTGCTTGTGTGTTGGTACTAAAGCATGATACAATCTCTTTTATTGCTAGTGGATGCGTTTTGTTCAAAGAGTCTTTTCCTTTTAGTAATTTTCCTCTTTAGGGAGTTTTCGACATTGAAATCTCACTAGTTGATAATGTTAAATGAGTTCTAGTCCTAGTTTGCTACATTTTTTGATATATAGTAGATGGTGATACTTCTTTAAGTAAAAACAATCCTACACTTAAGCGAAATCATAAATCGAAACACACATATATAGAATACAACTCATACATGGGTATCCTCAAATCTAACTTTAATTATCGATAATTTATTCTTTTCAACGACAAACGCACACACAAAGCATATACACGGATTTTCTCCTTTGTCAGTAACCATTCCATTCTTAGATTTCTCAATATAGTCATCATAACCTACAATTTATATGATACAGTCTAACATGGCCCATGAGTACGTTAGGGTTAAGGACTGGATGTATGTGAATTGGCAACAACGTATGCAACCTAAGTTTGTCACTGGAGTTTCTGCTTTCATTGAATTTGCACGCGCACATAATAAGAAGGAGAAGACAGTAATGTGGCAGAAGAAGAAGGAGAAGACAATAATGTGGCAGAAGAAGAAAAAAATGACATTCCTTGTTCTCTGTTTCAGCATCAATCTTCTGATATGAACTAATGATGGCTTTCACATTGGCTTTTCCTTTTAGAGACTTCTTAGTGTCCAATGGAAAGTATACATCAGATTTGTGCAGGTCAGGTTCTTCTATGACTTTCAAGAGTTTCAACTGATTCTGTAAATTACACCCTAGTTGGGTAATACTTTTACCACTTCTCACTGCAGGTGCGCTCTCTAATATCCATTTTGAACGTAATATTATAGATATTCATGCCGGTTTATGTCAAAATTACTTATATTGTCAATGTTTGATTGTCTAGTTGTTGGTGATGCGTCCATATCAGGGACAGAGGCCACTCCCGCTCCTCCAGGTATGTTTATATATCATATAGTGCATGTATATTGATTTAGAATGCTATATCATAAATATACACACATTCCTTTTGCTCTTACTTAGTAATTTTTATTATTGTCTAGCAGTAGGTGGTGACAGTAGTTGACAATAAAATTTGTCATCCTAGAAACTATGATTTTTATATGTGCTCGCATGCGGGAATGATTGTAAGTCGTGGACCTGTACAATAAATTCTTATTTGGTATTTGTTTGAAATCAAATTGAATACTATATAATTGTTATATTTGTATTTAGTTTGGAATTAACACAAGATTTATTCACGCAGCATGCACTTATGATCAACCAACTGCTCATGATATTTATAGCCCAGCATAGAGATCACCACATCAACTTTTTTTATTGCCTCCACCAAGCTCTTGTGATCATGCATATCACCCTACATATATTCAACATATATATATATATATATATATATATATATATATATATATCATCAGGTCTTTCTAAAATCAATGACCTTTAATTCAAAAAACAAACAAACACACACACAGGGAGTGAATTAATGAAGAAAAGAGGGTCCACTTTTCGTTAGGTGTCGTCAAAAGTTTATATCCTCCATCAATTATCAAGCTACCGAGGACGAAAAGCCACCTTTATTAGTCGAGAGTCATGGTAATAGTCATGGAGATTGATTATAAAAGAAATAGAGAGAAGAAAATAGAAATTGTAGATGGTAGAATAGCACACTCATTTCAAAAATTGCACTTTGATCTTTATGTCTACCTTTTTTTTTAATTGTAGATAGTAAAATAGCACACCCAAATTTTTTTAAAACAAAAGAAAAACAGTGACCTATATACAAAATGGGTAAATGTCGTGATCAATAAATTACTTACCATTTGCCAAGACATGTATTTTTGCAGCATTCATACATCCTTTTCCTCTTCTTCGATGTCGTATTCTCATTATCTTCGTCTAATCCATCTGAAACTGCAATTAAGTTTAATTAAACCAAATAAAATCAAAAATTAAAATCAAACAGCAACAACAAAATCAATGAAATTTATAGCCTACCAGAGTCTTCAAGAATATCCACATATGAATCCTGGGCCTTCTTCTTTTTCTTCAAAGATCTTTTAGAAGCAGAGAATTTTGTTTTCTGGCAAGTGCTTTGAAGCTAATCACTATATTGCCTTTGTATTTGAAAACCAAAAAATGCCCAGTTTGCAGATTATTGGCTACTGTAAATTCATGCCACCCATCTCCACTCATGGAAGCAACTTTGTTCTCGATGTGAAGATCAACATGCCATATTTTGCCATTGTGGCTTACTAGGTTAGTATTTTCTCTTCTCTTGACCATCTTGCTAATCTGCTTGGTAAATTTATTCGGAACCGGCTGCGAATCATTAAAAGACATGTATAAGAAAGGAAGCTAAAATACAGATATATAGCATACCGATACATCGAAACTTCAAAGTTGCGATGATAACCCAGAGATATTTATTTCTACACACCTGGTGCGCGTGCGAATGCGTCAGGCATCATGGACAAATATTTGAGAACATGGAAAGTATTATTAGTATAAAATAATTAAAGCTTTTAAACACCTTGGGTAGATATTTTCTTAGTTGATGCAATCATATCATGAGGACTAAATTTAAGCTATTATACATATGCATATGTATTTTTCTAATCTAATATATCACACACACACACACACACACACACACACACACACACACACAGAGAGCACCGGTTTGGTAGAGAAATCAGGTAGCAGGACCCTGAAGAAATGGAGTCCATAGCATTGCTCATCATCATCATCCATGATCCCTTTGAAGAAATATTATCAAAAGGGATCATGGATGATGATGATGAGCAATGCTATGGACTCCATTTCTTCAGGGTCCTGCTACCTGATTTCTCTACCAAACCGGTGTTCTCTCTGTGTGTGTGTGTGTGTGTGTGTGTGAGATATATTAGATTAGAAAAATACATATGCATATGTATAATAGCTTAAATTTAGTCCTCATGATATGATTGCATCAACTAAGAAAATATCTACCCAAGATGTTTAAAAGCTTTAATTACTTTATACTAATAATACTTTCCATGTTCTCAAATATTTGTCCATGATGCCTGACGCATTCGCACGCGCACCACGTGTGTAGAAATAAATATCTTTGGATTGTCATCGCAACTTTGAAGTTTCGATGTATCGGTATGCTATATATCTGTATTTTAGCTTTCTTTCTTATGCATGTCTTTTAATGATTCGCAGCCGGTTCCGAATAAATTTACCAAGCAGATTAGTAAGATGGTCAATAGAAGAGAAAATACTAACCTAGTGAGCCACAATGGATAATTTGTCATCGTTAATCCATCTTCCTGAAAACGGTTTATACGGAGGAAGTATATTTCATGGTACTTGAGAAAAATATATGTTGAAGTCAAAAGTTATCAAGATTTAAATGCTCGCTTATAGTCTTCCAAGATATTTTATATTCCAAGGCAAGGTGACAATAATTGCATGCTTATGCATGATTTGGTATGTAGATTCAAGGTTATGCATGGCTACGACCCTTTCTTATGGTTTCTTATCATAATTTTCTGCACACTTGTAGTTTATAAAGGCAGTTAGATCATATCACTATAAGGGAAAACTTAAAATTACAAGCTTTATACTAAAAAAATTATATATGCTATTACTTAGTAGTTTATGGTTTTTAGATACAAAATCCATTTGAGAAATACTTTTCCTACCCACTATTAATCCATATTCTCAATATAGTCATTGAATTTGCACGCGCACATAATAAGAAGGAGAAAACAGTAATATGGCAGAAGAAGAAGGAGAAGATAGTAATGTGGCAGAAGAAGAAGAAAATGACATTCATTGTTCTCTGTTTCAGCATCAATCTTCTGATATGAACTAATGATGGCTTTCATATTGGCTTTTCCCTTTAGAGACTTCTTAGTGTCCAATGGAAAGCATACATCAGATTTGTGCAGTTCAGGTTCTTCTATGACTTTCAAGAGTTTCAACTGATTCTGTAAATTACACCCTTGTTGGGTGATACTTTTATCACTTCTCACTGCAGGTGCGCTCTCTAATATCCATTTTGAATGTAATATTATAGATATTCATGCCTGTTTATGTCAAAATTACTTATATTGTCAATGTTTGATTGTCTAGTTGTTGGTGATGTGTCCATATCAGGGACAGAGGCCACTCCCGTTCCTACAGGTATGTTTAGATATCATATAGGGCATGTATATTGATTTAGAATGCTATATCATAAATATACACACATTCCTTTTGCTCTTACTTAGTAATTTTTATTATTGTCTAGCTGTAGGTGGTGACAGTAGTTGACAATAAAATTTGTCATCCTAGAAACTATGATTTTTATATGTGCTCGCATGCGGGAATGATTGTAAGTCGTGGACCTTGTTTAGTCGTCCAACTCATTATCATGGGCTGCTTGATGAGATTAGATTTGCGCCTGATGATCTACAAGAGCTTGTTCACTCCCCGTCTTATGTGTAAGCAGCGCTATATGCGAGTTTACCTTGTTAATATGTATGTACTGAAATTAATTAATATTATTCAAATTTTGATACATGCAGATACCAGAGGAGCACATCTTCTATCTCTATAGGTAAGGCTTTGAATTTGTTGATTTTGGTATTTCTTGTCAATTTTATAGACCAGTATGTGCTAAATATAATGTTCTGGCAGTTGCTAGGGGGAAGGCAACATTCGAGGCTGCTGACCCCAGTCGTGGACGCCGCACACGGAAGGCACCACGGAGGTTGGGAGAGAGGCCGAGAACTGGGCTCTAGAAGGGCCTATATGAGGTTGGACTCCACCCCGGTGGTTACTTTCTCTGTCTCCAGTGAGCGACGTATCCAGCAGGAACTGGAGAGCTTGAAGGCCACCGTTCAGGAGTTAAAGGAGATGATGGTATGTATACTACTTAATAGTAAAATATCATGTCATATTATAGATATCAACATATCCAATATCAGTACATAGCCTGAGCTTATTTGGTTGTAGACTTAGGTTTGATTAATCATACATGTACATATCTAATTAAAATAAACTACGGTTTTCCAAACTAGAAATCCAAATGGGGTTTCGAAATAACTCGATAATAATAAGAATTCGAATAATACACAGTTCTTACACGCTTATTGCACACGTCAGGTCCAGACGCGACGGGGTAGGCGCAAGATTCTAGCGTTTATCAGAGGTGGAGCTGGACCGAGTTAGGCTAGCTTTTTTATTCTTATTTTTTGAAACATGTATTTATTTATATGATACATATTGTACTACATTTTGAAACATTTTGGGCGATATTGATTTTGGTTTATATTTATATCATATTCAGTTTTTTGGTTTCTTTTGTATATTATATGCGTGAGATGTGATTATGAATACTGCGATATATGTTGTGTGATGATTAATTTTATATTTGATTGATGTATATATTATTGTGCACAGGGCGGGAAAAAATCAAGCAGCCCATTTTTTTTAAAAAATACAGATAATGTGTACCTACGGATTAATCCGTAGGTACCCATATTGCCCCTACGGGTATAGCCGTAGGGGTACAATATCAGCAGTAACTGATATTTCTCCCGATCTCAGTACCAGGGGTTGGGAGTGCCCCTACGGACATATCCGTAGGGGCCACAGCTTAGCCCCTACGGCGTTATCCGTAGGGGCCAAATATCAAGAATCCTGATATTTGGCCCCTACGGATAGGTACCTACGCAGATATCCGTAGTGGCCAAATATCAAGAATCCTGATATTTGGCCCCTACGGATAGGTACCTACGCAGATATCCGTAGGGGTTAGAGCATAGCCCTACGGTTATGTCCGTAGGTACATTCAATATATTAAAAAAAACCGTAAGTAATATAACTTTTTTTACCCTACGGATTACTCCGTAGGGGAACCAGGACCTACACATAAATCCGTAGGGGCAAGAATTAGCCCGTAGGGGCAAGTTCAGGGCTTCAACTTGCACATGTGGCCTTTGCACCTACGGGGTATTTTTTCGCCCCTACGCATATATCCGTAGGGGCGGTGGGTTGCCCCTACGGATAAATCCGTAAGGGCAACCCTTATTTGTAGTAGTGCACTCTCAATCTCAATCATCCAATAACGCTTGCTGCAAAATCGACGGAGGACAACATCTGTGGCAGATTTCCACCTCCATCATTTTCCTTTGACTCTCACCACTTTGCCTAACAGGTTGGAATATGAAATTCCTTTGATAAGCAAATTTTCAAAAGCAATACCTGTATTCAAAACATGTCCATCTTTCGAAGACACTATCTAGTTTAATTTGAACTTCTTACCATATCGATTTACAATCAAGATCTATTTTCATTAATAAAACAAAAAAATAACCAGAATTATTTCAATAATATACATTATGCTGACATGGTCTTGAATTCGAAGGCTTGTTTTAGAAATAAAATGAAAGCAACCTTTGTTAAAAATAAAAATAAAACAACATGCAACGAAAACAGCTACCGACATTCTTCCAAATTTTTGGGATTGGATATATAATTCTTTAATTTAAATTATTTTTTCATTAATTTATCCCCTCATGCAATTAAGTTGGAGAAGATATCATGGGGGTCAACTCACAAGACAAGGTCAAAAGGTTACCATGTTTATTGCTTATAATATAAGCTATTTAAAGATCAAGCTCCATATGTACGTAAAAGGTAAGCAAATATAAATATTTTATTTTTATGTATGTTTATATTTTTGTAATAGTTAAAGAATTAAAGAGCAAGTGGAAGACACGGCATCAACTCCTATACTTGGTCACATACCAAATTCTACACTGCCCACTCTCTTTCTTTTTTTGTTATTTGTACTTGTTTTGGTATATATATAATTCATAGCAATGACAATTGCTTATCAAACTCTTCCTCTCTCTCCTTCACCTAATATGCCAATTGTTGCCTTATTTGCGCCCCCCTGTCCATTTTACTTATTTGGCAATGTAGGTTTATATAGTAGAATTATTATCTTTTTTGAACTTCGTTTTTTTATTGGAGATATGTAATGCGCGTCGGATAGGTTAGAAATAGCCGAAACTTCAGTATAATTCCAATGAATGCAGCTCAAAATAGGATGGTTGGAAAGATATTATGTTGTTTGATTTTGGCTGGCTGCATTTTTAGTAATATTTTGCTTTTAGACGATGGGTAGCGTTCGCTTGGATTAAAAGTCAGATATGTTAATTTGTTTAGATGTAGTTGTATCCGAACTAACGATATGTCATACGCTTGCAAATGTGTATATATCCTTCAAAAAACCGACTTAGATAAGTGTATGTGTAGAGCAATGTTTTCTTCATGTCTTTCTTTAATGTCATATGACACTTGTTCTTTGTAAAAATCGACTCGATTGTCAACTCATCTGTCAACTCATCGTATAGTTCAAAGCGTTAGCCTTGTATAAGTAGCAGAAGATGCGAGAAGGCTTTTTTTATTTCATATTTATTTCCCTATACAATATGTATATCTGAAGTGTAGTTTATGTCCAACGTATGCATGCATAAAAATTAATAGCAAATCTATTTTTTTTATGTGATTAAGGGCATATGTGAAATAAATACGCTGTCTGTTTTCGTTTCATTGTCCTTTTGTAGCTATTTATTTCCTTTCTCAATTTACTTGTTCGTTTTGAAAATTTTCCTATAATTAATGCATTTTAGAGGAGCCGAATACCAAAAGTAAATGACCCAATAATTTAATCTTGAAATTAAAAAACTCTTTCTCAGATCCCAATACAAGATTTTATTTATAACATTTATATTTCATCAATATCGTCATGTAAAATTTACAGAAAAATTAGAATCCTGCATGATCCGTCCGGGAATGGACCTATGTGTTTGACCATATTACTGTGGTGTAGTTAATAGTGCCGCGGACGATCAGTATCGTGTATCCCCGTTAAGTTTTAGTTACTAAAAGTTAGAATTTGACAGCCTAATAAATACTTCAGATCGCAATGATTTTGTAATTATTTTATTTTATTTTATTTTATTTTATTTTATTTTTTTGCCACGGTAGAAAAAAGATTTACTATCAAACTCATATTATATGCTCCTCTTTTGTAAAATATTTGTTTCTTTCTTTTCTTTTATAGAAAAAGGAAAGAGAAAGAGGAGTGAAGTAGCGGGAGGCCATGATGGTGACGCTAGATAGTTTACGCGGCATTCACCTAACTGTAGTTTGTTTGCAATCTCTCTCTCCTCTCTCTCTCTCTCTCCTCTCTCTAGGTTTCTGTTCTTGTCAGCTGCAGCAGCAGAAGGCAGGTTGAAATTGATTGCTTTCGTCTGCAAATTAATATTACGGTCAAATTAAACCTATTTTTGATGGCGACCTAACAATTCCTTTTTGAAGGCAGCAAAAATATAGTAATCAAATTATAAATGAAGACTAAAATGGCCCTGACACATGCATGCGCGCACTTTATCGGGTGAAGATTAGTCGTGTCTAAAATAAAAGGAAATTAATTTATTGCATGATTTTGACGTGATCAAAGTAAAAGATGTGAGGTTGTTGAATATGGACACGTGGCTGTTGCCTGTCGGGTTCAAAGAGCCGCCAAAAAAGGTTTTGGGTGGTTCAACCATACTAATAAAATCGCGATTCAGGATTAATCCAGCCAAGTCGAAAATTCGTATTCGGGAAACTATTCGGAAAAAATCTTCAGATATTCGGAAAATATTTGGGAAGGATTTTGATGATGCTCTATATTGGCGATCTCCCAGATCAAGACACGTGGCAGATGACGTGTCCCAGAACTCAGAAGAAATGGCCCACAGGGGTCGACTAGGCTACCCCTGTACCCGACCTGCAAGCATAAACTGGCTCTTCTCAGAGCCCCTGCAAATTGGCCTCCTCGGCCTCTCAGCTCGCCCCAAGCTACCACAGGACCAAGATGCCTCGGCCCTCCTGCTCGTCCCCGAGCTCTCCCGTCGAGGCCATCTTCCTCGGTCCCTCCGACCGACCAACTCCACCACTCACAGGCGTAACCGCCGCCCCGCAAATCTCACCATGCGCGGATTCTCCGCCGGCAACATCTCACATTCCACGCCATCACGATCCCTATTAACGGGCGATCCGCTTATTACGCGGGCGTAACGTCGAGGGCGTAACTGCCGGCGAGATTCTCGCGCCTGCTACTGCATGCTGCCGCCATTATATAAACCCCCATCACAGATGGGTCAAGTAAGCTTTTTTCACCCTACTCAGCCGTTACTCTGCTCGGATCTTGTGCTAACTTGATCGTCGGAGGGTTCTCGGTGGTACTAAACCACCCCGGGACTTCCTTGCAGGTACACGGCGTAAACTCCTCAAAACCACCGATCTCCTCAAAACCCATTGAGACCCACACGCAACAGGAGATCATCTCCAAGATCCACCGGGAGATCGATGTTGGGTTAGCCTAGCACCACATGAAGGGTTTGGAAGCATCACATGAACCAAAAGTGGAGTCTTTAGGGTGCTAAGTTAACGAACATAGAATCGTTCCTAGAAAAATTAGGGTTGCAAGTTTTTCACATCATCATATGAAAGAAAAGCTAGGATTTAGATAGTACAACCTTTGTAGCTCCCTACGCTAGACTCCTCGGCTACTTGGGGTTTGAAAAAGCTCCGCTTGAACTCCTCTAGGTCACCGATGATCCACCCGGAGTCTGCTTTGTCCAACCTTGCAACTTCACCCGATCAAGAGAACGAAATGAAGCTAACACTCCAAACAAGTGGGCTAGACTTGTGTAGAATGGTGTTGTGGTTCTCTTTCTCACTTTAAAATCCTAACTTGATGAGTATATTGCTCACTAAAAAAATCTAGAGAGCAGATGAGGGAGGAAGAAGAAGATGATGGCTATATTTTTAACAAGAGTAAAAGAATAACCCTTGTTCAAGGAAAAAGAAAATATATCTATATATATTTTCTAGTTCTCATCTCAAACCATGGTTTAAACAATAAATATATTATTAAACTTGAGTTAAAACACAAAAGGAAAGTTTACCCAAAGTTAAAAAGTGGGTGAGAATGGTTAGCTCAAAAGAAGAGTGTAGAACCAAATCAAACATAACCATTTTCTTTTTCCTTTTTGTTTTAAATCAAATGTAATAAAATCCATATTTAAAACCATGGTGTGAGTCTTATATTGCCACCATTTCCATGTGTATACAACCATGAAGGATGTATGTATGTATGTATGTGTGAATGTACATCCATATGTGCATGAATCTAAAAAGAGAACATACATGCATGCATACATCCATCAAATACAAGAGAGGATTTCTAGTGAGAAAATAATGGTTAAATGATAAATCAACACTTGATTTATCAATCCGGTCATATCACATATGACCCTAACCAAAAGCAAGCCGCCCGATCAATATACGGTATCCCATACTCGCATTTTAATCGGGTCCATGCGCATATCGCATACGCGCACCACAACGTTTCGCCTGGACTAGGTAACTCCATTATGGGACTCTTGGACTCGTCAATACGCCGGCAGTGGGTGATGATCATATCAAGCCCCCCCAAGCCGCAAGCGGTCAGCTAAACGTAACGGCCACCCGGGTATTGAGCGATCAGAAGAGAACAAGCGAACCTGCTACAACTCCCGTCGAGCCAACCGGCAACACTTCCCGTACAGTCCGGTCTCCTCGTCTGATATGTCGCATATCAAGTCTAGGGGTGGTAAACGTCAGACCCCAATAACCGATAAGTCGTCCCGATATGAGGCTTATAACGGGTCGAGAAACTACTGGTAACACTTACCAGTAAATCTCTGAATCAGCCCTGGCCAGGGACTTCCCTGTTACGGCCAATCGAGCACAGCGCAACATCAACCCCCAATACCGGGAGAGACGAAACCCCTCCTATCGCTCATTGCCTCCATATGACTCGGGACTGTACCCAAAAACCACTGTTTTGCACGCCCTCATGGACGTGGTAAGGTAGAAATCAAAGCACAGTGGGAATCACACAAGACTCTATGACGATCTCGGGTCTACAGACTAATCTGCACAAGTGTCACCTGAGAACTGCCACCTGACGTGAGGTATAATACCATCTGGGAGTTCTCGGCGAGTCCGTCCAGTGTACCCAGTCTCCACTGAGCACCCGTATACCATCTCTGATGTCAAACACCAATGGATATGAGATCATCCATCGCCCATCTTATGGGTCGAGAAGCGTATACGCTAGTCTACACTGGTATATCGATGCCCCGTCTCGATACACCCACGACTAGGGACCTTGAAAGATGTACTTATGGACTACCATGTCCCCACTAGTATGATCCGCATCATAGTCCAGGTAGTCAAGTACACATCCTAAGGGCTTTACCAACATGTAACTCTAAGACAGTATAAAGAGACAAGTATACATGTTAAGATAAAGTGCAACCAGATAACATACTATAATATCGAGAAAGAAAGTCATCTCTATATATGTCCAAGCATCCAATATAATATACATCATCTGTACAATACTGGCCTCTAGGGCATACATACAACTAACAATCGACGGAAGACAACATCTGACGGAGACCCGAAAAGGACCTCCATCAGATTTCGAGGAAAAAATTAATATATGAGACGCTGGGTTTTGATATTGCTAATTATTCGTTGTTTTTCTGAATTATTCGTTGATTTTTCGAATTATTCACGAATTATTTGGAACGTGATCAAAATTTCATAAATTATTTACGAATTAGCCGTATAACTTAAGTGGGTATGGTTCAAACTATATAGGACGAAAGATATTCACGTGAAAAATGGAGGAGGGTGAGGTCATTTTGGTCTCTTGTGTCAAGCTCTTTTTCCATGGCTTTGACTTTGGTTTTTGTTCAAGCCCCTTAATGTTGAACATGATAACGTTTTGAACCAAATCAAGCCGGTCTTTATTCTGAATCGGTCTGCTGAACAACATGCATCTTGCTTTCTTATTTCAGCAGACGTCACGTTTTTCCATTTCTCTTACTTACGTATTTTCCGAATGGACATCAATTATAATATTAATTACCATAAGCTAATGTAATGATGACAGAAATTGATTGAAGTTTGGAGGCATTTTTTCTAATGCTTGTTTTTGAATTATTCTGATGGTGCAGGTAACAACTAAGATTATGTTTGAAATAACGGAGCGTTCTGCTTGGAGATATAGCTTATCCAACCTATATAGGGAGTATACAACAGATTGTTTAGCCCTATATCTTCAATAACTTTCATAATGAAAGGTAACATGAGGGAATTGAGACTTTGATTGTGTATATGTATGCAGATTATGATTTTCTTGAAAGCTTTGCTAAGTTTGAGCCAGATATGCAACACATAACAGATCTATTTTAGATTACATGCACCAGCTGTCATCCGAGCCGGGTTTCATGATTTGACTAATTTCGAAATTTCACGAAGAAGTATTAAGAAAAAAATATTTTAAGTACAAACCGCATAGGTATATTGATAGAAGGTGGAATCTCCTTCAGATGTTGATTCCCGTTGATCTGCTGATGGCGGCAATGAGTGGCTGAGATTTGATCTGGAGGCAGACTTTTGATGCGTGTGGATCTCAATGGGCTTGGAGTTGTTGAGCCGAGTTATCTGCAAGGAAGTCCCGGGATGGTTGGACCACCGAGGACCCTCCGACGATTAAGTTAGTGGGGTAATCCGAGCAGAGTAACGGCTTAGTAGATCAGAATTGGCTTACCTTGACCGTCTGAAAGAGGGATTTAAATAGTGGTGGCAGCAGGTGCAGTACGCGCGAGAATCACGCCGGCCGTTACGTTCCCGACGTCACGCCCCCGTGATGAGCGGGACCTCCCATTAATGGCGAGACGGGCTCGTTAATGGGGGATCGTGGTGGCGTAAAACGTGGGATGTGGCCGGCAGAAATCTCGCGCATGGTGAAATTCGCGGGATGGCGGTTACGCCTGCAAGCGGTGCTGTTGGTCGGTCGATGGGCCGAGGAAGATGACCTCGGCAGGAGAGCTCGCGGACGCGCGGGAGAGCCGAGGCATCTCGTTTCTGCGATAGCTCGGGCACGAGCTGTGAGGCCGAGAGGCCAATTGTGCTGGGACTCGGAGGCGAGCCAGCTTCGTCGGTAGGACAGGCATAGGAGCAGTTTGGTTGGCCCCTGTAGGTCCTTTCTTGCATGCTCTAGGACACGTCATCTGCCACGTATCATGATCTGGGAGATCACCGATATCGAGCCCCATCATTAGCCCCCCACTTTCGTCCCGGCCAGCTAACGGGTCGGGTCGAGAGTGGTCCTCCGGGTCACCCGAGATGAGCTCTCTTTCGAAAATATCATCGGACGTGTCCCCGGGCAATCCGTTGTCTTTTTCTGGATGACGCAGGCGAATCAGGGCAAGATCTTCTGCATTAGAGAGGGGCGTCGGATCGTGCGCGCATTTGACGGAGCGGCGATCCACGTGTCGAGCGTTGGTTGGCGGACGTGACAGGCCACAGGCCTCTGGCGTCTGATGAGATGCTGCTCAATGCACGCGCGCCAGGTGGAGCGATCTGGATCGTCGAATGCGAAAAGTTGTTTTTGGCGGGAATCGACGGTCACCGTTGGATGAGGGTGCCGAAGGCTATAGATAGAGGTGGGGCCCTTTTCAGGGCCTATCTCTCTTCATATTTTCTCGTCCCTGATCTTGTAAGCTTGGCGCTCTCGTTTTAGGTCGGATCTTCTGCTATCCCGAGGGCTTCTCAATAAGGTTAGATGTCTTCTTCTGGGGAGTCTATAGATATCGTAGGGGTAGATTCTAGGGATTCTCCCGGCGAGTCGGAGTCTTCCCGGGGAGCGGGGGTCAGATCCCCTCCCCATGGTTGTGTGTCAGGAGAGGATCCCCAAGTGGAGGTGGTGGATGCCCCTGGTGTGCCTTCCTTATTGAGGTACGGGGGGATCTTGCCACCGCTCGGGCCCGCTTCCATATCCTTTCTGGCTATACTCTGCGTTTGGCCGAGGAAGGAAAGAGGACAGATCAGGTGCGGGGTAGAGAGAGTGCCCTGTACCTGGAATCCTTTTGGGCCGGAATGCGCTTGCCGTTCTCTCCCAAGGTCGCTGCGGCGCTGTCTTACTTCGGGTTAGCCCCGGGCCAGTTAGTGCCGAACTCCTGGAAGGTTCTCCTTGGGTTTCTGGTCTGCTTGAAACCGCAGATAGTCCCTTTCAGTTTGTCCATCCATGCCTCCACTCTCATCTACAAAAGTCATCCCGGCTCTCGCGCGGGCGACCCGAGGTGGGTCTATCTCTCCTTTAGGAAACGTCGGGGGAGCGCGCCCGGGTCGGGAGTCGTCGTCCTGCCTTCTTCCATCCATGACTGGAAGAAGAAGTTTTTCTTCGTCGGGCGGCCAGAAGGTGAGGACTGGCTCGTACCCGTCCAGTGGTCTAGGGATAAGTGCTGGCAGGGAAACCCGTCCAATGACCCCGACACGGTGAGAGTGGCGGCGTGGGAGCCCATTCCTCGGGCCGATATGTTGCTTTCTGAGCGGGCCCTTAGTTGGGCCGGGCTCAGCCCTGCCCGGTTCGTCGGTAAGTTAGGCTTGTATTTATTTTGATTTTTGCTCGTGTTGCTGACCCCATTTTATCTCGTCTTGTGCAGAACCCATAGATTTGATCTACCTTCGAGCGGCTATGCGCAAGCCGAAGAATGTGTCGAAGGCTGAAGAGGCCAGCTCTTCCCGTCAGGCGCCGACCCCGGCTTCTCCGGCGGCCGTCCAGCACCAGCGCTCGAGCCCGGATCGGGCCCCGGAGTCCAGCAGGGCGCCGATCCGAAAGAGTGCTCGGGGACAGGAAGCCCCAACCTTGGAGGCGGAGACCAGTCCGCCGCCGCCGGCTCTCAAGAGGTTCCCCCGCGCAGCCCCGCAGGACCCGGCTTCCCCGATCTTGGTGGAAGATGGGGAGCTCCGCTTTGAGGTACCCTCGGGGCTCTCAGTCGCCGATAGCCTTCTGCACGACATGGAGAGGTCAGTCGGGGGCAGGGTCCGTGGGGGAAGCCTGAAGGGGCAACTGGCGTCTATCGCCCAGGAGGCCGTGCAGGTTAGTGCTTGTACATTGCTCATTTCGTCTTTTGTGAGACTCGGTAATCCTTCTTCTTTCTGACCCCTTTCTTGTTTCTCCAGGTCCTCCACCACGTCGCTCTTGCTATCCGGATGGAGGAGGAGGAGATAGGTCCGGCAGTCCGAGACTCGGGTGAGTCCTCCTCGCTGAGGGAGAGCTCAAGGCGGGCGCTGGAAGCGGCGACGGCGAGGGTCGCCGCTCTCGAGGCCGGGAAGCAGGAGCTAGCGGCCGCGAGGCAGGAGGCGGCGGCTGGGAAGGAGGAAGTGGCAGCGGCGAAGCGGGAGGCTGCTAGGCTCCGCGAAGTCGCCTAGGCTACCGAGGCCAAGCTTCAGGACTCCAAGGCGCTCGCCGGCACCATGAAGAAGTCGGTGAGCACCCTCCGGAAGGAGCTGGGGGCGGCGGTAGAGGCGGCGAAACGAGCCGACCACTTGGCGGAGAAAGCGGTGGAGAACTTCCAGAAATCGGAAGAATTTTACACCGTCCTAGCCTCGGCCACTACCGCCATCTGGAATGAGGCCCTCGACGCCGTCAAGGCTCGGATATCAGAGTTCGCCGACCAGGATCTCCGAGCCGAATATCCTTGCGGGGCCGAGGAGCGGGGGGAGGACCTCGGGGCCGAGGCCGAGGTGGAGATACTCGGCGAGGGCAATGCCGAGGCCCCTGCGGCGGTCGCTGAGTTTCCCGGGGATGCGACCGACCCTGAGGCCTGAGACCTGTCGTCCTTTTGCTTTCCTTCTTTTTTTTTATTTGTTTCCTCGGGAGTTTGGTAAGCCTTCGGGCACTTTGTCAGGTTGGGGAGCCCACAATACCTTGTAAAAACTTTAACTTTTGCGAATAAAGGTATTTTTCTTACAGTTTTGTTTGCACGCGTATTTTTCTTCTTTGTTGTTTGAACATTTGTATCTGCGTGGGACTGCCTTTCTGTTGTGTCGTCTTTTTGTCTGGCGATTACGCGTCGACTTGAGTCTGCTCTCTTGCCAAGTGTTCCAGGGCAGGCGGTAAGACGGTATCTCCATGGCCCCGAAGTCGAAGTGTAGATCGCTAAAACGTTGATAGACTGTATGCCTCTTGTTGAGTTTATGATCCTTAGATGTCGGAGTGGCCGTAATTGGCCAACTGAGGATGTCCGAGCAGGGTAGCTGCTCGGTGCCTCTTGGCGAGGGCTTTGATCCTTAACCGTTGGAGAGGCCGGCTAAGGATGGCCGAGCAGGGTAGCTGCTCGGTGCCTCTTCGCGAGGGCTTTGATCCTTAACCGTTGGAGGGGCCGTAAGAGGCCGGCTAAGGATGGCCGAGCAGGGTAGCTGCTCGGTGCCTCTTGGCGAGGGCTTTGATCCTTAAGGACGCCTGAGCAGGGTTGCCACCCGGTGCCTCTTGGCGAGGGCTTTGATCCCTGGTGGTGTGCCAGGGACAACCGAGCACAGTTGGTGCTAGGCGGCTGCCTCTTTCGAGGGCTTTTCATACTTAGCGCGGGAGGGGTGTAGGAGGCCTACTAAGGATGTCCGGACGGGGTTACTGCCCGGTGCCTCTTGGCGAGGGCTTTGATCCCTGGTGGGATGCCAGGGATAACCGAGCACGGTTGGTGCTAAGCGGTTGCCTCTTTCGAAGGCTTTTGGGTCCTTAAGGATGGCTGAGCAGGGTTGTTGCCCGGTGCCTCTTGACGAGGGCTTTGATCCCTGGCGTTGTGGGGTAAAGAAGCTACCAGCCAGGGATAACCGAGCAAGGTAGCTGCAGGGCTGCCTCTTAGCGAGGACTTTGATCCCTGGCGTTGTGGGGCAGGGAAGCTACCGACCAGGGATAGCCGAGCAAGGTAGCTGCAGGGCTGCCTCTTAGTGAGGGCTTTGATCCCTGGCATTGTGGGGTAGGGAAGCTACCGGCCAGGGATAGCCGAGCAGGGTAGCTACAGGGCTGCCTCTTAGCGAGAGCTTAGATCCCTGGCGTCGTGGGGTAGGGAAGCTACCGGCCAGGGATAGCCGAGCAGGGTAGCTGTAGGGCTGCCTCTTGTTGAGGGCTTAGATCCCTAGCGTCGTGGGGTAGGGAAGCTACCGGCAAGGGATAGCCGAGCAGGATAGCTGCAGGGATGCCTCTTAGCGAGGGCTTTGATCCCTGGCGTTGTGGGGTAGGGAAGCTACCGGCCAGGGATAGCCGAGCAGGGTAGCTGCAGGGCTGCCTCTTAGTGAGGGCTTTGATCCCTGGCGTTGTAGGGGTAGGGAAGCTACCGGCCAGGGATAGCCAAGCAGGGTAGCTGTAGGGCTGCCTCTTAGCGAGGGCTTAGATCCCTGGTGTCGTGGGATAGGGAAGCTACCGTCCAGGGATAGCCAGGCAGGGTAGCTGCAGGGATGCCTCTTGTTGAAGGCTTAGATCCCTGACGTCGTGGGGTAGTGAAGCTACCGGCCAGAGATAGCCGAGCAGGGTAGCTGCAGGGCTACCTCTTGTTGAGGGCTTAGTTTCATGAAAAAGGACCGAGCAGTGAAGCTGCTCGATTGTCTCTTGGCGAGGCCCTGTCCGACCTTCCCACATGAACACCGAGGAGTGGGACAGCATCGAAGACACGTGTCGTGAGGGCGCTGTTGAAGGCGAAGCGCCAGAGTCCCGTCGTTTCGGTTTCGCATGGGGAGGCGCGACGCTTGCCGCATGGCGCCTGCGTTGCGGGTGAAACGGGCGATTGTTGGATTCCCACGCGTCGTTGTCTGTAACAACTCCATTTTTAGTGTACATAAATTTGCTTTAAATTTAAAGTATACTTAGAGTATTTAATGTTGTTGTTACCAGTTTAAGTATTTATTTCACACAATAATTACAAGAAGGAACTTGTAGGTTATTGGTAATACATTGCACTGCTGAACCAAGCCACCAGAGTTCAAATCCCATGCTCCACATTATTTTTTATATTTATTTGTTTTAAATTTTATAGAAGCCCAACAGTCAACACGTGCTAAAACCATAAAATCCCACTACACCCCATAATGTTAAAGTGCCAGTGAGTAGGTGGACCGACGGCGCCCCTCCCGACCGCCGGACTCGGCCGAGTCGGCCGGCGGACCAGCCGACTCGAGCCGGCGCCGCCGGCCGGACTCGGCCGGACCGCCGAGTCCCCAACTGATGAAATCTGGCTTTTCACATTCTCAACCCCCTATACACTCCAATTACTCAGATCGGTTCCAGAGAGCTTTTAAAACCTCCTTTACTCCATTTTAATGATTTTTTTATACATTTTTTATAATTTTTAATTAAAACCCCTACACCTACCCTAACCCTAGCCTAACCCTATAAATACACCCCTACCCCCTACCCTCTCACCCCAAAATTCTGAGCCCACTATCTCAAAATTCCAAGAATCGTGTGTACTTTGAAAACGAGCGAAAGGCGAAGCTCCGGCGAAATCTACGGCGAACTTCCGGCGATCGTTTTAGGGACTACCAGCGACGACGCAACACATCGGCGATTCCCCTACTTCCATTTCACTCTCTTGTGTGACCTAAAACCCGTAAGTCCCTTTTCTATCTCTCTTTTCTATTCTAAAAATACGAAATTACAAAACCCGACGGAATCGGCACAAATCCGATTTCCGATTCGGTTTTCTTATAAACTTCACTTCTCGTTATTTCAATTATGTTTAAACACTCTCATGTTGACTATTAAACACTAATCAACTAAATTGATCAAGTTTAAATTCATAAAATGATAGCTATTTCCAATTATCGTATTTTTCACTTAAATACCACATTTTTTCAATTATACATTTAACTCCATTAAACTTGCTATACTTTTAAGTAGATCACGAGGTAACGACCTACCTCCTCACACACTCATATGCAACATAACACGATACCCTCGAGAACTTAGAATACGAGAAAACAAAAATTTTCATTTAAATACCCTTTATTTAATAAAACCATTTCTAAAAGATTTAGTATTGATACATCTTTACAAATAAATACCACTTATTATGAAAATATGATAAGGTTGTGGGCATCAGTCGTTTATCTAAACCTGACTTTGTGGTGTCTAGGCTAGGCAAGTGAGAAAGGTAACTTTAAAAGGCCCGTCTCACGGTGCTTCGTGAGCGGATCCCTCCTTTCTTCACTTGTACTTACCTGGCCACAATTGGCGGTGAAGAGGCGATTTAATGTATCTCACAACTTGTTGCTTTGGACCAGTTAGGAGCAGTCTAGTTGACTTAGGAGACGCTAGAACATAAAATACGGGAAATTTGACAACTTTACAGATAAATACCATTACTTCATAAAACCGTTTTCTAGAGGATTTAGTATTTATACTATCTTTGCAAAGCGCCGCTACAACCCATTTTGGGGAATCCTTTCGGGATGGTGCGGATTATCGCACATTCTCGGGCTTAGTAGTGCGAGATTCAGACCTCCGCAAAGAGCATTCGGTCTTGAAAAATTTAAAATACGACATCTTAAGAAAATGAGATTTCTAGAATATTATAGATATATATACAAAAATTATTTTCATATAAATATATGTATATGCAACATAAACATATATATTTTTGAAGTATTATAAATATTCCACATTTTTCTTCAATATCACAAGAATCAACTTTACACTAAAAAAATCCCATACAATACTAATATTACAAATAAACACCTTTTATTATGGAAATTAGGATATTTCCACTAGAAATATCACAATATAAAATCTACAATCATTACAACTCTAAATACGATTAATAAATACTTGAGATGTATTTTGAAAAGTATATAAAAGTATTTTTACATAAAACCCCTTCAAGTTCTATAAATTACCTTAAGGACACTAATAAATATAGGTTTAAGCGGGACCAATTTTTTGAGCCTCGGGGAGCCGGAGAAGTGGGTGCTTGCCTAGCTAAGGTAGACAAATTAATAAAAACAATAAGGACTTCAATTTACTTTGCTAATTGTCTGACTCAGTTTGAGTCTCAGTATAATTTGACTTGAATACGATTCAAATACAATCTACAATTTTCAATATTACAGTTCAACATGAATCCATGATTCCAATTATCAATCTATAAAACTTGACCGAACCGAACTATGGATATACATTCCATTTACATGGTTCTCTAGTTATTCCATTTACATGATTCTACGGTTACATCCATTTACTGATATCATGGTTTCGGTCAGTCAATCAATTATACAATCAATACAATTTACAAGACAAACAATACAATCAAAACACTACGGGGTTTAAGGGGTAAATTGGTACGGAAGGTGTTAAAAGTGGCACGAGACGGTAAGATTAAGACACCTAACCTATATTCCGTTGCTGTTTTACAGTAGCTTAACGGTTCCTTGTACATTCCGTTTGTCCTGGTCTCTAGCATATAGAGACCCCTCTCGTATACACTGGTATCCTTCTGTACCAAGTTACAAACAACAGCGTTAACACAACATTACAACAATATAATACAACTTTAAAAGATACCTTCTTATTCTGTCTATTCCACTTTCCTCTTATTTTTAGGACTTACCGAGCGACCTGTTCGCT
Organism: Agapanthus africanus; assembly: GCA_030015575.1. Lineage (NCBI taxonomy): Eukaryota > Viridiplantae > Streptophyta > Magnoliopsida > Asparagales > Amaryllidaceae > Agapanthus > Agapanthus africanus. Next base: position 859,953,496 of record JASDDO010000022.1, on the reverse strand, counting down.
GACGGCATTCTATTTCTTTCTTCTTTGAATGTCGTCAGGTGATTTGGACCCGTCAGAGATCGAGCCAACTGCAGAAGACTTGGATCAGCACAGCGAAGACCCTGAGCTCTAGTCATTGTACATTTTCTATTCGGTACCTTTAATTTCCTGTCATGCCATTGTTTAGGCACCGCTTTTATTTCAGTTGTATTTCCTTTCATGCATTGTACAAAAGAATGTTAATAAATAAAGTTGATGTTTTATTATACCTTGTCTATTGTGTATATTTTCTTTTATATTGCTTACTTATGCTTAGCGTATTTGCTTCTGAGTAAATACGTAGCGGACCGGTCCCATCCCCTTCGCCGTACACCGGGAAGCGGGGCGTGACATTGTCTATAAAATGGAGGGAGTAACTGTTTGCTTCCTCCCCACCCCGAAACGAAAGAATGCAAGACTTCCCCTTCACCATCGAGGACATCGTAGGCTTCGAGGATGTCTACCTCTATAATCCCTACGGCACTGAGGACACGGTGCAGTTGGTGATAGGCAGGATTGAGGACCTTTCGGCCGATTGCTTCCCCGGTGGTCTTCCCTCCTTCAGCTGCTGATGTACTCCATCTGGAGGGCGTCGCTAGGGCTTTACAACCCCTTATCCGAAATGCTGTTTGACGAGGCCATAGGCAAGCTAAGGTCTCTGAGGCGCTTCGGCCTGATCTCCGGGGGATGGCTAAACCGCTCGGAAGCGGTCGTACGTGAGTGCTACCAGTTGAGGCTCGACGCTGAAGCTTTCGGGGGGATCGGAGGCAGAGGTTTGACGCTGCGAGGGCTCGGCTGTGGGAGATATGCTCGGAGTACCATGAGCAGTGCTCTCTACACCCCATTCCCCCGCTGTTGTAATAATAATTTTTATTTCCTTTTTTTTTGTGTACGGCTGAGGAGCCCATAGTACATTTTGAATGAATAAGATTCTTTTTCTTTTCTACAATGCTCTATTGATCCTTTTATTGTATAAACAAAAGATCTTAGGAAGATGGTACATTGCTTTGGAAAGAAAATACATGCTAGTAGATGCTTTTATTCGTGCAGCTTGAGCCCCCCATACGTCTGTTGTTATCTATGCTCGGCATGGGGTATCGAGCTTCGGGGGTACCAGACGTATGCCCCGCTGACACTACATTATCTGGCCGATGGTCTGCTCGGCTAGAGGGGGACGTTGTTCCTGCTCGCGGTCAACTTGTCGCTTGTCTCTCAGGTACGCTGCGAGGTGCTCCGAACGGATGAGCTCTTCAATATAATCTCGGAGTTGTTTGCAGCTCTCCGTTGAGTGGCCCAGCGACCTATGAAAGCCACAGTAAGGGCCCCGGGTTCGCTTCGAAGCCGATCGTGGGATCGGGGGGAATTTGAAGAGCCCTTCGCCTTTGGCCTCCTCAAGTAGCACTGCCTGCGAGACATTAAGCGGCGTGTACTCCTGGAACTTTGGGGGATTTGGCCTTTGCCGTTCTGGTCCTCTTCTCTCGTCCCTTGCCCTCTTTTTCTGGTCGGCTTGCTCTGCTCGGGGGAGGCTTGCGTGCACCTCGGACTCGAGCAGGACCTCACGCTCGGTCTAGGCCTTTACCTCGGCCATGGTCTTAGGTTGCGCCAGTGCAAAAGAGCGTAACCACTCCTTGTGCCTAAGACCAGACCTTAGAGCCGTGATGACCGTTTCGTCCTGGTGCTCCGGGACCTCGAGAAGGGCATTGTAGAAACGGGTGGCGTAGGCCTTGAACGTCTCCCTGTCTCCGCTCTTGATCGTGAAGAGGTGGTCGACTGTGCGCTTCTGCCGCCTGTTCCCAACGAAGTGGCCGAGGAATTGTGTGGCTAGCTCGTCAAAGGTCGAGATCGAGCGCAGCTCGAGTCCTCGGAACCAGTCCCGCCCGGCATGGATGAGAGTGGCCGGGAAAGCTCGGCGCTGGGCGACATTGGAGTGGTCTTGGAAGCTCATTCCCGCAGTGAACGCGTCCAAGTGGTCTTTCGGGTCAGATTTGTCGTCGAAGAGGGAGACCTTTGGGGGCTTGTTGCGGGAGGAGACGTGGACGGCGAGCAGCTCCTCGGTGAATGGTTTTGTGAGCGAGTCGGCGGCATACTTAGCCCCATCGCTCGAATGGTGACCTTCCCGATGCAGACTCTCGATCTTCTTCTCGAGCGCGTCGAGTCGGCCATGATACCCCGACGACTCGGCGCATTCTGATCCTCGGCCCTTGCTGTTGGCGGCCTGCGTCTGGACTCGGCCGCGGTTTCTCTCAATGAGATTCCTCAAATCTCTTGGTGAGGTAGCCCTTGAGCTGTCTTGACGAGCCCTGTCTGTGTGGCCCCGTCGGGGGAGGGTGTGTCGGTCATGCCTGGTGACAGACGAGCTGACCGACATTTCCTCAGGAGGGACAGGCGCGCGAAAGACCTCGGGGCGGAGCGCTCTAGCGACTGACCTCGGTGTCGAGCTGTTGGGCACCCAGCAGGTCGCAGAACGTACTGGCCCGGGGGATCCGCGGCCGTGGGAGGCAGCGAGGCGGAGATCGGCCGTGCCGACGCGGGCTGAGTCTTCTCTCCCCCTGTAGGGGTCCTGGTCACGAAGCGGGAGAGCGGTGACCTGGGGATTTTGCCCCGCCGTTTGGACGCGGACGAGCGCCTCCACGAAGGATACGAGTCGGTCTATCCAGCAGGCGAGGGCGTTGATGGCATTCGGCGGAGGAGGCTCGTCTATGCCTCTGTTGAGAGGGAGGCGGCGGTTGGCGCTTGGGTCGTCCTGATGATCGCTCGCCATTGGAGTGAGATCGGGAGGCGAACTTTTATTTTTGTGGAATCAAAGTTTTCCCACAGACGGCGCCAGCTGTGGGAGGATGGAATCTCCTTCAGATGTTGCATCCCGTTGATCTACTGATGGCGGCAATGAGTGGCTGAGATTTGATCTGGAGGCAAACTTCTGGTGCGTGTGGATCTCAATGGGCTTGGAGTTGTTGAGCCGAGTTATCTGCAAGGAAGTCCCGGGGTGGTTGGGCCACCGAGGACCCTCCGACGATTAAGTTAGTGGGGTAATCCGAGCAGAGTAACGACTTTGTGGATCAGAATTGGCTTACCTTGACCGTCTGAAAGAGGGGTTTAAATAGTGGTGGCAGCAGGTGCAGTAGGCACGAGAATCACGCCGGCCGTTACGTTCCCGACATCACCCCCGCGTGATGAGCGGGACCTCTCATTAATGACGAGACAGGCTCGTTAATGGGGGATGTGGCGTGGAACGTGTGACGTGGCCGGCAGAGATCTCGCGCATGGCGAAATTCGCGGGATGGCGGTTACGCCTGCAAGCGGTGCTGTTGGTCGGTCGATGGGCCGAGGAAGATGACCTCGGCGGGAGAGCTCGCGGACGCGCTGGAGAGCCGAGGCATCTTGTTTCTGCGATAGCTCGGGCACGAGCTGTGAGGCCGAGGAGGCCAATTGTGTTGGGACTCGGAGGCGAGCCAGCCTCGTCGATAGGACGGGCATAGGAGCAGTTTGGTTGGCCCCTGTAGGTCCTTTCTTGCATGCTCTGGGACACGTCATCTGCCACGTGTCATGATCTGGAAGATCATTGATATCGAGCCCCATCGTATATGAAACAGCTTTTTATTACTATTCTTTACCTATAATTTTTTTGACGATTACATTTTACCATTTTAGTCACGTTCGTATCGTGCTCATGATTATTCAAAAATATAGGTTTATCTGCGGTTTGACTTATTTCTAAAACTAGTAGCAATATATTCTTTTCTGATCAAATCTTGCTGCAACGCGTATTGATAGCTTCAATTTAGACCGTTTTGTTACCATCTATGTACTGATTAAACTGCGAGGTTGCGGTGATTTGGCAATTGGATTGAAACATGAAGATTCAAAAGGACAAATTAATTGGTATGGTTGTCCCCTTCTCTGTTGGTCTAAACACATTCAAAATTAGACCTAGATCCTAAATGCTATCATCTTTATACTAGGACTTATAGCTGAATGTGTTGGTCCAATCTGCATCCAAATTAGACTTGTGAACGGATGATTTAATTATGAAATGCCTCCAATGCTTGCTTTTTGGTAGGGGCTGAATATTCCAAAACATAGGGACCCCACAAAAAAATTGTACCTGAATCTTGACTACGGAAACCCGACCCGATAACAAAAACAGCATATTTTCCAAAGGAATTTTCTGCATTTTTTTTGGGGTTAAATTGCAAGAGACGTTCTTCGTTTTTGTCTAATCAGCAGGAAGCATCCTTAATTAAAAACCTCCACTTTGCCATATTGTTTAAGCAAGGTTAACTTTTCCGCCCGTTTTCTATCATCTTTTATTTCTAAAATATTAATTTTGATTGATTAACAGAAACAATGACAGAAGGTCACTACTACAGGGTATACATTTGGTAACGGTTTAAAAGCGTCATCAAAAAATAAGACAGCGTCATAACCCTCCATGGCGGCAGGTTGTATACAGTCACTACATCGGTCCAAGTACTATGAGTACACCTGCCGCGAACTTCCCGAATGGACTGAAACCGTCGCTCGCAATTCCCAGCCTCGTATTAAGAGGGTCTGCGCTGAACGAAAGATATTTTTCATCTAAAACTTTCAACGAAATCGAATTTTTAGGATGACTCATTTTTCTCTCTTCACGAAGTGTTTTATGGTGCCAGATGTCGTCTCCTCACACATAAATAACCGCTGCAGTCTCGGTATTAATGGAAAATACCGAAAAATTTTCGCGGGCTCATCACTCGAACGAGAGTCTTTCTTAGGCTTGAATCGCCTGGTGTCACGCCCCGCTTCTCAGTAGACGGAAATGATGACGTGACAAGCCGGCGGCATATTTATTCAGAGAAGATCATTTCCTAAATAAATATACTAAGCGTATTGAAACAATAATAAACAAAGCGAGAATAAATGGAGACTGTAAAAATTTTCAACAAATATCTTTATTTACATTCAGCTTTCAATATTTACAAGTACATGAGTTTCAACTGGAAAGTAAATACAATAAGGGAAAATGTCTAAACATGTGGCATTAGATAAGATGAATAGAAAGTGAAGCTAAGCTAATTTTGATGAGAAAATCCGGATGTAGTCTTCCTCTGTGGCCTCCACTTCCTCCGTAGCGACCGTATCTGATGAACATTCCAAGAAAGTAAGGGTGGGTGGAATGCCCGTCAGCGAGCTAGCGCTCGGTAAGTCACATGGATAAAGTAAGAGTAAAAATGACAAGCGTAGAATATATATATAACAAGTAAAAATATATGTTCATGGATAAATATGTAATATAGCTCTCTATATGGTCACCATGTTAATATTAAGTTTCAAGTGTGAATGTCAACGCAGGCGTAGAAATATTCACGAGCTCAAGAGTGGGGTCTCAGGAGCAAGGAAACACTGTAAATCCCCAGTTCCATATATATATTTTTCCCGTATTTCCCTAAAAAATTTCCTATTATTTTTGAACATTTTTATATTTATTTATTATTTTATTTATAAATTTTCCAAATCTAAACCCTAACAATTTTCCCTAACCCCAGCCCGACCCGACCCTTTGCCCTCTTCTTCTCCTTCTTCTTTTTCTTCTCCTTTTCTTTTCTTTTCCCTCCAAATTTTCCCAACGACTCTCCCCTTCTCGCGCTCGACCCCGACCCGGCCATCGTCGACACCGCTCCCCGCTCGCCAACGATCTTCCCGAGATTCTCTCCTTCGAATCCCCACTCCCTCTTCCTCTCATTCTCTTTTTCCTCACCGACGCCTCCGCAAGACCCGCTCCCCCACGACCTGCTCTTCGCCAACTACCTCCGCGACTTTCACGCCCACTTCCGGCGACTTCGCCCATGAAAAGCAAACCAACCCACCTCACTCCCCGTGATCCACTCAACCGTCTCCCACCCTCTCTCAACACACCCGAGCTCACCCATTCTTTAATTCCCCCAGCTCCTCCTCCGACCGATCTCCTTCCTCACAACCGAGCTCACACCTATTTCCTTCATCAACTCCACCGAGCTCCTTTTCACAACCCATACTCGAGACTTCCATCGCCGTCAGCCACCGTCATCGCCTGCACCACCCTGCAACCACCATTGCCGGCCAACCATCACAACGAGCTCAGCTGGCACACACCGCCGGTGTCGACCACAACCACTACCGAGCCTTCGACCTCGTCGCCGGTAAGCACCCTCCACCGGACCTCACCACCGTCCATTTCCTTCTTCCTCCAACCTCACAACATCACCTCGCCGGCCCCTGCACACTTCACTGCCATTGCAGTCACTGTCGACGTCTTGTTAGACGTCACCATAACCGAGCTATCCTTCAAAAGCAGCCAATCGAGCCTCACTGCACCGAGCTCCCCCGACGACCCCCTCCTTGCCGCTCACCGCACACTAGTCGCCGTTGAGCCGCCGCCGACTTCGTCCCCCGAAATCCCCTCCATGTCATCGACATCATCGTCGCACCGTCTTGTCTCCGTCGCACCACAATACCCGAGCACTTCTTCCAAGCTCGAGCCAAGTAGCACCGTGCCGCCTCCGTGCCGCCCGCGTCCCGGTCCAGTGCACCCGCCGTGCCACTCCCACACCACGCATCAAGCCAAGACCGTGCCTACTATCGTGTCACTTCCGCGTCGTTACCGGGTCACCGCGCATCGCGCTCGCATCACGCACCGTGTCCAGTATCGCATTGTCTCGTCTGTCGAAACGGATCCCGCATGTGGTGTCGCTTATATATCAGCGACCGAAGGCAAGCGAAAACATTCACTTTTTTTTCATGATATTATAAACTGTAGCCAAAGAAATTTACAATAACTAGATATATATAAATATAATTAGATCGTAAACTATTATTGAATTTGTGTAGTGAACCTTAAGCCAGAATCTAATTAAAATCGACGGAATTTGTGTTTGTTGAACCCGTTTACTGTTTTACTATTCACATATATACTGCAGAAATTTGGTTGCAAATTAATATCGCTTCCCCCATAATATGTTGCCCCCGATAACCATTGCGAAATCAGAATTTCCCCGAACATGCTAAACCATTTAATTCATAATAAATCGTACAAAAATTGGATCATAGCATTCTTAGACTCTCTACGAAGAGAACTATATAACCTAAAAATCTACGATGACTTTTACTGAATATCATGTCATTTAGATAGCGGAAACTGAAAGGATTTATGGCTCTGGACTGCAGTTCTGAACCAAAATCCCTACGAATACCTGAAATCAAACACCTGCAATTCATCGTTCAAATTCACAAATATGCGGAACTCTATATAGATACATAGGAAATTTAGTTAGCTTTCTTATGCAATTGATTCCAATGAGTTACGCCGCTGTTTGATATTTTTAACATAATTTATTTCATCGATGTATATGGCTGATTTCTGCAGTTTTTCATGTTGATACCTGAACTTAAGCGCCTGTACATCCCTATACAAAACTGAAAATATACGGAATCCTATATCGTCTAATCTCGTTCAGTTTCACTGTCATTTGGTATTTTGTTTATATTTTAGATTGTCGACGTGTTCTGCAGTGACATTTTTTTACACCTTCACACTAAACATGACATATCTCCTAGTGCAGAAAGGCTATTATTTACTATCGAAAACAGAGACGAACTGGGATTGATCGTCTTGCCTGAATTTGGGGGCAAATGCTATTTGGACTTCTCCATCTAACTCTTCGAAGATACCAAGTTAATTTATGGCACCGTATATCGGAGGTTTGGACAGATGCGACCGTTGTAGCAGACTATATCAGATTTCCCCTCATTTTATGAGGGGTTTTTGATTGTGGGGACGCTCTTCTCTGCAGGCGCAAGCCCCTGCAGTTAATTACGTTACCTCATTGCGATAATCACTTTCTCCTTCTCCAGCAGTTCACTTCGTGTCGTGTGTGTTTTGTTTTATTTTGGTTGCCCGTGGATTGTATACGGAGACTATTTTATGTCGTCGCCCGTAGGACGCGGATCGGTCTAAATCCGTATATTTTAGATTTGGATTTTTGGTTTATTTAAGGACCGTTAATCTGGTTTGAGATTAAGATCAACTTAAATCTATAAGTGAGCATTTAGGCTCAATTTGTTTTCGCTAAAGATACGTTGGTCTTGTTTGAGACTAAGATCAACTTAACAACATTTTGGGATCATTTTTACTTGAGATCCAGCAAAAGAGCATTTGGGCTCAGTTGCAAGAAAACTTCAGAGATTCAGCCAATTTGGGCTTAGTCTACTCAGTCTTTTTTTTATCCAAAAGTGCTAAGCACTTATTTGGGCTCTGTTTGTTCAGCCCATTCTTTTTATGTGAAAGTGCTAAGCACTTATTTGAGCTCTGATGCTTACATATATGTTATGTGAAGTATTCAGTCATGGGCGCTGCCAACTTTAGTTATTTTGACTAAATGTGAAGTGCTAAGCACTTCTTGTAGCATCCACGTGAGGTGCACGTGCGGCGTTGGGCGCTGCTCAATTAGTGCTAAACACTCAGCCGTTTTGGCTACATATGAAGTGCTAAGCATTTTTTATATGGCTCCCACATGAGGAGCACGTGCGACGCTGGGCGTTGCCCAATCAGTGCTAAACACTTAGCTGTTTCGGATGTATATGGAGCGCTGAGCACTTTATTCAGCGTCCACGTGTGTTTCACGTGAGGCATTGGTCTCCTGTTTTGAGCGTCCGCGTGTTTTTCACGTGAGGCGCTAGGCGCTGTTAAAAGGGGTGCCTACGTGGCAAGCACATGAGGTGCTAGTCTTCTTTTTTTAAAAGAGATTTAATCTCTGTCGATATTTTCAGTGAGGTTAAAGCTCTGTTAATGGTATTTTGACCATTAACGCTCGCCAAAATCATTATTTTTTTTTAGGATCTCGGGTTGAGTTTTTAAAGAACTAAGTTTTTTATTTGAAAGAACTGAGTTCCTGGAAAATTATGGACTCCATCTTTTTTTTCCTTTAAATTTGTTCCCTGAATTTTTGATTCTCAAGAACAAGATATTTCCGATGAGAATTAAATTCTCAACTTATGGAAGACTTGTTTTGTGGATCTCGGATCCAGAGAAAATACTAAGTTCTTTTTTAAAAGGGTTAAACCCTTAGATGTGATATGATAGGTAAAAGAGATATTTTGATCTCTTTTCTTTATCTAGGGTTTTGAGAAGGAAGATCTTCTTCTTTGAGAACTGAATTCTCTGTTCTTTTTGAGAGCTCGCTGTATTTTTGCAGAAGCTTATAGGGTTTTTTTCTATCTCCCTCTCTCTGTATGTCTCTCTCTGTCTCTATGTGCCTCTGTGTGTGTGAGACTTGAAGTCTCGAGTTCTTTATATAGTGAAGGCAGATTATTAATTAGTTTTGTGAAAATCTCTCAATGAGAGATTCCAATTGATTTAATTGGTCTCAAAATTGATTTGGGAAATTTTACCCACCGTTGGATCTTAGATCCAAGGACTTCGGTTTTTACAGAATTAATAATTCTTGTTCTTAACAAATTTGGAGAAATATTTTCCCATATACAGAATTCATTCTGTCAAGTGGTGATTTTTAATCACCATTGGATTTTTAATCCAAGGGTACTTTGTTTTACAAAGAGCGATCGTTTTTTTGTTTAGAAAGATTAAGAGAATATATTCCCAAAATATTCTATTATTGGATCATTAATCCAAACGAGAGTATCTTTCTTATTTAGAAAGATTTGGGAGATATTTTCTCCTAATAGAATTTGATTCTATATTTTGATGATTTATCATCTCTGTCGGATCTTTGATCCAACGGTTCTGTTTAACACAGAGTATCTCGTAGAATTTAATTCTACTTGGACGCCAGCGCTCACGTGTTGTGCACGTGGGCGTAACTTAAGAATTTAGTTCTTATGATGGGTATTTATGTGCTTTGCATATTGACGCCCGCGTGATGAGCACGTACGACACCATATAAGAATTTAATTCTTACTCAGAAAGTGCTTTTGTGCTTTGCATATTGGTGCCAGCGTGAGGAGCATGTGCGGCACCGTATAAGAATTTAATTCTTACCCAGAAGGTTTTCTGTGCTTTGCACATTGGCGATGACGCCCTCGTGAGAAGCACGTGGGGCGCTGCCCTATTAAATTTCAATAGAGCTTTGCTATTTTAATATATTTAAATACCGAGGAAACAAATGCTCCACATCGTTGCTCTCACGTGGGTGCAACGGTGTCACCTTTTTCCACCGTTGGATTTTCTAGGGAGTTGAACCGTCCCTTCACATCTTATAAATAGGGCCTTTAGCCCTTAAGATAACTGTCGTTTCGTCATCTTCCTTCTTTTTTCTTGAGAATTTAATTCTCTTCTCAGAGCTTAGATCTCTGCCCAAAGAAACTTTTAGAGTTCAACTCTGTTGTAACAACCGAGTTTATTTATACCAATTCCAGTTCCCGTATTTATCTATATGTGGCATTTTATTGATTTATCTTGTTTGGGTGCGAATGGTGGTTTACTTTTATATTGCATTCGACCCGACCCGCTTACTTGAACTGGTTGATTTATATTTATAGACTACCCTGGCTGGTTAATTAGTCACGTGCATCTCATGGATAATGCATATTGATTTTTATTTAGCATCGCACGTTTTATCATGTAACATTTTAGATCACGTAAAATACATTAAAATTGCATTTCATAGCCTGCATGATACCCCTAACCCCGTGGTAGCGTCCGCGCATCTTTTTCTCGTCCCTGCTGTTTTTACTCACGGAGCCCTTTCGGGTTTTCATCCGTGCCCATTTTGCTTATGGACATACCGTTTTTATATTATTTATTTTTTTTATTTTTTTTTATCTCGTCAGCCTGAGTATGCTGCGATAGTAGTTTAAAGACGTTTCGGTCGTCGGTTAGTTTTAGGACGTAGTGGTCCGTCGTTAGTTTAAGGACGTTTCGGTCCGCCGTCGCCGTATTTGAGGCGAATCTCTAGTTTACTGACTTTTCAGTCTATGGGGCTTTCCCCATGAATGAGCATGATGCCCCCGGTATATCCATCTTTCTCGGAGCATGTGGTTGCGGCGGGCTCACCTTCCAGTTTTCGGGCAACGCGAACTTGCCCTGTTGGTATTGGTCTTCAACTCAGTTTTTGAAAACGTAGCAGTTTTCGATCGGATGGACCAATACTTGGTGTTAAGGGCAGTAATTAGGATTGTTGTCATCATCCAGTTGCAGCTGATGTTTCGGCTCCGGTAGAGTGATAAGCCTGCTGTGCACTGCCACTTCGAACAGCCTCCTTGTTTCATCCTGGGGAAATGAGTAAGGACGTTTCAACCTCTCATAGAGGGGTTGCCGCTTGTTGTTTTGGCGAACAACCGGTCTAGGGCCATTCGACTGTTGTTGAGTGTTGGCGATGAAGGCCGTTTTTCCCTTTCCTTTATCCTTTTTGTTCGCTCCGTTGTTTGTAGGTCCGAGATTCTCTCCGGGTATCGTGCAATTGCACAGCTAAATGTTCTCGCAACTCCTCAATCCTTCAGAGATGGACTCCTTGAGGAGAGGGCCGAGGGCTACTTTTTCATTGGAATCGCTCCCGAAGGTGAGAACTCGTGATCCCCCAGGATCATCCCTATGACAAATGCCGGCAATTCTTTTATGCTCATCTGTCGTATTTTTTCGCTGTCTACGAGCTTCCCGCTTTGTCCTGTTGACGTGTTGCCTGTGAGCGACATACCCTTGCCACCAACACTTAAAGGAATCGCTGTCTTCAATGGGATGGGCGATCTTCTGATGATATAGGCAGTAATCAGAATGCATCTCTACTCCACCGAGAGTGTTTTCTTCAGAGAGTGGTAGCTTCATTCCCATTGATATGGCTTTAGCGAACCTTTTCCTCGTCTCGAATTTGTTTTTATCGGCAGCGGATGTCTTTTGATTAGACGGGAGTGATTCGACTCTTTCGTCTCGTCGCCGGTGTTTGGCTCCTTCCAATATGGCCATCTTACGCTCCTGCTTGGCTTTACTTTTCAGACGAATCTCATTCAGGAAGGCATCGATCATTTCGTCTGACGGCCACAGAAGTTCTGGTTCAGGACCCGCCCTTGGTTTCTCGGTGCAAGGAGCCTCTTCATCATCTATCAATGAGTGAGAGATCACATGACAACTTGCTACGTAGTCCTCAAATTCATCTGATGAGTCTTCTCCATCGTTTTCGTCCTCAACAAAAGAACAAGTTGCCCCCGGCGTGTCCGTCTTGTTTGGAGTGTGCGGCTGTGGTGGGTTTACTTTCCACTTTTTAGACAGCGCAAACTTGCCTTGTAGGTACTGATCCTCGATCCATCTCTTGAAGACGAAACAATCTTCGATCGGGTGACTTACCGTTTGGTGGTAAGGCAATAATTGGGATTATTCACTTCGCTGGGTTGCGGTGGTCTCATTGGATTCGGGAGATAAATGAGCCTATTGCGCATCGCTAGTTCGAACAGTCTTCTTGTTTTATCTTGAGGAAATGAGTAAGGACGTCCTAGCCTCTTCTCGAGGGATACGCGTGGACGCATATTGTTTTGACAGAAAACCGGCTTCAAGTGGCTCGGCTGTTGTTGAGCATTGGCGACGACAATCACTTTTCCTTTCCCCTTCTCATTCCGAGAATCCGGCTTTGGAGGAGACGGCGTATGGCCCATTTGGTTCATCTGGGCTAGCTTGTCGATCAGGGCCTGGAACGTGGTTGGTTTAAAGAACATCATGAACTGTGAAATAGTTGCATGAGGATCTAGGGTGCCCACGAACATGCCTACCACAGGTGCTTCTTCGATCCGCTGTTCGCATTTCGACCATAGATTCCGACACCGTGTTGCGTATTGAACCCACGTCTCGCCTGGCTTCACCCTGCATTGATCAGTGCTGTTATCGGGGTGTGTTCACTAGCACTCGCGAATTTTTCTGTAAACAATAGCTCCATCTCCGCAAATGTTTTGACAGAGTCGTTAGGTAGCTCCGAATACCATTCAAAAGCTGTTTCTGCTAAGCTGCCGACGAATTGGCGAAGCAGCAGTTTGTCGTCGCCTCCAGTGTTGCCGCATAAGGCCCTGAATTGAGCGACATGCTGGTGTGGATTCTCTGTCCCCTTGTACACGTGGAATCTAGGGATCGTATATCCCGGCGAGTAACTGATTTGTGCGTACCGGCTTGGATAGGGTCATCCGGTTCTAACAATTTGTTCAGCCGCTTCACTCGCCTGATGAGCTCGTATTTGCTGAGCTATATAGTCATCCAGTGCAGCATTGGAAATGGTTTCCTCCTTGGCTGCTGAAAGAGCCGGAGGAGGATTGGATGTCTCCCCTCTATCGTCTTCAGTAATGGTCGGAGGGTCTTCAGCTGGAGGATCCTGCTGTAACATCATTCCTACCATATCTTGGAAAAGAAGCACCATTTGTTTTATTTTAGCTGCTTGTTCTGCTGCTTCTCTGTCCTTCTTTTCGAGGACTCTGTGTAGGAAGTCAGCGTCAGTTTCTTGCTCCCGGCGTTGATCGGAGGATGCCTCCGAGCTTTCTTTTGGCCCGGTAAGTGCGGCCATTGCAGTCATCATTTCCTGAAGCTTCTGTTATTGCTCCTGGGCTTTTGTCACGGATCGGGTGAGCGGTCGGTGACCCGTCGAAGCGCGGCTATCCTCCTTTCTGGAAGCCATATAAACGGTGTGCACCACCATGCCCCCAGACTTGGGGCGTTTAGCTTTAGTGTCTTTGCGATTTGCCAAAGACACTGGGATCTTCTCCGACCTCCTTCTTTTTTGAGCGGTCGAAGTTGAGGGGGCCGTTGTAGTGGGTACCCAAGTAGCTGTCGCTTTTGGTGGCTTGACAGAGTAGTCCTTCTCCTGCCGAACCTTCATCTTTTTCTGTCGGCGGAGATAGTCTTGATCCACTACGGAGTCCTGGACTTGACGCCAGAACTTGTAAATTTTAGAGGACAGCCGTTGAGGGGGCTGCTCCAGCTTCACCTTTGGGGCATTATCCACAGGTGTAGGAGATCTTTTCAATACGGCAGTTGGCGAGTTTTTGCGCACCCTTCTTAGCGGTTCAAAGCTATTCCCGGTCGGAACAGCAGCATTGATTTCCACCATCGGAGCTGGCGGAGTTATCCCAGAGGGGGAGTTGCCCCCAGCCTTCCTTACCCGACGCCAGTGACGACGGCGAGCATGTCGAGCGGACGACGTTGGTTCAGCGATGGGGATGGTTTTGTCTTGCCCCCTGTCTAGATGAAGCGCTGCTGGTGCCAGTCTCTTGAAGACTGACGTCTTTTGAGTAGCGGTATCCAATCTGTCAAAGACAGACCTTCGAGCAGGAATGGGAACCGGAATAGTCGGTCTTGTGAAGACCGACCCTTTGGTAGGAGAAGCCGCCTTGACGACTTCAGGAGCAGGGATGGCTATCCTCTTCGGAACAACCTTTTCTGGTATTGCAGGCTTCTTCATGGGCCCACATGAGTTTTGGCCCAGTTTGCTGAAAGCCGAGGCATTGGGCTTGGGTGACCCGTTGAGAGGGGCTATCACGCCCCGCTTCCCAATGTACGGCGAAGTGGTCGTGACGAGGCCCGCTACGTATGTACTCAGAAGTACATACGCTAAGCGTAACTAAGCAATATAAAATAATCACAAGAGACAAATGAGATTGAGACAACAGCAACTTTTATTAATAACATTCTTTATACAATGCATGAAATGAAAATACAACTGAAATGAAAAGGGATGCCTAAACAGTGGCATAACATGAAAATGAAAAATACTGGAAAGAACAAGATACAATATCTAGAGCTCGAGGTCTTCGTGGAACCGCTACAAGTCTTCACTGGTGGGCTCGATCTCAGCTTGGTCTGACGCACCTGACGACATTCAAAGAAGAAGGAAATAGAATGTCGTCAGCGAACAGGTCGCTCGGTAAGTCCCAAAGAAGAATGAAGAATGAGAGTGACAGAGTATAGTATTTTCTAAAGTATTGTATTGTAGTAAATTGTGGAATATTGTTTAACGATGTTGTTTGTAGCTTGGTACAGAAAGATGCCAGTGTATACGAGGGGAGTCTCTATATGCCAGAGACTAAGGGCACGTATAGTACAAGGAACCGTTTATGCCACGGTACAACAGCAACTGAATATAGGTTAGGTGTCTTAATCTGACCACCTCATTCCACTTTTAACATCTTCCGTACCAATCTACCCCTTTAAACCCCGCGATGTCATATTTGTATTGTTATCTTGTAAACTTGTAATGATTGCTTGATTGACTTGATTGACTGACCGAAACCATGATATCAGGAAACGGTTATAACCGTAGAGTCATGTAAATGGAATACTGGGATTCATGTAAAAGGAATATCCATGGTTCGGTTCGGTCAAGTTATATAGATTGTTAACTGGAATCTGGAATTCATGTATTCATCTTGAGTTGGAATATAAAAGAATATAGATTGACTTGAATCACATTCAAGTCAGAAATAGTCATACTCTAACCCGAGTCAGACTACAAGAAGGTAATTTGATGTTCAATAATTGTTAGGGGCCTTATTGTAATTTATAAAACTTGAGGGGGTTTATTGTAAAAATACTATTGAATATTTTTCAAAATACAACTCAAGTATTTAATTATCGTCTTTATGTACATACAACAATTTAATGATCAAGCTAAATATGTATACATGTTCGAATAACGTGAAATGAGTCAAGTATATTATACGAGTAACTACCATAAACAATGCTGTAAAGAAATATTATGTACGACTAATTAATCAAGTTGAACGAATGCGAAATATAAACAGAAATATGGCTCTAAATGTTTTGCATGCGTGAGTTCCAGTTTTACCTAAATATGACTACCGGTTTGAGAGATATATATGTTTTCGTATCGTCGCGCAAAACAGATCAGAATTTATTCGGCACCGTCATATATTTTTAAAACGCAGTTTGAGTTAATTTGTATCAGATTTCAGGTTATGAAAATTATTAGAAAATTGTAGGTATTTCGATGTACTTATCGAAAACACCAAGATTCATACGATTTGGATTTATGAAGCTCTAGTTATGATCATTTTAATATCAGCATTTAAAACAGAAATTCAGATTTCTGGACAGCAACTATATATTGTATTGTAAAGCCTATATCAGGTTGTTTCATGCATTCCTAAGTAATATAATATACAGAAAATTATATTTCTATCAATGGTGCATCTACACATCTAAATTTTGTCACAAACGGATATCGGGTGTTCGAGTTATGTCCAATTTAAAAACAATGTGCGAATCAGGACAGATTCTAATCAGATCCGTCACTTAATATTGTAATGCAGTTTTCTTTATCTTAGGTAGGTTTTCAGTAAAACTATAAAACTAATAAAATCTATATCATTCGATGTAGATATCAAAAACATCTGAGTTTGCTCAATTTGGATACCGGTATACCAAGTTATGTGTTCTAGAAATTGACCGATAGCTGCAGTTTTCTGTTTTACGATCAGTGAATAAATACGATGTAATTCACAAACCGTTATGCGGATCGATCTAAAATTTTTACAGCATGTATAAAATAATATAATCTATCATATGTAAATTCCATGAAATTTTCAGAAGTAAAAATTAATGTCTAAAAATTATTTTAAACCTAAAGGTATTGATGTGTATACTAAAATCGGCAAAAAGATTAACTAGTATTTTTATGCAAGCTTTATCCTTTCTTTTAATAACCAAACCGATTCCATGAGATATCGTAGATATATTATGGATTGAAATCTATGTTCTCACAACTTGTAATAAACATTCATAATCATGAAGAAAGAATTAAAAATACTTTAATTTGAACAAGAGATAATAAGATATTATTAAACCATATAGAATCATATATATCTAAACTTATATATATGTATATGTATATGTTTATGTGTATCTTTTCTTATGGATTATGATATGAAAAGAATAGAGGGTTCACGATGCATGACAAGAGGAAAATAAGAGGTGGGGGAAAAGGAGAGAGAAGGGACTTACATACACAAGCCGGTATTATCACCGGGCTTGTCTATCCGCCGACAGCCTCGCGTTACTAGCGAGACCTTCTTGAAGAGTTCTTCATGTTCTTCTTCTTGTCATCTTGGTGAAGAGGAAGAAGTGAGAGATAGAAAAATATGAGGAAGGAAAAGATGGAGGAGGACAAATAAAGATGTTGTAATGGTGAATAATAATATATGCATTTAACATGAGAATTAAAAGAGAAATGAAAGGTCACCATTCATTTTGGAAATGAAAGGTCTCATTTGTAGGTTATGGGAAGAATAAAAAATGATAAAAATAATTGCAAGAATGGGGATTTGAACATGTGACTTATGGAATAACAATGCAAGGACTTAACCAATGAGCTATAAGGTTGTTCATGCATATATTTAATTAGAATTAAATATATGATGTTGCTTAAAAAGAAAATGGGCTTTTTAGATGGGCTGTAGAGAATTAGAATAATGGATTTGGGTTAAATATTTATGAAAGGAAAAATAAGAATGAGAAGTTAAAAACTTAAATATAAGAAAATGAAATTGTACCTAGAAAAAAAAATACATAATAGATTAAGGAATAAAATAATAATAAATTTAATAGAAAAAGGAAAATACCAAGTACAAATAAATACGGTATATTATTGAAGAGAGATAATACAAATGTATAAAGATTTTGGGGTCATTACAGGGGCCGCGATAGTTGTAAGCCGATCGAAGACCGACTTCTTCGGAGCTTCTTGCGATGGTAATGGGGCATTGAAGCTCGTTGGTGGGATCATGGTCCCGAAGAATAACCCAGTGGTGGCCTGAGTCACCTGTTCCACCGGCATAGCGAAGATGGAGGCCGCTTGAGGCCCGTAAGTCACTCCTCCGGACGAGACGGAGCGAGAGTTGCAGTTGCAGTTAGTGCAGTTTGAAGCCATTGATTTTCTGTTTTCTGCACGGAGCAAGACACCAAATCTTAGTACCTCGAATCCACAGGCAACCAAAGCAAACCGCGATTCGTTCGCGAACACGACACACGAAGTGTGGAGTGAAAGGTCCCACCAGGCGTACCGGAATCTGTTCCCCTCCGAACGGCGGCCAAGACATGGACGTCTTGCCTGAGATTCGGGGCAGATGCTATTTGGTTTTATCCGTCCACCTCTCCGAAGATGCCAAGTTGATTTATGGCACCGTGTATCGGAGGTTTAGACGGATGCGGCCGATGTAGCAGACTTCGTCAGATTCCCCCTCGCTTGAGGGGGTTTTGATTGTGGGGACGCTCTTCCCTGTAGGCGTAAGCCCTTGCAGTTAATTACGCTACCGCATCGCGGTATCAACTTTTTCCTTCTCCAGAATTTCACTTCGTGACTTGGGTGTTTGTTTTGTTTGTGGTTGCCCGTGGATTGTATACAGAGACTAATTTATGTCGTCGCCCGTAGGACGTGGATTAGTCCAAATCCGTATTTTCTTAGATTTAGGTTTGGGGTTTTGGTTTAAGGATACGTTAGCCCTATTTAAGGCTAAGATCAACTTAAACTTTTGTTAAGGACGCGTTAGCCTAATCTCCAGACTAAAATCAACTTAACGGGATCGTTTGGATCCGACAAGAGAGCAATTGGCTCTATTATTTAGTTTAATGATATTGTGGTCGATTCCCAGTTTAAGGACATGATGGTCCATCATTCCCATTTGGGGACGAACATTAGTTTAAGGACATTTCGGTCCAACGTTCCTATTTTGGGACGAATATTAGTTTAAGGACGTTTCGGTTCATGAGTTTAAGGATCCCGCAGTCCGTATCAATATGTGGTTGTCGGGACCCGTCACCTCTCTGAAGACGTTGAAGGATTACAACGACAAATATCAGAGGAGTTCGGAGATGTACCCTTAAACCGGGTGTAAATTGATTTGAGAGAACATTTGTGCTCAGTTCAATTTAATTTGAGAACTTACGGCCATGATTGGGCTAAGTCCAGTTGAAAATGTTCAACATTTTATTTGCATTTGGCCTGTTAGGCCTTTATTTGGGCTCTGCCCTCTTTTAAAATAATGCAAAGCATTTTATTTTGGTCTGTTTTAGACTTTTTTCTTTTAATTGGGCTCTGCCCCTTTTAATAGTGCATAACACTTTTGTTTGGTCTGATAGACCTTTCTTTATTGGGCTCTGCCCTTGATAATACATTGCATTAAATACTCTGACAACGCCCCACGTGGCTTGTCAGGCGCTCTGTGCCAATTTAGGAGCGTAAGGCGCAAACTCATGTGATGGTGACACGTGTCACGCTCTAATGAGCGCAAGCGCAGTGCGCTGTGCTGTTGCGCTGCCGACACGTGGCGCGTTTTGGTGACTTACGCCAATTTATGAGAGCAGTGCTCTGTTTTAGAAGTTCAAGGCGCAGTTCGTTCTGGGGCTAACACGTGGCACTCTCTGGTGGCTTGCGCCAACCCAAGAGCGCAACAGTGCAAATTTTACAAGTGCAGGGCACTGTTCAATATTTTGATCCAATTTTGGATCAAAGAAAAGAATCTTTTAACATTCCAGAACCCATGGTTCATCAAAAGGCAATGCCTTTATGTAGATCAAATGATCTAAAGATGTAAATTACTTCTTTTTTTAACTTTTTGTGATTGGATCTTTTTAATCTTTTTTCCTTCTTAATTGAAGATCTTGATCTTGTTCTTAGATCATTGATCTTTATAGAAGAAAGTTCTTCTTTTATTTAAAGGTTTTTACCTTTTTTTTCTTTCTGAGCTCTTCTCAAAATTTTCTAGAGGGGTTCTGAATATCTCTCTCTGTTCATCTCTTTTAGACTTGGAGTTTAGGGGCCTTTTTATAGTGCCAATTGATTTGTTAAATCAGTTAAAGAGATCTTTCTCTGAGTGATTTAGGAATTTTTCCCCACCGTTGGATCTTTGATCCAAGAGCTCCTGTTTTACAGGAGAGAATCTTATTGTTTTAATAAGATCAGAAAGATCTTTCTGGAATTTTAATTCTATTTTAGTGCTGGTACAGTTGGCGCAAGCGCACCTGCGCTTGCCATGTGTCACGCAGCGCAGAGCGCAGCGCAACTGCGCTGACACGTGTCGCACAGCGCAACTTGTCTGAAGTACTGCTTCCTTTTTTTTTTATTTTAAATAGAGCTTTGTTCTGATTGGGTGCGCTGCGCTCCTTGCGCTGGCGTGTCTGATTTTGACACATGGCGCGTTGCGCCCAGCGGAAGGAATCTGAAACGTTGCTTCTTTAATTTTAACTTTAATTTCAAAGCAGACCTTTGCTCTGATTGGGGGAAACAGAAGCGTTGCTTCATCTCCCACCTTGAAATTTGAACAGAGTTTTACTCTGATTGGGGGTAAACAATGGACATGTACTAGATAGTTTAGTTTACTTTCCTGTTCTTGATATCTCTACAGCCGTAATGTGACTGTGGAAGGATTTTTTCTATTCACAGGTAGTATGGTTGGCTATGTCACGTACCTATCTTAGCGTACTCTGGGAAGCGGGGCGTGACATCTGTTTAAGAAACTTGGTATGGATTATGACCAATTTTTTAATTCTTAAAAGAGACTCTTTTTGTTTTGAATTTTTAACCCATAAACAAAACTTGGCTCTTTTTCTTGAAATGGTCTCTTAGAGATCTAAAATATGAGAGAGAGTGTGAAATAGAAGAGAAGTTGGCCCTGAATCAAAAGGAACACGAGACAGCTTTCGGCGAATCCAGTCAATTGCGTGCCCAGGTCGAAGCGAACGCTGCGCAGCTGTAAATTATTTTTAGGAATCTCCAGCAATGCGTTTCTAAGGGAATGGCGCTGAGGCCGCACCTCGACTTTACTGAGCGGGGATTGCGAGATTGCGACGTGGCTAAGCAGGAAATTGCCGAGAAGTTTTTATCATGCTTGCAACAACGGGCCCGAGTTGAAGCGATGCTGGCTGTAATAGTAGCGCGTGAGGAGGAGCTGCGGGAAGAGAGTGAGTGGGTTGCGAATTTATTGAAAACTCCGCCTTCTTAATGGCTGAAATTGTATCCTCCACTTTTATTTAAATTGTATTTTTCAAACACTTTGATTCATGAATAAAGAATATACATTCTTTTGCATGCGCCCTTCTTTGTTTGATGTTTCAATTTAGCGCCAATTAGTTTATTCACTCTTCTCGGAGTCTGTAGTTTATGTACTCATTTCGGATTCTCTAGTTTATGTACTCGTTTCAGAGTCTCTAGTTTATGTACTCGTTTTCGAATTCGTAGTTTATTTACTCATTTCGGAGCTTATAGTTTATTCACTCATTTCGGAGTTTCTTTAGTTTACCTCCTTTGGGTTTTATAGGCAAACTTATCCTAACGTTGTATGCAGATAACCCATGTTCTTTTTTTTTACGACAGAGGTCCGTTAGGTTTGTGGTACTAGGGTTTTAGTCTATGGTACCGTCGCGTTGGCTGATGCATTCTTCGATATGCAGTCTTTAAGCCGTTGTTCGAGAAACCCCGCGGCTGTCGTGTCTCTGATCCCTTTGGGGGCTGGACATGACGTCTTCAAGTAATCTCCTTAGGTTATATTACCTTCTTGAACTTAGAGAATTTTTGAGGAATTTTCAGAATAGAGAGTTAGGCATGGGGTGGTATTTATAGGGTAAAAATGAGATAGGGCGTGAAATAAAAATGAATTAAAATGGATTTAATGGTGTTAATTAGGGATTTGGAGAGTCTCTATTTGATTGCAGAAAAATCAAACAGTGCAGGGGAGTTGAGGGGAGCTGAAGGGACGAGTGTGCAAAGTACGGAGAGATTTGGAGCAAGGTGGGCTATCGGTGGCGGCCAGGATCATGAAATGGGCGGTCGGATCTCATCGATTTGTCTCGAGATTCGTGCCACGTGCCTAGGTGTGTGTCACTCCTCTTTGCACCTGTTTGATTTTTCTAAAACTTTTCGTTTCTCAAAATAATTGGGACCGATGGGAATCGAACACACAGACTATGTCACAGCAGTGTAGAGTCTTTATCAATGAGCTACAAGTTACTTCTTGCTTTTATTAAACAAAGATAATTTATAACTCCTATACAGGATGAAATACCCTTTTCTATACATTTAAACAAAAAATTATGTACAGGGATTTCAAAGTCGTTGCAGCTAGACCCGCACACGGGGCAGTTTATGAGTGTGGCATGTTTATTCCGAAACAAAACGTATCATTCTTGCATGCATGGATCTTGTCACATTTTAGGCCGATATTGGTGATTATTTTTTGCGCCTCATATCAGCTCGGTGGCACTTCATTTCTGTCGGGAAAAGCTTCCTTCAGTAGTACTAGGATATCGGTGAAAGACTGGTTACTCCACCTGTTCCTGCACTTGATTTGGAAGAGACGTACGAAAAATGACAATTTTGAAAACCCTTTGCAATTTGGATACAGCGGGATTCTCTAGTCAGCCTTGTACTTCTCCAATAACGAGGGTCCAGTGCTTTCCGAATTATAAGGAAGTCCAGCGGCATTTATAAGCCTATCCATGTAATCGATCGGCACGGACACAGCTTTATCGTCTTCGACGGTTTCGTCTTCTTCAAACTGACATTCCTCTTCTTCTTCTTCTATCATCCCTTACCACTCTTCGGTTTCTGTTTCAATGAATTCGTTTTCTTGATTTTGCACTGGCCATACCTCATCTTCCGTTAGAACAGCTTCTTTTTCTCCGTGAAATTCCCACATAGTGTAATATCTAACAAAACTGTTTTTCACAATATGTAACTCAATATCCGATTTCTTGAGTAATCGCGTGTTCATACACTTAGAGTAAGGACAATATATTTCATACTCTTTCGGTAACCCAAGATGTGTGTGCGAGCAAAATCGGTGAAAAAGTAAACACTGTTAATGGAAAAATCATTGGCTCTCGAGAGCGCATCGACGTACATCCAACTCTTGTCGTGAAGATACGGATTTGCCATATTGGAACAGTTCGGACAAATCAAGATTCCTATAAACAAGATTCATGAAATTAAGATTTCTTGACAAAAGCACGATAGACGGGTACTAAAAAGCGTTAATGCTAGATTTAATTGATGACTTGGTTAAGTACAGTTTGAATTGACGATTTAGCTATAAAGGTTATCAGGGACCGAAAGAAAATGCTAGTTCGAGAGTTGGACTCTTCTTTCAAGAAAGATGACGATGATATTAACGGTTCAATATTGGATGTCAAGGGTAACCTCTGTCGGGGGTAAGGCATCTATCTCATTAAGAATATATAGAGCATACATCCATTCACTTATACTTTTATCCATTTCGAGAAAATTTCGGCAGCACCTCCCCTCTGTTCTCCGAGTACACTGTAATAGAAAAGACGATCATTTCAATGCTGTCAAACAGTATTGAAACGAACCTCTAATCTATCGTTCTACACGGAGAACCAGTGGAAAGGTACCGACGAAATATCTCGAAACGAATAAAATACACAGGTGAATGTAGGTGTTTGCTTTATACATTTCTAAGTTGTCCACGCTATACAAATCTATCGGTTATTATACGATTGAATATTCTCATTATATAGACTACGCGACGGTTGTTAGAACCGAACGATGCCATCTGATATTTAAGAACCATCATGTAGTTTTATGTCACGACGAATATCGAACGTATGTTAATCGACAGATGGGGACTAAACCGCGTTTTGGTTTTCATATATGATTTTCGATGAGAATACGAAAATTTCATATTTTCATCGAGTGTCATACACCTGCTTTAAGATTTAATTTGAATTATTTTTAAGTTCACGCTTCAATTTCATAGTATTGAAGTTTTTAGTTTAGGATAAAGTTTTTTAAATTCAAGATTAATCTTAATCAAGTCTAAAATTTTGGATTTAGGGTTAGGATGGGATTTGACAAGAGTTCTATGTAGAGGTGAATGATGATAAATTAAGGTTCGGCCTTGTTTATATGTATGTGTGTCTGTGTGTGTATACGTATGTGTGTGTCCGTGTGTGTGTGTGTATGCTTATGTGTATGTACGTATGTGCATGTATGCTTGTGTGTGCAAACAAGCATACACATACACACTCACACATACATACAAATTTACTAAATTACTGTAAAATACCAAAAAAATTCTCCCTAAACTATCCTTTGCTGTTGTTGTTTTCACTAAGCCATCTTAAATTTTTTTTCCTAAGCAACCGGTTTTTTCAATTTTTTAAATTACACTAAAATACCCTTAACTATTGTTGGTTTTTCACTAAACTACCTTAATTATTGTTACATTTTACTAAACTATCTAACCCTAACCCTAACCCTAACCCTAACCCATCTTCTTATATTATATAAATTACTTTAAATTTCACTAAAATACCCTTAAGTATTTTATTTTTCACTAAATTATCATTTAATTTTTTAGTAAAAAGCTCTTTGCTAAATTTTAATTTTTTTACACTAAAATACCTTTAATTGATTGTTGCATTTCACTAAACTATCTATCCCCAGCCTAAATCCTATCTCTCAACCCGACCCTAACCCTCAACCCAAACCCTCCCTAACCCTAATCCGCCGGCCATCAACAACAACAACATCATCAACAACAACAACACCAATAACAACATCATTAACAAGGAAAGCAAAAAAACCTAATTTGTGGGTACGACCACAATATTAAAAATTAAGCTAAGATATATTAAAATCAAAACCAATTATACTTATCCTTTGACGATCACGAATTTACAGCTTCGATTGATGGCGGCGATGAGCTTCGACTAAGGATATGGGGCTTCGACTGCGGCATGAGAGGTGGCGGCGACCCTGCAGAAGAGGCGGCGGCGACGACGAGCTGGACGAAGCAGGAGAGACGGCGGCGGTGAGCTGGAGACGGCGGCGAGAAGGCGGGAGATTTTTGGGGCGAATTTTTTCAGAGGGAAAATAGAGAGGGCTCGGGGAAAAGAAATTGGGGAATTGTTTTTTTTATCACGAGTGGGTTGTGGGGCCCACATCCTATTGGATTTGATAATGATTTAAACCGTTACCAAATCCATTATACCCGTTACGAAGAATTGGTAACGGTTTAAACCGCTATCAATTCAATTCCTCGTTAAGATTGTCAGCTTTTGTAGTAGTGGGTGACAAAAATTCAAAGGCGCTGTAGAAACGACTAACGGTGTTAATATTGATGTTAAGATCGAAGGAGTAAGGTACATATACTTAAAATCGAAGGGATTAGTTATTATTGGGAGAAAAATAGAGGTAGCCTTTCTTTCACATTTAGTTAGAATGACATTGAAGTACTATGCATGAACTTATAATATTTACTAAATTGAATCTTTTTTGGTCCATTCTGGTATGTTAAACATTGTTTGCATGAATACTTTTTGACCATCACCAAATATATTCGTTTAGTTCCATCCCTATCATTTCCTACAATATCAACACGAATTTCCTTCCATTTTTGTAGCCGAAATATTTATAAATACTCTTTGCACACATGTTCAAATTATCACAAATTGGCTTCCCTTCATTTGAAAAGTATATTCTTTTTCAGACATTTCATTATAGATTAATCTTATAAAGAAGCAAGCAGAACCTCAATAAACTTCATATTAGTTTTATATAATTTACCATTTTTAAATGATAAATTCCGGCATATGTAACCTTCTTGATATCTTGATATCTTGATCTCTTTTCTCTGCAAGGAAAACTTTATCAACCAACCCTTAGTTTTGAAATGAAGGAGAAATCACAAAGTAAGCATGGCCAGAAAATTCACATCCTCTATCATGATTTTCCCATTGACAATGAATCTAATAACCGCAGCCCTCGTGGTGAAAGAACAAAAACCGGTAAATGAGGTGGATCCTGCCCAATAATACATATATCCGACCCGAACCCATGCTACCACCGTATACATTAGCAAACACCCAACGGTTGGATCACCGAGTCCGACCAAATCTCCCAATTCATCCTTTCCAGGGGCATTTTCGTCCTTCCCCCGCATTTTTTCACGCACCAAATCCAAGAACCCAAAAATAAAAAATACAAAATAATAAAGCGGCCCCAAGGCGGCGACAGGCCTCAAGGTACGGTCTCGTCTCTCTCTCTCCCCCCCTCCAAAAATTCCAAAACTCGCATTCTAGAGAGAAACCGCAGCACCTCGGCCATGGCTTTTTACCCCGCATTTCAAACAAAAAGATTCCATCTTTCTCTCTACTCTTTCTCCCTCTAGCTCTATCTATTCACCAGATCTGAAAAATTTCCCATCTTTGATCTCCTCCTTCGTTTTGCAATGGGCTGCGCCGGCTCCAAGCTAGACGATTTGGAGGCGGTGATGCTCTGCCGGAATCGATCCATGCTCTTGGCCGAGGCGATCGGCTGCAGGTACGCCATGGCCGACGCCCACGCCGCCTACTCGCGATCGCTGCGCTCTGTTGGGGATTCGCTCCACAGATTCCTCGATGGCATCCAGAATATTCCGGCGCCGGCGAGTCCTCTCCTTCAGCTTCCGCCTCAGCGCAAGGGCGAAACCCTAGCTCCTCCTCATCCTCAAATTGGCGGCGGGGGCGGGGGCGGGGGCGAATCGCACTCGCATTCCAACTCGGGGTCCCACATTCACTTTCACTCCGATTCCGACACGGAGTCGATCGACGAGGACGAGTTCCCGCTGCATTCGGACGAGGACTCCCCGATCCATCACCATCTCCATCACGAGCCGCCGCCGCCGGGGCCTGCCACGATGAGCTACGCGAAGAATCAGCCGCCTAATCCTTCGGTTTCGTACGAGCAGCGCCCGATGGGTCCCGAGATTGTACAATTTGGAGGCGGCGAAGCCTTGTCCTCGTTCAATCCTTACTATGGGTACGCTTACCCTGGTCAAAACCCTAACTTTTACCCTAATTACTATGGGCACCCGTCGAATTACAGTGGCTATGATGAGATGAGGGTGCCCCCGGCTGCTTCTCCGCCGGCGGCGAAGGCAGCCCCGCCGCCTCCATCGCCACCTAGGGTCTCGACTTGGGATTTTCTGAACCCGTTTCAGAACTATGAGAGCTATTATGCTCCTTATACTCCAAGCCAGAGCTCGAAGGATGTGAGGGAGGAGGAAGGGATTCCTGATTTGGAGGACGAGGATAATGAGATTGTGAAGGAAGTTTATGGTGATAAGAAGAAGCATATCGGGTCGTCGAGTTCGAGCCCTGTTTCCAGCAAAGGGGATAGTATTAGTGAAGTAGAAGACGAGCCGGCTCAATTGAAAAAGAGGTCGGTTGATGCTGGTCCTAGTGAAGAGAATGTGGAGGGTGTAGTAGATAAGAATGTGGTGGCTAGCGAGGCGAAGGAGACAGAGGCGCAGCAAAATGTGTCTGCATTGCCTTTGAAGAGATACAATGGGCTTTCTGAAGTTGTGAAGGAGGTCAAGTTGCAATTTGATAGGGCGAGTGAATCGGCCGTCAAGATCTCGAAGATGCTTGAAGTGGGGAAACAACCATATCACCAAAGGAATTCTTTGTATAAAGGTGAAAGAAATCTGGTTAATTGGTCAACGGGTATTTTGAATTTTGATGTGTTGTACTAATAGATGATGGTTGCTTGTGATATTTGTTGGTTTTGTCAATGAACAGTGTCTTCAAACATGATTTGTGGAGCAAGCTCGTTTTCTTCTTCAAAAGACGAATTCTTGGTGTTTGAAGATGATAGGGCCATGGGTTCTGGGAACCTTTCTGCGACGTTGCAGAAGTTGTACATTTGGGAAAAGAAGCTTTATGATGAAGTTAGGGTATGCCTTTTTTTTGGGTGCTTGTTGTTAACAAGTTCTTATGATGCCATTTGTTCAGGATTTTCAATTTGCCTGCGATTTTGACCGGAGTACTTTTGGCAGATTACTTTGTCAATCCTTTGATTACTTATTGCAATTATAGCTCTGTAACATCTTCTGGTCTTAGTTCAATTTCTTTTATAATTTGTAGTGGAGATGAGAATCAGTAGACTACAGAAATCACACAAGTATTAGCTCTGTTAATAATCAAACCCTTTTAATGTATAGAAATCCTTAATCTCCTCTTTTCTTTTAGTTTTATCAATTGGTCTACCACCTCTTCTTAGTTTCTGATATTTCGATGCTTACAATCATGCAGGCAGAGGAGAAGATGCGAGTAGTTCATGATAAGAAATGCAGGGAAATGAAACGCCTTGATGAAAGAGGTGCAGAGGCCACCAAGCTTGATTCTACTCTAGCTGTAATCAAGAAGTTATCAACTAAGATAAGGATTGCGATTCAAGTTGTTGACTCCATATCCAATAAGATCAGCAAGCTGAGGGATGATGAATTATGGCCACAGATTTGTGAACTTATCCAAGGGTAATGATTCTTTGCTATTCTTTTGTTCGAAGATCTTGATGACACATACACAGGCACCACGAGTAGAAATATTTATAATTTAGGCCTATATGTTTCATCACATGCCAACATGAAGCACTTGTTTGTGCATACTGCATAGACTGATTTTCCACTAAATATTTGCTAGCTAAAATTTCTTTGGTACTTGCTAATTGTTTTGCATTACTGAATTTTTGGTTTGTGTTTTTATTTTCCTGGTAAAGATGGTCATTCCTAACTTTCACCGACGTTGATTCGTCTTTTCCTGTATTTGTTCCAAGGCTTTTACCGGAGACAGACATGTCTAGAATTTGAACCTTCCTGGTAATTGTTTAGTGTTGTCTCTGACAATGCAGTCATTGGTTTTGACAGCAAATTCTGTGACTTTGAATGGATACTGGGTCAAATTTGTTCATGCCATCATAATTTAACTATTGGTCAATAATATTCTTACATGACATTATTATTACCTCACTTTTATTTAATTCTCGACCGAACAATATTTAAATTCTTCATTCCTAGAAATCTATGCGGTTGTGTCTGTCGTTGTTCAAAACACATCAGGCACAGTATGCATATAGCCAGGGAGACATGTTGGATGCAGCAAAGGAATGCCTAGAAGAGGGGAAATGTGGGTTTAGTTCTTGATGAAATTGGATAAATCCAATAGGTTTGGAATGGTCCGGTTTTTACATGTTTGGCCAGCTCTGGCAAAAAGATTTATTTGCAAACCATTGTCATAAAATCTTTATGAGCGCTATGGTGGCTTGATATGTTTCTCAACTTTCCTTCTCCTTCTATCTTCTCTTTAGTGAGCAACGCCCAAATACACTTATTGCCTTAAGAGAAGAGTAACTATTTTTATTTCTCTGATTAATGGTTTTATATTCACACCACATTTTCATATCATATTCTGCTCTATCTACTGTCTGTCCCATTTTTGTGGTTCTGCATTCATACGAGAAATCAAAGGTTATTTTGGAGAGAGAAGCATCCATCACTTTTTTCGAATAAAAGATAGGGATAAGAGATTGACATTGGAAAGATGGCCATGATGTAGTGACGAGGATAATTCTGAATCATGGTGGGATTGGCTTTGGTTGGATAAGAGAAAAGGTGGAGGTATCAATCTATATATTCATCCATAACCATTCGTCGAGATGAACCGCTGTGAATGGTTCTTTTAACAAACCAATTTCAATCTTCCCTTCCTCCCTTTGTAATTAACAATTATAGGGTATGAAGGTTGTTAGTGAATACGAAAGGCATAGCACATGCGCTTGCATGCGCACGTGCCAGTTAAATTTTAGTCATGTTAGACCAGAAAGGGGTTAGGATTTGGTCTAGGTTTATGCTATATAATATTCTCAAATTGCACCTAAATTTAAAGTTGGGCTTCATCTATACATCCAAAAATGACCCGTGGAGAAATAACCCCAAAATGTTTCTTTATTTTTAGGGTTGGATTCTATAGATACATATATATGTCATATATAGCTGAACCAATATCACATGTATCAGTCAAATACAACAACAAAAATATAAACACTTTTGGTCTACACTTTTCTCTTATTAGTGTAGCTCTAGCGAACACTTTTCAATTGTTGTAAGGGAAAATTGTTTTCGTTTCCAATTCTGAGCACCGACTTATGTTTAACTTATGTATTTTCAAAATTATTGAAAATCCCAAGCACTAAGGATAGCTTGTGGATTCCAGTAATAACTGACGCGGCGGAAGTCGATGATGAATAGCTCCGCTATCACTTGACGTGGCGGAGGTTGGTGATGGTTGGCAAACACTGCTAAAATGATCGTCGATAAGATAATGGATCACTTAAATCCATGAGCGACTCGAATCCACAAGAGTGTGAATCCACAGACAATTTGGCGTCCATAAAAATAAAAAAACTCAAGATAATAATTTTATCGATCAAATTCTGAATTGAAAAGTTTACAATAAAACTTCTTATATAGTCTTGAAAACAAACCAAGACCTGCTAGTTGCTCAACTACCCTAATAGAAAATAAAATCTAAAATTGCCAAACTAAATAAATTAGAAATAAAATCAATCCTAATCTTACCAAAATTGCTTACATAAATGGAAAATTAATACTAAGAACCTAATATTTTTAAATTTTTTCTTAAAAAGGAGAGAATAAATGATAATATTTCACCAAATCTTTCTTGTTTTTGTAGCCTTGATTCGTCTTACATTGGTAGTTATCATGAATTAATTATTTTCTCTAAAAAACTATGGTCTAGATTATCAAGTTTGAAAGATCTAATGCTACCCAGAAACTTCCTCCTAATCGAATGTAAAGCTGATAGTTGCTAATCTTCTTTTCGAATTGGATGTGAAACTGAGTAGATTATTCATCCGTGTTCCGCCACGATGCATGAATGCATCGCTCTTTTTCTCTATAATTAAGTACTAAATGATGATTTTCTTGTCCATGGCGGTTGAGAGATTCCAAATTAGATGGCGAATGTCTGCTGACATAAATAGCAGACATCATAATGTCTTAAAAATCACAAGTATGATTCGAAATTTAATCTAATAGGATCCTAATTTGGATCGATCTACCAAATTAGTATAGATCTAAATGTAAAGAAGCTAAAATAGGCATAATAATGTCAAACGAAAAATACTTGAAAGATCCACATATAATGTGATATAATTTTAAAAAATTATATCAGAACAAAAAAAGAAACAATAAAATGAAAATTAACTAAACAATTTCAATTTATGTTCATAATTTCCAGTTGAGAGATATGTCAGGATAATAAGTCGGATTAAACCCAACATATTTGACATTGATTGGAAAATGCTATCGACAATATGTACTGCTATGTAAGGCATCTAGAATTACAAAACCATATACACAAAAATTACCAAACATTTCAAGAGTATTAAAATGATTGGTCACACAAATATCACGTCATATATATCATGTGGGGATGGTTGCCGAGGGAGATGACAAACCCCAAAGTTTTCAATCATAAGGGTTAGCTTGGAAGTCACCATGCATATTTGAAATCCACAAACAATAGATTGAAACCCATAAGAATTGTGTATAATTCAAAAAAAGTTTTTACAAAAAGTTTGAATATAAAAAGATATTGTGGCCAAGTTGCCAAACATTTCAAGGACATTTAAAACATTGGTCATATAAATATCACCTCATACATATGATGTGGAGACGGTTGTGCGATGGAAAATGGTGTAACCCGAAGCTTTTGATATAAGTGATTTTTGCTCGGAATTCACCAGACTTATTGGAATCTATAAAGAATAAACCGGAATTCATCCATATTGAGTTTAACTCCAAAAAATGTTATTGATAGAGGTTTGAAAACAAAAGTAATACAATAAAGTCTCATATGTAACCTTCAAAGCCTTCCTAATTTGAATATATTTAATAAAATTAAAATGTAACAAATTCAAGATTTATATTACCGACTTAAAAATAAGAAGAAAAAAACTACTCTATTATCGGATCATAATTAAATAAACTAAATGTTTCAGAAGGAAATAAATTTACTGTATTGTTTGATCAAATCTTTATAAAGTTTTCTCAAATTGCAGTCTCAACTTGTCTTGGAGTTCCATGTTATATCCTTTGCATAATTATGTGCAAAACAAGATTTTTTTTTATAGAATTTGGAAAACAAAGCATATATTAGAAGCATAATATGCATATAGTTAGGAATTTAGGAATGCGTTTTATGCAAACTTTATATGTTATTTATAGTAAGATTATTAGCTGCATTACATATTAATAAAATAAATATATTTAATGAAAAATGGAATTCATGATTAAAACAAACCACTAAGTTATGATGTAAAGTATGCCGGACGTTGAACTTGCGTCATCATTAATACTATGATCCAGCTCTCTATCCTTTGGAAGCCATTTAGGCAACGTCAAGATGGTGATGTCTGCCTTATTTAAGAGAATGTGTATGCAGAATATATCAAATAATTACAGGTTTCAACGACAAAATCTAAAGAAAAGAATATGAAAATTTTATTAAAAATATAGCAAGCATACATGTTATAAAATAATGTAATATAAATTTCATCTGATGGAGAGCAATTAGCCATCAACCAACAAAAAGCAATGTCAAGAAATTCCCGGGCATGCTTAATTTATATTTAGACTTGCTTAGTTCCCATCTAGGCAGTCTGGTCCGCGCAATTTTTTTACTAGAAACTATTAATCACTTAATTCGAACACCTTGCCTTAGATTGGAGGGGGCTGTAACATCTTCTGCGTAGGCTAGACTGCTTTTTAAAGCAATTTCCATTATGTTGAATCCTATGGAAGTCACTAGTCATAAGTTGCTTATCACGTCAATTATATATTTATGTATAGTATATAGTATGCATTGTGTGATATCTCGAGGGCGGTAGAGAGAAATACACGTCAACATGGAATGGAGTTTCTAATATAAAAAAGAACTTTTAACTCTTCTCATCATTCACCACATTTGGTTGTCTGAAACACAGTTATATGCACTACTACCATCATATACACATGTAATTTGTAATTAAAGGAATGCCGATAAGGTAAGATATTGAAGAAAGAACATCGTGCTTTAGATCCTCTCTTCATTTATAACATATAGTTTGGAACAGACAAATTCATGTCACGTGTGTGCCCCTCTCTCCCCACCCCCTAACACCCCCCCCCACACAATTTGTATCTAAATGGATGGCGACAAAATAAGGAAACTTGTTCAGACGGAACTCCTTTTGATCTTCTCGTCGTTCACCAACTCCCCATACTCGTATCTATGCCCCCACCCCCACCCCACCGGCCAAAAAGAAAAGAAAGAAAAGAAACACACTCCCCCCAGCACACACGCAACTTGTATCTTTTAAAAGATGACGACAAAACAGGCAAAAAATTTAAGAAAGAGCCGCTTTTACACTTCTCATCATTTGCCGCTGATGGTTTCTGTTGGGTGTCACTAGGGTTGGTTCGGATCTAGTCAGCTTTGATCCAACCAGATCATGGTTGGCTTGAACCTGTGTCGATGACCTGACCATGACCCAATTACAATTGGGTAACCAGAACCTGTTCAGCTCTCCAAAACCTAATCTAACCAACCCATCTCTATTATTGATCAAGTAAAATTTTTTGAGCCGACCTGACCAATTACAATCCGGTAACCCGATCCTGATCCAGACAACTCAATTAACTATCTTTTGGTTTGTATATACTACATATATAGAAAACCATGTATATCAGCTTACAAAAAGTTAATTCCAAGATCTAGCAAAGCCAACCCTTAGGGTAGTTTTCTCTCTTTCTTTTTAAGATACTTTTAGAGCTTACTAAACTGTTTAATATTTGAGACGTCTCACTTCTGTGTATCAATGGAACCGAGATTAATAGATATAGAATATTGTAATTTGCTTAGTATTTCCGTTGGTTAACTATTTTGTGTTTTCCCGCGTCATTTATTACTTCATATCTCCGGTCTATTTTATCTGAATGTTAATCAGCACAAAACTGTTAGATGAACATGTTGGGGTTATCCAGACCTTATCTTCTACCACCTGTTAAGCTATTCATATAATCTTCTTTTTTCGGGTATTGGAAAATTTTACACCTGCTAATCTCATTTTTTTTCATTTACACTTTCTTGCAGGTTAGTGAGAATGTGGAGCGCTATGTTAGAATGCCATCGGACACAATGCCAAGCCCTTTCCGAAGCTAATAATCTCGATTCTTTTGCTTCCAATGGAAAGCTCACCGACCCACATATGGAAATAACGAAGCAGCTTGAATTTGAACTACTTGAATGGGTGACAAGTTTCTCTTCTTGGATCCATGCCCAAAAAAGCTACGTCAAGGCCTTAAATGGTTGGCTTTTGATCGGCCTTCACTATGTGCCAGAAGTAACGCCTGATGGAGTCGCTCCTTTCTCCCCTGGACGATTAGGTGCTCCTCCGGTTTTTGTTATATGCCATCAGTGGGCCCAAACTATGGAGAGAATATCTGAGACCGAGGTAATTGATGCTATGCGAGCTTTTGCTTCCAATGTTTTACACATTTGGGAGAAGCACAACTTTGAGCAAAGACAAAGGTTGATGGCTAATAAAGATATGGACAGGACTTTGAGAATTATGGAAAGAGAGGAGCAAGAAATGAAACGAGCCGTTGAGGCTCAGAACAAGAAACTGGTTCTTGTCTCGGGCAATAGTGGCCTTGTTTTGAGTGAACGTAGTGAAGCGAGCAATCTGCAAGGTAGTTTGAAGCAAATATTCGAAGCCATGGAGAATTTTTCAACCAGTAGCTTGAGAGCTTATGAGGAACTTCACATGCGTGTCGAGGAAGAGAGATTGGCGAGAGAGAATGAGAGGGTCAGGTAATTCCTGTTGTGAAAGGAAATGCATGCCGCCCTATTTGGGAAATGACCCGAGTTGATGCCCTTAAAAAGGTCTTTGGTAGGAGAATCTTGTATAGAGAAGCGAAAGCTGATTCTCCTCAAGACCTTCACGGGGCAACAACTGGAAGAGCTAGTCTGTGATCGATATTTATGAGAAATTAATATCATCCATTAAAGTATCAGCAGTTCTTCCTAATGCTAATTTATTCATCTGGTGCTTATTTATCCCTCAATATTGAATTTCTCTATCAACAAGCTGGTCTGAGAAATGATCTCACAAGCAGTCGGGCTCGGACAAGCCCAAGTCCCAAGTCACGAAATTCGAGTGAAAGCAATCTTGAAAGCTTGCTGTTTGATTGATGAATTGATCAGCAAATGGAAGTTGGACAGCAGCTGCTGCTAAATCATTTGAGCCAGCAATGTAAAGATGCAATTGTTGTATTCATGCTGTTTCAACAAATATTGTTGAATCATTTCTTTGTGGTGGCAAATCAGTGATGGCCACTCGAATCAGCATAAGTGAGACGAGCGTCAAATGTTTATTGATCATATTTATATAAGGAAATATCAGCAGCCAAACGGTGCTGATTAAAGTGCAGAGATCGGCCTCAAACTATATATTTTTGGTAGATGGTTATCTGTGTTTATTTATTTATTTTCCTTGTATTTATGAAAGTTGTAAGTTAAGAGGAACAAGACTGTAAATTATTCAAGCAGGAAGTTGGGGACGCCGGCGTATTGTAATGTTATGTAATGTCTGAACTGCTGTTAATCGCAGCAGTATTTTTGTGATAAGATATGCAGAGACTTGGAAACCTGAAACTGATAGCTGCTGCTGCTCTTTTTAAACCTTTTTGTTAGCATCCATAATTGTTTCAATGTATTTTGATGAAGTTGTACTGAAATTGTTCTGTTCTATCTTATCTTTTGGGCAGGAGTAGCTGTGTGAGATGGGGGTGTGTTTTTCTTCCATTTTTGGCGTTATGTTTAGTTGAATATGGTATGCTTGTCGCAAATTAATAATTTTCTGGTTTTTCCGAGTTTTGTGAAGTCTTCTATGGGTCAGTATTTTCTCTTGTTGCGTTGGACGCATATATGGACCTTGTTGTCAAATTATTTGATCATTTAGGATTATGTCAAGTCTGTTTTTTGTTGATATACTTTTTGATCAGGATGTGATGCTACTGGAGATCTTGCTTATCTTATAATTTTGATTATAAGTTTGTCAAATCCACATGGAAATTTTGTCGAACCTTTTTCTTGAAGTCTTGCTCTGGTGATGATTTTGAGGGGGAACATTTCTTGAATGATTGCTTTGTATTGATTG
Organism: Agapanthus africanus; assembly: GCA_030015575.1. Classification (NCBI taxonomy): domain Eukaryota; kingdom Viridiplantae; phylum Streptophyta; class Magnoliopsida; order Asparagales; family Amaryllidaceae; genus Agapanthus; species Agapanthus africanus. The sequence continues at coordinate 859,917,464 of JASDDO010000022.1, read as the reverse complement.
ATGGAAAAGGCTTTTATGATAAAAAAAAAACAAAGAAGGGAAAAATGACATGAAAACTTTGCCCAACCTTTTTTTCAGATGAAATGTTGCTTCCTAATGATGTGATCTGGAAAGCTCAGATGATATTGATGAGAATTACAATCTAGGCTTCATGTCCAATTCGCAGGTTTATCTCAGTTATGTTCAAATTCATAATTCTGACAAGTTACAAAAATTATCCTAGTTAACACATTAAGGCCTAGTTTGGCAACACGGTTACATTTCCGAGACAGGCTCGAAACCCCATTTTTCTGAACTCCAATCGGAAAGTTTCATACCGTTTCTCTTTATTCTCTCTCTCTAACCGACGAAACCTTGATTTCATAAACTATGTTAACAACCCTAAACTGAAGGAAACCCCAATTTTATGAAACCATAATTTGCACACATGCATCCATGGTTTCATTTTACCTAATCAAAACCATGACGTTGTTGCCAAAATTAGGCCTAACAAACTAAAATCAAGTATCAATAATAGTTTTTACAGGCCACATCTTGCTTCTAAAATACAATGAGAATGGAAAAGGACAAGGGGCATCTGGGGGGAAAACCCCTATAAATTATCTATATTTGTAGTCATAAATGAGTAAATACATGCAACTTGCTAAGATCTCTACACAGTTCTAAGAAAATTGTATTATGGACACGACATTCAGATTACATGAACGCCTTCGTTAATATTTCTGCCCAATGTGTAATGAACATAAAATTACTACAGTAACCACCTATATTTCAATTTTTTAAATCTCTTTTCTTATGCAACAAAAAGTTCAGTTTTGCCATCGATGAACAGGCTCATGAACTCCTCACCATCTACCGTCTCCTTTTCGATGAGAAGCTGAGAGAGTTTGTGAAGGATATTGATGTGAGTGGTTAAGATATGCTTGGCTCTTGCGTAAGCCGTCTCCACCAGCTCTCTCACCTCGGCATCGACGACATCTGCCGTTGCCATCGAGTAATCCTTTTGGGACGACATCTGTTTCAAGAAATAAAATTATTGCTGCATATCTAAAATTTTGAAGTCATCTGAAAGCCCAATGGAGGGGCGAGTGGCAGCATTCTTTGTCTTTGGAATAAAAGAGGGCTTTATCACACATAACTACCACTAACTATCACAGTTCTTCACTAAACTGCCTTAATTTTTTTTATTTAATTTCAGCAAATTCCCTTAAACTTTGATTTGGTTTTACGAGTGTTTACCCTTAAATGCAGCACCTAAAGGGAGCTTGCTGCAACAAAATACTTTAAGGTAGTTTACTAGATAAACATCGATAGTTAAGGGTAGTTTAGTGAAATCTAACCCCCCAAAAGGATCCTTTCTATTCAGCGTATCTATGTGTAACATTACTCCTAAAAAATTTAAACCTTGATGGAGGTCCTTTTCGGGTCTTCGTCAGATGTTGTCTTTCCGTCGATCTTCCGGTGGATATTGGAGCTGATCTCCTGTTGCGTGTGGGTCTCAATGGGTTTGAGGAGATTGGTGATTTGAGGAGTTCAGCGCCGAGTACCTGCAAAGAAGTCCCGGGGTGGTTTGGTACCACCGAGGACCCTCCGACGATCAAGTTAGCACTAGATCCGAACAGAGTAACGGCCAAGTGGAATAAAAAATGGTTTACTTGACCCCTCTGTGATGGGGGTTTATATAGCGGCGGCAACACGCAGCAGCAGGCGCGAAGATGTCGCCGGCATTTACGCTCCCGACGTCACGCCTGCGTAAAGAGCGGATCACCCATTAATGGGGATCGTGATGGCATGGAACGTGGGATGTTGCTGGCGGAGAATCTGCGCATGGCGAGATTCGCGGAGCGGTGGTTACGCATGCGAGTGGTGGAGTTGGTCGGTCGGAGAAACCGAGGAAGATAGCCTCGGCTGGGGAGCTCGGAGGCGAGCAAGAGGGCCGAGGAGTTTTGGACCAGCGGCAGCTCGGGGCGAGCTGAGAGGCCGAGGAGGCCAGTTTCAAGGGGGCTCTGAAGAGAGCCAGCTAGAGCTTGCGGGTCGGGTACACGGATGGCCTGGTCGGCCCCTGTGAGTCCTTTCTTCTGAGTTCTGGGACATGTCATCTGCCACGTGTCGTGATCTTGGAGGTTGCCAATATCGAGCACCATCATTAGCCCCCCACTCTTGTCCCGACCAGCTAGCGGGTCGGGTCAGGAGTGGACTGCCGGGCCTCCCGGGGTGAGTTTTCTCCTAAGGTTTCGTGGGGACGAGTCTCCGGGCTGTCAGCTGTCTTTTCTGCTAGCGAATCAGAGCGAGATCTCCGCATTTAAGGAAGGTGCGCCGGTTCGCGCATCCTGCCACTGAAGCGACGGTCCATGTGTCAAGCGTCGGTTGACCGACGCGACGTATACAGGCCTGCGGCGTGTGATGGGATGCGGCCCAGTACGGGGACGACACGTGGAGCGATCGGAGCCGCTGAACACTAGGAGGCGTTTTGGCGGGAGATGACGGGCGCCGTGGGATGAGGTCGCTTGCAGCGATAAATAGGGGTGGGGCCCGTCCCTGGCCCCTACTCCCTCATATTTCCCGCTTCTAAATCCTGGTTGCTCGGCGCTCGTTTTCTTTCTTCCGCTTTCGTTTCCCGAGAATCCCTTTTCTCAAGATTAGATGTCTTCCTTTGTAGAGGCAGTAGATTTTGTAGGCGTAGGTTCTAGAGACCCTTTAGTTGTGTCTGAGTCCTCCAGGGGAGCACGGGTCGGATCCTCTCCTCGGGATTGTGAGGCGGGGGCAGCCGCCAGGGAGGAAGCAGTAGATGCGGCCCCTGGCGCCTCGTGTTGGGTGAGGCATGAGGACGAGCTCGCCAATGCTCGGGCTCGCTTCCACATCCCCTCGCGTTACACGCTCCGACTGGCCAAGGAGGGAGAAAGGGCAGACCAAGTACGGGGCAGGGAGATCGCCCTGTATTTCGAAGCTTTTTGGGGTGGAATGCGCCTGCCCTTTTCTCCCGAGGTCGTCGAAACGCTGAACTTTTTCGGTTTGGCCCCTGGCCAGTTAGTGCCGAACTCGTGGAGGATCCTCCTCGGGTTCCTGATCCGCCTGAAGTTACAGACGGTTCCCTTCAGTCTCTCCCTCCTCGATTCTTTTCTCATCTTCAAAAATCACCCTGATGGTCGAGCGGGCGACCCGAGGTGGGTCTATCTCTCTTTTAGAAAACGGCCAGGGGGCGCTGCCAGGACAGGGGTCGTGGCCCTGCCCTCTTCCATTCATGATTGGAAGAAGAAATTTTTCTTCGTTTCCCCTCCCGAGGGCGAGGACTGGCTTGTGCCTACAAAGTAGTCGAGGGAGAAATGCTTGCCGGGGAACCAGTCCAATGACCCCGCCGCGGTGAGAGTGGCGTCGTGGGAGCCTATCCCCCGTTCCGAAATGCCGCTGTTTGAGAGGGTCCTGAGTTGGGCCGGGCTCAATCCCGTTGAGTTCGTCGGTAAGTTAGGCTTGTGTATTGCTTGTGTTGCTGACCTCTTTGCATTTGTTTTTGTGCAGGACCCATGGATATGGACTCGCTCAGAGCCTCTATACGCCAGCCGAGGAAGGTTACGGAGGCTGGGGGCGCCAGCTCTTCTCGCGCGAAGCCTGCCCCGGCTCCCCCTTCTCCGATGGTCGTGTCCCGCGAGCGTTCGGGGGCGGATCCCGCCCCGGGTCCCAGCAGAGTGTCGGGCCGGAAGCGGGCTCTGATTCTGGAGGACCCGGTCTCGGAGGAGATCGGCTCTCCCTCGGAGCTGCTCAAGAGGAGCTTTCAGAGATCTTCCCGAGGCCGGTCCTCGCCGATCATGGTGGAGGAAGGGGCCTCCGGTTCGCAGTGCCATCGGAGCTATCCGTTGCGGATAGCCTTCTGCATGAAATAGAGGCATCGGCCGGAGGTAGAGTCCCCGGGAGGGACCTTCAGGGCTCAGCCGGCGTCCATCGCCCAGGAGTCCGTGCAGGTAAGTATTTGGTTTTTTTGTGAGATTCGGTGCCTCCTTCATCTTTCTGATCTCTTTCCTGTCTCTCAGATTCTCCAGCACGTTGCCCTCGCCTTACGCATGGAGGCCGAGGTGGTAGCCCCGGCAATGAAGGCTGCGGGCCAGCTCGCCTCGCTGGAAGAGAGCTCCAAGCGGGAGCTGGAGGCGGTGACGGCGAGGGTTGCTGCCTTGGAGGGCGAGGTGGAGGCCGGGAAACGGGAGGTAGCCCGGTACCGCGAGGCCGCCGTGGCTGCCGAGGTCAAGCTTGAGGACGCTCAGGTGCTCGCCGGCAACCTGAAAAGGACGGTGAAGACCTCCGGAAGAAGCTGGGGGCGGCGGCCGAGGCGGTGAGGTCGGCCGACTTGAGAGCAGCGAAGTTGGCCGATATCTCGGCGGCGAAGGCGGTGGAGGGCTACAAGAAATCGAAGGTCTTCTATGATGACCTGGCCATGGCCACGACCCGCATCTGGCACTCGACACCGTTAAGGCCCGGATGTCGGAGTTTGCCGACGGAGAGCTCCGGGCCGAATTCCCCCTCGCGGACACCGATGAGCAGGGGGAAGAAATTCCTGACGAGGAAGCCGTCGAGGACTCTGCCCGTCACGTGGTGGCCGTCGAGGGCCCCGAGGTCGCTCCTGCCTCGAGGCCTAAAGCCTCCGTCTTCCTCCTTTTATTTTGTTGTTTTTGGAATTTTTGTAGGCCTCCGGGCATTTTGTAAGGCTGGGGAGCCGAAAATACACTTTGTAAAGCCTTTGCCTTTGGTAGTAATAAAACCTTTTCCTTTGGTTTCATCGGTTCACACTTTATCTTTCGTTTGCGAAGGATGCTTGTAAAATATCTCTGCTTGCACCGTTGGGTTTCCATGTCAGGTCGGCCATTTGTCTAGCGATCGTTCGTCGAGTTGATTTTGATTGCTTGTCAAGCGTGCCGAGCGCTGTCGGGGAGGCATCTCCACGGTGGACGTCGAGGGCCCCGAGGTCGCGCCTGGCCCCGAGGCCTAAAGCCTCCGTCTTCCTCCTTTTATTTTGTTGTTTTTGGAATTTTTGTAGGCCTCCGGGCATTTTGTAAGGCTGGGGAGCCGAAAATACCTTTTGTAAAGCCTTTGCCTTTGGTAGTAATAAAACTTTTTCCTTTGGTTTCATCGGTTCGCACTTTATCTTTCGTTTGCGAAGGATGCTTGTAAAATATCTCTGCTTGCACCGTTGGGTTTCCATGTCAGGTCGGCCATCTGTCTAGCGATCGTTCGTCGAGTTGATTTCGATTACTTGTCGAGCGTGCCGAGTGCTGTCGGGGAGGCATCTCCACGGGCCCCGAAGTCGAGGGGGGATCGCTTAGACTTGGATAGACTTGATGCCCCTTATTGGGGCCTCGGATCCTCTGCATGTGATGGGCAGAGGGCTGTTCGCCGTATTTGTGCCGAACATGAATGGGAAAATACTCGGTTGCCCCGCGGTGGGCGCCATCTTTTGACTTCTGGCAATGTGAGCAACGACCACTAGCCGGGGATGGTCGAGCGGGGGTCGGGCTCGACTGCCTCTGGGAGGACTTTGGATCCTTAGCGTCGGAGGGGCTGTGAGAAGCCCACTAAAGATGACCGGGCAGTGAAGCTGCGCGGTCGCCTCCTGACGAGGGCTTTGGTCTCTGGCGTCGCGGGTAGGCAACTACCAGCCTGGGATGAGGGAGCGGGGTAGCCGCTCGGGTGCCTCTTGTGAGGGCTTCGATCCCTGGCGTCATGGGTAGGGAGTTACCGACCGAAGATGACCGAGCAGGGTGGCTTCTCGGTTGCCTCTTGCGAGGGCTTTGATCCTTAGTGTCGGAGAGGCTGTAAGAAGCCCACTAAGGATGACCGGGTAGTGAAGCTGCGTGGTCGTCTCTTGGAGAGGGTTTTGATCTCTGGCGTCGCGGGTAGGCAACTACCAGCCTGGGATGACCGAGCGGGGCAGCTGCTTAGATGCCTCTTGCGAGGGCTTCGATCCATGGCGTCATGGGTAGGGAGCTACCAGCTGGAGATGACCGAGCAGGGTAGCTGCTCGGTTGCCTCTTGCGAGGGCTTTGATCCTTCAGGACGGAGACCGAGCAAGGTTACTGCCCAGTGTCTCTTGGCGAAGACTTTGATCCCTGTCGGTTGTGGTAGGAAGCTACCAGCCGAGGATAGCCGAGTAAGGACTTGACTGCCTCTGGGAGGACTTTGGTCCTTAGCGCGGAAGGGGCTGTAAGAAGCCTACCAAGGACCCTTGGCCGGGCAGGGTTACTGCCCGGTGCTTCTTGGCGAGGGATTTTGTCCTGAAGGATAGCCGAGCGAGGGATCCTCGGGCTCGACTGCCTCTGGGAGGGCTTTTTGATCCCCGTCGGTTGTGGTAGGAAGCTACCAGCCGGGGATAGCTGAGCAGGGGAGCTGCTGAGCTGCCTCTAAGGAGGGCTTGGATCCTTAGCGTTGGAGGGGCCGTAGGAGGCTTGCTAAGGATAACCGGACAGTGAAGCAGTGCGGCTGCCTCTTGGCGAGGGCTTTTGATCCCTAGCGTTGCGAGTAAGGGAAGCTACCGGCCAGGGATAGCCGAGCAGGGAAGCTGCTGAGCTGCCTCTAAGGAGGGCTTGGATCCTTAGCGTTGGAGGGGCCGTAGGAGGCTCGCTAAGGATAGCCGGGCAGTGAGGCTGAGCGGCTGTCTCTTCATGAGGTTTCACCCGATCATCCCGTTGCAGGTACGGGGAACAGGAACGGTCGCTGCGACCGTGCGCGCGGCATGCACATTGAATGCTGAGGGAGGCGAAGCGCTAGGGTCGTGTCGTTTCGATTCCGCCAGAGAAGGCTCGATGATCGCCGCGCGGCAGTGACTTTTTGGGCGGAAGCAGGCGACTGTTGAGCTCCGTTGGGGTGCAGTAAGGGTCCTGGGTTCGCTTCGCGGCCTGACGCGGGATTGGAGGGAACTTGAAGAACCCCTCGTTCTGGGCCTCCTCTAGCAACACTGCTAGGGAGACGTTGAGTGGGGTATACTCCTGGAATTTCGGGTAATAGGGCTGCTGACGTTCCGGCCTTTCTTCCCGGGCCCTCTTCTTCTGGTCGGGCCGGTCTGCTCGAGGGAGGTTCGCGTTCACCTCGGACTCCAGTTGAACCTCGCGCTCGGTCCACGCCTTGATTTCGGCCATGGTCTTAGGCTGCGCCAACGGAAAGGAGCGCAACCACTCTTTGTGCCTAAGACCAGATCTGAGCGCCGTGATGACGGTCTCGTCCCAGTGCTCGGGGACCTCGAGGAGGGCGTTATAGAAGCGGGAGATGTAAGCTTTGAACGTCCTTTTGTTCCCGCTCTTAATTGTGAAGAGGTAGTCGACCGTGCGTCTCTGCTGACGGTTTCCGACGAAATGACCGAGGAACTGAGTAGCCAGCTCGTCAAAAGTCGAGATTGAGCGAGGCTCGAGTCCTCGGAACCAGTCCCGACCAGAGCGGGTGAGGGTGGCTGGGAAGGCCCTGCACTGGGCGGCGTCGGAATGGTCCTGGAAGCTCATTCCCACGGTGAAAGCGTCCAGATGGTCTTTCGGGTCGGTTTTCCCGTCGAATAGAGAGACCTTCGGGGGCTTATTGCGCGAGGAGACATGGACAGTGAGCAGTTCCTCGGTAAACGGCTTGGTGAGCGAGTCGGCGGCGTACTTAGCCCCGTCGCTCGAGAGGTGTCCTTCCCGGCGCATGCCCTCGATCTTCTTCTCGAGGGCGTCGAGACGGCCGTGGTACCCCGAGGATTCGGCCTCTGGCGATCCCTGGCTTCTTCTGGGGGAGACCTGCGTCTGGACGCAATCCCGGTTCCTCTCGATGAGGTTCCTCAGATCCCTGGACGAGGTGGCCCTCGAGCCGTCGTGGCGAGTCCCTTCTGTGCGACCTCGTCGAGGGAGGGGGTGTCGATCATGCCTGTGGACAGGCGAGGTGACCGACATCTCCTCAGGGGGGTAAGGATCGCGCGGAGGCTCGAGGCGAGGCGCTCTGGCGGCATGTCTCGGGGTGGAGCATTAGGGCGCTCAATGGGCCTCAGGGAGTATCGGCCTATGGGATCTGTGGCCGGGGGTCGCAGCTTGCCGGTGGTCAGCCGTGCCGACGAGAGCAGAGCCTTCTGGAGGCAGAGGAGCGGCGATCTGGGGCCCAGGTCCGGCCGTTTGGACACGGACGAGCGCCTCCACGAGGGACTGTAGCCGATCTATTCGGCTGGCGAGAACGTTGATGATGGTCACCGGAGGGGGTTCGTCCGGGCTTCCGGTGAGGGGAAAGCGGCGGCTGGTACCTGGATCTTCAGGGTGGTCGCTTGCCATGTGGAGGGAGATCGGAAGGCCAACTTTGTGTTTTGTGGAGTTTCGGTTCTTACAGACGGTGCCAACTGATGGAGGTCCTTTTCGGGTCTCCGTCAGATGTTGTCTTCCGTCGATCTCCCGGTGGATATTGGAGGTGATCTCCTGTTGCGTATGTGTCTCAATAGGTTTGAGGAGATTGGTGATTTGAGGAGTTCAGCGCCGAGTACCTGCAAAGAAGTCCCGGGATGGTTTGGTACCACCGAGGACCCTCCGACGATCAAGTTAGCAGTAGATCCAAGCAGAATAACGGCCAAGTGGAATAAAAAATGGCTTACTTGACCCCTCTGTGATTGGGGTTTATATAGCGGCGGCAGCACGCAGCAGCAGACGCGAAGATCCCGCCGGCATTTACGCTCCCGACGTCACGCCTGCGTAAAGAGCGGATCGCCTATTAATGGGGATCGTGATGGCGTGGAACGTGGGATGTTGCTGGCGGAGAATCTGCGCATGGCGAGATTCGCGGAGCGGTGGTTACGCCTGCGAGTGGTGGAGTTGATCGGTCGGAGGGACCGAGGAAGATAGCCTCGGCTGGGGAGCTCGGAGGCGAGCAAGAGGGCCGAGGAGTCTTCGACCAGCAGCAGCTTGGGGCGAGCTGAGAGGCCGAGGAGGCCAGTTTCAAGGGGGCTATGAAGAGAGCCAGCTAGAGCTTGCGGGTCGGGTACACGGATGGCCTGGTCGGCCCCTGTGAGCCCTTTCTTTTGAGTTCTGAGACATGTCATCTGCCACGTGTCGTGATCTTGGAGGTTGCCAATATCGAGCACCATCAAACCTTCATTTAACCATCGTCTCCTTTTTCTAGATAAGCAATATTCTTGAAAAATGCTTCAGATTTAAAGATTATCTTTGTTGATGCAAAAAAAAGTTTACTAATTTAATTTCATTTTAACCACAGTGTGGGAAACTATCAGAATTATCAATTAAGTTAGTGAGACAGCTAGGTAAAATTTATTTAGAATACCTGCTGCCCTAGGAGCGGGTTACCACCGGGGCCTCCAATGGCGATCTGCCCGATCTTTTTGCTGAATCCGAACCTCTCGACCATTTGCCTTGCTACCCGAGAAACCTGCATGAAGTCGTTCGAAGCACCGGTTGTAACATTCTCTGTTCCAAAGATCACTTCTTCTGCTACCCTGCAGCCAATGTGCACATATATTAAATATAGAATATAAATGTGGCCAAGCCATGCAAGAGGCTAATGCTAAACTTCTTTAAACCACCCTAGACTGGTTTGTTAATTAAACTAGTTTATAGTTTTTTTTTAATTACAAAAGGTTTGGAAGCAAGGGATTCTTTTCAGTAAAATACCCTTAAATATAGCACTATAAGAGAGCTTATTGCAGCAAAAAGACTTTAAGGTACTTAATTGAGAAACAGCAATAGTTAAAGGTAGTTTAGTGTAATTTATCCAAAGTACAAATTGCAGAAGATATCCATTACTTCTGCATATATAACAGTATACCACACTCTATTTTTAAACGATGCAATTTTACCTCTGCATCAACAGTAGCTTGTTTTCCATCTTTGCAATATTTTATACTTCCAATGAAGGGTATTTTTGGAATAAAAATTGCAGAAACAATTAATACAAACGGATATTTTGAAGAGATAGGACGGTATCCAGCTATAATGGGAAAAATAAGAGTAGTTTCAAGTAATTCGGGCCTCTGTAAAATAGCATGTTATTTGATTTCAAACCTTCCTCCAAGTGCAACAGCCATCTGGTTCTCTAGATAGCTCTTGCTGTATAGTCCCGACTCTAGCCTCTCTTCACCTAGAGCAAAGAAAGTAAGACCGCCGGCTTGACCTCAGGGGATGATCTATATTTTGGCGACAGGGTCATATTCAGGCATTAGTGCACCGACTAAGGCATGTCCGGCCTCTGCATAACAAGGAATTTTACTTTACTTTGTAAGCAATATCTAGTTACTCTCTGCGGAATGCTGTAACTACCACGTCTTTTCGCTCGTGAAGTGGAGAGACCAAATCCAACTATGAATGAAAAGCAAGAATATAAATTAAATCTTACAACTTTCTGTAGTGCATATATTAAGTACATAAACAGATCTGTTTAGGCATTGAACTGTAGTTTCCACGTTTAATTTGCACATCTAGAGAATTTTATGTAAATTGACTTTGGTAAGTATGCTTTGTAAGTTTATATTTAATATTGGCATCGTAATAGTTAGCTTCAAATATTGTATATATGGGCATGTTTCAAAAATGTCATTTTGTGTGGCAACTCTGTAAGATCCATTTTTGAAATCAATCCTTATTATAATGAAAAGTAGGACCCCATAAGGTTTTGGATTAGTATATTTAGAGGTGCATTATAATAGTAGAAATGAAGTAGTGTACCATGGTATGCAACTAGTTTTTTCTTTTCTTCGGACACAACGGCATTTTTCTTCTCGGGTCCGGCAATTATCCTCTCAAGAGCATCGGATATCTCGTCCTTGCTGATCTCCTTAAGGTCACGTCTCGCTGCAAGAATAGCTGCTTCATTCATAAGGTTTTGAAGGTCAGCTCCTGTAAAGCCGGGGGTTCTCCTTGCAATTTTATCGAAATCTACATCCTTTGCAAGTGCCTTTCCTCCGGAGTGTGCCTTTCAAATAATGGGAAATTTTTAATGGATTAGTTTTATCAACTGATCAAAAAAATTCAATTATTACTCTATTTACATGACACAAATATGCTGATGTGTTTTTTAATCCAACTGTATATGACTAGAACATATCAATGGCGCAATCAAACGGTAGAATATTGGCAAAAAGACCAAACATGTAAAATATGTGAATAAATAAATATACTCAGTACAACAATGCACCGAGGCAAATTAATCTCATATTGTTCAAACTGCTAAAATGTGTGAATAGCTAAATATCGCAATACAACAATACTCCCAGGCAAAATATCTCAACTCTCAGGAAACACAAGCTACGACAAACCGATAGGATATAATTTTCAAACGTGTTCTATTTTACCAACTTTTAATTATTCATCAACCACTTAATCGAAATTGTTCTCAAATTATTTACAATAGAAAAAAAAATTTACCGGAACTCCCGCCAAAATAAAAGCATATGGTCTTCCATCAGCATACATTTTATCTTCATTCATATTAAGCTTTAGGTCAATATATGACTCATATATTTGTTTCAACATCTTTTCACGTATCACTGGGCTCTCTAACAACCAAAAACTCGGTAATAAAGTCTATGCATGTATTCCCAATGCTTACATTCCTATTTACTATCACGATAGATGAGCTTACTACAACTATCCAAGATGAGATACGTTGGTGTATACTATTCGCTGATGATATTGTTCAAATAAATGAGACGAAAACAAGGGTTAATACTAAATTGGTGTTATGGAGACAATATTGGAATTTCGGGGGTTCAGATTGAGCAGGTTCAAGAAAACATATATGCATTGCAAATTTAACAAACAGAGAAGTCGAGACCACATTGGTATAATACTGGAAGGACAAGAGATATCACCGAGCGATCAGTTTGGATATCTAGATTTTATCATCCAAAAGAATAAGGAGATCGATAGCGATATTAATTAAAGAATCCAAGCTGGTTGGTTGAAATGGAGGAGTGCAACAAAGATTTTGTACGATCGTAACTTTCTGTTAAGGTTGAAAGGGAAGTTTTATCGGGGCGCTATTCGGCTTGCCTTATTATATGGTATAGAATACTGGACTCCTAAGAAGCATCATACACAGAAGATGCATGTAGCGGAGATGCGCATGCTTCGTTGGATGTATGGTAACACTAAAAAAGATAAGGTGCGAAATGTGGACATTCGTGCAAAAGTTGATATAGCACCTGTGGAGGTGAAGATGCGGGAAAACCGGCTAAAATGGTTTGGTCATATGCGACGCAGACCTATGAAAGCACCGGTTCGACGAATGTATACTATTGCTATAGGCAATGTCAAAAGAGCGAAAGGGACACCGAAGAAAACATGGATGGAGGTGATACGAAAAGATATGGTTGCCAAAGGCCTCAATGAAAGTATATTGTTCGATAGGAGTGAGTGGAGGCGGAGGATTCATGTGCTGGCATGATTCTCAGGTTGGTTCATGTAGCCTACCCCATATACTTGGGATAAAAGGCTCAGTTGTTGTTGTTGTTGTTGTTGTTTATATATTCCCAATGCTTAGTTATGACCATATAAGCATCGACGCATCGATTGAATGCAAGTTAACCAACCAAGGCAGCAATAAACAGTAACATACCAAAAAAATCCAAGAGCAATCGAGGATCAAACAGTGGATGTCGGGTTCATGCAGAATCGCAAGCCAATAGCTAATTCCGTGTGACATGTCATGAGATGAAGTAAATAGCAGCAACATAACGAATGACAAATATACATATCTCATACAAATAGACCTTGAAAAAATTAACATAAATGCAGCATCTTCTTCATCATCTATCTAATAAGGTAGTATAATCAAAATAGACAGCCAATAAAGGAGTCACAATAGTTTCATGCAACGAAATGGTAAATGCACAAAGGCTAGACATGTAACCTATAAAATTTATAAGAAATAACTGAATGAGCGATACGTCAAGTCAAACCTGGCATTGCATTGATATAAATAAATATAAAAGGGTTAATTACACAAAACCTCTCCGTCGTTTACTCCCATATAGTACTTTTCAAATTGCAACATCATATAATAACTTCTCTTCGAGCAATCAACGGTATAATAAAATAATTTTGTAATAAAACTATAAAAAGAAAAAAAAAAGACTGTTTCAACATCGAAAACAACTAAAATTAGATTAAACATGTAATGGCAGGTTTGGAATTGTAACCAAGCATCTCCTATGGGTTCTATGCCTGATTCATAGCTAGAGAACTCCCGTCGGTTGGGGGCTATGCCGCCCCGCCTTTCAATTGATACACAGTTGAGGAGGCCTGATAATAGCTAGCTAAATTCATCATCATGTCATGACACCCCATGCTCAAAACCAATATATCAGCCACCATATCAGAATCATTCAAAAAATGCAAGCAATTAGCGAGCAAATACCTGCAAAATCTTGACTCCCCCTGCAAGATCCGGCTGGTCCACCGTAACCTGCCTATCAACAACAACGCCGAGTCAAGCACGCCCGGCCTATTTGTGGCCGCCGGCACAATCACCCCGCTGTTGCCCGCAAACCCATCCATCTCCGTCAGCAGCTGATTAATCGTCTGCTCCCTCTCATCATTCCCCCCCACCAAGCTCCGCCCCTCTCTGCCTCCCAACCGCATCAAAAAACACAATGCACGGCGCCTTCGCCTTCTCAAACAAATCCCTAACCCTAGAAGCTCCAACCCCGACAAACAGCTACACGAGAAAAAAGAGAACAAAAAGAGCAAAACGTTTTCTCATTGATTCACGTCATTTTTTAATAAATCAATAAAAGCCATCAGTTCAAATGCAATGGAGTTGGTTAGAGTTCCTCCCGACCTATTATTTTAAATAAAAAAAAGAAGTGGAAAAATCTCCGATTGTGGATTGTGTAATGCCAATAGAATTGGTTGAAGGTCTCTCCCAGTCTTTTCTAAAAATAAAAGGAAAAATTAGAAAAATCCTTGCCTTTATCGGGCAAGCAAAATACGGATTTATTTTAATAAAAAATTGTACAAAACCGTCCTATAAACAATTTGAGTTTAAGCAAAGAGTTTACAGGCAGCATTATAAAGGCAAGGATTTTTTAAATAATCATGCTGCCTGTAAACTCCTTGCTTAAACTCAGATTATTTATACGACGGTTTTGCACAATTTTTTATTAAAATAAATCCGTATTTTGCTTGCCCGATAAAGACGAGGATTTTTCTAATTTTTTCTTTTATTTTTAGAAATGGCTAGGAGAGACCTTTAAACAACTCCATTGGCATTATACACTTCACAATTCAGGATTTTTCGACTCCTTTCTTTAATTTAAAAAATAATGTGGGGAACTCTAACCAACTCCGTTGCATTTGAACTCATGGCCTTTATTGATTTATTAAAAAAGGACATGGATTAGGAGAAAACGTTTTGCGTTTTTTATTCCTTTTATTTTTTGTATTCGAACTAGGTGCAGATGGTGTGTTTTCTGCATTTCTCTCACACACTTAAAATAATATTAAAAGTAGGCCGACGAAGGATTGGATGTCGCCGGGGTTTTGTTGGGGGTTTTGGGGCGGTGAAGGATTGGGACGAGAATGGATTTGATGATGGTTGGGGTTTGGTGGCGGCCTCGAGCTGGATGGGATTTGGAGCAGATGGTGGGAGGATTTGAGGGTTGGGGTTCAAATTATCGGCCGCGAGAGAGGGAGAGGGCTGAGGATAAGATGAGGGTTGTGGTGGCGATGGAGATGGGTCTAGGGTTTTGAGGGAGATGTGATCGGATTGGGGCTGATCTGGGTTTTGGGAGAAGGAAGGAAGAGTTGAGGGTGGGTCTTTGATGGAGTTTGGAGGTGAAGAGGGAGGAGGAGGAGGGGAGGAGAGGGTGGCTTGTTGAAGCCATTGATGGAGCTCTTGCTCGTTTGGTGTTCGAGAGAATTGAGAGGTACAAGCAGGAGGACACGGAAAGAATTTGACGAGGATAAGAGCGGTGTGGGGATTAAGATTTTCTACGTGGTGGGGATTGCTGCCATAATTTCAAAATTTTATTCATCTTTTTTGAGAGTATTTTTTTCATATTTGGATGGAAATTTTACAGAGGAGCTTGGAAAGAGTTGAGTGGAGTGGAGGCGGATTGGGGTTTTAGGTTTGAGTGTTATGTGGAAGTAACAACTTGTAGCTTGGTGTTTTTTTGGGGGAAATTCTTCCACCTCTCACATGGGCAAACGTGCACTGAGAGAGTGTGAGAGAGAGAGAGAGATATGTGCAAAATGGGAAGAAAATGGGAAGCACAAAAGAATTACCTGTTTTTTGGTCTTGCTTGCACCCAAGAAATTTCACTAAAATTCATTCAACTTTCAGTGTCAGTTAAAATATCTTAAATCTTGGTCGTTAACTTAAACGAACCATACTTTATGAATATAGAGATAAACTGCTGAGAGAAGTTTTTTTTCCAGCAGAATGGCAAGGAAAACATTTACCACCAGCCCTTTTATTGTAACCATGTCCCCTTGATGGGATGAGACACAAGCAGATTTGGTAGGGCATCTTTTTTCTATCATCGGTATTGCTCTAAACTAGTAGGTTATCCTTATGTTATATTTCTTCCTATAGTTTCTAACGTTCGCTTTTATTTTAAAAACGGTCGCCACGAAATCCAATGGGAACTCTTGTTTGCTAAAAAGAAGGAAAGAGACATGTGTCCTGCTGGTTTGGTCAGAAAGTTGGACGGTACAAAAGGAGAGGAAAGTGGAGAAGATAATATAGTGTGTAGGGTTTTTCCACTGGGGGGAAAAGGGAGAGAAGATGGCGATGGCGGTGGTAAGAAACCGAGAGAAAGAAGAGAGGAACAATAATGGATGCAACATTGGAATTGGAAAGAAAGAGAAGACGGGTTCATTGCCATGATGAATGGAGCAAAAAGACGGAAGAAGATAAAAGAGTGGTTTTTTCGATGGATCAATAAAATATAAATAAGTTTGGATATAGTTTAACCATGGAAGCAATAATAGTGTATTTAGAATATTTATGTATTCTAAATAGGCTAAAATGCGTGAAACCCTTCTCACTTTTGGCCAAAAAGCAAGAAACCTCCTGTTCGAATCGGAGTTTGAAACCAAACTTCTCTAAACTCAAAAAACATGTACTTTACCTCATAAATTTAACACCATTAGTTTTTTGAGATGTCTCTTAAGTACCCAAATTGTCCCTCAAGCCTTTCTTCTTGAAATACCCTTTTTCTTTTCTATAATTTTTTTTCCGTCAACAAACGTATTTTTAATCATTTCTTTCCCAAAATCTCTAATTCTAAACATTACTTACCTTCTCTCTAATCTTCCAAAGAGTGAGCATAGATACGTTTGTCGACGGAAAAAAAAGGGGCACGGTCATCACAAAAACATAAATAAAACTGAGATGAGATAAAGAATTAAAAAAAAAAGTTTTTTAGGATTTGAAAGAGTTCCTGAAAATAGAGATGCCTAAAAATAAAAGCACAAAAAACCCTCCACAATTTCTTCTTGGACTTTTCTTCCCCTTCAATTTTCATACCTTTTGTTTTATATAGTTGGATCGGAAAGTTTGAATTTAGAAATCCAATCCAAATCTAAGTCTAATTAAACAATAATGGTATATTTTAAAATCAAAATTCTATTCCAAAACCAATAACGCTATATTTTAAAAATTAAAGTCTTAGAAAATGTCCAAATCCTACCTTAGAATCCAAAACCAATAACCCCAAAAAGGAATTTTTTTTATACAGATAGGTCCGTAATTCAAGCCTCCTTGCAATGTGACAAGAAGAAGTCCATAATTTAAGTCCTGCATGCATCAGGTTACATTACAGTATATTATCAACAAGTAAATGAATAAGAAAATATTCATTTACAGATAGGTCCAAACTTATTGGTAGAGAGTCCGTTTCCCATGTATTAAGGTATGATAATCGAGTCAGGAAACAATGATAAGTTACTATAATTATAATAGAAATTTATTTCGACATCCAACTTTAAAGATAGGTTTATTTCAAACCCATGTATTTTCAAAATTGTCGGTATGGGGCTTTATATATAAGTTATATTTATTTTATGTAAGTAAACATGAGCCTGTGGCTTGGTTTTTCTGCATTTAATTAGTTTTTGGACAAATTATATGATATCACGGATAATGGGGATGATCCAAGACTTGGCTAGTTGCAAATATTCATTTCCTGAAAATATGTTTTTACACTTTGTTGATGGAAAACTTATATGTTTACGTATAGTTGCAAATTTTCGCAAAATTAGATGTTTTCTTTGCTGTAATTGTAGCCAGAAATGTAGAATTGCCTGCAACCTAGGTCACTTGGAAGTTCCTCCACATATTTGATCAAAAATTACGGTGGCATGGGGATTCAAACCGGGGACCTCCCATCCGGTGGGGAGTGGCTATACTGCTCGAGCTAAAACTCTTTTGGCATTGTAGATGAAGTTGAGGATGAAAGAAGACTTGATAGAGCTTCCCAACGACAACTTTAAACTACCTGAAATTGATTTCATGTGATTTTCTTAATTATAATTTTCTTTTTTGGTTATAGAATTTTGTTTGTGCTTTTATTTAGAAATTTATATGTTTATATACATGTTTTCATATATGTATCGACTAGTGTTTGTAGTTTCGTTAAATTTTCGTTTTAATGAAAACGTGGGACCTTTTCGCCATCATTTTGGACAAAAAAATAAAATAAAATACGACCACATGTTTATAAACTTCTTGGAAATCATTATTTTTCGACTATGTATAAATATAATTTACCCACTGTCCCGCTTATGAATAACCCATTTATCTATACAAAGATTATCTGAATACCCACCCGCCATTTAGGGGTCGGAGATGGACACATAATCTAGCATCTGTTTAACCGCGGGTAATTTTATCTGTATCAGCCACCCACAATGAATCCGCCGTGGGTGGCCCGAATCCTCCATTTGACGGCTCTATTGTAGCTCAATAACTAACGTATTGTTTTACCCTTACTGTCCAAAATATGCAGTTGGAAAGTGTTCAATTTGAGTGTGACTTTGTCGTGGAAAACATCTACATTTAAACCAAACAACTACATTAAGGTATTGAACTATCCAAATTAAGCCCAAATTTGATAGGACACAAGCATATGGGCTTGTCGACCCATTTAATTGCTCATAATCAGATATGTTTCTCTTTTAATATTAGGCCACATTAGAAATGTCAAAAAAAATCGAACATCCAATTTACTATCGACTAAACAATAATGATGTGTCCTTGTGTGTGCGACACTTCTCCTGCGGAGAGAGTGTCGGGTTCGAACGCTAGGAGAGAAAGTGACCATAAATTAACGCTATCGAAGCAAATTCATGGATCTCTCCTGGATGCTTGTGTGCGTTGTAGGTGTGGTGTGTCTTGGGTAAGGTTTACAGGCTAGTCAAAATAAAAGATAAAAACAATAATGATGTATCAAATTATAATAATTTTACTTCAAAGTATAATCAAGATTTATTCAAAGTAAAATCAAGATTTAAAAGAAAATAATACTTGCGATATCATGTTGAATAGTATGCATGCCTAATAACCACTACACAATGAAATTTTTTTTCCAAACAGAACAATTTAAATAACCTGGGAATAGCTAATTTTAAGAAACTGATTTCATGAAGATAAATGAAGAAAATTACACCAGAAAAAAAGGAGTGGAACTGACTTAAATAACCGCTAAAAGAAAGTTAAGTGAAAAACAAATTTTACTTTCTATGACCTTTCTTTTGGAGTTTTTAAAGTAAACCGAAAATACATTTACTTCTTTTCTTTATGTGTTGATAAGTTTACTTTTTTCCAGGTCAATCTCGAATTTCAAATTAGCGATTATTTTGTTAATATACCTCTGCTATTATCTTTACTATTAGGCTAAATTTTGCTAAACCCCTCTTATATTTTTAACATGTATCATTTAACCTCTCTACATTTTAAAATGATACAAAATGCCACCTATACTTTTCGAAACAGTTAAAAGCCCTGAAGTTGTTAGTAGAGAGAAAGACGAAAACACAAATTAGCCTTTAAGATATTTTGAGAAAAAATAAAGATTTGTTTAATTTTCTTTTACCGTATCTTTTATTATTCTTTCTTGATATCTTCTATTTCCTTTTCTCATAATTTAGTTAAGATTTTATTTTTTATTTTTTGGCACAATCTTAAAAGATTTTATTACAAGAATAAAAGATTACAACAAAGAGTAATACTCTTTAATCATGTTTTATATTTTTCTTTACTTTGTTAGCTCTTTCATATATTCATTTTCTTCTTTCTTCTTTTTTTAATTCCACTTCTTTCCCCCAAAATAAGTATAATTTCTTCTTTTCTTCTATATACAAATGTAAAAATGACTGATGATTTCAAGTGCCCTATAAAGAATTAGGGTAAAAGAAATTGAAGGAGAGAAGAAGAAGAATAAAAGTAAGGAGCCGTGAGAAAGGAAACCCACCGTTGCCGGTCCCAAGTCCGGATAAGAAAGGGTGAGAGTTGTGGTAGGCTTGTGACAGCCAACGTAAAACTTTGTCACATTCTATGACATGAACCATAATAAAAATATCGGTGGGGCGTCCCCTATTCAGCGACGCGCTATATCGGATCCCGGGTGTAATATTAAGTATGCAAGGGCTTCTAGACCGTCGTCCAGAAACGGCACGCTACATCGGACCCCGGGTGTAGTGACAAATAAGCAAGGGTTTCATAGGACCCGTCAAGCTTCTTGGAACATAGGTTCCCTTACGGGTAGACTAACAGAATTAGTGGATGTGATGATTAGGAGGAGAGTTGGTATTATGTGTTTGCAAGAAACTAAGTGGGTAGGTGAAAAGGGTAGAGTCATAGAGCCTTGGAGTTATAAGTTTTGATATACGGGTAGAGATAAAAATCGTAATTGGGTAGGCGTAATCATAGATAGACGGTTGCTTGATGATGTGGTTGAGATTAGGAGAAAAAGTGATAGAATTTTACTGGTTAAGCTTATTCTAGGTGGGAAGGTCCTTATTGTTATCAGTGCTTATGCACCACAGATAGGTCTTGATGACGCTAGTAAGCGTCTATTTTGAGAGGATTTAGATGAGATGGTGCAAAAGATACCTAGTGGAGAGAAGTTATTTATTGGTGGCGATCTCAACGGACATGTAGGTACTATTCGTAGTGGATTTGATACTATCCATGGAGGTTTTGGTTTTGGAAAAAAGAATGAAGTAGATTGCTCGATTCTAGATTTTGCCTTGTCTTATAACTTGATCTTAGCAAACACATGGTTTAGGAAAAGAGAGTCTCACCTTATCACCTTTAGGAGTGGATCAAGTGTAAGTCAAATAGACTTTTTTCCGACGAGAAGGATAAATAGAGGTTACCGTATCGACTGTAAGGTAGTGCCAGGTGAGAGTGTAACTATTTAATATAGACTTTTGGTTCTAAATTTTCGATTTAGAAGAGAACGTAGGAAGATTAAACATAAGGTAAAGTTTAGAATTAAGTAGTGGTGGATAAAAGAAGGTAATCAAAAGGCTTTTATAGATCGTGTAGTTCAAGAGGCGGATTGGCAGTCTGAAGATGATTCAAACCGAACATGGAACAAGATGGCTAGTTGTATCAAGAGAGTTGCTAGAGATCTATTTGGTGAGTCGAGAGGTGGTACTCCACCATTGAAGAACATATCATGTTGGAACGAAAAAGTAAAGACTGCTATTAAAATCAAGAAGGATTTTTATAAAAATTTGAAGAAAAACAGAGATGCGGAGAGATTTGAGAAGTATAAAATAGCTAAAAAGGAAATTAAGAAAATTGTTCGGGAAGCTAAAGCTAAGGTCTATAAGATGGTATACGAGAAGTTGGACACTAAGGAGTCTGAAAATGATATATACTGGATTGCTCGGATGCGGGAAAGGAAGACCAGAGGCTTATGTGCGGTGAAGTGCGTCAAAAATAAAGATCAGAAGGTTTTAGTTCGAGATGAGTATATCAAGCAAAGATGGGGAGATTATTTTGACAAATTGTTCAATGAGCGCTTTACTAAGAATTTGGATGAGCTTGTCATTCAATCTAAAAATATAAACCGTGATTTCACGCATAAAATAAGAATACCCGAGGTTAAAGAGGGTTTGAAGAGAATGAGATCAAGAAAAGCAATTGGTCCAAATGGCATTCCTATCGAGATTTGGAGATACTTAGAAAAAATAGGTATTAAATGGCTGACATAATTGTTTAATAAGATTTGGCAGACCAAAAAGATACCAAATGAATGGAGAAAAAATACCCTTGCACTATCTAGAAGAACAAGGATGACATTCAAATGGCTGACAGATCTGTTTAATAAGATTTGGCAGATCAAAAAGATACCAAATGAATGGAGGAAAAATATCCTTGCACTATCTACAAGAATAATGGTGACATTCAAAGTTGCTCAAATTAACGTGGAATAAAACTTATGTGTCACACCATGATGTTTTGGAAGAGAGTGATTAAACACATGCTAAGAAAGGATGTTACGATAATAGAGAACCGGTTTGTGTTCATGCCTGGACAATCGACGACAAAGGCTATTCATTTGCTTCGTCAACTTGTCGAGCGTTTTCGAGAGAGGAGAAGAGATTTGCATATGATATTTATTGATTTAGAGAAAACGTACGATAAGGTACCTAGAGAGGTATTATGGGGGACAATGATGAAGAAGGGTGTCTCCGTTAAGTACATTGACATAATCAAGAACATGTACGATGGAGTCGTGGCAAATGTCAGAACTTACGGCGGCCTAACATGTGATTTTCCGATTACAATTGGTTTACATCAAAGATCTGCTTTAAGTCCATTCCTGTTTATTATCGTGATGGATGAGCTTACTAAAACTATCCAAGATGAGGTACCTTGGTATATGCTATTCGTTGATGATATTGTTTTAGTAAATGAGACGAAAGTAGAGATTAATACCAAATTAGAGTTATGGAGGTAAACGTTGGAATCTCGGGGGTTCAGATTGAGCAGGTCCAAGATAGCATATATGCATTGCAAATTTAGCAAAAAGAGAAGTCAAGACCATATTGGTGTAACATTGGAAGGGCAAGAGATATCATCGAGCGATCAGTTTAGATATCTAGGTTCTATCATCCAAAAGGATGGGAAGATCGATAGCGATGTTAATCAAAACATCCAAGCTGGTTGGTTGAAATGGAGGAGTGCAACAGGAATTTTGTGCGATCGTAACTCTCTGTTAAAGTTGAAAATGAAGTTTTGTCGGAACGCTATTCGGTTTGCTTTATTATATGGTATAGAATGCTGGGCTCCTAAGAAATATCATACACAGAAGATGCACGTAGAGGAGATGCGCATGCTTCGTTGGATCTGTGATAACACTAGAAAAGATAAGGTGTGAAACGAGGATATTCGTGCAAAAGTTGGTGTAGTACTTGTGGAGGAGAATGTTCACCGCCGAAAGCCGGGAAAGACAAACGACTTGCCTGCATTTCGGGGCAGATGCTATTTGGTTTTATCCGTCCACCTCTCCGAAAATGCCAAGTTGATTTATGGCACCGTGCATTGGAGGTTTGGACGGATGCGGCCGTTGTAACAGACTTCGTCAGATTCCCCCTCGTTGTGAGGGGTTTTTGATTGTGGGGACGCTCTTTCCTGCAAGCGCAAGCCCCTGCAGTTAATTACGTTACCGCATCGCGATAACCACTTTCTCCTGCTCCAGAAGGCCACTACATGTCGTGTGTGTTTGTTTTAATTTTGGTTGCCCGTGGATTGTATACGGAGACTAATTTATGTTGCCGCCCGTAGGGCGTGGATTAGTCCAAAGCCGTATATTTTTAGATTTGGGTTGGTTTAAGGATCATCAATCCCGTTTGAGATTAAGATCAACTTAAACGTTTTTTGAGGACACATTAGTCTAATTTTAGACTAAGATCTACTCAACAGGGTTTTGGATTATTCAGATCCAACAAAAGAGCATTTGGGCTCTATTTCTTTAGTTTAAGGACGTTTCGGTCCGTTGTTAGTTTAAGAACGTTTCAGTCCATAGCTAGTTTAAGGACGTTGCGGTCCATAGCTAGTTTAAGGACGTTCGGTCCATAGATCACCATTTGGCGGTGAGATCGTAGTTTAAGGACATTACGGTCCATAGCTAGTTTAAGGACATTACGGTCCATAACTAGTTTAAGAACGTTGCGGTCCATAGATCACCATTTGGCGGTGAAGTCGTAGTTTAAGGACATTGCGGTCCATAGCTAGTTTAAGGACATTGCGGTCCATAGGGATGTGCTCATGGGTTTGAGAGTGCGCCAAAGAGCTATTGGTTGTCGGGACCCTCCACCTTTCTGACGACGTTGAAGAATTACAAAGACATATATCAGAGGTGTGGAGAGATGTACCCTTGAACCAATTTCCAGATCGAGGGGAGATGCGGGATGAACGTCATTTTAGATGCCATCTGTTAGGAGATTATTAGTCATCTTTAGGACTAGGATTGGTTTGGGGATATCTGAGCATGGGGACTCGGTTGATTGGTGACCAAAAGGTTTTGGCCTCAGGAGACTTGGCTAATTTGGGTTAAGGTCGATTTCCCCTAGTTACCCCACAGTGCTAAGTATTAAATCAGTGTTAAACATTGGACTTTGGAGGCGCTCACGTGTGAACACGTGAGGGGCCTAAAAGTGGACGTTGTTCCTTAAGTTTATTCCCTCTTTTATATATAAAAGCGCTGAGCACTTGGCTCACGTGTGAGCACGTGAGGCGCCCGAGATGGGAACTGTTCTCTGGATTTTATTCCTCTTTCATTTATAAATGCTAAGCACTTGGTTCATCAAATGGTCACGTGCGAACACGTGATGCTCCTTCAAAATGTGAGCGCAGTTTCTTGGGCTTATTCGCTTTCTTTGTATAAGTGTTAAACACTTGGTCTATTGGCCCTCATGCGTGGACATGTGAAGCGCCACAGTGCTAAGCACTTAGCTCATAGAATGCTTATGTACGAACACGTGAGGTGCTCAAAATGTGAGCGCTGTCTTTGGAATTTCCCCCCTTTTTCATATGAGTGTTGAACAACTATTTGGGGGTCACGTTGGAACACGTGAGGCGCCCTAAAATTGAAACTGTCTTTGGGTTTATTCCTTTTCTCATGTAATTGCTGAGTACTCGTTTTAAAGGGTCACGTGGAAGAACGTGATTCAATCTCAATCATTCTTTTTGTTCATTGGAGGTGCTTACGTGGGAACACGTGTGCTTTGTTATGTAGCGTTGAGCGCTAATGAATCACCAAGCTGTTCTTCTATGGTTCTGAGGAATCAAGTTCTCTTTTTGTTCTTTGCAGGGATTAAATTCTTTTTAAATGGTTAAACCCTAGTTTCAGAGGAATTAAATTCCCATATGTTTTGTAAGAGTTAAACTTTTTTAAACTCAGTTCTTTCCCCTAGGTTTTGAATCTGCATGACAGAATCCCCCCGATGAGAATTGAATTTTCAACTTGTGGGGAGATCTGCTTCTACAGATCTTAACCAGAGGAAGAACTAAGTTCTTTGAGAAGAGTTAAACTCTTGGTTTGAGAATTAAATTCTCTTTTTGTTTTGTGGGAGCTTTTGGGAGGGGTTTCTCTTCTTTCTAGAGAATTAAATTCTCTTTTTATTTTTCTTTCTTTCTCCCCCTCTCTGTGTATATGTTTCTATCTCCTTTTCTCCTCTCCTTGCTTCTATTTATATGAGAAGAAAAATAATCATTTGTTAAGAAAACCCTTCATTGAGAGATCATGATTGATTCTATGATCTTTTAGATCAATCGGTGAATTTTATTCACCGTTGGATTTTTAATCCAAAGGCTCTCTGTTTAACAGAGAAGATTTCTTGTTTGTTTAGCAAGATTATGAGTATCTTGTTAGTTTTAACAAGTTCAGAATTTTATTCTATCATATCTTTTAATTTAACAAGATCAGAAATATATTTTCTTAATATAGAATTTAATTCTATCATATGGATATCTCGTTAGTTTAACATAGAATTTCAACGCTACGGCACCTGACGGGCTACCCCGCTCGGTCGCCCCAGTCTGGCAGTTGCCTACCCACGACGCCAGAGATCAAAGCCCTCGCCAAGAGGCAACCGTGCAGCTTCACTGCCCGGATATCCTCAGCCGGCCTCCTACGGCCCCTCCAACGCCCGGATATATTAAATTCTTAATATAGAATTTAATTCTATCATATGGATATCTCGTTAGTTTAACATAGAATTTTATTCTTATCATATGAATGTTAGTTTAATAAGATTAGAAACATATTTTCCTATGATAGAACTTTATTCTACCAGATGATCACCGCTGGATCTTTGATCCAAAGGTCCTCTGTTTAACAGAGAAGATCTTTCTAGTTTGAGGAAGATCAGGAAAATATTTTCCAAATAGAATTTAATTCCAGAATTTGACAGGAGCATTTTAAATTGGGGTGCTCACATGCTTTGCATGTGAGTAGCAAGAGAACTCACGTGTTTAACACGTGACCCCCAGTGTGGGTTTTAGCCTGTTCATTTTCAGCGCTCATATGCTTTACATATGAGCGCTCACGTGTTTTGCACGTGAGGCATGTTTGGCCATTAGTTTTTATCTTTCAGCGCTTACATGCTTTGCATATAAGCGCTCACGTGTTTAACACGTAAGGCCAAAATTTGAGGACTCCCCCCTTTTTTATAAGGGAACCAGTAGCTCTTGGCCGAAAATTTTGGCGGGAACAGAGAAGATACGGGAAAACCGGTTAAGATGGTTTGGCCATGTGTGACGCAGACCTATGGAAGCACCGGTTCGACGAATGGATACTTTCGATATAGGCAATGTCAAAGGAACGAAAGGGAGACCGAAGAAAACATAGATGGATGATACGAAAAGATATGTTTGTCAAAGGCCTCAATAAAAGTATATTGTTCGATAGGAGTGAGTGGAGGCGGAGGATTCATGTGCTGGACCCGGTGTGATTCTCATATTGGTTCATGTAGCCCACCCCATATGCTTAGGATAAAAGGCCCAGTTGTTGTTGTTTACCGTGAGAAAAGAGAAGAAAGGATATCTAAGTATTTTAAGGGCTAATTTGTCATTTCATCCTTTCCTACTAACACAGTTAGGGGTTTTAACGGTTTAGAAAAGTCTAGGGAGACATTTTTTTTTATCATTTTACAACATAGGGGGTTATGTGATCCGGACTCAAAATATAGCTGGCGTAGTGAAATTTAGCCTTACTATTATATCTAGAAGTTCTTAGATAATGTCATTAATCAATAAGATTAAAAAAAATGAAAAAGTGACAAAATTCCAATCAGCAAAGTTGAGAATTGGAGATGTCCACCTCATCCACACAAAAGATAAAAATAAGAAAATGAAAAACTAACCATCCTCTTTCGCTTTCTCTCTCTTATTTATTATACATTCTCTCTCATGCTTAAAAATCCAGAATGAGATATGCCTTACAAATTTATATAAAAGCCGTTACATCTTGTATAACTCACAAATTTCTTAATTCTAATATTAACACTAACTACATTCATTTAATTTAAATTTAGAAAAACTATAAATAACTTTAGAACTTTTCATGTAATGTGCAGAATAAAAAAATTACACAAGCTTTCGTATATATGTTATTCAAATATACACACATGCATCACACGTGCAAAATACTAGTAACTAGAACTCATGGGGATACCAAAAAAGTTAGTCCTTTTTTCCATAAGATAATTCAAAAAAATAAGAAAACTCCATCATAGAACTCTACCCTTAAAATATGCCAACTCAAATTCTCATATTTGTGAATTTACCATTTTACCCTTTCAACATTCAAATGCAAAATAATTGGTCAAAGTGACCATTTTTTTCTTAAAAAAGAACCCCGCTATGAAACATATTTGTGAAAAATAGTTTTAACAAGTTTACAGAAGCAGAACACAATTAATTTTACATAGCTTATATATCAATCATAAATCAATTTTTAATAGTATTATCATAAATATATATTTTACTAAATAAATGTATTTTATGTAGCTAAACTCATAATAATTTTTTTCTAAATATATATACTTCCATTGCCCATTTTTCATTTGATTATATGTAATTCAATAATTCTGCAAATACCGAATCTATGTAAATTTAGATATTTTTTATTGATACAAAAAACAGAGCGGGTCATAAAAATGAAATATAGTCAGCGAAATCACATATTTCTTATGTAAATTACAAAATAAATTATACATATGCAATTTTTTCTTTCTATCCTTCTTCAACAGCTGATTATGAAAATACATTATGTACCTGTATTTTTAATACACATATCTTTAATGTACACAAGGGCATCTCATGTGCAAAAATGCTAATTTTATTTTATTGTAGAACAATACTTAAATGCACTAACGAGTTGTGATGGATTACAGTACATGCTATGCTTCAAGTGCTATTTTGATGCTGTTTTGGAATCTCAGCCGCACATCTCTCGTAAAAAAAACAGCAAACAATTGTGTAATGCCAATAGAATTGGTTGAAGGTCTCTCCCAGTCTTTTCTAAAAATAAAAGGAAAAATTAGAAAAATCCTTGCCTTTATCGGGCAAGCAAAATACGGATTTATTTTAATAAAAAATTGTACAAAACCGTCCTATAAACAATTTGAGTTTAAGCAAAGAGTTTACAGGCAGCATCATAAAGGCAAGGATTTTTTAAATAATCATGCTGCCTGTAAACTCCTTGCTTAAACTCAGATTATTTATACGACGGTTTTGCACAATTTTTTATTAAAATAAATCCGTATTTTGCTTGCCCGATAAAGACGAGGATTTTTCTAATTTTTTCTTTTATTTTTAGAAATGGCTAGGAGAGACCTTTAAACAACTCCATTGGCATTATACACTTCACAATTCAGGATTTTTCGACTCCTTTCTTTAATTTAAAAAATAATGTGGGGAACTCTAACCAACTCCGTTGCATTTGAACTCATGGCCTTTATTGATTTATTAAAAAAGGACATGGATTAGGAGAAAACGTTTTGCGTTTTTTATTCCTTTTATTTTTTGTATTCGAACTAGGTGCAGATGGTGTGTTTTCTGCATTTCTCTCACACACTTAAAATAATATTAAAAGTAGGCCGACGAAGGATTGGATGTCGCCGGGGTTTTGTTGGGGGTTTTGGGGCGGTGAAGGATTGGGACGAGAATGGATTTGATGATGGTTGGGGTTTGGTGGCGGCCTCGAGCTGGATGGGATTTGGAGCAGATGGTGGGAGGATTTGAGGGTTGGGGTTCAAATTATCGGCCGCGAGAGAGGGAGAGGGCTGAGGATAAGATGAGGGTTGTGGTGGCGATGGAGATGGGTCTAGGGTTTTGAGGGAGATGTGATCGGATTGGGGCTGATCTGGGTTTTGGGAGAAGGAAGGAAGAGTTGAGGGTGGGTCTTTGATGGAGTTTGGAGGTGAAGAGGGAGGAGGAGGAGGGGAGGAGAGGGTGGCTTGTTGAAGCCATTGATGGAGCTCTTGCTCGTTTGGTGTTCGAGAGAATTGAGAGGTACAAGCAGGAGGACACGGAAAGAATTTGACGAGGATAAGAGCGGTGTGGGGATTAAGATTTTCTACGTGGTGGGGATTGCTGCCATAATTTCAAAATTTTATTCATCTTTTTTGAGAGTATTTTTTTCATATTTGGATGGAAATTTTACAGAGGAGCTTGGAAAGAGTTGAGTGGAGTGGAGGCGGATTGGGGTTTTAGGTTTGAGTGTTATGTGGAAGTAACAACTTGTAGCTTGGTGTTTTTTTGGGGGAAATTCTTCCACCTCTCACATGGGCAAACGTGCACTGAGAGAGTGTGAGAGAGAGAGAGAGATATGTGCAAAATGGGAAGAAAATGGGAAGCACAAAAGAATTACCTGTTTTTTGGTCTTGCTTGCACCCAAGAAATTTCACTAAAATTCATTCAACTTTCAGTGTCAGTTAAAATTTTATTCATCTTTTTTGAGAGTATTTTTTTCATATTTGGATGGAAATTTTACAGAGGAGCTTGGAAAGAGTGGAGTGGAGTGGAGGCGGATTGGGGTTTTAGGTTTTGAGTGTTATGGAAGTAACAACTTGTAGCTAGGTATTTTTTGGTCTTGCTTGCACCCAAGAAATTTCACTAAAATCGATTTAACTTTCGGTGTCAGTTAAAATATCTTAAATCTTGATCCATACTTTATGAATCTAGAGATAAACTGCTGAGAGAAGTTTTTTTTTTCCTGCAGCAAGGAAAACATTTACCACCAGCCCTTTTATTGGACTCATGCCCTTTTATTTGGTAGGGCATCTTTTTTCTATCGTCCTGATAAAAAATGTATCACTTTAAACTAGTAGGTTGTCCTTCGGTTCTATTGCCTCGTCTAGTTTCTGATGTTCGCTTTTATTTTAAAAACGGTCGCCACGAAATCCAATGGGAACTCTTGTTTGCTAAAAAGAAGGAATGCGACACATGTCTTGCTAGTTTGGTTAGAGAGTTGGAAGGTATAAAAGGAGAGAAAAGTGGAGAAGATAATATAGCGTGTAGGGTTTTTCCATTGGGGGAAAAAGGAAGAGAAGATGGCAATGGTGGTGGTAAGAAACTGAGAGAAAGAAGAGAGGAACAATAATGGATGCAGCATTGGAATTGGAAAGAAAAAGAAGACTGGTTCATTGCCATGGTGAATGGGGCAAAAAGCCAGAAGAGGATAAAAGAGTGGGTTTTTGAATGGACCAAAATAAGTGTGGATAGAGTTTAACCATGGAAGCAATAATAGTGTATTTAGAATATTTATGTGTTTTAAATAGGCTAAAATGCGGAAACCCTTCTCACTTTTGACCAAAAAGCAAGAAACCCCCTATTCGAATCGGAGTTGGAAACCAAACTTTTCTAAACTCAAAAAACATGTACTTATCCCCGTAAATTTAACACCATTAGTTTTTTTAGATGTCTCTTAAGTACCCAAAATGTCCCGCAAGCCTTTCTTCTTGAAATACCCTTTTTCTTTTCTGTAATTTTTTTCGGTCAACAAACGTATTTTTAATCATTTCTTTTCCAAAATCTCTAATTCTAAACAATACTTACCTTCTCTCTAATTCTCCAAAGAGTGAGCATAGATACGTTTGTTGACGGGAAAAAAAGGGACATGGTCATCACAAAAACATAAATAAAACTGTGATGAGATCAAGAATAAAAAGAAAAGAAAGTTTTTTAGGATTTGAAAGAGTTCCTGAAGATAGAGATGCCTCAAAATAAAAGCACAAAAAAACCTCCACAATTTCTTCTTGGCCTTTTCTTCCCCTTCAATTTTCATACCTTAGTTGGTTTTGGAATTTAGAAATCCAATCCAAATCTAAGTCCAATTAAACAATAACGGTATATTTTAAAATCAAAATTCTAT
The DNA here is from genome assembly GCA_030015575.1 of Agapanthus africanus. Classification (NCBI taxonomy): domain Eukaryota; kingdom Viridiplantae; phylum Streptophyta; class Magnoliopsida; order Asparagales; family Amaryllidaceae; genus Agapanthus; species Agapanthus africanus. The sequence continues at coordinate 859,887,130 of JASDDO010000022.1, read as the reverse complement.
TCCAAAACCAATAATGCTATATTTTAAAAATTAAAGTCTTAGAAAATGTCCAAATCCAACCTTAGAATTCAAAACCAATAACCCCCAAAAGGATTTTTTTTTATACAGGTCCGTAATTCAAGCCTCTTTGCAATGTGACAAGAAGAAGTCCATAATTTAAGTCCTACATGCATCAGGTTACATTACAGTATATTATCAACAAGTAAATGAATAAGAAAATATTCATTTACAGATAGGTCCAAACTTATTGGTAGAGAGTCTGTTTCCCATGTATTAAGGTATGATAATCGAGTCAGGCAACAATGATAAGTTACAATAATTATAATAGAAATTTATTTCGACATCCAACTTTGAAGATATGCTTATTTTAAACCGATGTATTTTCAAAATTGTCGGTATAGAGCTTTATATATAAGTTATATTTATTTTATGTAAGTAAACATGAGCCTGTGGCTTGTTTTTCTGCATTTAATTAGTTTTTGGACAAATTATATGATATCACGGGTAATGGGGATGATCCAAGACTTGGCTAGTCGTATTTTTACACTTTGTTGATGGAAAACTATATGTTTACGTATAGTTGCAAATTTTCGCAAAATTAGATGTTTTCTTTGCTGTAATTGTAGCCAGAAATGTTAAGAATTACCTGCAACCTAGGTCACTTGGAAGTTTCTTCACATATTTGATCAAAAATTACGGTGGCATGGGGATTCAAACCGGGGACCTCCCATCCGGTGGGGAGTGGCTATGCTGCTCTACCTAAGACTCTTTTGGCATTGAAGATGAAGTTGAGGATGAAAGAAGACATGATAGAGCTTCCGAATGACAACTTTAAACTACCCGACATTGATTTCATGTGATTTTCTTAATTATAATTTTCTTTTTTGGTTATAGAATTTTGTTTGTGCTTTTATTTAGAAATTTATGTTTATATACATGTTTTCATATATGCATTGGTCAAACGTGGGAACCTTTTTGCCATCATTTTGGTCAAAATAATAAAATAAAATAAAATACGACCACATGTTTATATACTTCTTGGAAATCATTATTTTACGACTATATACAAATATAATTTACCCACTATCCCGTTTATGAATAATCCATTTATCTATACAAAGATTATCTGTATACCCACCTGCCATTTACGGGTCGGAGATGGACACATAATCTAGCACCTGTTTAACTGTTTAACCGTGGGTAATTTTTTCTGTATCTGCCATCCACAATGACTCCGCCGTGGGTGGCGCCGGAATCCTCCATTGACGGCTCTATTGCAGCTCAATAACTCCGTATTGTTTTACCATTACTGTCCAAAATATGCAGTTGGAAAGTGTTCAATTTGAGTGTGACTTTGTCGTGGAAAACATCTACATTTAAACCAAACAACTACATTGAGGTATTGAACTATCCAAATTAGGCCCAAATTATGATAGGACAAGCATATGGGCTTGTTGACCCATTTAATTGCTCATAATCGTTTCAATATTAGGCCACATTACAATGCCAAAGGAAGGAGATAGGAATGTCAAAAAAAATCGAACATCCAATTTACTATCAACTAAACAATAATGATGTGTCCTTGTGTGTGCGACACTTCTCCTGCGGAGAGAGTGCCGGGTTTGAACGCCAGGAGAGAAAATGACCATAAATTAACGCTATCGAAGCAAATTCATGGATCTCTCCAGGATGCTTGTGTGTGTTGTAGGTGTGGTATGTCTTGGGTAAGGTTTACAGGCTAGTCTAAATAAAAAATAAAAACAATAATGATGTATCAAATTATAATAATTTTACTTCAAACTAAAATCAAGATTTATTCAATGTTAAATCAAGATTTAAAAGAAAATAATACTTGCGATATCATGTTGAATAGTATGCATGCCTAACAACCACAATGAAAAAAAAATCCAAACAGAACAATTTAAATAACCTGGGAATAGCTAATTTTAAGAAACTGATATCATGAAGATAAATGAAGAAAATTACACCAGGAAAAAAGGAGTGGAACTGACTTAAATAACCGCTAAAAGAAAGTTAAGTGAAAAACAAATTTTACTTTCTATGACCTTTCTTTTGGAGTTTTTAAAGTAAACGGAAAATACATTTACTTCTTTTCTTTATGTGTTGATAAGTTTACTTTTTTCCAGGTGAATCCCGAATTTCAAATTAGCGATTATTTTGCTAATATACCTCTACTATTAGGCTAAATTTCGCTAAACCCCTCTTATATTTTTAACATGTATCATATAACCTCTCTACATTTTAAAATGATACAAAATACCACCTGATGGAGGTCAATTTCAGGTCCCCGTCAGATGTTGTCTTCCGTTGATCTCCCGGTGGATTTTGATGGTGATCTTCTGTTGCGTGTGGATCTCAATGGATTTTGGTGAAAGAGGTGGTATGAGAAGTTTAGCGCCGAGTACCTGCAAAGAAGTCCCGGGGTGGTTTGGTACCACCAAGGACCCTCCGACGATCAAGTTAGCGATGAGATCCGAGCAGCGTAACGGCTTAGTAGAGTAAGAATGACTTACTTGACCCCTCTATGATGGGGGTTTATATAAGGGTGGCAGCACGCAACAGCAGGCGCGAGAATCTCGCCAGCAGTTACGCTCCCGACGTCACGCTTGCGTAGAGAGCGGATCGCCCATTAATAGGGATCGTGGAGGCATGGAACGTGGGATGTTGCTGGCGAAGAATCCGAGCATGGCAAGATTCGCGGAGCGGCGGTTACGCCTGTGAGCGGTGGAGCTGGTCGGAGGGGCCGAGGAAGACGGCCTCGGCTAGGGAACTCGGAGATGAGCAAGAGGGCCGAGGAATCCTGGTCCTGTGGCAGCTCGGGTCGAGCGGGGGGTCGGGGAGGCCAACTTGCAGAGGGCCCTGAGGAGGTCTGGCTTATGCTCGTGGGCCTGGTACAGGGGTTGCCTGGTCGGCCCCTGTGGCCCTTCCTTCTGAGTTTCGGGACACGTCATCTGCCACGTGTCTAGATCTTGGAGACCGCCAATATTGAGCATCATCATTAGCCCCCCCCCCCACTCTTGTCCCGACCAGCTAGCGGGTCGGGTCAGGAGTGGACTGCCAGGTCTCCCGAGATGAGCTCCTTTCTAGGGCTTTGTCGGGACGAGTCCTCGGGGTGTCAGTTGTCTTTTCCGCCTAGCGAATCAGGGCGAGATCTCTGCATTTAAAGAAGGTGCGCCGGTTCGTGCACTCTGCAGCTGAAACGACGGTCTACGCATCGAGCGTAGATTGGCTGACACGATGTATGAAGGCCTACGGCGTCTGATGGGACGCGGTCCAGCGCGGGATCGACACGTGGAGCGATCGGAGCCGCTGGGCGCGAGGAGTCGTTTCGGCGGGAGATGACGGGCGCCGTTGGATGAGGCCGATTGCAGCAATAAACAAGGGTGAGGTCCGCCCTTGGGCCCTTACTCCTTCATATTTCCCTCTCTCAAGTCCTGTTTGCTCGGCGCTCGTCTCCTTTCTCCTGCTTTCGGTCCCTGAAGATTCCCTTTTCCAAGGTTAGATGTCTTCCTTTGTAGAGTCAGTAGATGTTGTAGGAGTAGGTTCCAGGGTCCTTTTAGTTGTGTCTGAGTCCCCCTGGGGAGCAGGGGTTGGATCCTTTCCCCGGGATCATGAGGCGGGGCCAGCCTCTAGGGAGGAAGCGGCAGATGAGGCCCCTGGCTCCTCGTGCTGGGTGAGGCATGAGGATGAGCTCGCCAATACTCGGGCTCGCTTCCACATCCCCTCACGCTACACGCTCCGACTAGCCAAGGAGGGAGAGAGGGCGGATCAAGTACGGGGCAAGAATATCGCCCTGTATTTGGAAGCTTTTTGGGGCGGAATGCGCCTGCCCTTCTCTCCCGAGGTCGTCGCTGCGCAGAATTTCTTCGGTCTGGCCCCCGGCCAGTTAGTGCCGAACTCGTTGAGGATCCTCCTCGGGTTCTTAATCCGCCTGAAGTTACAGGCGGTTCCCTTCAGCCTTTCCCTTCTCGATTCTTTTCTCGCCTTCAAGAGTGTAACACACGAGCCCAATACTACTATTTTCTGTTATTGGTTGAGCATCAGATATTACTCATTTTATTTATCTTGCTGGTTTGGGTCTTACTGTAGAATTTTATCTGGCTAAATCATTTCTGCAAGTAACAAATTTTAACACCTAAAGTAAAATTAAAAATATCTATATTGGCCTACTCGTCACCCCTAGCCGCGTGGTAGCGTCCGTGCGTCGAGTTCTCTTTCCGTTCGGCGAAACGGGCGAGTTTGGACGGCTACGCGCGCGTGCAGGTGTCCGACTTGGGGGCATGCTTTTTAATCATAAAACACTTCATTTAAAAATATGGAACCCGCTTAAAATCCTATTATTTGAATTTCGAATTTTTGGACCCAACCCGGGCGCGATTTGAAAATGTTTCATTTAGCGCCCAAAATCACAAATTAATAAGATATTCTAAACCACAATATACTCATAATATTTTACTGTTAAAATATCTAAATCTTTTAATATTTTTTTACCTGTGCAATTTTCCTCACTGGCCAATCACGGGGTTCTTAACCCCCGTGGGCCCCTTCTCTCTCTCTCCAATCTCTAACTCCTTCTCTCTCCATCCTTTCTCTCTCTCTCTCTATCACCTATATATTACCTTCCCCGCTCGTGAAAATTTTCCCAGAACTCCTTCGCGAGAACCCCATCACGAACCCTAGCCCAGCCATCGCGCCCGTCGCCGCCGCAACTCGTCGCCGACGACACCAGCACCTTCGCCTCCGCCTCCTCTTTCCGGCCTCGACTTTCCCTCCTTCTCCCCGTGCACACGTCGCTGCCGCAGCAACCCCGGCCAGCCCCGTGTCTTCTCTGTTCGGCCGGAGACGTCACCGGCGACCGTCGTCGTCGTCACCCGCGCCACCTTCGGCATTTCCTCATCCCCTGCGCACCAGCCCCCGACCACCTCCTCTTCATCCCCACTTTCTTCTCTGTTTCCATACCCGCAACCCTAGCCTACCGCCACAGCTTCCTCGCCGGCACCCCACCGCCGTCGACCCCATCGCTGTCGCAACCTTTGCAATCCCAGTAAGCTTCCCTTCATCTTCCTCCTTCCTTTTCCCCCTCTGGTTTGTCTTTGGCTGTACTATAGAAATTCTGAACTTTTGTCGCTGTTTTGCATCTCGCCGGAATCCGGCCGTGCCGACGACTTGACCCGACATTCCAGCAAGGTACCCCGATCCACGTGGTCCCACTGTTCGTTGTTTGGGTTCGATCCGTGAACCGTGCGTCCGTCGCGTGTTTCTCCGCCGACGTTACGTCCGTTTTTCCCGGTTCGCGAACCGTCGAGGCAAGTATCACTTGCTACATGCCATATTATACAATTATATATGTTTTGACTCATTAAACCTGCAAAACTCAACTCGGTATGGATATTTTCTCATTTGGTCGCAATATGACATATATCATGATACAGTTAACCTAAAATTACCGTTTGCCACTTTAACCCTAATAACGAAGTTTACCCGTTAATCACATTTTACCGTTTAAAGGATGATAGCCTTTACACATGTAGTTCTATTACATTTTGATATTGATATAACGGTATTGCACCATCATGTGATCTATTGCACCGCGAAGGGTGCTCAAAACCTGTTAATATGATAAAACGACTGCACTATGTTAATGCACTATTGTGATTAAATGAACTGCTTATTGTTGTTTAATTTATTGCTTATTTCCTGCTGTTAATCCTTGTTCGATTATATACCTGTTGTGAGCACATCCTCGATTTTGTTACATCTTGACCTGACCTTGCTACACATGATATATATATACCGATGCACCTGACATGGTACCCTTTACTATCGACTTGACCTGGTGTACCATGACCTGACCTGTTACCTGATCTCATGCCTAATGCCAACAAACCTGACATGGAGTCCTCATGGACCAAGCTTGTTGTCTATCCAGACAAACCTACTGTTACCTGAACTTGTGTTGGCATCAGTTCTTGACCACTGAATACCTGACCTGACACACATATAACCTGGGGTATGGGGAAATCAAAAGGGTAATCTAAAGTGTAACTTAAAAGGGTATTACTTGATCCGTGGTCCCGGGGGGTAACGGGACAGAGCCATTCGTGACTCTTACATTTTCCTGATCCGTGGTCCCGGGGGTCAACGGGACAGAACCACTATTGGTTCCCATCTTCCTGATCCGTGGTCCCGGGGGGTAACGGGACATATCCTTTGAGTTACATGGAGGATTACTCGAATTGATTTCAAAGACTTTAGGATAGAAAACCCGATAAAACAGTTAGTTACCCACTGCACACTACCCTGCACTGCTTGTTCCATACTATTGCTTCCTTCATGTTTATTTCTGCATTGCCTATTACACTGTTCATATTATATTATTGGTTGACATGACGCACTGACGTCTGGGTTTTGCATGGCCCAGATTCTTTACCACTGTCGCTGACCGAGCAGGAGTACTTCAGCCAGCAGGCTGATTTGTGAGTTCTGTAGTGATTAGTTTTATTTCCTGCATTTTTATTTCCAGATGTGAGCCCGCATTATGGGACATACTTTTCTATTATTGTATTGGACCATTTGCTTCCACATTTATTTATCATTGACTCTTGTTATTCTGGATTATGGACATGTGTTAGATAGTTTTATCTTGTTCTTATCTCTACAGCCGTAATGTGACTGTGGATGGATACTTCCTACCCACAGGTAACATGGCTGGCTATGTCACGTGCCCAATCTTGCATACTCTGGGAAGCGGGGCGTGACAAAGAGTCACCCTAGTAGTCAAGCGGGCGACCCGAGATGGGTTTATCTCATTTTCAGGAAGCGGCCGGGGGGCGCTGCCGGGACCGGGGTCGTGGCCTTGCCCTCTTTTATTCATGATTGGAAATTTTTTTTTCTTCGTTTCCCCTCCTGAGGACGAGGACTGGCCCATGCCTACCAAGTGGTCGAGGAAGAAATGTTTGCCGGGGAACCAGTCCGATGACCCCGCCGCGGTGAGAGTGGCGTCGTGGGAGCCCATCCTCCGATCTGACGTGCTGCTGTCCGAGAAGGTCTTGAGCTGGGCTGGGCTTAGCCCCGTCGAGTTCGTCGGTAAGTTAGGCTTGCTTTTTGGCTTGTGTTTTGCTCGTGTCGCTGATATGTTGGGTCTTTTTTTATGTGCAGGATCCATGGACTTTGACTCGTTGAAAACCTCCATGCGCCAGCCGAGGAAGGCTACGAAGGCTGGGGGGGCCAACTCTTCTCGCGCGAAGCCCGCCCCGTCTCCCACTGCTCCGGTGGTTGTGTCCCCCGAGCGCTCGGGGGTGGATCCCGCCCCGGGTCCCAGCAGAGTGTCGGGCCATCCCGGTTCGTCTCTGTCTTCGGCGGTAAATAAGGATCGACTTTACGAGTTTTCGCCGCCGTCGTCGCAGGAGTGGTCGAGGAGAGAACGAAGAGATTTTGTAGCCGTCGCAATCCCCGGAGAGAGAGGAGAGCTTCAGCCGTCGTGGTTGCCTTCGCCTTCCCCGTAGCTGTTAGGGATGAGGAATTTGGAAAAGGCGGAGGCCTGAGCTTAGAGGATACGGCGGAGGATCGATGACGAAGAGGAGAAGGCGGTGGCGGCAGAGGATCAAGGAAGAGGCGGAGGCTTATGGTTGGAGGAGGCTGTGGAAAATCGAGGAGGAGGAGGCCTGAGCGATGAGGAGGAATAGGCGATGATGATGAGGGCCAAGAGAAAGTGGGAGGGTAGGAAGCGTTAGGGATAGGGTTAGGGAATTTCTATTCTTTTTTTAAAAAACACCGACTTTGCCCCTATGGTGCCCATAGTAGGAGTTTCTCTACCGGCACCATAAGGGTAACTATGAAAATTAATTTTTTCTGCATAAATGCACCGTAGGAGCACTATTTGTCCCTACGGTGGTAACCGTAGGGGCAACCTAAAATTGTCTCTACGGTTGTTGAACCGTAGGAACAAACCCTCTTTGTACTGGTGGGAGGAAATTCGCTCCTATGGCATCTTTCCCCCATCTCTCTCCCTCTCTCTCTATATATATATATATATTCCCCCATTTTTCTCTATGTATCTCTTTTCTCTCTCTCTCTCTCTATATATATATATAGAGAGAGAGAGGATGGATAATGGAGAAAAAATGCCATAGGAGAGGATTTCCTTTTATGGTGTCGAAAAAATACACCCTTCGCAATATTTTTCAACGCCGACACTCATCATCATCTTTATCATCTAAGATGTGGATCCACCAAATTTTATATGATTCTACCAATTTTTCACCGTTGATTTAGTGAGTGCAAAATTAACGGTTTACCGATAATAAAACTTTTTGCATTGCTAATGCAACAATGAAAAAGTGGTAGTCACGTGAAATTTGGATATCCACATCTTAGATGATAAAAATGATGGTGGTGAGTGTTGATCGTCGAAGAAAATGTTGGATGATTGATTTTTATTGCGCCATAAGAGGAAATTCCTTCCAATGGCCTCTTTTCTCCAACACACACACACACACACACACACATATATAAGGTAATTTCTTCCTATAGTGTCGAAAAATATACACTCCATGATTTTTTTGATGATCGGCACCCATCATTATCACCTTTATCATGTAAGATATGGATACACTAAATTTCATGTGATTCCTTCACCTTTTTATCGTTGATTTAGTAGTTACAAAATTAATGGTTTACCGACGATAGAACATTTTACATTGTTAATTCAACGGTGAAAAAATGGTGGAATCACATAAAATTTGGTGTATCCACATTTTACATGAGAAAGATGATGATGATGGATGCTGATCGTTGAAAAAAATCGTGGAGGTTATAAATTTGTGACGCCGCCTAACGAAAAAGCCTCCTAGTACATTTTTTCTTCATTATTCTTATATATATATATAGGGGATAATGGTGGAAAGGTGCCGGGAATTTTTTTCTATGGCGTCAAAAAAATACGCCCTCCCCGATTTTTTTCGACGATCGGCATTTATTATCTTCTTCTCTATCATCTAAGGATGTAGATATACAAAATTCCATATGATTCTATAACTTTTTCACCGTTAATTTAGTAGGTGCAAAATTAACGGTTTATCAACAATAGAACTTCTTCTGTTATTAATTCAACATGAATAAGTAGTAGAATCACATGAAATTTGGTGTATCCATATCTTAGATGATAAAGATAAGGATGAAGGGTGTTGAGCGTCGAAAAAATAGTAGCGGGTGTATTTTCTCGACGTCCTAGAAGGAAATTTTCTCCTATGACCTCTTTTCTGTATTATTCTCACACAAACATACGCATACACATATCGGCATAAACCGCTTGGTTATGCCATGTGGGGTTGTCTACCGTTCATCTTGTTCTCCATGATATAAAACATGAGCACACTAAGTTTCATCCGATTTCGATAACATTTGCTCATTGATCTACCTTTGTCAAATGCTCTATCGTCTGAAAACCGTTAATTTTGTAACCATCCGATACGAGGGTAAAGGTTTTCAAAAACATATGAAATTTGGTATACATATGATCCAGATAATGGATTTCAAGTTGAACGGTACCGATCATCGAAAAATATAGTGTAAAATCAAATTTTAAGACGACATTTCCTTTCTGAAAATAAAATGACTGCTCTCTCTCTCCCTCTCCCTCTCCCTCTCTCTCTCTCTCTCTATATATATATATATATAAAGAAGGGGGGAAAAAGACACCTACATCCATATGTTTGCATCCCTTCTGAATGCAATTATTTTCTATAGTAGAAAATTTTCTTAGGCACTAAGATTTGAGCATGTTTCCAAAATGGTTGCATGCATGTCACCCAAGTAAGATAAGCACTTCCTGAAACTATTTCGAAATAGTACTTTCTTTCTCTCACAATCAAACAAGGGTTAAGAAAGAAACACCACTGCAATGGGGTCTTCACTTTTCATAGATCTAGACACACTTTTGATCTCTGCCAAACTCGAAGCTTTATGTCATGTTACAACGGCTCATAAATGTACACGTATCGCTTTATTATCCGATCATCGATGTCCATCTACATAATCTCAGTTATATTCCGGTGCAAAGGATAAGACATATGGTTAGAACATCAGACTTATGTCAAAGAGGTCACAGTTTCAAACCGTATAACGCGCACCACATGACTGACACCTTCGAACTCAAATAAATTCAATTTTATTAAATCTTAAAATATACAAACACTATTAAATCCTCGAAGGACATATAAAAAGAATTAATGGTTCAGAGCATAATAGGTGGACGGTTGAGATGAACGCAAAATCAATTACAATAAGTTTAACTTTCAATCTCAACCTATCTTGTATCACACTATAGACGGTGAACAAAGAATAGATTACACAGAATCTTTACTAACATCACAAAATTTGATAGGTAGTAAAAGCAAAAGAACCCTACATTCAGTTCTAAATAGTACAAACACTTAATGATTACTTAATCCCTACAACACACATACAAGACACAAATGGATGGATGGCAGGCACAAATGGAGACATGGTCCAAATTCTTTTGGGAGAAAAGAATGATTGCTTAGTCCCTACATCACATATACAATAAGACTGTAGAGGAACTGAAAAAAAGGAAGAAGAGTACAGTAGATGACAAGTACACATAACACACATATTGCCTTCACTAGTTTCGTCATCATTAAAAATGTTCAATGAATATGATTGAACTTTAAGCAAACAGGAAGATGCATCATCTCCTACGTTGGAAGATCACACACCTGTGATCACGCGCACTGTTGTTTACAGCCATCTTAGGTACTGATTGTTGGCCATATGTAGCCGGCCCAGCACATGGCGGTCGAGCACGTATGGCATACAGCTTTCTTGCATCATTCGTCAGACCGCCGCATGTTTTTTGGAGCTGGCATTAGCTGTACGTCTGGCCCGCGATGCATCAGTGATTAAGCTAAACTTTCTTTTTCTGCTCGTGTTTTTTGTTCGACCCACGGCCCCCATGACACGAACATGTCTAGCTTTTAGGCTCAATTATATTTCTGTTTGGAAAGTACAGGGAGGGGATATATGTGGGCTCTACTGTCTCAAGACTTCCATGTACAAAGTCACCCAGCTCTTCATTTAGAAATTATATTGCAGTTCCAAGTTCAAATTAATTTCTGACTCACAAAGGGAATATTGATTAAAATGGACAAATCAAGATTTCAAAGCATGTGTGTCTTCTGCGGGAGCAGCCCTGGGAGCAAACTCTGCTATCAGATTGCTGCTGTCGACCTCGGCAAAGAACTGGTACGCAAAGTATGAACGTTCTTTTGCGTGCCTGCGTGCGTGCGCGCATGTTTTTATGTCTCGTTTTAATTGTGTGCAGGTGGATAGAAAGATTGATTTAGTGTATGGAGGTGGGAGTATTGGCTTGATGGGCATAATTTCTCGATCCGTTTATACCGACGGCGGTCATGTTACAGGGTGAGGATTAACCGTTACATGTGTCTTCTTTTTCCTTCAATTTTTTTCTGAATATTTATTCTCATTGCAATTTTTTCCGTGTTTTTTTCTTTTTCTGAATGATTTTCGGTACTTAAAAGGATCATACCGAGGGCACTTATGGGAATAGAGGTATCCCTTTTGCCCTTTTAAGGGTAATATCGATCGATTTTATTTTATCTTATTCTTAATTTTCTAATTAATTTCTTGTTTTTTTCCTTTACTATGGTTAGATCACTGGTGAAGCAATTGGGGAGGTTAAAGCAGTGGATGACATGCATGAAAGGAAGGTGGAAATGGCTCGCCACTCGGACGCCTTCATTGCCTTACCTGGTATCTCTCTTTGTTGTTTTTCCGTCAGAAAAAATTTCTTCTATTTGATTTTTCCTTTTTTTCTTTGTTGAAATTATGGAGAAACTTCAAACACAAGTCATATTATATTTTATCAAAACCAAGATTTTTTAATTAAGGGATGTCTTATGTCGTTTTCCTAATTATGTCAGTTTCTTAATTAAGGAAATGGCAGAGTCTTAGTTGAAATAGAAGGAATGTATTATGATATTTTCTTAACTATAGTAGTTACATAATTAAGGAATTGGTTTGTATATAAATAGGGACTTCTCATATATATTTTGTACACCAAGCCAAATAGAAAAAAGATCATTGCATGAGAAAGTGAAGGCTCAGATCTTGAGGGTTTTGAAAGATAACTCTTAGGGTTGAAATATAGAAAGTTTTGAGAGAAAACTCGTAGGGTTGCTCCTGGTATACTTAATTCAAGATTATAGTAGACATTTGCAGATTCTGCTCTGCCGGGGACTAGTCATACGGTGAGTGAATCTAGTTAACAAATCTCTTGTCTCTCTGTATTTGATTTCCTATTTTTATTCTCGCATATTTATATTGTCCTTTCATCGTTTAATTGCATAATTGTTTTTGCGTAATTTAGATGTTGCAAATATTATTCCGTGCATCGGCTTCTTCCATCCCCAACAACTGATATCAGAGCTTGGTTAAGAAACCTAGGGTTCTTCAATTTAACGATATAGCTTAACGATGCGTAACGACAACTACGTTCTTTTCCCCCACTTTCTTAGATCGTCCTTTTGAAGACGTTGGCTTAGTTCATAGGAGAAATCAAGTTTGTTGCGACAGAGACGATAGATGGCGGAGGATAAAATAAGGATTGAAAAGTTCAATGGTCAGAATTTTGGTCAGGGGCGCATGCAGGTGAAGGACTACTTATATCAAAAGGAAATGTTTCTTCTGTTGCTGAGAGAAAAACCCGAGAAGATAGCCGATGAGACGTAAAACCTTTTGGATAGGAAAGCCCTGACAATAATTCGGGTATCGTTAACTCCACAAGTAGCATTTAATATCTCGAAAGAGAAAACAACCAAAACGCTAATGACGATATTTGCGAAGTTGTATGAGACGACTTCTACATCAAACAAAATCCTCCTAATTAAGAAATTTTTCAACATGAAGATGGCTGAAAACGGTTCGGTGACGCAGCACCTGAATGAGTTCAACAGTGTGACAAGCCAACTCGAATCGGTGGAAATCATCTTTGAAGACGAGATTCGAGCACTTCTATTTCTCTGTTCGTTGCCGGAGAGTTAGGAGAACCTAGTGATGGCGGTTAGCAACTCGATCTCTGGGACTCTCACGTTTAATGATACAGTGAGTTACATATTAAACGATGAGATGCGGAGAAAGACCGGGAGTGGGAGTTCGGGGACTTCCATGCTTTCGGTAAAGAATCATGATAGAATGATGAAAATTAGGAAAGGGAAGAAGGGTAGGTCTAAAAGCCGAGAAAAATCATAAGGAAAAATTTAAGGCGCGTATTGGAATTTTGGGAAGAAGGGTCACAGGAAAAATGACTGTAAAGATCTAAAAAAAGACTCAAATGAAAAGGCATATGGAAACGAAGCTAATGTAGTGTCTACACAAGAATATGGGGAACAAGGTCTTTATTTATCGGCGAGCGAGAACACAAAGATGGATACTTGGTTCCTAGATTCAGGAGCATCCTTCCATTGCACTTCAGGGCGACTTCACTTCAGCGAATATGTTCAGGAGGGCCTTGGGCATGTGACGGTGGGAAACAGTCAACCGTGCAATATTGTTGGTAAAGCGACGATCATCTTGCAACCGTCAGAAGGCGGTCAATTAAAATTAAAGAATACTCATCATATTCCAGATTTGAAGAAGAGCCTGATTTCTGCTACTCAGCTTGACAATGAAAATTTTGTTACAACATTTGGGAATTCGTAGTGGAAAATTACCAATGGATCGTTGGTGGTTGTTAGGGAAAAGTTGAGCGGTTCGTTGTATTCCTTCAATGGGAGTAGCGGATGTTCGGTTGCATTGGAAACGACTTCAAAGTTAAATTCGGAGACTTCATTGTGGCATAGGCGATTAGGGCATCTTTGCGAGAAGAACATGAAAATTCTTCAAGGAAGGAGGCTTCTTTCGGGACTGAAAATGTGGAGTTGGGGTTGTGCGGGAGTTGTGTTTGCGGGAAATAAAACGCGCTCAAATTTCAAATTAGAGGCGTAGCAAAGAAGACCAAGAAGTTAAAGATGATGCATACGGACATATGGGGCCCAGCCTCAGTGGAGTCTTATGGAGGGAATCGGTATTCCGTGATGTTCATCGACGATACAAGCAGGAAAATATAGGTGTATGCAATGAAGAAAAAGTCCGATGTATTTGATATCTTCAAACACTGAATTGCACAAGTGGAGAACCAAACGGAGCTGAAGGTTAAATGCTTAAAATCCGATAATGGAGGGGAATTCTGCACACAGGAGCTCGAGACGTTTTGCTCGCAGAAGGGCATTCGTTGGCTGAAGACGATACCGGAGACGCCACAGCAAAACGACATCGCCGAAAGAATGAATAGGATGATCCTAGAGCGAGTGCGGAGCATGACCTTGAATGCGAATATGCCAAAGTTCCTATGGGCAGCAACGGTTGATACTGCTGTGTACTTGATCAACAGTAACCCGATAAGTGCACTTGATGAAGGCATTCCGAAAGAAAATTGGTCTGGTAAACCGGTTTATTATTCGCACCTAAAAGTATTTGGCTGCGTTGCTATACTTTACTTGATAAGCGGATAGGAGTAAGTTTGGCTCCAAGTCTAAGAAGTGTGCTTTCATTAGATATGGTGGGGATGAGTTCGGATATAGGCTGTGAGATTACACAAGCAAGAAAGTAATACGAAGTCGGAACGTCATCTTTGATAAACAGCATTTGTACAAAGAAGAAAAGTAAGCCAAGGAAGGTGCAGCACGTGTGTTCATCGAGCTAGATGGAACATAAGAGAGCATTCAGTTTCCTACAGGCGGTGATCAGAACATGGATGAAGCCGCAGTGCAGGATCAGCTTCAAGAACGGGATGGTGACCAAGTTCAGCAACCATATGTGTCAGTTCTGAGGAGATCTATAAGCGAAAGGAGGATACCTAAAAGACTTTTGACCAACTTCGTTTTGTACACAGATACGGAAGAGCTCGAATCCCTTCAAGAAGCAACAAACGATGGTGCTAGTAAGTAGTGGGAGTAACTTATGAACGAAGAGATGGAATCTTTGTAACGACCGTATTTTTTAATACCCAATAAAAAGTCTTTATTTAGTACCAAGTATTTATTTGCGTATTTACTTGATAGAAAAATATTTTATCTTAATGATTTTATTTTTAAAAGTAATGTGAGTAATTTTTAAAGCATTTAAATATAATTAAAGGAATTTTCTAAAAGCTATTTATATTTTTCTAGGCTTAAAATGTTTTAATTAATGCCTTAAAATGATTTGCATATTTTTATTATAAATTAAAATAATTATTTCGTAATTAAAATATTTTCAAGGATAAAATAGATTTTAAATAATTATAATAACTAACTGATATCCAAGATATATGAATATTATTTAGTTTTAGCCAAAATTGTTTTAAACTGAATATAACAATAAAATATATTTTCTAGAATTTTTCAATATTTTTGACAAATTTTTAAAAATAAATTAGATTTTTTTTAAAAACTGTTTTAGTTTTAAAATTTTAAAAGAAAAATAAAAATATATATATATATAAATGGAATTTAACCTGGACCGTTGGATGAGAGATCGAACGGCCCAGAACGGCTGGAGGCGCCCACGTGGTGGGGACCACGCGAAAAAGCGTGATCCCTCACGCGAAAAATGTGGCTGCATGGGCGACGGCTCGTGGGCCGTTGGATTCAGATCCAACGGCCACGATTCGGCGGCGGCAGCGGTAAATCATCAGATGATGATTGGGGAATCATTGGGGCATGGATTTTGGGGAATTTGACCAGATTTTTTGGATTTTATTGTTGGGAGAAAGACCCTATAAATAGAGACCTTCAAACTCTATTTTCTCACACCACAGAATTCCGAAAATTCTGGAAAAAAAATACCCAGACCTTCGTATCGACGATGCCGACGTTGTGGTTCCACCCAATCATCAAGAAAAAATCTGAGCATGGAATTATTGAAATCGTAGTACAAGTCTACGCTTTCGACCCATCGACATCCAACTCAAACCAAAGGTAGGATCCACTTCTCACCACTTACCTGTCACTTACCCAGACCATCGTCCTACATGAAAAATGATATACTTGATGTTATAACCCATGGAGTACAAATCCACCCTTTATGTATACACACTTACCTATGATACCAATAAGATTTTGAAATAGATTACTTTCACAAAATATCCTCATTTTATTAATATGTTGTATCTACTTAAAATACCCATATGATATAAGATGATTCGAAAAAAATACTTTAGTCACACTAAAACGATATACTTTTACTCACGTTCTTATCCACCAATTACCTTAGCTTTGTTAAAATCCCTTTACCTTTTAAAAAGGGGTAATACTAATCTAAATAATTATACTATGGTTTTCAACTTAACCGCCTTTCACTTAGAGAGAATATTTTTATATTAATTTTTCTTAGCCTATTAACTAAAGTTTAATAAGATATATTTTACATGAAACACCTCGTGGTTACTGGACAATCGTCCATGAAAATGACATAAATCTTGTCGTCCATGTGCAGCGGCTGTCAACGTGTAGTGGTTTTTGTAGAATATCACTTTTAATAAAATACCCTAATTCTATGGGATAATGTTTTACATAAATATCTCGTGGTTGATAGGCAATCGTCCCTGAAAAGGACACAAATTCTGCCGCCCATGTGCAGCGGTTGCCAATACGGATGTATTTCTAAAATGTTCCCCCAAATAAAAACCATAACTTTATACAACTATTATTTACAATAAAATACCTTAATCCATTCTAAAAGGATACAATTTCATTTAAATACCTTGATCTTTACTAAAATGCTATTTTCAGCAAAAACCATAACCTTTATAAATGATATTTTCAAAAAGGAATACCTAAAACTTTATTGAAAGATAATTTCAAATAAATATCATAATCTTTCATTAAAAAGATATTTTCGTTAAAATACCATGAATTTCCCAAAATTATAATTACTCTAAAATATTATGGTTTTCTTATAAACAATAACTACCATTAAATATCATGATCTTTTTAACTAAGGGTTCTATAAAATATTATGATATATCTTACAGACTTTAAAAGGCAACAAGATAAAATGAGTGGTTGTGAAAGTCCATATTAAATGATATCAATTATTTAAATATAAGTTACAACATACATGACACATGATACGGTTAGGGTTAGAATGCACGAACCTAGGTATGGAATACATATAAATGAAGATCCCTGCAGGCAGGGTGAACAATCCAATGTGTGGACCAATACTAACCCAATCTCCGGGCGAATGCCAACCCGATATTCGGGCGAATACTAATCCTACTTTGAGAGCGAATAATCCAATATGTGGATGATATACAATGTAGAAATTCCATACGTAGATGATATACGCACTAATTCTAATTCGTCAAAACCTTTACACCAAATAACGGGGATGGATAGTTTAATTAGGTAAGGAGATGCGGAACTCCGATTCCCCTACTACTCGATCATGATCCCGGGAAGTGAAACATTACATTTCACTTCCCTAGTTGTTGTTCCGTGGCCACAACGGAATAATCGCGAGTATCCGGGCCCTTATTTAACAAACAAATGTGAACTTTTGCCTAACATATACTACATACAAACATACTCTTATTCACATATACCTCATACAAACATAACCATATTCATACATATCTCATTCAACATGACTTATTAGCATACACCTCATATCCTTATACCCATATACATCATATCTATACACATGCATCATACATATATATACTTGCTCGTTTCTGTACCTTTACTTCCTTATGAAGCAATCCTATCCGAGTGTAACTCGCTGACGGACTTTCTTTTTCTCTTCTCTATCTCTGGAATGTCCGTTAGATGAGGATGGGTATTATGATGAGGATCAAGGTGTGGAGCCTACTAATGAAGATGATGCGGACTTGACGACGGAAGATTAGGTAGTTTTATTCTTGTTTGTTGCCCACATGTTTAAGGCTTTTGCTTCTTCTTCGATATAATTAAACTATTTAGTTTATTTTACTCTTTCTTTTGCGATATAATAAAATTTGGTTAATGGAAATAAATGGCTTCCGCTTTTCTTACTTTGTTTTGGTACATATCCTGCATGTTATAGATATTAATACGCTTAACGTAACTGTATTAAATAGACCACCTTCAATACAGTTAGGTTGCGAACTATGTCACGTCACCCTTCATCTTCTCTTAGGAAGCGGGGCATGACAATCTTTGAAGAAGAACCATACATAGGATCTAGTGAAGCTATCCAAGGATCGGAAAGTGTTGCTTAGTAGGTGAGTGTACAGGATTAAAGATGAGGCCGATGATGTGAAGCGGTATAAGGCTCGTTTGGTAGTCAAGAGATACGCACAAAAATAAGGTATTAACTATCAAGAGAATTTTTTTCCCCTGTGATAAAGATGACATCTATTCGGATGATTCTTAGTATTGTAGCGGTGAAGGATTTGCACTTTGATATCAAGACTATGTTCTTTCATGGAGATTTGGAGGAGAAAATTTATATGATACAACCACCAGAATGCGAGGTGAAGGGGAAGGAGAATATGGTGTGTAAGCTGCGAAAGAGCTTGTGTCGCCTCAAGAAAAGTCCTAGGCAGTAGTATCTCAAGTTTGATCAGTTCATGCCAGAGATAGGATTTGTGCGGATTGAATGAGATTACTGTGTCTACATTCAAACTTTCAAGAATGGAGACTACATTATTTTGTCATTGTATGTGGATGACGTGTTGGTAATGAGTCCGAATTTCAAGAAAATTCAAAGTTTGAAGAAGGTGATAGCCGAGAAATTCGCTATGAAGGATTTGGGAGCGGCGAAGCAAATCTTGGGTATGAAGATCGTTCGAAATAGAAAGCAGTGGAAGCTGTGGTTATCGCAAAGGAACTACACTGAGAAGGTTTTGAAGCGGTTCAACCTGGACTGGTCAAAACCGGTGAGTACGCCCTTAACAAAGTATTTCAAACTTATGAAGGAGTTGTGCTCGACAACTCAAAGCAGAAGGATGAGATAACAAGAGTACCATATGCTTCTGCGGTGGGGGGGGTTGATGTATATGATAGTAAGTACAAGATCGGATATTACACATGCAGCGGGAGTTGTTAGCCGGTATATGCAAAATCTGAGGAAAGAGTATTGGAATCGATGAAATGGATTCTAAGATATCTTAGGGGTGCATCTAGTCACTGTTCAGGGTGACTCTCTAAACGTGCAAGGGTACGTTGATGCAGATTATTCGGGAGATCGAGATAATGGGAAGAGCACAACGGGGTATGTATTCACGGTTGAGGGAACAGCAGTGAGTTGGATCTTCCAATTACAAATGATGGTGGTATTATCAACTACATAGGCAGAGTACGTGGCGATCACGGAAGCCATCAAGGAGATTATATGGTTGCAAGAGTTGCTTGAAGAATTAGA
Source organism: Agapanthus africanus (assembly GCA_030015575.1). Classification (NCBI taxonomy): domain Eukaryota; kingdom Viridiplantae; phylum Streptophyta; class Magnoliopsida; order Asparagales; family Amaryllidaceae; genus Agapanthus; species Agapanthus africanus. Next base: position 859,867,648 of record JASDDO010000022.1, on the reverse strand, counting down.
TAAAAAGCAAGACTTCAACATCTTGTGGAGCGACGGTCAAAATATGATACATTTGGCGAAGAATGCGGCAAATTATTCTCGGACGAAGCACATCAAAGTGCGGCACCATTTCATTCGCATAGAGATTGAAAAGGAATTGACATAGCAGAAAATCGCTGGAAAAAAAATCCAGCAGATATGTTGACCAAGATCGTAGACAGAGATAAGCTAAATCTCTGCTGCAGGTTGGTGAAGCTCTTCATGAAAATATGATGAGGAGAGAGTAGAGTGAAGTCGTGTAAAGCCTACTAGCACTGAAAATCAAGGTTGAAGTATCTCCAGATGGGAGATTGTTGAAATTATGGAGAAACTTCAAACACAAGTCTTATCAGATTTTACCAAAACCAAGCTTTCTTCATTAAAGGATGTCTTATATCAGTTTCTTAATTATAGCAGTTTCTTAATTAAGAAGATGGCAGAGTCTTAATTGGAAAAAGAGGAGTGTCTTATGACAGTTTCTTAGCCATGGTAGTTACTTAATTAAGAAATTGTTTTATGTATAAATAGAGACCTCTCATATGTATTCTATACACTAAGCCAAATAGAAGAGAGATCATTATATGATAGGGTGAAGGCTTATATTTAGAGAGTTTTGAAAGAAAACTCCTTGGGTTAAGATCTAGAGAATTTTGAGAGAAAACTCTTAGGGTTGCTCGTGGTGTACTTGATTCAAGATTATAGTAGACATTTGCAGATTCCGCTCTGCCGGGGACTAGTCATACGGTGGGTGAATCTCGTTAAAAAATCTCTCGTCTCTTTTGTGATTCTTATTTACTTATTCTCATATCATTATTAAATTTGTCTTTTCGTTGTTAATTGTGTGGTTTGATTATTGCATGATTTGGTTTGTCGTGAGCATTATTCCGTGCATCGGCTTCTCCATCCGCAACTCTCTTCCCATTTTATTCAAACAAGTTTTTTTCTTCTTCTTTTTTTTTCAGGTGGGTATGGGACATTAGAGGAGTTGCTAGAAGTAATAGCATGGGCTCAACTGGGCATCCACAACAAACCAGTGAGTGCTTTGCTTGTGAATCCAATACTAAATTAGAATTATAAACTTTGTTGTTAAACATCATTAACCCTAATTATCTTGGCCAATTTGATGTTAGGTTGGCTTGCTGAATGTAGATGGCTACTACAACTCTCTCCTAGCATTCATCGACAAAGCAGTCGAAGACGGTTTCATAATGCCCGTTCATCGCCGACTCATCGTCTCAGCCTCCAATGCCAAAGACCTAATCCAGAAGCTCGAGGTTAGTATATATTCCGATATTAACTTTAGTCCTTTTTAAGAAGATAATTGTGATTAATGTATGAAATATTGTTGAAGCAGGATTATGTGCCTGTTCAAGATGCAGCAGTGGCGACGCTGCGATGGGAGAGGGAACAGGTTGAGTATAATTCTGCAATTCATTCTAATATCGATTGGTAGCAGAGACGAGCTGGAGCTGCACATGGATTTGAATACTACAGAAATTGGATGAGATGACATTCGAAGACTGCAGAAATCGGATGAGATGATTGTTTTGGTGTTTGTTGTTTTTTCATAATTGTGCCTTTGGTGTGCTATTTGCGTAAACACATGTCAAATTGTCGTCATATTTTCTCGAGAATCATATGGATGATAGACGTTCGATCATGCATGAGACTTGCGCAATTATGATCTCACATTGTGATAAAGGGATGTTGCCTTATAACAACTTAATGCAAAACAGAGAAATTGGATTCAAACTTAGGTAGAAGACGTCACCTGCATAATCCTGTCAGCAGAAGTTGTCCGGCCAAAAAGTTTTAACCGAAATCATACGGAAAGAAACGAAGAATTGTCCAAATTCTGAAAGAACTGCCATGTTTGGTTTTACATAATGTGTTATCTTTCAAAGGATTTATAATTATAATTAAGAACCAATTTACACAACAATGTACAAAAAAAATGAAGAAAAACAAAACAAAACAATTCTGTATTCTATTTTCCAAACACGAAAGCCTCGTCTATACAAGAAGCATGTCAATTCTAAAACAATGAAAGCTATGAAAAGAAAATCATTTTCTTTTAGAAAGGCTAGATTGCACGAAATCCTCCTCATTTTTGCTCGTACAGCAGAATGCTCACCTTCATATGTCGTCTCTCAAGATAAAATCTGTCAATTAGTCAAGTTATTTGTTTCTTTTGTCCCCGTTTTCTCGTAATCTCGACACAAAAGGTTGTGATATTCTGCTATACAAACAAATATGAAAACGGTTTCCTACGATTTTTTCCAAATAAGAAGAGGAAAAAAGCTAATCTAAATACTCACGAGCTGAGGGTTACCGAACCTTTCGGCTTCTCCAACCCTAGCCTGCAAATCTTTTCCAATGCCGGCGCCTCCCATTTCTCCGCTCTCTGTCTCAAAATCTTAAGCTCTTTCACACACCCCTCCACATCCAACTCTCTCATTCTTCTCCTCTCTTTGGCCACGGCCTCGCCTGCTAATCCATCGAAAATCTTTTCCCAGCCTTTCTCCCATTCGCCGCTCGCGTCACAGAGCGATAACGTTCCGTTGCTGTACTCAGTCCAGCTCCAGTTCTTGTACAGGGTTTTCATGACGTTTGACGTGCATTGGTCGCTGCAGACTGGGGTGCATGGTCGGCATTTCGCTCCGCTCAGGGGGCCTTTGCTGTTCATGGATGCCACCGGCACTCCGAACCTGTCACAGAAAAAAAAATTTAATTCCACAAAATTATTTCAAAACAAAATCTTATCACAGAAGCTACGGTTCTTCGACCAAGGTTATTCACCACCACCACCCCCCCAATTTTTTTGCCTATGAAGCCCTTCCCTAAAGCCACCCTTTCGCAAAAGTTTGTACCGGTTTTCGCAAGCAACGGTGTTGGGATGTGTCTCGTATCTGTTCGTGCACCTAGAGTAAGTCTATTAGTGTGGTAGATGATGGGTAGTGTCGGTTTTTTCTTATAGTACTATATATACTTTTATTGTGGAGAGTTTGGACCGGAGCATCTATTAGTGTGGGCTGCAGAAGAAAAACATACCCAGATGGTGGAAACACATACTGCCGGTCACTGACAACGCAAAACGGAACCCTCATCTCCTTCCCCTCAACACCCGACACATTCAGCTGCGCCTTGAACGCCGACTCCGAGTTAAGCCCTTGATGCCCTGCAGCATCGAGCTTCGTTATCGCCGAAAGGCGAGACAGAGCAATTGCTGAGGTAAGCCTATCGCCTACCCCGAGCCGGTCGTTGAGGCCGTCGTAGCTAGAGCCCTCGGGGACGACGTACGAGTTGGGCTTGAACATGTCTGTACTGAAAGGACCGGACCAATAGGTGTCGACTCGGGTTCGGACGATCCAGTCGTAGGTGAAGTTGTGGGCATTCTCGTGGGCGGTTATGAGGTTCAGGCAGCCCTCGACAAGGTTGAAGTATTGGAGAAGGCCCTGCATTTATGCATGAAGGAATGGGAGGGAAAATGGAAAATAAATCAGAAAATTAAGCAGTTTGTCTTATGAAATTTAATGCATTGTATAGCTAGCTAGTACTTGAAAATTATGCAAAATTAGTAAATTGTGAAGAATTTGTTTATGGAAAGAAGGTCTCTCTCTCTCAAAAAAAAAAAAAATATGGCAGAAAGTTATACGTGTACATATTTCTTAGATTTGCTCTCGTTTGTCACTTGGCATTTTTTAAGGTAGGTTTCATTGTAATGTTATGGATTTGAAAAGGACGGGGATATTGCCCAAACTTTACTTGATAAATTCATACCAAAATTTGTGTATGAACAAAATTAATCATAACTATATCAGCCTTTAATTATTGTCTTTTTATGCTGCCCTTCCTCTTCATCCCGATCCGGATCCCATTCATGGCGTCGATCTAGCACTTTCTTGTGACAATCGAAGATTGGTCGTTGTCAACGAGATAACAAAGATCCGCAACCTGGCGGGATCGTCGGCAATACGATCGAGCTCCTTCATCATATTGCCAAGATTCTCCCGCAACTAGATCGAGATGAGGACGTCGGGGTCCTTGTCGAAGAGCTGGTACTTGACGCTGCTAATCTCGCCTCCAAACACGCCGTCGATCTTGGCCAGCAGATCCGCTAGAGTCGAGAAATGTCGGAGCAAGATAATCGGGTCGGAGGAGAGGGAGAGGACGGAGGTTGTTGGAGAGCTTGAGGCGGCGCAGGTGGGAGAGGAAGGAGATGGGGAGGAAGGGCATAGGCCGGTGAGGTTGGAGGAGGAGACGTCGAGAGCGATGAAGCAGCAGGTGAGGGGTCACATGCGAAGAAGGGGTGATGGGACGCGATTTGGGTGGAAGAGAAATAAAGGCCGATGTAGTTGGATTAATTTTTTCCTACATAAGTTTTGATGTGCATTTATTAAATAAGACTTTGGCAATTCCGCCACGTCTTGAAAAACTAAAACTACTATTAAAATTCAGGGTAAATTGTCGAAAACTCTGGAAAAGTTTTCTGCTGACAAAAACCCCTTAGCCCAAAGAATATAGTCAAAAACTCCCTCAAAAAGTTTTCTGCTTTCAAATACCCCTGCATGTCTGTATAGTTTCCTACAATATCTAATTAGCGCATGCATATATTGCAAAATACTATACAGATATGTCGGTTAACAGCATATATATTGCAGGAAATTAGGTATTGCATGTAACTATACAGATATTGCATGCAGAGGGTTTTCACAGCCTAAAACTTTTCCAGGGGCTTTTTCAAAATTTAACCTAAAATAATTATGAACTAATTCTTGAATAAATATTAGATGATCAATGGTGACAAAATTGAGGTTCAAATTAATATGGATAAATTATTTTATGTTGTATCAGGTAGAGGGGGGGAGGTTAGGTAGAGGTGGGGAGGTTATCATTTAGATGTTGAAGAATTTAATCATTGAGAAGCAGAAATTATTCAAAAAGATTTTGTTGCGACCACTTTATATCACTTTATATCAGTAGGCTAGATTAAGTTTTCTATATATATGCATCATCCTGCAATATTCTTCTGTATGATTATTACAAAAACATGCATCTTCCTTGAAATTAATCTCTAAAATTGTTACAAAAACATCTTCTCGTTGAAATTAATTAGCTCCAAATTTCACCATTAATTATGACTTGTAATGATAAACTTTTCTTTGTTCATTCAATTCAATTCAATACAAAAATGAAAAGTGAACATTTTTTTCAATTCGACCGTTTCAGTTTTTTATTGTCTTTTAGTAATTGTATTGAGGAATATATATTTTCAAACTTTGATTAAATTGTCTTAGCTTATATTCACTTACTGATTTTTTCTCATTTATTTCACTATATCATTTTCCTTATATACGGCCCTACTTGGTAAATTTGAAAATTAATTAAGTTTGATTAAATATAAGCGAGAACATTCGCGATAAAAATGAATTAGATAAAAATTTATAAGTAAATTTTGTAGAAATTAGTAGATATTTTAAGCCTAAAAAGAAGTAATGTACGTTTTGTCACTGGTCTTGTCTACTTCGGGATCACACTGCTCCCCGATATAGTAGCTAAGCTAATATTCTTTTTATATGCATCCAATCTAACAGGCAAAGGGTTTTCGTAATAACATGCAAGCATTCAAGGGGGATATATACAAATACAAAGATTATATTTGTGTGTAATATTGAACGATTTAGAAGGGTTATCTACCAAAAGAAAAAACCTATCTTAAAAATCAATTAAAGAATGGGGAAAAGGAAGGAAGTCACAGTGTGAATTACAAATTAATTTATAGTAAAGTTGATGGTTACAGCATGAAAATGTCGGAACATTATCAAAATACACAAATCCTATTCATACCAAATGCCAAAAATATCAACAAAAGAAGCATTCAAAAATGAACGGTTTTTTTTGTGGAGATAACAGTTGGGATAAATTAGCCATCCCCTCATTAATGGGGTATGCGGGCTGGAACCCGGGTATTCCCGCTACTTCAAAATCCATCAATAGACTACTTCTCCAAGCCCTTAATTTTCAAAAATGAAAGTTCACTAGCTAGCTATGATCAGTCAAGATTATCACAGCCAATAGCTAGTTTTAATTATTTGTTGTCGCTCAATAAATATTCACAATTCTATTCAAGAATATTGTATCTGTTAAAAGAGAATTTTAATTTGCAAATTTATAACTGCATTAATTTGGCAGTTTTAAAAATAATCCAACTTTATGATGAACAAATTAAAGAATCTACATTAATCAAAATTAATTTCAATACCCGAAAAAAGATTAACGGAAATTAACCTGAATTCCGTTAGGGGAATTATTGGACGTAAGCACCCGAGCCATCGCCGCCGTCTCATTCACATATTCCGGCACGAAAACCTTAACCGCAGCTATCCTCGGCGCGCTCTTCAACATCGAGAACTTGTATGAATCTTTATCCAAAGGAGCATGCAGGAACAAGTCGGCGTTCGGGTACTCCTCCAACAGATTCTTGATTATCGACGGCCCCGTGAGCTCGAACCGCCGCGCCCCACCGACCAAGCAAACCGCGATCCTCTCCTCCTTATCATCATGAGTTTGATTATGAAAGAGGAGAGGAAACTTGAGGGATGGAGATTGCTTTGTGTTGATTAAGCTTGCAAGGATGAGAAAGAAGAGGATGAGGGGAGTGAGAGATAGGATTGAGAATCTCCATTCTGTTGCATATTTTGTCACCATATTTTCTCTACCCTTTTTTTTTTCCTTTTTTCTTGAAATTAATTGATCATAAAATTTTTTTGAATGTTGAGTTTGTTGAGGATTCGGAAAATCACGAACTAATCGTGGGATTAAGAGAGAGGGAGAGATTTAATGAAGTTATTTATGTGAGTTTCTCTCAGTTACGATATGGGGTAGGGCAACAGGCAGAAGTTTTTATGACCATTTTGCCCTTGGAGTATTGCGGCTTGTCGGTGTTGGTTCAAGGGGCGGTCTTGTCTTTTTGTGGAGTTCAGGTGTGACGTGACTTGCATGTAGATTCGGGGTCCACACAGCACCAAACTTTGGTGACCTACAATTACCAGTGGGTCCCACAGCTGGCTAACTGGCTTACTATGAGACCTTTGGAAAGATTTTTAGTTAATAAATCAACATACATATATGGTACAGACTTAAGGGTTGTTTAGTTGCTTGCGGTTGGAAAAACGATGAATTTACAACTGCAAGTAGATGCATATACTATCGTTGCATCTTTATTGTTTTGTTTGGTTAGAATTTATCAGCAATTACATACTCTGTAAAACATGTATTTGTTTGGATGTAGTTGAAACGGAATAACAAGCTTTTCTATTCTTTTTTGCATTTCATCTCATGTAGTTAAAAAAATGCTCAATTTAAATGTAGTTGCACTTACATGAATTTAAATGTGGTTGGAAACGTGTATGAGACTTCAACCACAACCAAGCAACCACTTAAAGGATTTGAACACTTTGATTTGAATCATTCAGAAAGTGTGATAACCTTCCTTTTCATATGTCACGTTGATAGTTAATTTGGAAATTTCAAATTTAAGCCGTCGTTTTCCTTTTAAATTTTAAGTTGAAGTTCCAGGGATAAGATAAATAAATGGTCCTTTGATTTCTTATTTACGTAGCAAAAAGTATATAGTTTTTCTCCAGCATAACATGTAACTTTTATCACCATAATCAACCGGTAAAGAGGATTATGTCATGAATCATTTTATACAGAAACTTTAATTGTTAGGTTGTGATATAACAATATATATCAAGACTTACTTTAACAATACATACTCTCTCTCCCCCTCCCCCCACACACGGGCCTTTGAAGGCAGGATAATGTGGAAAAGACTCTAATAGTGATCTTGCCCATGAAAGGCAGAATAAAAGGCAATTTTTTGCATTAGGCATTTTTTTAAAAATAGGCCACCTTCAAAATTATTTTCAAAAGCAGACCACATTTGGCCATATAGACGTCACGTCAGCTGGCAATGACGCTTTTTTTATAAAAAAAATTACAAGAGGCACGATTAGAGTTACAAATGCATGGGGGCGCACTTTGAAAATGCGCCTCATGCAAATATTTAAATTTCTCTCCTCTCTCACTCTCTCTTCTCGATTACTCCTCTCTCTCTCTCCCCCCTCTCGAACCCTTCTCTCTCTCTCTCTCTCTTCTTGATGGGGCATACATTATTTGTATGTGTGCACTTTCAAAATGTGCCCATACATTTCAGCTGGGCCAAACCCACTGCAATGCATGGGACACACTTTAGAAGTTCGCCCCATACATTTGTATGGGACGCGCTTCCCCTTGAAAAAATTTAAAAAAAGTCAGCGTCAGCGCTGGTGCTGACGTGACGCCCAATGGCGAAAAGTGACAGTAATATTTTTTGAAAGCTGCCTATTTTTATAAATATTTTTTAAAAAATTGTCTAACTCATGTGGGTCTTTGAAATTTGAGCCATGTGGAAAGTCTTCCAACTTCTATGGCTAATAAGTAAATGAAAAAGTATTTTAGTTTGGCATCGAACAAAGTTTGAACAGATCTATTGAGTCCAGTAAGCTCTGATAACATGTCAGGAGGCATTTTACCAAAACTTAATAAACTGCTAGGTCATAAAATAACAATGAATATCAAGACAGCATAATACTTTAACATTCGGAATAAAATGGTATAAAATTATTATCAATGTTTGATGTCAAGGAGATTGGATAAAGAAGAAAAATGTCTTGAGTTAGTGCAGCTAAGCGGTCCTTTTCATCTTTTGCAGACCAAGTCTCCCTTCACCAATCCACGTCCTCAAGAAATATGTGCAAAGAAAGCAAGCCACCACAGCAAAGAAAATGTCCACTCATATACAGAACACAAACACCTGTTTGAATCGACTCTCGCATGTCTTAAGAATTTGCAAATGTTTAATATTGACAAAGATGTACACGGTGCTAACCTACCTACTTCACTTCAATTTGGTGAAGTGACCTCTACTTTATTGATGAGTAATTTGAAAACTCAATTACCAATGAGCAATAGCTCAGTTGGTGTGGCACTTTTTCTGAAGTGCGGGTCTCAATACCTAGAAGGGGAAAGTGACCACAATTTTAACCTTTTCAGGCAAATTCATGGATAACCTGGATGCACTGTGTATGTTGTGTGCATGGGATAGACTTGCGGACCAGTTCAAAAAAAGAAATTGAAAATTTGATATCTCTATTATTTAATGCAAGAAGAAGGAGGTCTTCAACTTAATTCTCAGGAAGACATACGGCAAGAATATACTCATAATTTTAAGGAAAAAACACAGTTTTATTTTTGTTTCTCACTGATCAGATGTGTTCAAATCTTTAAAATCTATATGAAGCTTATTTATTTTCTTCGTGAGAGACGAGGTAAAATTTAATTTGCGGAGGTGGTGAAGGTAAAGGCGAAGGAATCAACTTGCACTAATGGAATATTCAGCCTACCATTGACAATGAACATTCTCTGATGGAATTCTACCAAAAACAAAATAGATGGAATATTCAGACTAACATTAACAAATTGACAGTCGTTATGACTGTTTATATATATATATATATATATATATATATATATACACACATACACATAGAGAGAGAGAGAATAATGGAGAAAAGAGGCCGTAGGAGGAAATTTCCTCGTATGGCGTGGAAAGAATATAACCTCCACCAATTTTTTCGACGACCGGCCCCCATCATCTTCATCGTTATCATCTAAGATGTGGGTACACCAAATTTCATGTGATTCTACAACTTTTTCACCGTTGATTTAGCAATGTAAAAAGTTCTATTGTTGGTAAACCGTTAATTTTGAACCCACTAAATCAACGGTGAAAAAGTTGTGGAATCACATGAAATTTGGTGTACGCACATCTTAGATGATAACGATGATAATGATAGGTGCCGATCGTCGGAAAAAATGATGGAGGTTGTATTTTTTCCACGCCATAGGAGGAAATCCCCTCCTATGGCCTCTTTCCTCCATTAATCTCATATATATATATATATATATATATATATATATATATATATATATATATATATATATAAGAATAATGGAGAAAAAAGGCCCTAGGAGGCTTTTTCCTTATATTCCCCACCATTTTTTCCAACGATCGACATCCATCATCATCGTCTTTACCATCTAAGACATGGATACACCAAATTTCATATGATTCTACCACTTTTTCACCATTGAATTAGCAATGTAAAATGTTCTATTGTCGATAAACCATTAATTTTACACCCACTAAATCAACGGTGAAAAAGTAATAGAATCACATGAAATTCGGTGTATCTAAATCTTAGATGATGACAATGGAGGTGATGGGTGCCGATCGTCGAAAAACATTATAGAGGGTGTATTTTTCCAACCCCCATAGGAGGAAATTCACTTATACATATGAGAATAATGGAGAAAAGATGCCATAGGAGTGAATTTCCTCCTATTGCGTCCGAAAAATAAACCATCCACGTTTTCATGATTAGGTCTCCTTCTAGAAAATATACTGAGTCAGAACTCAGAAGCTTCCACATGAGTTTGAATGAAAGGGAAAGCTGTGGAAAGCATGGCATTCCTTTTCTCTGGAGTTAGTTAAAGAGTTGAACTTACCATCGACTCACAACTACTCTTTTGTTTCTTTTTCATTATAATTTCACCAAAATAAAATTTGGTTAATCAACTAATGGGTTCACACGTTCGAAACCGATGGAGATGGCTTGAAATGCAATGGAGATTAATAAATGCCCTAATTAAAAGAAGTGATAACGGCACAACTAATGATATGAGCAGACCAGACCAACTCAAACACTCATAGAAACAACTAAGAACGAAATGTTAATTGTTGCAAAAGCCAAAAGAAAGCCTTTAACACAACATGATGAAAGAAAATGATTCCTATAGCCGACCCCAGACATTTAGGATTAATACTTCTTTGTGGTGGCGGTTCAAATATTGAAAGCGTGATCATGGGATGAAATAGTGTGACAAAAGAAGTGCATATGATGTGATAGAAGATAAATATGAAAAAACAATTAGCAATGACAATAAAGAAAAGAAATGAGTAGTTCAACACCTGCTGCTTGGCCAACCAAACCTAACACTGTACCTTCTAAGATGCACCAAATATTTCATGATTAATCAAATGTTCAAACTTTAGCATTGATATTGTATGTGTTGTAACAAGTATGAAAACCGCTAAATAGCTCAGCACTTCATGTTAGAAATGTATACATACAAGGCAGAATATGAAACAATCTTGGCTCATTTACACAAATCTTGCTCCCTGTTGAAATCTCTCTCCACTGCTAGAATCACTTAGAAATAAATATCTGTCTGCTTGGACTGTGCTTTGAGGTCCTTCAGTTTCTTCAATATGTTTGAAAAGTAATCCTGCAGATACTTCTCTAGGGTGGCAATGTCTTTCGGATCCACCCCTAAGAGATTGTATGTCTCCGTCATAGGAACCGAAAAGACCGTGTCACTTGAAAGAACCTGAAACCTCATATATCAAATTGTTAGCCAACTCTGATGCAAAATGTTTTACCTGTGTGTCAATGCTAAGCCCCGCCATATCAGCCTCTAGAGTATATATGAGTAGATGAAATACTAGTGTGCTACTTTAGGGTTAATGGCATATAGCCTCCTTCATCTAAAACTAATCTCAAACTTACAATCTCTTAACTAATTTTATATGCACTCGATACCCTTGAGAGTAGAATCATTCGTGTCTAGAAATTCAAATTTAACATAACCACAGAATAATCCAGGGTTCTTGATGATAATAAGCCGGTTGAGGAACTATTAAATGAAGGGTATTATATGCAATTAACCTTACAAATTGCTTGGTAGGACACAATGCATTCTGGACAATTCATCTGCTTGATATTTATAAGACGTAAATGTTGATCTGGAGAAAAGTTGTAGAGATTTAATTACCTCTGAGAATGCCAATCTATCAGCGGCATCATTTGACCATTGAAAGAACCGCGTAAACTGGCGAGCAAATTTCAAGACTGAAACTGGGACAGTTGTTATGTTCGCATCTTGCCCTGCGAGTCTCTCGCACAGAGTGATCACCTGGAACCAAGAAAACTAGTTTAATGTTTTTTTAAGATAAGAAGAGTAAGGTATTTTATATTGCAAGTTCTGGCTTCTTTCACGAATTTAGCATTAATGGTGAGGTAAATAACAAAGTGGACTACTTATCTATTCTATGATGAAGTTAGACTTGTAATCAATGTTTATGATTCATGCAGCTATGCATTTATATCAGAATGAGTAAATTGCTGATAATTGTGGAAAATTTGATAAATTGTTTCTTTGTTTTGGGTTATATACAATAGATTTATAAACTGTTCCTCCTTTAAGAAAGTCTTCCTCCTCCTCCAAGCGTGTGGAAAATTTTGAAAATTGCCAAATTTTGAAAATTACAAAAGATATAAAACGTATCCTGATAATTGTAATTTTTTTTTTCTATATCGCTTTCGTAAATTTTCGTACTCTTCTGGTCGGCCCTAAATTCATTAGAAAAAAACATATTTAATAAAGAACTAGAGGGTACTGGTTATCCTTAACATAAGAGCATAAAACATTTACACAGTTATAAAGACCCTTGAAAACATAATAAATCCCTAAATACCTCTTGGGTTGTCCATGCTCGAGGTCCAGCAAATGTTAGCAGCTTTTTAGCTGCCTTCTCATTGCGCAGAGCCATAAATGTTAGTCGAGCTACATCCTGGGAAAAAAGATATCTTTTTTATATACCATGTATAATGTAAATATAGTAATTAAAGGCAAGTATCGACTAATAAATTAAATCCCTGACCTGGGTATCCATATAAGCTATTCGAGTGGGAGCATCAGTTCCCCACACCGACTTCTCTTCTAGTATTGGCACTGCATACTGCCCAATTAAGCCCTATTGCAGTAAAACAGTAGGGAAAAATAGAAATTAACTAAACAATTGAGGTAAGATGCAAATTGAAATGGAAAAACAAATACCAGGTGAACTTGAAGAGGTATAATGCGTACTTACATTGACAGGCCAAAAAGATATTTTAAGTTTGTTGGAGATCTTACTCCTGTTGTGTTCTTAAATAATCAGTTACTCTATTGTATATGCAAGATCATCTTTAAAGACCCTTAGCTTACAACTACAAGATTATAGCATCAACCACAATGTCAGATGCTCACAATAGACATATGTCAACTTATGATGAACTGAACCTAAACAAAGCACACGTCAAGCGTTAAGTGACAGCCCTTGCTTACACCATAACAGATCTAAACATGATTAAATATGATCAACATCAGCACAACATGGTATGGACAGTTAGCTAGGATGTCTAACTTTGGTGGTCTTTGAAGTCCACGCACTTAATATACATACAGTTCAATTTAGTTTTCAGATTACGGGGAGATGAGCACTAAGTTGCCTACATATAAAGAAAGAAGGGAATAATTAAGACATCAATATCTAAGAGAACCCATTAACATGATACAAGTTTAACATACTGATTCATAGCGAGGCCCCACTTCTAAGGCGAAAGCACCAGCTTCTACTGAACTATTTTAGATAGATTCCTCGAGCCTAGAATGTGAGGCGTGGGGCTGCTAACTTCTACAAATTTTGCAAGCATGTTTAATTTGATTTTGGAAAATTGGTGAGTTAGAGTGTAGTGAGTGCTTAAAAACAGTACACATATTTAAAGTCTATGTGGCACAGATTTGGTACAGATACAGGATACAATGTGAATTGGATTCGCAGATTGACAATTTTCCAAAAACCTTGACAATTGCATCCACATCGATTAGCGAATTCTGCTCATGGAACTCTCTATCGACAATTTAAAGCTCTTCAAATTTATGATGCATGATAAAGTAACATATCTTTTACTAATCTATCAGAAACATATAAAGGCGCTAGGATACCTGCATGAAACCACATAAGCGAATTATGATGTAGTTTAGACCGGAATCTTGAATGAATTTCTCCGTGCAGTGCTTAAGTTCCATCAAAGGAACCTCGGGATGCTTATCACAATTGTGGATGGAATAGAAAACAAACTTCTGGATTCCCATTGCTTTTGCACATTGTATGAGAGCGACTTTGCCTTCCCAATCTACCTAAACAGAACAAGCAAGTTAGAGCAGGCCACAGACCGACAAGTCGTCAGCTATGCCAAAGAAATATAAACTCACGTGGTTAATCTATATGGAAACAAAAAAGAATGCATCGGAACATGCAAATTGCATATGTATCCGCTAGAAACAGAACAGAATGAACAGAAAATTTAGAGAGCAATGTATACATAACTTTATAAGTTAGTGTATTCAGAACGAACTTTGGCAATATATTGTGAGTTAAACCCGTCTCTAAATCACTAATCATCTGGCTTTAGGGTTGAATTAGTCACTTCTGTTTAGCCCCTATTATGCAGCAGGGGAGAAGATATCCGGGACAAATGGAACGATTGCAAACAAAACAATGCACATAATTAGCATACCCTGATCAGTTTCTTCTCAGAACAGGATATTGGAGAACATTAAGATATAGCCCCCAAAAGGCAGTCTAGTTAATTAGTTTGTCAAAGAATGTAAACATGGTTCACAAGAATCACATCGGAAATTCTGGATGATATTTCAGTATGTGCATGGGTATAAGAACAAATTCAGCAATAGTTTGGCTGGTAAACGAAAAAAGCCGTTGTGTTCTGAATGATAAGTCAGACCCGTAGTAGCTGGTGCGGCTGGTGGCAATGGTGATTTTTACCATTCTGATATGCAAGTTCCGTCTAGAGAAGTGTTCATAAGTAGGAACTTATCCTAGTCATGTATATTTATAGGCATGAGAGAGAGAGAGAGAGAGAGAGAGTTATATGGTAAACACAGACTGCAATTAAACATGCAAATCGGTTTATTCTGAGCAGTGTTCATAAAAGTAAATTAGAACATAATAAGTAACACCAAGGATCATCTGCCATATTATAACTAGATTATAACTAGAAGGTCCAAGTGTAAACACAGCATCACAATGTGCAAGCTAAAAGAGCCTCAAAATTACATATATGTGTGATGTCTAAAATCAAGTTTTTATTTAAATGCTTCTACTGATGAAATGCAAAGAAAAAATATCTAATTCTAAAATTGAGTACCGTGCGGATAGGCTCTTCTGGTCGTCCTGTTGCACAATCAATTACTGTATGGACACCAACTAGAGTTGCAGGTATAGTCTCTGGTTTGCTGAGATCCGCCTGCTCACAAAAGTCATAATTGAATTAGATGCAAGATCTCACATCTCAGTGTGAATCAAAGAGAAAAGAAAAAATAAAGATATTCATCAAGCCAACCAAATACAGTAATAAAACCTAAAAATCGATATATCATACCGAAATCTTGTTTCTCTTCCATGGGCTTGCATGAAATGTAAAGGAGATGACTCAATAATTGTATATAATCAGTTGTCAAGTTGCTACCAATTCTCATTACTTGTCCACATATGTCAATCTCATACTTGCAGACATCTATATCTTACAACCCAATCTAGTATGACTTAAAAAGAGTGTTATGTTATTAATGTATACACTCTGCATGAGCCATAAATATCTAATTAACCAGCTTTGTTTTTTAGATTTTATATCAACAACTCACTAAGTCTAAAAAGCTAATTAGTGAACTTTTTTTATTAAAAAAAAGAGTTGATTGCCTTTAAAATGATTCATTCATATCTCATCCGGCACTCATAACCCCTCAACAGTGACGGCTGAACAAACAAGTTGAGGGTTATAACTGCAGGATTAGATTAGATGAAGGATGCTATACACAATTAACCCTTAAAAAACATGTTTTAAAATACGTAGTTGTAAGTTTGAAGCCTTACATTGACCACTGTAGCACCCCAATCTCGAAGGAAATCAGCTGGAGCAGGCCGAGGGCGTACAAGGCATCTAACGTCATATCCTTCATCTAATGCTTTCCTAACAACCTGGCGACCCAATGTTCCAGTGGCCCCAACAACTAGAATACTTGTCGGCCTGACAGGTGTCCCTTGAGCGATACTTGATGACACTACTGTCTGAGCATTGCATTTAACCAGTAATGGCATGACATTTCTTCCTGGAAAACAAATAAGATGAGAAATACCTGAGAGTTCGTCATCAAATACATTTTAAAATGCAGATTAGTATTTTAAAACAAGGTTTAAAGGGGTCAATTAATCAGCACTTAATATATGTGTTTAGTTAATGAGGATCAGGCTATATACAATGAAAAAGATACAACCTATAACAGAATTCTCGTCTATCATCTCATATTTTCCATCTCTCGTCTCCCCTTTTTCTCTCACACCACGAGAGAGGAGGGAGGCACAAACCCTCATACACTACACGATACAGCATACAGGCTACTTCTCTCTAGCCCCACATCTCTCTCATTGTTCGTTTATAGTACTACTCATTGTTTGTTTGCAGCCCGCACCAATCGATGGTCCCATCCCAAATCCAAACCGAACTTTCAGTGATTTAATTGACTGTGTGTCAGGGTAATTGACAGTGCTAGGTGTTGGGGTCGATAATTGCATCCCGGTTGACCAAGTCAAAGTCAAAGTCAACCCCAAGCCAAGTGGGCCCAAACCCAGGTCAAGTGGGCCCATACCCGAGTTGAGCCCGAACATGAAACGGCCGGCCTCCCCCATGCCAACATAACAATCATGTAATAAATAATTTTAATGTAATTTTTTTATGCATGAATGGGCATAAAGCGAATTTTTTATAAAGCTCATGACTTATGTGCAAAAAAGAAATGCACATGAGGCATGGGATGGGCAAAATACCATTTTGTAAAGCTCAAGGGGCTACATGTAAATGTGTAAGCCTATATAAGGTAACATGATGATGAATAAAGGATAGAATTTTTCATTCCTCTCAAAATGCTTAGGGTTTTTGTGCCCTCTTCTCCTTCCTCAAGGTTCTAAAACCTTCTTCTTCTTCTTTTGAATTAAATCAAGAGTTTTACTCTTCCTTTTCCAAAACTAAATAAACCCACAAAGGGGAACTCAGATCTCCCATCAGATCTCAAAAATAAGAGATTTTTAAAATCTCATATTTCTTGTTCTTCAAGATCCAGCCGACTGAAGAGGAGGAAGGAGACCCATCTCCAAAAAATCCCACTTTGGGGAAGATCCAGGGCTCAGGGGAAGATCCAGGGCTCAACTCCAAAAATATCTTAGGAGTTCAACTCCATAAGTCAAATCGGTAGCACAGCTCCCCGTGCAGGGACTAAGTCCCTTTTGCTGCTAACGCCTAGCACCCGCGTGCCAGGCACGTGGTGCGCGGGCGCTCTGGCGCCCGCGTGCCAGGCACATGGAGCGCTGGCGCCTTCTCCCATGCATCCTTTGGATGCTCTTTCCCTTTATATATATATATATATATATATATATATATATATATGCACACACTAAAAACATCTCCCCCGTTAGAAAAAAATTCTAACGGGGCGCTGCCCCGCATCCCGCAAGGAGGCTGATAGCCCCCTTGACCCCCAACCCGCTATCCGGGTAGTGGGACCCCCATAAAAACTCTGCGGGCCTCCCGATATATCCAAAACCCCTTCAAAACACAACACTGCACATTGAGTTCGCATAACCAGTTTAACCCGTTAATCGGAGGTTCTCTTGCTCCAAGGACGAGGGGTAATTAACGGCGGTTTAGTCCGCGGCTGCTGGAGATTCGGATCCTTACGATCAATAAACCCCAGCCTACCCTAAACATGGGGAATCTGTAATGCGCCTGACAAGAGCGCGTGTATTCTTGTCTCAATGGGGTGACGAAAAACACCCTACACTAGAATGTCCCGAGGCCTATAAATTGGGGTCGCTACATGGGTCAGGGAAGTATTAAAAGACAAGAGTTTTTGAGAATGAAGTACTAATAATCAACCTTATTTGATTTAGAGTACTTCTCTTTCTCTTGAATTTCATTTCCATTGAAGCATTCAAGCAAACCTTTGTCATAGGTTTTTTTTTTATTATTAAAAGAAGCTCATTAACCCTTACAAGTATCTCTTAAACGGAGGGTCATGATTCAGTGGAACAAAATAACTTAAAAGTAAAATTTATAAATTATGTGGATCATCCATCTTAAATTCGACGGTAAGTATTTTCAAGTGGAAATGACCGGTTGTAAAACTGCAAACATTCTTGTTGAAAGAGACATGTGTCACGTCCCGATTAGTCCAATTCATGGTAAAACAAATCTCCAAGTTAAAAATTTCATAAATTTCTCATACGGTGTCAGAATTAACTCAAATTTGGTTCATTGGATTCGTATTGAAATTCTCTTTCAAATAACACCAATTTGACATATTTTGGATCTAGTCACATCAAAAAGTCCCATTTAGAAAGTCTCGTTTAGTTAACAGAAAATCTCACTTATTAAACAAAAAATCCCACTTAGAAGAACAAATAGTACCACATGGAGAAATCCTCAATGAAAATTCATTCTAAATTGGTAAATCAATAGTTTCACTGGGTAGATTAATAGTTCCACTTACAAAATTTATAGTTCCACCTAAAAACTTTTTAGTCCCACTTGAAACGTTATAACAATTAAGCTAAACATATGGTTGCATAAATTTAAAAGTGCTGTGATTTTGCCGAAGGAAATTAAGTATTTTTTTAACCGAAAGCTATAATCTCTATTATTATAACCCAACTCTATGGTTGTGATATGGCATTATGTTATTTTTTGGAAAGGAAAAGCTCAAAAAAAGAACAAAAATCCTAGAAGCAAAGTTGAGATGCTATGCTAGCCACCACAATCCTAAATAAATAAATAAATAAAAATATTTTTCGCTTCCCTTTTCTCCATACAAATCATTCTTTTGGAAAGTTCAAAATACCAAAATTCAAATTTCAAATGATCTTCCAAGATCTTCTATAATCTTTTGGTTTCTAAAACAAAAGCTAAATTTTCCTCCAAGAAACAATAACAGTAGAGAACATAGCAAATGAATCCATTATCTTTCTCTTTAACAAAAAAGATTTTAAAAAATCCAAAATTAGAAGAAAAGATGAAGTGCGTGTTTATTTTCTGATTTATTTTCTTTCTCATCTTTTTATTTTTTCTTTTCTAATATTTGGTTCAATAAAATTCTCTCTCGAAAAATTATTTTTCAATCCCATTTGCTCTGATATTTTTGATAACTGAATATGTTGACAATATGTAGATTATAATTTCATGCCTTTTAAAATTAACCACCATTTATTATTTTCCTAAGTTACGATTTATTTCCGTATTAATAATCAGAAAATCATTCTTTTATTTGACATTTTTTATCTGATTATGTAAATAATGGCAATTAGAAATTACAAAATTCAGACTTTCTTTTCTTGAAACCATAAGGAAATATTCAAAACATTTCCATTTTTGTTTGTTACTTCTAAGTAGTTAACCACCAACTAAAAATCCTTGACTTTTAATAAATTTGATAATATTCTCTAATTAGTTATGATTTTTTAACAAAGATTCTGAGATTATCTGTCTATGAAACTATCATGTATTTTGCTAATTAATTATTCTTTTGGAAATACATTTTATTGGACAACTCTAATCTCTAATATTATAATACTAACTCATTTGAGCCCCACAAAATTTACAATCTACTATGTATCTAAAATGATGGCCTCTTTTTCTAGAAAAAGTTATTAAAAATATGAAAATTTCTTCAGAGTTTATAGTAATTTTAAAACCTATGCTGACTTTTAAATATTGTAGAATTTTAAATAATATTCTATCTTTCCAAGAAAAATCTTCTCTTTCCAAATATTACCTCCACAAATAAAACATCTTTTCAACTATATTTTTAAATTTTAAATATATATTCCTATATAAAAATAATAAATTTGCAAAGTCGAAACTCAGATTCCGCATGCATCGCACGTGCAAACTACCAGTACCCATTAACTTAAACACTTGATATATTAATATCATAGACCACATCCATACGGTTGTAATTTTGTTTATGTTCGTAATTTTTTTTAATATAATTATTTGAATTTAATAATTATAACGGCTAAATTCTCAAGATCCGAATACAAAAATTCAATTTCAACCTTACGGATATGTTTGAAAATACATAAATAGGTTAGTACAAAAAATTACCTGATTTGAAGACCATTTGTTTCTTGATCATAAAATCAAAAAATTAATGCACAAAGAAAAAATAATCTTAATAGCTTATAATCGAGATCCAGATGAACTCCAAAAAATTTAAATTTCTTTATTTTGACTATTTTATCACCATATATCAAATCGGTATGGTTCAAATTAAAAAGAATAATAAATATTTATGATTCACGATTCAACCTTTATTGGTTAGATAACATGTAAAACTATTAAGGACGTCATGCACCAATTAAAGTTGAACTGTAAGTCCTATATAAGTATTTTTTTAAAAAAAATTCAACCGTACCGATTTGATATATGATGATAAAATAGCTTAAATAAAAAAATGCAAATTTTTTTAAGTTTATCTAGCCCTCGATCATAAGCTTTTAAGATGATTTTTACTTTGTGCATTAATTTTGTGAGTTTATAATCAATGAACAAATGGTCTTCAAACTATTTGATTTTTTGTGTAATCTATGTTAACATCGTAGATCGTATACGTACGGTTGTAATTTTGTTTTTTATCGTAAATTTTTTATTATAATTATTTGAATTTAATAATTATAACGGCTAAATTCTCAAGGTTCGAGTAAAAAAATTCAATTTCATCCTTACGGATATGTTTTACAATACATAAATACCAAAAATTGCCTGATTTGAAGGCCATTTGTTTATTAATCATAAACTCACAAAATTAATGCATAAAGAAAAAATAATCTTAAAAGCTTAGATCGAGGCCCAGATGAAATTCAAAAAATTTGATTTTTTTATTTAGGTTTTTTATCACCATATATTCAATCAGTACAGTTCAAATTTTAAAAAAATACATATTTATGACTAACGGTTCAACCTTGATTGGTTAAATAACATGTAAAACTATTTATCTGCTATGCAGCAATTAAGGTTGAACTGTGAGTCCTATATAGGTATTTCTTTAAAAAATTCAACCGTACCGATTTGATATATGGTGATAAAATAGCCTGAATAAAAAAATTCAAAATTTTTGAAGTTTATTTGGGCCTCGATCATAAGCTTTTAAGTTGAATTTTTCTTTGTACATTAATTTTGTGATCAAGGAATAAATGGTCTTCAAATTATTTGATTTTTTTATGTAACCTATGTTAACATCATAGATCGCATCCGTACGATTGTAATTTTGTTTTTATTCGTAAATTTTTTAATATAATTATTTGAATTTAAAAATTATAACAGTTAAATTCTCAAGATCCGAGTACAAAAATTCAATTTCAACCTTACGGATATGTTTGAAAATAAATAAATAGGTTACACACCAAAAATTACCTGATTTGAAGGCCATTTGCTCGTTGATCATAAACTCACAAAATTAATGCACAAAGAAAAAATAATCTTAAAAGCTTATGATCGAGACCCCGATGAACTTTTAAATTTTGAATTTTTTATTTATGCTATTTTATCACCATATATTAAATCGGTATGGTTCAAATTAAAAAGAAAAATGCATATTTATGACTCACAGTTCAATCTTGATTGGTTAGATAACATGTAAAACTATTAAGACTGTTATGCACTAATTAAGGTTGATATGTGGGTCCTATATATGTATTTTTAAAATTAATTCAACCGTACCGATTTGAAATATAATGATAAAATTGCTTAAATAAAAAAATTCAAAATTTTTGAAGTTCATCTGGCTCTCGATCATAAGCTTTTAAGATGATTTTTACTTTGTGTATTAATTTTGTGAGTTTACGATCAAGAAACAAATGGTCTTCAAATTATTTGATTTTTTGTGTAAGCTATATTAATATCGTAGATCACATCCGTACGGTTGTAATTTTTTTTTGTTCGTAAATTTTTAATATAATTATTTGAATTTAATAATTAAAACGGCCAAGTTCTCAAGATCCGAGTACAAAAATTCAATTTCAACCTTACGGATATATTTGACAATACATAAGTAGGTTATATACCAAAAATTACCTGATTTGAAGGCCATTTGTTCCTTGATCATAAACTCACAAAATTAATGCACAAAGAAAAAATAATCTTAGAAGCTTATGATCAAGGCCCCGATGAACTTCAAAAAAATTGAATTTTTTTAGGCTATTTTATCACCTTATATCAAATCGGTATGGTTCAAATTAAAAAGAAAAATACATATTTATGACTCACAGTTCAACCTTGATTGGTTAGATAACATGTAAAACTATTAAGGCTGCTAGGCACTAGTTAAGGTTGAACTGTGAGTCCTATATAAGTATGTTTTAAATTAAAAAATCAACCGTACCGATTTGATATATGATGATAAAATGGTTTAAATAAAAAAAATCAAATTTTTTGAAGTTTATCTAGACCTCGATCAAAAGCTTTTAAGGTAAATTTTCTTTGTGCATTAATTTTGTGAGTTTATGATCAAGAAACAAATGGTCCTCAAATTATTTGATTTTTTTTGTGTATACGGTTGTAATTTTGTTTTTGTTCTTAAATTTTTTATTATAATTATTTGAATTTAATAACTATAACGGCTAAATTCTCAAGATCCGATTTCAAAAATTCAATTTCAACCTTACGAATATGTTTTACAATACATAAATAGGTTATATACTAAAAATTACATGATTTGAAGGTCATTTGCTTCTTGATCATAAACTCACAAAGTTAATGCACAAAGAAAAAATAATCTTAAAAGCTTATGATCGAGACCCAGATGAACTCGAAAAAATTTAATTTTTTTAGTTAAGTTATTTTATCATCATATATCAAATTGGTACGGTTGAATTTTTTTTGAAAAATACCTATATATGACTCACAGTTCAATCTTAACTAGTGCATAGCAGTCTTAATAGTTTTACATATTATCTAACCAATCAAGGTTGAACCGTGAGTCATAAATATTTTTTTAAATTTAAACCATACCGATTTGATATATGGTGATAAAATAGGCTAAATAAAAAAATTCAAATTTTTTGAAGTTCATCTGGATCTCGATCATAAGCTTTTAAGATTATTTTTTCTTTGTGCATTAATTTTGTGAGTTTATGATTAAGCAACAAATGACCTTCAAATCAGGTAATTTTTGGTACATAACTTATTTATGTATTGTTAAATATATCCGTAAAGTTGAAATTGAATTTTTGTACTCGAACCTTAAGAATTTAGCCGTTATAATTATTAATTTCAAATAATTATATTTAAAAAAATTACGAACAAAAACAAAATTACAACTATACGAATGCGATCTACGATATTAACATATCAAGTGTTTAAGTTAATGGATATTATAGTTCTCGGTTAAAAAAAATACCTAATTTCCTTCGGCAAAATCTCAGCAGTTTTAAATTTATGCAACCTAGCTTAATTGTTGTAACATTTTCGAGTGGGACTACAAAGTTCTTAGGTGGAACTATAAACTTTGCAAGTGGAACTATTAATCTATCAAGTGGAACTATTAATTTACCAATTTAGAATGAATTTTCATTGAAAATTTCTCAAGGTAGTACTATTTGTTTTTATAAGTGGGATTTTTTGTTTATTAAGTAGGACTTTTTGTTGACTTAACGAGAATATCTAAATGGGATCTTTTGTTGTGGACTGGATCCAAAATATGTCAAATTGGTTGTCATTTGAAAAGGAATTTCAATACAAATCTAATGAACCAAGTTTGAGTTAATTCTGACACTGTAAGTAAAAGTTATGAAAATTTTAAATTGGAGATTTGTTTTATCATGAATTGGACCAATTGGGACGCATGTCTCTTTCAATAAAGACAAATCCTTAAATAGGTTAAGGCAAGTGACAATCTTTTCTACAATTAAAAAAAACAAACATTTTTGTTCCACTGAATCATGATGCCGGGAATTCCATAGCCATATTTACAAATAGCTTCACAGTAGCTCAAGATAAGTGCACTCACGACCTTGTCAGAGGAAAATGCGTCAACATTTGTGAGTGCCTACGTAAGGGAAAATGATCTAGATACGGGTACGGGACAAGATACAAGCCGGATTTGGGATTCACGGTTTCCACAGGTTTAGGATATGATAAGTTGGGATGGGCTAAATTTTAAAAGTGTAGCATCTTGCGGAGGAAAATGAAGAAGGGCTTAAGTGAAATACATTGCATGAGTCTAATAAACATTTATAATAATAAAAAAAAATTAGCTCCTCTGCAGGATGCTGACTACGTGAACGGAATTTTTTTTAATTTTTCAGTGTTGATGCAAAGATGCCTGGTGTATGGCGATCGATACATGTTGCTATACATCTAGAATACAATCCTCAAAGAATCCAAATCCGATACAGATAGGTCTCCTCTACTCGCCGAAAACTTTTGGAAAAAAAATTCAAAATAGAAACCCTAATCGCATTGAAGATGAACAAAACAAAATTAAGAAGCAATGCGGTGAAATTGGAAGCTAGAGCATCACGAGACATGCCTGAAGCTGCGACGAGATGAGGAGACGACAGATCGAAGCGAGCAGGCGCTAACGTGCGCCCCCAAGACAGCGAGGAGAGGCGATGGCCGCTCAATTGAGGAGTGAGAGAGCTGAGACTCGTCGCCATTTTTTCTACTTCACTTTCGAGAGAGAAAAATAAAAGGATGGGATTTTTTTTTCTTCTTCTTGTTTATTTTTTTCTTCCTTTTTCTTCCCTCGCTCTCCATCGATTCTAATCCTGCCACGTCCGATCGGATTGGATTACGCATTTTGTCCACCGGCTCATTTTTTTTCCTTTATTTTTTTCGGTTTTTTTTAGACCTCCAAAATTTCATATTTTCAAAACATACGCCACAAATTTAGTATTTTCAAAAAGCACTCCCCTAACTCAAACGTTAACTAAAAAACATTTTCCGTTAAATTCAAAAGTTAAATCTTAAGTATAAAGACAAAACTACCCATTTTCTTTATCTCACCTTATTCGATTTGCACCATCCCTGCTTCTCCTCCTACTTTTCTTCCACGCAACCAAAGGTAATCCTCGCTTGATCCCAACCCTATCTCAATCAATATCCCCCATGCAACTCCCCATACAAACTCTCTTCGCCTCACATTCCTCTCCCTCTCCCTCTCCCTCTCATTCTCGTTTTCATCAACCTAGCCGGGATGGCAAAGAGAGAGAGAGAGAGATGAAACAATAAAAAATGAATGACAAGTGAAAATGTAATACCCATATCATTTTGTACTCTAATATCCGTATTTAAATAAAATGTTGTTTCCAAATAATTTACCCATTTATATTTTATTTATTGTATTTATTATTCCTAAAACCTAAACTATTTTTTAATACCCAAATTTTCCTATATATTTTCCTATTATTTTTCTTAACTCTTAAATTCTATTTTTTCCAAACCAAGTTAATACCCCAAAGCCAAATCCTACCCAAACACAATATCCTACTCTAAACCCACAACCTAACACTCTTTTTCCAAGCCCACACCAGACCGGCCCCACTCCCTCACACACTTCAAAGCCCGACCCTTCCCTTCCGTCTTTCTAGCTCAATGGTTCTTTTCCCCTTCATTTTCAAAACTCCTCAAATCCCAAACTGAAGGATTCCCCGTCAATTCCAATTAATTCTCTTAATCACCCATTAATTCTATTAACTCACTCAAATCTTACTTTCTCTTTTCAAATACACAGGACTCTCTTTCTCTCTATTCTCACTCTCTTCTTCTCTAACCTCTCTCTCTCTCTCCAACCACCAAGCCCTAAAAATCACGCCATCATCTCTCACCACCTTGCTGCCACCGTAGCCGTGCCAAGCTCATTGTCGCTGCCGTGTTGTGCTCGCCGTACTGTGCCCACCGTGCTGTGCCCATGTCATTGTCGCTGTCGTAATCATCGATTCGTCGCAGACAAGTGCACTCCACTTGTTTATATGCTATACGTATTAGATATATATGCTAGTTCGCTTGAATACGTTAAAACTACAAATTCACGTCTTGAATTAATCGTAAATTTTATCTATACCCCGTGATCTTTAATGGTTCAGTTTGAGCATAATCGATCTATCATAACATGTTAGTACCAAGAGGAATTTGCTAGAATTAATCATCTTTGGATCGATCGAGTGAAAATAACATTGTGATCGATACACGTATATGCTTAATCTAGATGTCCTATGCGGATCTTATGCGAAAACAAAGTCTAAAATGGAGGAACTTATGATATTTAGACTCTAATGCCGTTAACAAACACGCTGTAAAAATTTGGTGGCAAATCGATATCATCTTAACCACAAAATGACGCCCACTTATTGATACGAAATCTGAACTTTCCCATATAAGTTGTCCCGTAAAATCTATATTTAATTCCAAAAAATCGGATCGTGATATGCTTAGGCTCGTTACGAAGAGGACTGTTTGATATTTGAATCTGTGGAAATAGTTGCTGGTTATCATGACATTTATATAGTGACAACAGAGAAGTTTCTTGGCTCTGGACTGCAGTACGAAGCAGAATGCTCTACTTTTATCTATTTCAAAACACCTGTGTCATCTTGTTTAAATGCGCAAGTGCACAGAACCATACAAAGAAACGTAAAGAATTGAATTATCTTTCTAATGGTACTGGTCCTATTGCATTCCAGTATCGTTTGATATTTATAACATATTTCAAACTATTGGTGTGTACGGCAGATTTCTACAAATTCAGTTTTACATCCTTCATCAGTAAACTGATCATAACTCCTAAATTAAGATGACTATTATTGATCCGTCTTCTGAGATATAGAGCTGACTCATAAAACTACAAATAGTTGAACTGTAGCATCACCTAATTATGATCTCAACAGGAAGTAAAACGTGTTACGAAACGGACTTTCAGTTAAAAAACTGGACTTCCAGCAGTGAACACGTAAAATGGAATGACCATAACTCGCAAACCTGAAACCTGATTGACCTGAAACTAATTTTGTTGGATTGATATTTAAGTTTACTTTCTACCCCTTTGTATTATTTTTCCTAATTATGATCGTACAATTTAGTATGTTTTTCTGAATTCATAAGGTACGTAGAAATTCATTTTGTACATGACTAGATTCGCGGCATAATTCTCATATTTACCCGACCGTGATACCTTTAGTGATAGAGAACGCTCTTATTGATTCTTGGCGATTATTGCATTGTCGAACGTGAGTGATATTGGATTAGTTGTGTCAAGTACGCCAGTGAAAAGTGAATGATTCGAGAAAGTGAACAGTGCAGTGAAAAGTGAATAAAACCAAGTTATTGATGCGTACTTGTTCATACCTACCCCCATACATATAGTTACTGAAATCTGGGGGGAAAGGGAAAATCGAAGTGGAATGGAACTTTTATTTATCAAGATTTAGCAATTTAGAGGATAATCATTCGAACAACGACTCTTATATATTCTTTAGGTTATGGACTTAGCGGTCCGGCTGACAGGGTTATGCCCCGGGGAACAGCAGGCCGTAGTCTCGGGTACGTGCGAGACCCTCGGTAAACATGATCACTCTTTTTCACAGTTCAATTTCAAATTGACCTAGAGACCAATAGGAACATAGATCATATACTGCATTGATTATTGATATACTGATTATCTGCATTCACTGTCTCCACTGTATTATCTTTCATTTCATACTTTATTATATTGCTATTATATAGTTGCTATTGTGTCGTCCTGACGACCTGAGTATGCATGCTCAGAGTTTGGAAAGGACGCCACTCAAGAGTTAGATCTACCGTTTGAGCTTGCAGAGATCCAGACGGCTTTACTTTCAGCACTTTCACTGCTTTCCCTAAAGTTTCCTTGTATTCGCACTTGGTTAATAGTTTCCTTTCCAGTTCAACTATTGTAAATTGTAAATAATGAAAGTTGAGGTAATAAACTAGTGATGTGTTTCCTTTATTTCTGTGCTGTGTTTACTGATTACCATGTAATGCTAGAAACCAAAATGTGACTACGGCGGGATTATTCTGTGACCATAGAAGCATGACTGGCCTAGTCGCCTCCCGTATTCCGTATTTTGGGAAGCGGGGCGTGACATGATTTTGTTGGTATCAATGCTAGGTTTGGTATAAAGGAATAACGTGACTAACGCTTTATTATATTGTTTTCACTTCGCTATCCTTTGCTTTCATCTTTGTATCTAATCATATCCTTTGATCTATCTTTCAGCGACATGTCTTTCTCGAATGACCACTCTTCGGAATCTACTTCCCAGGATCGCACAGAGAGGATCCTAAACGTGTAATGACTCTGAAATCTCTGTACAGAAATTTTTCTGTTGATATACAAGAAAAGAGTATTACAGCCTGAGTTTGAGTTATAAGTCACTTTTGTTAAATAAAAGCAAAAAGCAACTTGTAGCTCACTGGTAAATCCTTTGCACTGCTATGACGTAGCCTGCGTGTTCAATTCCTATCAGATACAATTTTTTTCTGATTTTTCTTTTTAACTTTTTGGAAGCCTAAAAGGTTGCACGTGCAATACACGGGGGAATGAAAAGTTCAGAAAAAATCAAACATGTGGAAAATAGTGTAAATACAGAATTAATCAGGTGGCACGAATCTCGAGGCATTTGCCTCAAGATCGACCGACGAAAATAGTCCTAGGGTCGGCGGGGACGGATCAGATGGGTCCAAAATGCTCCATCCTTTGCACACTCGTCTCTTCAACTCCTCTCAACTCCTCTGCACTGTTTGATTTCCCTGTAATCAAATAGAGACCTTTCAATTCACCAATTAACATCATTTTAATACTTGTTAATCCACATTTTTAATTCCCAAACCCTAATTCTCCACCATAAATACCACCCCATGTCCCAGCTCTTCACCATTCTGAAAATTCTAGCAAAAACTCTCTCAAAAGTTCCCAAGTGCAAGTGGAGTAAAGTGGAGTTAGCGAGCAAGCTTCTTCCGTCAAAGATCAAAACCAATTCCGGAGCTCCCGCGACGCCACGAAGCCTCCCTCTTCTTCTTAACTCTTTCTTTGAGATATTCAAACTATAAGTCCTTCCCAAACTCTCTTTCTCTTCATTAAATTTCATCTTTAAATCCTATATCGGTAAAGTGGAGTTATTACCGATATTCTTTTTCTAAACCCTAGAAACTCCTTTTTCCTTTATATATTGATCAATCTAAATTTACCACAATACTTGTAATCTTAAATATCAATGCTTAGAACCATGTTTAACCAAGAATCTCATGTGAAACAACCATAATTGAACTTTTTCATTAAAATACCTTGAACTTTATTATCACCTATTTTCGTTTTCGTTAAAACTATACCTTTAGGAAAAACTTCACGAGGTAACGACCTACTCCACACGTACACTTTGGTTTCATAGCACGATGCCTATTTTGTATGTATATTTGTTTCGAAGAATGATCTTTACAATAAAATACCACATACTTTAAAACCGGATTTCTTTTAAAACGCTATTTCGTATTCCTTTACAATTATGCATCTACAACCTTTGTTAGGAGACCCGCTAATGGATGGTGCGGATTATCGCATATCTTGGGGATAGTAGAATAAGATGCAGCACTCCTCACGGAGTATTCGATCTCGAAAGAATATAAATACGGTTTTTAAGAAAAATGATTGTTCTAAATAAAAATAATTTTTCTAAAAATTAAAAATTATATAAAATTATAAATCCATATTTTCATTATATTATAAAACTATTGTTTTTCTAAAAATGAAAGATTTAAAAATGTCAATAAAATACCATCAAGTTATTAAAAAAGACTAGTTTTCACTAAAATACCATAAACTTTTAAAACCTAGGTATTTATCATTAAAATACCTCAATACTTAAAACACATGCTCATGAAAACCCCAAGTAATACAAATTACCCTCGAGGTTTTATTTTTAATCTATATTAAAATATTTTTCATAAAACCCCCTCGAGATATAGAAAACAATATTTTAAGAACTTTAGTAAATATAGGTTTAGGCGGAATCAATTCTCTTGAGCCCCAGGGAACTGGAGAAAGTGAGTGCTTGCCTATTCAGGTTGGAAAACTTAACAGGAGTTATAAATGGAAATTGGCTTGGAAAAATGCACAAATTCTGCTGTCCATGTGTAGCAGTTGCCGATAATTCCCGAACCTAAGAATTCAAGAGTTAAATCAGTTTACAAGTATCTGACTCAGTCTGAGTCCAACCGCAAACCTGAAACCAAAATCAAATACGAATACTTGATCATGAACATGAATACTCGAATTCAAACATCAATACCAAACATGTATACTTGACTTGACTTGACTGAACCATGGTCATAACTTGACATGACTACTTGAATACATGATTACATGCTGAACATGAATACTTGAACATTTTGTATCCATGGTTTCGGCAAGACTTGTAAACATAATCTATACAATACATTAAGCGGGGATAAAGGGGTAGATTGGTACGGAACGTATATCGTGGCACGAGAGGTCACTTAAAAGACACTTACGTGAATTCTCATGCCATTATCCCGTGGGTTATGACAGGGCCTTGTACTACATGTTACCATAGTCCACGAGGTAAGATGAACTCCTCTCGTATACGTGAATACCTTTCTTATCAAACTACAAACAACCATATTAGAATAACTATCATATACCAGTACTCGGTCATATACTTTATCTGTTCATTTCACTTTATATATTATATTCTCTTTCTTCTTTTAGAACTTACCGAGCGTTAGTTCGCTAACGATATTTCTTTCTGTTTCTTTCTTTGGAATGTTCGTTAGGAGGACCGGACTCTGAGGAGATAGATCCGAGTCAGGAGGACTTGGACCAGCTTACCGCTCAACCTGACTACTAGTTCCTCTGCACTTACTTTCAGTATGTCATTGTTTAGGCATTTGCTTTTGATTATTGTATCTTTTATTTCAAATAGTTGTATGTAAAGTTGAATGTAAATAAAGTTGCTGTTTCATTTTATTCTCTTGTCATTCTTGTTCAATTTTTGCTTAGCAACCATTTCCAGTTGTTGTTCCCCTCCCAAGGGCAGGTTCTTACGCGTTAATTACGCTTAACGTATTTATTTCATAGTAAATACATTGCGGCTTGCCACATCATCATTTCCGTCTACTGGGAAGCGGGGCGTAACAGAACGCATTGATGACTCTCGCGGAAGCTCAAGGAGAAAGGTTGACCTACTTACCGAGAGTCTTAGGGCAATTACCGCATTAGGAGGACCCACCACTTTCATTACCACCCATGAGGGCACCACTACACCAGCTACTCCTGCTAGAGCTGGCACCGTATCGGATTTTCGGAGGCTACACTCGAATGTGTTTACAGGGTTAGCCGAACCACTTGAGGCCAAGCAATGGCTAGTCAATGTGAAGAACCTACTGACGGCCGCACAGGTACCCGATGAAGAGAAAGTAAATATGATAAAGATTCGGTTGGAAGACAAATCCCGTACTTGGTGGTCCGTCGAAGGAAGAAGGCTCGATGAGCCGATTGAATGGAGCAAGTTTAAAGAATGCTTTTTGGACTACTACTTTCCCTCCATAGCCAAAGCAGAAATGGAGGAAAGATTTATTTTGCTGAAGCAGAACGGCCGTCCCGTTGATGTATATACGGCAGAATTCAACCGTCTAAGCCAATTCACTCCTTATATGGTCGCTTCAAAGGCCACCAGGGCCATACGTTTCTTACAGGGACTGGACTTTGAGTTGCAGCAGTTGATTGTGTCTTTCGAATTGCAGACTTTCGTGCAATTACTCAATGCTGCACGAATTCAGGAGAAGCTGATCAATAAATTCAAAGGCCCTAGCTCAACTGACAGGAGGCCTCCAGTAATCCCGGCACATACTGATACATCGTCCCGATAGGTCATACCAGTTCACAGGCCAAGAATGACGCGGATGAAGCGTCCCTTCGTGCACCGGCAACAACAACAGAGGAAGGATTTAGTCTGCGGTTACTGCCACAGGACCGGACATACTCAGAAGGACTGTCACCGTGCCAAGTGACAGTGTTTACTTTGCGGGTCCAGTCAGCACAGGGTTAGTGTTGCCCTCACCGGATAGAGTTACAGGGGGGATCTGGACCGCAGCAGCAGAGATCGTTGGAGTGGAGGCAAACCAACACAGGTCACGGTCAGGGACGGGCTTTCGCCCTGACTGCCGAGCAGGCAGAGGCATCGGGTGAAGTTGTTACAAGTACTCTACTCGTTCATTCCATGCCAGCTAGTATACTATTTGATTCAGGAGCATTACTTTATTTCATATCTGCGCATTTCGTCGACACTCACTCCATACCATATGAACCCTTAACCAAGGATTGGGAAATACACACGGGTAATGGTATTATAATGTCTAGTCGAGAATGTAGATATTGTCTAGTTGTAGTTTGTGGCAGGGAATTCTATGCGCATTTCCTTTTAATCGGGACAGGCAGTTATGATACGATTCTTAGGATAGATTGAATGAGTACATTCCATGCGATCATCGATTGCCGGGCTAGGAATGTGACTTTCCGCATCCCCAATCATCCTGAGTTTGTTTTCGAGGGTGGAAGCGAATGTCAGAGCCAGCCACGTATAGAGCTAAGCCAAAGGTATTGACGGCTATGGAGATTGACGAAAGCTCAACGCCGGATATCGTTCAGGATTTTCTTGATGTGTTTCCTAAAAATTTACCAGGTCTACCACCTCTTCACATCTTGGGATTCTCAATTAACCTGATTCCAGGTACATCATCAGTTTCTAGAGCACCGTATAATTGACAGAATTGAAGAAGCAAATTGGAGATTTTCTAGAGAAGGGATTTATTCGTCCAAGCGCTTCTCAGTGGGGTGCACCGGTCTTATTAGTGAAGAAGAAGGATGGCTTGCTACGAATGTGCATAGACAATCGTGATCTGAACAGAGTAACGATAAAGAACAAGTACCTCATTCCGCGTATCGACGACTTAAATTCCTATATGTTCTCATTCTTCTTCTCTCATTTTTTTATAATTTAATTCTTTTTCCCTAGGTTTTGAATCTGCAGGGCAAAATCTTCCCGATGAGAATTAAATTCTCAACTTGTGGGGAGATTTGCTTCTTCAAATCTCAACCGGGAAAAGAACCGAGTTCTTAAATGAAGGGTTAAACTCTTAGATAGGTAACAGAGAGATAATATGATTTGTTTTTTTTACCTCTGGATTCAATGAGGAAAGTCTTCTTTTTTAAGAATTAAATTCTCTTGTTCTCTCAAGATCTTGTTGTACTCTTTTTTTTTGCAGAAGCTTCTAAAAAAATTCTCTCCCTTTTTCTTGTTTTTCTCTTCAATTTATAGGATAAGAGAAAAGATCAATTTATTAGGAAAATCTCTGATTGAGAGATCATGATCAATTCAAAATGATCTCTCAGATCACTTGGTGAATTTTATTCACCATTGGATTTTTAATCCAAAGGCTCTCTGTTTAACAGAGAAGTTTTCTTGTTTATTTAACAAGATTAGAAAATATCTTTTCAAAATTAGAATTTTGTTCTATCAGATGATCGGTGGGTGATTTGATAATCACCGTTGGGTTTTTGATCCAAGGGTCCTCTGTTTAACAGAGAAGATTTTTCTAGTTTGAGAAAGATCAAGGAAATATTTCCCACATAGAATTTAATTCTATCTTGCTAAAGAGTGCAGCAGAAGAACTCACGTGTTTAACACGTGACCCCTAGCATGGGTTTCAGCATGCTTTATTTTCAGCGCATATAAACTCTCACATGTTTGACACGTGAGGTCTGATTGGTTTGCCAATTGTTTTCCCCAATCAGAGCAAAGCTCTGTTTAAAATTCAAATTTTTGAAATGAAGCAACGCTTCAGATGCAGCGCTAAGTGCGCTGCGCCTTAAGCAGCGCACCACGTGCAAACCACATGGGCGCTAGCGCTAGGTGCGCTGCGCTCTAAGCAGCACACCACGTGTGCGCTAGCGCTAGGTGCGATACGCTCCAAGCGGCGCACTACGTGTTAAACACAGGTGCGCTGCCCTTCAAGCAGCGCACCACGTACAGAGCACGGGTGCGCTAGCACTGGAACTAAGGCTCATTATTATTAGATCAAAGATCTAATAATAATGATAAATCATTAATTAATCAGAGTTAAATTCTGTTAAGGAAAGATTCCTCAAAATCTTTCCAAATAACAAGATTGTGCTCTGTAAATTAGAGCACCGTTGGATCAATGATCCAATGGTAAATAAAAATTACCAAAAGACAGAATAAATTCTGTATGGAAAGATTTTCCAATCTTGATAAAAACAAGAAGATTGACTTCTGTAAAACAGAAGCCCTAGGATCAAAGATCCAATAGTGGGGAAACATCCCCAAATCAATCAGAGAAAGATCTCTTTAACTGATTCAACAAATCAGCCTACCCTATAAAAAGGCCCCTAGACTTCAAGTCTGAGATATACAGAAAGAGAGAGGAACCCCCCTTAAACTTTGAGAAAATCTCAAGAAGAAGAAGAAGCTCTCGGCAAAAGAAGACAATTCTTTTTCAAGGTAAAAAAAATATACAGACGAAATCGTCTCAATATAAACAGAAGTACTTACTTCTTTCACAGATCATAGATCTATAAGACAAAGTTGTCTTTCACAAAAGAGATTATGAACATCTCATTATAAGGGGGGAGAATTATTTAATTCTCTTAGGATCACGGATCCACAAAGGCAAAGCCTTTCATCAAAAAAGAGATTGAACCAAGAATTTTGTTCTTAGAATTTTAAGACGAAGTCTCTTATCAAAAAACAGATAATCTGCAGAGCACAAAGTTAATCTAAGAAGAGCCTTAGCACTCCTAATCTAATAAGAGCCTTAGCACTCCTAATTCAAAAGTGCCTTAGTGCTCTTTACCTAGAGCAAAACGCTGCAGTGCCATAGCGCTTCAAACACAGCGCACTGCGCTCATTGGCTAGTGCTCAGCGGTAAGCGCGCCACGTGCTCCTCATGTGTGCGCTGCATTACTAAAAGCGCTTTGTGCTCGTTATATGGCACCAGCGCCAAACGCCTCAACGCTTCAACTAAAAGCACATCAGCGCTCTTCACCTGGCGCAAAGTGCTAAGCACATTAGTGCTTCATATCTGGCGCTAGTGCCAAGTGCACCACATACTTTTATGTGCGCTTGGACAGAACATAAAATGTTCTTTGAATAAGCCTAGGGCTATGATAAATGCACAGCATTCAATTAAAGACAAAACATTGCCAAAGTCCAAACCAATACTTAGCATTTTTAAAGGGATTGGGCTCAAACAAACATCTAACAACTCAAAAAAAAATGTTGAACATTGTAATTGAATGGACTTAGCCCAAATTGGCCATAAGTCCTCAATTCAGATTAATTGAGTTCATATGCTCATAAATCATAGATCTTAGTCCCAATTGGATTACAGGTCTCTCAACCCACATCGGTTTAAGGGTACATCTTTGAACTCCTCTGATATTTGTCGTTGTAATCCTTCAACGTCTTCAGAGAGGTGATGGGTCCCGACAACCATACATTTCATGAACTGTGGGGTCCTTAAAATCACGGACTATGATGTCCTTAACCTTGACTGTGAGGTCTTTAAACTCACGGACTATGATGTCCTTAACCTTGACTGTGGGGTCTTTAAACTCATGGACTATGATGTCCTTAACCTTGGACTGAGATGTCCTTAAACTAACACTGGACCTAATGTCCTTAAACTAATCGACCGTAATGTCCCGAAACTAACAATAGAGCCCAAATGCTCTTTTGTTGGATCTAAATGATCCCGTTAAGTTGATCTTAGTCTAAAATGAGACTAACGTATCCTTAACAAACTTTTAAGTTGATCTTAGTCTCAAATGAGGCTAACGTATCCTTAAACCTAACCCCAAACCCAAATCTAAGAAGATACGGATTTGGGCTAATCCACGCCCTACGGGCGACAACATAAATTAGTCTCTGTATACAATCCACGGGCAACCGAAAACAAAACAAAAACACACGACACGAAGTAACCATCTGGAGAAGGAGAAAGTGGTTACCGCGATGCAGTAGCGTAATTAACTGCAGGGGGTTGCGCCTGCAAGGAAGAGCGTCCCCACAATTAAAACCCTCTCATCAACGAGGGGGAATCTGAAGAAGTCTGCTACATCGGCCGTATCCGTTTAAACCTTCGATATATGGTGCCATAAATCAACTTGGCATCTTCGAAGAGGTGGACGGATAACACCAATTAGCATCTGCCCCGAAATTCAGGCAAGACGGACACGCGTGGTCGCGTCTCCGTGTTTCGGCGGGGAACGGATTCTGGCACGCCTGGTGGGAACTTTTCCTCTTTCCACTCCACACTTCATGTGTCG
Source organism: Agapanthus africanus (assembly GCA_030015575.1). Lineage (NCBI taxonomy): Eukaryota > Viridiplantae > Streptophyta > Magnoliopsida > Asparagales > Amaryllidaceae > Agapanthus > Agapanthus africanus. Next base: position 859,831,198 of record JASDDO010000022.1, on the reverse strand, counting down.
TGTTCGCGAACGAATCGCGGTTTGATATGGTTGCCCTTGGGTTCGAGGTACTAAGACTTGGTGTCTTGCTCCGTGCAGAAAATGAAAGATCAATGGCTTCTACCTGCACAAAATGCTCCAGCTGCAACTGCAACTCCCGTTCCGCCTCATCTGGAGGTGTAACTTACGGGCCCCAGGCGGCCTCCCTGTTCACGATGCCGGTGGACCAAGTAACTCAGGCCACCACTGGGCTGTTCTTTGGGACTATGATCCCACCCACGAGCTTCAATACCCTGATGCTACCGCAAGAAGCCCCAAAGAAGTCAGTCTTTGATCGACTCACCACTACCGCGGCCCCTCTCAACGGGTCGCCTAAGTCCAATGCCTCAGTTTTCAACAGACTGGGCCAGAACGCCAACAAGCCCGCAATACCTAAAGCAGCCATCCCAAAGCGGATAGTCATCTCGGCTCAAGCGGACGAAATTATTGGAAAGGATTCTCCTGACAAGAAGTCAGTTTTCACAAGGTTGGCCACTCCGGCTCCCGCTCCAGGCGAAGTCACCTCTACCCAGAGGTCTGTATTCGATAGGTTGGATATTACTTCTCGACGAACGTCAGTCTTCAAAAGGCTGACACTGGCGACAACCCTCCGTCAGCATAGGGGGCATGACGAAGCCATCTCCATAGCTGAACCAACTCCATCCGCACAACATGCTCGCCGTCGTCACTGGCGCCGAGTAAGGAAGGCTGAGGGCAACTCCCCTTCTGGATTGACTCCACCAGCCCCCGTGGTGGAAATCGATACTGCTGTTCCAATTGGGAACAGCTTTGAACCTCTTAGGAGGGTTCTCAAGAACTCTCCGACTGCCGTGCTGAAAAGATCTCCTCCGCCTATGGAGATTACTACAGAAAAGAAGCTAGAGCAGCCCCCTCAGCGGCTGTCCTCCAAAATTTATAAAGTCCGGCGACTGGTCCAGGAATCGGTGATTAACCAGGACTACTCTTGCCGGCCAAAGAAGCTCAAAGCGCAGCAAGAAAAGAGCCATCTCGTGGTACCACAGAAGACGTCATCCTTCTGGGTGCCCGCTGCAACGGCCCCCTCGACTTCAACCGTTCACAAGAGAAGGAGGCCGGAGAAAGCCCCTGTGGCCGCGGTGAACCGCAAGGAGGCTGAATCCAAATGCTCCAAGTCTAGGGGTATGGTGACACATACCGTTTATATGGCTTTCGGAAAAAAATAAAGCTATGCTTCTACGGGTCACCGACCGCTTACCCGATCGATATCGAAGGCTCAAGAACAACAGCAGCAAAAGCTCCAAGAAATGCTAACAGCTATGGCCGCACTTACGGGACCGAAAGCAAGCCCGGAGACATCCTCGGAGCAGCGCCGTGAGTAGGAAACTGATGCTGAATTCCTTCGAAGAGTGCTTGAGCAGAAGGACAAAGAGGCCGCGGAACAAGCGACCAATATAAAACAAATGGCCCTTCTGTTCCAAGATATGGTGGGCATGATGATCCAGCCGGACCCTCCAGCCGAAGATCCTCCAGTAATAATTGAAGATGATAGAGGAGAGACATTAAATCCTCTGCCGGCTCTGTCAACAGCCAAGGAAGAGACAATCTCCAAAGCTGTCCTGGATGATTGCATCGCTCAGCAGATACGAGCTCACCAGGCGAATGAAGCGGCTGGGCAAGTTGTTAAAACTGGACAACCATATCCGGGTTGGTATGATCAAATCAAGTACCCGCCAGGATACACGATTCCTAAATTCCATGTGTACAAGGGGACAGGCAATCCCCATCAACATGTCGCTCAGTTCAGGGCTCTCTGGAGGAGATGATAAGTTACTGCTTCGCCAATTCGTTGGCAGCTTGGCGGAAACGGCCTTTGAGTGGTATTCGGAGCTTCCCAACGACTCCGTCAAAACTTTTACGGAGATGGAATTGCTGTTCACCCAACATTTTGCAAGCGGTAGCGAGCGCACCCCGATCACCACGTTAATTAATGCCAGAGTGAAGCCAGGCGAAACATGGGTGCAATACGCGATACGATGGCGAAATTTATGGTCGAAGTGCGAGCAGCGCATCGAGGAAGCACCTGTGGTAGGCATGTTCGTGGGTACTCTTGATCCGCAGGCGACCATTTCGCAGTTCATGATGTTTTTTAAGACGACTACTTTCCAGGCCTTGATTGACAAACTTGCCCAAATGGATCAGATGATCCATAGACCGTCTTCCTCGAAGATGGAGCCTCGAAACGAGAAGGGCAAAGGGAAAGCAATCTTCGTCGCCAACGCTCAACAACAGCCGAGTAGCCCGAGACCGGTTGTTCGCCAAAGCAACAAGCGGCAATTCCTTGATGAGAAGTTGAGACGTCCTTACTCGTTTCCCCGAGATAAAACAAGGAGACTGTTCGAACTAGCAGTGCGCAACGGGCTCATCACTCTACCAGAGTCGAGACACCTACCGCAACCGAACGACATCAACGATCCCAATTACTGCCCCTACCATCGAGTATTGGACTATCCACTCGAAGATTGCTACGTCTTCAAAAATTGGGATGAAGACCAATACCAGCAAGGCAAATTCGCGTTGTCTGAAAATTGGAAGGTGAACCCGCCACAACCACATGCTCCGAAAAAGATGGACATGCCGGGGGCATCGTGCTCATTCATAAAGGAAGCTCCATGAGAAGTTGTTCTTTCGGCAAAAACTAAAAGAATGCTGAAAAATCTTCAAACATGTCCGGCGATCAGGTGGAAAAGCCCGCAAGAGCCGGAGATCATCGACGGGATGCTGAAACCATGCCCAACATCGGGAATTAATAGCAATGAGCAAAGCACCCAAGAACAGCCGTCAAAGTCTTCAAAGAAGAAGAAGAAGACCAAAAAGCCCGTGCAGTCTAATGACAAGCGCACGGATCTGCAAAAGTATATTGACGCGCCGAAAGAATACAACCAGAAGGCACGAACCCCAGTCACGCTTCAAGAGTTCCTCAATCACATCCTTGAGAATGAAGATAACGATAATGGTGAGGGAGATGACTTGTCAGAAGAATCCGAAGATTATGTGGCAAGTTGCCACATGATCGCTCATTTGTCGTTAAGTAACAAAGCAGCTCACTCGGCGTTAGGAGATAACGTAGAGAAGCTGGGGGTGGGAGCAGTGCCAAAACCCTTGGATTATATGACAAGGTCTATCAAGGAGAAACCTACTTGTTCATAAAGCATCCGGCGAAACTTCGCCTTAAAGCTACAGAGGACCGAAATGTCCCTAAACTAACAATGGACCGCAATGTCCTAAAACTTGCAACTGACCGGGACGTCTATAAACTACTACGGACCACGGCATCCCCAGGCTGACGTGGTAAAAAAAACGGTATGTCCACAAGAAAAATGAGCACGGATGAAAACCCGAAAGGGCGCTGTGAGTAAAAACAGCAGGACTACCGGCGATATTTGTGAAAATCCAAAAGGGCGCAGACTCGTAAAAAAAAAAAGAACGGTACGTCCGTAAGCAAAATGGGCACGGATGAAAACCCGAAAAGGCTCTGTGAGTAAAAACAGTAGGACTACCGGCGAGTTTTGTGAAAATCCAAAAGGGCACGATCTCGTTAAAAAACACTTATAGATCCTCTCAACTTGTAAGGAGAAAACACTCTTGTAAGATCCTTACAACTTATAAGAGAATACACACTTAGGAATCCCCACGATTCCTAAGGAAAAAACGCACCTACGAGATCCTCACGACTCATAGGGAGAAACACCTTTATGAGACCCTCACGGCTCATAAGATTCAAAAGCCTTAAGCTAAAGGGATCTGAACCTGTTCTTAAGCAGGCATACCCCCCCAATTTTGCCCTACAAGCGGTTCAATATTGACCCTTGTATACAATCCATGGGCATGAATGAACATTTCCCTAACAGAGTCCCACCAACGATTAGGGATATGCTCACACGGTGAACAAACACTTGTAGGTCCTCTCGACTTATAAGAAGAAAACACTCTTGTAAGATCCTTACGAGTTATAAGAGAACACACACTTAGGAATCCTCACGATTCCTAAGGAGAAATCCTCATGACTCGTAGGGAAAAATACCTTTATGAGACCCTTATGGCTCGTAAAGTTAAAAAGTCTTAGTAAACAGGATCCTAACTGTAACAACCGAGTTCATTTATACCTAGTCCAGTTTCCGTATGTATTTATCTGTGGTATTTTATTTAGTTATCGTGGTTGGGTACGAATGGTATTTTACATTTTACATTGCATTCGACCCGACCCGCTTGCTTGAAACTTGTTTGATTCATATTTATGAATCACCCTGACTTGTTATGTAGACTTGTGCATTTTCAAGTTTATCGCATACTGGCATTTTATCTGGCATGGCATCTTTTACCATATAACATTTTAAGTCACGTAAAATATTTTTAAAATACATTTCATAGCCTGCATGATACCCCAAATCTTTTGGTAGCATCCGCGCATCTTGTTCTCGTCCCGTTCAGTGAAACGGACGTGTTTGGATGGCTACGCGCACGTACGTGCATCCGTTCTTGGGGGTATGCTTTTTCGTTACCTGAGACTTCGTTTTGAATTTTGAAAGTCGCATATATTTTTCATATTTTAAAACCGGATTTTTAGACCCGACCCGGGCATATTTTGGAATAAGTTCATATTTTGCCAAATCTCAAAACGGACTAATATTATAATATTATATTCTAATATTTCAAACTGTTAAACAAACTTTAAACTAACAAAATATATTTTATATTTTTATTAAAATCCTAATATAGTTAGCAGATCTCTCTCTCCATTATCTCTATCTCTCTCTCGCTTTCTACTGACCTTCTCTCTCTTCCCCTACATAAATATATATTCTTTATTTTTTTTTAAAAAAAAAACTAAAACCCCACGTTCATCTCTCTCATCATCTTCTTCTTTTATTTTTTCTTTGGCCGTTTTCCCGCCTCCTCGCCTTCACCCACGCCCGACGCTCGCGGTCGCTGCCGGAGCTCGCTACTACCCTCGCCATCATCCCAACCTTACCCTCGACCATCTCCTCACCTCTCCTCATCGCCTTCATCCCCAACGACCTAACTCCGGCCAAACCCACAAACCTGCGACCCATACCCGTCGCCTACACCCATGTCGACGAACTTTCCTCGCCGTCGTCGACCACCCCTCGTCTCCACCTTCTTCCCTCTCCTCTCCTCCTCTCGCCATCCCCGACGTGAAACCCCCACTGCACACCCACGAACACTAAGAACCCATAACCGCAACCCATACCTATAACCCTGCGACTGCAACGCCTCGCCGCCGGAGACCTCGTCGTTGTCACCTCTTCATCTTCATCTCCCTCTCTCGATCCTCCAAACAACCAAGCCTGCAACCTCACACCAACCCTCTGCAACCCATAAATCCACTGTCACCTGCACCTCGCCGGAGTTCTGACCACCTCGCCGTCGGCCTCACCTCATCATCGCCACCTTCTCTCCTCTTCCTCCACTCCCTTCTCCTCAACACCAGAGATTTCCCTTCACCTGAAACCCTAGCACCTTGCTGTCCTTTGCCGAGAACCCTCGCAACGCTTTGCCGGAGCTCCGACCTATCGCCGTCGTCGCTCCCTTGCCACCTCCTTTGACCTGAGACAACCCCAGTGAACAGCCACAACCTTTATCTTCTTCTTCTTCTTTCTTCTTCTTTTTCTTTCTCTCTCTCTTTCTTGATTCCGTTTTACGGTCACCCGCCGAAGCCGTGACCGTTGCTGCCTTTCCAGACGATTCAGTGGACGTCCCCTGCCTGCGTGGTCACATTCGTGCATTACCTGGTCCTGTTCCGTATGCGTGAGCGTGCATCGAGACTTTTACCGACTTTAGACATTGCCGTGCGTATCCGTATCGCGATCCGTAGAGGCAAGTGAAACTTGCTACATGCTATCTATATTATTTTATACCTATTAAATTGCATAGTAAAACTGTAGATTATATATAGCGCCACATGTTCCATTTTCCTTTTCGATGTTCCATATATCATTTTAGATTTGGATCTTGAATACCTTGTTTCATGTTAGATTACAATATCGTGTACCCACGTCCCTGTTTAAATCGCATAATAATTATTTACATAGCCCATAGTACCTTTAAAATAGTTTTTCACTGTTCAAACACCCGTGTGCATCCATCTCGTCTAGTATACATATTATTGCATTCATAGATCACTTGCATATATTATATTATAAAATTGACATTCCACATTTGATAAATTGTAGTTTAATTAGTATTGGAACTTTAATCCTAACCCTAATCATAACTGTGCATCGATATTCCTTAATCTGTACCTGATTGCATTTCACATTACAATGTTCCATTTTATCGTTCCATTAGTACCCCATGCTTGTTTTGTATACCTATGCTTATGTTAGTTGATTATGAGCACCCACATGACATCTTGTGCACCCTGACAACGACTTGTTACACCTACTACTTGACACGACATGGTACCGTGCACCTCTCGACATGACATGATACCTATATACTATCTGGCTTGACCTGATGTACCATGGCTTTATCTGCTACTTGATCTTGTGTCTAATGCCAACAAACCTGACCTGTTGTCCTTACGGACAGTTCCTGTTGTCTATCCAGACAAACCTGTACCTGCCTGATCCTGAGTTGGCATTAGCTCTAGATTACTTAATACCTGACTTGAACACATATAACTTGGGGGTATGGGGAAATCAATGATGAGACTTGACATGTAACTCGACAGTTCTCTACCTTTTCTGATCAGTCTTACGGGCTAGGCCAGCCCCGGGGTGATGCTGCTGACATCACTCGTCATTACCTACTACCCTTTTACTGCCTTGCAGCACGTCTCAGATTCAGCCCGAAAGTCATGGATCGTGATCCCGGGCACGCACGGGATACTATTGAGTTATATCAATGATTCATCAAATTGATTTCAAAGACTTGAGAGTAGATAACCCAGTAGACCCGTTTAGAATACTCACTGCACATCACCTGTGCCTTACCCTTCACTGTCACTTTTATATTACTGTTATACCTGTTTTACTGTTCATACACATACCTGTATGTCTTGCTACCCCTGTTTATATTATTACTTCATGTTATAACGCGCTGACGTCTGGGTTTTGCATGGCCCAGATGCTCTACCTTTGTTGCAGACTGATCTGGAGCATTGCCGCTGTTAGACCGAGCGGTGAGGATCCTGTTGGTACCCAGTTTTACTTTCCAGGTGTTTTATTTATTAGACCTTTTGCTTCCGCATATTATATAATTTCTTGATTCATTTACTCTATTTCATGGACATGTACTAGATAGTTTAGATTACTTTCCTGTTCTTGATATCTCTACAGCTGTAATGTGACTGTGAAAGGATTTTTCCTATCTACAGGTAGCATGGTTGGCTATGTCACGTGCCTATCTTAGCGTACTCTGGGAAGCGGGGCGTGACATGGTTTGTTTGGTATCAGAGCCATAGGATATAGGTTAATCGAGTTTGATTCTTTTTGTAGTTGGGTATTGGACCCAATACATAAATCAGAATACTCGTGATTAGGAACATGCCCTGCCACCTTGTTATCGTGATTCTTGAATCATATCTTTCTTATATCCGTTGTCTTGACGATATGCAAACAACTTTGCATCTCGGCTTGAAAACTTTTTGGTTCACTATTGTTTCTCCCTGTTTCTTGATTCTGATACTAGGATTTGGACGACTTGAGTGGAGTTATATAATTGTACCCATGAACTGCAGCATGGTTATAATACGGTACTCTATTTAAGTAACTTGGAGTCCTGGTCTTGATTCACTTTCTTGTTCCATGGTCGTTATAATTGTCTTGTTTCTCTTGCTTTCCAGTTCATGTTTTATCACAAGCTTGAATCCTGTTTACCGTGCTTATCTTCTTCAGTGTTTGGCTTCAGGTGAAATCGTTTCAAGCATCCTACTTGTTCATGTCTTTCCCGCATTAGAATTATTCAATTCTGGTGCATCCCTTTGTTTGTTGTTGTCTTGGGAATGGATTTTCTCGGCACTGTCCACGCTCACATTGATTGTAGGATAAAGGAAGTGATTTACCAGATTCCCAGACATCCAGAGTTTGTTTTGCTGGAGGAAGCGGTTCTGTCGGGCCAGTCGAGTTTAGGGCTAGGCCGACAAATAATGTTCTTTCGTCGATGGAAGTGGATAAGGAAGAAGCGCCGGCTATATTTCGAGAGTTTATGGACGTGTTCGAGGACATCTCGGGTTTACCATAAAACGAGATATGGAGGTCGTGATTGATCTTGTTCCTGGTGCAGCGCCAATCTCAAAGGCGTATTATCCAATGGCACCAGTGGAGTTGGAAGAAGTCAAGAAGCAGGTTGCTGAATTACTTGAGAAGGATTGGATTCGCAGCAGTAGCTCACCTTGGGGAGCTCCAGTTCTTCTAGTCAAGAAGAAAGATAGCACAAGGAGGATGTGCATCGATTATCGAGAATTAAACTGGGTAACTATTAAGAACAAGTACCCGATCCCTCGCATTGGCGAATTGTTCGAGCAGCTCAGTGGCGCGAGAGTATTCTCGAAGCTGGATTTGCGATCCGGATATCATCAGGTCCGAGTTAAGTCAGAGGATATTTGCAAGACTGCATTCCGAACTCGATATGGACATTACGAGTATTTAGTGATGCCTTTCGGAGTAATGAATGCACCGGCAATATTTATAGACTGGATGAACCAAATCTTTTCACTGTTCTTGGACCAGTTTATAGTGGTGTTCATCGATGATATTCTGGTCTACTCAAGGAGCAAGGAAGAGCATGTAGAACACTTGAAAATTGCACTGCAGACATTGAGGCAAGAAAGAATGTATGCAAAGATGAGCAAGTGCGAGTTTTGGCTTGAAGAAGTGATGTTTTTAGGGCATGCTGTATCCGGAGATGGAATCGCCATTGATCCTTAGAGAATTGCAGCAGTTCAAGATTGGCCGATTCCGAAGAACATAGCAGAGATCAAAAACTTTCTTGGACTTGCCGGGTATTACAGAAGGTTCGTGGAGAATTTTGCTCGTTTGGCTGAGCCTTTAACCAAGCTCACGCGTAAGGAAGTACCGTTCGTATGGACGGATAGGTGTGCGTCAGCTTTTGAGGCGTTGAAGCAGAGGTTGATAACTGCTCCTATTCTGACCGTGCCAAACAATTCCGGAGGATTAGTGATTCACAGCGACGCATCTGGGAAAGGATTGGGATATGTTTTGATGCAGCATGGGAAGGTTATAGCTTACGCATCGAGACAGTTGAAGAGCCATGAGAAGAATTACCCAACTCCTGACTTGGAGCTAGCAGCTGTGATGTTAGTTTTGAAGATTTGGAGACACTACTTATTGAGCGAAAGGGTCGAAGTATTCACTGATCACAAAAGCCGGGAGTATGTGTTCACACAGAAGGAGTTAATAAGAGGCAGCATAGATGGTTGGAGCTGATGGCTGACTACGATCTTGATCTTGAATACCATCCGGTGAAAGTTAATGTTGTGCCGGATGCGCTTAGTCGGTTGCCAACAATTCAGGTGTTGACTGCACAGAAGGAACTTATTGAAGACTTCAGAGATCCGATTGGAAGTTGTGTTGCCGCATTCTTCGGGACAGTTGATGTAGCTGCAAGTACAGTCATAGTTGATCGAGAATATTTAAGCAGCGCAGTTACAGGACCCTAGATTGCAGAAGTTTCGAGAACGGGTTGAAGCTGGACTTCGAACGGACTTGTTGATTTATGAAAATGGTTCGTTGCGTTATGGTAGCCGTTTACGTGTGCCAAAAGGAGATATTCGCGAAGAAGTTATGAAGGAGGCACACAGTTCCGTGTATTCCGTACATCTAGGAGGCACGAAGATGTACCGTGATCTACGACAGCATTTCTGGTGGGGAGGCATGAAAATGGGAGGTTGCTCGCTTTGTAGCAAAGTGCTTGGTGTTTCAGCAAGTTAAGGATGAACATCAAAGGGTTGCTGGTTTATTGCAACCACTTCCGATTCCTCAGTGGAAGTGGGAACATATAACCATGGACTTCGTGACAGCTTTACCGCGGAGTCTAAAGGGCAACAATGCAGTTTGGATGATTGTTGATCGATTGACCAAGGCGGCTCATTTCATACCATTTCGAGTTGGTCAGTCAACGGAAGCGTTAGCGGAACGGTACATGCAGGAGATTGTAAGATTGCATGGAGTACCTGTGAGCATCGTGTCCGACCGTGACACCCGATTCTTATCGCACTTCTGGAGGAGCTTACAGGAAAGTTTGGGGACTCGATTGAAATTTAGCACAGCTTATCATCCTCAAACAGATGGCCAGTCGGAGAGAACGGTCCAAACTCTTGAAGGCATGTTGAAAGCTTGCATGTTAGACTTCAAGGGTTGATGGGAGGATCATCTACACTTAGTAGAGTTTTCTTACAATGACAGTTTTCAGGCGACTATTCAGATGGCTCCATTCGAGGCTTTATATGGTCGCAAGTGTCGTTCACATGTTTGTTGGGACGATATCGATGAACGAAGATTGTTGGGACCAGATTTGGTTGTGCAGACAGTTGAGAAGGTTAATACTATCCAGAATCTTATGTAAGCAGCACAAGACTGACAGAAGAGTTGGGCAGATATATCGAGAAGACCTCTAGAGTTCGCTGTTGGTAATCCGGTATTCTTGAAGATATCGCCGATTAGAGGAGTGATTCGCTTTGGGAGTCGAGAAAAGCTTAGTTCTCGATTCGTTGGGCCTTTCGAGATTTTGGAGCGTGTTGGAGAAGTGGCGTATCGTTTGGCGTTACCGCAATCTTTGGTGAATGTTCATGACTTGTTTCATGTATCTCAACTCCGAAAGTATGTTCGAGATGAAACACACGTGCTGGATCATTCGGAGCTGACTGTACATGAAGATTTGACTTTTGAGGAGCGACCGATGTCGATTGTGGATCGAAAGGAAAATGTTCTTAAGAACAAAATTATCTCTCTTGTATTTGTTTCTTGGGGTAATCGCTCACATGGAGAATCAACTTGGAGAACGAGAAGATGAAATCCGACAGAAGTTTCCACATCTATTCTTATAGTTGTTGATTGTTTATCCTTTCTTGTTCTTGGAATTTCAAGAACGAAATTCTTTTTGTAGTTGGGTATAATGTAACAACCGAGTTCATTTATACCTAGTCCAGTTTCCGTATGTATTTATCTGTGGTATTTTATTTAGTTATCGTGATTGGGTGCGAATGGTATTTTACATTTTACATTGCATTCGACCCGACCCGCTTGCTTGAAACTTGTTTGATTCATATTTATGAATCACCCTGACTTGTTATGTAGACTTGTGCATTTTCAACTTTATCGCATACTGGCATTTTATCTGGCATGGCATCTTTTACCATATAACATTTTAAGTCACGTAAAATATTTTTAAAATACATTTCATAGCCTGCATGATATCCCAAACCCTGTGGTAGCATCCTCGCATCTTGTTCTCGTCCCGTTCAGTGAAACGGACGTGTTTGGATGGCTACGCGCACGTACGTGCATCCATTCTTGGGGGTATGCTTTTTCGTTACCTGAGGCTTCGTTTTAAATTTTGAAAGTAGCATATATTTTTCATATTTTAAAACCGGATTTTTAGACCCGACCCGGGCATGTTTTGGAGTAAGTTCATATTTTACCAAATCTCAAAACGGACTAATATTATAATATTATATTCTAATATTTCAAACTGTTAAACAAACATTAAACTAACAAAATATATTTTATATTTTTATTAAAATCCTAATATAGTTAGCAGATCTCTCTCCCTCCACTATCTCTATCTCTCTCTCGCTTTCTACTGACCTCTCTCTCCCCTACATAAATATATATTCTTTATTTTTTTTAAAAAAACCTAAAACTCACGTTCATCTCTCTCATCATCTTCTTCTATTATTTTTTCTTTTGCCATTTTCCCGCCTCCCCGCCTTCACCCACGCCCGACGCTCGAGGTCGCCGCCGGAGCTCGCTACCACCCTCGCCTACATCCTAACCTCACCCTCGACCATCTCCTCACCTCTCCTCATCGCCCTCGTCCCCAACGACCCAACTCCGGCCAAACCCACAAACCTGCGACCCATACCGGTCGCCTGTACCCACGTCGACGAACTTTCCTCGTCGTCGTCGACCACCCCTCGTCTCCACCTTCTTCCCTCTCCTCTCCTCCTCTCGCCATCCCCGACGTGAAACCCCCACTGCACACCCACGAACACCAAGAACCCATAACCGCAACCCATACCTATAACCCTGCGACTGCAACGCCTCGTCGCCGGAGACCTCATCGTCGTCACCTCTTCATCTTCATCTCCCTCTCCCAATCCTCCAAACAACCAAGCCTGCAACCTCACGCTAACCCCCTGCAACCCATAAATCCACTGTCACCTGCACCTCGCCGGAGTTCCGACCACCTCGCCGTCGGCCTCACCTCATCATCGCCACTTTCTCTCCTCTTCCTCCACTCCCTTCTCTTCAACACCAGAGTTTTCCCTTCACCTGAAACCCTAGCACCTTGCTGCCCTTTGCCGAGAACCCTCACAACGCCTTGCCGGAGCTCCGACCTATCGCCGTCGTCGCTCCCTTGCCACCTCCTCTGACCCGAGACAACCCTAATGAACAGCCACAACCTTTATCTTCTTCTTCTTCTTCTTCTTCTTCTTCTTCTTCTTTCTTCTTCTTTTTCTTTCTCTCTCTCTTTCTTGATTCTGTTTTCCGGTCACCCGCCGGAGCCGTGACCGTCGCTGCCTTTCCAGACGATTCAGTGGACGTCTCCTACCTGTGTGGTCAAATTCGTGCATTGCCTGGTCCTGTTCCGTACGCGCGGGCATGCATCGAGACTTTTACCGACTTTGGACATTGCCGTGCGTATCCGTATCGCGATCCGTCGAGGCAAGTGAAACTTGCTACATGCTATCTATATTATTTTATACCTATTAAATTGCATAGTAAAACTGTAGATTACATATAGCGCCACATGTTCCATTTTCCTTTTCGATGTTCCATATATCATTTTAGATTTGGATCTTGAATTATACCTTGTTTCATGTTAGATTACAATATCGTGTACCCACGTCCCTGTTTAAATCGCATAATAATTATTTACATAGCCCATAGTACCTTTAAAATAGTTTTTCACTGTTCAAACACCCGTGTGCATCCATCTCGTCTAGTATACATATTATTGCATCCATAGATCACTTGAATATATTATATTATAAAATTGACATTCCACATTTGATAAATTGTAGTTTAATTTGTATTGGAACTTTAATCCTAACCCTAATCATAACTGTGCATCGATATACCTTAATCTGTACTTGATTGCATTTCACATTACAATGTTCCATTTTATTGTTCCATTAGTACCCCATGCTTGTTTTGTATACCTATGCTTATGTTAGTTGATTATGAGCACCCACATGACATCTTGTGCATCCTGACACGACTTGTTACACCTACTACTTGACACGATATGGTACCGTGCACCTCTCGACATGACATGATACCTATATACTACCTGGCTTGACCTTATTTACCATGGCTTTACATGTTACTTGATCTTATGTCTAATGCCAACAAACCTGACATGTTGTCCTTACGGACAGTTCCTGTTGTCTATCCAGACAAACCTGTACCTGCCTGATCCTGAGTTGGCATTAGCTCTAGATTACTTAATACCTGACTTGAACACATATAACTTGGGGGTATGGGGAAATCAATGATGAAACCTGACTTGTAACTCGACAGTTCTCTACCTTTTCTGATCAGTCTTACGGGCTAGGCCAGCCCTGGGGTGATGCTGCTGACATCACTCGTCATTATCTACTACCCTTTTACTGCCTTGCGGCACGTCTCGGATTCAGCCCGAGAGTCATAGACCGTGATCCCGGGCACGCACGGGATACTATTGAGTTACATCGATGATTCATCAAATTGATTTCAATGACTTGAGAGTAGATAACCTAGTAGACCAGTTTAGAATACTCACTGCACATCACCTGTGCCTTACCCTTCACTGTCACTTTTATATTACTGTTATACCTGTTTTTACTGTTCATACACATACCTGTATGTCTTGCTACCCCTGTTTATATTATTGCTTGATGTTATGACGCGCTAACGTCTGGGTTTTGCATGACCCAGATCCTCTACCTTTGTTACAGACTGATCAGGAGCATTGCCGCTATTAGACCGAGCGGTGAGGATCCTGTTGGTACCCAGTTTTACTTTCCAGGTGTTTTATTTATTGGACCTTTTGCTTCCGCATATTATATCATTTCTTGATTCATTTACTCTGGCTCATGGACATGTACTAGATAGTTTAGTTTACTTTCCTGTTCTTGATATCTCTACAGCCGTAATGTGACTGTGAAAGGATTTTTCCTATTCACAGATAGCATGGTTGGCTATGTCACGTGCCTATCTTAGCATACTCTGGGAAGCGGGGCATGGCACTAACCCTGTTTGCTAAGCCACCTTTGTTCGAACCGACAAAGGCAAATGATGATTTGCTCCTGGCAATATCCCAGTTGTAACGATGCTGATGCCTAAATCGGTATCAAATTCCAAGTCCTTTCATGGCAAATGATGATTCGCTCCTGGCAATATTCCAGTCGCAGCGATGCTGATGCTGAGATTGGTACCGGATTCCAAGTTCCACACTCGCGATAAAAAATCAGCAAGCAAAAATATATGCATACAAAAACAGCCGAAATGATTGGGCAACTCGCAATAAAAAGCAGCGAGTAAAAAAAAATACATGAAATGATTGGGCACCGTGAAAAATAGCCGAAATGATTGGGCAATCGCGACTTTCGCGATATAAAAAAGCTAAAATGATAGAGCATCGCGAAAAGAATTAAAAAAATGAAAGAATGAAACTTTTTGCCCTACAGATGAGATCACATCGATCCCTGTATACAATCCAGGGGGCACAAACAAAAAAAACCCATATTTTCCCACCAGGCTCTGTCAAAAGGAGAGCCAAGTCTCGACGGTTCATAGACAGCCTAGATACTACCCCGGAACCATGGCAAAGTCCCCTAATTCCAAATCTCGACGGTTCACAGACAGCCCAGAGATCACCAACGGCGTTTCTCCTCACCCCAACCAGATGCAGACGTGATGTCAATAACCGACCTTAGAGTCGCAATGAAGCAGAGCCATGGCAAAGTTCCTAGTTCCAAATCTCAATAGCCACATCTACGGCCCGAAGACCAACAATGGTGTGCCTCCTCATTCCAGCAGGACACAGATCTTACACCATTAATCGGAGCCACGACAAAGACCCTAGTTCCAAGACTCTACGGTCCACAGACAACCTAGAGTCAACCAATGACCTCCCTGCCGGATCAACGCTCCGTTTCGGAAACAAGTTAACCAATCCCCAGGGAAATCAGTGTCCTTGGCAATACCTCGATTTAGGGAAATCAGCGTCCTTGACGAGAGCACCTCGATTCGCATCGACCCGCAAAGAAATCAGTGTCTTTGCAGGAATACCTCGATTCGTTTCGACTCCGAGGAAATCAGTGTCCTTGGCAACCTCCTCGATTCAGGGAAATCAGCATCTTTGATGAGAGCACCTCGATTCGCATCGACCCGTAAAGGAATCAGTGTCTTTGTAGGAATACCTCGATTCGTCTCAACTCCGAGGAAATCAGTGTCCTTGGCAACCTCCTCGATTTAGGGAAATCAGCGTCCTTGACGAGAGCATCTCGATTCGCGTCGACCCGCAGAGAAATCAGCGTCTTTGCAAGAATACCTCGATTCATCTCAACCCTAGGGAAATCAGTGTCCTTGGCAACCTCTTCGAATCAGGGAAATCAGCGTCCTTAACGAGAGCATCTCGATTCGCGTCGACCCGCAGAGAAATCAGCGTCTTTGCAGGAATACCTCGATTCATCTCAACCCCAGGGAAATCAGTGTCCTTGGCAAAACCTCGATTCGCGTCGACCCACAGAGAAATTAGTGTCTTTACAGAAATAGCTTGATTCGTCTCAACCCCAAGGAAATCAATGTCCTTGGAAAAACCTCGATTCGCGTCGACCCACAGAGAAATCAGCATCTTTACAGGAAATCTCGATTCGTCTCAACCCCAGGGAAATCGGTGTCCTTGGCAAAACCTCGATTCGCGTCGACCCGCAGAGAAATCAGTGTCTTTGCAGGAATACCTCGATTTGTCTCAACCCTAGGGAAATCAGTGTCCTTGGCAAAACCTCGATTCAGGGAAATCAACGTCCTTGACGAGAGCACCTCGATTCGTGTCGACCCGCAGAGAAATCAGTGTCTTTGCGGGAATACCTCGATTCGTCTCAACTCCGAGGAAATCAGCATCCTTGGCAAATACCTCGATTCGGGGAAATCAGCGTCCTTGACGAGAGCACCTCGATTCGCGTCGACCCGCAGAGAAATCAGTGTCTTTGCAGGAATACCTCGATTCGTCTCAACTCCGAGGAAATCAGTGTCCTTGGCAAATACCTTGATTCAGGGAAATCAGCATCCTTAACGAGAGCACCTCGATTCGCATCGACCCGCAGAGAAATCAGCGTCTTTGTAGGAATACCTCGATTCGTTTCAACTCCGAGGAAATCAGTGTCCTTGGCAAAAACCTCGATTCAGGGAAATCAACGTCCTTGATGAGAGCATCTCGATTCGTATCGACCCGCGGAGAAATCAACGTCTTTGCAGGAATACCTCGATTCGTTTCAACTCCAAGGAAATCAGTGTCCTTGGCAAAACCTCGATTCAGGGAAATCAGCATCCTTGGCAAGAGCATCTCGATTTGCGTCGACCCGCAGAGAAATCAGCGTCTCTGCAGGACTATACGACGTCAGCAAAAAGGAGCCACGGCAGAGTCCCTTGTTCCAAGTCTCGACGGCCGCATCTACAGCCTAGAGATCACCAACAGCGTTCCTCCTCATTCCAGCAGGGTTCAGACGCGATAATCAACCTTGGAGCCATGGCAAATCCCTTGTTCTAAATCTTGACGGTTCACAGACAGCCTGGAAATTATCTCAACATTCGTCTCATTACAACAGACGCAACATCAGCAAATCGGAGCTGCGGTGAAGTTCCAGTTTCATGACTCGACGATGCACAGACAACCGAGAGTCAACCCATCCTGGTTTTGTAGAACGCGGCTTATGTCAATCCTGACCCCGTGAGAAGCGTCCAGAGCGGATCCTGGTCCTTGCAGAACACGGCTTATGTCAATCCTGACCCAGTGGGAAGCATCCAGAGCAAATCCTGGTTTCGTGGAACACGGCCTATGTCAATCCTGACCCCGTGGGAAACGTCCAGAGTGGATCCTGGTCATCGCAGAACACGGCTATGTCAATCAGACCCCGTAGGAAGCATCTAGAGCAAATTCCTGGTCACGTGGAACACGACCGATGTCAATCCTGACCCCGTGGGAAACGTCCAGAGCGGAGCCCGGTCCTCGCAGAACACGGCTATGACCTCGTGGGAAGCATCCAGAGCAAATTCCTGGTCACGTGGAACACGGCCTATGTCAATCCTGACCCCGTGGGAAACGTCCAGAGCGAACCCTGGTCCTTGCAGAACACGGCTATGACCCCGTGGGAAGCATCCAGAGCAAATTCCTGGTCATGTGGAACGCGGCTTATGTCAATCCTGACCCCGTGGGAAACGTCCAGAGCGGAGCCTGGTCCTCGCAGAACACGGCTATGACCCCGTGGGAAGCATCCAGAGCAAATTCCTGGTCACGTGGAACACGGCCTATGTCAATCCTGACCCCGTGGGAAACGTCCAGAGCGGATCCTGGTCCTCGCAAAACACGGCTATGACCCCGTGGGAAGCATCCAGAGCAAATTCCTAGTCACGTGGAACACGACCTATGTCAATCCTGACCCCGTGGGAAACGTCCAAAGCGGATCATGGTCCTCGCAGAACACGTCTATGACCCCTGGGAAGCATCCAGAGCAAATTCCTGGTCACGTGGAACGCGGCTTATGTCAATCCTGATCCCATGGAAAACGTCCAGAGCGGAGCCTGGTCCTCGCAGAACACGACTATGACCCCGTGGGAAGCATCCAGAGCAAATTCCTGGTTACGTGGAACACGGCCTATATCAATCCTGACCCCGTGGGAAACGTCCAGAGTGGAGCCTGGTCCTCGCAGAACATGGCTATGACCCGTGGGAAGCATCCAGAGCAAATTCCTGGTCACGTGGAACACGGCCTATATCAATCCTGACCCCGTAGGAAACGTCCAGAGCGGATCCTGGTCCTCGCAGAACACAGCTATGACCCCATGGGAAGCATCCAGAGCAAATTCCTGGTCACGTGGAACGCGGCTTATGTCAATCCTGACCCCGTGGGAAACGTCCAGAGCGGAGCCTGGTCCTCGCAAAATACGGCTATGACCCCATGGGAAGCATCCAGAGCAAATTCCTAGTCACGTGGAACACAGCCTATGTTAATCCTGACCCCGTGGGAAACGTCCAGAGCAGATCCTGGTCCTCGCAGAACACGGCTATGACCCCGTTGGAAGCATCCAGAGCAAATTCTTGGTCATGTGGAACGCGGCTTATGTCAATCCTGACCCCGTGGGAAACTTCCAGAGCGGAGCCTGGTCCTCACAGAATACGGCTATGACCCCGTGGGAAACATCCAGAGCAAATTCCTGATCACGTGGAACACGGCCTATGCCAATCCTGACCCGTGGGAAACGTCTAGAGCGGATCCTGGTCCTCGCAGAACACGGCTATGACCCCGTGGGAAGCATCCAGAGCAAATTCCTGGTCACGTGGAACACGGCCTTTGTCAGTCCTGACCCTGTGGGAAACGTCCAGAGCGGATCCTGGTCCTCACAGGACACGGCTATGACCCCGTGGGAAGCATCCAGAGCAAGTTCCTGGTCATGTGGAACGCGACTTATGTCAATCCTGACCCCGTGGGAAACGTCCAGAGCAGAGCCTGATCCTCGTAGAACACGGCTATGTCAATCAGACCCCGTGGGAAGCATCCAGAGCAAAATTCCTGATCATGTGGAACATGGCCTATGTCAATCCTGATCCCGTGGGAAACGTCCAGAGCGGATCCTGGTCCTTGCAGAACACAGATGTGTCAATCCTGACCCCGTGGGAACCGTCCAGAGCAAATCTTGGTCCCGTGGAACACGGTTAAAGTCAATTTTGACCCCGTGGGAAACGCCCAGAGCAACTCCTGACTCCGCGAAGTGCAGATAATGGCAACAGCATCAATCACTTGCAGGTCCTCTCGACCCGTAAGGAAGAAAACTCTCTTGTAAGATCCTTACGACTTATAAGTGAAAACGCACTTAGGAATTCTCACAATTCTTAAGAAGAAAATACACCTACGAGATCCTCTCGACTCGTAGGGAGAAAAGTCTTTATGAGACCCGCACGGCTCATGAAGTTGAAAAGTCTTAGGCAGCAAATCTGAACCTGCTTTCTAAGCCATCACTACCGCTCGAAGAATTCAAAACGGAATGCTCTCTATCATCTGCAGGCTATGCTTACTAGAGTGACATGCTAATAACAAAGAAAAGAAAAAAGTCAAGAGATGACACAAGACATTGCAAAAGAAATGTATCTTTTATTCATAAATTCAATTGGGTACAAAATACATCTTATGAAAGAATAAAAAAAAATTGGATACGTTTTATTTAAAATTACAAATGGTACAAAAACAATTATTGAGAGGGAAGTGTTTTCAATAGACCAATTAACCGCTCGCGCACTTCCCTCAGCCCCTTTTCATGGTCAGCCGCCACGGCCAACTCTGCTTCAACATGAGCTCGTTGCTGCAGATAAGATGAAAGTTGCTCGTCAACGACCCGCTAAGCCACCTTACGACCTTGTGCATCTCGTTCAATGAGGTCGAGTTTCTACCTCAGCGTTAGCCCGTCAGAAATACATCGTAGAAGGCCTTCAAAGATGACTTTCAGCTGTGCAGCGTTTGCATCAACTTGAGTATGCAAACGAGCAGATTCGCTTAAAGTCTCCTCGCGCTCCTTACGCCTCAAAGCCGCCTTTTGTTCAAGATGGCGGAAGTAAGGGGTGCTCTCCTCGACCCATGCAGCCCGCTGGGAGTTCACAGCCAAGACCTCATAGGCAGGACGTCTAAACTCAAGCTCATACAGACAAGCCTCGATTTTTCTGCAATGATTAACCCAGGACTCCACGATGCCTTCATTATGAAAGTGCACGAGTGTCGCCAGCATGGGATTGACCTCATCAGCGAAATCTGCAGCAAGGGCAGGAGTCTCCGCATCAAGCTCCTCGAGATGATTGATCAACGTGCGCAAGCTATTCACAGCACCATTAGAGGAGGGGCGTCGAGAGAAGGGGCCTGCTGGCATTATGACTTAAGACTTAAACAGAGCAGAAGTCGGTGTCACAGCTACAAAGCAAATCACAGTCAAATAACGGTTCAAGAAATAAGGGAGGTTCATGAACAACGGAGTTTACTATACCGGCTGCAGCAGGTGGCAAGACCGGGAGTACCGGCAGTGCAACTGTTCTTTCGTCTCCTCCTCCGATCTATAAGGCTGCAATTAAAAAAAAGAAGAATTAGAAACGATTTGACTACCTGTCAAAGAAAAGAAAAGACGTTAGCTAAAGGCTGTACTCACCAGCTCCACTAGAAGAGGCAATCTCTGACTGAAAGGAGAAGTGTGGGTGTAGCACCTAATACAGGTGATCAAAAAGGACTCCTGCAAGGATATAATAATGCAATGTCAGTACATGAAGTATACTGCCTACAATGAAGCTGATGGGTCATAAATCCGCACCTTCCAGCATTTGAGAGGGTACGAGAGAAGGTAAAGGAGCGGTCACCGTCAAAGCGGCAACTGGAGACGCTTCCTCGGATGGCATAACCCCAACGCTCATCACACCTGCATTAGAAATAAGAGAAACACTGTTAAAAGAAATTGAAAGGGATTGCAGAATAAAGGGGAAAGTGATGACACAAAATCTATCTGGTGAGTCGCCGGTCGAGACCGCAACAAGGGCGTCACTGGATGCAGCGAATGCTTCACCCTCCTCCATCGGAACGGTCTCGCCACCCGTAGCCTCATCTCCCGATTCCATGAGAATCGTCATGACACTCGCAGCGCCTGGCAACGGCAAGGAGCCGCAAGGGGAAAAAGCGACGATTGGAGCAGTGCCCGATTCTTGAGAAAGAGTGGCTATCTCGGGCTCGGCGATTGTAGCCATCTTACCCACCGCTACCTCGGGCTCGGCGATTGTAGCCATGTCACCCACCGCTACCTCGGGCTTGGCGATTGTGGCTGTCTCACCTGCCGCTACCTCAGGCTCGGTGGTTGCCGCCACGTCACCTACCACTTCCTCGGCAAGACTCTGCCCTACAGGATAGGATATATGAGAACCTGAAAATTAAAGCTTTAACAAAAGAACCCCATGTCACGTTACCTTGGGTCGGTTTTTCGATTGCCTCCCGAGCCACACGTGCTGCCTGTCTGTGGGCGGTAGACAAGGCAGCCGAAGTATCCTCTGACGGAGTAGAGGCAGGGGTAACAGCGCTTGGACCTGCACCCGCATCCAAGGTAGCGGTACGCTCCCTTGCCGTGTGCATCCTATGCTTCCTTTCCGTCCGGGCCGTAAAGGAAGATCTTCTAAAGACCTCCTTCAACGGGACGTCATCGTCCGCGCCAATAGTTACCTCTGGAGCCGTTATGGCATCCATCATCGGTTGCTTAAGTGAAGCATCTTTCGGCAATAACGGCGAAACTGAGACTTCGATAGCCGACCCAGGAAGCGTCTCCGCACCGCCCTGTGAAGTCGGTGCCACGCCTGGAATAACCTGAGTAGAGATAGTTCCTGTAATAAGAAGAAAAAGAGGGGTCAGATTACCCATAAGAAACGGGAGCGGAGACACGGTGAACCGAAATATACCGATGCCTAAGGATGCTCGAAGTATTTCCTCTTCCTCAAAAGTCTTGAGAGAAGCTGCGAGAGCTTCTTCGGTGGAAATGCCTGTTAAAAAAGGGAGGAAAAGTGTCAGTCAAAACATGATGACAAAAATATGATGCAATGACGAAAGATACAGCTAATGGTTACCTGATTGCGCGAGGATGGCCAGTCCCATTTCATGGCTTGCCAATTGCTCAGAAGCTGCAATGGCAGCCACCAGATCAGTATCATCTGGCGGCATGAATAGACCCTCGTTTGTCCCATACTCACTCAGGCCCTCGCCATAAAGAGCGTGAGGCTCCTGGCCGAGTACAACGTCGACAGAAAGGATCGACTTTTTCTTCCTCTTCTGCGAGCGAGCTCCGGTCGTAACTAGCACAAGCTTGCACTTGGTAGGCACTTTAGGACGACGAGTCCTGATATCTGAACCCACGCCAGAATCAGGGGAAGCTACAGTCGCCGTTTCTACAGGAGTCCGGGGTATCGGTAGCTCGGACCTGTCGTGCGGGACATCGGTCACGGCAGCTTCTCTTAAGGGAGGCGGGACAATGGTCTGTCGCTTCAGAGGGACGTTTCGATCACCAGCAGGGGTGCACCTTTGCGATCAAGCAACGGTCGCTTCTCCTCCCTGATGACAGCGCCCATTGAATGCTGGTACCACGCCATGTACACACTAAGGGCCTTCGGGACACAGCTCGGTTCGCTGATAAAGAAGTTGGACCCCGTGTTCATGCGCATGAAATGATGCAGCACATTTCATATTCCCTCTTTAGTGACAGCAGGTTCTAACAAGAAAGCCTCAAGCAGGACTCCCTGATTGTAGCTCAGCTGCTGGGCAAAACGGTGCGGATTGTATCTCATGAATAACGCCGCATCATGTTGCCTAAACACTAGAAAGCCCGGTCTGATGGAATATAAATGAAGGATTTCCCGAGCTTTCAAAATAGAGGCTCCATCTTTAAAAATGTCCCGCAATGGTTGCACCGTTGTCGCGGACTCTTTGCCGATAGTCAGGATCTTGTCGGTGAAAGTCATGCCGTCTCCAACCGTGCAGGGACGAAGGAGCAAACCTCTAGCTTCCCGTGGTGAAGGATTTACAATAGATGCGTCGACTAATCGCATAATCCGGGGGAAGCCGCACCTGTCGTAGAAGGACGACCTTTTATGGATACCAAAAATGCCGAGTGCATGTAGCTCGAGCCATGACATGAAGTAATGCATCGAGAAGTTTACATGCTGCACTCCGGGTTTAGTAGTATCCGCCGCTTGGCTGAGGCCGTAATACAGATAAGCTAACCCGGCAACCCCGACAGCCACTTTCACCCCAATAATCATTTGGTGGGCCGGATAGAAGACAGACGGCCTCATACGGCGAGGGTGCAGCGGGAGCGCAAACCAGCTCAGCCATAGCCCAAGAAACCCCAAAAAGAACGTTTCATCATCAATCCCAGGGACTGCGACCTCCGCGAAAGAAACAACTGGAGTGTTGGAAAGGAAGAAACTCTTTTGATCTGCCTCCGCCATTGGGAAGTTGTTTAACCCTAAACCGAAAGGGTCGTCAAGTTTGGAGAATTTAGCAGCATCCTTCGAGAGGACTTCCGGATGGAGAAAACGAGCAATGAAATCCTTGAAAGTAACCCCGCGGCTCCCAGATTCGAGAAAAAGGCCCTCATAAATATTCAACACTTTGATTAAACTAGGGAACTGGTGTTGAATGGCGTTCTCCGGGGTAAGGCCTGTCATCACTGGCTTGGCACCAAAAATGTATTCATCTGTAGGAAGCAGTGCCTCATAATGCTCCTCCATAACCGGCAAGCCAGAAACTTATGCAAATTCATCTAAAGAAATTGATACTTCTCGGTCCAGCGAAAGGAAGGTGTGACTAGGAATATTCCACTGCTCCAGAAAGGCCTTAACCCACCAGGCGGGAAGTGTAGAATATTGGAAGAGAGAAGCATAAATGGTGGGATACAACGCAAGCCTCAACAACTGTGACTTCTTCGCTGACAGAATATAGCGGGCCCATTACAGATAGCAAGCTGGATGACGAGGAATTAGGCCGATCATATATGGTTGTCCCCACGGCCGCGCCTCGGCTTGACAAATACGTCGTCCCAGGGTATCCAAAGCCATTGGAAGCTGAACGGGTATCGCCATAGCAGGCTGAAGAAGACCTCCCGAAGTCCAGTTGACTTCTTCCACGGTATAGTTCACCGGGGGGTGGGTCGGTGTAATGGATTGCCATGATGGGCTCTGAGGATACCGCGCACGAAAAGCTCTGCCGACCCTTAATAATCTGATTATACCATGTCCCCCAGAGGTGAAGATTCTTATGTTTCGGGTCATGATCTTTGATCAATGCTAAGACTTCCCGGTCTACAGGCGCTCCAGGGAATCCTCCCTCTGAATGAACAAACGGGAAAAAGGGATCGAAAGACATGTTGCCTGCGCAAAAAGGGACAAAAGTCAACTGTCAGTGCGATAATTTAATTTAAATTCTGACACTTGGTATTTTAGAATTTGTACCACACTGCAATGCAGTGAAGAGAGACCAAAAGGGGCCATCTAGATGACAGTTCATCATTAATAAAACAGGCTCATCATTTGATGAGACTGTTGATTAAATGAGGAAATCCTCAAGAAATTCTTATTAAATGAGAGATCTCTCGGGCAGAGGAGTAAATCTCCCTTTGAGAGTAGTGCTCTGTGATAGAGTGACACTTATCAAACTCTGATCATGAAGGAATAAAAATTCCTCAAGAGCCTTGCTCTGGAAGAAAATGATGGAATAATCCATCAAGAAAATTAAAAACAATTTTTTTTATATATACGAATTAAAAAAAATTCTGAGATCTTCAAGATCCATGAACAAACTCATAAGAGTTCTTCATGATTTGAAGAGAGCAAAAAGCTCTGTTAATGAAACCCTAAAATGGGTTTTCTTTAGATCAAAGATCTATGAAGAGCAAGGCTCTGTTAATGGGTAAAACCCTAGATTATTAAAAGATTTAATTTTTACCTAAATTTTGACAGAGTTTTTGTCTTTAAGAAAATTCTTAAGATGGAGAGCTATGCTCTGTGAGAGAATAAAAATTCTCAGAAAATAAGAAAGAAGATGAACAGAAATCATCCTAAGAACCAAAGGTCCTATTTATAGGCACTGAGTGCCGTTTCAACTTCTCAGTTGATCTAAGGGCGCAGATACTACCACCGCTGCACTCACATATGGGCCACGTGAGCACAACGGTGGGGGGGCATTTGTTTCCCCTAATCAGAGCAAAGCTCTGTTCAAAATTCAAATTTTTGAAATGAAGCAACGCTTCAGATGCAGCGCCAAGTGCGCTGCGCCTTAAGCAGCGCACCACGTGCAAAGCACGTAGGTGCTAGCGCTAGGTGCGCTGCACTCTAAGCAGCACGCCACGTGTGCGCTAGCGCTAGGTGCGCTGCGCTCCAAGCAGCACACTACGTGTCAAACACAGGTGCGCTAGCGCAATGTGCGCTGCCCTTCAAGCAGCGCACCACGTGCAGAGTACGGGTGCGCTAGCACTGGAACTAAAAGCTCCCTACCCTTAGATCAAAGATCTAATAATAATGATAAATTATTAATTAATCAGAGTTAAATTCTGTTAAGGAAAGATTCCTCAAAATCTTTCCAAATAACAAGATTGTGCTCTGTAAATCAGAGCACCGTTGGATCAATGATCCAATGGTAAATAAAAATTACCAAAAGACAGAATAAATTTTGTATGGAAAGATTTTCCAATCTTGTTAAAAACAAGAAGATTGACTTCTGTAAAACAGAAACCCTAGGATCAAAGATCCAATAGTGGGCAAACATCCCCAAATCAATCAGAGAAAGATCTCTTTAACTGATTCAAAAAATCAGCTTACCCTATAAAAAGACCCCTAGACTTCAAGTCTGAGATATACAGAAAGAGAGAGGAACCCCCCCATAAACTTTGAGAAAATCTCAAGAAGAAGAAGCTCTCGGCATAAGAAGACAATTATTTTTCAAGATAAAAAGAATATACAGACGAAATCGTCTCAATATAAACAGAAGTACTTACTTCTTTCACAGATCATAGATCTATAAGACAAAGTTGTCTTTCACAAAAGAGATTATGAACATCTCATTATAAAGGGGGGAGAATTATTCAATTCTCTTAGGATCACAGATCCACAAAGGCAAAGCCTTTCATCAAAAAAGAGATTGAACCAAGAACTTTGTTCTTAGAATCTTGAGACGAAGTCTCTTATCAAAGAACAGATAATCTGCAGAGCGCAAAGTTAACCTAAGAAGAGCCTTAGTGCTCCTAATCTAATAAGAGCCTTAGCGCTCCTAATTCAAAAGTGTCTTAGTGCTCTTCACCTAGCGCAAAGCGCTGCAGTGCCATAGCGTTTCAAACACAGCGCACTGCGCTCATTGGTTAGCGCTCAGCGCTAAGCACGCCACGTACTCCTCATGTGTGCGCTACATTACTAAAAGCGCTCTGCGCTCGTTATATGGCACCAGCGCCAAACGCCTTTGTTCCCCTCCGAAAGACGGCGCGACGGACGTCTTGCCTGAAATTCGGGGCAGATGCTAATTGGTGCTATCCGTCTACCTCTCCGAAGATGCCAAGTTGATTTATGGCGCCATGTATCGAAGGTTTAAACGGATGCGTCCGATGTAGCAGACTTCGTCAAATTCCCCCTCGCTTGAGGGGTTTTTGATTGTGGGGACGTTCTTCCCTGCAGGCGCAAGCCCCTGCAGTTAATTACGCTACCGCATCGCGGTAGCCACTTTCTCCTTCTCCAGATGGTCACCTCGTGTCGTGTGTGTTTATTTTGTGTTTAGTTGCCCGTGGATTGTATACGGAGACTGAGTTATGTCGTCGCCCGTAGGGCGTGGACTAGTCCAAATCCGTATTATCTTAGATTTGGGTTTGGGGGTTTGGGTTTAAGGATACGTTAGCCTCATTGAGGACTAAGATCAACTTAAACGTTTGTTAAGGACACGTTAGCCTAGTTTTTAGACTAAGGTCGACATAACGGGATCGTTTAGATCCAACAATAGAGTAATTAAGGGAGCCCTGTTGTTTAGTTTAGTGACATTGCGGTCAACAGGTAGTTTAAGGACATTGCGGTCCAATGTTAGTTTTAAGACGTTGCGGTCAAGGTTAAGGACATCATAGTCCGTGGATTTAAGGACTCCACACTCCGATGTTAGTTTTAAGACATCCCGGTCAAGGTTAAGGACGTCATAGTCCGTTGTTAGTTTTAAGACATTCCGGTCAAGGTTAAGGACATCATAGTCCATGGGTTTAAGGACCCCACAGTCCGATGTTAGTTTTAAGACATCCCGGTCAAGATTAAGGACCTTATAGTCCGTTGTTAGTTTTAAGACATTCCGGTCAAGGTTAAGGACATCATAGTCCATGGGTTTAAGGACCCCACAGTCCGTATCAATGTATGGTCATCGGGACCCGCCACCTCTTTGAAGACGTTGAAGAATTACAACGCCAAGTATCAAAGGAGTGAAGAGATGTACCTTTGAACCAAGGTAGATTAAATAGTCTTCGGCCCAATTTGGGACCAAGACCAATTAATTATATTATGAGCCCATTAGCCCAGTTAAGTCTGAATTGAGGACTTATGGCCAGCTTGGGCTAAGTCCAATCATGTTTAGAATATTGGCTTTCTGTTGGTCCATTGAAGGAGAGGCTTTGCCTTTAGAAACTTAGCCAATTGGGCTAAAGTTAGTGTTAAACACTAAAGACCAACAGTGTTGAACACTGGGAGTGAGATTGACAAGTTAGTGTTTAACGCTAAAAGAAAATTAGTGTTAAACACTAGCAACAGAGCTTTCAAATTAGTGCTTATACATTAAAGCAAATCAGTGTTAAACACTGGCAATGGAGATTTCAAATTAGTGTTTAACACTAAGGCAGATCAGTGTTAAACACTGGAAACAGGGTCTTCCAAGTTGGTGTTCAACACTAAGAAAGTCAGTGTTAAACACTGTAAATAGAGTTTTCTAAATTAGTGTTTAAACACTAAGAGAATCAATGTTGAACACTGGATATAGAGGCTTCAGCTTTAGTGTTAAACACTAAGGCAAGAGGGGTCACGTGGTAGCATGTGAGAGCGCCCTCAATTCATTTTATTCTGCCAAAAGTATTGAATACTTTGGAGCAGCACGTGCTGTCACGTGATGGGCATTTAAATGTTTGTCTGTTAGAGCTTCTGTTAGGGGTCATGTGGGGCATGTGAGGCATTGCCTCAAAGCCCTTCTCTGTGGAACTTTTCAGGGGTCACGTGGTAGCACGCGACCATGTTTCTTTGCCTGTTTGAAGATGTGTTTATATTTTCTTAAGAATTAAATTCTTCATGGGGTTAAACCCTAGCAATAAACTTTTAGAGGAATTAAATTCCTGTTTTCTTCTGAAGGATTATATTCTTAGATAGAGTTGAACTCTAACTTGTCTTCTGTAAAAATTGAATTCCCATACATGTGAGGAATTAGGTTCTTCTAAGGGAATTAAATTCCTGTTATTTTGACAGATTTGAGTTCTTAACTGGGATTAAACCCTGGTTCTATTCATTTGAAGGAATTAAATTCCTATAACATAGGGTTAAACCCAAATTTTATTTTAAAGGAATTAAATTCCTATAGTTCTATGAGAATTAAATTCTCAAACTTCCATTCCCTCCCTATGCTTTGGATCTGCATGGCAGGATCTCAACCCAATGAGAATTAAATTCTCAATTCATGGGGAGATGTGCATTTTGCAGATCCTCCACAAGGGAGAACTAAGTTCTTCTTTTTAATATAAGAGTTAAACTCTTTTGAGAATTAAATTCTCTTTTTTTTTAAAAAGCCTTCCCTTTCTTACCTAGGGTTTTCTTTTGCAGAAGATCAAATTCTTCCAAAGTCTCAAGGCTCTGTTTCTTTTTTTCTCTATGTCTCTGTATATAGATCTCTGTATCTCCTCTTGTCTCTCCTCCTTTTTTGTATATCTCTTGGCTCCTATTTATAGGAGAAGGAGCAAAATCAATTAGTTTTAGTGAATCATTCATTGAGAGATTTGATTTGTATTCGTTAGAGATTTGATTTGCATTCATCATTCCTTTGGACCTTTGGATTATTAGGTGAATTTTATTCACCATTGGATTTTGAATCCAAAGATATTCCTTTGTTATTTCGGTTAGATTTTAAGGGAAAATCTTTCCAAGTTCAAGATTTTTCCATAGATAGGTGATATTTAATCACCTTTAAATCTTTAATCCAATCGGTTCCAAATAATCATTCTCCTTTGGAAAGATTTGAATGCTGTTCAGAATTTAATTCTGTTAAATAAATAGGCTTTGAAAGCCGGTCACGTGTGGCCACGTGACCCTTGGTCACGTATAGGCACGTGACCCTTGGTCACGTGTAGGCACGTGACCCCTTGGAACGAGCTTTCCTCTGCTTTCTGCGCTTTGTCTTCTAGCCGCTGTTTAGCCGTCACGTGCCAACACGTGACCCCGGTCACGTGTGAGCACGTGACCTTTTCTGGAGCCTTTTCTTTGATTTAATCAGGGAGCGAATCTGCCTTTGCCGCCGCTTTTTAATTGTCACGTGCCAACACGTGACTGCTGGTCACGTGCTAGCACGTGATGCCTCCTCCGTAAACTTTCCTGATTTTAAATCAGGAAACAAATGCCCCCACAGCTTTGTTCTCATGTGTCTGCACGTGAGTGCAACGCTGTCACTTTTATGACCGTTGGATTCCTCTAGGGATTTGGGGAGATGAAGCGTCCCCATCCCATCCTATAAATATAGGGGTCATTTCAGAAACGCCTCCACTTTTGCTTATCTTCATCCTTGCGAACTTTTTCTGAGAAGTTAATTCTCTTCTTCCAGAGCTTAGTTCTCTGCCTTGAAACATTTTCAGAGTTTAACTCTGTTTAACCGATTCCTCTTCTTCAGGTAATCATCTTGAGTGGACGAACAACTTTCATACATAAAATTCTCTGGATTTTAAATCCACTTCAAGGGTTTCACCCTTAATATGAACCCATTTTTCCTTTAAGTTTTTCAACCAAAGTATGAAATAGAACTTTCAACAGTAGATCTTTTTAGGGTTCATATGATCTTTAGGGAGATAATGGCAGCGGTTAAAATCTATGGAATTTAATTCCATCCCAAAAAGGTTTCTGGGAATTTAATTCCCTTTTTCTCAATAAGGAATTTAATTCCTATGAAGAACTCAGTTTCTTCGTATGGAGGCTTTTTAGGGTCTCTTTGCCCTAGGTTATCCTTCTGTAATTAATGAAGCAGAAGCTTTGTAACAATTCTCATGACCTTTATTTCAGGTATTATGGATGCCCATATATACGGTCTTGACGAAATCATTTCCTATGGGAACATTCGTGCACTGGGCCGCAGTCAGAACCAGGAGTTCACCAATGCTCAGTGTGCTGAGATTATGAGCTGCTTTGACGAGTACAACCATCGGCTACTCCCCCGTCACTCTCCTCTTTTGAGACTCATCGTGCTGGCGATTTGGGGGGCGCTTCCTCTCTTCTGCGCCGGTGTACCGCTCAGGGCATTGGACGCTGCCGAGGACAAGATACATTCGGTGTATCTGATGAGTCTAATCTCGAAGAGAAGGCGCGACAACCTCATTGATCTCTTGCACCAGGCATTTCAGCAGTCGGCCGTACTTGCCGCCTATCGGAGGGTGGAGGACATTCGCGAGGACCCCGACGCTTGTGATCGTGAGAGAAAACATACTCGGGAGGTTCGAAATGCTTGGAGGATCTTGGACAAAGTTAAGCTTGAGTTTCTCAATCCGTGCCCCGCGTCTGAGGTCTTACCATTGTAAACGTGTTCTCTTTATTTTGTATGGACTTCTTAAAGTATGAATGATAAGTTCTATTATGTCTTTGTATGTTTGCATGCCTTTTTGTGGGATTTTATCATTTTGCTTTTGTTGTTGTTGGCGCTTCTAATATGCAGGGTGCTAATCCATTTTTTAGTGCACGTCGAGTTTGGGGCTCACGTGCTCCACACGTGGGGTCCTTTTGATGAGACTGTTCAAAAAACTTTCCAACGCCATATTTTTAGTGCACAATATCAGATGCAGTCTTGGAAATAGTTCTATCTCCTTGATTTCCGATGCTTTTCCTTTTTTAGGCCTTGGGAATAGCTTTAACATGCAAAATTTTCTGCGCTCAACACTTAATGCACCTCTTTATATCTGAGGCCATAGCCTTCTTTTCTCTTCACAAAGAGATTTATTTTCATTTTGGTGTGATTTGTCTTGAGAAACAACCAAGCGCCATGGCCTGCAATCGCCCTCATGCTCATCGACAGCCATGGGAAGTTCCTATCGAGGAGATGATCCCCCGCTTCGCCGTCCGATTGGTGGATCCCCTCCTTACCGACGATGAATGCGACTCCGCGGCGTATGAACTCTCGATCCGCAGGGGGTCTCCTCTCCCAATGGGCTCCCTCTGGCTCCGGATGATTCTTGCTGCCGTGCTTGCCGACGTCCCTCCTCACCCGGCGGAGATGACCCTGGCGATGCTTGACGCGGCCGAAGAAAAGCTCGAGGGCTTTCACGAAGTGTACCTAATCACTCAAGCTTTGAAAGATCGCTCGGTTCACCTTTTGAGCGAAATAAGAGCCCGTCGAGCTGTTATGTCTGCTTTTGCGGACGAAGATGGCGCCAATTGGTGGGGAGCAACTCCTCGCGAGAACCGGCGCTTTGACGTGTTGGAGAGAGCGGAGAGAGAGATGGAGAATTTTGTCTTTTGTTTTGTCAACCCTTGCGCTACCGATCCTTTATTCGGTGACCTTTTCCCGCTAATGTAGTACCTTCAAATTAGTTTTCGCTTGCTTTACGTAGAACTTTAATGTGTGTTGGGTATCCGTATGTATGTTTTTGCTTGCATAAATGAACTTTGTGTTCTTCCCATGAGAATTTTCTTTAATTGCGAACATTGTTACTATGTTGCATGCATATCCGAGCTTCGGGTATTATTTCTTTTCGGATATTCATATAGTTGAGAATGCATGCTTGATAGGATGTACACCGAGAACTTTTTGTTGCTTCCCATACCAGGTGATATGAGCGCGTTTCAGATCGACTGTTGCTGTCGACTGGAGGCTCGTTTATACGGCCTTGAGCGTATACGTCCTATTTCCGAGGTTGCCGTGGCGAACACATTGTTGTGTGAGAAGAGGCTCGGCCGTAAATTCTCGGAGAGGAAACTGGCCTCCAAGTCATTGAGCGAGCTTCAGACCAGCCTTACAGCCAAAGCCAATAAAACGTATGAGCTCTGGCGGGTGCTTCAAGAGTCTATCGAAGAGGTGGTGGCTCTTGATAAAGCTGTCGTGTTCACTCGTGAAAGGGTCGAGTCACACAAGGCCACCGAGAAAGAGCTTGAAGGCCGGCTCGCTTCGTACCAGGCCCAGCAGGCTTAGGCGGAGGCCCGTCTTCTGGCGATCCTGAATCATGAAGCCGTGGCCCAACAAAAGCAGGATGAGCTAGCGAAACTGCTAAATCGCCCGCCGGCTTGAAACATTTGTATCTTTTCCTTTCTTTTTTTTGTACATACTCATGGATGAGAGTACTTTCTTTTTGTTCTTTCATGAATTGTACTTTGTATCCATTTTGATTTATGAATAAAAGATACATTTTTCTTCTCAATGATGTGTCTCTTTTATTGAATGTATTCTGCGGATAGTCTCTTTTATTGAATGTATTCTGCGGATAGTCTATCTTGATCTCTTTGCAGGGCAGCGATAGCTTAGGATTCAGGGTTAAGATCTGCTTCCTAAGACTTTTGCACTTTATGAGCCACGAGGGTCTCATAAAGAGTTTTTCTCCCTATGGGTCGAGAGGATCCCGTAGGTGTAAGTTCTTCTTAAGTATCGTGAGGATTCTTAAGCGGGTTTTCTCTTGAGAGTCGTAAGGATCTCACAAGAGAGTTTTTCTTCCTTACAGGTCGTGAGGACCTGCAAGTGCTGGATGTGGTCACCCTTATCCGTGTTTCACGGGGTCAGGGGTTGCTCAAGGCGTCATAGTTTAAAGACGTCACGGTCAAGGTTAAGGACTTCATAGTCCGTGGATTTAAGGACTCCACAGTCCGATGTTAGTTTTAAGAAGTCACGGTCAAGGTTAAGGACGTCATAGTTTGTGGATTTAAGGACCCCACAGTCCGATGTTAGTTTTAAGACATCACGGTCAAGGTTAAGGACCTCATAGTCCGTGGATTTAAGGACTCCACAGTCTGATGTGTGGTTGCGGGGACCCGTCACCTCTTTGAAGACATTGAGGAATTACAACGCCAGGTATCAAAGGAGTGAAGAGATGTACCCCTAAACTAAGGTGGAATCAATATAGACTCAGGGTGGTTGATCGTTAGTTTTAAGACATTACGGTCGAGGTTAAGGACATCATAGTCCGTGGATTTTAAGGACTCCACAGTCCGGTGTTTGCTCTGGATGCTTCACACGGGTTCACTGCCGTGCTTGGCGAGGACCAAGCTCCGCTCTGGGCGTTTTCCGCGGGGTCAAAGAGTGACGTTATCCGCGTTCCACGTGACCAGGAATTTTGCACTAGATGCTTCACACGGGTTCACTGCCGTGCTCGGCGAGGACTAGGCTCCGCTCTGGATGCTTCACACGGGTTCACTGCCGTGCTCTGCGAGGACCAGGATCCGCTCTGGATGTTTTCCGCGGGTCAAAGAGTGACGTTATCCGCGTTCCACGTAACCAGGACTTTTACACTAGATGCTTCACATGGGTTCACTGCCGTGCTCGGCGAGGACTAGGCTCCGCTCTGGGCGTTTTCCGCGGGGTCAAAGAGTGACGTTATCCGCGTTCCACATAACCAGGAATTTTGCACTAGATGCTTCACACAGGTTCACTGCCGTGCTTGGCGAGGACTAGGCTCCGCTCTGGGCGTTTTCCGCGGGGTCAAAGAGTGACGTTATCCGCGTTCCACGTAACCAGGAATTTTGCACTAGATTCTTCACACGGTTTCACTGCCGTGCTCGGCGAGGACTAGGCTCCGCTCTGGATGCTTCACACGGGTTCACTGCCGTGCTCTGCAAGGACCAAGATCCGCTCTAGACGTTTTCCACGGGGTCAAAGAGTGATGTTATCCGCGTTTCACGTAACCAGGAATTTTGCACTAGATGCTTCACACGGGTTCACTGCCATGCTCGGCGAGGACTAGGCTCCGCTCTGGATGCTTCACACGGGTTCACTGCCGTGCTCTGCGAGGACCAGGATCCGCTATGGATGTTTTCTACGGGGTCAAAGAGTGACATTATCCGCGTTCCACGTAACCAGGAATTTTGCGCTAGATGCTTCACACGGGTTCACTGCCGTGTTCGGCGAGGACTAGGCTCCGCTCTGGATGCTTCACACGGGTTCACTGCCGTGCTCTGCGAGGACCAGGATCCGCTCTGGACGTTTTCCACGGGGTCAAAGAGTGAAGTTATCCGCGTTCCACGTGACCAGGAATTTTGCTGATTGTATCCGCATTTCACGGAATGGAGGTTTGGCTGTTGGTGACATGTATATCGCCGAGCCATGGAACTAGGGGTTGCCGCTGCTCCGCTTTGTTCGAAGTTGTGTCTGTCGTTACGAGACGAGTGTTGGGATGATCTCTAGGTCGCTTGCGGCCCGTCGATATTTAGCTTCTTTCGTTGATGAAACCTGGGGGGGAAGTATGATCACTTTTTTGTTTACGCCCTTGGATTGTATACAGGGTGTGATGGAACATCACCTGTAGGGCATAAATTAAAATTTTTTATTTTATTTTATTTCTTTTTCCGCGATGCTCTATCATTTCAGCTTTTATATCGCGGAGGTCGCGATTGCCCTATCATTTCGGCTATTTTTCGCGGTGCCCAATCATTTCGGCTATTTATTTCATTTTTACTCGCTATTTTTTATTGCGAGTTGCCCCATCATTTCGGCTATTTTGTGTGCATACATTTTTTCTTGCTGCTTTTTATTGCAAGTTGCCCCATCCTTTCGGCTATTTCGTATGCACGTGCGGCCTACTGGCTTTTTGCCATAAACCTGAAATTAGACACCGATTTCGGCATCAGCACCGCTACAACTGGGATATAGCCAGGAGCGAATCATCACCCGCCTCTGTCGATGTTGAACAAAGGTGGCTTAGCAGACCAGGGTTAGGGTTCTGTCGACTAAGGCCTTTGACTTCATGAGCCGTAAGGGTTTCACAAAGGTATTTCTCCCTACAAGTCGTGAGGATCTTCTAGGCGTATTTTCTCCCTAGGAATCGTGAGGATTCCTAAGTGTATGTTCCTCTGTAGGTCGTAAGGATCCTACAAGAGGGCTTTCTCCTTATAAGTCGAGAGGACTTATAAGGGTTGTTCACCATAGGGACATACCCCTAGTCACGGGTGGGACTTTGCTGGGGAAATGTTTATTCGTGCCCGTGGATTGTATACAAGGGTCAGTATGAGCTGCTTGTAGGGCATTGTCGAAGGTTATGGGGGATTTTGCTTAAGCACAGGTTTAGGTCTCTGTGACTTAAGACTTTCAAGTCTTATGAGCCGTGAGGGTCCCATACGAGAGTTCTCCTTGCGAGTCGTGAAGATCTCGCAAGTGTATTTTCTCCTTAGGAATCGTGAGAATCCCTAAGTGTGTTGCACCCTTATGAGTCGTAAGGATCTCACGCGGGTGGTTTCTCCTTACAAGGTCGTGAGGACCCTGCAAGTGTCCTTTAACGAGGTTGCGCCCTTTCGGGTTTTCACAAACACTCGCCGGTAGTCCTGCTATTTTTACTCACGGAGCCCTTTCGGGTTTTCATCTGTGTCCATTTTGCTTATGGACATACCGTTTTTTATTTATATATTTTTTTCATTTTTTTTACGCGGTCTCGCCCTTTCGGGTTTTCACGAACACTCGCCGGTAGCCCTGCCGTTTTTACTCACGGAGCCCTTTCGGGTTTTCATCCGTGCCCTTTTTGCTTATGGACATACCGTTTTGTTTTTTTTAATTATTTTTTTTATTTTTTTTTATTTTTTTTATCACATCAGCCTAAGGATACTGCGGTAGTAGTTTTAAGGACGTTTCGGTCCGTCATTAGTTTAAGGACGTTTCGGTCCGTCTTTAGTTTAAGGACGTTTCGGTCCGTCGTTAGTTTAAGGACGTTTCGGTCCGTCACTAAGAGAGGGCCGGCTACTACTTATAGAGCTTTAGCCTAGGGAGATATCGAGCGGACATAGTCGTCGTCATCTACCATTGACCTAGGCTGTGGCCCCTTAAGCGTAGTATTTCTTGAGGAAGCGGCCGTTTATTGGCCTGAAAGGCCTTTCACCGTGCATATCCATGAGTAGATAAGCTCCACCCAGGTAGACCTTGTCTATGATGTACGGGCCTTCATAGTTTGGCTCGAATTTTCCCCGCTTGATGCGATTGGGGATCATAGGTCTTCTGACAATTAGCATAAGTTCGCCTTGGCGGAACGTCCTCGGCCTGGTCAATCTTTCGTATGAGCGCGCCATCTTTGCCTTGTAAGCCTCCAGATTTTGTTGCGCTATAAGCCAGGTCTCATCAAGGGCATCAAGCTCCTCAAGCCGAAGGTGAGAATTTTATTCGTCCGTCAGCTCGTAGTGGACCGCCACTCGCAGAGAGGGTAACTCTATCTCGAGGGGGAGTACTGCTTCTGTACCAAATACCAACGCGTACGGTGTTGTGTTCGTGGCCGTTTTGAACGTAGTTCGATATGCCCAGAGAGTTTCTTGCAGTCTCTCGTGCCGGTCCTTCTTATTTCGGGACACCGTCTTCTTCATGATCTTTATCAAGGTCTTGTTGAAGGTTTTAGCTAGACCGTTAGCTCGTGGAATATCTCCAGTCTATATTGTGTTGTTGCGCGAAGCGGCTGATCTTGTAGCTTCTGTAAGCCGGCCCGTTATCGAAAATGATCCGTCGCGGAGTTCCAAACCGATAAATGACGTGCGTCTTGAAAAAGTGGAGGATATTCTCCGTCTTCACTTCCCTCAGTGGTACTGCTTCTGCCCATTTGGAGAAGTAATCAGTCGTCGCCAAAATGAAACGATGTCCCCTGGACGATGCCGGTTCGATGGGGCCGACTATGTCAGTTCCCCACATTTCGAATGGCCAGCTAGCCACCGTTGGATGTAGTGGATTCGGATGCTGATGGATGAAATCCCCATGGATTTGGCATGAGTGGCATTGCTTCGCATATTCGAGGCAGTCCTGGATCATCGTGGGCCAGTAGTAACCCATCCGTTTAATTTTTAACTTCATCTTCGGGCCTGCTTGATGAGAACCACAGATTCCGTCGTGAACTTCCTGAACGACTCTTTCTGCTTCGTCAGGTCCTAAGCATCTTAGCCATAGAGAATCAAACGATCTCTTGTATAGAGTATCGTTGACGAAAGCGAAAGATAGAGCTCATTTCATGAGCTGATGTCTTGAGGACGCTTCTTCGGGCATTCGGTGGGACTTAAAGTAGTCTATGAAGACTTCCCTCCAGTCCTCGGCCTTCTCACGGTCTTTTATTTGTAGGGTCGTCTGCTCAGTCACTCCCTTCTCTTCGAACGATTCCGGAGATATTTCTGCTGAGGCAAGCACCCGACGGCTTTGCACCACGATTTTAACGTCATCAAGGTTCTCGTCAGCCAGTTCTTTAGTGAGCTTGGCCAACGCGTCTGCTTTGCTGTTTTCCGCGCGTGGTATGCTTTCCAGAGTATAGGAGGGAATTTGGGTCAATAGTTGTCGTACTTTTTCACCGTACTTCACCAACTCCGGTTTGCACGTTTGGTAGTCGCCGTTTACTTGACTAACGACCAGTTGAGAATCCCCGTATATGAGGAGGTTTTCAATTCCCATGTCAATGGCGATCTCGAGACCTGCTATCAAAGCTTCGTATTCGGCTTCATTGTTCTTCCTCGGTTCTGTTAAGGAGAAAGCGAAGCACAATATCCCTCCTTGCGGAGTTACGAAGATGAGGCCTACCCCCGATTTGATCATTGGGGTACTTTGTTTGCGCTTCTTTACGGAGGATGCTCCATCGAAATAAAGTTCCTATCGGGTATCACCACCATCGATCGCGTCAAACGCATGTTCGTCCGGCAAATCGCAATTTAGAGGAGAACCGGCAGGTACTGGATGCTCAGCAAGGAAGTCGGCGATGGCTTGGCTTTTCACTGCCTTAAGAGGCTGATAGGTTATTGAAAACTCCATCAAGAGCAGGGCCCATTTAGAGAGTCTCCCTGTCAATATGGCCTTTGACATTAGATATTTTAGGGGGTCCACCTTTGATATTAGACGGACTTCATGTGCCAATGCATAGTGCCGGAGTTTTGTTATCGCAAAGATTAACGCCAGGCAATGTTTTTCGATAGGGGAATAATTGCTTTCTTCCCCCAGAAGAACTCGGCTTAAATAGTAGAGCGCTCTCTCCTTCCCTTGGTCGTTTTCTTGTGCCCATAATGCGCCTAAGGAATTCTTAAGGGCCGTTGTATAAAGAATAAGGAGCTTTCCCTTGACTGGAGCAGCTAACACCGGCGGGTTCTGCAGGTACTGCTTGATCTCATCTAGCGCGCTCTGGCATTTTTGGTCCCAGACGAACGGGGTTCCCTTCTTCATCAGGTGGCTGTAAGGCCGGCACTTGCCTGACAGGTTAGCGATAAACCGCCGGATGTACGCGAGCTTCCCTTAGAGAGACCGCAGTTGTTTGAGAGTTCTCGGCGGTGGCATTTCCATGATCGCCTTGATCTTAGATGGATCTATTCGATACCTCGGTGTTGGATGACGAATCCCAGGAATTTACCCGAAGAGACTCCGAACGCGCATTTGAGGGGATTCATCTTCAAATTATATTGCCGAAGGCGTTGAAATACGGTCTTTAGATGCTCTAAATGCTCTTCATATGACATGTTCTTTACTACGAGGTCGTCGATATAGCACTCGACGATTTCATGTATGAGATCATCAAAGATTTTTGTCATGGCCCTTTGATAGGTAGCACCGGCGTTCTTTAAACCGAAGGGCATAACTTTGTAGCAGAATATACCCAAAAGAGTCCGGAAAGCAGTGCGCTTTTGATCTTCAGGATGCATATTTATCGGATTGTACCATGATGAACCGTCCATAAAGAAGAAAACCTCATGAATGGACGTATTGTCTATCATCAGTTCGGTGACCGGCACTGGGAAATCGTCTTTCGGGCAGGCTTTATTGAGATCTCGGAAGTCCACACATATGCGTACCGTCCCATTTTTCTTCATTACCGGGACGATGTTGGCGACCCTGTCAGGATACTGTACCTCCTGGATAAACCCAGAATCGATCAGTTTCTTGACTTCGGCGTTAATGCTCATCTCAAGCTCGAGCCGCATCCTTCTCGGCGCCTGCTTGACTGGCTTGATATCCGGGGATATTGCTAATTTATGCACAGCAATCTCTGGATCTATGTTTACCCCAATCAGAGCAAAACTCTGTTCAAATTCCAAGGTGGGAAAAGAAGCAATACTTCTGTTTTTCTCCAATCAGAGCAAAGCTCTGTCTTGAAAATTAAAGTGAAAAATTGAAATTAAAATAAATGAAGCAACGCTTCAGATTCCTTACGCTGGGCGCAACGCGCCACGTGTCAAAATCAGACATGTCAGTACAAGGAGCGCAGCGCCCAAGGCAGCGCACCCAATCAGAGCAAGGCTCTGTTTAAAATTCAAACTTTAGTTAAAGAAGCAACGCTTCAGCTGGCCTGCGCTCTGCGCTGCACGCCACGTGGCAGCGCAGTTGCGCCAGCGCAGTTGCGCTGCGCTGTGCGACACGTGTCAGCGCAGTTGCGCAAGCGCAGTTGTGCTGCGCTGTGCGGTGCGCGACACGTGTCAGCGCAGATGCGCTAGCGCAGTTGCGCTGCGCGACACGTGTCACGCGCTGAGGCATCTGCGCTAAACAGAATTAAAATTCTAAAGAAATCTTTTCTGTTCTTATTAAAACAAGAAGATTTTCTTCTGTAAAACAGAGGCCCTTGGATCAAAGATCAAACGGTGGGGAAAATTCCCCAAATCACTCAGAGAAAGATCTCTTTAACAAATCTAACTAATTTATGGGCACTATAAAAAGGATCCCAGACCTCAATTCAAAGGAGAGGAACATTTTTTCTAAAAAAGAAGAGAACTCTGAAGAAATTTCAAGAAGAAAGGTAAAAGACCTTTTAGATAGAAGAATTTCTTCTGATAGATCATTGATCTAAGAACAAGATCAATGATCTTTAATAAAAAACAAAATAAAAATAGTGCTTTGCACTTATGAACCATTGGTTCTCTAAGATCAAGAAAAATAAGAAACACTTGTTTTCTTTGATCTAAATTAGATCAAGAAACAAAATAGTGTTTTGCACTTATGAACCATTGGTTCTGGAATCTAAAAAAAATTCTTAGTGCTTTGCACTTGCAAACTGCGCTGTTGCGCTCTTAGGAGAGCGCCACGTGTCAGCTACAGAACAACTTGCGCTACGTGCTTTTGAAATAGAGCTTTGCTCTGTGTAATTGGCGCAACTCACCAGAGCGCGCCACGTGTCAGCAGCGTAACAGCGCAGCGCACTAGCGCAGCGCACTGCGCTGTTGCGCTTGCGCTCACCAGAGCATGACACGTGTCCTCACCACAAGCGCTTGCGCTCAGTGATTGGCGCAAAGCGCCTGATAAATGCAATGCATTTCTTTTACTAAAGGGCCAGGCCCAAATCAGAGGGGCCTAGTAGGCCAAAATAAATTGCAAAGCAATAAAAAGGGGGCAGAGCCCAAGCGAAATTGATGCTCTGCATCTTTTATGGGCAGAGCCCAAACAAAAAGATAGAATTAATGCAATGCATTATTTAAGTGTGGGCAAAGCCCTAGCACAGGTCTAATAGACCAAAAATAAATAAGGGTGTTGAACATTTTTAACTGGACTTAGCCCAATTTTGGCCGTAAGTCCTCAAATTAAATTGACTGAGCACAACTGTTCTCTTAAATTAATTTATACCCGGTTCGAGGGTACATCTCCGAACTCCTCTCACACCCATCGTTGTAATCCTTCAACGACGTCAGAGAGGTGACGGGTCCCGACGACCACACATCAATATGGACTGCGGGGTCCTTAAACTTGTGGACCGATACGTCCCTAAACTAATATTGGACCAAAACGTCCCTAAACTAATATTGGACCGAAACGTCCCTAAACTAATGTCGGACCACTACGTCCCTAAACTGGAATATGGACCGCAACGTCCCTAAACTGGAGCATGGACCGCAACGTCCCTAAACTACCTATGGACCACTACGTTCCTAAACTGGAACAATAGAGCCTCCAAATGCTCTTTTGCCGGATCTAAACGATCCCGTTTAAGTTGATCTTAGCCCCCAAATACGGCTAACGTATCCTTAAATATTCAAACGGACTATAAAACTCCAAATCAACTTTGGTTCAAGGGTACAACTCTGAACTCCTCTGACATCTGCCGTTGTAATCCTTCAACGACGTTAGAGAGGTGACGAGTCCCGAAGGCCAGATATTAAATGGATTATCACGTTAAGTTGATCCTAGTCTCAAATAGGACTATCGTATTCTTAACGAACGTTTAAATTGATCTTAGCCGCAACGCGACTAATGCATCCTTAAACTAAAAACACCAAACCCAAATCTAAGTAAATACGGATTTGGACTAATCCACGTCCTACAGACGATGGCTCAACTTAGTCTCCGTATACAATCCACGGGCAACCACAAACAAAACAAATACACACAACACGAAGTGAAATTCTGGAGAAGGAGAAAGTTGTTACCGCGATGCGGTAGCGTAATTAACTGCAGGGGCTTGCGCCTGCAGGGAAGAGCGTCCCCACAATCAAAAACCCCTCAAGCGAGGGGGAATCTGACGAAGTCTGCTACATCGGCCGCATCCGTCTAAACCTCCGATACACGGTGCCATAAATCAACTTGGCATCTTCGGAGAGGTAGACGGATAAAACCATATAGCATCTGCCCCGAATCTCAGGCTAGACGTCCTCACGTCGTTGCCGTCTTTCGGAGGGGAACATATAGCATCAAGTGCCCTTTCAGCTTCCAAGAGATGGCGCGACGGTTCGGAGTCTGCCACCGCTGCGCTCACATTAGGAGGCCACGTAAGCACAACGGTGGGGGGAGGGCATTTGTTTACCCCAATCAGAGCAAAGCTCTGTTCAAATTCCAAGGTGGGAAAAGAAGCAATGCTTCTGTTTTTCTCCAATCAGAGCAAAGCTCTGTCTTGAAAATTAAAGTGAAAAATTGAAATTAAAATAAATGAAGCAACGCTTCAGATTCCTTGCGCTGCGCGCAACGCGCCACGTGTCAAAATCAGACACGTCAGTACAAGGAGCGCAGCGTCCAAGGCAGCGCACCCAATCAGAGCAAGGCTCTGTTTAAAATTCAAATTTTAATTAAAGAAGCAACGCTTCAGCTGGCCTGCGCTCTGCGCTGCACGCCACGTGGCAGCGCAGTTGCGATAGCGCAGTTGCGCTGCGCTGTGCGACATGTGTCAGCGCAGTTGCGCAAGCGCAGTTGCGCTGCGCTGTGCGCTGCGCGACACATGTCAGCGCAGATGCGCTAGCGCAATTGCGCCGTGCGCTGCGCGACACGTGTCACGCGCTGGGGCATCTGCGCCAAACAGAATTAAAATTCTAAAGAAATCTTTTCTATTCTTTTTAAAACAAGAACATTTTCTTCTGTAAAACAGAGGCCCTTGGATCAAAGATCAAACGGTGGGGAAAATTCCCCAAATCACTCAGAGAATGATCTCTTTAACAAATCTAACTAATTTATGGGCACTATAAAAAGGATCCCAGACCTCAATTCAAAGGAGAGGAACATTTTTTCTAAAAAAGAAGAGAACTCTGAAGAAATTTCAAGAAGAAAGGTAAAAGACCTTTTAGATAGAAGAATTTCTTCTGATAGATCATTGATCTAAGAACAAGATCAATGATCTTTAATAAAAAACAAAATAAAAATAGTGCTTTGCACTTATGAACCATTGGTTCTCTAAGATCAAGAAAAATAAGAAACACTTGTTTTCTTTGATCTAAATTAGA
Organism: Agapanthus africanus; assembly: GCA_030015575.1. NCBI lineage: Eukaryota > Viridiplantae > Streptophyta > Magnoliopsida > Asparagales > Amaryllidaceae > Agapanthus > Agapanthus africanus. Next base: position 859,788,151 of record JASDDO010000022.1, on the reverse strand, counting down.
TCAAGAAACAAAATAGTGCTTTGCACTTATGAACCATTGGTTCTGGAATCTAAAAAAAATTCTTAGTGTTTTGCACTTGCAAACTGCGCTGTTGCACTCTTAGGAGAGCGCCACGTGTCAGCTACAGAACAACTTGCGCTACGTGCTTTTGAAATAGAGCTTTGCTCTCTGTAATTGGCGCAACTCACCAGAGCGCGCCACGTGTCAGCAGCGTAACAGCGCAGCGCACTGCGCTGTTGCGCTTGCGCTTACCAGAGCATGACACGTGTCCTCACCACAAGTGCTTGCGCCCAGTGATTGGCGCAAAGCGCCTGACAAATGCAATGCATTTCTTTTACTAAAGGGCCAGGCCCAAATCAGAGGGGCCTAGTAGGCCAAAATAAATTGCAAAGTAATAAAAAGGGGGCAGAGCCCAAGCGAAATTGATGCTCTGCATCTTTTATGGTCAGAACCCAAACAAAAAGATAGAAATAATGCAATGCATTATTTAAGTGTGGGCAAAGCCCTAGCACAGGTCTAATAGACCAAAAATAAATAAGGGGTTGAACATTTTCAACTGGACTTAGCCCAATTTTGGCCGTAAGTCCTCAAATTAAATTGACTGAGCACAACTGTTCTCTTAAATTAATTTATACCCAGTTCGAGGGTACATCTCCGAACTCCTCTGACACCCATCGTTGTAATTCTTCAACGACGTCAGAGAGGTGACGGGTCCCGACGACCACACATCAATATGGACTGCGGGGTCCTTAAACTCGTGGACCGAAACGTCCCTAAACTAATATTGGACCGAAACGTCCCTAAACTAATGTCGGACCGAAACGTCCCTAAACTAATGTCGGACCACTACGTCCCTAAACTGGAATATGGACCGCAACGTCCCTAAACTGGAGCATGGACCGCAACGTCCCTAAACTACCTATGGACCACTACGTCCCTAAACTGGAACAATAGAGCCTCCAAATGCTCTTTTGCCGGATCTAAACGATCCCGTTTAAGTTGATCTTAGCCCCCAAATACGGCTAACGTATCCTTAAACATTCAAACGGACTATAAAACTCCAAATCAACTTTGGTTCAAGGGTAAATCTCTGAACTCCTCTGACATCTGCCGTTGTAATCCTTCAACGACGTTAGAGAGGTGACGAGTCCCGATGGCCAGATATTAAATGGATTATCACGTTAAGTTGATCCTAGTCTCAAACAGGACTATCGTATCCTTAACGAACGTTTAAGTTGATCTTAGCCGCAACGCGACTAATGCATCCTTAAACTAAAAACACCAAACCCAAATCTAAGTAAATACGGATTTGGACTAATCCACGTCCTACGGACGACGGCTCAACTTAGTCTCCGTATACAATCCACGGGCAACCACAAACAAAACAAATACACACGACACGAAGTGAAATTCTGGAGAAGGAGAAAGTTGTTACCGCGATGCGGTAGCGTAATTAACTGCAGGGGCTTGCGCCTGCAGGGAAGAGTGTCCCCACAATCAAAAACCCCTCAAGCGAGGGGGAATCTGACGAAGTCTGCTACATCGGCCGCATCCGTCTAAACCTCCGATACACGGTGCCATAAACCAACTTGGCATCTTCGGAGAGGTAGACGGATAAAACCATATAGCGTCTTCCCCGAATCTCAGGCTAGACGTCCTCACGTCGTTGCCGTATTTCGGAGGGGAACAGATTCTGGCACGCCCGGTGGGGCCTTTTTCTCTTTCCACTCCACACTTCGTGTGTCGTGTTCGCGAGCAAATCGCGGTTTGCTGTGGTTGCCTGTGGATTCAAGGTACTAAGATTTGGTGTCTTGCTCCGTGCAGAAAACAGAAGATCGATGGCTTCGAACTGCACCGCCTGCAGCTACAACTCTCGCTCCGTCATTGCTGGAGGAGTGACTTATGGGCCCCAAGCGGCCTCCCTTTTCAAAATGCCGGTGGAGCAGGTGGCTCAAGCCACCACTGGACTATTTTTTGAGACCATACTCCCACCAATGAGCTTCAACGCCCCAATGACATCGCAAGAAGCTCCAAGGAAGTCGGTCTTCGATCGATTTACCACTGCCGCGACCCCTCTCAATGGATCGCCCAACTCCACTGCTTCTGTTTTTAACGGACTAGGCCAGAGCTCTAAAGGGCCCATGAAGAAGCCTGCAATACCAGAAGGCGTTATCCCGAAGCGGATAGCTTTCCCTACTCCAGTTTCAGGAGAAATCACCAAGGTTGCTTCCCCTACTCGGAAGTCTGCTTTTGATAGGTTGGCCGTCCCCATTCAACGGACGTCGGTCTTTAAAAGGCTGGTACCAGTAGATTCTGACCAACGCAGGGAGCATGAGGAGGTCACCCCTATAGCTGAAACAACTCCATCAGCACGACATGCTCGACGTCGCTACTGGCGCCGAGTGAGGAAGGCTGGGGGCAACCCCCCCTCTGGATTTACTCCTCCAACTCTAACGGTGGGGATCGATACTGCTGTTCCATCCGGGAACAGCTTTGAGTTGCTGAACTCGGTACGCAGAAACTCTCCTACCGCGGTGTTGAAGCGAACTCCTTCGCCTGTAGAAAATACTCCAGAGAAGAAGCTAGGACAACCCCCTCAACGGCTATCCTTTAAAATTTACAAGGTCTGGCGACAGGTCCAGGAGTCGGTGATTGATGAAAACTATCTCCACCGACAGAAAAGGATGGAGGTTCGGCAAAAGAAAGATTACTCTGTCAGACCAGAAGAAGCAACGGCTACTCGAGTGTCTACTGCAGCGACACCCTCAACGCCAATCACTCAAAAGAGAAGGAGGCTGCAAAAAGCCCCTGTGAACAAGGCACACCGTGAAAGCGCTGAACACAAATGCCCCAAGTCTGGGGGCATGGTAGTGCACACAGTTTATATGGCTTCCGGAAAGGAGGAAAGCCGCGCTTTGACGGGTCACCGACCGCTCACCCGATCAGTGACGAAAGCCCAGGAGCAACAGCAAAAACTCCAGGAAATGATGACTGCAATGGCCGCACTCACTGGGCCAAAAGAAAGCTCTGAAACGTCCTCGGATGAGCGTCAGGAACAAGAAACCGACGCTGAGTTTCTTCGCCGGATATTGGAAAAGAAGGATAAAGAGGCTGCGGAACAAGCGGCCAGCATAAAGAAAATGGCCCTCCTCTTCCAAGATATGGTAGGGATGATGTTACAGCCAGACCCTCCAACTGAAGACCCTCCAATCATTGTTGAAGATGATGGAGGGGAGATATCTAATCCTCCGCCGGCTCTTTCAGCAGCCAAAGATGAAACAATTTCCAAGGCCGCGCTAGACGATTATATAGCTCAGCAGATCCGGGTTCATCAGGCGAATGAAGCGGCTGGGCAAATTGTTAGAACCGGACGATCGTATCCGAGCTGGTACGACCAAATCAGTTACCCGTCAGGATATACGATCCCTAAATTCCATGTATATAGAGGGACAGGGAATCCGCATCAGCATGTCGCTCAATTCAGGGCCTTATGCGGCAATACTGGAGGCGATGACAAATTGTTGCTACGTCAATTCGTCGGCAGCTTAGCAGAAACAGCCTTTGAATGGTATTCGGAGCTACCTAACGACTCTGTCAAAACATTTGCAGAGATGGAGCTGCTGTTTACACAAAGATTCACGAGTGCTATTGAACGCACCCCGATAACAGCACTAATAAATGCCAGAATAAGGCCAGGCGAAACGTGGGTCCAATACGCAACACGATGGCGAAACCTATGGTCGAAATGCGAACAACGCATAGAAGAGGCACCTGCGGTAAGCATGTTTGTGGGCACTCTCGATCCGCAGGCGACCATCTCGCAATTCATGATATTCTTCAGGCCGATCACCTTCCAAGTCTTGATCGACAAATTAGCCCAAATGGACCAGATGGGCCATGGACCGTTTCCTCCAAAACCAGATTCCCGAAATGAGAAAGGAAAAGGGAAAGCGATCGTCGTCGCCAATGCTCAACAACAGTCGAACAACTCAAAGCCGGTCGTTCGCCAAAACAAAGTGCGTCCACACCCATCCCTCGAAGAGAGGCTAAGACGTCCTTACTCGTTTCCTCAGAATAAAACGAGAAGACTGTTCGAGCTGGCAGTGCGCAACAAACTCATTAATCTGCCAAGTCCAAAGCGTCTGTCGCAGCCAGGCGATCTTAATAATCCCAATTATTGCCCTTACCACCAAATGGTAAGTCACCCGATTGAGAATTGTTTCGTCTTTAAGGGATGGATCGAAAATCAGTGCATACAAGGCAAGTTCGCGCTGTCGGAAAACTGGAAGGTAAACCCACCACAGCCGCACTCTTCAAAGAAGACGGACACGCCGGGGGCAGCTTGTTCTTTAGTCAAGGATGAAAACGATGGAGAAAACTCATCAGATGAATCCGAAGACTACGTAGCGACTTGTCATGTGATTTCACACTCACTGGCAGATGATGAAGAGGCTTCTTGCGCCGAGAAACCAATGGCGAACCCCGAACCGGAAATTCTACAGCCATCAGACGAGTTGATCGATGTCTTCCTAAATGAAATTCGTCTGAAAGCAAAAGCCAACCGAGAGCGTGAGATGGCCATACTAGAAAGATCCAAGGCATTCCCGTCAAGTCAAAAGCCAGCCAATGCAGATAAAAACAACTTCAAAACGAGAAAAAGGTTCGCCAAAACTCTATCAGTAGGAATGAAGCTACCCCCCTGAAGAAAATACTCTCGCTGAGGTAGAGATGCACCCTAACTTCTGTTTATATCATCAGAAGATCATACATCCTACCGAAGACTGTGAATCCTTCAACTGTTGGTGGCAAGGGTATTTCGCTCAAAAGCAACACTTCGACAGGACAAAGTGTGAAGCTTGTGGACATCGGAAAAATGCGATATATGAGCGCAAAAGAACCGCCGACGACTGTCATATAGCCGACTTCAAGGGATCGCAAATTATCACCTTTAGAAGCGACTCTGACGAAGAAGCTACCCCCAACTTTTCCCTCGGGGAATCTATTTCAAAAATGAAGGAATTAAGGAGCTGCGAGAACGTTCAGCCGTGCAATCGCACGCTATTCGGAAAAAATCTCGGCCCCGTAAACAAAGGATCGAACAAAAAGGATAAAGGAAAAGGAAAAACGGCCCTCGTCGCCAGCGCTCAACAACCATCAGGCGACCCTAGACCGGTTGCTCGCCAAAGCAACAAGCGGCAACCCCTCCAGGAAAAGTTGAAACGACCTTACTCGTTTCCGCAAGATAAAACAAGGGGACTGTTCGAGCTGGCAGTGTGCGACAGACTCATCAATCTGCCGAGTCCAAAATGTCCGTTGCGGCCAGGCGATGTTAATAATCCTAATTATTGCCCTTACCATCAAACAGTAGGTCATCTGATCGAGAATTGCTACATCTTCAAGAACTGGGTTGAAGACCAATACCAACAAGGCAAGTTTGCGTTGTTCGAAAATTGGAAGGTGAACCCGCCACAACCGCATGCTCCGAGAAAGATGGATACGCCGGGGGAAACATGGTCAGTCATGGAGAAAGCCCCATAGACCGAAAAGTCAGTAAACTAGAGCTTCGCCTCAAATGCGGCAATGATGGACCGAAATGTCCTTAAACTAATGATGGACCGCAATGTCCTAAAACTTGCAAAGGACCGAAACGTCCTTAAACTAATACCGCAGCATCTCTAGGCTGACGAGGTGAATAAAAAAAATATAAATAAAGAAAAATATAATAAATAAAAACGGTATGTCCATAAGCAAAAAGGGCACGGATGAAAACCCGAAAGGGCTCCGTGAGTAAAAACAGCAGGGCTACCGGCGAGTATTCGTGAAAACCCGAAAAGGCGCGACCTCGTTAAAAAAAAAGAGAGAGAGAAGAAGAAAATAAAAAGAAATAAAAAAAAAACGGTATGTCCTTAAGCAAAATGGGCACGGATGAAAACCCGAAAGGGCTCCGTGAGTAAAAACAGCAGGGCTACCGGCGAGTGTTTGTGAAAACCCGAAAGGGCACAACCTCGTTAAAAGACACTTATAGGGTCCTCTCGACCTTGTAAGGAGAAACCACCCGCGTGAGATCCTTACGACTCACAAGGGAGCAACACACTTAGGGATCCCCACGATTTCTAAGGAGAAAATACACTTGCGAGATCCTCACGACTCGTAAGGAGAACTCTCTTATGAGACCCTCACGACTCATAAGATTTGAAAGTCTTAAGTCACAGAGACCTAAACCTGTGCTTAAGCAACCCCCACAACCTTCAATTTATGCCCTACAAGTGGTTCAATACTGACCCTTGTATACAATCCACGGGCGCGAATAAACATTTCCCTAACCAAGTCTCATCCGTGACTGGGGATATGTTCGCATGGTGCATGACCCTTGTAAGTCCTCTCGATTTATGAGGACAAAACCCTCCTGTAGGATCCTTACGACTTACAGAGGAAACAAGCACTTAAGAATCCTCACGATTCCTAAGAAGAAAAACACACTTACAAGATCCCCACGACTTGTAGGGAGAAATACCTTTGTGGGACCCTTACGGCTCATGAAGTCAAAAGTCTTAGTTGACAGGACCTTAACCCTGCTCGCTAAGCCACCCTTGTTCAACATCGACAGAGGCAGATGATGATTCGCTCCTGACAATATCCCAGTTGTAGCGGTGCTGATGCCGAAATCGGTGTTTAATTTCAGGTTTACGGCGAAAAGCCAGTAGGCCGCTCATGCATATGAAATAGCCGAAATGATGGGGCAACTTGCAATAAAAGCAGCAAGTAAAAATGTATGCATGCGAAATAGCCGAAATGATGGGGCAACTCGTAATAAAAAGCAGCGAGTAAAAATAAAATAAACAGCCGAAATGATTGGGCAACTCGCAATAAAAAAAAAGCGAGTAAAAATAAAATGAACAGCCGAAATGATTGGGCACCGCGAAAAATAGCCGAAACGATTGGGCAATCGCGACCTTCGCGATATAAAAGCTGAAATGATAGAGCATCGCGGAAAGAAAATAATAATAAAAAAATGAATGAAACTTCTGCCCTACAGGTGAGATCACATCGATCCCTGTATACAATCCAGGGGCACAAACAAAGAGGGAACCATACCTTCCCAACAGGCTCCATCAGAAAGCGAAGCCAAATCTCGACGGTTCATAGACAACCTAGAGACAATCTCGACATTTGTCACAATATTGCAGACACAATGTCAATAAACGGAGAAAAAGGAAGACCCCTAGCTTCAGGGTCTTGACGTCAACAACCGACCTCAGAGTCGCAATGAAATGGAGCCACGCCATAGTCCCTAGTTCCAAATCTTAACGGCAATATCTACGGCCTAAGAATCAACAAAGGCGTTCCTTCGCAATCCATCAAGATGCAGATACAACGCCAACAAAAGACCTCGCGGTCGAAACAAAGTGAATCGACGGCAAAATCCTAGCTTCATCTCAACAATCGTCTCGATACAACAGACGAGATGTTAACAAAGGTGTTCCTTCGCAATCCATCAAGATGCAGATACAACGCCAACAAAAGACCTCGCGGTCGAAACAAAGTGAAGCGACGGCAAAATCCTAGCTTCATCTCAACAATCGTCTCGATACAACAGACGAGATGTTAACAAAGGTGTTCCTTCGCAATCCATCAAGATGCAGATACAACGCCAACAAAAGACCTCGTGGTCGAAACAAAGTGAAGCGACGGCAAAGTCCCAGCTTCATCTCAACAATCGTCTCGATACAGCAGACGAGATGTTAACAACGACGTTCCTTCGCAGTCCAGCAGGATGCAGATGCAACATCAACAAAAGACCTCATGGTCGAAACAAAGCGGAGCGACGGCAAAATTCCAGTTCCACCTCAGCATTCGTCTCGTTACAGCAGATGAGATGTCACTGCATCGTCTTTCCTCCAACAGGACTTGGACACACCAAAGCAAACGAAGCGAAGGCCACATTCCTAGCTTCAACGTCTTGACGGTAACTCATAAAAAGCCTGAAAGACAATCGGAGATCATCTCGCACCAGCACAGAGTGGTCACCGCCTCGGCATTCGTCTCTATACAGCAGACGAAATGTCAACCCCAGCGTTCTTCCTCCTACAGGATTCGGACGTGACAAAGCAAACGAAGCGAAGGCCAAATTCCTAACTTCAAGGTCTTAACGGCGAGTCATATAAAGCCAGAAAGACAACTGGAGATCGTCTCATGTCAGCGTGAAATGGTCACCACCTCGACGTTCGTCTCGACACAGTAGACGCAACATCATCAAATAAACGGAGCCACGGCAAAATTCCAGCTCCACCTCGACGTTCGTTTCGATACAGTAGACGAGTTGTCACCCCAGCGTTCTTCCTCCAGTGGGATTCGGACGTGACAAAGCAGACGAAGCGAAGGCCACATTCCTAGCTTCAACATCTTTACGGTAACTCACATAAAACCGGAAAGACAATCGGAGATCATCTCGCATCAGCACAGAATGGTCACCACCTCGACGTCCGTCTCGATACAGCAGACGAGATGTCACCCCAATGTTCGTCTCGACACAGCAGACGCAACGTCATTAAACGAATGGAGCCACGGCAAAATCCCTAGTTCCAAACCTCGGCGGTTCACCAGCAACCTAGAGACAACTTCAACGTTCGTTTCGATACAGCAGACGAGATGTCACCCCAACGTTCTTCTCGATACAGCAGACGCAACGTCATCAAACAAACGGAGCCACGGCAAAATCCCTAGTTCCCACCGCAACATTCGTCTCGGTACAGCAGACGCAATGCCAGCAAACGAAGCAAAGGCCAAATTCCTATCTTCAGGGTCTTGACGGCAACTTACATAAAGCCCGAAAGACTATCGGAGATCATCCCCACACCAGCGCGGAGTGGTTATGACTTATCGGGGCTCGCCAAAATAAGCCTAACCTCAAGTAAAAAGCGACATGGCAAATTCCTAACACTTGCTCTTCCGACGGTCAAACTGCCAAGGAGGATTGCTTGAAGACGTCTTGTCCAGCCCCCGAAGGGATCAGAGACACGGCAGTCGCAGGGCTACTCGAACAGCACGATTGCCTATCGAGGACTATATCAGCTTATGCGACGGTACGATGGCCAAAACCCTAAGTACCACCAACCTTAACGGGCTTCTGTCGTAAAGAGCAGAGGTTAAATGCGACGTTAAGATGTTCTTGCGAGAAACGCTCGATTCGTCTCGACTTGCGGAAAAAATTGTTGAGGCGGCTCGACTCGTGAGATAAAGCCTTAGGCAGTGGGCATAAAAGAAGCCTGTTTCCTAAGCACTGGGACCCCGCAAGCTGGCCCAAAACGGTCTCTTGCATACCATCCACGGGTCTCACTCTCCAACATCGAACTTCGACAAGGAGGGAAACAACCGCTTACAAGTCCTCTCGACTCGTAAGAGGGAAAAATTCTCTTATAGGATCCTTACGACTTATAAGAGAAAACCACACTTAGGAATCCTCACGATTCCTAAGGAGAAAAGCCCACCTACGAGATCCTCTCGATCCGTAGGGAGAAAAATCTCTACGAGACCCCCACGGCTCATAGAATTGAAAAGTCTTAGGCAGCAGATCTGAACCTGCGGCCTAAGCCTTCGCTATCTCGTGAAGAAATCAAGAAGCTTACTCTATTACCTGCTAATTGTGACGACATGCTGAGAAAGAGGAAAAGCAACAGAAAGAGCATCCGATTTACATTTGATTAAGCGCTTCAAGACACATTCATTCATGCATGGGCAAAAAGACTCAGGACAAAAGATATATAATAAAGACAAGCTGGGATAAAAAAAAAGTTTTCCATTAATATTGCCCGAAGTTCTTACAGTCATAAAAACAATAAACGAAAGTTACAATAGAATAACCTCAGATCCAGGGCATGGATTGAGAAATTCAAAAGCGACCCTATCTATGACTTTCCAAGCCTCGCGGACCATCCTAATGTGCTTCCTTTCGCGAGCACAAGCGTCAGGGTCCCCCCTGATGTCTTCCACCCTCCGATAAGCAGCGAGTATGGCAGACTGTTGAAAGACCTCGTGCAAGAGATCGATAAGACTGTCTCGCCGTCTCTTCGAGATAAAGTTCAATAGGTACACAGAGTGCACCTTGTCCTCAGCGGCATCCAACGCCTTAATCGGCACGCCGGAACAGAATAGGGGAAGCGCTTCCCAGATAGCTCCCACAATAAGTTTAAGAAGAGAGAAACGTCGGGGAAGCAGTAGACCATTGTACGCGTCGAAGCGACTCATTATTTCAGCACACTCCTCGTTTGTGAACTCCCGATTTTGAGAGCGGCCAAGTCGGCGGATGTCCCCATAAGAGATGATTTCGTTAAGAGCATACATGTGGGCGTTCATTGTTCCTGTGAAAGAGGATCAACAGAATTATCAGAAAGACTGAATAAGCAAAACGATATAATGCACTGAGCAATAAAATGCCATCTTTAAGTTCCAAGATCCATGAAGAATTCTTAAGAGTTCTTCTATATGATTTGGGAGGAGCAAAGCTCCATTAGTGAATTAAGAAAATCCAAGGAAAATCTTCCAGAGAGCAGAGCTCTATGGAACCGTAGTAGGGTCCCCTTTAGTTCTCTTTAGATCCCTTTAAGACCTATAGAGCAAAGCTCTGCTAAGCGAAACCCTAAATAGGTTTCCTTTAGATCAGGGATCTATTGAGAGCGAGGCTCTATCAATGAAAATTAATTTAATTTAATTTAATCCAAATTAAAATTTTCACCTAAAAGTTTTAAGAGTTTAACTCTTGAAGTTCTTGAAAATAAAGAGCAGGGCTCTGAGTTCTGAAAGTAAAATTTTAGAGATGAAGATCATCTAAGGGACCAAAGGTCCTATTTATAGGCATCAAGTGCCCTTTCAGCTTCCAAGGGATGGCGCGACGGTTCGGAGTCTGCCACCGCTGCGCTCACGTTAGGAGGCCACGTAAGCGCAACGGTGAGGGGGCATTTGTTTACCCCAATCAGAGCAAAGCTCTGTTCAAATTCCAAGGTGGGAAAAGAAGCAATACTTATGTTTTTCTCCAATCAGAGCAAAGCTCTGTCTTGAAAATTAAAGTGAAAAATTGAAATTAAAATAAATGAAGCAACGCTTCAGATTCCTTGCGCTGCGCGCAACGCGCCACGTGTCAAAATCAGACACGTCAGTACAAGGAGCGCAGCGCCCAAGGCAGCGCACCCAATCAGAGCAAGGCTCTGTTTAAAATTCAAACTTTAATTAAAGAAGCAACGCTTCAGCTGGCCTGCGCTCTGCGCTGCACGCCACGTGGCAGCGCAGTTGCGCTGCGCTGAGCGACACGTGTCAGCGCAGTTGCGCAAGCGCAGTTGCGAAGCGCTGTGCGCTGCGCGACACGTGTCAGCGCAGTTGCGCTAGCGCAGTTGCGCTGCGCTGTGCGCTGCGCGACACGTGTCACGCGCTGGGGCATCTGCGCTAAACAGAATTAAAATTCTAAAGAAATCTTTTCTGATCTTGTTAAAACAAGAAGATTTTCTTCTGTAAAACAGAGACCCTTGGATCAAAGATCAAACGGTGGGGAAAATTCCCCAAATCACTTAGAGAAAGATCTCTTTAACAAATCTAACTAATTTATGGGCACTATAAAAAGGATCCCAGACCTCAATTCAAAGGAGAGGAACATTTTTTCTAAAAAAGAAGAGAACTCTGAAAAAATTTCAAGAAGAAAAGTAAAAGACCTTTTAGATAGAAGAATTTCTTCTGATAGATCATTGATCTAAGAACAAGATCAATGATCTTTAATAAAAAACAAAATAAAAATAGTGCTTTGCACTTATGAACCATTGGTTCTCTAAGATCAAGAAAAATAAGAAACACTTGTTTTCTTTGATCTAAATTAGATCAAGAAACAAAATAATGCTTTGCACTTATGAAACATTGGTTCTGGAATCTAAAAAAAATTCTTAGTGCTTTGCACTTGCAAACTGCGCTGTTGCGCTCTTAGGAGAGCGCCACGTGTCAGCTACAGAACAACTTGCGCTACGTGCTTTTGAAATAGAGCTTTGCTCTCTGTAATTGGCGCAACTCACCAGAGCGCGCCACGTGTCAGCAGCGTAACAGCGCAGCGCACTGCGCTGTTGCGCTTGCGCTCACCAGAGCATGACACGTGTCCTCACCACAAGCGCTTGCGCTCAGTGATTGGCGCAAAGCGCCTGACAAATGCAATGCATTTCTTTTACTAAAGGGCCAGGCCCAAATCAGAGGGGCCTAGTAGGCCAAAATAGATTGCAAAGCAATAAAAAGGGGGCAGAGCCCAAGCGAAATTGATGCTCTGCATCTTTTATGGGCAGAGCCCAAACAAAAAGATAGAAGTAATGCAATGCATTATTTAAGTGTGGGCAAAGCCCTAGCACAGGTCTAATAGACCAAAAATAAATAAGGGTGTTGAACATTTTCAACTGGACTTAGCCCAATTTTGGCCGTAAGTCCTCAAATTAAATTGACTGAGCACAACTGTTCTCTTAAATTAATTTATACCCAGTTCGAGGGTACATCTCCGAACTCCTCTCACACCCATCGTTGTAATCCTTCAACGACGTCAGAGAGGTGACGGGTCCCGACGACCACACATCAATATGGACTGAGGGGTCCTTAAACTCGTGGACCGAAACGTCCCTAAACTAATATTGGACCGAAACGTCCCTAAACTAATGTCGGACCACTACGTCCCTAAACTGGAATATGGACCGCAACGTCCCTAAACTGGAGCATGGACCGCAACGTCCCTAAACTACCTATGGACCACTACGTCCCTAAACTGGAACAATAGAGCCTCCAAATGCTCTTTTGCCGGATCTAAACGATCCCGTTTAAGTTGATCTTAGCCCCTAAATACGGCTAACGTATACTTAAACATTCAAACGGACTATAAAACTCCAAATCAACTTTGGTTCAAGGGTACATCTCTGTACTCCTCTGACATTTGCCGTTGTAATCCTTCAACGACGTTAGAGAGGTGACGAGTCCCGATGGCCAGATATTAAATGGATTATCACGTTAAGTTGATCCTAGTCTCAAACAGGACTATCGTATCTTTAACGAACGTTTAAGTTGATCTTAGCCGCAACGCGACTAATGCATCCTTAAACTAAAAACACCAAACCCAAATCTAAGTAAATACGGATTTGGACTAATCCACGTCCTACGGACGACGGCTCAACTTAGTCTCCGTATACAATCCACGGGCAACCACAAACAAAAAAAATACACACGACATGAAGTGAAATTCTGGAGAAGGAGAAAGTTGTTACCGCGATGCGGTAGCATAATTAACTGCAGGGGCTTGCGCCTGCAGGGAAGAGCGTCCCCACAATCCAAAACCCCTCAAGCGAGGGGGAATCTGACGAAGTCTGCTACATCGGCCGCATCCGTCTAAACCTCCGATACACGGTGCCATAAATCAACTTGGCATCTTCGGAGAGGTAGACGGATAAAACCATATAGCATCTGCCCCGAATCTCAGGCTAGACATCCTCACGTCGTTGCCGTATTTCGGAGGGGAACATATAGCATCAAGTGCCCTTTCAGCTTCCAAGGGATGGCGCGACGGTTCGGAGTCTGCCACCGCTGCGCTCACGTTAGGAGGCCACGTAAGCGCAACGGTGGGGGGGCATTTGTTTACCCCAATCAGAGCAAAGCTCTGTTCAAATTCAATGGTGGGAAAAGAAGCAATGCTTCTGTTTTTCTCCAATCAGAGCAAAGCACTGTCTTGAAAATTAAAGTGAAAAATTGAAATTAAAATAAATGAAGCAACGCTTCAGATTCCTTGCGCTGCGCGCAACGCGCCACGTGTCAAAATCAGACACGTCAGTACAAGGAGCGCAGCGCCCAAGGCAGCGCACCCAATCCGAGCAAGGATCTGTTTAAAATTCAAATTTTAATTAAAGAAGCAACGCTTCAGCTGGCCTGCGCTCTGCGCTGCACGCCATGTGGCAGCGCAGTTGCGATAGCGCAGTTGCGCTGCGCTGTGCGACACGTGTCAGCGCAGATGCGCAAGCGCAGTTGCGCTGCGCTGTGCGCTGCGCGACACGTGTCAGCGCAGATGCGCTAGCGCAGTTGCGCTGCGCTGTGCGCTGCGCGACACGTGTCACGCGCTGGGGCATCTGCGCTAAACAGAATTAAAATTCTAAAGAAATCTTTTCTGTTCTTGTTAAAACAAGAAGATTTTCTTCTGTAAAATAGAGGCCCTTGGATCAAAGATCAAACGGTGGGGAAAATTCCCCAAATCACTCAGAGAAAGATCTCTTTAACAAATCTAACTAATTTATGGGCACTATAAAAAGGATTCCAGACCTCAATTCAAAGGGAAGGAACATATTTTCTAAAAAAGAAGAGAACTCTGAAGAAATTTCAAGAAGAAAGGTAAAAGACCTTTTAGATAGAAGAATTTCTTCTGATAGATCATTGATCTAAGAACAAGATCAATGATCTTTAATAAAAAACAAAATAAAAATAGTGCTTTGCACTTATGAACCATTGGTTCTCTGAGATCAAGAAAAATAAGAAACACTTGTTTTCTTTGATCTAAATTAGATAAAGAAACAAAATAGTGCTTTGCACTTATGAACCATTGGTTCTGGAATCTAAAAAAAATTCTTAGTGCTTTGCACTTGCAAACTGCGCTGTTGCGCTCTTAGGAGAGCGCCACGTGTCAGCTACAGAACAACTTGCGCTGCGTGTTTTTGAAATAGAGCTTTGCTCTCTGTAATTGGCGCAACTCACCAGAGCGCGCCACGTGTCAGCAGCGTAACAGCGCAGCGCACTGCGCTGTTGCGCTTGCGCTCACCAGAGCATGACACGTGTCTTCACCACAAGCGCTTGCGCTCAGTGATTGGCGCAAAGCACCTGACAAATGCAATGCATTTCTTTTACTAAAGGGTCAGGCCCAAATCAGAGGGGCCTAGTAGGCCAAAATAAATTGCAAAGCAATAAAAAGGGGGCAGAGCCTAAGCGAAATTGATGCTCTGCATCTTTTATGGGCAGAGCCCAAACAAAAAGATAGAAGTAATGTAATGCATTATTTAAGTGTGGGCAAAGCCCTAGCACAGGTCTAATAGACCAAAAATAAATAAGGATGTTGAACATTTTCAACTGGACTTAGCCCAATTTTGGCCGTAAGTCCTCAAATTAAATTGACTGAGCACAACTGTTCTCTTAAATTAATTTATACCCGGTTCGAGGGTACATCTCCGAACTCCTCTGACACCCATCGTTGTAATCCTTCAACGACGTCAGAGAGGTGACGGGTCCCGACGACCACACATCAATATGGACTGCGGGGTCCTTAAACTTGTGGACCGAAACGTCCCTAAACTAATATTGGACCGAAACGTCCCTAAACTAATATTGGACCGAAACGTCCCTGAACTAATGTCGGACCACTACGTCC
This sequence comes from Agapanthus africanus, assembly GCA_030015575.1. Taxonomy (NCBI): domain Eukaryota; kingdom Viridiplantae; phylum Streptophyta; class Magnoliopsida; order Asparagales; family Amaryllidaceae; genus Agapanthus; species Agapanthus africanus. The sequence continues at coordinate 859,772,742 of JASDDO010000022.1, read as the reverse complement.
CTACACTGGAATATGGACCGCAACGTCCCTAAACTGGAGCATGGACAGCAACGTCCCTGAACTACCTATGGATTACTACGTCCCTAAACTGGAACAATAGAGCCTCCAAATGCTCTTTTGCCGGATCTAAACGATCCCGTTTAAGTTGATCTTAGCCCCCAAATACGGCTAACGTATCCTTAAACATTCAAACGGACTATAAAACTCCAAATCAACTTTGGTTCAAAGGTACATCTCTGAACTCCTCTGACATCTGCCGTTGTAATCCTTCAACGACGTTAGAGAGGTGACGAGTCCCGATGGCCAGATATTAAATGGATTATCACGTTAAGTTGATCCTAGTCTCAAACAGGAATATCGTATCCTTAACGAACGTTTAAGTTGATCTTAGCCGCAATGCGACTAATGCATCCTTAAACTAAAAACACCAAATCCAAATCTAAGTAAATACGGATTTGGACTAATCCACGTCCTACGGACGACGGCTCAACTTAGTCTCCGTATACAATCCACGGGCAACCACAAACAAAACAAATACACACGACACGAAGTGAAATTCTGGAGAAGGAGAAAGTTGTTACCGCGATGCGGTAGCGTAATTAACTGCAGGGGCTTGCGCCTGCAGGGAAGAGCGTCCCCACAATCAAAAATCCCTCAAGCGAGGGGGAATCTGACGAAGTCTGCTACATCGGCCGCATCCGTCTAAACCTCCGATACACGGTGCCATAAATCAACTTGGCATCTTCGGAGAGGTAGACGGATAAAACCATATAGCATCTGCCCCGAATCTCAGGCTAGACGTCCTCACGTCGTTGCCGTCTTTCGGAGGGGAACAATCTAGTCCTGGCATCTCGGAATAGTTCTACGCGAAGCAATCTCTGTGCTGTAGAAGCACGTCCTTTAACGCAGCCACCCTTTCTTCAGACAGCAGCTCGCTGACGAATGTCGGTCGCGGATCATCTGCCGACCCCAACTCAATCTTCTTGAGGTTATCTGCAGTAGTATGTATGCCATCTTCTAGTTCTTTCGGAGCTGGTGGAAATTCTGAGATCACCTCGTCATTGCTGTTCTTAAAGCACCAGGGAAGGTCATCCATGTTCTCGGGCTCTTCTTTTAATATTGTTATCATGTGACAAGTGCGAATCTGTTTCCAAAACCGATGTAGATCTGGTTCTGCTCTTGTGGCTTTGGGTTCATGCTTTTGTGGCGGCGTTACCTTCCAGCTGCTGGATAAAGCAAATCTGCCCTGCTGGTACTGGTCTTCGACCCAGTTCTTGAAGGTAAAACAGTCTTCGAGGGAGTGTCCTATGGCTCGGTGATAAGAGCAATAGCCCGGATGAGAAACTTTGTTAGCTTGCTCAGGGTGATTAGACTCCGGATGTGCGATCATTTGTTGTTTTATAGCGAGCTCGAGTAACTTCTTCGTCTTGTCTCGAGGGAAGGAATACGCTCGACTCCTCTTCTTCATGAGGGACAAATCCGGACCGCGCAATGCCCGATCACATGACTCTCTAATCCTGCGTCGTTGTTGTCGACTTCTTTTTCCGCTACTTGACTTACTTCTGCCTCTGCGTCGGGCCTTTTGCACAACGGGTTGACAGGGAGGAGCATCTTCGTCTTTTGCAGTCTGTTGAAACAGACGTTGCATCCTGGCCTTCTCGTAGATGGCCATCTCGCGATTATGGTCTTCCCGAGCTTTCTGACCCGCTTTCCTGATAAGCTTGTCCATTCGTTCTTCAAACGAGGGACTCGGCACTTCGCTCGCGGGATCCAGTTTTGACGAGGGGTTAGCATCTCTCGACAGGGCGTCCTCTTCCTCATCGAAGTTATATATGACGTAGCTACCGTAGACTCGCTCCCGTTTCTCGGATCTCACATATCCAAGCCCAAGTGTTTCCATTCTCCCGTTAGGCAACTTGCGCTGAGTCCCAGGGACCTCCCAAATCTTGTTCTAGAACCGAGCTTGTCGAACAGTCTGTTTTAAGGGTACTCCTTGGCGCTTCAATAGCCTCTTTAGTCTATTTGTGTAATATCTGGGCAAACGGATGGGTTGGAGCCTGTCGAGTGTAGAATCCGCGCCATGCCATATCTCTTTCTCCACTCTCGTTTCTGTGGATTGGTAGAATAGGATCACCTTCTCACCCTTTCGCCTGGGAGGGACGTAAAACGTCTGCAGGTCCTGCACATTGTAAGCTTGAAGTGTGTCGAGATCCTTGTAGTGTTTCCGCGGCACCATGGTGATTTGCAAACTCTGATCATCGCCAGGGGATGCTTGTATTGACGGCCGACTGGAGAACACGGCATTAACCTCATCTTCCGAATCACTTCCGAAGATCAACATAGGGGCGGACGGTCCTGGTTTGTTGTGTCAGGACGGACCAGCGTAAACTATCTCTTCTTCTTTTTCGGTATCGCTCCCGAAAACAGGGATGGTGGCGGCGGCTTTGTCCTCCGGCTTGCGACACCTTTCTGTATCCTCGAAATCTGGCAAAAAGTACTTTGCATCTTCGTACTTGCGGACTTCGTTCACGGAAAATGGATTCAGCTCACCTGTTACGGTATACTCGAAACCATCCTTAAAGTACTTCATACATTGATGCCGTGTAGAAGGGATGATGTTGTACTCGTGTAACCAAGGACGACCGAGTAAGGCGTTGTAGCAGGTCTTGGCGTCAATGACGTGAAACTTGATGTCCGTGACGAGCAGCCCGAAGCGTAGTGTTAATATCACAGATCCGAGAGTCCGTGATGACTGGGAGTCGAAACCGGAGATGGTAATTTTGTCACGAGCAAGGTGCTGTACGCTCATGCAGATTTCCTTCAACACCCGAACATTAAGGAGATTGACGAAGGATCTATTATCCACCAGGATCTTGCCTATCTTGATATCATGGCAGTATCCAGAGACATATAGGGGACGGTTGTGGTCGCACGTCCCGAGGAGAAGGTCTTCGTCACCGAAAGTGATGTCGGCCGTGTGCACTTCTTCCAGTTCATCCTTCATCCTTTCTGCGGAGAGGAGGGCTTGGAATTGCTCGGGTTCTTGTAACGCCTTGATTAATGAATCTCGCGCTTCTTTTGATAATAGGAGGGCATCGAGAATGCTGAGCTGAGAAGGTAGCTTCCTTAGGTGCGCTAGGATGTTGTAGTCCACCTTACCCTTCCTGGAAGGGTCCTTGGCAGTCAGCTCTTTCATGACTTGGTCATCTAAGGCAATATCCCCAGTGACCTTTTCCTTTCCCTTATCTTTTCTATTTGCGGGCCCGAGATTCTTTTCCGGGAGCGTGCGATTGCGCAGCTGAATGTTCTCGCAGGCCTCCGGTTCTTCCTCTTTCCCTAAGACGGACTCTTTAAAGAGAGGGCCCAAAGCCATTTCCTCATAAGAGTCGCTCCCAAAGGTGAGAACTTGTGATCCTCCGGCGTCGACCATGTAACAGCTGCCGGTAGTTCTTTTGTGCCTGTCGGTTGTACTTCTTTGCTCCCGACGAGTTCTGCATTTCATGCGCTTAAAATGTTGCCGGTGAGCGACATATCCCTGCCACCATATCCTAAAAGCATCGCACTCCTCCATAGGGTGTGAAATTTTCCGGTGATATGAGCAATAATTAGGGTGCCTCTCCGCCCCATCGAACGAGTTCTCTTCCGATGGTGGTAGCTTCATCCCCACTGACATGGCTTTGGCAAACCTTTTCCTCATCTTGAACACGTTTTTATTCGCATCGGATGTCTTTTGATCTGGCGGGAGTGCTTCGACTCTTTCGTTTAGTCGCCTGCGCTTGGCTCCTTCCGATGCAGCCATCTCACTCTCCTGATCGGCTTTACTCTTCAAACGAATCTCGTCTAGAAAGGCGTCGATCATTTCATCTGTTGGCCATACAAGTTCTGGCTCAGGCTGTGCCCCCAGTTTCTCAGTGCTAGGAGTTTTCTCATCTTCCGAGTGGAAGATCACATGACAACTCGCCACATATCCCTCGGATTCATCCGATGAGCTCTCTCCATCATCTTCCTCCTGAAAGACGTGGTTGAGGAACTCTTGTAGCGTGATGGGAGTCCGCGCCTTTTGATTGTACTCCTCCAGCGTGTCAATCTGTTTCTGTAAATCCGTGCGCTTGTCTCCAGGCTTCACGGGCTTCTTAGATTTCTTCTTCTTTTTCTTCGAAGATTTTGACGGTTGGGCGTGAGTACTTGGGCCATCACCACCGCTCTTTGTAGTTAGGAGCGGCTTCAGCATTCCTTCAAAGGGCCCTGAACTGGGCAACATGTTGGTGGGGATTGCCGGTCCCCTTATACACATGGAATTTCGGTATTGTATAACCCGGCGGATATTTGATTTGGTCGTACCAGCTCGGATACGGTCGCCCCGTTTTTACGACTTGACCAGCTGCCTCAGTCGCATGATGAACCCGGATCTGCTGGGCTATATAGTCGTTCAAGTCAGCCTTAGAGATTGTCTCCTCCTTGGCCGTTGAGAGAGACGGTGGTGGATTTGACGTTTCCCCTCTATCATCTTCGAAGATGGTCGGGGGATCTTCAGCAGGAGGCTTTTGCTGGATCATCATACCTACCATGTCCTGAAACAGAAGGGCCATTCATTGTATATTGGCTGCTTGTTCAACAGCCTCTTTATCCTTCTTCTCTAGTATCCTACGAAGGAACTCAGCGTCATTTTCCTATTCCTGGCGTTGATCAGATGATGCTTCGGGGTTTTCTTTCGGCCCAGTGAGTGCCGCCATCGCGTTCATCATTTCTTGGAGCTTCTGTTGTTGCTCCTGAGCTTTGGTCACTGACCGTGTGAGCGGTCTATGCCCTGTAGACGCACGACTATCTTCTTTTCCCAGCGCCATGTATACTGTATGCACCATCATGCCCCTAGACTCAGGGCGTTTTAGCTTTTTGTCCTTGATATTTGCTGCGGGGGCGGGGACTTCCTCCGGTCTTCCTCTCCTGTAGGCCGTTGAAGTTGAGGGGGCCGTTGCTTTGAGCGCCCAATTGGTCGTCACCTTTCGTTGCTTGATTAGGGAATTTTCTTCTGGCCGACCTTTCGACTTCTTATGTTGGCGAGAGTAATTAGGATCAATCGCAGACTCTCGAACTTGTCGCCATGCCTTGTAAATCCTGGAGGACAACGATTGAAGGGACTGCTCCGGCTTCTCTGCTTCCACAGCAGTCTCTACCGGTGGAGGAGATCTTTTGAGCGCCGCAATTGGCGAGTTTCTGCGTACCCTGTTCAGCGGCTCAAAGCGGTTCCCAGTTGGGATAGCAGCATTAACTTCCACCGTTGGAGCCGGTGGAGTTAGCCCAGTGGGGGAGTTGCCCCCAGCTTTTCTTATCCGGCGCCAGTGGCGACGTCGGGCGTGACGGGTTGTTGGGACTGGCTCAGCGATGGCTGCGTCTTGCCCCATGTTCTGGGGAAGGGCTGCTGCCGGTGTCTGTAAGTCTACGCTAGCGCCCCGGCCGTCTACAGACGCCAAATGCGGAACAAAAACTTTTTAACTGGCGCTATCGTATACTTTCACCCGGATCTGCCATTATTGCTAAACTAACAAACTGTAAAGAGTGTAGAAAGGTTATACCGAACGATCCGAGTCCTTCGTTCTTTAACCATCATCCCACGCTCCGTTGCGGCTGCTCCGATCTCGTCGATCTCTGATCTGCTCGTCCAGGTGGCACCACATCACTGATTCTTTAAACGGGCTCCTGCCTCTGACTTGAGGCAACTCGGTCGTCAAGTTTGCTAGAAGAGACGACCAAGAATGATGTAGAGAATGAGTGGATGACTTTGTCTCGTTCTGTCCAAAGCTATGGACGGACGGTTAATGAAGTTGCCGAGGGAATCGGGTGATGGAATGAAATGAGCTGTGAAATTCCATACACCGATAAAACCTATCATAATCTTTTCAAGTGAAAACTCAAGCGAGAGAGTATATCTGTGGAGAGAGAGGGGGCCGGCCTCTTATAAGGAGGAGGAGGTGACCGTAGGAGAAAGAGGGTAACCTTAAGTAAATATCATAATGTGAACACAAAATAATATCTTAAGGAAAACAAGAAATGGTTAAAATCAAAGCATGAGTCACAAGACACCTCACCAAATCTAGAACCTTCTAGAACCTTCTAGAAGCATGACTCACCCTCATCCAAGAAAAGATAAATCCGTCTTTAACCGAATGTTAAAAGACGGCTGATAGAAAACTGGAAACTGGCAACTTCCAAAAGTGTTCCTGAAACGACTTTCAGGATAACCCCGTAACTGTATAAATATACCCGCATTTGTATTACGACCGAATACAAATGCAACTGAGACAAAGATATTATATCTACTCAATATAATACTCGGATCCGGCTTAAACCAAAGCCGACCAGTATCATCTGCCCGAAAAATAACACGTGCGTAAACGCACGTGCATTTTCCGAACCCTGCCATAAAACCATACGGCCTCTACAACGTTTCGCCCGAACTTGGGAAACTGTCTGTGGGGGACTCTAATGACTCGTCAGTACCCTGGCAGTGGGTTTAACCACAAACCGTCAGCGGCACTAGCTATGCGTAACGGCTGCCCATGGACTGACCTCAAGGGAGGCAGATGAGCGAACTCAAGGGAGGCCGATGAGCGAACTCATCCAGAAACCCTACTGAGCCTAACAGTGACAATGTATATACAGTCCGGTCCGTTCGTCAATGAGTATCGCATATCCGCCTAGGGGGCTAGTAACGTCAGACCCCCAGAAGCAGTATAAGTCGTGTCGGAGTGTAGCCCAATAACACCCTGAGATACTACTGGAGTACCTACCAGTAAATCTCCTGCCATGGCCATGGACTATGTGTAATGGCTCTCCTAGACACAGCACGACCTCGCCCCCAATACCGGGAGAGACGAATCCCCTGCCGATCCGCTCACGTGCCTCCATATGGCTCGGGACTGTACCCAAAAGCTACCTGTTTGCACGACTCCTTTGAGCCGTGGTAGGGTAGAAATCAAAGCACAGTGGGAACTCACACGAGACAAATGACGACCTCAGGTCGATGAACTAACCTGTATACATGTCACCTGGGAACTGCTATCTGACGATAGGTATAGTACTAACTAGCAGATTCCCGGCGAGTCCTGTCCGGTGTACTCATAACCCAATGAGCACCTGTATACATCTTAGGTGATCCAACTGACACCAGTGGCTTGTGAGACCGGCCACCGCCCCTCGTCGGGGTCTCGACTGTATACACTAGTCTACTCCGGAGTATCGATGCCCTGTCTCGAAACTCCCACGACTAGGGACCACAATTAAGGATATGCATATAAACTACCCAACTCTCACGTATATGATCGCCATCATACAGTTGGTAGTAAAGCAAGATCCTAAGGGCTCTATCAAAGTGTAACATGCAATCAGTCACCTGAACATGTACACGACTGATAAAGGCAAACCAGATAGCATACTATCATCTTGAGTAAGACTGTCCTACCGGGATAGGTCCTCCGCAATCATTGCAATCACGTACCTGCGATCCAATAATTGACTATGAGGGCACTATCTCCAACAATCTCCCACTTGCACTCAAGGCTAATTATTGCGATGTCGACTACTCACAGCCCGTGTGAAACCGAACATCCAACTCCTCTACTAATCAGTTTCACAAAGCCCGTTTGTAAAACTATTGTGTTCGAGAAATAGCCTCAGTGAGTGGATCCGCCTAGATGTTTCTTTCTATATCTCTCTAAATCTCAAGTTCGCGGAGAAAGCCATCTCCCGAATCGAGTAATACCTGTCTTAGAATATGTCTGGATTTCTGATGGGACCTAGTTCATAAATGAACTCCAAATCCAAACTTCTTAGACTGTATCGATCACTGAACCTAATCAGTATCCGGCACCATGCCACCCACAGTATCCTCTTGGACCACCTGTCCATAATACTGTCCCTCTTCGTCAGAGGGAAAAACTAAAACTCTGACAATCACTCTGTCATCCATGTCACCTTTGAAGCCTGGAATGATAACCGTCTCCCGAAAGAGGCTGCCGTCATCAAATCCGTAGAACATGTACTTATGTTCTAATACTGCTTCCTTATGTTTCTTCAGGATTGGATTAATACAAACTTATTGCATCTAGTGCAAAAACAACATCTGGTATGGTACTTGACATCTCATGATTGACTCAATTGCCTAAGCAAGTGATCTGCCAATCATGCACTTCCCTCTCCCCTTTAGTCTATACGACACCTTTAGAGAGGGTGACTCCATCACCTGCAGGTACACCACCATGCTAGGAGTCAACTATTCTAAAAACCATTAGAATATCTGTCAAAGTACCCACATCGGGAAACTACCCAAATCTAGATCTAAAACCATAGATCCAGAAACCAGAATGTCAAATATTATATCCATATCCTGTCTGGAGAAACAACTGTGTGACGACCACAGTACAACCGATCGTAGTATAGGAACTTTACTTCCCACTCTGTGTATGTCATCCAAACACTATGACATCACACCCTACTACCTTCTTAACAGATCTATCCCCTATTCTGATTGAAGTCAAACCCATGACTGTCACATCAAAAATAGATGATCTTTCTCCGCTATAACTGCTCAAGTCTATAAATAGATATAAGCTACTTGCCCACTATTCTTCCGATGCTCCCACTGATTACGACAACCCTCCTACCGGGTCTCATAGCCTGGAACAACAGTAGTGTCAAGTCTGGGTAGATAAGAACCTCCCTGTCACCGTCCTTGAGGCTACCGAAGTACCTCTCGGGTGTCTGAGGTTACCCACCATATCTGCGGAGTGGTTTATTGGAATGTCAAACCTGATTGAATATATAGGTCCTATTAAATTTTCCGTAATCCTTCGCGGTTCTGGAATCACTTCCAGTTCTACCATACTCCCATTACTGTTTTCTGAAAAAATCCATTTTACTAAAACTGTGGCGAGTCAAGAACAATATCACTATTGATCTTCCAAATGGTAGAATATCAACCCTCGACATAGCCAGGGTCAACCCACAAACAGCCATTACAGAAACGTGCCCTGAGTTATCCAGTGTCTGGTTTTAAGCATAAGCTGGACAACTCCCCGTACCTTAACATCTTTTAAGGTACGAACTATTCTATATCCAATATAGAAACTTTGGCACTTATTTAATTGGAACCATATTCAAATCATGCAGCTGTCTCCAGTGCATATCAACTTAATGGAAAGAGGCTAATCAGCATTACTCAACTTAGGAATCCATCCAATTATGAGTAACCTGAAAGAGAAACACGTTTCTCAAAACCATCACTATCATCTGAATACCAATCACAAGAATCTACATCTTCGATCTCTTTGAAGAATCCCGATACTTGTGATACCTGGTTCTCTACTTTATTCTTATACCCACAACTTCTCAAAACTTAGACCTTGTATTTCTACGAAACACTTGTCTAAAAACTAGAGAAGTTATAAGTAAACAGAACATAGTACGAGGACCTACCCCTTTGTCCTGATGGACACTGGACAACATACAATACTCTGTATAAGTCCGTTGAGTTTGAACAACTCAAATCCTGTGCGTCGTAGGTGAAAAACTGTACCCTGGCGATTTCCTCAAATATCACCAATTACAACGAATTCCGATATAATGAGGAGAATCACCTTATTCCCAATAACTTACTCCCACTCATCATCTGTAAAACCATACAGATATGAGAATGAAACCTGGTAAATACATACCCTTGGAGTAAGTGTCTAATCGGGAAAACAGGTTTTCTTTAACAATGCACTGAAACATGAAAATGTTTCGTAGGGGTATCTTGGTATTCATAGCAATGCCTCTTCCATAATCCAATTCATGACTTCAACCGTATATTTTATTGCCATCTCTCCAAATCCCTTTATTTGTCTTTAGTCGTTACCTTCTGTACACCATCGTTAGGCTAAATGGTTTTCTTCCTTCCCTACCGTTCGGCACCAGCCTATGGTTTGGAAGAAGACTATCCAGTAAGCATAATAGGTGTACCCTCCTAAACCAAGGAGTACTCGTATCTCGAGAGAAGGTGATGATAAAAGACAACTGAATAATACCTTATTCTATTAAAGGTGAAATAGGAGTGGCGACGAAGTACGTGGTTTTGGTCGTGAATGATATCAGTCGCAATTTACTTTGCCCTCTTTCTAATCCCTTTATTTTGTCTTTAGTTATTGCCTTCTGCACACCCTACTTAGGCTAATTGGTTTTCTTCATTCCCTACCTTTCGGCACCTGCCTATGGTTTGGAATAAGACTATCCAATAAGCGTAATAGGTGTACTCTCCTAAACCAAGGAGCTCTCGCAACCTGAGAGAAGGTGATAATAAAAGACAACTGAATAAACTAATTCTATTTCTCCTGAACCTGGATCCATCCTCGAAGAAGTCCCTTCGAGTTCGTATATAACCATACGATGGATCTATCCAATGGAAGTGGATGTCCGTAGTAATACGGGTGTTCTGAGAAATTCAAAGGGTAGAAGAAGGAGTGGCAATGACTTATGCAACATAGACAATCCAAAAGCCAGTAATTTTAAGAAGGTTCGGTCAACTTGGTCACTGAGTCATAGTCTAGGGTCGGTCAAAGGTCGCTGCCAAAGAGAGAGAGAAAAGAAACACTCTGCGTGCACTCTAACCTAGATCAGAATGGTTATCACTTTATCTAATCTGGAAACCTCCCACTGTCCTGTCAAATTCTCCTCCAAACCTAAAAGAAGAATCAATCGGGATCACCCGAAGAGTAAACCAACTCATCAGTGGGAATCGGGATCCAACTCTCATCGCATGATAACGTGACGGAATCCACTCGCGTTATCACACTCCAAAAGGTATGCGCATGCCTGGCAAGTTTCAGTTTCTTTAGAAACTCCCGATATGATTTATGCCCCATGCTCTTATGACCTTGACGTATACCAACAAATCATAAGTCACATGTCAAGTTCTGCCCGTCATTATCTTGTTAATTTGAACCCACCCGTACATACCCTTGACGTATGCCAACAAGGTAATATGACTGTCCCAAACCAACTCATCTATCTATGCAACAAATGAATACCCAGCAGCTACCAAACACTATGCCTTGACGTATGCCAACAAACATAGCTTGAATACTACTGACCATCCATAAGAAACGACGGAGGGCTACGACTGGTTTTTGGCGAAAAACCTTTAGCGTAATGAACTTGATATCGCTGAAGGAACCTGATAGCTTTTTAAAATATAGTGGCGAAAACCTTTGCTAAAGAGGTCACTCCCGGTGAAGGGATCTCGGCTCTTTCCTCGTGGAATGAGGTGCAGGATATTCCACTGAATACCGCTATGCAAAGCAACATGTAATCGACTATAGTGAAGTTATTACCCTGACGCAAACTTCTGCCCAAGGGGTCAGTCCCGGTGAAGGGATATCGGCCCTTGCCCCGTCGAATGAGGTGCAGGATATTCCACTGAATACCGCTATGCAAAACAAAAGGAAACGTCTTTGCAATAACACTTTTTAAATTGTTCCAACAACATCAAACAGGTTTGTTTTACTTTGCATTGATCAGAATCAACGCAGTCCCATCAATCAATCACACCAGAAAAGAACGAAAATAAAATATACGTATATGCCATCTGCATTCGTCACTGGGTCCCGTCATCACCCGTTAGGTTACTTAACTAACGACAGAGCGGGGACTGGACTAGCGCGGGTGTAAAACATATACAACATCTAATAGTATATAAACCAATATACAATAATCGCTCCAGGCGTGATAATATGCAACATTACAAAAAAGTAATAAGCATCACAGAACAATACAGATAATCTGGGATCCCCGAGTTTCACAGAGCCGCTGCTGAAACCCGACGTTCCCCTGTCGTGTGGATAGCCTGTGCAATGAAACCTAGACCCCTACGGGTGCGGCAAGTTACCCGCCAAAACCTGAAGCGAGGTAGTCCCCACAGCATAGTGAATGGAACACCCGGCACTTCACGGAATCCGGTAAATTGAGCACCCCTCCTTGGGTCAACCTGTACCCCCTACGAGTGCGGCGAATAGTCTGCCAATTTTAGAGTGGGGCCCCTCTGCCTCTCAAAGCCATGAGATGCGGACCCGTTGCCCTCCAGAACCCGGCTATCCATGCACTCCGTCGCGGGGTAAAACCTAGTACAGTAATGAAAAATAGTACAACAGGTATATCGACCGCAACCTGGTCGTACCCCAAAAGAATATTATACAACAGGCAGTGACGGCAGTCCACATGTTGGACGCTCGCCCCGCAATATCAAATGTACAAATAAACTCAAACTGTACTACCATTGCACACTGCTATCCACCACGACAAATCCGCAACAATACAGCACAACACAGAACATCAACGCGAATGTCACGTTCGCAAACCCGTCTAAAAGAACTATAGCAATCAGACGCAGTTTACCGATCAAATGACATTCCCGGTCGGAGATATAATGTAAGCACTGTAAACTAACATGTTTAAATTTCGATCGACTAAATATCAAAAAGAGGGCCCCACGACTTACTGGTGAACAGTAACAGAATCTGGGCAAAAACGATATTTACCAAAAACCACAAAATCCAACAGAGAACCCACTGTACAAATTTGGGAGCATGAGCTCACCAAGTGGCCGCGGATGCGAGGCCAAACCATGGGTTTGGCCGCGTTTCCGCGGCGGTTTGGTGGAGTCATGTGCCCAAATTTTGTCGTGGTTCTTAGAAAAGCCTGCACAGTTTTCTGAGACATGTAGAAAAATTTTAGGAGATCATTTAAAAACAACAGAAACTGTGAAGTTAGAAATTGCAGTTTTTAGTTTTCCGGTCCGATCGATATTTTAAACGCGTTAGCACAAGTTAGTATAGCAAAATGGTTAGTCTCTGATACCACTGTAAGTCTACGCTAGCGCCCCGGCCGTCTACAGACGCCAAATGCGGAACAAAAACTTTTTAACTGGCGCTATCGTATACTTTCATCCGGATCTGCCATTATTGCTAAACTAACAAACTGTAAAGAGTGTAGAAAGGTTATACCGAACGATCCGAGTCCTTCGTTCTTTAACCATCATCCCACGCTCCGTTGCGGCTGCTCCGATCTCGTCGATCTCCGATCTGCTCGTCCAGGTGGCACCACATCACTGATTCTTTAAACGGGCTCCCGCCTCTGACTTGAGGCAACTCGGTCGTCAAGTTTGCTAGAAGAGACGACCAAGAATGATGTAGAGAATGAGTGGATGACTTTGTCTCGTTCCGTCCAAAGCTATGGACGGATGGTTAATGAAGTTGCCGAGGGAATCGGGTGATGGAATGAAATGAGCTGTGAAATTCCATACACCGATAAAACCTATCATAATCTTTTCAAGTGAAAACTCAAGCGAGAGAGTATATCTGTGGAGAGAGAGGGGGCCGGCCTCTTATAAGGAGGAGGAGGTGACCGTAGGAGAAAGAGGGTAACCTTAAGTAAATATCATAATGTGAACACAAAATAATATCTTAAGGAAAACAAGAAATGGTTAAAATCAAAGCATGAGTCACAAGACACCTCACCAAATCTAGAACCTTCTAGAACCTTCTAGAAGCATGACTCACCCTCATCCAAGAAAAGATAAATCCGTCTTTAACCGAATGTTAAAAGACGGCTGATAGAAAACTGAAAACTGGCAACTTCCAAAAGTGATCCTGAAACGACTTTCAGGATAACCCCGTAACTGTATAAATATACCCGCATTTGTATTACGACCGAATACAAATACAACTGAGACAAAGATATTATATCTACTCAATATAATACTCGGATCCGGCTTAAACCAAAGCCGACCAGTATCATCTGCCCGAAAAATAATACGTGCGTAAACGCACGTGCATTTTCCGAACCCTGCCATAAAACCATACGGCCTCTACAACGTTTCGCCCGAACTTGGGAAACTGTCTGTGGGGGACTCTAATGACTCGTCAGTACCCTGGCAGTGGGTTTAACCACAAACCGTCAGCGGCACTAGCTATGCGTAACGGCTGCCCATGGACTGACCTCAAGGGAGGCAGATGAGCGAACTCAAGGGAGGCCGATGAGCGAACTCATCCAGAAACCCTACTGAGCCTAACAGTGACAATGTATATACAGTCCGGTCCGTTCGTCAATGAGTATCGCATATCCGCCTAGGGGGCTAGTAACGTCAGACCCCCAGAAGCAGTATAAGTCGTGTCGGAGTGTAGCCCAATAACACCCTGAGATACTACTGGAGTACCTACCAGTAAATCTCCTGCCATGGCTATGGACTATATGTAATGGCTCTCCTAGACACAGCACGACCTCGCCCCCAATACCGGGAGAGACGAATCCCCTGCCGATCCGCTCACGTGCCTCCATATGGCTCGGGACTGTACCCAAAAGCTACCTGTTTGCACGACTCCTTTGAGCCGTGGTAGGGTAGAAATCAAAGCACAGTGGGAACTCACACGAGACAAATGACGACCTCAGGTCGATGAACTAACCTGTACACATGTCACCTGGGAACTGCTATCTGACGATAGGTATAGTACTAACTAGCAGATTCCCGGCGAGTCCTGTCCGGTGTACTCATAACCCAATGAGCACCTGTATACATCTTAGGTGATCCAACTGACACCAGTGGCTTGTGAGACCGGCCACCGCCCCTCGTCCGGGTCTCGACTGTATACACTAGTCTACTCCGGAGTATCGATGCCCTGTCTCGAAACTCCCACGACTAGGGACCACAATTAAGGATATGCATATAAACTACCCAACTCTCACGTATATGATCGCCATCATACAGTTGGTAGTAAAGCAAGATCCTAAGGGCTCTATCAAAGTGTAACATGCAATCAGTCACCTGAACATGTACACGACTGATAAAGGCAAACCAGATAGCATACTATCATCTTGAGTAAGACTGTCCTACCGGGATAGGTCCTCCGCAATCATTGTAATCACGTACCTGCGATCCAATAATTGACTATGAGGGCACTATCTCCAACAGTGTCAGCCTCTTGAAGACTGACGTTCGTTGAGAAGCTACAGTTTTTTGAGCGGGAGTGGTGACGGAGGTAGTCAGTCTCGCGAAGACCGACCCTCTGGGAGGAGAAGCCGTCTTGACGACTTCAGGAGTAGCTGTCTTCTTTGGGATGGCCTTCTCAGGTATCATGAGCTTTTTGGCGGGCCCTTTGGAGTTCAGGCTTAGTCTGGTGAAGACTGAAGAATTGGTTGACCCATTGAGAGGGGTCGTGGGAGTAGCAAGTCGATCGAAGACCGACTTCTTCGAAGCTTCCGGTATGGGCATTGGGATATCAATGATCACCGGCGCGAGCATGGTCCCAAAGAATAAACCGGTAGTAGCTTGGGTCACTTACTCCACAGGCATAGTGAATAGGGAAACAGCCTGCGGTCCATATGCTACACCTCCAGGTGAGGCAGAGCGCTGGTTGCAATTGCAGTTGGAGCATTTCGCACAAGTGGAAACCATTGATTCTTTGCTTTCTTCAATAAGCAAAACGCCAAATCTTAGTACCTTGAAACCCAAGGGCAACCATTAGCCGTGTTTGGTTCGCGAACACGACACACGAAGTGTGGAGTGGAAAGAGGAAAAGGTCCCACCGGGCGTGCCAGAATCTGTTCCCCTCCGAAAGACGGCGCGACGGACGTCTTGCCTGAAATTCGGGGCAGATGCTAATTGGTGCTAACCGTCTGCCTCTCCGAAGATGCCAAGTTGATTTATGGCGCCATGTATCGAAGGTTTAAACGGATGCGTCCGTCCGATGTAGCAGACTTCGTCAGATTCCCCCTCGCTTGAGGGGTTTTTGATTGTGGGGACGCTCTTCCCTGCAGGCGCAAGCCCCTGCAGTTAATTACGCTACCGTATTGCGGTAGCCACTTTCTCCTTCTCCAGATGGTCACCTCGTGTCGTGTGTGTTTATTTTGTGTTTAGTTGCCCGTGGATTGTATACGGAGACTAAGTTATGTCGTCGCCCGTAGGGCGTGGACTAGTCCAAATCCGTATTATCTTAGATTTGGGTTTGGGGGTTTGGGTTTAAGGATACGTTAGCCTCATTGAGGACTAAGATCAACTTAAACGTTTGTTAAGGACACGTTAGCCTAGTTTTTAGACTAAGGTCGACTTAATGGGATCGTTTAGATCCAATAATAGAGCAATTAAGGGAGCCATGTTGTTTAGTTTAGTGACATGCGGTCAATAGGTAGTTTAAGGACATTGCGGTCCAATGTTAGTTTTAAGACGTCGCGGTCAAGGTTAAGGACATCATAGTCCGTGGATTTAAGGACTCCACAGTCCGATGTTAGTTTTAAGACATCCCGGTCAAGGTTAAGGACGTCATAGTCCGTTGTTAGTTTTAAGACATTCCGGTCAAGGTTAAGGACATCATAGTCCATGGGTTTAAGGACCATACAGTACGATGTTAGTTTTAAGACATCCCGGTCAAGGTTAAGGACCTCATAGTCCGTTGTTAGTTTTAAGACATTCCGGTCAAGGTTAAGGACATCATAGTCTATGGGTTTAAGGACCCCACAGTCCGTATCAATGTATGGTCATCGGGACCCGCCACCTCTTTGAAGACGTTGAAAATTACAACGCCAAGTATCAAAGGAGTGAAGAGATGTACCCTTGAACTAAGGTAGATTAAATAGTCTTCGGCCCAATTTGAGACCAAGACCAATTAATTATATTATGAGCCCATTAGCCCAGTTAAGTCTGAATTGAGGACTTATGGCCAGCTTGGGCTAAGTCCAATCATGTTTAGAATATTGGCTTTCTATTGGTCCATTGAAGGAGAGGCTTTGCCTTTAGAAACTTAGCCAATTGGGCTAAAGTTAGTGTTAAACACTAAAGACCAACAGTGTTGAACACTGGGAGTGAGATTAACAAGTTAGTGTTTAATGCTAAAAGATAGTTAGTGTTAAACACTAGCAACAGGGCTTTCAAATTAGTGCTTATACACTAAAGCAAATCAGTGTTAAACACTGGCAATGGAGATTTCAAATTAGTGTTTAACAATAAGGCAGATCAATGTTAAACACTGGAAACAGGGTCTTCCAAGTTGGTGTTCAACACTAAGAAAGTCAGTGTTAAATACTGTAAATAGAGTTTTCCAAATTAGTGTTTAAACACTAAGAGAATCAGTGTTGAACACTGGATATAGAGGCTTCAGCTTTAGTGTTAAAAACTAAGGCAAGAGGGGTCATGTGGTAGCACGTGAGAGCGCCCTCAATTCATTTTATTCTGCCAAAAGTATTGAATACTTTGGAGCAGCACGTGCTGTTACGTGATGGGCATTTAAATGTTTGTCTGTTAGAGCTTCTGTCAGGGGTCACGTGGGGCACGTGAGGCATTGCCTCAAAGCCCTTCTCTGTGGAACTTTTCAGGGGTCACGTGATAGCACGTGACCCTGTTTCTTTGCCTGTTTGAAGATGTGTTTATATTTTCTTAAGAATTAAATTCTTCATGGGGTTAAACCCTAGCAATAAACTTTTAGAGGAATTAAATTCCTGTTTTCTTCTGAAGGATTATATTCTTAGATAGAGTTGAACTCTAACTTGTCTTCTGTAAAAATTGAATTCCCATACATGTGAGGAATTAGGTTCTTCTAAGGGAATTAAATTCCTGTTATTTTGACAGATTTGAATTCTTAACTGGGATTAAACCCTGGTTCTGTTCATTTGAAGGAATTAAATTCCTATAACATAGGGTTAAACCCTAATTTTATTTTAAAGGAATTAAATTCCTATAGTTCTATGAGAATTAAATTCTCAAACTTCCATTCCCTCCCTATGCTTTGGATCTGCATGGCAGAATCTCAACCCAATGAGAATTAAATTCTCAATTCATGAGGAGATGTGCACTTTGCAGATCCTCCACAAGAGAGAACTAAGTTCTTCTTTTTAATATAAGAGTTAAACTCTTTTGAGAATTAAATTCTCTTTTTTTTAAAAGCCTTCCCTTTCTTACCTAGGGTTTTCTTTTGCAGAAGATCAAATTCTTCCAAAGTCTCAAGGCTCTGTTTCTTTTTCTCTCTATGTCTCTGTATATAGATCTCTGTATCTCCTCTTGTCTCTCCTCCTTTTCTGTATATCTCCTGGCTCCTATTTATAGGAGAAGGAGCATAATCATTAGTTTTAGTGAATCATTCATTGAGAGATTTGATTTGTATTCGTTAGAGATTTGATTTGCATTCATCATTCATTTGGACCTTTGGATTATTAGGTAAATTTTATTCACCATTGGATTTTGAATCCAAAGATATTCCTTTGTTATTTCGGTTAGATTTTAAGGGGAAATCTTTCCAAGTTCAAGATTTTTCCATAGATAGGTGATATTTAATCACCTTTAAATCTTTAATCCAATCGGTTCCAAATAATCATTCTCCTTTGGAAAGATTTGAATGCTGTTCAGAATTTAATTCTGTTAAATAGATAGGCTTTGAAAGCCGGTCACATGTGGCCACGTACCCTTGGTCACGTGTAGGCACGTGACCCCTTGGAACGAGCTTTCCTCTGCTTTCTGCGCTTTGTCTTCTAGCAGCTGTTTAGCCGTCACGTGCCAACACGTAACCCCGGTCACGTGTGAGCACGTGATCTTTTCTGGAGCCTTTTCTTTGATTTAATCAGGGAGCGAATCTGCCTTTGCCGCTGCTTTTTAATTGTCACGTGCCAACACGTGACTGCTGGTCACGTGCTAGCACGTGATGCTTCCTCCGTAAACTTTCCTGATTTTAAATCAGGAAACAGCTTCAACGCTTCAACTAAAAGCGCATCAGCGCTCTTCACCTGGCGCAAAGCGCTAAGCGCATTAGCGCTTCATATCTGGCGTTAGTGCCAAGTGCACCACATACTTTTATGTGCGCTTGGACAGAACATAAAATGTTCTTTGAATAAGCCTGGGGTTATGATGAAAGCACAACATTCAATTAAAGACAAAACATTGCCAGAGACCAAACCAATATTTAGTATTTTTAAAGGGATTGGGCTCAAACAAACATCTAACAACCCAAAAACAAATGTTGAACATTGTAATTGAATGGACTTAGCCCAATTTGGCCATAAGTCCTCAATTCAGATTAATTGAGTTCATATGCTCATAAATCATAGATCTTAGTCCCAATTGGACTACAGGTCTCTCAACCCACATCGGTTTAAGGGTACATCTCTGAAATCCTCTGATATTTGTCGTTGTAATCCTTCAACGTCTTCAGAGAGGTGACGGGTCCCGACAACCATACATTTCATGGACTGTGGGGTCCTTAAACTCACGGACTATGATGTCCTTAACCTTGACTGTGAGGTCTTTAAACTTACGGACTATGATGTCCTTAACCTTGACTGTGGGGTCTTTAAACTCACGGACTATGATGTCCTTAACCTTGACTGTGGGGTCTTTAAACTCATGTACTATGATGTCCTTAACCTTGGACCGAGATGTCCTTAAACTAATACTGGACCGTAATGTCCTTAAACTAATCGACCGCAATGTCCCTAAACTAACAATAGAGCCCAAATGCTCTTTTGTTGGATCTAAATGATCCCGTTAAGTTGATCTTAGTCTAAAATGAGACTAACGTATCCTTAACAAACGTTTAAGTTGATCTTAGTCTCAAATGAGGCTAAGGTATCCTTAAACCTAACCCCCAAACCCAAATCTAAGAAGATACGGATTTGGACTAATCCACGCCCTACGGGCGACAACATAAATTAGTCTCCGTATACAATCCACGGGCAACCAAAAACAAAACAAAAACACATGACACGAAGTGACCATCTGGAGAAGGAGAAAATGGTTACCGTGATGCGGTAGCGTAATTAACTGCAGGGGCTTGCGCCTGCAGGGAAGAGCATCCCCACAATCAAAAAACCCTCATCAACGAGGGGGAATCTGACGAAGTCTGCTATATCGGCCGCATCCGTTTAAACTTTCGATATATGGTGCCATAAATCAACTTGGCATCTTCGAAGAGGTGGACGGATAGCACCAAGTTGTATCTGCCCCGAAATTCAGGCAAGACGGACCCGCGCAGTCGCGTCTCCATGTTTCGGAGGGGAACACCAATCATTTGATTGCAGCGTCTATATGCTTTGCATATAGGTGCTCACATGTTTAACACGTATGGCTCTATTAGCCTGTTTGTTTTTAACTGCAGCGCCTATATGCTTTTGCATATAGGTGCTCACGCGTTTAACACGTAATACTTTTCTAGCCCATTTGTTTTTAACTGCAGCGCCTATATGCTTTTCCATATAAGTGCTCATGTGTTTAACAGGTCAGACTTTAATAATGGGGAATTTTCCCCCTTTTTCCTTTTTCTTTTTTTTCTTTCCTATTTTATGAAGGAACAAATGCCCCCAGCGTTGCTTTCACGTGGCTTGCACATGAGTGCAACGTTGTCCAACCTTATAATCGTTGGATTGCCTAGGGGAACGGGGAGATGAACCGCTCGCCATCACGTCTTATAAATAGGGGGTTTGGCTATTTAGATGATCATTGTTTCTTCATCTTCTTCCTTAACTTTTTCTTTAGAATTTAATTCTTTTCTCAGAGCTTAGCTCTCTGTCCACAGATCTTTCAGAGTTAAACTCTACAAAACTCCTTTTTGGATAAGGATCTTGAACGACATTTACCCCTTAGAGAAAACCCTTTTTTCCATATTTTTCTTTGGATTTTAAATCCATCACCAGAGCTTTTCTTTAGCCCTAAACCGATCTCTTAGAGATCCAAAAACACTCCGCCCTTTTTTCTTGAGGATGGTTAGTTTTCCTACTAGGGTTTACCCTATCATTGATCTTTGAGGATCCTTGGAATTTAATTCCATTTTCTTTGTCTGCCCACAGTGGGGGTTTCTGGGATTTAATCCCATTATTAAAGAAATTTAATTCCATATCACAGAATTTAGCTCTGAATGACTCAGAAACTTTTGGGAATTTTATTCTCTGGTGTTGTTGAGCGTTTTTTTCTTTTTAGGGTTTTAATATTCTTGACACGGATTTGAATCTGTTTAACAGAACTCGTTTTTCGAGGATGATAGGAGTTATTTAAACTCCACTATTTATTTGATGAGAATCCTTTTGGATTCTCACAATGATTATCTTGCCTTATCATTGGTGAGCTGCCGTTTGAATTTCGTGGGGCCTACTGGCTTTGTAGTTGGTGGACTCATGAACCAAATTCATATATATATATATATATATATCCTTTTATTAATGGGTCCCCTCTTTTTTTATTAGGTACGATGGCATCACTCCTCTATTTCCCTTACATACGCTCGGAGGCAGCTTTCCCACAGTTGCCGTCAGATGAGGAGGTTATGGCGATGATTAGGGAACATGATAAGGATAATAAAAGCCTACTCTCAAGGAGAGTCTGGTACAGTCACATTATCAGGGGCCGTCATAGTTTCACGTGCGAAGTGCCAACAGAACCCATCCACTCGATATCATTGACGGAGCGTCCGCATACTGCTTATGCGGTGAAAGCGGTTAACTGGAACCCTGAGAGCCGGCTTGAGCCATCAACGACAGGGATCCCCAATCAACCTATGACGGCTATCGATATCTTAGGGCGCCGAATATGTCAGGGTGAAGCTCAACCCTGGGGGCAGATCTATAAAGCAGGTGTTACCCCATGTCATCCAGTGGGTTATCTTCCCTGGGTCCAGTACCTCCTTTCTTCCCAACGCTCACGGCTGCAGAAAGTTGGGCTGTACCAAGCAGTATATGTGTCACTGTTCTACTATCATGCTCCCCACGTCTGGTGGGTCAAGGCTTTTTTAAACCAATGGAACCTTCCTACGAATACTTTTCTACTGGGAGACCGCGAAGTCTCTATTTCGCTGGAGGAGTTCCGTGAAATTTCAAGGCTGCCGATCAGAGGAGAACACTATGAAGAATTATTACCTCCCGATGAGTATGTATTCGCTACGGTGCCAGCGGTGTTTGAAGTCTTGACGACCGAAAATGCTATTCGGCTCAAGCACCTGAGTCTGATCAAAGTCATGGGTATTTTCGAGAAACTATTCATAGCGTCGGAAGGGCAAGGTGTCACTTTTGACAATTTCATTGCTTGCTTTCTCCGCGAGGGTGTCTTATCCAAGAAAGCTCCGAAATTTGCAAAGGTTGAGGACCCCTTCAGTTTTGGCTTGAAGAAACTGCAAGCCAAAGAAGAAGACCTGCCGCAGTTTTACATTCCAATTTTATCGGCCGTGGCCTTTGATGCGATTGCTACTCTCGGAATGGACGAAGAAACTTTCTTTATCGGCTTCATCGGTTTCTGGTTTAGCTGGTTTGCCATGCCGACACATCTCCATTTTATGAGAGCGTCTGTCTTCTATCCCGCCCATCGCATAGCCGAAGAAGCGCGATTGGCTGTTGGTGTTGCAGGACTTTCACACCTATATCACGGTCTAATTACTTCCGCCAATACTTCAAGCCCAGGTGCGGACACCGTGAATTTCTCCCTCCACTACTTCACGTCATGGATCGAGATGCACGTGTTAGGCGCATTTGCTGCACATTAGCGCTCTACTTTCTATGAAGCATATACTTTCCCGTGGGTGATGAGGCCGGTCGATACTTCCGCTCCTGATCCAACTCAGTTGAGGGCTCTACGAGTGCTGCTTAATCCATATTCGAATGAAGGCGGGATGGTTTTCAATGACCGAGTCCTTTCTGCTCCAGCGGGGTCCATTCAACAATTGTTCGATTTATCAAAGAGTGGAGCTCCGGCTTTAAAGTCCAAAGAGATCATGCACTTATATTCAATCCGGCCGGGATACTTAGTGTTCCGTGTGAATGATACTATTCTCCTCATGCGGTAAAATCCACATCGCTTCGCCCAGCAATTAGGCTACAACCAGGGCGTCTCTATCGAAGCCTTTCTAGTCGATCCTACTCTCTCACTGGAGGTCACTCGCGACGTCATCCACCACTTCATGCGGTTGTGTACTAGTTCCGTCTTCATGATTTCCGAGCCTGATTATCTTCCAAGTCCCGTGGGGCCCTTCAAAGGTTGGTATCGCCACCGGGTTGGTCCTATCACTGCAGAAGAGAGAAGTGTGCTATTTGAATGTAAAGCCCCTGTAAGTCGATGTACAACACCCCACGACTTGCGGGGAGGCGGAAATATGAAAAACGATCTTGTTCTTTGCTTAAACATCGACTAACCGCAAGAATCGAAGCTAAACGATAACTAACAAGAAACATAGAAGTTCTATACTACTATGTTTAGGGATTATACCTAACGAATCGTGTCCTTCGTCTTTGTGAACTCCTCCTCCTCCTCGGCCTTCTCGAAGTAGTAGACGATCCACCCGAGAGCTTTACTCCAAGCTTAGCCTCTAAACTTGAGGCAACTAACCTTCTTTAAGTGCTAATCAAAGAAGCTAGGTGATATAGAGTGAGGGTTATGGTTTAATTAGTCTAACTAATCCTTGTACTCAACACATGAGAGGGGAGGATTAGGGTTTGAAGAGGGAGAGCTTGAGGAGAGAGAAGATGAAGATAATAGTGAAGTGAGAAGAATGAGTTATCATAATATATATCAAGCATTTCTTTTTATCAAGAAAAGAAAAGAAATTATTTTACAACCATGCTTGATAAATATCTTGTGGTGATTCATCTCCATGAGTCATTAAGCAATTATGAAGCATTAATGACATGGATGAATCATCCATATGACTCACTAATCTCATTCAATGTATATGCCACCTAAACCTCCTTAGTCACTATCTTCTAGAAGCTTCTCGCGCAATTACGAGAACGCCCCTCCTTTCCGCAAAAATACGGAAAAACTTTAGACTGTATAAATCCAATAACCGGATACCAGTAACTGGCTTAAACCAAAGCCGACTGGTAAAAACTGTCCGAAAGTCATACGTGCGTAAACACACGTATGCGTCCGAACCCTTGTCGTAAAACCATACAACCTCTATATCGTTTCGCCTGGAGTAGGGAAACTCTCTGTGTGGGACTCTAGAGACTCGACTACTACGCTGGCAGTGGGTTTAACCACAGACCGCAAGCGGCACTAGCTGTACGTAACGGTCCCCAGGTAGATGTCGATAAGAAAGCCGATGAGGAAACCCAACCGAACTCTTACTGAGTCTGATGTGACAATCTCCATACAGTCCGGTCCGTTCGTCTAAGACTATCGCATATCGGGCCTAGGGGGGCGGTAAGCGTCAGTCCCCTAATAGCGGTATAAGTCGTGTCGGAGCGAAGCCCATTACACCCTGAGAAACTACTGGAACCTACCAGTAAATCTCGCTTGCCCTGGCCAGGGACTTTGCGTAATGGCTCTCTGACACAGCGCGATATCATCCCCCAATACCAGGAGAGACGAATCCTGTCTAACCGCCACTGCCTCCAAGTGCTCGGGACTGCACCCAACTGCTACCTGTTTGCACGACTCCTTTGAGCCGTGGTAGGGTAGCAATCTAAGAACAGTGGGACACACTCGAGGCGAAGTAGCAGTGTCAAGTCTGCGGACTATGCTGTACTCATGTCACCTGGGAACTGTTCACTGACGACTGGTATAAAACCAACCAACAGTTCCCTGTGAGTCCTGTCCGGTGTACCCGTAACCTAACGAGCACCTACATATTATCTCCAGTACGACGTACTGACGGCTGTGGGACAGACCATCTCCCCAACTGGGATGAGAATCGTACACACTAGTCTACTCCGGAGTATCGATGCCCTGTCTCGATAATCCAACGACTAGGGACCTGAATAAGGATGTGCTTGTAGACTACCCAGCCCCCACTAGTGTGACTGCCATCACAACGCTGGTAGTCAAGCAAGATCCTAAGAGCTCTATCAATATGTATACTCACATATTAAGATAGAAAAAACCAAGTAGCATACTACCATGTTTAGCAAGACTGTTATATACATGTGAATATCCCAAGCTTCCATTAAGTAATATACAAACTAGTATGATACAATAATGGCCCCTAGGGCATAAACACTAACAATCTCCCACTTGCACTAGGGCCATGTACTGGCGTATCGTAGACCGATGATCTCGAGTAGCCTCTCGAACTGAATCTGAGGTAGGGCCTTCGTGAATGGATCAGCAATGTTCTCTTCAGAAGCAACTCTCCGAACCTCGATCTCCTGACGATCAATGATCTCCCTGATCAGGTGATACCTCCTTAAGATGTGTCTGGATTTCTGATGGGACCTTGGTTCCTTCGCTAAAGCTATAGCTCCGTTGTTGTCGCAATACAGAGGTATTGGATCAACTATGGTAGGAACCACCTGAAGTTCTGTTAGGAACTTCTTCATCTAGACTGCTTCTTTTGCGGCATCGCAAGCAGCTATATACTCCGCTTCCATCGTTGAGTCAGCAACGGTGTCCTGCTTGGAGCTCTTCCAGCACACCGCCCCTCCATTGAGGGTAAAGACATAACCCGACATGGACTTGGAATCGTCCTTATCACTCTGGAAGCCGGAATCAGCAAAGGCCTCCAACCTGAGGTCTTTTCCGCCGTAAACTAAGAACATCTCCTTAGTCCTTCTCAGGTACTTGAGAATGTTCTTTACTGCTCTCCAGTGCTTCTCCCCTGGGTCTGACTGATACCGGCTCACCACGCTCAGTGCGTAAGCTACATCTGGTCTGGTGCACAACATCGCATACATTATAGAGCCTACCGCAGAAGCGTAGGGTATAATAGACATGCGTTCCCTTTCCAAATCAGTCTTGGGAGACATCTCTTTGGAGAGGGTGATTCCGTGACAAGCCGGTAGATTACCGCGCTTAGAATCTTCCATACTAAATCTTTTCAGTACAGTGTCGATATACCTGGACTGCGAAAGTCCCAACATCCTTTTGGATCTATCACGATAGATCCGGATCCCCAGAATGTAAGAGGCATCACCCAGGTCTTTCATGGAGAACCTGTGTGACAAGAATCCTTTGACAGATTGTAGCATAGGAATGTCATTTCCTATCAATAGAATGTCATCCATGTACAAGACGAGGAATACGACACTTCTGGCTACAACTTTACTATATATGCACGGTTCATCTGGATTTTTGATAAAGTCATATTCTTTGACTGTCTCATCAAAACAGATGTTCCAACTCCGCGATGCCTGCTTTAGTCCATAAATGGACTTAAGCAGCTTGCATACTTTCCCTCTGCTCCCACTCTGATTGAAACCCTCTGGCTGATCCATATAGACGCACTCTTCTAAATTTCCATTCAGAAAAGCCGTCTTTACGTCCATCTGCCAGATTTCATAATCATGGAAGGCAGCAATAGCAAGAAGGACCCGAATGGATTTGAGCATAGCCACTGGAGAAAAAGTTTCGTCATAGTCCAAACCAGGTCTTTGAAGAAAACCCTTTGCAACAAGTCTAGCCTTATAGGTTTCCACCTGTCCATCTACACCAATCTTTTTCTTGAAGATCCATTTGCATCCTATGGGTTTTACCCCATCTGGAGCAAAGTCCAAAGTCCATACTTTGTTGGTGTACATGGACTCCATTTCGGTCCGCATTGCATCTAGCCATCGTACCGAGTCGCCGCTCTGGATGGCCTGCTGGAAGTCAGTAGGTTCATCATCATCTATGATGCAATCCTCCCTATCCCCATCTATGAGAAAACCGTAGTATCTCTCAGGCGGATGAGACGGCCTACTACTCCTGCGGAGGGGTGCGGGAATGTCCTGTTCTTCTTGAACTCCTGGTTCTACCAAACTTTCAGTATCAGTTTGTGGTTCTGGAATTTCTTCCAGTTCTATTTCGCTCCCACTTATTTCCTTTTCTAAAAACTGATTTTCCAGAAAATGGGCATTACGAGAAACAAAAACCTTTTGTTCCTCTGCGTAATAGAAATAATATCCCTTGGAGTTCTTTGGATATCCCACAAACATACATTTTACTGATCGTGCCTCGAGCTTGTCCACATGCTGCTTTTTAACAAAAGCTGGACATCCCCAAATCTTCATATGTTGAAGATGGGGTTTCTTCCCAGTCCACATCTGATATGGAGTGGTAGGCACAGTCTTGGTAGGAGCCCTGTTCAAAAGATGTGCCGCTGATTCTAGCGCATGACCCCAGAAAGATCGCGGTAACTCAGCATTACTCATCATGGATCGTACCATATCCAATAGGGTTCGATTCCGTCTCTCCGATACACCATTATGCTGTGGAGTGTATGGAGGAGTAAGCTGAGAGAGAATTCCTTTCTCTTTTAGGTAACCAAGGAACTCGGCACTCAAGTATTCACCACCTCGATCAGATCTAAGTGTCTTGATACTTTTGCCGGTTTGGTTTTCTACTTCATTCTTATACTCTTGGAATTTCTCAAAAGCCTCGGATTTATGTTTCATCAGATAAATGAATCCGTATCTTGAGTAATCATCCGTGAAAGTAATGAAATAGAAAAAACCACCTCTTGCATGTGTAGACATTG
The DNA here is from genome assembly GCA_030015575.1 of Agapanthus africanus. Classification (NCBI taxonomy): domain Eukaryota; kingdom Viridiplantae; phylum Streptophyta; class Magnoliopsida; order Asparagales; family Amaryllidaceae; genus Agapanthus; species Agapanthus africanus. Next base: position 859,745,308 of record JASDDO010000022.1, on the reverse strand, counting down.
GACCGCATACATCGCTGTGTATGAGTCCTAAGAGCTCGCTCGCTCTTACTCCATGTCCAGTAAATGGAGTCTTTGTCATCTTTCCTTTGAGACAAGATTGACAAGTGTCATAAGTTTGATATTCGAACGAGTCCAAATATCCTTCTCTATGCAACTTAGTCAACCTTCTCTCATTGATGTGACCTAGTTTACAATGCCATAAGAAAGCTTTATTTAAATCTGGAGACTTTCTTTTTAGTGTGTTCTGGACATTGAAAATTTGGAGTTGGTTTAAAACATATATACCGTTATTTAGGGTACCGGACCCAATCAAACCATGATTAAGGTGGATGTTAACAACATCTCTTACAAACGTGAAATCATAACCTTTATTTGATAACAAGGAAACTGATATGATATTACACGTTAAGCTTGGTACAAAATAACAGTTATGTAAAACCAAAATATGTCCACTCGTCAATCCTAGGTGATAATCCCCGACGGACGCAACTCCCACGCTAGCTCCGTTAGCAACCTTTAGGGTCATATCACCTTCCTTCAGCACTCTACGGTTTCTCAGTGCCTGCAATGAATTGCAAATATGAGATCCTGATCCGGTATCCAATACCCAGGAAGTAGAGTTGATCGACAGACAATTCTCAATTACAAACACACCTGAAGTCGAAGCCACAGCTTGCTTCGGTTCCTGGTTCTTGGCGTTCCACGCTTTGCAATCCTTCTTCCAGTGCCCTTTCCTGTGACAATGGAAGCACTCATCCTGGCCAACTACCGGTACCGCAAACTTTTTCTTTCCCTTCCCTCCCACCTTACTAACACCTCCTCTAGGTTTGTTGGCGGCCTTCTTCTTCCTTCCTTTGGCCCTAGCCTTGGACCCGGAAGAAGATGCACCGCTAACAAACATAGCGGGTGTTTCCCTTGCTTTCTGCAAGGTGCCCTCTGCACTCCTTAACATGTTCAGGAGTTCCGGAAGTTCAACTTATTTTCTTTGAAGGTTGAAGTTCAGGATAAACTGGGCGTAGGTGGGAGGAAGGGACTGGAGAATAAGGTCTGTATATAGCTCATTATCCAAAGTCGTCCCAAGGTCTGCGAGCTCTTCAATATAGCCGATCATCTTTAGGACATGTTCTCCTACCGATGACCCGACAGCCAATCTCGCTCGAAACAAGTTCTTAGAGGTCTCGTATCTTGCTATACGAGATTGCTCTCCATAAAGTTCCTTTGTATGGAGAAATATGCCATCAAGGCCCATATCCTCGTGCCTCCTCTGATGTTCATTGTTCATTGAGGCAAGCATGATGCACTTGGCTTTCGCGCAATCTAAATCCCAGGTTTTGCGGATTTCCTTATCCGCATTGCTGGATTTAGGACCAGGGACAGCTGGTGCCGTAGCGGTGAGGACGTACCCCAATTTGTCATAGGTTAAAGCCATTTTGACATTCCGCAGCCAATCTTTATAGTTTGGCCCTGTCAGTATATTTTTCTCTAAAAGTAACTTAAGTCCAGTCATTTTCAGGGTCGCTGCATTTAGGAGAGAGAGAAGAAAACTCTTTAGCATGATGCTCTTGCAAGTTTAGAGTGGTTTTTAGTTTATCTAAACTGGATGGCTCCCACTGTTTCTCGAATCCTTCCTCAAACCATAAAAGAAGAATTAGCCAGGACTATTCTCGCTGTACAATTCTTGCTTAACCGTTCAGCCAGGCTAGTGTCGATACTTCGAGGGAGGTTTTCCAACGCTTTTGCGAAGTTCCTTAATTAAATAACCTCTTTTCTCTGGGGGCGTAACCCCGCTGACACCTTTCTGGACACCTACTTGGTTTATAGCATTGATCGTTAAGTGACGAATCTCCTGATAAGTAGCATATACTCACAGTAGGATCGGGATCCAAATATCATCGTATGATAATGTTGAAGGAATCCTACCAACATTCATCAAACTCCAAATGGTATGCAACTCTTTGCAAATTTCAGTTTCTTTAAAAATTCCCGATATATATTTTTGCCCCATGCTCTTATGACCTTGGCTTTGGTCAAAATGTCATAAGTCACATGTCAAGTTCTACCCGTCATTATCTTGTCAATTTGAACCCATCCGTATATACCCCTGACTTTGGTCAAATGGTAATACGACTGTCCCAAACTAACTCATCTATCTTATGCAACAAATGAAAACCCAGCAGCTACCAAACATTATGCCTTGACTTTGGCCAAAATGCATAGCTTGAATACTACTGAATACCCAAATGAAATGACGGAGGGCTACGAATGGTTTTGGCGAAACCGTGAACGTAGTGAACTTGATATAACCGAAGGAACCTGATAGCTTTTAAAAGGAGTGGTTAAAGCTCCGCATTTAAAAATATCTGATTTTAAAATTAACCGAGTGGTTTCTTTTAAATTGTTCTAATGATTAAACTTTGGTTTGTTTTTCTTTGCATTATAGATAATGCGTCCCATCATTAACCTATCATTGCAGAAAACAACGAAAATACAACGTCCTCTTATGCCATCCGCATTCGCCACGGGGTCCCGTCATCACCCGTTAGGTTACTTAACTAACGACAGAGCGGGGACTGGGCTAGCGCGGGTGTAAAATATAAGTGACGTCTAAATAGCTATCATATATAGATATTGTACATTCGTCAGACGCAATAATAGGCATTCCAGATCACAGATGAACTTTATTGGATTTGCAAGTAATCCGTGTTTGTTTCGAGCCTGCAACAAAAGACGGATTACACAGTTGTGATGAATAGCCATTACCCCACCCAAGACCCCAACGGGTACGGCAAACTACCCGCCCGGCAGTTTGTGCACCCCACCTTGGGTCTGTCCTAGGAGCAAAAACAGTAAAATGAAATAATACAACGGTGGCTACAACCGCAACCTGGATGTGCCCCGCAAAATAATATTACAACAAATTACATTTACATCAAATGAATTAAATAATAACCCATCACATAACCCCGGCTATACATCACAACAGTCCAACACAGTTCATATCCACAAACAGTAAAAACCATTACAGAAATGTGCAACCCCCTGCCAACCGACATACTAGCAGTTAGGGGAGGTTTACGAACACATTATACAAACATAGATATAATCCATCAAGCAAATACTGTATAATTTCGATCGATTAAACACTTTTAATTTTGCTCCAATACTTCTCTGTAAATCTGAAACCTGAGCAAAAATAAAATATTCCAGAAAATACCAAACATCACACAGAAGCAACACAGGAAATTTGGGTTCCTGAATCGCCAACTCGGCGGCGGAAGCGCGGTGGATCGGTGCGATCCGCCGCGGTTCCGCGGCGCTTTAGGCGATTCAGGGGCCCAAATTTCTTGGGTGTTCTTCTACTGTCTTTTTAAGCTTTCTGAACCTTCCTGAAAAATTTTAGGACTTCATTTAAAATTCGACAGAAACTAGTGATTTCGGGGTTTTCCGGTTTCGTTTTTTCCGTTCGAAATTCATACAAATTTGCAAGTAAGTTATTTATTGTTTAGCGAGGCTCTGATACCACTGTAAGTCGATGTACAACACCCCACGACTTGCGGGGAGGCTGAAATATGAAAAACGATCTTGTTCTTTGCTTAAACATCGATTAACCGCAAGAATCGAAGCTAAACAATAACTAACAAGAAACATAGAAGTTCTATACTACTATGTTTAGGGATTATACCTAACGAATCGTGTCCTTCGTCTTTGTGAACTCCTCCTCCTCCTCGGTCTTCTCGAAGTAGTAGACGATCCACCCGAGAGCTTTACTCCAAGCTTAGCCTCTAAACTTGAGGCAACTAACCTTCTTTAAGTGCTAATCAAAGAAGCTAGGTGATATAGAGTGAGGGTTATGGTTTAATTAGTCTAACTAATCCTTGTACTCAACACATGAGAGGGGAGGATTAGGGTTTGAAAAGGGAGAGCTTGAGGAGAGAGAAGATGAAGATAATAGTGAAGTGAGAAGAATGAGTTATCATAATATATATCAAGCATTTCTTTTTATCAAGAAAAGAAAAGAAATCATTTTACAACCATGCTTGATAAATATCTTGTGGTGATTCATCTCCATAAGTCATTAAGCAATTATGAAGCATTAATGACATGGATGAATCATCCATATGACTCACTAATCTCATTCAATGTATATGCCACCTAAACCTCCTTAGTCACCATCTTCTAGAAGCTTCTCGCGCAATTACGAGAACGCCCCTCCTTTCCGCAAAAATACGGAAAAACTTTAGACTGTATAAATCCAATAACCGGATACCAGTAACTGGCTTAAACCAAAGCCGACTGGTAAAAACTGTCCGAAAGTCATACGTGCGTAAACACACGTATGCGTCCGAACCCTTGTCGTAAAACCATACGACCTCTATATCGTTTCGCCTGGAGTAGGGAAACTCTCTGTGTGGGACTCTAGAGACTCGACTACTACGCTGGCAGTGGGTTTAACCACAGACCGCAAGCGGCACTAGCTGTACGTAACGGTCCCCAGGTAGATGTCGATAAGAAGGCCGATGAGGAAACCCAACCGAACTCCTACTGAGTCTGATGTGACAATCTCCATACAGTCCGGTCCGTTCGTCTAAGACTATCGCATATCGGGCCTAGGGGGCGGCAAGCGTCAGTCCCCTAATAGCGGTATAAGTCTTGTCGGAGCGAAGCCCATTACACCCTGAGAAACTACTGGAACCTACCAGTAAATCTCGCTTGCCCTGGCCAGGGTCTTTGCGTAATGGCTCTCTGACACAGCGCGATATCATCCCCCAATACCGGGAGAGACGAATCCTGTCTAACCGCCACTGCCTCCAAGTGCTCGGGACTGCACCCAACTGCTACCTGTTTGCACGACTCCTTTGAGCCGTGGTAGGGTAGCAATCTAAGAACAGTGGGACACACTCGAGGCGAAGTAGCAGTGTCAAGTCTGCGGACTATGCTGTACTCATGTCACCTGGGAACTGTTCACTGACGACTGGTATAAAACCAACCAACAGTTCCATGTGAGTCCTGTCCGGTGTACCCGTAACCTAACGAGCACCTGCATACTATCTCCAGTACGACGTACTGACGGCTGTGGGACAGACCATCTCCCCAACTGGGATGAGAAGCGTACACACTAGTCTACTCTGGAGTATCGATGCCCTGTCTCGATAATCCAACGACTAAGGACCTGAATAAGGATGTGCTTGTAGACTACCCAGCCCCCACTAGTGTGACTGCCATCACAACGCTGGTAGTCAAGCAAGATCCTAAGAGCTCTATCAATATGTATACTCACATATTAAGATAGAAAAAACCAAGTAGCATACTACCATGTTTAGCAAGACTGTTATATACATGTGAATATCCCAAGCTTCCATTAAGTAATATACAAACTAGTATGATACAATAATGGCCCCTAGGGCATAAACACTAACAGCCCCTGCTTCCGCTCGGGCCGTCAGTGCCCCATTGTGGCCATGGTCGGTCATTTGCCCTCCTCTGAGAGAGCAAATCGGTGCTTATTCCGAAGGCTGCTCCGGCGGAATCAGTCACCCGCGCTGCTGGTATGTCGATCCGTGCTAAGGCTGAGGAAGAGATCCTGAGAAGGTACCGGCAGCGGCATCACCAAAAACGGCCACCGAAGGTGAGATTGGGCAGCGTCGTGCAAAATTGCCGAAGGGGAGGAAGCGCCCTTCTTCCAGTGTTGGCTCGGGCCCTAAAAGGAGGAAGAAATCGGTCGCTGGTTTACTCTATGCGTTGCTTGAGTCCGAGGCTCTTCATGACGAGTCCATATCTATGCATGAACCAGATGATGACCTCCTCTTTCCTGGCACATCTGCCGAGGAAGCCACTCAATTGGCCGAAGCCTTGAAACGATCGCAGGATGAAAGAGAGAATGTGCGCCCCAAGAAGGGAGGTTTTCCCCTTCCGTATTCTATGACATTGATCTATTATCACCTAGGCTAATAATAGGTCCTCTGACGATGAAGAAGAACGGGCTCTCAAACAGCCCATCTCGGTCGTTTCTGAGGACGAGGCCACTCTAAAGACGGGCAGGCATTTACTTTCGATCGAAGCCTGCAGAGCGCGATTGAACAGAAAAGAGAAGCAGCTCGAAAAGGCTATACTTCAGGCTCCCTGGCGTATTGGTATGCATATTTTTTTACGTTTCTTTTGGTAATTAATTTGTATTGCTTTCACCTCATATTATCTTTACAAAAATTTTGTAAGGCCTTTTGCAGCGGGCGTAATCTTGAGCCCTGATCGCGTCATGGAGCCTCCAATGATGGCTTCTATTTCTCCCGTAGAGACTGCCAACCTGGCTATATATCCCATGGCTATCTCCAGTGACACACTGGAAAGTGTAGAGGAGTTTACTGAGGCCGCCATCCGCACCTTGGAGCCCCCGGTGATGGCTTATGTTTCTCTAGCAGAGATTGCCACACCGGCAATGAATATCTCCAGTGATGCACCGGAGGGTGTAGAGGAGATCACCGAAGCTGCCATCTGCGCCTTGGAGCCCCCGATGATGTCCTCTGTTCCTCCAACAGAGATTTCCACATCAGTGATAGATTTAATGGACATCTCCAGTGACGCACCCGAGGGTGTAGAGGAGATCACCGAAGCTGCCATCCATCCAGTTCAAAGCGGACGAAGTATCGAAGGTAATTTTATATACATCTACATTTTTTGTTTAACGACCCTTCCATATTTCTGAACCTTTCTTTCTCTCAGAATTGCGGGAGCTGGCGTCCTCTATTATGGATCTTTCTCCGAAGAAAACTTTCCAGCGTTTACTTGACATGGCGGCCCCGCAAGCAATGCCTCCACAGAGCACAATCGTTTCTTCTAGCCAAGGTTGGTATTCTTTTACCTTTTCGTTTTATATTTTCGTAATAATGCTGATGCGTCCTCTAGTTAAACCGCGGTCCTAGAAGCTGGCGACGAGGTTGAAGTTCTTGATGGACCCGGGGATCTCTCAAATCCGCCTTCCGTGGGTAAGTGACGCTCTAGCATTGGCGTTCTTTTACTTGTTCTATGTTTAGAAAGGTAACTAACTATACATGTATGCTTACAACTTTGCCAATCCTGACCCTATTGAAATCCCGAATTTCCATGCCATCAGGCCCTTACGCCGACACGTGTCTGAAAGGATGGCAAAACAAAGCATTCATACGCTGGAGACTCTTATTGAAGATTTTCACGCTGGTACCTCCATTACGGCCGAAGAATTCGCCGTTGAAGCCAATGTTTTTTTTTTCTGTTCTTGCCACCTATCATGACGAAGCGCTGGTGCGTACTTGGGTCGGGTACTGTCATCGAGTTGAGGCTTTCTTACATGGGGTTGAATGCATATGCCTTCCCTCTTACATTTCGTTAGTAAAGGCCAGCCTGCGTGGATAGATTGATCGATGTGCGGCCAATCTCCAGTCATGTGAGAAAAGGCTCAACCGAAAGTTTTCGACGAGAGAACTGGCTTCAAAAGCTTTAGGGGAACTTCAAGCCCAACTCACCGCCAAGACTACTGTTGCTTATGAAATTTGGCGAGTTCTTCAGGAGGCCATTACGGAGGCGGCGGCTCTTAATAAAGCCGTTATTTTTATACGCGAGATGGTCGAAGCCCATAAGGCTGTCGAGAAAGAGCTTAAAAGTCGATTTTTTTTGTATCAGAATCAACAGGAACAGGCAGGGACCCAGCTCGCGACGTTGATAGAGCTTGAAGCGGAAGTATAGCAGAAGAATGTCGAACTTGCTGTCTTATTGAACCGCCCACCAGCTTAGAAATTTTTGTCGCTGTATATTTTTTCTTTTGTATCTTGTATTCATTTTGATTTATGAATAAAAGAAATATTTCATTTCATACTTTCGCCTCTCTGTCTTGACTTGACGTAAAGTAGTTTATATACTCATCTCAGAGTTTGTAGTTTATTCACTCATTTCGGAGTTTCTAGTTTATGTACTCATTTCGGAGTTTGTAGTTTATTCACTCGTTTCGGAGTTTCTAGTTTATATACTCATTTCAGAATTTATTCAGTTTACCTCCCTTGGGTTTACAGGCAAACTTGTCCTAATGTTATATAGATAACCTCCATTCTTTATGATAGAGGACCGTTAGGTTTTGTGGTACTAGGGTTTTGGTCCGTGGTAACGTCACGTTGGATGATGTATTCCTCGATATGCGGTCTTTAAGCCGTTTTTTGAGTAGCCCCGTGACTGTTGTGTCTCTGATCCCTTCGGGGGCTGGACAAGACGTCTTCAAGTAATCTCCTTAGGCTATATACCGTCAGAAGAGCAAGCGTTAGGAATTTGCCATGTCGCTTTTTACTTGAGGTTAGGCTCAATTTGGAGCCCCGATGACTCATAACCACTCTGCACTGGTGTGGGATGATCTCCGATAGTCTCTGAGGGTTTGTATGAGTTGCCGTCGAGACCCGATTTTTGTTTTGATGATGCCATACCGTTTCTTTGCTGAAATATGGTAGACATTTGTAGGACCTCTATGTTGTATGTATTACAGTTGAAGTCTGGAGTTAGGAATATGCCTTTGCTCCAGTTTGATTTGGCTCGTTGGAGCTTTGTTAACGTCACGTCTGCACTCTGATGGAATGAGAAGTCTCTGAGTTGTATATGAACTATCAAGATTTGGAGCTAGGATTTTGCCATGGCTCCATTTTTTATTTGACCCTTGAGTCTTTATTGACGTCGTGTCTGCATCCTGTCGGAGTGAGAAGGAACGCCATGATTGTCTCTAGTTTGTATACGAACCATCAAGACTTGGAGCTAGGAATTTGCCATGGCTCTATTTTTGATTTGACCCTTGGGTCTTTGTCGACATCGTGTCTGCATCCTGTCAGAATGAGAAGGTACGTCGGGGTAATCTTTAGGTTGTATATGAACAGTCAAGACTTGGAGCTAGGAATTTGCCATGGCTCCTTCTTTGTTCGACCCTTGGGTTTTTGTTGACGTCGTGTCTGCACTGAGAAAGAACGTCAGGCTGATCTCTAGGCTGTAAATGTTGCCATCAAGATCTGGCTCTCCCTTTGACGGAGCCTGGTGGGAAAACATGGTTCCCTTTTTTATTTGTGCACATGGATTGTATACATGGGTTGGTGTAGAATTACCGGTAGGGCAAAGGAAACTTTTTTTTATTTTATTTTTTATTGCCGCAATGCTCTATCTTTTCAGCTTTTCATATCGCGACAGTCGTGATTGCCCAATCATTTCTGCTTTTTATCCGCGGTGCCCAATCATTTCGGCTATTTTTTTATTTTTATTCGCTGCTTTTTATTGCGAGTTGCCCAATCATTTCGGCTGTATCTATATGCATATTTTTTTGCTCGCTGATTTTTATTGGGAGTTGCCCATCATTTCGGCTATTTTTATATGCATAATTTTTGCTTGCTGATTTTTATTGCGGGTTTGAAATCTGATACCAACCTTGGCATCAGCATCGCTATGACTAGAATATTTCCAGAATCGAATCATCATTTGCCGTGAAAGGACTTGGAGTTTGACACCTGTTTAGGCATCAGCATCGCCACCACTGGAATGTTGCCAGGAGCGAATCATCATTTGCCTTGAAAGGACTTGGGATTTGACTCCTATTTAGGCATTGTTCATACCATAATATTGCATTATTATATTCCCCATTCTTATTCGTTTTATAAATAAACAGGTGCTTTTGACGCATGTCTGCTACATATTACAGGTTACAGGTTCTTGGACAGAAAACAGTGAAAACGATGTAAAGACGATGAAAAAGTGGACTTTGACCAGCAAACAGAAGACTCTTGATCAAGCCTACATTGAAGGACAGTTCACAATTAACAAGGTAACGCAAGGTCCAAAATTACAAAGCGGACGGTTAAAAGTCCACTGCAAATTATTCACTGGAGATCTGGAACCAACCTAGAAGCCCAAATGGAAAAGGACATATAGAAACATGAATAAAAAGTCAACAGGAAGAACTACAGAAAATTGCAGAATTCAAGACACTACTTTGGTCGCGGAACCGCGGCCTGGTAGAGCCCGTGTCAGAGCGAAGTTTTTTGGATCTACGCATATTGTTGACTAGGTCTTTTCTTAGGGATACTTTTGTAATTTAAGACACGCGGATCAATTGTAACCTAGGGTTTCTATCTCCTTATAAATAGAACCCAAATCATTGTAACTTCTTATGCCTCCTTTTAATAATAAATTCAGAATTCTTTATGGAGAGCATCGGTGCCTCTTTTCATTTCATGAATTCAGATCTGACAACCCTGCGTTGATGTTTGGAGAGAGCCATCTGTAAGTAGTTTTATTTAATTGCTCTAGTTTAGATTTTAATTCCTTGCCTTAGATGTTAGCTTTGGAGAAGGCTTTTGAAAGATGAGATCTCTCATCCCTTTCTTACCCATCACATATAATCAATAGGACTCTATGCATACACGCACACACCGTGCCCTACGGCACCCTATCTCTCGAGGTAGCAGTGATACCGTAGTACAAAGGCCCGGTTGCGCGTGTTTTCCGAGGTTAGGGTAAGGATCTCTAAAGGAAGGACAAGAATCTAGAGGAAGGAACACCTTCCCGAATGGATCTAATCCCCTTTATTGATAATTACCATAACTCCTCTTAGATCCTAATTTGGGTATAGAAAGCGTTGAGATTTATTTACATTTCCAAACCATTCTTAAACCTAACCCTAGCAAGACTTAGATCTAGATAATCGTAGTATAGAATAATTAGGTTTTTAGATTTAATAAATCAATCCGAACACCCTTCGGAATTAGCTCGTTTGAGCGATTAGGAGATTCACAACATCCCTGTGGACCGACTCGTACTCACCGGCTAGCTGCAAAGCGACGCCGTTCTTGATTGCGGTTAATAGATAGTTTTGATAAAAAAAATCAAATGGCGCCGTTGCCGGGGATGACGTGTCATTTTCTTTTTGCAATTTCGGGTTAATATAAAATTAAAAAATCATAAAAACTGAAAAATCAAAAAATATAAAAATTTATCATCTTTGTATTTTGTGAAGGGTATTTTTTGTTTGAATTTCGCAGGATCTACAATCGAGACGGATCTGAAAAAATCCAGAGTTTGAAACAGAAAAAGATACATCAGAACAGAAAGAGGTTGGAAAATCAGAACAGCACAATTTTTTTGGAGACCTGAAGACTCCGTACCGCCGCCATTCCGCCGCGTAAGCGTGATCCCGCCGCTGAACCGCCGCGTCATGCTGACGTCATCGCGCGAAATTTTCACTGTTTGTTTCCTTTTTTCCCCCTCTGCAACCTAAAATATATCTTTTGTCAAATCTCCTGCAAAATTCTTTACGCTAAAAATCTTCTCCCTTCCAATAATTGATTTTGTGCAGGATTCTTTGCGCCGGGCATAAAATAAAAATAATTAATTGCAAGTGAATTTACTGTTTTGCATATTTTAATCGGACTTTAAGGGGCTATTGACCAAACTCAGATTGGGTGGGGATTTCATTACCCTTTCTAGGACCCCAGAAATCACTTAAAGCATTTGCATTGACCAATCTTAATTAAAAAATACTAGACTCAGCCCTAAGGACGTCGCGCTCACTAGGACAGAGGACTGGTATAGGCATCGAACGTTTATCCTAACTTGACTTTGCGGTGTCTAGGCAAGTGTGTCAAAGGCTAGTGGTTATTAATTAGACCCACTACTGTGGTTCCTTCCCACTTACCTGGTACTTACCTGGCCGCAATTGGCGGCGAAGAGGCTGTTTGAGGTCCTATTTCTAGCCCTTTGGAACAGTTAGGAGCTGTCTAGCTGACCTAGGTGACCCTAGATCTAGGCCTGATTGTGCATTTCCGGTTGATTGCATTTGTGTCTAAGCTCTTTATCGAAAATCTTTTTTGCAAAAAGTTACAAATAAAAAAACAAAAAAGGAAAATTTTTATAAAAAAAACATGCAAAATTTTGTCTCTAAGAAATCTTTGCACCCCACTTACACCCACCTTCTTTCTCTTCTCATCATGGGTACCCCACATCATAAATCTCTTGACGAACTTTGGTATCCCGAACCTAATTTTGCGTCGTACGTCAATTGTTTCGGTCGATTTAAAGACGATCCTTCCATGCCCAAAATTTCTTTGAAAGATCAGATAGAAACGTCTAGGAGAAACAGTTCGACTTTACAGGCCACTTTGTGTCAACCACGTCTACCTTTACCACCTTCATACGTTGATACCACTTTTTCAAGTCCTGCTGTAACTCCTAAACCGATGTCCATTGCTGAGCATATTGCTCAATCTCGTAGCCGATCTTTCACCCCTCTCAACTCATCTAGTTCTAAGGATCAACAAGTCCATTCGTCTTTTTATCCACATGTTGACCCTACTCCTGTCCAACCACCCACTTCCTACCAGTCCTACCCGACTTTCCCACCATCACTAGACACTGTTTCTACACAGCCTTTTGGGAGTTTTACATATCCAAATAATTTCGAATCTTTTACCGAAAACCCTTTACAACCCAAATCTAGTTTGGAACAGTCGTTGGAAGCTTATATTGCAGCAACAAACAAAATGACTAGGAATGTGGAAGCGTCCATAGCCGCCCTTATGCAACCTGCTGAACCGGTAGCTAGTTTCCAACTAGCTTCAAATTTTCCAACATATGAGGAGGCGGTTGGACAGAGTGAAAATGTGAGAGGATTTCCAAATCAAACCTACCCATACCCAATTGAATCCAACAACTCCAATTTTCAAACATGTGTCCAAAATGATGAGTTGTGCGACTTTGTAGTGCTTGATTTGCCAAATTGTGCAGAACCCCTTTCGAGTGAAACCACACTTAATCCTTTCGATCTTTACACCTCCACTCTAGAACCTAAATTGATAAAAATCCATGCTTTTGATGAGGTGTCAGAAAAAATTAATTTTCACTTGATTGAGGATATAAACGCCGGGAATATTTCGGATGATGAACCTGTCGATTTGATTGAACTTTTATGTCCAATTCATCATCCCGAGTCGTTAGATGTTTCTCCCGAACTTCATATGCGTCTTGATTTTGATGATAATGGCATGGATGAGTTAAATATTGAGGAAAATTATGAGGATAGTATTGAGGAGAGTATTGAGAATAATATTGAGGTTGAACCATTCTTGTTTGATGTGTCGGATTTTCCAATTCATCCTCTTGAACCTTTACCTAAATCACCCTCCCTCCTTTCCATCGTTCCGACCATGCCTAATATCACGCTTGAAGACTATGAGTTTGAAAATTTTCTCTTTGAATCTAACACAGTTCTCACAGACGATAACACGTACGAGTGTTTCACTTTTCCGGACGATGTTGATGGCTCACCGCCCGAGTTTGAGTCCTTTAAATTTTCAGATGAGTTAGTTGAACCATTGGACTCGGTTGCTTATAGTCGTTTCGAACCATTGATGGAATCTTTCAAGTTCGAGACAGTTTACTACAGTGAGAATGAGACTATCCCTAATTCACTTCCTTTTGTCCTTCCTATCGTTCCGACCGTACAAGAGACCATTACGCTTTCGTCTCCAATACCAAGTTCGACGTACCCCATGCTTTCTTGCGAATCTTGAGGGATTTGACCCCATTTCTCGACGGGTTGATAGGTTAGCACAATTGCTTTTAACACATCGGTCATCACAAATTGTGCTAATTTATTCACTCAATTTACACCCTCAAGATCGTGCTACCATTCTTTCTCTTTTCCGCCATTCCTCTCCTCCACCGAGACCATATTCTACCCTTCTTCCCACAAGGTCTCGTGTGTTTCTCATTTCTTTCCTCTACACCCCATTATTTCACCAACTCGGCCATTACCACGATAAGATTTTTGAATGGTTGGTGCTAACCTTTGGCTTGTGTAAGGCCAAACTTAAGTTTGGGGGGAACCTTGTTGTATATATGTATATATATTTTTTGTTTTCTTTTTCTATAAAAAATAAAAAAAAATTTCAAAACATTAAAAAAATATAAAATTTTTTATAAATAAATAAACAGGGGAGTGCCGACATTTTGACCCTCTTAGTGTGGTATGACAGTGATGACACTATCAAGTTTAAGTTTAGGGGTATGCTCGGTACGTTTTCTTCCTTCGCATTCATGTGTATATTTTTGCATTTGCTTATTTATTTGAAAACCTATAAAAATTGAAAAATTTCAAAAATTATAAAAATTATTGTATTCAATTTTGGCAATATTTGACTTGAGTTTGACAAATAGGTCAACTGGCTAGGAACAACTAGATCTTAGACTTAGTAAATTAAAAACCCTAAAAATAACCTTCCTTAAAGTTTAACGGTAGATAGTATATGTCTTTGTAGTTTATTTAGAAATAGGCAAATTTTGAGTTCACTTTTTGGGCTAAGTCGAAATGAAGGAAAAGTATTGATGTTCTTATTAGAGTATAAGTTTGAAAAATAGTTCCCAGCTTAAGTCTAGATTCTGAAAATGTATACCCTACAAATTGTACCAACACGCACCTTGAAACTTGGAATAGTAGAGGAGACCTTGAAATGCTCTTGTCTAAAGTCCTTAGTACAAAGAAAATGAAAAAAAATATACAAAGTGTGAATAAAGAAAAAAAATGAACACTGGTTTTTATGATTACTTAAGGCTAAAAAATAGAAAAATATTTAGCGAGGGTGCTTCATCACCTAGTGCCTTAGACCAACTGGTTTGGGAGTCACTGCTAAAGCCTTGGGTGTTGCAAGACTAGGAATTACGCTTTAATGTGCAAACACATCTTGTAATCGGTCGTTGGTACCTCAAGAAGTATTAACGGTCGCATGAAGGATGTGTAAGCAAAATTCATTTAAAAATTCACCAATTAATAAGTACTTTGGACAACGGACAGGAGTATGATTGCTTGATTTGAATTTCCAAGTGTAGGGGCGATATATACACACACGTAGGGGTATGTGATTGGGATTTAGATAAGAGAGAGGAATGAAGAATAGAACTTGTATCTTTAGTAGAGTTGATAGAAATTCCTAAGTGGAGATGGAACCTTTGAAGAAAAACTTAAGAGATGCCAAAAGCTAAGTAGGTCTGCAGAACATATATAATCTTAAGTTAAATAATAAGAAAGTGTGAAGAATATGGGTGGATAATTTACGGGTCGACGATAATAAAATTCCTTGTTAGAAAACCTAATTGGAGAATTAAAGTCGACAAAGGCTAAATTGATAGGATTTTGTGGGTAGTATCCGCTGAAAACCCTCAGGAGACAACACTCCTCCTACTAGGGACGCCTAGAGGTTTAACGGCTTGTTGCACGAGCTCAGTGCAATCGCGTTTCTCTGCGAAAGTGCGGTTAGGTTTTTATAGAGAATAAAAATAAATAAATTTGCTCGAGGACGAGCAAAAGATAAGTTTGGGGGTATTTGTTCCTACCATAATATTGCATTATTATATTCCCCATTCTTATTCGTTTTATAAATAAACAGGTGTTTTTGATGCATGTCTGCTACATGTTACAGGTTACAGGTTCTTGGACAGAAAACAGTGAAAACGATGTAAAGACGATGAAAAAGTGGATTTTGACCAGCAAACAGAAGACTCTTGATCAAGCCTACATTGAAGGACAGTTCACAATTAACAAGGCAACGCAAGGTCCAAAATTACAAAACGGACGGTTAAAAGTCCACTGCAAATTATTCACTGGAGATCTGGAACCAACCTAGAAGCCCAAATGGAAAAGGACATATAGAAACAGGAATAAAAAGTCAACAGGAAGAACTACAGAAAATTGCAGAATTCAAGACACTACTTTGGCCGCGGAACCGCGTCCTGGTAGAGCCCGTGTCAGAGCGAAGTTTTTTGGATCTGCGCATATTGTTGACTAGGTCTTTTCTTAGGGGTACTTTTGTAATTTAAGACATGCGGATCAATTGTAACCTAGGGTTTCTATCTCCTTATAAATAGAACCCAAATCATTGTAACTTCTTATGCCTCCTTTTAATAATAAATTCAGAATTCTTTATGGAGAGCATCGGTGCCTCTTTTCATTTCATGAATTCAGATCTGACAACCCTGCGTTGATGTTTGGAGAGAGCCATCTGTAAGTAGTTTTATTTAATTGCTCTAGTTTAGATTTTAATTCCTTGCCTTAGATGTTAGCTTTGGGGAAGGCTTTTGAAAGATGAGATCTCTCATCCCTTTCTTACCCATCACATATAATCTACAGGACTCCATGCATACACGCACACACCGCGCCCTACGGCACCCTATCCCTCGAGGTAGCGGTGATACCGTAGTATAAAGGCCCGGTTGCGCGTGTTTTCCATGGAGGTTAGGGTAAGGATCTTTAAAGGAAGGACAAGAACCTAGAGGAAGGAACACCTTCCCGAATGGATCTAATCCCCTTTATTGATAATTACCATAACTCCTCTTAAATCCTAATTTGGGTATAGAAAGCGTTGAGATTTATTTACATTTCCAAACCATTCTTAAACTTAACCCTAGCAAGACTTAGATCTAGATAATCGTAGTATAGAATAATTAGGTTTTTAGATTTAATAAATCAATCCGAACACCCTTCGGAATTAGCTCGTTTGAGCGATTAGGAGATTCACAACATCCCTGTGGACCGACCCGTACTCACCGGCTAGCTGCAAAGCGACGCCGTTCTTGATTGCGGTTAATAGATAGTTTTAGACAAAAAAATCAGGCATCAGTATCGCTACAACTAGAATATCGCCAGGAGCGAATCATCATTTGCCTCTATCGATTTGAACAAAGATGGCTTAGTAAACAGGGTTAGGATCCTGTCGACTAAGACTTTTTGACTTTATGAGCCGTAAGGGTCTTAGAAAGTTATTTCTCCCTACGAGTCGTGAGAATCTCGTAGGTGTATTTTCTCCTTAGGAATCATGGGGATTCCTAAGTGTGTGTTCTCTTATAAGTCGTAAAGATCTTACAAGAGCATTTTCTCCTTATAAGTCGAGAGGACTTACGAGTGTCGTTCACCATATGAGAACATTTCTCGTCATTGGTGGAACTTGGCGAGGAAATCGTTTATTTTGTGCCCGTGGATTGTATACAATGGCCAATATTGGACCGCCTATAGGGCAAGTTAGGGAATGTGATGGCTTAAGAACAGGTTTAGGTGCATGTAGCTTAAGACTTTTGAATCCCGTGAGCCGTGAGGATCTCATAGGGAAATTCTCCTCACGAGTCATGAGGATCTCGTAGGTGTATTTATTTTTACGAGACTGCGCCCTTTCAGGTTTTCACAAGCTCGCCGGTAGTCCTGCTGTTTTTACTCACGGTGCCCTTTTGGGTTTTCATCCGTGCTCATTTTGCTTGTGGACGTACCTCTTTTTACCGAGATTGCGCCCTTTCGGGTTTTCACAAGCTCGCCGACAATCCTGCTGTTTTTATTCACGGCGCCCAATCGGGTTTTTATCCGTGCCCATTTTTCTTGTGGACGTACATTTTTTTACGTGATCCATCTATTTGCCGGTGGGACGTGGGGGTGACTTCACCGCTGGAGTAGCTGTGCAGCCGATAAGACTTGAGTTGCAACCTTCATCGTTGAGGCTTCGATTTCAATATAGATCTCAAGGGTGGATATCGCCGTATTTGGGAAGATATGCCGTGTTTGAAGCGAAATTTTAGTTTAAGGACATTTTGGTCCGTTATCGCCGTTTGAGGCGAAGTTTTAGTTTAAGGACATCTCAGTCCGTTGTCGCCGTATTTGAGGCGGAATTTCTAGTTTAGGGACTTTTCGGTCTAATATCGCCATTTTTTGAGGCGGATATTTAGTTTAAGGACATCTCGGTTCGTCATTGCCATATTTGAGGCGGATATTAGTTTAAGGACTTCTCGGTCCGTCATCGCCATGTTTGAGGTGAACTTTTAGTTTAAAGACTTCTCGGTCCGTTGTCGGAAACGGGTATTAGTTTAGAGACGTCTCGGTCCATTATCGCCATTTTCGAGGCGACGGATCTTTTGGATACTACTTTTAGGGTTCTGACTCAGGAAGATAGCGAGCGGACACAAACGTCGTCATCTATCATTGACCCAGGTCGTAACCCGTTAGGCGTAGTATTTTTTGAGGAATCGGCCGTTTATTGGATGGAAGGGTCTTTCGCCAAGTATATCCATGAGCAGGTAGGCTCCACCTTGGTAGAATTTGGCTATGATGTACAGGCCTTCATAGTTTGCCTCGAACTTCCCCCGTTTTGCACGATTGGGGATTATAGGTCTTTTAACGATTAGCACGAGTTCGCCTTGGCGGAATGTTCTCGGCCTGGTCAGTTTTTCATATGACTGTGTCATCCTTGCCTTATAAGCCTCCAGGTTTTCTATGCTATAAGGCGAGTCTCGTCGAGGGCGTCGAGCTCCTCGAGACGAAGATGAGCATTTTCTTCATCTGTCAGCTCATATCTAACCGCTACTCGTAGAGAAGGGAGTTCCACTTCCATGGGAAGCACTGCTTCCA
The DNA here is from genome assembly GCA_030015575.1 of Agapanthus africanus. NCBI lineage: Eukaryota > Viridiplantae > Streptophyta > Magnoliopsida > Asparagales > Amaryllidaceae > Agapanthus > Agapanthus africanus. The sequence goes on along the minus strand of JASDDO010000022.1, from coordinate 859,726,881 downwards.
TGCCGAATACCAACGTGTATGGTGTTGTATTCGTCGCTGTTTTGAACGTTATTCAGTACGCCCAGAGAGCTTCATGCAACCTTTCGTGCTAGTCTCTCTTGTTTCTGGACACTGTTTTCTTTATAATTTTCGTCAAGGTCTTGTTGAAAGTCTCAGCGAGACTGTTGGCACGAGGATTATAGACTGAAGTATATATTCAATCTATTTTATGTTGTTCTGTGAAGTGGCAGATTTTATGGCTCCTGTAGGCTGGTCCATTATCCAAGGTTATCCATCGCGGGGTGCCGAACTGGTAGATGACATGGGTTTTGAAGAAATGGAGGATATTCTCCGTCTTCACCTCCCTTAGTGGTACTTATTCTACCCACTTAGAAAAGTAGTCGGTCACTACCAGTATGAACCGATGTCCTTTGGATGATGCTGGTTCAATGGGGTCAATTATATCGGTTCCCCATATTTCGAACGGCCAGCTAGCTACTGTTGGGCGTAGCGGATGAAGTCCCCATGGATGATGGTGGATGAAGTCCCTGTGAATTTGGCACGAGTGACACCGTTTCGCATATTCGAGGCGGTCCTGAATCATTGTGGGCCAATAGTAACCCATTCTTTTGATCTTCAGCTTCATTTTTTGCCCAGCTTAATGAGAACCGCAGAGTCCGTCATGGGTTTCTTGGACGACTCTGTTCGCTTCTTCTGGTCTCAGGTATCTTAACCACAGGCAGTCAAACGATCTCTTGTATAGAGTATCATTGACGAAGGCAAAAGACAGGGCACGTTTCATGAGCTGATGTCTAGATAACACATTTTTGGGCGTTCGTTATGATTTGAAGTAGTCTATGAAGACTTCCCTCCAATCCTTGACCTTTTCTGCGTCCTCTATTCGGAGGGTTGTTTGTTTGGCCGTTTCTTTTTCCTCAGATGGCTCTGTTAAGTCCTCCGAAAATATTTCTGCTGGTGCGAGAACCCTGCGGCATTGCACGATGATCTTTATGTCGTCGAGGTCTTCGTCGGCTAATTCCTTAGCCAGCTTGTCCAATGCATCCGCCTTACTATTTTCTACATGCGGTATGCTCTCCAAGATGTAGGAAGGGATTTGTTTCAGCAGTTGTTGCACTCTTTCACTGTATGTTATTAGCTCTGGCTTGCATGTCTGATAGTCACCATTTACTTGGCTAACGATCAGCTGGGAGTCTCCATATATGAGCAAGTTTTTGATTCCCATGTCGACAGCGATATCGAGACCTGCTATCAAAGCTTCATATTTAGCTTCGTTAGTAATCCTTGACTCCGTTAAGGAAAGGGCGTAACGCAGTATCTCTTCTTGTAGAGTCACCAAGATAAGGCCCGCTCTGGATTTGATTATTGGGGTTTGTGCTTTCGCCTCTTCAAGGAAGATACTCCATCGAAGTAGAGTTCCCATTGGGAATCATTTTCTTCCTTCTCTCTTTCGATTGCGTCGAACACATGTTCATCCAGCAACTCACAATTTAAGGGGGAGTCGGCTGGTATCGGATGTGCAGCAAGAAAGTCAGCGATAGCCTGACCTTTCACTGCTTTGAGAGGACGATACGTTATCGAGAACACCATCTGGAGGAGAGCCCATTTGGCAAGCCTTCCTGTTAGTATAGCCTTCGACATTAGATATTTGAGAGGATCCACTTTTGATATAAGATGAACCTCATATGACAAGGCGTAGTGTCTGAGCTTCATTATTGTAAACATTAGTGCCAGACAATACTTTTCGACGGGGGAGTAGTTGTTTTCTGCCCCCGAGAGAACTCGACTCAAGTAGTACAGATCTTTTTCCTTTTCTTGGTCATTCTCAAGTGCCCATAACGCGTCTAGAGGACCCTCAAGGGCTGTTGTATATAGGATGAGGGGTTTTCCCTTAAGTGGAGCGGTCAGCACCGGTGGATTTTGCAAGTATCGCTTGATTTCGTCTAGTGCGTTTTGGCACTTTTGATCCCAGACGAACAGGGTCCCCTTCTTCATTAGATGACTGTAGGGACGACATTTTCCCGAGAGGTTAACTATGAACCGTCAGATATACGCGAGCTTTCCTTGAAGGGATCGCAATTGCTTGAGGGTCCTTAACGTAGGCATTTCCGTAATCGCCTTGATTTTTGAGGGATCGATTTCGATACCCTGGTGCTGTATGATGAATCCTAGGAATTTGCCTGAAGAGACTCCAAACGCGCATTCTAGAGGATTCATCTTCAGATTATGCTTTCGAAGACGTTGGAACATTATGTTCAGATGTTCCCAATGTTCCTCGTAAGACTTGCTTCTCACCACCAGGTCGTTGATGTGGCATTCAACAATCTCATGGATGAGATCATCGAAGATCTTCATCATGGCCCTCTGGTAGGTAGTGCTAGCGTTCTTTAAACCGAAAGGTATCACCTTGTAGCACCCAGCGGAGTCCGGAAGGCGGTATGTTTTTGGTCTTCAGGATGCATTTTTATTTGGTTGTATCCTGAAGACCCATCCATGAAGGAGAAAACCTCATGAGTAGACGTGTTATCGATCATCAGCTTAGTAACAGGTACTGGGAAGTCATCCTTCGGGCCAGCTTTGTTGAGGTCCCAAAAGTCCACACAAATACGCACTGTCCCATTTTTCTTCATCACCGGAACGATGTTGGCAATCCAGTCAGGATATTGAACTTCCTAGATGAAGCCGGAGTCAATTAGTTTCTTAACTTCGGCGTTGATAGTCATCTCGAGTTCGAGCCGCATTCTTCTTGGTGCTTGCTTGATTGGCTTGATGTCCGGCGATATGGCCAGTTTATGTACTGCCACTTTTGGATCTAATCCCGGCATATCGGAATAGTTCTATGCGAAGCAGTCTTTATATTGCATGAGCACGCCTTTTAACGTGGCTACCTGTTTTCTAGATAGCAGCTCACTGACGACCATGGGCCTCAGATCGTTTTCCGTCCCTAAGTCAATTTTCCTTAGGCTGTCCGCCATGGTGTGTATCCCGTCTTCCAGCTCTTTAAGTGCCGGTGGAAATTCTAAGAACACCCCATCCTCGTCTTCATTTGTGAAGCACTTGAAAAGGTCATCCATAGCCTCATGCCCTTCCCCTTCTGAAAGTGTTATCACATGGCAGGTACGAGTCTGCTTCTATTCTTTATGCCGGGCTGGTCCTATCCTTGCGATATAGGTTTTCTTTGGCTCATGCTTTTGCGGTGGGGTTACCTTCCAGCTGTCAGATAAAGCGAACCTGCCTTGTTGATACTGGTCTTCAACCCAGTCTTTGAAGGTGAAGCAATCTTCAAGGAGATGTCCTATTGCTTGGTGATAGGAGCAATAATCCGGATAATGGACCTTGTTCATTTGTTCAGGGTGCCGAGACTTTGGGAGCGTTACCATTTGATGTCTCATGACAAGGTTGAATATTTTTCTTGTCTTGCCTTAAGGGAAAGAGTATTCCCGACCCATCTTCTTGATAAAGGACAGGTTCCAACCACGTTCTTCTTGATAGCGTGGCTTCTTAGATCCGCCCTGTTGTTTGTGAATGTTGTTTGCGCTCTTTGTCTTGTTTTTGCCTCTATTTCGGGATTCTTCCTTTTTGCGAGGACATACAGCGAGCTGGGGATGGAGGGCATTGTAGTCTTCTTTCTCCGTGCATTGCTGGTTGAGGCGTTGCGTCTTGAAAATAGCCATTTCACGACTGTGGCTATGCTGAATCTTTTGACAGGCTTCTTTTATTAGTTTGTCCACTTTTTCTTCGAACGATGGGCTTAACGTTCTTAGAGCGGGATCTCGTTCTGTTTCAATGTCACAGCTATTTGGAAGAGCGTTCTCTTCTTCACTAGAGCTGTTTATGGCGTGGCAGCTGTAGAATCGTTCCCGTTTCTTAGACCGAACATATCCGAGCCCGGCTGTTTCCAGCTTCTTGTTGGGCATCTTTCGCTGGGCCCCAGGGATATCCTAAATCTTTTTGTAGAAGTGGGCTTGTCGAACAGTTTGTTCGAAGGGTACACCTTGGCATCTTAATAGGCTTTTCAATCCATCCGTGTAGTATCTTAGCAGACGGATTGGTTAAAGAATATCAAGAGTAAAATTGGCACCGTGCTGGACTTCTTTCTCCACTCTGGTCTCCGTAGATTGGTAGAAGAGGATCGTCTTTTCACATTTTCTCCTGAGAGGCACGTAGAAAGTCTGTAGTTTTTGTATGCTATATATATCGAGCGCATCAATTTCCTTGTAATGCCGAGGCGAAACCATTGTGATTTGCAGGCTCTGATCTGCTTCATCGAGGGGTTGCACTGACGGGCGGATGGAGAACACTGCGTCGGCCTCGTCCTCAGAGTCTCTGCCAAAGACTAGAATAGGGGTCAATGGTCCGGGCCTATTGTTTTCTTTCTGGGGTTGCCCCAAGTAGACTATTTCTTCATCTTCCCCGGAGTCACTCCTAAAGATCGGTATAGTGGCGACGGATTTCTATTTATCCTCCGGCTTATGACACCTCTCCGTATCTTTGAAGTCTGGTAGGAGTACTTTGCATCTTCATATTTCCAGACCTCGTTTACGGAGAATGGATTCAGCTCCCCTGTGATGGTGCATTCCAAACCATTCTTGAAATACTTTATACACTAATGTTGTGTAGAAGGGATAACGTTGTACTCATGCAGTCAGGGCCTGCCAAGCAAAGCATTATAGCAAGTCTTGGCGTCAATGACATGAAATTTGATGTCGGTGATGAGCAGCCCGAAGCGTAATGTCAGTATTTACGGACCCAAGCGTCCGTGACGACTGTGAGTCGAAACCGGAGATGGTAATTTTATCTCAGGCCAAGTGTTAAACGTTCATGCAAATCTCCTTCAACACTTTTACATTGAGAATATTGATGGAGGATCCGTTGTCAACAAGGATTTTGCCTATCTTGATATCGTGGAAGTACCCGGTGATGTATAACGGGCGATTATGCTCGCACGTTCCGAGGAGGAGATCTTCATCACTGAATGTAATGTCAGCTATGTGAACCTCGGCCAACTCGTCCTTCATCTTCTCTTTTGCGAGAAAAGCTTGGAAGTGATCAGGCTCTTATAATGCCTTGATCAGAGAATCTCGTGCCTCTTTGGACAGGAGGAGAGCATCCAATATGCTCAGTTGTGAGGGTATTTTCCTCAAATGTGCCAGGACGTTGTAATCCACCTTATTTTTCTTAAACGGGTCCCTCGCTGCGAGCTCTTTGACAACTCCCTCATCAAGGGTGATTTCCTCAGGGATTTTTTCTTTCCCTTTGTCTTTTTGGCTCGAACATATGTTTGTAGGTCCAAGGTTCTTTTCAGGCAACGTACGGTTACACAGCTGAATGTTCCCACAGTTCTTCTCCCCCTCTTCTTTTTCGGAGGTAGAGTCTTTGAAGAGAGGGCTGAGGGTCATTTCGTCCTCAGAGTCGCTGCCGAAAGTAAGAACCTGGGGTTTATCCCCTTCCGAACTGGTATCAACCATATGACAGTTGCCAGTTGTTTTCTCATGCGCACTTGCCGCACTTTTTTGCAATCGACTAGCTTCGCGCTTCATCCTCTTGAAGTGTTTTTGATGGGCAACATATCCTTACCACCACTTCTTGAAGGCAGTGTATTCTTCGGTGGGGTAAGTAATCCTCCGATGATATAGGCAGTAGTTGGGATATGAATCCTCTCCATCGAGGTATATGATCCCAGGAGTGTTTCCTACCAGAGGTGGCAGCTTCATTCCCACTGACAGGGCTTTGGAGAACCGCTTCTCTATCTTGATCCCGCTCTTTTTTGCCGCAGGTATGCTTTGGTCTGGTTGGGGTACTTTATGGCTCCTCCTTGCCGCAGCTTGTTCATCCAGACACTGACGCTTAGACTTTTCGTATATGGCTGTTTCGCGTTCTCGGTCAGCTTTACTCTTCCGAAAGGCTTCGTTTAACAGCCTATCGATCAGGTCTTCTGACAGTTCCGGAGATTTTAGCACCGATCCTGCCCCCGGATCCTCTGCGTGTTTTTCTGACGCTGAGGGAGCTTCTTCACCATTTAACGACGAATGGGAGACCATATGGCAACTTGTTACATAGTCTTTGGTTTCTTCTGATGAGTCATTTTCCTTCTCGCTGTCACCATCTTTGTTCTCAAAAATATGCTTGAAGAACTCTTCGAGGGTGGCCGGTGTTCGCGCCTTCTGGTTGTACTCCTCTAGCACGTCAATGTATCTTTGTAGGTCTGTGCATTTGTCGTCATACTCGGTAGGTTGCACAGGCTTCTTGGTCTTCTTCTTTTTCTTTGAAGATTTTGAAGGCTCGACTTGGGGATTTTGCCCTTTGTCGACAGTTTTCGGTACAGGACGCGGTTTTTGTATTCCTTCAATGATTTCCGGTTCAAGTGGGCTTCTCCACCTGACTGCCGGACATGCCTAGAGATTCTTCAGCATTCTTTTGGTTTTAGCTGAAAGAACGACTTCCCATGGAGCTTCTTCCACGAGCGAGCGTGATGCCCCCGGCGTATCCATCTTTTTAGGAGTGTCCTTCTAAAGCGGGTTCACGCTCCAGTTCTCAGACAGCACGAATATTCCCTGTTGATACTGGTCCTCGACCAATTTCTTGAAGATGTAGCAATCTTCAATTGGGTGGCTCATCATTCTGTGATAGGAGCAGTAGTTGGGGTTGTTGACTGTTCTCCGCCGAAAACAGAGACGAGACCGCGTAGGTTCGTCTTGCCTGAATTTCGAGGGCAGATGCTATTTGGTGCCATCCGTCCACTTCTCCGAAGATGCCAAGTTGATTTATGACACCGTGTATCGGAGGTTTAGACGGATGCGGCCGATGTAGCAGACTTCGTCAGATTCCCCCTCGTTGAGGGGTTTTTGATTGAGGGGACGCTCTTCCCTGCAGGCGTAAGCCCCTGCAGTTAATTACGCTACCGCATCGCGGTAACCACTTTCTCCTTCTCCAGATGGTCACTTCATGTCGTGGGTGTTTGTTTTGTTTTTGGTTGCCCGTGGATTGTATGCGGAGACTAATTTATGTTGTCGCCCATAGGGCGTGGATTAGTCCAAATCCATATTTTCTTAGATTTGGGTTTGGGGTTGGGTTTAAGGATGCGTTAGTCTCATTTGAGACTAAGATCAACTTAAATGTTTGTTAAGGATACGTTAGTCTGATTTTAGACTAAGATCAACTTAATGGGATCGTTTAGATCCAACAAAAGAGCATTTGGACTCTATTGTTTAGTTTAGGGACATTGTGGTCCATAATTAGTTTAAGGACGTTACGGTCCAAGGTTAAGGACATCATAGTCCATGGGCTTAAGGACCCCACAGTTCAAGGTTAAGGACATCATAGTCCATGGGTTTAAGGACCCCAAAGTCCGAGGTTAAGGACATCATAGTCCATGGGTTTAAGGACCACACAGTCCGAGATTAAGGACATCATAGTCCATGAGTTTAAGGACACCACAGTCCATAGAATTTCTGGTTGTCGGGACCCGTCACCTCTCTGAAGACGTTGAAGGATTACAAAGACAAATATCAGAGGAGTGAAGAGATGTACCCTTGAACCAATTTTAGTTGGAAGATCTGTAGTCCAATTGGGACTAAGATCTGAGATTTATGAGCATATGGGCTCAATTAATCTGAATGATAGGTTTATAACCAACTTGGGCTAGGCCCACTCAGTTAAAATGTTAAACATTTGACAATGCTAAGCATTGATTTGGGTTCTGACAGCCTTTCTGTCTTTTATTGAATGCTGAGCATTCATCATAGCTCTAGGGCTTTATTTAAAGAACAGTTTATGTTCTATCAGCGCACACGTGAGTGTTTCCTGATTTAAAATCAGGAAAGCTTACGAAGGAGGCATCACGTGCTAGCACGTGACCAGCAGTCATGTGTTGGCATGTGACATTTGAAAGCAGCGGACTCATTCTCTGATTAAATCAAGAAAAAGGCTCCAGACGAGGGTCACGTGCTCACACGTGACCAGGGGTCACGTGGTGGCACGTGACGGCTAAGCAGCGACCAGAAGACAGAGCGCAAAAAAGAAGAAGAAAGCTCGTTCCAGAGGGTCACGTGACCGGGGGTCACGTGCCACACGTGACCGGGGGTCACGTGCCACACGTGACCGGGGGTCACGTGCCACACGTGACCGGGGGTCACGTGGCCACACGTGACCGGCTTTCAAAGCCTATTTATTTAACAGAATTAAATTCTGAAGAGATCATTCAAATCTTTCCAAAGGAAAATGATTATTTAGAACCGATTAGACTAAAGATTTAAAGGTGATTAAATATCACCTATCTATGGAAAAATCTTGAACTTGGAAAGATTTCCCCTTAAAATCTAATCGAAATAACAAAGGAAAATCTTTGGATTTAAAATCCAATGGTGAATAAAATTCACCTAATAATCCAAAGGTCCAAACGAATGGTGAATACAAATCAAATCTCTCAATGAAAGATTTATCAAAACTAATTGATTCTGCTTCTTCTCCTATAAATAGGAGCCAAGAGACACACATATGGGGAGAGACAGAGATCGATACATAGAAAAAAAAGATAGAGCCTTGAGACTCTGGAAGAATTCGATCTTTTGCAGAAGAAAATCCTAGGTAAGAAAGGGAAGGCTCTTAAAAGAGAATTTAATTCTCAAAAGAGTTTAACTTTTAAAAAGAAGAACATAGTTCTCTCTTTAGTGGAGGATCTGCAAAGTGCACATCTCCCCTTGAATTGAGAATTTAATTCTCATTGGGTTGAGATCCTGCCATGCAGATCCAAAGTATAGAGAGGAAATGGAAGTTTGAGAATTTAATTCTCACAAAACTATAGGAATTTAATTCCTTTAAGATAAAATTAGGGTTTGACCCTATGTTATAGGAATTTAATTCCTTCAGAATGAACAGAATCAGGGTTTAACCCTAGTTAAGAACTTAGTTCTGTCAAAATAACAGGAATTTAATTCCCTTAAGAAAGAAGAAATTAGGGTTTCACCCTATGACAGAATCTAATCCCTCAGAATATAAATTAGGGTTCAACCCTATCTAAGAGTAATTCTCTAAAGAAAGAGGGAATTTAGTTCTTTTAAAGTTATTATCAGGGTTTAACCCTATGACAGAACTCAATATGAGGAATTTAATTCCTACAGAAAATTCAGAGTTCAACTCTATCCCAGAATATAAATCTTCAGAAGGAAATAGGAATTTAATTCCTCTAAAGTTTATTGTTAGGGTTCAACCCTGCGAAGAATTTAATTCTTAAAGAGATTAACAGATCTTTTAAAAACATACAAAGAGGCAGGGTCACGTGCTACCACGTGACCCCCGAAAATATCCACAGAGAAGGGCCTTTGAGGCAATGTCTCACGTGACCCACGTGACCCTTGGCAGAAGCTTTAACATACAAGCATTTAAATGCCCATCACGTGACAGCACGTGATGCTCCAAAGTATTCAATATTCTTAGCAGAACAAATAAAAGGGAGGGCGCCCTCACGTGCTACTACGTAACCCCTCTTATCTTAGTGCTTGACGCTAAATTGGACCCTCTGAATCCAGTGTTTAACACTGTTTTGCCTTAGTGTTCAACACTAATCGAAGAGCCTTTCTTGCAGTGTTTAACACTGAATTTCTTAGTGTTTAACACTAAATTAAATCTCTGTTAACAGAGTTTAACATTAATTTTCTTAGTGTTCGACACTAAATTAAAATCTCTGTCACCAATGTTTAACACTGATTATTTTAGTGTTTGACACTAATTTGAGATCTCTGTTGCTAGTGTTTGACACTGATTTGTTTTAGTGTTTAACACTAATTTGAACCCCCTGTTGCTGGTGTTTAACACCAACTGTCTTTTAGTGTTAAAACACTAACTTGTTCCCAGTGTTCAACACTGCTGATCTTTAGTGTTTAACACTAACTTTAGCCCAATTGGCTAAATGGCCAGAGGCAAAGCCTCTCCTTCAATGGACCAATAGGAAGCCAATATTCCAAACATGATTGGACTTAGCCCAAGATGGCCATAAGTCCTCAATTCAAACTTAACTGGGCTGATGGGCTCATAACATAATTAATTGGTCCTGGTCCCAAGCTGGACCAAAGACTGTTTAATCTACCTTGGTTTAAGGGTACATCTCTTCACTCCTTTGATACTTGGCGTCGTAATCCCTCGACGTCTTCAAAGAGGTGACGGGTCTCGATGACCACACATTGATACGGGCTGTGGGGTCCTTAAACTCATGGACTATGAGGTCCTTAACCTTGACCGGAATGTCTTAAAACTAACAACGGACTGTGGGGTCCTTAAACCCATGGACTATGACGTCCTTAACCTTGACCGAGATGTCTTAAAACTAACAACGGACTGTGGGGTCCTTAAACCCATGGACTATGACGTCCTTAACCTTGACCGAGATGTCTTAAAACTAACCTTGGACTGTGGAGTCCTTAAACCCATGGACTATGACGTCCTTAACCTTGACCGAGATGTCTTAAAACTAGCTTTGGACTGTGGAGTCCTTAAATCCACGGACTATGAGGTCCTTAACCTTGACCGCAACGTCTTAAAACTAACATTGGACCGCAATGTCCTTAAACTACCTATGGACCACAACGTCCTTAAACTACCTATTGACCGCAACGTCACTAAACTAAACAACAGGGCTCCCTTAATGGCTCTATTGTTGGATCTAAACGATCCCGTTAAGTCGATCTTAGTCTAAAAACTAGACTAACGTGTCCTTAACAAACGTTTAAGTCGACCTTAGTCTCCAATGAGGCTAACGTATCCTTAAACCCAAACCCCCAAACCCAAATCTAAGATAATACGGATTTGGACTAGTCCATGCCCTACGGGCGACGACATAACTCAGTCTCCGTATATAATCCACGGGCAACCAAACATAAAATAAACACGCACGACACGAAGTGACCATCTGGAGAAGGAGAAAGTGGTTACCGCGATGCGGTAGCGTAATTAACTGCAGGGGATTGCGCCTGTAGGGAAGAGCGTCCCCACAATCAAAAACCCCTCAAGCGAGGGGGAATCTGACGAAGTCTGCTACATCGGACGCATCCGTTTAAACCTTCGATATACGGTGCCATAAATCAACTTGGCATCTTCGGAGAGGTAGACGGATAGCACCAATTAGCATCTGCCCCGAACCTCAGGCGAGACGACCCCGCGTCGCGCCGTCGTTCGGAGGGGAACAGTGAGGAACACGTGGCACGCTTGGCGCTAGCGCCAGTTAATGAGCGCAGTGCGCTATTTTGGAGCGCTGAGGCACTGCAACGCTGTGCGCTATATTTGGAGCGCTGAGGCGCTTCTGTTAAGTAGCGCACACGTGAGAAGCACGTGGTGCGCTTGGCACTGTGCGCTAGTCTTGAGCGCAGAGCGCTTCTTTAAATTTGGAGCACTAAGCTTCTTTTAGATTAGGAGCGCTAAAGCTCTGCAGCGCTTTGCGCTAGATGTGGAGCGCTGAAGCTCTTTTAAATTAGGAGCGCTAAGGCTCTTCAGTAAAATAGCGCATACATGAGGAGCACGTGGTGCGCTTGGCACTGTGCGTCAGTCTTGAGCGCAGAGCGCTTCTTTAAATTTGGAGCGCTAGGGCTCTTTTAGATTAGGAGCGCTGAAGCTCTTTTAAATTAGGAGCGCTAAGGCTCTGCAGCGTTTTGCGCTAGACGTGGAGCGCTAAGGCTATTCTTTTATGCAACTTTGATCAGTTCTGCGCTCTGAGAATTAAATTCTCTCTTATAAGAAACTTTGTCTCAAGGTTCTAAGAACAAAGTTCTTATTTTATAGGAGATGTTTCAATCTCTTATTTTGGTGAATGGCTTTGTCTTTATGGATCTGTGATCCTAAAAGAACTGAATTATTCTTCCCCCATTTTATAATGAGATGTTCATGATCTCTTTTGTAAAAAGACCTTAGTCTTATAAATCGATGATCTGTGAGAAGAATTATGTTCTTCTTTTTATTCTTTGTGATGAGATACTTTAATCTCTTTTTGTGAAAGAGCTTGGTCCTATAGATCTATGATTTTAGAAAAGAAGTAAATTTTTCTTTTAATATGAGATGATTTCATCTCTCTATTTATTTACCTTGAGGAAATTCTTCTTCTTTCGAGAGCTTGCTCTTTGTCTTTGAATTTTTTTCAAAGCTTATGGGGGGTTCCTCTATCTGAGACCTGAAGTCTTGGGGTCTTTATATAAGGCAAGCCGATTTGTTCAATCGGTTAAGGAGATCTTTTCTCCAATTGATTTGGGGATTTCCCATCGTTGGATCTTTGATCCAAGGGCTTCTGATTTACAGAAGGAAATTTTCTTATTTTTAACAAGATTGGGAAATCTTTCCCCATACAGAATTTATTCTGTAATTTTGGTGATTTTTAATCACCTTTGGATCATTGATCCAACGGTGCTCTGATTTACAGAGCACAATCTTTTTGTTTGGAAAGATTTTGAGGGATCTCTCCTTAACAGAATTTTATTCTGGTTAATTGATGATTTTTAATCATGTTCGTTAGATCTTTGATCCAACGGTGCTCTGATTTACAGAGCACAATTTTTTTGTTTGGAAAGATTTTGAGGGATCTCTCCTTAGCAGAATTTTATTTTGGTTAATTGATGATTTTTAATCATGTTCGTTGGATCTTTGATCCAACGGTGGAGAACATTTAGTTCTAGCGCTAGCGCACTCGTGCTTTGCACGTGGTGCGCTGCTTAGAGAGTAGTGCTCTCAGCGCTAGCGCACATGTGCTTTGCATGTGGTGCGCTCCTTGGGGCGCAGCGCTCTCAGCGCTAGTGCACACATGCTTTGTACGTGGTGCGCTACTTAGGGCGGAGCGCACTTGGCGCTACTATGAAGCGTTGCTTCATTTCAAAATTTAAAATTTGAACAGAGCTTTGCTCTGATTGGGGGAACAAATGCCCCCCCACCGTTGCGCTCACGTGGCCCACATATGAGTGCAGAGGTGGCAGCATCTGCGCCCTTGGATCAACTCAGAAGTTGAAACGGCATCTCAGTGCCTATAAATAGGACCCTTGGCCCTTAAGATGATTTCTGTTCATCTTCTTCCTTATTTTTTCCTGAGAATTAATTCTCTTTTAGAGCATAGCTCTTTGTCTTAAGAACTTCCTTAAGGATAGAACTCTGTCAAAATTTAGGTAAAAATTAAATCTTTTAAAGGATTATTTAATAATCTAGGGTTTCACCTATTAACAGAGCTTTGCTCTTCATAGATCTTTGATCTAAAGAAAACCGTTTTTTTAGGGTTTTATTAACAGAGCCTTGCTCTCTTGAAATCATAGATCTAAAGAGATCTTTCTTGGGGTTTCTTAACCCAGTAACAGAGCTTTGCTCTTTTCAAATCATGTAGATTTATTAATTTTTCATAAAAAACTCTTAAGAGTTTGTTCATAGATCTTGAAAATCTCATAATTTTAATTCATTAAAAACTTTACTTCAATTTTTCTGATGGATTATTCCATCATTTTTACAGAGCAAGACTCTTAAGGAATTTTCTTTGGGGGATTTTTTTTTATTCCTTCATCATTAGAATATGACAGATGTCATTCTATCACAAAGCACTGCTCTTAAGGGGAGATTTACTCCTTGGCCCGTGAAGTTCTCATTAAATGAGAATCTTTTGAGAATTTCCTCATTTAATGATAGTCTTATCAAATGATGAGACTGTTTTTTTATTAATGATGAACTGTCATCTAGATTATATAGGTCCCCTTTAGTCCCTTTTCACTGCATTACGGTGCGGTACGGATTTAAAGTACCTAGTGATGGAATTTAATCTGTAGCATTGGTGGCTGAAAATTTATTCTTTTCCGCGTAGGTACTATGTCTTTCGACACTTCCTTTCCGTTCGTCCGTTCAGAAGGCGGATTCCCCGCAGCACCAGTGGACCGAGAAGTTTTTGCACTGATCAAAGACCATGATCCGGAGCACAAGAATCTTCATCTATGGGGAACATGGTACAACCAAATCATCAGGGGTCAGCGGAGCTTTTCTTGCGCGAAACCCTCGGAGCCCATTTTGGAGATCTCTTACGCAGACCCACCCCCGGTGAACTATGCCGTGGAGGAGGTTAATTGGACTTCTGATGGTCTCCTTTAGCCTTCTATGGCTGTGATACCTGTACAGCCTTTAATGGCGTTGGATATTCTAGGGCGGCGTATATGCCAGGGTGAGTCACGCCCTTGGGGACAGCCATACAACATAGGCTTGACTCACCGTCATCCAGCCGGATATTTGCAGTTGGCCCGGTACATTCTGTCCGCCAAGAGGTTGCAGTTGCTGAGGCTCGGGTTGTATCCCGCAGTTTACGTTTCTCTCTTTCAGTACTCTACGCCTCCTACATGGTGGGTAAAAGCCTTTTTGGAACAATGGAACGTTCCAACTCACACCTTCCTTTTGTTGGATCGGGAAGTCTCCATCTCTTTAGAGGAGTTCGCGGAGATTTCTGGCATGCCTGTTAGAGGGGAGCATTATGAGGAACTACTTCCTCATGATGAGTACGTCTTTGCCGCCAAGTCGGTGATGACGGGCCTTATCCCGGACAACGCCATTCAACATCAATCACCCAGTTTGATTAAGGTGTTAAATATCTATGAGGGCCTATTTCTCGAGTCTGGGAGCCGTGGGGTTAGTTTTACGGATTTTATCGCTCGTTTTCTCCACCCGGAAGTACTGTCGAAGGAAGCTGCGGAGTTCGCCAAACTTGAAGATCCTTTTGGCTTAGGTTTGGGCAACCTGCCGACGGCGGAGGTGAATCAAAAAAGTTTCTTTCTTCCTGACACCCCAGTCGTCCCTTTTGCAGAGCTTGTAGCTCCTGGGATCGACGAAGAGACATTCTTTTTGGGGTTTCTCGGGCTATGGCTGAGCTGGTTTGCGCTTCCGATGCACCCTCGCCGTATGAGGCCATCTGTCTTTTACCCAGCGCATCGAATGGTCATTGGGGTGAATGTGGCCGTCGGGGTCGTCGGGTTAGCCCATTTGTATCATGGCCTTAACCTAGCGGCAGATACTACTCAATCGGGGCTGCAGCCCGTAAACGTCTTAATGTATTACTTCACCTCGTGGCTCGAATTGCATGTGCTTGGCGCCTTTGGAATTCACAAAAGGCCCTTTTTTTTATGAAAGATATAACTTTCCTCGACTGCTACGGCTGGTTGACGCTTCTATTTTGAATCCGACTCCACGAGAGGCTCGGTGCTTACTCCTTTGCCCACGTACCATCGGGGATGGCATGACCTTTGTTGACAAGGTCTTAAGTATCGGCAAAGAATCCACGAAGGCGGTTCAACCGCTGCGGGACACCTTTAAAGATGGTGCCTCTACTTTGAAAGCTCGAGAGATTCTCCACCTATATTCGATCAGGCCGGGCTTTCTGGTGTTTAGGCAGAATGATGCGGCATTGTTTATGAGATACAACCCGCATCGTTTCGCCCAACAATCTAGCTACAATCAGGGTATTCCTCTTGGAGCCTTTCTAGCTGAGCCGCCCGCCACAGAAGAAGGCATCCGCGATGCGCTACACTATTTCATGAGGCTCATCACCGGTTCTAACTTTTTTATCAGTGAGCCAAACTGCGTCCCAAAGGTGTTGAACGTGTACGTGGCGTGGTACCAGCATGCGATGGGTGTTGTCATCAGGGAGGAAAAGAAGTTGTTGCTTGATCGTAAGGGTGCAGCTCCTGCTGGTAATCCAGCCATTCCTTTGAAGCAACGGACCGTCGTTCGTCCTCCTTTGAGAGAGGTTGCTGCGGTTATGGTACCGTGTGACATGCCTGAGCTGCCGCTACCCCATGCTCCCGTTGAATTGGCAACTGTGGCGTCTCCTGAGTCCGGCTTGGGTGTGGAAATTGGGACTCGCCGCCCGAAGTTGCCCGCTAAGCGCAAGCTCGTGTAACCGGCGATCGGTACTCGCTCGCAGAAGAAGAAAAAGTCAATTTTTTCTGTAGACGTTGTACTCGGCCAGGAGCCTCATGCTCCTTATAGCGAGGGCCTAAACAAATATAGGACCAACGAAGGCTTATTCATGGCGCCGGATGATACCGACCTCGAGGCTGCTATTGCAGCTTCCGAGCGATTAGCTAGCCACCAAGCAGGATTGGTCATCCTTGCGCAATCAGGTAGACTTCACTCGTATTTTTTCGCTGTTATGTTTTTTTTATTATCATGTTTTGACTGACACTTCTTCTTCCACAGGCATCTCTACAGAAGAGGCTCTCGCGGCTTCCCTCAAGACTTTTGAGGAGGAAGAGAGGCTTCGCGCTTCGTTGGGCTTTGGTATATTTCGGCTCATTATGTCCTTATTCCCTTTTCTTTCATGGATAGTATGACCCCCTTTTCATCTTATCGCAGGGACTACTTCGACCCAAGTTATCCCAAGTGCCGTGCCGATTTCGCAGGGTGGTGCGGAGAGGCTTTCAAGGCCGGCTACCGAAGTGCCAGCTTCCTGTTCATACCATAATATTGCACTATTATATTCCCCATTCTTATTCTTTTTACAAATAAACAGGTGCTTTTGACCCATGTCTACTACATAGTACAGGTTACAGGTTCTTGGAGCAAAAACAGTGAAAAAGATAAAAGACGATGCAAAAGTGAGACTTTGACCAACAAACAGAAGGATCTTGATAAAGCCTACATAAAAGATCAGTTCACAAAGTACGAGGCAGCGTAAGGTCCAAGCTTTCGAAGCAACGGTAAAATTTCACTACAATTATTCACTGGGAGATCTGGAAGAAACCTAGAAGCCCATTTGAGAAAAATACTAAAGAAGTAGGAAGTACAAGTCAACAGAAGCCAGCCCAGAAATTTTCAGCACACAAGTCCACCATTGGGCCGCGGAACCGTGGCCAAACCCTGGCTGCGGCCGCAGTTCCGCGACCGTCTAGAGCCCGGAGAAAATAAATTTTTTACCATAATACAGAGGCGGTGCTGACTAGTCTTCCTAGGGGTATTTTGGTAAATGCAGACATGCGGCAATTGTAAACCTAGGGTTTTCTATGTCCTATAAATAGAAGCCCAAATCATTGTATTAGTTCATGCCTCCTTTCATTAATAAAATTCAGAAATCTTTTTGGAGAGTATCAATTTGTAAGTTCTTAATTTATTTTCTGCCCTGGGTTAAATTTATTATCTGCCCTAGTTAAATTTAATTTCTTGCCCTAGTTAGATAGTTAGATCTTTTATTCTCTGCCCTAGATAAATGTTTTTCAATTCCATAATGAGCGAGTAGTCTCCTCGCTTGTTAAGGTTAGATTTGGGGAAGGTTTGAGAGATGAAGATCTTTCACCCCTTTCTTGCCCATCACATATAATTAATAGGACTCCATACATACATGCACATACCGCTCCCTACGGCACCCTATCCCGCGAGGTAGCGGTGATACCATAGTATAAAGGCCCAGTTGCACGTGTTTTCCATGGAGGTTAGGGTAAGGATTGATAAAGGAAGGACAAGAAGATAGAGGAAGAAACATCTTCCCAAATGGTTCTAATCCCCTCTATTAATAATTACCATAACTCCTAATAGATCTTCATATGGGTATAGAAAGCGGTGAGATTTATTGACTTTCCAAACTTAACCTAGACCTAACCCTAGCAAGACTTAGATCTAGATTAATTGAGCTTTTAGATTTAATTGATCCATTCACATCGTTTGGAATTAACTCGTAAGAGCAACTAGGAAATTCACAACATCCTTGTGGACCGACCCATACTCACCGGCTAGCTACCAAGCGACGCCCCCCAAACTTATCTTTTGCTCGTTCTCGAGCAAATCTAATTTTATTCTCGACAAAAACCTAACCGCACTTTCGCAGGGAAACGCGATTGCACTGAGCACGTGCAACAAGCCGTTAAACCTCTAGGTGTCCCTAGTAGGAGGAGTGTTGTCTCCTAAGGGTTTTCAGCGGATTACACCCACAAAATCCCATAATAAAAGGAAGATGGTGAAAGTTACATATAAAGATAAGAATTATAAAAGAAAGACTTTGAAAATCAGAGTTTCCAACTACACTAGTTTTTCGGTTGTCATGAGCCCTATCTTAATAGTCATGAAAAGATATTAGAAATCACATCATCCCTCAATAAAACATCGTCTTTATTTTTCATTCCTATCTTTCTTCCAAATATCGATCATATAACCCTACGTGTATGTAATAGACATCCCTACACTCGGAGAATTCAATTCAAGCTATCATACTCTTGTCCATCTGCCTCAGTACTTTTTAATTTGATGAATATTTAGATGGATTTGCTCACACACTTTCATGTGACCGTTAATACTTCTTGAGGTACTAACCGACCGATTACTCATGTGCTTGCTTATTAGGTGTATTCCTCGTCTTGCACCACCTAAGGCTTAGCTGTAACTCCCAGACCAGTTGGTTTAAGGCACTAGGTGATGAAGCACCCTTGCTATATTTTTTTATTGCTGCCTTGGCGATAACAAAACCAGTGTTCATTTTTCTCACCATTTTATATTTTATTCAATTTTTTATTTTCTTCATACTTTGGCTTTTAGACAAGAGCATTTCAAGGTATCCTCTACTATCCCGAGTTTTAAGACGTGGGTAAGTGCGTATAGTAGGGTATCAACGTTCAAATGTTTGGCTTCCAGAATAGGAACTATTTTTCAGACTTATTTTTATCCTCAGATTAGTGACTTCTTTCATTTTACTAACCCTTGGGACAACGGCTTGTTCCCCTCCGAAAGGCGGCGCACAGGACCGCGATGTCCTGACGCTGAGATTCGGGGCAGATACTATTTGGTTTTATCCGTCCACCTCTCCGAAGATGCCAAGTTGATTTATGGCACCGTGTATCGAAGGTTTAGACGGATGCGGCCGATGTAGCAGACTTTGTCAGATTCCCCCTCGTTAGAGGGGTTTTTGATTGTGGGGACGCTCTTCCCTGCAGGCGCAAGCCCCTGCAGTTAATTACGCTACCGCTTCGCGGTAACAACTTTCTCCTTCTCCAGAATTTCACTTCGTGTCGTGGGTGTTTGTTTTGTTTGTGGTTGCCCGTGGATTGTATACGGAGACTGAGTAATACCGTCGCCCGTAGGACGTGGATTAGTCCAAATCCGTATTTACTTAGATTTGGGTTTGGTGTTTTTAGTTTAAGGATGCCTTAGTCGCGTTGCGGCTAAGATCGACTTAAACGTTCGTCAAGGATACGTTAGTCCTGTTTGAGACTAAGATCAACTTAACGGGATCGTTTAGATCCGACAAAAGAGTATTTGGGCTCTATTGTTCCAGTTTAGGAGATTCATAGTCCAATTTGGGACTAAAGTCTGTTTGGAGGATACGTTAGCCATTTTTTAGGCTAAGATCGACTCAAACGTTTGTTAAGGATACGTTAGTCCAGTTTGAGACTAAGGTCAACTTAACGGGACCGTTTAGGTCCGACAAAAGAGCATTTGGGCTCTATTGTGCCAGTTTAGGGACGTGGTGGTCCATATTCCAGTTTAAGGACGTGGTGGTCCATGTTCCAGTTTGGGGACGTGGTGGTCCATCGCCAGTTTGGGGACGTGGTGGTCCGTCGCCAGTTTAGGGACATGGTGGTCTTTTAGTTTAAGGACGTCTCGGTCCGATATTAGTTTAGGGACGTTTCGGTCCGATATTAGTTTTAGGGACGTTTCGGTCCGATATTAGTTTAGGGACGTTTCGGTCTAATATTAGTTTAAGGACATTTCGGTCCACGAGTTTAAGGACCCCGCAGTCCATATGGGTGTATGGTCGTTGGGACCCGTCACCTCTTTGACGTCGTTGAGGAATTACAACGATGGATATCAAAGGAGCTCGGAGATGTACCCTCGAACCGGATGTGGATTGGTTTAGGAGAGCCGTTTTGCTCAGTTAATTTAGTTTAAGGACTTATGGCCACGATTGGGCTAAGTCCAGTTAAAAATGTCCAATATTTTATTTGCATTTGTTTTTATTTTTATTTGGGCTTTGCCCAGAAAAGATGCAGGGCATCAATTTATTTGGGCTCTGCCCATTTATTGCCTTGCAATTTATTTTGGCCTGTCAGGTCATTTTGATTTGGGCCTGGCCCTTTAAGTAATGCATTGCATTTGTGTAAAACACTGTTAATTTGAGAATCTTTTAGATTCAAGAACCGATGGTTCATAAAAGAAGTGCAAAGCACTATTTGATTTAGATCTAAGAAAAAACAAGTTTTTTCTTGTTTTTCTTATCTCAGAGAACCAAAAGTTCATAAAAGTGCAAAGCACTATTAATTTAAGAAACCTTTTAGGTTCAAGAACCGATAGTTCATAAAACAAGTGCAAGGCACTATTGGATTTAGATATAAAAAAAAAAGAAACAAGTTTTTTCTTGTTTTTTTTATCTTAGAGAACCAAAGGTTCATGAAAGTGCAAAGCACTATTAATTTAAGAACCTTTTAGGTTCAAGAACCGATGGTTCATGAAACAAGTGCAAGGCACTATTTTATTTATTTATTTATTTATCGTTAAAGATCCATGATCTTGTTCATAAGATAATTTTTTCTTCTTTTAAAGGTTTTTACTTTTTTTTTATTCTTCAAGAGTTCTCTTCTCTTTTTTTTTAGCAAGATGTTGATGATTTTGAAATGAGGTCTGGGATCCTTTTTATAGTGCTCATAAATTAGTTAAATTTGTTACATAAATATTTTTCTGAGTGATTTGGGTAATCGTCCCCACCGTTGGATTTTTGATCCAAAGGCCCCTGCTTTACAGAAGAAAATCTTCTTGTTTTAACAAGAACAGAAAAGATTTATTCTGTTTTGCGCAACTCCCCCAGCGCGTGACACGTCGCGCAGCTGAATGTTTTTTTTTTTTGCTTGCGCAACTGCGCGCGCTGACACGTGTCGCGCAGCGCACTGCGCAGCTGAGCTGACACGTGTCGCGCAGCGCACTGCGTAGTTGCGCACTTGCGCACTTTTTTTCTTTTTTTTCTTTTGCTTGCTTGCTTGCGCAACTGCGCGCGCTGACACGTGTCGCGCAGCGCATTGCGCAGCTGCGCTGACACGTGTCGCGCAGCGCACTGCGCAGTTGCGCACTTTTTTTTTTTTTTTTAACTTTGCTCTGATTTGGGTAAACAGATGCCCCCCCACCGTTGCGCTTACGTGGCCTCCTAACGTGAGCACAGCGGTGGCAGAATCCGAACCGTCGCGCCATCTTTTGGAAGCTGAAAGGGCACTTGATGTTTATAAATAGGACCTTTGGTCGCTTAGATGATTCTCATTTCTAAAATTTTACTTTCAGAACTCAGAGCCCTGCTCTTTATTTTCAAGAACTTTAAGAGTTAAATTCTTAAAAATTTTAGGTGAAAATTTTAATTAGGATTAAATTAAATTAAATTAAATTAATTTTCATTGATAGAGCCTCGCTCTCAATAGATCCCTGATCTAAAGGAAACCTATTTAGGGTTTCACTTAGCAGAGCTTTACTCTATAGGTCTTAAAGGGATCTAAAGAGAACTAAAGGAGACCCTACTAGGGTTCCATAGAGCTCTGCTCTCTGAAAGATTTTCCTTAGATTTTCTTAATTTATTAATGGAGCTTTGCTCCTCCTAAATCATATAGAAGAACTCTTAAGAATTCTTCATGGATCTTGGAACTTAAATATGGCATTTTATTCCTCAGTGCATTATATCGTTTTGCTTAATCAGTCTTCCTGATAATTCTGTTGATCCTCTTTCACAGGAACAATGAACGCCCACATGTACGCTCTTAACGAGATCATCTCTCATGAGGGCATCCGCCGACTTGGCCGCTCTCAAAATCGGGAGTTCACAAACGAGGAGTGTGCTGAAATAATGAGTCGCTTCGACGCATACAACGGTCCACTGCATCCCCGACGTTCCTTTCTTCTTAAACTTATCGTGGGAGCTATCTGGGAAGCGCTTCCCCTATTCTGTTCCGGTGTGCCGCTTAAGGCGTTGGATGCCGCTGAGGACAAGGTGCACTCTGTGTACCTATTGAACTTTATCTCGAAGAAACGGCGAGACAGTCTTATTGACCTCTTGCACGAGGTCTTTCAACAGTCTGCCATACTCGCTGCTTATCGGAGGGTGGAAGACATCGGGAGGGACCCTGACGCTTGTGCTCGCGAAAGGAAGCACACTAGGATGGTCCGCGAGGCTTGGAAAGTCATAGATATGATCGCTTTTGAATTCCTCAATCCATGCCCTGGATCTGAGGTTATTCCATTGCAACTTTCGTTTATTGTTTTTATGACTGTAAGAACTTCGGGCAATATTAATGGAAATTTTTTTTATCCCAGCTTGTCTTTATTATATATCTTTGTCCTGAGTCTTTTTGCCCATGCATGAATGAATACGTCTTGAACGCTTGATCAAACGTAAATCGGGTGCTCTTTCTGTTGCTTTTCCTCTTTCTCAGCATGTCGTCACAATTAGCAGGTAATAGAGTAAGGTTCTTGATTTCTTCATGAGATAGCGAGGGCTTAGACCGCAGGTTCAGATCTGCTGTCTAAGACTTTTCAACTCTATGAGCCGTGAGGGTCTCATAGAGACTTTTCTCCCTACGGATCGAGAGGATCTCGTAGGCGGGTTTTTCTCCTTAGGAATCGTGAGGATTCCTAAGTGTGGTTTTCTCTTGTAAGTCGTAAGGATCCTACAAGAGAATTTTTCCCTCTTACGAGTCGAGAGGACTTATAAGCTGTTTCTTCCTTCCTTGTCGAAGTTCGACGTTGGAGAGTGAGACCCGTGGATGGTATGCAAGAGACCGTTTTGGGCCAACTCGCAGGTCCCAATGCTTAGGAAACAGGCTTCTTTTATGCCCACTGCCTAAGGCTTTATCTCACGAGTCGAGCCGCCTCGACAATTTTTCACATGTCGAGACGAATCGAACGTTTCTCGCAAGAACATCTTAACGTCGTATTTAACCTCTGCTCTTTACGCCAGAAGCCCGTTAAGGTTGGTGGTACTTAGGGTTTTGGCCATCGTACCGTCGCATAAGCTGATATAGTCCTCGATAGGCAATCGTGCTGTTCGAGTAGCCCTGCGACTGCCGTGTCTCTAATCCCTTCGGGGGCTGGACAAGATGTCTTCAAGCAATCCTCCTTGGCAGTTTGACCGTCGGAAGAGCAAGCGCTAGGAATTTGCCATGCCGCTTTTTACTTGAGGTTAGGCTCATTTTGGAGAGCCCCGATGAGTCATAACCACTCCGCGCTGGTGTGGGATGATCTCCGATAGTCTTTCGGGTTTTATATGAGTTGCCGTCAAGACCCTGAAGCTAGGAATTTGGCTTTTGCTTCGTTTGCTGGCATTGCGTCTGCTGTATCGAGACGAATGTTGCGGTGGGAACTAGGGATTTTACCGTGGCTCCGTTTGTTTGATGACGTTGCGTCTGCTGTGTCGAGACGAACGTTGGGGTGACATCTCGTCTGTTGTATCGAGACGGACGTCGAGGTTGTCTCTAGGTTGCTGGTGAACCGCTGAGGTTTGGAACTAGGGATTTTGCTGTGGCTCCATTCATTTAATGACGTTGCGCCTGCTGTGTCGAGACGAACATTGGGGTGACATCTCGTCTGCTGTATCGAGACGAACGTCATGGTGGTGACCACTCTGGGCTGATGCGAGATGATCTCCGATTGTCTTTCCGGTTTTATGTGAGTTACCGTAAAGACGTTGAAGCTAGGAATGTGGCCTTCGCTTCATTTGCTTTGTCATGTCTGAATCCCTGCTGGAGGAAGAACGCTGAGGTTGACATTTCGTCTACTGTATCGAGACGAACGTCATGGAGGTGACCACTTCATGTGAGATGGTCTCCGATTGTCTTTCCGGTTTTATGTGAGTTACCGTCAAGACGTCGAAGTTAGGAATGTGGCCTTCGCTTCGTTTGCTTACACCGCGTCTGGTGTATTGAGACGAATGCTGAGGTGGAGCTGTGATTTTGCCATCACTCCGCTTTGTTTCGACCATGGGGTCTTTTGTTAACTTTGCATGTACACCCCCCTGGCCTGCGAAGGAACGCCGTTGTTGACATCGCTTCTGTTGTAACGAGACAAATGCTAAGGTGGAGTTGGGATTTTGCCGTTACTCCGCTTTGTTTCGACCGTGAGGTCTTTTGTTGACGTTGCATCTGCCTCCAGCTGGACTGCGGAGGAACGCTGTTGTTGACATTGCGTCTACTGTATCGAGACGAATGCTGAGGTGAAGCTGGGATTTTGCCATCGCTCCGCTTTGTTTCGACCATGGGGTATTTTGTTAACTTTGCATGTACACCCTGCTGGGCTGCGAAGGAACGCCGTTGTTGACATTGCGTCTGTTGTAACAAGACGAATGCTAAGGTGGAGTTGGGATTTTGCCGTTACTCCGCTTTGTTTCGACCGTGAGGTCTTTTGTTGACGTTGCATCTGCCTCCAGCTGGACTGCGGAGGAACGCTGTTGTTGACATTGCGTCTACTGTATCGAGACGAATGCTGAGGTGAAGCTGGGATTTTGCCATCGCTCCGCTTGATGGTGTAACATCTGTGTCCTGTTGGAATGAGGAGGCACACCGTTGTTGGTCTCCAGGCTGTAGACGTGGCCATTGAGATTTGGAACTAGGGACTTTGTCATGGTTCCGTTTCGTTGCGATTCTGAGGTCAGTTGTTGACGTCATGTCTGCATCTAGTTGGAGTGAGGAGAAACGCCGTTGGTGATCTTTAAGTTGTCGATATTGACGTCGAGACCCTGAAGTTAGGGACATTCCTTTGCTTCATTTGTTGACATCGTGTCTGTAATATTACGACAAATGTCGAGATGGTCTCTAGGTTATCTATGAACCGTCGAGATTTGGCTTCTCTTTCTGGTGGAGCCTGTTGGGAAGGTATTGTTCCCTTTTTATCTGTGCCCCTGGATTGTATACAGGGATCGATGTGATTTCACCTGTAGGGCAAAAAGTTTCATTTTTTCATTTTTTTATATTCTTTTCGCGATGCTCTATCATTTCAGCTTTTTATATCGCGAAAATCGCGATTGCCCAATCATTTCGGCTATTTTTCGCGGTGGCCAATCATTTCGGCTATTTTTCTTTTTACTCGCTGATTTTTATTGCGAGTTGCCCAACCATTTCGGCTATTTTGCATGCATATATTTTTACTTGCTGATTTTGTTTGCAAGCTGCCCCATCATTTCGGCTATTTCGTATGCATATATATATATATATATTTTGGCTGGCTGATTTTTTATTTTTATTTTTTTTTTTGCTAGTAGGGGATTTGGGATCTGATCCCAATCTTGGCATCAGCATCGCTGCGACTGGAATATTGCCAGGAGCGAATCATCATTTACCGTAAAAGGACTTGGAATTTGATACCGGTCTAGGCATCAGCATCGCTGCAACTGGGATATTGCCAGGAGCAAATCATCATCTGCCATGAAAGGACTTGGAATTTGATACCGATTTAGGCATCAGCATCGCTACAACTGGAATATTGCCAGGAGCGAATCATCATTTGCCGTAAAAGGACTTGGAATTTGATACCGGTCTAGGCATCAGCATCGCTGCAACTGGGATATTGCCAGGAGCGAATCATCATCTACCATGAAAGGACTTGGAATTTGATACCGATTTAGGCATCAGCATCACTACAACTGGAATATTGCCAGGAGCGAATCATCATTTGCCTCTGTCGATCCCGAACAAAGGTGGCTTAGTAAACAGGATTAAGGGTCCTGTCGGCTAAGGCTTTTGACTTCATGAGCCGTAAGGGTCTCACAAAGGTATTTCTCCCTACAAGTCGTGAGGATCTTGTAGGTGTGTTTTCTCCTTGGGAATCGTGAGGATTCCTAAGTGCATGTTCTCTTGTAAGTCGTAAGGATCTTACAAAAGGATTTTCTCCTTATAAGTCGAGAGGACTTACAAGTGTTGTTTGCTGTACAAGCATATCTCTAGTCACGGATGAGACTTTGTTAGGGAAATATTTATTCGTGCCCGTGGATTGTATACAAGGGTCATTATGAGCCGCTTGTAGGGCAATATCGAAGGTTGTGGGGGCTGCTTAAGAACAGGTTAAGGTTTCTGCAACTTAAGACTTTCAAATCTTATGAGCCGTAAGGGTCCCACAAGAGAGTTCTCCTTACGAGTCGTGAGGATCTCGCAAGTGTATTTTCTCCTTCGGAATCGTGGGGATCCCTAAGTGTGTTGTTCCTTTGTGAGTCGTAAGGATCTCACGCAGGTGGTTTCTCCTTACAGGGTCGAGAGGACCCTATAAGTGTTTCTTAACGAGGTTGCGCTCTTTCAGGTTTTCACAAACACTCGCCGGTAGCCCTGCTGTTTTTACTCACGGAGCCCTTTTGGGTTTTCATCCGTGCCCATTTTGCTTATGGACATACCGTTTTTTTTTATATTCTTTTTATTTTTTTTTTATTTTTTTTTACGAGGTCGCGCCCTTTCGGGTTTTCACGAACACTCGCCGGTAGCCCTGCTGTTTTTACTCACGGAGCCCTTTCGGGTTTTCATCCGTGCCCATTTTGCTTATGGACATACCGTTTTTTTTATTCTTTTTATTTTTTTTTTCATTTTTTTTACGAGGTCGCGCCCTTTCGGGTTTTCACGAACACTTGCCGGTAGCCCTGCTGTTTTTACTCACAGAGCCCTTTCGGGTTTTCCTCCATGCCCGTTTTGCTTATGGACATACCGTTTTTTTTTCTTTATTTTCTTCTTCTCTTTTTTTTTTATTAACGAGGTCGCGCCCTTTCGGGTTTTCACGAACACTCGCCGGTAGTCCTGCTGTTTTTACTCACGGAGCCCTTTCGGGTTTTCATCCGTGCCCATTTTGCTTATGGACATACCGTTTTTTTTTGTTTTTTTTATATTCTCGTCAGCCTGAGAATGCTGCGGTAGTAGTTTAAAAACATTTCGGTCATTTGCAAGTTTTAGGACATTGCGGTCCATCATTAGTTTAAGGACATCTCGGTCCGCCGTCGCCGTATTTGAGGCGAATATCTAGTTTATTGACTTTTCGGTCTATGAGTCTTTCTCCATGAATGAACATGATGCCCCCGGCGTATCCATCTTCTTCGGAGCATGCGGTTGTGGCGGACTCACCTTCCAGTTCTCAGACAGCGCAAACTTGCCCTGTTGGTATTGGTCTTCAACCCAGTTTTTGAAGACGTAGCAGTCCTCGATCAGGTGACCTACTGTTTGGTGGTAAGGGCAATAGTTAGGATTATTAACATCGCCTGGCCACAACGGACGTTTTGGACTCGGCAGATTGATGAGTCTGTCGCACACTGCCAGCTCGAACAGTCCCCTTGTTTTATCTTGCAGAAACGAGTAAGGACGTTTCAACTTTTTGGAGGGATTGCCGATTTTTGCTTTGGCAAGCAACCGGTCTAGGGTCACCTGATTGTTGTTAAGCGCTGGCGACGAGGGCCTTTTTTCCTTTTCCTTTATTCTTTTTGCTCGGTCCCTTGTTTACGGGGCCGAGATTTTTTTCGAATAGTGTGCGATTACATGGCTGAACGTTCTCGCAGCTTCTCAATTCCTTTATTTTCGAAATAGATTCCCCGAGGGAAAAGTTGGGGATAGCTTCTTCGTCAGAGTCGCTTCCAAAGGTGACAATTTGTGATCCCTTAAAGTCGGCTATATGACAGTTTGCGGCGGCTCCTTTGCGCTCATATATCGCATTTTTCCGATGTCCACAAGCTTCACACTTTGTCCTGTTGAAGTGTTGCTTTTGAGCGACATACCCTTGCCACCAACAGTTAAAGGACTCGCAGTCTTCGGTAGGATGTATGATCTTCTGATGATATAAACAGAAGTTAGGGTGCATCTCTACCTCAGAGAAAGAATTTTCTTCAGAGGGCGGTAGCTTCATTCCTACTGATAGAGCTTTGGCGATCGTTTCCTCGTCTTGAATTTGTTTTTACCCACAGTGTATGGCTTTTGATTTGACGGGAATACCTTGGTTCTTTCTAGTATGGCCATTTCACGCTCTTGATTGGCTTTTGCTTTCAGACGAATTTCACTTAGGAATACATCGATCAACTCGTCTGATGGCTGTAGAATCTCCGGCTCAGGATTCGCCATTGGTTTCTCAGCGCAAGGAGCCTCTTTATCATCCGTCAGTGAATGAGAAATCATATGACAAGTCGCTACGTAGTCTTCGGATTCATCCGATGAGTTTTCTCCATTGTTTTCATCCTTGACTAAAGAACAAGCTGCCCTCGGCGTGTCTGTCTTCTTTGGAGAGTGCGGCTGTGGTGGGTTTACCTTCCAGCTTTCAGACAACGCGAACTTGCCTTGCAGGTATTGATCCTCGATCCATCCCTTAAAGACGAAACAATCCTCAATCGGGTGACTTACCGTTTGGTGGTAAGGGCAATAATTGGGATTATTAAGATCGCCTGGCTGCGACAGACGCTTTGGACTCGACAGATTGATGAGTCTGTTACGCACTGCCAGCTCAAACAGTCTTCTCATTTTATTCTGAGGAAACGAGTAAGGACGTCCTAGCCTCTCTTCGAGGGATGGGCGTGGACGCAAGTTGTTTTGGCGAGCGACCGGCTTTGAGTTGCTCGACTGTTGCTGAGCGTTGGCGACGATGATCGCTTTTCCTTTCTCATTTCGGGGATCGGGTCTTGGAGGAGACGGTCTATGGCCCATCTGGTCCATTTGGGCTAATTTGTCGATCAAGGCCTGGAAGGTGGTCGGCCTGAAGAACATCATGAATTGCGAGATGGTCGCCTGCGGATCGAGAATGCCCATAAACATGCCTACCGCAGGTGCCTCTTCTATGCGTTGTTCGCATTTCGACCATAGGTTTCGCCATCGTGTTGCGTATTGGACCCACGTTTCGCCGGGCCTTATCCTGGAATTTATCAGTGCTGTAATCGGGGTGCGTTCACTAGCACTTGCGAATCTTTGTGTAAACAGCAGCTCCATCTCCGCAAATGTTTTGACAGAGTCGTTAGGTAGCTCCGAATACCATTCAAATGCTGTTTCTGCTAAGCTGCCGACGAATTGGCGAAGCAACAGTTTGTCATTGCCTCCAGTGTTGCCGCATAAGGCCCTGAATTGAACGACATGCTGATGCGGATTCCCTGTCCCTTTATATACATGAAATTTAGGGATCATATATCCCGGCGGGTAACTGATTTGGTCGTACCAGCTCGGATACGGTCGTCCAGTTCTAACAATTTGCCCAGTCGCTTCATTCGCCTGATGAATCCGGATCTGCTGAGCTATATAATCGTCTAGAGCGGTCTTGGAAATGGTTTCATTTTTGGCTGCTGAAATAGATGGCGGAGGATTAGATGTCTCCCCTCCTTCATCTTCAACAATGATTGGAGGGTCTTCAGCTGGAGGGTCCGGCTGTGACATCATCCCTACCATATCTTGGAGGAGGAGGGCCATTTTCCTTATGCTGGCTGCTTGTTCCGCGGCCTCTTTATCCCTTTTTTCTAATATCCGGCGAAAAAACTCAGCGTCAGTTTCTTGTTCTTGACGCTCATCCGAGAATGTTTCAGAGCTTTCTTTTGGCCCAGTGAGTGCAGCCATTGCAGTCATTATTTCCTGAAGCTTTTGTTGTTGCTCCTGGGCTTTCGTCATGGATCGGGTGAGCGGTCGGTGGCCCGTAGAAGTGCGGCTTTCCTCCTTCCCGGAAGCCATATAAATTGTGTGCACTACCATGCCCCCAGACTTGGGGCGTTTGTGTCCAGCGCTTTTATGGTGTGCCTTGTTCACAGGGCTTTTTGCGGCCTCCTTTTCTTTTGAGTGATTGGCGTTGAGGGCGTCGCTGCAGCAGACACCCGAGTAGCCGTTGCTTCTTCTGGCTTGACAGAGTAATCTTTCATTTGCCGAACCTCTGTCTTTTTCTGTCGATGAAGATAGTTTTCATTAATCATTGACTCCTGGACCTGTCGCCAGACCTTGTAAATTTTAGAGGACAGCCGTTGAGGGGGCTGCTCTAGCTTCTTCTCTGGAGTATTCTTCACAGGTGAAGGAGTTCGTTTCAACATCGCAGTAGGAGAGTTTCTACGCACCTTGTTGAGCAGTTCAAAACTATTTTTGGTTGGAACAGCAGCATCGATCCTCACCATCGGAGCTGACGGAGTAAGTCCAGAGGGGGAGTTGCCCCCAGCCTTCCTTACTCGACGCCAGTGGCGACGTCGAGCATGTCGTGCTAATGGATTTGTTTCAGCTATAGGGGTGACCTCCTCATGCCCCCTGTGTTGGTCAGAATATACTGATACCAGCATTTTAAAGATCGACGTCCGTTGAACGGGGACGGCCAACTTGTCAGAAGCGGACTTCTGAACATGGGAAGCAACCTTGGTGATTTTGCCAGGAACGGGAGTTGGAATGGCTATCCGCTTCTGGATAACGCCTTCTGGTATGGCAGGCTTCTTCATGAGCCTGTTAGAGCTCTGGCCTAGTCCGTTAAAAACTGAAGCAGTGGAGTTGGACGACCCGTTGAGAGGGGTCGCGGCAGCGGTAAGTCGATCGAAGACCGACTTCTTTGGAGCTTCTTGCAATGTCATTGGGGCGTTGAAGCTCATTGGTGGGAGCATGGTCCCAAAAAATAGTCCAGTGGTAGCTTGAGCCACCTGCTCCACCGGCATTTTGAAAAGAGAGGCCGCTCGGGGCCCATAAGTCACTCCTCCAGCAATGACGGAGCGAGAGTTGTTGCTGCAGGCGATGCAGTTCGAAGCCATCGATCTTCTGTTTTCTGCACGGAGCAAGACACCAAATCTTAGTGCCTTGAATCTACAGGCAATCATAGCAAACCGTGATTTGTTCGCGAACACGACACACGAAGTGTGGAGTGGAAAGAGGAAGAGGTCCCACCGGGCGTGCCAGAATCTGTTCCCCTCCGAAAGGCGGCGCACAGGACCGCGATGTCCTGACGCTGAGATTCGGGGCAGATGCTATTTGGTTTTATCCGTCCACCTCTCCGAAGATGCCAAGTTGATTTATGGCACCGTGTATCGAAGGTTTAGACGGATGCGGCCGATGTAGCAGACTTTGTCAGATTCCCCCTCGTTAGAGGGGTTTTTGATTGTGGGGACGCTCTTCCCTGCAGGCGCAAGCCCCTGCAGTTAATTACGCTACCGCTTCGCGGTAACAACTTTCTCCTTCTCCAGAATTTCACTTCGTGTCGTGGGTGTTTGTTTTGTTTGTGGTTGCCCGTGGATTGTATACGGAGACTGAGTAATACCGTCGCCCGTAGGACGTGGATTAGTCCAAATCCGTATTTACTTAGATTTGGGTTTGGTGTTTTTAGTTTAAGGATGCCTTAGTCGCGTTGCGGCTAAGATCGACTTAAACGTTCGTCAAGGATACGTTAGTCCTGTTTGAGACTAAGATCAACTTAACGGGATCGTTTAGATCCGACAAAAGAGCATTTGGGCTCTATTGTTCCAGTTTAGGAGATTCATAGTCCAATTTGGGACTAAAGTCTGTTTGGAGGATACGTTAGCCATTTTTGAGGCTAAGATCGACTCAAACGTTTGTTAAGGATACGTTAGTCCAGTTTGAGACTAAGGTCAACTTAACGGGACCGTTTAGGTCCGACAAAAGAGCATTTGGGCTCTATTGTGCCAGTTTAGGGACGTGGTGGTCCATATTCCAGTTTAGGGACGTGGTGGTCCATGTTCCAGTTTGGGGACGTGGTGGTCCATCGCCAGTTTGGGGACGTGGTGGTCCGTCGCCAGTTTAGGGACGTGGTGGTCTTTTAGTTTAAGGACGTCTCGGTCCGATATTAGTTTAGGGACGTTTCGGTCCGATATTAGTTTTAGGGACGTTTCGGTCCGATATTAGTTTAGGGACGTTTCGGTCCGATATTAGTTTAGGGACGTTTCGGTCCAATATTAGTTTAAGGACATTTCGGTCCACGAGTTTAAGGACCCCGCAGTCCATATGGGTGTGTGGTCGTTGGGACCCGTCACCTCTTTGACGTCGTTGAGGAATTACAACGATGGATATCAAAGGAGCTCGGAGATGTACCCTCGAACCGGATGTGGATTGGTTTAGGAGAGCCGTTTTGCTCAGTTAATTTAGTTTAAGGACTTATGGCCACGATTGGGCTAAGTCCAGTTAAAAATGTCCAATATTTTATTTGCATTTGTTTTTATTTTTATTTGGGTTTTGCCCAGAAAAGATGCAGGGCATCAATTTATTTGGGCTTTGCCCATTTATTGCCTTGCAATTTATTTTGGCCTGTCAGGTCATTTTGATTTGGGCCTGGCCCTTTAAGTAATGTATTGCATTTGTGCAAAACACTGTTAATTTGAGAATCTTGTAGATTCAAGAACCGATGGTTCATAAAAGAAGTGCAAAGCACTATTTGATTTAGATCTAAGAAAAAACAAGTTTTTTCTTGTTTTTCTTATCTCAGAGAACCAAAAGTTCATAAAAGTGCAAAGCACTATTAATTTAAGAAACCTTTTAGGTTCAAGAACTGATGGTTCATAAAACAAGTGCAAGGCACTATTGGATTTAGATATAAAAAAAAAGAAACAAGTTTTTTCTTGTTTTTCTTATCTTAGAGAACCAAAGGTTCATGAAAGTGCAAAGCACTATTAATTTAAGAACCTTTTAGGTTCAAGAACCGATGGTTCATGAAATAAGTGCAAGGTACTATTTTATTTATTTATCGTTAAAGATCCATGATCTTGTTCATAAGATAATTTTCTCTTCTTTTAAAGGTTTTTACCTTTTTTTTTATTCTTCAAGAGTTCTCTTCTCTTTTTTTTTTAGCAAGATGTTGATGATTTTGAAATGAGGTCTGGGGTCCTTTTTATAGTGCTCATAAATTAGTTAAATTTGTTACATAAATATTTTTCTGAGTGATTTGGGTAATCTTCCCCACTGCTGGATTTTTGATCCAAAGGCCCCTGTTTTACAGAAGAAAATCTTCTTGTTTTAACAAGAACGGAAAAGATTTATTCTGTTTTGCGCAACTCCCCCAGCGCGTGACACGTCGCGCAGCTGAATTTTTTTTTTTTTGTTTGCGCAACTGCGCAGCTGAGCTGACACGTGTCGCGCAGCGCACTGCGCAATTGCGCACTTTTTTTTTTGGCTTGCGCAACTGCGCGCGCTGACACGTGTCGCGCAGCGCACTGCGCACTTGCGCACTTTTTTTTTTTGCTTGCGCAACTGCGCGCGCTGACACGTGTCGCGCAGCGCATTGCGCAGCTGCGCTGACACGTGTCGCGCAGCGCACTGCGCAGTTGCGCACTTTTTTTTTTAACTTTGCTCTGATTTGGATAAACACGGCTCATAACTACTTATTACTAGTTCGTTTAAGAAAACTTCTAATTTTCTAGGTTTTCTTAAATTTTTCCAATCTTTTGGATGTAATTTTTCCCTATATAATCCTTTATTATCTTATTTATGTATGAAATTATTTTTTTATCTTTTGAAATTATTTTTTTAAATTTTTATATGTTTTTTTAAATGTTTTGTGCTTATGCAAAGTATAATGCAAATGATGCGTAAATAAACACAAACTTTCCCCAAACTTGTTTTCAACAGTGTTCTCACTGTTGTCAACCGCTAAATCAAAAAAACCTATAAGCCTGGGAGGAAATTCATTAACGGGGGAAAAATATATTAAAGTGAAAATTCTCCCCCAAACTTATTCTTTGGCTCACCATTTTGAGAAAAAAAATTTCTTTCAAGAGCCAGATTATACCTCCCTCCAAACTTGAGTTAAACAATATTAATCTTTGAAAATCACAAGAGGGGGTCAAGATTAGTGGTCGATGCCAAGTTTTGCAAAGACCGAAGGTCAACACCAACCATTCGAAAATTTTATCAATATAATGCTCCAGTTGGTGAAAGAACAAGTTGAAAAGAACCAAGAAGAAGTGGGGAAAAGGTAAGTGGTGGGATAGAATGTGTTTACGTCTCGTTTTGGAGAGACGACACAATGATTGTGATGGATTACTCGTATTCTCTTTATAGTCCAGAAGAAGGGGTGGAGGTTCAATTTCGTTGTATTGAGGTGGATTCATCTCAACACCCGTGTCTTTCAAAAATGCGAGTTCTTCAGCGAAAATTTCCTCAAAACTCTCATCTATACTACGCAGAATAATCTCATCAGAAAGAACGGGATGATACTCTGACTCCATGAAATGTTCACATTTAGCGTTAGATGTTGACCCGGACAACTCGAAAGAAGGGTCAGTATGTGTATAATACATATCTGGGTCAAACAACAACGTATGAAAAGAGTCTAGATCAGTATCGTGAAGCTGTTCAAATTCGCTGCTGTCGACATCCATTAATTGACAGAACATACTCGAGCATGAGGTTCGGAGGCTTCACTTCACAACTTGTAAATGTTAAGTTCAATTGACCTATTCCCGAAGGATAGGGTCATAGAACCGTTTCGACAATTGATTACAGCGTTGGAAGTCGCAAGAAAAGGTCGACCCAGAATCACCGGAATTTGGTTCCGTGGGTTTGCTACAGGTTGTGTATCTAGAACAATAAAGTCCACAGGGAAGATAAATTCCCCGACTTTTATTAACATATCCTCTAACATACCCCTTGGTTTGGTGATAGATCGATCAGCCATCTGTAAAGTGCATTGCGATGGTTTTAATTCTCCGATATCCAATTGCTCATACACAGAATAAGGAAGCAAGTTAACACTAGCGCCTAAGTCGAGTAAAGCACGATTGATATTTTTACCCCCAATAGAAATAGAGATTGTAGGATAGCCAGGGTCCTTACATTTCTTGGGTAATTGCTGTGTAAAAGCTGTGCTTACATTACTCGACATGAAAACTTTTTTCGGCACTTGAGTTTTTCTTTTCCTAGTGCACAAGTTCTTAAGTATTTTTGCATAAGCTGAAACTTGTTGTATAGTATCTAGGAGAGGAATATTTACATTAACTTGCTTAAACATTTCCACAACCTTCTCCATTTGTGCATTCGGTTTGTTGGACCTCAATCTATCTGGAAATGGAGCTTTATCAATAAGTGTTGGGTCCAACGTATGTGGAGAAGTTTGTGGGGGTGGAAAGGATGAAGTGGATGGAGGGTTCGAGCCTTGGGGAAAACGGAGAATAGGCTCGGAAGAAGATGGTAAACTAGACGAAATAGGGTAAGAAGTAGAAGTGGAAGTCGAAGTCGAAGTGGAGCCGGGGGTTCAATTTGTTCCTCAATATCAGTTTCAATCTGTTCACCCACATGGTTATCCATCACTCTTCCAGATCTCAACGTGGTAAGTGCATTCATATTATACCGTGAGCACCCAGGATCAGGTAGGGGTTGAGCTGGATGATTCCCTTTCTCTCTAGCACTCATTGCTGCAGTCAGTTGTGTAGTTTGTGCTTTTATCAATTTGATACTCTCACCGTAGGAGACAGTGTTTTGCACTAACGTATGGATAGAAGACGTTAAAATGTCATTCGTTCGCATGGACTATGCAATGAACATATCGAGTGCAGAGAGTTTATCGGTACCGGAAGAAGAAGGATCAAAGTTGTTGGCCGGGTTTTGTAAAGGTTGTGGTTGAAAGGGGTGCTGACTCAGTTGTGGTGGTTGCTGTTGCTGTAGAGGGACCCTTTGGAAGTCATTTGGGTTTGGAACCGTATTTTGAGTTTGGTGTTGGTTCCAAGAAATATTAGGGTGATTCCTCCAACCTTAATTATAAGTGGAAGAAGAAGGATCGTTTCCAGGTCTTTGCTGCCGAAAAGCAGCATTAGTGTGCTCTTGACCGTGAAATGGTACATTCAAATGTGACGGGTTGGAACAGCAACCACACACGGTT
Source organism: Agapanthus africanus (assembly GCA_030015575.1). Lineage (NCBI taxonomy): Eukaryota > Viridiplantae > Streptophyta > Magnoliopsida > Asparagales > Amaryllidaceae > Agapanthus > Agapanthus africanus. The sequence goes on along the minus strand of JASDDO010000022.1, from coordinate 859,691,169 downwards.
TTGGGAAGTGTGTATTGGGTTAGGGAGGCTGAAAAAATTCTGTTTTCTATAGCGTCGAGTTTCCTTTGTATTGCGGCCATTTCGACTTTCATTGTGACGAAAATATCGAGCTGATTGATACCTTCCCTAGACAATGGTTGACTAACACTTTCCCATTGTAAAGTGTTTTGAGCAAGATCTTCTAGATATTTCCAAGCTTCACCATCATCTTTAAACAGGAATTGACATTGACATATGCTTTCAAGCATCTGTTTTGTCGTGAGATCAATACCCTCATAGATAATTCGGCACAGATCCCATCTGGGGATTCCGTGATGAGGACATTGTAAAAGAAGATTCTTGAACCGTTCAAAACATTTCCAAAATGGTTCATTGGGAAGTTGGATAAATTGGAAGATTTCGCTCCGAACACGGGCGGTCTTATGATTGGGATAAAATTTCTTCAGGAATGCTATAACGAATTCGTCCCATGTTGAAATAGAATGTGCGGGTATGTTATAAAGCCACTTCTCGGTTAAATCGAACAAAGTGAACGGGAGAATACGTAAACGCATAGCATCCACAGAAAGCTGTGAAGTACCCATCAAAGCACATACGTTTTCGAATTTGGTGATAAAAACGTATGCGTCTTCAGACTCGAGCCCGTAAAATTTGGGTAAAAGTTTGATGAAATGAGGTTTAATTTCGAAATTATCCCCATTGGCTGGTGGAATGGAAAGACAAGTGTGAAGGGGACCACGTGTAGGGTAGCATCTCTCCTGGAGAGAAATGCGTGGAGGATTCTGCGCACCTGCGGGCGGTGGCAGAGTGGTGTTAAAGTTTGATGGATATCCGTCCATTGCGGTCGTGGTGGATGGTGGGGGAAAAGAAGATGAAGAAGCACCGACTTCGGAGTCGATAGCAAGAACGCGGACAAGACGGGCACTAGAATCCCGTGTCCAGCCGAGCATGCACTAAGCAGGTTTAGCGCAAGTGGTAGCGTGTATGATTTAAAAATTTGGTTTGTTTTGAAAAGCGTGTCGGACTTTGACAAATCATACAAAAATGGACAAACAGCCCTAGAACTGAGGTTACCTAGGTCAAGTCTCTAGACCGCTCCTAGACTTCCAAAGGACAAGCCGCAGGATCAATCCTCTACCACCTCTTTACTACTCTTGTGGCCAGGTAAGTGTCAGGTAAGTGGGAGGTTCTCCACTACGTAAGTAGTGGGCCTAATTAAGTAACCACTTTCCTTAGACATACTTTCCTAGACACCACAAAAGTAATGCGGATAAGCGATAGATTATCCACGACCTTCCTCTGTCCTTATTGAGCGCGACAGTCCTTAGAGTCTTGTCTAGATATTTTTTAAATTAATGTAGGGTTGATACAGATGCTCGGTTTATGATTTGTGGGGCTTAGGAAGGGTGATAAAATCCCCACCTAATCTGAATTTTGGTCTTGCCCCTTAAAATCCGTATTAAAATATGAAATAACAAACCAATAACAAAACTTTGCAAAAAGATTTTTGAGCGGCGATATTTTGCAAAGAATCCTGCAGAAAAGATATTTAATTAGATTTCAGAGGAGAAAGAATGAGTTGAAAATTTCACCAGAGAAGTTTGGAACCCTAATTCCTCACTTAAGCCGCGGATCCGCCGCTAAAATAGCATTTCTGCCGCGCTTTCGCCGTGCTTTGAGGGAATCTTTTGATGATTTTTGCTATGTGGCCTCCTGTGCTCCTCTGGATCTTGATGGATGTCTCTGGCTCTCTGTTTCCTCAAGTCTGCAACTCCAGATCCCCTCGCAAAATTCACACAATAATCGTTAAATATACAATTTGCAGTTTTGTTTTGTTTATGATAATGATCGAATAAGAATTCAACACAAATAGTAAGAATAAAAAATTATGCACGTATCCCCGGCAACGGCGCCATTTGATTGCTGATATTCTACAAACACTTTTTCACATCAATCACTTCCCCAGTATCGCCAAAAGAGGCTTCCCTTAAGCAACCGATGACGGACGCCATAACGGCTCCAGAGGTAGCTCCTGGAGCGGATGATGACGTCTCCTTAACGGAGGTTCTAAGAAGATCGGTTCTCACTGCCCAGGTGGAAAGGAAGCGCAGGAGGCGTACAGAAAGAGAACGTAACGCTGCCTTGGCCATAGGTGCAGGCTCGAGCGCTGCTTCTCTTGTCCCTGCTTCTTCAGAGGGTGCTCCGACCACCCTGTCTACCGCTCACAGACAGGAGGTACGCGCGGCTCGGGAAGCAATTGAAAAGCCATCCCAAGTTAACGTAACACTGGGTCCTTTTTTCAGAATTTGATCTTCAGATTCTCATATATCTTACCCTGCAGGGCCAAGTCCTGGTGAGGAGGCGGCGGGTGAGATGACGGCAACCACTGAGCCCGAAGCGGCTACTCTTTCTCAGGAGTCCGGGACTGCTCCAATTGCCGCTCCTTCCACCTGTGGTTTCCTGCCATCGCCTGGCATTACGAGTGTCACGACGGCCCTCATGGAATTGGGGGACGAAGCCACGGGCGGTGAAACCATCCCCCCGAATGAGATCGAAGAAGTCGTGATGCTTGGCGATGCTTCCGTCACCGTTTTGGCTGATGGCCTATCTGGTAGGTCTTGGTTCGCTGCATTCTTTTCGTTTTGCAATCCCTTCTGATGACATTTTGTTCCTTTCGAATGTAGGTGTGGTGTCCGCTGAGGTTGCGACACCTGAAGAAGCACCACCAGCTATTGTTTTGACGGTCGCCACCCCTTCGTCTCCTCTTATATCTTCTCGAATGTTGGAAGGTATGGGTTTGTGATTAATTTAAATTAGGAACAGCATCTTCCGTGTACTGACCATGTATCATTATGATCTTGCAGGAGTTCTCTTTGATCACCTGTATCAGGTGCTGAACCCGCACTTCTCCTTCCAGTCGGAGATTAGTCTGCCCGCTGGTGCCGGTGAGTATCTTTTCTAACCGACGTCCTTCCTTTACTTTAACGGGCAGCCATGTCGTTGCTAATTCTTCTTTGCATTACTTGTAGCCTTATAAATTGAAGGAGGGGACGAGGGTATCGTCGCGCCACCGGTACTCCCAGCTCTGCCCCCTGTTGCATCCGGTATAGTAGACTCTATTGTTCGTGCATTTTTCTTTATTTCTTGAGCCGACATCTGATTATGATTTGTGTAACAACTCCATTTTTAATGTAAAAAGAATTGATTTAAATTCAATGTATAGTTGGAGTATTTATTGTTGCTGATATCTCTTTAAGTATTTATTTCACTCCATAATTACAAGAAGGAGCTTGTAGCTCATTGGTAAGACTTTGCATTGCTGAACCAAGCCACCAGAGTTCAAATCCCATGCCCCATATTATTTTCAATATTATTTTGTTTTGATTTTTTAGAATACCAACAGTTACACGTGCGTTTTTCACAAATTTCCTTCTATACATGAAAAGTTAAATGCACCAGAAGCCACACCCGACGACCCCACAGCCCCCGACCACCTGACTCGGCCCGAGTCGGCCGGACGGCCAAGTCGCCAACATAGAAGTTGGGTATCTTTTCTTGGTCAACCCCCTGCATACTTTAAATATTCGGATCGGTTACAGAGAGCCCATTAACCCCCATTTACTCCATTTTTTAATGATTTTTATATAATTTTATATTTTTTTATTAAAAAAAACCCTAACCCTAGCCTAACCCTATAAATACACCTCTACCCTCTACCCTCTCATCCTAAATTTCTGAGTCCACTCTCTCAAAATTCCAAGAGAACTTTGATACTTTGGAAACGAGCGAAAGGCGAAGCGCTGACGAAATCGACGGCGAAATTCCGGTGATCGTGTTAGGAACTCTCAACTACGAATCGACGCACCGGCAAATCCTCTACTTCCCTCTCACTCTCTAGTGTTTTCCAAACCCATAAGTCCCCCCTTCTATCTTTCTGTTTTTCATAAAAATACGAATTTACAAAACCCGACGGAATCGGAACAAAGCCGATTTCCGATTCGGTTTTCTATAAAATCTCACTTCTCACTAATACATTCATGCTTAAACATCTCTATGTTGACTATTAATCACTTAACAAATAATTTGAACAAGTTTCCTCACATGAAATGATAGCTTTTGCAATATATCGTATTTTTTTACTTAAATACCACAATGTTTCATTTTCACATTTAACCCCCTTAACATTGCTATACCTTAAAGTAGATCACGAGGTAATGACCTACCTCCTCACACACTCATATACAAACATAACACGCTACCTTGAAAACTTAGAATACGATAAAACAAGATTTTACATTTAAATACCATTTTCTTAATAAAACATTTTCTAAAAGTTTTAGGTTTGATACACTTTTAAAACAAATATCTTTTAATAGGAAAATACGATATGTTGTGGACATCGATCGTTTATCTAAACCTGACTTTGTGGTGTCTAGGCTAGGCAAGTGAGTAAAGGTAACTTTAAAAGGCCCGTCTCACGATTCGTGAGCGGATCCCTCCTTTCCTCATTTGTACTTACCTGGCCACAATTGGCGGTGAAGAGGCGATTTGAGGCTTCTAACGACTTGTTGTTTAGACCATTTTAAAATAGACTAGTTGGCGTAGGAAACCCTAGAATCTAAAATACGGAAAATTTACACCTTTGCAAATAAATACCTTTTACTTTATAAAACCGTTTTCTAAAGAATTAGTATTTATAAAATCTTTGCAAAGCGCGACTACAACCCACCTTTGGGGAACCCGTTAAGGATAGTACGGTTTATCGTGCACTCTCGGGCTTAGTAGTGCGAGATTCAGACCTCCGCAAGGAGCATTCGGTCTCGAAAGGTTTAAAATACGACATCTTAAGAAAAATGAGATTTCTAGAATATAAAATATTTATTGAAATTATTTTTGTATAAATATATGTATATTTATCATTAAAATATCTATTTTGTTATAATATAAATATCCCACTTTTTCTAAAAATCACAAGACTAAATTTTACATTAAAATACCATGAATTTCAAATAAATCAAATATTACAGATAAATACCTTTATTTATGTAATTAGGATATTTTCACTTGAAATATCACAAAATAAAATTACACTCATTATAACTATAAAGACGAATAATAAATACTTGGGTGTATCTTGAAAACCATACAAAAGTATTTTTTACATAAAACCCCCTCAAGTTTTATAAATTACCCTAAGGACCCTAGTAAATATTGGCCTTTGATTTACATTTCTTCTGTCCGACTCGGGTTTGAGTCTGATCATAATCCGACTTGAATACGATTCAAGTACTATATAAATCTATAATATTTCAATTCAATATGAACACATGAATCCAAGAATCCAGTTATCAATCTATACAACTTGACTGAATCAAACTATGGATATACATCCATTATCCAGTTTTCCGTCTACATGATTATGCAGTTACAACCTGTTTACTGATATCATGGTTTTGGTCAGTCATCCAACTTATACAATACAATACAACAACACAACCAAAACACTACGGGGTTTAAGGGGTAGATTGGTGCGGAAGGTGTTAGAAGTGGCACGAGACGGTAAGATTAAGACACCTAACCTATATTCTTTTTGCTGTTGTACCGTGGCTTAACGGTTCCTTGTACATTCCGTTTGCCCTGGTCTCTAGCATACTGAGACCCCTCTCGTATACACTGGCATCCTTCCGTACCAAACTACAAACAACAGCGTGAACATAATATTCTGCAATATTATACTTTAGAAGATACCTCTTATTCTGTCTTTTCTAATTCTTCCTTATCTTTGGGACTTACCGAGAGACCTGTTCGCTGACGACATTCTATTTCTTTCTTCTTTGAATGTCGTCAGGTGTTTTGGACCCGGCAGAGATCGAGTCCACCGGTGAAGACTTGGATCAGTTCCACGAAGACCCCGAGCTCTAGAGATTGTACCTTGTTCTATTCAGTATTTTTTTATTACTGTTATGCCATTGTTTAGGCATCGCTTTTCATTCCAGATGTATTTACTTATCATGCAATGTGCAAAAGAATGTTTTTTATAAAGTTGCTGTTATTTTTTATATCTCTTGTCTCTTGTGATTTACCTTTATATTGCTTAGATACGCTTAGCGTATTTACTTCACAGTAAATACGTAGCGGACCTCGTCGCGTCCCTTCGCTGTACACCGGGAAGCGGGGCGTGACAGCTTTTGTTGGTGGCCCATGCAGGTTAGAGCTGTATAGAACCATACTATGCAGTTCTGTTCTGCGTGAACAACCTAAGCAATATAACACAAGAACCAGCAACTAAAACATTATTTACAATCCATGTTTCTTGAATCTTATAAATTTCTATTGCTTGAATCTTATCATTTCATGTACTTGAATCTGTCCTAACCCAAATTTTTTCTTCAAGGTTATGGATTCCCCGAACAACACCAGCACCAACGTCAAAAACACACCTCCAGCACTACCTCTCACACCAGCTGTTCCTGCGCCACCCACCGAGCAAACAGTGCTACTTGAGGCGATCCGCAGCCTTCTTGAGTGACAGCAACAACTCCTGAACCGTCCTGAGACTGATGCTCCTGTGGTAAAGCAATTCAGGGCTTTACATCTGAAGCAGTTCTCTGGAAAAGGAAGCCCTCTTGAAGCTGAAGAATGGGCACAAAGTATAGAAGACGATCTGGCAGCAGCTCAAGTGCCAGACATCGCTTGGGTTCGTGTGGCGAAACTACAGCTCATGGACAATGCTCGCAACTGGTGGAAGGCAGAAGAAAGCCGTCTGGTACAGCCTATTGAATGGAAGACTTTTCGCGAGAAGTTCGACGCGAAATACTTCCCAGTGACTGCCAGGTTTGCCATGGAGCAGCAGTTCATTCATCTACAACAGGGTTCGATGTGGGACAAATCAGTAGATGAGTACGACGCTGAATTCACCATTCTAAGCCGGTAAGATATGTCACAATAGTTCAATTTTTAAATCTCATATACTACACAGCTAACACAATCCTTAAACAGATTCGCGGCACACTTGATACCAACGGACGAGATCAGAGCCCGTCGCTTTCAACAAGGTCTGGACACGGAGATTCAGGCTGCTCTAGCCACGGGAAAATTTCTGACTCATGAGGATGCTCTGGAAGCTACCCGCAGTTATGAGGCAGTGATAAAAGTAAGGGGTAGACCTCAGTCTGCAGGAGTCAAACGCCCTGCCAACCAGATGGCATGTGGAGCCTCATCCAGGCCACCTTTCGTGCCAAGGCGACCCGGAGTACCAAACCATCGTCCTAGCCCAGCCTTTTGCACCTACTGCAAGAGAACTGGACATATGATGAAAGACTGCCGTCAAGCCAACCGTCTTTGCTTAGTTTGCGGCTCAGCTACTCATGATATTGGGTCTTGTCCCCAAAGACAAAACCCAGTTGCTGCACCCAGGCCAGCAATTACCTATCCGCAGCGACCAGCCCTTCAGGCACCTGCTCCAAGACCTGCACTACCTGCACCATCCAGAGGACTACAAGCTGCACCACCTCCTCGTCAGTTCCATCAAGCTTAAAGGAACGTTCCGAGGAATGCTCCTCAGGCCAGGAGGAATGTACCAAGGCGCCAGGCTTTCACGATGTCCGTGGAAGAAGCTGAGGCCACTGGCCAAGTCATCAATGGTAAACTTTTCTTTTCAAACTTTGTTTTTCTATCCTGCTGTCACGCCCCGCTTTCCAGAGTACGCTAAAAATGGGTACGTGACATAGCCAACCATGCTACCTGTGGGTAGGAAGCATCCATCCACAGTCACATTACGGCTGTAAAGATATCAAGAACAAAATAAAACTATCTAAACATGTCCATAAACCAAGATAACAGGAGTCAATAATAAATGAATGCGGAAGCAAATGATCCAATACAAATAACTGAAATGTATGTCCCATAATGCGGGCTCACATCAGGAAATAAATGCAGGAAATAAAACTAACCACTACTGAACTCACAGCTCAGCCTGCTGGCTGAAGTACTCCTGCTCGGACTGCAACAGCGGTACAGGATCTGAGCCATGCAAAACCCAGACGTCAGCGCGTCATGTCATCAAGTAATATAATATGAACAGTGTAACAGGCAATGCAAAATATTCATGAATACAGCAAGAATAACAAGAATATGAATCAGATCAGTACAGGGTAGTGTGCAGTGGGTAAACTAAACTGTTCTATCAGGTTTTCTATTCTAAAGTCTTTGAAATCAATTGATGAATCATCGATGTAACTCAATAGTATCCCGTGCATGCCCGGGACCACGGTCAAGGACTCTCGGGCTGAAACCGAGACGTGCCGCTAGGCAGTAACAGGTAGCAGGATGGGCGAGTGATGTCAGCATCATCACTCCGGGGCTGGCCTAACCCGTAAGACTGATCAGAACAGGTAGTGAACTGTTGAGTTACAAGTCAGGTTTCACCTTTGATTTCCCCATACCCCTAAGTTATGTATGCCAAGTCAGGTATTCAGTAATCAAGAACTAATGCCAACACAGGATCAGGTAAAAGCAGGTTTGTCTGGATAGACAACAGTAACGGTCCATGAGGACTCCATGTCAGGTTTGTTGGCATTAGACACAAGATCAGGTAACGGGTCAGGTCATGGTACATCAGGTCAAGTCAACAGTATACGGTACCATGTCAGGTATATCAATATATATATGTGTAGCAAGTCAGGTCAAGATGTAAACAATATCGTGGGTGTGCTCATAATCAGTTATATAATCAAACATGGGTATCAACAGTCATGAGATAAGCAATGAATTAAGTAATAGGCAGTTTCATTCAATTCGCAGTACAGTAATCAGTCGTGTCACAGAGGTGATTTCAAGGTTATGCGAATGCAGTATTACTACTATGGCCTTTTAATCATGTTAACGTGTTTAAGCATTGTAGAGGTGCAATGATTTAAATAAAGGTTCAGTGTAGTCATTACAGGTTAAAGTGCACACAAGTTTCCGAATGGACCAAAACTATAAAGACAAACGCCATAAGTTACATTAACATTAAAAATGTGATTAAACAGGTAAATATGATTATTAGGTTCAATTTGCAATTGTAGGTTCCAAGTTTAACGGTAAAATGATGTAATGCAATATTGTACACGAAAATGAGAAATGATCGTACCAAGTTAAATTCATAGGTTTAGGGTGTCATAATATATAAGTAAATATTGTATAGCATGTAGCAAGGGGTACTTGCCTCGACGGGTCGCGAACCGGGAAAACGGAACGTAAACGTCGGCGGGGAAACTCGCGACGGGCGCACGGTTCATGGATTGAACCCAAACAACGAACAATGGATACACGCGGGTCGGGGTACCTCGCTGGAACGTCGGATCACGTCGTCGGCATCGCCGGATTCCGGCCGAAAAGTGAACAATGAACGGTCAAGACTTGAAATCAAGAAAAGAAGAGAAACATGGAAGGAGCGAAGGCTTACAAAGGTTCTGTAATCACAGAGAGGAGACGTGAGAATGACGACGAGGTCGACGGCTCCGGCGGTGGCCTACAGTGACCGCGGTAGGGATTCTGCCGATTCAAAAATGCATTAGCGGAGAAGGAGAGAAGAAAGAGAGAGAGGAGTGAAGGTGGAACTCAACGAGGAGTGTGCGAGGTCGGGGACAAGAGGACGGTGGTCACCGGCGGCGACTCAGGCGGTCCGACGGTATGCAGGGGGTTGCAGGCGGCCGCGGCGGGGTGTGCAGGTGGCTCGAAGAAGGAGGGAGAGGGGCTTGGCGAGGTGAGGATGAGGAGGTGAAAGTGATGGTGATGGCGTCGCCGGCGTTGGGGCTGCGGCGGCGAGGATGGAGGCGGCTAGGGCTCACTACGATGGGCTCGCGATGGGTTCTCGTGAGAAAAAATATGGAGGAGGGAAAAAGTATTTTAAAAAATATAAGGGAAAGATATGGGGGATAGAGAGAGAGAGGAGAGAGAGAGATCTGGGGACAGAGAGAGAGAAAGAAATAGAGAGAGAGATAGAGAAAGAGAGAGAGATGGTGAGAGAGAGAATGGGAATGGGGCCCACGCAAATGGGGGTGCTGATTGGCTGAGGGAAAAATGTTTAGTTAGCGAAAAGATTTATTAGATATAGGAAACAGTAATATATTATAAGTTAAGAAAATATTCGAATATTAAATTTGGGGTTTTGGCGCAAAATAAAACATTTCCAAATCGCGCCCGGGTCGGGTCCAAAAATTTGAAATTGAAATAATAGGATTTTAAGCGGGTTCCAAATTTTAAAATTAAGTGTTTTATGATTAAAAAGCATACCCCCAAAACGGACACACGTACGTGCACGTAGCCATCCAAACTCGCCCGTTTTACTGAACGGGACGAGAACACGACGCACGGACGCTATAACGGGTTAGGGGTGTCAAGCAGGCCAAGATGAATATTTTTAATTTTATTTTAGATGCCAAAAATTGTTATATGCAGAAATGACTTTGCCGGGTAAAATTTTTACAGTAAGCCACAAACAAGCAAGATAAATGAAATAAGGGTCACACTTCATTCATAAAGTAACAGAAAATTAGTAGCATTGGGCTCGGGTGTTACATTATACCCAACTACAAAAGAATTTCGTCCTCGAAATTCCAAGAATACAAAGATAGGGACTACAAGAAAAGGTGAAGAAACTTCTGCCGGATTTCATCTTCTCGTTCCCAAGTGGACTCTCCATGCGAGCGATTACCCCAAGAAACAAGCACAAGGGGGATAACTTTGTTCTTAAGAACCTTTTCCCTTCGATCCACAATTTCAACCGGTCGCTCCTCAAAAGTCAAGTCTTCTCGTACTGTTAACTCCGAATGATCCAATACGTGCGTTTCATCTCGAACATACCTTCGTAGTTGAGATACATGAAACACATCGTGCACATTAGCCAAAGACTGCGGTAACGCCAAACGGTATGCTACCTCACCAACACGCTCCAAGATCTCAAAGGGTCCAACGAATCGAGGACTAACCTTTTCTCGACTCCCAAAACGAATCACCCCACTAGTCGGTGATATCTTCAAGAATACCAAATCACCCACGGCGAACTCTAGAGGTCTTCTTGACGTGTCAGCCCAACTCTTCTGTCGGTCTTGAGCTGCCTTCATATGATTCCTGATAGTGTTAACCTTCTCAACGGTCTGCACAACCAAATCTGGTACCAATAATCTTCGTTCACCAATATCATCCCAACAAACAGGTGAACGGCACTTACGACCATACAAAGCTTCAAACGGTGCCATCTGGATAGTTGCCTGAAAACTGTTGTTGTAAGAAAACTCCACTAAGTGTAGATGATCCTCCCAAGAACCCTTGAAGTCCAACATGCATGCTCTCAACATATCCTCAAGAGTTTGGATCATTCTCTCCGACTGGCCATCAGTTTGAGAATGATTAGCTGTGCTAAATTTCAATCGAGTCCCCAAACTTTCTTGTAACCTCCACCAAAAGTGTGATAAGAACCGAGTGTCACGATCGGACACGATGCTCACCGGTACTCCATGCAATCTTACAATCTCCTGCATGTACCGCTCTGCCAAAGTCTCTGTTGATTGTCCAACCCGAAAAGGAATAAAGTGAGTTGCCTTGGTCAACCGATCAACAATTACCCATACTGCATTGTTGCCTTTTGGACTCTGCCGTAAAGCCGTCACGAAATCCATGGTTATGTGTTCCCACTTCCATTGAGGAATCGGAAGTGGTTGCAATAAACCAGCAACCCTTTGATGTTCAGCTTTAACTTGCTGACACACCAAGCACTTAGCCACAAAGTGAGCAATCTCCCGTTTCATGCCTTCCCACCAGAAATTCTGTCGAATATCTTGGTACATCTTTGTGCCTCCTGGATGTACAGAATAAGCTGAACTGTGTGCCTCTTTCATAAGCTCCTCACGAACATCTCCTTTTGGCACACATAAACGGCTACCATACCTCAACGAACCATCTTCGTGGATCAGTAAATCTGTTGTAGTCCGGCTTCAACCTGCTCTCGAAACTTTTGTAGTCTAGGATCCTGCGATTGAGCTGCTTTAATATTCTCGATCAATGACGAATGTACTTGCAGCTGCATCAATTGTCCTGTAGAACGCGGTAGCACAACCTCCAAGTCAAATCTTCGAAAATCTGCAACGATCTCCTTCTGCGTAGTTAACACCTGAATTGCTGGTAACTGACTACGCGCATCCGGCACGACAATAACCTTCCCCGGATGGTACTTAAGATCAAGATCGTAGTCAGCCATCAGCCCCAACCATCTACGCTGCCTCATACTAAGTTCCTTCTGTGTGAACACATACTTCAAGCTCTTAAGATCAGTAAAAATTCGACCCTTTCGCATAAAAGGTAGTGTCTCCAAATCTTCAAAGCGAAGATCACAGCCGCAAGCTCCAAGTCATGAGTTGGATAATTCTTCTTATGGGTTTTCAACTGTCTCGATGCGTACGCTACAACCTTACCGTGCTGCATCGAAACACATCCCAATCCTTTCCCAGATGCGTCGCTGTGAATCACCAATCCTCCGAAATTGTCTGGCACGGTCAGAATAGGAGCGGTTATCAACTTCTGCTTCAACGTCTCAAAAACTAACGCACACTTATCCGTCCATACAAAAGGTACCTCCTTGCGCGTAAGCTTGGTCAACGGCTCCGCCAGACGAGCAAAGTTCTCCACAAATCTTCTGTAGTATCCGGCGAGTCCAAGAAAGCTTCTTATCTCCGCAACATTCTTTGGAATCGGCCAATCTCGAACTGCTGCAATCTTTTCTGGATCGACGGCAATTCCATCGCCAGACACAACATGCCCAAAAACTTCACTTCTTCCAGCCAAAACTCGCATTTACTCATCTTCGCATAAAGCTTCTCCTGTCTCAACGTCTGCAGTACGATCTTCAAATGCTCAGCATGCTCTTCAAAACTCTTCGAGGAAACCAGAATATCGTCAATAAATACCACAATAAACTGGTCCAAGAACGGTGAAAAGATTCGGTTCATCAAATCCATGAACACTGCCGGCGCATTCGTTACTCCGAAGGGCATCACTAAGTATTCGTATTGTCCGTACCGAGTTCAGAACGCCGTCTTGCAAATATCTTCTGCTTTCACTCAAACCTGATGATATTCGGATCGCAAATCCAGCTTCGAGAATACCCTCGCGCCACTAAGCAGCTCACAAAGTTCTCCAATGCGAGGGATCGGGTACTTGTTCTTAATAGTCACCCGGTTTAATTCTCGATAGTCGATGCACATCCCTCCCGTGCCATCCTTCTTCTTTACTAGAAGAACTGGAGCTCCCCAAGGCGAGTTACTGCTTCGAATCCAACCCTTCTCAAGCAATTCAGCAACATGTTTCTTGACTTCTTCCAACTCTACTGGTGCCATTGGATAATACGCTATGGATACTGGCACTGCACCAGGAATAAGATCAATTGTAAACTCCACGTCTCGCTTTGGCGGTAAACCCGATATATCTTCAAACACGTCCACAAAATCACGAACAACCGCCGGCTCTTTGCTTTCATCAACTTCCATAGATGCAAGAATATTGTTTGTCAGCCTAGCCCTAAACTTGACTGGCCCGACAGAACTGCTTCTTTATCGCAACTGCTGTCTGCATGAACTCCCAGTTTTTTTCCCGATAGGCTCTGCTGTTCTCAAGCCGCCGCAAGTACTTGTGAGAAAGTGGTCAAACCCAGGAAGACAATCTGCCTCTGGATGTCCACGTCCAAGCTGCGCATGAACCTCCGTGCCCTGTCTGCATCGTTAGCAACTAAAGGTCCAGCGAATCTACTGAGTCTTGTCCATTCTGCTGCATGCACATCTACGGGTGCTCCATTCTGCTTCAGCCCGATGAATTTTTTTTCTACTATTTCCTCCCGTGCAGTCCGCGGGAAGAACTTCTCCAGGAAACTCTTAGAAAAATCCGCCCACTTGATCGGCTTGGGCAAGCGAGTCTCCTCCACAAGCCACCATTCTCGGGCGTAGTCCACTAACTGAATGCGTACCACATCAACTCTTTTGTCATCTGGAATCTGTGCCGCAATCAGCAAATTCTCCGTGTCAACTAGCCACTGCTCGGCCGGCAACGGCTCCTCCAAACCAGTAAATGTAGACGGGCCCAAACGCCTAAAATCTGCCACGGTCCCAACTCGATCAACTGGTTTAGCTTCAACCTTATCTACGGACTGCTGAACGGTCCGCAAACCCTCCTGGAATGATTCTGCTTGCTGCTGGATCAGCTCGGTCTGTCTCTTTTGATTCTCCAGCATTCCCCTTATCACTCCAAGCATGGCGGCTTCGTCCACATGCCTCTGGTACGTCTTCAAATTCTTATCTGCCATATTCCTGAAATCAAAACACCCAACATTAACATGATGATAGATTCAACATATAGATCAAGACTAGAACTCCAAGATACTTAAATAGAGTACCGCATTGTAACTATACCGCGGTATCATAGCCCCAATTACTTAACTCTACCCAAGTCGCCTTAGTCCTAGAGAAAACAAGAAATCAGGTTTTCCGAGTCAATATGCAAAGGAAGTTTGCACATCGTAACACATATGATCAGGAAGAATGTGATTCAAGAATGGTAAACGGCAAAGTGGCAGGACATGTTTCCTAAACACGGGCATTCTGATTCGTGTATTGGGTACAATACCCAACTACAAAAGAATCAACCCAACTAACCTATGGCTCTGATACCAAAAGAACCATGTCACGCCCCGCTTCCCAGAGTACGCTAAAAATGGGCACGTGACATAGCCAATCATGCTACCTGTGGGTAGGAAGCATCCATCCACAGTCACATTACGGCTGTAGAGATATCAAGAACAAAATAAAACTATCTAAACATGTCCGTAAACCAAGATAACAGGAGTCAATAATAAATGAATGCGGAAGCAAATAATCCAATACATATAACTGAAATGTATGTCCCATAATGCGGGCTCACATCAGGAAATAAATGCAGGAAATAAAACTAACCACTACTGAACTCACAGCTCAGCCTACTGGCCGAAGTACTCCTGCTCGGACTGCAACAGCGGTACAGGATCTGGGCCATGCAAAACCCAGACGTCAGCGCGTCATGTCATCAAGTAATATAATATGAATAGTGTAACAGGCAATGCAAAATATTCATGAATACAACAAGAATAACAAGAATATGAATTAGATCAGTACAGGGTAGTGTGCAGTGGGTAAACTAAACTGTTCTATCAGGTTTTCTATTCTAAAGTCTTTGAAATCAATTGATGAATCATCGATGTAACTCAATAGTATCCCGTGCATGCCCGGGACCACGGTCAAGGACTCTCGGGCTGAAATCGAGACGTGCCGCTAGGCAGTAACAGGTAGCAGGATGGGCGAGTGATGTCAGCATCATCACTCCGGGGCTGGCCTAGCCCGTAAGACTGATCAGAACAGGTAGTGAACTGTTGAGTTACAAGTCAGGTTTCACCTTTGATTTCCCCATACCCCTAAGTTATGTATGTCAAGTCAGGTATTCAGTAATCAAGAACTAATGCCAACACAGGATCAGGTAAAAGCAGGTTTGCCTGGATAGACAACAGTAACGGTCCATGAGGACTCCATGTCAGGTTTGTTGGCATTAGACACAAGATCAGGTAACGGGTCAGGTCATGGTACATCAGGTCAAGTCAACAGTATACGGTACCATGTCAGGTATATCAATATATATATGTGTAGCAAGTCAGGTCAAAATGTAAACAATATCGTGGGTGTGCTCACAATCAGTTATATAATCAAACATGGGTATCAACAATCATGAGATAAGCAATGAATTAAGTAATAAGCAGTTTCATTCAATTCGCAGTACAGTAATCAGTCGTGTCACAGAGGTGATTTCAAGGTTATGCGAATGCAGTATGACTACTATGGCCTTTTAATCATGTTAACGAGTTTAAGCATTGTAGATGTGCAATGATTTAAATAAAGGTTCAGTGTAGTCATTACAGGTTAAAGTGCACACAAGTTTCCGAATGGACCAAAACTATAAAGACAAACGCCATAAGTTACATTAACATTAAAAATGTGATTAAACAGGTAAATATGATTATTAGGTTCAATTTGCAATTGTAGGTTCCAAGTTTAACGGTAAAATGATGTAATGCAATATTGTACACGAAAATGAGAAATGATCGTACCAAGTTAAATTCACAGGTTTAGGGTGTCATAATATATAAGTAAATATTGTATAGCATGTAGCAAGGGGTAATTTCCTCGACGGGTCGCGAACCGGGAAAAACGGAACGTAAACGTCGGCGGGGAAACTCGCGACGGGCGCACGGTTCACGGATTGAACCCAAACAACGAACAATGGAACCACGCGGGTCGGGGTACCTCGCTGGAACGTCGGATCACGTCGTCGGCATCGCCGGATTCCGGCCGAAAAGTGAACAGTGAACGGTCAAGACTTGAAATCAAGAAAAGAAGAGAAACATGGAAGGAGCGAAGGCTTACAAAGGTTCTGTAATCACAGAAAGGAGACGTGAGAATGACGACGAGGTCGACGGCTCCGGCGGTGGCCTACAGTGACCACGGTAGGGATTCTGCCGATTCAAAAATGCATTAGCGGAGAAGGAGAGAAGAAAGGGAGAGAGGAGTGAAGGTGGAACTCACCGAGGAGTGTGCGAGGTCGGGGACAAGAGGACGGTGGTCATCGGCGGCGACTCAGGCGGTCCGACGGTGTGCAGGGGGTTGCAGGCGGCCGCGGCGAGGTGTGCAGGTGGCTCGAAGAAGGAGGGAGAGGGGCTTGCGAGGTGAGGATGAGGAGGTGATGGTGATGGTGATGGCGTCGCCGGCGTTGGGGCTGCGGCGGCGAGGATGGAGGCGGCTAGGGATCGCTGCGATGGGCTCGCGAGGGGTTCTCGTGAGAAAAAATATGGTGGAGGGAAAAAGTATTTAAAAAAATATAAGGGAAAGATATGGGGGATAGAGAGAGAGGAGAGAGAGAGATCTGGGGACAGAGAGAGAGAGAGAGATAGAGAAAGAAATAGAGAGAGAGAGAGAGAGATGGTGAGAGAGAGAGAATGGGAATGGGGCCCACGCAAATGGGGGTGCTGATTGGCTGAGGGAAAAATGTTTAGTTAGGGAAAAGATTTATTAGATATAGGAAACAGTAATATATTATAAGTTAAGGAAATATTCGAATATTAAATTTGGGGTTTTGGCGCAAAATAAAACATTTCCAAATCGCGCCCGGGTCGGGTCCAAAAATTTGAAATTGAAATAATAGGATTTTAAGCGGGTTCCAAATTTTAAAATTAAGTGTTTTATGATTAAAAAGCATACCCCCAAAACGGACACACGTACGTGCACGTAGCCATCCAAACTCGCCCGTTTTACTGAACGGGACGAGAACACGACGCACGGACGCTATAACGGGTTAGGGGTGTCAAGCAGGCCAAGATGAATATTTTTAATTTTATTTTAGATGCCAAAAATTGTTATATGCAGAAATGACTTTGCCGGGTAAAATTTTTACAGTAAGCCACAAACAAACAAGATAAATGAAATAAGGGTCACACTTCATTCATAAAGTAACAGAAAATTAGTAGCATTGGGCTCGGGTGTTACACCTGCTACTTAGCTACATATTTTTCTATACCTAAAACATATCCCACATACCTTAGGTACAATCTTAGTATCCTCAATCCCTGCACTAGCACTGTTTGATACTGGAGCATCACACTGCTTTATGTCACAACGGTTTGTCCGAACCCATGCGATTCCAGTCTCACCGCTTGTATCCAGCTGAAATGTCAGTTCAGGAAATGCCGTTCTAAAGGCAACTATGGGATACAGCTTGTGTCCATTCGTCATCTGCAGCAGAGAGTTTTATGCTGACTTCAAAGTGCTGGACATACCGAACTTCGATGTGATTCTAGGAATGGATTGGCTTGGAACTTTTTATGCTACCATAGACTGTCGTCAAAGGAGGGTAGTATTCGAGATTCCAGACCATCCGGTCTTCTATTTCAAAAGCGGGGACCGTACACTGGAGCCAAGTACCTACAAAGCGAAACCAAGAGAAGCAGTAGTTGCAGCAGCTCAAGCGGAGGAAGAATCAAGACCAGATGTGGTTCGAGAGTTCGACAATGTATTTCCTGATGATATATCAGGTTTGCCTCCCGATTGAGCTCTTGAATTCAGTATTGATTTAGTACCAGGAGCACAACCGGTGATCAAAGCACCCTATCGTTTAAGTCCGGAAGGTTTGAAGGAAGTCCGAACACAGTTGGACGAATTACTGGCGAAAAGATAGATTCGTCCCAGCACTTCAAGTTGGGGATCACCTGTACTACTTGTGAAGAAGAAGGAAGGTTCATACAGAATGTGCATCGATTACAGAGCCTTGAACGAAGTCACTATAAAGAACAAGTATCCACTCCCGCGCATCGATGATCTATTCGATCAGCTAAGTGGATCTTGTGTTTTCTCTAAATTAGATCTTTGTTCAGGTCATCATCAAGTGAAGGTCAAGGAAGCTGATATTCACAAAACAGCTTTCAGAACTCGCTATGGACATTACGAATTTCTAGTGATGCCATTCGAAGTGACCAACGCACCCGTAATATTCATGAATCTTATGAATCAAATTTTCCGGGAGTACTTAGACAGGTTTGTTGTCATCTTCATCGACGACATCCTGGTGTATTTTAAGAGTCGGAAAGAACATGCAGAGCACCTACGAATTGTCCTAGAAACTCTTCGACAACATCAGCTTTATGCCAAGTACAGCAAGTGCGAGTTTTGGTTAAAGCAAATTGGTTTTCTTGGACATATCGTATCAGGAGAAGGAATCTCTGTGGATCCAGCGAAAGTTTCAGCAGTTAGCGAATGGCCTACACCAAAGTCAGTGAAGGATATTCGAAGTTTCTTGGGTTTAGCTGGATATTACAGAAGATTTATTGAAGGCTTTTCAAAGATAGCAACGCCCCTGACCAAGCTCACACGTAAAGATGAAGAATTTGTGTGGTCAGAAGCATGCGAACAAGCTTTCGTAGAACTCAAGTCAAGGTTGACATCAGCACCTATTCTCGTCATACCGGATCAATCTGGAGGATTCGAAGTGCATTGCGATGCATCCGGTAAGGGATTAGGATGTGTTCTACATCAGCACGGTAATGTTGTGGCTTATGCTTCAAGACAGCTGAAGATTCATGAGCGCAATTATCCGACGCATGATCTGGAGTTGGCAGCCGTCATCTTTGCTCTCAAGATTTGGCGTCATTACCTACTTGGTGAACGAGTGAACATCTACACAGATTATAAGAGCCTAAAGCATGTGTTTACTCAGAAAGAGTTGAATATGCGGCAGAGAAGATGGTTAGAACTCATGGCGGACTTTGACATCAACTTGCAATATCACCCAGGGAAGGTGAATGTAGTACCTGATGCTCTTAGTCGCCAACCATTAGCAATGAATCTCACCGCTCAGTGGAAGTTTCAACAAGACTTGCATCAGATGGAGATTGAAGTGGTCATGCCAAGTAATACTTCAAGTTTGATGAATTTACAAGTTCAATCAACCATTGTCAATCAGATTAAAGCAGCTCAAGCATGCGATGCTAAGTTGCAAAAGATCAGAGAACAAGTGGAGAATGGACTCATAACAGACTTTATCATCCATGAAGACGGATCTTTGAGATACGGCAGCAGATTGTGTGTACCAAAAGGTCCTGTTCGGGAAGAATTAATGAAAGAAGCTCACAGCTCTCCCTACTCAGTACACCCTGGAGATACCAAAATGTATAAAGATCTACGTCAGAATTATTGGTGGCATGGAATGAAGAGTGAAGTAGCCAGAAGTGTCACAAAATGCTTGGTGTGTCAGAAAGTAAAGGCTGAACATCACAGGACTGCTGGATTACTTCAACCGTTACCAATCCCAGAATGGAAGTGGCAACACATCACGATGGACTTTGTGACTGCTCTTCCTCGCAGCACAAAGGGTAACGATACCATATGGGTCATTGTGGATCGACTCACAAAGTCGGCTCATTTCATCCCATTTCGAGTTGGCCAATCAACTGAGACACTAGCAAAGAAGTACATGGAGGTAATATTCTAATTAAGAATTAAACTCTTCATAATGTACTATCTCTGATACCCATGAACTCATACAGGAAATTGTGAGACTTCATGGAGTACCGGTCTGCATTGTCTCCGATCGTGACACCAGGTTCCGATCGCAATTTTGGCAGATTCTGCAAGCAAGCTTGAGAACAAGTCTGAACTTCAACACGGCTTATCATCCACAAACAGATGGTCAGTCGAAACGAACTATTCAGATCTTGGAAGATATGCTCAGAGCGTGTATATTAGACTTCAAAGGATCGTGGGAAGATCACCTACATCTTGTGGAGTTTTCGTACAACAACAGCTACCAAGCAAGCATAGGAATGGCACCTTTCGCAGCATTGTATGGAAGGAAGTTTCGATCGCCATTAAGTTGGGACGACATCGAAGATAGGGAACTTCTTGGACCAGAGATGATACTAGCGACTGTTGATGTGGTTCGTACTATCAGGGAAAGAATGCGCATAGCCCAAGATCGATAGAAGCACTGGGCTGATGCAAAGAGACGACACTTGGAGTTCCAGCCAGGAGATCGCGTATTCTTGAAGATATCTCCAAACCGCGGAGTGATCCGATTTGGAAGACGGGGTAAGCTAAGTCCGAGATATATTGGACCGTTCGACATACTCGAACGAGTCGGTGAAGTGGCATACCGCTTAGCGCTTCCACCTTCATTGGAAGGAGTGCATAATGTATTCCACATATCCCAACTCAAAAGGTATGTGAGTGACCCCAGCCATGTTCTCGATCATTCCGAGCTCACTATACAGCCCGATTTGTCTTGTGAGCAACGGCCTGTGGAGATCCTGGACAGGAAAGTGAAAACACTTCGGAACAAGGAAGTTAACTTGGTTCGAGTGATGTGGAGGAAAGACACTCCAGGAGAGTCCACTTGGGAAAGGGAGGATGAAATGCGTACTAGATATCCACACCTCTTTGTAAACTAGTCCTCAAATAAAAATTGTAAATTTCGAGGACGAAATTTTTGTAAGGAGGGTAGACTGTAACAACTCCATTTTTAATGTAAAAAGAATTGATTTAAATTCAATGTATACTTGGAGTATTTATTGTTGCTGATATCTCTTTAAGTATTTATTTCACTCCATAATTACAAAAAGGAGCTTGTAGCTCATTGGTAAGACTTTGCACTGCTGAACCAAGCCACCAGAGTTCAAATCCCATGCCCCATATTATTTTTAATATTATTTTGTTTTTGATTTTTTAGAATACCAACAGTTACACGTGCGTTTCTCACAAATTTCCTTCTACACATGAAAAGTTAAATGCACCAGAAGCCACACCCGACGACCCCACAGCCCCCGACCACCTGACTCGGCCGAGTCGGCCGGCGGACCGGCCGACTTGGGCCGGACTCTGCCGGACGACCGAGTCGCCAACATAGAAGTTGGGTATCTTTTCTTGGTCAACCCCCCTGCATACTTTAAATATTCGGATCGGTAACAGAGAGCCCATTAACCCCCATTTACTCCATTTTTTAATGATTTTTATATAATTTTACATTTTTTTATTAAAAAAACCCTAACCCTAGCCTAACCCTATAAATACACCCCTACCCTCTACCCTCTCATCCTAAATTTCTGAGTCCACTCTCTCAAAATTCCAAGAGAACTTTGGTACTTTGGAAACGAGCGAAAGGCGAAGCGCTGACGAAATCGACGGCGAAATTCCGGTGATCGTGCTAGGAACTCTCAACGACGAATCGACGCACCGGCAAACCCTCTACTTTCCTTTCACTCTCTAGTATTGTCCAAACCCGTAAGTCCCCCTTCTATCTTTCTTTTCTTTCATAAAAATACGAATTTACAAAACCCGACGGAATCGGAACAAAACCGATTTCCGATTCGTTTTTCTATAAAATCTCACTTCTCACCAATACATTCATGCTTAAACATCTCTATGTTGACTATTAATCACTTAACAAATAATTTGAACAAGTTTCCTCACATGGAATGATAGCTTTTGCAATATATCGTATTTTTTTCACTTAAATACCACAATATTTCATTTTCACATTTAACCCCCTTAATATTGCTATACCTTAAAGTAGATCACGAGGTAATGACCTACCTCCTCACACACTCATATGCAAACATAATACGCTACCTTGAAAACTTAGAATACGATAAAACAAGATTTTACATTTAAATACCATTTTCTTAATAAAACCTTTTCTAAAAGTTTTAGGTTTGATACACTTTTAAAACAAATATCTTTTAATAGGAAAATACGATATGTTGTGGACATCGATCGTTTATCTAAACCTGACTTTATAGTGTCTAGGCTAGGCAAGTGAGTAAAGGTAACTTTAAAAGGTCCGTCTCACGATTCGTGAGCGGATCCCTCCTTTCCTCATTTGTACTTACCTGGCCACAATTGGCGGTGAAGAGGCGATTTGAGGCTTCTAACGACTTGTCGTTTAAACCATTTAGAAATAGACTAGTTGGCATAGGAAACCCTAAAATCTAAAATACGGAAACTTTACACCTTTGCAAATAAATACATTTTACTTTATAAAATCATTTTCTAAAGAATTAGTATTTATAAAATCTTTGCAAAGCGCCGCTACAACCCACCTTTAGGGAACCCGTTAGGGATAGTACGGTTTATCGTGCACCCTCGGGCTTAGTAGTGCGAGATTCAGACCTCCGCAAGGAGCATTCGGTCTCGAAAGGTTTAAAATACGACATCTTAAGAAAAATGAGATTTCTAGAATATAAAATATTTATTGAAATTATTTTTGTATAAATATATGTATATTTATCATTAAAATATCTATTTTGTTATTATATAAATATCCCACTTTTTCTAAAAATCACAAGACTAAATTTTACATTAAAATACCATGAATTTCAAATAAATCAATATTACAGATAAATACCTTTATTTATGTAATTAGGATATTTTCACTTGAAATATCACAAAATAAAATTACACTCATTATAACTATAAAGACGAATAATAAATACTTGGGATGTATCTTGAAAACTATACAAAAGTATTTTTTACATAAAACCCCCTCAAGTTTTATAAATTACCCTAAGGACCCTAGTAAATATTGGCCTTCGATTTACATTTCTTCTGTCCGACTCGGGTTTGAGTCTGATCATAATCCGATTTCAATACGATTCAAGTACTATATAAATCTATAATATTTCAATTCAATATGAACACATGAATCCAAGAATCCAGTTATCAATCTATACAACTTGACTGAATCAAACCATGGATATACATCCATTATCCAGTTTTTCCGTCTACATGATTATGCAGTTACAACCTGTTTACTGATATCATGGTTTTGGTCAGTCATCCAACTTATACAATACAATACAACAATACAACCAAAACACTACGGGGTTTAAGGGGTAGATTGGTGCGGAAGGTGTTAGAAGTGGCACGAGACGGTAAGATTAAGACACCTAACCTATATTCCGTTGCTGTTGTACCGTGGCTTAACAGTTCCTTGTACATTCCGTTTGCCTTGGTCTCTAGCATACTGAGACCCCTCTCGTATACACTGGTATCCTTCCGTACCAAACTACAAACAATAGCGTGAACACAATATTCTGCAATATTATACTTTAGAAGATACCTCTTATTATGTCTTTTCTAATTCTTCCTTATCTTTGGGACTTACCGAGCGACCTGTTCGTTGATGACATTCTATTTCTTTCTTCTTTGAATATCGTCAGGTGTTTTGGACCCGGCAGAGATCGAGCCCACCGGTGAAGACTTGGATCAGTTCCATGAAGACCCCGAGCTCTAGACATTGTACCCTGTTCTATTCAGTATTTTTTTCATTACTGTTATGCCATTGTTTAGGCATCGCTTTTCATTCCAGATGTATTTACTTATCATGCAATGTACAAATAAATGTTGTTAATAAAGTTGCTGTTATTTTTTATATCTCTTGTCTCTTGTGATTTACCTTTATATTTCTTAGATACGCTTAGCGTATTTACTTCATAGTAAATATATAGCGGACCTCGTCGCGTCCCTTCGCCGTACACCGGGAAGCGGAGCGTGACAATTTGTTTTGCAGCGGTGACACCGACTCCAGCTCCGTTTGAGTCTCGCATCATAATACCGGCAGGGCCCTTTTCTAGACATCCATCTTCAAAAGGCACTGTGATCAGTCTGCGTATGTTGAGCGAATACATTAAGAAGTTTGACGCGGAGACCCCTACAGTCAATGCAGATTTTTCTGCCGAAGTTAATCCAATGTTGGCGATGCTTGTGAACTTGCATAACGAAGGCGTCGTTGAGTCTTGGGTTAACCACTGCAGAAAGATTGAAGCCTGCCTGCATGAGCTTGAGCTTAGGCGTCCTGCTCCTGAGATTCTAGTTTTGAACTCACAGCGGGCTGCGTGGGTCGAGCAGAGTGTGTCCTTCCTCCGCCATTTTGAACAAGAAGCGACCTTGAGGCGGAAGGAACGCGAGGAGGCTTCAGGTGAATCTGCTTGGCTGCGCGCCCAAGTTAAAGTGAATGCCGCGCAACTGAGATCCGTCTTTGATAATTTGCAGCGATGTATTTCGGACGGGCTAGCATTGAGGCGGAAGCTCGACTCCATTGAGCGGGTTACGCAGAGTCACGAAGCTATCCAGCGGGAAATCGATGAGAAGGTTTCATCATGCTTGCAGCAAAGGGCTCGAGTCGAAGCGGAGCTGGCCGCAGCGGCTGACCATGAAAAGGAATTGAAAGGAGTGCGCGAGCAACTTGCTAACTTATTGAAAACGCTTCCTTCTCGGTAGTTATTTTGCATAGATTGAACGCCTTTAATCTTTGAATAACATATATCCATTTTCTTTATTCTTTCATATGATTCAACTTGTACTCCATTGAATTCATGAATAAAAGATATACATTTTTTATTCTACCGTTGCTTTCTTCTCTTTACCGTGTCGTTGCCATATGATTTTAACAAATGTGGCCTGTAGATAGTAAGTGACGGTCCATCTTGGACTCTTTGCAGGGTAACGATGGCTTAGGAAACAGGTTCAGGTCCGCTGCCTACGACTTTTCAATTTTACGAGCCGTGAGGGTCTCATAAAAACTTTTCTCCCTACGAGTTGAGAGGATCTCGCAGGTGTATTTTCTCCTTAGGAATCGTGAGGATTCCTAAGTGCATTTTCTCTTGAGAGTCGTAAGGATCTCACAAGAGAATTTTCTCCTTACAAGTCGAGAGGACTCGTAAGTGGTTGCTTCCTTTCTTGTCGATGTTTGACTTAGGAGAGTGTGGCCTGTAGAAAATCTACCTTGACCTCTTTGCGAGGCAATGATGGCTTGGGAGACAGGGTTAGGATCTGCCACCTAAGACTTTTCAACTTTATGAGCCGTGAGGGTCTCATATAGACTTTTCTCCCTACGAGTCGAGAGAATCTCGTAGGTGTGGTTTCTCCTCAGGACTCGTGAGGATTCCTAAGTGCGTTTTCTCTTGAGAGTCGTAAGGATTTCCCGAGAAAATTTTCTTCCTTACAAGTCAAGAGGACTTGTAAGTGGTTAATGAGTTGACCTGCTCCTGAGTCAAAGCATTGCTTTAACGGGGAGTTCGAGAGTTTACTCTGGTTGTTTCCCACCGAGTCAGGATTGACTTTGGTCGTGTTCTACGGGGCCAGGAGGGGTTGACTTTATCCGCGTTTCACGGTGTCAGGGGTTGACTTTATCCGCGTTTCACGGTGTCAGGGGTTGACTTTATCCGCATTTCACGATGTTAGGGGTTGACTTTATCTGCATTTCACGGTGTCAGGGGTTGCTCTAGCCGTTTCCCACGGGGTCAGGATTGACATTAGCCGTGTTCTACGGGACCAGAAAGTGCTCTGGGCGTTTCCCACAGGATCAAGATTGACTTTAGCCGTGTTCTACGGGACCAAGAGGTGCTCTGGGCGTTTCCTACGGGGTCAGGATTGACATTAGCCATGTTCTACGAGACCAAGATTTGCTCTCTCTCGGTTTTCTATGAACCGTCGAGGTTTGGAACAGGGACTTTGCCATGGCTCCAAGGTTGATTGTCGCGTCTGAATCCTGCTGGAATGAGGAGGAACGCTGTTGGTGATCTCTAGGCTGTCTGTAAACCGTCAAGATTTAGAACAGGGACTTTTCCATGGCTCCAAGATTGATTGTCGCGTCTGAATCCTGTTGGAATGAGAAAGAACGTTGTTGGTGATATCTAGGCTGTCTGTGAACCGTCGAGATTTGGAACAGGGACTTTGCCATGGCTCCAGGGTTGATTGTCGCGTCTGAATCCTGTTGGAATGAGGAGGAATGCTGTTGGTGATCTCTAAGCTATCTGTGAACCGTCGAGATTTGGAACAGGGACTTTGCCATGGCTCCAAGGTTGATTATCGCGTCTGAACCCTGCTGGAATGAGGAGGAACGATGTTGGTGATCTCTAGGCTGTCTGTGAACCGTCGAGATTTGGAACTTTTTTTTCCTGATGGAGCCTGGTAGGAAGGTATGGTTCCCTCTTTGTTTGTGCCCCTGGATTGTATACAGGGATCGATGCGATCTCACCTGTAGGGCAAAAAGTTTCATTTTATATATTTTTTTCTTTCCGCGATACTCTATCATTTCAGCTTTTATATCGCAAAAGTCGCGATTGCCCAATCATTTCGGCTATTTTTTCTTTTTACTCGCTGCTTTTTATTACGAGTTGCCCAACCATTTTGGCTATTTTGTATGCATATATTTTACTTGCTGATTTTGTTGCAAGTCGCCCCATCATTTCGGCTATCTCATATGCATTTGTGGCTCGCTGGCTTTTCGCTGCGAGTTTGGGATTTGACACCGATTTAGGCATCAGTATCGCTACAACTGGGATATTACCAGGAGCGAATCATCATTTGCCTCTGTCAATGTCGAACAAAGGTGGCTTAGCGAACAGGGTTAGGATCCTATTGACTAAGGCTTTTTGACTTCATGAGCCGTAAGGGTCTCATAAAGGTACTTCTCCATACGAATCGTGAGGATCTCGTAGGTGCGTTTTCTCCTTAGGAATCGTAAGGATTCCTAAGTGTGTGTTCTCTTATAAGTCGTAAGGATCTTACAAGAGTGTTTTCTCCTTATAAGTCAAGAGGACTTACAAGGGTTGTCCACTGTGTAAATATATCCCTAGTCGCGAGTGGAACTTTGTTAGGGAAATATTTATTCACGCCCGTGGATTGTATACAAGGGTCAGCATTGAACCGCTTGTAGGGAAATCTGGGGATTGTGATGGCTTAAGAACAGGTTCAGATCCCTATAGCTTAAGACTTTTGAATCTTATGAGCCGTGAGGGTCTCATAAGAGGGTTCTCTTTACGAGTCGTGAGGATCTCGCAAGTGTAATTTCTCCTTAGGAATCGTGGGGATCCCTAAGTGTGTTTCTCCTTTGTAAGTCGTAAGAATCTCACGCAGGTGGTTTCTCCTTACAGGGTCGAGATGACCCTGCAAGTGTCTTTTAACGAGATTGCGCCCTTTCGGGTTTTCACAAAACTTGCCGATAGTCCTGCTGTTTTTACTCACGGAGCCCTTTCGGGTTTTCATCCGTGCCCATTTCGCTTATGGATGTACCTTTTTTTGGTCAGCCTTGGGATGCTGCAGCCCATAGTAGTTAATAGACGTCTCGGTCAATAACCAGTTTTAGGACATAGTGGTCTATCGTTAGTTTAGGGACGTTCCGGTCCGTTTGCCGACTACTACTTATAGAGTTTAGGCTTAGGAAGATAGCGAGCGGACATAGGCGTCGTCATCTATCGTTGACCTAGGCCATGACTCGTCAGGTGTAGTATTTTTTTAGGAAGCGACCGTTTATTGGCCTGAAAGGTCTTTCACCATGCATTTCCATGAGTAGATAAGCTCCACCCTGGTAAACTTTGTCTATGATGTACGGGCCTTCATAGTTCGGCCGAATTTCCCCCATTTGGCACGATTGGGGATCATAGGTCTTTTGACCACTAGCACGAGTTCGCCTTGGCGGAATGTTCTCGGCCTCGTTAATTTTTCGTATGAACGTGTCATCTTTGCTTTATAAGCCTCCAGGTTTTGTTGCGCCATGAGCCGGGTTTCATCAAGGGCGTCGAGCTCCTCAAGCCGAAGATGAGCATTGTCTTTGTCTGTTAGCTCATAACGAACCGCCACTTGTAGAGAGGGTAACTCTATCTCGAGGGGGAGTATCGCTTCTGTGCCGAATACCAATGCATACGGCGTTGTGTTTATGGCCATTTTGAACGTAGTTCGATATGCCTAGAGAGCTTCATGCAGTCTCTCGTGCCAGTCCTTCTTATTCTTGGACACCGCCTTTTTCACGATCTTCGTCAAGGTCTTGTTGAAAGCCTCAGCTAGACCGTTAGCTCGGGGATTATAGAACGAAGAGTATCTCCAGTCTATATTATGCTATTGTGTGAAGCGGCTGATCTTGTGGTTTCTATAGGCTGGCCTGTTATCGGAGATAATCCGGCGCGGAGTGCCGAACCGATAAACGACGTGTGTCTTAAAGAAATGGAGGATATTCTCCATCTTCACTTCTCTCAGCGGTATCGCTTCTGCCCACTTGGAGAAGTAATCGGTTGTTGCCAGTATAAACCGATGTCCTCTGGACGATGCTGGTTCAATGGGTCTGATTATATCAGTTCCCCACATTTCGAATGGCCAGCTAGCCACCGTCGGGTGTAGCGGATTTGGTGCTGGTGGATAAAGTCCCCGTGAATCTGGCACGAGTGGCACTGCTTCGTGTATTCGAGGCAGTCTTGGATCATCGTGGGCCAATAGTAGCCCATCCTTTTGATCTTCAGCTTCATCTTTGGCCCGGCTCGGTGAGAACCGCAGAGTCCGTCATGAGTTTCTTGGAAGACTCTCTTTGCTTCTTCCAGCCCCATGCATCTTAGCCATAGAGAGTCGAACGATCTCTTGTACAGAGTATCATTGACGAAGGTGAAGGATAGAGCTTGTTTCATGAGCTGATGTCTTGAGGACGCATCTTCAGGTGTTCGACGGGATTTGAAGTAGTCTATAAAGACTTCTCTCCAATCCTCGGCCTTTTCTTGGTCTTTTATTTGCAAGGCTGTCTCTTTGGTCGCTTCTTTCTCTTCAAACGACTCCGGAGATATTTTTGCCGATGCAAGAACTCGACGGCTTTGCACAATGATCGTCACATCATCGAGGTTCTCATCGGCCAGTTCTTTAGCGAGCTTGGCTAATGCATCCGCCTTGCTATTTTTCCCACGCGGTATGTTTTCCAGGGCGTAGGAAGGGATTTGGGTCAGCAATTGTTGTACTCTCTCACCGTACTTTACCAACTCCAGCTTACACGTTTGATATTCGCCATTTACTTGACTAACGACCAGTTGGGAGTCTCCATATATGAGGAGGTTTTCAATTCCCATGTCGACAGTGATCTCAAGACCCGCTATCAAAGCTTCATATCCGGCTTCATTATTTGTCCTCGGTTCTGTTAAGGAGAAGGCAAAGCGCATTATCCCTCCTTGTGGAGTCACGAAAATGAGGCCTACCCCTGATTTGACTATGAGGGTGCTTTGTTTGCGCTTCTTCATGGAAGATGCTCCATCGAAGTAGAGTTCCTACCGGGTATCATTCTCTCTTCTTTCCCCCATCGATTGTGTCAAACGCGTGCTCGTCAGGCAATTCGCAGTTCAAAGGAGAGTCGGCAGGTATCGGATGCTCAACGAGGAAGTCGGCGATGGCCTGGCCTTTCACTGCCTTGAGGGGTCGGTATATCACCGAGAATTCCATTAAAAGTAGGGCCCATTTAGCGAGCCGTCCCGTCAATATGGCCTTTGACATCAAATATTTGAAAGGATCCACCTTTGATATGAGATGGACCTCATGTGCCAACGCATAGTGTCTGAGATTCGTTATCGCGAAGATCAACTCCAGGTAGTGTTTTTCGATAGGAGGTAATTGTTTTCTGCCCCCAGGAGAACTCGACTCAGATAGTAGAGAGCTCTTTCTTTCCCTTGGTCATTTTTCTGTGCCCATAGTGCGTCTAAGGAACCCTCAAGGGTGGTCGTATACAGGATGAGGGGCTTTCCCTTGACCGGGGCGGTCAGTACCGGCAGATTCTGCAGGTATTGCTTAATTTCGTCCAGTGCACTTTAGCATTTACGATCCCAGACGAACAGAGTTCCCTTCTTCATTAGGTGACTGTAAGGACAGCACTTTCCAGAAAGATTGGCTATGAATCGCCGGATATACGCGAGCTTTCCTTAGAGAGATCGCAGCTGCTTGAGAGTTCTTGGCGGAGGCATTTCCATAATCGCCTTGATCTTTGACGGGTCTATTTCGATGCCTCGATATCTTACGATGAATCCTAGGAATCTGCCCGAGGAAACTCCGAACGTGCATTTGAGAGGGTTCATCTTCAAGTTATATTTCCGAAGGCGCTGAAACACGATCTTCAGATGCTCTAAATGTTCCTCGTATGATTTGCTTTTAACTACGAGGTCGTCAATATAGCATTCAACGATTTCATTTATGAGGTCATCGAAAATCTTCGTCATGGCCCTCTGATAGATGGCACTGGCTTTCTTTAGACCGAAGGGCATCACCTTGTAGCAGAATATGCCCAAAGGGGTCCGGAAAGCAGTATGCTTCTGGTCCTCGGGATGCATCTTTATCTAATTGTATCCTGATGAGCCGTCCATGAAAGAGAAAACTTCGTGAGTGGACGTATTATCCATCATTAGCTCGGTGACCGGTACTGGAAAGTCGTCCTCCGGGCAAGCTTTGTTGAGATCCCGGAAGTCTACGCATATGCGCACCGTCCCATTTTTCTTCATCACCGGGACGATATTGGCGATCCAGTCAGGATACTGAACCTCTCGGATGAAGCCAGAGTTGATTAGCTTCTTGACCTCGGCATTGATGCTCATCTCAAGCTCGAGCCGCATTCTTCTCGGTGCTTGTTTGATCGGCTTAACGTCTGGAGATATCGCGAATTTGTGGATGGCTATTTCTGGATCCGATCCGGGCATCTCGGAATAGTTCCATGCGAAACAGTCTTTATACTGCATGAGCACGTCTTTTAGCGTAGCCACCCTTTCTTCATACAATAGCTCACTGACGAATGTCGGCCGCGGGTCGCTTGCCGTCCCCAAGTCAATTTTCTTGAGGTTATCTGCAGTAGTATGTATCCCATCTTCCAGCTCTTTTGGCGCCGGTGGAAACTCTGAGATCACATCGTCATCATCATTTTCGAAGCACCAGGGAAGGTCATCCATATTCTCGGGTTCTTCTTCTGACAGCGTTATCACGTGACAGGTATGAGTTCGCTTCCAAGACCGATGTCGGTCTGGTTCTACTCTCGCCGCATACATGGCTTTCGGTTCATGCCTATGTAGTGGGGTTACCTTCCAATTGCTGGATAAAGCGAATCTGCCTTGCTGATACTGGTCTTCGACCCAGTCTTTAAATGTAAAGCAGTCTTTGAGAGGATGCCCTATTGCTTGGTGATAGGAGCAATAGTCCGGATGATGAACCTTACCTGTTTGCTCAGGGTTCTTGGACTCTGGGAGCGTCATTATCTAATGTTTTATGACAAGATCGAATATCTTCCTTGCCTTGTCTTGGGGAAAAGAATATGCTTGACCCATCTTCTTTATAAGAGACGGATCCCAGCTGCTCAATTCTGCTTCGCATGGCTTTTTAGACTCACTACACTGCTGTCGAACATATTTTCCGTTCTTCAGTTTATTTTTGCCTCCGCATTGAGTCTTCTTTGTGACGGGCTGGCGACGAAGGGCATCGTAGTTCTTTGTAGATTGCTGAAGGAAGCGTTGCGTCGTGGCTTTCTCGTAAATAATCATTTCGCGATTATGGTTATCTCGGACCTTTTGACCCACTTCCCTTATTAGCTTGTCCATCTGTTTTTCGAATGACGGACTTGGCACTTTCATGGCGGGACCTCGTTTTGGTTCAGGGTTATCATCTTCCCACAGAGCATCTCCTTCTTCATCGAAGTCATGTATGACGCAGCAGCCATAGAATCGCTCCCGTTTCTTGGATCGGATATATCCAAGCCCGATCGCTTCCATTCTCCCATTGGGCAATTTTCGCTGAGTTCCGGGGACGTTCCAGATCCTGTTGTAGAACTGAGCTTGTCGAGCAGTATGTTTAAAGGGTACGCCTTGGTGCCTCAACAGCCTTTTTAATCCTTCTGTGTAGTATCTGGGCAGACGGATAGGCTGGAGCCTGTCAAGCGTAGAATCGACACCATACCAAATTTCTTTCTCCACTTTGGTTTCCGTGGATTGATAAAAGAGGATCGCCTTTTCATATTTTCGCCTGAGAGGGACGTAGAACGTCTGCAGTTCTTGCACACTGTAGGTATTAAGTGTGTCGAGCTCTTTGTAGTGCTATTGCGGAACCATGCTGATTTGCAAACTCCGATCCTCACCAGCAAAGGCTTGTATTGACGGCCGAACAGAAAATATTGCATTGACCTCATCTTCCGAGTCACTGCCGAAGACTAGCATAGGGGTGGACGGTCCCGGCTTGCTGTATTGGGGCGGCCCTGAATAAATTATTTCTTCTTCCTCCTCGGTATCGCTCCCGAAGACCGAAATAGTGGTGATAGCCTTGTTCTTCGGTTTATGGCATCTTTCCGTGTCTTCGAAATCTGGTAAGAAATATTTTGCATCTTCGTACTTTCGGACTTCATTCACGGAGAATGGATTCAACTCCCCTGTCACGATATACTCGAGACCATCCTTGAAATACTTCATACACTAATGTTGTGTAGAAGGGATGATGTTATACTCGTGTAACCAAGGCCTACCAAGCAAAGTATTGTTGCATGTCTTGGCATCAATGACGTGAAATTTAATGTCCGTGACGAGCAGCCCAAAGCATAACGTCGGTATCACAGACCCGAGTTTCCTTGATGACTGGGAGTCAAACCGGAGATAGTGATCTTATCCCGAGCGAGGTGTTGAACGCTCATGCAGATTTCCTTCAACACTCTTACATTGAGGAGGTTGACGGAGGACCCATTGTAAACCAGGATTTTGCCTATCTTGATATCATGACAGTATCCGGAGACATAAAGGGGACGGTTATGCTCGCACGTCCCGAGAAGGAGGTCTTCATCACCAAAGATGATATCGGCCGTGTGCACTTCTTCTAGCTCATCCTTCATCTTTTCTTCGGTTAGGAAAGCTTGAAATTGGTCAGGCTCTTGTAATGCCTTGATCAAAGAATCTCTCGCCTCCTTAGATAGCAGAAGGGCGTCAAGAATGCTTAGCTGTGAGGGGATCTTCCTCAGGTGTGCCAGAACGTTGTAATCCACCTTGTTTTTCTTGGGCGGGTCCTTGGCTGCTAGCTCTTCGACGACTCGATCATCAAGGGCGATATCCTCAGGGACCTTTTCTTTCCACTTATCCTTTTTGTTCGATCCCTTGTTTGCAGGTCCGAGATTATTTTCAGGTAACGTGCGGTTGCGCAGCTGAATGTTCTCGCAGCTCTTCGGTTCTTCCTCTTTGCTTGGGGTGGATTCTTTGAAGAGAGGGCCGAGAGTCATATCTTCTTCAGAATCGCTCCCGAAGTAAGAACTTGTGATCCCCTGTTATCAACCATATGACAGTTGCCGGCAGCTCTTCCTCGTTCTTTTATCGTATTTTTCCGCTGTCGACGAGCTTCACGCTTCATCCTCTTGAAGTGCTGTCTGTGAGCGACATACCCTTACCACCAATTTTTAAAGGAGTTGCATTCTTCAGTAAGGTGCGCAATCATTCGATGATATAAACAGTAATTAGGATTCGCATTCTCTTCATTAATGTCTGTCTCATCAGAAGTGTTTCATTCGGAGGGTGGCAGCTTCATTCCCATCGATATGGCTTTGGCAAACATTTTCCTTGTCTTGAACCTGCTTTTATTGGCGGCGGATGTGCTTTGATCTGGTGGTAGTGTTTTAACCCCCTCGTCCAGTCGTCGGCGTTTGGCTTTTCCAAATATGACCGCTTCGCGCTCTCGATCAGCCTTGCTTTTCACAAGAGCTTCGTTCAGGAATGTATCAATTATCTCGTCTGACGGTCTTAGGAGCTCCGATTCGGGATCTGCCCTCAGTTTCTTTGCGTCAGGAGCTTCTTCACCATCTATCGACGAATAAAAGATCACATGGCAGCTTGCCACATAATCCTCAGGTTCATCCGATGAGTCTTCTCCATTGTCATTATCTCCGTCCTCAAGGATGTGGCTGAGAAATTCTTGGAGTGTGACTGGGGTCCACGCTTTCTGGTTATATTCTTCCAGCGCGTCAATATGTTTCTGCAGGTCTATGCGCTTGTCATCAGGCTTCACGGGCTTTTTGGTCTTTTTCTTCTTCTTTGAAGACTTTGACGGCTGGGTATGGGCGCTTTGACTATTACCACCAATTTCTGGTGTCGGGCGCGGCTTCAACATTCCCTTGATGACTTCGGGTTCCAGCAGACTTTTCCATTTGATCGCCGGGCATGTTTGGAGATCCTTCAGCATTCTTTTCGTTTTGGTTGAAAGAACGACCTCCCATAGAGCTTCTTTTATAAAAGAGCATGATGCCCCCGGTGTGTCCACCTTTTTGAGAGCGTGCGGCTGGGGTGGGTTTACTTTCCAATTCTCGGACAGTGTGAATTTGCCCTGTTGGTATTGGTTCTCAATCCACCCTTTGAAGACGTAGAAATCTTTAATTGGATGGCCCATTGCTTGGTGATAGGGGCAATAATTGGGATTATTAGCCTCGCCGGGTTGTAATGGGCATTTTGGATCCTGCAAGTTGATGAGCCTGTTGCGCACCGCTAGCTCGAACAATCTCCTTGTTTTGTCCTGGGGAAACGAATAAGGACGCTTCATTTTCTCATTAAAGAATCGCCGTTTCTCGTCTTGGCGATCAGTTAGTTTCGGACCACTGGGCTGCTGTTGAGCATTGGCGACGAAGGTCACTTTCCCTTTCCCTTTGTCATTCCGAGATTTCAGCTTCAAAGGAGATGGTCTATGACCCATCTGATCCATTTGGGCTAGCTTGTCAATCAAGGCCTGGAAAGTAGTTGGCTTGAAGAACATCATGAATTGGGAAATGGTCGCCTGAGGGTCGAGAGTACCCACGAACATGCCTACCGCAGGAGCCTCTTCGATGCATTGTTTGCACTTCGGCCATAGATTCCGCCGCCGTATTGCATACCGCACCCATGTCTCTCCTGGCTTCACCCTGGCATTGATCAATACTGTGATTGGGGTGCGTTCGCTAGCACTCGCGAAACGTTGGGTGAACAGCAATTCCATCTCCGTAAAAGTTTTGACGGGGTCGTTGGGCAGCTCCGAATACAACTCAAAGGCCATTTCCGCTAAGCTGCCGACGAACTGACGAAGTAACAATTTATCCTCCACAAAGAGCCCTGAACTGAGTGACATGTTGATGGGGATTGCCTGTCCCCTTGTATATGTGAAACTTAGGAATCGTGTATCCTAGCGGATACTTGATCTGATCGTACCATCCTGGATATGGTCGCCCCGTTCTGACGACTTGGCCGTTTGCTTCATTCGCTTGATGAGCTCGTATTTGCTGAGCTATATAATCATCGAGCATGGCTTTGGAGATGGTCTCCTCCTTGGCTGCTGAACAAGCCGGAAGAGGGTTTGATGTCTCCCCTCGGTTGTCTTCAAGGATAATCGGAGGGTCTTCAGCTGGAGGATCTGGCTGTAACATCATCCCGACCATGTCTTGGAATAGGAGGGCCATTTGTTTTATGTTGGCCGCTTGTTTCGCAGCCTCTTTGTCCTTCTTCTCAAGCATTCTCCAAAGGAATTCAGCATCCGTTTCCTGCTCATGACGCTGCTCCGAAGATGTCTCTAGGCCTGCTTTTGGTCCCGTAAGTGTGGCCATAGCTGTTAGCGTCTCTTGGAGCTTTTGTTGCTGCTGCTCCTGAGCCTTTGTTACGGATCTGGTGAGCGGTCGATGGCCAGTAAAGATACGGCTATTCTCTTTCCCGGATGCCATATAGACAGTGTGTATCACCATGTCCCTAGGCTTGGGGCGTTTAGATTCAGTGTTCTTGCGATTCGCCGCAGACACCGGGATTTTCTCCAGCTTTCTCCTCTTGTGAGCGGTCGAAGTTGAGGGGGCCATTGCAGTGGGCATCCAAGTAGCTATCACCTTCTATCGCTTGACAAGGCGGTCCTCTTCTTACCGAACTTTCATCTTTTTCTGTCGGCAGGGATAGTCTTGATCTACCACGGAGTCCTAGACCTGTCGCCAAACTTTATAAATTTTAGAGGACAGCCGCTGAGGGCGCTGCTCCAGCTTCGCCTTTGTAGCGTTCTCCATTAGTGGAGGAGATCTTTTCAGCACAGCAGTTGGCGAATTCTTACGCACCCTGTTAAGTAGTTCAAAGTTGTTCCGGGTTGGAACAGCAGCATCAACTTCCACCATTGGAACTGGCGGAGTCAGTCCAGAAGGAGAGCTGCCCCCAGCTTTCCTCACCCGGCGCCAGTGGCGACGTCGAGCGTATCGAGCCAACGGTACTGGCTCAGCTATAGGGGTGGCTTGATCGTGCCTCCTGTTCTGGTCAGGTGCTGTTATTGGCGCCAGCCTATTGAAAACGAACGTCTGCTGAGCGGGGATAGCCAACCTGTCGAAGGCAGACTTTTGAGCAGGAGCAGTCTTGGTGACTTCGTTTGGAGTGAGAGCCGAAACAGTCAGTCTTGCAAAGACCGACTCCTTAGCATGGGAAGCCGCTTTAGCGGCTTCAGGAGCAAGAATGGCTATCCTCTTCGAGATAACCCTTTCCGGTATTGCGGGCTTCTTCAAAGGCCCATTGGAGCTTCAGCCCAATCTGTTAAAGACTGAGGCGCTTGGTTTGGGTGACCCATTAAGAGGGACAGCAGTAGTGGTAAGCCGATCAAAGACCGACTTCTTCTGAGCTTCTTGCAATGGTACAGGGACGTTGAAGCTCATCGGTGGGAGCATGGTCCCGAAGAATAGCCCTATGGTGGCTTGCGTCACCTGGTCCACTGGCATTGTAAAAACGGAGGCCGCCTGAGGCCCGTAGATCACTCCTCCAGCAGGGACGGAGTGAGAGTTATTGCCGTTGTTGCAGCTTATGCAGTTGAAAGCCATTTGATTTTCTGTTTTCTGCACGGAGCAAGATACCAAATCTTAATACTTCAAATCCAAATGCAACCATGTCAAACCGCGACTTGTTCACGAAACATGACACACGAAGTGTGGAGTGGAAAGATGAAGAGGTCCCATCGGGCGTGCCAGAATATGTTCTCCGCCGAAAACATAAACGAGACCGCGTAGGTTCGTCTTGCCTGAATTTCGATGGCAGATGCTATTTAGTGCTATCCTTCTACCTCTCCGAAGATGCCAAGTTGGTTTATGACATTGTGTATCGGAGGTTTAGACGGATGCGGCCGATATAGCAGACTTCGTCAGATTCCCCCTCGTTGAGGGGTTTTTGATTGTGGGGACGCTCTTCCCTGCAGGCGCAAGCCCCTGCAGTTAATTACGCTACCGCATCGCGGTAACCACTTTCTCCTTCTCCAGATGCCCACTTCGTGTCGTCGGTGTTTGTTTTGTTTTTGGTTGCCCGTGGATTGTATACGGAGACTAATTTATGTTGTCGCCCGTAGGGCGTGGATTAGTCCAAATCCGTATTTTCTTAGATTTGGGTTTGGGGTTGGGTTTAAGGATGCGTTAGTCTCATTTGAGACTAAGATCAACTTAAACGTTTGTTAAGGATACGTTGGTCTAATTTTAGACTAAGATTAACTTAACGGGATCGTTTATATCCAACAAAAGAGTATTTGGACTCTATTGTTTAGTTTAAGGACATTGCGGTCCATAATTAGTTTAAGGAAGTTACGGTCCAAAGTTAAGGACATCATAGTCCATGGGCTTAAGGACCCCACAGTCCATAATAAAGGACATCATAGTCCATGGGTTTAAGGACCCCACAGTCCGAGGTTAAGGACATCATAGTCCGAGGTTAAGGACATCATAGTCCATGGGTTTAATGACCCCACAGTCCGAGGTTAAGGACATCATAGTCCATGAGTTTAAGAACCCCACAGTCCATGGAATGTCTGGTTGTCGGGACCCGTCACCTCTCTGAAGACGTTGAAGGATTACAACGACAAATATCAGAGGAGTGAAGAGTTGTACCCTTGAACCAATTTTGGTTGGGAGATCTGTAGTTCAATTGGGACTAAGATCTGAGATTTATGAGCATATGGGCTCAATTAATCTGAATGAGGGGTTTATGGCCAACTTGGGCTCGGCCCACTCAGTTAAAATGTTAAACATTTGATAGTGCCGAGCATTGATTTGGGTTCTGACTGCCTTTCTGTCTTTTATTGAATGCTGAGCATTCATCATAGCTCTAGGGCTTTATTTAAAGAACAGTTTATATTCTATCAGCGCACACGTGAGGAACATATGGCGCATTTAGCGCTAGCGCTAGTTAATGAGCGCAGTGCGCTATTTTGGAGCGCCGAGGCGCTGCAGCGCTGTGCGCTATATATGGAGCACTGAGACGCTTCTGTTAAGTAGCGCACACGTGAGGAGCACGTGGCGCGTTTGGCGCTGTGTGCCAGTCTTGAGCGCAGAGCGCTTCTTTAAATTTGGAGTGCTAAGGCTCTTTTAGATTAGGAGCGCTAAGGCTCTGCAACGCTTTATGCTAGATGTGGAGCACTGAAGCTCTTTTAAATTAGGAGTGATAAGGCTCTTCAGTTAAGTAGCGCACACGTGAAGAGCACGTGGTGCACTTGGCGATGTGCGCCAGTCTTAAGCGCAGAGCGCTTCTTTAAATTTGGAGTGCTAGGGCTCTTTTAGATTAGGAGCGCTGAAACTCTTTTAAATTAGGAGCGCTAAGGCTCTGCAGCGGTTTACGCTAGACGTGGAGCGCTGATGCGCTCCTTTTAAATTAGAGCGCTAAGGCTCTTCTTTTATGCAATTTTGATTAGTTCTGCGCTTTGAGAATTAAATTCTCTCTTATAAGAGACTTTGTCTCAAGGTTCTAAGAACAAAGTTCTTATTTTATATGAGATATTTCAATCTGTGATCCTAAGATAACTGAATTATTCTCCCCCTTTTTTATAATGAGATGTTCATATTCTCTTTTGTAAAAATACCTTAGTCTTATAGATCTATGATCTGTGAGAAGAATTATGTTCTTTTTCTTATTCTTTGTGATGAGATACTTTAATCTCTTTTTGTGAAATACCTTGGTCCTATAGATCTATGATCTTAGAAAAGAAGTAAATTCTTCTTTTAATATGAGATGATTTCATCTCTCTGTTTATTTACCTTGAGAAAATTCTTCTTCTTTCGAGAGCTTGCTCTTTGTCTTTGAATTTTTTTCAAAGTTTATGGGAGGGTTCCTCTATCTGAGACCTGAAGTCTTGGGGTATTTATATAGGGCAAGTCGATTTGTTTAATTGGTTAAGGAGATCTTTTCTCCAATTGATTTGGGGATTTTCCCATCATTGGATCTTTGATCCAAGGGCTTCTGATTTACCGAAGGCAATTTTCTTGTTTTTAACAAGATTGGGAAATCTTTCCCCATGCAGAATTTATTCTGTAATTTTGGTGATTTTTAATCACCTTTGGATCATTGATCCAATGGTGCTCTGATTTACAGAGCACAATCTTTTTGTTTGGAAAAAATTTGCGGGATCTCTCCTTAACAGAATTTTATTCTGGTTAATTGATGATTTTTAATCATGTTCGTTGGATCTTTGATCCAACGGTGGAGAACATTTAGTTCTAGCGCTAGCGCACTCGTGCTTTGCACGTGGTGTGCTGCTTAGAGTGCAGCGCACTCAGCGCAAGCGCACACGTGCTTTGCACGTGGTGCACTGCTTAGAGTGCAGCGCTCTCAGCGCTAGCGCACACGTGCTTTGCACGTGGTGCGCTGCTTAGAATGCAGCGCTCTCAGCGCTAGCGCACACGTGCATTGCACGTGGTGCGCTGCTTAGAGTGCAGCGCTCTCAGCGCTAGCGCACACGTAGTGCGCTCCTTGGCGCTGCTATGAAGCGTTGATTCATTTCAAAATTTGAAATTTGAACAGAGCTTTGCTCTGATTGGGGAAAACATTGACGTCGCCGGGTTGCGGTAAACGCCGTGGGTTTGGCAATATTATGAGTTTGTTGCGCACTGCCAACTCGAACAGTCTCCTCGTCTTATCACGGGGAAACGAGTAAGCGCGTCCTAGCCTTTCTTCCAAGGATAGACGTGGTCGTGCGTTGTTTTCGAGAGCAACCGGTTTTGGGTCACTCGGTTGTTGTTGAGTGTTGGCAATGAAGGCCACTTTCCCTTTGCCCTTATCATTTCGAGGGTCCATTTTTTAGAAGGAAGGCCCGTGAACCATCTTGTCCATTTAGGCCAGTTTGTCGATCAGAGCCTGGAAAGTGGTCGGCTTGAAGAATGTCATGAACTGAGACACAGTTGTTTAAGGATCAAGAGTCCCGATGAACATGCCCACGGTAGGAGATTCTTCGATGCGCTGTTCGCATTTTGACCATAGGTTCCGCCACCGGATGGCGTATTGGACCCAGGTTTCTCTTGACTTCACCTTGAAATTGATTAATGCCGTGATCGAGGTGCACTTGCTTGCGCTGGCAACTGTGTGAACAGCAGTTCCATTTCTGTGAATGTTCTCACGGAGTCATTTGGGAGCTCCGAATACCATTCAAAGGCCGTCTCTGACAGGCTACCAACGAACTGGCGAAGCAACAATTTATCGTCGCCTCCAGTGTTGCCGCACAAAGCTCTGAACTGAACGACGTGCTGATGTAGATTGCCTGTCTCTTTGTACACATGGAACTTAGGGATCATATATCCCGGCGGGTACTTGATTTGATCATATCAGCCTGAATATGGTCGTCCAGTTCTGACGATTTGGCCAGCCACTTCACTAGCTTGATGTGCTCGTATTTGTTGAGCAATATAATCATCAAGAACAACCTTGGAGATTGTTTCTTCCTTGGCCACTGATAGCGCCGGAAGGGAGTTTGATGTTTCCTCTCTGTCGTCCTCAACGATTATCGGTGGATCTTCGGCTGGAGGTTCTGGCCAGATCATCATTCCAACCATGTCCTAAAATATGAGCGCCATCTGCTTTATGTTAGCAAGTTGTTCCGCGGCCTCCTTATCTTTCCTTTCAAGCACCCTTCGCAGGAACTCTATATCGGTCTCCTGTTCTTAACGCTGTTCAGATGCCGATTCTGGGCTTTCTTTCAGCCAGGTAAGTGTTGACATTTTGATCAGAATTTCCTGAACCTTTTGTTGTTGCTCCCGAGCTTTCGTCAATGACCGAGTTTGCGGCCGATGACCCACGGAAGCACGACTTTCCTCTTTCCCGAAAGCCATGTAAACCGTGTGTACGATCATGCCCCCAGACTTGGGGCGTTTGGGTCCAGCGCCTTTGGAATTTGCCACAGGCAGTGGGATTTTCTCCGGTCTCGTCCTTTTGTGGGAGGTCGAAGTTGAAGGAGCCGTTGTAACAACCCCAAATTTCCAATACAAGTTTTTATAAAAAAAATTCAAAAATCCATAAAGGGGTATTTTAGCCTGACCACAAGTTATAAATAATTATTTTGCTTTTTAATTACAAATTAAAAGAATATAACAACTCCATTTTTAGTGTACAAAAATTTGCTTTAAAATTAATGTATACTTGGGGTATTTACATTTACTGTTATTATTTTAAGTAATTAATTAGCTCCATAATTATAAGAAGGAGCTTGTAGCTCATTGGTAATACCTTGCACTGCTGAACCAAGCCACCAGAGTTCAAATCACATACCCCACATTATTTTTAATATTGTTTTTTTTAAAACCTTTAGAATACCAAGAGTTTACACGTGCATATCTCACAAAAACCCCACTACACCCAAAGATGTAACATTTCTAGGAGTTAGATGAACCGTCAGGAGGGATCCCGGCCGCCTGACTCGGCCAGGAATCGGCCAAATCGACCTTGACTCGGTCTGACTCAGTCCTCACGGCTGAGTCGGCCGATTCCGGCGACGACCCCAACATGAAAGTTGTGTCTTTTCATATTCCCTATGCACCTGCAAAATTTCAGCCTCAGACAATATCCAGAGCTCTTTTAAAACCATAATTACTCCACTTTTAATACATTTTTTTTATACATTTTATCACATTTTTCATTTTAACCTTTCATCTACCCTAACCCTAGTCTACCTTATAAATACACCCCCTACCATCTACCCTCTCACCCTAAAATCTTGAGCCCACTTTCTCAAAAATTTTCCAAGAGTCGTGTACTTTGAAAATAAGCTCGAGGCGAAGCTCCGACGAATTCCCGGCGGAACTTCCGGCGACCGTTTTAAGGAATTACCGAGCGACCTGTTCGCTGATGACATTCTATATCTTTCTTCTTTGAATGTCGTCAGGTGGTTTGGACCCGGCAGAGATCGAGCCATCTGCAGAAGATTTGGAGCAGTTTGCTGAAGAATCAGAGCTCTAGTTTCATTGTACATTTTCCATTCAGTACTTTTCATTTCCTGTTATGCCATTGTTTAGGTATCGTTTTATTTCTGTTGTATTTCCTTTTCGTGCATTGTACAAAAGAATGTTAATAAATAAAAGTTGTTGTTTTTATTATATCTTGTCTCTTATGTATTTATTTTTATATTACTTAGATACGCTTAGCGTATGTAATTCTGAGTATATACGTAGCGGACCAGTCCCGTCCCCTTCGCCGTATACCGCGAAGCGGGGTGTGACAGCCGTTGTAATAGGCACCTGTGTAAAAGACACCCCTCGCTGTATGATGGAGGGATGGTCTTTCTCTTACCGAACCTTAATTTTTTTAGTCGGCGAGAGTAGTCTTTGTCGATTACAGAGTCTTGGACTTTCCGCCAGACCTTGTGAATTTAGAAGGAGAGACGTTGGTGGGACTGCTCCGGTTTTGTCTGCATTATGGATTTTGCAGGCGGGGGAGATTTCTTCAGTACCGCTGTTGGAGAGTTCTTTCGCACCCTCTTAAGAAGATCAAAGTTGTTCCTGGTTGGAACAGCAGCGTTAACTTCAACCATTGGAGCCGGCAGAGTGAATCCAGAGGGGGAGTTGCCCCATCTTTTCTCACTCGGCGCCAGTGGCGACGTCGAGCGTGTCTTGCAGACGGGGCCGCCTCAGTTTTGGAAGCGGCTATGGCTTGCCCTTGGTTTTGTTGAGGAGCTCCAGCAGTTGTCAGCCTGTTAAAGACCGACGTCCTTGGAAAGATTTGATTGGAGACGGTCGACCTCTCGAAGACCGATCGCCTGACTGGTGAAGCATTTTTGACTGCTTCATTTGCAGCAGGAATTGGGAAGGCTGTCATTTTTGGGGTAGCCCTTTCGGGAATCATGAGCTTCTTTGCGGGCCCGCTTGAGATTTTGCTCAACCTATTAAATACTGAGACCCCTTTTTTGGACGGCTTGTTGAGAGGAGCCGTTGCGGTCGCCAGTCGGTGGAAGATCGACTTCTTGAGAACATTGGGT
Organism: Agapanthus africanus; assembly: GCA_030015575.1. Lineage (NCBI taxonomy): Eukaryota > Viridiplantae > Streptophyta > Magnoliopsida > Asparagales > Amaryllidaceae > Agapanthus > Agapanthus africanus. Next base: position 859,647,574 of record JASDDO010000022.1, on the reverse strand, counting down.
GGCGGCATTGAGGCACCGATGCTCATTGGTGGGAGCATGGTCCCGAAGAACAATCCGGTAGTAGCTTGAGTTACCTGCCCCACCGGCATTGAAAAGATAGAGGCCGCATTGGGCCCGTAAGTCACTCCTCCAGTTGGGGTGGAGTGGTAGTTGCTGTTGCAGGTTGTGCAGTTGGAAGCCATTGATATTCTCTTCTTCTGCACAGGAACAAGACAACAAATCTTAGTACCTTGAATCCAAGGGCAACTATAGCGAACCGCGATTTTGTTCGCGAAACACGACACACGAAGTGTGGAGTGGAAAGAGAAAAAGGTCCTACCGGGTGTGCCAAAATCTGTTCACCGCCGGAACACGGACTGGGACATCGGGACGTCCGGCCTAAATCCTACTGGATTTATCCGTCCACCTCTCCGACGATACCAAGTTGATTTATGGCACCGTATATCGGAGGTTTGGACGGATGCGGCCGTTGTAGCAGATTTCGTCAGATTCCCCCTCGTTTATGAGGGGTTTTTGATTGTGGGGACGCTCTTCCCTGCCGGCGCAAGCCCTTACAGTTAATTACGTTATCGCATCGCGATAACCACTTTCTCCTGTTTCGGAAGTTCACTTCATGTCATGTGTGTGTTTCTGTTTTTATTTTGGTTGCCCATGGATTGTATACAGAGACTAATTTATGTCGTTGCCAGTAGGGCGTGGATTAGTCCAAATCCGTATATTTTAGATTTTGGTTTTTTCTTTAAGGACCGTTAATCTATTTTGAGATTAAGATCAACTTAAATATATGTGAGCATTTAGGCTCGATTTGTTTTTGTTAATAATACATTAGTCCAATTTGAGACTAAAATCCACTTAACAATGTTTCGGGATCATTTTTATTTAGGATCCAACAAAAGAGCGTTTGTGCTCTATTATTTTAGTTTAAGAACGTTTCGGTCCATTATATCCATTTTGGAGGCGAATGTTAGTTTAGGGACATTTCGGTCTTTTATCCATCTTGCACACACGAGTATTTGTTACGTAATGAATCAAACAATGGTAATATAGAATGCACCCAATTTGGGGTACGATCCGATTTGAGATATGCACGTCAATTTAGAAGTGCACTAAATAGTTGTTGGTTGTTGGGACCTACCACCTCTCTGAAGACGTTGAAAATTTACAAAGACATATATCAGAGGTGTGGAGAGATGTACCCTTAAACCAAATCCCATATTTGAAGGAAAAAAGGGGCTATTGTAGACCTAAGAAATGTTAGTCATGTTTGAGACTAAAAATTATCTTAGGAGATATAAGATGAATATCATTTGGGATATCATCAATGGGAGTCCATTAGTCATTTTTGAGACTAAGGTCAGTTTGGGAAAACACGAGCAATATGGGCTCGGTTATTTTAGAATCAAAGAGGTTTAACCTCAGAAAATTTAGCCAATTTGGGCTTGGGTTTCCATAAATACCCAATAGTGCTGAGCAATGAGGAATACAGTGCACACGTGCATTACACGTGGGCACTGGATTAGTGTCAAACACTAGAGTTTTGTGGCACTCACATGACGCGCGTGAGGCACCTAAATATGGGCACTGCCGATTGGGTTTTATCTCCCCCTCTTCTTTTACAGAAGTGTTAAGCACTTGGCTAACGTTCTCGTGCAGAACACGTGACTGCCGCTTTTCTTTTTGATACTGGAGTGTTTTAACACTCACGTGGGAAACACCTGAGGCGGTTTTAGTTGCTCTCTTTGTTCGTTTGAAGCACTCACGTGGGAAACACGTGAGGCTTCAAAATAGTGCTAAGCACTAACGATTCTGGTTTTGAAGATTTTGGATCATCATCACTGATTTTTATGGAAGAACTAAGTTCTTTATATATAGGGTTAAACCCTAATTTTTGGAGGAATTAAATTTCTATCTGTTCTCGTTCTTCTTCTCTCTTTTTTTATAATTTAATTCTTTTCCCCTAGATTTTGAATCTGCAGGGCAAACTCTCCCCGATGAGAACTAAATTCTCAACTTGTGGGGAGATTTGCTTCTGCAAATCTCAACCGGGGAAAGAACTGAGTTCTTAAATGAAGGGTTAAACCCTTAGATAGGTAAAGGAGAGACAGTATGATCTCTGTTTTTTTACCTCTGGTTTCAATGAGGAAAGTCTTCTTCTTTGAGAATTAAATTCTTTTGTTCTCTCAAGATCTCGCTGTACTCTTTTTTTTTTTTGCAGAAGCTTCTAAAAAAATTCTCTCCCTTTTTCTTGTTTTTCCCTTCTATTTATAGGATAAGAGAAAAGATCAATTTGTTGGAAAAATCTCTGATTGAGAGATCATGATCAATCAAAAATGATCTCTCGGATCACTTGGTGAATTTTATTCACCATTGGATTTTTAATCCAAGAGCTCTTTGTTTAACATAGAAGTTTTCTTGTTTATTTAACAAGATTAGGAAATATCTTTTCAAAATTAGAATTTTGTTCTATCATATGATCGGTGGGTGATTTGATAATCACCGTTGGATTTTTGATCCAAGGGTCCTCTGTTTAACAGAGAAAATCTTTCTACTTTGAGAAAGATCAAGAAAATATTTTCCACATAGAATTTAATTCTATCTTACTAAAAATTGCAGCAGAAGAACTCACGTGTTTAACACGTGACCCCTAGCATGGGTTTCGATATGCTTTATTTTCAGTGCATATAAACTCTCACATGTTTGACATGTGAGGCATGTTTGGCTTGCCAATCAATTTATTGCAGCGCCTATATGCAAAGCATATAGGCGCTCACATATTTAACACGTGTGCCACTTTTAGCCCATTTGTTTTTAACTGCAGCGCCTATAGGTGCTCACGTATTTAACATGTGAGACTCTTCTAGCCTATTTGTTTTCAACTGCAGCACCTATATACTTTTGCATATAGGTTCTCACGTGTTTAACACGTGAGACTTTAATAGTGGGGAATTTTCCCTTTTTTCCTTTTTCTTTTTTTTTTCCTTCCCTTTTTTTATGAGGGAACAAGCCTACTCTAAGACTTGAGAAGAGCACGCCGAACGTTTACGAATTGTACTACAAATTCTGCGAGAAGAAACGCTATACACAAAGCTGAGCAAGTGCGAGTTCTGGCTCGACAAAGTACAGTTCTTGGGATACATTGTTTCGGGCAAAGGCATATCAGTAGACCCAGCAAAGATAGAATCTGTTAAAAATTGGCCGACACTGAAGTCAGTGGTCGAGATCAAAAGCTTCCTGAGATTGGTAGGATATTATCAGCATTTCGTTCCGGATTTTGCAAAAGTTGCTGAACCCTTGACGGAGTTTACGCGGAAGTAAGTGCCTTATGTGTGGTCAGAAGAATGTACACAGGCTTTTGTGTTGCTAAAACAAAAGTTGACCATGGCCCCTATTCTTACAGTGCCGGATAATCCAGGTGGTTTGGTAATACACAGCGATGCTTCAGGAAAAGGTCTAGATTGTGTTTTGATGCAGCACGGTCGGGTAGTTGCTTATGCTTCACGACAGCTGAAGAATCACGAGATGAACTACCCAACTCACGACTTGGAGTTAGCTGCAGTGGTTTTCGCCTTAAAGATCTGGAGACATTACTGATTAGGCAAAAATGTGGAAGTGTAGATGGATCACAAGACTCTGAAATACGTGTTCACTCAGAAGAAATTGAATATGAGGCAACGCCGAAGGCTAGAACTAATGGCAGACTACGACTTGGACTTACAGTACCATCCAGGAAAAGTAAATGTCGTACCCGACGCTCTCAGTCGCAAGCCATCGGTCATGATATTGACCAGTCAAAGGAGCATCATTGAATACTTTCAGAAGATCGAATTAGAAGTCGTTACACCGAGTACAACCGGGCAGCTTTGGCAACTACAGGTGCAATCTTCACTTGTAGATCACATTATGGCTGCACAGGCGGACGATCCTCGATTGCAGAAGTTCATAGAGCAGGTGAAAGACGGACTAAGGACAGATTAACCCATACATTGAGACGGTTCTTTGAGATTCGGTAACAGACTCTGCATTCCCAAGGGTGATGTTCAGGAAGAAGTACTAGCTGAAACTCACAGTTTGGCTTATTCAGTGCATCTGGAAGGAACGAAGATGTACCAAGACCTGAAGCGAAACTATTAGTAGAACGGGATGAAGCGAGAGATTGCACGGTTTGTGTCCAAGTGCTTAGTATGCCAACAGGTAAAAGCAGAACATTAGAGGACAGCTAGTTTGTTGCAACCGCTTTCGATACCCGAGTAAAAATAGGAGCACATCACTATGGATTTCATGACAGCCCTACCATGGAATCCAAGATGCAACAATGTCGTCTGAGTTATCATCGACCGTCTCATGAAAGAATCACACTTTATACTTTTCAGAGTGGGACAGTCGACAGAGTCACTTGCGAAGAAGTACATGCAGGAGATAGTGCGACTTCATGGAGTTTCGGTTAGTATAATATTGGATAGAGACACCAGATTCGTTTTCCACTTCTGGAAGAGCTTACAAGAGAGTATGGGTACACATCTCAAGTTCAGCACAGTTTACCATCCACAAATGGACGGATAGTCCGAGCGTACTATTCAGACGCTCGAGGATATATTGAAGGCATGCATGCTGGACTTTCAGGGTTCTTGGGAGGATCACCTTCATCTGGTTGAGTTTTCTTATAACAACAGCTTCCAAGCTAGTATCCAGATGGCTCCGTTTGAAGCTCTTTACGGGCGGAAATGTCGATCCCCTATTTATTGGGATGACGTTGGTGAGCAGAGATTACTGGGCTCCGAGCTTATAGTTCAAACGGTAGACAAGGTCCAGATGATCAGACAGTGTATTAAGACTGCTCAAGACCGACAGAAAAGTTGGGCAAATGCCAACAGGAAATCATTAGATTTGAAGTCAGTGATCACGTGTTCCTGAAAATTTCACCTACTCGAGGAGTGATCAGATTTGTTAGTCGTGGGAAGCTTAGTCCCCGATTTATCGGATCTTTCAAGGTGCTAGAGCGAGTAGGACAGGTGGTTTATCGACTTTCCTCCATCGTTAGATGATGTGCACAACACATTTCATGTGTCATGGTTGCAGCGCTACGTTCGAGATGACAGTCACGTCATCGATCATTCGGAGTTGACATTGGGTACCGACTTATCTTATGTGGAGCAGCCTACTACTATTCTCGATCGTAGAGAGAAGGTGCTGAAGAACAAGGTCATTCCGCTAGTCCGGGTATCTTGAGGTGGTCGTTCGCCAGGAGAGTCTACCTAGGAACGTGAGGAGGATATCCGTTCACGTTTTCCGTATCTTTTTGAGTAGTTGTTCGTTTGTTTGTTTCTGTTGTTTTCGTTCTTTTAATTTCGAAAACGAAATTTTGTAAGGGTGGTATAATGTAATACCCATTTTCTTTTGTACTCTAATATCCGTATTTAAATAAAATATTGTTTCTAAATAATTTATCCATTTATATTTTATTTATTGTATTTATTTTTCCTAAAGCCTAATTTATTTTTTAATACCCAAATTTTCCTATATATTTTCCTATTACTTTTCCTAACTCTTAAATTCTATTTTTTCCAAACCAAGTTAATACCCCAAAGCTAAATCCTATCCAAACCCAATATCCTACTCTAAACCCACAACCCAACACTCTTTTTCCAAGCACACACCAGACCGGCCGCACTCCCTCACACACTTCAAAGCTCGACCCTTCCCCTTCCTTCTTTCTAGCTCAACGGTTCTTTTCCCCTTTCATTTTCAAAACTCCTCAAATCCCAAACTGAAGAATTCCCCGTCAATTCCAATTAATTCTCTTAATCACCTATTAATTCTATTAACTCGCTCAAATCTCACTCTCTCTTTTCAAATACACAAAACTCTCTCTCTCTCTCTCTCTCTCTATCTATTCTCACTCTCTTCTTCTCTAACCTGATTCTCTCTCTCCAACCACCAAGCCCTAAAGTCACGCCATCATCTCTCACCTCCTTACTACCATCGTAGCTGCGCCAAGCTCACTGTCGCTGCTGTGCTGTGCTCTCTATGTTGTGCCCGTGTCATTGTCATTGTCGTAATCGTCGATTCGTCGTAGGCAAGTGCACTCCACTTGTTTACATGTTATACGTATTAGATATATATGCTAGTTCGCTTGAATATATTAAAACTACAAATTCCCGTCTTGAATAAACCGTAAATTTTATCTAAACCTCGTGAACTCTAGTGGTTCAGTTTGAGCATAATCGATCTATCATAACATGTTAGTACCAAGGGGAATTTGCTAGAATTAATCATCTTTGGATCGATCGAGTGAAAATAACGTGATCGGTACATGTGTATGCTTAACCTAGGTGTCCTATACGAATCTTATACGAAAACAAAGTCTAAAATGGCAGAACTTATGATATTTAGACCATAATACTGTTAACAAACACGCTGTAGAAATTTGGTGGCAAATTGATATCGTCTTAACCACAAAATGGCGCCCCGCTTATTGATACGAAATTTAAACTTTTCCATATAAGTTGTCCCGTAAAATCTATATTTAATTCCAAAAAAATCGGATCGTAGCATGCTAGGGCTCGTTACGAAGAGGACTGTTTGATATTTGAATCTATGGAAATAGTTTCTGGTTATCATGTCATTTATATAGCGACAACAGAGGGGTTTCTTGGTTCTGGACTGCAGTACAGAGCAGAATCCTCTACCTTTATTTATTTCAAAACACCTGTGTCACCTTGTTTAAATGCACAAGTGCATGGAACCTACATAGAAGCTTGGAGAATTGAATTATCTTTCTAATGGTACCATTTTCATTGCATTCCATAATCGTTTGATATTTATAACACATTTTAAACTATTGGTGTGTACGGCAGATTTTTGCAAATTCCGTTTACACCCTTCATCAGTAAATTGATCATAACTCCTAAACTAAGATGACAATTGTTGATCCGTCTTCTGATCTGTAGATTTAATTCATAAACCTACCAATAGTTGAACTGTAGCATCACCTAATTATAATCCCAACAGGGAATAAAATGTATTACGAAACGGACTTTCAGTTCAGAAACTGGACTTCCAGCAGTGAACACGTAAAATGGAATGACCATAACTCGCAAACCTGAAACCCGATTGACTTGAAACTAATTTTTTTGGATTTTTATTTAAGTTTACTTTCTACCCCCTTTGTATCATTTTGCCTAATTACGACCGTACGATTTAGTATGTTTTTTTGAACTTATAAGGCACGTAGAAATTCATTTTGTACGTGACTTGATTCACGGCATAATTCTCATATTTATCCGACCGTGATATCTTTAGTGATAGCAAATGCTCTTATTGATTCTTGGCAATTATATCATTGTCGAACGTGAGTGATATTGGATTAATCGTATCAAGTACGCCAGTGAAAAGTGAACGATTCGTGAAAATGAACAGTGCAGTGAAAAGTGAATAAAACGGGGTTATTGGTGCGTACTTATACATAACTAGCCCATATATATAGTTATTGAAACGTGGGGAAAAGAGGGAAATCTAAGTGGAATAGAACTTGTATTTAGGGAGATTTAGTGATTTAGAGGATACTCATTCGAACGACTCTTATATATTCTTTAGGTTATGGACTTAGCGGTCGGCTGACAAAGTTATGTCCCGGGCAACAGCGGGCCGTAGTCTCGAGTACGCACGAGACCCTCGTTAAACATGATCACTCTTTTTCACAGTTCAATTTTAAATTGACCTAGAGACCAGTAGGAACATAGATCATATACTGCATTGATTATTGATACACTAATTTTCTGCATTCAATGTCTCTACTGTATTATCTTTCATTTCATTCTTTATTATATTGCTATTATATATTTGCTATTGTGTCGCCCTGATGACCTGAGTATGCATGCTCAGAGTTTGGAGAGGACGCCACTCAGGAGTCGGATCTACCGTTCGAGCTTGTAGAGATCTAAACGGTTTTACTTTCAGCACTTTCACTGCTTTCCCTAAAGTTTTCTTGTATTCACACTTGGTTAGTAGTTTCTTTTCTAGTTCAACTATTGTAAATTGTGAAATAATGAAAGTTGATGTAATAACCTAGTGATGTGGTTTCTTTATTTCTATGTTATGTTTACTGATTACCATGTAATGCTAGAAATCGAAGTGTGACTATATCGGGATATTCCTTGACCGTATGAGCATTGCTGGCCTAGTCGCCTCCCGTATTCTGTATTTTCGAAAGTGGGCGTGACAGAAAAATTTTAAACCATGCAAGGGTATTTTGGTCTTTTACGGCCCTAAAAATTGTTGTATTTAACAGAATTTAGATGAGAGTTAACGGTAAAGTGTTTTTTAGTTAAATTAAAAGGTTAGAGATGTCCTTTTTAAAATACCAAGTCCGGGGTTGTGTTTTGAAAATATGAAAGTTTGGAGGATCTAAAACGAAAAACCCTTAATTTTTTAAAATGGCCCGAGTTCTAATTTGGTAACAAAGTTTTCCTGTTTTATATAAGCTTTTTTTCCTTCTTTCTATTTATGTAATGTCCTGTCAAGTTTTATTTAAGTTAAAATAAGAACATGCACATGTAAACATCTTCTTCGTAAATTAGGGTTTGGCGGGATTTAGAATTGTTTGAGAACATATGTTTCTGACCAAGGTTTCGTCTAACTAAACGTGGGGGAGAGGAAAAAGGGGTAAAAAAAGAGGGGGTTGAAGTGAAACCTAGTCTTTTTTGGAGTCTAGAAAAATGAGATTTCGAGTGCTTGAAATTTTCTTGAAACTAATTTTTGAAAATTTCTATTTTAATTGCTAGATGGACTCTGTTACAATTTTTGAAACCCACACTGTATTTTGTTTGAAGACCGTATCCCTATTGACAAAGACCTAAAATTTCATAGACATATCTTAAACTTTTCGCATCTTCAAGATATTCACCTTGATCTTTTTGTTAAAGTAGTAAACTGCAAAGAAGCAACTTAAGCTTTTCGAAATTTTCAATTTTACAGGCTATGCACTTTTTTTGGAAAAACCTTTGACCTTATAAACACCTTTTCATCGTCTTTGTTGTTATGAAGCTAGCTCGAAAAGTTTTAAAACACAAGAAAAAATCTATATGATTTATTGCACTCTTAGAAACCAATGGTAAATTTTATTTATTTTACAAGTTCAAATATGTATTCGGTCTCTCCAAGAAAGCATTCTCTTTCCGAATAATTATTGGAAATTGAACAAAGCATATAATAACCCAAAAATTTGTTTGTGATATACTAAGTTCTCCTAGGACAGGATGTTTATGTTTGGTAAATGAAAAGTTTAGGATATTTAACTAAATCTAAGTAAGGGTTTCTTTATGAAACTTAATCTTCTTGAATATAACCTTTTAAATCTAATTCCCTCTGGTCTTTTAGTTGCGCAAGCTTTTTCCCTTTTCTTTTCTTTGTATATTCATAATTCTACCTGCTTTTTTCAAGTTTCAGGTTTTAATTCTTTTTACCAATAACACTTGATGGATTAGAATCTCAAAGGATGATATGAATGAGTTATATGATTTTGTAAAGGAAGAAACATGTCTCGAGAAGAATCGAGATTATTCATGTTTTTTTAAAAATGAAATTTTGATCATGAGAATAAATGATGATGTTTTAAGATCGAAGAAAAACTCGGAACATTTTGGCTTGGATTTTTTTATTTTTGAGTATAATGATAACAAATTAGCGTTTTCCATGAATAGAGACCAAGAAGTCAAATGGTCAATTATCCAGTAAGACATTAATGGAACATAAGAATTAGGGTTAATTGTGAACACCCTCGTGATAGGTTTTACCGTCAATTAAAAACCTGGTTCCGAAACGGTTGTTAAAACCCTCTTGGAATTTATGCAGTATCTGTATAATTGCCCGTTATATCTAATTAGCTCATACATATCACATGTAGCTATATAGATATCGCATGCAACTGCATACATATCGCATAAAAATTAGATATGGTATGCAATAAAACAGATATCGTATGCAAGCGGTTTTCTAACAATTGAAAATCTTTTCAAAGGGTTTTTGACAACTGCTTCAGGATAAGGGTTTTTGGTCCAATGAGAAAAGTTGCCTGGGTTTTTGACAATTTTTTAGCTACTAAAGGCAACAGATGAAAGAATAGAATATTAAAGGGCAAATTTGTGCAACTTTAAAGCAATTTTGTCCTATACATAATTTCACAAAATCCGAGATGCTTAAAGGACCTAATGATTGAATTTAGGACAAAATTTTATTAAAAAATAATTCTGCCGAGAACTAATTAATTACCTCTTGTCTTGTCTTGAAAGAAAAAGTGAGTGCACATACACCCCATCAGAAACTTAGGTCGACATAAGTATCAGCAGTTTCCTCGATCTCGATCTCGATAACTGGATCCAGCCCCTTTTCATAGCAATGGAGCCCAAATCTTATATGAGAGCTTGCAGTACCCTTTGTTTATTTTTTTAATTTTTCTTTTTGGTATAAAGGCGGTAACCTTCTAGACCCATTTACGGGTTCTCGCAGCGTTATAAATATTTATATATTTCACGATGTTTGTAGTCCAATTGAATAGAATCAACCTCATCATGATTATCAATTAATTTGTAAACCAATAACAGTACAGTTTGAAGCATAAAAAGAGATCGATCATGTAGGGGTTGCACCGAAGGAAGTAAAAGACGTAATTGTTTAGAGTTAGGTCATTGCATTAGCATGGTCATGATTCACGTAACCCGTCGATATAAAAAAAATGGTCCTTTTTAGATGTTACTTGATGGTATATAGTTGTATGGTTGTAGATGTTCTTAACGACAACATCAGTGATCGATACAACAGTAACACAGCTATGTTGGTACGGACTTTGACTAAAAGAGAGGAGGAGGATTCATAATGGGGTGAGAAGAAATGCGCAAGAGGGAGATGATAGTAAAAGGTTCCTCAAAAAGAAGTCCGGGGTAAAAATTTAATCCAAGGTAAGGGAATCAAGAAAATGCAGCAATCCTTTAATAACCGGATTTTTTTTGTGTGTGGAAAAAAGGTTGTAACCATTTATATTAGTCTACGCAACTCAAAAGATATAATATAGAGTGTTATAAAAATCCTCATGAAAATGAGGTCTCCACCAATGACCAAAAGTTTTAGATTGGAGTGCAACTAAATGATGCGCTAACATGTTCCTAGATCTCGAAGTGTATACGATCTTAGTTAGAGGAGTAGAAGAGAACAGCCCTCGTCATAGATTGAACTTGTTTCCATGGAGGAATGGTGTTCCTATCGGTGAGCGTTCGAACGACGGTCTCAGCATCACATTGGATCTCAATATTTTGGAACTGCATCTCTCAACAAATTTAAAGTGCATGGATAGCACCTAAAGCTTCAACTGTCTCGACAAATTTTGCAAAGGTAGAACCTGTCACCATGAATAAAATATTCCCATCCGCCTCTCGACCAAGAAAACCCCAAGCCGACTCCATCCCTTCATCTCGAAAACTCGCATCCACATTAATTGTTATGGACCCACTCAAGTTAGGCACCCAATTAGAGGGTAATCAGCAAAGAGGAGAGGGTATCAGCAAAGGGAAGAGGATATTACTGAAATCATGTTACAATTGTCACATACTCCGCGTGTAGCCTGTTGAATAATGATTGAAGCTAGAGTACTCGAACCCTTAAAGAAAAAGCAACATCTTGCATTCCATATCTCCTAAGCAATTGTGAATAGATAAGGGCTCCAAATATTACTTTGTGGAGAATCAGTGTGTTGGTCCGATGCAAAAATATTTCTTCAAGGGATGAAAATACTCGGGCCGGTATGATATAATTGATTGACGACCATACTTCTAAGCTTCAAGGGCAAGAAAATAGCAAATGCATAAGAGTTTCCGAGTCCTCATTGCATTGGATGCACAAAGAGCTGGTGTTAGGTAGAATCGTAGCACGCCTTGCATTAGTAGGTGATGATGCTCGGTACTGCGAACTCCCCAGCTCATGACACGTGGCAGATGACATGTCCCAAAGCTTACGAGAAAGGAGCAAGAATGGTACATTGGAAGTATACCCCGGGCCTTCGACCCGAGGACGTTCTCGACCTTTGTTGGCCTTCCAGACCACTCCTATGCTTGTCTTACAAACAACCATTGTCTCGCCTCCGAGCCCTCCCGCACGCTGAGCTCTCTCAGCCCACCTAGCTCGCCTCTGAGCTATCACAAAACCAAGCTTTCTCGGCCTCCCGCTCGCCTCTGGGCCCTCCGCCGAGCTCAACTTCTTCGGTATCACCAACCGATCAACAGCACAGATCGCAGGCGTCTCCACCACGGCTCCATGAATCTCGCCAGACACGAGATATCCGCCGCCCACGATCCCGCGTTCCACGCTATCGCGTTCCTCCCATTAACAAGTGTATCTCGTCATTAATGGGGGGGTCCCTCCTTTCACGCAGGTGTAACGCCAGGGGCATAACGGCCGGCGTGAATCTCGCGCCCGCCAGCCCATGGCTGCCGCTATATAAACCCCTCTCTCAGACGAATCAGGCAAGGCAATTTTACCCAATAGGCAGCTACTCTGCCAAAATACCTCGACTAACTTGATCGTCGGAGGGTCCACGGTGGTACAACCACCCCGGGACTTCCTTGCATGTAGCTCGGCTTCATTCCAAATCAAGCCCACTGAGATCCACACGCTTTAAGAGGCAACCTTCAAACCCAATCTCAGCCATCCATCAACGCTCGCTACAGATCAACCGAAGATAACATCTGAAGGAGATCCAAACCTCTATCAATTGGCGCCATCTGTGGGAAGCGAAAGAATTCCACTCAATGAAAGTTAATCATCTGATCTCGGAGTTATGGAGAGTGATCACCGCGACAATCCCAGCAGCCATCCTCCTCACAACGGGGGCGACGGATCTCCTCCTCCCCCGAACGCCATTCATGCACTGTCTGCGCGAATAGATCGGCTCGCATCCGTCGTGGATGCGCTAGTCCGTGTCCAAACGGCAGGACAAGTTCCCCAAGTCGCCGCTCCCCCACCTCGGGAGAGACACATAGAGAGAGAAGACACTGTCCGCGCCGGCGCATCCGAGCACCGCCACGCTATCTTCGGCGGCCATAGATTCCCTGTGGCGACCAATTCGATGACCCGGTGGGCACCTCACAGATCGACGCCAAGGTCTTATGAAAGAGCGCCCCATCCTGAGGTCCATCGCGCTCCTGTCCCTCCTGAGGAGGTGTCGGTCAGCTCACCTGCTCCCAGGCATGGCCGACGCCCTCTCCCTTGACAGGTTCACGCAGGCGGGACTCACCACGGCAGCTCGAGGACGACCTCTCCAGGGGACCTGAGGAAGCTCATAGAACAGAACCGGAACCGCGGCCAGGCACAGGTCGCCAGCAACAAGGGCCATAAATCCGAGTATGCCGAATCCTCGGGATATCACGACCGACTCGATTCCCTCGAAAAGAAAATCGAAGGTATACATCGGGAGAGTCGTCCTTCAAGCGACGGGGCTAGATATGCCACCGACTCGCTTACGAGGCCCTTCACCGAAGAGTTGCTCGCTGTCCACGTCTCCTTCAGGAACAAGCCCCCGAAGGTATCCCTCTTCGACGGAAAGTCCGATCCGAAAGAGCACTTGGACGCGTTCACAGCAGGGATGAGCTTCCAGGACAACTCCGACGCCGCACAATGCCGTGCGTTCCCCGCCACTCTCATCCGCTCTAGACGAGACTGGTTCCGAGGACTCACGCCACGCTCCATCTTTACCTTCGATGAGCTGGCCACCCAGTTCCTCGGCCATTTCGTCAGGAACAAACGGCAGAAGTGGACAGTCGATCATGTAATACCTTAGAATGCGATTAGTGTTAATTAAGCGTTAATGCGGGTTTTTAAGGAAAAGTTTACCAAATTGGTTTCCTCACATTTTATAATGATTAATTAATATTTTTTTATTATTTGTTATGGCTTGCACACACTTGTGCATGTTAATGTGAAGATTAGTTAGTGTTAATCTTGTTTAGTAACCATAACACCTTAAGCTAATCCATGTCTTGAATTAACCTTGCCTTGATATTTTGTGTGAGAAAATATCTAGTTGTTTTGGATTGAGAGAGAGAGAGGTGGCTAGGTGAGTCATAAGACATTAATAGTGGCATTAATGAGGTGAGGGGGAGAGTGAGAGTAAAGCTAAGGTTCACCCTACACTCACCTCTCATCATTATCTTTCCCTTACTCTCTCATTCATCTCTCATTCCCAATAATTGTTCATCCCCTCAAACTCTAAACTGAACCCTCACTATCCCTTCATCAAATCCTTGCAAAACTTCATAAAACTTCATGGAAAACACTTCACATGTCATGTTTAGCCACTAGGTTGCCTTGGAGCTTGGAAAGATTGGATTTTTTAGAAAGAGTGGCTAGGTAATGATCTCTAACTGATAATTAGGTATTTATAATGTTGTGTTGCCTAGTAGTTGTGGTTTAGAACACTAAAGGTAGTGTTTTATGAAAATATCGTATTTTTAGTGTCATATTAGAGTCTCTGTGATCTGCTATGACCTGGGAATTTTACTGAAAAATCTAGCAACGTAGTAGTGTTGTACAATTGACCCTAAGTATACACCTGAAGCACGAACCCCATCCCATAGGTTTTGGCCGGCGACAATGAAGGAAAACCTGGCGACCTCGGCCATTTGGGGGAGTTGGGGCTTGGTTTTTGTAGGATAGCTGTCTGCAGTTGTTTAGAGGTGTTTGGTATTGTTTGATTTTTGGGTTTGGACAGTATACAAAATCTGGGATCGCTTTACTATAATCTAGTGTTTTGAATACGCGTGTTACGTTATCCGACGCGGTTCGTGATCTTGTGTAGCTGCGGCACCTGGGTTGGTTTTGGAGTGTCGCTACACACGTTAACCACTAGACAGACACTTGAGAATTGGTTTGGAGTTGGTGCGTCGGTCAAACGTAGTTTGTACGTGATATTGGTCGATTTCTGAGATTTTGCACTTGTTATGTTTGTGTTAATAGGATCGCAGGCGAGGACTTCGAACACTGCGAGGAAAGGAAAGCAAGTGATTGGATCTACCTAGCTGGAGATTGTCAGTGAGTAGATTTAACAATGGGTGTTCGCTCTATACATTCTTAATGGGATAGAAGCCTTACCCCCGACAGCCGAAACACACACATACAACAAGAATACACAACAAATGCATCATTAGAGAGTGATTCAAGATATTCAAGTTAAAACCAATATATCATACTCGATGATAATATGAAACTTTCATATTCTCATCGATACTCATATAAGAAACTCAAAGCGCCACTTAGTCCCCGTCTATCGGTTAACATACGTTCGATTTTCATCGTGACATAGAACTATACGAAGGTTGTTAAATATCGGACGGTATAGCTCGATACTAGCAACCGCCATATAGTTTATTTCACGAGAAGATTCAATCGTATGATAACCGATAGATTTGTCCCATGTGGACAAGTTAAGAATGTATAAAGAAAACACCTTCATTCGCTTGTGTTTTCATCCGTTTCGAGATATTTCGTCGGTACCTTTCCGCTGATTCTCCATGTACAAAGATAGATTAGATGTTCATTTCAACGTTGTTTCACAGCTTTGAAATGATTATCTATTCTATTACAGTGTACTCGGAGAACAGCGGGGAGGTGCTGCCGAAATTTACTCGAAACGGTTGAAAGCACAAGCGAATGGGTGTTCGCTCTATACATTCTTAATAGGATAGCAGCCTTACCCCCGACAGCCGAAACACACACATACAACAAGAATACACAACAAACGCATCATTAGAGAGTGATTCAAGATGTTCAAGTTAAAACCAATATATGATACTCGATGATAATATGAAACTTTCATATTCTCATCGATACTCATATAAGAAACTCAAAGCGCCACTTAGTCCCCGTCTATCGGTTAACATACGTTCGATTTTCATCATGACATAGAACTATACGAAGGTTGTTAAATATCGGACGGTATAGCTCGATACTAGCAACCGCCATATAGTTTATGTCACGAGAAGATTCAATCGTATGATAACCGATAGATTTGTCCCGTGTGGACAAGTTAGGAATGTATAAAGCAAACACCTTCATTCACTTGTGTTTTCATCCGTTTCGAGATATTTCGTCGGTACCTTTCCGTTGGTTCTCTGTGTACAAAGATAGATTAAATGTTCATTTCAACGTTATTTCACAGCTTTGAAATGATTATCTATTCTATTACAGTGTACTCAGAGAACAGCGGGGAGGTGCTGCCGAAATTTACTCGAAACGGTTGAAAGCATAAGCGAATGGGTGTTCGCTCTATACATTCTTAATGGGATAGAAGCCTTACCCCCAACAGCCGAAACACACACATACAACAAGAATACACAACAAACGCATCATTAGAGAGTGATTCAAGATGTTCAAGTTAAAACCAATATATGATACTCGATGATAATATGAAACTTTCATATTCTCATCGATACTCATATAAGAAACTCAAAGCGCCACTTAGTCCCCGTCTATCGGTTAACATACGTTCGATAATTTATTGTTTTCAACGACAAATGCACACACAAAGCATATACACGGATTTTCTCCTTTGTCAGTAACCATTCCGTTCATAGATTTCTCAATATAGTCACCATAACCTACAATTTATATGTTATACAGTCTAACATGGCCCATGAGTACGTCAGAGTTAAGGACTGGATGTATGTGGATTGGCAACAACGTATGCAACCTAAGTTTGTCGCAGGAGTTGCTGCTTTTATTGAATTTGCATGCGCACATAATAAGATCGTGATAGAGAAGATTCTCTGCCCGTGCGATAGATGTGGGAATAAGTACTGGCAGAAGGTAGAATTGGCAGAGCTTCATATCGTAAAATATGGTTTTACTAGACTTTATACAACTTGGAAATATCACGGGGAAGGAGAAGAACGCAGTAATGCGGCAGAAGAAGAAGGAGAACACGATAATGCGGCAGGAGAAGAAAGAGAAGACGGTAATGTCGCAGAAGAAGAAGACGGTAATTTATATCCATCGGAAGAAATGGAGGATAAGGTAGAGGCAGACCTAGGTGAATCTATTCGTACTGAAGATGACATTCTTTCCGGTCAAGGACCGCGTGCGGATAAATATGAAAATTTCATGAATGATGCTAGAAAACCAATTTATGAGAATACAAAGTATTCCACCCTCTCATGGTTCGTCCAAATTTTCCAGATTAAGTACCTAAATGGATGGAGCAACAAGTCATTCACAATGCTTCTTTCGTTCTTGAAAGATTCTATACCCCCAGAAAATAACGTGCCCGACAGCTGGTACGGAGCCCAGAAGATGATGTCTGATTTGGGTCTGAAGTGTGAGAAGATTCAAGCATGTCCTAAAAATTGCGTGTTGTGCCGGAAAGAGAATTCAGATTTGAAAGAGTGTCTAACATGCGGAGAGGCCATGTATAAGCCGAAAGATTCTGATAAGAAGCACGATATACCTGTTAAGATAGCACGATATTTTCCCATAACACAGAGGCTACAGAGACTATTCAGGTGCAAGAAAACAGACGAGGCAATGATTTGGTATTACCGTGCTCCTCCAAGTGAAGATAGAAAAATGAGCCATCCAAGAGATTCACCGGCATGAAAGGATTTCGATAAGAGGCACGCAATATTCAGTAGCGATCTTCGCAATGTCCGGCTCGGACTGGCTAGTGATGGCTTCTGTCCATTCAACTATATGGCTGGAAGTCACAGCACATGGCCCGTTATAATGATAATTTATAATCTGTCGCCTTGGTTGGTTATGGACCAATCATACTTTATGATGCCTCTTCTTATCGACGGACCAAACTCACCGGGAAACAATATCGGCGTCTATCTCCGACCTCTGATCGAGTAGTTAAAATCTTTGTTCATTGATGGTGTAGAGACTTACGATGCAAACACAAATACAACCTTCATACTGCGTGCGGCTTTAATGTGGACAATTAATGAATTTCCTGCGTATGGAATGCTATCAGGTTGGTCCGTACATGGTCACAAAGCATGTCCTCATTTCCATCAACACACAACATCGAAATTCTTGAATTTTAGCAGGAAGGTTTGTTATTGCGGCCATCGACGTTTCCTGCCTATAGACCACCCCTACAGGTTAGACACTGTTCACTTTGATGGTCATCAGGAGCTTCTTGGACCTCCAGCCCCATTGTCCGGAGAGGACGTGACTGCTCAGTGGGATGGTTACAATAATGTGACTTTCGGGATGGATCCGACAAAACAGGTCAAACCACCATTTTGGAACAAGTTAAGCATTTTCTTCGAGCTTCCGTACTGGTCAACAAATTTAGTGCGTCATTGTCTGGACGTCATGCATATAGAGAATGGAGTATCAGAGCACATACTCAACTTACTTCTTTGTAAAGACGGGAAATCGAAAGACAACCTGAATGCTCGGATGGATCTACAGGAATGGGGAATAAGAAGTGAATTGCACCCTAGACCGGTAGCGGGTAAACCAAGCAAGTTTGTACTTCCCAATGCCGCTTATCATATGTCACAACCGGAGAAGAAAAGATTTCTGCAGGTGTTGTATGATTTGAAAGTTCCCACAGGTTTCTCAGGATCATTCAGCAAGAAGATAAAAATTGTGAAAGGCAAGATCGATGGACTGAAAAGTCATGATCACCATATTATCGTGGAGCACCTTCTTCCATTAGCCCTCAGTACTTCTCTTCCCGAATCGGTTGGTCTAGTAATCAATGACCTATGTTGTTTTTTCAGAGAGTTGTGTGCTAAAACACTGGAGGTTGTGACGCTGGATAAACTAGAAAATTCTATTGCGTTGATACTTTGCAAGTTTGAGCGTATTTTCCAACCGTCATTCTTCGATATCATAATACACCTGACGGTTCATTTTGCAACTGAGGCTAAGTTAGCTGGACCGGTACAATATCGATGGATGTATCCCGTCGAGAGGTACGTGGAATTTTTCGTTTCGCGCAGTTTTTAAAATTATTGTTGTCCTGTATGCCCGTATTTATTTATTCAATATATTTTCTTTAGGTATCTCTACACTCTTAAAAAGTATATACACAATAGAAATCGACCAGAGGGTTCTATCATGCAAGGTTATCTTCTTGATGAAGCAACCACATTTTGTTCCCGCTATCTGGACGAGAACATTGAGACGAGACTTAGCTGGTCTCGAAGAATTCAAGACGGGCCATATGGTAAAGCCGATTATAAGAGGGTAGACACTATGTTTATCAACAAGATATACCGGTTTATCTTGCTTAATTGCGCATGTCTTGAACAAATTAGAGAGTAAGTTTTTTTGGATTAATTGTTATATTTGTGTTTGTATGTGTATGAAATGATATAATATTAATTTCATAATTTATTGTCGAAAACAGAATTCATTTTAATGAGGTATGTGAGGGGCATCCTGATTGGAACGATGAACGATTGGAAAAATATCATCAGCATAATTTTTGCGATTGGGTCACAGATCATGTAAGTTATTATTGCTATCATTTTTAATCTAAACTTATATCGTTATGTATTTGTCGTAAAATTTGTTTTGTTAGATCCACGATCCGAACTTGTCTGCATCATTTGAGAGTGATTCAAGATGTTTAGCTCAATTTCCTAGTATGGAAGTTGCATATTATAAAGGATTCGGTGTCCTTGAATACAAATTCGAAGTTAAGGATATAGAAACATCTAGAACCACTCAGAATACCGCGACGGTAGGATCGGACGGTGTGATTTATTATGGATACTTAAATTGTATACTCGGCATCCACTATCCCGGACAATCAGAACCCTTTTATATATTCCAGTGTACTAGGTACGATACGCGAACCGATACGGATAAGTGGAGAAGCAATCTTGGGACTTGGAAAGATGAATATGGATTGACCAGTATGAACACACTTCGATTTTACGGTCAGGAAGATCCGTTTATCTTTCCGAACCAAGCGTTCCAAGTATACTACTCACAGTGTTTGAAGCATCCGCGATGGAGTGTCGTATGCCGTTGGAAACCCAGGGATATCTACGATATCCCAGAATTCGAGGACAGCGATGAGGATGAAGAAGAGAGAAGGCTTAGAGTGCTCCGACCGTCTGTTTCGAAAGACGGGTTGTCTTCGGCCGATCATGAAGTTACGTGGGATAGAAATGATATCGATGATGAAATCCAAGTAGATATGTCTAATGCGCCCACGAAACGAAAAAGGTTATCAGTAATGTTATATTATTACTTCACATTTTACGATCTATACATATATAGTCAATACTTGTAATGATTGTCTAATGCGTCCACGAACCGCTTATCTAGATTTTATGACGATGACAGGAGCAGCGAGGGGCGGCAGGAGCTCCAGCCGCGGCACCGGCAGAGGCAGAGCAGTTCTGCCGCCCGGAGAGCTGCGTAGGGAGCTTCAGAGGGCCGGTCTTGCACCCCGATCAGAGACCCCTTCGGATGCCTCCTTCCGTGTGGACTTTGCCACACCTCCAGGTATATTGTACGCATATCCATTTTAAATGTAATATTATAGATATTCATGCCTGTTCATGTCAAAATTACTTATATTGTCAATATTTGATTGTCTAGCTGTTGGTGATGCGTCCACATCAGGGACAGAGGCCACTCCCGCACCTCCAGGTATATTTATATATCATATGGTGCATGTATATTGATTTAGAATACTATATCATAAATATACACACATTCCTTTTGCTCTAACTTAGATAATCATTTTTTTTATTGTTTAGCTGTATGTGGTGCCTCCGCATCTCGGGCAGAGGCCACCACCGCATCTGCGGGTATGTTTATATATCCTATAGTGCATGCATATTGATTTAGAATGTTATATTATTGATCTACACATTCTTTTTGCAATTACTTATATAATCTATTTTTAATTGTCTAATTATACGTGGTGCGTCCACATCTGACGCAGGGGCCACTCCCGCCACTTCCGTACCCTTCGCTCAGTCTGTAGGTTAGTATGAATAAATATAAATATTTATTCATTTTACATATCCTCTAAAGAATAAATATGAACTTCATGGAAATTTAGCGTCAATGTTTATTTTCTAGTTGGAGGGGATGTGTCCGCATCCGGGTCACCGGCTGTTCCTCACCGAAGGAACTATCGTCCCGCTCGTGCTGCTGCCCGGGCCCAGGCTCGTGCTTTAGTCACCGGAGGTATATATCACACTTCAATTTTCGTTAAATCTTGATTTATTAATACAACTTTGTATTAATATTGATTGTCTTGATATTTCTTGCAGACGCAGGGCCTCCCCATCCCCAGAGGGGGACTCGAGACCCGAATCAGTCCCACAGGCTGAGGCCCGATAGAGCTAGGGGGAAGGCAGCATTCCCCCTCTTTTTTACCCCTGATTAGCTATACCGGCGATCATGCTGAGAGGTTCGGCCAGTATATGGGGGATGAGAGCCGGCTCGTGAAGAACTATCCACTTCACGTTGAATGGGGCGACTAGCACCGGCGCTCATTCGCCCTCTTCTGAGATCAGGCTCAGGTATTAATATATATTTTCATTTGATTTATCCAATATATTTATTATTAACACTTGCAATCTAATAACAATGTTTTTTTGTATTTTCAGTTGGATTACGATTTTCAGCCTGTAGCCGACCCTGATCATCCTGGGAGGGTGCTCGATCTTCACGCTCTGTACAATGGCCTGATGAAGAACATGTAGACGAAGGTCCGATACAACAGAAATGAGCTGAAGACCGACTGCTACTCCCTGTGGATGGTGACCCCCGAGGCAGACAGAGCGGCCCTCCTATCTACTCCGGCCTTTGCGAGAGTCGACGTAGAGACATGACCTCTATTGTGCGAATATTTCGACTCTCAACGCAAACATGTATGTATTTTAAATGTAATTCATTGTTTAGTATATAATTTATTTTTTGTGTTGCTTAATTAGAAAACTAAATGTGAATGTACATGTTGTACAGAAACAGGCCGCTTAAAATATAGAGAATAGGAAGTCGGCGAAGATGGGTCGCCCCACTTATACAGGTGGCTCGAGGAATATTACTCGTGCCATGGAGTTATCGGTAAATTACAATAGACCGGCCTTTATGATATAATGCAATATTAAGAGTTATTATCTAATATATCTAATATTAAGAGTTATTTTCTAATATTGCAGAGAGCTCAGACCCTGGCGCAAGGTGGTACAATGAGTTAGATGATTTTGTAAAGGAAGAAACATGTCTCGAGCATAGAGATTCATGTTTTTTTTAAATGAAATTTTGATCATGAGAATAAATGATGATGTTTTAAGATCGAAGAAAAACTCAGAACATTTTGGCTTGGATTTTTTTTATTTTTGAGTATAATGATAACAAATTAGCGCTTTCCATAAATAGAGACCAAGAAGTCAAATGATCAATTTGATTATCCAGTAAGACATTAATGGAACATAGGAATTAGGGTTAATTGTGAACACCCTCCTGATAGGTTTTAAGTCAATAAAAAACCTGGTTCCGAAACGGTTGTTAAAACCTTCTTGGAATTTCTGCAGTATCTGTATAATTGCCCGTTATATCTAATTAGCTCATACATATCACATTCAGCTATATAGATATCGCATGCAACTGCATACATATCGCATAAAAATTAGATATGTTATGCAATAAAACAGATATCGTATGCAGGCGGTTTTCTAACAATTGAAAATCTTTTCAAAAGGTTTTTGACAGCCGCTTCAGGGCTAGGGTTTTTCGTCGATGAGAAAAGTTGCCTGGGTTTTTGACAATTTTTTAGCTACTAAAGGCAACAGATAAAAGAATAGAATATTAAAGGGCAAATTTGTGCAACTTTAAAGCAATTTTGTCCCATACATAATTTCACAAAATCCGAGATGCTTAAAGGACCTAATGATTGAATTTAGGACAAATTTCTATTAAAAAAAATTCTGCCGAGAACTAATTAATTACCTCTTGTCTTGTCTTGAAAGAAAAAGTGAGTGCACATACACCCCATCAGAAACTTAGGTCGACATAAGTATCACCAGTTTCCTCGATCTCGATCTCGATAACTGTATCCAGCCCCTTTTCATTGCAATGGAGCCCAAATTTTATATGAGAGCCTGCAGTACCCTTTATTTATTTTTTAAATTTTTTTGGTAAAAAGGCTGTAACCTTGTAGACCCATTTACTGGTTCTCGCAGCTTTATAAATATTTATATATTTCACGATGTTTGTAGTTCAATTGAATAGAATCAACCTCATCATGATTATCAATTAATTTGTAAACCAATAACAGTACAGTTTGAAGCATAAAAAGAGATCGATCATGTAGGGGTTGCATTGAAGGAAGTAATAGACGTAATGTTTAGAGTTAGGTCATTGCATTAGTGTGGTCATAGTTCACGTAACCGGTCGATATAAAAAAATGGTCCTTTTTAGATGTTACTTGTTGGTATATAGTTGTATGGTTGTAGATGTTCTTAACGACGATATCAGTGATCGATGCAACAGTAACACAGCTATGTTGGTACGGACTTGACTAAAAGAGAGGAGGAGGATTCATAATGGGGTGAGAAGAAATGCGCAAGAGGGAGATGATGGTAAGAGGTTCCTCAAAAAGAAGTCCGGGGTAAAAATTTAATCCAAGAAAAGGGAATCAAGAAAATGCGGCAATCCTTTAATAACCGGATTTTTTTGTGTGTGGAAAAAAGGCTGGAACCATTTATATTAGACTACGCAACTCAAAAATATAATATAGAGCGTTATAAAAATCCTCATGAAAATGAGGTCTCAACCAATGACCAAAAGTTTTAGATTAGAGTACAACCAAATGATGTAGTAACATGTTCCGAGATCTCGAAGTGTATATGATCTTAGTTAGAGGAGTAGAAGAGAACGGCCCTCCTCGTAGATTGAATTTGTTTCCACGGAGGAATGGTGTTCCTATCAATGTGTTGGATATAGTGCCCTCAGAGTTAATTATTGGATCACAGGCACGTGATTGCAATGATTGAGGGAGGACCTATGCCGGTAGGACAGTCTTACTCAAGATGATAGTATGTTATCTGGTTTATTTTTATCATCGTGTACTGCTTTAGGTGACCTTACAGGTCACTATTACCCGTTGATAAAGCCCCTAGGATTCTTGCTTGACTACCAGCAGTATGGGGGCGATCATATACGTGAGAGCTGGAGTCTATAAGCACATCCTTAAATGGTCCCTAGTCGTGGGAGTTTCGAGACAGGGCATCGATTCTCCAGAGTAGACTAGTGTATACAGTCGAGACCCCGACGAGGGGCGGTGGCCGGTCTCACAAGCCACTGGTGTCAGTTGGTTCACCTAAGATGTATACAGGTGCTCATTGGGTTATGAGTACACCGGACAGGACTCGCCGGGAACCTGCTAGTTGGTATTATACCTGACGTCAGATAGTAGTTCCCTGTTCCCTGGTGACATGTGTACAGCTTAGTTCATCGACCTGAGATCGTCATTTGTCTCGTGTGAGTTCCCACTGTGCTTTGATTACTACCCTACCACGCTCAAAGGAGACGTGCAAACAGGTTTTAGTTGGGTACAGTCCCGAGCCACATGGAAGCAGTGAGCGGATCTACAGGGGTTCGTCTCTCCCGGTATTGGGGGTGAGGTCGCGCTGTGTCTAGGAGAGCCAGTACATGAAAAGTCCTTGGCCAAGACAGGAGATTTACTGGTAGGTATTCCAGTAGTATCTCAGGGTGTTCTGGGCTACACTCCGATACGACTTGTACCGCTATTGGGGGTCTGACTTTTACCAACCCCCTAGGCCCGCCATGCGATGCTCATAGACGAACGGACCGGACTGTACGGATCTTGTCACTGACAGGCTCAGTAGGGTGTCAGGATGAGTTCGCTCATCGACGTCCCTTTTGGTCAATAGCTGGTGGCCCGTCACGTATGGCTGATACCTCTGACGTGCTAGTGGTTAAATCCATAGCCATAGTATTGACGAGTCTTTAGAGTCCACCACACACAGTTACTCAGGTTTCGGGCGAAACGCTGTAGAGGCCGTATGGAGATATGGCAGAGTTCGATTAGATACGTGCGGTATTGCACGGATCGTGATCGGATGGTTTTTACTAGCCGGCTTTGGCTTAAGCCGGATCCTAGTATTAGATAGTGTAGATTTTGTCTCTTTGCATTTGTGTTTAGTGGGAATACAAATGCGGGCATGTATATGCAGTAGCGGGGTTTTCCTGTAATTTATTACGGGATCAGTTTTCTGAAGTTGCCAGTTTGCATTCCGTTCCGGCCGGTTTTCCTTTGTTCCTTCACGGCCGGAGTTTCTGGTGGAGGGGGTTATTTGCAGTTTGCAAATAACTTATTTGTGGAGGGGTTTCTTGCATTTTGTGGCTTCCTCATCATGAGATTCCTTTTGAATCAATCCTAGCATTTATGAGATTAGAAATGGAAAAGATGAGGAGTTGATTTGGATTAGAAATGTATGACCATTTTCTTTCTGATTAATATACATTTTCTTCTCTTGTATGAGATTATTCCATGGTTCTCATTTTTTTCCTCCATTCTCATTATGGGGCCGGCCACTAAAAGAGAGGGAGAGAGAGAGGTTCATTTGAGGGTAGCATTTTTCTCCATCTCATTTTCTTATTCTTTGCTAAAAATGAGAGCACCATTTTTCTCTTCAAAAGGTTCTTCTTTCTCCTCTACATTATCAAAGGCAACTATACCCCAAAGAGACTACGATTCTACACTTGCCTACAGCATATCTTGGACGCGTCGGCTAGCCAACTTCGCGCCCGAGTTGCCTCGGTCCAGAGGTGGGAGCCCGTAAAAGTACCCGGCTACGTGGTGCCCTTTCCGACGAGGAGGTGACGGACGGAGATTCCGCGGGAGATCGGAGTGGAGACGAAGACCGAAGGACACGGATCGCTTGGTATATCTCTTCACCCATCTTTTAGTTTGCTAGTAGCTAGGTTAATGGCCCGATCCGGGATTTTTGTGCGCGGTGGTGCCGGTTTGCTAGTTTGCAAGGTTTTTCGTTTCCGCTTTCCGGCGCCGGATCGACGGCCGGGGCGCCGCCGCGGACTTACATTGGTATCAGAGCCACGCCATTAACTTAGCCTAGCTTGCACTAACGTGTTTAGAACTCGATCGAACAATAAAATCCCAAAAACCGTATTTTCCAAAGCACAAGTTTCTGTCGAATTTTTTTTGGCTCCAAAATTTTTTCAGGTTGTTGCAGAATACTGTGTAGGGAATTCTAAGCACTCTGTGAAAAATTGGTCACGTGATCTCACCATATCACCGCGGAACCGCGGCCAAACCCATGCTTGGGCCGCGGTTCCGCCGCGCTTTTGACTGTTCAGTTGACCAAATTTGTACAGTGGGCTTGTGAGTTTAAAATAGGGTTTTTGGAATATTCTTTTTGGGCCCAGATTTTCTGTGAGTACTACAGTACTGCTTGGGGCCCACTTCGATAAATTTGTTCAATCGGATATTTTAAACATGTTAGTTCACAGTATTTACATTATATCTGCGACCGTGAATGTCACTCGATCGGTAAATCCAGTCTATCTGCTATAGCCCTTTTAGACGGATTTGCGAACGTGACATTCACGTTGATGTTCTGTGTTGTGCTGTGATGTTGCGGATCGGTCGTGGGGATAGCCTGGTTGCAATGTTAGTACAGTTTTGTTTTATATGTACATTTGATATTGCGGGGCGAGCGTCCGACATGTGGACTGCCGTCACTGCCTGTTTGTATTATTCTTTTGGGGCACGACCGGGTCGAGGTCGATGTACCCGTTGTATGTATATTTTACTTTCTGTACTAGGATTACCCCGCGGAGGGGTGCACGGATAGCCGGGTTCTAGAGGGCAACGAGCCCGCATCTCATGGCGTTGAGACGGAGGGGGCTTTACTCTAGAATTGGCGGGCTATTCGCCGCACTCGTAGGGGGTACAGGTTGACCCAGGAGGGATATGCCCAAGTTACCGGATTCCGTGAAGTGCTGGGTGGTCCATTCACGTTGCTGAAGGGGGCTGCCTCGCTTCAGGTTTTGGCGGGTAACTTACCGCGCCCGTAAGGGTCTAGGTTTTCATTGCACAGGCTATCCACACGACCAGCGAAAATTCGGGTTTCAGTAGCGGCTCTGTGAAACCGGGGATCCCAGATATCTGTATTCTTCTGTGATGCTGGTTACATTTCTGTGATGTTGCATTTTATCACGCCTTGAGCGAATATTATATATTGATATATATACTAGTAGATGTTGTATATGTTTTGCATCCGTGCTAGTCCAGTCCCCGCTCTGTCGTTAGTTAGCTAACCTAACGGGTGATGACGAGACCCAGTGGCGAATGCGGATGGCATATACGCACGTCATTATTTTCTTTCTTTATTGGTGTGATCAATTGATGGGACTGCGTTGATTCGGATCAATGCAAGATAAACAAACCTATTCTGATGTTGTTGGAACATTTTTCAAAAAGCTGTTATTGCAAGGGCGTTCACTTTTGTTTTGCATCGTGATATTCAGTTGGAATATCCTGCTCCTCAGTCGACGAGGCAAGGGCCGAGATCCCTTCACCGGGAGTGACCCCTTGGACAGAAGTTTGCGTCAGGGCAATAACTTCACTATAGCCGATTACTTTTGCTTTGCATCGTGGTATTCATTTGGAATATCCTGCACCCCATCCTACGGGGAAAGAGCCGAGATCCCTTCACCGGGAGTGACCTCTTTAGCAAAGGTTTTCGTTACTATATTTTTATAAAGCTATCAGTTCCTTCAACGATATCAAGTTCATTACGTTAAAGGTTTTCGCCAGAAACCATTCGTAGCCCTCCGTCGTTTCATATGGATAGTCAATAGTATTCAAGCTATGTTTGTTGGCCAAAATCAAGGCACAGTGTTTGGTAGCTGTTGGTTATTCATATGCAGCATAGATAGATGCGTTGGTTTGGGACAGTCGTATAGCCTTGTTGGCCAAAGTCAAGGGCTTGTGCGGGTGGGTTCAAATTAACCTGGACAATGACGGGTAGAACTTGACATGTGACTTATGATTTGTTGGCCTTCGTCAAGGTCATAAGAGCATGGGGCAAAAATCCACATCGGGAGTTTCTAAAGAAACTGAAACTTGCCAGATATGCGCATACCTTCTGGAGTGTGATAACGTGAGCGGATAACGTCACATTATCATGCGATGATAGTTGGATACCGATTCCCACTGATGAGTTGGTTTACTCCTCGGGTTATCCCGACTAGTTCTTCTTTCAGGTTTGGAGAAGAATTTGACGTTACAGTGGGAGGTTTCCAGATTAGATAAAGTGATAACCATTCTGATATAGGTTAGAGTGCACGCTGAGTGTTTCTTTTCTCTCTCTCTCTTTGGCAGCGACCATTGACCCGACCCTAGACTATGACTCAGTGACCAAGTTGACCGAACCTTCTTTAACACTGGCTTTTGGATTGTCAGAGTTGCAAACCTCTTTGCCACTCCTACTTTTACCCTTTTTTCCAGGACACCCCGTATTAATACGAACGTCCACTTCCATTGGACAAAACCATCGTATGGTTATATACGAACTCGAAGGAATTTATTCGAGGATGGTTTCCGGTTCTGGAGAAAACGAATAGGACTATTCAGTTGTCTTTTCCTTTTACCTTCTCTCAGGTTGCGAGTACTCCTTGGTTTAGGAGATAGTACACCTATTACGCAAATCGGATAGTCTTCTTCCAAACCTTAGGCTGGTGCCGAACGGTGGGAATGAAGAAAACCAATTAGCATAACGATGGTGTACAGAAGGTATTAAGTTAAGACAAAGAAAGGGATTAGTAAGAGAGCAAAGTAAATTGCGACTGATATTCACGACCAAACCAAGTATTTCATTACCACTCCCACTTCACCTTTGTATTTCTCCAGAACACTCCATATCACTACGAAGATCCACAGTTATTTGGATACTCCATCGTATGGTTATATACGAACTCGAAAGGAACTTATTCCAGTTCGGGGATGGATCCTGGTTCAGGAGAAATAGGAATAAGGTTTATTCAGGTGTCTTTTATCTTCACCTTCTCTCGCATTGCGAGTGTTCCTAGGATTAGGACAGTACACCCATTATGCTTATTGGATAGTCTTCTTCCAAACCATAGGCTGGTGCCGAACGGTAGGGAAGGAAGAAAACCATTTGGCCTAAAGGGGTGTACAGAAGATAATGACTAAAGACATATAAAGGGATTTGAAGAGGTGGCAAAGAATTATACGGTTATAGTTGTGAATCTGGATAATGGAAGAGGCATTATTAGGAATACCCGGATACCCCATCGAAACATTTCAATGTTTCAGTTTCACCGCGTACTGTTAAAAGAAAACTGATTTCCCAATTAGACACTTGCTCCAGGGTATGTATTTACCAGGTTTGATTCTCTCATCTGTATGGTTTTACAGATGATGAGTAGGAGTAAGTTATTGGGGATTAGGTGATCATCCTCATTATATCGGGATTCGTTGTAATTGGTGATATTTGAGGAAGTCACTTGGGTTGTTTGCCGGACGGCAAATGTTTGGTTTTGAATATCCGCGGTTATGCACCAATTTCAAATTGATATATCTGTACGTCTATTTTTATAGAGTGAGATATACCTTTTTGAAATTATGTCTATGACATTTACCTATATCAGTGGATGGTTGGGTAAGGAGCATTGAACAGCGGTGTAATTCTTCTTAACCATAAGTACAGTTTTCAACCTACGACACACGGTGAATGAGTCATTTGACTCAAGGGACTTATACAGAGTATTGTATGTTGTCCGTGTCCATTAGGATAGAGGGGTAGGTCCTCGTACTATATTCTGTTTACTTGTGACTTCTCTAGTTCTTAGACAGGTGTTTCGTAGAAACACAGGGTCTGAGTTTTGAGGAGTTATAGGTATAAGAATAAAGTAGAGAACCTGATGTTGCATGTATCGGAATTCTTCAAGGTGATCGAAGATGTAGATACTTGTGTGTGGTATTCAGTTAATAGTAATGATTAAGAGAACTTGCTTCTCTTTCGGGTTACTCATAATTGGAAGCACTCCTAAATTGAGTAACGCTGATCGGCCTCCTCCCATTTAGTTGACATGCACTGGAGACAGATGCATGATTTGAATCTGGTTCAATTAAATCAGTACCTCTGTTCCTGTATTGGATATAGAACAGTTCATATCTTGACATTGTTAAGATACGGGGAGTTGTCCGGCTTATGCTTAAAACCAGACTTCGGATAACTCAAGGCACGTTTCTGTAATGACTGTTTGTGGGTTGACCCGGGTTATGATGAGGGTTGACTTTCTACCATCTGGAAGATCAATAGTGATATTGTTCTAAACTCGCCACAGTTTTAATAAAAATGAATTTTTTCAGAAAACAGTAGTGGGAGTATGGTAGAACTGGAAGTGATTCCAGAACCGCAAACAATTACTGAAGATTTGATAAGAACCTAAAGATTCAATCTGGTTTGACATTCCATTGGCCACTCCGCAGATATGGTGGGTAACCTCAGGCACCCGAGAGGTACTTCGGTATGCTCAAGGACGGTGGCAGGGAGGTTCTTGTTCACCCAGACTTGCCATTGGTGTTGTTCCAGACTGTGAGACCCGGCAGGAGGATGAGTATAGCGTCGTTCTAAACTAGCTTTAGAAGTGTACGTCTATATGACTTTGCCAGAGGGTTGTCGTGGTCAGTGGGAGCAGCGGAAGTATTGGTGGACAAGTGGCTTATGTCTATTTATAGACTAAAGCAGATATAGCGGAGATAGATCATCTATTTCTGATGTGACAGTTATAGCTTTGACTCCATCAGAATAAGGAATGGATCTGTTAAGAAGGTAGTAGGGTGTGATGTCCTGGTATTTGGATGACATACACAGAGTAGGAAGTGATATTCCTATACTATGATCGGTTAAACTTTGGTTGTCACACAGTAGTTTCTCCACATAGGACTTAGATATTATATCAGACATTCTGGTTACTAGATCTATGGTTTTAGATCTAGATTTGGGTGGTTTCCCAATCTGGGTACTTAGACAGCATTCTATGAGTATTTAGAATGGACGACTCCTGGCATGGTAGTATACCTGCAGGTGATGGAGTCACCCTCTCTAAAGGTGTCTTACAAACTAAAGGGGAGAGGGATACGCAAGATTGGCAGATCACTTGCTTAGGCAATTGAGTCAATCATGATATGTCAAGTACCACACCAGATGTTGTTCTTGCAGTAGATACAATAAGTTGATATTAATCTAATTCTGGAGAAACGATCGGAAGCAGTTTTAGGACATAAGTGGATGTTCTAGGGATTTGATAACGGCAGCCTCTTTTAAGAGACGGTTATCATTCCAGGCTTCTAAGGTGACATAGACGACAGGGTTGCCGTCAGAGTTATAGTTTTCCTTCTGACGAGGGGCAGTATTTTGGACAGATGGTCCAGGTGGATACTGAGGGAAGGATGGCGCAGGATACTGATTAAGTTCAGTTGATGATACAGTCTAAGAAATTTGGATTTGGAGTTCATTTATGAGCTAGGTCCCATCAGACATCCAGACATATCCTATGACAGGTATTGCTCATTTCGGGAGATGGCTTTCTCCGCGAACTTGAGATATAGAGAGACATAAAAAGAGACATCAGAGCGGATCCACTCACTGAGGCTATTCCTCGAACGTAATAGTTTCGCAAACGAGCTTTGTGAGACTGACTAGTAGAGGAGTTGGGTGTTCGGTATCACACGGGCTGTGAGTATGCGACATCGCAATAATTAGCCTTGAGTGCAAGTGGGAGATTGTTGGATATAGTGCCTTCAGAGTCAATTATTGGATCGCAGGCACGTGATTGCAATGATTGAGGGAGGACCTATGCCGGTAGGACAGTCTTACTCAAGATGATAGTATGCTATCTGGTTTATCTTTATCATCATGTACTGCTTTAGGTGACCTTACAGGTCACTATTCCCCGTTGATAAAGCCCCTAAGATTCTTGCTTGACTATCAGCAGTATGAGGGCAATCATATACGTGAGAGCTGGAGTCTATAAGCACATCCTTAAATGGTCCCTAGTCGTGGGAGTTTCGAGACAGGGCATCGATTCTCCAGAGTAGACTAGTGTATACAGTCGAGACCCCGACGAGGGGCGGTGGCCGGTCTTACAAGCCACTGGTGTCAGTTGGTTCACCTAAGATGTATACAGGTGCTCATTGGGTTATGAGTACACCTGACAGGACTCGCCGGGAACCTGCTAGTTGGTATTATACCTGACATCAGATAGTAGTTCCCTGGTGACATGTGTACAGGTTAGTTCATCGACCTGAGATCGTCATTTGTCTCGTGTGAGTTCCCATTGTGCTTTGATTACTACCCTACCACGCTCAAAGGAGACGTGCAAACAGGTTTTAGTTGGGTACAGTCCCGAGCCATATGGAGGCAGTGAGCGGATCTACAGGGGTTCGTCTCTCCCGGTATTAGGGATGAGGTCGCGCTGTGTCTAGGAGAGCCAGTACATGAAAAGTCCTTGGCCAAGGCAGGAGATTTACTGGTAGGTATTCCAGTAGTATCTCAGGGTGTTCTGGGCTACACTCCGACACGACTTGTACCGCTATTGGGGGTCTGACTTTTACCAACCCCCTAGGCCCGCCATGCGATGCTCATAGACGAACGGACCGGACTGTACGGATATTGTCACTGACAGGCTCAGTAGGGTGTCAGGATGAGTTCGCTCATCGACGTCCCTTTTGGTCAATAGCTGGTGGCCCGTCACGTATGGCTGATACCTCTGACGTGCTAGTGGTTAAATCCACAGCCATAGTATTGACGAGTCTTTAGAGTCCACCACACACAGTTACTCAGGTTTCGGGCGAAACGCTGTAGAGGCCGTATGGAGATATGGCAGGGTTCGATCAGATACGTGCGGTATTGCACGGATCGTGATCGGACGGTTTTTACTAGCCGGCTTTGGCTTAAGCCGGATCCTAGTATTAGATAGTGTAGATTTTGTCTCTTTGTATTTGTGTTCAGTGGGAATACAAATGCAGGCAAGTATATGCAGTAGCGGGGTTTTCCTGTAATTTATTACGGGATCAGTTTTCTGAAGTTGCCAGTTTGCATTCCGTTCCGGCCGGTTTTCCTTTGTTCCTTCACGGCCGGAGTTTCTGGTGGAGGGGGTTATTTGCAGTTTGAAAATAACTTATTTGTGGAGGGGTTTCTTGCATTTTGTGGCTTCCTCATCATGAGATTCCTTTTGAATCAATCCAAGCATTTATGAGATTAGAAATGGAAAAGATGAGGAGTTGATTTGGATTAGAAATGTGTGACTATTTTCTTTCTGATTAATATACATTTTCTTCTCTTGTATGAGATTATTCCATGGTTCTCATTTTTTTCCTCCATTCTCATTATGGGGCCGGCCACTAAAAGAGAGGGAGAGAGAGAGGTTCATTTGAGGGTAGCATTTTTCTCCATCTCATTTTCTTATTCTTTGCTAAAAATGAGAGCACCATTTTTCTCTTCAAAAGGTTCTTCTTTCTCCTCCACATTATCAAAGGCATCTATACCCCAAAGTGACTACGATTCTACACTTGCCTACAGCATATCTTGGACGTGTCGGCTAGCCAACTACGCGCCCGAGTTGCCTCGGTCCAGAGGCGGGAGCCCGTAAAAGTACCCGGCTATGTGGTGCCCTTTCCGACGAGGAGGTGACGGACGGAGATTCCGCAGGAGATCGGAGTGGAGACGAAGACCGAAGGACACGAATCGCTTGGTATATCTCTTCACCCATCTTTTAGTTTGCTAGTAGCTAGGTTAATGGCCCGATCCGGGATTTTTGTGCGCGGTGGTGCCGGTTTGCTAGTTTGCAAGGTTTTTCGTTTCCGCTTTCCGGCGTCGGATCGACGACCGGGGCGCCGCCGCGGACTTACACAATGAGCGTTCGAACGACGGTCTCAGCATCATATTGGATCTCAATATTTTGGAACTGCATCTCTCAAAAAAATTTAAGTGCATGGATAGCACCTAAAGCTTCAACTGTCTCGATGTATTTTGCTAAGGTAGAACCTATCACCATGAATAAAATGTTCCCATCCGCCTCTCGACCAAGAAAACCCCAAGCCGCCTCCATCCCTTCATCTCAAAAACTCGCATCCACATTAATTGTTATAGACTCTGTAACAACCCTAAAACTTTTGTACAAAACCTATTTTGTAAAGTACAGAAAGAAATACCTCACTACTACAATAAGGGGTTGCCCCTACGGATAAGTCCGGACAAAGCACTGCCCCTACGGTGTCACGCCCCACTTCCCAGTGTACGGGCAGAGGACGCGACGTATTTACTCAGAAGTAAACATGCTAAGCATATCTAAGCAATATAAAATAAAATGTACATAAGAAACAAGATGTAAATGAACAACAAGTTTATTTATTAACATTCTTTTTATAATACAACTGAAATGAAAATACATGTACTGAAAGCAATGCTTAAACAATGGCATAACAGAAATGAAAATGAAATGTACAAGTAAACTAGAGCTCCGGGTCAAAGGCTGGCTGATCCAAATCCTCGCTGGTGGTTTCTGTCTCCAGAAGGTCCGATCCACCTGACAACATTCCAAAAAAAGAAGAAAAGGAATGTCGTCAGCGAACAATCGCTCGGTAAGTCCCAAAAGTAAGAATAGACAGAATGAGAGAATGAGAATGTAACTTTTAAAGTTATATTATATTGTTAACGCTGTTGTTTGTACCTTGATACAGAAAATGCCAGTGTATACGAGAGGAGTCCCACTATCCCGGAGACTAAGATATACGGAGTACAAGGAACCGTTCAGCCACGGTACAACGGCAATGGAGATTCAGGTTAGGTGTCTTATGGTTACAGTCTCGTGCCACTTTTAACACCTTCCGTACCAATCTATCCCTTATAAACCCCGCGATGTCTTGATTGTATTGTATTGTCTTGTATTATAAATTGTATTGATGGATGACTTGTCGAAACCATGATATCAGTAATGGAACGGATATAATAGATGAACATGTAAATGGAGTATATCCATGGTTCGGTTCAGTCAAGTTGTATAGATTGAATAGATTGAGTATATAAATTCATATTGAATTGTGGTTTTATACTTGAATCACATTTAAGTCAGATTGATTATATTTAGACTCAGTCTGAGTCAGACAATTAGAAGAGAAATTAAAGTCCTGAATTAGGTTTTGATATTATCGGTAACTGTTGCACATGGACGACAGGATTTGTGTCTTTTTCCAAGACAATTACCGTATTGATAACACCGTTTGTTAGGTTGTCTACCTTAGATAGGCAAGCACCCATATCTCCGGCTCCCTGAGGCTCAAGAGACGGGTCCCGCTTAAACCTATGTTACTAGGATCCTTATTGTAATTTAGTATAACTTGAGGGGGTTTTATGTAAAAATAGTTTTGGCATAATTTCAAAATACTCCTCAAGAATTTAATTATCGTCTTTAGGGTTTTCATAGATGTGTATTTTTCAATTGTACAATTTCTAGTAAATAGAACTTAGTTTTCATAGTATGTGGTATTTTCTTGAAATAATATACTTGTGTTGTATTTGGATGATATTTTCATATAATAGTGATTCCTTTGATTTAGAAAACTTAGAATATTTATATAATTAAAATAGATCTTTTGATAATATATATATATATATATAATGAAAATAATTTATTTATTTTCTTGTAGAAATCTCATTTTTCTAAAAAAAATATATAAAAATTTCCATCAAGATCGAATGCTTCTTGCGGAGGTCTGCATCTCGCTTTACTAAGCCCGAGAATGTGCGATAATCCGCACCATCCCGAATGGGAGTCCCCAAAATGGGTTGTAGAGACGCAATTGCATGGAAATTGGTAATAATCTTTTTATAGAAAATGGTTTTATAAGTTTAAAGTATTTATTTGTAAAGTCGTATTTCCCGTATTCTATTGCCCAAAAATCAATTGTGCTATGATAGAGATGTGTGTTGTGATGAGATAGGTCATTACCTCATGAACTATCTAAAGGTACAACAAGGAATAAAGTTATTATGTCAAAACTAAAGTATATGGTATTTTTCTGAAAAAGTGCGATAAATGTCACAAAAATAATTATTTTGATGTGAAAGTTATTTTATTGAGATTGTTAATATTTATTAAACAACATATGTGAATATGGTTTTATCTTATTAAATAATATTGTAGTTTTTAAAGAAAACCGAATCGGAAGTCGGACTAACTCCGCTTCCGTCGGGTTTTGGAAATGAAACTTTTTAAAGATGAAGATGAGAGGGGAAAATGGGACTTACTGGCTTTTGAACTAGAGAGGAGAGAGAGGGAACTACGAAAGGCATCGGGGTGTCGTTTTGTCACCGGAATCTCCTCGGAA
Source organism: Agapanthus africanus (assembly GCA_030015575.1). Taxonomy (NCBI): domain Eukaryota; kingdom Viridiplantae; phylum Streptophyta; class Magnoliopsida; order Asparagales; family Amaryllidaceae; genus Agapanthus; species Agapanthus africanus. The sequence continues at coordinate 859,611,147 of JASDDO010000022.1, read as the reverse complement.
GTTCGTCGGAGCTTCGCCCTTCGCTAACTCCACTTGTACATTAAAAGACTTGGGAATTTGGTATAGTTTTTTGTAATAAAATTCTGAGTGAGATGGGTGTAAACTGGAGTGGGTATTTATAGGGAAAATTAGGGTTTAGGGGTGATGAATTTGAGAATTAAAAATGCATTTAAAAGGAATTAAATGGGTGATTCAATGTTCTCTCTATGAATGAAGAGAAAACAAGCAGTGTGAAAGGAGTGGGGTAGCTGAAAGGTTGTAGGGGTTTAAATATGAGAGCATTATCGTCGGGTATGACCGGCGGCGCCGGGGTTTTAGGGTGTGTCGTCGAGTCTTTACCGTCGGGTGGGCTTGGTATTTAGGCCACGTGTCGGGGTCGATTGGTATACTTCAGTGCACATGTTTAAATAATTTGTAAGTCTTCAGTTTACGTGTTGTGGACGTGTAGACTCTTGGGCTTCTAAAAAGATTTAAAAGAAAATAAAATAAAAAGATAATGTGGCTGATGCGATTTCAACTCAGATGCTTTGTCTCAGCAGTGCAAGGCTTTACCAGTGAGCTACAAGCTCTTTCTTACTGTTCAAAAGCAAAACAAACTTATAACTTGTGCTCAGGCTCAGGGGTTCCTTTCTGTATTTTGAAACAATTCGTACAAAAATTTAGGGTTGTTACATTCTACCCTCCTTATAAAAATTTCTTTCTCGAAATTTGAAAAAGGAAAGTGTAACAGATTCAAAACAATTTAGTGATCGTGAGGGTGAAAAGAATACTGGTATTGCATGAAAAGTAACAGGATGATACAAGGGTTTGAAAAGATTGAGAGGAATTACCAGTGTTATCTTGGTCTACAGCTTCTGCTTCTTCAGCCGCTAAAAGGAAAGCCTGACGCCGTGGTACATTCCTCCTAACCGGAGGCACATTCCTTTGTCCTTGGGGCATGTTCCTCTACCCTCGAGGCATATTCCTCAGTGCTTGTTGGAATTGGCGATTAGGCTGTGCAGGAGGTGGAGCTAGGAGTGCCAGACAAGGTGCAGGAGCCTGGATAGCTGGCCATTGCAAATAGTTGGTGGGTGGGTGAGCTGAGTTGCGTCTATAGGGACAGGTTCCAATTCAGTGATTGGATGCGCCGCAAACTAAGCACAGGCATTTTGTGCGCCTACAGTCCTTCCACAAGTGTCCATCCCTCTTGCAATAGAAGCAAAAATCTAGACTTGGCTGGTTATTGGTTTCATCCGGTCTCCTGGGTTCAACAGTTGGCCTTGAAGAGGCTCCTTCCGCCATCTGAGTGGCAGGGCGCTTCATCCCGGTAGATTGAGGTCTGCCCTTTCTCTTTACTACTGCCTCGTATCTCCGGGCCGCTTTCAGAGCCAATTCATAAGTCGGGAAATCCCCTGTAGCTAACGCAGCTTGGATCTCCGGATCTAACCCTTATTGGAATCGTCGGGCTCTGATCTCATCCGTCGGTATTAGGTGTGTCGCGAATCTGTTGCGGTCTAGTGTTAGCTGTGATATATTGAAAATTAAACTATTGAGACATATCTTACCGACTGAGCATGGTAAACTCAGCATCATATTCATCCACTGATTTGGTCCACATTGAACCTTATTGTAGGTGGATGAATTACTGTTCCATGTCGAATCTGGAAGTCTCGGGGAAGTACTTTGCGTCGAACATATCACGGAAAGTCCTCCATTCGATCAGCTGGGTGAGACGGCTTTCTTCCGCCTTCCACCAGACCCGTGCATTGTCAGTGGGCTGCAGCTTCGCAACTTGAACCTAAGCTATCTCTGGCACTTGTGCTGCTGCCAGGTCATCTTCAATACCATGAGCCCATTCCTCAGCTTCTAAAGGGCTCTCTTTTCCTGAGAATTGCTTGGGTTGCAAAACCCTGAATTGCTTCACCCCGTGTGCTTCCGCTTCCGGTCTGTTCATCAAAATAACAGTCTGCTGCTGTTGTCCTTCCAGGAGGCTGCGAATCGCCTCAAGCAGAACCGTCGGCTCATTGATCGGAGTAGCTACGGCCGGTGTAATTGGCAGGGGCGGTGGAGTGTTGTTGAAGTTAGTACTGGTGTTGTTTGGTGAATCCATAACCTTCAAAGAAAAATTTGGGTTATAACAGATTCAAAATATATGAAATTGGAAGATTCAAGGAATTTGAATTGTAAAGAATGTTTTTAGTTACTGGTTCTTGTGTTATATTGCTTAGGTTGTACACGCAGAACTGACCTGTATGTCCATGCAGAACTGACCTGCATATCCACACAGAGCTGACCTGCATGGTAGGGTTCCATACAGTGCTGACCTGCATAGGCCACTAACAAAACCTGTCATACCCCGCTTCCCAGTGTACGGGCAGAGGACGCGACGGGTCACGCAACGTATTTACTCAGAAGTAAACACGCTAAGCGTATCTAAGCAATATAAAATAAAATGTACACAAAAGACAAGATGTAAATGAACAACAACTTTATTTATTAACATTCTTTTACAATACAACTGAAATGAAAATACATGTACTGAAAGCAATGCCTAAACAATGGCATAACAGAAATGAAAATGAAATGTATAAGTAAACTAGAGCTTCGGGTCAAAGGCTAGCTGATCCAAATCCTCGCTGGTGGGTTCTGTCTCCAGAAAGTCCGATCCACCTGAAAACATTCCAAAGAAAGAAGAAAAAGAATGTCGTCAGCGAACAATCGCTCGGTAAGTCCCAAAAGTAAGAAGAGACAAAATAGACAGAAGGAGAATGTAACTTTTAAAATTGTATTATATTGTTAACGGTGTTGTTTGTAGCTTGGTACAGAAAATTCCAGTGTATACGAGAGAAATCCCACTATCTCGGAGACTAAGGTATACGGAGTACAAGGAACCGTTCAGCCACGGTACAACGGCAATGAAGATTCAAGTTAGGTGTCTTATGGTTACAGTCTCGTGCCACTTTTAACACCTTCCGTACCAATCTACCCCTTATAAACCCCGCGATGTCTTGATTGTATTGTTTGTATTGTATTGTCTTGTATTATAAATTGTATAGATGGATGACTTTTCAAAACCATGATATCAGTGATGGAACGGATATAATGGATGAACATGTAAATGGAGTATATCCATGGTTCGGTTCAGTCAAGTTGAATAGATTGAATAGATTGAGTATATAGATTCATATTAAATTACGGTTTTATACTTGAATCACATTCAACTTAGATTGATTATATTTAGATTCAGTCTGAGTCAGACAATTAGAAGAGAAGTTGAAGTCCTGAATTAGGTTTTGATGTTATCGATAACTGCTGCACATGAATGGCGGGATTTGTGTCTTTTTCCAAGACAATTACCGTATTGATAACACCGTTTGTTAGGTTGTCTACCTTAGATAGGTAAGCACTCATATCTCCGGCTCCCTGAGGCTCAAGAGACTGGTTCCGCTTAAACCTATGTTTACTAGGGTCTTTATTGTAATTTAGTATAACAGGGGTTTTATTTAAAAATAGTTTTAGCATAATTTCAATATACTTCTCAAGCATTTAATTATCGTCTTTAGAGTTTTCATAGATGTGTATTTTTCAATTGTGCAATTTCTAGTAAATATAACCTAATTTTCATAGTATGTGGTATTTTCTTGAAATAATGTATTTGTGTTGTATTTGGATGATATTTTCATGTAATAGTGATTCTTTTGATTTAGAAAAGTTGGAATATTTATATAATTAAAATAGATCTTTTGATAATATATATATATAATGAAAATAATTTATTTATTTTCTCGTAGAAATCTTATTTTTCTAAAGAAAAATGTATAAAAATTTCCATCGAGATCGAATGCTCATTGCGGAGGTCTGCATCTCGCTCTACTAAAACCGAGGATGTGCGATAATCCGCACCATCCTGAACGGGGTTCCCCAAAATAGGTTGTAGAGGCGCAAATGCATGGAAATTGGTAATACATCTTTTTATAGAAAATGGTTTTATAAGTTTAGCGTATTTATTTATAAAGTCGTATTTCCCGTATTCTATTGTCCAAAAATCAATCGTGCTATGATAGAGATATGTGTTATGATGAGATAGGTCATTACCTCGTGAACTATCTAAAGGTATGGCAGGGAATAAAGTTATTATGTCGAAACTAAAGTATATGGTATTTTTCTGAAAAAGTGCGATAAATATCACAAAAATGATTATTTTGATGTGAAAGTTGTTTTATTGAGATTGTTAATGTTTATTAAACAACATATGAGAATATGGCTTTATCTTATTATAGAATATTGTAGTTTTAAAAGAAAACCGAATCGGAAGTCGGACTAACTCCGCTTCCGTCGGATTTTGGAAATGAAACTTTTTAAAGATGAAGATGAGAGGGGGAATGAGACTTACAGGCTTATAAACTAGAGGGGGGAGAGAGGGAACTACGGAAGGCGTCAGGGTGTCATTTCATCGCCGGAATCTGCTCGGAAGTTCGTCGGAGTTTCGCCCTTCGCTAACTCCACTTGTACATTAAAAGACTTGGGAATTTAGTATAGTTTTTTGTAATAGAATTCTGAGTGAGAGCGGTGTAAAATGGAGTGGGTATTTATAGGGAAAATTAGGATTTAGGGGTGATGAATTTAAGAATTAAAAATTCATTTAAAAGGAATTAAATGGGTGATTCAATGTTCTCTATGTGAATGCTGAGGAAACAAGCAGTGTGAAAGGAGTGGGGTAGCTGAAAGGTTGCAGGGTTTAAATATGGGAGCATTAACGTCGGGTATGACCGAGGGCGCCAGGGTTTTGGGGTGTGTCGTCGGGTCTTTACCGTCGGGTGGGCTTGGTATTTAGGCCACGTATCTGGGTCGATTGGTATACTTCAGTGCACATGTTTAAATAATTTGTAACTCTTCAGTTTACGTGTTGTGCACGTGTAGACCCTTAGGCTTCTAAAAAATTTAAAATAAAATAAAACAATAATGTGGCTGATGGGATTTGAACTCAGGTGCTTTGTCTCAGCAGTGCAAGGCTTTACCAGTGAGCTACATTCTCTTTCTTGCTGTTCAAAAGAAAAACAAACTTATAATTTGTTCTCAGGCTCAGGGATTCCTTTCTGTATTTTGAAAAAAATTCGTACAGAAACTTAGGGTTGTTACATACGGATATACCCATAGAGGCAAAAAAATACCCCGTAGGTGCAAAGGCCGCAGGTGCAAATCTTCGCCCTGAACATGCCCTTACGGAGTAATAATTGCCTCTACGCGTTAATCCGTAGGGACACTTATCCCTACTGAGTAATCCGTAGGGCCTGATAAATATTTTAATTTATTGGTTTATAAAATAAAATACTTGCCCCTACGAATGTATTCGTAGGGCCTGATTGTTTCCCCTACGGATATATCCATAGGTCCAGATAAATGCTCCTACGGATAAATTCATAAGGGCAAGTTTTGTTGAGTCCATAGGCACAAAATATCAGGTATCCTGATATTTTGTCCCTATGGCTAACTGTGTAGGGGCAAATATTGCACCTACGGATTAATCCGTAGGTGCAACAGATGGCCCTACGGATTAATCTGTAGGGAGAAAATATCAAGTTTTTTTTAAAAAAGGGCTTCCTGTTTTCCCCCCACCCTGTGCACAATAATATATACATCATATAATCAAATACAGAAATATTCATAATTGACATCTCACGTATAATATATTAAAGAAACAAACAAACAGAATACGATATCAAACTAAATCATCGTGAACAAGCAACCAACCACCAATATCGTCCAAAATTTATACAATATGTATCAGATAAGTACATACATCCTCAAAAATATAAATAAAGCTACCCTAGCTCGGTCCAGCTCCTCCACCTCTGATAATCGCCGTAATCTGACGTATCTGCTCCTCGGTGCAGCTATGAGTCGTCAAAAACTCGACTAATCAAGGAGCGGACTGTGCGGGAGTCTGAGCGGGCTGTGGAGCTGCAGGAGTGGTCTGCACAACCGCAGCCGAGATAGTAGCTTGCGGAGCCACAGCCGAGGTAGTGGCTTGCGGAGCCACAGCAAAAGAAGATGCATGTGGAGCCGCACCCGAAGTAGCCTGTCGCATCTGTTAAATTTTGTGTGTAATAAACGAGTAAGAACGTTGTATTAGATTTTAGTCGAGTTCGTATCATTATCAGGTTATTGCGAAACCCCAATCTAAGAATACTTAGGGACTTAGGCCTCGTTTGGGTATCTAGTTTGGAAAACCGTAGTTTATTTTAATTAGATAATTTTATATAAGTATGATTAATCAAAGATAAGTCTACAACCAAATAAGATCAGGCTACTAATATTGCATATGTTAGTATCTATAATGTGATATAATATTTTCCTATTAAGTAGTATACGTATCATCTCCTTCAACTCCTCGACGGTGGTCTTCAAGGCGGCAACATAATGCTCTAGACGTCGCTCACGGGGGTAGGGGAAGTAACCGCCGGAGTGGATTCCAACCTCATATGGGCCCTGCTAGGACCCAGTCCCCGGCCTCTCTCCCAATGTAACAACCTAGTTCATTTATACCAATTCTAGTCCTCGTATTTCCTTAATTGTGGTATTTTTCTTGATTTATCATGTTTTGGGTGCGAATGGTATTTTACATTTTACATTGCATTCGACCCGACCCGCTTGCTTGAAACGGTTTGATTCATATTTATGAATTACCCTGACTTGTTGCGTAGACTGTGCATTTCATGTTTAGTACATACTGACATTTTATCTGGCATTGCATCTTTTACCATATAACATTTTAAGTCACGTAAAATAATTTAAAATTACATAACATGGCCTGCATGGTACCCCTAATCCCGTGGTGGCATCCACGCATTTTGTTCTCGTCCCGTTCAGTGAAACGGACATGTTTGGATGGCTACGTGCACGTACGTGCATCCGTCCTTGGGGTATGCATTTTCGTTACCTGAGCATTCATTTTGTATTTTGGACATCGCATATATTTTTTATATTTTAAATCTGAATTTTTAGACCCGACCCGGACGCGTTTTGGAATATTTTGTAACCCGCCAAAATTCAAATTATTTAATATTTAAATTTTTCGTTTAACAGTTTAAATTTTATTTATAACTAACTAAATATATTATTAAATTAAAATCTTAACATTTAAAAACTAAAAATCTTTTTAATTTTAAAACTAATCCTAACAACTCCAACTCTCTCCCTCTGTCTCGTGGTCCCCACTTCCTCTCTCTTTCTTCTTCTCTTCCCTCGCGCAGATCTCATTCTCTCTCTCCCCCCTCGTAATCTTTCTCTCTCTTCTCTTTTTCTCTCTCTCCCGCTAAATGACAATTTCCTTTCTCCTCATTGTTCATTCCCTCTCTCTCTTTCCTCTCGATCTCGCTCTCTCTCTATCTCTCTCCTCTCTCTCAGATCCTCTCTCTCTCCTCTCGCTTTCTGTCACGCCCCGCTTCCCAGAGTACGCTAAGATGGGCACATGACATAGCCAACCATGCTATCTGTGGATAGGAAAAATCCTTCCACAGTCACATTACAGTTGTAGAGATATCAAGAACAGGAAAGTAAACTAACTATCTAATATATGTCCATAGGCCAGAATAAAAGAGTCAAGAAATAATATAGTATGCTGAAGCAAAAGATCAAATAAACACCTGGAAAGTAAGACTGGATACCAACAGGATCCCTACCGCTCGGTCTAACAATGACAATACTCCTGATCAGTCTGCAACAAAAGTAGAGAATCTGGGCCATGCAAAACCCAGACGTCAGCACGTCATAACATCAAGCAATAATATATAAACAGGGTAGCAAGACATGCAAGAATGATCATAAAGGGTAAAGCAGGTATAACGGCAATATAAATCAGGGCAGTGAAGGGTAGTGTGCAGTGAGTAAACTAAACTGGTCTATTGGGTTAACTACTCTCAAGTCTTTGAAATCAATTTGATGAATCATCGATGTAACTCAATAGTATCCCGTGCGTGCCCGGGACCACGGTCAAGATTCTCGGGCTGAATCCGAGACGTGCCGCTAGGCAGTAAAAGTGTAGTACGTAAAGATGAGGGATGTCAGCATCATCACCCCGGGGCTGGCCTAGCCCGTAAAACGATCAGAAAAGGTGTCGAACTGTCGAGTTACAAGTCAGGTTTCATCATTGATTTCCCCATACCCCCAAGTTATAAGTGTTCAAGTCAAGTATTAAATAATCTAGAACTAATGACAACACATGATCAGGCAGATACAGTTTTGTCTGGATAGACAACAGGAACGGTCCGTAAGGACAACAGGTCAGGTTTGTTGGCATTAGACACAAGATCAGGTAACAGATAATACCATGGTACATCAGGTCAAACCAGGTAATGTATAAAGGTGTCATGTCATGTCAAGAGGTGCACGGTACCATGTCGGGTCAGGTAGGAGGTGTAACAAGTTCTGTCAGGGTGTACAAGATATCATGTGGGTGCTTATAATCAAACTAGCATAATTATGGGTATACAGAACAAGCATGTGTACTAATAGAATCAACAAGATGGAACTTGTAACGTGAAATGCAATCAGGTACAGATTAAGGTATGTAGATGCACAGTTATCAGTTTGGGTTTAAGGGATAGTTTCAAAATTACATGAATATAGTATAACGAATGTGGATGATAAAATCATGTTAATATGTACCAAGTAATCTAGAGAAGCAATGATATATAAAATACGTTCAAACGATGCAACCGGGTATTCGAGGTAGAAACTATTTAAAAGTGCTATGGGTTATGCAGTTAATTAGTAAGTAATTTAACCATGGATGTGGGTACACGATATTGTACTTTAACATGCAATAAGTTATAGTTCAAGATCCAAAACTAATATGACATACGGGGCATTGAAAAGGAAAAATGGAACAGGCAGTGCTATAAGTAATCTACAGTTTTATTGTGCAGTTTAATAGATATAAAAATTATATTATAGATAGCATGTAGCAAGTTTTCACTTGCCTCGATCGGATCACAAAGCGGTACGTGCAACACGTCGGATGTCGGGAAAACGTCGCGATGTGTCCACACGAGCACAGAACAGAACCAGGTAAGGCAAAAACATGACCGCGCTGTCAGGGAACGTCCTCAATTGGAAGCTCAGCTCCAAGGTCACCACAAGCCACCACTGCCCCATTAGAAGCAGTTATAATGGAATGAAGATTTGGTATAGACTCCGCACTTTCAATTTTAACGATCACATGAATATCCGCATTACAACTTCTGAGATAGTCCTTCAATTCATGGACCACGTGAGCATCCTTTACAAAAGAAACTGCATAGAAATCAATATTGTTGTCGACGCCAAAATTTGATATCTTCCCAATCCTTTTCTGTTATAGATGGTAGTGTAGCACTTCTGCCACGAACATTCAAGAGCCGCCTTGATTTTAATTCTCCGCCATCAATGACTTCGCATTTGACAGTATCAGATGTTTTTGACTTCACAACTAGTGACATCATCCCTCCATCGACTAATAGAATTTCACCAGCATCCACATCATTCACAAAGTCATCATAATTGACACTAACAGTGTCCTTGGTGCTGACTCCTCTTTTAATAGTGAAACTGAACTCCTATCCCTCCTTAAGCAAGATCGGTTGGGGAACGTCTCCACTTCGTACTTCAGGGCCCTTGGTATCCAACATGATAGCAATAACATTGTCTTTGGATTATGCATTATATTCCTTAACAAAATTAATGGTCTTCTAGTGTGATTTATGGTCCCCATGAGACATATTTAGGTGTGCAACATTCATTCCTGCTTCTGCTAACTTCCATATCATTTCACATGAGCTTGTGGGAGGACCAATTGCACACACGATCTTTGTCTTCCTTCGAGGACTTGAGGATTCTCTCGGTTTTCCAAGACCAATTGTTCCGTTGGTCGATTGAAGACCCACCGCCCCGATCGGCTCGCTGGTCTTCATGGATCTCACCGCAAGCGCCCGCCTTTGCCATGTTGGCTGCCGGAATCTCCTCCTCGTCGACTGAATCCCGCGGTTGAGATTCCTCGACGAGGAAAGGCCCGACCTCTCCGCCGTCGCCCGCGCGATTCGCGCAAGAAGCCCGCCGAACTCCGTCCAAGTTGCCATTGGAGAATAGAGAGAAAAAAATTTGAGAACAGAGATTGGCTAGGGTTTGATTTTAGAGGGAGAGAGAAATTCTGGTGTGAAAGGGGGGGAGAGATGAAAAGATATATTTTGTAGAGAGAGAGAGAGATTTGATTAGATAGGATTTAATATAAATAATGCAGAGAGAGACGTGCTTATGATTTTTAGTTATGAAAAAATATTTAGTTAGTTAAAGAAAATTTGAATGAAATAAAGAATATAATATTATAATATTAGTCCGTTTTGAGATTTTGGCAAATACAAATTTACTTCAAAATATGCCCGGGTCAGGTCTAAAAATTTAGATTTAAAATACGAAAAATATATGTGACTTCCAAATTTCAAAATGAATGCTCATGTAACAAAAATGCATACCCCCAAGAACGGATGCACGTACGTGCGCGTAGCCATCCAAACACGTCCGTTTCACTGAACGGGACGAGAACAAGATGCGCGGATGCTACCACGGGGTTAGGGGTATCATGCAGGCTATGAAATATATTTTTAAAATATTTTACGTGACTTAAAATGTTATATGGTAAAATGCCATGCCAGATAAATGCCAGTATGCGATAAAGTTGAAAATGCACAAGTCTACATAACAAGTCAGGGTAGTCTATAAATATAAATCAAACAAGCTCAAGCAAGCGGGTCGGGTCGAATGCAAAGTAAGTAAAATACCATTCACACTAAAAATACAATAAATCAAGAGAATACCACAGATAAGTAAATACGGGAACTGGAATTGGTATAAATGAACTAGGTTGTTACATTATACCCAACTACAAAAAGAATTTCTTCCTCGAAATTCCAAGAACAAAAAGGATAAACAATCAAGAATTGCAAGAATAGATGTGGAGACTTCTGCCGGATTTCATCTTCTCGTTCCCCAAGTTGATTCTCAATGTGAGCGATTACCCCAAGAAAAAAATACAAGATAGATAATTTTGTTCTTAAGAACGTTTCTCTTCGATCCACAATCGACATCGGTCGCTCCTCAAAAGTCAAATCTTCTCGGACAGTCAGCTCCGAGTGATCCAGCACATGTGTTTCATCTCGAACATATTTACGGAGTTGAGATACGTGAAACACATCATGAACATTCGCCAAGGATTGCGGTAACGCCAAACGATAGGCCACTTCTCCAATCCGTTCCAAGATCTCAAAGGTCCAATGAATCGGGGAATGAACTTTCCTCGACTTCCGAAACGGATCACCCCTCTAGTCGGTTATATCTTCAAGAATACCAAATCACCCACGGCAAACTCTAGAGGTCTTCTCGACGTATCTGCCCAACTCTTCTGTCGGTCTTGTGCTGCTTTCATACGATTCCGGATAGTATTAACCTTCTCCACTGTCTGCACGACCAAATCCGGTCCCAACAAACTTCGTTCTCCAATATCGTCCCAACAAACAGGTGAACGACACTTGCGACCATATAAAGTTTCGAATGGAGCCATCAGAATAGTCGCCTGGAAATTGTTGTTGTACGAAAACTCCACCAAGTGCAGATGATCTTCCCATGAATCCTTGAAGTCTAACATGCAAGCTCTCAACATGTCCTCAAGAGTTTGGATTGTTTTCTCCGACTAGCCATCAGTCTGAGGATGATAAGCTGTGCTGAACTTCAATCGAGTCCCCAAACTTTCCTGTAAGCTCTTCCAGAAATGCGATAAGGAACGAGTGTCACGGTCGGACACGATGCTCACCGGTACTCCATGCAATCTTACAATCTCCTGCATGTACCGTTCTGCCAAAACATCTGTTGATTGATCATCTCGAAAAGAGATGAAATGAACTGCCTTGGTCAATCCGTCAACAATCACCCAAACTGCATTGTTACCTTTTGGACTCCGCGGTAGAGCAGTCACGAAATCCATGGTTATATGTTCCCACTTCCACTGAGGGATCGGAAGTGGTTGTAATAAACCAGCAACCCTTTGATGTTCAGCCTTAACTTTTTGACACACCAGCACTTTGCCACAAAGCGGGCAATCTCCCGTTTCATGCCTTCCCACCAGAAATGATGTCGTATATCTCGGTATATCTTCGTGCCTCCTGGATGTACGGAATACGCTGAACTGTGTGCCTCCTTCATAACTTCTTCACGGATATCTCCCTTTGGCACACACAAACGGCTACCATATCGCAACGAATAACCTTCATGAATCAATAAGTCCGTTCGAAGATCAGCTTCAACCTGTTCTCGAAACTTCCGCAATCTTGGGTCCTGCAATTGCGCTGCTTTAGTATTTTCGATCAACGACGACGGTACTTGCAACTGCATCAATTGTCCCGAAGAATGCGGTAGCTCAACCTCCAAATCAAACCTTCGAAAATCTGCAATAAGTTCCTTCTGCGCAGTCAATGTCTGAATTGCTGGAAACCGACTAAGCGCATCCGGCACAACATTAACTTCCCCGGATGGTATTCAAGATCAAGATCGTAGTCGGCCATCAGCTCCAACCATCTACGCTGCCTCATATTAAGCTCCTTCTGTGTGAATACATACTCCAGGCTTTTGTGATCGGTGAATACTTTGACCCTTTCGCCTAATAAGTAGTGTCTCCAAATCTTCAAAGCGAAAATCACAGCTGCTAATTCCAAGTCATGAGTTGGGTAATTCTTCTCATGGGTCTTCAACTGTCTCGATGCGTAAGCTATAACCTTCCCATGCTGCATCAAAACACATCCCAAACCTTTCCCAGATGCGTCGTTGTGAATCACCAATTCTCCGGAACCGTCTGGTACGGTTAAAACAGGTGCGGTTATCAACCTCTGCTTCAACGCCTCAAAAGCTAACACACACTTATCCGTCCATAAAAACGGTACTTCCTTGCGTGTAAGCTTGGTCAAGGCTCAGCCAAACGAGCAAAATTCTCCACGAACCTTCTATAGTATCCTGCAAGTCCAAGAAAACTTCTGATCTCTACAACGTTCTTCGGAATCGGCCAGTCTTGAACTGCTGCAATCTTCCCTGGATAAACGGAGATTCCATCTCCAGCTACGATATTCCCCAAAACTTTACTTCTTCAAGCCAAAACTCGCACTTGCTCATCTTTGCATACAATCTTTCTTGCCTCAATGTCTGCAGTGCGATCTTCAAGTGTTCTACATGTTCTTCCTTGCTCCCTGAGTAGACCAGAATATCATCGATGAACACCACTATAAAATGGTCCAAGAACGGTGAAAGATTCGGTTCATCGAGTCCATAAATATCGCTGTTCCCGCCAAAAATTTCTGCGCAAAAGAGCCCAAGGTATCAAATGGCGGCGATACGCCTAAGAAAATGGGAACCAGTATCTTCCGGGCTATTTTTTGACAAACTCCCGAATGAGAAACAGATAAATTCTGATGGTATCGAAAGCGTCTCGAAAAACCCTTCGATTTGATATATAATGGGCCCCATAATTCATCCGGGAGCAAAAGTTATGAGGTATCACGTGTCCACACGTGATGGACCTTTAAGAACCCGCTGGAGGAGCTAAAAGATATAATAAAAACTTGGAAAAGACCCTAATGGGGCATCACGTGCTCACACGTGACCATGGGTCACGTGCAGACACGTGATGGACTTTTAAAGCCTCTAAAATAATGAATAGAATTTAATTCTAAAAGTCAGAAATTACCTCAACGAGGTATCACGTGCTTACACGTGACCAAGGGTCACGTGTTAACACGTGATAGTTAAAACAGCAACATAAACAAGCGGCTGTTAAAGGAACCAATTTGGGGGTCACGTGCTCACACATGACCAAGGGTCACGTGTCAGCACGTGACTGGCTTCGAAAGCCTTACAGTTAATAGAATTAAATTCTAAAAGCTTCCAAATCTTTCCAAATGGAAAAGGATTATGGGGACCGTTGGATTAAAGATCCAAGAGTGATTAAAAATCACCAATTTATGGAAAAATCTTAAATAAGGAAAGATTCCCTCTAAATCTAACCGAGATAACAAATAGAATATCTTTTGGATTTAAAATCCACGGTGAATAAAATTCACTGAATGATCTAAAGGCCCAGAATTAATGATAAATATAAATCAAATCTCTCAACAATCAAATCAAATCTTTCAATGAGAGATTTGCTAAACAAATTGATTCTTTTCCTTCTCCTATAAATAAGAGCCAAAAAGAGAAGAGAAGTGATCTACTTTTTTGGGAGAGAAGAAACAGAGAGAGGAGAATTTAATTCTCTGCAAAAGAAAAACCCTAGGTAAGAAAAGAGAGGCTTAAAAAGAGAATTTAATTCTCAAAAGAGTTTAACTCTTATATAAAGAAAAGAACTTAGTTCTTTCTCTGGTGGAGGACCTGCAAAATACACATCTCCCCATGAATTAAGAATTTAATTCTCATTAGGTTGAGATCCTGCCATGCAGATCCAAAACATAGAGGAGGAATTAAGTTTTGAGAATTCAATTTTCACAAAATTATAGGAATTCAATTCCTTTGGGATAAAATTAGGGTTTTACCCTAAATAAGAATTTAATTCTTTCACAATAGGAATTTAATTCCTCCAAAACAAAAATTAGGGTTTTACCCTAAATAAGAATTTAATTCTTAAAGATAAGCAGACTTAAAAGATCTCTGTGCATAAAAAGAATTAGGGTCACGTGCCCCACGTGACCCCTGAACAGATCCCCCAAAATGAGAAGAGGAAAGCTTTGAGGCAGTACCTCACGTGCTCCCACGTGACCCTCATTATATATGGAACAAAAGCAAAGGCAGAAACAATTCTGGGCGCTCTCACGTGACACCACGTGACCCCTAATAAATGTTCTAATAAATCAGGGCATGATTATACATCACGTGCCCACACGTGATGGCTATGAAAATTAAAAGTGTTTAACACTTGTTTGCAGAACAAAATAAAGTGGATCTGGCCCCACTTTTTGATGCCATCACGTGCTCCCACGTGACTCCCAAAACGCAGAAAGAAAAAGCAAAGGAAATGAAAGCTTTGGGCGCTCTCACGTGTTATCACGTGACCCCTCAGCAAATGCTTTAACAATTGGCGCACAGATCCCCATCACGTGCCAACACGTGATGCTCTAAAATAAAAATAGAAGTGTTTAACACTTGTTCGCAGATTTGAGGATAAACCAAAAGGCGATCTGGCTCCACATTTAGGGCGCCCTCACGTGTCACCACGTGACCCCTAATGAGCATTCTAACAGACCAGAGCGGGGGCCTTCATCACGTGCTCACATGTGATGGCCGCCAGAATTAAAAGAGTTAAACACTGATCTGCAGAATAAAATAAAGGGAATCAGGGCGCTCTCACGTGTCCACACGTGACCCCTCTCTCCTTAGTGTTTAACACTAATCTGAAGACTTTGTCCTCAGTGTTTAACACTGATTTTCTTAGTGTTTAACACTAATTTGGAAAACTCTATTGGCAGTGTTTAACACTGATTTGCTTAGTGTTTAACATTAATTTGAAAGCCCTGTTGCTAGTGTTTAACACTGATTATCTTTTAGTGTTTAACACTAACTTGTTAATCTTATTCCCAGTGTTCAACACTGTTGACCTCTAGTGTTTAACACTAGCTTTAGCCCAATTGGCTAAGTTTCTAGAGGCAAAGCCTCTCCTTCAATGGACCAACAGAGAGCCAATATTTCAAACACAATTGGACTTAGCCCAAACTGGCCATAAGTCCTCAAATCATCTTGAACTGAGCACATCTGCTCTTTCAACCAACTCATTGGTTTAGGGTACATCTCTGAACTCCTCTGATATTTGTCGTTGTAATCCTTCAACATCTTCAGAGAGGTGACGGGTCCCGACAACCACACATCAACATGGACTGTGGGGTTCTAAAACTCATGGACTTATGCGTCCTTAAACCAAGATACGGACTGCGGGGTCCTTAAACCCGCGGACTTATGCGTCCTTAAACTAACGGACTAATGCGTCCTTAAACACACCCATATGGACTGTGGGGTCATTAAACCCATGGAATTATGCGTCCTTAAACTACCATCGGACCACTATGTCCCTAAACTGGAACATGGACCACCATGTCCCTAAACTGGCGATGGACCACCACGTCCCTAAACTGGAACTTGGACCACCATATCCCTAAACTGGCATCGGACCACTATGTCCCTAAACTGGAACAATAGAGCCCCCAAATGCTCTTTTGTCGGATCTAAACGATCCCGTTAAGTCGATCTTAGTCCCAAACTGGACTAACGTATCCTTAACAACCGTTTAAGTTGATCTTAGCCTCAAATATGGCTAACGTATCTGTTCCCCTCCGAAAGACGACGCACATGACTGCGATGTCCTGACGCTGAGATTCGGGGCAGATGCTGTTTGGTTTTATCCGTCCACCTCTCCGAAGATGCCAAGTTGATTATGGCACCGTGTATCGGTGGTTTAGACGGATGCGGCCGATGTAGCAGATTTCGTCAGATTCCCCCTCGCTTGAGGGGTTTTTGATTGTGGGGACGCTCTTCCCTGCAGACGCAAGCCCCTGCAGTTAATTACGCTACCGCATCGCGGTAACAACTTTCTCCTTCTCCAGAATTTCACTTCGTGTCGTGTGTGTTTGTTTTGTTTGTGGTTGCCCGTGGATTGTATACGGAGACTAAGTAATGCCGTCGCCCGTAGGACGTGGATTAGTCCAAATCCGTATTTACTTAGATTTGGGTTTGGTGTTTTTAGTTTAAGGATGCATTAGTCGCGTTGCGGCTAAGATCAACTTAAACGTTCGTTAAGGATACGATAGTCCTGTTTGAGACTAAGATCAACTTAACGTGATAATCCATTTAATATCTGGCCATCGGGACTCGTCACCTCTCTAACGTCGTTGAAAGATTACAACGGCAGATGTCAGAGGAGTTCAGAGATGTACCCTTGAACCAAGGTTGATTTGGAGTTTTATGGTCCGTTTGAATGTTTAAGGATACGTTAGCCGTGTTTGGGGGCTAAGATCAACTTAAACGGGATCGTTTAGATCCGGCAAAAGAGCATTTGGAGGCTCTATTGTTCCAGTTTAGGGACGTAGTGGTCCTTAGGTAGTTTAAAGACGTTGCGGTCCATGTTCCAGTTTAGGGACATGGTGGTCCGCATTCCAGTTTAGGGACGTAGTGGTCCGTCGCCAGTTTTAAGGACGTGGTGGTCCATCATTAGTTTAAGGACGTCACGGTCCGATGTTAGTTTAAGGACGTCACGGTCCGATCTTAGTTTAAGGACGTTACGGTCCGCGAGTTTAAGGACCCCGCAGTCCGTATTCATGTGTGGTTGTTGGGACCCGTCGCCTCTCTGACATCGTTGAAGGATTACAACGAGAGGTGTTGGAGGAACTCGGAGATGTACCCTCGAACCGAATATAAATTGATTTAAGGGAGCAATATTCCTCAGTCAATTTAATTTGAGGACTTACGGCCAAAACTGGGCTAAGTCCAGTTGAAAATATTCAACACCCTTATTTATTTTTGGTCTATTAGACCTGTGTTAGGGCTTTGCCCGCACCTAAATAATGCATTGCATTACTTCTATTATTTTTGTTTGGGCTCTGCCCATAAAAGATGCAGAGCATCAATTTATTTTGGGCTCTGCAAGGCATCTGCATAACATTTTGTTTGGGCTTTGCCCACTTATAGATGATGCAGAGCATCAATTTAATTAGACCTGTTTGGTCTTTTAATTGGGCCTGGCCCTTCATTAAAATGCATTGCATTTGTCAGGCGCTTTGCGCCAATCACTGAGCGCAAGCGCTTGTGGTGAGGACACGTGTCATGCTCTGGTGAGCGCAAGCGCAACAGTGTAGTGCGCTGCGCTGTTGTGCTGCTGACACGTGGCGCGCTCTGGTGAGTTGCGCCAATTCTAGAGAGCAAAGCTCTATTTCAACAGCGCGTAGCGCAAGTTGTTTAGATGCTGACACGTGGCGCTCTCCTAAGAGCGCGACAGCGCAGTTTGCAAGTGCAAAACACTAAGAACCTTTTAGATTCAAGAACAGAAGTGCAAAGCACTATTTGATTTCTTGATCTAATTTAGATCAAAGAAAAATAAGTTTTTCTTGTTTTTCTTATCTCAGAGAACCAAAGGTTCATGAAAAGTGCAAAGCACTATTTTATTTTATTTTTATTTTTATTAAAGATCATTGATCTTGTTTTTAGATCTATGATCTGTTCATAAGAGAACTTTCTCTTTTTCTAAAGGTTTTTACCTTTTGTTCTTGAGGAGTTTCTTCAGAGTTCTCTCTTTTTTTTTAGAAAAATGTTGTTCCTCTTGAAATGAGGTCTGGGGTCCTTTTTATAGTGCTCATAAATTAGTTAAATTTGTTACAGAGATCTTTTTCTGAGTGATTTGGGGAATTTTCCCCACCGTTGGATCTTTGATCCAAGCGCTTCTGTTTTACAGAAGAAAATCTTCTTGTTTTAACAAGAACAGAAAAAATTTCTTGAGAATTTTAATTCTGTTTGGCGCAGATGCCCCAGCGCGTGACACGTGTCGCGCAGCGCACAGCGCAGCGCGACCGCGCTAGCGCATCTGCGCTGACACGTGTCGCGCAGCGCAGTGCCTGCGCAACTGAAGCGTTGCTTCCTTTAATTTTGCTTAAAATAGAGCTTTGCTATGATTGGGCGCGCCTTCTTGGGCGCTGCGCTGACGTATCAGCGCTTGACACGTGGCGCGTTGCGCTCGGGATTTGAAGGGTTGCTTCAAAATTTGAATTTTGAATTTCCAGCAGAGCTTTGCTCTGATTGGGGGAAACAAATGCTCCCCGACCGTTGCGCTCACGTGGCGCACACGTGAGTGCAGCGGTGGCAAACTCCTAATCGTTGGATCAAGGGGTAAGCTGAAGGGGCGCAAGCGCCTTATAAATAGGACCTATGGCCCTTAGAAAAATCTTCACCATCTTCAAGATTTTAATTACCAGAGCTTTGCTCTTACTTGAGAATTTCAGAGCTTTGCTCATTTCCAAAGTTAGAAACTTTAGGTAAAATTAATTCAAATCAAATTAACTTAAATTAACTTTAACTAAAGAGCTTTGCTCTTACAGATCTTTTGATCTAAAGAAATCCCCATTGGGGTTTCATAAACAGAGCTTTGCTCTCCAAAACTTATAGATCTGCAGAGATCTTGTTCATGGGTTCTAACCCATGGACAGAGCTTTGCTCTTTAAATCATCTGTAGATCTTTTAGATCTGAAAAATGAAGAAATTTTCATAAGCTTCTCATGGATTTTTCAAGATTCCAAAATTTTTAATTCTTTTAGGTGTAAACATTTTCTGATGGACATTTCCATTATTACCATAGAGCTATGCTCTTTTAAGGAATCTTATTTCCCTGAGACCAGAGTTTGACAAGTGTCACTCTGTGACAGAGTTTTGCTCTGAAAGAGGAGATTTTCTCTTTGTCTCTAGGGATTCTTCCCCCCCTTTTTTTTAATGGGAATGTTTTTCTGGGGACCAACTGACAATCCCATCCAATGATGAGGTTGTCTTATTAACTGACGTATTGTCATCCAGATTTTGTGGGTCCCCCTTCGGTCTCCTACCCACTGCACTGCTGTGTGGTGTAATTAATTAATTTTAATTAAATTAATTTTTAATTTAATTGATTAATTAATGCATTTTTTTTTAAACGCTAAGCGTTGGAATTGCAACACTAACGGCTAATTTCTGTTCACTTGCAGCGATCATGTCTCTCGACACCTCATTCCCGTTTGCTCGTTTAGAGGAAGGATTTCCCGAAGCTCCCTTGGATCGTGAAGTCCTGGCCATGATTAGAGAATATGACCCGAAGTACAAGAGTCTCCACCTTTGGGGGTCGTGGTATAATCAGATCATCATGGGCCGCCGGAGTTTCACATGCGCGGTGCCGTCGGAACCCATCACGGTGATTCACTATGCTACCCCACCCTCGGTGCAGTATGCCGTGGAGATGGCGGATTGGACATCGAAGGGTTTTCTTCATCCGGCTATAGATGCCATCCCGATCCAGCGTCCTATGGTCTTGGATATCCTAGGACGCCGTATCTGTCAGGGCAAGGCGAGACCCTGGGGGCAATCATATAACATTGGTCTGATCCCTTACCATCCGATTGGCTATCTGCCATGGGCCCGGTACATCCTGTCGACGAAGAAGTCGCAGTTGATAAGATTAGAACTGTACACCGCGGTCTACGTCTCTCTCTTCCAGTATCCCACGCTCCCCACCTGGTGGTTCAAGGCTTTCTTGGAGTAATGGAATATTCCTACCCACACTTTCCTTGCCATGGATCGGGAAGTGTCAATCTCCTTGGAGGAGTTCGCGGAGGTATCCGATTTACCAGTGATGGGGGAACATTATGAGGAGTTTCTCCCGACAGATGAGTACGTCTTTGGTGCTAAGCCGATGGTAAGGGGGCTCATGCCGGAGCATGCTGTTCAGCACCAGTTCCCAAGCTTGATTAAAGTGTTGACCATATATGAGTCCCTCTTCATCGAACATGGGAGTCGGGGAGTTAACTTTGAGGACTTCATTGCTCGTTTCCTTCGCCCAAGCGTCATCTCATCAGAAGCTGCCAAGTTTGCCACCCTGGATGACCCTTTCAGTCTAGGTTTGGATAACCTGCCGGTGAAGGAGATAGACCAAAAGGGTTTTTTTCTTCCGGATTTCCCGACTATATCTTTTACAGCAATTTCGGCCCTCGGGATGGACGAGGAGGCCTTTTTCCTAGGATTTATCGGATTGTGGCTGAGTTGGTTTGCGATCCCAATGCACTCTCATCGTATGCGGCCCTCTGTCTTTTACCCAGCCTACCGGATGGCCATCGGGGTAAAGGTGGCTGTGGGGATCGCCGGCTTGGCGCACTTATACCATGGCCTCAGTCGAGCAGCGGATGCTAATGAGCCCGGGGTACTGCACGTGGTCTTCCCGATGCACTACTTTGCGTCGTGGCTCGAACTACACACGGCGGGTGTCTTCAGCATGCATAAAAGGCCCTCGTTCTTTGACAAGTGCGGTTTTCCTCGCATTATACAGCTGATCGGCGCATCAATTGTAACCCCATCACCGCGGAACGCCAGGGGTTTACTCCTTCGCCCTCATACCGTTGGAGCCGGGATGTCCTTTGTCGATAAAGTATTGACCATTGGAAAGGTGTCTACCACTGCGACGCGGCCATTACAAGATGTCTTTAAGGATGGAGCCTAAGTTTTGACGGCTCGGGAGACCCTTCACTTATATTCCATTAGACCAGGTTTCCTAGTTTTTAGGCAGAATGGTGTGGCAATTTTTATGAGGTACAACCCGCATCGTTTTGCTCAACAGCTGGGCTACGATCAAGGGGTCCCCTTAGAAGCCTTCTTGCTGGAACCCGCTGCCACTGAAGAAGGGATGGAGAACGCGCCGCACCATTTCATGCGCCTGAATACGAGCTCTCATTTTTTTATCAATGCGCCGGCTTACGCTCCGCGACTCCTCAATGTGTACAAAGACTGGTACAATCATGCAACAGGAGCAGTTATAAAGGAGGAAAGGCGACTGCTGGTCGATCGTAAGGGTGTGCCTCCTGGTACCGATCGCAACGCTCCTTTGGTTCCTAGGACTCCAGTAGTTGCTCCTCTGAAAGAGGTTAGAACCAGACCCCCCGCGTGCGCAAAGTCCTCCACGCGGATTACCACTCCCTGATATTGAGGATGCACCCCCAGTGCCCTGTGCTCCAGTGGAGACAGTGGTTGTAGTTTCGCCAGAGTCCGGCGTAGGTGCGGACATCGGGACCCGCCGTCCCAAGGTGGCTGCTAAGCGGAAGTCAATCCCACGTGAGCCTAGGGTCAGAGGGCAGAAGAAAAGAAATCGCTCTTCGCTGCAGATGTCGTATTCAGTCAGGAACCCCATGCTCCCTATGCCGAGGGCCTAATCGAATATGGGACTAACGAGGGATTAGTCATGCCGCCGCCGGATGACACAGACTTGGAAGCAGCTCTCGAAACTTCAGCGTGGTTGGCTAAGCGTGACGCGTGGCTGGCTAAGCTTGCGCAATCAGGTAACTACTAGTCGCATTTTCTTTATTGCATCATATTCTTCTCATTGCCTTTGACTAACGTTTTTCTTTCTTTTCTTCCAACAGGCATCATTGATAAGGAAGCCATTGCCGCTTCATTCAAGACCTTCCAGGAGGAGGAACGCCTTAGAGCGTCTTTAGGCCTCAGTAAGTTTCGATTCATCAAGTTTTCATTTCCCTTGTGTTATGGTCGATCTAACTTTCCCTTTTTATCTCAGGAACCTCAATGCCGCTCCTGCCAAGTGATGCAGATGTTCCGCCAGCTGCCGATGTTCCCGCTTCCTCTGGGCCACCGCAGGAGGTTCGTCTTGAAGAGCCGATGAAAGATACCTTAAAGGCTCTGGAGGCATTCCTGAACGAGGATGACGACGCCTTGAAGGAAGCATCACAGAGGTCCATCGCGACAGCCCGGGAGGAAAGGAAGCGGCTGAGGCGTGAGGCGAAGGCGCGCAGGGCTGCCTTGGCTATGGGAGAGGGCCCCAGCACCGCCCCTCATGCTGATACTCCGTCCGAAGAGGCCCCTGTTGCCCTATCCACTGCTCACAGAGAAGTGGCGCGTGCAGTTCGGAGCGCAAACAGTAAATCCACTTCAGGTAATATTTCTCTCAGAGTTCTTGTTGTAGGAGTTTTAATGCCATCGGTCCTTATATATCTTATCCTATAGGGCCAAGTCCGACCGAGGGGGAGACGGAGACCGTTGAACCCAAGGAAACAGAGGAGGCGGTTCCTACCGAACCTGAGCCGACGGTGGGCGACGTCGCTGAGGCTTCAGGGCTCGAGATGGAGGTTGAGGGGTCTGTAGCCGAGAAGGTCATTGATGCCGAGCCTGAAGTGGCGGCAGATGAAATGATCATTATAACCGAGCCCAGGGTAGTGGCGGACGAGGCGCTTGAGGCCGGCGATCTCGTGGTGACGGCAGATGAGCCGATGGAGACCGAGGAGCCCGCAGAAGTAGCGGGTGAGATGGGTACGACTCCTGGGGAAGAGTTAGCCGCTCCCTCCCAAGAGTCTGGGAATGCTCCAATCATTGCCCTCCCTGTGTACGATCTTCCACCGTCTCCAGGTCTTGCGAGCACGACAACGGTCCCTATCGAGTCGGGTGATGAGGCCACGGGCGGCGGCCTCATGTCGATGGAGGAAGGAGTCGCCTCCGTTTCAGCCGGCAGCTCATCAGGTAAATCCCAAGTTGCTGTCTTTCTTTACCTTACAATCCTTTCTGACAAATTCACCATTTTTCGTAACACAGGTGCAGCCAGCGCTGATGCCCCACTGCTCGAGGGAGCACCTTCAACTACTGCCTTGGCGGTGGTCACCTCTCAGCCCTCTCTCATACCGTCAAAGATGTTGGAAGGTATGAGTTCGCAACTTATCAATCTCACTTTTCAGACGTATAATCTGTATACTAAAGTCATACTGTTGTGTCTTTCAGGAGTGCTTTTTGACCATCTTTATCAGGTGTTGCTCCCACATTTCTCCTTCCCATCCGAACTTGCCTCTTCCTTTGGTGGCGTTGGTGAGTACCATTCCCGATTGATATCTTTGTTTTTTCAGTGGTAGAATTATTTCTAACTCTCTCTTGTCCTGACTGCAGTGTTACAAATCGAAGGGGGAGAAGAAAGATCGGCTGCGCTGCCGACCCTTCCGGCCCTGCCACCTGCCTCAGCTGGTACAGCGACTATCACATTGATAAATCCCCCCTTCTTTATTTTCAGAACTGTTATCTGATCACATCTTGTTTCTTTTCAGCTATCATTCCGGTCTCGGCGCCCTTCGAATCTCGCATCATAATGCCGGTGGGTCCTTATCTGAGGAGTCTGTCTTCAAAAGGCGCCGCGAATAGTCTGCGCATGTTGAGTGACTACGTCGAGGAACTCGACGTTGAAACTCCTACATCTGCCGCAGACTTCGCTATGGTGGTTAACCCGATACTAGAAATACTCGTGAACTTTCATGATGAGGGCATCGTCGCATCCTGGGTTAACCATTGTAGGGAGATCGAGGGTCGCCTATATCAGTTGGAGTCGCTGCGTCCCGCTCCTGAGACCTTGGCTGCCAGTAATCAAAGAACAGCGTGGATTGATCAGAGCGCTCCTTACTTCCGTCACCTCGAACAAGAAGTCATTTCAAGGCGTAAGGAGCGTGGTGAGACTTCAAGCAAGTCTGCCCAACTGCATGCTCGGGTGGAGGCCAACGCCGCACGGCTGAAGGTTGTCTTTGAGGGCCTTCTGCAATGTCTTTATGAAGGGTTATCATTGAGGCAACAACTTGATGTTGTCGAGCGAGATGCACCCAACCAGGAGGCAGCCCAGAAGGCGGCGGAGGAGTAACTTTCATCTTTCTTACAGCAGCGGGCCCAGGTGGAGGCGAAGGTGGCTGCGGCTGTCACTCAGGAGGAGGTGCTGAAGGAAGTGCGAGAGCAGCTTGTGGATTTACTAAAGACACTTCCTCCTCAGTAGCTATCTATCTTTGTATCGTTTGTACTTGTAAATAAAAAAAAGTATATATATATTTTTCATTCTTTAGCACAATGTATCCTGTACTCAACCAATGTTTGTGAATAAAAGATACACATTTTTTTGTAATGTCTTATGCTATTTCCTTGCTTCTTCTTTCTTTTATCATCAGCATGCCGCCTTAGTAAATATGGTCAACAGATAATAGAGCATACATCTTGACTTTCTTAAGAATCAGTGATGGCTTAGGCCGCAGGTTCAGATCTGCTGCCTAAGACTTTTCAACTCTATGAGCCGAGAGGACCTCGTAGAGATTTTTCTCCCTACGGATCGAGAGGATCTCGTAGGTGGTTTTTTTTTTTTAGGAATCGTGAGGAATCCTAAGTGTGGTTTCCTCTTATAAGTCGTAAGGATCCTATAAGAGAATTTTCCCTCTTACGAGTCGAGAGGATTCGTAAGCGGTTGTTTCCCTCCTGGTCGAGACTCGACTTTGGGGAGTGAGACCCGTGAATAGTATGCAAGAGACCATTTTGGATTGACTTGCAGGGTCCCATTGTTCAGGAAGCAAGTTTTTTAGTCCCTGCCGCCTGAGGCTTCATTTGCAAGTTGAGACGAATCGGGAATTTTCTCGCGGAGACGCTGGTTTCTCTACGAGCCGACGCGAATCAGGAGGCTCTCGTCAAGGAGTGTTCGTATCCGTGAATCGAGGAATTTGCTAGGGATTATTTGTTTCCTAAGCGCCAAGGATTATTTGTTTCCTTGGGGTTTGAAACGAGTCGAGGATTTCCTACGGAGACACTGGTGGCTCTGCGAGTCGACGCGGATCAGGAGGCTCTCATCAAGGAGTGTTTATATCCTTGAGTCGAGGAGTTTGCTAGGGATTATTTGTTTCCCAAGCGCCAAGGATTATTTGTTTCCTTGGGGTTTGAAATGAGTCGAGAATTTCCCACGGAGGCACTGGTGGCTCTGCGAGTCGACGCGGATCAGAAGGCTCTCGTCAAGGAGTGTTTGTATCCGTGAGTCGAGGAATTTGCTAGGGATTATTTGTTTCCCAAGCGCCAAGGATTATTTGTTTCCTTGGGGTTTGAAACGAGTCGAGAATTTCCCATGGAGGCACTGGTGGCTCTGCGAGTCGACGCGGATCAGAAGGCTCTCGTCAAGGAGTGTTTGTATCCGTGAGTCGAGGAATTTGCTAGGGATTATTTGTTTCCCAAGCGCCAAGGATTATTTGTTTCCTTGGGGTTTGAAACGAGTCGAGAATTTCCCACGGAGGCACTGGTGGCTCTGCGAGTCGACGCGGATCAGAAGGCTCTCGTCAAGGAGTGTTTGTATCCGTGAGTCGAGGAATTTGCTAGGGATTATTTGTTTCCCAAGCGCCAAGGATTATTTGTTTCCTTGGGGTTTGAAACGAGTCGAGAATTTCCCACGGAGGCACTGGTGGCTCTGCGAGTCGACGCGGATCAGAAGGCTCTCGTCAAGGAGTATTTGTATCCGTGAGTCGAGGAATTTGTTAGGGATACTGGTTTCTTTAGGGTTGGACTGAACCGTCGAGATTTAGCTTCGTCTTTTGGCGGAGCCTGTTAGGAAAGTATGGTTCTCTCTTTGTTTACGCCCTTGGATTGTATACAGGGATCGATGTGATCTTAACTGTAGGGCCAAAGTTTTATCATTTCCTCTTCTTCTTTTTTTATTTTATTTCCGCGATGCTCTATCATTTCAGCTTTTATATCGCGAAGGTCACGATTGCCCAATCATTTCGGCTATTTTTTCGCGGTGCCCAACCATTTCGGCTATTTCGTATGCATGTGCAGCCTATTGGCTTTTCGCTGTAAACCGATTTCGGCATCAGCACCGCTACAACTGGGATATTGCCAGGAGCGAATCATCATCTGCCTCTGTCGATGTTGAACAAAGGTGGCTTAGCGACCAGGGTTAGGGTCCTGTCGTCTAAGGCTTTAACTTCATGAGCCGTAAGGGTTTCACGAAGGTATTTCTCCCTACAAGTCGTGAGGATCTTGTAGGTGTATTTTCTCCTTAAGACTCGTGAGGATTCCTAAGTGTTCGTTTCCTCTGTAAGTCGTAAGGATCCTACAGGAGGGTTTTCTCCTCATAAATCGAGAGGATTTACAAGGGTTGTTTACCATGCGAACATATCCCCAGTCACGGATGAGACTTGGTTAGGGAAATGTTTATTCGCGCCCGTGGATTGTATACAAGGGTCAGTATTGAGCCACTTGTAGGACAATATCGGAAGTTTGTGGGGGTTTGCTTAAGCACAGGTTTAGGTCTCTGTAACTTAAGACTTTCAACTCTTATGAGCCGTGAGGGTCCCATAAGAGAGTTCTCCTTACGAGTCGTGAGGATCTCGCAAGTGTATTTTCTCCTTAGGAATCATGGGGATCCCTAAGTGTGTTGCTCCCTTGTGAGTCGTAAGGATCTCACGCGAGTGGTTTCTCCTTACAGGGTCAAGAGGATCTTGTAAGTGTTCTTTAACGAGGTTGCGCCCTTTCGGATTTTCACAAACACTCGCCGGTAGCCCTGCTGTTTTTACTCACGGAGCCCTTTTGGGTTTTCATCCGTGCCCATTTTGCTTATGGACATACCGTTTTTTTTATTCTTTTTATTCTTATATATTTTTTTCTCTCTTTTTTTTTACGAGGTCGCGCCCTTTCGGGTTTTCACGAACACTCGCCGGTAGCCCTGCTGTTTTTACTCACGGAGCCCTTTCGGGTTTTCATCCGTGCCCTTTTTGCTTATGGACATACCGTTTTTTTTTATTCTTTTTATTTTTTTGTCTTTTTTTTATCTCGTCAGCCTAAAGATGCTGCGGCAGTAGTTTAAAGACGTTTCGGTCTGCTATTAGTTTAAGGACATTTCGGTCCGTCATTAGTTTAAGGACGTTTCGGTCCTCCCGGAATCGGCTGGCTACTGCTTATAAAGCTTGAGCTTAGGAAGATAGCGAGCGGACGTAGTCGTCGTCATCTATCATTGACCTAGGCTGTGGTTCATTAAGCGTAGTATTTCTTTAGGAAGCGACCGTTTATCGGCCTGAAAGGCCTTTCACCGTGCATATCTATGAGTAGATATGCCCCGCCCTGGTAGACCTTATCTATGATGTACGGGCCTTCATAGTTTGGCTCGAATTTTCTCCGCTTGGCGCGATTGGGGATCATAGGCCTTTTGACCACTAGCACGAGTTCGCCTTGGCGAAATGCCCTCGGTCGGGTCAATCTTTCATATAAGCGCATCATCTTTGCTTTATAAGCTTCCAGATTTTGCTGTGCTATGAGCCGGGTTTCATCAAGGGCGTCAAGCTCCTCAAGCCGAAAGTGAGCATTTTCTTCGTCCGTTAGCTCGTAGTGGACTGCCACTCGTAGAGAGGGTAACTCTATCTCGAGGGGGAGTACTGCTTCTGTACCGAATACCAACGCATATGGCGTTGCGTTCGTGGCCGTTTTAAACGTGGTTCGATACGCCCAGAGAGCTTCTTGCAGTCTTTCGTGCCAGTCTTTCTTATTTCGTGACACCGTTTTCTTTATGATCTTCGTCAAGGTCTTGTTGAAGGCTTCAGCTAGACCGTTAGCTCGCGGATTATAAACTGAGGAATATCTCCAATCTATATTGTGTTGTTGCGCGAAGCAACTGACCTTGTGGCTTCTGTAGGCTGGCCCGTTATCGGAGATGATCCGTCTTGGCGTTCCAAACCGATATATGACATGCGTCTTGAAGAAATGGAGAATATTCTCCGTCTTTACTTCCCTCAGCGGCACCGCTTCTGCCACTTAGAGAAGTAGTCGGTCGTCGCTAGGATGAAACGATGTCCTCTAGACGATGCTGGTTCGATGGGGCCGGCTATATCAGTCCCCCACATTTCGAATGGCCAGCTAGCCACCGTTGGATGTAGTGGATTCGGATGCTGATGGATGAAGTCCCCATGAATTTGGCATGAATGGCATTGCTTCGCATATTCGAGGCAGTCCTGGATCATTGTGGGCCAATAGTAGCCCATCCGTTTGATCTTCAACTTCATCTTTGGGCCTGCTTGGTGAGAACCGCAGAGTCTGTCGTGAACTTCCTGGACGACTCTTTTCGCTTCGTCAGGTCCTAAACATCTCAGCCACAGAGAATCAAATGACCTCTTGTACAAAGTATCGTTGACGAAGGCGAAAGACAGGGCTCGTTTCATGAGCTGATGTCTTGTGGACGCTTCTTCAGGCATTCGGTGGGACTTGAAGTAATTTATGAAGATTTCTCTCCAATCCTCGGTGTTTTCCCAATCTTTTACTTGCAGGGTTGTCTGCTCGTTCGCTCCTTTTTCTTCGGATGATTCCGGAGATATTTCTGCCGGGGCAAGCACCCGACGGCTTTGCACTACGATTTTAATGTCATCGAGGTTCTCGTCAGCCAGTTCTTTAGCAAGTTTGGCCAATGCGTCTGCTTTGCTGTTTTCCGCGCGCGGTATGTTTTCTAAAGTGTAGGAGGGGATTTGGGTCAACAGCTGTTGCACCTTTTCACCATACTTCACCAATTCTGGTTTGCATGTCTGGTAGTCGCCGTTTATTTGACTAACGACCAGTTGGGAATCTCCATATATGAGGAGATTTTCAATTCCCATGTCGATGGCGATCTCGAGGCCTGCTATCAAAGCTTCGTATTCGGCTTCATTGTTTGTCCTCGGCTCTGTTAAGGAGAAAGCGAAGCGCATTATCCCTCCTTGTGGAGTCACGAAGATGAGGCCTATCCCCGATTTGATTATAGGGGTACTTTGTTTGCGCTTCTTTACGGAAGACGCTCCGTCGAAATAAAGCTCCCACCGGGTATTATCACCGTCGATCGCATCAAATGCATGTTCGTCTGGAAGATCGCAATTCAAAGGAGAATCGGCGGGTATCGGATGTTCAGCGAGGAAGTCGGCGATGGCCTGGCCTTTCACTGCTTTGAGAGGTTGGTACGTTATCGAGAACTCCATCAAGAGCAGGGCCCATTTAGCAAGTCGTCCCGTCAATATGGCCTTTGACATTAAATACTTAAGAGGGTCTACCTTTGAAATGAGATGGACTTCATATGCTAATGCGTAATGTCTGAGCGTTGTTATCACGAAGATCAACGCCAGGCAGTGCTTTTCAATGGGGGAGTAGTTGCTTTCTGCCCCCAGTAGAACTCGACTTAAGTAATAGAGAGCTCTCTCCTTCCCTTGATCGTTCTCTTGCGCCCATAATGCGCCCAAGGAACCTTCGAGGGCGGTCGTGTAAAGAATGAGAGGCTTTCCCTTAACTGGAGCAGCCAATACTGGAGGGTTCTACAGGTATTGCTTGATCTCGTCTAGCACGCCTTGGCATTTTTGGTCCCAGATGAACGGGGTTCCCTTCTTCATCAGGTGGCTGTAAGGACGGCACTTGCCAGAGAGGTTGGCTATAAATCGCCGAATATATGCGAGCTTTCCTTGGAGAGATCGCAACTGTTTGAGAGTTTTCGGTGGAGGCGTTTCCATGATCGCTTTGATCTTGGATGGATCTATTTCGATACCCTGGTGTCGGACGATGAATCCTAAAAATTTGCCTGAGGAAACTCCGAATGCACACTTGAGCGGGTTCATCTTCAAGTTGTATTGTCGAAGGCCTTGAAATACGGTCTTCAGATGCTCGAGATGCTCCTCGTATGATTTGCTTTTAACCACGAGATCGTCGATATAACATTCGACGATTTCGTGTATGAGGTCATCGAAGATCTTCGTCATGGCCCTTTGATAGGTGGCACCGGCGTTCTTTAAACCGAAGGGCATTACCTTGTAGCAGAATATACCCAAAGGGGTTCTGAAGGCGGTGTGCTTCTGGTCTTCGGAATGCATCTTTATCTGATTATACCCTGACGAGCCGTCCATAAAAGAGAAAACCTCATGAGTGGACGTGTTGTCTATCATCAGTTCGGTGACTGGCACTGGGAAATCATCCTTCGGGCAGGCTTTATTAAGATCACGGAAGTCTACGCATATGCGCACCGTCCCATTTTTCTTCATCACCGGGACGATGTTAGCGATCCATTCAGGATATTGAACCTCCTGGATAAAGCCAGAGTCGATCAGCTTCTTGACCTCGGCGTTGATACTCATCTCGAGCTCGAGCCGCATTCTCCTCGGCGCCTGTTTGACTGGTTTGATGTCCGGGGATATCGCCAATTTGTGTACAGCAATTTCTGGATCTAGTCCCGGCATTTCGGAATAGTTCCACATGAAGCAATCTCTATGCTGCAGAAGCACATCCTTTAACGCAGCTACCCTTTCTTCAGATAGTAACTCGCTGATGAATGTCGGTCACGGATCGTCTGCCGATCCCAACTCAATCTTCTTGAGGTTATCTGCAGTGGTATGGATTCCATCTTCTAGCTCTTTCGGCGCTGGTGGGAATTCTGAGATTATCTCGTCGCTGCTATTTTCGAAGCACCAAGGGAGCTCATCTATGTCCTCGGGCTCTTCTTTTAATATTGTAATCATGTGACATGTGCGAATTCGCTTCCAATCCCAATGTGGAACCGGTTTTTCTTTCGTGGCCTTGGGCTCGTGCTTCTGTGGCGGCGTTACCTTCCAGTTGTCAGACAGAGCGAACTTGCCGAGCTGGTACTGATCTTCGACCCAATTCTTAAAGGTAAAGCAGTCTTCGTGACTTCTTAGCCCCGCTTTGTTGCTGCTGAGCGTCTTTTTGGTCTTTCAATTTGTTTCCGCCTCTGCGTCGAGCCTTTTTTATAACAGGTTGGCAAGGGGCAGCACTTTCATCTTTGACGGCCTGTTGAAGGAGGCGTTGCGTCTTGGCTTTCTCGTAGATGGTCGTCTCACAGTTGTGATCATCTCGGACTTTTTGACCAGCTTTCTTTATAAGTTTGTCCATTTGTTCCTCGAACGACGGACTGGGCTCCTTTGCATCTGGAATTTTCACTGGCTTAGGATTAGCGTCCTCCCATTGAGCATCTGCTTCTTCATCAAGGTCATACACGACGTAACAGCCGGGTAGTAACTCTCGTTTCTTTGACCGGATATATCCAAGCCCTTTTGTTTCCATTCTCCCGTTAGGCAGTTTGCGTTGAGTCTCGGGAACATTCCAGAC
Organism: Agapanthus africanus; assembly: GCA_030015575.1. Lineage (NCBI taxonomy): Eukaryota > Viridiplantae > Streptophyta > Magnoliopsida > Asparagales > Amaryllidaceae > Agapanthus > Agapanthus africanus. The sequence goes on along the minus strand of JASDDO010000022.1, from coordinate 859,579,488 downwards.
CTTGTCATAGAATTTGGCCTTTCTAATGGTCTGTTTGAAGGATATCCCCTGGCGTTTCAGCAGCTTCTTCAAACCCTCTGTATAATATCTGGGAAGACGGATAGGCTGAAGCCTGTCGAGCGTAGGATCCGCGCCATGCCAGATTTCTTTTTCCACCTTGGTTTCTTCAGAGCGGTAGAACAGAATTGCTTTCTCTCTTTCTCGCCTGGGAGGGATATAGAACGCTTGCAGCTCTTCTACATTGTAAATATTGAGTGCATCCAGTTATTTCTGGTGTTTAAGTGGCACTATGGCGACTTGTAGACTTTGCTCTTCGTCAGCGGACGTTCGTATTGAAGGTCGAGCAGAGAATACAACACGGATCTCATCTTCCGAGTCGCTACCAAAAATCAATGTAGGAGCTGATGGTCCCGGATTGTTGTGTTGGGGCGGATCCGAATAAACTATCTCCTCTTCCTCCTCAGTATCATTGCCGAAGACAGGGATGGTGGTGTTAGCTTTGTTCTCCGGCTTGTGACACTTCTCCGTGTCTTCGAAATCCGGTAAGAAGTATTTGGCATCTTCGTATTTGCGGACCTCGTTCACAGAGAAAGGGTTCAGTTCTCCCGTCACGGTATACTCGAAACCATCCTTAAAATATTTCATACACTGATGTTGTGTAGAAGGGATGATGTTGTACTCGTGTAACCATGGTCGGCCGAGCAAATCGTTGTAGCATGTCTTGGCGTCTATGACGTGGAACTTAATGTCCGTGACGAGTAGCCTGAAGCGTAGTGTCAGTATCACAGATCCAAGAGTCTTTGACGATTGGGAGTCGAACCCGGAGATGGTGATCTTGTCCCGAGCAAGGTGCTGGACGCTCATGCAGATTTCCTTCAATACCCGTACGTTGAGTAGGTTAACAGACGATCCGTTGTCGATCAGGATTTTGCCTATCTTTATATCATGGCAGTATCCCGAGACATAGAGAGGGCGATTGTGTTCGCACGTCCCAAGTAGAAGGTCTTCATCGCCAAAAGTAACATCAGCCGTGTGCACTTCCTCCAATTCATCTTTCATCTTTTCCTCGGCCAGGCATGCTTGGAATTGTTTCGGGTCTTGGAGCGCCTTAACCAACGAATCTCTCGCCTCTTTTGATAGCAAAAGGGCGTCAAGAATGCTGAGCTGCGAGGGCAGCTTCCTCAGATGTGCTAAGACATTGTAATCCACCTTATTCTTCTTTGGTGGGTCTTTGGCAGCTAGCTCTTCCACCACTTGGTCATCTAAGATGATATATTCAGTGGCCTTTTCTTTCCCTTTATCTTTTTTGTTCGAGGGTCCGAGGTTCTTTTCGGGCAGCATGCGATTACGTAGCCGGATATTTTCGCAAACCTTCGGTTCTTCTTCTTTTCTCGAAGCGGACTCTTTAAAGAGAGGGGCAAGTTCTAGCTCTTCATCAGAATCACTCCCGAATGTAGGCACTTGTGACCCACCGGTGTTAACCATGCGACAATCGCTGGTAGTTCTTTTAATCCCTTCGGTCGTATTTCTTTGCTCTCGACGAGTTTTACGCTTTTCCCGCTTAAAGCGTTGTCGATGAGCAACATATCCTTGCCACCATCTATCGAAAGCTTTGCACTCTTGTGTGGGGTGCGAAATCTTTTGATGATATAAGCAATAGGAGGGGTGCATTTCCACTTCACCGGTGGTGTTTCCTTCAGAGGATGGTAGCTTCATGCCCATTGATATGGCCTTAGCAAACTTTTTCCTCATCTTGAATTGGCTTTTGTCGGTAGCGGAGGTGTTTAGCTCCAACGGGATCGTCTCAGCTCCTTCATCAAGTCGCTGGCGTTTGGCCCCTTCAAATATAGCCGCCTCGCGCTCCCTATCAGCTTTACTTTTCAACCGAGCTTCATTAAGGAATGCGTCAATTACTTCATCTGATGGCCCCAGAACTTTTGGTTCAGGATCTGCCCCCAGCTTTTCGGTGCAAGGAGTCTCCTCATCGTTCGTGATCGAATGGCAAATCATATGACAGCTCGCCACATATTCCTCGGATTCATCCGATGAACTTTCTCCTTCATCTTCTTCTTGAAAGACGTGATTGAGGAACTCTTGGAATGTAATGGGAGTCCGCGCCTTTTGGTTGTATTCTTCCAACGCGTCAATTTGCTTTTGTAAGTCCGTGCGTTTGCCGCCAGGCTTCACGGGCTTCTTAGATTTCTTCTTCTTCTTTTTCGAAGATTTTGACGGCTGGCTGCAAGTGCTTGAACCGCCACCATCGGTCTTTGGAGTTGGACGTGGCTTCAGCATCCCTTCAATGACCTGCGGTTCCAACGGATTCTTCCACTTGATTGCTGGACATGTCTGAAGATCGTTTAGCATCCTCTTTGTCTTGGCTGATAATACAACCTCCCAAGGAGCTTCTTCAATGACGAAGCATGTTGCCCCCGGCGTATTCGTCCCCTTAGAGGTGTGGGGCTGCGGGGGATTCACCTTCCATTTGTCAGATAACGCGAACTTGCCCTGTTGGTACTGGTTTTCAAGCCAATTCTTGAAAACGTAGCAATCTTCGATCGGATGGCCTAGTACTCGATGATAAGGACAGTAGTTGGGCTCGTTGACGTCACTTGGTTGCAACGGACGTTTTGGATCCGGCAGATTTATGAGTCTGTTGCGCAACGCCAGCTCGAATAACCTCCTCGTTTTATCGCGAGGAAAGGAATAAGGACGTCCCATCCTATCCTCAAGGGGTACGTAAGGGCGCATATTATTTTGACGAGCAACCGGCTTCGAGTCGCTCGGTTGTTGTTGAGCATTAGCGACGACGATCGCTTTTCCCTTCCCTTTGTCATTTCGGGAGTCCGGCCTTGCAAGAGGGGGTTTATGGCCCATTTGATCCATTTGCGCTAGTTTGTCAATCAAGGCCTGGAAGGTAGTTGGCTTGAAGAACATCATAAATTGTGAGATGGTTGCTTGTGGATCAAGGGTTCCCACGAACATACCCACTGCGGGAGCTTCTTCAATGCGCTGCTCGCACTTTGACCATAAGTTCCGCCATCGTATAGCATACTGAACCCACGTCTCGCCTGGTTTTACCCTGGCGTTAATCAGTGCTGTCATCGGGGTACGTTCACTGGCGCTTGCAAAACGCTGAGTAAACAGTAGCTCCATCTCCGCGAAGGTTTTGATAGAGTCGTTCGGGAGTTCAGAGTACCACTCAAACGCCGTATCCGATAAACTTCCAACAAACTGGCGAAGTAAAAGCTTGTCATCACCACCGATATTGCTGTAGAGTGCCCTGAACTGGGCAACATGCTGGTGAGGATTGCCCGTCCCCTTGTAGACATGGAACTTGGGAATCGTATAACCTGGCGGGTACTTGATTTGATCGTACCAACTCGGATATGGCCTCCCCGTTTTCACGACCTGGCCGGCTGTTTCGGTTGCATGATGAACCCGTATTTGTTGAGCAATGTACTCATCCAAATCAGCTTTGGAGATTGTATCCTCTTTAGCTGTGGACAGAGCTGGTGGAGGATTCGACGTCTCTCCCTTATCATCTTCAAGGATGATCGGGGGATCTTCAGCAGGTGGATCTTGTTGAATCATCATACCCATCATATCCTGGAACAGGAGGGCCATTTTCTTTATGTTGGCTGCCTGCTCCGCAGCTTCTTTATCCTTCTTCTCCAGTACGCGACGAAGGAATTCAGCGTCCGTTTCTTGTTCTTGACGCTCGTCCGAGGACATTTCAGGGGTTTCTTTTAGCCCTGTAAGTGCGTCCATAGCGTTCATCATTTCTTGGAGCTTCTGCTGCTGCTCCTGAGCCTTGGTCACCGACCTCGTGTGCGTTCTATGACCTGTTGATATGCGGCTATCCTCCTTTCCCGATGCCACATAAACAGTATGAACTATCATGCCCCCGGACTTAGGGCGTTTAGGCTCACCACCTTTGGCATTTACCGCGGGCGCGGGGGTTTTCTCCGGCCTTCTTCTTTTGTGGGCCGTTGAAGTTGAAGGGGCCGTTGCAGTGGGCATCTTGGTGATCGTTGTCCTCTGCTGTTTAATAGGACGGTCCTTTTCTTTTTGCACCTTCATCTTCTTTCGTTGACGGGAGTGATCCGTGTCGATCACGGAGTCTTGAACCCTCCTCCAAACTTTATAAATTCTTGAGGACAGCCGTTGAGGGGGCTGTTCTTGCTTTGTTTCTGGGACTCTCTCCGCAGGCGGAGGAGATCTTTTCAGTGTAGCAGTTGGAGAATTCTTCCGTACCCTCCTCAGCAGTTCAAAGCTGTTCCCAGTTGGAACAGCAGCGTTGACTTCCACCACTGGAGCCGGTGGAGTTAGCCCTGAGGGGGAATTGCCCCCTGCCTTCCTCACTCGTTGCCAATGGCGACGTCGAGCATGACGAGCCGTTGGGACTGGCTCGGAGATTGAGACATCTTCTTTTTGCCCCCTGTCTGAATGAGGCACCGCCGGTGTTAACCTCTTAAAGACTGAGGTTATCTTTTGAGGGGTGATATTCAACCTGTCGAAGACGGATCCTTGAGCAGGGGCAGGAGCAGGAATCGTCAGTATTGAAAAGAATGACTCTTTGATAGGGGAAGCCGCGTTGACGACTTCTGGAGCAGCAGTTATTGCTTTCCTTGGGATAGCCAGTTTAGAGTTCTGATTTAGCCTGGTGAAAATAGAGGCTGTCGGTTTGGTAGTGGGCGACCTGTTGACAGGGGTCGTCGTAGCAGTGAGCCGGTCGAAGACCGACTTTTTGTTCACTTCCGGTGCAGGTATTGGCATAGGGCAGCTTGTAGGTGGGATCATGGTCCCGAAGAACAGGCCAGTGGTGGCCTGGGTCACCTGGTCTACTGGCAGAGTGAGGAAGGAAGCCGCTTGGGGCCCATATGCTACACCTCCGGGGGAAGTGGAGCGTCCACTGCAGTGGCACTTCGAGCAGTTGGTGCAATTAGAGGCCATTGATGCTTGAGTTCTGCGCCAGGCAAAAGACCAAATCTTAGTAACTTGAAATCCAAAGGCAACCATTTAACAAACCGCGAATCGTTCGCGAAGACGACACACGAAGTGTGGAGTGGAAAGAGGAAAAGGCCCCACCGGGCGTGCCAGAATCTGTTTCCCTCCGAAAGACGGCACACAGGACTGCGATGTCCTGACGCTGAGATTCGGGGCAGATGCTGTTTGGTTTTATCCTTCCACCTCTCCGAAGATGCCAAGTTGATTTATGGCACCGTGTATCGGAGGTTTAGACGGATGCGGCCGATGTAGCAGATTTCGTCAGATTCCCCCTCGCTTGAGGGGTTTTTGATTGTGGGGACGCTCTTCCCTGCAGACGCAAGCCCCTGCAGTTAATTACGCTACCGCATCGCGGTAACAACTTTCTCCTTCTCCAGAATTTCACTTCGTGTCGTGTGTGTTTGTTTTGTTTGTGGTTTCCCGTGGATTGTATACGGAGACTAAGTAATGCCGTCGCCCGTAGGACGTGGATTAGTCCAAATCCCTATTTACTTAGATTTGGGTTTGGTGTTTTTAGTTTAAGGATGCATTAGTCGCGTTGCGGCTAAGATCAACTTAAACGTTCGTTAAGGATACGATAGTCCTGTTTGAGACTAAGATCAACTTAACGTGATAATCCATTTAATATCTGGCCATCGGGACTCGTCACCTCTCTAACATCGTTGAAGAATTACAACGGCAGATGTCAGAGGAGTTCAGAGATATACCCTTGAACCAAGGTTGATTTGGAGTTTTATGGTCCGTTTGAATGTTTAAGGATACATTAGCCGTGTTTGGGGGCTAAGATCAACTTAAACGGGATCGTTTAGATCCGGCAAAAGAGCATTTGGAGGCTCTATTGTTCCAGTTTAGGGACGTAGTGGTCCATAGGTAGTTTAAAGACGTTGCGGTCCATGTTCCAGTTTAGGGACATGGTGGTCCGCATTCCAGTTTAGGGACGTAGTGGTCCGTCGCCAGTTTTAAGGACGTGGTGGTCCATCATTAGTTTAAGGACGTCTCGGTCCGATGTTAGTTTAAGGACGTCACGGTCCGATGTTAGTTTAAGGACGTCACGGTCCGATGTTAGTTTAAGGACGTTACGGTCCGCGAGTTTAAGGACCCCGCAGTCCGTATTCATGTGTGGTTGTTGGGACCCGTCGCCTCTCTGACATCGTTGAAGGATTACAACGAGAGGTGTTGGAGGAACTCGGAGATGTACCCTCGAACCGAATATAAATTGATTTAAGGGAGCAATATTGCTCAGTCAATTTAATTTGAGGACTTACGGCCAAAACTGGGCTAAGTCCAGTTGAAAATGTTCAACACCCTTATTTATTTTTGGTCTATTAGACCTGTGTTAGGGCTTTGCCCGCACCTAAATAATGCATTGCATTACTTCTATTATTTTTGTTTGGGCTCTGCCCATAAAAGATGCAGAGCATCAATTTATTTTGGGCTCTGCAAGGCATCTGCATAACATTTTGTTTGGGCTTTGCCCACTTATAAATGATGCAGAGCATCAATTTAATTAGACCTGTTTGGTCTTTTAATTGGGCCTGGCCCTTCATTAAAATGCATTGCATTTGTCAGGCGCTTTGCGCCAATCACTGAGCGCAAGCGCTTGTGGTGAGGACACATGTCATGCTCTGGTGAGCGCAAGCGCAACAGTGCAGTGCGCTGCGCTGTTGTGCTGCTGACACGTGGCGCGCTCTGGTGAGTTGCGCCAATTCTAGAAAGCAAAGTTCTATTTCAACAGCGCGTAGCGCAAGTTGTTTAGATGCTGACACGTGGCGCTCTCCCAAGAGCGCGACAGCGCAGTTTGCAAGTGCAAAACACTAAGAACCTTTTAGATTCAAGAACAGAAGTGCAAAGCACTATTTGATTTCTTGATCTAATTTAGATCAAAGAAAAATAAGTTTTTCTTGTTTTTCTTATCTCAGAGAACCAAAGGTTCATGAAAAGTGCAAAGCACTATTTTATTTTATTTTTATTTTTATTAAAGATCATTGATCTTGTTTTTAGATCTATGATCTGTTCATAAGAGAACTTTCTCTTTTTCTAAAGGTTTTTACCTTTTGTTCTTGAGGAGTTTCTTCAGAGTTCTCTCTTTTTTTTTAGAAAAATGTTGTTCCTCTTGAAATGAGGTCTGGGGTCCTTTTTATAGTGCTCATAAATTAGTTAAATTTGTTACAGAGATCTTTTTCTGAGTGATTTGGGGAATTTTCCCTACCGTTGGATCTTTGATCCAAGGGCTTCTGTTTTACAGAAGAAAATCTTCTTGTTTTAACAAGAACAGAAAAGATTTCTTGAGAATTTTAATTCTGTTTGGCGCAGATGCCCCAGCGCGTGACACGTGTCACGCAGCGCACAGCGCAGCGCGACCGCGCTAGCGCATCTGCGCTGACACGTGTCGCGCAGCGCACAGCGCAGCGCGACCGCGCTAGCGCATCTGCGCTGACACGTGTCGCGCAGCGCAGTGCCTGCGCAACTGAAGCGTTGCTTCCTTTAATTTTGCTTAAAATAGAGCTTTGCTCTGATTGGGCGCGCCTTCTTGGGCGCTGCGCTGACGTATCAGCGCCTGACATGTGGCGCGTTGCGCCCGGGATTTGAAGGGTTGCTTCAAAATTTGAATTTTGAATTTCCAGCAGAGCTTTGCTCTGATTAGGGGAAACAGTATCCTTAAACTTTCAAACAGACTCTAGTCCCGAATCGGACTATAAATCTCCTAATCAACTCTGCCTCAAGGGTACATCTCTGAACTCCTCTGACATCTGTCGTTGTAATCCTTCAACGTCGTCAGAGAGGTGATGGGTCCCGACGGCCATACATTTAATGGACCACTATGTCCCTAAACTGGAACATTAGAGCCCAAATGCTCTTTTGTCGGATCTAAACGATCCCGTTAAGTTGATCTTAGTCTCAAACTGGACTAACGTATCCTTAACAAACGTTTGAGTTGATCTTAGCCTCAAATATGGCTAACGTATCCTCAAACCAAAACCCCAAACCCAAATCTAAGAAAACACGGATTTGGACTAATCCACGTCCTACGGGCGACCACATAAATTGGTCTCCGTATACAATCCACGGGCAACCACAAATAAAACAAACACCCACGACACGAAGTGACCATCTGGAGAAGGAGAAAGTTGTTACCGCAATGCGGTAGCGTAATTAACTGCAGGGGCTTGCGCCTGCAGGGAAGAGTGTCCCCACAATCAAAAAACCCTCAAGCGAGGGGGAATCTGACGAAGTCTGCTACATCGGCCGCATCCGTCTAAACCTCCGATACACGTTGCCATAAATCAACTTGGCATCTTCGGAGAGGTAGACGGATAAAACCAATTAGCATCTGCCCCGAACCTCAGGCGAGACGTCCACGTCTCGGCCGCCGTTCGGAGGGGAACAGATTCTGGCACGCCCGGTGGGACCTCTTCCTCTTTCCACTCCATACTTCGTGTGTCGTGTTCGCGAACGAATCGCGGTTTGCTGTTGTTGCCTGTGGATTTGAGGTACTAAGATTTGGTGTCTTGCTCCGTGCAGAAAACAGAAGATCAATGGCTTCAAACTGCACTGCCTGCAACTGCAACTCTCGCTCGGTCCTTGCTGGAGGAGTGACTTATGGGACCCAAGCGGCCTCCCTTTTCAAGATGCCAGTGGAGCAGGTAACTCAGGCCACCACTTGATTATTCTTCGGGACCATGCTCCTACCGTTGAGCTTCAATGCCACAATGACGTTGCAAGAAGCCCCAAAGAAGTCGGTCTTTGATCGGCTTACCACTGCCGCGACCCCTCTCAACGGGTCGCCCAGCTTCAATACCTCAGTTTTCAACAGACTGGGCCAGAATGTCTGCAAACCCGCCATACCCGAAGCTGCCATCCCAAAGCAGATAGCTATCCCGGCTCAAGCGGACGAAATCATTGGAAAGACTCCTCCTTCCAAGAAGTTAGTTTTTACAAGGCTGGCCATTCCGGTTGCTGCTCCAGGCGAGATCCTCAAAGCTGCTTCCCCTGCTCAGAGGTCTGTCTTTGACAGATTAGACATTGCCTCTCAACGAGCGTCAGTCTTCGATAGGCTAGCACCAATAACAGTCTCTCCTCAAAGCAGGGGGCATGAAGAAGCTTATCCAACAACGGAGGTGATCTCATCCGCACGACATGCTCGACGTCGCCACTAGCGCCGAGTGAGGAAGGTTGGGGGCAACTCCCCCTCTGAGATAACTCCACCAGCTCCAACGGTGGGGATCGATGCTGCTGTTCCAACTGGGAGCAGCTTTGAATTGCTGAACACGGTGCGCAGAAACTCTCCTACCGCCGTACTAAAAAGATCCCCTCCTCCGGTGGGAAATGTTGCGGAAACCAAGCCAGAACAGTCCTCTCAGCGGCTGTCCTCTAAAATCTACAAGGACTGGCGCCATGTCCAAGACTCGGTGATTGATCGAAATTTCTCCTCCCAGCAAAAGAAGCTGAAGGTCCGGCAGGAAGAAAACCGTCCTGTTAAGCCACAAAAGATGATGACTACTTGGGTGCTCACGACAGCGGCCCCCTCAACGTCAACCACTCAGAAAAGAAGGAGGCCAGAGAAAGCCCCAGTAAACGTGGCAGACCACAAAGACGCTAAGCCCAAACGCCCCAAGTCTGTGGGCATGGTGGTGCACACCGTATACATGGCTTCTGGAAAGGAGGAAAGCCGTGCTTCGACGGGTCACCGACCGCTCACCCGATCCATGACGAAAACCCAGGAGCAGCAACAGAAGCTTCAGGAGATGATGATTGCAATGGCCGCACTCACCGAGCCAAAAGAAAGCCCGGAGGCATCATCAGAGCAGCGTCACGAACAAGAAACTGATGCTGACTTCTTACGCAGAGTCCTCAAAAAGAAGGACAGAGAAGCCGCAGAGCAAACAGCTAACATAAAGCAAATGTCGCTCCTCTTCCAAGATATGGTAGGGATGATGCTACAGCCGGACCCTCCAGTCGAAGACCCTCCGATCATTGTTGAAGACGATAGAGGGCAAACATCGAATCCTCCGCCGGCTCTACCAGCAGCCAAGGAGGAAACCATTTCCAAGGCCGCACTGGATGACTATATTGCTCATCAAATACGGGCTCATCAAGTGAATGAAGCGGCTGCGCAAATTGTTAGAACTGGACGACCCTATCCGGGCTGGTATGACCAAATCAGTTACCCGCCGGGATATACGATCCCTAAGTTCCACGTATATAAAGGGACAGGGAACCCACATCAGCATGTCGCTAAATTCAGGGCCTTATGCGGCAATACTGGAGGCGATGACAGACTGTTGCTTCGACAATTTGTCGGCAGCTTAGCAGAAGCGGCATTCGAATGGTATACGGAGCTACTTAACGACTCTGTCAAAACATTTGCGGAGATGGAGTTGCTGTTTACACAAAGATTCGCGAGTGCTAGTGAACGCACCCCGATAACAGCACTGATCAACGCCAGGATAAGGCCAGGCGAAACGTGGGTTCAATACGCAACACGATGGCAGAATCTGTGGTCAAAATGCGAACAGCGGATCGAAGAAGCACCTGCGGTAGGTATGTTCGTGGGCACTCTTGATCCGCAAGCAACCATCTCGCAATTCATGATGTTCTTCAAACCGACCACGTTCCAGGCTTTAATTGATAAGTTGGCCCAAATGGATCAGATGAGTCACACACCATCTCATTCAAAGACGGATCCTTGGAATGAAAAGGGCGAAGGGAAAACAACCTTCGTTACCAATACTCAGCAACGGCCGAGCAACTTAAAGCAGGTTGTTCGCCAAAACAATGTGCGACCACGCCCGTCCCTCGAGGAGAGACTGGGACGTCCTTATTCGTTTCCTCAGGATAAAACAAGGAGACTGTTCGAGCTGGCAGTGCGCAACAGACTCATCCATCTGCCGAATCCAAAACGTCCGTTGCAGCCTGGCGATGTCAGCGATCTTAATTACTGCCCTTACCACTAAGCGGTAAGCCATCCAATCGAAGATTGATTCGTCTTTAAGGGATGGATCGAAGATCAGTACCAACAAGGAAAGTTCGCGTTATCCGAAAACTGGAAGGTGAACCCGCCACAGCCTCACACTCCTAAGAAGACAAACACACTGGGGGCAACATGCTCTTTTGTTGAGGAAGCTCCATGGGAGGTAGCTCTTTCGGCCAAGACCAAAAGGATGCTAAATGATCTTCAGACGTGCCCGGCGATTAGATGGAAGAACCCGTTGGAACCTGAGATCATCAAGGGGATGCTGAAGCCGCGCCCAATTCCAAATATCGGTGATGATAGCCAAAGCATTCACACCCAGCCGTCGAAATCTTCGAAAAAGAAGGAGAAATCCAAGAAGCCCGTGAAGCCTGACGACAAGCGCACGGATTTGCAGAAACAGATTGACGCGCTGGAAGAGTATAACCAGAAGGCGCGGATTCCAATCACGCTCCAAGAGTTTCTCAGCCACGTCCTCGAGGACGAAAACGATGGAGATGACTCATCAGATGAATCTGAGGACTACGTAGCAAGTTGCCATGTGATCTCTCACTCCTTGATAGATGATAAAGAGGCTCCTTGCACCGAGAAACCGGGGGCGGATCCTGAACTAGAACTTCTGTGGCCGTCAGATGAGATGATCGATGCCTTCCTGAATGAGATTCGTCTGAAAAGTAAAGCCGACCGGGAGCGTGAGATGGCCATATTTGAAAAGGCCAAACGCTGGCGACTGGACAAAAGAGTCGAAACACTCCCACCAGATCAAAGTACATCCGCCGCAAATGAAAGCAGGATCAAGACAAGGAAACGATTCGCCAAAACCATATCAATAGGGATGAGGCCACCCTCTTTCAGAGAAAATTCTCCTGGTGGTATACATTTTGATGAAACGGACGTACACCCCAACTTCTGCTTATATCATCAGAGTATCGCACATCCTACTGAAGACTGCAACTCCTTTAAGTGTTGGTGGCAAGGATATGTCGCTCATAGACAACACGTCAATAGAATAAAGCGGGAAGCTCGTAGACAGCAAAAGAATACGACAGATGAGCATAAAAGAGTTGCCGGCAATTGTTATAGGGACGAGCCCGGGGGATCACGAGTTCTCACCTTTGGAAGCGATTCTGACGAAGCAGCCGCCCTCAACCCTCTCTTCAACGAATTCATTTCTAAAACAAAAGAATTGGAGAGTTGCGAGAACGTTCAGCCGTACAATCTCACGCTACCCGGAAAGAATCTCGGACCCGCAAACGACGGAGCAAACGAAATGAGAAAGTAAAAGGAAAAAACGGCCTCTGTTGCCAACACTCAACAACAGCCGAGTAACCCGAGACCGTTTTGTCGTCAAAACAATAAGCCGCGATACCTCAATGAGAAGTTGAAACGTCCTTACTCGTTTCCCAAAGATAAAACAAAGAGATTGTTCGAGCTAGCAGTGCGCAGCGGGCTCATCACTCTGCCAGATCCAAAACGTCCGTTACAACCAGGTGATGTTAACAATCCTAACTATTGTCCCTACCACAGAGTAATGGGTCACCCACTCGAAAATTGCTACGTCTTCAAAAACTGGGTTGAAGACCAATACCAACAGGGCAAGTTCGCGCTGCCCGAAAAGTGGAAAGTAAACCCGCCACAACAACATGCTCCGAAAAAGGTGGATATGCCGGGGGCATCATGCTCAGGGAAAGCCCCATAGACCGAAAAGTCAGTAAACTAGAGATGCGTCTCAAATACGGCGACGGCGGACCGAAACGTCCTTAAACTAACGGCATACTGCAATGTCCTAAAACTTGCAAATGACCGAAACGTCGTTAAACTACTCCCAACCCGCAGCATCTTCAGGCTGACGTGCCAAAAAAAAATGGTACGTCCACAAGCAAAATGGGCACGGATGAAAACCCGAAAGGGCTCCGTGAGTAAAAACAGCAGGGTTACCGGCGAGTGTTCGTGAAAACCCGAAAGGGCGCGACCTCGTTTAAAAAAAAAAGAAAAAAAAAGAAAAAAAAGGAATAAAAAAAAGAATAAAAAAAACGGTATGTCTACAAGCAAAATGGGCACGGATGAAAACCCGAAAGGGCTCCGTGAGTAAAAACAGCAGGGCTACCGGCGAGTGTTTGTGAAAACCCGAAAGGGCGCAATCTCGTTAAAAGACACTTACAGGGTCCTCTCGACCTTGTGAGGAGAAACCACCCGCGTGAGATCCTTACGACTCACAAGGGAACAACACACTTAGGGATACTCACGATTCCTAAGGAGAAATTACACTTGCGAGATCCTCACGACTCGTAAGGAGAACTCTCTTATGGGACCCTCACGGCTCATAAGATTTGAAAGTCTTAAGTTACAGAGACATAAACCTGTTCTTAAGCAACCCCCACAACCTTCGATATGGCCCTACAAGCGACTCAATGCTGACCCTTGTATACAATCCACGGGCACGAATGAACATTTCCCTAATCAAGTCCCACCCGTGACTGGGGATATGTCCATACGGTGAACAACCCTTGTAAGTCCTCTCGACTTATAAGGAGAAAACCCTTTTGTAAGATCCTCACGACTTACAGGGGAACATACACTTAGGAGTCCTCACGATTCCTAAGGAGAAAACGCACCTGCGAGATCCTCACGACTCGTAGGGAGAAATACCTTTGTGAGACCCTTACGGCTCATGAAGTCAAAAGCCTTAGTCGACAGCATCCTAACCCTGTTTGCTAAGCCACCTTTGTTCAATATCGACAGAGGCAAATGATGATTCGCTCCTGGCAATATCCCAGTTGTAGCGATGCTGATGCCTAAATCGGTATCAAATTCCAAGTCCTTTCATGGCAAATGATGATTCGCTCCTGGCAATATTCCAGTCCTAGCAATGCTGATGCTAAGATTGGCATCAGATTCCAAGTTCCACACTCGCGATATAAAAAAAAATCAGTGAGCCAAAAATGCATATGAAATAGCCGAAATGATAGGGCAACTTGCAACGAAATTAGCAAGTAAAAATGTATGCATATAAAAACAGCCGAAATGATTGGGCAACTCGCAATAAAAAAAAAGCAGCGAGTAAAAATAAAAAATATAGCCGAAATGATTGGGCACTGCGAAAAATAGCCGAAATGATAGGGCAATCGCGACCTTCACGATGTAAAAGCTGAAATGATGGAGCATCGCGAAAAAAGAAATAAAATAAAAATGAAATTTCTGTCCTACAGGTGATGCTACATCAACCCCTGTATACAATGCAGGGACGCAAACGAAAAAAGGATCATACTCCTCCTCCCCAGGTTTCATCAGAAGAAGAAGCCGAATCTCGACGGGCCACAAATAACTTAGAGATCATCTCAACACTCGTCTCATCACAGCGGACACATCATCAAGCAAAGCGGAACAGCAGCAACTCCCAGTTCCATGACTCGACGATGTACTCCCACAGAGAGTCAAATCTCAACTCCGTGAAATGCGGATATAATCAACAAAATTCCTGGTCATATGGAACGCGGATAACGTCACTCTTTGACACCGTGGAAAACGTCCAGAGCGGAGCCTAGTCCTCGCCTAACGCGGCAGTGAACCCGTGTGAAGCATCTAGTGCAAAATTCCTGGTCATGTGGAACGCGGATAACGTCACTCTTTGACACCGTGGAAAACGTCCAGAGCGGAGCCTAGTCCTCGCCTAACGCGGCAGTGAACCCGTGTGAAGCATCTAGTGCAAAATTCCTGGTCACGTGGAACGCGGATAACGTCACTCTTTGACACCGTGGAAAACGTCCAGAGCGGATCCTGGTCCTCGCAGAGCACGGCAGTGAACCCGTGTGAAGCATCCAGAGCGGAGCCTAGTCCTCGCCTAACACGGCAGTGAACCCGTGTGAAGCATCTAGTGCAAAATTCCTGATCACGTGGAACGCGGATAACGTCACTCTTTGACACCGTGGAAAACGTCCAGAGCGGATCCTGGTCCTCGCAAAGCACGGCAGTGAACCCGTGTGAAGCATCCAGAGCGGAGCCTAGTCCTCGCCTAACACGGCAGTGAACCCGTGTGAAGCATCTAGTGCAAAATTCCTGATCACGTGGAACGCGGATAACGTCACTCTTTGACACCGTGGAAAACGTCCAGAGCGGATACTGGTCCTCGCAGAGCACGGCAGTGAACCCGTGTGAAGCATCCAGGGCGGAGCCTAGTCCTCGCCTAACACGGTAGTGAACCCGTGTGAAGCATCTAGTGCGAAATTCCTGGTCACGTGGAACGCGGATAACGTCACTCTTTGACCCCGTGGAAAACGTCCAGAGCGGATCCTGGTCCTCGCAGAGCATGGCAGTGAACCCGTGTGAAGCATCCAGAGCGGAGCCTAGTCCTCGCCTAACGTGGCAGTGAACCCGTGTGAAGCATCTAGTGCAAAATTCCTGGTCACATGGAACACGGATAACGTCACTCTTTGACCCCGTGGAAAACGTCCAGAGCGGATCCTGGTCCTCGCAGAGCACGGCAGTGAACCCGTGTGAAGCATCCAGAGCGGAGCCTAGTCCTCGCCTAACGCGGCAGTGAACCCGTGTGAAGCATCTAGTGCAAAATTCCTGGTCACGTGGAACACGGATAACGTCACTCTTTGACCCCGTGGAAAACGTCCAGAGCGGATCCTGGTCCTCGCAGAGCACGGCAGTGAACCCGTGTGAAGTATCCAGAGCGGAGCCTAGTCCTCGTCTAACACGGCAGTGAACCCGTGTGAAGCATCTAGTGCAAAATTCCTGATCACGTGGAACGCGGATAACGTCACTCTCTGACACCGTGGAAAACGTCCAGAGTGGATCCTGGTCCTCGTAAAGCATGACAGTGAACCCGTGTGAAGCATCCAGGGCAGAGCCTAGTCCTCGCCCTGGATGTTTGTAGTTTACCGCAATCAGAACGGTGTCGCGTGGAACGCGGATAACGTTTGAAAGAGTGTATGTTTGTAGTTTACCGCAATCAGAATGGTGTATATTTGTAGTTTACCGCAATCAGAACGGTGTCGCGTGTAGCTAGACCGAGATGAGTACGGGTCGTCCTCTGGGAAATGTGGAACCTTTTACTTTTACTTTAGATGTGTTGAGAAAGAGAGGAGGGATAAATAATTTTGTGGAATGGTTTCTAGATCTACGTTAAACAAGAATGTAAAATATAGATCTAGATTATTTTAAAGATGTAGTAAATATAATAAGAAGGCTTGTAGGGTTCGTTAGGATTTAGTAGTTATGGACGATTAATTAAAAGTTACCCTTTTTATCCATTAATAGATTTAGAACTAGAACGACGGTGATGCGTGTAGATTAGGGTTTCTGGAGGGAAAAGGAATCCCACTCTTAACCCTTATCTCGACATGGAACTCCGTTCATATCTAACCTTTACCAAAACAATCATTAATCTAATCTCTAATCGTGGTCGGAACTAGCAAAGAATTGCTAGCGCGCCCGATTAGTATGTTAATGATTCTTTTGATAAAGTTCCTAAACTTTATAGAACTTAAAAAGGGTTTAATTATTTTCATCGTCCATTAGCCTACCCTAATCCTACGAACCCTGACAAGCGGAGAATTACTCGCGCATGTTGGGAAAAGAAGATGAAAAGAAATCGAGGGAAAACATAATGTAAAAACAATTAAATAAAATAACTACCTTTATTAATCGACTTCTTCAAACTACACTTTTAATCCATAGAAAATGATTACAACTAGTTACTTCTCGATCTTTCCTAAGGAGGTAGTCGAACAGTCGATGATCAGCCTGGATGCGTGAGCGTCGGGAGCTTCGTGATCACGTCGGCTTGATGACTTTTCCAAGAGGCTCTCGGTGCCTTTTTATAGTGCTAAAGCCAAAATACAAGCTTCTAAAATATGATTTAAGCAGAAAAGATTTTCCCTAAAAATCCTCAACTCCCAAATCTTCTTAACCGCGGCGGATCCGCGGCAAATTGGGGCTAGGGCCGCGGATCCGCGGCCTGTTAATCTCCACCGTTGATAATTTTTCTGGGGCTGGCTCTATGTGACATTTGGCGATCCTTGGCACCTTTAGAATTTGGAAATCTTTTCTCGGTTGCTTCCAGACTTGGTCTCCAAGTTTTGCTTCTTAATTTGCAAGTTTTCTTCAACAACTTGATTTGTTTGATAAATTCTGCATAACAACTTGGAAAATTCTGCACAATAATCTCAAATAATATTTAGTAGACTTAGTTCTACTAGGATTTGGTCAATAGATTTATTTGCATACATTTTCCTACCAAATGCTAATTAAAATATATTAACACATGAAAAATAATGTTTTTACACATAAACCCTCATATGTATAATATATTATAATAAAGTCCTTTTTTAATATGAAAATGGTAGGTTAAATGTAATACAAATGTGCAGTTTTATCAACTGAACAAATACCCCCAAACTTATCTTTGATCGTCCCGAGCAAACTAGTTTATTAAAGAGGAGAAAAAAGAAAGGAGAAAACTAAGCACACTTTCGTAGGCAGACACGATTGCACTGAGCACGTGCAACAAGCCGTTAAACCTCTAGGTGTCCCTAGTAGGAGGAGTGTTGTCTCCTGAGGGTTTTCAGCGGATTACACCCACAAAATCCTATAACAAAAGAGAGAGGGTGAAATTTACATATAAAGATAAGAACCATAAAAAAAAGACTTTGAAAATAAGAGTTTCCAACTATACTAGCTTTTCAGTTGTCATGAGCCATATCTTAATAGTCATGAAAAAATGTTAGAAATCACATCATCCCTCAATAAAACATCGTCTTTATTCTTCATTCCTACCTTTCATCCAAACATTGATCATATAACCCCACGTGTGTGAAATGGACATCCCTACACTCGGAGAATTCAATTCAAGCTATCATACCCTTGTCCATCTACCTTAGTACTTTTAATTTAATGAATATTAAAGATTTGCTCACACATTTTCATGCGACCGTTAATACTTCTTGAGGTACTAACCGACCGATTACTTATGTGCTTGCTGATTAGGTGATAATATTTTCCTCGTCTTGCACCACCTAAGGCTTAGCAGTGACTCCCAGACCAGTTGGCCTTAGGGCACTAGGTGAAGAGGCACCCTCGCTATATTTTTTTATTGCTGCCTTGGCGATAACAAAACCAGTGTTCATTTTTTTCTTTTCACCATTTTTATATTTTCTTCATTTCTTTTTCATTTCCTTCATACTTTGGCTTTTAGAAAAGAGCATTTCAATGCATCCTCTACTATCCCGAGTTTCAAGACGTGTGTAAGTGCATATTGTAGGGTATCAACATTCAAATGTTTGGCTTTCAGAATAGAAACTATTTTTCAGACTTATTTTTATCCTCAGATTAGTGACTTCCTTCATCTTACTAACCCTTGGGACAACAGCTCATAACTACTTATTACTAGTTCGTTTAAGAAAACTTCTAATTTTCTTGGTTTTCTTAAACTATTCCTATCTTTTGGATGTAATTTTTCACTTTCTACTCGTTTGTTATAAATTTTAGATTTTTTTTTTTAACTTTTGAAAATGTTGTGCTTATGCAAAATATGATGCAAATTGATGTGTACATAAGCACAAACCTCCCCCAAACCTGTTTACAGCAGTGTCCTCACTGATGTCATCCGTTAAGCTCAAAAACCTGTAGACTTGGGAGGAAATTATTAATGGGGGCAAGAATATATGAAAGTGAAAATCCTCCCCAAACTTATTTTAGGCTCACAATTTTGTAAAAATCATTTTCTTTCAAGAGCCAAAATATACCACACCCCCCAAACTTGAGTTAAACAATTTTAATCTTTTAAAATCACGCAAGGGGGTCAAGGTTATTGGTCAATGCCAAGCTTTACAAAGACCGAAGGTCAACACCAACCATTCAAAAAATTTATCGATGAAGCACCAAGGTTGGTGGAAGAACATGTCACCTTTTGACAAGAAGAAGTGGGGAGGTGATAAGAAGTGTAATGGAAAAGGATTGCGTCTCAATTTGGAGAGACGACACAGTGATAGTGATGATGGATTACTCGTATTATCATGATTGTCCAAAAGAAGGGGTGGAGGTCCAATTTCTTCATCTTGGAGTTGATTCATCTCAACACCCGTGTCTTGTAAAAAAGCGAGCTCATCAGCGAAAATTTCCTCAAAGCTTTCGTCGATACCCCGAAGAATAATGTCATTAGAAAAAATGGGGTGATCGTCCAACTCTATAAAAAGTTCCTCAT
Source organism: Agapanthus africanus (assembly GCA_030015575.1). NCBI lineage: Eukaryota > Viridiplantae > Streptophyta > Magnoliopsida > Asparagales > Amaryllidaceae > Agapanthus > Agapanthus africanus. Next base: position 859,560,301 of record JASDDO010000022.1, on the reverse strand, counting down.
CAGTGTTAGATGTTGACCCGGACAACTCGGTGGAAGAGTCCGTGTCAAACAACGACATATGAAAAGAGTCAGAATTATGAGGTTGATCAAATTCGCTGCTGTCAACATCCATTAATTCGACAGAACACACATGAGCATAGGGTTCGGAGGGTTCACTTCCCAACTTGTAAATGTTAAGCTCAATTGACTTCTTTCCAAAGGATAGGGTCATAGAGCCGTTTCTACAATTGATTACTGCGTTGGAAGTGGCCAAAAAGGGTCGACCGAGTATCACCGGGATTTGATTGCGTGGGTTTGCTACGGGTTGTGTATCTATAACGATAAAGTCCACAGGGAATATGAATTCCCCGACTTTGATTAACACATCCTCTAGCTCACCCCTAGGCTGGGTGATAAATCGATCGGCCATCTGAAGAGTGCAATGCGCAGGTTTTAACTCTCCGATTCCTAATTGCTCATAAACCGAATACGGAAGCAAGTTAACACTAGCACCTAGATCGAGCAGAGCACGATTAATATTTTTACCCCCAATAGAAATTGAAATTGTAGGACTTCCGGGGTCCTTTCGTTTCTTGGGAAGTTGTTGTGTAAAAGCAGTGCTCACATTACTCGCAAGGAAAACTTTTTTAGGTACTTGAACTTTTCTCTTCCTAGTGCATAAGTCCTTTAAGATTTTTGCATATGACGGAAGTTGTTGAATAGGATCTAGGAGAGGAATGTTTATGTTAACTTGCTTAAAAATTTCCAAAATCTTCTCCATTTGTGGACTTGGTCTGTTGCCCCTTAACCTGTTTGGATAAGGTGCTTGATCAATAAGTTTTGGGTCCAATGTTGGAGAGGATTGTGGGGACGGATTCGATCCCAAAACTGGAGTGGGAATCGACTTAGATAGATTTGGTGAAATGGGCGAAGGGTTCGAGCCTTGGGGAAAACGGAGAATAGGCTCGAGTGAAGGTGGGAGACTAGACGAATTAGGGGAAGAAGAAGAAGCTGGGGTATCATTGGTGTCACTATCATCACACTGCTCACCCACTCGGTTATTCAGCACTTTTCCCGATCTCAACATGGTAACAGCACTCACATTATAACTTTGTGAGTAGCCAGGATTAGGTATGGGTTGAGATGGGAGTTTCCCTTTCTCTCTCGCACTCATTGCGGCGTTTAACTGTGCGATTTGGTTTTCTATTGATTTAATACTCTCACCATGGGAGGCGGAGTTTTTCGTTAGGGTATCAATAGAAGACCTCATCTCAGCCGAATTTTGCATGGATTGTTTCATGAACATATCCAAAGTATGTGCAAGTGAGTTGTCAGTACCGGCCACTTGTGGTGTAGAAATGTTGGCCGGATATTGGAAATTCTGTGACTGAAAGGGGGGCTGATTCTGTGGTTGTGGTTGCTGTGGAGGAGGTTTTTGATAATTGCTTTGTTGGTTTTGGTTCCAAGCAAAGTTAGGATGATTCCTCCATCCTTGATTATACGTGGAAGAATAAGGGTCGTTTCTAGGTCGCTGCTGAAAAGCAGCATTAGCTTGAAACGATGCATTCATACGACATTCTTCCGTTAAGTGTGAAGGATCCGAACAGCAACCACAGACGGTCTTAGGAAGCGTGACCTGATTTAGGGAGAATGATGAGAACTTGTTTTCAATAGCGTCGAGTTTCTTTTGTATCGCTGCCATTTCGGCTTTTACTGCGATGGAAACGTCGTGCTGGTGAATACCTCCCTTAGTTGAAGGCGGTCTTACGCTTTCCCACTGCAAAGTGCTTTCTGCGAGATCTTCCAGATATTTCCAAGCTTCCCCGTCATCTTTAGACATGAAATTGCATTGACACATTGTTTCAAGCATCTGCTTTGTCGCTGGATTAATGCCCTCATATATAATCCAACATAAATCCCATCTTTGTATTCCGTGATGGGGGCATTGGACAAGCAGATCCTTGAAACGTTCAAAGCACTTCCAAAATGGTTCATTGGGAAGCTGGGTGAACTGGTTGATCTCGCTCCTAATATGTGCAGTCTTATGGTTTGGGTAAAACTTCTTAAGAAATGCTATGACAAATTCATCCCAATTAGTGATAGAGTGTGCGGTAGTATTGTAAAGCCATTTTTCTGCCAAGTCGCACAGTGTGAATGGGAGAAGACGTAAGCGCATAGCATCTAAAGTCAATTGTGAAGTACCCATCATTGCGCATACGTTTTCGAATTTGGTGATGAAAACGTACACGTCTTCCGACTCAAGCCCGTGAAATTTGGGCAGCAGATTGATGTAGTGGGGTTTAATTTCGAAATTATCCCCGTTAGGTGGTGGAAGAGATAGACAAGTAGGAAGAGGACCACGAATAGGATAGCATCTCTCTTGGAGAGAGATGCGCGGTGGATTCTGCTCACCTGCGGGCGGTGGCAGCGTGGTGTTATAATTAGATGGAGTGTCGTCCATCACGGTCGATGTGGTGTGTGGTGGGGAAAAAGAAGATGAAGAAGTACCGACTTCGGCGTCGATAGCAGGAACGCGGACAAGACGGGCACTAGGATCCCGTGTCCAGCCGAGCATGCACTAAGCGGGTTTAGTGCAAGTGGCAGCGTGTGTGTGATTTTAAAATTGGCTTGTTTTGAAAAAGTGGGACTCAAGACAAATCACCCTAAGATGCACAAGCAACCCTAGAACTAAGGTCACCTAGGTCCAGTCTCTAGACCGCTCCTAGACTTCCAAAGGACAAGCCGCAGGATCAATCCTCTAACAGCCTCCGTACTACCCTTGTAGCCAGATAAGTGCCAGGTAAGTGGGAAGGAACCACGTCGTGGGCCTAATTAAAAACCACTAGCCTTTGTCACACTTGCCTAGGCACTACAAAAGTAATGCGGATAAACGATAGATTACCCACGACCTTCCTCTGTCCTTATTGAGCGCGACAGTCCTTAGAGTCTGGTCTAGATATTTTTTAAATTAATGAAGGGTTGATCTATATGCTCAGTTTGTGATTTGTGGGGCTTAGGAAGGGTGATGAAATCCCCACCTAATCTTGATTTGGTCTTTGCCCCTTAAAGTCCGTATTAAATATGCAAAACAAAACCAATCACAAAACTTTTGCAAAAAGATTTTTGAGCGGCGCAATTTTGCAAAGAATCCTGCAGAAAATAGATTTTATTGGATTTGAGGAGAGAGAGAGAAGGAGTTGAGAAAGATACCAGAGAAGATTGAAGCCCTAATTCCCCCAACCCGCCGCGATTCCGCCGCAGAAGGGGTACTTTTGCCGCGGTTCCGCCGCGTCGCAGAAGGAACAGTTGGTGAAATTTTTTGTATAGCCTTCTGTGCTCCTCTGGATCTCTAAAAATGTCTCTGTTTCCTGTTCTCCTTAATTCTGTGACTCCAGATCTCCTTGCAAAAATTCACGCACAAATCGTTAAATATGAAATTTGCAGTTTTGTGTTAATAATGATATGACTCGTCTAAGAATTCAACACAATTAGTAAAAATAAAAAATTACGCACGTATCCCCGGCAACTGCGCCATTTGATTGGTTCGAAAGAGTATTTTTTTGTAGTTTACCGCAATCAGAACGGTGTCGCGTGTAGCTAGACCGAGATGAGTACGGGTCGTCCTCTGGGAAACGTGGAACCTTTTACTTTTACTTTAGATGTGTTGAGAAAGAGAGGAGGGATAAATAATTTTGTGGAATGGTTTCTAGATCTACGTTAAACAAGAATGTAAAATATAGATCTAGATTATTTTAAAGATGTAGTAAATATAATAAGAAGGCTTGTAGGGTTCGTTAGGATTTAGTAGTTATGGACGATTAATTAAAAGTTACCCTTTTTATCCATTAATAGATTTAGAACTAGAACGACGGTGATGCGTGTAGATTAAGGTTTCTGGAGGGAAAAGGAATCCCACTCTTAACCCTTATCTCGACACGGAACTCCGTTCATATCTAGCCTTTACCAAAACAATCATTAATCTAATCTCTAATCGTGGTCGGAACTAGCAAAGAATTGCTAGCGCGCCCGATTAGGATGTTAATGATTCTTTTGATAAAGTTCCTAAACTTTATAGGACTTAAAAAGGGTTTAATTATTTTCATCGTCCATTAGCCTACCCTAATCCTACGAACCCTGACAAGCGGAGAATTACTCGCGCATGTTGGGAAAAGAAGATGAAAAGAAATCGAGGGAAAACATAATGTAAAAACAATTAAATAAAATAACTACCTTTATTAATCGACTTCTTCAAACTACACTTTTAATCCATAGAAAATGATTACAACTAGTTGCTTCTCGATCTTTCCTAAGGAGGTAGTCGAACAGTCGATGATCAGCCTGGATGCGTGAGCGTCGGGAGCTTCGTGATCGCGTCGGCTTGATGACTTTTCCAAGAGGCTCTCGGTGCCTTTTTATAGTGCTAAAGCCAAAATACAAGCTTCTAAAATATGATTTAAGCAGAAAAGATTTTCCCTAAAAATCCTCAACTCCCAAATCTTCTTAACCGCGGCGGATCCGCGGCAAATTGGGGCTAGGGCCGCGGATCCGCGGCCTGTTAATCTCCACCGTTGATAATTTTTCTGGGGCTGGCTCTATGTGACATTTGGCGATCCTTGGCACCTTTAGAATTTGGAAATCTTTTCTCGGTTGCTTCCAGACTTGGTCTCCAAGTTTTGCTTCTTAATTTGGCAAGTTTTCTTCAACAACTTGATTTGTTTGATAAATTCTGCATAACAACTTGGAAAATTCTGCACAATAATCTCAAATAATATTTAGTAGACTTAGTTCTACTAGGATTTGGTCAATAGATTTATTTGCATACATTTTCCTACCAAATGCTAATTAAAATATATTAACACATGAAAAATAATGTTTTTACACATAAACCCTCATATGTATAATATATTATAATAAAGTCCTTTTTTAATATGAAAATGGTAGGTTAAATGTAATACAAATGTGCAGTTTTATCAACTGAACACCTAACACGGCAGTGAACCCGTGTGAAGCATCTAGTGCAAAATTCCTGGTCACGTGGAATGCGGATAACGTCACTCTTTGACCACGTGGAAAACGTCCAGAGCGGATCCTGGTCCTCGTAGAGCACGTCAGTGAACCCGTGTGAAGCATCCAGAGCGGAGCCTAGTCCTCGCCTAACGCAGCAGTGAACCCGTGTGAAGCATCTAGTGCAAAATTCCTGGTCACGTGGAACGCGGATAACGTCACTCTTTGACCCCGTGGAAAACGTCCAGAGCGGATCCTGGTCCTCGCAGAGCACGGCAGTGAACCCGTGTGAAGCATCCAGAGCGGAGCCTAGTCCTCGCCTAACGCGGCAGTGAATCCGTGTGAAGCATCTAGTGCAAAATTCCTGGTCACGTGGAACACGGATAACGTCACTCTTTGACCCCGTGGAAAACGTCCAGAGCGGATCCTGGTCCTCGCAGAACACGGCAGTGAACCCGTGTGAAGCATCCAGAGCGGAGCCTAGTCCTCGCCTAACGCGGCAGTGAACCCGTGTGAAGCATCTAGTGCAAAATTCCTGGTCACGTGGAACGCGGATAACGTCACTCTTTGACACCGTGGTGAAGCATCCAGAGCGGAGCCTAGTCCTCGCCTAACGCGGCAGTGAACCCGTGTAAAGCATCTAGTGCAAAATTCCTGGTCACGTGGAACACGGATAACGTCACTCTTCAACCCCGTGGAAAACGTCCAGAGCGGATCCTGGTCCTCGCAGAACACGGCAGTGAACCCGTGCGAAGCATCCAGAGCGGAGCCTAGTCCTTGCCTAACGCGGCAGTGAACCCATGTGAAGCATCTAGTGCAAAATTCCTGGTCACGTGGAACGCGGATAACGTCACTCTTCGACCCCGCAGGAAACGTCCAGAGCGGATCCTGGTCCTCACACCAACATGGAGTGATCACCACCACGACATTCGTCTCGATACAGCAGACGCGATACCAGCAAACGAAGCGAAGGCTAAATTCCTAGCTTCAGGGTCTTGACGGCAAGTCATATAAAGCCTGAAAGACTATCGAAGATTATCCCACACCAGCGCGGAGTGGTCACCACCTCGACGTTCGTCTCGATACAGCAGATGAAATGTCACCCCAGCGTTCTTCCCCCAGCAGGATTCGGAAGCGACAAAGCAAACGAAGCGAAGGCCAAATTCCTAGCCTCAACATCTTGACGGTAAGTCATATAAAACCGGTAAGACAAACAGAGATTATCCCACATGGAGTGGTAACCACCATGACATTCGTCTCGATACAGCAGACGAAATGTCACTACAGCGTCCTTCCTCCAACAGGATCCGGACACACCAAAGAAAACGAAGCGAAGGCCAAATTCCTAGCTCCAGGGTCTTAACGGTAAGTCATATAAAACCGGAAAGACAATCAGAGATCGTCTCACACCAACATGGAGTGATCACCACCTCGACGTTCGTCTCGACACAGCAGACGCAACATCACCGAAAGGAGTCACGGCAAAATCCCTGGTTCCAAACCTCGACGGTTCACCAGCAACCTAGAGACAACCGCGACATTCGTCTCGATACAGAGGACGCAATGCCAGCAAACGAAGCGAAGGCCAAATTCCTAGCTTCAACGTCTTAACGGCAAGTCATATAAAACCGGAAAGACAATCAGAGATCATCTCACACCAACATGGAGTGATCACCACCTCGACGTTCGTCTCAACACAGCAGATGCAACATCACCGAAAGGAGTCACGGCAAAATCCCTGGTTCCAGACCTCGACGGTTCACCAGCAACCTAAAGACAACCACGACATTCGTCTTGATACAGAGGATGCAATGCCAGCAAACGAAGCGAAGGCCAAATTCCTAGCTTCAACATCTTAAAGGCGAGTCATATAAAGCCTGAAAGACCATCAGAGATCATCCCACACCAGCGTGGAGTGGTTACCACCTCGACGTTCGTCTCGATACAGCAGACGAGATGTCACGACAGCGTTCTTCCTCCAACAGGATTCGCACATGACAAAGCAAACGAAGCGAAGGCCAAATTCCTAGCTTCAACGTCTTAACGGCAAGTCATATAAAGCCTGAAAGACAATCGGAGATCATCTCGAACCAATGCGGAGTAGTCACCACCTCGACGTTCGTCTCGATACAGCAGACGCAACATCACCAAAAGGAGCCACGGCAAAATCCCTAGTTCCAAATCTCGACGGTTCACCAGCAACCTAAAGACAACCGCGACATTCGTCTCGATACAGAGGACGCAATGCCGCCAAACGAAGTAAAGGCCAAATTCCTAGCTTCAGGGTCTTAACGGCAAGTCATATAAAGCCTGAAAGACTATCGGAGATCATCCCACACCAGCGCGGAGTGGTTATGACTCATCAGGGCTCTCCAAAATGAGCCTAACCTCAAGTAAAAAGCGGCATGGCAAATTCCTAACGCTTGCTCTTCCGACGGTCAAATTGCCAAGGAGGATTGCTTGAAGACGTCTTGTCCAGCCCCCGAAGGGATCAGAGACACGGCAGTCGCAGGGCTACTCGAACAGCACGATTGCCTATCGAGGAATATATCAGCTCATGCGACGGTACGACGGCCAAAACCCTAAGTACCACAGACCCTAACGGACTTCTGTCGTAAAGAGCAGAGGTTAACTGTGACGTTAGGATATTCTTGCGAGATCTGCTCGATTCATTTCGACTCGTAAGGAAATTGATGTCTTTGCGAGAACTTCTCGATTCGTCTCGACTCGTGAGATAAAGCCTTAGGCAGTAGGGATTAAAAAACCTGTTTCCTAAGCACTGGGACCCTGCAAATCGGCCCAAAACGGTCTCTTGCATACTATCCACGAGTCACACTCTCCAAAGTCGAATCTCGACTAAGAGGGAAACAACCACTTACCAGTCCTCTCGACTTATAAGCTTGAAAATTCTCTTGTGAGATCCTTACGACTTTCAAGAGAAAACACACTTAGGAGTCCTCATGACCCCTAAGGAGAAAATACACCTGCGGGATCCTCTCGACTCGTAGGGAGAAAAGTCTTCATGAGACCCTCACGGCTCATAAAGTTGAAAAGTCTTAGGTGGCAGATCCTAACCCTGTCTCCTAAGCCATCACCGCCCTGCAAAGAGGTCAAGATAGACCATCTATGAGCCAGACTCGTCAAAGCTACATGCCACTGAAACGGAAAAGCTACTCCTGAGCATATTAACTACTTCACGCCAGAGTAAGATATGAAGAGATAGAGGGGTGCGGCTCATGGAGTTAAGGGTTTGGAACTATATCTCTTAAGAGTCGAGATCTGAGTCAATGATAAATGACGACGCTTGTGTCCGCTCGTTATCTTCTCAGATCAAGATTCTGAAAGTAATATACCAACCCGAAACTGGTCATACGCTATGCATTACTTTGCACTACTTCACCCACGTAAATACTTACGTGGGCAAAGTAGTGGGGGGCATTTGTTCCCGCCAAAAATTTCTGCGCAAAAGAGCCCAAGGTATCAAATGGCGGCGATACGCCTAAGAAAATGGGAACCAGTATCTTCCGGGCTGTTTTTTTGACAAATTCCTGAATGAGAAACAGATAAATTCTGATGGTATCGAAAGCGTCTCGAAAAACCCTTCGATTTGATATATAATGGGCCCCATAATTCATCCGGGAGCAAAAGTTATGAGGTATCACGTGTCCACACGTGATGGACCTTTAAGAACCTGCTGGAGGAGCTAAAAGATATAATAAAAACTCGGAAAAGACCCCAATGGGGCATCACGTGCTCACACGTGACCATGGGTCACGTGCAAACACGTGATGGGCTTTTAAAGCCTCTAAAATAATGAATAGAATTTAATTCTAAAAGTCAGAAATTACCTCAACGAGGTATCACGTGCTTATACGTGACCAAGGGTCACGTGTTGACACGTGATGGTTAAAACAGCAACATAAACAAGCGGCTGTTAAAGGAACCAATTTGGGGGTCACGTGCTCACACGTGACCAAGGGTCATGTGCTCACACGTGACCAAGGGTCACGTGTCAGCACGTGACTGGCTTCGAAAGCCTTACAGTTAATAGAATTAAATTCTAAAAGCTTCCAAATCTTTCCAAATGGAAAACGATTATGGGGACCGTTGGATTAAAGATCCAAGGATGATTAAAAATCACCAATTTATGGAAAAATCTTAAATAAGGAAAGATTCCCCCTAAATCTAACCGAGATAACAAATAGAATATCGTTTGGATTTAAAATCCACGGTGAATAAAATTCACTGAATGATCTAAAGGCCCAGAATTAATGATAAATATAAATCAAATCTCTCAACAATCAAATCAAATCTTTCAATGAGAGATTTGCTAAACAAATTGATTCTTTTCCTTCTCCTATAAATAGGAGCCAAGAAGAGAAGAGAAGGGATCTACTTTTTTGGGAGAGAAGAAACAGAGAGAGGAGAATTTAATTCTCTGCAAAAGAAAAACCCTAGGTAAGAAAAGAGAGGCTTAAAAAGAGAATTTAATTCTCAAAAGAGTTTAACTCTTACATAAAGAAAAGAACTTAATTCTTTCTCTGGTGGAGGACCTGCAAAATGCACATCTCCCCATGAATTGAGAATTTAATTCTCATTGGGTTGAGATCCTGCCATGCAGATCCAAAACATAGAGGAGGAATTAAGTTTTGAGAATTCAATTTTCACAAAATTATAGGAATTCAATTCCTTTGGGATAAAATTAGGGTTTTACCCTAAATAAGAATTTAATTCTTTCACAATAGGAATTTAATTCCTAAAAAACAAAAATTAGGGTTTTACCCTAAATAAGAATTTAATTCTTAAAGATAAGCAGGCTTAAAAGATCTCTATGCATAAAAAGAATTAGGGTCACGTGCCCCACGTGACCCCTGAACAGATCCCCCAAAATGAGAAGAGGAAAGCTTTGAGGCAATACCTCACGTGCTCCCACGTGACCCTCATTATATATGGAACAAAAGCAAAGGCAGAAACAATTCTGGGCGCTCTCACGTGACACCACGTGACCCCTAATAAATGATCTAATAAATCAGGGCATGATTATAAATCATGTGCCCACACGTGATGGCTATGAAAATTAAAAGTGTTTAACACTTGTTTGCAGAACAAAATAAAGTGGATCTGGCCCCACTTTTTGATGCCATCACGTGCTCCCACGTGACTCCCAAAACGCAGAAAGAAAAAGCAAAGGAAATGAAAGCTTTGGGCGCTCTCACGTGTTATCACGTGACCCCTCAGCAAATGCTTTAACAATTGGCGCACAGATCCCCATCACATGCCAACACGTGATGCTCTAAAATAAAAATAGAAGTGTTTAACACTTGTTCGCAGATTTGAGGATAAACCAAAAGGAGATCTGGCTCCACATTTAGGACGCCCTCACATGTCACCGCGTGACCCCTAATGAGCATTCTAACAGACCAGAGCGGGGGCCTTCATCACGTGCTCACACGTGATGGCCGCCAGAATTAAAAAAGTTAAACACTGATCTGCAAAATAAAATAAAGGGAATCAGGGCGCTCTCACGTGTCCACACGTGACTCCTCTCTCCTTAGTGTTTAACACTAATCTGAAGACTTTGTCCTCAGTGTTTAACACTGATTTTCTTAGTGTTTAACACTAATTTGGAAAACTCTATTGGCAGTGTTTAACACTGATTTGCTTAGTGTTTAACATTAATTTGAAAGCCCTGTTGCTAGTGTTTAACACTGATTATCTTTTAGTGTTTAACACTAACTTGTTAATCTTATTCCCAGTGTTCAACACTGTTGACCTCTAGTGTTTAACACTAGCTTTAGCCCAATTGGCTAAGTTTCTAGAGGCAAAGCCTCTCCTTCAATGGACCAACAGAGAGCCAATATTTCAAACACAATTGGACTTAGCCCAAACTGACCATAAGTCCTCAAATCATCTTGAACTGAGCACATCTGCTCTTTCAACAAACTCATTGGTTTAGGGTACATCTCTGAACTCCTCTGATATTTGTCGTTGTAATCCTTCAACGTCTTCAGAGAGGTGACGGGTCCCGACAACCACACATCAACACGGACTGTGGGGTCCTAAAACTCATGGACTTATGCGTCCTTAAACCAAGATACGGACTGCGGGATCCTTAAACCCGCGGACTTATGCGTCCTTAAACTAACGGACTAATGCGTCCTTAAACACACCCATATGGACTGTGGGGTCATTAAACCCATGGACTTATGCGTCCTTAAACTACCATCGGACCACTATGTCCCTAAACTGGAACATGGACCACCATGTCCCTAAACTGGCGATGGACCACCACGTCCCTAAACTGGAACTTGGACCACCATGTCCCTAAACTGGCATCGGACCACTATGTCCCTAAACTGGAACAATAGAGCCCCCAAATGCTCTTTTGTCGGATCTAAACGATCCCGTTAAGTCGATCTTAGTCCCAAACTGGACTAACGTATCCTTAACAACCGTTTAAGTTGATCTTAGCCTCAAATATGGCTAACGTATCCTTAAACTTTCAAACAGACTCTAGTCCCAAATCGGACTATAAATCCCCTAATCAACTCTGGCTCAAGGGTACATCTCTGAACTCTTCTGACATCTGTCGTTGTAATCCTTCAACGTCGTCAGAGAGGTGATGGGTCCCAACGGCCATACATTTAATGGACCACTATGTCCCTAAACTGGAACATTAGAGCCCAAATGCTCTTTTGTCGAATCTAAACGATCCCGTTAAGTTGATCTTAGTCTCAAACTGGACTAACGTATCCTTAACAAACGTTTGAGTTGATCTTAGCCTCAAATATGGCTAACGTATCCTCAAACCAAAACCCCAAACCCAAATCTAAGAAAACACGGATTTGGACTAATCCACGTCCTACGGGCGACGACATAAATTGGTCTCCGTATACAATCCACGGGCAACCACAAATAAAACAAACACCCACGACACGAAGTGTCCATCTGGAGAAGGAGAAAGTTGTTACTGCAATGCGGTAGCGTAATTAACTGCAGGGGCTTGCGCCTGCAGGGAAGAGCGTCCCCACAATCAAAAACCCCTCAAGCGAGGGGGAATCTGACGAAGTCTGCTACATCGGCCGCATCCGTCTAAACATCCGATACACGGTGCCATAAATCAACTTGGCATCTTCGGAGAGGTAGACGGATAAAACCAATTAGCATCTGCCCCGAACCTCAGGCGAGACGTCCACGTCTCGGCCGCCGTTCGGAGGGGAACAATCGCTGGTGCATTCGTTACTCCGAAGGGCATCACTAAATACTCGTAATGTCCATACCGAGTTCCCAACGCAGTCTTGCAAATATCTTCTGATTTAACTCGGACCTGAGGATATCCGGATCACAAATCCAGCTTTGAGAATACCCTCACGCCACTAAGCTGCTCAAATAATTCGCCAATGCGAGGGATCGGGTACTTGTTCTTAGTAGTCACCCGGTTTAATTCTCAATAATCGATGCACATCCTCTTTGTGCCATCTTTCCTCTTTACTAGAAGAACTGGAGCTCCCCAAGGTGAATTGCGCCAATTTAACCCTGCTCTAGCAATTCGGTAACCTGCTTCTTTACTTCTTCCAACTCTACTGGTGCCATTGGGTAATACGCCTTAGAGATCGGCGCTGCACCAGGAACAAGATCAATCACGAACTCCACATCTCGTTTTGCGTTAAACCTGAGATGTCCTCGAACATGTCCATGAACTCTCGAATTATAACCGGCGCTTCTTGCTTATCAACTTCCATCGACGGAAGAACATTATTTGTCGGCCTAGCCCTAAACTCGACTGGCCCGACAGAACAACTTCCTCCAGCAAAACAAACTCCGGATGTCCGGGAATTTGGAGAATCGCTTTCCTTTCCTTACAATCAATATGAGCATGGAAAGTGCCGCGAAAAAATCCATTCCCAAGACAACAACAAAGAAAGGAATGCACCAGAATTGAATAATCCTGATGCGGGGAAAAATATGAATAAGTAAGATACCGAGATGACTTCATCCAAAGTCAAGATACTGAAGAGGATTAAGCAGGGTAAACATGATTCAAGCTGGAGATAAAACAATAACTGGTAAGCAATGAAACCGAGAGAAGCAAGGTAATATAACGATCATGGAATAAGGAAGTGAATCAAGATCAGGACTCCAAGTTACTTAAATAGAGTACCGCATTGTAACCATGCTGTAGTTCATGAGTACAATTACATAACTCCACTCAAGTCGCCCAAATCCTAGTATCAGAATCAAAGAACAGGGAGAAACAATAGAGAACCAAAAAGGTTTCAAGTCGAGATGCAAAGTTGTTTGCATATCGTCAAGACGAAGGTTAAAAGAAAGATATGATTCAAGAATCACGATAACAAGGTGGCAGGACATATTCCTAATCACGAGTATTCTGATTCGTGTATTGGGTCCAATACCCAACTACAAAAGAATCAAACTCGATTAACCTATATCCTATGGATTTGATACCAAAAGAACCATGTCACGCCCCGCTTCCCAGAGTACGCTAAGATAGGCACGTGACATAGCCAACCATGCTACCTGTGGATAGGAAAAGTCCTTCCACGGTCACATTACGGTTGTAGAGATATCAAGAACAGGAAAGTAAACTAACTATCTAGTACATGTCCATAAGTCAGAGTAAAAGAGTCAAGAAATAATATAGTATGCGGAAGCAAAAGATCAAATAAACACCTGGAAAGTAAGACTGGATACCAACAGGATCCCTACCGCTCGGTCTAACAGCGGCAATACTCCTGATCAGTCTGCAACAAAGGTAGAGAATCTGGGCCATGCAAAACCCAGACGTCAGCGCGTCATAACATCAAGCAATAATATATAAACAGGGTAGCAAGACATGCAAGAATGATCATAAAGGGTAAAGCAGGTGTAACGGCAATATAAATCAGGGCAGTGAAGGGTAGTGTGCAGTGAGTAAACTAAACTGGTCTATTGGGTTAACTACTCTCAAGTCTTTGAAATCAATTTGATGAATCATCGATATAACTCAATAGTATCCCGTGCGTGCCCGGGACCACGGTCAAGATTCTCGGGCTGAATCCGAGACGTGCCACTAGGCAGTAAAAGTGTAGTATGTAAAGATGAGTGATGTCAGCATCATCACCCCGGGGCTGGCCTAGTGATTGAGAGAGAGATTTTACGATCAAAAATATATTACCGCAATCAAGAACGGCGTCGCTTGGTAGCTAGCCGGTGAGTACGGGTCGGTCCACAGGGATGTTGTGAATTTCCTAATCGCTCAAACGAGTTAATTCCGATGGGTGTTCGGATTGATTTATTAAATCTAAAAACTAAATCTATTTATACTAAGATTATCTAAATCTAAATCTTGCTAGGGTTAGGTTTAGGGTAGGTTTGGAAATGTAAATAAATCTTAACACTTTCTATACCCAAATTAGGATCTAAGAGGAGTTATGGTAATTATCAATAAAGGGGATTAGATCCATTCGGGAAGATGTTTCTTTCTCTAGGTTCTTGTCCTTCCTTTATCGATCCTTACCCTAACCTCCATGGAAAACACGCACAACCGGGCCTTTATACTACGGTATCACCGCTACCTCGTGGGATAGGGTGCCGTAGGGAGCGGTGTGTGCATGTATGCATGGAGTCCTATGAAAAAGTATGATGGGCAAGAGAGGGATGAGAGATCTCATCTCTCAAAAAGCCTTCCCCAAAACTAACCCTAACAAGCGAGGAGACTACTCGCTCATTAGGGAATTGAAGAACATTTATCTAGGGCAAGGAATTAAATCTAAACTAGAGCAATTAAATAAAACTACTTACAGATGGCTCTCTCCAAACATTTACACAGGGTTGTCAGATCTGAATAGATGATATGAAAAGAGGCACCGATGCTCTCCAAAAGAAATCTGAATTTTATTAATGAAAGAAGGTATGACCTAATACAAGAATTTGGGTCACTATTTATAGGATAGAAACCCTAGGGTTACAATTGACTCGCATATCTGCTATTACAAAAATACCGCTTAAGAAAAAGACCTATTCAACGCCCGCCAGCGCCTCTGGATTTTGGTAAAAATTTCCACCAACCCGGGCTCAACCCGGCCGCGGTTCCGCGGCCAAAAGCATGCTATGGCCGCGGTTCCGCGGCCAAAGTAGGATCTTGTCTTCTGAAACTTCCTGTGCTGGTTTTGGATGTATTTGGGTACTTTTTTCTTCACTTTGTTCTTCAGGTTGGCTTCTAGTTCTCATCCAGATTCCACAGTGAACAATTGTAGTGGACTTTTACCGTTGCTTCATGACGAAGTATTGAACCTTGCGCTGCCTTGTACTTTGTGAACTGATCTTTGTGTAGGCTTGATCAAGATCCTTCTATTTGTCGGTCGTAGTCTCACTTTTTGTATCGTCTTTTGTCTTTTTCACTGTTTTTCTTCCAAGAACCTGTAACCTGCAACTAAGTAACAGACATGGGTCAAGAGCACCTGTTTATTTGTAAAATAACTAGGACTGGGGAATATAATAATGCAATATTATGATATGAACAAATACCCCCAAACTTATCTTTTGCTCGTCCTCGAGCAAACCTAGTTTTTATTCTCGACAAAACCCTAACCTCACTTTCGCAGGGAAACGCGATTGCATTGAGCACGTGCAACAAGCCGTTAAACCTCTAGGTGTCCCTAGTAGAAGGAGTGTTGTCTCCTGAGGGTTTTCAGCGGATACTACCCACAAAATCCTATCAATTCGGCCCATTGACTTTTATTCTTCAATTAGGTTTTCCAACAAGGAATTCTATTATCTTCGACTCGTAAATTATCCACCCATATTATTCACGCTTCCTTATTATTTAACTTAAGATTATATATGTTCTATAGACTTACTTAGCTTTTGGCATCTCTTAAGTTTTCCTTCTAGGGTTCTATCTCAACTTAGGAATTTTTATCATCTCTACTAAAGATACAAGTCCTATTCTTCATTCCTATCTCTTATCTAAACCCCAATCACATACCCCTACGTGTGTGTATAAATCACCCCTACACTTGGAAATTCAAATCAAGCAATCATACTCTTGTCCGTTGTCCAAAGCATTTCTTAATTGGTGAATTTTTAGATGAATTTCGCTCACACATCCTTCATGCGATCGATAATACTTCTTGAGGTACCAACAACCGATTATAAGATGTGTTTGCACATTAAAGCGTAATTTCTAGTCTTGCAACACCTAAGGCTTTAGCAGTGACTCCCAAACCAGTTGGTCTAAGGCACTAGGTGATGAAGCACCCTCGCTAAATATTATTTTCTATTTTTTTGCAGCCTTAAGTAATCACAGAAACCAGTGTTCATTTTTTTATTATCTCATTATTCATACTTGAATTTTTATTTTTCTTCGTACTAAGGACTTTAGACAAGAGCATTTCAAGGTCTCTTCTACTATTCCAAGTTTCAAGGTGCGTGTTTGTGCAATTTGTAAGATATATATTTTCAGAATTTAGACTTAAGCTGGGAATTATTTTTCAAACTCATACTCTAATAAAAATATCAATACTCTTCTCTTGTTTTAACTTAGCCGAAGAAGTGAACTCAAAATTTGCCTATTTCTAAATAAACTACAAAGAAATATACTTTCTACCGTTAAATTTTTAAGAAAGATTATTTTTAGGGTTTTTAACTTACTAAGTCTAAGATCTAGTTGTTCCTAGCTAGTTAACATTTTTGTCAAACTTAAGTCAATTATGGCCAAAATTGAATATATTAATTTTTATAAGTTTTGAAATTTTTCAATTTTTTATGGGTTTTAAAATAAGTATGCAAATGCAAGAATATACATATGAATGCAAATGAAGAAGGCTTACCGAGCATACCCCCAAACTTAAACTTGACAGTGTCCTCACTGTCATGCTACACCAAGAGGGTCAAGATGTCGACACTCCCCTGTTTATTTATTTATAAAAAAAATTTATTTTTTATTTTTTATTGTTTTTAATAGAAAAACAAAAAAATATATACATATATAAAACAAGGTCCTCCCCAAACTAAACAAGGCCTTACACAAGCCAAAGGTTAGCACCAACCATTCAAAAATTCTATCGTGATAATGGTAGGGTTGGTGAAAGAATGGGGTGTAGAGAAAGGAGTTGAAAAACACACGAGACCGTATGGGAAGAAATGTAGAATATGGTCTCGGTGGAGGAGAAGAATGGCGGAAAAGATAAAGAAGTGTAGTACGATCTTGAGGGTGTAAATCGAGTGAATAAATTAGCGCAAGTTGTGATGACCGATGTGTTAAAAGCGATTGTGCTAATTTATCAACCCGTCGAGAAATGGGGTCAAATCCCTCAAGATTCGCAAGAAAGCATGGGTACGTCGAACTTGGTAAACCCTCCATTGAAAATGGAAACGCGACGGAGTCTTGCGTAGTCGAAAAAATAGGAAAGACGAAAGGGAATGATTTAGGGATAGTCTTAATCTCACCTAAGTAATCTGTCTCGAACTCAAAGGATTCCATTAATGGTTCGAATTGACTGTAAGCAACCAAGTCTGATGGTTCAACTAACTCATCTGAAAATGTAAACGACTCAAACTCGGGAGGTGAGTTTTCAACATCGTCCGAAAAAGTGAAACACTCATAATCGTTATCGTCTGTGAGAACTGTGTCAGATTCAAAGAGAAATTTTTCAAGTTCACAGTCTTCAAGCGTGATCTTTTGCGTGGTCGGAACGATGGAAAGGAGGGTGTTTGATTTAGGAAGTGTAACAGTAGGAGGATGAATTGGAAAATCCGACACATCAAACAAAAATGGTTCAACCTCAATATTATCCTCAATATTCTCCTCAATACTATCCTCATAATTCTCTTCAAAATTTAGCTTATCCATGCCATTATCATTAAAATCAAGACGCATATGAAGTTCGGGAGAAATATTTAATGACTCGGTATGATGAATTGGAGATAAAATTTCAGTCAAATTTACGGGTTCATCATCCAAAATATTCCCGGCGTCTATATCCTCAATCAAGTGAAAATTAATTTTTTCGGACACCTCATCAAAAGTATGGATCTTTATCAATTCAGGTTCTAGATTGGAGGTGTAAAGTTCAAAAGGATTAGGTATGGTTTCACTCGAAAGAGACCCTTCACAATATGGCAAATCAAGCACTACAAAGTCACACGACTCATTATTTTGGACACTTGTTTGAAAACTGGAGTTGTTGAATTCAATGGGTAATGGGTAGGTTTGATTTGGAAGGGTGTAAAACTCACTCTCTCCTCTCAAATTCTCACTATGTCCAACCGTCCCATCATACATTGGAATTTTTGGAGCTAGTTGGAAACTAGCTACCGGTTCATTAGGTCGTATAAGGGCGGCTATGGACGCATCCACATTCCAAATCATTTTGTTTGTTGCTGCAATGTACGCCTCCAACGACTGTTCCAAACTAGACATAGGTTGTGAAGGGGTTTCGGTAAAAGATTCAAAGTTGTTTGGATTTTGGAAACTCCCAAATGGCTGTGTAGAATCAATGTCTAGGGAAGGTGGGAAAGTTGGGTAGGATGGTAGGAATTGGATGGTTGGACAGGAGTAGGATCAACATTTGGATAAAAAGGTGAATGGACTTGTTGATCCCTAGAAGTGGATGTGTGGAGAGGAGTGAAAGATCGACTACGAGATTGTGCAATATACTCAGCAATAGACATCGGTTTAGGAGTTACAACAGAATTCGAAAAAGTGGTATCAACGTACGAAGGTGGTGAAGGTTGACACGGTTGATACAAAGTGGATTGCAAAGTCGAACTGTTTCTCCTAGACGCTTCTATTCGATCTTTCAAAGAAATTTTGGGCATGGAAAGGTCGTCCTTAAATCGACTGAAACAATTCACGTAAGAGGCAAAGTTAGGTTCAGGATACCAAAGTTCGGCAAGAGATTTGTGATGTGGGGTACCCATGATGTAAGAAGGAGAAGAAAAAGAAGGTGGGTGGTGTAAGGAGTTCTTATCGACAAAATTTGCAAGTCTTTCTAAAAAAAATCCTCTTTTTTCTTTTATTTGGAACTTTTTGCAAAAAGATTTTTGATAAATGGCTTAGACACAAATGCAATCAACCACAAATGCACAATCAGGCCTAGATCTAGGGTCACCTAGGTCAGCTAGACAGCTCCTAACTGTTCCAAAGGGCTAGAAATAGGACCTCAAACCGCCTCTTCACCGCCAATTACGGCCAGGTAAGTGCCAGCTGAGTGGGAGGCTCTCCACTACAAGTAGTGGCCCTAATTAAGTAACCACTCGCCTTAGACACACTTGCCTAGACACCGCAAAGTCAGGTTAGGATTAACGGCCGATGCCTATAACTAGTCCTCTGTCCTATTGAACGCGACGTCCTTAGGGCTGAGTCTAGTATTTTTTAATTAAAGATTGGTCAATGTAAATGCCTTATGTGATTTCTGGGGTCCTGGGAAGGGTGATGAAATCCCCACCTAATCTGGATTGGTATCTAGCCCCTTAAAGTCTGATTAAAGATATGCAAAACAGTAACAACCACTTGCAATCAAAAAAATCTTTTTTAATTTTAAGCGCGGCGCAAAGAATCCTGCACAAGATTTATTATTGGAAGGAGGAAGATTTTTTAAGCGCAAAGAATCCTGCAGAAGATTTGACAGAAGATATATGGGGATTTGCAGAAGAGAGAAAGAGGGAACAAACACTGAAAATTTCGCACGCTGACGTCACAGGGGGGACCGCGGATCCGCGGTCGGAGGGTGGTTGCGGCGGCGGTTTAGCGTCGGCAGCGGCGGCGAAGGTCTCTAAAAAAATTCTGTTGCTCTGTTGTTCCAATCCCCTTCTGTTCTGATCTCCCATTTTCTGTTTTGCACTCTGGATTTTTCCAAATCCGTCGATCGTGCAAAGATTCAAAAAAAAATACCCTTCACAAAAATATAAAAAATGATAAATTTTTATATTTTTTTGATTTTTCAATTTTTATGATTTATTTTAATTTTAGATTAACCCGAAATTGCAAAAAGAAAATAACACGCCATCCCCGGCAACGGCGCCATTTGATTGAGAGAGAGATTTTACGATCAAAAATATATTACCGCAATCAAGAACGGCGTCGCTTGGTAGCTAGCCGGTGAGTACGGGTCGGTCCACAGGGATGTTGTGAATTTCCTAATCGCTCAAACGAGTTAATTCCGATGGGTGTTCGGATTGATTTATTAAATCTAAAAACTAAATCTATTTATACTAAGATTATCTAAATCTAAATCTTGCTAGGGTTAAGTTTAGGGTAGGTTTGGAAATGTAAATAAATCTCAACGCTTTCTATACCTAAATTAGGATCTAAGAGGAGTTATGGTAATTATCAATAAAGGGGATTAGATCCATTCGGGAAGATGTTTCTTCCTCTAGGTTCTTGTCCTTCCTTTATCGATCCTTACCCTAACCTCCATGGAAAACACGCGCAACCGGGCCTTTATACTACGGTATCACCGCTACCTCATGGGATAGGATGCCGTAGGGAGCGGTGTGTGCATGTATGCATGGAGTCCTATGAAAAAGTATGATAGGCAAGAAAGGGATGAGAGATCTCATCTCTCAAAAAGCCTTCCCCAAAGCTAACCCTAACAAGCGAGGAGACTACTCGCTCATTAGGGAATTAAAGAACATTTATCTAGGGCAAGGAATTAAATCTAAACTAGAGCAATTAAATAAAACTATTTACAGATGGCTCTCTCCAAACATTTACACATGGTTGTCAGATCTGAATAGATGATATGAAAAGAGGCACCAATGCTCTCCAAAAGAAATCTGAATTTTATTAATGAAAGGAGGCATGACCTAATACAAGAATTTGGGTCTCTATTTATAGGATAGAAACCCTAGGGTTACAATTGACTCGCATATCTGCTATTACAAAAATACTGCTTAAGAAAAAGACCTATTCAACGCCCGCCAGCACCTCTGGATTTTGGTAAAAATTTCCACCAACCCGGGCTCAACCCGGCCGCGGTTCCGCGGCCAAAAGCATGATATGGCTGCGGTTCTGCAGCCAAAGTAAGATCTTGTCTTCTGAAACTTCCTGTGCTGGTTTTGGATGTATTTGGGTACTTTTTTCTTCACTTTGTTCTTCAGGTTGGCATCTAGTTCTCATCCAAATTCTACAGTGAACAATTGTAGTGGACTTTTACCGTTACTTCATGACGAAGTATTGAACCTTGCGCTGCCTTATACTTTGTGAACTGATCTTTGTGTAGGCTTGATCAAGATCCTTCTATTTGTCGGTCGTAGTCTCACTTTTTGTATCGTCTTTTGTCTTTTTCACTGTTTTTCTTCCAAGAACCTGTAACCTGCAACTAAGTAGCAGACATGGGTCAAGAGCACCTGTTCATTTGTAAAATAACTAGGACTGGGGAATATAATAATGCAATATTATGATATGAACACCTAGCCCGTAAGACTGATCAGAAAAGGTGTCGAACTGTCGAGTTACAAGTCAGCTTTCATCATTGATTTCCCCATACCCCCAAGTTATAAGTGTTTAAGTCAGGTATTAAATAATCTAGAACTAATGCCAACACATGATCAGGCAGGTACAGGTTTGTCTGGATAGACAACAGGAACGGTCCGTAAGGACAACAAGTCTGGTTTGTTGGCATTAGACACAAGATCAGGTAACAGGTAATACCATGGTACATCAGGTCAAACCAGATAATGTATAAAGGTGTCATGTCATGTCAAGAGGTGCACAGTACCATGTCGGGTCAGGTAGGAGGTGTAACAAGTTCTGTCAGGGTGTACAAGATATCATGTGGGTACTCATAATCAAACTAGCATAATCATGGGTATACAGAACAAGCATGTGTACTAATAGAATCAACAAGATGGAACTTGTAACGTGAAATGCAATCAGGTACAGATTAAGGTATGTAGATGCACAGTTATCAGTTTGGGTTTAAGGGATAGTTTCAACATTACATGAATATAGTATAACGAATGTGGATGATAAAATCATGTTAATATGTACGAGGTAATCTAGAGATGCAATGATATATAAAATACGTTCAAACGATGCAACCGGGTATTCGGGGTAGAAACTATTTAAAAGTGCTATGGGTTATGCAGTTAATTAGTAAGTAATTTAACCACGGATGTGGGTACACGATATTGTACTCTAACATGCAATAAGTTATAGTTCAAGATCTAAAACTAATATGACATACGGGGCATCGAAAAGGAAAAATGGAACAGGCAGTGCTATAAGTAATCTGCAGTTTTATTGTGCAGTTTAATAGATATAAAAATTATATTATAGATAGCATGTAGCAAGTTTTTACTTGCCTCGATCGGATCACAAAGCGGTACGTGTAACACGTCGGATGTCGGGAAAACGTCGCGATGTGTCCACGCGAGTACAGAACAGAACCAGGTAAGGCAAGAACATGACCGCGCTGTCAGGGAACGTCCTCAATTGGAAGCTCAGCTCCAAGGTCACCACAAGCCACCACTGCCCCATCAGAAGCAGTTATAATAGAATGAAGATTTGGTATAGACTCCGCACTTTCAATTTTAACGATCACATGAATATCCGCATTGCAACTTCTGAGATAGTCCTTCAATTCATGGACCACGTGAGCATCCTTTACAAAAGAAACTGCATAGAAATCAATATTGTTGTCGACGCCAAAATTTGATATCTTCCCAATCCTTTTCTGTTATAGATGGTAGTGTAGCACTTCTGCCACGAACATTCAAGAGCCGCCTTGATTTTAATTCTCCGCCATCAATGACTTCGCATTTGACAGTATCAGATGTTTTTGACTTCACAACTAGTGACATCATCCCTCCATCGACTAATAGAATTTCACCAGCATCCACATCATTCACAAAGTCATCATAATTGACACTAACAGTGTCCTCAGTGATGACTCCTCTTTTAATAGTGAAATTGAACTCCTATCCCTCCTTAAGCAAGATCGGTTGGGGAACGTCTCCACTTCGTACTTCAGGGCCCTTGGTATCCAACATGATAGCAATAACATTGTCTTTGGATTGTGCATTATATTCCTTAACAAAATTAATGGTCTTCTGGTGTGATTTATGGTCCCATGAGACATATTTAGGTGTGCAACATTCATTCCTGCTTCTGCTAACTTCCATATCATTTCACATGAGCTTGTGGAAGGACCAATTGCACACACGATCTTTGTCTTCCTTCGAGGACTTGAGGATTCTCTCGGTTTTCCAAGACCAATTGTTCCGTTGGTCGATTGAAGACCCACCGCCCCGATCGGCTCGCTGGTCTTCACGGATCTCACCGCAAGCGCCCGCCTTTGCCATGTCGGCGGTCGGAATCTCCTCCTCGTCGACTGAATCCCGCGGTTGAGATTCCTCGACGAGGAAAGGCCCAACCTCTCCGCCGTCGCCGGCGCGATTCGCGCCAGAAGCCCGCCGAACTCCGTCCAAGTCGCCATTGGAGAATAGAGAGAGAAAAAATTTGAGAACAGAGATTGCTAGGGTTTGATTTTAGAGGGAGAGAGAAATTCTGGTGTGAGAGGGGGAGAGAGATGAAAAGATATATTTTGTAGAGAGAGAGAGGGAGATTTGATTAGGTAAGATTTAATATAAATAATGCAGAGAGAGAGACGTGCTTATGATTTTTAGTTATGAAAAAATATTTAGTTAGTTAAAGAAAATTTAAATGAAATAAAGAATATAATATTATAATATTAGTCCGTTTTGAGATTTTGGCAAATACAAATTTACTCCAAAACACGTCCGGGTCGGGTCTAAAAATTTAGATTTAAAATACGAAAAATATATGTGACTTCCAAATTCCAAAATGAATGCTCAGGTAACAAAAATGAATACCCCCAAGAACGGATGCACGTACGTGCGCGTAGCCATCCAAACACGTCCGTTTCACTGAACGGGACGAGAATAAGATGCGCGGATGCTACCACGGGGTTAGGGGTATCATGCAGGCTATGAAATATATTTTTAAAATATTTTACGTGACTTAAAATGTTATATGGTAAAATACCATGCCAGATAAATGCCAGTATGCGATAAAGTTGAAAATGCACAAGTCTACATAACAAGTCAGGGTAGTCTATAAATATAAATCAAACAAGCTCAAGCAAGCGGGTCAGGTCGAATGCAAAGTAAGTAAAATACCATTCGCACTTAAAATACGATAAATCAAGAGAATACCACAGATAAGTAAATACGGGAACTGGAATTGGTATAAATGAACTAGGTTGTTACACTTTCTTTATCTCTCTATATCTCCCTATATATATATATATTATACCCTCCTTCCTCTCTCTCATTTTTTCTGCCGCGAGACCCAGCAAACCCTAGCCATCGCCGGCCTCGCGCTCGCCGTCGCCCAAGCCTCCGACGACGCCCCTACCGACCTCTCCTCATCCTCACCTTCCTCCCACTCCTCTTCTCTCTCTCTTTCCTTCTCCAAACCCAAGAACCCGAGCACCCCCTGCACATCGCTCCATCGCCGCCGAGATCGCCGCAGTTGATCTCGTCGTCGCCCCCTCATTCCCTGACCACAGTGCAACCCAGTGAGCTTTCTCTTCTTCTCATTCTTCTTCTTCCTCTTTCCTTTCTTCTCTTTCTTTCTTTCTTTTCTTTTCTTTTCTTTAATTCTGATTTCTGTAGATCGCCGGAGCCATGACGATGCCGACGATCCAGACGTCCCAGCGAACGTGCCTTGCTTGCGCGATCACCCTTGTGCGTTGTTTGGAACCGTTCCGTGTACCGTGCACGCGTCGCGACTTTTCGCCGACGTGAGATGTTCCGTACACATCTGTTTCATGATCCGTCTAGGCAAGTTAATCTTGCTATATGCTATATAACTCATTTTATACCTATTTAAATAAATATCATACCTGTAGTTTAAATCTAGTACCCCATATTTAGTTTTATAACTTTTCGATATTCCGTTTGCATCCGTTTATATCATTTCAGATGTAGGTCATGAAAACTTATCTTGTTGCATACTAGATTACATTATACTGCATCCATATCAATATTTACATCACATATTGCTTAGTTGTGCATCCCACATTACTATTTTACAGCTTTACTGATTACGGATACCCGTTTGCATCCATCTCATTTAAAATATATATAATTACATCCATAGATCACATTAATACATAATACTGTGATATTAACACTCCATGTTTAATAAAGTGCATCCTAATTAGTATTGGAACTATAAATGTAACCCTAATCGATAATTGTGCATCCATATCTTTGAATTTATATCTATTGGCATACCATATCACATTATTCCATTTTATTGTTATATTAGTACTCCATACTTGATTTTGTGTACCCATACTTATTACAGTTTGATTACGAGCACCCACTCGACACTTGTGCACTACCTGACATGACCTGATACCCTACTACTGACATGACTTGAAACCTGTGCACTACTTGACATGACTTGATACACCACTACTTGACATGACTTGATACATGTACACCACCTGACATGATCTTATGTACCACAGTTTGACATGTTACCTGATCTTGTTACTAATACCGACAGTTTTGATCTGTTGTCCCTACGGACATTTCCTGTTGTCTATTCAGACAAACCTGTACCTGCTTGACCCTGTGTTGGCATTAACTCCAGATTTATCAATATCTGACTTGAACACATAACTTGGGGGTATGGGAAAATCAATGATGAAACCTGACTTGTAACTCGATAGTTCGATACCTTTACTGATCAGTCTTACGGGCTAGGCCATCCCCGGAATGATGTTGCTGACATCATTCGTCTTTACATACTACCTTTTACTGCCTAGCGGCACGTCTCGGATTCAGCCCAAGAGTCTTGACCGTGGTCCCGGGCACGCACGGGGTACTATTGAGTTACATCGATGATTCATCAAATTAATTTCAAAGACTTGAGAGTAGTTAACCCAGTAGACCAGTTTAGATTACTCACTGCACATCACCTGTGCCTTACCCTCACTGTTCTTATTTATGTTACTGTTATACCTTTATTACTGTTCATACTCGTGCCTGCATGTCTTGCTACCCCCTGATTATATTATTGTTGATATTATGACGCACTGACGTCTGGATTTTGCATGGCCCAGATCCTCTACCTTTGCCGCAGGCCGAGCAGGAGTATTTCAGTCAGCAGGCCGAGCAGTAAGGACCTGTTAGTATTTTAGTTTTATTTATGCATTTTCATTCCTGATGTGAGCCCGCATTATGGGACGTACATTCCAGTTTATTATTGTATTGGATCTTTTGCTTCCGCATTATTTTATTCTTGACTCGTTATTCTGGCTCATGGACATATATTAGATAGTTATTATTATTGTTCTTGATATCTCTACAGCCGTAATATGACTGTGGAGGGATATTTCCTATCCACAGGTAGCATGGTTTGCTCTGTCACGTACCTATCTTAGCGTACTCTGGGAAGCGGGGCGTGATAGGGTTTGTTTGGTATCAGAGCCATAGGATCTAGGTTAATCGGGTTTGATTCTTTTGTAGTTGGGTATTGGACCCAATACCCGAATCAGAATACTCGTGATTAGGAACATGTCCTGCCACTTTACCATCTTGCCATTTTTGAATCTTAACTTTCTCCTGATTCCACCTTGACGATATGCAAACCACTTTGCATCTCGACTTGAAACCTTTTGGTTCCTTATTTGTTCTCTCTATTCTGATGCTAGAATTTGGGCGACTTGAACTGAGTTATGTGATTGTAACTATGAACTGCAGCATGGTTACAATACAGTACTCTGTTCCCGCCAAAAATTTCTGCGCAAAAGAGCCCAAGTTATCAAATGGCGGTGATACGCCTAAGAAAATGGGAACCAGTATCTTCCGGGCTGTTTTTTGACAAACTCCCGAATGAGAAACAGATAAATTCTAATGGTATCGAAAGCGTCTCGAAAAACCCTTCGATTTGATATATAATGGGCCTCATAATTCATCCGGGATCAAAAGTTATGAGGCATTACGTGTCCGCACGTGATGGACCTTTAAGAACCCGCTGGAGGAATTAAAAGATATAATAAAAACTCAAAAAAGACCCCGATGGGGCATCACGTGCTCACACGTGACCATGGGTCACGTACAGACACGTGATGGGCTCTTAAGGCCTCTAAAATAATGAATAGAATTAAATTCTAAAATCTGTTCCCTGATTAAAAATCAGAAGTTACCTCAATGAGGTATCACGTGCTCACACGTGACCAATGGTCACGTGTTGACACGTGATGGTTAAAACTGAAGCATAAACAAGCGGCCGTTAAAGAACTCAATTGGGGGTCACGTGCTCACACGTGACCAAGGGTCACGTGTCAGCACGTGACTGGTTTCGAAAGCCTTACAGTTAATAGAGTTAAAATTCTAAAATTTTCTAAATCTTTCCAAACACAAAAGGTCTATAGGGACCGTTGGATTAAAAATCTGAGGGTGATTAAAAATCACCAATTTATGGAATAATCTTGGACTTGGAAAGATTTCCCCCCTAAATCTAACCGAGATAACAAATGGATATATTTGGATTTAAAATCCAATGGTGAATAAAATTCACCTAATAATCCAAAGGTCCAGATGAATGATGAATGCAAATCAAATCTCTAACGAATACAAATCAAATCTTTCAATGAGAGATTTGCTAAACAAATTGATTCTCTTCCTTCTCCTATAAATAGGAGCCAAGAAGAGAAGAGAAGGGGGATCTACTTTTTTGGAGAGAAAAAAAGAGAGAGGAGAATTTAAGTCTCTGCAAAAGAAAAACCCTAGGTAAGAAAAAAAGAGGCTTAAAAAGAGAATTTAATTCTCAAAAGAGTTTAACTCTTATATAAAGAAAAGAACTTAGTTCTTTCTCTGGTTGAGGATCTTCAAAGTGCACATCTCCCCATGAATTGAGAATTTAATTCTCATTGGGTTGAGATCCTGCCATGCAGATCCAAAACATAGAAGAGGAATTAAGTTTTGAGAATTAAATGGTCACAAAATTATAGGAATTTAATTCCTTTGGGATAAAATTAGGGTTTTACCCTAAATAAGAATTTAATTCTTTCACAATAGGAATTTAATTCCTCCAAAACAAAAATTAGGGTTTTACCCTAAATAAGAATTTAATTCTTAAAGATACGAAGACTTAAAAGATCTCTGCGTATGAAAAGACTAAGGTCACGTACCCTACGTGACCCCTGAACAGATCCCCCAAAAATGAGAAGAGGAAAGCTTTAAGGCAATGCCTCACTTGTTCCCACGTGACCCTCATTATATATGGAACAAAAGCAAAGGCAGAAACAATTCTGGGCGCTCTCACGTGTTACCACGTGACCCCTAATAAATGTTCTAATAAATCAGGGCATGATTATACATCACGTGCCCACACGTGATGGCTATGAAAATTAAAAGTCTTTAACACTTGTTTGCAGAACAAAATAAAGGGGATCTGGCCCCACTTTTTGATGCCATCACGTGCTCCACGTGACCCCCGAAACACAGAAAGAAAAAGCAAAAGAAATAAAGGCCTTGGGCGCTCTCACGTGCTCCCACATGACCCCTTGGCTGATGCTCTAACAATCAGCGCACTAATCCTTCTCACGTGGCAGCACGTGATGCTCCAAAGAAAACATAAAAAGTGTTTAACGCTTACTTACAGAACGAAGAAAAGGAGATCTGGCTCCACATTTAGGGCGCCCTCACGTGTCACCACGTGACCCCTAATGAGCATTCTAACAGACCAGAGCGGGGGTCTCCATCACGTGCTCACACGTGATGGCCGTCAGAATTAAAAGAGTTAAACACTGGTCTACAAAATAAAATAAGGGAAATCAGGGCGCTCTCACGTGTCCACACGTGACCCCTCTCTCCTTAGTATTTAACACTAATCTGAAGACTTTGTTCCCAGTGTTTAACACTGATTTGCTTTAGTGTTAAACGCTAATTTGAAATCTCTGATTACCAGTGTTTAACACTGATTTGCTTTAGTGTTTAACACTAATTTGAAAGCCCTGTTGCTAGTGTTTAACACTGATTATCTTTTAGTGTTTAACACTAACTTGTTAATCTTATTCCCAGTGTTCAACACTGTTGGCCTCTAGTGTTTAACACTAGTTTTAGCCCAATTGGCTAAGTTTCTAGAGGCAAAACCTCTTCTTCAATGGACCAACAAAGGGCCAATATTTCAAACACAATTGGACTTAGCCCAAATTGGCCATAAGTCCTCAAATCATCTTGAACTGAGCACATCTGCTCTCTCAACCAACTCATTGGTTCAAGGGTACATCTCTGAGCTCCTCTGATATTTGCCGTTGTAATCCTTCAACGTCTTCAGAGAGGTGATGGGTCCCGACAGCCATACATTTTAATGGACCACCATGTCCCTAAACTGGCATTGGACCACCATGTTCCTAAACTGGAGGTGGACCACCATGTCCCTAAACTGGCAATGGACCACCATGTCCCTAAACTGGAGGTGGACCACCATGTCCCTAAACTGGCATCGGACCACTATGTCCCTAAACTGGAACAATAGAGCCCATTGCTCTTTTGTCAGATCTAAACGATCCCGTTAAGTTGATCTTAGTCTCAAACTGGACTAACGTATCCTTAACAAACGTTTAAGTTGATCGTAGCCTCAAATATGGCTAACGTGTCCTTAAACCAAAACCTTCAAACAGACTTTAGTCCCAAATTGGACTATAGATCCCCCCAATCTACTTTGGTTCAAGGGTATATCTCTGAACTCCTCTGACATCTGTCGTTGTAATCCTTCAACGACGTCAGAGAGGTGACGGGTCCCGACGGCCATACATTCAATGGACCACTATGTCCCTAAACTAGAACAATAGAGCCAATTGCTCTCTTGTCGGATCTAAACGATCCCGTTAAGTTGATCTTAGTCTCAAATTAGACTAACGTATCCTTAACAAACGTTTGAGTTGATCTTAGCCTCAAATATGGCTAACGTATCCTCAAACCAAAACCCCAAACCCAAATCTAAGAAAATACAGATTTGGACTAATCCACGTCCTACGGGCGACGACATAAATCAGTCTCCGTATACAATCCACGGGCAACCACAAACAAAACAAGACACCCACGACACGAAGTGACCAGCTGGAGAAGAAGAAAGTTGTTACCGCGATGCGGTAGCGTAATTAACTGCAGGGGCTTGCGCCTGCAGGGAAGAGCGTCCCCACAATCAAAAACCCCTCAAGCGAGGGGGAATCTGACGAAGTCTGCTATATCGGACGCATCCGTTTAAACCTCCAATACACGGTGCCATAAATCAACTTGGCATCTTCGGAGAGGTGGACGGATAGCACCAATTAGCATCTGCCCCGAATCTCAGTGTCAAGACATCGCAGTCTTGTGCGCCGTCTTTCGGAGGGGAACATACTCTATTTAAGTAATTTGAAGTTCTAGTTTTGATTCATATCCTTGATTCATGATCATCATTCATCTCAAGTTTTGAATCTTGTTTATCATACAAATCCTCTTTGGTGTTTTGGTTACAGGATCATGGCAGCCAGGAATCTACGATCGTACCAGTGGCGTATTGATGACGCTACTTTGTTTGGAGTAATTCGTGACTTGCTAGGGAACCACAAGCAGCAGACCGAGCAGAAGCCGGCGTTCTCACCAAACCAAACGCCCGTACGCAGAGGTATTCCGGTGAACCGACGTGGCGTAACACCCATGAAGAAGCCCGTCGTGCAGGAGCAGAAGGGAAGAATGTTTTGTGAGTTCTGTCATCTACCAGGGCACCTACAGAAGGGTTGTTGAAGGAAGCTTGGACTCTGTTTGGGTTGTGGATCGGCGGATCATACTATCAATGCTTGTCCGTCGAAGTTTCGTCAGAAAGAGGATGTTCGGAGGCCGGTTTTGCTCAAGCAAAAGGGAATGTGGTTGTGCGATTACTGCCAACGACCGGGTCACTATCGAAGGGATTGCCGTATGAGGCTTGGACTTTGTTTTGTTTGCGGATCAGCTGATCACATCATTAATACTTGTTCGTCAAAGCTAAGTTTGAAGGAAGATACTCAGAAGCCACTGCAAAAGCAGTTTCAGGGGTAGGAGCAGCTAACTCAGGGAGCTAATCAAGCTTAAGCATTTACCCTGACGGCTGAAGAGGCTAAGGCTTCAGAGGAAGTCGTTTCAGGTATCCTACTTGTTCATAGTTTTCTCGCATTAGCGTTATTTAATTCTAGTGCATCCCATTGATTTATGTCATCCAAGTTTAACACTACACACTTGATTACTTGCACGACCCTGTCTAGTTATTGGGATATACACACTGGGAATGGGAAAATCATAATTAGTAGAGGGTGTAAGGTTTGTTCAGTTGTTTGTTTGCGGACGGGAGTTGTTTGCAGATTTCTTGGTGATAGATACCGGCAGTTATGAAATTGTCTTGGGAATGGATTTCTCGGCACTTTCCACGCTCACATTGATTGTAGGGCAAAGAAAGTGATTTTCCAGATTCCTGAACATCCGGAGTTTGTTTTTGCTGGAGGAAACAGTTATGTCAGGCCAGTCAAGTTTAGGGCTAGGCCAACAAACAGTGTTCTTTCGTCGATGGAAGTTGATAAGGAGGAAGCGCCAGTTGTAGTTTGAGAGTTCATGTACGTGTTCGAGGACATCTCGGGTTTACCGTTAAAACGAGATGTAGAGTTCGCGATTGATCTTATTCCTGGTGCAGCACCAATCTCAAAGGCGTACTATCCAATGGCACCTGTGGAGTTGGAAGAAGTCAAGAAGTAGGCTACCGAATTGCTAAAGAA
The DNA here is from genome assembly GCA_030015575.1 of Agapanthus africanus. Classification (NCBI taxonomy): domain Eukaryota; kingdom Viridiplantae; phylum Streptophyta; class Magnoliopsida; order Asparagales; family Amaryllidaceae; genus Agapanthus; species Agapanthus africanus. The sequence goes on along the minus strand of JASDDO010000022.1, from coordinate 859,528,541 downwards.
GGGTTGAATTCGTAACAGTAATTCACCTTAGGGAGCTCCAGTTCTTCTAGTCAAGAAGAAAGATGGCACAAGGAGAATGTGCATCGATTGTCGAGAATTAAACCGGGTGACTATTAAGAACAAATACCCGATCTCTCGCATTGGCGAATTATTCGAGCAACTCAGCGGCGTGAGGGTATTCTCGAAGCTGGATTTATGATCCGGATATCATCGGGTCCGAATTAAATCAGAGGATATTTGCAAGACTGCGTTCCGAACTCGATATGGACATTACAAATATTTAGTGATGCCATTCGGAGTCACGAATGCACCGGCGATATTTATGGACTTGATGAACCGAATCTTCTCACCGTTCTTGGACCAGTTTATAATGGTGTTCATCGATGATATTCTGGTCTACTCGAGGAGCATAGAAGCGCATGAAGAACACTTGAAGATCGCACTGCAGACATTGAGGCAAGGAAGATTATATGCGAAGATGAGCAAGTGTGAGTTTTGGCTTGAAGAAGTGAAGTTTTTGGGGCATGTCGTATCCAGAGATGGAATCACCGCAGTTCAAGATTGGTCGATTCCGAAGAACGTAGCAGAGATCAGAAGTTTTCTTGGACTTGCCGGATATTACAGAAGGTTCATGGAGAATTTTGCTCATTTGGCTAAGCCTTTGACCAAGCTTACATGGAAGGAGGTACCGTTCGTATGGACGGATAGTTGTGCATCAGCTTTTGAGGCGTTGAAGCAAAAATTGATAACCGCTCCTATTTTGACCGTACCAGACGGTTCCGGAGGATTGATGATTCACAGCGACGCATCTGGAAAAGGTTTGGGATGTGTTTTGATGCAGCATGGGAAAGTCATAGCTTACGCATCGAGACAGTTGAAGACCCATGAGAAGAATTACCCAACTCATGATTTGGAGATAGCAACTGTGATTTTCGCTTTGAAGATTTGGAGACACTACTTATTGGGCGAAAGGGTCGAAGTATTCACCAATCACAAAAGCCTAAAGTACGTGTACACGCAGAAAGAGCTTAATCTGAGACAGCGCAGATGGTTGGAGCTGATGGCTGACTACGATCTTGATCTTAAGTACCATCCAGGGAAAGTTAATGTTGTGCCGGATGCGCTTAGTCGGTTGCCAGCAATTCGGATGTTGACTGCACAGAAGGAGCTTATCGAAGATTTTCGGAGATTCGAGTTGGAGATCGTGCTACCGCATTCTTCGGGGCAGTTGATACAGCTGCAAGTACAGTCATCATTGATCGAGAATATTAAAGCAGCGCAGTTGCAGGACCCAAGATTGCAGAAGTTTCGAGAACAAGTTGAAGCTGGACTTTGAACGGACTTGTTGATCCATGAAGATGGTTCGTTGCGATATGGTAGCTGTTTGTGTGTGCCAAAAGGAGATATTCGCAAAGAAGTTATGAAGGAGGCGCACAGTTCCGCATATTCCGTACATCCAGACGGCACGAAGATGTACCGAGATCTACAACAGCATTTCTGGTGGGAAGGCATGAAACAGGAGATTGCCCGCTTTGTAGCAAAGTGCTTGGTGTGTCAGCAAGTTAAGGCTGAACATCAAAGGGTTGCTGGTTTATTGCAACCACTTCCGATTCCTCAATGGAAGTGAGAACATATAACCATGGATTTCGTGACGGCTTTACCGTGGAGTCCAAAGGGCAACAATGCAGTTTGGGTGATTGTTGATCGATTGACCGAGGCAGCTCATTTCATACCATTTCGAGTTGGTCAATCAATAGAAGCTTTGGCAGAACGGTACATGCAGGAGATTGTAAGATTGCATGGAGTACCGGTGAGCATCGTGTCCGACCGTGACACCCGTTTCTTATCACACTTCTGGAGGAGCTTACAGAAAAGTTTGGGGACTCGATTGAAATTTAGTACAGCTTATCATCCTCAGACAGATGGCCAGTCGGAGAGAACGATCCAAACTCTTGAAGACATGTTGAGAGCTTGCATGTTAGACTTCAAGGGTTCATGGGAGGATCATCTACACTTGGTGGAGTTTTCTTACAATAAAAGTTTTTAGGCGACTATTCAGATGGCTCCATTTGAAGCATTATATGGTCGCAAGTGTCGTTCACCTGTCTGTTGGGACGATGTTGGAGAACGAAGATTGTTGGGAAATCGTGCAAACAAGTTAACACTATCCGGAATCATATGAAGGCAGCACAAGATCGGCAGAAGAGTTGGGCCGATACATCGAGAAGACCTCTAGAGTTCGCGGTTGGTGATCTGGTATTCTTGAAGATATCATCGACTAGAGGAGTGATTCGCTTTGGGAGTCGAGGAAAGCTTAGTCCTCGATTCGTTGGACCTTCCGAGATTTTAGAGCGTGTTGGAGAAGTGGCGTATCGATTGGCTTTACCACAATCTTTGGCGAATGTTCATGATGTGTTTCATGTATCTCAACTCCGTAAGTATGTTCGAGATGAAACACACGTGCTGGATCATTCGGAGCTGACTGTACGAAAGATTTAACCTTTGAGGAACGACCGATGTCGATTGTTGATCGAAGAGAAAAGGTTCTTAAGAACAAGGTTATCCATCTCGTACTTGTTTCTTGGGGAAATCGCTCGCATGGAAAATCAACTTGGGAATGAGAAGATGAAATCCGACAGAAGTTTCTACATCTATTCTTATAGTTTCTTGATTCTTTATCCTTCCTTATTCTTGGAATTTCGAGAACGAAATTCTTTTGTAGTTGGGTATAATGTAACAACCTAGTTCATTTATACCAATTCTAGTCCTCGTATTTCCTTAATTGTGGTATTTTTCTTGATTTATCATGTTTTGGGTGCGAATGGTATTTTACATTTTACATTGCATTCGACCCGACCCGCTTGCTTGAAACGGTTTGATTCATATTTATGAATTACCCTGACTTGTTACGTAGACTGTGCATTTCATGTTTAGTACATACTGGCATTTTATCTGGCATTGCATCTTTTACCATATAACAATTTAAGTCACGTAAAATAATTTAAAATTACATAAGATGGCCTGCATGGTACCTCTAAAACCGTGGTAGCATCCACGCATCTTGTTTTCGTCTCGTTCAGTGAAACGGACGTGTTTGGATGGCTACGCGCACATACGTGCATCCGTCCTTGGGGGTATGCATTTTCGTTACCTGAGCATTCATTTTGTATTTTGGACGTCGCATATATTTTTCATATTTTAAATCTGAATTTTTAGACCTGACCCGGACGCGTTTTGTAATATTTTGTATCCCGCCAAAATTCAAATTATTTAATATTTAAATTTTTCGTTTAAAAATTTAAATTTTATTTATAACTAACTAAATATATTATTAAATTAAAATCTTAACATTTAAAAACTAAAAATCTTTTTAATTTTAAAACTAATCCTAACAACTCCAACTCTCTCCCTCTGTCTCGTGGCCCCCGCTCCCTCTCTCTTTCTTCTTCTCTTTCTCTCTCTTCCCTCACGCAGATCTCATTCTCTCTCTCCCCCTCGTAATCTTTCTCTCTCTTCTCTCTTTCTCTCTCTCCCGCTAAATGACAATTTCCTTTCTCCTCACTGTTCATTCCCCATCTCTCCCTCCTCTCGATCTCGCTCTCTCTCTATCTCTCTCCTCTCTCTCAGATCCTCTCTCTCTCCTCTCGCTTTCTTTATCTCTCTCTCTCTCCCTATATATATTATACCCTCCTTCTTCTCTCTCATTTTTTCTGCCACGAGACCCAGCAAACCCTAGCCATCGCCGGCCTCACGCTCGCCGTCGCCCAAGCCTCCGACGACGCCCCTACCGACCTCTCCTCATCCTCACCTTCCTCCCACTCATCTTCTCTCTCTCTCCTTCTCCAAACCCAAGAACCGGAGCACCCCCTGCACATCGCTCCATCGCCGGCGAGATCGCCGCAGTTGTTCTCGTCGTCGCCCCCTCGTTCCCTGACCACAGTGCAACCCAGTGAGCTTTCCTTTCTTCTCATTCTTCTTCTTCCTCTTTCCTTTCTTCTCTTTATTTCTTTCTTTCTTTTCTTTTCTTTTCTTTAATTCTGATTTCTATAGATCGCCGGAGCCGTGACGACGCCGACGATCCAGACGACCCAGCGAATGTACCTTGCTTGCGCGATCACCCCTGTGCGTTGTTTGGAACCGTTCCGTGTACCGTGCGCGCGTCTCGACTTTTCACCGACGTAAGACGTTCCGTACACATCTGTTTCTTGATCCGTCTAGGCAAGTTAATCTTGCTACATACTATATAACTCATTTTATACCTATTTAAATAAATATCATACCTGTAGTTTAAATCTAGTACCCAATGTTTAGTTTTATAACTTTTCGATATTCCGTCTGCATCCGTTTATATCATTTCATATCTAGGTCATGAAAACCTATCTTGTTGCATACTAGATTACATTATACTGCATCCATATCAATATTTACATCACATATTGCTTAGTTGTGCATCCCACATTACTATTTTACAGCTTTACTGATTACGGATACCCGTTTGCATCCATCTCATTTAAAATATATATAATTGCATCCATAGATCACATTAATACATAATACTGTGATATTAACACTCCATGTTTAATAATGTGCATCCTAATTAGTATTGGAACTATAAATGTAAACCTAATCGATAATTGTGCATCCATATCTTTGAATTTATATCTATTGGCATACCATATCACATTATTCCATTTTATTATCATATTAGTACTCCATACTTGATTTTATGCACCCATACTTATTACAGTTTGATTACGAGCACCCACTCGACACTTGTGCACTACCTGACATGACCTGATACCCTACTACTGACATGACTTGAAACCTGTGCACTACTTAACATGACTTGATACACCACTACTTGACATGACTTGATACATGTACACCACCTGACATGACCTGATGTACCACAGTTTGACATGTAACCTGATCTTGTTACTAATGCCGACAATCTTGACCTGTTGTCCCTACGGACATTTTTTGTTGTCTATTCAGACAAACCTGTACCTGCTTGACCCTGTGTTGGCATTAGCTCCAGATTTATCAATACCTGACTTGAACACATAATTTGTGGGTATGGGGAAATCAATGATGAAACCTGACTTTTAACTCGACGGTTCGATGCCTTTACTGATCAGTTTTACGGGCTAGGCCAGCCCCGGAATGATGCTGCTGACATCATTCGTCTTTACATACTACCTTTTACTGCATAGCGGCACGTCTCGGATTCAGCCCGAGAGTTTTGACCGTGGTCCCGGGCACGCACGGGATACTATTGAGTTACATTGATGATTCATCAAATTGATTTCAAAGACTTGAGAGTAGTTAACCCAGTAGACCAGTTTAGATTACTCACTGCATATCACCTGTGCCTTACCCTCACTGTCCTTATTTATGTTACTGTTATACCTTTATTACTATTCATACTCGTGCCTGCATGTCTTGCTACCCCCTGATTATATTATTGTTGATATTATGACGTACTGCCGTCTGGGTTTTGCATGGCCCAGATCCTCTACTTTTGCTGCAGACCGAGCAGGAGTATTTCAGTCAGCAGGCCGAGCAGTGAAGACCTGTTAGTATTTTAGTTTTATTTATGCATTTTCATTCCTGATGTGAGCCCGCATTATAGGACGTACATTCCAGTTTATTATTGTATTGGATCTTTTGCTTCCACATTATTTTATTCTTGACTCGTTATTCTGGCTCATGAACATGTATTAGATAGTTATTATTATTGTTCTTGATATCTCTGTAGCCATAATGTGACTATGGAGGGATATTTCCTATCCACAGGTAGCATGATTAGCTCTGTCACGTGCCTATCTTAGCGTACTCTGGGAAGCGGGGCGTAACACCCAACCTCCGTGGTGCCCTCCGTGTGCGGCGTCCATGAGGCGGCTCTCATCCCCCATATATCGGCCGAACCTCTCGGCATAATCGCCGGTATAGCGATAATCGGGGGTAAAGAAGAGGGGGAATGCTGCCTCCCCCTGGCTCTGTCGGGCCTCAGCCTGTAGGAATGATTCGGCCCTCGAGTCCCCCTCTCGGGATGGGGCTACCTTGCATCTACAAGAAATATCAAGACAATCAATATTAAGACAAAGTGGTATTAAGAAATTAAGGTTTAACGAAAATTGAAGTGAAATATATACCTCCGGCGACAGCAGCACGAGCCTAGGCCCGGGCAGCAGCATGAGCGGGACGATAGTTTCTCCGGTGAGGAACAGCTGGTGACCCGGACGTGGACGCATCCCCTCCAACTAGAAAATAAATATTGACGATAAAATTACATGAAGTTCATGTTTATTCTTAAAGGATATGTAAAATGAATAAATATTTTATATTTATTCATACTAACTTGCAGACTGAGCGGAGGGTACGGAAATGGCGGGAGTGGCCCATGCGCCAGATGTGGACGCACCACCTATAATTACACAATTAAAAATAGATTATATAAGTAATTGCAAAAAGAATGTGTATATCAATAATATAACATTCTAAATCAATATGCATACACTATAGGATATATAAACATACCCGCAGGTGCAGTGAAGGCACCACCTACAGCTAGACAGTAAAAAAATGATTATCTAAGTAAGAGCAAAAAGAATGTGTATATTTATGATATAACATTCTAAATCAATATGCATGCACTATAGGATATATAAACATACTTGGAGGTGCGGGAGTGACCTCTGCCTCTGATGTGGACGCACCACCAACAGCTAGACAATCAAACATTGATTATATAAGTAATTTTGAAATAAATATGCGTGTATATCTATAATATTACATTCAAAATGAATATTCATGCAATATACCTGGAGGTGTGGCAAAGTCCACATGGAAGGAGTCATCCAAAGGGGTCTCCGATCGGGATGCAAGACCGACCTTCTAAAGCTCCCTGCGCAGCTCTCCGGACGACAGAACCGCTCTACCTCTGCCTCTGCTGGTGCCGCGACTGGTGCTCCTGCCGTCCCTCGCTGCTCCGGTCGTCGTCATCAAATCTAAACAAGAGTACAATCATTACATATGCATTCTATATATGTATAGATCGTAAAAATGCGAAATAATAATATAACATTACTGATAACCATTTTCGATTGGTGTACGCATTAGACATATCTACTTGGATTTCATCATCTTTATCATTTCTAACCCACATAACTTCACGATCAGCCCGTCTTTTGAAACAGACGGTCGGAGCACTCTAAGTCTTCTCTCTTCTTCGTCCTCTTCGCTGTCCTCCATAGGATCCTCGAATTCTGGGACATCGTAAACATCCCTTGGTTTCCAACGACACACGACACTCCATCCCGGATGCTTCAAGCACTGTGAGTAGTATACTTGGAATGCTTGGTTCGGAAAGATAAATGGATCATCCTGGCCGTAAAATCAAAGTGTGTTCACACTAGTCAATCCATATTCATCTTTCCAAGTCCCGAGATTGTTTCTCCATTTATCCGTATCGGTTCGTGTATCGTACCAAGTACATTGAAATATATAAAATGGATCTGATCGTCCGGGATATTGGATGCTAAGTATGCAATTTAAGTATCCATAATAAATCACACCATCCGATCCTAACGTCGCAATCCCACTATTCTGAGTGGTTCGAGATATTTCTATGTCCTTAACTTCAAATTTGTATCCAAAGACACCGAATCCTTTATAATATGCAACCTCCATACTAGGAAACTGAGTTAAACATCTTGAATCACTCTCTACCATCGTAATCCCACTATTCTGAGTGGTTCGAGAAAGTTTCATATTATCATCGAGTATCATATATTGGTTTTAACTTGAACATTTAACATGAATAGGTTTTACGTTTACGTTTCGTTATTAAGGGTTTGAAGTTTTTAGTTTAGGGTAAGTTTTTCTTGTGTTTATGGTAAATTTGTACGTTTACGTTATCATCGAGTATCTTACTGAAGGAACTAGTGCACTATAAACGCTAACCCTAATTAACCCAAATTAACCTAATTAATCCAAATTAACCCTAATCATCACCCTAACTCAAATTATCCCTATTTAACCCAAATTAACCTAATTAACCCAAATTAACCCTAATAAACACCCTAACCCATCAAATTATCACCAATTAACCTAAATTAATCCTAATCAACACCCTAATACAAATACACTCTATTTTACCTAATTAACCCAAATTAACCCTAGCCCAAACCCTAATCCAAATTAACCTAACCCTAATCATCACCCAAACCCCAACACAAATTAACTCTAGCACTAACCAAAATTAACCCTAATTAATCTAATTAAACCAAACCCTAGCCCTAATCATCATCAACCCTATTTTACCTAATTAACTCAAACTAACCCTAACCCTAACCCTACCTAATTAACCCAAACTAACCCTAACCCTAACCCTACCTAATTAACCCTAACCCTAACCTTAGCCCGAACCCTAGACCGAACCCTAACTCTAAGCCCTAGTAGTAACCCTAAAATCAACAATAACACAAATAAAAGCCCTAGTAGTAATCCTAACTCTAAGCCATAGTAGTAACCCTAAAATCCCATCTCTGGATCACGAACTGGGACAAATGTTGGGCTACCAAGCTCCATACCACACCTCAAGAACATTATCATAACTCAAATTGAAATTCGTTCAGCTCTGAAAGCAAAATTTATTGTCAACCTGTTACCTACTTGAAGTATGATTGGTTAAAAGAGTCATTTTGCTCTCTGGTGGGTACAGAAACAACCACATAGAGATGCCTAAACTGCCTTATCATTTTTTCAACTCTGCATTATGTGAGAATGTTAATTAACTAGATAATAAGAAAGCCTTAATTATCGCAGGTGTCAGTTACCGGCTGAAGAGAGCAAATGCATTGTCACGATTCCAATTCGTCACAAAAACAAATGCTACTGATAAACCCCCATTGTTGAATATGAGATCCTGCACTCCAGCAACCAGTCTAAGAGATTGGAGCATCATAAGATATCTTATATCTATGTGAAAGAAATGATAATTACAGGGGATATAGGGAGAAACTTAAGACGATATGAGTTTGCACTCAGGAATGATGAAATGAAATGAATTAATGATGTATGTTGTTCGTCTATCCATGTGGTATTCATCATACAGACACCACTGCCTGCATATTGAATAGAATCCAAGGTGAAGAAAAATCCACAGCTTAAAACATGAACTGATGTTTAGGTGAAAAAGTAAAAATATCCAGCTAATGATAAGTTAATTATAGAAAATAGATAAAGCAACAAGCATAAGCATATAAACTATCATGTATGATGCGGTAAACTCCTACTCCGAGAACCAATAAATATCTTATGAAATTTAAACCACTTGAAGTTCTATGAAAGCATATAAATATTTAATGAAATTTCTCTTGAAGAATGGCGGTATATAACTCCTGGTGAACATGATAAATGATTTAGGTTTTGATGTTTATATATAATCAATACTGCATTTTTTTTGAATGGAAACCCTACCTAATTAACCCTAACCCTAACCCTAAAACTAACTCTAACCCTAACCCTAACCTTAACACGAACCCTAACCCTAACAATAACACAAAAAATAAGAATAATTAATAGTTCAAAATGGATTTAACTCACTTCACTTTTAGTTTTGTCGGCGGATGGAGCTCAACGAGGTGGAGGAGGCCGGGGATGGAGCTCGACGAGATCCTCTGGTGTGGCGGCAAGATGGCGACGAGCTGACGGGACAGAGGTTGACGGTGGCGATGAGCGATGAGCTGACGGGACAGAGCTCTACCTCTGCCTCTGCCGGCGGCGACAAGCTCAACGAGATCCTCCGGTGGACGTAGCGGCTGACGGGATAGAGGTGGAGGCGGCGGCTGACGGGAAATTTTGGCGAAGAGGGGTTCCGGAGCTGGCTGACGAGAGGTGGAGGAGGCGCGGGTGATCAATCGCGCGCGCGGGTGAGGAAAAAATTGGGGAAGATGAGAAAATTTTAGAGGCTTTTTTTTATAAATTACCCTTCTTTGCCCCTACAGATTAATCCGTAAGGCCTATTTTTGCGGCTCCGTAGGGCCAAATAAAAGATTAAATTTTAATATTATTTAATTAATCCGTAGGGGCAAACGGATGGACCTACGGATTAATCCGTAGGGGCAATAAAAAGTTGCCTCTGCGAATTCCTATATCCATAGGGGCAAGCCCTTATTGTAGTAGTGTCTTAGCCTGAGCACAAATTATAAATTTAAATTGCTTTTGAACAGCAAGAAAACACTTGTAGCTCGTTGGTAAAGCCTTGCACTGCTGTGATATAACCTATGTGTTCAAATCCCCCCAGCCACATAATATTTTTATTGATTTTTCTTTTAAACTTTTAAAATCTCAAAAGTTTGCACGTGCACTACACGTAAAATGAAAAGTCACTGAAAAATCAAACATGTGCAAAATAGTAATTATACAGCCTGGGACACGTGTCAAAGATTCAGATCCCCTCACCCCAAAATTGGTCGACGAGATCACCTTGGGGGCCGGCGCCGCCGATCTCACCCGTCCCAAATGCCTCCAAACTTTAACCTTACCACCCCTTAGCCTACCCCACTATCCCCATACTGTTTGATTTCCCTGCATTTATCCAGAGAGTGATAATTCACCTCTTTAATCCATTTTAATGTATATTTTTAATTCCATTATTCATACCCCTAATTTCTCCTATAAATACCACCCTACACCATAGCCCTCCTCATTCTGAAATCCATTGCCAAAACTCTCTAAAATTCCTAACTCCAAAAGTTGTATAAGTGGAGTTAGCCAAGGTCAAAGTTCCGGCGACATTTCGGGACAAATCCGGCGACGACACGACTCCACGATGCCTTTGAAAGTTCCGTCTAACTCCCCTCTCTTCTACAAATCAGTAAGTCCCCTCTTCCCTCCTCTTGTTCTAATCTAAAACTCTCTCATTTCAAAACTCGTCGGAAGCGGAGTTATTCCGACTTTCGATTCTCTTTTCGTTAAAAACCCAAATTTTCTTAATAACAAACCTACTATTTTTTTATATATTGTTTAGAAATCATAACCAAACACTTTAGAACAATTTTCATCTAAAAATAACATGTTATGCAACTTTTATCACATTTTAACGAACTAATACCACAAACTTTACATTCTACATATTTTATTATATTCCTTTATATTACCTTTAGAAAACTCACGAGGTGATGACCTACCTCATCACAACACTCATTCTTGACATAGCACGATATTTTTTGGAACATTAGTTTGTGGGATAATTATAAGTTTACAATAAAATACCCTACACTATTACAAAACCGTATTCTTTAAAATTGTCTTATTTAAATTCCATACGATTAAGTCCTTACAACCCATTTTGGGGAATCCGATTTGGTTGGTGCGGATTAGCTCACATCTATCGGACTCTAGTAGGGAGAGATGCAGACCTCCTCACGGAGCATACGATCTCGATGGAATTTGTATTATAATTTTAAAAAAAAACGTGATTTCTATTTAATAAATAAATTCTATTTTTAATAAATATATATATATATAAATAAATATTCTCAAAATTTCTACTTTAAATATATTATATATATTCCACATTTTCTAAATCAAAAGAGTCACAAAAGATCATGAAAATATCATCATATTCAATACAAATCAAATTAAAAGAAAATACCATATACTATTCAAAATTAGGTTTATATCCACTGGAATATTTCATTTTATAAAAATTACAACTATGAAAACTCTAAAGACGATAAATAAATAATTGAAGTTTATTTTGAAAATATATCAAAACTATTTTTTTCATAAAACCCCTCAAGTTATATTAATTTACAATAAGGACCTTAATAAATATAGGTTTAAGCGGGACCAGTTCTCTTGAGCCCCAGGGAGCTGGAGAATATGGGTGCTTGCCTATCTAAGGTAGACTACCTAAAAACGGTGTTATCAATACGGTAATTGTCTTGGAAAAAGACACAAATCCTGCCGTCCATATGCAGCAGTTACCGATAACACCAAAACTAATTCAGGACTTCAATTCTGTTTGAGTGTCTGACTCAGGCAGAGTCTCAGTCTAATCTGAAATCAATCTATTCATCAATATGATTCAAGTATAACTCCAATTCAACATGAATCCATTTATACCAAAATTCAATCTATATCAACATGAATTGATTTGACCGAACCATGGATATACATTTGACTGGTCTACATGACTATCCGTTTATATCCTTTCCATTTACATGAATTACTGATATCATGGTTTTGGCAAGTCCATTTACAAATTACTACAAAATAATACAATTAATACAAAAGATATTACGGGGGTTTAAAGGGGTAGACTGGCACAGAATGTGTTAAAAGTGACACGAGATGGTCATTAAAAAACATAACTATACATCCATTGCCGTTGTTCCGTGGTTTTATCAATGGAGCCTTGTACAACGGGTTACCATAGTCTACGGTGTAAGTTGGACTCCTCTCGTATACACTAGCATATTCTGTACCAAATTACAAACAACTGCATTAGCATAACAATTAAACAGCGTACCAGTTACATTCTCTTATCTGTCTGTTCTATTTCTATCTTTCTTTGGGACTTACCGAGCGATTGTTCACTGACGACATTCCTATTTCTCTTGTTTCTTTGGAATGTTGTCAAGAGGACCCGACTCTGAGGAGTTCAAGACCAGCCAGGAGTAATTGGAGCAGACCACTGAGTAGCACGACCACTAGGCTTCACTTGTACTCACTTTTCTTTCAGTTCATGACATTGTTTAGACATTGCTTTCCATCCTTATATTTACATTTTCAGTTGCATTGTAAAGAAATGTTTAATAAATAAAAGTTGATGTTCATTTATATTTCATGTCTTCTTGTGTATATTTACATTATATTGCTTAGTTACGCTTAGCGTGTTTACTTCTGAGTAAATACGTAGCGGGCCTCGTCGCGTCTCCCTACCGTACACCGGGAAGCGGGGCGTGACAAACCCACTCAAGTTAGGCACCCAATTAGAGGGTAATCAACAAAGGGAAGAGGGTATCGCTGAAATCATGTTACAATTGTCACATACTCCGTGTGTAGCCCGTTGAATAATGATTGAAGCAAGAGCGCTCAAACCCTTAATGAAAAAGCAACTTCTTGCATTCCATATCTCCTAAGCAATTGCGAATAGATAAAGGCTCCGTATATTACTTTGTGGAGAATCAGTGTTGGTCCGATGCAGAAATATTTCTTCAAGGGATGAAAATACTCGGGCCGGTATGATATAATTGATTGACGACTATACTTCCAAGCTTCGAGGGCAAGAAAATAGCAAATGCATAAGAGTTTCCGAGTCCTCATTGCATTAGATGCACAAAGAGCCGGTGTTAGGTAGAATCGTAGAACGCCTTGCATTAGTAGGAATAGCATTCACTATGGACCTCCAAATGAAATGCTTAACCTTCGGTTGTAGCTCCTTACTTCGCCAAACATAAGACAAGATTTTTCTGCAATTTGTGTTGAGATTATCGTTGTGATTATCTCTTTCTCTCAAGGCGTGATAACATAATTTGGAGGAAAATTACTCTCTAGAGTGGATCCAAATATGCCGATCAAAAGCATTTAAAACTATAACGACCCTAAAATTCGTGTACCCTTTGTATTATTCTTCCTTAATAAAATGTCGTTTTCTTTTCTAATACTGAGTTATATTTATTTCTTGATAACTAAGTACAAGAATCTTGTAGCTCATTGGTTAATTCTTTACATCGCTGTCTTATAGTCTGCATGTTCGAATCCTTCCAACCCCTTTTCTTTTTTGTTAATTTCTTTTTAACGATTTCGGGGTCTCGAAAACTTATAGGAAAAATAATACATGTTTTTGGACCATAAACCTTGGCCCAAGCCTAGGGTTCGAAACTCGAGTCCATTGCTTGAGATAGAACTGCCCCAGGCGGCCAACGGATGGGTTTGGGTGGCCAAGCGGGGCCCACTCATGCTCGGCCCATGAGCACGAGTTCGTTTGGGCTAGAGGCTACTCGTTTCGCATACCAAAACGTCCAATTCAATACATGAACCCCCAGCTTTTCAATTCCCCCGTTAACCCTTCTTTTTAATATCTTTTATTCCCTTTTTATTTCACCGCTCTCTTAGTTTCTTTTTCATCATTTCATGGCTGTCCAAAACGTCATTCCTCTCTGAAAATTCTACACAAAAAATCCTCCCTAGCCAATCGCCAATCTTCTTACACCTATATGACGCTTCCGATCAAGTCCGTGTTCTATTATAAACGGTGATACGGTTGTTATACCACATCGCAACGCGAGTAAGTCCCCTCCGTCTCTCTCTCCCTCTCTCCCTCTCTCCCTCTCTCCCTCTTGTCATGACTCCATGAACCCGTTGTATTTGCCTTGTCAATAGTCCCTAAAAACAACATACATAAATACATAAGTATATAGTTCACATGTTATGTATGTTGAGAATTATTGATTGCATCTTGTTCAAGCCTCATGATGATTTATTGCATTTCTTAGCATGATGTTATGCTCCTATGGTTATAGTCGTATGTTAATAAAATTAGTATCATCTTGAAACGAGCTACAGATTTTACCTATTAAAAAGTTCTAATGGGTTTCATACAAATAGACTCTATGTGTAAGTTATCGCCATTGTATTACCACATATTATACGTTCGCTTGATAATCTCCAATTATTCTAGTTGTTATGTACTATTTAAGGGAAAAAAGAGTTTTACACTCGTTGTTATTTTTAACATGATTAGAGAAATCGATGTGTAAATTAATTCTTTTCCTTGAGATGTGTACGTAATACCCGACTTGTCGTTTTCTTGTACCATGATAGATTTGCATAGGTATCAGGCCCTGTTTTTCTTTATATAAAATTCTGGAAAATTTGGTAGAGTAATATATAGATTTTTTTCATGAGCTATAAAAATTTCAGATCAAACCAAATGACGGTTTAGGGTTTGCGTCGTTCTTTACTCATTGTTTTTAAAATCAGAAAAGTGTTTTTATCGGTCACTTTCGAAGACATATAACTCGGTCTACCGAAGTCCATTTTAAGCAACTCAAGTGTTTTGGATATCTAGATCGAAAGAGCTAAATTTTCTTAGTTGTAATGATTTCCTGAAAACTGACGTAAATATAGAAAACTGCGTTATAAAAATGTGTGACGAGTCTGGACAAAATATGTCCTGATTCGCACATTGTTTTTAAACATAACATAACTTGAGCTCCCGATATCGGCTCGTGACAAACTTTATATGTATAAATGCATAGTTTACAGATCTATAACTTTCTTATATAATTGGTGACTCAGAAATGTATAGAACAACCCGTTATATACCATGCAATATAACTCATAGTTGCTGTCCAGAAATCAGAATTTCTGTTTTAAACCATGATGTTAATTTGACCATAAGTAGAGTTTCAGAAATCCAAATCGCATGGAACTTAGTTGTTTGGATAATTACACCGAAAGACCTACAAATTTCTAATTATTTTTGAAACCTAAAAACAGACAAAAATTAATTCAAACTGTGTTTTAAAAATGTGTATCGGTGCTGGATAGATTCTGATCTATTCTGCGTGACGATAAGAAAACGGGTATATCTCCCAAAACAGTAGACGTAATTTGGCGAGACTTGAACTCACGTTTGTATAAAATCTAGGTCTATATTTCTTATTTAAACTCTGAATTTAATTGACTTGGGTAATTGGTAGTTCACAACACTTCTTTACAGTATTGTTCCTGATTATTACTTGAATATTGTACTTGTCTCATTTCATACCATTCGAACATGTGTACCCTTGTTTCTTGATCTCTAAATTGTTGCATGTACATAATGACATGATGAGATATTATATGTTTTACATGAACTTTATCTGAACCATGAATATGTGCATACATGAATACTCGAACTTGACATGAACTCGACTCGAACTTGACATGAAACTTAACTTGAACTTGTAACCCTTATCATATTTATGGATTCGTGTAAGACTTGTATCATTATTCATAGTTTAACATACGTACGCGGGGTGTTTGGGTATTTTGAGCGGTGAGTTTGATCAACGGAATCTCAGGAGTCTCCCTATTAATACATGAATTCTTGAATACTAACACATGAACTCTTAAAGGGCCCGTGATTCCTTGCCCCTAGTTATATCCTTGGGTTTGTGAATACTCCAGCAATGGTTGGAGTCCCGTTACTAACTCTTGATTCGGGCCCGCAATTTCTTGCCCCTGTATTATAGCCTTAGCTTTGAGAATACTTCTGCGGTGGTTAACGCTCACACTCGAACTGACGTTAGATTAACTTACCTTTGTAGTGACCTCCTTAGACCACATTGCCAATCACTTCATGTCCATCAGTTATATTTATGATATGTTTATGTTAACCGACACTATACTTATACTAAACTGTCATGCTTGTGTAAAACTGCCATACTTAGATATTTGCCCTGCTTACTTGACATATTAGATCAATTCTTATATTTGTCATTATAACACCTTAATTTATTATCACACTTTTTGGGGATTTATCGAGCGTAAATTCGCTGACGAACATTTCTTATTTTCTTTCTTTCTTGAGAATGTTCGTCAGGTAGTTTAGTGACAGAGGAGATTAAACCGACCGAGGAGGATCATACTAAGCTTTCTTTCCAGATGGATTATTAGTCTTCTTACCTTCAGCTTTTACCTTTCAGTATGCCTCTTTGTTAAGGCTTCGTTATATTATTGCATCTTGTTTTTAGACATCTTGTCAACCGTTTGAACTTTGTGGATTTTGAATGTAATAAATTATTGTCGAATTTTTATTCTCTTGTTTTATTCTCGTTATACTTATATTGCTTATAAAATGCTTAATATATTTATTGTGAGAAAGACTTTACTCGGAATAAATACGCCGCGGACCTCGTTACGTGCCTGCTACCGTCTTTTGAGAAACGGAGCGTGACAAAAACATGAGAATTGATGGGAGTACGCATGATACGCTCTGCTAGTGAGTTGTCAAAAACTTGGTTGATCAGAGAAGCATGCCAACAAGGTGTATCGATAAGGTGCTCGACTTTGTTTATTGAATTATTCCAATTCAGGGGTTGAGTGATGAGGTCGTTGGAATCGAAAAGCCATCTGTCGGAAAATATATTCACACTCTTTCCATTAGCAAGAAGCCATTTCAAATTAGAAATCAAGAACTCAAGAGAGCTGTGCACTCCCCGCCAAAGTCGAGAGCACGACGATCCTCTTTTTGCTAAAGCAACGGTGTTATTCGGAAAATATTTTGCCTTGATTAAAAGAAACCATGGATTAGCAGGCTGCGAGATAAGTTTCCAACCAAACTTATACAATAATGATTTGTTAGCATTACCCAAATCACAAAAGCGGAGCCTTCCTTTCTTCTTCAAGTATTTGAGGCTACTCCAAGACTTTAAGAAGAGACGCTTACCGCCTGATTGATGTCCCCAATAAAAGTTGTGCATATTTCTTTCCATGCTTTCAACAATAGAAGATGGAAGAATAGAGGAGCCCAAATGATAAGAGGGTATAGAGGCCAAAGATGATTTAATTAAAACCTCTCTGCATGCGTGAGAAAGCAAGTTTGATTTCCAACCTTGCAATTTTCTTTCCATTTTCTCGATTAAAAAATTATAAGGGGTGGTACGAGAACGCCCGACAAAAAGAGGACAACCCAGATATGAAGCAACTCGTTCCATAAGCTTTACCCTAATGATAGCCGCTAAGTCTTGTTGTGCTGCATTAGACAGGTTACGACTAAATACGATTGATAATTTGGAATAATTGACGAGTTGGCCCGACCAAGAAGAGTAATGGTCCAGTATTTCCTTGACCTTATGCATCATATGAAGCGGCCTCACCGAATAAGAAAAGATTCGTCAGTAAACATTAGATGTGAAAAGACCAGAGCTTTATGGTTAATCTTCGTGCCTACATAGCTACCATCATTGATTTCATTAACAATAAGAGAGGATAGGACCTCTGAAACAAGAATGAAAAGATAAGGAGATAGAGGGCATCCTTATCGCAGTACTCTAGTAGGGGAGAAGGAGCCTTCACAATCTCCATTGACATTCACAGAGAAATTGTGGTAGTGGCAACACACGCTTGAATAATGGAGATGAAATCATTACTAAATCCAAATCTTTTTAGAACGTACAAAAGGAACGACCATTCTACTCGATCATAAGCTTTAGTCATGTCCGCTTTGAAAGCAAAGAACCGTTTTATTTTTCCTGCTCTTCTGACCTATTGTATGCACGAACTCGGTTATAATGGCATAGTTGTCAGAGATATGTCTTCCCAAAACAAAAGCACTTTGGTGGTACGAGACTATGTCTAGGAGGAGAGATCTCATCCTGTTTGCAACAATCTTTGCGCATATTTTTATAAATAACATTACAAAGACCAATAGACCTAAAATCAGAAGGAAAAATACAGTTTTTCTTTTTGGGTATCAAGGTAAGAAGTGTATGATTCATACCAGGAAGGAAGGAAAGAATGGGCTTGATTTGAAATTTTTTTGAATAGCTTTTACTACCTTAGATCCGATCGAAGATCGGTTCGACTAATAAAATAACGCCGGCAGTCTATTCGGTCCTGGTGCTTTTTGTATTTATGTTTTTGTATTGGGGTTTACGTGTATTATATGTATATTATGTATTAAGTATTCATCTTGTGGGTTATATATAGAGAGAGATATTGTACATTTTATTTTGATCAATTGTTAATAATATTTTCTCTCTCTCCAATTCAATGGTTTCTAATATGGTATCAGAGCTTACCCTACTATTGATTGTTACCGTCATCGTTGATTGATCATCTCCACCATCCCGTCTGTTCGTCTTCTCGATCGCCACATCTCCCGATCGTCGAATCCCTTTCCATCTGATGACTCTGATGCTATTGTCAATCTATTTCTCCTTCTTCTCTTATTCGAACCTAAATTTCTCTTTCTTGCTTATTTACCATAATTTGATATTTCATATCAAAATCACTATTGTCGTCTGAAATTGCAAAATCAGAATTTGATGAATCCGAATTCTCTTCTGTTCTTCTTCTCCTCCTTCCCTTCGATGGGGAGATGTTGAGATGTGTAGATTGAAATAGTCACACATTGAAAAAAATATGAGAAGTGAATGGGTATAAAACATAAGATGGGTCAAACCTCCATAAGGCTTGAGTCTTATTGGATGGAGCCCGTCTATATTAAAATCCCGTGTACACTCATATAAATATAAAATTGTCTCCTCCACTCATTCGTGAATATATATAAATTTAATATGGTATCGAGCTACGTTGAACACATGTGTAGATTCGTACTTTATAACACCTCTGAGAGAGTCATCTATATGCCTCTGAGAGACTAGACTCCACATGTGTTGTACGATCCACGTGCAACGTAACCACGTTGCACGTGAGGGGGAGATGTTGAGATGTATGGATTATAATAGTCTCACATTGGAAAAAAAAAAGAGAATCGCATGGGTAGCCAATTGCCAGCTTTGTCCTGAATCGCTAGGATATGATTTCTCCTTCTTCTTTTAAGTGCGGATATGTGGAAAAATTTTGTATTGCGATCTCCCTACTGTAACCATTTGTTTTTTGATCTCTGATGCCTCTTCGGCTTTTAAGGCTTCCTCTAGCTTCGACGAGAGAGACTTGATAGCATCTAAATTATGTTGGGTCGGAGGACCACTTTGAACACGGCTTAATTCGGCTGTGAGGGACTCAATTTTCTCTTGAAGATTGCCAAACTCCTTTTTAATGAGGATGCAAGCGTTATCCGGAATGATTGGGCGTTCTCCACTTTTTGATTAATGCCTTTAATGATGGAAGCTTAGAGAAAAGGTCAAAGCCTTTTCCTTGATCCCAACATCTCTTTAGGACTGCTTAATAACCTTGATGCTCCACCTACATGGCTTCGAATTTAAAATTTCGTGTTTGCTTACGGGTTGGCAGTGATCGCTACCGGCTGAGGGGACGTGATATCGTAGGCTGCTATCAGGAAAGAGCTCTAACCAATCCGGATTCGCATATGCTTTGTCGAGCCTCTCTCGAATATGAGAAGGTTCTGCCTGTTAGACCGTGTAAAAGCCGCTCGGACATATCCAATATCAAGTAGGTTATCATCATAAGAAAAGAAACAAAGTAATCAACATCGCTATGCATAAGAGTACTGCCTCCTAATTTTTCACCCGAATTAGCAACGACATTGAAGTCGCCGATTATTGCAAATGGACAAGAGTTAGAAGAAATTAAATTCAAACAATTATACCATAAATCTCTCCTTTTGTGTCGAGCCGGTTCGCCATAAATGAATGCAAGCTTCCAAGGTTTTGAGTTGGGAGAGAAGATAATGTCAGAGTTAGATTAAAAGAATAAAGTTATGTTGAGAGAGAATGTATTGCTCCAAAGAAGCCAAGGTCCACCTGAGCGGCCTTCGGAAGGAACAATATGATGATGATGCAGCTGAAGAGTATTGATGATATCGGTTGATCGAGCCATGGAGCATTTAGTTTCTGAGACGAACAAAATATTTGGAGAGGTCGCACGGAGCAGGGATTTCAAGTGGTAAACTGATGGAGGTCCTTTTCAGGTCTCCTTCAGATGTTGTCTTCCGTCGATCTCCCGGTGGATCTTGAAGGTGATCTCATATTACGTGTGGGTCTCAATGGGTTTGGAGGAGATTAGTGACTTGGGGAGTTTAGAGCCGAGTACCTGCAAAGAAGTCCCGGGGTGGTTTGGTATCACTGAGGACCCTCCAACAATCAAGTTAGTACTAGATCCGAGCAGCGTAATGGCTAAGTGGAGTAAAAAATGGCTTACTTGACCCCTCTGTGATGGGGGTTTATATAGTGGCAGCGGCACGCAGCAGCAGGCGCGAGAATCTCGCCGGCAGTTACGCTCCCGACGTCACGCCCGCGTAGAGAGCGGATTGCCCATTAATGGGGATCGTAAAGGCGTGGAACGTAGGATGTTGCTGGCGGAGAATCCGCGCATGGCAAGATTTGCGGAGCGGCGGTTACGCCTGTGAGCGGTGGAGTTGGTCAGAGGACCGAGGAAGATGGCCTCGGCCGAGGGGCTCGGGGACGAGCGAGAAGGCCGAGGAGTCTTGGTTTTGTGGCAGCTTGGGGCGAGCTGAGGGGCCGAGGAGGCCAATCTGCAGGGGGTCTCGAGGAGGGCTAGCTTGTGCTTGCAGGTCGGGTACAAGGGTGGCCTGGTCGGCCTCTGTGGGCCCTTTCTTCTGAATTCTGGAACATGCCGTCTGATCTTGGGGATCGCCAATATTGAACATCATCATTAGCCCCCCACTCTTGTCCTGACCAGCTAGCGGGTCGGGTCAGGAGTGTTAGTTATATGTATGCCCTAGAGGCCATTACTGTACATATGATGTATATTGTAGTGGATGCTAGGACGTATATAGGGAGGACTTTCTTGCTCGACATGATAGTATGCTATCTGGTTGATCTTTACCTTAACGTGTACACTGTTTGTCTCTCTGTTACATGTTGGTAAAGCCCTTAGGATGTGTACTTGACTACCTGGACTATGATGCGGATCATACTAGTGGGGACATGGTAGTCCATAAGTACATCCTTCAAAGTCCCTAGTCGTGGGTGTATCGAGACAGGGCATCGATATACCAGAGTAGACTAGCGTATAGCTTCTCGACCCATACAGATGGGCGATGGATGATCCCATATCCATCGGTGTTTGACATCAGAGATGATATACGGGTGCTCAGTAGAGACTGGGTACACTGGACGGACTCGCCGAGAACTCCCAGATGGTATTATACCTCACGTCAGATGGCAGTTCTCTGGTGACACTGGTACAGAGTAGTCTGTTGACCCGAGATCGTCATAGAGTCTTGTGTGGTTCCCACTGTGCTTTGATTTCCATCTTACCACGTCCAAGAGGGCGTGCAAAACGGTGGTTTTTGGGTACAGTCCCGAATCACATGGAGGCAATGAGCGATAGGAGGGGATTCGTCTCTCCCGGTATAGGGAGTTGATGTTGCGCTGTGTTCGATTGGCTATAACAGGAAATCCCTGGCCAGGGTTGCTGAGATTTACTGGTAAGTGTTACCAGTAGTTTCTCGAACAGTTATAAACCTCATATCGACACGACTTATTGAGCTATTGGGGTCTGACGTTTACCACCCCTAGGCGAGATATGCGACATATCAGACGATCAGACCGGACTGTACGGTAGTGTTACTGGTCGGATTCACTGGAGTGTGAGCGGGCTTGCTCGTCGATCTTCAGATCGCTCAATACCCGGGTGGCCGTTACGTTTAGCAGACCGCTTGCGGCTTGTGGGTGCTTGATATGATCATCACCTGCTGCCGGCGTATTGACGAGTCTTTAGAGTCCTACACAGAGGTTTCCTGGCTCAAGCGAAACGAAATAGGAGCGCATATAAGATATGTGCGGGACCGAGAATAATGCGTGTATGTGATGCCGCATTCCATTCTCGCGATGAATGTATCGGAAAGGTTGTATGCGATATAACCTAGTTATCGATTCAAGCGTTGATTCGATAAGCCGATACATTGAATACTAGTCGGTTGTGTACGACATGACCGGATCATTGAATCAAGTGTTGATTTAATGATTTAATGCATAATTATATATTTGATATGTTACTTTGCACTAACTAGTATTGGTTCACTTTAAACGGATTTTCTCACTTGGATTGTGCACATTACATATGCGATATGATTTTGTGCACTTGATTGTATCATGTTTGATGATACATGTTTACTTGGTTAAGTGCAAAGAATTAAACCATGGTTAAAAGAATGGCTAGGGTTTCATTTCCTTTATTTATTCATTTATTTATTTGTTTATTCATTTTGGAAAAGAAGAGAAAAGAATGGTTGCTAGTTTTGGAGTTTAGTTGAAGCTTCATGAAGCTTTGATCAAGTCAATCATTCTTATCTCTTCCTTAACCCTAACCATTCCCACTAACCATGATTCATTCTCTACACTTGACTATGGTTAATTTTATGATAAGAATTCATTTTCTTTTCTTTTTCAATAAACTTATCATAACATTTCTTCTTCTTCTTCCTTGAACTTCAAGAAGAAAGCTTACCTCATCAATGGTGATTGATGAATTAGAGTGAGAAATCCAATTCTAAAGTTAACCCAACTCCTATTTCTTCATCCTCTACCTCTTGCCAAGTAGTAGAGTGTGTTTCCTTCACAAGTTTTAGGGCTTGGTGAAGGTGGAGCTTGATTTAGCGATGCCTCGACATAGATCATCTTCGGCATGGACATCGACGACCTAGCTCGCTTTTTCTCCGACGAAGCCGACTCTAGAGCCCGGATTTGATTTGGACAGCGGAGAGGACCTCGTTGCGGAGCTATGGAGGTGGAGCACCGGATCTACAAAGGTTGTATTTCCGTTAAACTTTTAGTTAAGTGTTAACTAGTTAGTTTTTCGCCTAGACATCTAGCCGACGATCCGTAGTTTAGGGTTTGTAGGCACCGTAAAATTTGAAATTGGCATGTTCGATGCCTTGTGAGACCTCTTGGGAGTGCCTAGGAACCCTACAGTGGTATCAGAGACTAGCTAGAGGCTTAGGCGAAGTCCAGACGGAATTTGAAGTCCGAACGAACCCGGAACCCCAAACTAAACTTGCTCTCTGTACTTTTTTCAAATCAGTGCATTTTTCCATATTAAAAATATTCAGTGAAATCAGCAGGAAATTTTAAGGAATACTGAAAAATTCGAGTTCCTGATTCCATCATTGAGCCGCGTTTCCGCGGCACGAGCCTGTCTCGTGCGGCGGAAACGCGGCAGATTTGTCGTTTTGTGCGTATCATTCTGCACAGTAATTATTAATTTTGTATGCTGGTTTTCCTGGGAATTTTTAATATTTTTTTCAAGAGTTGAATTTCTGCAGTTGTTTTGGGGATTCGGTGTTTCGATCGGGGTATCAAATTTTGTCTGTTTGGCTTTCCGGATAAACTTTTAGAATATGTTAAAAAGTTCGACCGGATATAAATACCCAATTTTTCCCCTGTCGGGAAATTTCCAAGTGTTGGATTTTTCCGTAGTTTAACGACGTTCTAAGTAGTGCAAGTAACGCGATGGTCCCTCTAGAAGACACAAACCTTAACTCGATTATGTGACCGTCTTGAACTGCCCTTTGAACCTTCGGGTTTGGGGCAGTACGGCGTGCCACATGTGAGGCGTTGGCTTGACCCTTCTACGGCTGGACCGTTGGTACTGAGGCACGAACTGAATGTTGCTAGACTTGTTTCATGTGTTGATCTGTATCGGGAAAACTTGGGTGTTCGATTGTTCGATCGGAAAGTTTAACATTTTCTGTTTATCTGGAATGTGATACAATAATTGGAATTCACAAATAGTTATGAGATAACTGAATGAATGTTATAAATATAGCAGTTTAGTCTCACTTGATCGGTTGCCACGGAATTTTGATGCGATCAAAAGTCCGTCGCAATCACGTAGCGTACGCGGATACTCGCCGGGTAAACTTAATAGACAGCCTCGCTCCATAGCCCCGACCAAGTGACTGTAGGAGAACCCCGTCGCCGAAAGCATCCGTCCGGGTGCTCGCGGTAGCGGTGTTCCGCCTTGGTGCACTTCGTCGACGGTATCGGGGGTGCGGCCGCCTACTGGAGTTTGCGACGAGCATTCGATCAGGATGTCGAGAATCTTGTTGAATTGCTCGACTTGATATTGAAAAGAGTTTTCGATTTTGAGACTAAAATGCGGGGTTTATAATTGTTAGGCATGCGATGTCTAAGGAATTCATTTGGTCAGGCATGCGATGTCTGAGGAGGTTGCGGATTCCAACTGTTGTAGTTTTACACTTTCTTTTCTGTGACCGTAAGTGTAATATGTGATATCGCCGGTTTCGTTGCTATATGTCAACGACAATTGGGATGCGCATATTTACTTACGTTGATGACATGTGATGTTATGTGTTGCTGGATATGTTATATTGGATCGTCGTGTTTGAATAGCCGGGGGTTTTTATGTGAGATGAGTGTTTTTCATTTTCATTCATGTAAAAACTTGTATGTAATATTCTTTTATTGGGGCGCTTCCAGGTTGCGGAAGTTGTCACCGTTGTTGTATATTATTTACTTTTCCGCACTAGGATAGACCCAAGGAGGAGGGCACAAGTAACCGGGTTCTGGAGCCCAGTGGGAGACCAACTCGAGGAGTCGAGTCCGGGTCTCCTAACTCCAGAATTGGTAGGGTTGCTTGCCGCTCTCGTAGGGGTCTAGGGGTGTGGGTTTGGCTATTCATCGCGACCGTGGAATCCGTGTTTTATACTGGCTCGTATTGAAAACACGGACGTCCTAGTATATCCAATATTTCATATGATTCTTCTGCTGCGATATCTGTGATGTGATCATGTGATGTTCTGTGATAGATACAGTATATAGTATATATGATATATTATATAGACGTTACTTATGTTTTACACCCGCGCTAGCCCTGCCCCGCTCTGCCGTTAGTTACCTAACCTAACGGTGCACGAGGGGACATCGAGGCGAATGCGGATGGCATAAGTGTACGTCGTATTTATCTGTGATGTTTAGGTATTTAAATGATGGGACTTCATTAATGTGATTAATGAAATAAAAGAAACCTAAGATGTTGTAGAATCGAATTTCAAAATAAAACAGGTAGCTACAGTTCTTGCTTTGCATAGCGGTATATGAGATATATCCTGCACCTTATTCGATGAGGAAAGGACCGAGATCCCTTCACCGGAAGTGACTCCTTTAGCAATAACTGGCAGATGCTACACACTCGGTTTGTATTTTGATTGCTTTTAAGTGTTTTTGCTTTGCACAGTGATATATATGATATATCCCGCACCTCATTCGACGAGGAAAGGACCGACGATCCCTTCACCGGGAGTGACTCCTTTAGCAAAACTAGAAAAGCCTCAAAAGCACTCCATTTTAAAATCATTTGATCCTACAACGATATCAAGTTCATTACGCAATAGGTTTTCAGAAAAACCTGTCGTAGCCCTCCGTCATTTCAGATAAGTAGTAGTTAGTATTCGTGCTGCGTTTGTTGGCCTTTGTCAAGGCGCAGTGTGCGGTAGCTAACTGGTGCTTATCTGCTTATGCATATGATGCAGATTGAGTTAGGGTAGTCGTGCGACCTTGTTGGCCTTTGTCAAGGGCCGTGCGGGTGGGTTTAATTCAATCAGGAAATGATGGGTTGAACTTGACTAGCATCCTATGGTTTGTTGGCCTTTGTCAAGGTCATAGGAGGTTAGGGGCAAAATATTATCGGGAATTTCAAGTGTTGAAATTTGCAATGAGATTGCATACCTTCTATGAGATAGTTGGATCCCGATACCCGCTGCGAGTAAGTGTTACTCCTGGGAGAGTTTTATACATTACAATTAGCCGATCAAGTAGGTGTCTAGAAAGGTGTCAACGGGGTTACGCCTCTGGGAAAACGAGGTTTACATTAATTAGGTTCGTGCGAAAGCACGGGGGACCTCCCTCAAAGTACCGACACTGGCCTGGCTGAAAGATTGGCGAACTTGTAGTGTGTAATTAATCCCGGCTAGTCTTTCCTTTTAGGATTTGAAGGAAGATTTGATAAAAAGCAGTGGGAGCCATCCTGATTAGATAAAATAATAACCAATCTATTCTTGACAGAGCGCACGCTGAGTGTTTTCTTCTCTCTCTCTCCAGGTAGCGACCATATCACGCCTTAATCAAGATAATAAAACGGATTATTGACCGAACCCGCTTGTAATACTGAGCTGGGGAACGTTGATCCCGCTCCAACTTATAATTGTTATAAGACAGAGCAGGAATTTGGGGAATACCAGATTTCCCGTGCCGCCCAAACGAAGAGAGTGCATGTTGATGCATCATCTTCGGGTGTGTTCTTTATACAGAACTGTTTCTCAGTATCCTTTACGTCCTGGGTATGTGATACCAGATCAGGATCCCAGATATGTAATCTGTTACATAGGGCTACAGAAAGGTAGAGAACTGAGAACGGGTGATAAGTTTCATGAGGCAGAAAACGGGGCAAGAGTTGCAGCCAAGTCTGTTGGTCACTGTCACCCTGTATTACAATACATTGATTCTGAACGAATGTTATTAGATACCGAACCTGATATACAAAATAATATCAGTCTCTTTATTAATAAAGAAATGATAAAATTTTGTATTGTTGGATAATGTTTTGAACATTTCCTATATCAAAAGTTGATCGGTGCAGGCACGTTATCTAAAAGCATTGATGTTCTAAATCAAACTACAGTTCTTTATATACAGAACACACATAAAAGGAAGAGTTCAGAACTGAACGAATCCTTCTTAAGGTATTGTAGACTAAGTCAGATCAATATGACACGACTAGCTAGAGTTACATATAGATGCATATTTAAATCAGTTTGAATTTACATCTTGTGAAACTCGCCAGTCATGTCACAAAGATAAGATGACCATAGCTCTGTTTGTTGGAAACAGAGAAAGAGTTAGTGAACTCTTGGGATGATACATGTTGATGTATGTAGGTCCCCAGTCTACAAATGCCAGGACTGATTCTTTATACTTCATTATATTCTCTGATAATCTCTCAAGATTCAGACATATGTTCCTGTTGAAACACAAGTCCGAACCTTTTGAGATATTCACGGAATATAAGTTAGAAGTAGAGAACCAAAACGGGTAAAAGTATTATGTCCTTTGATGAGATCAAGGAGGAGAATACTTGAGCACGAAAATTCTGGATTATTCTAAAGGAAAATGAGATTCTCTCTCAGCATTACTCCTCTGTATACACCATAGCACGATGGTATATCGGGGCGGAGCAATAACACCCTATATGATAAGGTGTGCTCTATGATGAGTACTACCGAGTTACCTGTTTCCTTTTTGGAAGTTATGCACTTAAGAAGTTGCATACCTATTGAATAAGGTTCGAATCAAATCAGTTGCCTACCACTCCATATGAGATATGGTATAGGAAGAGCCCATGTCTTAAGTCAGTTAAGATTTGGGGTTGTCCGACCTATGTCTAAAAGCAAAATCTGGACAAGCTCGAGGCAAAGTCTGTTATGTAGAACTGGAAAGGTTCCAGCTATACAAACTACAGCTGATGATTTGGTACAACCAAAGGATTCAGTAGATACCAACGAACCTCAGCCTCTCCGCCGATCTAGCAGGGTTCCTCACCCACCTGAGAGATACTTCTGTTTCTCTATAACAGTGGGAGCGAGGATTGCATCATGAGATGATGACCCAACTAGTTTCGAGCTGGCCATCTGGAGTGGGACTCTGTAAGAATGGCTGGATGCTTAGCGATTTGAGATGGAATCCATATACACCAACAAAGTATGGACTTTGGTTGCTATATCTGAAGGGTTAAATCCCCATCAGGAGCAAGTATATCTTGAGAAGATTACTTGGTGTATATGGAAAAGTTGAGAC
This sequence comes from Agapanthus africanus, assembly GCA_030015575.1. NCBI lineage: Eukaryota > Viridiplantae > Streptophyta > Magnoliopsida > Asparagales > Amaryllidaceae > Agapanthus > Agapanthus africanus. The sequence goes on along the minus strand of JASDDO010000022.1, from coordinate 859,500,057 downwards.
TTTCAAAGCTAGACTTGTTAAAGCTTTTCGTCATCGACCAGGCGTGGATTATGATGAAACCTTTTCAAATAACTATGCTTAAGTCCATCCAGATCCTACTTGCCACGGCTACATACCATGACTACGATATCTGGTGGTTGGGTGTCATGACAGCTTTTCTAAATGATGTTTTAGAAGAGAGCGTCTATAAGTACACAGCCAGAGGGCTTCGTAGACAGTGGGAGCAGCGGAAACGTGTACAAGATGCTTTATAGGATTAAAGCAGGCATTGCGGAGTTGGAACATCTGTTTTGATGGATTAGTCAAAGAGTTTGACATCATCAAAATGGTAGATGAACCTTGTATAAATAAAAAGGTAGTAGGGAGTATGGTGACGATCCTCGTAGAGTACGTGGATGACATACTCTTGATGGGGAAGGGGTTTCCTATGCTACGCTCGATCAATCTCCGGTTATCACAAGGATTCTCCACATAGGATCAAAATGATACCTCCTAAATCCTGAGTTTTAGATCTATGAGATAGACTTAATTGGATGTTAGGATTCTCACTAGTTGTAGTGAGACGGTATCAACCGATCCCGGGGAGAATCACTGGAAGTGTTCCAGGGTGATAAAGACGACTGAGTGTCAGTCACAGGCATTGTCTTTACCCTCAGTAAAGGGACGGTATGGTGGAAGAGTTCCAAGCTAGATACCGTGACATACTAGACGATAAAGGCACGATACATCGCTACTTAAGATGCTACCAAAGAGGCAGTCTGGGTGTATATTGGTTCATGAGATGAACTACGTTCCAACCATTGTGAGACAATGGAGTTGTGGCTTATGCCAAGGAACGTCCGTCCCATCAGTGATCCAGACATATTCTAAGGCAGTATCACTTGATCATGGAGATGGTTGATCTCCAGGGAGATCGAGGTTAGGAGAGTAGACTTAGAGGACAACACAGCGGGTCCACTCACAAAGGCCCGTTCCCATAGAGAGACTTTTAAGGGGATGGTTGAGTATGAGATACTACAACCACTGCTACAGATGGCCCTAGTGCAAGTGGGAGATTGTTAGTTATATGTATGCCCTAGAGGCCATTACTGTACATATGATGTATATTGTAGTGGATGCTAGGACGTATATAGGGAGGACTTTCTTGCTCGACATGATAGTATGCTATCTGGTTGATCTTTACCTTAACGTGTACACTGTTTGTCTCTCTGTTACATGTTGGTAAAGCCCTTAGGATGTGTACTTGACTACCTGGACTATGATGCGGATCATACTAGTGGGGACATGGTAGTCCATAAGTACATCCTTCAAAGTCCCTAGTCGTGGGTGTATCGAGACAGGGCATCGATATACCAGAGTAGACTAGCGTATAGCTTCTCGACCCATACAGATGGGCGATGGATGATCCCATATCCATCGGTGTTTGACATCAGAGATGATATACGGGTGCTCAGTAGAGACTGGGTACACTGGACGGACTCGCCGAGAACTCCCAGATGGTATTATACCTCACGTCAGATGGCAGTTCTCTGGTGACACTGGTACAGAGTAGTCTGTTGACCCGAGATCGTCATAGAGTCTTGTGTGGTTCCCACTGTGCTTTGATTTCCATCTTACCACGTCCAAGAGGGCGTGCAAAACGGTGGTTTTTGGGTACAGTCCCGAATCACATGGAGGCAATGAGCAATAGGAGGGGATTCGTCTCTCCCGGTATAGGGAGTTGATGTTGCGCTGTGTTCGATTGGCTATAACAGGAAATCCCTGGCCAGGGTTGCTGAGATTTACTGGTAAGTGTTACCAGTAGTTTCTCGAACAGTTATAGACCTCATATCGACACGACTTATTGAGCTATTGGGGTCTGACGTTTACCACCCCTAGGCGAGATATGCGACATATCAGACGATCAGACCGGACTGTACGGTAGTGTTACTGGTCGGATTCACTGGAGTGTGAGCGGGCTTGCTCGTCGATCTTCAGATCGCTCAATACCCGGATGGCCGTTACGTTTAGCAGACCGCTTGCGGCTTGTGGGTGCTTGATATGATCATCACCTGCTGCCGGCGTATTGACGAGTCTTTAGAGTCCTACACAGAGGTTTCCTGGCTCAAGCGAAACGAAATAGGAGCGCATATGAGATATGTGCGGGACCGAGAATAATGCGTGTATGTGATGCCGCATTCCATTCTCACGATGAATGTATCGGAAAGGTTGTATGCGATATAACCTAGTTATCGATTCAAGCGTTGATTCGATAAGCCGATACATTGAATACTAGTCGGTTGTGTACGACATGACCGGATCATTGAATCAAGTGTTGATTTAATGATTTAATGCATAATTATATATTTGATATGTTACTTTGCACTAACTAGTATTGGTTCACTTTAAACGGATTTTCTCACTTGGATTGTGCACATTACATATGCGATATGATTTTGTGCACTTGATTGTATCATGTTTGATGATACATGTTTACTTGGTTAAGTGCAAAGAATTAAACCATGGTTAAAAGAATGGCTAGGGTTTCATTTCCTTTATTTATTCATTTATTTATTTGTTTATTCATTTTGGAAAAGAAGAGAAAAGAATGGTTGCTAGTTTTGGAGTTTAGTTGAAGCTTCATGAAGCTTTGATCAAGTCAACCATTCTTATCTCTTCCTTAACCCTAACCATTCCCACTAACCATGATTCATTCTCTACACTTGACTATGGTTAATTTTATGATAAGAATTCATTTTCTTTTCTTTTTCAATAAACTTATCATAACATTTCTTCTTCTTCTTCCTTGAACTTCAAGAAGAAAGCTTACCTTATCAATGGTGATTGATGAATTAGAGTGAGAAATCCAATTCTAAAGTTAACCCAACTCCTATTTCTTCATCCTCTACCTCTTGCCAAGTAGTAGAGTGTGTTTCCTTCACAAGTTTTAGGGCTTGGTGAAGGTGGAGCTTGATTTAGCGATGCCTCGACGTAGATCATCTTCGGCATGGACATCGACGACCTAGCTCGCTTTTTCTCCGACGAAGCCGACTCTAGAGCCCGGATTTGATTTGGACAGCGGAGAGGACCTCGTTGCGGAGCTATGGAGGTGGAGCACCGGATCTACAAAGGTTGTATTTCCGTTAAACTTTTAGTTAAGTGTTAACTAGTTAGTTTTTCGCCTAGACATCTAGCCGACGATCCGTAGTTTAGGGTTTGTAGGCACCGTAAAATTTGAAATTGGCATGTTCGATGCCTTGTGAGACCTCTTGGGAGTGCCTAGGAACCCTACAAGGAGTGGACTGCCGGGCCGCCCGGGGTGAGCTCCCTCCTAAGGTTTCGTCGGGACGCGTCCCCGAGCCGTGAGCTGGCTTTTCTGCCAGCGAATCAGGGCGAGATCTCTGCATGTAATGGGCAGAGGGCTGTCCGCCTTATTTGTGCCGAGGATGGATGGGAAGCCGCTCCGTAGCCCTTTGGCGAGGGCTTCTAATTTCTGGCGTCGCGGGTAGGCAACTACCAGCCTGGGATGACCAAGCGGGGTAGCCGCTCGGAGGCCTCTTTCGAGGGCTTCGATCCCTGGCGTCATAGGCAGAGAGCTGTCAGCCGGAGTTGACCGAGCAGGGCAGCCGCTCGGTTGCCTCTTACGAAGGCTTCGATCCTTCAGGACGGGGACCGCACAGGGTTATTGCCCGGTGCCTCTTGGCGAGGGCTTTTGTCCTGAAGGATAGCCGAGTGAGGGATTCTTAGGCTCGACTGCCTCTGGGAGGGCTTTCTGATCCCAGGCGTTGCGATAGGGAAGCTACCCGCCGGGGATAACCGAGCAGGGACGACCGGGGAGTAAGGCTGCGCGGTTGCCTCTTGGCGAGGGCTTTGATGTTTGGCGCCGTGGGTAGGCAACTACCAGCCTGGGATGACCGAGCGGGGTAGTCGCTCGGATGCCTCTTACGAGGGCTTCAATCCCTGGCGTCATGGGTAGGGAGCTACCAGCCGAAGATGACCGAGCAGGGTCGCTGCCCGATTGCCTCTTGCGAGGGCTTTGATCCTTCAGGACGGGGACCGAGCAGGGTTACTGCCCAGTGCCTCTTAGCGAGGACTTTGATCCCTGTCGGTTGTGGTAGGAAGCTACCAGCCGGGGATAGCCGAGCAAGGACTCGACTGCCTCTGGGAGGACTATGGACCTTAGCGCGGGAGGGGCTGTAGAAGCCTACCAAGGACCCTTGGCCGGGCAGGGTTACTGCTCGGTGCCTCTTGGCGAGGGCTTTTGTCCTGAAGGATAGCCGAGCGAGGGATCCTCGGGCTCGACTGCCTCTGGGAGGGCTTTCTGATCCCTGGCGTTGCGGTAGGGAAGCTACCCGCCAGGGATAGCCGAGCGACGGTTGGTCTCGACTGCCTCTGGGAGGACTTTCCGATCCCTGGCATTGCGGTAGGGAAGCTACCCGTCAGGGATAACCGAGCAGGGTAGTTGCTGGGTTGCCTCTTGGCGAGGGCTTTGATCTCTGGCGCCGTGGGTAGGCAACTACCAGCCTGGGATGATCGAGCGGGGTAGCCGCCTGGATGCCTCTTGCGAGGGCTTCGATCCCTGGCGTCATGGATAGGGAGCTACCAGCCGGAGATGACTGAGCAGGGCAGCCGCTCGGTTGCCTCTTGCGAGGGCTTTGATCCTTCAGGACGGGGACCGAGCAGGGTAGCTGCTGGGTTGCCTCTTAGGAAGACCTTGATCCTTAGCGTTGGAGGGGCTGTAGGAAGCCCATTAAGGATAATCGGGCAGTGAAGCTGCGCGACCGCCTCTTGGCGAGGGCTTTGGATTGTAAAGACTGAACTCTATTCGAGATGTTCCGACGTTTCTTTATTCGAATGGACAGGATTTTTAGAGAACATTTACATCATCTTTGCGAAGAAAAAAGGGGGGGTACACACTTGCTGACCTTGACCTCATTGGTATAGCTTGAGCTTCTCGGCGTTGTAAGGCCGCGGGAGCTTGCGTCCGTCCGCGTCTTGTAGGTGGTAGGCTCCGCCGGGGAGAGCCTCAGAGACGAGGAAGGGACCATCTCACTTCGGGGAGAACTTGTGAAGCCTGCCTTGGTCAATGAATTCGTTTCACCATAGGACCAGATCCCCGGTCTTGAAGGAGCGGTGCTTGACCCGAGCATTGTAGTATCGGGCCGTTTGTTGTTGATAAGCGGCAACCCTGATATGAGCCCGGTTTCTCTTCTCCAATAGGATGTCCAGGTTGGTCCGTAGCGCCGAGGTGTTTGTATCATCATCGAAGTGCTCGACCCGGTGACTGGGTAGCTCAATCTCCGCTGGGACCATTGCTTCGGTCCCGTAGCAGAGGCTGAAGGGGGTCTCCCCGGTGGGAGTCTTCTTTGACGTGCGCAGGGCCCATAAGACCCGGGGTAGTTCTTCGACCCAACTGCCTTGTCGCCCTTCTAAGCGGGTCCGAAGACTTCGGAGGACGTCTCGGTTAGCGACTTCGGCCTGCCCGTTGCATTGGGGATGCGCGACCGCGGCGAACTTCATGAGGATATGGTATTCTTTGCAGAAGTCCTTCACTTTCTCGTTCTCGAAGTTCGTCCCGTGGTCGGTGATGATACATCTCGGGATGCCGAATCGGAGTATCAGATTGTTTTGCAGGAACTTGATGGTTGTGGCAGCGTCCGGTTTCCTGATGGGGACGCCTCGATCCACTTGGTGAAGTAGTCTACTGCGACGAGGACGTATTTATGCCCGCCTGTACCGGTGGGGAACTGGCCGATCATGTCCAATCCCCATTGGGCGAACGGCCATGGGGATGTTAGCGCAGTCAGCTCGGTAGCGGGGAGGCGAGGGATGCTGCCGTGGAGCTGGCAGCTCTTGCATCTCCTGACTAGCTTCTGGACGTCCTCGTGAATAGTAGGCCAGTAGTACCCCTGGAGCAATGCCTTTTGGATCAAGGTTCGGGCCCCTTGGTGCTCACCGCCAACCCTCTCATGGATATCCTGAAGGACGTAGTCGGCTTCGTGGGGGTCAACGCACCGGAGCAGGGGCTGAGTGAAGGCCTTCTTGTAGAGGTTCCCATTGCTCCAGACGAAGTGGCGGGCCTTGGCCCGGAGACGGCGAGCGGCTTCCCGATCTTCTGGGAGCGTACCGTCCTTCAGGAATTCCACGAGGGGCTTCCTCCAATCTTGGTCGCCCTCCTGCGCCGCATATACGTGGAGTGTTGTCTCTCTGTCTTCTACGCTAGGCTGAGGCAAGGTTTCGAAGAGTATAGACCGCTTATTGTTGGCCGAGTATGACGAAGCCAGCTTGCTCAGGGCGTCGGCTTGGGCATTCAGCTGCCTGGGTATTTGTTCTACTTGGACCTCGTCAAAGTTCCTCCGGAGTTTCCTTACCTCGTCCAGGTACTTCATCATCAGAGGCTCCCGAGCTTCAAAGCGGCCGGTCACCTGACCGACAACAAGGGCCGAGTCGCTGCGGATTCGAATTATCTTCAATCCCAGCCCGGCGGCCATGCGTAATCTGGCCAGGAGGGCCTCGTACTCTGCCGCATTGTTCGAGGCCTTGAAACCGATCTTCAGAGAGTACTCCATTTCTGCTTCGTTCGGGCCCCGGATAATGAGGCCGGCGCCACAACCTTCCTCAGTTGAAGACCCGTCGACGTAGATGACCCACTTAGGAACCGAGCCAGGCCTTTCCGCGATGGGACACTGAGTCGCGAGGGGCGGCGTGGACTCCGGTTTCTTGCTAGGGTTGGTGCATTCAACAATGAAATCGGCCAGGGCTTGCGCTTTGATGGCCTGCCTCGAACGATATTTTATATCAAACTGAGATAGTTCCTACCTCTACTTTTCTAAGCGGCCCAAGGATTCTGGTGATGCAAGGATAGCCCCTAACGGGCGCTCAGTGAGGACGATGATGGTGTGTGCTTGGAAGTAGTGCCGCAGCTTCCTTGAGGCCACCACGAGGGCTAAGACAATCTTCTCTATGGCAGGGTATCTCGTTTCTGCGTCCTTAAATATGTGGCTCACATAGTACACCGGCTTCTGCGCTCCATCGGCCTCTCGGACTAGAACCGAGCCTGCTGCTTAGTCGGATACCGCCAGATACAGCGACAGCTTGTCTCCTTCAACTGGTCGGGTAAGCAGTGGTGGCGTCGCGAGGTGCTTCTTCAATTGGTCGAAGGCGGCTTGGCACTCCTCCGACCACTCGAACCTCGGGATCTTCCTCAGAGCCTTAAAGAACGGGAGGCATTTCTCCCCTGGCCTGGACATGAAACGGCTCAGAGCGGCGACTCGTCCCGTGAGCCGCATAATCTCGACGTTGGTCTTGGGCGCGACCATATTGAGGATAGCGTCGATTTTCTCTTGGTTAGCTTCGATTCCACGGTGAGTGACCATGAACCCGAGGAACTTTCCCTCGGTGACTCCGAATGCGCACTTGGCGGGGTTTAGCTTCATCTTGAACTTGCGGAGCACTTCGAAGGCCTCGCCCAGATCCTTGGCATGGTTGGCCGACGAGACAGATTTGATGAGCATGTCGTCAACGCAGACTTCTATATTCCTGCCGATCTGTGGCTTGAACATGCGATTGACCAACTGTTGGTACGTGGCCTCGACGTTCTTGAGGCCGAAGGGCATCACCCTATAGCAATATACCCCCCGGTCCGTTGTGAATGCGGTGAGATCTTCATCTTCTAGATTCATACGGATTTGGTTATAGCTGGAGAAAGCATCCATGAAGCTCAACAGCTCGTGGCCGGCCGAGCTGTCGACGAGCTGATCTATCCGAAGGAGTGGATAGTTGTCCTTAGGGCAGGCCTTATTGAGGTCGGTGAAATCGACGCACATGCGCCACTTCCCGCTTGACTTCCTGACCAGAACTACGTTCTCCAGCCACTCTGAGTAGGGTACATTTCTGATGAAGTTGGCGGCGAGAAGCCGATCAACTTCCTCTTCGATAGCCTTCTGTTTGACCGGGGCGAAGCTCCTCTTCTTCTGTCTGACGGGTCGGGCCGCAGGATCAACCCCGAGCTTGTGGGAGATGATTTTGGGATCAATCCCAGGCATGTCAGCAGGCGCCCAGGCAAAGATGTCGGAGTTATTTCTGAGGAATCTGACCAGGTCATCTCGCTGAGTCTCCGTCAGGAGTGATCCGACCTGGACGGTTTTTTCCTGGTCCCCTTCTGTCAAGGGCACCTCGGTCAAAGGTTCGAACGGCGTCCCCGGGACCTCCTTTCGCTCGTCTCGGGTGTCCAGGGAACCCTTGATGTTGTTATTTACCTCAGCGTCGTCGGCCGGCCGCTCGGACGAAGACGTTTCGGTAAGGCATATCTTCGCGACCCGCTGGTTCCCGTAGACCCGACCTATCCCGCCCTAATCGAGAGGGAACTTCATCGCCAGGGGGTAGGTCGATATCTGGGCCTGGAGGGAGTTTAGCGTCGGACGGCCGAGGAGGACGTTGTAGGCCGATGGGACTTTTGCTACGATGAAGTCCACAGGTAACGTACGTGTGCGGCCGGGCTCCCCGATGTTGAACTGCAGGGTGACCACCCCTTGCGCCGGGATGGAGTGGTTGGTGAACCCCAAAAGGACGTGAGAGGTCGGTTTCAAGTCTGCTGGGGTGAGCTCCATGCGTAGAAAGCAGTCGTGGAAGAGGATGTCTGCCGAGCTGCCTGAGTCGACAAGTATTCGGTGGACCTTGTACCGGTGGATTCAGGCCATGATCACCAGTGGGTCGTTGTGGGGCACGGATATGCCGTGGAGGTCTCCGTCACCAAAGGTGATGTGCTCGTGGCCTCTAGCCTTTTTGCTCGGGCGGCCGTTAGCGTCTGTTGCCGGCATGGGGTGTCGAGCCTCGCAGGAGCTCGACTGGCCCCCTGTCGTCATGACCATAGTTCTTGATGGGCCTTGGTTCCCTCCGGCGGGGTCCGCGAGGCGGTGGCCGGTGGAGGAGCCGATGACATTCGGTTGAGGTTCGCCCGCGCCTCCGTTGAGGGGAAGGTGGCGGCTGGTACCTGGATTTTCAGGACGATTACTTGCCATGTAGATGGAGATCGGAAGGCCAACTTTGTTTTTGTGGAGTTTGCTTTCCCACAAACGGCGCCAACTGATGGAGGTCCTTTTCAGGTCTCCTTTAGATGTTGTCTTCCGTCGATCTCCCGGTGGATTTTGGAGGTGATCTCCTGTTGCGTATGGGTCTCAATGGGTTTGGAGGAGATTGGTGACTTGGGGAGTTTAGCGCCGAGTACCTGCAAAGAAGTCCCGGGGTGGTTTGGTACCACCGAGGACCCTCCGACGATCAAGTTAGTACTAGATCCGAGCAGCGTGACGGCTAAGTGGAGTAAAAAATGGCTTACTTGACCCCTCTGTGATGGGGGTTTATATAGTGGCGGCGGCACGCAACAGCAGGCATGAGAATCTCGTCGGCAGTTACGCTCCCGACGTCACGCCCGCGTAGAGAGCAGATCGCCCATTAATGGGGATCGTAAAGGCGTGGAACGTGGGATGTTGCTGGCGGAGAATCCGCGCATGGCGAGATTTGCGGAGCGGCGGTTACGCCTGTGAGCCATGGAGTTGGTCGGAGGACCGAGGAATACGGCATCGGCCGGGGGGCCGGGGACGAGCGAGAAGGCCGAGGAGTCTTGGTCTTGTGGCAGTTCGGGGCGAGCTGAGGGGCCGAGGAGGCCAATCTGTAGGGGGCCCCGAGGAGGGCTAGCTTGTGCTTGCAGGTCGGGTACAGGGGTAGCCTGGTCGGACTCTGTGGGCCCTTTCTTCTGAGTTCTGGAACATGCCATCTGCCACGTGTCCTGATCTTGGGGATCGCCAATATTGAGCATCATCACAAACTGTCGAGTATCCCCACAACCTCAACAGTTCCAGCTTAAGATTTTCATGGCGACTGGCGGGGTTGCATAGCAGCCATCGTCATTTTCGATGGTGATACATCTCTATTGCTGAGAGAGAAATGGTGTTGTCGGGCACACCCCTATTATAAGGAGTAAGCGATTAACAGCGAAACTTGATAATTAACATGCCTCTTATAGAAATAAGGTCTGTTTTCATAATTACAAACAAATCATGTCTATTTCACTAATTAAATATGAAATAAAGATTTTTAAAAAAATTGAAGTTGAACTGGGCTCAAAATAAAATTATGGGAAAATTGTTTCCGGACCCCGTTTGAAGAGATGACTTATTTTTAAACCCATATATTTTCAAAATTGTGAAAAACTCAATACTTACAAAATACGGATGTTTCAAACCCAAAATAGATTTTTTGTATTATACTTAGGATATTTTTTGCAAAAATTCAAGATTTACCTCATTCTTTTTAATCAAATACATATATACTTATTCTCTAAATATAATTATTCGTATGATTTCCTCGCACGACTACCATGGTTCGTTTCCTATTCCTCGGTGCTTCACTTCTAATTACCCATTTTTTCCTTTCGAATTTGCATCTCCATTTTCAAATCTTTCATCTCCAACTCAATTCCTTCGATTCCCCATCTTCATTTCTAATTTTTGCATCTCCGCTTTTAAATCCTCAATCTCCAATTCAATTCTTTTGATTCCCCTATTTTCATTCATAATCCTCCAATCTCCTCTTCCATTTGAGGCATCTCCACTCCCATGTTGGTCGAATTTAAAACAATCAATGATAAAGAAAGATAATAAAGAAGTCGGAAAACTAGCGCAAGCAATAATGAAAAGGGCAAGCAACAATAAAAAAGACATGTTTAGAAAAGATTTTTTTGCAAACAATGATAAATCTTTACTGTTATAACCCAAACTCATGGAGTATGTCAAAAAATTTCTTGCTTTTCATAAAAAAAAATGCAGAAAAAAGGAGAAAAATCCATCAGAGAATTCTAGAGTGAAAACATGCAATGCCATCCTCTTATACACGTTATTATCTTTATACCCTTCAACGACACCCAACACAAAATATATTCTCTTTTGGAAGAACAAACTTAATTAAAAGTTTTTAAATTAATGACCATCTAGAAAGTATACAAAAATCATGAGGATTGCAAAATTTTCTTCCCACACACACATGCATCACACGTGTATAAATTCCAGTAGATGATAATAAAGAAGCCCTAGTAAACTAACATAATAAAGAAATCTTTTGTTCTAACATCTTAGGAAATCCGAAAAATCATATCTTTTAATATCTTAAAAATGAAAGGGTATTATAGACAATGCATACATAAATACGTATTCAAATCAGGGTTTGGATTTAAAATAATGCCAAGGTATATTTTTGAGTTTTTTTTCATAATTTTGGAACTTAGTGGGTTTAAAAATAATATATCTCTTCAAACTGGGCCGATAAACAATTTTCAGTAAAAATTATTTATTTTCATCAATAACCACGTGCACAGCACGTGTTCACTCACTAACAGTGGACCATTAGAGCAGATCTCAAACGCAGGAGCTGCATCATGACAGCTGAAGGAAGGAAGGAAGGAAGGATGCAGGGAGGCATCGTCTATGGCGGCCTCAAATATCAGGTATCAGCATCCTTGAAAAAGACCTAGAAACGAAATTTTTACAGTAAAATTCCCTTCTTTCTCTCTCGAACGCTAGGATTAAAATGAAAATTTTGCAGGCAAGATGCATCGCCGACGTGAAAGCAGACGCCGATCACACCAGCTTCCTCGCTGGAACCCTAAGCCTCAAAGAAGAAAACGAGGTCCCAATCCCTTGCCTCAAATCTCAATCTTTCATCCAATTTGATCTGAAATTTTTGCTTTTGGAAGAATTTGTTTTGAATTTTCTTTTGTTTCAATCTCATAGGTGCATATGATCAGGCTCGCTCCGTCGGGAACGGAGCTCGTATGTGAGGGATTGTTCTATCACTCGAATGAGATCTGGGATCTCAAGTCTTGCCCCTTTGATCAGAGGATATTTTCCACTGTATTCACAAATGGTAATTTAAATGATCTTTGATGTGTTACCATGACCGGTTTCCCAAAATTACTCTTCCTTAATCGATTTTCATAGATGTATTTTCCCCTCTTTTACCAATGAACATCGATGGTGGTGGTTTCTTAATTTGAATCAGAGTCCAAAAGAACTTGTGCACTGATAACGCAATAAGTCTTTAAAGAATAGTTTCATCGTTACCTGACTATATGGGAAAACCTTCATCTTTTATGCATAATTTAAACGAAATTTAAATGGAATATTTGCCCAAATGGATAATGCATCCGACTGAAACTATGAGACTAAGTGTGCAACCATGGAGGGAAACCTAGGGGCTAGGATGTACAAGATCTCATTAAAACAAATTGAAGCTTCTCCTAAACTAACATTTGCATGGAATTTGATCAACAAATTTCATTCTAGACTTACTTTAGCTGGCTAACATTAACTTGTTTCATTTGCAAGAAGAAGCCTGAGGGAAAATATTAGGGCTTATTTGATTAATTGTGTCGCGGATCCAAATAATCTCATTTGGGATGAAAATTCTTCGGATTGCATCCTTGGTCCCTTGTATGAGTCAATGCGAGTTTGGATACTTAGGATGGGATCTTCATCATATGATAGGGGGGTTTGTTTGGCTCGTAAAATTGTAAAATGGGAATTGAGATATAGTACACCATTCTTACTTTTCTTGTCTGTTTGGAATTCTCAATTGTTCATTTGTTAGACATGAATAATGTTTATGGAATTGGGGACATAGTATTCTATTGTTTGATTGCTCAAAAGAAAAATGGTAATTGGGTTTTGGAAATTAGAGAGAAAGAAACATGGAGTAAGCTTAGGTTTTATTTACCTTGGTAGAAGACAAATGTCAACTACCATAGCAATTTCTTTGACCAATTCAAAATTGCAGAAAATTATCTAGCAACCAACGTCAGCAAGATCATCCTAATTCGAAGACTAGGGAAGCAAAACGATGATGAATAGGTAATTTGAGAACAATAATCACATTAAATTAAAAAATGCTAAGCATGCAGGAAATTTCAGCAACTAACCAAACGACCCCCCCAAATCTAGGTCTCAAAAGAAAGAAAAATATAAAACACTAATTAGAAGCCATAATCCATAGAAGGAAAAATAAAAAATGCCTTGGTTACTAAAGTAGAAATGAAAATATCCACTTCCAAGCTTTTTAAAATTGGAATTGGAATTCACAAAACATGTGTCGTGGGCAAGCGTCAATTTGCCAAAACACTAATTCGCAGACAGAGAAATAAGAGTTCAGTTTTTTCACACCACATGAACAATGTCTTACCCCCTGTATTCCCAAAACCAATTCCTATCAAACAAACAACCCTTAACAAAAATCTTATCCCAAATATAGTTCTTTACCAAAAAGAATTCAAAAATCATTCAAACTTACTAATAATTAAAATATTTTTTCAAATTAATGCAATAATTTTACAAACGTTTCGTTGAATTATATATAATAAAAATAACAATTTTCAAAAATATACTAAAAAATTAAGCCATCATCTACCTTAGTAGCACGGTTTCAGATATGGATATAGAATACCATATGGTTGGTTTTACAAATTCGCAATTCCAAAATTTAATGATATGTTTTGTTGGGATACGACAAGTTTTTTCTGTAATACACACACAAGCATAAATAATAACATAAAAATATTATTTTAGTAAAATTACTTAAGATGAAAATATTTTGTAAGTTTTGATGCATATATAGTTGGTATTTTAGTTATTCATACATGTACGATGCATTTAGAATATAATATAAGCTTTATGATGTGTCAAAAAGAGTCCCACAAGCATCCTCAATGAATTTGGAATCCAATATGAATGTAAATTTGATACGGATACGTCTCTTCGACAACGAATCTGTGGAACATATTTTTCTACTTCTAATTCATCTCATCAAGCATATTAGTGCTACTTCTTTTTTACTCTAGTTCTACTACCACTAATTTCCTATGCCCCGTCTCATGTAGCTCATAACGTCCATGATCCATCTTTTTTGTATCTTTTTCTCTTCATCTTCTACTAGTAACTAACAGAAGCCATAAACCCTCTATTTTTCTAGCTATATCTTGAACTCATTCTCTTTGGTTTCTTCTTATACTATAACTCTTCCAGTATTTCTTCTTTTGACTAAAAACCTGCCTAAATTTGTTTCGTTCTCAATGTTTTATCAAGAGATAGAAAGTGAGATGCATGGCTATTGTTACCTTGGAGACTGGTCCTTGCTAACGCGTAAAGAAAATTAGAAAATGCAAGAATTTTGTATCCACTTTAAATTACTGGAGTCAAATGTATATTCAAATCAGATGTAAAGTAGGTAACTTTTGATATAGGAATGCAAATTTTCTATGTTTCCAACTTCCCAAAATATGCTTGAACAGAAGTATTGGAATCTTCTCATACTGCAGTTAAATAAGATAGTAACGGATGCACCAATTACAAGTAGAAACTCGTTATCGTATTTATGTGCAACATATAAATCTCAGTCTAGTTTCTATGTGGATAATACAACCTATCACTTGTGGAACTGCAGGTGAAACACATGGAGCAGCCATTTGGGAGATCCCTGAACTCTATGGGCAGACGAATTCCCTAGAACAACTTGTTTCCCTAGATGAACATGCCTTTAAAGTAAAATGGTGAGCCTTTTACCCTATATTGGTGGCTATTTAATTTATTCATTCTAGCTTTTCTTATATATACCACGACAAACCTTGTCTATCACTTCGGATCTTTTCTATTGCACTTTAAGTAATTATACACCATGCAGTCATTTTATTCCTTTTATTTTAAACTATAGAAGTCAGGATTTGTAACTATTGTCTTGTGTTAGTAGCCCATATTTGATTGCACATCTGCTCATTTAAGAACTTTTCTTTTAAAATTGCCTTCAAGAATAGTTTGCGTATAGAAGTATAGAACTACTAGCAGCCTTAGTTATTATGGTTAACTTTAGTGATCCTACATATATTAGTCGGATCACGCAACTTTCTTGTCCTTTCATTGTTGTTCTATCTCACTGTTTCATAAGGTAGTTACTTTTTTCATTGCTGCACATGAATATAAACTAGCAGTTAGGTCATTCTGTTCCATACGCCATAGTGCAGTAAACAACAATATTGTTGTAAAAGGAAGTATGGCAAAGGATAGACCAATGCTTACAACTTGGAACTCAGGACCAAGAATGTGACATACATTATGAATATTGCATGATGATGTAAGTATGAAAGCTAATCTAAATGTCCCTCTTCAACTTGGTAGATTATACATCTTAAGGGAGAAAGAACAAAGAAGTTGCGACTTCTCAAAATCCTGCTGACTAGCTATTAGCGAATGACTTTGTGGCTAGAAAGATATCTTAATTATTTGAGTGAACAAAATTATTAATCATTGTTTATGTATAAGTACTTATCATGTCATAATCTATGACAAAACAGCAACCTACAAGATAGAGCTCTTTATGTGGGTTCATTGCTACTAGGGAAATAAAGGGACTATTATAAATTGCTCTTGTTTTGATGAGGAACCTCAGAGTAAGAGATCTATAAGTTAGCTTAAAACTAGAAAAAAGGAGTAAACATAATAGCATGGCTTGACCATGGGCATATCTCCAGTTTAAACTTCAGTTGATGTATACATCAAGCATTTGAAAATCTAGAAATCACGTTTGAGGATTTAGATAGCTTTAAATTTGAACCTAGGACAACATAGATTTTGATTGTTGAGACTGTGGTAACGTAGAGTCCCACCTCGGGGAAATTGTTGGATGCATATGGTTATAAGATATAAGATGGGACAACCCACCATAAGGCTTTTTTGAATGGAGTCCCACAATATTAAAAGCCCATGTGTATCCATGTGTGTGTGCATGTGTTGTGGACCCAAACCGAGTTTTACATGGTATCAGAGCTCGGGTATTTGTTTGTCCACGTTGCACATGAAGTCTGAGTCCTCATTACACAGTCTGATAATGTGGAAATATAGCCCCACATTGGGAAAATCGTGGGATGCATATGAGTATAAGATATAAGATGTGACAACCCGCCATAAGGCTTGAGTTTTTTGGATGGAGTTCCACTATATTAAAAGCCAATGTGTATCCATATGTGAGCCCAAACCGAGTTTTACATTGATGTTGGAAAATATTTCTAGAGTAGGTGTCACAAACTCTCATCTTCATGAAAATACAAACTCTTTTACTCTAGGACAATATTTTTGGTAGGAATCACATTGTTTGTCAAGCCGAAGACAGACTTCATGGTTCTCGCACTCGTAGGCTCCGATCATTTGCATCGATCCTTGGTTTTGCAGTGATGTCCACGTTATGACCACAAAGATGTCGACAATAGCACATTGGTTGAATCACTTTCAGCGTCAAAGCACTTCTAGCCACTATTTTTTCAGACACTACAAATGAAAGTGACATGCTTGATGCATCATCTCTTAGATCGTGAGGTTCTTAAAGTTACAATGGGAGGATGGGCTGAGAAAAAAGGAGATTAACATTGTTATCATTGATTATCTTATTCTTTTGATAAGGTAGTGCATTGAAGATGATGGATATAGTTTGTCTTCTCATTTCTCTTGTAAGCCTTGTTGTGAACGAAGATGGGTTGTTTCCTTTCTCTTTCTGCATTTGAAGAGGGTAAATAGTATAGAATGGGTAGTGGAGTTGGTCTTTAATAATGGAATAAAACCATCCAGATATTCATGTGGTTGCAAACAACTGCAAGCTCCAATTTTATCTAGATTATAGATGTTGTGCATGGCATCATGGACTGATAATTGCGAACGAATCTTCCCACAATGGAGCCATCACGTGGAACTTTTTCTTAAATTTTAATTTTCTCTAAGGGAATATTGCTGGCCAACACCAGGTTGAGTTCAATTGGGTTGCTTTTGGTTTTATACGACATTGCCCTTTCTAAATGCCATTTAGTTGAGTCAAGCTTTGGTCTTGATTTGTTTATATGGTTCAGCTTTGGGTTGGGATTTACTTATAAGGTTAGAGTTTGGGTATTTGGGTTTTGATTTATTTATATGGTTTGGCTTTGGGTTTGGATTTGGATTTGGGTGTAGGTTTAGTTTGAGTTTGGATTTAGATTTATCTAGTATGTTTTTATTATGGCTTAATTACACTCCTTTAACTATTCTTGTTTACAGTAAACTATCCTAATATTATTTTATTGAGTTTGCTGTGGCTGCTGTCTCCGCAGCCCTAATTGGGGATTTTAGAGGGGGTGGTGGGTCCCTAGGGTTATAAGTTGCGATGGGACTCACCGGGGTCCGTGTCTGTTGCTGCAGCCCCCATTTGCCTATTCTATTGCAGTAAAATAGTAAATGTTTTCTTATAAAGCAAATCGACTTCGATTCTCGAATGAACCACATCTTCTCTTGTTCCCTTAAACTTTGATTTCAAGTGAGTTTCTTCTATAAAATAAACCAAATGTAACCTCATTTTTGCCTATTTTATTACAGTAAACCTTTTAAAAAAAAAAGCAAATTGACTTCAATTCTTGAATGGTCCACATCTCTTTGGTTTCCTTAAAGTTTGGTTTTAATTGAGTTTTCTTCACTAAAATACTATAAACGTAGCACTTTAAGGGGGACATATTCAAGGTGCTTTAGTGTCACCTGCGGGCATTTTAGTTTAATTTAGCTAATTGTGATAAAATGATCTGTGAGTAAAAATGTAATGTTCAATTGAAATATTTTTTATGCAAAAGTTTCAATTTTTACAGCGAATACCAATCTAGTGAGTCAAAGAAAGGAAATAAAAACCAAGTAAAGATACATCATACATATTAATAATTGCATTTACCAAATATGTAAATTTCAATATAATATAGAATTGTATGACATGGAAAAGGAATCTTATGTAGAAAAGTAGCTACGTTAAAGTCTCTAGACCAAGGTTCGAGAACTCGGTTTCTGTCTCTCATAATTTTATTAGTTTCACTGTGTTTCGGCTAGTTTCGCTAATCTCGGTTCGGGTTTCGGTTTCGACGGTAATACAACATACATGATGTTGATATATTAAATATTTAAATTTATACTTCTATATTACAAGATAATGATCCTAGTATTTTAAATTCCAGCCATGATGCAAAATATATTAAAAAGTGTTCTTAGATAAGTATTAATATAGAGTTTGGGTTTACTTTTTTTCGGTTTTTTAACAACGAAAACCTACAATGATCACAATGACAGTAAAAATGGTATAAAAAATAAGTTTTTAAAGGTTTTGGCCGAAACGATATTGTATGGTTGGTTTTGTATCGGTCTCCACCGAAACCACCACTTATCGGTGGTTTCGGCCGAAACCTTGAACCTTGCTCTAGACATCATTAATAAATAAGCAAATGTTAAAAAAACTTCTAACTACTTTTACCTCTTTTTCTTTCAAAAATTTAATAAATTTTAGTTATCTTTTGAACCAACTGATGCAACTATATAATATTTTCGATCTGAGATGGACGATCAGCTGATATTGCCAATTTCGATCCGAAAATTGGGAGTCTGATCCTGAAATTTCCAACACTGCTCAATACTTAAGTTGAAGTGTAGAATTGGGTTTCACTTGCACATAAAACCGTGCTGGTGTGCAAAATCTGTTTGCTAAACTTGATCAATTGATTCAACACTTGAATGCTAAGATTTATTTTATTTCTTGATATTCTGGAAGAAACGAATATAAATAGAGGCAGTGGCAGATAATGTATTGGTGTTTGATTATGTATAGTCCGGAGTGGCATTAGAGTTAAATTTATTACAGCATTAGAAACTAGTTTCACCAGCATCCGCAACTGGCACCACATGCCAACTGACCTTGGTAGACTGAGGTGTTCATACCTAAATATCTTTACAGTAAACAATTTAGAATTCAATATTAAAATGAGAAGTTTCTTAGACGGAGGCCCCTGATGTTTTTCGATGATGGCACGACATCTTAGCTTCTAAAGGAATACCATATCCCAGAGAATAATAATGTCTTATTGAGTGATTACTGGCACTAAATTACCAAATCTCATCAGAACTCCACGCCACGGTTAAGTATGTTTGGGTGAGAGTTGTAATAGGATGGGTGGCCTCTTGGAAAGATCTCGTGTTGCAACCCTTCGATTGCTAGTGATGGAGGCCAGTTACTAGTTTTGTTAATGAGTTGATAGCTTTGCTAGAATGACATTTCAAAAGGATGGTAAACCTGAGATCTTGAAAGATGCACAAATTATGCAGGCTACCGATATGGCTGATATATCTGGCAAAAGTGCTTTTTCTGTGTCTAATCACTCAACACAGTCATACAATCAGTTCGTTACTGTTCTGGAATGAGAATGAGGATACAATCTTGTAATTTTACTTCTTTTGGAACTTTAGGGTTATGACCATTTGTCCATCTATATTTAAGAGCTTCCAAGCTACTGAATATTTTGCGACTCCTTAACACTAAGACCCACAAATACATACACATGCATGCACGAAGACTCTCTCACTCAAAAAAAAAAAAGAGAAAAAGAGAAGCATAAATTATGACACCTTGGCTAAGATGGGGATTTGTCAAATCTATAGTTCAGTTCTATAGTTTCATACAAAATTGAAATTATTATGTGTTAACTTAATTAGCTCTTTTCTTTTCCTATCTCTTCGCCTTTTGTTGGAAAATCTTAAATTGATAGCATTATATTTGCAGAAAACAGTTATATTTAAATTGGATAGGTTTCATCATTATTAAATTTTGAAAAAGAATCATATAGTGTAGTATTGCATTCACTTTTCCTTTGTTTTGATTTTTAAAAATCTATTGCAGCGTTCTTTGGTGGCCGTCTGGGAAACATGATAAACTGATTAGCATTGATGAGGGAAATCTATTCCTATGGAGCATAGATTCTGCAAAAAAGATGGCTAAGGTGTTTCTTCGATGACAACTTTTTGGGAAAATGGTTTTAAATTCCTAGGTTTGAAAAGCAATAGGTTTAGGTGTATGGCCCAAAAAAAAGTTGTGAAAAACTCCTTAAACTTAAAGATTCTTGTGTTTTAGTCCCTATGGTACATTTACTATTGTTTTATTCCAACACTGCCCTTTTAGGCAAACTACTACATTTTTGTTTTAAAGTACTATAGTTATCTTTCAAAGTACCACATTTATGTATAAAGTACTATATTTATGTTAAAATACTACATTTGACATGAAACTGTTACATTTTTTTTAGTAAAATTACTATATTTATTACATTTGACCTATTTCAATATAAATATAGCACCTTAGAAGATTAATATAGTATTTTAAAAGATAACTATAGTAATTTAAAAGGTAAACGTAGTAGTTTAGCTGAAAGTTCAGTGTTGGCATAAAAAATAGTAAATGTATTATATGCACTAAAACACAAGAATTTTTAAGTTTAGAGAGTTTTTTCACAATTTTTTTTGGGCTAGGGACTTAAACCTATTACTTTTCAAAGTTAGGGACTTAAATCCATTTTCCCAAACTTTTTCAATGATATGTAGTTTTTGAGGTCACTTTGATGAAACAATTTGGAACAGACGAATGCCTATTTATTTATTCGATTCTTCAAACATTGCTTACTATCTTGTTTGAAACTAAAATACTTTACTACCCTTAGTGCTTGTGTGTTATCGTTCAAGGACTCCTACCCCTCTTAGTTCTAGTCTATCATTGTTCCAGGCATGTAATCATCTTATTATTTAATCAGCAATGCAAACTTCATGATGCTTGCATATACTGTAGTCTCACATTTTTTTATTTTTAAATTATAAGGTTGAAATCATGCTGTATGGAATCCCCCCCCCGCGCGATAGTGCTGATCTCTCGGCTTGCATCTTTAAACGCCTTGAACTTGTGACCTCCCCCCAATAATAATAATAATAATAATAATAATAATTAAATAAATAAATAAATAATCATGCCCAACCAACTCTCGCATCCCAGAGTGTATCATGGTATATGCTTAAAAACAAATGAGGATAAAATTTCATTATCCTTGGATGCATCCATAAATCCCATCACGTTTCTAATGAGTTATCCAAGTTGTTTATATTTGTCAGCTTTGAATGTGTTGGCAAAATTTTTCAAAACTATCAATCCTTTAGGTTTCTAATATGTAACAAAATAAATTCACCTGATTAGTATCCATAAAGAGTGACAAATTCATCATATAAAAATCTAAGAAGTTGATAATACAATGAACCATAGTCTTAATTAGCAAGGAAAATTACATATTTAAAGTAAAAAAAACTAAATATTAACTAGATTTATACATGATGCTAACACGCTAACATGTTATTCTACTAGAGACATGTACTTGACTCACACGTGGAGTACACCTGGACACGCCTACGGTGTGTTTGATATGCCAGGCAAGTACTGGTGTCCAGTATCTGTACTCAACATCTTGTTCTACATGAGACAAGTCATCCTGTTCTAAATGTCGCTTCATAGCATACTTTAAACATCACGGGCAGGCGGGCCGGCCGGCGCACGCATGACTCTAAACACTCATGCACATGGTCCTAAGAGGGATGACAGTTGAACTCCTGGTAGTAGTGCTTTTGGGGAGGATATTTCTCGGAATAACTCCGGTGGATAAGTAAAAGGTCATGTGTTCAATTTCTACCAATATTGTGAGTGAGGACTCCAGGATTATGGTCTACCTGGATACAAACATGTCATCAAGGATTTTTCATATGTTGAGTTGGTTAAGTGGCTGGTTTTTGAAGATTAACAGAATAACAAACCAATGGAGAAGTTATTTATCGGCTTCTAAAAATTTAGGTGTCATATAGTAAATGGCCATTTATGACACATTATACATTATAAATCATTAACTGCAATATCTCCAGAAAGACCAAAAGGAGATGTCAGGATGGCGGATCGAATACTGGCACCATATTGCAAACACGCAGGTCAGCATATTTCTAGCAATGGTTTCTTATAAAACATAATATGTATAGGCGCTGAGGCAAGAGTGGGGATCTTACATATTCTTTTCGTGTGCTTTGGTCTAGCATGTAATAGGGATCAATAGGTGATTAGGTTTTCTAAGGTTATCAAATCCTTTTTAGTTTGTGGAATGTGATCCTACTATTATAAACCCTTGAGAACAATTAGAGTTGGAAGGATATAGGAAATAACCTTGAACATAAAATATTTCATGGAAAT
Source organism: Agapanthus africanus (assembly GCA_030015575.1). NCBI lineage: Eukaryota > Viridiplantae > Streptophyta > Magnoliopsida > Asparagales > Amaryllidaceae > Agapanthus > Agapanthus africanus. The sequence goes on along the minus strand of JASDDO010000022.1, from coordinate 859,477,950 downwards.
TTTATATGCTTATATTTATTGTGATCATTTTGTTTTACAGGCAAGGTATCTATGAATTAATTCCAATCATCATGTATAAGAAAAGGTAATTAAAAAAACCATGGGAGCATAAAGCCTATGGCTTGAAGCAGACACCACGAGAAATTGGATTGGTCTGGAATTTGCAACGAGAAATTGGTGATGGTGCGGATTATGACAATAGATAAATTATAAATTTAAGGAGACCAAAACAGCCTTGGTTGAGGCAGTAAAGAAAACACCTGCTAGTTGCTAGTTTAATAGAGGAGGTGAACATTTCAAAGCTGAATAATGAAAAAGGATTTGTGTAGATCGCCCTAACAATTGGTGATAAAAAAAAGGTTTAATTGTTGCTGCTGCTATTATATTTGTTGTTATTGTTGGTCTCCTAGCACATAATGTTGTATACAAATTTTATACAAGCAAACTGTAGGTAATATCTCAAGAATCCGTCGGCATGCTTCATAACTTATCTGGAGGAGCATGGGATCCACATGACAAGAATGCAGTTGCCGCAATATTTGATTCATCTCTACAGTGTTGGGATCTCCGCTCAATGAAGTATGATGCCTCTTTTGTCTCTCTCATTTTTAATTATGTAATACTTGCGTAGTTGATCTCCTCCTACCCACCCAATTTTATCTCATGTACTAGTATAATTTGTCTCCTTTGGAAAAATAATAACAATTCCTAATAAAAGGGACCCTTTGATATTACATGCAGGAACTCTTATTTGGGTATATTTACTATTTTGTTATGCGGATATACCACACGATCAATCCCTTCAAGTTAAGGTCAAAATGTCAATATATTTTGGGTCATACATAATTGTATTGTGTTTCATAATGGAACTGGAACAGCACTCCTTTGGTGTTTATTGAGAATTCAGTGGCCAGCTTTGTCGTTTCTATTAAATACCCATATCGTTTATTGCTTATTTTAAATAGTTATAGCCTGGATAATTTTTCTGACATTGTCGATCCATTCATTAAACATATATGAAACATCGTGTGTTTTGTGTTCCAGAATTCAAAGCTATCAAACATCTTTAAATAGATTAATTTATGCTAAATTACACTAAACTACTCTTAGCTATGAGCCTTTTTCTCTAAACTATCTTGATTTTTTTTAATATTACAGTAGGCTCCCTTTAAGTGTTGCATTTAAGGGCTTTTAGTTTAAAAATCCCTTAAAACCAAAGTTTTAAAGAGTCTACATATAAAACAAACTCTAAGGTAGTTTAGTGAAAGACATCGATAGTTAAGGGTAGTTTATATATTTTGCCTTATTTTTTTTATACTGAAGACTAATAATCTCTGCCGATGTCCTAAATGCCGGCCGATATCGCCGAAATGTCGGTTTTAGGAAGAAAACGATAGAGACATGCAAAAAAAAACCGGACAATGATATTTGGTGAATGTCGGCCGACATTTCGTGATGTCGGCGTTTAGGCCTGCGTTTGCCGTTATGGGGAAATTTTTTTAGGGTAATTTTCTTATTCGGTTTTTGGGCTTTGTAAATAATCTTGTCTATTTGGACCAACTTATTTTGATTCTCGTTTCATCTCCCTTCATGCGGTCCTCGTTTCGGGTAGGATTCGATCCTATGACCGTTAATAGACGAACGCTCAGCTATTGAGGAAGACATAAATTTTATAAAACTAAAAATCTGAATAAGTTGATGTTTTTCAAAAAAAAGTTATAAATGACGTTTACATTACAAAAATGTAGAATCCGAAATTTGATAATACCACCCGACATTTCATGATATTTGATATCCGACATTAAAATCTTAGGACCGACACTACTCCGGCATCCGAAATTTAGAACATTGCCCTCCACATTTATAAAAGAGGAATTTTATTGGTGTGTCCATCTAAAGACAAATATGGCACTCCGGGTCATATGTATTTGACACTTGTTTTCATCTATGAAGCATATATAAGAACTCGGGGGATGGACATGACACGACATAGATACAGGGACAAGACAACTTATTTGAACAGTAGGCCACAACAACAATATGGCTATATATAGTATAATTTTGTAAGAACAAATAATTTTCAGTTACCAAGCAATTATCTTATCACAGGCACATCCATTTATAATAATTAACAAGTATTTTAAGTAATTAGTAAGAAAAAAGTGAATTTTGAAATGTAGAACATCTAAATCATATAGCAATATAGATGTAGCATACTTGCGTGTAAACAATCCACCTATTACCACAAAAAAAGACATTCATAAAAAAAGAAAAGCCATCATCCATAAAGAGATCAAGTATCTCATAACAAAGTTACAAAACTAAATTTTTGATAATACAATTTATTATAGTTGATAACTTTTGGGACACCATAATTGTGACTGTCCACATCATAGGGTTCTAAAGATTTAGGATGGTCTTTTTCATGTATCATATTCTTATATGAATGCAATATAGTGAATCAGTGATCAGCCAATATTGGGAACACATTTCTTAAACTGGTTATCAGATTTATGAACTCAAAAAAGTTGAAACTAATAGCATTAGGCACTATCTACAGAATTCTGTAACGTATGCACCTCATTCATATTCATGTTCCCCCTCATCAGTAGGGTGCATATAAATACTTTTCATTCAGACACATTCTTCCAAGGGTTCACTTGATTCACACGCCCCTCTCTCTCTCTCATCTTTCTTTTAAATTTGACGTAGAAAGTCATTGATGTATTATTTGTACCAGTGACAATGCGAAATGAGTGTCATGTCCTTGTTTTATTTTTAGGACAATTATTGGAATATTTTCTTATAAAGCTATAACACCATATAACAATTATTAGGGAAAATTGTTTTCATCTGGTTAGACATTCGTGCTGTTCCTAGCCTCTCTCTGATAGACATGTTTTTCTAATATTTCTTATATTTCAAACCTTTTCTTTTACTTGACATGTTTCCTCTATAAGTCCTATATTCTGCAAATAATGCATACTTGCTTTATGTTTAAGTTCAATCAGTTACTCCACCAAATTAAATTTTATTGCTGACAATCCAACTATGGCTATAGGAAGTCAAATACAATTGAGCATGCTCATGTTCGGGATGTAGATTACAACCCCAAGAAGCAGTACCGACTTGTGAGTATGGCTTGTCAACCTTTTATCAAGGATCAAAGAGCAAATGTGTAAAGAATAATGATTGAAAAAATGTCGAAATATAACCATTTATTTCTCCAAGGAATATGTAAAACATAGAGATTATGAGAAAGATGGTTTCTTTTAATTATTTATCTTAGTCATTGCGTTACATTATATCCCCAAATAGTTGTAACAAGGCTTGATGGTTATGATAACTTTATTCCAAATAATTATCATAAAAAATGTAGACAGACGTCGCACAATGCCGTGCAATATCTTGCCATTGAAGTACCCACATGATGGTCTACATATCATGCGTCCTTACCAAGAAACATTATATATATATATATATATAATAATGGAGAAAAGAGGCCCAAGGAGGCTTTTTTCTTTAGGCGGAGTCAAAAAATACACCCTCCACCATGTTATTCGATGATCGGTACCGGCCATCTTGATCTTTATCGTCTAATATGTCGATACACCAAATTTCATGCGATTCTATCACCTTTTCACCGTTGATATTGTGAGTGCAAAATCAATGGTTTACCGACAATAGAACTTTTTACATTGCTAAATCAACGGTGAAAAGGTGTTAGAATCGCATGAAATTTGGTGTATCGACATATTAGACGATGAAAATCAAGATGGCCGGTGCCGATCATCGAATAAAATGGTGGAGGGTGGAGGGTGTATTTTTTGACGCTACCTAATCAAAAAAAGCCTCCTAAGGCCTATTTCCTCCATTATTCTCTCTATATAGAGAGAGGGGGAGGGAGGGGATAATAAAAGAAAGGTGCCGGGAGGGATTTTCCTCCTATGGTGTCGAAAAAATATAACCTCCACCATATTTTTTTACGATTGGCACTTATCATCTCCATCTTTATCATCTAAGACATGGATACACCAAATTTCATGTAATTCCACCACCTTTTCACCGTTGATTTAGCGGGTGCAAAATTAATGATTTACCGACGATAGAACTTTTTACATTGCTAATTCAACGGTGGAATCACATGAAATTTGGTGTATCCACATCTTAGATGGTAAAGATGGACGTGATGGGTGCTGATCGTCGAAAAAATGGAGGTATTTTTTCGACGCCAGAGGAAGTTCCCTCCTATGGTTTCTTTTCTTCATTATTCTCTCTCACACACACTTGTCAAACCAACTGCATTTTCTTCCTTTTCAAAAAAATATTTACCCGAGCATTTTTTCTGATGTTTAGTAGGACACACCTGCATGGAAAGTTGACAGTAAGCCATATGAATCATATATCCACACAGATCATTGCGTGTCATTCAATTTGAAATGCAAACAACGAAGCCTCTTTCCGAAATCTTTGGGGCCATCTACAGAAATCCTCTTTTCTTCATTTAGTGGTGATCCCCTGAAGAATATTAATAACTATCATCTTTTAAAGCGTTGCAATACCTATTCATAGAGTTCAATTCCTAATCGTTCTTGCTCCACTAACTATGATCCTATAAGTATACAGCACAATGCAACTCCTAACTGGTGCACCTACAATTCTCTGTTTGTGGCATGCCTAAACCATATCAATTGGTTTTCTCACATTTTACTTTAGCCGAAGCTACATAAACTTCTTGCACATGCTCTTATTAGTGTTGTGCGAGTCATCAATTTATGCATCTCATATCAGTGCTCTAAATTACCCCCCCCCCCCCAAATTTTATGGCTATTCTATATTTAGATAGTCCTTCAATAGCTCCTCTCCACTCTACGTTCCACATTATTTCTACTTATTTTACCCTCTTCCGTCGTAAGGTCATGAGGAATGGTCGATCCTCCAGAACATGATGATTCCAAATATTTCTTTGCTATCACTATGAGCTATATACCTCATTTCTTCCCATGGTCATGGAAAAGTTGCATTCCACTTTTTTGTTGTTGTACTGATTGCAAAATCCTTAGATTTCCAAAACTTCTTACCAACTTTTCATTTCTTTTTTTGTCTCATTATCCGATGATAGATCGCCCATACTCAACATATACAATGCGACTCCATTCTTGCTGAGAGCAAGTACATCCATAACTAAGACAAACATAACTACTTAATTTGGTTCCTTTCTACAAACCTATATTGATAGACTGTCTTCTCTCCATTTTTTCATGTGAGTTGCTGTAATGTTCATCACGCATATCCTTAATTCCATCATAACGACTATACACAGACCCAACCCCCCAACCCCACCCCAATATATATATATATATATATATATATATATATGAGAATAATGGAGGAAAGGGGCCATAGGAGGGGATTTCCTCCTATGGCGTCGAAAAAATACAACCTCCACCATTTTTTCCGACGATCGGCATCGATCAATCATCATTATCATCTAAAATGTGCATACACCAAATTTCATGTGATTCCACCACTTTTTCACCGTTGAATTAGCAATGTAAAAAGTTCTGTTGTCGGTAAACCATTAATTTTGCACCAACTAAATCAACGGTGAAAAAATGGTATAATCACATGAAATTTGGTGTATCCACATCTTAGATGATAAAGATGGACGTGATATATGCCGATCGTCGAAAAAATACATTGAGGGTGCATTTTTCCGACGCCATAGGAGGAAATTCCCTCCTATGGCACCTTTCCTCCATTAACCTCTCTCTCTCTCTCTCTCTCTCTCTCTATATATATATATATATATATATAATAAAGAAATAAACTTGCTGCATTATCTTGCAAGGAGCCATTTTATAAGCCTTTTTAAATAATGATAATTATGTGGATCTTTTCTTCCCCATATACTTTATCATTCATTGTTCTTGCTAATCGTTTCTTGGGTGAACCTTCCTACATGAAACCAAATCGATCTTCATACTCATCCGTTTCTTTCTAATCATTGCTCAATGAATCTCTCCTGTGTTCTACAGTTGTGCTTATGGTTCATAGGCTTGATCCTGTGATGATTTGTCCAATGACTGAAGCAAACATGAGAAATATTCATTAGCTGAATGGACGAAAAGGAATCCGATACAAAAAGTTCGGGATAAAGTCTTGTAGTTGTTATCGTTGGGCGATTCTCGACTAATTAATTTACACATAATTTGATGTTCAAAATTTCGAAGGGAGACTTCCAAGATATCGGATCTCCTTACGAATAATGGAGATCAAGATTAATGATGTGCAATCAAGTTTAAATGCCCCAATATCACCACCTCTTTTTTATACTTCCTCCCTACTCTAGGAGAGATACAAACTATGTCGAGCCCCTCTTTTCCATGGTTTCCTATGTCTAGATTCAAGAATATTACACTAATTAAGATCGGTAGACGTCAAGCCGGCAACCAATCATGAAAATGTCAAAGTTTCAAGGAGACTTGCTCTGGCCAACACCATTTTAATTCGAAATGGCTTAAATAATGATTATGAGGTTGAATGTAAGGAGAAGATTCTGCCTGCAAATTGAGGAAAAAGATATTATTCATTGTAATCTTTGTCCAAAATTAGAATAGTCATCGGCTAATGGCATAGACCTTTGAAATATTTGTGTAGATATGTTTAGTCAATGTTGGCTGAACAATCAATGTTGAACAGGTGAACAGGCAATATGTTTTCAGAGCAAACTATAAGTATTCTTGTTGACTTACGTGTTATTTTAAGTCATGCCAATTTCCATGTAATTCACTCGCCATATTCTGCACTTTCTGTAAAGTCAATACTATGCTTCTTCCTACCACAACTGCTGCCTGACCTGAGGAAAAATGTACTTCTTAACGCAATCTTCTATGGTTGGAAAGTTGACATTTACTATATAATTACTACTCATTCTGATATTTATTTAATGAACTGTTCTTCACTTTGCATGCTGAAAACCTCTTCCATTTTCCAGGTCACTGCAGAGGATGAATGTGGATTGCGCTTATGGGATCTGAGAATGCCTAAGGTTCCTGTCGGAGAGCTTCCTGGGCATGCACATTGGTACTTTCTCTTATTCTACCGTAAGGCTGCAAACATGAACCCTTCTATATAGCAGGATTACATTTGCACTTGAATACTATAGAGCCAACACATTCACCCCCAATGTTTCTGTAACATGCATACGAGATTATAGATACTGCTGTTCTCGTTCAGGTCAGTGTATTGCAACATATGATAAACATATCTAATGCCTATTTGCTACTTCTTTGGGCAGGACATGGACCGTGCGGCATAATCCGGAGTATGGCGAGCTGATTTTGGTCTCTCTCTCTCTCCCCCCCCCTCCTCCCCACCCCCTTCCCCCCATGAGTGTTGTAAAACAAGGTTTAAAAGGCTGATTAATTGCTGCTTATATGTTTTTGGTTAGCAACCACATCAAATAGTATTATAGGGAAGAATGACCGCATGATTGATCATATGCTAAATATACCGGACAAATGACCATCCACGTAACCTACTAATGCGCAAAATATTGACTTGATAAAGACCTGGTTCTTTTCTTTATCCTTCTTCAATTGACATATCTTCTACCATTTTCCTTTTATTTTTATGTAGATAAAATCTACATTTGTGTCATATGCCACTTGGTCCCAATTATTGCGGTATATAATCTGGGTTGTGAGCTATGACTGGTCAACCAAATAGAGTATCGTTTTGTGTGTTACAACATTGCTCTCAAAACACACACATGATCACACAGACTTCGTGTGTGCTATTCCGCTATAGCTGTGCTTCTATATGACCTGTTGATACACAGGCCACATGCTTTCTTGTGGACCAATTTTGCGATTGTTTTTTTTTTTATTTTAAATATCACTAATAAGAGCTATATTTACAGAGTGCTGGGACAGATTCAGCTGTCAACCTCTGGTTAGTAGATTCTATTGGAAACAGCGATTCAACGCCTGAAAGGTCATATGCTTTCCTTTCCGTTTTCTATGAGAAATCATACGTTCCCCATTTTATTGAGCTACTTGTAAAATTGTTCTCTCTTTTAATGTAGTCGTTTTGCCCATTTTGATATCTACTCTTCTATTGCAGTCTAGTTGACTCACCAACACGGCAGATAGATCCATTGCTCACCTCGTATAATGATTACGAGGACAGTGTTTATGGTACTTCTTTATTCCTACTTTCCTTTCTCTGTGCAAGACATTGTTTGAAGTAGACCGGTATATCGGTGGTTTTACTCCTTCCAGTCTAGCACTGGTATATCAGCCAATACATATTGATATTCCAGTATTCCATATTATATTATTTTATTAGAAAAAGGTAATTAATATTCGTACAAAATACGTTTTATATTATTATAGTGATGCCTAGTATTTTATTATACTGGTATACCAGTCATACTGGTCAGTATACCAATATTACCCAGTAGCGGAATTAAACCAGTATATACTGGTAAATATCAGTTCTTCAAACATTGGTGTAAGATTAAGATGAAAATTGGTATCATGCATCTATATCATAATGGTAGGCCTTGCATGGAGCTCCCGGGATCCAACAACGTTTGCATCACTCTCATATGATGGACGGGTAAGAGCATTTCCTTGAATTTCTACATATATAGTCAGTTTGGATTGCTTTTGTGCTCTGTACGATTTGTTGCTGCAAAGGTAATTCTCATGAATATGATACAAGATAACAACATCAGATGCCTACCAAAAAATGATCATATCATCATATATCCTTCTGAAATCCCTTTCATGGATTATTGTATGACCCCATTTAATGTCAAGCATTTATTGGTACTACGAGTTAAATGCATGCGTTAAAGTTTCAGTTGTACACCAAAGTAGCAGACATCATTATTTTACATCTCAACTACCAGTGATACGATATATATCAGCTTAAAAGTTATGTGCTTTGTGGAAACATGTTTTTCTGGATAAAGTAGTCTATATTTGGATTAGGGCACAAGAAAAAGAACTGTTATCCGCCATCTCTTTAATATTAGTAACTTTGAAAAGAAAGTCTTTGGGTCTCTAAATTCTTTGTATGACAATATCTGACTTGTATCGCCATATGATGGTGCAAGTGTACTGAGGCTAAATATTTCTCATTTGATGAGAAGTGATAGGGCTAGTAGTGTAGACTGCCAAACAAATTTTGGATGTGTTTCAGTATTTGGTGTCCTGTTGTAATTCCTTCTGCATATCTTTTATATGAAAGTGCAAATTAACACTAGACAATGTAACTGTGTGTGGGAGATATCATGTTTGAGGATTAGAGATGTCATGGAATACAAAAGAACAGCTCTTCAGCTAATAACTTTATTAGAATTGAAGAGAAGCGCCAAAATTAGGGAATCCTTCTTTGGAACTTCAATCCCACTTGCAAAGTTTCAAACCCCAGAACTCATAGGTACTTGAACAAACCAGGATTTGAAACTCAAACTCAAACAGCAAGAATGACATGCGGTTCAAAAAAAGAAAAAGAAAAAGAAAAAGAAAATTAGAATCTGACCAAGACTCATATTGATAACAATAGAGACTATTTTATAGTTGTACAACCTATCGAACTTTGTCTATACAACTTCCTTTTAGGTCAAGCTTAGTTTTATTGTTATCATTGCCTTAATAGTTGATCTTGCATGGAGGAAACATCATTTACGATATAACAGTTAACAATTCTTTAAAGTAACCCGGTGGGATAACTGAATAGTCACATCTCTAAGCTAATGTACTTCTACTATAACCTGAGCGATGGTCATAGTACAATCATCATCTCAAATTGGTATTAGGAATGTATCTAGATCATCATGGAGAGTTGGAGCAATTTATCAGGTTCTTTAGAAACTAGGAAGTGCAAATTTGAAACGCAGATCCCAGTGAGCTTACATGCAGAGACTTCTTTTATTTTTATGCACCGTACATATCAGTCATTTCTTTTGTTGTGCTTGACATTACTGTTCTTCTGTGAGGCAGTTTATACTAAAGCAAGAAGCACCATATAATTTTTATTGAGGGTTGACTGCATATTACAACCTTCATTTTTTATCTCATTCATCACTTTAACCCCTCATCAACAGGCTTATTAGCATCTAACACCCCTGGCTTGTTCGGCCATCAAGCCAAATTTGATATTCTGACGGCATTGATACTAATCCTAGAGATGTTGAGTAAACCAGTTTAGGGTTTATAGATTGTATAGATAGATGAAGGGAGTTGTATGCTTTTTATCACTTGTAATGAATGGAATTTAGTTATGATTGGGGCTATGGTAAACTAGATAGCTTAGATATCGATGCACAACAGCATCATCAAATGCCTATTTTCATTTATGTCCTGTACAATTTCGTTTCTAGATTAGAATGGGGGTTTACAGGAGATCGCAGAGGCCCGCTCTTAATTCAATTAGAATTGGTTGGTACCAAGCTAGAAGTTATAATTGCCTGCTGCAGTCATCAGCATTCTATTATCTTTCTCATGTCTACATTCTGCTTCCGGCCATCTTTTGTAGGAACAGTTATGATTGCCTCGTTTGGTAATGCATGGTTCTGATTATTTCTTGTTATGATATCAGGTGGTACTCGAATCAGTTAAGCAACATCTCCATAAAAACTGAGATCAGATGCCCTTTTATGATGTGCTTTATTACCGCAAAGTCATCAAGTTATTTTTCACCCTGAAGAAAAAATACCGTCCAAGAGTTGAGTGCAGCTACAAGAATACCATGTCTTGTAATTTTCCAGACAAATGTTGTTTTAACCATGTATCAAATTTTAATATGTTTATGTTTCACCATATCAGATCATATGAGGCTGGAATTGGTAATATTTATTCCATTTATTCGATTTTATCTATGTATTCTGTTCAACTTTATTGGAGCAAATGATAGATATCGTTGCTTGAGCAGTAATAAAGGGTTCTATGTAGCAAAGAACACGGTGTCTGTATATGCAAACAAGTTCACTTTTCAGGAACATCGATGGTTTCATAGGAGCATTTCAGGATAACATAAAAACATGAGACTTTCAAGCTGTATATATTGAAACACCCTCTTGTTTTCTTTTCTGGAAGATTAAATTTGGAATGAAAATGATTGATGATAGATAACTTTTTCAGAGAATTTGGGGACTATAACAACATTTTAACAAACGAAATGGCATTCGATGGTAATGCTGGCAAAGTTGAATTTATGCCATGACACAGGATGCATGCAGATTCAAAAAATTGCCAAAATAACATCATATGTACAAATCTTTGCTCCTTCATAATTTCTAAATAATAAACAGCCATAATAATGCTACTTTCCTTTTCAACTAATCTGCTTCCCACTTGTAACCAAATAATTTACAAGAATTATATATAAAAGAGGAAAAGAAGGGGCCAAAAACTGCAGCTATTAAGGCTACGCTCCTAGAAAGAAGAAAGCAATTCTCCAATATACATAGAGCTCGAAGGTTTACGTCGTGTTTTTTGAGCTTAGACCAAAGAATCGAAAGAATAAAACAAATAAATGGGGGATTGAGGTACAAAATTTTTAATCCGAAAACATCTCCTCCAAATCGGGATCATCCAACTCAGTTCCATTCAGCGTTGATTTCTCTTGGACCGAGATCTCATCTTCATCAAAATCGGGAATTTCAGGTTCCTCATCAACATCCTCAATCTCATGATTATTTGTTGGCTCGCCGGCACTTTTGCTTGAACTCTCTTTCCTAACTTTATTATTAACTTTTAGCTGATTTTTTGCTTCAGGGTTTTCACAAATACAAGTCGAGGGATTTTCATGAAATTCACCTCTTCCGGGCCTTATTTCATTAGGTTCCCCCATAAATCCCCTTTGATATGTACGGACCTTGGACGAAAATGCTTCCCAAGTTAAATTTGTACGGTTTTGAAATAGAGAGTAGAGTTTCCTGGCGTTTGGGCGTATGGTCCTCTTATGCCCAAAGTATCTCCTGTAATAAATAAAAAGGGAAATATTTTTAAAATAGATATGGGGCTAAATTGCAGAAGACCAGCTTTAATTTTGATTGTATAGCAAGAAACCACCCTATCCTTTAAACCATGCACCACCCAACTTTAACAGGAGATAATTTTTTCATCTCTATTTATGGACATACCTTGGTCGTGATTTTCTGCCATTCTTTCCTTCCAAAATTACCACAAGGTTATCAAAGTTGTTTTATTGATAGTGTGTTATTATTTGGAAATGATGGGTAACTTGGAATGACAAAGCGTTTAAAAAAAACTAACATATCGTAAATTGGTACTTTGGTAGCATAGTGTTGACTTTGCAAATTTAGGATGCTTACTCTGTGTGTGTTGGAGTTAAAAAATTAACTCCTAAAATAGTTTAAATACTTATACTGGTATTTATCCAAATATAGATCAAATGATCAAGAAAATGATCATCAAAGCCTAAGAGGGTAAACAGTGTGTACGTGCGTGTGTGTACGCGCGCACAAATTAACCGACGTTCCTTGCAAAGTAGTATATATGTTCCAAGAAAAGGTGAGAATTTGGTATCCACAGCCATCCTCTCTACTGTTGTAGTTCAAAACTGGACGCCTATAATTGAAATTCCAATTCAATTCATATCATGACACGTGACAAGAAAGATCCTCGTAATTTTAAGAAAAGTTAACAAATGACATCTAAAGGTTTAGATCTTTTTAACTGTTTATGTTTAAAAATCTCTAGTAAAAATATTTAAAAATCTCCCCTATTTTAACTTCTTACCCGCTCCGTTTCACAATATAAGTCTTTTTTTTTGCTCTTGCACACTTACTAAGAAAAGATAGAATTCTCTTACATCTAATGATGTTATAAATGTAAATTTCCCACTTTATCCCTATTAAGTGTTCATTAATTTCTTGAGATATTTGAACAAGGATGAGATTTATTGAGGGTTAGTTTAGGAAAATTTAGTACTAATTATGGATTGGTTATCAAAGTTTCTTCTTGATATTGAAAGGGACTAATATTTTGATTAAAAAAGACCAAAAAAGACCTGTACCATGAAACGGAGGGAGTATTTTTTTTATTAAAAAAATCTGATTATTTTTTCACAATCTCCAAGGTAAGCACATGTGCATGCCGAGCATTAATGACTAGTTCTAACTGCATGAGCAGGGTTGGAACCAAGAAAAGTATTTGTTACTTTCATGAAGAACACACACGAGAAGAAAACTAAGCAAGGGGGTCCAACAACAACAAAAAATATTCAATGTATGTGGGCTTTTCCGATTCTTAGGACCTAAACCCCTTAGGACCTAAATCCCGATATTTTCTTTTTTGTAGGGGGGATTCCACTCCTTGATACTTGATAGCCCTCTCTGACATAGGTATATGTGTATTGCACAAAATTTTGGTAATCATGAACAAATGAAGCCATACCTTCGGCCAGCTAGAATTTTAGCCATATTGCCATTATTGTTGGTCACAAATGCATCGCTCCCATCACAAACAATGAAATCAAGAGCAGCCATACGAGAGGAAAATTGAGAGAATGGTTCCAGCTCCTCCTTGCTTGCCAGGGTTTCTTTAGAATGGAAATTTGGGTATAATGCTTTCAAGGGCGCTAATGTCACTTCGCCGCCGTATACTTCGCCAGATGCAACATAAATGTGAACATCATCTCCATAGCCTAGTGCCCTCAGCATTAGACCGACCTCTTCTGGAGTTAGCGGGCATTTTCCATGTCTTCGTTCTTTCTCTGGATTGCTTATCTACAGATAAGAACGTCACATCCAAACATCACTTAAGAAAAACAATCAGAACTACTACAATAAACAATCAAAATTTAATAAAAAATATTGCTGTCCTTACGTGCAAAGTTTTCCATCTCTTGCGAATTGCCCCCAACTCTGCCCTTTCTTTTTCGGCCCCGCCATAATAGCATCCAGAAAACGCAAGCATATCGGGCTCAAATCTGCCATTATACACATCTTAATAAAAATCATAGAATGTGCATTATTTCATCTCTTGTATTCTGCGTCTATGCTAACATGTAGAATGGAAGATCAAAAGTTGAAGAGCCCATGCACAGATACTACAAGAAGAAGAATAGTGAATGAAGAGCAGAAAGAGAAAATTAGAATAAAAATCTAATTTGGTCCCGAGGATCTGTATTGACCAAACAAAGAAGAAATATTAATATTTAGGGAGGCATGCAGGAGAGCTGCAGGGGACAGATGAAGAATACAGTCTGAATTCATGAACAGAATTAAGGAAATTCAGGTGGAGATGAAAAAGAGGATGGCAAGTAAGAACTTTTGACAGCCTGCGAAAAATGCATTGACCAAGAAAGCTTGACTCAAAAAACTAACTGAGCAATGGATTTGAATAAGAAAAGCTAAACATGATATATGGGAAAAATTCTTTTCCTTTTTCATTCTCTGCTTCTACGAGTAACTGGAGAAAAAATTCCAAATTTATTCAGCACTAAAATCACATGACTATGACAAAGTTTACCTGAGGTGAAGGGCAATAAAATGTTTGCTTTTTGCCCTCATTCTACTAATCAACGTGTCCCCCATTTCTTGTATTGGATCAGTGAATCTCAGAGCATGGTAATTAACTCTGCATCTCAACTTCTGTAGATCAGTCTGCAACCTGTTTGCAAGCCTGTAATCAAATTTTGATAGCTGAACAACCTGCAGTACAAGATAAATGCATGTTACACACAGATAAATAATCAGGCACAAGATCAAAAAAATAATTGCTAGCAGGAGTAAAGCAACAACTGATGAGAAATACTGAAAGATATAACAGCAACAACTAACAACAAGCCTTTATGCCAAAATTACGAGTCATCTCGTTAACTTTTCTTCCATAGAGCACTTGAGAATCATTTCCTCGATTTAATATATTTAGTCCACTCCTGTCTACATTTTTGCATGTTTTCTGGTTGATGTATTTTTTTCATCTATTACACATGCAAAACCATCTAGATCAGATCTTTCCATTTATCCAATAGAGGAGCACCTTTACTTACATGCTCACTCATTTCTTATCTATATTATATTGTTCCTCATCCATCTCAGCATTCTAAATTAAACATCACACTGAGCTTATGAATATATTTCCTAATCACAACATTCTGATGCATATAATAATATTGGTCTTGTAAGCATCCTCTCTTTCTCTCTCTCTCTTGTAACATTTCAGAAAAAAACAAAATATTATTTTGGGAATTTGTTGAAAATAGTCAACAGTAAGATATTTCTCAGATTAGTTAGAATCTGTTTGTAACAAAATCTGTTAGAATCTGTTTGTAACAGAATCTGTTTGTAACTTCCTTATTTTATTGTTTTCCTCATATCTTCCTATACTCGTGTAACAAGTCTATAAAAAGAGCCTCTCTGTATACTGAATTTTTTGTGAAAGAAAGTTCAATTTGCTTATATGATTTCAGAGCGGTACAACTTTCTCCAAAAATAAAAAATCACCATTTTTTCTCAATCAAAAGAAATCCCAGTTCCTTTTTTTCCGGCCATAATGTCCTCCACCACAGAGACTGAAGTATCCTCCGTGTATCAACTAACATACAGGTCCGGAACTCAAGGGGATCGGAACACCAGCCAGAGTCCTTTACAAAAACGGGCTTTGCAGATCGAGTCCGATGGTTCTCAGGAGTCAAGAATCAACTCAGAATCTCCTCCATTCACAAAGGAACAACCGGAGCACCTGTACAAGTTCTTTAACTCCACCGCAGACCCGTCAACACAACCCTCCTGTTTTTTAGCCCAAATTGGTAACAATCATCCTATCTCTTTTTCATGTATCAATCAACTTCCTTGGATTCTTGACTCTGGAGCAACTGATCACAGGACCGGTTGCTTCACATTATTTTCAACTTACACACCCTGTGCAGGAAACGAAAGGGTCAAAATTGCAGATGGTTCGTATTCTGCCATAGCCGGCCAAGGAACCATTACAATCTCTCCTTCCTTAACCCTTCTTAATGTTTTACATGTTCCAAAACTTTCCTGCAATCTGATTTCCATTATAAAGCTAACTCAAGACCTTAAGTGTCAAGTTAAATTCATGTCCTCTCATTGTGAAATTCAGGTTCTGGACTCGGGGACGATGATTGGCAATGCTCGGACCAGTGGTGGTCTCTACTTGCTTGAAGAAGGATCGCATCTCAACAAGTCTGCATCTAGTTTGTATTCTCATTCCATATTTGTTTCTCGTGACGATAAATTAATTATGTTACATTTTCGTCTAGGTCATCATAGTTTCCATTATATGCAGTATTTGTTTCCAAAGTTGTTTCGGAATAAAAATCCTTCTCAATTTCAATGTGAAGTATATGCTTTTGTCAAACGCAAAAGGGTAATTTATCCACATCGACCCTATAAACCTTCAGCACCGTTTGCCTTAATCCATAATGACATTTGGGGACCATCCCGCGTTTTATCTGTCATCGGAAAAAATGGTTTGGTTCGTTTATTAATGATCATACTAGAGTCCTTTGGGTGTTTTTGTTAAAGAAGAAATCAGAAGTTGAACAAGTTTTCAAAACCTTTTATGCCATGGTTGAAACACAGTTTAACACAAAAATTCAGAATTTTCGAAGTGACAATGGACGAGAATTTTTTAATGAAATCTTGGGAGATTTTTTTGCAAAGAAAGGCATAATTCACCAAAGTTCTAGCATTAACACACCGTAACAAAACGGTGCGGCTGAAAGAAAAAATAAACATATGCTTGAAATTGCTAGGGCATTATTATTCACCAACCATGTTCCAAAAATATTATGAAATGAAGCAATTTTAACAGTAACCTATCTTATTGATAGAATGCCCTCGAAAATTCTCCATTTAAAAAAAACTGTTGCTTTGTTAAAATCCCTTTACCCTCAAAATCGCCTTGCAATCTCGGATCTGCCGTTGAAAAGTTTTGGTTGTACCGTGTTTGTTCTCGATCACAACCCCACTAGGGGTAAACTTGATCCAAAATCGAAAAAATGTGTTTTCATTGGCTACGCCACGAATCAAAGAGGGTATAAATGCTTTGATCCTTTATCAAATAAAATATTTATCACAATGGATGTGTTGTTTTTTGAAAATAAATCTTTTTTAAGCCTCCTCTTCAGGGGGAAACAAATAGTGGATCGGTTTCCATAAAAAATAGTCTCCCAAAAATATCCAACTTAATCCCACATACAAATTCAGAAGATTTAGATTTTTTAAATCAAGACATTTTAGACCAGTCTTTTGAACACCTGGCAAACCAAAACAGTGAAAATTCACTGGACACTCAAAAACAGGTCCTTAAAAACTCAGAAAATATGTCTGTTGAAAACTCGATTCCTTTATTAGAAAATCCGGAAAAATCTCATAAAAATAGGAACACACCACCGACTCCTAAAACAACTTGCCCCGTGAATTTAAATCACTAGAAGCTGATGTGGAAATTAAAACTTACAAAAAGAAACAACGTGAAACAAGTCTGAAAAAACGCAACATGAGTATTTAATTGAGATAGATCCTTCTCCAGAAGCAGAGGCCGACTCTGTCCAGCCCCACCAAGAATACGACTCAAGAACAGAACCGGATCACAGTGAGCTGAATCTTCCTATAGCCCTCCAAAAGTCCACAAAGTCATGTACTAGCTGTCCCTTGTATCCAATATCAAAATTTGTGTCCTCAAATAATCTCTTACCCAGTTTTTCAGCCTTTACCATTAATGTGTTTGCTGTGGAGATTCCAAAAACTGTACAGAATGCTCTGAGAGCTCCAGAGTGGAGAAAGGCGATTTTCGAGGATATGAATGTACTTGAGAAAAATCAGACTTGGAACATGGAGGAGCTGCCGAGAGGAAAGAACACTATACGATGCAAATGGGTATTCATACCAAAGTTTCGTGCAGATGGAACCCTAGAACGATATAAGGCGAGGCTCGTTGCTAAAGGGTTCACTCAAACAAACGGGATCGACTACACGGAGACTTTTGCACCTGTGGCTAAGCTAAACACGATCCGGATCTTGCTGTCAGTTGCAGTAAACCTCGATTGGCGACTTCAACAACTAGATGTGAAGAACGCGTTTTTGAATGAAGACCTGGACGAAGAAATGAACATGGAACCTCCGTCGGGGTTTGAGAAAGGGTTCGGCTCCAAAGTGTGCAGATTGAAAAGATCACTTTACGGTCTTAAACAATCTCCACGAGCTTGGTTCGAACGTTTCCATCAGTTTGTGAAAGAACAAGGATACAATCAGGCTCAGGCAGATCACACCATGTTCTACAGAGTCTCGAGACATGGAAAAATTACACTACTAATTGTTTACGTTGATGACATCATTGTTACAGGAGATGACGAGGAAGAGATCAACCAGTTAAAAGGAAGTCTCGCCAAGAAGTTCGAAGTAAAAGACTTGAGAGAATTGAAGTATTTCTTGGGTATGGAAATTGCTCGAAGTAAGAAAGGTATTGTCGTGTCTCAACGGAAGTATGTTCTCGATCTTCTCAAAGAAATAGGGATGACAAACTGCAAACCTGCGGAGACACCGATAGATCCGAATAAAAAGCTCGGAGAATTTACACAGAGCCCGTCAGTGGACATTTCACAATACCAGAGGTTAGTGGGAAAATTGATCTATCTCTCATACACACGTTTTGCAGTGAGTATGATAAACCAATTTATGCACTCACCTCAAAAAGAGCACCTTGATGCAGCATATAGAGTTTTGAAGTATTTAAAGGGCGCACCAGGAAGAGCTTTATTTTTCAAAAAAGGTGAGACTCGCAGCGTCGAAGTATTCACTGACGCGGATTGGGCAGGTTCCATCGTAGACAGAAAGCCAACTTCAGGGTATTGTACGTACGTGTGGGGCAATCTAGTTACATGGCGGAGCAAGAAACAAAGTGTCGTGGCAAGGAGTAGTGCAGAGGCAGAATTTCGAGCCATGGCCAACAGTATTTGTGAAGTTCTGTGGGTTCAACGGGTACTACAGAAAATAAAGCAGCCTATAACTCAGCCACTAAAACTATACTGCGACAACAAAGCTGCCATCAGCGTAGCACACAACCCCGTATAGCATGACAGAACGAAGCATATTGAAGTCGACCGCCACTTCATCAAGGAAAAACTGGATGCCGGTACCATCTGTATCCCTTACATTCCGACAAAAGAACAAACTGCAGATATCTTTACAAAGGGACTATTCAAAGCAGTGTTCGAGGTACTCATAAGCAAGTTGGGCATGATGAACATCTACGCACCAACTTGAGGGGAAGTGTTGGAAATAGTCAACAGTAAGATATTTCTCAGATTAGTTAGAATCTGTTTGTAACAAAATCTGTTAGAATCTGTTTGTAACAAAATTTGTTTGTAACTACCTTATTTTATTGTTTTCCTCATATCTTCCTATACTCGTGTAACAAGGCTATAAAAAGAGTCTCTTTGTATACTGAATTTTTTGTGAAAAAAGTTTAATTCGCTTATAGAATTTTTATAATTAAATAATAAATATTACGAATATTTTGATATGCGGTATAATTAAATACCGATAAATTGGGGAAAATTATAAGAATTACTGAAATGAGGGTGTTTTATGTGATTTAGGCAAATTATAGATTTTTATAATTAATTATATACAATTTTAATGCTAATCGCGATTAAAAAGATAGCTAAGCGTGGATTAAACTAGTTTTCCGCATGTGACATGCACCATGTCATATTTTGCATTTGTTACATTTTCCCACCATGTATTTTCTTTTTCTATGCATGGATTAGTTTTAAAATGAAAAGAAAAGAGAAAAGAAAACAAAAAGAAAATGGAAAAAGAAAATGATAAAGAATTATAGTATGGGCAAGAGAGAGAAGAGAGAGAGGTGAGGAGTCTCATTTGACCAAGTCCCCATTGTCTTCTCCCTCATTTCCTTTCCATTTCCTCTCCATTTCTTCCATGGCTGCTGCCCTCATCTCCCACCTCCTCAAACACCTCACTTCACCATCAAAAATACCTCAAAAGTTCATCTCCGCTTCACAAAAAACATGCACAAGCTTCTCACAAACACTTTGGACCAAGAAGGCAAGGATTATGGACACTTGGGGCAACTTAAAAAATTTCTTGAGTTGCCAAATGAGGTAACCTCTTTACCATTAGTGTAGAATTTCATTCACTTTTGTATCCATGCATGTTTAGAACCGGTTAAGTGTGATTATGTGAACTTAGAAAATTTCTAAAAGAGATCAGGGTTTGAATTGAATCCAAAGATGTAATTGAGGTTAGTTATGACCTTAAACCCCTGTAGGGAATGTATTTTGGACTGGAACCATAGAGTAAACCCCAATTCACGAACTTTGAAATTCTGTCAATATCGTATTTGTGGAAATCGTGAAGGGAAATTGATATCTGCTATAACTCAGGACCTGGAAAATTATTTAGCAAAAACTGTGACACAAGCAGGCAACCTAGAAGCTACCCTGAAGACCCGAGACCCTAACCCTCTATCTTGGCAGCAAATTTAATCCTCTGGGCCGCAATTTGCGGCCTGGCTACCCCATTTTGGGTTCGTGCTTCGTCTGTGGCTCCTATATCAGTAAACTAGACCCTACACATGCAAAATTGGCAAATTTCACGTAGGGTAAAATCTAGAAGTGTTTTACGTAGTTTCTGATTTTGTTTTGCGGCTTTTAATGAATTTGGATTTGGTATTTGATATTGTGTTTCCGTCGTGTGGCGTTTGAACGTCAACGACTAGGGTTATTGGTCGTGTTTTGCATGCGAGGCTATAGGTTTTGACCTATGAGCGAAACGTGTGTCGTTTTAGTTTTCCGACTTGGTTTTAATAAGGTTTTGCGAATACGATATGTAGGTACCCCACGTAGACTTCGAGAAGACGAGAATGAGCGTGGCGTCATCGACTCCAGCAAGCGAAGATCAAAATGAGTAGATATATATCTACGGGAGAAGTCGGGTGGATGACGTATAGCACCCCCGCATGGATAATGAGAATTGTACATGGTACTTGGAGATGAGTCGATGAGATTAGGCATGATGCTATGAGATCGGTGATATGTTTTGATTTGTATTATGAGATACGACATGAGATTATAGCGGGCCTTTAGGCGTGTGTTTCATACACGCATATATATATATATATATGCAGATGGTATCAGTATGTACTAGACTTATATCAGTACCCCTAATACATGATATGATGATAAGGATACCAGATGAATAATGAGATGAATGTGATATTTGACCCGTACCCAGATTTGGGATGCCGTATGATGAATTTACCGTACGAGCTATATATTGATGATAGATCCGCACTCTTGACTCGAGAATGTCATATTATATATTGTATCGTATGTGATACTATTGAGGCAGGATCACCGATTATTATATTTATAAATATCGACTCAGACTTAGGTGGTTTTTCTTACCCTTTTAATTGGCATGTTAGTTTAGTTCCGTAGTTTACTTGTAGATGTTTGACTAGACTCGAGTCATACCTTTTTCAAACTAACGAATCGGGAGCATTTCAAAGACAGGCCAAAGGATTCTACGGGTATTTCAAAGGACGTACTTTTTCTTAAAAACACCGCAGCCCTTATTTCTAAACACCACGATTCGTATTATTTCAAATATCAAAACTGTATGACTCGTATATAGAATTGTATTTTCCTTATTGTTGTGTTTACTATTCTTATTCCGTTCATTCATGATGTTATCATTGCATCGCATATTTAATGCGTACCTTAGTGATTATAAACCACGCTGTCAGGACACCAGCACCATTATCGATGATGCGTATGTTACACTTACACAGGTTGGCCGGCTCACACACTTCATCATCGATAATTACCATGTCACTACACAGTAGAATTGCTGCATCATGATTTGATTCCTTGCATGAATTGCTGCTATAGTTGCATATGTACCTTTATACGATGTTGCATTGACCTTGGATAATTTGGGAACCGCAGGAGACATTTTAAAAACATGATTCATTTTAAAGAGCGGTTTTTCCTTGATATGTGCATATTACTGTTCCATGCTGCATGATATACGGATATACTTACATTCGGTTATATGTCGCATACATCATGCTTTACGATTATACGTATTGAGATATGCTGTTTTCATGAGATTTCTGGATTTGAGAACCGTGGTTATTCCAAAAGAAAGTATGTATTGTTTTAAAAACCCGGTTTCTCTTGATATGATATTTCAGTGCGTCCCTCGTGTGTTTTCTCGGTTCTGAGATTGGCATGTGATACCCGATTCGAGGAGTGGGAGGCACCGTCTGCGGGTACATAGTGGACCCGGTATGGTTCCCCGGGACGAGAGATGATTATCGTGGTATAGACGATGAGCCTGGCAGAGGGAGTATTACCTACCGGTGAGTATTTGGACTCGGCGATTATCCGGAGGATACCGACCGGAGTAGTGAGATGGATATGAGGGCCGACCAGATCGTGCGGCGCCTGAGGGCCGATCTGAGGATACGTCGCCTGAGCTATATGAGGATTTACGTGTCGATGCTGGACACGAGTTTCATGATGTTTCGAGTGTCGATGCTGGACACTCAGGTTCCATGATTTTTGATGTGTCACGAGAGACACACGTTGATTTACATCCTCATACTTTCATGCATATGTTGTTATGATATTTACATGCATGATGCGTCATTGGTTGACACGTGGACGAGATCCGCATGCATACATGCATTGATTATATAGTTGGATGATATCCACATACTTATAGATTTGAGCATATAGTTGGCACCTATACTGATATGGTCACCCTAGATATCATAGTATTACCTTCATGATATAGTTGACACTGATTTCATGTTGATTACTTTGACCATACCTCATATTTATGATATGTTGCTACCTGAGGCACTGACACGAGCACTTGGTATTACACTTATGTATAGATGTTTACCCTTGCCACCTTATCATGCTTCAGACTTTATCATATTGAGGATATATATATTACTGATCGTATTGACCTAGGATTGAGTCATACATACGATTTCTGCTCTGTGATGTTTTCTACTCACGAGTTGACAACTCACCCCCGTTGTGCCATAGTTCTTGCAGGTTTTTCCGTACAGGTTTCATTGCGGCTTTCTGGCACACTGTTCCATTCCGGGTGATTGCTTTGGTAGGTGGGTTCACTCGTGACCACCATTGTACCTTTATATTATTTCAGTTGTATCTAGAAACTCTATCAACCAGACTTATATATTTGTTCGACTAAGAAGACCAGTTGTATATTATTTCGACCGTAGAGTCGCGCTTGTATTATTATGGTTTTCTTGATGATTTCGAGTTTCCTTTTGAGTTTTGATCCTCGCCCTTGGCGTTATTATATTGCTTGCGTGGTTGTGACCGTCAATTGACGAAGAGCTAGCTCCCGCTTGGGGATGCCTTTATTCTTATTATGCATGTTGTACCCATTTTGGGGCCAGTATTTACAAAGAAAACTCTGCCGAAATTTTCAGAAAAGATTTGAGATTTTAAAAGTGCATGTTCAGCTTATGTTATTAAAACCACTTGTTTAAAATAAGTTTTCTTCACTTCTTCCTTAAAATGGTTTAGATTTCTGGAATTTTTTTTGCTTACTTGAATTAGATGGGATCCTATAGACTTCATATGATTCAAGTGCCAGTCACGTGCCATTCGGGTCGTGACAAAGTTGGTATCAGAGCGCTAGGTTAACCTTGGTTCGAATCTATGTTTGACTATGCGGAGCCTAGGGCGTTTGTATATATACGGAATCTAGGCTTGACCTTACGGAACTTTGACTTAGTCGAAAGGGTATTAGACCCAAACTTTGTTCGCGTAGGTTGACCTTGGTTGATGGAGTAGGTGACTTAAGAAGAGTGACGTACCGTGTGTATGTTCCACGGCATACTTACGATACGCTACTCCGCTTAAGAAGCCTTATGATGTACATTTCCTTGCACAGTATTATATTTATTCATGATCTATCCTCATTGATATTGGTTTATGGTTTTGCTGCCATGATTACACGCGCAGAGAGAGCTACGGCTAGAGTTGCGTCAGCACGAGCTTGTCACAGACGAGGACTGACCAGGGCGTGATTCCAGGGACATACGATTGCATAGATGCGTCGTTTTATTATGTTTTCGCGCCACGAGCGTTTGATGGATTGCTGTTACGACTTTCTCGGACGTGCAGATCAACATCAGAGGATGGGCCACTGCTAGAGGCCAGCCAGAATGTGATGACCGTCGATGCACCGATTATTCTTGATGATGGAGGCACTGTTCAGCATGCGGACGAATGAGCCAGTTGCTGCGAATGACGAGATATTGCCCAGATGTTTGGAGCTATTGCAGCACGAGTTGTACTTAGAGATATGATAGAAGATCGCTAGTCACCCAAGGAGGAATGACTAGGACGTGTGATTCGTTGCCTACCCCGATACGAGGTCATCAGATTGATTGATTCCAGCTAGAGACAACTTCACGCAGGTATGTTGGGAGTCGATAGAAGACGATCGAATGTCAGAAACCCATTTTCTAAGTTTAAAGTATTCGGAAAAACATGCAAGTATTTCCATGGACCGTCTAGAAGAATGAAACCCTAACTCGATATAATGACCATGAGAACGCTTTGAAATTTTAGGGTTTACAGCAGTTCAGCGGTGCCATTAATGAGGTTTGGGTTTGCCCTTCTACGGTTGGTCCATAGGTGCTGTGGCATGTACTGGAATACTATTAAACTGTACTCAAGATGTTGAGCTCTTGAGGGATTATGGAACTTTGACGGATCGATCGAAAGTTTCAACGTCATTCGAATATCATGTGATGGGATACATTGCTTGGGAGACTCCAGATACGAGTATAGTCGTTGGAGCGCAGTCCATGCAGCCATGAAGAGACGAGTCCGAACCAGTCGACATTAGAGAAAAGTGGAGTAAAAGGTTCGTACGAGATCTTGATGAGATGACGTTCCACTCCGCTGACATCAGAGAGGTGATACGCATGCAGAGGCGTTGTATATGGATATATCTTCCAGAAGGAGTCACGATGAGTATGTAACCGTTCCGAAACAAGAAACCGATTTAGTAAAGGATGATAACTTCCGGGCAGTTCGTCAGAAACGAGATTTGGGAGAGACTTCGACAGAACCTTTCTGGAACACTATACGAGAAGACTTGGACCCAGGATCGGTCATATTGTGCACACCCAGCATGCCAGAGTTCGGCATCGTCGACGAGACATGTTACGAGTGACCATAACAATTGGCCAGAGGTCTTTAGAGGATGTGCTAAAGCGGGACTGTTTCCGCCATCTTTAATTCTGTATTTTAGGCGATTTATTTGCATGATTGAGATTTGTGCACCACAGTTGCACTTGACTTCGATTTGATTCGAGATGTTGATTTTGATTTCATATCTATGGTATGCATGCGATTTGACTTATGCTTTCGGCATAGTTTTTATGCATTTTTAGTATTTTGATTCGATTTTGTGCACGCCGATGCATATGATGGTGAGATTATATACCACGACATACCTGATTTGGATTTGGATTGAAATGTGTTGTATACCGTCGATTTCGATTGTGATATTCGATATTTGTTTTCGTGCGCCTTGTGCTCTTGATTTGGATTCTTGCGCATACTCGACGCGCTTGATGCGATTTTTGATGCACGCCAGATGCAATAAATCGAGATTCTTCGTGCATATTAAATGCACCCGATATTGCTGTCAGACACACTCGTTGCCCTTGCCAGGTGTTTTCGTGCACACCCGTTGCACTTAGATTTTGTTCTGTGCACATGTATAGCACATTTATTGATTTCGATTTCCGTGCGCACCAGACGCACGTGGCATTCTTATGCGCATTTTGGTATTGATTTCCTTGAGCAGTATGTTTTATGATATTTACTATTTAGTATAGTAGCTGAACAGGACTAGTCAGAGGACAGTACCCGAGTATATTTTTGCATGCATTGATAGTTTTCAAAGGGATTTCCAAATAAAAAAAGGGAGTTATAGTCTCAGTATTTACCTACGCGTCCGAGATGACACAGACTTTAAATAAAGGGAACCCTTCTAAATTATTTTCAAAACGGCGAGACGTGTATGTTAAACAAATGATATATATACACATAGTTATTTTCTTACAATAGACATCCGCCACTGCTCAGTGATACGCACATCGCACAGCGACTTGAAAAGATTTGGCATGCATTCCTTTCAGATGTTTTAATGATGTTTACATGTATGGTTTGATGTATATCATGTCAGTTTTCGTATTGGACTTTAACATTGGTGTTTTCGCGATAACTCCGATGATTGCGGAATGCTTGACGGAATTTTGATTTTGGTTTATATGCTCATTTTTCATACGCATGCATTGCGCTACGACGTGTTTTATGTATTTATGATTTCGGAGCCCCGACGAATTGATCATTTTACTGAAATGTTTTAGTATTTGAGGGGTTTAAATTTAAATTCGGGGACCGAATTTCTTTAAGGGGGGAAGACGGTAACATTTCAGAAAAAACAAAATATTATTTTGAGAATTTTTATAATTAAATAATAAATATTACGAATATTTTGATATGCGGTATAATTAAATACCGATAAATTGGGGAAAATTTGGAAAATTATAAGAATTACTGAAATGAGAGTGTTTTATGTGATTTAGGCAAATTATAGATTTTTATAATTAATTATATACAATTTTAATGCTAATCGCGATTAAAAAAATCACTAATCGTAGATTAAGCTAGTTTTGTGCATATGATATGCACCATGTCATATTTTGCATTTGTTACATTTTCCCACCATGTCTTTTCTTTTTCTATGCATGGATTAGTTTTAAAATGAAAAGAAAAGAGAAGAGAAAACAAAAAGAAAATGGAAAAAGAAAATGATAGAGAATTAGAGTATGGGCAAGAGAGAGAAGAGAGTGAGAGGTGAGGGGTCTCATTTGACCAAGTCCCCATTGTCTTCTCCCTCATTTCCTTCACCATTTCTTCTCCATTTCCTCCATGGTTGCTGCCCTCATCTCCCACCTCCTCAACCACCTCACTTCACCATCAAAAATACCTCAAAAGTTCATCTCCACTTCATAAAAAACATGCGCAAGCTTCTCACAAACACTTTGGACCAAGAAAGCAAGGATTTTGGACACTTGGGGTAACTCAAAAAATTTCTTGAGTTGCCAAATGAGGTAATCTCTTTACCATTAGTGTAGAATTTCATGCACTTTTGTATCCATGCATGTTTAGAACCGGTTAAGTGTGATTATGTGAACTTAGAAAATTTCTAGAAGAGGTTAGGGTTTGAATTGAATCCAAAGATGTAATTGAGGTTAGTTGTGACCTTAAACCCCTATAGGGAATGTATTTTGGACTGAAACCATAGAGTAAACCCCAATTCACGAACTTTGAAATTCTGCCGATATCGTATTTGTGGAAATTGTGAAGGGAAATTGATATCTGCTATAACTCGGGGACCTAGAAAATTATTTAGCAAAGACTCTGACACAAGCAGGCAACCTAGAAGCTACCCTGAAGACCCGAGACCCTAACCCTCTATCTTGGCTGCAAATTTAAACCTCTGGGCCGCAATTTGCGGCCTGGCTACCCCATTTTGGGTTCGTGCTTCATCTGTAGCTCCTATATCAGTAAACTAGACCCTACACATGCAAAATTGGCAAATTTCACTTAGGGTAAAATCTGGAAGTGTTTTATGTAGTTTCTGCGGCTTTTAATGAATTTGGATTTGGTATTTGATATTGTGTTTCCGTCGTGTGGCATTTGAACGTCAACGACTAGGGTTATTGGTCGTGTTTTGCATGCGAGGCTATAGATTTTGACTTATGAGCAAAACGTGTGCCGTTTTGGTTTTCCGACTTTGTTTTAATAAAGTTTTGCGAATGTGATATGTAGGTACCCCATGTAGATTTCGAGGCGACGAGAATGAGCGTGACGTCATCGACTCCAGCAAGCAAAGATCAAAGTGAGTAGATATATATCTCCAGGGGAAGTCGGATGGATGGTGTATAGCCCCTCCGCAGTTCGTAGTGTAGTGTATACTATATATTATATGGATATATTTATATGTTCATTGTGAGATTATGATTATCTAGATAGACTTTGGGAGTCGTGGATAATTTTAGTATAATTGGATGATAGTGTCGATAGTTAGTTTAGTCGCGAACCCTAGAATAAGGTTTTCACCCACACGCACACACATGCTTACTTTGCTTTATTTGTGCTTATATGGGGATATACACACATAGGTATGGGACTATGTATATATATACGTATACCTATACATGGATGATGAGAATTGTACATGGTACTTGGAGATGAGTCGATGAGATTAGGCATAATGCCATGAGATCGGTGATATGTTTTGATTCGTATTATAAGATACGACATGAGATTATAGCGGGCCTTTAGGCGTGTGTTTTCATACACGCATATATATATGCAGATGGTATCAGTATGTACTAGACTTAGATCAGTACCCCTAATACAGGATATGATGATAAGCATACCAGATGAATGTGATATTTAACCCGTACCCAGATTTGGGATGCCGTATGATAGATTTACCGTACGAGCTATATATTGATGATAGATCCGCACTCTTGACTCGAGAATGTCATATTATATATTGTATCGTATGTGATACTATTGAGACGGGATCGCCGATTATTATATTTATAAATATCGACTCAGACTTAGGTGGTTTTCCTTGCCCTTTTAATTAGCTTGTTAGTTTAGTCATGTAGTTTACTTGTAGATGTTAGACTAGACTCGAGTCATACCTTTTTCAAACTAACAAATCGGGAGCATTTCAAAGACAGGCCAAGGGATTCTACGGGTATTTCAAAGGACGTACCTTTTCTTAAAAACACCGCAGCCCTTATTTCTAAACACCACGATTCGTATTATTTCAAATATCAAAACTGTATGACTCGTATATAGAATTGTATTTTCCTTATTGTTGTGTTTACTATTCTTATTCCGTTCATTCATGATGTTATCATTGCATCGCATATTTAATGCGTACCTTAGTGATTATAAACCACGCTGTCAGGACACCAGCACCATTATCGATGATGCGTATGTTACACTTACACAGGTTGGCCGGCTCACACACTTCATCATCGATAATTGCCATGTCACTACACAGTAGAATTGCCGCATCATGATTTGATTCCTTACATGAATTGCTGCTATAGTTGCATATGTACCTTTATACGATGTTGCATTGACCTTGGATAATTGGGAACCGCAGGAGACATTTTAAAAACATGATTCATTTTAAAGAGCGGTTTTCCCTTGATATGTGCATATTACTGTTCCATGTTGCATGATATACGGATATGCTTACATTCGGTTATTTGTCGCATACATCATGCTTTACGATTATACGTATTGAGATATGCTGTTTTCATGAGATTTCTGGATTTGAAAACCGTGGTTATTCCAAAAGAAAGTATGTATTGTTTTAAAAACCCAGTTTCTCTTGATATGATATTTCAGTGCGTCCACCATGTGTTTTCTCGGTTCTGAGATTGGCATGTGATACCCGATTCGAGGATTGGGCGGCACCGTCTGCTGGTACATGGTGGACCCGGTATGGTTCTCCGAGACGAGAGATGATTATCGTGGTGTAGACGATGAGCCTGGCAGAGGGAGTATTACCTACCGGTGATAGTATTTGAACTCGGCGGTTATCCGGAGAATACCGACCGAAATAGTGAGATGGATATGAGGGCCGGCCAGATCGTGCGGCACCTGAGGGCCGATCTAAGGATACGGCGCCTGAGTTATATGAGGATTTACTTGTTGATGTTGGACACGGGTTTCATGATGTTTCGAGTGTCGATGCTGAACACTCAGGTTCTATGATTTTTTATGTGTCGCGAGGGACATTGATTTACATCCTCATACTTTCATGCATATGTTATGATATTTACATGCATGATGTTGTCATTGGTTGACACGTGGATGAGATCCACATGCATACAGGCATTGATTACATAGTTGGATGATATCCACATACTTATAGATTTGGGCATATAGTTGGCACCTATACTGATATGGTCGCCCTAGATATCACAGTATTACCTTCATGATATAGTTGACACTGATTTCATGTTGATTACTTTGACCATATCTCATATTTATGATATGTTGTTACCTGAGGCACTGCCACGAGCACTTGGTATTACACTTATGTATAGATGTTTACCCTTACCACCTTATCATGCTTCAGACTTTATCATATTGAGGATATATATATTACTGATCGTATTGACTTAGAATTGAGTCATACATACGAATTCTGCTCTATGATGTTTTTTACTCACGAGTTGGCAACTCACCCCCGTTGTGCCACAGTTCTTGCAGGTTTTACCGTACAGGTTTCATTGCGGCTTTCTGGCACACTGTTCCATTCCGGGTGATTGTTTTGGTAGGTGCGTTCACTCGCATCGTGACCACCATTGTACCTTTATATTATTTCAGTTGTATCTAAAACTCCATCAACCAGACATATATTTGTTCGATTTAGAAGACCAGTTGTATATTATTTCGACCGTAGATTCGCGCTTGTATTATTATGGTTTTCTTGATGATTTCGAGTTTCCTTTTGAGTTTTGATCCTCGCCCTTGGCTTGTATATTATATTGCTTGCGTGGTTGTGCCCGTCAATTGACGAAGAGTGAGCTCCCGCTTGGGGATGCCTTTATTTTTATTATGCATGTTGTACCCTTTTTGGGGCCAGTATTTACAAAGGAAACTCTACCGAAATTTTCAGAAAAGATTTGAGATTTTAAAAGTGCATATTCGGCTTATGTTATTAAAACCACTTGTTTAAAATAAGTTTTCTTCACTTCTTTAAAATGGTTTAGATTTCTGGGATTTTTTTGGCTTACTTGAATTAGATGGGGTTCTATAGACTTCATATGATTCAAGTGCCAGTCACGTAACATTTCGGATCGTGACACACTCTCTATATATATATAGAGAGAAGTGATCCATTGCAAACCGGTCCGCGTTTTTTAAAAACGGGAACTCACGGTCTACGACATATTTCAACGATCCGATCCGTTCACATTGATCACCTTACCCTCAAATGTATGTGTCTGAAAAATCAAAGGATTTAAAAACCTCTAAGCAATGCATCAGATGAAGTATATGTTGATTATCGAAAGACGTTCATTTTTGACCCATCCGATGCATTGGCTAGAGGTCTTTAAATCCTTTGATTTTTCATAGACATACATTTGAGGGTAGGATGATCAATTTGAACGGATCGGATCGTTAAAATATGTCGTAGATCGAGAGTTCCCGTTTTTAAAAAATACGGACCAGTTTACAATGGATCGTGTGTGTGTATATATATATATATATATATAATGGAGGAAATGTGCCATAGAAGGGAATTTCCTCCTATGGCGTCGGAAAAATGCACCCTTAATGATTTTTTTCGATGATCGGCATCCATCATCATCATCATCATCTAAGATGCGGATACACCAAATTTCATGTGATTATACCATTTTCACCGTTGATTTAGTTGGTGCAAAATTAACGGTTTACAGACAATAGAACTTTTTGCATTGCTAATTCAACGGTGAAAAACTGGTGGAATCACATAAAATTTGGTGTATGCACATCTTAGTTGATAACGATGATGATGATGGATGCCGGTCGTCGGGAAAAACAGTGGAGGTTGTATTTTTTTGACGCCATAGGAGGAAATCCCCTCCTATGGCCTCTTTCCTCCATTATTCTCATATATATATATATATATATATATATATATATATATATATATATATATTCCACTTTCATTCATATTCCTGATCGCATTAAACTCTAGAAGCACTTTTCCACTTTAACCGACCTGTTATGATTCTATGGAGATTTCTCTTAATCTCACTGTCTCACCATCCTGATGAAACGATTGAACCTAAATTATGAGAATAATCCATTTTCCCCTGTAGTCTATGACAATAGAATTTGGCCAACTACTCATTTAGGATATGGCAATATCCGCTCTTGTCTATGCTTCCTTGTCCACAAATTCCACACTAATTAACAGGGGATTAACACCAAGTCGACTACATGCTTTAAAACATTTTGAAATTTCCAATAGTGCTGAAAGAAAAGGAAAAATTATGTCCCAAAAGATTAATGCAACTGCAGCTAGTAATTTCATTCTTTTAACATTATGATGTAAAGAAACTTAAAATGAACTAAATAGTCTCAGTATTTGAAATTTAAGTTCATGCCAAAATCTAGAACTATGCACTTACATGCTTTTTCATAAGAACAGGTAATACCCGCTTCTCGTAGCATCTGGCAGTGCATTTCCGTGGCACGCGCATATTGTATGGAGCCCTGATGACTCTCTCACCCTTTCTTGGAAGATCTTTTATAATTTTTACGTCTTTTGAGAGGAATGATATGAACCACTCAACATTGAAGATTTCGGTAAAATTGCTGCACCCGAAAATCATCATAAGAGGTTTATATTACTGTTCAGCTTGCAACATTTGGGTATTCACACATAATAAGAGAAAAAGGACAGCACAGCAAACCTAGCATCCTTCCAGAAAGATTTCTGGTCTAGTTTTGGAACAACAAGTGTTGTATTCAGAATCCTTGCTGCAACAACTGCATCTATTACCTGCAAATAATAGATGGTTTGAAAACTTTTCAGCAATCACAGATCTATATTGACAATTGACATCTATACAAAATCAAGTAGAAGCCTGCAGAAAGAGGAAACTAATGACTAGTATCTACTCCAAGCAGCTATTTGCTTATCTGAGCAATAATTCAGTGAAATATGGGGAAAACAACAACAGAATTTACCAGGTCCATTTTAAGATCTTCTCACAATTTTCAGGAGCTAATAAGAATACAGCGAAAGCAGGAACAATTTTAACAAGGGAAAAATACAGAGGCACTCCCTTCCTTTGGATCTCTCTGTACTCTGTCCAAGATCAATGTTAATAGTAATAACACAACTAAGGTCCATGATAATTGTCTTCAACTTTTCAGACACATTAAGGAGAATAATTCTGCTCGTAATTTCATGACACAACTGCAAGTCGCCTTTCTACAAAAACATCATGTTCACCAAATAATTGGTTAGAATTGTGAATCTCCATTTAAGCCCTTGTTTAACTTCGAAATTTGCACAGATGATATTGCTCAGCATCACCCAAAAATTAAAGCTCACGCTAAGCATTTGGAAGAGCCATGGTTAAATCTCCATAGTTAAATGTGATAAGATGAGTCGGGTGGATAAGCTCTCCTAAAAAATTCTTGCTTGGAAATTACAAATGCCAAATGTTATGAGAGCCATCACATGATGGTCTTCTCTTCATCCATGTTGCTAAGCTTGTTTAATAGACGACGCCATGAAGGCATGAAGAAGGGTATGGGGGAATGAGTGCAAGTTTGGGTTCAACTAAAAGAGAACGGGATGTGTTAGGAGGGCTCACCTTGCGGTAAGTCAAGTTTAGGGCCTTTAAGTTGTGCCTGACCTGAATTGGATCATTTTTATTAAAATTGAAAAACTCAACCAATATCCATTTCCCATACCTCGAGGGAATCATCCCAATGAAGTGATGAACCCATAGAGATGCCAATGGAAGAAATGGGAAAGCCATGATCAATGCTGGAAACAACGACTCAGATTACAATTGTATTACAGATCACTAATTGATGTCTAATATCATATCATCCATGCCCATATGCCCTACAAAACCTTCAATTCGCTTTGGAATTAGCAGAGTTCACAATTTGAGCTGGCATGAGATGGAAGTGTTCCATCAAACTTCTCTACCTATTACCCTGGATAATTCATCTTGACAGATTTCACCAATCGAAGTCCTATAAATACCAAAGGTATGATCAAATGTCGTGAAATCTCTATATAACATAAATCCTAATATGCGTGCCACTTTGATTTAAAAACCTTGAGCGCCCATGAGTTAATACTACAGAGTACATTCTAAAATGAGATTTGCAACACAAAAAGAGCCAGGGTCTGGGAGAAAGATCGCAATGATCATTAAGCCTAAAGGGCTATGTAGTTGGAAGAAAATTCTATTTTCAGATATGCAACTTGTGCAATCCGAGAAACTCGCTTGAAATAACATTTAAACCCCCAACCACCACCCTATAAGAACATGCATAACAGAAGCACAGGCAAGCGCACACACGTGCTCAAGTACAACAAAAGCGCCCGCATGCCGCACACACAGTCAGGTATATTCATTTCATTTCAATAAATACAACAAGTACCAAACCAAAACAAAATTCTACTTGATAGATACTACTGCGGGTTACGAAATCAATTACATCAGCCTTTCCAAAGGAAAATAACATACCCCAGTTCTTTGCTGATTCAATCCTCCACTGGTTGCGATCGCCAAGTACCTGTCCGGTCTTGTGTTAATCTCCGCTGCAACAAAAATGGCAGAACAATGCAAAACCTCACTTCAAAATCAATTTTTTTTATCAAACACAACAACACATCACAATCCTAACAATCACCTTCAAACTTCTTGCTGGCGTTGCTGCATCCAATAAAATTCACGGCCTGCTTCGAGCTCCATAAACCAAACTTGGAGAGCCCTCCCTCCCTCTACAAAAGCAAACCAAACAATAAAAACCTAACGCTTCTATTTATTATAGTAAAAAAAACTTTATACAAATTCACAAATCAATAAATAAACTCACAGGAACTTGAAAGCTAGCATCTTTGTCGGACACTTCGAGATCACGGAAATTTCTAGGGTTCTGATGGCGGTGATGATCGACAAAGGGCGGCGTGAAGGAAGAGAGGAGAGCGATAAAGAGGAACAGGAGGAGAATGGCGGCGAAGAAGGCGGCGGACACCGGCGGAACACGGCAGCGGAGGCGGTGGCGCCGCCGCGGCATCGCCGAGAGAGCGAAGAGGAGGTAGAAGAAGATGTTGGAGCAGCTGAAGGAGGAGACGCCGTGCCTCTTCTTCTTCATTGAGACCGCGACGATTCCTCCATCGATTGGCTTCGATCAATGAGAAAGGGATCGAATAAAAAAGAAATTTTTTTGGGAAAAGGCTGGATTTTTATTTTTGTGCTTGGGATTCTGTTCTTGTGAGTGGAGTGTTTTGTTGTGTATTGGGTGCAAGCTGTGAATTAAAGGACAGATCTAATTGGGAATTTGGGTTTATTAAGCTTTTGTAGATTTGTAGGGTTGGGGTTTGGACTTTAGATATATTCGTCCAAAGATATATTCGTATATAGAAGCAGTTTATTTAGGGTCGGTCATACTAGACATGAACGGTTCGGATTTGATGGTTTTGTAATTTTAAACCTTTCTTGGAGCATCGCTTCTGTAGTTTTTGCATCAAAACGAGACTCTACACAGGGGTGAAAGTCTGGCTGGGTTTGACCCAAACCCGATCGGTATTTCCGAGCTTTTTGGACATCTTATACCGCCCGAACCCGATTGGGTGGGTTAAAGATTGGATAAAAAAAAATTCGGATTGGGTATGGGTTTAGAGTTAAACCCGTCCGTCCGAACCTAAATCCGGCCCAGACCAAACCCGCTTCCTATATCCGATCCAGCTCAATATATTACATAGATATTTAATTCGAAATATTATAAACTACCTATAGTGTTTTATTGTAGATATGTAACTAGTGTAATTTTTAAGCGCGGTTTATAAATTATCACATATAATATATATAGTTTTATTGAAATATAAATTTTGTGCATATATATTTGGTAAAACATACTCAAGGATGATACTTTTGATTTTTTTCAATAAATTATAATAGGCAAAGCCCGAAAACCCCGCAAAAATAGACCCATCAGCATAAACCCGAACCCGCCCGAACTTGTCCAAAGCTGAAGTTGTGGGTTTGGGTTTAACGCGTTATAAATCCATCGGGTTCGGACGGATTTTGGGTTTTGATTTTAATTTTCAGATAAGGTAAAATAATTGTCAAAAACCCGTCCAGCCCGGCCGTTTCATCTATATTTCTACATGAATTCATCCTTAAAATTATATACTGTGATGGATTGAGTCACATCGGTTATTTATAATTTGCCAAAAAAGGAAATGAGTTATATAATAATAAACTACACCCAACTTTTAGTGTTTTCCAATAAAGCAACCATAACTTGCTTTGAAATTGTAGCTGTTTCAGTAAATCCGACCTCGTTAATTTAGCTGTTATGTCCAAAGCACATGCTATTTTTGAATTAAATATCCTTGATAACTTGAATTTTGTGGCTCAGATCAATTTTACTTCTCTTTCTCCCTGTCAAGCTAGTTTTTCCCCATGATTCTAAATGTTTTTCGGGGATCCATTTTATATAACGATGTTTCTTTGTTACGATTTTCAAATTATTTTCTCCAGTTTTTTGGGTTTTAAGAACGTTTTACTAAGAAAATGATGTAATAGATAATTTATTAAAAATTAACACAGTTAGGAAAGGCGCCACTAATAATAAAAAAGAAAGGTTTGCAAGAAAACACCAAAACGACAAAAGTACATAGGTAGGTTGGTGAAACTTACCGTTGGAAATATATATAAACTTTTGCATGTATGCGATAAGCTAAACTATCGAAGGATCCTTCTTTTTATTTCTTTAAAAAAATGAATATTTTAAGTCAATCATGCATGAAAAGAAATAGTAAGCATTAAATGTATATTCTTACCCCAAACCAGTCAAGCATCTATAAATTAAAAATATCTGTAGAAATTTCATTTAATGGAATGCATGTGAATACTAAGATTTATTTATCCAAAATGGAATCCCTAGAATTATTTTACAAACTACTCAAACATGCCCAATCCGCAATATATCCGATCTCAAATATATGCTCATTTTCTTAAATTCCCAAGAGGCATGTTCATGTTTTACCCAATTTGGTCGATGGAGACCGTGACCTGGTGTAACTACATAAAATATATATTCCAATTTCTTCTTAAAACATCTTTTCAATAAAAAATAAGGGAGATGGAGTGTACACTGCACCTTAGTCGTAAGGCCCTGTTGCAGTTAAATATAAAGTATGGTGTTTAAATCCCACTTGCATCACTTTATGAATGAAAAGAAAGACGTTGGATCTGAACCCTGATCGAAGGAACGAATCCAGCAATAAAGAGTCAAAGTACTTCACTTTTGTCTCTCTTAATTTGTACGAAGAGTTGGATAATGTTCCACTTGTTTGCTCATAGATTGAGATTATTAGCAGAGAAACAAAAAGAAGCTCATGTCTTCTCTGCTGCTTCTCTTAAGGCCTGTTTGGTTGCGTGATTATGAAATTTGGATTCCAAAATAGTACAGGTGAAAGTTTCCAAATCTGGTAATTTGTTGTTTGATCGGTTTTGAATTTCTTGTATTGAATTTGTAGATTCTTGTAATTTTTGTTTGGTTGGTGAAAATAAAGTTGGATTTGGATTTGAGAATTTTAGAGAGAGATGATTATTAAATAAATAAAGTACACGGGTCCGATCTAAAAGTACAATAAATAGTATCAAATCCTTGAAAATTCTTAAAAAATTTTAGGATTGAGAAATCCATGTTTGATGGTGCGGCATCCATAAAAACCAAAGGCCTCATGAAAATCCAAATCCCTGACCAAACACAAAATTATGGAATCCGGGATTCCACGAACCAAATCCACCTGCAACCAAACATATGCTCTGAATCCTCTCTCCACAACTCATTCACCATCCCCATCCCTCTCCTCGCTTTCTCTCTCTAAATCTCCCATTCCCCACTCATAGGAGAAATGCGAGGAGGAGGAGGAGGAGGAGGAGGAGGAGGTCATCCCTTTTCAAGGTTCCTATAGCCTAAGACCCCAACAGCAGCAACCTCACCCCAAATGATGACCCCAAGTCTTCAAATGGCAATATGGCACTCCCTGTCTTTATTCACTACTTTAGTTTTTGTTTATGGGTTTTGGCTTTGAAGCTGGGATCTTTTCTGGGTATGTGTTGAAATTTTCTGAGGCTGCATTATAACCCTTTATTTTTGGGAATGCAAAAGATTAGTATAAATGTTACAAGGGGTTTGATTCCAATCGGACTAGTTAATTTTAGGTAGTTGGGAATCTGTGTATCTGTGACTATGTTCATTCATGATTATATGGAACCCCTCAGTCCTAGTTTGGCATTTCGATTAAGTTAAAATGAAACCACGGTCTGAACGTGTGCAAACCGTGGTTTCATAAAATCAGGGTTTCGTAAAGTTTAGGGCCGTTTGGGAACACGGTTCATGAAAGCAAGGTTTCGTTTAATTTAACTTATTTTTAAGGGCGAGAGAGAGAATAAAGAGAGACGACACAAAACTTTCCGAAACTCAGATATTTTTGGGGTTTAGAAAAATGGGGTTTCGAGCTTTGGAAACTTTTTTAAACCAGTGGTCTGGGAAACTCCATTTTGGTTCCCAAACGAGCTTTGGTTACAAATTTTGAAGTTTTGTATTGAAACCTCATGAAACCACGGTTTCGGAAACCATAACTAAGTTGCTGGTTACAAATTTTGGAGTTTAGTCTTGAAACCCCACGAAACCACGGTTTCAGAAACCATAACTTGGCCTCAAAAGTCCATAGTGTTCCTCATTTTTGCACC
The DNA here is from genome assembly GCA_030015575.1 of Agapanthus africanus. NCBI lineage: Eukaryota > Viridiplantae > Streptophyta > Magnoliopsida > Asparagales > Amaryllidaceae > Agapanthus > Agapanthus africanus. The sequence continues at coordinate 859,439,281 of JASDDO010000022.1, read as the reverse complement.
AGCTGTTACACCGGACAACATACCTATCAGCAAGCTAAAGGGAAGCACATTGGATGACCGTGTCATCGAAGTTCAAAGAATGTTCAGTTCAATAGGGTTGTATTCTGAGCAGAACCGATGTTTACCAGTACTTTATTATGAAATTTCTTGAGGATCAATTTTTGTAAAGTTTCTAATGAATGGAAGAAATGGTTAAATGTAGCGCCCCCAAAGTTCGGGATAAAGGTTTGTTGTTGTTGTAGATGTTGTTGCCTAGCTTGGAGCTAAATGGTCTTGTGTTACTAAGTGCCTATCTTGGAAGAATCAATTAGCTACTTGCATGTTTCAACAAGTATATAAATCAGCAAACTTTCAAATCAATCCTCTTGTTTCCCTTTATATCTAATATGTCCATTCTGTCTGTGCTTTGGATTCTTATTTTATGTATACACTTGTCATCTTGCTGTATGCGGCATCTTAATAAAGTCCCTTGTTACGTATACTTGTGCACATATTACATTTTATTCAGTTAAATCTTTTCTAACCTTAATTTTTATATTTGTAGCCTAAGAGCCGGAGAGAAATTCTTTTGGAATATGTCAGCAATGAATGTTCAGCCAGAGTTTATGGAGTTGTTTGTGAAAGGGGGCGCCTCAACAGGTGGAGCATCATCTGATATTATCATTTTTACTCATTATGAACTTCATTCTATGAATATAGCTTGTTTAATTATGTTCTCGTAATGTGCATGAATTTGGCATGATCGCATTTGAAATTTCCTGTGAAATCTATGGAAAGTAGAGATCCATGCTTATTTGAACTTACAGAAATTAAAAACTATTCATATGTTTTCCTTAATTGGAGGTTGTTGATGCAATGCGCCAAACTGTGACAAATATGATTGGAATGTTTCCTCCTCAATTTTCTGCGGTAACCATTACCTCGGTAAGTCATTTAAAATTCTATTTTTCAACTGTATCTGTTTTAATCGGAAACTGAAGTTAAACTTGGAATTTTGGTTTGCACAATATTCTAGTTATTTGTATTGAGTATAACTATTCAATAATATCTTATAATTTTTTTTAATTGCACTTGAGCTAGGTTGCTAAAATTCTAGCACAGCTCATGTACAGTGTTATGATGACCGGTTACATGTTTAGAAATGCTCAGTGCCGTCTTGAACTGCAGCAAAGTCTATAACAGCTTGCTCTTCCTGATACAAAAGACGACAAGTTACTTGGTCACTTCTTTGTTATTAATATTTGGGTAGAATATAAATGATATCCGCCCCTTCATCACAACATTATAGTTTTAGTGCACTGCTTGCCTGGGACTTTAAGATGGTTTTAGAGAAACCGTACTGGGCGCGTATTTAAAAGCGGATTAATTTTTTAAAAAATAGCACCCTTACGGAATGCCTCAGTCTTTGCCCATGAAAGGGCGCTCAACCCGCAGGGGGTACGTGTGTTAGAATATAAATTTATTCTTTCAACCTTTAAATAAAAAATATTTGAATGAGAAGTCTCTTGAAATACTAAATTTATCACTTTCTTTAGAGAAATGGCGCTGTCACATGAAAGAAAAATGTTGTCCTTGACTCTCAACTTTGTTAGGATCATTATGGACCAATGCATATTAACTTACTCAAATTGCGGTTAGTTAAGCTAAAAATCTCAATGCTTGGTCTCATAAAATATTGTACACGATCTGGTATTCAAATTAATAACAACTTTAATATGATGGAATTCCATTTGTATGGGTATTGTCATCTGGTGACCTACTTTTCTTGCAGAATTTTAGCATCAATCTACTGATACAAGAGATATGTATCATGTTATAAATGTTATTAACTATTTATTGATATTGCTTTCCATTCTATAGCCGATCTTTTTGTTGGCTTTTAGTCTCTTTAAAGTCCTTATGGTTTTTATGTGTGTCCATTGTCGTAGGATTCTCAAGATTATGCACCTGGTACTCAGAAAAAGGTGACGGGAGAAGTTATTAAGTGGAATTAGACTACTGGCCCTGAGAAAATTGATGCAGTCAAGTACATAGAATATCTTGCAGCGGAGATCGAAGAATTGAATCGCCAAGTGAAGATGTCTTCAAAAGGACAGAACGAACTTTTGGCGTATCTCAAATCCCTCGAACCTCAAAACCTGAAGGTATCATACGATTATTTTAACCTCCATAATACTTTGGGGTGCATTAATAATTTTACATACTAATTTATTAGTTATTTTCCTTATTCTGTATGCTTTCTTCCACAATGTATTTGTAATAAATATGAGTGTAGCTGGCAAATACATGTAGGAGCTGACAAATAGTGCTGGTGAGGATGCGATTTCATCTATGAATGCCTTTATAACACGTCTCTTGACAGTTTTGGATCCTACACAAATGAAGGTATATCGCTAACTCACAAAAGCTTACATGCTTGATCAATTCACGGGGCGTTTGTCCAGGACATAAATTTTATTTATTTTTTTCTTGTATATATGATTTCATTGATTAAGTAAAAATAACGTTTGGATACTGGAACGCCGTGCTTATAATTGAATTCACATATCACAACATATCAATATTTGCAAGATATAGCAAACCTCTTATTTTATATTTTTCCTTTCGTAATTCTTGATTTTTCGTATATGCATCATGTGGAAGTTAGTACAGGAGAAGTAGTTACAAAATCTTAAAAGATTTCCTTAACATCCTGTCCTTTTAATTTCAGTTGCAACTCCAACTAAACTCTGCTGTTGGATTTCAACGAAGAATTCTCTGGTAGCATTTCAATTTCATTAATTCCATTGGCTCATAGGATCTCTAGTCTTTAATTCAAAATTAGGGTGGACTATGCATTTTAAATTTTATATACTACAGATGGCAACTTTTCCAATATAGGCAAACATATCTATCCAGCAATTCTGTTTAATCAATTTTATATAAATATACCATTTTCTTTCTCAATAAGCCTACAAGAATGAGGTTTTCTTGGTGAAATTGAGTTCAGGATAAATACAAATGCAGATACGTGGGGCTATAAAGAAACTATACAACAACAACTAAGCCTTTTATCCCAAGCATATGGGATAGACTACATGAACCAACATGAGAATCTTGCCGGGTCCAGCACATGAATCCTCCAGCTCCACTCACTCCTATCGAACAATATACTTTCATTGAGGCCTTTGGCAACCAAATCTTTTCGTATCACCTCCATCCATGTTTTCTTCGGTCTCCCTTTCGCACTTTTGACATTGTCTATATCGAGAGTATCCATTCGTCGAACCGGTGCTTTTATAGGTCTGCATCGCACATGTCCAAACCATCTTAGCCGGTTTTCCCGCATTTTCTCCTCCACAGGTGCTACACCAACTTTTGCACGAACATCCTCATTTCGCACCTTATTTTTTCTAGTGTTACCACATATCTAGCGAAGCATGCACATCTCTGCTACGCGCATCTTCTGTGTATGATGCTTTTTAGGTGCACAACATTCTGCACGAATATGCTTTTTAGCATGCACATCTCTGCTACGCCCTTTGGACACTTTGATTAACATCGCTATCGATCTTCCCATCCTTTTAGATGATGGAACCTAGATATCTAAACCGATTGCTCGGTGATATCTCTTATCCTTTCAGTGTTATATCAATGTGGTCTCGACTTCTCTGCTTGTTAAATTTGCAATGCATATATGCTGTCTTGGACCTGCTTAATCTGAACCTCCGATATTCCAACGTTTGTCTCCATAACTTCAATTTGGTATGAACCTTTGCTTTTGTCTCATTTACTAGACCAATATCATCAGTGAATAGCATACACTAAGATACCTCATCTTGGATAGTTCTAGTAAGCTCATCCATCACGATGGTAAACATAAATTGACTTAATGCAGATCCTTGATGTAAACCAATTGTAATTGGAAAATCACTCGTTAGGCCACCGCAAGTTCTGACATTTGCCACTACTCTATCATGCATGCCTTTAATTATGTCAATGTACTTGACGGGGACCCCCTTCTTCATCATTGCCCTCTCATATACCTCTCTAGGTATCTTATCATACGCTTTCTTTAAGTCAATAAATATCATATGCAAATCTTTCCTCGTCTCTCGAAAATGCTCAACAAGTTGACGAAGTAAATGAATAGCCTATGTTGTCGATCGTCCAGGTATGAACCCAAACTGGTTCTCTGTTATCTTAACATCCTTTCTTAGCCTATCTTCAATCACTTTTTCCTAAAACTTCATGGTGTGACACATAAGTTTTATTCCACGATAGGTTGAGCAATTTTGAATGTTACCCTTATTCTTATAGATAGGTACAAGGGTACTTATTCTCCACTCATTTGACATATTTTTGGTCCAAATCTTATTAAATAGATTTGTCAGCCATCTAACATCTATTTCTCCAAAGCATCTCCAAATCTCGATAAGAATCCCGTCTGGACCAACCGTTTTTGTTGATATCATTTTCTTCAAAGTCTCTTTAACCTCATGTATTCTTATTTTACGTATGAAATCACGGTTTATATTTTGAGATTGAATGACAAATCCATCCAAATTCTTAGTAAAGCTCTCATTGAACAATTTGTCAAAATAATCTCTCCACCTTTCCTTGATATCCCTATCTCGAACTAAAATTTTATGATCTTCATTTTTGACACATTTCACCGCACATAAGTCTCTGATCTTCCTTTCCCGCATCCAAGCAATCCAATATATATCATTTTCAGCCTCCTTAGTGTCCAACTTCTCGTACACCTCCTTATAGATCTTAGGTTTAGCTTCTTGAACAGCTTTCTTAACTTCCTTTTTAGCCATTTTATATTTCTCAAATCTCTCTGTATCTCTGCTTTTCTTCAAATCTTTATAAGAATTCCTTTTAATTTTAATATCGGCCTTTATTTCTTCGTTCCACCATGATGTGTCCTTAGATAGTGGAGCACCATCTCTCGACTCACTAAGTAGATCTCTATCTGCCCTCTTAATACAACTAGTCATCTTGTTCCATATTCTGTCTGAATCATTTTCAGACCGCCAATCCGTTTCTTTAACTGTACAATCTATAAAATCCTTTTGGTTACCTTTCTACAGCCGCTACCACTTAATTCTAGACTCTACCTTATGTCTAATCTTTCTAGGTCCTCTTTTAAATCGAAAATCTAGAACCAAAAGCCTATGTTGAGTGGTTACACTATTACCTGCCACTACCTTACAGTCGATACAACAATCTCTATCTATTCTTCTCGTCAGAGAAAAGTCTATTTGACTTGCACTTAATCTGCTCCTAAAGGTGATAAGGTGAGACTCTCTTTTCCTAAACCAAGTGTTTGCTAAGATCAAGTCATAAGACAAGGCAAAATCTAGAATCGAGGTACCTGCTTCATTCTTTTATACAAAACCAAAACCTCCATGGATAGTATCAAACCCACAACGACTAATACCTACATGTCTATTGAGATCACCACCAATAAATAACTTCTCTCCATCGGGTATCCTTTGCACCATCTCATCTAAATCCTTTCAGAATAGATGCTTAATAGCGTCATCAAGACCTATCTGTGGTGCATATGCACTAATAATATTAAGGATCTCTCTACCTACACCTAGAATAAACTTAACCAGTAAAATTTTACCACATTTTCTCCTAATCTCAACTATATTCTCAAGCAACCATCTATCTATGATCACGCCTACCTAATTACGATTTTTATCTTTACCCGTATACCAAAACTTATAATCCCAAGGCCCTATGACTCTACCATTTTCACCTATCCACTTAGTTTCTTGCAAACACATAATACCAACTCTCCTCCAAATCAACACCTTCACTAATTCTGTTAGTCCACCCGTAAGAGAACCTATGTTCAAAAAAACTAGATGGATCCTATGAAACCCTTACTTATTTGTCATTACACCTGGAGTCCGATGTAACGCGCCGCTTCCAGATGACGACCTAGAATCCCTTGCATACTTAACACTACACCCGGATCCGATATAGCGTGTCGCTAAGTAAGGGACGCCCAACGATATTCTTATTATGGTTTATGTCATAGAATGCGACAAAGTTTTACATTGGCTGTCACGAGCCTACCACAACTCTCACTCTTTCTCTTCCGGACTTGAGACCGACAACGGTAGGTTTGGCTATAAAGAAACAATATATTCGAAAAATGAGTGGCTGAAATAAGAATGTTGAGATGGATGAGTGATAATACACTAAAAGATAAGAAAAAAAATGAGTGTATTTATAACAAGGTAGAGGTAGCTCTCATGAAGATAAAAGATATGAGAACTAATTGAGACGGTTTGGTCATGTGCAACGAAAACCAATCAATGCTCTAAATAGAAGAAGTGACAAAATTATAGTAAATGGCGCAACTACCGGTAGATGTAGATCTAAATGAACATGGACATGGGCAATTAAGAACGATGTTTTAATTGTTAGTTTAACCGAGGACAAAACATATATATATATATATATATATATATATATATATATATATATATATATATATATATATATATTTTCCCAACCTTTTCTTTTATCTGTATTAATTCCCTAAATCAGCTTATCCTTTTTTTCTTAGACACTTCATTTTCTTATGAGCATGACGTAGATGTATAATTAATATTTAACCTTGCCACAGACAACAGTGACTACAACAACCGCTCCTGAACTCGGCAATTTACTCTTTTGGCTAATGGTGGTCGGCTACAGCATTCGTAACATTGAAGTCCACTTTGACATGGAAAGAGTGCTTGAGGCCCCTCCAAAAATCGCAGAGCTACCACCGGGCGAGAACATTTGAAGAAAGCTAGAGGTCATTTATGGAGTATTGGTAATTTTTTTCATACTACATATTAAAGGTCATACATCAAAAAATAACTGCCTTGAAATTTAAAAATATAGAAAAGAGTTATGTATCTCCAATCGTATATGTTTTTAGTACATTCAAAGATTTAGAGACTATGATTAATGGAACCCTTCTTATTTATTTTCAAGTAAATTTCACTGAGATCATGCAGGCTTTGTTCAAATAAGTGGCTTTAATATTAGGCTTATGTTTGAATTTTTTTTTTCATTTCTCATATGGTCTGAAAATTCCTGTTACATTAGCAAGGCTAAATTTGACTCAAACACCTTCAACTTTCAGCATTTTTCAGATAAATACCTTAAAACGTTTTTTTTTTTAATTTTTTGCTACAAACGTATACCCCAATCTTACTTAATTGCAAATATATAACTTAAGCTCTTCTATTTTACCTTGCGCTGATTTTGGCGATTTCTTTAAAAACTACATGATGAAAATCACGAAAAGCTCGAGGGATATATATTTTTGCAATCGACTAGGTTTAGGGTATCTATCCATAGAAGTAAATAAATAAATAAATTATGGTATTTACTTGGAAAAACACTGGTTTTATTGCATTTTTCTTTTGTGAAATCTAGCCTATCAGCAATCCAATTTGGTCTGCCTTTGTGAACGGAAAAATAAAATAAAATAAAATAAAATAAAATGTTGAGCTGATGAAGATGAGATATTGGAGGAAACCAAAGCCAGAATAGTGACCCTATAAGGTTTGATATCCTCCAATTCTCACATTCAAAACCCCAGATGTCAATAACACGGTTAGGATTGAACAGTATTGAGCAGTTGAATGTGAGATATTGGAGAAAACTAAACCCGCTGGTTACAACCTAGAGGGTTTAGGATCCTCCAATTCTCATGTTCAGCTTCCAACTACATACGGCTTAAACTTTTGTTGAGAGGTTGAAGGTGAGATATTGGAGGAAACAAAACCAATGACCCTGCATTTGTGGTTTTAGTTTCCACCAATTCTCACATTCAAAACTCAACTTCTGCAATCCCCAGCCTTTATGCTGAATTGTTTAAATAGAAGGGAAGAGATTTGATCCAGATGACTCATGTCAATGTTGTGATTCCTTTTTCTGAAAGTGTGTGAAATGCATGCCTAAATTTTGAGTCCTTTCAATTCCTAGTTGATAGTTTTTCTGAAGATCTCTTGCTTTTAGCTTGGAGTATTCCATTCTCTACCCTATAATAATATTACTAGCATTGTACCCGCGCTACACGCGCGGGGAAAATATGAATCAAGAATAATGAGATGCTGAAGTAGTTTTCAGGTTAAAATTTAAATTTTATTTAGTCTTAATACTCGCGCTCTCAACTTATGTTGATTATACTCAATGATTAATAGATACTTAAAAAATTAAAAGTTTTATTTTTGTTTTAAATTAGAATTAAGTATGTGTTTCTCTGGATTGAAAAGACATACAAAGTACTAATGGATTATAGCAAAATAAGATACATGATATCTATCTGACCTAAACATATAAAATGTGAAAGCACAAAGATATTTTAAGGAAAATGCATATTATTAGTCATCCATTTCATTCAAACAGACGTATACGTTCTAAGTATAGACAAAGTACATCACTATAACCGTATTACATCAGAAAATAAAACACTATATAACAAACTAAAAAATTAAACAAATCCTTACAATCTCACAGCAGCCTAATCTGAAGATATTCTGCATCACTGCAGAAATAAAACCATATCATATAACATTTGCCACAGCCCAACCTGATATGAAACAACATGCTACATCACCACAACCTAACCTAATAATGAAACAACACCCTAAACATTATCACGGCCCAGCCTGGAAATCAAATAACATTCTATAATATCGTCACAGCCCAATACTTAAAAAATAAAACAGCGCCCTACAACATCATATTTTTAGATTATTTATTGCTATCATTGATCTCAATATTGTTACCACCATCATTGTCGTCGTCGTCAGGTTCAAAGGGATCAATAACACGTAAAACTTTTGATATAATATATCCACGTGTTTGTAGTGAACCAAAGTTCTTAATGGTCACATTGGTCTGCATTACAAATGGAGACCATTCACACGTCGACACATGATCATTGAATATATTTCTCCCATTGTACTACATGATTAGTTTTAAAAATCAATAAACATGTGTGTATTAATCGTACAAATGCGAGTTTGTAACCTGATTGTAAACAAACTACATATATATGATGGGCTGGAAAGGCATGATTTTTGCTTGATCATTATAAAAAATAACATGCATCTCATGTATAATCAACAACCCTGGCACTAATTTAATACTTGAGAGGAAACGATAATTTGAATCTAAATTTACTAAATTTGGTTGTTTTAATATGATTTTTGCAACCATATGCAGTACTGCTTATGTCATACCTTGTCAATAATTTTGCAATCGGATGCCGACATTTATTGCATGAATTTGAATTGTAAAGTACATAAATTGTCTTTTATTGCAATGCAAGCGGATGCTACACTAAATGATAGAATCGTTGTATAGTTATGCATTTAGCCTTTATTTTAAACCTCAATTTCTATATAACCATATATATGAATAAACTTATATTTTCATAATATAATATAATTTTTATTAAATAAATTATATTGTTTCTTACCTTTGTTCGCTGGAGGTGGAGTTTCTGTAAGCATGATTAATCGTTGAATAGTTATGAAATCATAAGGAAGAGTTTGGAAAATATGAATAGTCTTGCTAAAATCGTTTTGCATCCTATAGTAAACAATACTAATATTGTCACTGACAATTTATTATAAGCGTATTGAGAAATGTTTGGTATCGAAAGTTTATATGTGAAAGTTGCCATTTAGAAAGGCGTCAGACATTATATTCATTAATATCTTAAATTTTGATAAATAAATTATGCTTCCCAAGGAAAAATTCATGTCTCCTTTAGTGATCGTAATATATGAAATGACTTTTATTTATTCGACTATTTAGCATATTTTAGTGTTAATCATGGCAGCAACTGATTGATTGACGGCCATTTCTTTTGACAAATGAGTGCCTACAATAATAAGGTATGTAAAGGACAAAGACGGTCTAAGCCTAGCATGTAAACATTAAGGCCTAAAAATTTATCTCATCCGATTTTTACATAATATTAGATAGATAGATAATAAGTGAAAAATCATAATTTACTATCGACAAATTTATCATAACCAAATGTTCTTCATGTCGAGCATAGGAATATAACTCCAATTTACGAACTGCAGCGGATTGAGCATTTTTTCTTGTTAGAAGACTTTTGTATATCATCATTATGTGTGAGCTATCACTTCATGGATGAGTTTATATATATATATATATATATATATATATATATATATATATGAGCTTTTGTCGTTTATACAAACTCTTTTGTTTCATATGTATTTTTTCTTATTTGCATTAATTACTTTTACTATGCTTTACTTAGATCATGCATGCGCCTTCACTCTCTTGGTGCATACATTGATATTTTTAAAAATCATATGGCTCTATCCACCATATCAATAAAAGGAGGGCATAATGGGCAGAGTTGTCAAAATAGCCTACAGTAATAAGGGAACAAAGGGGCAGAATCATGCAAAGATATGTGCTATATATAAAAATAAAAATGTAGGTGTTTCTAAAGGATAAGTAATGCGTCAAAAATTTTAATACAGTACGGAAACTTACATAACTATCTGTGCATTGAGGAGCCTTGTAGACAGTTGCTAGGACACACGTGGAGTTAAGCCTAGCTATTAAATCATACCCCCAACAATTAATGCTACGGTGTAGGGTGCTTTAAAATTAAACCTAGCTATAAAATCATGCCCCTGTTAATTAATGCTATGCTACTTCAAAATTGATGGAAGGATATTATTGGTATGTTTAGGGGAAAAGATAACCTCTGAATAGAAAGAAATAATAAATATTTAATATATATTCTAATGTACTTAGTTTGGACACCATCTAATTGACAAACAATCATATCTTTTGGCAAATAGGTACCCATAATTATTATGAAAAATGCTTAAACAACCAACGTGAAATCCTACCACAGTTTACCCAAGAGACAAAAATCAAGACCCATTTGTTTGACACTAATATCAAAGTATTATGGGTCCCATCATTTTATCTCTTAGGTAAATTGTGGCAGGATTTCAACCCATACGTAAAGTATTACTCGTAATTATTGGCATGATGGATTATTTTCAGTTCTGCGTGTCTATATTTTGCTATTATTGAAATGCACCTTGTGTTATACTTTTGACGATGCTACGAAAATATTTAACATCACATTTTAAAATGAATGATGTCTTATTTTATCAAATAGTGAAGGCTTGTGAGGGGAAATTAATGTGATGCCATTTTCATGAGGATAGTGAAAGAGTGCAACATTGTTTTAGGTAGAAAACTATTTTCTTGAAAAGATTGTCATGACTTGGGTGTTTTTTAATCAATAATAGCATTGCTCATTTCATTTTCTAATGTACAGGTTGGAATGATGATCTCTCTAATTCTATGCTTGCTTCACTGTACATATTAAATTTATTTGTTTGCTTGCAATGTTCATTCTCTTCACTACACATAGTTTGTCATAAATTATTGTTCTTATTCATGACTATGGTGGTTGAAACATGAAAAGAATCATATATAGATTGAATTATTATAGACAAAATATGTGCTTTCACATGTGTATGTAATAGTCATAAATAATTTGGGTGTAAAATTGGCATCTTGAAAAAATTCTGCCATCAATGTGTATGGCTTTTCATTAAAGAGAATGAATTCCTTGCAAGCATGCAAATGCATATGACTAATGGCCTGCTGATATATATTAATTAACTCTCAAATAGTGTTAGAGACGTAAGGTAACATATGATATTCCGTAAATTTATCAGAATTAAATGGTTTGCAGACTTATCGTTGCCCAGTCCATTGTATGACATTCTTAACTTCTGTATATTTATATTTCTATCTATTTTGAGAGGATTATTGAAAAAATTTCACCAAAACTTGTCCCAAACCGATTTGATAAGTCACAACAATATGATCTTAATATTTATTTGAGAAAAGAAGTCATTAGCTAACAAAGAAAGATATTTTTTAGGGAAGTCCCTTGTTCATGGGGATTTTGAGGCAAGAGGGGTTCTTGCAAAATATATATAAAGTATGAAGAAAGAGACCTTTTGAACTAAGCCCTTTGTTCACATGAGCTTGGTTGTATGCGTAATATGAATAAAAAAATATTTCAAATAAGCACTTCGTTTATGGGACTTAGGAGGTAGTTGTCGATATTTATAATAATTAATAAAAGTGGAAACAATTAATATATTTGTAAGAATGCATAAGATGCACACTGCTTGAGCGCTCCCACTTCATTTCTAACTCTTTCCTTTTCATATAAATGGGTCTCATTGATTTTTTATCGATGGAACAAAGTGTGTTCAACACCGATTTAACTCAATAAAGCACATCATTCAAGATGATAGTTTTAATGTTAGTCTTTTTTTTAATAATATCAAAAGAAAATATAAAATTCCTACAACACGCTTGTGTATAGAATTCACAATCCACAATTCTTTCTCAAATAACAAAACCGACACGATATATATCCTCATCTAACCAACCCTTAAACATCACCGTCCGATTTATCATTGAAACATCATCTCAAGGGCATGGCTTCCGAAAACCAAGCATTTGTAAAAAGTACGTTCAAGCTCCATAGAATCAATTGTGTCAAACTCTCAACCGAAGTTAGGCATTGTAGTATCTTATTCTCATTGCGCAAATTCTCAACTGAAGAACAAATTACGTATATCATTCGGCCGAAAGCTCACATGTTATAATCTAATTCTCAATACGCAAGTATTCCACTTTTTTCTGATACTCTCAAGAAGCTGCAATGGAGGCTCGTCATCCATCAAAAAATATTGGCAAGTTTCATACAGATATAAAGCTTGAATATTTTCCACAAGACATTGAGAAAATCAAAATATTTTTATAAGCACACATTGTTTTAAATGTAAAATGCACATCACACTTACATACAGCTTAAAGGTATAAACCACTTAAGTTGCTCACATGAAAAGCAATAGCAAATTTCATAGCACAAATCACCAAGTTAAGCATTCGTGAAACTATCTATATCAATAATAAATTTTTCAATAATAAACATGGATGGAGGTGATACGAATAGATATTCTCGATATGGGTAATGGCAAAAGGGCAAAAGGGAGACCGAAGAAAACATGGATGTAGGTGATACGAAACGATATGGTTGCCAAAGAACTCGATGAAAGTATATTGTTCGATAGAAGTGAGTGGAGACAGGAGATTCATGTGCTGGACCCGGCGTGAGTCTCATGTTGGTTCATGTAGCCTACCCTATATGCTTGGGATAAAAGGCTCAGTTGTTGTTGTTGTTGTAAACTTCACAAACAATTGATGAACTAAATTAAAATCGGCAAAGCAGTTGTTAACCATCACTTGTTTACTACGTCCATCCATCTTGCAAAAGATTACGGCAGAGAAAATCGACAACTCATCCTATAGTTATTAATAGGTAAAATATTGCTAGAATTTTAAAACATAAATAATTGTGCTTTTGTCGATATAGAGCAATGAATATAGAGAAACAATAAAACATACCTTACAATCTGGTTTTTCCTTGACACCTTCCCAAGCAGATTGTTGTTGTAGCAGATGCAAGAAGTAATTGGCTATATATGTGGGGGGATGAAAAAGGAGTTGGTTGTAGAGTTTGGTAAGTTCACCATCTAATGTATTAAATTTCGATAACGACTTTTCAAGCATGTCCATTATTAAAGGGAGTTGGCTATTAAAGGTAGTAGGTCTGAATTGAATGATCTTCCTGTAATTGGACTAACTTATTATTCATTTCATTTATTGTTCATACATAATCGAAGGAGGGCAAAATAGGGATATCGCAAAAGTCTGCCACATTCCTATAGGTTTACATTATGTATATAGATAGGATCACATTGGAATCTGAAACAACTTTCAGGATAACTTGTCAGCATTAAAAAATAATTTGCTAGATCTAGTATTGGGAGTAGCAGCCTTGCAAATATGATGTGGGACAAGATTATGTCTTATCAATCTTAGGGTTTATTTAATTAGATTAGAGTTTATCTAGTTTTAGTAATTTTGATTAGATTTTATTTACATCATAGAGTAGTTTATCTAGTTTTGGTAATATTAGATAGATTTTATTTTTCATTTGACAAGAGTAATAATTTTGCTAATGTAGAGTTGATTTGAGTTGATCCTAGCATGTTTAACAATCTGAAGGCTATATAAGTATAATAGGTCTTATTCTACCCTTTGGTATCAAGAATTTCTTGAGTTCAACTCAATTTTGGTGGTTTGGATTTCGAACTCCTTCGTAGATTTCAAACTGTTTGGTGGATTTGATCGAATTCCCCTTATGATTGAAAGCTTCCGATATGATCGCCGTCCATCTTACAATCACCGTGCCAAAATATTTGGGATTTTTTTGTGAGTGTAGAAGAGGGATCGAGGTCGATCCCTTGGTACCTGGGAGTATTTCCTACTGGAAAGAGGGGTCCATTTCTGGTTGGAGTTACTGTTCATATAGTACATGTTGCGTATAAGGCAACCACAAAACACAAACAATAGATAAAGAAGAAGAAACAAATCAGGGGTAAGATAGAAATATGAGAACTTACACAAAAACAATAGGCGAAGGCGAACCTTTATTAATAATCCAAATACGGAGGAGTACAATTGATGGAGAAAACACAAATCCCTTTCAAACCCTAGATCTCTCACAAACACCAATGGATTCTCATAAATTAACAAATTGTTATCACAAAAGGCTTCAAATCTAGGGTTGCTAAAAGCTTTTTTATTTATAGCATACAAAAGATATTTCCTAAAAACCAATTTCCTAACTAAGGAAATTACGCGTCCGGCCCGACGACAGACGTCTATCCCCTGTGGGCAGACGTCTATAAGAGTATATCCCGAAACTTCAACTTTCTGTCCAGAACGACAGACGTTTTCCATAGGTAGACAGACGTCTGTCAAAGAATTCACCGAATCTCCAAAAACGACAGAATAATGGCAGATATCCGGTACCAGACGTTTGTCGTCTGATACGAGAGATAAACTCGAATCTCAGGGAAATCTTCAGGAATGAATGTGAGTCACACATAACAAATCTCCACGTTATCTCGCATTCTACAAACTCTTCCATCAAAATAATAATAGCTCCACCTTCATCACAAAACCCCTCAAGGGCTCAGTGAGTGCTACACACTTCAATTACGTTTAAGCAATGCTTAAACTTAACAACTGAAAAAGACTTCGTCAACTTGTTGGCCAGATTTTCCGCTGTGCCAAGCTTCTTCACAATAATATCTTCTTTTTCAACGATCTCCTGCATGAACCAATACCTCACGTCAATATGCTTCATCCTATCACGATGCATCTGATCTTTCGTCAAATGAATAGCGCTTTGGCTATCACAGTAGATTATTATGGTATCCATTGGAATACCAAGTTTCGAAAATAGCCTCTTTAAACAGATTGCCTCTTAATGGCCGCAACAACGGCTATATACTCCGCCTCCGTCGTAGACAACACTACTGTAGGCTGCAAAGAAGCACGCCAACTGATGGCACATCCTTCCAAGGAGAACACATAACCGGTGATCGTTCTGCGTCTGTCTGGATCGCTCGTATAATCGGAGTCGCTGAATCTAACTAAATTGTCGTCATTCCATCCAAACACAAACCCTACGTCAGACGTAGCTCGAAGGTATCGTAATATCCATTTCACAGACTGTCAATGGCTTTTGCCAGGAGATGCCATATACCGACTGACAATATTAACGTGTGAAATGTCGGGTCGTGTACAAACCATGGCATACATAATGTTACTCACCGCAATCGCATATGGAACATTCGACATATATTTAATCTTATTCTCTATCTGCGGTGATGAACAAGCTGAAAGTTTAAATGAGTTGCCAATGGAGTACTTACAGAGTTAGCGTCTGCCATGCTGAAACGCTCCAAAACTTTCTCCACATATCGTTGTTGAGACAACCGTAGATTTCCTCCTTTGCGATCTCGCCTGATCTCCATACCAAGTGTTTTCTTGGCTGCTTCCAAATTCTTGGTCTCAAACTTACTTTTCATTTGTTTCTTCAAACTCTTAATATCAACCATATATCTTGCTACTAGCAACATATCATCAACATAGTGTAGCAAATATATAAAAGAACCATCGGCGAGCTACTTTGAATATACACAACTATCGCCCAAGCTTCTCGTAAACCCTATTTATTTCATGAAGGAGTCTGTCATGCCCTGCTTTCCAGTATGCGGTGAAGGGGACGCGACGAGGCCGCTACGTATTTACTGTAAAGTAAATACGCTAAGTGTATCTAAGCAATATAAATATAAATGCATAAGAGACAAGATATAATAAAACAACAACTTTATTTATTCACATTCTTTTTACAATACATGGAAAAGTAAATACAACTGAATGAAAGCAATGCCTAAACAGTGGCATAACAGAAATGAAAAGTACTGAAATAAAAATGTGTACAATGAAGCTAGAGCTCTGGGTCAAAGGAAAGCTGGTCCAAGTCCTCACTAGTAGGCTCGATCTCTTGAGTGTTCAGATCACCTGATAACATTCCAAAGAAGAAAGAGAAGGAATATCGTCAGCGAACAATCGCTCGGTAAGTCCCAAAGATAAGGGAGAAATAGAATAGACATAAAGAGAAGATAGCTTTAAAGTTGTATTATATGAGTATTTGGTGTTAACGCTGTTGTTTGTAGCTTGGTATAGAAGAATGCCAGTGTATACGAGAGTGGTCTCTATATGCCAGAGACTAGAGGCACGTGTAGTACAAGGAATCGTTTATGCCACGGTACAACAGCAACGGAATATAGGTTAGGTGTTGTCACGCCCCGCTTCCTAGAGTGCGCTAAGATCGGCACATGACAGAGCCAACCATGCTACCTGTGACTAGGAAACATCCCTCCACAGTCATATTACGACTGTCTATAGATATCAAGAACAGGAAAATAAAAGAAACTATCTAGTACATGTCCATGAGCCAAAAATAACGAGTCAAGAAATAATATGCGGAAGCAATAAATTCAAGTAACAATAACAATCTGGAAAGTACGTCCCAAAATACGGGCTTACATCAGGAATGAAAATGCGAAAGGAAACTAACTAAACTGGAATACTAACAGGTCCTCACTGCTCGGCCTGTCGACTGAAGTACTCCTTCTCGGCCTACGACAAGGGTAGCGGATCTGGGCCATGCAAAACCCAGACGTCAGTGCGTCACAATATCAACAATAATATAATCAGTGGGTAACAGGATATGCAGGCATGAATTATAAATGGTAACATGAATGTAATAAGTAAGAAGGGATATCGAACAGTGAAGTGTAACAGTATAGGTGAAGTGCAACGATAAAACTAAACTGTGCTACTGGGTAACTACTCTTAAGTCTGTGAAATCAATTTAATGAATCTTCGATGTAACTCAATAGTATCCCGTGCGTGCCTGGGACCACGGTCCAGGTTCTCGGGCTGAATCCGAGATATACCGCTAGGCACTAAACAAGAAACATGTACAGATGAATGCTGTCAGCAGTATCATCCCCGGGCTGGCCTAGCCCGTAAAACTGATCAGTATAAGCATCGAACTGTCGAGTTACAAGTCAGGTTTCATCATTGATTTCCCCATACCCCAGGTTATGTGTTCAAGTCAGGTATTGATAAATCTGAAGCTAATGAAAACACAGAATCAAGCAGGAACATGTTTGTCTATACAGACAACAGGATATGTCCATCGAGACAACATGTCAGGATTGTCGGCATTAGAAACAGGATCAGGTAACATGTCAAGTAATGGTGTATCAGGTCATGTCAAGTAGTGCACAGTGAATCAAATGGGTGCCCAACAGTACAATGTAGCAAGTATTGAATCAGGGTAAAAGTACGGATGTACGATAAAAGCATGGATGCACAAATATCTATCAGGGATTACATCATGACTATGTAGGATGCACGTTATCAAGCATGGGGTACTAATGTAATAATAATATGAGTCAATGTAACATGGCATGCAATTAGATACATAATTAATGGTATGAATGCACAAATATCCAGGGGTTACACTCACAACTCCAAGTCTAAGTGGGATGCATATTATTAAGCATGGTGTTACTACAACAATAACATGAATTAATATGATCTATATACATGCAGCTATATATATTTTAAATGATATGGATGCATACGGGTATCCGAAACAGTAAAACTTTAATATGGATGATAATTCAATCAACATGTAATATTTTATTCATATGGATGCAAGATAAGTATTATAGCATGTAGCAAGATAAACTTGCCTCGATTGGATCATACGACGGATATGTACGGCACATCCGATGTCGGGTAATCTTCGCAACGCACACACGGTATGCGGGACGGGTCCAGGCAAGGCAAGAGGGTAATCACGCGAGCAAGGGACGTTCACTGGATCTCCTGGATCGGCAGCAACGAGCACGGCTCCGGCGGGTGATCACTCTAAAAGAAACAAGAAATCAAGAAAAGCAAGAAGAGAAGAACAAGAAGAAGAAGAAGGAGAGAGGAAGTGGGTTCTGGGTTGGTGCTCTGGGATCAAGGGTCGACAAGAACAGAGGGGTAACGACGACGAGGTCGTGGGTTTGTCGACGGTGAAGTTTCACGGTGAGGCAATGGGTTGCGGGTTCTTAAAGTCGGGTGATCAGGGTTCCGGTGGCTGTAGGGTGAGGGTGGTGGTGATGGTGTCAGGAGTCGAAGGTGGTGATGAGGATGACGGGGGTCGGAGCTCTGGTGAGGGTTCAGACGAGGTTTTCCGGCGAAGCAAGGTGTGGCAGCGAGGTTTTATGGTAGGGTTTGTAGTGTGCAGGAGAGGCTTCGGGATCTGGGGAAGGAAGAGAGGGGAGAAAGGAGGAGGAGGTGAGGTGGTCGAGAAATGACCGACGACGGCGAGGCAAGGTCAGCGACGAGGTCGGGCTGCAAGTTCGGGTGTGCATGGATCGGTGTTCTTGGGTTCACGGCATAGGGTGATAGAGGTCGTGGTGTTGGAAAGAGGAGGAGTGAGATCGGGGATGATGGGTGGTCAAGGTCGACGGCGTGAGGTCGGAGGTGATGGGTTTGCGGTTGCGGTTAGGTGTGCAGGGAATGGGAAGGTCTAGAAAGGAGAGTTGAGGAGGTGGAAAAGGTGGTGATGAGGCGAGATCTGGGTGGTGATCGGCAGTGATGAGCGCGAGATGAGGGCATGGGCTAGGGTTCGCGAGGCGAGGGCGCGAGGTGGCGGGAGAAGGAAGATGAAGGAGAAAGAAGGGAGGTGAGTGTAGTGATTGGGAGGTGAGGGGATTCTCGCAGGAACAGTAAATGCGAGCGGAGAGAGAAAGGGGGGGAGAGAAAGAGAAAGAAAGAGAGACGGTGCGAGGAATAAGTTAGGATTTGATTTTAACAAAAAATATTTTTTGTTTGTTATAAAATTTTGTATAAACGTTATATATATATATATATATATATATATAGAATATAATATTAGTTAAAATTTGATATTTTGACTAATACAAAAATAGTCCAAAACACGCCCGAGTCGGGTCTAAGAATCCAGTTTCAAAATACGAAAAATATATGTGTCGACCAAAACTAAAATTGGATATCCGGGTAACGAAAATGCATACCCCCAAGAACGGATGCACGTACGTGCGCGTAGCCATCCAAACAAGTCCGTTTCACTGAACGGGACGAGAACAAGATGCGCGGATGCTACCACAGGGTCAGGGGTATGATGCTGGCCATGCAAGATATTTTTAAAGTATTTTATGTGACTTTAAATGTTATATTAGATGCCAGATAAAATGCCAGTATGCAGTATACATGAAAGTGCACGGATCCACGTAACAAGCCAGGATAAATCATAAACATGAATCAAGACGGGTTTCCAGCAAGCAGGTCAGGTAGGATGCAAATACAGATGTCAAATACACCATTCGCACCCAAAATACAATAAATCAGGAAAATACCATAATAAAGAAATACTTGAACTAGAACTGGTATAAATGAACTAGTGTGTTACATTATACCCAACTACAAAAAGAATTTCGTCCTCGAAATTCCCTGAACAAGAAAAGATAAACAAACATGAACCTACAAGAATAGGTGTGGAAACTTCTGTTGAATCTCGTCTTCACGTTCCCAAGTCAATTCTCCATGCGAGCGATTTCCCCAAGAAACAAGTACGAGAGGGATAGCCTTGTTCTTGAGGACCTTTTCTCTTCGATCAACAATCAATATCGGTTGTTCCTCAAAGGTCAAATCCTCCCTAACAGTCATCTCTGAATGATCTAGCACGTGTGTTTCATCTCGAACATACTTACGGAGTTGAGATACATGAAACACGTCATGAACATTCGCCAAAGATTGTGGTAATGCCAATCGATAAGCCACTTCTCTAACACGCTCTATAATCTCGAAAGGCCCCACGAATCGAGGACTAAGTTTGTCTCGACTCCCAAAACGAATCACTCCTCTAGTCGGTGATATCTTCAAGAATACCAGATCACCAACAGCGAACTCTAGAGGTCTTCTCGATGTGTCGGCCTAACTCTTCTGCCGATCTTGTGCTGCCTTCATGTGATTCTGGATAGTATTAACCTTCAGTTTGTACGATCAGATCCGGTCCTAACAATCTTCGTTCTCTAATATCGTCTCAACAAATAGGTGAACGATACTTGCGACCATACAATGCTTCGAATGGAGCCATCTGAATAGTCGCCTGAAAGCTGTTATTGTACGAGAACTCCACTAGGTGTAGATGATCCTCCCATGAACCCTTGAAGTCTAACATGCAAGCTATCAACATGTCTTCAAGAGTTTGGATCGTTCTCTCTGACTGGCCATCTGTCCGAGGATGATAAGCTGTGCTAAACTTCAATCGCGTCCCCAAACTTTCCTGTAAGCTCCTCCAGAAGTGCGATAAGAATTGGGTGTCACGGTCTGAAATGATGCTCACAGGTACTCCATGCAATCTCACAATCTCCTGCATGTACCGTTCTGCTAACGTTTCCATTGACTGACCAACTTGAAATGGTATGAAATGAGCTGCCTTGGTCAATCGATCAGCGATCACCCAAACTGCATTGTTGCCCTTTGGACTCCGCGGTAAAGCTGTCATGAAATCCATGGTTATATGTTCCCACTTCCATTGAGGAATCGGAAGTGGTTGCAATAAACCAGCTATCCTTTGATGTTCAGCCTTAACTTGCTGACACACCAAGCATTTCTCTACAAAACGGACGATCCCCCTTTTCATACCTTCCCACCAGAAATGCTGTCGTAGATAACGGTACATCTTCGTGCCTCCTGGATGTACAGAATATGCGGAACTGTGCGCTTCCTTCATCACTTCTTCACGGATGTCTCCTTTCGGTACACACAAACTGCTACCATAACGCAATGAACTATCTTCATGAATCAACAAGTCCGTTCGAAGTCCCGCTTCTACCTGTTCTCGAAACTTCTGCAATCTTGGGTCCTGTGACTGCGCTGCTTTAATACTTTCGATCAACGACGAATGTACTTGCAGCTGCATCAACTGTCCCAAAGAATGCAGTAGCACGATCTCCAACTCGGATCTCTGAAAGTTTTCGATAAGCTCCTTCTGTGCAGTCAACATCCGAATTGTTGGCAACCGACTAAGCGCATCCGGCACTACATTAACTTTTCCCGGATGATACTTGAGATTGAGATCATAGTCAGCCATCAGCTCCAACTATCTACGCTGCCTTATGTTGAGCTCTTTCTGCGTGAACACGTACTTTAGGCTTTTATGATCGGTGAATACTTCGACCCTTTCGCCCAGTAAGTAGTGTCTCCAAATCTTCAAAGCGTCACTGCTGCAAGTTCCAAATCATGAGTTGGATAATTCTTCTCATGGGTCTTCAACTGTCTCGATGCGTAAGCTATAACCTTCCCATGCTGCATCAAAACACATCCCAAAGCTTTCCCAGATGCGTCGCTGTGAATCACCAATCCTCCGGAACCGTATGGTACGGTCAAAATAGGAGCGGTTATCAATCTTTTCTTCAATGCCTCAAAAGCTGACACACAACTATCCGTCCATACAAACGGTACCTCCTTTCGCATAAGCTTGGTCAAAGGCTCAGCTAAGCGAGCAAAATTCTTTCTCCACGAACCTTCTGTAATATCCGGCAAATCCAAGAAAACTTCTGATCTCTGCTACGTTCTTCGGAATCGGCCAATCTTGAACTGCTGCAATCTTCTCAGGGTCAACGGTGATTCCATCTACGGATACGACGTGTCCCAAAACTTCACTTCTTTAAGCCCAAAATCGCACTTGCTCATCTTTGCATATAATTTTTCTTGCCTCAATGTCTACAGTGCGATCTTCTAGTGTTCTGCATGCTCTTCTAGGCTCCTCGAGTAGACCAGAATATCATCGATGAACACCACTATAAACTGGTCCAAGAATGGTGAAAAGATTCGGTTCATCAAGTCCATAAATATCGCCGGTGCATTCGTGACTCCGAATGGCATCACTAAATACTCGTAATGTCCATACCGAGTTCGGAACGCAGTCTTGCAAATATCTTCTGATTTAATTCGAACTTGATGATATCCGGACCGCAAATACAGCTTCAAGAATACCCTCGCGCCACTGAGTTGCTCGAATAATTCGCCAATGCGAGGGATCGGGTACTTGTTCTTAATAGTCACCCGGTTTAATTCTCGATAATCGATGCACATTCTCCTTGTGCCATCTTTCTTCTTGACTAGAAGAACTGGAGCTCCCCAAGGTGAATTACTGCTGCGAATCCAACCCTTCTCAAGCAATTCGGTAACTTGCTTTTTTACTTCTTCCAACTCCACTGGTGCCATCGGATAGTACGCCTTTGAGATTAGCACTGCACCAGGAACAAGATCGATCGCTAACTCCACATCTCATTTTGGCGGTAAACCCGAGATTTCCTCGAACACGTCCATGAACTCTCGAACTATAGCTGGCACTTCCTCCTTATCAACTTCCATCAATGAAAGAACATTGCTTGTCGGCCTAGCCCTAAAATCGACTGGCCCGACAGAACTGCTTCCTCCAGCAAAAACAAACTCTGGATGTCCGGGAATCTGGAAAATCACTTTCTTTGCCCTACAATCAATGTGAGCGTGGAAAGTGCCGAGAAAGTCCATTCCCAAGACAACATCATAACTGCCAGTATCGATCACCAAGAAATCTGCAAAACATGAACCGGTAAGCAATGAAACTGAGAGAACCAAGGTAATAACTCGACCATGGAACAAGGAAATGAATCAAGACCAGGACTCCAAGTTACTTAAATAGAGTACCGCATTGTAACCATGCTGCAGTTCATAGTTACAATCATATAACTCCGTTCAAGTCGCCCAAATCCTAGTATAAGAATCAAAGGAATAGGACGGAAGAAACAATACGGAACTAAAAGAATTTCAACTCGAGATGCAAAGTTGTTTGCATATCGTCAGGACAGGGGTCAAGAGAAAGATATAATTCAAGAATCATGATAACAATGTGGCAGGACATGTTCCTAATTACAGGTTTTTTGATTCGTATATTAGGTCCAATACCCAACTACAAAAGAATCAAACCTGATTAACCTAAATCCTATGGCTCTGATACCAAACAAACCCTATCACGCCTTGCTTTCCAAACTGCGCTAAGATCGGCACGTGACAGAGCCAACCATGCTACCTGTGGCTAGGAAACATCCCTCCACAGTCACATTACGAATGTCTATAGATATCAAGAACAGGAAAATAAAAGAAACTATCTAGTACATGTCCATGAGCCAAAAATAACGAGTCAAGAAATAATATGCGGAAGCAATAAATTCAAGTAACAATAACAATCTGGAAAGTACGTCCTAAAATACGGGCTCACATCAGGAATGAAAATGCGAAAGGAAACTAACTAAACTGGAATACTAATAGGTCCTCACTGCTCGGCTTGTCGACTGAAGTATTCCTGCTCGGCCTGCGACAAGGGTAGCGGATCTGGGCCATGTAAAATCCAGACGTCAGTGCGTCACAATATCAACAATAATATAATTAGTGGGTAACAGGATATGCAGGCATGAATTATAAATGGTAACATGAATGTAATAAGTAAGCAGTGATATCAAACAGTGAAGTGTAACAGTATAGGTGAAGTGCAGCGATAAAACTAAACTGTGCTACTGGGTTAACTACTCTCAAGTCTGTGAAATCAATTTAATGATTCTTCGATGTAACTCAATAGTATCTCATGCGTGCCCGGGACCACGGTCCAGATTCTCGGGCTGAATCCGAGACATGCCGCTAGGCACTAAACAAGAAACATGTACAGATGAATGATGTCAGCAGTATCATCCCCGGACTGGCCTAGCCCGTAAAACTGATCAGTATAAGCATGGAAATGTCAAGTTAAAAGTCATATTTCATCATTGATTTCCCCATACCCCAGGTTATGTGTTCAAGTCAGGTATTGATAAATCTGAAGCTAATGCCAACACAGGATCAAGCAGGAACATGTTTGTCTATACAGACAACAGGATATGTCCATCGGGACAACATGTCAGGATTGTCGGCATTAGAAACAGGATCAGATAACATGTCAAGTAATGGTGTGTCAGGTCATGTCAAGTAGTGCACAGTGAATCAAATGGGTGCCCAACAGTACAATGTAGCAAGTATTGAATCAGGGTAAAAGTACGGATGTACGATAAAAGCATGGATGCACAAATATCTATCAGGGGTTACATCATGACTATGTAGGATGCACGTTATCAAGCATGTGGTACTAATGTAATAATAATATGAGTCAATGTAACATGGCATGCAACTAGGTACATAATTAATGGTATGGATGCACAAATATCGATCAGGGGTTACACTTACAGCTCCAAGTCTAAGTGGGATGCACATTATTAAGCATAGGGTGTTACTATAACAATAACATGAATTAATATGATCTATACATGCAGCTATATATATTTTAAAAGATATGGATGCATACGGGTATCCGAAACAGTAAAACTTTAATATGGATGATAATTCAATCAACATGTAATATTTCATTCATATGGATGCAAGATAAGTATTATGGCATGTAGCAAGATAAACTTGCCTCGATTGGATCATACGACGGATACGCACGACACGTCTGACATCGGGTAATCGTCGCAACGCACACACGACACGCGGGACAGGTCCAGACAAAGCAAGAGGGTAATCACATGAGCAAGGGACATTCACTGGATCGGCAGCGACGAGCACGGCTCCGGCAGGTGATCACCGGAAAAGAAACAAGAAATCAAGAAAAGCAAGAAGAGAAGAACAAGAAGAAGAAGAAGGAGAGAGGAAGTGGGTTTTGGGTTGGTGCTCTGGGATCAAGGGTCGACAAGAACAGAGGGGTGACGACGACGAGGTCGTGGGTTTGTCGACGGTGAGGTTTCATGGCGAGGCAATGGGTTGCGGGTTCTTGAAGTCGGGTGATCGGGGTTCCGGTGGCTGTAGGGTGAGGGTGGTGGTGATGGTGTTAGGAGTCGAAGGTGGTGATGAGGATGACGGGGGTCGGAGCTTTGGTGAGGGTTCAGATGAGGTTTTCCGGCGAGGCAAGGTGTGTGCAGCGGAGGTTCTAGGATAGGGTTTGTAGTGTGCAGGGGAGGCTTCGGCATCTGGGGAAGGAAGAGTGGGGAGAAAGGAGGAGGAGGTGAGGTGGTCGAGAAATGGACGACGACGGCGAGGCAAGGTTGGCGGCGAGGTCAGGCTGCAAGTTCGGGTGTGCAGGGATCAGTGTTCTTGGGTTCACGGCGTAGGGTGATGGAGGTCATGGTGTTGGAAGGAGGAGGAGTGAGGTCGGGGATGATGGGTAGTTGAGGTCGACGACGTGAGGTCGGAGGTGATGGGTTTGCGGCTGCGGTTGGGTGTGCAGGGAATGGGAAGGTCGGGAAAGGAGAGTTGAGGAGGTGGAAAAGGTGGTGATGAGGCGAGGTCTGGGTGGTGATCGGCAGTGATGAGCGCGAGACGAGGGCAAGGGCTAGGGTTCGCGAGGCGAGGGCGCGAGGGGGCCGGAGAAGGAAGATGATGGAGAAAGAAGGGAGGTGAGTGTAGTGATTGGGAGGTGAGGGGATTCTCGCAGGAACAGTAAATGCGAGCGGAGAGAGAAAGGGAGGGGGGAGAGAGAGAGAAACGGTGAGAGGAATAAGTTAGGATTTGATTTTAAGAAAAAATATTTTTTGTTTGTTATAAATTTTTGCATAAACGTTTTATATATATAGAATATAATATTAGTTAAAATTTGATATTTTGACTAATACAAAAATAGTCCAAAACACGCCCGGGTCGGGTCTAAGAATCCAGTTTCAAAATACGAAAAATATATGTGTCGACCAAAACTAAAATTGGATATCCGGGTAACGAAAATGTATAACCCCAAGAACGGATGCACGTACATGCGCGTAGCCATCCAAACAAGTCCGTTTCACTGAACGGGACAAGAACAAGATGCGCGGATGCTACCACAGGGTCAGGGGTATGATGCAGGCCATGCAAGATATTTTTAAAGTATTTTATATGACTTTAAATGTTATATTAAAAAAATGCAGATGCCAGATAAAATGCCAGTATGCAGCAGTATACATGAAAGTGCACGGATCCACGTAACAAACCAGGATAAATCATAAACAGGAATCAAGGCGGGTTTCCAGCAAGCAGGTCGGGTAGGATGCAAATACAGATGTCAAATACACTATTCGCACCAAAAATACAATAAATCAGGAAATTACCATAAATAAAGAAATACATGAACTAGAACTGGTATAAATGAACTAGGGTGTTACAGGTGTATTAAATCTTACAGTCTCGTGTCAATTCTAACACCTTCCGTACCAATCTACCCCTTAAACCCCGTGATGTCTTGTATTATATTATTTGTGTTGTATTGTAAATTGTATTGTCTTGTATATATGGATGACTTGCCGAAACCATGATATCAGTAAATGGATGTAATTGGAGAATCATGTAAATAGAAGTATATCCATGGTTCGGTTCAGTCAATACATATTCAATAGATTGAATATAAGTATTCAAGGATTCATGTTGGATTATAGATTGTAGATTGTACTTGAATCATATTCAAGTCAGATTATTAATGAGACTCAGTTTAAGTCAGACAATTAGAAAAGAAATTGGAGTCCTGATTGTTTTGATGTTATCGGTAACCGCTGCACATGTGCGGCAAGAGTTGTGTCTTTTTCAAAAACGATTACCGTGTTGATAACACCGTTGTTAAGTTTTCTACCTTAAATAGGCAAGTACCCACTTCTCCGGCTCCCTAAAGCTCAAGAAATTGGTCCCGCTTAAACCTATATTTACTAGGATCCTTAGGGTAATTTATAGAACTTGAGGGGGTTTTATATAAAAATACTTTTGTATAATTTTCAAAATACACCCCAAGTATTTAATTATCGTCTTTAGAGTTGTCATAGATGTAGATTTTATATTTATGATATTTTTAGTGAAAATAACCCATTTTTCATAATACATGGTATGTAATTGTAACATTGAACTTGTATGGAATTCATGGTATTTTAATGTAAATTGATTCTTGTGATTTTTGGAAAAAGTTGGAATATTCATATTATCGCAAAATAGATATTTTAATGATACATATATACATATTTATATAAAAATAATTTTTAATATATATTATATTTCTAGAAATCTTATTTTCTTAAGATATTTGTATTTTAAATCTTTCGAGACCGAATGCTCCTTGCGGAGGTCTGCATCTCGCACTACTAAGCCCAGGGATGTGTGATAATCCCCACCATCCCAGTCGGGTTCCCCAAAATGGGTTGTAGCGGCGCTTTGCAAAGATTTATAAAAATATGAATTCTTATAGAAAACGGTTTTAATGGTTAATGGTATTTATATGTATAGTTTCGTTTTCCCGTATTCTATGTTCCCGAAAGGTATTATGCTATTTAACATTTGAGTGTGTGAGGTGGTAGGTCATTATCTCGTGATCTACTTAAAGGTATAGCAAAATTATGATGTTTTAAATGTCGGAATTAAACTACATGGTATTTTAGTGAAAAAAATACGATAACAATTGAAATAGAAATCCTTTTGATATGGAACTTGTTCAATATGACTTGTTAATGTTTAATAGTCAACATGTAAGGGTTTAGTATGATTGTATTTAAGAAAAAGTGAGATTTTTAGGAAGAATCGAATCGGAAATCGGATTAACTCCGATTCCGTCGGATTTTAGTAATGTGAGTTTTTAGAAAAGAATAGAGAAGAGGGAGGTGTGACTTATGGGTTTAGAGATTAGAAGAGAGGAAGAGGGAACGGTAGAGGCGCCGGTGCCTTGTTTCGTCGCCGAGAGCTCCTAGGGTTGTTGTCGGAAAATCGTCGAAGTTTTCGCCTTTTGCTAACTCCAAAAGTACACTAAACTTCTAGGGATTTCTTGAGAGTTTTGATCAGAATTTTGGAGTGATGGGGGTGTGTCTAGGGGTTGTATTTATAGGGTAAGGCTAGGGTTTTGGGTAGGTGAAAGGTTGAATTGAAAAATATATTAAAATGTAATAAAATGTATTAAAATAGAGTAATTAGGGTTTTAAAGAGTCTCTGGTACTGGTCTGTACATTTAAAGTATACAGGAGTACAGGGGAGTCCAAGAGCCACAACTTTGCTGTTGGCGACTCGGCGGTTCGGCCGGCGGCGGCCCGAGCCGGCCAAGTCCGGTCGAGTCCGGCGGCCATTGACTTCCTCGATGCTCCATTTACCCCATGGGACAGTATGTTTATTTAGTGTAGTGGGGTTTTTACGAGTTATGCACGTGTAAACCCTTAGACTTCTAAAAGTTTAAAAAGAAAATAATATTAAAAATAATATGGAGTATGGGATTTGAACTCTGGTAGCTTGGTTCAGCAGTGCAAGGTATTACCAGTGAGTTACAAGCTCCTTCTCGCTATTAAAAAGCAAAACAAACTTATAATTTGTGCTCAAGCAAAAGTACCCCTTTCTGTATTTTTGAAAAAATTGTACAGAAATTTGTACAGAAAGTTTAGGGTTATATTCTACCTTCCTTATAAAAATTTCGTCCTCGAAATTTGTAAAAAGAAAGTGTAACAGATTTAAGGAAAGTTTGGTGATAGAACTATTTGTAGTGTATGAAAAATATGTGAAAGAACGAAAGAATGCGAAGGTTTTGGTAAGATTGTAAAAGAGGTGGGGGAATTTTGGGTTAGGACAGATTCAAAGTATATGAAATGATAAGATTCAAGAAATATAAATTGTAAAGAATGTTTTAGTTGCTGGTTCTTGTGTTATATTGCTTAGGTTGTTCAAGCAGAACAAAACTGCATGGTAGTGTTCCATACAGTTCTGATCTGTATGGGCCACCAACAAAACCTGTCATGCCCCGCTTCCCAGTGTACGGTGAAGGGGACGCGATGAGGCCGCTACGTATTTACTGTAAAGTAAATACGCTAAGCGTATCTAAGCAATATAAATATAAATGCACAAGAGACAAGGTATAATAAAACAACAACTTTATTTATTCACATTCTTTTTACAATACATGGAAAAGTAAATACAACTGAATGAAAGCAATGCCTAAACAGTGGCATAACAGAAATGAAAAGTACTGAAATAAAAATGTGTACAATGAAGAAAGAGCTCGGGGTCAAAGGAAAGCTGGTCCAAGTCATCACTAGTAGGCTCGATCTCCTGAGTGTCCAGATCACCAGACAACATTCCAAAGAAGAAAGAGAAGGAATGTCGTCAGCGAACAATCGCTCGGTAAGTCCCAAAGATAAGGGAGAAATAGAATAGACAGAAAGATAAGATAGCTTTTAAAGTTGTATTATATGAGTATTTGGTGTTAACGTTGTTGTTTGTAGCTTGGTACAGAAAGATGCCAGTGTATACGAGAGGAGTCTCTATATGCCAGAGACTAGAGGCACGTGTAGTACAAGGAACCGTTTATTCCACGGTACAACAGCAACGGAATATAGGTTAGGTGTATTAAATCTTACAGTCTCGTGCCTCTTCTAACACCTTCCATACCAATCTACCCCTTAAACCCCGCGATGTCTTGTATTGTATTATTTGTGTTGTATTGTAAATTGTATTGTCTTGTATATATGGATGACTTGCCGAAACCATGATATCAGTAAATGGATGTAACTGGAGAATCATGTAAATGGAAGTATATCCATGGTTCGGTTCAGTTAATACAGATTAAATAGATTGAATATAAGCATTCAAGGATTCATGTTGGATTGTAGATTGTAGATTGTACTTGAATCATATTTAAGTTAGATTATTAATGAGACTCAATCTGAATCAGACAATTAGAAAAGAAATTGGAGTCCTGATTGTTTTGATGTTATCGGTAACCGCTGCACATGTGCGGTATGATTTGTGTCTTTTTCAAAGACGATTACCGTGTTGATAACACCGTTGTTAAGTTGTCTAACTTAAATAGGCAAGCACCTACTTCTCCGGCTCCGTGAGGCTCAAGAGATTGGTCCCGCTTATACCTATATTTACTAGGGTCCTTAGGATAATTTATAGAACTTGAGGGGGGTTTTATATAAAAATACTTTTGTATAATTTTCAAAATACACCCCAAGTATTTAATTATCGTCTTTAGAGTTGTCATAGATGTAGATTTTATATTTGTGATATTTTTAGTGAAAATAACCCATTTTTCATAATACATGGTATTTAATTGTAATATTGAACTTGTATGGAATTCATGGTATTTTAATGTAAACCGATTCTTGTGATTTTTGGAAAAAGTTGGAATATTCATATTATCACAAAATAGATATTTTAATGATACATATATACATATTTATATAAAAATAATTTTTAATATATATTATATTTCTAGAAATCTCATTTTCTTAAGATATTTGTATTTTAAATTTTTTGAGACCGAATGCTCCTTGAGGAGGTCTGCATCTCGCACTACTAACCCAGAGATGTACGATAATCCACACCATCCCAGTCGGGTTCCCTAAAATGGGTTGTAGCGGCGCTTTGCAAAGATTTATAAAAATACGAATTCTTATAGAAAACGGTTTTTAATGGTTAGTGGTATTTATATGTAAAGTTTCATTTTCCCGTATTCTATGTTCCCGAAAGTTATTTTGCTATGTTACATTTGAGTGTGTGAGGTGGTAGGTCATTATCTCGTGATCTACTTAAAGGTATAGCAAGATTGTGATGTTTTAAATGTCAGAATTAAACTACATGGTATTTTAGTGAAAAAATACGATAACAATTGAAATAGAAATCCTTTTGATATGGAACTTGTTCAATATGACTTGTTAATATTTAATAGTCAACATGTAAGGGTTTAGTATGATTGTATTTAAGAAAAAATGAGATTTTTAGGAAGAACCGAATCGGAAATTGGATTAACTCCGATTCCGTCGGGTTTTAGTAATGTGAGTTTTTAGAAAAGAATAGAGAAGAGGGAGGTGTGACTTACGGGTTTAAAGATTAGAAGAGAGGAAGAGGGAATGGTAGGAGGCGCCGGTGTGTCGTTTCGTCGCCGGGAGCTCCTAAGGTTGTCGTCGGAAAATTGCCGAAGCTTTCGCCTTTTGCTAACTCCAAAAGTACACTAAACTTCTAGGGATTTCTTGATATATTTGATCAGAATTTTGGAGTGATGGAGGTGTGTCTAGGGGTTGTATTTATAGGGTAAGGCTAGGGTTTTGGGTAGGTGAAAGGTTGAATTGAAAAAATGTATTAAAATGTAATAAAATGTATTAAAATAGAGTAATTAGGATTTTAAAGAGTCTCTGGTACTGGTCTGTACATTTAAAGTATACAGGAGTACAGGGGAGTCTAAGAGCCACAACTTTGCAGTTGGCGACTCGGCGGTTCGGCCGAGTCCGGCCGCCTCCGCCGGCCCGAGTCCGGCCGAGTCCAGCGGCCGTTGACTTCCTCGATGCTCCATTTACTTCCTGGGACAGTTTGTTTATTTAGTGTAGTGGGGTTTTTACGAGTTATGCACGTGTAAACCCTTGGACTTCTAAAAGTTTAAAAAGAAAATAATATTAAAAATAATGTGGGGTATGGGATTTGAACTCTGGTGGCTTGGTTCAGCAATACAAGGTATTACCAGTGAGTTACAAGCTCCTTCTCGCTATTAAAAATCAAAACAAACTTATAACTTGTGCTCAGGCAAAAATACCCCTTTATGTATTTTTGAAAAAATTGTACAAAAATTTGTACAGAAAGTTTAGGGTTGTTACTTTCTACCCTCCTTATAAAAATTTCGTCCTCAAAATTTATAAAAGGAAAGTGTAACAGATTTAAGGAAAGTTTGGTGATAGAACTATTTGTAGTGTATGAAAAATTTGTGAAAGAACGAAAGAATGCGAAGGTTTTGGTAAGATTGTAAAAGAGGTGGGGAAATTTTGGGTTAGGACATATTCAAAGTATATGAAATGATAAGGTTCAAGAAATATAAATTGTAAAGAATGTTTTAGTTGTTGGTTCTTGTGTTATATTGCTTAGGTTGTTCATGCAGAACAAAACTGCATGGTAGTGTTCCATACAGTTCTGATCTGCATGGGCCACCAACAAAACCTGTCACGCCCCGCTTCCCAGTGTACGGTGAAGGGGACGCGATGAGGCCGCTACGTATTTACTGTAAAGTAAATACGCTAAGCGTATCTAAGCAATATAAATATAAATGCACAAGAGACAAGGTATAATAAAACAACAACTTTATTTATTCACATTCTTTTTACAATACATGGAAAAGTAAATACAACTGAATGAAAGCAATGCCTAAACAGTGGCATAACAGAAATGAAAAGTACTGAAATAAAAATGTGTACAATGAAGCAAGAGCTCGGGGTCGAAGGAAAGCTGGTCCAAGTCATCACTAGTAGGCTCGATCTCCTGAGTGTCCAGATCACCAGACAACATTCCAAAGAAGAAAGAGAAGGAATGTCGTCAGCGAACAATCGCTCGGTAAGTCCCAAAGATAATGGAGAAATAGAATAGACAGAAAGAGAAGATAGCTTTTAAAGTTGTATTATATGAGTATTTGGTGTTAACGTTGTTCTTTGTAGCTTGGTACAGAAGGATGCCGGTGTATACGAGAGGAATCTCTATATGCCAGAGACTAGAGGCACGTGTAGTACAAGGAACCGTTTATTCCACGGTACAACAGCAACGGAATATAGGTTAGGTGTATTAAATCTTACAGTCTCGTGCCTCTTCTAACACCTTCCGTACCAATCTACCCCTTAAACCCCGCGATGTCTTGTATTGTATTATTTGTGTTGTATTGTAAATTGTATTGTCTTGTATATATGGATGAATTGCCGAAACCATGATATCAGTAAATGGATGTAACTGGAGAATCATGTAAATGGAAGTATATCCATGGTTCGGTTCAGTCAATACAGATTAAATAGATTGAATATAAGCATTCAAGGATTCATGTTGGATTGTAGATTGTAGATTGTACTTGAATCATATTTAAGTCAAATTATTAATGAGACTCAGTCTGAATCAGACAATTAGAAAAGAAATTGAAGTCCTGATTGTTTTGATATTATCGGTAACCGCTGCACATGAGCGGTAGGATTTGTGTCTTTTCAAAGACGATTACCGTGTTGATAACACCGTTGTTAAGTTGTCTACCTTAAATAGGAAAGCACCCACTTCTCCGGCTCTCTGAGGCTCAAGAGATTGGTCCCGCTTAAACCTATATTTATTAGGGTCCTTAGGGTAATTTATAGAACTTGAGAGGGTTTTATATAAAAATACTTTTGTATAACTTTCAAAATACACCCCAAGTATTTAATTATCGTCTTTAGAGTTGTCATAAATGTAGATTTTATATTTGTGATATTTTTAGTGAAAATAACCCATTTTTCATAATACATGGTATTTAATTGTAACATTGAACTTGTATGGAATTCATGGTATTTTAATGTAAAGTGATTCTTGTGATTTTTGGAAAAAGTTGGAATATTCATATTATCACAAAATAGATATTTTAATGATACATATATACATATTTATATAAAAATAATTTTTAATATATATTATATTTCTAGAAATCTTATTTTTTAAGATATTTGTATTTTAAATCTTTCGAGACCGAATGCTCCTTGCGGAGGTCTGCATATCGCACTATTAAGCCCAGGGATGTGCGATAATCCGCACCATCCCAGTCGGGTTCCCTAAAATGGGTTGTAGAGGCGCTTTG
The DNA here is from genome assembly GCA_030015575.1 of Agapanthus africanus. Lineage (NCBI taxonomy): Eukaryota > Viridiplantae > Streptophyta > Magnoliopsida > Asparagales > Amaryllidaceae > Agapanthus > Agapanthus africanus. The sequence goes on along the minus strand of JASDDO010000022.1, from coordinate 859,405,044 downwards.
CAAAGATTTATAAAAATACGAATTCTTATAGAAAACGGTTTTTAATAGTTAGTGGTATTTATATGTAAAGTTTCATTTTCTCGTATTCTATGTTCCCGAAAGGTATTGTGCTATGTTGCTTATGAGTATGCGAGGAGGTAGGTCATTACCTCGTGATCTACTTAAAGGTATAGCAAGATTGTGATGTTTTAAATGTCGGAATTAAACTACATGGTATTTTAGTGAAAAAATACGATAACAATTGAAATAGAAATCCTTTTGATATGGAACTTGTTCAATATGACTTGTTAATGTTTAATAGTCAACATATAAGAGTTTAGTATGATTGTATTTAAGAAAAAGTGAGATTTTTAGGATGAACCGAATCGGAAATCGGATTAACTCCAATTTCGTCGGGTTTTAGTAATGTGAGTTTTTAGAAAAGAATAGAGAAGAGAGAGGTGGGACTTATGGGTTTATAGATTAGAAGAGAAGAAGAGGGAACGGTAGGAGGCGCCGGTGCGTCGTTTCGTCGCCGGGAGCTCCTAGGGTTATCGTCGGAAAATCGACGAAGATTTCGCCTTTTGCTAACTCCAAAAGTACACTAAACTTCTAGGGATTTCTTGAGAGTTTTGATCAGAATTTTGGAGTGAGGGGGGTGTATCTAGGGGTTGTATTTATAGGGTAAGGCTAGGGTTTTGGGTAGGTGAAAGGTTGAATTGAAAAAATGTATTAAAATGTATTAAAATAGAGTAATTAGGGTTTTAAAGAGTCTCTGGTACTGGTCTGTACATTTAAAGTATATACGAGTACAGGGGAGTCCAAGAGCCACAACTTTGCTGTTGGCGACTCGGCGGTCCGGCCAAGTTGGGCCGGCGGCGGCGGCGGCCCGAGTCGGCCGATTTGGCCGAGTCCAGCCGAGTCCGGCGGCCGTTGGCTTCCTTGACGCTCCATTTACCCCCTGGGACAGTTTTTTTATTTAGTGTAGTGGGGTTTTTACGAGTTATGCACGTGTAAACCCTTGGACTTCTAAAAGTTTAAAAAGAAAATAATATTAAAAATAATGTGGGGTATGAGATTTGAACTCTGGTGGCTTGGTTCAGCAGTGCAAGGTATTACCAGTGAGCTACAAGCTCCTTATTTTTATTAAAAAGCAAAACAAACTTATAAGTTGTGCTCAGGCAAAAGTATCCCTTTCTGTATTTTTGAAAAAATTATACAGAAAGTTGTACAGAAAGTTTAGGCTTGTTACAGAGTCGAACTTCTTATACCACTGTCTAGGTGACTGCTTCAAACCGTAGAGAGTCTTCTCTAGCAAGCAAACGTGGTCTTTTTTCCTTCAACTTCAAAACCTTCGGACTGTTACATGTAGATTTTCTCTACCAAATCACCATGCAAGAATGCAGTATTCATATCGAGCTGCTCAAGCTCCAAATCTTGTATAGCTACCAAACCGAGCAAGACACGTGTAGAGATGTGTTTAACAACCGGAGAAAATAACTCAGTGAAATCAACTCCCCGCACTTGCGAATAACCTTTAGCTACCAATCGTGCCTTGTATCTCGTATCAACCATCTCTTGGTCATCTTCTTTTTTTTAAGACCCACTTGCATCCAACTATCTTCTTTCCTCTTTCGGACTTCACGAGATTCCAAGTTTGGTTCTTGTGAAAATACTCATTCTTTTCATTCATAACAACTAGCTAACGAGCTGCTTCATCAGATGAGATGGTTTCTTTATAGATTGTCGGCTTGCTACTATCAACTGTCTCTGTAACAGACAACGCATACGCCACTAGGTCATCATAGCCATACCTCTACGGCGGTCTAATGTCCCTTCTCTGTCGGTCACGAGCGAGCAAATACTCCTTATCTTGGGACTGCTCCTCTTGAGCTTCTTCAGACGATGGTGAAGGAGAGATCTCCTGCGAACATGAGCTCTTATCGACCTCAATATCAACTCTCGGCTCATCCTTTTTTGAATCGTCTTCAATTGGAGATTCCTTATTGTTCGGTTTCAACATAACAGATTCATCAAATGTCACATCTCCGCTAATTATAAATTTAGACGATTTTGGATCCGAACACCACAACCTGTTACCCTTAACGCCGGTAGTATAAACGAGAAATATACATTTCTTAACTCGAGAATCCAGTTTGCTTTCACGGCAATGTGCATAAGCGGAGCAACTAAACATCTTAAGTGTTGAATAATCAGCGTGTTTTCCCGACCATATCTGCTCCGGTGTCTTACAACCTAGTGATATATAAGGTGACTGATTCACAATATAACACGCCGTATTTACCGTTTCTCTCCAAAATAGTCTGGTTCATTCGCTCCGCAACTCCATTCTGCCGTGGTGTGTAGACAATGGTATGATACCGAACTATTCCTTCGTTTTTGCAGAAATTGTTGAAATCTCTACTGCAAAACTTTAATCTGTTGTCTGTCCTCGGTTTCTTAATCTGCTTCCCTGACTGCTTCTCAAGCAACGTCTTTTATTGCTTGAATATAGTAAACACATTATTTTTGTGCTTTAATAAATAGACCCAAACTTTTCTCGAAAAATCATCAATGAAGATAACCAGATACTTGGTACCACTTTCTTTAGAAGCAACCGGAGAGGGTCCTCAATGATCCGAATGGATATAATCTAGAGTACCTTTCAAGTTGTGCACTGCCGAATTGAAGCTAACGTGCTTTTGCTTTTCAAAGACACAATGTTCACAAAACTCTAGCTTCATTGTACTCTTCTTACCAAGCGGACCCTGCTTCGACAACTCGGTCAATCCTTTATCACTTATATACCCGAGTCTCATGTGCTACAATCTGGTAGTTTCCGAATACATCATAAATTTGGATAATGAAATCGCCGCTAATCCGGAAGTCATCAAACTCTGCAATGAATACAAGGACCCTTTCTTCAAGCCCTTCATTACAACAAGAGCACCTTTGGTTACCTTCAAAACTCCACCTTCAGCGAAAAATTTATAACCCTTGTTGTTGAGTGCACCTAAAGAGACGAGGTTCCTCTTCAAGTCAGGTACGTGCTTGACTTCCACCAATGTTCTCATAACACTATCACACATCTTGAGCTATTGTTGCCCATTAAAACCACTCCGCCATCAACGAACTCGTACGTGGTGAAAAAATCTCTATTGGGACACACGTGGTAAGAACAACCCGAATTCACGATCCACTCATCCTTAGATCGCCGTGTTATCGAGAAACACAAGAAGATCTCATTCCCCTTCCGCTCTACTTCAGCCGAAAACTCTTTTGATTTGTCTTATTGTTTTAGTTTGTTCCGCAACTTAAAACAATCGACCTTGAAGTGCCCCTTCTTTTTACAATAATTGCAGATCACGTTCTTAACCTTGAACTTTGACTGCGACTTCTTCTTATTTGCTTCTGGATCTCTCTTCTCCGCTTGCCCTCTAACAAATAAGCAAGAAGATGAACCATCCGCTTCGGTGGAAGTCACTTCCTTATTGATCTTCTCTTTGTTCATCAAATTCTTCTTGATATCCTTGATCGTATCTCGTCCATAAACTATGGTTTTACGGAAGTGCTTATATGAGGGTGGCTACGAACAAACAAGAGAAGAGCCTGATCTTCATAATCAATCTTATCTAGATCTCTAATGATTGAATTATACCTACCAACTTGAGATTTTATTGGAGAGATGATTATAGTAAATGGGAATTCCCTAGATTACAACACGTAACAGGCGACGTGTCATCCATGTAAGCCCGCCAGATTCATGGGGGCTGCGGAGATAGAGTATGTACGATGCATTGGGGACATTCCTCGGCGTCTCGACTCGAGATTGCATTCGACCTTTTGGAGATCTTCCCGGAGTACCTTCCCTATTCTCCCAGCAACCAGCTAACAGCTCGCCTCCGAGCTATCCTACAGCCGAGCTATCTCGGCCTCCTTGCTCGTCACCGGGCGATTGCAGAGCTGAGCTTCCTCAGCCCTCTCGCTCGTTACCGAGCTATCCGCCAAGCCGGGCTTCCTTGGCTGCCCTGTCCGGCCGAGAGAACGGAGCCCAAGAGCCCCCTTAACTATCACGCCCTGCTTCCCAATAAACGAAAATGGTGACGTGGCAAGCCCGCGACGTATTTATTTCGAGAAGGTCATTTCCCAGAATAAATACGCTAAGCGTAAAAGAAGCAATATAAATTGACAAGAATATTAACATGAGACTTAAAATTCAACAACTTTATTTACATTCAATTGATTCATATGCAATACATGATATCTACTGAAAGGAAAATACAAGAATGGAAATGCCTAAACAGGTAGCATACATAAACTGAGAAGAAGATAACTGGTTTAGGCCTGGGTCGCGATCTGATCGTGCTCTCCCTCTGAAATTTCTACCTCCTCAGTTTCCACAATATCTGACGAACATTCCAAGAAAACAAAGGTGGGTGGAATGCCCGTCAGTGAACTTTCGCTCAGTAAGTCCCCAAGAAAAATGAAGTGAAGTATAAAGTGTAATGATAAAGTAAAAGTATATTATGAACAAGTGAGTATGAAGTATGTTGTGTCAGCATATCGTTTAATGTAAACATGGCAAGTTTATTGAGCATGCTGTTTTATCGTAATTTATGTGAACAACTATGGTAATATATGACAAGTAGATAAGCATGACGGCATAACATGAGCATGTCAAACAAATATAATATGGCCGTGTAGTATGAGTATAGTAAACATGCAGTGAATGTAAGTGTCATAACATGTCTCTACTTGGGTATACTAATTTAACGTAAGTTCAAGGGTGAATATCAACCAATCTCAAGAGTGTTCTCGAACCCAACAGGCTGTAATCTAGGGGTAAGGAACCACGTGCCTGAATCAAGTGTTAGTAACAGGACTTCAATCTAGTGTTGAAGTATTCCAAACTCAACAGGCTGCAATCCAGGAGTAAGGAAACATGGGCCCTCATGATATCTTGCTTGTGTTAGTAGATATGGATTCATGATCTAGTGGGACTCCTGAGATTTCATTGGATTCACACAAGAACTACCCCAGCACCCCGTATATTCTAAGTTACAACTAAAATTACCAGCCTTACTCGAATCAATGAATACATCAAGTTGCAAGATTGAGTTCATGTATATATCAAGTATTCATGTCAAGTATTCATGTATTCATGTCAAGTTGTATTCCTGGTTCGAGTCAAGTCATAGTGTTCAAATATTCATGTTTTGATTTATTCAAGTTCAAGTGTTCTGATTCATGATCAAGGGTCAAGTATACTTGTTTGAGTTCGATATTGATTTCATGTGTTCAAGTTCATAATCAAATATTCATGTTTGCTTTTGATGTTTGAATTAAAGTATTCATGATCAAGTATTCTTGTTTGGTTTTAGATTCAGGTTTGAGTTTGGATTCATACATGAGTTAGACTCAGACTTGAGTCAGACACTTGTAAACTGATTTAGATCCTGAATTAGGTTTGAGAGTTATCGGTAACTGCTGCACATAAATGGCAGGAATTGTGTTTTTTTCCAAGACAATTACCATTGATAATTCCGTTAGGTTTTCTACCTTAAATAGGCAAGCACTCACTTTCTCCGGCTCCCTGGGGCTCAAGAGAATTGATCCCGCATAAACCTATATTTACTAAAGTCTTTATATAACTCGAGGGGGCTAAAAATTATATTTATATAATTTCAAAATACACCCCGAAAAGTTATTTATATTATTTAGGGTTTTCATGGATGTGAATTTTAAGGGTTTGAGATATTTTAGTGATAATACTTAGCTTGAATAGTTCATGGTATTTTATTGTAATACTTGCATTGTATTGGTATCTTGATGGTATTTTAGTGAAACTTGTAAACTTTCATCTTTAGAAAAAATGTAAGTTTTTTATATTTTGAAAATATATGGATTTGTTATATTTATATAATTATTAAAAATTTAATTTTATTAAAGTAGAAAAATGCATTTTTCTTTAAAACCGTATTTAAAACCTTTCAAGATCGAATGTTCTGTGAGAAGGTCTGCATCTCACTCTACTAGCCTAAAGATGTGCGATACTCGGCACCATCCAATAGTAGGTCCCCTAAAAAGGGTTGTGAGGTATAATCGCAAAGGGTTTTGAAATACAATTCAAAAGAAACCCGTTTTTTTTATAGTAAATGGTATTTTAATGTAATATTGTATTTGTAACAAATTTTCCAACTAAGATGCATCGTGGTATGGAACCATATATGTATGTGAGGGATATGTCATTACCCCATGAAGTTTTCTAAAGGTATATTTAGGCAAAACAAATCAAGATGATATATACAAACTTTATGGCATTTTAATGTAAATGTTAATTTAAAGTTATTGTGCATGATATTTTTGATTAAAAGTTGTTTCTAAGCATTGGTTTTATGATTACAAACATGGTGTAAGAATATGGATGAAAAATATGTAAGAAAAAGTGAAATTTCTAGGGTTTAGAAGAAAATGTCGGTATTAACTCCACTTCCGACATATGTTTTGAAAAGAGATTTTCAAAGAAGAAGAAAAGGGATTGGGAGGGACTTACGATTTAGGAGGCTTAAAGAAAGGTGTAGGAAGAGAGGGTTGTCGTCGTGGGGTCGCCGGAATAGCTTCGATTCTTCGCCGCAAGTTGACCGCTTGCTAACTTCTCTTCTACTCCACTTATACTTGAGAAATTTTGAGAGTTTTGGCTATAATTTTTAGAATGAGGAAGGGTTAGGGCATGGGATAGTATTTATATTGTGGAATTAGGGTTTTGAAATTAAAATGGTGGATTAAAATGCATTAAAATGATGATAATAGGGAATTGAAAGGTCTCTGTTTGATTGCAGAGCAATCAAACAGTGCAGGGGAGTTAGGGATATGTGAAAGGTTTTGTATGCAAAGCACGGGGTACTTTAGCCACGGTTCACCCGTCCCTGCCGGCCTATAATGAAGATCCGCCGGTCGATTTGAGGGGTGGAGCCTGTGGATTCTTGCCACGTGATCACGTCTGTATTTAAATCATTGTGCATATGTTTGATTTTTCTGTCTTTTCATTTTTGTGTGCATTGCATGTGTAAACTTTTGGGCTTCCAAAAAGTTTAAAAATAAATCAGAAAAAATTAATGTGTCTGATGGGATTCAAATACAGGGGCTACGTCACAGCAGTGCAAGGTTTTACCAGTGAGCTGTAAGTTTCTTGCCGTTCTTAACCAAAATTAACTTATAATTTGTACTCAGGCTTGTAAACTCAATTTTGTATATTAACAGAAGAATTTCCGTACTAAGATTTCAGAGTCGTTATATTCTACCCTTTTTATAAAAATTTCGTCATCGAAACTTATACCAGGAAGTTGTAATAGATTTAAGAAAAATTTGATTACAGCGGTGGTGAAAGAAATACTGATATTACACTGAAAGTGCATAAAAAATGTTTGAAAGAACGAAAGGATGCAGGAGTTTGAAAAGGCTGAAAAGGATGGAAGTTGATTTACCAGTATTACCTTGACATATAGATTCGGCTTCTACGGCCGCCAAAGTGTAAGCCTGACGTCTCTGTACATTTCTCTGTGCATGCTGGTACATCGATGGCTGACGAGATAAAGGTGGTCCGCGTGAAGGTGGTGCAAGAAGAGCTAAATGGGTAGGTGGAGCTTGAATAGCCGATCTAGTTGCGGGGGCTGAGCCAGTTCGGTTCTGTGGGCAAGTTTCTATAGTGTGTGAGGATGATCCACATATCAGACAATGACCATTCGCTCGACGACAATCCTTGACTTAATGTCCGGTCCTCTTGCAATAGATACAAAAGTTGGTTTCAGTCTCGGAAGATGATCCTCCTGGCCTTATAGCTGGCACTAGGAGAGTTGGCCTAGAAGAGGCTCCTCCAGTAATCTGATTGGCGGGACGTTTCATACCGAACAACTGTGGCCTTCCCTTCTTCTTAATGACAGCTTCATAGCGACGGGCTGACTTCAAAGCCGTTTCATGTGTTAGGTATTCCCTCGTTGCTAGGGCGGCTTGAATCTCAGGGTCTAATCCTTGCTTGAAACGCCTAGCTCTAATTTCTGTAGTAGGAATTAGATGGATGGCGAATCTGCCGAGCATGGTGAATTTAGCATTGTACTTGTCCACTGACTTATCCTATATAGATCCTTGTTGCAGGTGAATGAATTTCTGTTCCGTCTCGAAGTGTGCGGTTTCCGGAAAATACATGGCATCAAAGAGATCACGGAAAGTCTTCTACTCGATTGGCTGCTCAAGACGGATCTCCTCGGCCTTCCACCAGACTCTGGCGTTGTCGGTGAGCTGGAGTTTGGCTGTTCTGATCCAAGCCACTTCTGGAACTTGGGCTACGGCTAGATCATTTTCTATACTCTAAGCCCATTCCTCGGCCTCAAGTGGTTTCTCTTTCTCTGAGAAGTTCTTCGGGTATAATGCTCGAAATTGTTTCACTCCCGGTGCTTCTGCTGCAGAGCGGATAAAACTCTGTCGAAAAAGAGCAGTCTATTGCTGCAAAATTGTGCTTTGAGCTTGTTGACCTTCAAGTAGGATTTTGATAGCCTCCAGAAATATCGTCTATTCTGTGAGTGGTGCGGTTACGGTAGGTAGAGGTGGTAGGACGGTAAGGATAGTTGGTGGTGTATTTACATCGTTGGTGCTAGGGCTGCTGGGAGAATCCATCACTTTAGATAGAGCAGAAAGATTAGGGTAGATTCAACGGAAATTGAATTGCAAGGAATGTAAAGCTGTTAAATCTCATATTTCTTGTTATATATTGCTTATGACTTCATGCAGAATGGGGACCTGCATGGGCCACCAACAAAACCTGTCATGCCCCGCTTCCCAATAGACGGAAACGATGACGTGGCAAGCCTGCGACGTATTTATTTCGAGAAGGTCATTTCCCAGAATAAATACGCTAAGCGTAAAAGAAGCAATATAAACTGACAAGAATATTAACATGAGATTTAAAATTCAACAACTTTATTTACATTTAACTTGATTCATATACAATACATGATATCCACTGAAAGGAAAATACAAGAATGGAAATGCCTAAACTGGTGGTATACATAAACTGAGAAGAAGATAACTGGTTTAGGCCTGGGTTGCGATCTGATCATGCTCTCCCTCTGAAATGTCTACCTCCTCAGTCTCCACAGTATCTGACGAACATTCTAAGAAAACAAAGGTGGGTGGAATGCCCGTCAGTGAGCTTTCGCTCGGTAATTCCCCAAGAAAAATGAAGTGAAGTATAAAGTGTAATGATAAAGTAAAAGTATATTATGAACAAGTGAGTATGAAGTATGTTGTGTCAGCATGTCGTTTAATATAAACATGGCAAGTTTATTCAGCATGCAGTTTTATCGTAATATATATGAACAAGTATGGTAATATATGACAAGTAGATAAGCATGACAGCATAACATAAGTATGGCAAACAAATATAATATGGCCGTATAGCGTAAGTATGGTGAATATGCAGTGAATGTAAATGCCTTAACATGTCTTTACTTGGGTACACTAATTTAACGTAACTTCAAGGGTGAATGTCAACCAATCTCAAGAGTGTTCTCGAACCCAACAGGCTATAATCCAGGGATAAGGAACCATGGGCCCGAATCAAGTGTTAGTAACGAGATTTCAACCTAGTGTTGAAGTTTTTCAAACTCAACAGGCTGTAATCCAGGAGTATGGAGACACAGGCACTCATGATTGCTTGCTTGTGTTAGTAGAAATGGATTCATGATCTAGTGGGACTCCTGAAATTTCATTGGATTCACACAAGAACTACCCCAACACCCCGTATATGTTAAGTTACAACTAAAATTACCAGCCTTGCTCGAATCCATGAATACATCAAGTTGCAAGATTGAGTTCATGTATATATCAAGTATTCATGTATTCATGTCAAGTTGTATTCATGGTTCGAGTCAAGTCATAGTGTTCAAATATTCATGTAGTTTAAGTGTTCTGATTCATGATCAAGGGTCAAGTATACTTGTTTGAGTTAGATATTGATTTCGTGTGTTCAAGTTCATGATCAAGTATTCATGTTTGCTTTTGATGTTTGAATTCAAGTATTCGTGTTTGGTTTTAGATTCAGGTTTGAGTTTGGATTCAGACATGAGTTAGACTCAGACTTGAGTCAGACACTGGTAAACTGATTTAGATCTGGGAGTTATCGGTAACTGCTGCGCATGGACGGCAGGATTTGTGTTTTTTTCCAAGACAATTACCATTGATAATTCCGTTAGGTTTTCTACCTTAAATAGACAAGCACCCACTTTCTTCGGCTCCCTGGGGCTCAAGAGAATTGATCCCGATTAAACTTATATTTACTAAAGTCCTTAAGTATTGATTTATATAACTCGAGGGGGTTTTATAAATATTATTTTTATATAATTTTAAAATAAACCCCGAGAAGTTATTTATATTATTTAGGGTTTTCATGGATGTGAATTTTAAGGTTTTGAGGTATTTTAGTGATAATACTTAGCTTGAACAATTCATGGTATTTTATTGTAATACTTGCATTGTATTGGTCTCTTGATGGTATTTTAGTGAAATCTGTAAACTTTCATCTTTAGAAAAAATGTAAATTTGTTATATTTTGAAAATATATGGATTTGTAATATTTATATAATTATTAAAAATTAAATTTTATTAAAGTAGAAAAATGCGTTTTTCTTTAAAACCGTATTTAAAATCTTTCGAGACCGAATGCTCTGTGAGGAGGTCTGCATCTCGCTCTACTAGCCCAAGGATGTGCGATAATCCTCACCATCCAATAGTGGGTCCTCTAAAAAGGGTTGTGAGGCATAATCACAAAGGGTTTTGAAATAAAATTCAAAGGAAACCCAGTTTTTTTTAATAGTAAATGGTATTTTAATATAATATTGTATTCGTAACAAATCTTACAACTAAGATATATCATGCTATGGAACCATGTGTGTATGTGAGGAATATGTCATTACCCCGTGAAGTTTTCTAAAGGTATATTTAAGCAAAACAAATAAAGATGATATATACAAACTTCATGGTATTTTAATTTAAATGTTAATTTAAAGTTATTGTGCATGATATTTTTGATTAATAGTTATTTCTAAGCATCGGTTTTATGATTACAAACATGGTGTAAGAATATGGATGAAAAATATGTAAGAAAAAGTGAAATTTTAGGGTTTAGAAGAAAATTTCGGTATTAACTCCACTTCCGACATATGTTTTGAAAAGAGATTTTCAAAGAAGAAGAAAAGGGATTGGGAGGGGCTTACGATTTAGGAGGGTTAAAGAAAGGTGTAGGAAGAGAGGGTTGTCGTCGTGGTGTCGCGGGGTCGCCGGAATAGTTTCGATTTTTTGCCGGAAGTTCACCGCTTGCTAACTCCTCTTCTACTCCACTTGTACTTGAGAAATTTTGAGAGTTTTGACTATAATTTTCAGAATAAGGAAGGGCTAGGGCATGGGGTAGTATTTATAGTATGAAATTAGGGTTTTGGAATTAAAACGGTGAATTAAAATGCATTAAAATGATGATAAATGGGGAATTGAAAGTTCTCTGTTTGATTGCAGAGCATCAAACAGTGCAGGGGAGTTAGGGGTAGGGGAAAGGTTTTGTGTGCAAAGCACGGGGCACTTTAGCCACGGTTCACCCATCTCTGCCGGCCCATAATGAAGATCCGCCGGTCGATTTAAGGGGTGGAGCCGGTGGATTCTTGCCACCTGTTCATGCCTATATTTAAATCATTATGCACATGTTTGATTTTTCTGTCTTTTCATTTTTTTGTGCATTGCACGTGTAAACTTTTGGGCTTCCAAAAATTTTAAAAATAAATCAGAAAAAATTAATGTGTCTGATGGGATTCGAACACAGGGGCTACGTCACAGCAGTGCAAGGCTTTACCAGTGAGCTATAAGTTGTTTCTTGTTGTTCTTGACCAAATTTAACTTATAAGTTGTACTCAGGCTTATAAACTCGATTCTGTATATTAACAGAAGAATTTCCGTACTATGATTTCAGAGTCATTACACGTAACGGCTCCGTATATCTCACCACGACGAGATCTTCGCCGCTCCACGTCCCGCATCCCACGCTAGCGTATCTCGCCATTAATGGGCATATCCTGCCATCAACACGAACGTGACACAAGGACGTAACAGACGGTGAGAATCTCGCATCGGCTCGCTTTAATGCGACCCCTATATAAACCCCTCCTCCAGACTACTCAGGTACGTCAGACTCACATCCAAGATACCGCTACTCTGCCTAATTACTCTTTTGTACTTACTTGATTGTTGGACGGTCCTACAGTGGTTTCCCATCCCGGGACTTCCCTTGTAGGTAGCTCGGTGTCAGCAACAACCAACAACCTATTGAGACGTACACACTCAATCCTCATACCGACTCTCAACCGTTCAGCCCTACGGGTAGAAAAATCAACGGAGGACAACATCTGAGGGAGATTCCAACCTCCATCAGTTTGCACCGTCTGTGGGAAACGAGAAGCTTTTCATCCCAAAAATTCGATCATCCGCCTTCTATTCAATGGCCAGCGATAATCACAATGATCTCAGCACAAGCTGCTCCGTCCTCCACAACGAAGGCGGGGGCGGGTCTTCTATACTTCCCAACATCGTCGGCGTCTTATCGGTGCGGATCATAGGCTCACGACGATAGTGGACACACTCGCTCGTGTTCAAACGGCCGGCCATGCCCGCCAAATCTCTGTCCCCACTCCCCGGAACGACGGCGTGCGCGGGGCGACGGAGGTGCGCATTCATGCATTCGACCTCGCTCACGCCCATCTCGATATCCCCGAACACTGGCATGCCGGTTCCGACAGTCACGACCCCCATACGAGAAATGATTCCATGACTCATTGGGCGCCGGATAGTTCGACACCAAGATCTCAGGAGACCATGCTATCGCTTCAATGCCCATAGTGCTCTCTCTCCCCCTGAAGAGACATCGATCAAGTCGCCTGATTCCAGGCAAGACCGATGTCACCACACTTAGCGAGACCGCGCACATGGCGAACGTTGGGACCAGCCATGTAGGGTCCATCCCGAGGATCTGAGGAACGTGATAGAGCGAAACCGAAACCGCTCCATCGTGCAAGCCCGGAGTCGAGATAGGAGACACTCCGACTGTGGAGAATTCTCGGGGTACCAACAACGAATCGAAGTCCTCGAGAAGAAGATTGAGGACATGCGGCTTGCCGTCCTTTCGGCCGGAGGAGTGGTAAAGTACTCCGCATATTCGCTCATGAGGCCCTTCACGAAGTAATTACTAAGTGAGCGTGTCTCATTTCAGAACAAACCGCCCAAGGTGGCCCCTGTCGACGGGAAGTCTGACCTGAAGGACCACTTGAATGAACTTACAACAGGCATGAGCTTCTAAGACAACTCAGACGGTGCTCAGTGCCGAGCCTTCCCCACCACTCTCATCCGGGCCGGCTGAGATTAGTTCTGCGGCCTTGCGCCATGCTTGATCTCGATCTTTGATGAGCTGGCTACTCGGTTTCTTAGTCATTTTATCGGTAAATGATGACAGAAAAAGACGGTCGACTAACTATTTACCATCAAGAGCGAAGACAGGAAATCTTCCAAAGGTTACATCACCCGCTTCTATAATGCTCTTTTAGAAGTCCCCGAGCACCGCGATGAAACGGTTATCACCGCATTGAGGGCAGGTCTTAGGCACAAAGAGGGGCTTCGCTCTTTCGCATTAGCGCAGTTTCAGACCATGGCCGAAGTAAAAGTCTGGACCGAGCAGGAAATCCAACTCGAATCGGAAGTAAATGCTAACCTACCCCGCGACAACCGGACGGACCGAAAAAAGGGACATGGAAGAGAAGAAAAAAGCCGACCGTCAGAAACCTTACTCTCCAAGCTTTCATGAGTACACTCCCCTGAACGTCTCTTAGGCTGTGTTGCTGGAGGAGGCTAAGGGCGAGTGATTTTTCAAACTCCCCCCAAAGACTCAGAGATCGGGCAAGCGACTCTGCAGCCCGTACTGCACTTTCCATCGATCACAGGGGCACCCGACTGAGAACTGCAAACAACTCCGCGACTACATTAAGGAGCTGATCCGCTCCAGTCACCTGGCAAAGTACCTACAAGACAAACGACAGGCAGATCTGGAGCAAGCAAACCATCCTCCTCTCGGAGAATTAACGATCGAGCAGATCATGGTCATCTCTGTTGGCTCGACTCGGAGAAACGAGGACGCCTGCCATTTCCAGCTGGTCATAACCTTAAGTGACCTCCCTACAAGAAGTGCAAGAAGGACGATCCAATCACTTTCACCGACGAGGACCTTCACGACATATCACTCCTGCACAATGATCCCCTTATGATAACAGCTCGGGTAAACCTATACGAAGTCCGGAGAATCCTAGTCGACTCGGAGAGTTCGGCGGATATCCCATTTTACAACTATTTCCAGCATAAGGGATTAAACCCGTCCAACCTCCCGCGTCCTCTCTGGGTTTACAAACCATTCCGTCTTGGCCAAAAGATCGGTCACCCTCCTTCTCAATATTGGGAAACAGGAAGAATGTGAACTATGTCGGTGAATTTTCTCATCGCCAGGATTCCTTCGTCCTATAACATCCTCTTAGGTTGCCCCACCCTAAACGCCCTCCAAGCTCAGATCTCGACCTATCACCTCACGCTCAAGTTCCTTCTGGACAATGGGGGATATGCCATGCCTACGGACACCAGCAAACGGCCAGGGTCTGTTTCGCCTCGACATTTCCTGAGGACAAAGAAGTTGACATTTTTGAAGATGTGTGCGATCTTCAGGAATCTCTGGATATGCGCGATGACAAAAACGAGATTCGCGGTTCCCCGGTAAAGGCTTTGTTAGAGGTTCCTCTCAAAGAGGGAGACGACAGCTGAACTATCCAGATAGGCTCACTCTTGACAGGAGATGCTCGGGATAGCCTGATCCGGTTCCTTCATAGCAACTCCAATGAGTTCGTTTGGACTCCCGTGGACATGCTCAGGATCGAACCCTAAGTGATCTCCCACAAGCTCGAGGTCGACTCGAAAGCCCGACCGGCCCGACAAAAGAAAAGAAGTTTTGTGCCAGTAAGACAAAAGGCAATAGAGGAGGAGGTGGATAGACTTCTTGCGACCAACTTCATCAGAAACCTGGACTACTCGGCTTGGCTAGCAAACGTAGTCATGGTCAAGAAGGCAAACGAAAAATGGCGCATGTGCGTCGATTTCACCGATCTAAATAAGGCCTGCCCCAAAAATAACCACCCACTCTCTTGGATAGATGAGTTGGTTGACAGCTCGACCGATTATGAGCTGCCGAGCTTCATGGATACCTTCTCCAGTTATAATCAAATTCGGATGAATCTGGGCGACGAAGAGCTATCCGAATTCATTACCGATCGAGGAGTCTACTGCTACAAGGTAATGCCCTTCGGCCTCAAAAGCATGGGGGCAACGTACCAGCGGCTGGTCAACAAGCTGTTCAAGCTGCAAATCGGGAGAAATATGGAGGTTTACGTCGATGACGTGCACGTGAAATCCGCCCTATCAACTGAACATACCACAGACCTTGGCGAGACATCTGATTTCCTGCGAAAGTACAAAATGAAACTGAATCCAGCTAAGTGTGCGATCGACGTCACGAGCGGGAAATTCCTTGGATTCATGGTCACCCACAGGGGAATCGAAGCAAAGACGGAGAAGATTAGAGCCATCATTGACATGGTAACGCCCAAAAGCAATGTTGATATCATTTGTCTCACGGGCTGGGTGGCCGCTTTGAGTCGCTTCATGTCTAGATCCGGAAAGAAGTATCTGCCTTTATTCAAAACTTTAAAGAAGATCCCCGGGTTTGAGTGGTCTGAGGTGTGTCAAGTCACTTTTGAGCAGCTCAAGACGCATCTGGCGACCTCCTGCTTCTTATCAGACCAGCTGAGGAGGACGACCTGTTGCTGTATCTGGCCGTCTCCAACCAAGCTGCCAGCTCCGTACTCATCAGAGAATCCGAAGAAATACAAAGACCGGTCTACTACGTCAGCCACGTTTTCAAGGACGCAGAGACCAGATGCCCGACCATAGAAAAGATAGTCCTGACGATCGTTGTCACCTTCAGGAAGCTTCGGCAATATTTCCAGGCTCACACGATCATTGTTCTCATCGAGTGAACCTTGAGGAATATACTCGGTACCCCCGAATCATTGGGCCATTTAGAGAAATAGATATGGGAGTTGTCCCAATTCGACATCTGGTACCGATCAAGGTAAGATATCAAAGCACATGCCTTAGCCGGTTTCATGGTTGAATCCACCATTCCCAATAAAGAAGGAGTGCCGATCACTACCCCTGACCTACGTCCCTCAGTCGAGAAGACGCTCGGCCCAATTCTGGATTGGGTGCTCTATATGGACGGTGCGTCCATAGAGGATAGGAGTGGAGTTGGGTTGGTTATCCGTGATCCGAATGAAGCAGAAATGGAGTATTCTCTGAGGCTTGGCTTCAAGACTTCGAACAACGCTGCGCAATACGAAGCCTTATTAGCTGGGTTACGAATCGCCTCCAGGGTGGGGCTAAAGACAATCAGGATCTGCAGCAACTCCACACTGGTCGTCAGACAGGTGACCAGACGTTTTGAATCCCGGGAGCTCCTGATGATGAAATACCAAGCGGAGGTAAAAAGGCTTTTGAGAAATTTCGACGAGGTTCAGGTAGAACAGATTCCCACAAGCATCAACGCTGAGGCTGATGCGCTAAGAAAACTCACCTCGTCTTATTTGACTAATTACAAAAGAAATATCCTCTTCGAAATTCTGCCACGACCCAGCATCGAAGACGGAGAGGTGATATACCGGATCTACACTGCTCAGGGGGATATCCCGGATTGGAGAAATCCTATAGTGGAATTCCTCAAGGACAGAGTACTTCCCGAGGACCAAATTAAGGCATGCCAGATCCGCATAAAAGCTTGTCATTTCGTGTGGAGCAAGGGAAACCTATACAAAATGTCATACACCCAACCTCTAATCCAGTTCGTCGATCTCGACAATGCAGATTACGTTCTTCGAGAGATACATGAAGGAGTCGGGGAAGCGCATCAGGGGGCCGCAGTCTAGTTCAAAAGAAACTGTTGCAGGGGTATTACTGGCGACTATACACCAAGACGCAGAAAAGCTGGTTAGAAGGTGCAAGACCTGTCAACTCTTTGGCAGCATTTCTTGGCTACCCGCTACCGAATTGACGCCACTAAGTTCCCATTGGACATTCGCTCAGTGGGGGATGGACATGGTCGACCAACTCTCCACCGGCACGGGTGGATACAAATACATCCTTATCGCTGTGGACTATGTTACGAAGTGGGTTGAAACCATGCTGATTAGGAAACCAGATGCCACCTCTACGGTGAAGTTCCTGCAGGATAATATAATTTCCCGATACGGAACCCCGAGGTGCATCGTCACAGACCACGGAACTAACTTTGAAAACGACAAAGTTAAGGAATTCTGCAACGACTATCACATATTGATGAAGTTCTCTGCGGTCGCGTATCCACAATGCAACGGGCAACCTGAGGTGGCGAACGAAGTGTCATCCGGGGCTTCAGAGCCCGCCTGGAAGGAAGACAGGACGTCTGGGTTGAGAAACTGCCATGGGTGCTATGGGCATTGTGAATATCGAGAAAACACCTACGGGGGAAACCCCGTTTAGCCTCTATTACAGCACCGAGGCAATAGTCCCCACAGAAATCGGCATTCCCAGCTATCGAGTCGAACACTTCGACGACGAGGCCAATGTATTGGCACTTCGAAACAAACTAGACATCTTATTAGAAAGAAAATATCGGGCGCAAATAAGGATGACCTCATATCAGCAGCAGACCGCCCAGTATTACAATGCCCGGATTAAACATCGAGCTTTCAAGGCAAGAGACAGTCCTACGTTGAAACGAGTTCGAAGACCAAGGGAAGCTGCACAAATTCTCCCTAAAGTAGGACGGTCCCTTCTTCGTCACTGAGACATTGCCCGGCGGAGTCTACCGCCTCTAGGGTTCATGGCCACATAACGCCGAAAAGCTTAAATTGTACAAATGAACTTGTACTCTTTCGAATAATAAGATTACTCTTTTTATGTCAACTAAAGTTATTTTAGTTTCGAATAATAAGATTATCCCGAAAACGCGTCGTCAAGACATCAGCTCATGAAACAGGCTCCGTCTTTCACTTTCGTAAATGATACTCTATACAAGAGATCGCTTGATGGTTTGTGGCTAAGGTGCTTGGGGCCAGGAGAAGTAAGGAGAGTCGTTCAAGAAACTCATGACGGAATTTGTAGTTCTCATCAAACCGGGCCAAAGATGAAAATGAATATCAAAAGAATGGGTTACTATTGGTCCACAATGATTCAGGACTGCCTCGAATATGCGAAGTGGTGTCACTCGTGCCAAATTCACGGGGACTTCATCCACTAAAATCCAAATCCGCTACATCCAACGGTAGCTAGCCGGCCGTTCAAAATGTGGGGAACCGATATAATCGGCCTCATTGAGCCAGCATCATCCAAAGGACACCGGTTCATACTGGCAACGACCGACTACTTTTCTAAGTGGGCAGAATCAGTATCATTAGGGGAGGTGAAAACAGAGAATATTCTCCATTTCTTCAAGACACATTGTCACGCCCCGCTTCCCAGTGTACGGCGAAGTGGACGCGACGAGGCCCGCTACGTATATACTCAGAAGTACATATGCTAAGCGTAACTAAGCAATATAAAGTAAATCATAAGAGACAAAAGATATAGAAATAACAACAACTTTTATTAATAACATTCTTTTTACAATGCAGGAAAAGAAAATACAACTGGAATGAAAAGCAATGCCTAAACAGTGGCATAACAGGAAATGAAATAAACTGGAAAGAACAAGGTACAGTATCTAGAGCTCTGGATCTTCCTGGAACTGCTCCAAATCTTCACCGGTGGGCTCGATCTTAGCTTGGTCTAACGCACCTGACGACATTCAAAGAAAATAGAAATAGAATGTCGTCAGCGAACAGGTCGCTCGGTAAGTCCCAAAGAATAAGAAGAATGAGAATGACAGAGTAACAGTATTTTCTAAAGTATTACATTGTTGAATATTATGGAATATTGAGTTAACGCTGTTGTTTGTAGCTTGGTACAGAAGGATGCCAGTGTATACGAGGGGGATCTCTATATGCTAGAGATCAGGGCAAAATGAAAGTACAAGGAACTGTTATGCCATGGTACAACAGCAACAGGATTCAGGTTAGGTGTCTTAATCTGACCACCTCGTGCCACCTTTAACACCTTCCGTACCAATCTACCCCTTTAAACCCCGTAGTGTTTTAACAATATTGTAGTATAGGAATATGTAAATTGGGTGACTGACCAAGACCAGGATATCAGTAAACATGTTGTAACTGTATAATCAGGTATATGGAATATCAGGATAATGGATGAATATCCATGGTTTGATTCAGTCAAAAGAAATATATTGTTAACTGGATTCAGGGATTCATGTATTCAAGTTGTGTTGGAATATAAAAGAATATAGATTGACTTGAATCATATTCAAGTCAGAAATTAGTCAGACTCTAACCCGAGTCAGACTAAAAGAAAGATAAATTTGAAGTTCAATATTAGTTAGGGGCCTTATTGTAATTTGTGAAACTTGAGGGGGTTTTATGTAAAAAGTACTTTTGTATAGTTTTCAAAATACACCTCAAGTATTTAATAATCGTCTTTATTGTTATAATAAATGTGAATTTTATTTGTGTTATTCTAGTGAATATATCCTAATAAAAGTATTAAATATTTTATTTGAAATTCATGGTATTTTAATGTAACTTTTAAATCTCGGAATTTTAGGAAAAAGTGGAAACTTTATATTATAACAAAATAGGTGTTTAAATGATAATTATATATATATTAACGCATGAATAATTTTTAAATGAATATTTTATTTTCAAAAAAATCACATTTTTCTTAAATGTCGTATTTTAAACCTTTCGAGACCGAATGCTCCTTGCGGAGGTCTGAATCTCGCACTACTAGCCCGCGGGTGCACGATGAACCGTACTATCCCTAACGGGTTCCCCAAAGGTGGGTTGTAGCGGCACTTTGCTTAGGTTTTATAAATACTTTTCATTTAGGAAAACGGTTTTATAAATATAAGGTATTTATTTGCAAAAGAGTATAGTTTTCCGTATTTTAGTTGTTAGGGTTTCCTAAGCCAACTAGCAAATTTCTAAGGTCTAAACGATAAGTCATTAGAAGCCTCAAATCGCCTCTTCACCGCCAATTGTGGCCAGGTAAGTACAAGTGAGGAGGGAGGGATCCGCTCACGAATCGTGAGACGGGCCTTTTAAAGTTACCCAAGCTCACTTGCCTAGCCTAGACACCACAAAGTCAGTTTAGATAAACGATCGATGTCCATGACCAATCGTGCTTTCATTTTATAAAAGATTTTATTTAGAAATGTTTACAACTGAAAGCTTTCAATAAAGGTTATAAAGATTAGGGTATTTTAGTGAAAAGTCCTGTAATTTCGTATTCTGTATTTTTAATATTTATCAATTAGGGTTATATTGAGTGTGTGTAGGGGTAGGTCATTACCCCGTGACTTATATTAAGTTTTGGTGAAGTTTAAAGGTAAAACATGCTATGTTAAACTTAAAGGTATTATAGCGCAAGAATACGGTATTCGAAAACGTTATCATTTTATGTGTGAAATTTCATTCAAATTGGTTTCTACAAGTTTAGTGATCAAGATAAACCTATTTAGGAGTGAGGTAATTAATTAGAACAAGAAAAATAAACTTTATGGTATTTTTATGAAAAGAATACGATATTGTAAAGAAGCTATCATTTCATGTGAGTAACTTTATTTAAATTGGTTTCTAGGTGATTAATAGTCATCATACATAAGTTTGGGTATTATGTATTAGGTGACAAGTGGAAATTTATAGAAAAACCGAATCGGAAATCGGTTTGTCCGATTTCCGTCGGGTTCCAAAAAGTCGTATTTTTACCTTAAAGAAAAGGGAGATAGAAGAGGTGGGACTTACGGGTTTGGACAAGCTAAGGGGGCTAGGGAAGGTGGTGGTGGTCGATGCGTCGAAAACGTCGCGAAGGTTCTGATCCGGTCGCCGGAATCCTTCGTCGGTTTCGGCAGCGCTTCGCTTCTCGCTCTTCGTACCGAGTTCTCGAGAATTTAGGAGAGTGGACTTAGAGTTGTGAGGTGAAATGGTAGAGGGTAGGGGTCTTTATATAGGGCTAGGCTAGGGTTAGGGTTAGGATAAAAAATATTAAAAGAAAATATAAAAAACATTAAAAATTCATTAAAAATCATTAAACCTAGGAGTAAAAGGGATTTATTGGCCAAATCAAAACCGATCCAGGTATAATAAGTGTGCAAGAGGGTTGACCAAGTCGAGAGCCAACTTTTCTCAGTTGGTGACTCGGCCGTCCGGCCAAGTCCGGCCGGCGGCGCCGGACCGAGTCGGCCGATTCGCCGGCCGGCGGCGCCGAGTCGGGCCGAATCAAGGGTCCAATGGCCGGGGGTTTTCCTGAGGAACAACTTGGTATTTTTACTTTTTGTTGTCCAGTACATATTTTGGGAGTTATGGCCTTTTTACCGTTGACTTCCAAAAAAAAATAAAACAAAATAAATACAAAAATAATGTGGGGCATGGGATTTGAACTCCGGTGGCTTGGTTCAGCAGTGCAAGGTATTACCAATGAGCTACAAGCTCCTTCTTGTAATTATTGTAACGAATTAGATACTAAAATTGTTTCCAGCAACATTAATACTCCCAGTATACACTATATTTAAAGCAATTTTTTGGTATACAAAATTGGAGTTGTTACAATCTACCCTCCTTACAAAATTTTCGTCCTCGAAATTTACAACTTTTATTTAAGAACTAATTTACAAAAAGGTGCGGATATCTTGCACGCATCTCATCCTCCCTTTCCCACGTGGATTCTCCTGGAGTGTCTTTCCTCCACATTACCCGGACCAAATTAACTTCTTTGTTCCGAAGTGTCTTCACTTTCCTGTCCAGGATCTCCACAGGTTGTTGCTCACAAGACAAATCGGGCTGTATCGTGAGTTCGGAATGATCAAGTACTTGGCTGGGGTCACTCACATACCTTCTGAGTTGAGATATGTGGAACACGTTATGCACTCCTTCCAGTGAGGGTGGAAGCGCTAAACGATATGCCACTTCACCGGCTCATTCGAGTATATCGAACGGTCCAATGTATCTCAGACTCAACTTTCCCCGTCTTCCAAATCTGATCACTCCGCGGTTCGGAGAGATCTTCAGGAATACATATCTCCTGGCTGGAACTCCAAGTGTCGTCTTTTCGCATCAGCCCAATGTTTCTGTCTATCTTGGGCTATGCGCATTCTTTCCCTGATAGTACGAACCACATCAACGGTCGCTACTATCATCTCTGGTCCAAGGAGTTCTCTCTCTCCGATTTCGTCCCAACTTAATGGCGATCGACACTTCCTTCCATATAATGCTGCAAAAGGTGCCATTCCTATACTTGCTTGGTAGCTGTTATTGTACGCGAACTCCACAAGATGCAGGTGATCTTCCCACGATCCCTTGAAGTCGAGCATACATGCTCTGAGCATATCCTCCAAGATCTGAATAGTTCGTTCCGACTGACCATCTGTTTGTGGATGATAAGCCGTGCTAAAGTTTAGACTTGTTCCCAAGCTAGCTTGCAGACTTTGCCAAAATTGCGATCGGAACCTGGTGTCACGATCGGAGACAATACAGACCGGTAATCCATGAAGTCTCACAATTTCCTGTATGAGTTCATGGGTATCAGAGATAGTACATTATGAAGAGTTTAAATCTTAAATTAGATTATTACCTCCATGTACTTCTTCGCTAATGTCTCAGTTGATTGGCCAACTCGAAATGGGATGAAGTGAGCCGACTTTGTGAGTCAATCCACAATGACCCAAATCGCATCGTTACCCTTTGTGCTACGAGGAAGAGCAGTTACAATGTCCATCGTGATGTGCTGCCACTTCCATTCTGGGATTGGTAACGGTTGAAGTAGTCCAGCTGTCGGTAATGTTCAGCCTTTACCTGCTGACACACCAAACATTTTGCGACGCTTCTGGCTACTTCACGCTTCATTCCATGCCACCAATAATTCTGACGTAGATCCTTATACATTTTGGTACCTCTAGGATGTACTGAATAGGGAGAGCTATGAGCTTCTTTCATTAACTCTTCCCGAACAGGACCCTTTGGTACACACAATCTGCTGCCGTATCTCAAAGATCCGTCTTCATGGATGATGAAATCTGTTCTGAGTCCATTCTCCACTTGTTCTCTGATCTTTTGCAACTTAGCATCGCCGGCTTGAGCTGCTTTTATCTGGTTGACAATGGTTGATTGAACTTGTAGATTCATCAAACTCGAAACATCACCTGGCATGACTAGTTCGATCTCCATCTGATGTAAGTCTTGCTGTAGCTTCCACTGGGCGGTGAGATTCATTGCTAATGGTTGGCGACTAAGAGCATCAGGTACTACGTTCACCTTTCCTGGATGATATTGTAAATTGATGTCAAAGTCCGCCATAAGTTCTAACCATCTTCTCTGCCGCATATTCAACTCCTTCTGAGTAAACACATACTTCACACTTTTATGATCTGTGTAGATGTTCACTCGTTCACCAAGTAAGTAGTGGCGCCAAATCTTAAGAGCAAAAATAACGGCTGCCAACTCCAGATCATGCGTCGGATAATTGCGCTCATGAGTCTTCAGTTGTCTTGAAGCATAAGCCACAACCTTACCGTGCTGATGTAGAACACATCCTAATCCCTTACCGGATGCATCGCAATGTACTTCGAATCCTCCAGACTGATCCGGTATGACGAGAATAGGTGCAGAGGTCAGTCTTGACTTGAGTTCTACGAAAGCTTGCTCGCATGCTTCTGACCACACAAATTCTTCATCTTTTCGTGTGAGCTTGGTCAGGGGGGTTGCTATCTTCGAAAAGCCTTCAATGAATCTTCTGTAATTTCCAGCTAAGCCTAAGAAACTCCGAATATCCTTCACTGATTTTGGTGTAGGCCATTCGCTGACTGCTGAAACTTTTGCTGGATCCACAGAAATCCCTTCTCCTGATACGATGTGTCCAAGAAAACCAACTTGTTTTAGCCAAAACTCACACTTGCTGTATTTGGCGTAAAGCTTATGTTGTCGAAGTGTTTCCAGGACAATTCGTAAGTGCTCCGCATGTTCTTTCCGATTCTTAGAATATACCAGGATGTCGTCGATGAAAATGACAACGAACCAGTCTAAATACTCCCGGAAGACTTGGTTCATAAGGTTCATGAAGATTGCAGGTGCATTGGTCACTCCAAATGGCATTACTAGAAATTCGTTATGTCCATAGCGAGTTCTGAAAGCTGTTTTGTGAATATCAGCTTCCTTGACCTTCACTTGATGATAACCTGAACGAAGATCTAGTTTAGAGAAGACACAAGATCCACTTAGCTGATCGAATAAATCGTCGATGCGCGGAAGTGAATATTTGTTCTTTATAGTAACTTCGTTCAAGGTCCTATAAATCGATGCACATTCTGTATGAACCTTCCTTCTTCTTTACCAATAGTACAGGTGCTCCCCAACTTGAAGTGCTAGGACGAATCCATCCTTTCGCCAGTAATTCGTCCAACTGTGTTCGAACTTCCTTCAATCCTTCCAGACTTAGTCTATACGGTGCTTTAATTACTGGTTGTGCTCCTGGTACTAAGTCAATACTGAATTCAAGAGCTCGATCGGGAGGCAAACCCGATATATCGTCAGGGAATACATCGTCGAACTCTCGAACTACCTCCGGTCTTGATTGTTCCTCTGCCTGAGCTGCTGCAACTACTGCTTCCCTTGGCTTTGCTTTGTAAGTACTTGGCTCCTGGGTGCGATCTCCACTCTTGAAGTAGAAGACCGGATGATCTGGAATCTCAAATACTACCCTCCTTTGACGACAGTCGATGGTAGCATAAAAGGTTCCAAGCCAGTCCATTCCTAGAACCACATCGAAATTCGGTATATCCAGTACCTTGAAGTCAGCATAAAACTCTCGACTGCAGACGATGACTGGACACATGCTGTATCCCATAGTTGCCTTTAGAACACCATTTCCGGAACTGACGTTCCAGCTGGACACAAGCGGTGAGACTGGAATCGCATGGGTTCGGACAAACCGTTGCGACATAAAGCAGTGGGATGCTCCAGTATCAAACAGTGCAAGTGCAGGTAGTGAAGCTACTAGGATTGTACCTAAGGTATATGGGATAGGTTTTAGGTATAGGGAAAGTGTGCAGGTAAACAAGACTAAAAGATAAGTTTGAGAAAGAAGATTTACCAGTGATGACTTGGCCAGTGGCCTCAGCTTCTTCCACAGACATCATGAAAGCCTGACGCTTCGGCACATTCCTCCTGGCCTGAGGAGCATTCCTCTGAACGTTCCTTTGAGCTTGATGGAACTGTCGAGGAGGTGGTGCAACTTGTGGTCCCTTAGGTGGTGCAGGCAGTGCAAGTCTGGTAGCAGGTGCCTGAAGAGCTGGTCGCTGCTGATAGGTATTTGCTGACCTGGGTGCAGCAACAGAGTTCTGCCTTTGTGGACAAGATCCAATATCATGAGTGGCTGAACCGCAAACTAAGCAGAGGCGGTTGGCTCGACGGCAGTCCTTCATCATATGTCCAGTTCTCTTGCAGTAAGTGCAAAAGGCTGGGCTAGGACGATGAGTTGGTACTCCGGGTCGCCTCGGCACAAAAGATGGTCTGGACGTGGCTCCACCTGCTATCTGGTTGGCAGGGCGCTTGACTCCTGCAGACTGAGGTCTGCCCCTCTCTTTTATCACTGCCTCATAACTACGGGCAGCTTCTAGGGCTTCCTCATGAGTCAAAAACTTTCCTGTGGCTAGAGCAGCCTTGATCTCTGTGTCCAAACCTTGCTGAAAACGATGGGCTCTGATCTCGTCCGTCGGTATCAGGTGTGCCGCGAATCTATTTAAAGATTGTGTTAGCTGTGTAGTATGTGTTATTTAAAAATTGAACTATTGTGACATATCTTACCGGCTCAACATAGTGAACTCAGCATTGTATTCATCTACCGATTTCTCCCACATTGATCCTTGCTGTAGATGAATAAACTGCTGCTCCATAGCGAACCTGGCAGTCACAGGGAAATATTTCGCGTCAAACTTCTCGCGAAATGTTTTCCATTCAATCGGCTGTGTCAGACGGGTTTCTTCCGCCTTCCACCAATTGCGAGCATTATCCGTGAGCTGTAGCTTCGCTACACGGACCCAAGCGTTATCTGGCACTTGAGCTGCTGCCAGATCGTCTTCGACGCTTTGTGCCCATTCTTCTGCTTCGAGAGGGCTTCCTTTACCCGAGAATTGTTTTGGGTGCAAAGCTCTGAATTGCTTTATTCCCGGTGCATCTATCTCGGGACGACTCAGAAGTTGTTGCTGTCCATCGAGAAGACGGCGGATCGCATCGAATAGCATCGTTTGCTCAGTGGGTGGTGCCGGAACAACTGGTGTGAGGGATAGTGCTGGAGGGGTGTTGTTGACGTTTGTGCTGGTGTTGTTCGGGGAATCCATAACCCTGAAGAAAAATTTGCATTAGGACAGATTCAAATACATGAAATGATAAGATTCAAGGAATAGAGTTTTGCAAGATTCAAAGAACATGAATTGTAAAAATTGTTTTAGTTGCTGGTTCTTGTGTTATATTGCTTAGGTTGTTCATGTAGACCAGAACTGCATGACAGAGATTCATACAGCTCTGACCTGCATGCGCCACCAACAAAACCCGTCACGCCCCGCTTCCCAGTGTACGGCGAAGTGGACGCGACGAGGCCCGCTACCTATATACTCAGAAGTACATACGCTAAGCGTAACTAAGCAATATAAAGTAAATCACAAGAGACAAAAGATATAGAAATAACAGCAACTTTTATTAATAACATTCTTTTTACAATGCAGGAAAAGAAAATACAACTGGAATGAAAAGCAATGCCTAAACAGTGGCATAACAGGAAATGAAATAAACTGGAAAGAACAAGGTACAGTATCTAGAGCTCTGGATCTTCCTGGAACTGCTCCAAATCTTCACCGGTGGGCTCGATCTCAGCTTGGTCCAACGCACCTGACGACATTCAAAGAAAATAGAAATAGAATGTCGTCAGCGAACAGGTCGCTCGGTAAGTCCTAAAGAATAAGAAGAATGAGAATGACAGAGTAACAGTATTTTCTAAAGTATTACATTGTTGAATATTATGGAATATTGAGTTAACGCTGTTGTTTGTAACTTGGTACAGAAGGATGCCAGTGTATACGAGGGGGATCTCTATATGCTAGAGATCAGGGCAAAAGGAAAGTACAAGGAACCGTTATGCCACGGTACAACAGCAACAGGATTCAGGTTAGGTGTCTTAATCTGACCACCTCGTGCCACCTTTAACACCTTCCGTACCAATCTACCCCTTTAAACCCGTAGTGTTTTAACAATATTGTAGTATAGGAATATGTAAATTGGGTGACTGACCAAGACCAGGATATCAGTAAACATGTTGTAACTGTATAATCAGGTAAATGGAATATCAGGATAATGGATGAATATCCATGGTTTGATTCAGTCAAAAGGAATATATTGTTAACTGGATTCAGGGATTCATGTATTCAAGTTGTGTTGGAATATAAAAGAATATAGATTGACTTGAATCATATTCAAGTCAGAAATTAGTCAGACTCTAACCCGAGTCAGACTAAAAGAAAGATAAATTTGAAGTTCAATATTAGTTAGGGGCCTTATTGTAATTTGTGAAACTTGAGGGGGTTTTATGTAAAAAGTACTTTTGTATAGTTTTCAAAATATACCTCAAGTATTTAATAATCGTCTTTATTTTTATAATAAATGTGAATTTTATTTGTGTTATTCTAATGAATATATCCTAATAAAAGTATTAAATATTTTATTTGAAATTCATGGTATTTTAATGTAACTTTTAAATCTCGGAATTTTAGGAAAAAGTGGAAGCTTTATATTATACCAAAATAGGTGTTTAAATGATAATTATATATATATTAACGCATGAATAATTTTTAAATGAATATTTTATTTTCAAAAAAATCACATTTTTCTTAAATGTTGTATTTTAAACCTTTCGAGACCGAATGCTCCTTGCGGAGGTCTGAATCTCGCACTACTAGCCCGCGGGTGCACGATGAACCGTACTATCCCTAACGGGTTCCCCAAAGGTGGGTTGTAGCGGCACTTTGCTTAGGTTTTATAAATACTTTTCATTTAGGAAAACGGTTTTATAAATATAAGGTATTTATTTGCAAAAGAGTATAGTTTTCCGTATTTTAGTTGTTAGGGTTTCCTAAACCAACTAGCATATTTCTAAGGTCTAAATGATAAGTCATTAGAAGCCTCAAATCGCCTCTTCACCGCCAATTGTGGCCAGGTAAGTACAAGTGAGGAGGGAGGGATCTGCTCACGAATCGTGAGACGGGCCTTTTAAAGTTACCCAAGCTCACTTGCCTAGCCTAGACACCACAAAGTCAGTTTAGATAAACGATCGATGTCCATGACCAATCGTGCTTTCATTTTATAAAAGATTTTATTTAGAAATGTTTACAACTGAAAGCTTTCAATAAAGGTTATAAAGATTAGGGTATTTTAGTGAAAAGTCCTGTAATTTCGTATTCTGTATTTTTGATATTTATCAATTAGGGTTATATTGAGTGTGTGTAGGGGTAGGTCATTACCCCGTGTCTTATATTAAGTTTTGGTGAAGTTTAAAGGTAAAACATGCTATGTTAAACTTAAAGGTATTATAGCGCAAGAATACGGTATTCGAAAACGTTATCATTTTATGTGTGAAATTTCATTCAAATTGGTTTCTACAAGTTTTGTGATCAAGATAAACCTATTTAGGAGTGAGGTAATTAATTAGAACAAGAAAAATAAACTTTATGGTATTTTTATGAAAAGAATACGATATTGTAAAGAAGCTATCATTTCATGTGAGTAACTTTATTTAAATTGGTTTCTAGGTGATTAATAGTCATCATACATAAGTTTGGGTATTATCTATTAGGTGACAAGTGGAAATTTATAGAAAAACCGAATCGGAAATCGATTTGTCCGATTTCCGTCGGGTTCCAAAAAGTCGTATTTTTACCTTAAAGAAAAGGGAGATAGAAGAGGTGGGACTTACGGGTTTGGACAAGCTAAGGGGGCTAGGGAAGGTGGTGGTGGTCGATGCGTCGAAAACGTCGCGAAGGTTCTGATCCGGTCGCCGGAATCCTTCGTCGGTTTCGGCAGCGCTTCGCTTCTCGCTCTTCGTACCGAGTTCTCGAGAATTTGGGAGAGTGGACTTAGAGTTGTGAGGTGAAATGGTAGAGGGTAGGGGTCTTTATATAGGGCTAGGCTAGGGTTAGGGTTAGGATAAAAAATATTAAAAGAAAATATAAAAAACATTAAAAATTCATTAAAAATCATTAAACCTAGGAGTAAAAGGGATTTATTGGCCAAATAAAAACCGATCCAGGTATAATAAGTGTGCAAGAGGGTTGACCAAGTCAAGAGCCAACTTTTCTCAGTTGGTGACTCGGCCGTCCGGCCAAGTCCGGCCGGCGGCGCCGGACCGAGTCGGCCGATTCGCTGGCCGACGGCGCCGAGTCGGGCCGAGTCAAGGGTCTAATGGCTGGGGGTTTTCCTGAGGAACAACTTGGTATTTTTACTTTTTATTGTCCAGTACATATTTTGGGAGTTATGGCCTTTTTACCGTTGACTTCCAAAAAAAAATAAAACAAAATAAATACAAAAATAATGTGGGGCATGGGATTTGAACTCCGGTGGCTTGGTTCAGCAGTGCAAGGTATTACCAATGAGCTACAAGCTCCTTCTTGTAATTATTGTAAGGAATTAGATACTTAAATTGTTTCCAGCAACATTAATACTCCCAGTATACACTATATTTAAAGCAAATTTTTGGTATACAAAATTGGAGTTGTTACACACATGTCATCTACCGGTTTGGCATTCCGCGTCATCTACCGGTTCGGCATTCCGCGACGGATAATCTCGAATAATGGACTAGCCTACAGGAGCCATAAAATCAGCCGCTTCCCAGAACATCATAAAATAGACTGGAGATATTCTTCCGTCTATAATCCCCGAGCTAACGGTCTAGCTGAAGCTTTAAAGAAGACCTTGACGAAAATTATAAAGAAAACGGTGTCCAGAAACAAAAAAGAATGGCACAAAAGGCTTCATGAAGCTCTCTGGGTGTACCGGACGACATTCAAAACAACCACGAATACGACCTCATACGTGTTAGTATTCGGCACGGATGCAGTCCTTCTTTTGGAAATAGAACTCCCTTCTCTCCGAATAGCGGTTCAATATGAGCTAACAGATGAAGAAAACGGTCATCTCCGGCTTGAGGAGCTCGACGCCCTCGACGAAACCCGTCTTATAGCACAGCAAAATCTGGAGGCTTATAAGGCAAGGATGATGCGGTCATACGAAAAACTGACCAAGCCGAGAACATTCAGCCAAGGCGAACTCGTGCTAGTCGTCAAAAGACCTATAATCCACAATCGTGCAAAACAGGAGAAATTCGAGCCGAACTATGAGGGCCCGTACATCATAGACAAGGTCTACCAGGATGGGGCCTACCTGCTCATGGATATGCATGGCGAGAGACCCTTCCGGCCGATAAACGATCGATTCCTCAAAAGATACTACGCCTAACGGGTTACTATTCGGGTCAATGATAGATGGCGACGCCTGTGTATGCTCGCTATCTTCCTGAGTCAGAACTTTGAAAGTAGTATCCAGAAGATCCGTTGCCTCGAAAATGATAACAATGGACCACTACGTCTTTAAACTGGCCATGGACCGAGATGTCCCTAAACTAACAATGGACCGGAATGTCCTTAAACTAGTGCGCCGCTTCAAACATGGCGCATCGCCCCAAATACGACGACATTCACCCTTGAGATCTGTGTTGCAATCGAAGTCTCAACAGCAGAAGTTGCAACTCAAGTCCTACCGGCCACACAGCTACCGCAGCAATGAAGCCGCTTCCCAAGTCCCACCGGGCGTGCCAGAATCTGTTTACCATCGAAAACAGAGACGAACTGGGATGGATCGTCTTTCCTGAATTTGGGGGCAGATACTATTTGGGTTTATTCGTCTACTTCTCCGAAGATACCAAGTTGATTTATATTACCGTATATTGGAGGTTTAGACGGATGCGGCCGTTGTAGCAGACTTCATCAGACCCCCCTCGTTTGTGAGGGATATTTTGATTATGGGGACGCTCTTCCCTGCAGTTAATTACGTTACCGCATCGCGATAGCCACTCTCTCCTGCTCTGGAAGTTCACTTCATGTCGTGTGTGTTTTTGTTTGTTTAGGTTGCCTGTGGATTGTATACGTAGACTAATTTATGTTGTCGCTCATAGGGCTTAGATTAGTCCAAATCCATATATTTTAGATTTGGGTTTTTATTTAAGGACCGTTAATCTATTTTAAGATTAAGATCGACTTAAATTTATGTGAGCATTCGGGGCTCGATTTGTTTTTGTTAAGGATACATTAGCCCAATTTGAGACTAAGATCCACTTAATGGGGTTTTAGGATTACTTTTATTTCAGATCCAACAAAAGAGTATTTAGGCTCTATTGTTTTAGTTTAAGAACGTTTGGGTCCGTTGTCGCCATTTTGGAGGCGAATATTAGTTTAGGAACGTTTCGGTCCGTTGTTACCATTTTGGAGGAGGCTAATATTGGTTTAAGGACATTTCGGTCCGTTGTCGCCATTTTGGAGGCGAATATTAATTTAAGGACATTTCGGTCCATTATCGCCATTTTGGAGACGAATATTAGTTTAAAGACATTTCGATCCGTTGTCGTCATTTTGAAGGCGAATATTAGTTTAAGGACATTTCGATCCGTTGTCGCCATTTTGAAGGCGAATATTAGTTTAAGGACATTTCGATCCGTTGTTGCCATTTTGAAGGCGAATATTAGTTTAAGGATATTTCGGTCGCCATTTTGGAGGCGAATATTAGTTTAAGGACATTTCGGTCCATTTCCAGTTTAAGGACGTAGTGGTCAATTATCGCCATTTTGGAGGCGAATATTAGTTTAGGGACCTTGTGGTCCATTATCTCCATTTTGGAAGCGAATATTAGTTTAATGACATTTCGGTCCTTTATCGCCATTTTGGAGACGAATATTAGTTTAAGGACATTTCGGTCCATTGCCATTTTAAGGACGTAATGGTCTGTTGTGTTCATCTTGCGCGTACGTGTATTTGTTACGTGACGGAATGAACAAGGATGATATGGAATGCACCTAGTATGGGGTGCGGTCTGATTTGAGGTGTGCACGTCAGTTTAGACGGTTTGGGAATGCACCGAAGAATTGTTGGTTGTCGGGACCCGTCACCTCTCTGAAGACGTTGAAGAATTACAACGACGCATATCAGAGGTATGGAGAGATGTACCCTTAAACCAAATCCCTTATTTGTAGGAGACGGGCTATGGTGGCCCTAGCCCTAGGAATCGTTAGTCATATTTTGAGGCTAAGATTATCTTAGGAGATATGGGATGAATATCATTTTGGATATCATCAATTGAAAGATCAATAGTCATATGTGAGACTGAGATCAGTTTGGGCAATCATGAGCATATGGGCTCGGTTGATTTGAATCATGGAGGTTCTATCCTCAGAGGACCTAGCCAATTTGGGCTTGATCTGCTCAGTGGTCTTTTTTATTGAAAAAAGTGCTAAGCACTTGCTTGAGCTCTATTTAATCAGTCCCCCTTTTATGCAAAAAGTGTTGAGCACTTATATAAGTTCTGATGCCCACATATGATCATGTGGAGCTTTCCGTCATGAGGGATTACCCAATAAGTGTAAAACACTTTACTCCTTTTGTCTTTATATGGAGTGCTAGATGCTCTTTATAGCATCTACGTGCGAAGCCCGTGAAGCGCTAGGTGCTGCCAATGAGTGCTAAGCACTCTTTTCTTCTGTGGCGCCCACGTGAGGGACACGTGAGGCGCTGGATGCTGCCCAGTGATTGCTAAGACTCTTTTCTTTTATGGCGCCCACGTGAGGGACACGTGAGGCGCCGGGCGCTGCCCAGTGAGTGCTAAGCACTCTTTTCTTCTTTGGCGTCTATGTGAGGGATACATGAGGCGCTGGGCGCTGCCTAGTGAGTGCTAAGCACTCTTTTCTTCTGTGACACCCACGTAAGGGACACGTGAGACACCAGCGCTGCCCAGTGAGTGCTAAGCACTCTTTTCTTCTGTGGCGCCCATTAATGATCAAGCTTTCATTTTTTTTAAGAACTAAGTTCTTTTATGAGTACCAGGTTTCTCTTATATGCATCGTTTCAAGGAATTCAATTCCTAGTCCTTTTCTGAATATTCGATTCTCAAGAACAAATTCTTTCTGATGAGAATTAAATTCTCAATTTATGGGAGACTTGTCTTGTGGATCTCAGATTCAGAGAAAAAACTAAGTTCTTTTTAAAAGGGTTAAACCCTTAGATATATAAAAGAGATGTTTTGATCTTTGTTATTTTTATTTACCTAGAGTTTTTGAGGAGGGAGATCTTCTCTGTTCCCTTTTGAAGCTTTCTGCTTTAGTTTTTAGAAGCTTATGGGGGGTTCCTCTCTGTCAGACTTGAAGTCTTGGGTCCTTTATATAGTAGATGCAATTTTTTAATTAATTATGAAGAAATCTCTCATTAAGAGATCCCAATTGATTTGGTGATTTTTACCCATCATTGGATCTTTGATCCAAGAGTTTCTGTTTTAAAGAACATATTTTCTTGTTTCTAACAAGATGGGGAAAATATTTTCCCTTACACAGAATTTATTCTGTAAAACGGTGATTTTTTAATTACCATTGGATTTTTAATCCACCGGTTCTTTGTTTTACAGAGGGCAATCTTTCTTGTTTAGAAAGATTGAGGGAATATATCCCAAAATAGAATTTTATTCTATAATCCAATTTGGGGGATGTTTTCTCCCAACAGAATTTAATTCTGTATTTTTGATGATTTATCATCTCCGTTGGATTTTTGATCTAACGGCTCTGTTTAACATATAGTAGAATTTAATTCTACTTGGGCGCCGACGCTCACATGTTGTGCACGTGGACGCTACTTAAGATTTTAATTCTTATAATGGGTATTTATGTGCTTTAATTGCCGCTCGCGTTGCACATTGGCGCCCGCGTGAGGAGCACGTGAGGTGTCACCATATGATTAATTCCTATCAGATTGGTTTTGGCGTTGGCGCCCTCGTGGGAAGCACGTGAGGCGCTACCTCATTTTTTAACAGGGCT
Organism: Agapanthus africanus; assembly: GCA_030015575.1. Lineage (NCBI taxonomy): Eukaryota > Viridiplantae > Streptophyta > Magnoliopsida > Asparagales > Amaryllidaceae > Agapanthus > Agapanthus africanus. Next base: position 859,370,631 of record JASDDO010000022.1, on the reverse strand, counting down.
TTGCTCTTTTATTGGGGAAAAAATAGCCCCCCATCGTTGCCCTCACGTGGCTCGCACGTGAGTGCAGCGGTGGCATCTTTTCCACCGTTCGATCTTCTGAGGAGTTGAACCGTCTCCTTGTGTTTATAAGTAGAGCCTTTGGCCCTTGAGATGACCGTTGTTCATCTTCTTTAGTCTTCTTCCTTCTCTGAGAATTTAATTCTCTTTCCAGAGCTTAGATCTCTATCCAAAGAAACTTCCCCCAGAGTTAAAACTCTGTCAAAAATTGGTAAGAATCACGCTCATGATCTAACTCCTGAAGAAATCTTTGGAGGAATCTCTTCATGTTTTAGGGTTTTTAACCCATTAACAGAGCTTTACTCTTCTGTTGTAATGATCTCTTATAGATCTAAAACTTTTACTTGAGTAGATCGTAGATCTTAACGATCTTTAGGGTTTTACCCTGTTATAAACTGTGATTTTATTTGGAATTTAATTCCGTTTCTCGAGCGGAGTTCTGGGATGTTATCCCATTGTTCTACAGAGCTTGACTCTGAAAAATTTCTTTTAAAGAAATTCTTTTGGGAATTTTATTCCCTTTCTTGTTTTCCTTGCAGATTCGAAATATATTTGCAGGACACATTTCTTGAGGGAGTTTGACTCCATAATATTTTCTCATTAAATGAGAATCCTTTTGGATTCTTTCAATGAGTGACTGTCCCATCATTGATAGGGTGTTACCTTGATTTTATAGGGTCCCTTGTCCCTTTCTCTTTGAACTACGGTGCAGTACATTTTTAGGTGTAAAAGAATGTTAAAGTCTTAAATATCGTGTCGATACTTAACCCCTCCCTTTTTGTGCATGTACTATGGATTTTGATTCCTCCTTTCCCTTCGTTCGCTCGGAGAGTGCTTTCGCCGATGCACCTACAGATTGGGAGGTCTTCACACTTATTCAGGACCATGACCCAGAGAAAAAGTCTCTTCATTTGTTGGGGTCATGGTACAATCAAATTATTCGGGGTCGGCGTAGTTTTACTTGCGCAGTGCCTTCAGAACCGATCCCGGCGATTCATTATGTCGATCCGCCACCGGCGACCTGCACAGTAGAAGAGGTCAACTGGATTTCCGAAGGTCGTCTTCAGCCTTCCATGGCCTCAATACCAATGCAGCCGCCGATGGCCTTGGACATTTTAGGGCGACGCATATGCCAAGGAGAGTCGCGTCCTTAGGGGTAAGTTTACATGATAGGAATGAATCCCCGTCATTCGGTTGGCTATCTACAGTTGGCCCGATATATCCTGTCGGCCAAGAAATCGCGGTTATTAAAGACCGGGTTGTATCCCGCGACCTACGCGTCCCTCTTTCACTACCACGCTCCTTATGTGTGGTGGATCAAATCTTTTTTGGAACAATGGAACATCCTGACCCATACCTTTCTCTTATCAGATCGGGAGGTTTCGATTTCATTGGAGGAGTTTGCGGAGATCTCCGGCTTACCTGTCAAAGGGGAGCACTATAGGGAGCTACTTCCCCCCCGACGAGTATATCTTTGCCACCAAGTCAGTGGTAATGGGCCTTACTCTGGAGAATGCCGTTCAACATTAGTTCCCGAGCTTGATCAAGGTGTTGAACAGCCCTCACCACGAGGTAACCAAGTAGTTTTTTGCTTGGCCATCTGCAGCAGGAAACTTCCTGCCCGGCTATGCTGTGGATCTAAAGCCCTCACCACGAGGCGGCCGAGTAGCTTCCTGCTCGGCCTATCCGCAGCAGGTAGCTTCCTGTCGGGCTACACTGCGGATCCAAAGCCCTCACCACTAGGCGGCCGAGTAGCTTCTTGCTCGGCCCATCCACAGCAGGTAGCTTCCTGCCCGGCTACACTGTGGATCCAAAGCCTTCACCACGAGGCGGCCGAGTAGCTTCCTACTCGGCCTATCCGCAGCAGGCAGTTTCTTGCCCGTCTATGCTGTGGATCCAAAACCCTCACCACGAAGCGGCCGGGTAGCTTCCTGGTTGGTCCATCCGCAACAGGCAACTTCCTGCTCGGTTACACTGCGGATCCAAAGCCCTCACCACGAGACGGCCGAGTAGCTTCCTTCTCGGCCTATCCTCAAACGGGCCCAGTTACGCTGTGGACCCGAAGCCCTCGTCTCGAGGTAGCTCGGCTTCTTCTTGCCCGATGCATCTGCATTGAAGTATGCAAGACGACCTATATTCGGCGCGTGATCACAAAGCAAACACACTCCTAATAGGATCCAAGTGAATAAAGCTCGGGTTCGCTCGTTACGAGGCCACACTCAAATCCGGGAGACATCGATCTATTTGTACTTGGTATTCATATTTGGTGTTCGCTTGATCTGCATCGCCTCGACTTTGGGAGGAGGAGGGACGTCGATCTATTTGTACTTGGTGTTCATATTGTTGTTCGCTCAATCTATGCCGCCTCGATTCCGGGAGGAAGAGGGACACCGATTTATTTATACTAGGTGTTCATATTTGGTGTCCGCACGATCTATGTCACCTCGACTCCGGAGGAGGAGGGACACCGATCTATTTGTACTAGTGTTCATATTTGGTGTTCTCTTGTCCCATGTCTCCTTGACTCCGGGGGAGGAGGGAAATCGATCTATTTGTACTAGTGTTCATATTTGGTGTTCGCTTGTCCCATGTCACCTCGACTCCGGGGGAGGAGGGACATCGATCTACCCACACTTGTAAATAAACAAGAACGGAAGTATTAAAGCCAGACACATCAAAGACGAGATAAAAATAATTTATTGATATTCCAAATTATATAGAAGGTATTATAAGCCCCTCAGCTTTAAAAAATGCCCGAAGGCTACAAAAAAAATAGAGAAAGAGGCGGACAGTGGCTTCAAACCACCTTCACGGCTGGGACCTCCCTACCGGACCCCAGTTCGGCACCTTTGCCAGGTGCCTCGGTTACGATCGCAAGCTCGGCGCTTCCGCCTGGGGCATCGCTTCTTTGACGGCGTCAAGGGCGTCGTGCCACCCGATGGCCGCAGAGTCGGAAAGGTCGACATAAAATTGGTCGGAGCCCATGTACTCCTCCACGGCCTTTTCCGCCCTGTCTTCGGCACACTTCGCCGCCTCGTGGGCCGCCCGGGTATCCCTCTTGAACGAGTTTCTCTGCCTCTTCATGGCGTCATAGAGCCTATTGACCTCTTCAATCTTGGCCTGAATAGCCCGGTTGGATTCGGTCAGGAGCCGACGGGAGTCTTTCAGCTTTGCGACCGTCAGGCCCTCCGCGACCAACCTCGAGTACAGGGAGGCCATCTTGTCCTCCTCCTCCTTTAGCTTGGCAAGAACCTCTTCCTCATGCGAGGAAGACTCTCCAGCCCTTTTTTATCACCGGGGCCACCTCCTCGATCTCCATAGCGGCAAGAAAGGCGCAATGCTGGAGGACCTGCACGAAAACACAAACCATTTTTAGAAGCTAAACAGAGGAAAAAACACTTAGCAATTTATAGAAAATTACCAACCTAAATGGCCTCCTGAGCTATCGCCGCCATTTGGGCCTTCATAGTGCCCCGGGGAATCTTGGCCCTCGCTGCTTTCTCCATATCAGCCAACAAGCTGTCGGCTACAGAGATCCCCGAAGGCATCTCGATGCAGAAGTCTCCTTCCTGCACCTGTATCCCGGCCGGGGTGGCCTTGAAACTACTCTCTTTTTCCTCTTGAGCGGAGACTCAGTAGAGGACGACACTTCTATTTTGGCCCAGCGCCGGATCCCGGGCATTCTTCTGCCCTCTGCTACGACGTTCGTTCGGGACAGGAGGGGCCAGGAGACCTTGGCGGAATGGGCTTGCCGGGGGACCACACCCGGTGCGGGTCTGGAAGAGCTAGCGCCGCCGCCTTTCCTCCCTTGCTTCTTGGCAACCATAGCAGCCATGATCTTCAAACGATCCATTGGCTCTGCAGATGAAAACAGAAGAAAAAGGTCAGCAACAGGAACGACAATATCATGCTAAGCAATTAATCAGCGAAACCTTAACTTACCCCCAAAGCGCGCTGGACTGAGTCCCGCCCAGCTCAAAGTCTGCTCAGAAAGCAGGACATCGGCCCACTGGATTGGCTCCCACTGCGACACTATCCCCGCCTCCGAGGTGTTAGACTGCCTGACCCGTGAGCAATCCGTCCTGTGCCATTTGGTGGGCATCGACCAATCCTCTCCCTCCGGAGGGCCGACAAACACAAACTTCTCCTTCCACTCATAGATGGAAGAAGGGACGACCATTACCTCTGACCTGGCCACTTTACCCTTATGTTTTTTAAAAGAAAGATACACCCAGCTCGGTTCATCCTTGTGAGTGCTGGGGTGATTTTTGTAACAAAGAATGGAAAGAAGAAGACTTAAGTCGAAAGGGATCCGATCAATTTTCAACCGGACCAGAAACCTGAGGAGGATTCTTTACGAGTTCGGCGCTAGCTGGCCCGGGGAAATACGGAAGCAATGAAGTACGACACAAATCTCGGATGAGAAGGGCAGACACATCCCTGCTCTGAACGCTTCCAGGTACAGAGCAATCTCATTGCCCTGTTTCTGGTCTGTCTGCTCACCCTCCCTGGCCAGACGAAGTGAATAGCCAGGGGATATGGAAGCGAGCTCGGATATCGGAAAGCTCGACCGGGCGATTCAACATCGAGGGCGCATCACGGGTATTTTCGATGCGCACCTTAGTGACCCTCTTTGCCACCCGACGATGAAGTACAAGGGCATCGCCACCCTTTGGGGGAGAGCTCAACGCAGAAGAAGACGAAGAGGAAGAAGAACTTCTTCGGCTATCGGAAGCCGATGAAGAAGATGACCCACTGGACTCGGTGTCAAAAGTTGAAGCCCCATCATCCGATTCGACCCCAACCACATCAATGGAAACATCGGAAGAAGAAATCTAACCTGATTCAAGGAATGATTGGCCGAAGAAGGGTTTTGGGCTGAGGGTCCGACCTAAGCAATGTTGCGCTAGGCAATATTTAGATGGTAGGAGATAACTAAAGCAAAATGTCTGTCAAGGAATGGCCTCCCCTATTTATACACTCGGCATAAACTATCCAATAGCCTAAATCCATTCCCTCTGCAGTGAAGTGTCGCGTCCCATGGCCACGAGGACGCCACGTGGCAACTAATCATTAGACGTTTCGTCTCTCACGTAGATCCAACTGACAGATACGACGTCTCGCAGTCCACCACTCCATCGCGGCCACGTGGTTCAAAGATCAACAGCCTGAGAATGCGAAGCGACATCCCATTTATGGCGCTACCGTTTCGCCGATCCGCTGACGTCATCGAGGATACGTACAGAAATTAAGGCGCTTCGTGAACCGCCATGTGGATATAGAAATCGAAGAGACACAGCCGCCAAGCACCACGTCGTTCCCAAACAACCCCTACAAAGAATCCTCGGCTCTAAGCAGAACATTGAAGACCGAGCAGACCACTCTCGACCCGACCCATGAATAGGTCGAAACGAGAGTGGGGGGCTAATGATGATGATAGTAAATGGGAATTCCCTAGATTACAACACGTAGCAGGTGACGTGTCATCCACGTAAGACTGCCAGATTCCTGGAGGCTGCGGAGATGGAGTATATACGATGTATTGGGGACATTCCTTGGCGCCTCGACTCAAGGTTGCATCCGACCTTTTGGAGACTTCCCCGGAGTACCTTCCCTATTCGCCGAGCAACCAGCCAACAACTCACCCCCGAGCTATTGTACAGCTGAGCTACCTAGGCCTCCTTGCTCATCACCGAGCTATTGCAGAGATGAGCTTCCTCAGCCTTCTCGCTCTTCACCGAGCTATGCGCCGAGTTGAGCTTCCTCGGCTGCCCTTTCAGGCCGAGAGCACGGAGCCCAAGAGCCCCCGTAACGGCTCCGTATATCTCGCCACGACGAGATCTCCACCGCTCCATATCTCGCATCCCACGCTAGCGTATCTCGCCATTAATGGTCGTATCCCTCCATCAACGCGAACGTGACACATGGGTGTAATAGACGGCTAGAATCTTGTATCGGCTCACTCCAATGCGACCCCTACATAAACCCCTCCTCCAGACGAATCAGGTACATCGGACTCACTTCTAAAATACCGCTACTCTGCTGTAACGACCGTGCTTTCTAATACTCAATAAAAGGTCTTGTTTCTAGTACCGAGTGTTTAACTGCGTTTTTGTTTGATGGAAAACATTTTTAAAGTGATGCGGGTAATTGTTAAAACATTTAAATATAATTAAAGGAATTTTCAAAAAAAATCTATTTATATGTTTCTGGGCTTAAAATATTTTTATAATGCCTTAAAAATGATTTACATATTTTATTATAAATTAAAATAATTATTTCGTAATTAAAATATTTTCGAGAATAAAATAGATTTTAAATAGTTATGAATACTAACAAACACCATAGATATGGGAATATTATTTAGTTTTAGCCCAAAATCATTTTTAAACTGAAGGTAACAATAAAATATATTTTTTGGAATTTTCTCATATTTTTCCAGTATTTTACAATATTTTAAACAATTTTTTAAGACCAAATTCGTTTTTTTTAAACAGATTAGTTTTCTTTAAAAAAGAAAAGAAAAATAAAATATTAAATCAACATTTTAACCTTGACCGTTGGATGCAAGATCCAACGGTCCAGGGCATTCGGCGGCGCCCACATGGTGGGGACCACGCGAAAACGCGTGATTCCCACCCGCGGACGCGTGGCGAGCGGCGGCGGCGATCTGGGCAGTTGGATCAAGATCCAACGGCTGTGGGAGGTTGGAGACGGTGGCTGAATCATTAGCAAATCATTTGGGCATGGATTTAGATGATTTTTTTGGATTTTATGGTTGGTGAAAAGACTCTATAAATAGAGACCTTCAAACACTACACCTCAGAACTCCCAAAATTCTGAAAAAAAATACTTAGGCCTTCGTTTCGATGACGCCGACGCTGTGGTTCGACCCAAGGATCGAGAAAAAAATCCGAGTGTGAAGCTATTAAGGATTTAGTATGAGTCTACATTTTCGACCCTTCGACATCCAACTCAAACCAAAAGTAGGATCCGCCTCTCTCCACTTGTCTGTCATCTTTTTTCTTATAATGATCTTAGTTTCAAGTCCTAATCCCCAACCTTATATTAAAATGATGTTAAAAATATTTCTGCATGTCTATTTAGGTACCTCTTAATGATAAGAATTTGACCCCATACTTAAAATGATTTAATTAATTACTTCTATATACGTGAATATTGCACTCTCATCCTACATGGAATATGATATGCTTAAAAGTTATAACTCATGGCGTATCAATCCACCCTTTTTGCACACCCACTTACCCATGTTACCAATATGATCTCGAAATAGGTTACTTCCACAAAATACCATCATTTTATTAAAATGTCGTATATGTTTAAAATATCCATATGAGATAAGATATTTGGAATAAATGTTTTAGACACTAAAACGATATATTGTTACTTACACTTTTATCCATCAACTACTTTCGTTTTGTTAAATCCCTTTACCTTTTGAAAGAGAGTAATACTAAATCTAAATAATTGTGATATGGTTTTTCAACTTAGCCCCTCTCACTCGAGAGAATATTTTTATATTAATTTTTCTTAGCATATTAACTAAAGTTTAATAAGATACCCTAATAGGGGAATGTTTTACCGGAACCACCCCGTGGTTACTAGACAATCGTCCCTGAAAAAGAGACAAATCATGCCGTCCATGTACAGCGGTTGTCAACTGATTTGTATGTCAAAAACTATTTCTAAACCGCAATCAAGAACGGCGTCGCATGAAGCTAGCCGGTGAGTACGGATCGGTCCACAGGGATGTGTGAATCTCCTAATCGCGCTAACGAGTTAATTCCGAAGGGTGTTCGGATTGATTATTAAATCTAAAAACCTAATTATTCTACCTAGGGCAATTAATTGAAAGTTATAACTAGGGCAGATAAATAAAATCTATACTAGGGCAGGAAAATAAACTTAATCTAGGGCAGGAATTGAAATTACCTGGGGCAAGAAAATAAATAAATCTACTTACTTTACAGATGGATCTCTCCAAACATTTACGCAGGGTTGTCAGATCTGAATAGATGAATTGAAGAGAGACACCGATGCTCTCCATAAAGAATTCTGAATTTATTATTAAAAGGAGGCATAAAGAAAATACAATGTTTTGGGTTCCTATTTATAGAGAATAGGAAACCCTAGGGTTACATTTTGATCCGTATGTCTAAAATTACAAATATACCCCCAAGAAGTCTTTTCAGAGCCTCCAATGCATTATGGTAAAATTTTCACCGAGTACGGGCTTTATACGGCCAAACTTATCTTTTGCTCGTCCTCGAATAAGAATGGGGAATATAATAATGCAATATTCTGGTGTGAACAAATACCCCCAAACTTATCTTTTGCTCGTCCTCGAGCAAACTTATTTTTATTCACTAAAATCCTAACCGCACTTTCGTAGGGAAACGCGATTGCACTGAGCACGTGCAACAAGCCGTTAAACCTCTAGGTGTCCCTAATAGGAGGAGTGTTGTCTCCTGAGGGTTTTCAGCGGATTACACCCACAAAATCCTATCAACTCGGCCCATTGACTTTTGTTCTCCAATTAGGTTTTCTAACAAGGAATTCTATTATCTTTTTACTCGCAAATTATCCACCCATATTCTTCACACTTCCTCATCATCTAACTTAAGATTATATATGTTCTATAGAATTACTTAGCTTTCTGCATTTCTTAAGTTTTCCTTCTAAAGTTCCATCTCCACTTAGGAATTTCTATCAACTCTACTAAAGATACAAGTTCTATTCTTCATTCCTCTCTCTTATCTAAATTCCAATCACATACCCCTACGTGTGTGTATAGATCACCCCTACACTTGGAAATTCAAATCAAACAATCATGCCCTTGTCCGTTGTCCAAAGTACTTATCAGTAGGTGAATTTTTAATTGAATTTTGCTTACACATCCTTCATGCGACCGTTAATACTTCTTGAGGTACCAACAACCGATTACAAGATGTGTTTGCACATTAAAGCGTAATTCCTAGTTTTGCAACACCCAAGGCTTTTTAGCAGTGACTCCCAAACCAGTTGGTCTAAGACACTACGTGATGAAGCACCCTCGCTAAATATTTTTCTATTTTTGCAGCCTTAAGTAATCACAAAAACCAATGTCCATTTTTTTTTCTTTATTCACACTTATATATTTTTTTTTTCATTTTCATTGTACTAAGGACTTTAGACAAGAGCATTTCAAGGTTTCTTCTACTATTCCAAGTTTCAAGATGCATGATTGTGCAAATTGTAGGATATACATTTTCAGAATTTAGATTTAAGGTAGGAACTATTTTTCAAACTTATACTCTAATAAGAACATCAATACTCTTCCCTTGTTTCGACTTAGCCCAAGAAGTGAACTTAAAATTTGCCTATTTCTAAATAAACTACAAGGCATATACTTTCTACCGCTAAACTTTAAGGAATGTTATCTTTAGGGTTTTTAATTCACTAAGTCTAAGATCTAGTTGTTCCTAACCAGTTGACCTATCTGTCAAACTCTAGTCAATTAGCCAAAATTGAATACAATAATTTTTATAATTTTTCAATTTTTATGGGTTTTCAAATGAATATGCAAATGCAAAAATATGTACAAATGAATGCGAAGGAAGAAAACGTACCGAGCATACCCCCAAACTTGAACTTGACAGTGTCCTCACTGTCATGCTAAACCAAGAGGGTCAAAATTGTCGGCACTCCCCTGTTTATTTATTTATAATTTTTTTTTTAATGTTTTGAATTTTTTTTTATAAAAAAAAAGAAAACAAAAATATATATACATATATACAACAAGATTCCCCCCAAACTTAAGCTTGGCCTTACACAAGCCAAAGGTTAGCACCAACCATTCAAAAATCTTATCGTGGTAATGGTATAGTTGGTGCAAGAAAATGAGAAACACGCGAGACCGTGTGGAAAGATGAATGGTAGAATATGGTCTCGGTGGGGGAGAAGAAGGGCGGAAAGGAGAAAGAAGGGTCATGCGAACTTGAGGGTGTAAATCGAGTGAATAAATTAGCGCAATATGTGATGACCGATATGTTATAAGCGATTGCGCTAACCTATCAACCCGTCGGGAAATGGAGTCAAATCCCTCAAGATTCGCAAGAAAACATGGGTACGCCGAATTGATATAGGAGATGAAAGCGTAACGATCATTTGTACGGTCGGGACAATAGGAAGGACGAAAGGAAATGAATTAGGGATAGTATCATTCTCACCGTAATAAACTGTCTTGAACTGGAAAGATTCCATTAATGGTTCAAAACTACTGTAATCAACCGAGTCTGATGGTTCAACTAACCCATCTGAAAATGTAAAGGACTCAAACTCGGGCGGTGAGTCATCAACATCGTCCGAAAAAGTGAAACACTCGTAGGTGTTATCGTCTGTGAGAACTGTGTTAGATTCAAAGGAAAATTTTTCAAGCTCACAGTCTTCAAGCGGGGTCGGAACGATGGGAAGGAGGGAAGGTGATATAACAGTCAAAGGTTCAGGAGGATGAATTGGAAAATCAGACACATCAAACAAAAATGATTCAACCTCAATATTATCCTTAAGACTCTCCTCAATACTCTCCTCAATATTTAACTCATCCATGCCGTTATCATCAAAATCTAGACGCATATGAGATTCGGGAGAAACATTTAATAACTCAGGATGATGAGTTGAACATAAAATTTCAATTAAATCGACAGGTTCATCATCTGAAATATTCCCGGTGTCTATATCCTCAATCAAGTGAAAATCAATTTCTTTAGACACCTCCTCAAAAGTATGGATGTTTATCAATGTAGGTTCTAGAGTGGAGGTGTAAAGGTCGAAAGGATTAAGTGTGGTTTCACTCGAAAGGGGTTCTTCACAATTTGGCAAATCAAGCACTACAAAATCACACAACTCATTTTTATTTTCAACAGGTGAACTATTTAGGGCAATCGATGGAAAACAGGAGTTGTGGGCTTCAATTGGGTACGGGTAGGTTTGATTTGAAAATCCTCTCTCATTCTCACTTTGTCCAACCGCCTCCTTATACATTAAAATTTTTTGAGCTAGCAGGAAACTAGCTACCGGTTCACTAGGTTGCATAGGGGCGGCCACGGACGCTTCCACATTTCTAGTCATTTTATTTGTTGCTGCAATATAAGCTTCCAACGACTCTTCCAAACTAGACTTAGGTAGTGAGGGGGTTTCGATGAAAGATTCGAAATTGGTTGGATATGTGAAACTCCCTAATGGCTGTGTCGAAACAGTGTCTAGTGAGAGTGGGAAGGTCGGGTAAGACTGGTAGGAAGTGGGTGGTAAGACAGGGGTAGGGTCAACATATGGATAAAAAGGTGAATAGTCGTGTGGATCCCTAGAACTAGATGAGTGGAGAGGAGGTGAAAGATTGACTGCGAGATTGAGCAATATGCTCAGCAATGGACATCGACCTAGGAGTGACAGAAGGACTTGAAAAAATGGTATCAACATATGGAAGTGGTGAAGGTTGACTTGGTTGACACAAAGTGGGTTGAAAAATCAAACTGTTTCTCCTAGACGCCTCTATTTGATCTTTCAAAGATTTTTTAGGCAAGGAAGGATCGTCTTTAAATTGACCGAACAAATTAACGTTCGACGCAAGATTAGGTTCGGGATACCAAAGTTCGGCTAATAATTTATTATGTGGGGTACCCATGTTAAAAGAAGGGGAAAAGGAAAGAAAGTTTGTGATGCAAGGATTTATTTGCGGCAAAAAAAACTTTGCAAGTTTCTACAAAATTTTCCTTATTCTTTTTTTTTATTCCTTTTCTCTTTATTAGGAAAAATTTGTTGCAAAAAGATTTTCAACACAAGATATGCAACAACAAAATATTACTTGCAATCTAATTTCATTTCAAGCGGGGCCCAAAAATCCTGCACAAGACTGTTATATGGAAGGGAATATATTTTTAAAGCGCACAGAATCCTGCAGGAATATTTCAGAAAAAAATATATCTAGAATTACAGAGGAGGAACAGAGGATGCTTACAGAGAAAAGATAATCAGATGATGTCACTGTTCCACCGCCCTTCCGCGGCAAAACCAGGCTCCCACCGCGATTTTGTGGTCAAAATGACTGCACAGTGCCCTAAAAAAATTTTCACGGTCTGATTTGACAAGACGGCCGCGGTTCCGCGGCCTAAGGTAGGTTTTGGCCGCGGAAACGCGGCGGGTTGGGCGGTTCAAGAGTCCAAAATTTTTCTGCTGTTTTGCTGTTTAAAATCCTTTCTGTTCCGATACCCCGTTTTCCGTTTTGCTTTCTGAAAATTTCCAGATCCGAATTTGTATATCCTGCAAAAAATTCAAACAACAAAGTATCCTTTCCAAAAATAACAATTGATATATTTTATATTTTATATTTTTTTTTTGGATTTTTCAGATTTTTCAGATTTTTTATTTTATTAAGATTAACCCGAAATTGCAAAAAGGAAAATTCTACGCCATCCCCGGCAACGGCGCCATTTGATTTGTATGTCAAAAATTATTTCTAAACCGCAATCAAGAACGGCATCGCATGAAGCTAGCCGGTGAGTACGGGTCGGTCCACAGGGATGTGTGAATCTCCTAATCGCGCTAACGAGTTAATTCCGAAGGGTGTTCGGATTGATTATTAAATCTAAAAACCTAATTATTCTATCTAGGGCAATTAATTGAAAGTTATAACTAGGGCAGATAAATAAAATCTATACTAGGGCAGGAAAATAAACTTAATCTAGGGCAGGAATTGAAATTACCTGGGGCAAGAAAATAAATAAATCTACTTACTTTACAGATGGATCTCTCCAAACATTTACGCAGGGTTGTCAGATCTGAATAGATGAATTGAAGAGAGACACCGATACTCTCCATAAAGAATTCTGAATTTATTATTAAAAGGAGGTATAAAGAAAATACAATGTTTTGGGTTCCTATTTATAGAGAATAGGAAACCCTTAGGTTAAATTTTGATCCGTATGTCTAAAATTACAAATATACCCCCAAGAAGTCTTTTCAGAGCCTCCAATGCATTATGGTAAAATTTTCACCGAGTACGGGCTTTATACGGCCGCGAAACCGCGGCAATGGAGGGCTTGGGCCGCGGTTCCGCGGCCCTTTGAGGAGCTTAGGTTCTGAAATTTTGGGGTTTTGTTTTGGGTCTTCTTGGGCTTCTGGTTATTTGGTTCTTTCTCCAATTGGGCTTCTACATTAGCTCCAGATCTTCAGTGAACCATTTGCAATGGATTTTTAACCGTCCGTTTTGTATTTTTGGACCTTGAGTTGCCTTGTTAATTGTGAACTGTCTTTCGATGTAGGCTTGACTAAGGTCCTCCCATTTGTTGGTCAAAAGTCCATATTTTCATCGTCTTTACATCGTTTTCACTGTTTCCTGTCCAAGAACCTGTAACCTGTAACATGTAGCAGACATGCGTCAAAAGCACCTGTTTATTTATAAAAAGAATAAGAATGGGGAATATAATAATGCAATATTCTGGTGTGAACATCAACGTGGAGTTGTTCTTGTAGAATATCACCTATAATAAAATACTATAATAGGGCAATGTTTTACATAAATATCTCATTGTTGATAGGCAATCGTCCCTGAAAAGGACACAAATCCTGCCGCTCATATGCAGCGGTTGCCAACACAGACGTATTTCTAAAATGTTACCTCAAATTTAAAACACCATAAGTTTATAAAACTTATTAATTACAATAAAATGCCTTAATACATCCAGAAAAAAAGATATAATTTCATTAAATACCTTGACTTTTACTAAAAGTCTATTTTCAACAAAGACCATAATCCTTATAAATGATATTTTCCAAAAGAATATCTAAAATGTTATTAAAAGATAATTTTCAAATAAATACCTTAACCTTTTATTAAAAGGATATTTTCTCAGTAAAATACTATGGGTTTCCAAAATGATAAATATTCCAAATATCATGGTTTTCTTATAAACAAAAAATCATTAAACGTTATCATCCTTTATTAGCTAAGCATTCTATAAAATGATATGAAGCACCTTACAAATCTGAAAAGATAACAAGATAAAATGAGTGGTTATGGAAGACCATATTAAACGAGATCAACTTTTCGGACACAAGTTTATGACATACCGGACAATGATACGGTTAAGATTAGAATGCGCGGACCAAGATATGGAATACTTATATATGAGAATCCCTGCAGGCAGGGTGAACAGTCCAATGTGTGGACGGCTACTAACCCGATATTCGGACGAATACTAATCCTACTTTGGGGGTGAATGGTCCAATGTGTGGACAAATACTAACCCGATATTCGGACGAATACTAACCCTACTTGAGGACGAATAATCCATTATGTAGATGATATACAATGTGGAAATTCCATGCCTAAATGTATACACACTAACTCTAATTCTTCAAAACCTTTATACACTGAATAACGGGGATGGATAGTTTGTTTAGGCAAGGAGATGCGGAACTCGAATTCCCCTACTACTCGATCATGATCCCTGAAAGTGAAACGGTACATTTCACTTCTCCGGTTGTTGTTCCGTGGCCACAACGGAATAATCTCGAGTATCCGGACCCTTATTCAACAAACTAATGCGACCTTTTACCTGACATATACTTCATACCATATACCCTTACTTACGTACACTTTATACAACCTACCCTTACTCACATGCACCTCATACGACGTACTCATATACACATATACCTCTGTCAACATGTCTTCATTATATACATCTTATATCCTTATACCCATATACATCACGTCTGCATATATACACCATATTTATATACACCTGTTTGTTTCTATACCTTTACTACATTATGAGACAATCCTATCCGAGTGTAACTCGCTGACGGACTTTCCTTTTCTCCCTCTATCTTTGAAATGTCCATTAGATAAGAATGAGTTTTATAACGAGGATCAAGGTATGGAGCCTACTAATGAAGATTACACAGACTTGACGATGGAAGATTAGCTAGTTTTAATATATTATTATTTGTTGCCTAATTGTTTAAGGCTTTCGTTTCTTTTTCAATGTAATTAAACTATTTAGTTTATTTTACTCTTTCCTTTGGGATGTAATAAAGTTTGGTTAATGGAAATAAATGCTTTCCGCTTTTATTATTTTGTTTTGGTACACATCCTGCATGTTATAGATATTCATACGCTTAACGTAACTGTATCGAATTGACCACCTTCAATACAGTTAGGTTGCGGACTATACCACGTCATCCTTCACATTCTTGTGGGAAGCGGGGCGTGACATCTGCCCAATTACTCTTCGGTACTTACTTGATCGTCAGGGGGTCCTATGGTGGTTTCCCACCCCGGGACTTCCCCTGCAGGTAAGTCGGTGTCAGCAACAACCAACAACCTATTAAGACATACACACTCAATCCTCACACCGACTCTCAACCGTTCAGCCCCGCTAGAAGAAAAATAAACGGAGGACAACATTTGAGGGAGATTCCGACCTCCATCAAAAACCCTTCTGACATGCGAAGTGTGTAGAGACGCTGTTTTAATAGTAGTCGATTCGTGAGAGATTTCCTCAAATACAACTCCTCCAACTTATTCCACAAATCAGCCGCAGTTTTCTCCACCAAAACTGCTTATAGTTTTTCGTTAGTCAAACACAAATGGATAGTAGTGAAAGCCTTCTCATCCATCTCCTCCTAAGTTTCCTCCGTCATAGTGGAAGGCTTCTTCTTCTTTCCATGAATCGTCTTCTTCAAATTATTTTGAGTCAAAACGGAACTATACAGACTTGCCACAAACAGAAACTCATATTTCCATCGAGCTTATCGATATCGAACTTTATGATTGTCGGAGACATGATGTGAGATCAAAATATCTTGAGTATCAATGAACCCTAAACTTCAAAATCACGATCTAAGAAAATGAGAAAGATGTCGTAGTTGTCGTTATCCACCATCGACCTAGATCGCAAAATCAAAGGTCTAATGGTTCAGTCAAAACTCCCACAACAACGTAACAATAGCTCTAATACCAGTTTGTTGTGTACAAGGTAATCACAAAGCACAAATAATAGATAAAGAGAAGAAGAAACAAATCACATGTTGAAAGAAATATGATAACTTACACAAAAACAATTAATAGGCGAAGGCAAAATTTTATTAATAATCCAAATACGGAGAAGTACAAATCGATGGAGAAAACACAAATCCCTTTCAAACCCTAGATCTCTCACAGACACCAAAGGGTTCTCACAAATTAACAAATTGCTATCACAAAAGACTTCAAATCTAGGGTTTCTACAAACCTTTTTATTTATAGCATACAAAGATGTTCCCTAAAAACTAATTTCCTAACTAAGGAAATTATGCGTCCGGCCCGACGATAGACGTCTGTTCCTGTGGGAAGACGTCTGTAAGAGCATATCCCGAAATTTCAACTCTCTGTCTAGAACGACTGACGTCTCCCACTGGTAAACAGACGTCTGTCAAGGAATTCACTGAATCTCCAGAAATGACAGAATAATGGCAGACGTCCGGTAGAGACGTCTGTCGTCTGATATGAGAAATAAACTCAAATTTTCGTTTCGTGATTACGCCGGATCTTAGGGAAATCTTCATGGATGAATGTGAGGAACACATAACAGTACACAGCGAATTCAGGGGCACCAAAGAAGCTCTCTTAAAGAAATATATTGTTCCTATGCAGTTTTGGCGAAATTGAAGTGATTTTAATATGGCATAAACCATATTGAAATCCAAATCCAGAGGACCACAAATATTATGATATAAAATTATATCCTTAACCCTCACTGTTAATTTTGGTGCTTAATGTTTTTTCCTAGACTATTTATTGAGTCTTAGTCTTATTAATTTGATCTTGCTTTGGTTGAGATAATTATTAGTTTTCCAACTAATCTGTCCTCATTATCGACTTTGTATATATGTAGTTTCGCTGATATTGCAGTTTGTTATACATTATATAGACACAGACAATTATTCTTTTTCCTTAGATATGAGATAGTTTGTAGGAAATTCCTTTCCTCTGTGCACTTCAATAGTTGATGTCAACTGGTATCAAAATAGGCATGAGCTTGTATTTTTCCGGAGACGAAGTTAATGATACAGTAAATTCTGGTTGATGGTTATAGTTTCTCTGATTGCGACACTTAACACACAAATTCATAGCGTATCAAAAAATAATGGTCCGCCGTTAAGGTATAGTTCATAAGTTACTTCGTCTATTAGCATTGTAGTTCCTTATCGCAGTAGGCAGTCGTTGAGTTACAATGCTGTAACATGTATTTCTTTTTTAAAAAAAAATTGTGTACACGCCCCATGTTTCACTAAAGAGAGTTTTCACATAACAATGGAAGTACAAGGCCTATAAAAAAAAGAAGAGAAAGAAAAAAAGAAGGAAAAGGAAAAAGAAAAAAAGAAAAATAAAGTGAGAAGTAATATTGTGATATTCCTTTTCTGAGACTTAAAATGTATGCCGTTTGACCTGTTATGTTCCAAGTACATGCACTAAAGAATCTGCAACAACTTTCAGAACATTTTAGAGTGAACTTTATTAGTGAAGTAGGGTACAGAACAAGTTGTTTCTATATCTTTAACATTTCTAGTACAGTATTTGTTTCTTTTTTTTTGTTCGGTGTTAAAGTCTTAACCATGACGACTATGTGATTAAGGTTATTTATATTCTTAAATAATCTGTCTACTTCATGTAACCTGTCTTGTTTTCCTAACAGGAACATCGTCGATTATTTCTCTTTATGAATTTTGTTTTTAGTATACAAAATATGTGTTTTTAACACCTTGGCATCGAGTGAGTGAACGAGGAAAGAAAAAAAAATTCTTATTAGATCTGCAACATACCTGCTGACTGATATTGTGAAGATTATTATAGCAGCCTTAATGGTATACATGCATGTTTTGAGTCAATGTCGATTAGATTATCCAATATTCGTATATTAAGAATGCGCATTGTGGTGAGGTTCTGTTTCTGTTTTCTACAACAAAGTTGTGCATCATGAAAATGATTATGAGCAGCCAGTTTATCAGGGGAATGACTGAGAATTAGTGTGATGAACAAATGATTATATACTTCCAACCATAAATTTAGTTCAGTTTCAATATTAGAATTTTTGCTTATGAATTCTGACGGTGCCTTGTGTATTGTTTCATGCTAGTTTGATTATGAACTTCAAAATTTGCTACACACTTTTCTAACACGTCCTCTTCATTATACTATTGCCTCAGATAAGAATCTCATAATATGTTATGAAATTTACATATTGATTGCTTGTTATATAGACTAAATAATTCATAGTTTTTATGTTTTTATGATATTCGTAGTTTTTATCGCTTATCTTTTTGTTTATTATATCATTTTTCTTATTCCAAGTTAAGATTCTTTTAGCCTTTATATTACTTTGGCTTGAATTTTGGGAGCGCATCGTGATCTCAACATGTACTAGCTAATTGCTTGTAAAGCCAAATGACGGATATTCTGAAGTTAAGATGCCTCAAACATATGTGTTTCAGTACTTTTAATTACTTATTCGGTCGATGTTAGCTTAATTTGGAATTCTGGGTCTAATGTTGACAAACAGTGGTCAATTGTGCAGAGGTATCGGCACAATGTGGGCTTTCTTACATTGTTGCTTCCATGTTACATCTGTCATATGTAGAAATGTATTCTACAACTCTAAAGAGAACAGCCTGCAGATTTTGCTACGAAATGGATTTTTTCTCTCTAATACATATAACCGATGCAGCTAATTATTTTTCTTCGCTCTAAGCACTCAGTGATCTAAGACGATACACAACAATAACAACTGAGCCTTTTATCCCAAGCATATGGGGTAGGCTACATGAATCAATATGAGAATCACGCCGGGTCCAGCACATGAATCCTCCGCCTCCACTCACTCCTATCGAACAATATACTTTCATTGTTGGCAACCATATCTTTTTGTATCACCTCCATCCATGTTTTTTTCGGTCTCCCTTTCGCCCTTTTGACATCGCGTATATCGAGAGTATCCATTTATCGAACCGGTGCTTCCATAAGTCTGCTTCGCACATGACCAAACCATCTTAGCCGGTTTTCCTGCATCTTCTCCTCCACAGGTGCTACACCAACTTTTACATGAATATTTTCATTTCGCACCTTATCTTTTCCAGTGTTACCACACATCCAACAAAGCATGAGTATCTTCGCTACGTACATCTTTTGTGTATGATACTTCTTACGAGCCTAGCATTTTGTACCATATAATAAGGCAGGCCGAATAGCGCTCCGATAAAATTTTCCTTTCAACCTTAACGGAAAGTTATAATCGCACAAAATTCCTGTTGCACTCTTCCATTTCAACTAACCAGCTTGGATCGTTTGATTAATATCGCTATCGATCTCCCTATCCTTTTGGATGATGGAATCTAGATATCTAAACCGATCATTCAGTGATATCTCTTGTCCATCCAGTGTTATACCACCGTGGTCTCGACTTCTCTATTTGCTAAATTTGCAATGCATATATGCTGTCTTGGACATGCTCAATCTGAAATCCCGAGATTCCATCGTTTGCTTCCATAACTCCAATTTGGAATTAACCCCTGATTTCGTCTCATTTACTAGAACAATATCATCAGCAAATAGCATACACCAACGTATCTCATCTTGGATGGTTCTAGTAAGCTCATCCATCACGATGGCAAATGAGAATTGACTTAATGCAGATCCTTGATGTAAAAAATTGTAATCGGAAAAATACTCGTTAGGCCGCCGCAAGTTTTGATATTTGCCATTACTCCATCGTACATGTCCTTGATTATGTCAATGTACTGAGACCCCTTTCTTCATCATTGTCCCCCTATAATACCTATCTAAGTACCTTATAATACGCTTTCTTTAAGTCAATAAATATCATATGCAAATCTCTTCTTCTCTCTAAAAAACGCTCGACAAGTTGACGAAGCAAATGATTAGCTTCTGTCGTCGATCGTTCAGGCATGAACCAAACTGGTTCTCTGTTATTTTAACTCCTTTCTTAGTCTGTGTTCAATCACTCTCTCAAAACTTTATGGTGTGACATATAAGTTTTATTCTACGGTAGTTTGAGCAACTCTGAATGTCACCCTTGTTCTTATAGATGGGTATAAGGATACTTTTCCTCCGCTCATTTGGCATCATTTTGGTCTACCAAATCTTATTAAACAGATTGTCATCCATTTAACACCTATCTCTCTTAAATATCTTCAAATCTCGATAGGAATCCCCCTCTGGAGCAACCGTTTTTCTTGATTTCATTCTCTTCAAAGTCTCTTTAACCTCATGTATTCTTATTTTACGCATGAAATCACGATTTATATCTTGAGATTGAATGACAAATCCATCAAAATTCTTAGTAAAGCTCTCATTAAACAATTTGTCAAAATAATCTCTCCATCTTTTCTTGATATTCTTATCTCGAACTAGAACCTTCCGATTTTCATTTTTGACACATTTCACCGCATATAAGTCTGCGGTCTTCTTTTCCCGCATCTGAGCAATCTTGTATATATCATTTTCAGCCTCCTTAGTATCCAACTTCTCGTACACCTCCTTATAGATCTTAGTTTTAGTTTCTCAAACAACTTTCTTAACTTCCTTTTTAGCCATTTTATACTTCTCAAATCTCTTCGTATCTCTGCTTTTCTTCAAATCTTTATAAGAATTCATTTTGATTTTAATAGCCGCCTTTACTTCTTCGTTCCACCATGATATGTTTTTAGATAGCGGAGTATCACCATTCGGCTCAATAAATAGATCTCTACCTACTCTTTTGATACAACTAACTATCTTATTCCATGTTGTGTCTGGATCATTTTCTGCTAATCCGACTCTCAAACTACACGATCTATAAAAAAAATTTGGTTACCTTCCGTCAATCGCCACCACTTAAGTCCAAGCTTTCCTTACGCTTAATCTTTCTAGGTCCTCTTCTAAATCGAAAATCAAGAACTAATAGTCTATATTGAGTGGTTATACTTTCACTTGACACTATCTTACAGCCTATACAACAACCTCTATCAATCATTCTCGTCAGAAAAAATCTATTTGACTTGCACTCGATCCACTCCTAAAGGTGATAAGGTGAGACTCTCTTTTCCTAAACCAAGTATTTGCTAAGATCAAGTCATAAGACAAGGCAAAATCTAGAATCGAGCTACCTGTTTCATTCCTTTGTCCAAAACCAAAACCTCCATGGATAGTATCAAACCCACTACGACCTGTACCTACATGTCCATTGAGATCGCCACTAATAAATAATTTCTTTCCACTAGTTATCCTTTGCACCATTTCGTCAAAATCCTCTCAGAAGAGACGCTTACTAACGTCATCATGACCTATCTATGGTGCATAAGCACTAATAATATTAATGATCTCCTCCACCTAGAATAAACTTAACCAGTAGAATCCTATCATTTTTTCTCCTAATCTCAACTATATTCTCAAGCAACCGTCTATCTATGATTACGCCTATCCTATTATGATTTTAATCTTTACTTGTATACCAAAACTTATAACCCTAAGGCTCCATGACTCTACTTTTTTACCTACCCATTTAGTTTCTTGCAAACACATTTTACTAACTTTCCTTCTAATCATACCTCCACTAATTCTGTTAGTCTACCCGTAAGAGAACCTATGTTCAAAGAAGCTAGACGGATCCTATAAAACCCTTACTTATTTGTCATTACATCCGGGTTCGATATGGCGCGTCGCTTCCGGACGACGACCTAGAACCCCTTGCATACTTAACACTACATCTGAGATCCGATATAGCGCGTCGCTGAGTAGGAGACACCCTAACGATATTCTTATTATGGTT
The DNA here is from genome assembly GCA_030015575.1 of Agapanthus africanus. Classification (NCBI taxonomy): domain Eukaryota; kingdom Viridiplantae; phylum Streptophyta; class Magnoliopsida; order Asparagales; family Amaryllidaceae; genus Agapanthus; species Agapanthus africanus. The sequence goes on along the minus strand of JASDDO010000022.1, from coordinate 859,348,708 downwards.
CATATCATAGAATGTGACAGTTTTACGTCACAAGTCTACCACAACCATCACCCTTTCTCATCCGGACTTGGGACCGACAACGATGGGTTTAGATCTAAGACGATTTGCTTGAAATATTTTGTGCACGCGTGCGCGTGCGCATTCATGCACACGCGTATGCATGTGTGTTCTCGACAATTTTAGCAAACTTGGTTGAATCACTACTTGCTGTTCATGATGAAATGCAATGAACCAAAATCCAAGATCTGCCAAAGGGTTTAGTTGAAATCACTGGGCTAATGAAATATTGTTGAGAAACTGAAGGTGAGATATTGCAGGAAACTAAATGCTTTTTGATTGATTTCAAGGGTTTAGTTGAAATCACTGGGCTAATGAAACATCGTTGAGAAACTGAAGGTGAGATATTGTAGGAAACTAAATGCTTTTTGATTGATTTCCCATACATTTCTATCATGTTATCTAAGTTACTTCTATTTATACCGCAAGTCTTTAACTAATTCATTGGCATTGAAATGTTGTGATACTACTCTTTTGAGAGTTAGAATGCATGTTCTTTGTTGACCCTATTATACTGTAGTATCTTGTAAGAAGACATGCATGCATTTAGAGAATCTGCATCAACTTCAGAAAGATATGAGTATAATTTTTATTTCTATCTGTTTATAATTCCTACTGCAGTATTTGTTTCTTGTAGGCACTTTATCATTAACTGCCACGGTTTTGTGATTAAGGTTATAATATATTCTTAAGTACCCTGTCAACAAAATTTGAATCCGCGGTTTACTCGAATATGTTCACTTCGATCCATATTCATTTGGTAAAAATATGAGACATAAAGATGTTTTGCTATTGTTCACTGATCACCTCAACCGAGGCTTTATTTGATTTGCATATATATTAACTAAAAATATTATGTAGATTGGCCATATGATTTTTGCGACCTTAATGAATTATTTTGAGCCAATGTTGATTGAATTGTCTAATAATCCCAGGATCGAAGGCCGTTCTGCTATGAGCTTATTGGGGGCATGACTACGGATCAGTGTGATGATTCAAACGAATTGATATATATATATATATATATATATATATATATATATATATATATATATAGAGAGAGAGAGAGAGAGAGAGAGAGAGAGAGAGAGAGAGAGATCATTCATAGGTTTAAGGCATTTTTCATGGAAATTCATAGTTTTTGTTTTTTCTTTGGGCTTATTATACTCAATTTTATTTTATTATTCCCAGTAAAATTTCTGAGCTTTTATATTACTTTGGCTTGAATCCTGGAGTAATTCCTAACGCAAGATGAATTTTGATCTGGAAATTATAATGCCTCTAACATCTTTATTTCAGTACTTTATTTTAAATTTTAAATTTTTGTTTCTAAATTATTAAGTTTCTTTTCCCTTACTATTTGTTCAATGTTTGAAATACCCTACAAAATTAATTTCCTTGTTAGGATCACAATGAAGATGAGAAATTGGAAAAGACTGAACCTGCAAATATTTTCAAAGGTTAAAATTAACTTCCTTGCTCAAAGATCGACTTGCCGACTTATAGAACTTTCTGGGCTGGTTGAGCAATTGAATATGAGATATTGGAGGTAACCAAACCAATTAACAACGCTGTCAATTGGTTTGATCACCACCAATTCTCACATTCAAGACCCAACAATCTGCATGGACAGCTCGAATTGTTGGAGCTATCGAATTCAGAGAAAATGAACCTACAAAAAGCTTCAAATGGCACTGGAATGAGCAGTTGAAGATAAGAAGCCGAAAGTAACCGAACCGAATTCCACCAATGATAAATTCGGCAGGATCACCTCCGGTTCTTACATCCAGAACCCAACAATATGTGAAACTTGAACGAGTTGAGCTATTGAAAATGAGATGCTGGAGGAAATCGAACCATTTCAAGAGAAGAGAAGAGGTTTGGTTTCCTACAGCTCTCATGTTCAGAACCCCAATTTTATCCCAAAAAAATGTTTGAAGAAGAAACCAATTGCAGCTGTTATTTATAGGCAGGCCCCTGTAAGAACTTTGCAGGTTCATGTAGATGCTGTGTTTTTGCTTTTTTGACCGAGTGTGAAATGCATGTATTTGACCACAACAAACCTTTTGTTACATAATCTAAATTTAAATATACCCTTATGATCTTTTATTCAGAGTAACTGCAAAGGCACCGTATACTTTCTTTAGACTTCTTATATAAACATCATACTCATAAACAACTCGTCCGCCTCGATCGAAGCCGTTGTATCCAGCTTCAAAACCACCTCCACATCCACACTCCCTTCCCCCTCACTCCCCATATACATCGGCACCTTCCTGTCGAACTTAACCCCGGGCCCGCTCCTCATCGCCTTCGCTCTCCCCCACCCGAAATCCAACCCTAACAAATCGAACCTTGGAGAGCATTCCACCGTCACCCTGTTCTCATCAAACTCGCTCGGACTAAAATTCCCTGGTTTTTCCACCCACTCTCTGAAAGCAACCCTGATCGCTTTATCAGTATTCGTCATCACGCTCCAATGCAGACGCATGGCTATACACCTGTTCTCATGTGTGGTTAACTCTTCAACTGTTGCTGAAGCATTCAAGTAGACTGCAGTGCATCCAATGTATTCTTCAGGTAAAGGTGGACAGATACGCTGCCTGTTGTCTGCCGCGATCCAACAGGTAGTTTCTTGATCTGGCGGCAGGCGTCGAGTCTGGGTGATGGCTCGCCAGAGCAGTGAGGTCAAGGCCTGGAATGATGAGACCACGTCGGTGCTGCTCCTGCACCGGTGGTATTCTATCGATTTGATGCATGTTGGCTATTGAGCATGACGATAAGTGGAATATCTTCTCACGGAGTTGATGGATTGGTGAAGGGTGTCGCTCAATGAATTCGTTGGGGGTTCTTGAAGGGCAGTTTGATTGCGGCATTTGCGAGCTCGGTTACCTGTGGTCGAGTTAAGACTAAAATTAACAAAAAGGCAACAATAGACCGGTCACCAGTCGCCACCCGTCCAACTTAATTTACATCATACAAAGACTTAAACTCTCAATTGATTTTCATAACTTTTGCTTTTTATCGAGTATATATTGCAAATCGCAAGCTAATGTTTTCAATAATGAATAGTTTCTGTTAGTAGATCAAATATCCCCATGTTTTAGATGACTAAGAGTGATATAGACGGTATCAAATCTGTTGATCGTTCAAAAAATGGTGAAGCATGAAGGGTTGACTTTCTGACTGTACATCCTACTTATATTATTTACTTGAGCATAATATTTCGTTTCGGGAATCATGAAAAATTAATGAACACCAACCTGAACTGTGAAAAGCGGCAAGAAATGCCCGTCGTAGTTGAGAGCATTGTCGAATGGAAAGAAACACCGTATCATATCGCTGGAAACTTCATCATTCGCAACGAGTCTGCACTAACTACATTTCTAGCTAGCAACAGCATGAATGAATTGAACCCCATCTCCTGCATTGAGATCTATAGAAAAAGAAATGCCATCATCATTATTTTCGGTCCGAAGACGGGCATCGAGAGAGCGGAAATGGCAAAGAGTCGCAGAGAGCGAAATTCAAAGACGGACGACGAGTTGAATCGACGCCACCTGACGAAAAAAGCCTACCCCGCCCACCCAACACACACACCTACTCCACGTCTAACGCGTGGGACCAATGATTATCTAAAATATTTATTGCTGAGTTTATATATTACACATGAGAATAATGGAGAAAAGAGGCCATAGGAGGGGATTTCCTCCTATGGCGTTGAAAAAATACAACCTCCACCAATCTTTTCGACGATCGGCTCCCATCATCTTCATCGTTATCATCTAAGATGTGGGTACACCAAATTTCATGTGATTCTACAACCTTTTCACCGTTGATTTAGCAATATAAAAAGTTCTATTGTCGGTAAACCGTTAATTTTGAACCCAATAAATCAACGGTGAAAAAGTTGTGGAATCACATGAAATTTGGTGTACACACATCTTAGATGATAACGATGATGATGATGGATACCGATCGTCGGAAAAAATGGTGGAGGTTGTATTTTTTCCACGCCATAGGAGTAAATCCCCTCCTATGCCTCTTTCCTCCATTAATCTCATTACACATAAGCGTTACAACTTAACATATATAAGCAATATGATATAAAAGAAAGTATAGATCCGGCTTCTTCTAACTCAAAATACTTTTCATGAATTAAAGATTTTATGGATTATGATATTTCTTCATAAAAACTATAGCTTTGAAAAAATTAATAAAGTCAACATTTATTTTTAGTTTTGTATTAATTACAAGTTTATTATTAGTTTTTGATGGAAAAAATAATTATTGAATGTAAATTTTAAGAAAAGATAATTATATATTATGTATTATAAATAATTTAAACTAAAACTGTTAAAAATGTTTATGAACATCCATATAATAAACTTTCAGTAAACCTTTTGATATGATTCATCTTTTTATCATTTTATATAAATGAATAATAGTCCATCAACAACCATTATTAATGTTTAACAATATATTAGCACATAAACTAATTATAATAACTAAATATTTTAGCACATAACTAATTATAATAATTGATAAAAAAATTTAATGGGCCAACTCTCCTACTACCTACTAAATATTCATTTTTTCCATGGCCTCTCATGAATGTGCCATTAGCACTGGATATGGAAATAAATATGAATAAAGAAAAGGGCAAAAAAGTAAAACCTAACAATAGTGATCTGACTTGCAAAAGATATCTTGACCAGCTTAACTTATGGTAATAGAAGATAGGCTTATTTACCGAAAATTCCTCCTATGTTACACTAATCCACATCCTTTCTTGTAACAATCACAGAAACCTCTCCCCTCATCTGACATCATCCCCTCCCTCCCCAATCTCCCCTTTTGGCTTTCCTCTCCACCAACAAGCCTCCCTCTCCCTCAGACGACTACCTCAGGCCGTCGGCGACTTCCTCCATCCCATCACCGTGGTGGTCGATTCCTCGTCCATTCCATCATTATTAATTATTTAATTAATATTTATTAATTATTTTTAAAAAATTAACATTGTAAAGAATATATAGTTAATTAATTGTATTATGATAAGGGTAAAATGGTATTTTACCATGAAATTAAACATCATCAAAGGTTACCGTTACTTTAGGGCAGTAATCTATACTTTTGAAAGGAAAAAAATGATAGTTATTTTGTCACAGCCGAAACCTGAGGGGAGTTTTTGGTAAAGAAGCTTTACCTTGATCATGTGTTTGTTGGGTGTGGATTTGAGCATTGTTTTGGAGATGTAATTGACATTTTGTTGGGGTGAAGCCATTTTTGGGTGCCAGGGAGTTTTGGGAAGGCAAGCGGTCTCTCTCTCTCTCTCTATATATATATATATATGTGCGTGCGCGTGTGTGTGTGTGTAGAGAGAGAGGTGTTAATGGAGAAAATGTGCCATATGAGGGAATTTCCTCCTATGGCGTCGAAAAAATGCACCCTCCATGATTTTTTTCAACGATCAGCATACACCACCTCCATCTTTATCATCTAAGATGTGGATACACCAAATTCCATGTGATACCATTTTTTTACTGTTGATTTAGTTGGTGCAAAATTAATGGTTTAGCGACAATAGAACTTTTAACATTGCTAATTCAACGGTGAAAAGTGGTGGAATCATATGAAATTTGGTGTATGCACATCTTAGATGATAATGATGATGATGATGGATGCCAATTGTCAGAAAAAATGGTGGATGTTGTAATTTTTCGACGCCAAAGGAGGAAATCCCCTCATGATGATGCTCGATACTGGGGATCTCCAAGATCAGGACACGTGGCAGATAACGTGTCCTAGAACTCAGAAGAAAGGGCACACAGGGGCCGACCAGACCACCCGTGTACCCGACCTGCAAGCACAAGCTGGCTCGCCTCAGAGCCCCGTGGAAATTGGCCTCCTCGGCCTCTCAGCTCGCCCGAGCAGCCACAGGACCAAGACTCCTCGGCCCTCTTGCTCGTCTCCGAGCTCTCCAGCCGAGGCCATCTTCCTCGGTCCCTCCAACCGACCAACTCCACCACTCACAGGCGTAACCGCCGCTCCGCAAATCTCGCCACACGCAGATTCTCCGCCAGCAACGTCCCACGTTCCACGCCATCACGATCCCCATTAATTGGTGATCCGCTCTTTACGCGGGCGTGACGTCGGGAACGTAACTGCCGGCGGGATTCTCGCGCCTGCTGCTGCGTGCTGCCGCCACTGGAAAAAGTTGTTCTGGTCAAGAATTCAAGCGGGAAGTGGCGCATGTGCATCGACTTCACCGACCTCAACAAGGCCTGCCCCAAGGACAACTATCCGCTCCCTTGGATAGATCATCTCGTCGACAGCTCAGCCGACCACGAGCTGTTGAGCTTCATGGACGCTTTCTCCGGCTACAACCAGATCCGTATGAATTCGGAAGATGAAGATCTCACCGCATTCACAACGGACCGGGGGGTATATTGCTATAAGGTGATGCCCTTCGGCCTTAAGAACGCCGGGGCCACGTACCAGCGGTTAGTCAATCGCATGTTCAAGCCACAGATCGGCAGGAATATGGAGGTCTACGTTGACGATATGCTTGTCAAATCCGTCTCGACGGCAGACCATGCCAGGGATCTGGGCGAGGCCTTCGAAGTGCTCCGCAAGTTCAAGATGAAGCTGAACCCCACTAAGCGCGCATTCAGAGTCACCGGGGGAAAGTTCCTCGGGTTCATGGTCACTTACCGTGGAATCGAAGCCAACCCAGAGAAAATCGACGCTATCCTCAACATGGCCGCGCCCAAAACCAACATCGAGATCATGCGGCTCACAGGACGAGTCGCAGCTCTGAGCCGCTTCATGTCCAGGTCAGGAGAGAAATGCCTCCCGTTCTTTAAAGCCCTGAGAAAGATCCCGAGGTTCGAATGGTCGGGGGAGTGCCAAGCCGCCTTTAACCAATTGAAGAAGCACCTCGCGACGCCACCAATGCTCACCCGACCCGTCGAAGGAGACGAGCTGTCGCTATATCTGGTGGTATCCGATCAAGAAGCGGGCTCGGTGCTCGTCCGGGAGGTCGAGGGAGCGCAGAAGCCGGTATACTATGTGAGCCACGTATTTAAGGACGCGGAAACAAGGTACCCGGCCATAGAGAAGATTGTCTTATCCTTCATGGTGGCCTTAAGGAAGCTGCGGCACTACTTTCAAGCACACACCATCATCGTCCTTACCGAGCGCCCGTTGGGGGCCATTCTTGCGTCACCGGAATCCTAGGGCCGCTTAGAAAAGTGGAGGTGGGAGCTATCCCAGTTTGATGTGAAATATCGCCCGAGGCAGGCTATCAAAGCACAGGCCCTGGCCGACTTCATCGTTGAATGCACTATCCCCCTCAAGGAACCAGAGTCCATGCCGCCGCCAGCGACTCAGTGCCCCGTCGCGGGGAGGCCTGGCTCGGTTCCTGAGTGGATCATCTACGTCGACGGATCTTCAACCGAAGAAGGGTGTGGTGTTGGCCTCATTATCTGGGCCCGAACGAAGCAGAAATGGAGTACTCTCTGAAGCTCGGTTTTAAGGCCTCAAACAACGCGGCAGAGTACGTGGCCCTCCTGGCCGGACTGCGCATGGCCGCCGGGCTGGGGCTGAAGGTAATTCGAATCCGCAGTGACTCGGCCCTTGTTGTCGGACAAGTGACTGGCCGCTTTGAAGCTTGGAAGCCTCTGATGGTGAAATACCTGGACGAGGTGAGGAGACTCCGGAGAAACTTCGAAGAAGTCCAAGTAGAACAAATACCCAGGCAGCTGAATGCCCAAGCCGACGCCTTGAACAAGCTGGCTTCATCATACTCAGCCAACAATAAGCGGTCCATCCTCTTCGAAACCTTGCCTCAGCCCAGTGTGGAAGACGAAGTAGCCATGCTCCACGTGTATGCGGCGCAAGAAGGTGACCAAGATTAGAGGAAGCCCCTCGTGGAATTCTTGAAGGACGGTGCGCTCCCGGATGACCGGGGGGCTGCCCACCGCCTCCGGGCCAAAGCCCACCACTTCATCTGGAGCAATGGAAATTTTTACAAAAAGTCCTTCACTCAACCCCTGCTCCGATGCGTTGACCCCCACGAAGCCGACTATGTCCTCCAGGAAATCCATGAAGGGGTTGACGGTGCGCACCAAGGGGCCCGAACCTTGATCCAAAAAGCGTTGCTCCAGGGGTACTACTGGCCCACTATTCATGAGGATGCCCAGAAGCTAGTCAGAAGATGCAAGAGTTGCCAGCTCCACGGCAGCATCCCCCGCCTCCCCGCTACCGAGCTGACCGCCCTAACATCCCCATGGCCGTTCGCCCAGTGGGGATTGGACATGATCGGCCAGTTCCCAACTGGTACAGGCGGGCACAAATACATCCTCGTCGCAATAAACTACTTCACCAAGTGGATCGAGGCCATCCCCATCAGAAAACCGGACGCCACCACTACCATCAAGTTCCTGCAAAACAATCTGATACTTTGGTTCGGCATCCCGAGATGTATCATCACCGATCACGAGACGAACTTCGAGAACGAGAAAGTGAAGGACTTCTGCAAAGAATACCATATCCTCATGAAGTTCACCGCGGTCGCGCATCCCCAATGCAATGGGCAGGCCGAAGTCGCTAACCGAGACGTCCTCCGAGGTCTCCGAACCCGCCTGGAATGGCGACAAGGCAGTTGGGTCGAAGAATTACCCCGGGTCTTATGGGCCCTGCGCACATCAAAGAAGACCCCCACCGGGGAAACCCCCTTCAGTCTCTGCTACGGGACCGAGACGATGGTCCCAGCGGAGATCGGGCTACCCAGTCATCGGGTCGAGCACTTCGATGATGATGCGAATACCTCGGCACTATGAACCAACCTGGACATCTTGTTGGAGAAGAGAGACTGGACCCAGATCAAAGCCGCCACTTATCAGCAGCAAACGGCCCGATACTATAACGCTCGGGTCAAGTACCGCTCCTTCTAGATCGCGGATCTGGTCCTACGACGAAACGAGTTCGTTGATCAAGGCAGGCTACACAAGTTCTCCCCGAGATGGGACGGTCCCTTCCTCGTCTCTGAGGTGCTCTCCAGCGGGGCCGATCTCCTGCAAGATGCGGACGGGCGCAAGCTCCTGTGGCCTTACAACGCTGAGAAGCTCAAGCTATACTAATGAGGCCAAGGCCAACAAGTGTGTACCCCTCCTTTCACAAAGACGATGTAAACGCTTTCCGGAAATCCTTTCCATTCGAATAAAGAAACGTCGAAACATTGCAAATAAAGTTTTGTCTTTGCGACCCAAAGCCCTCCTTAGAGGCAGCTCAGCAGCTACCCTGCTCGGCTATCCCCGGCTGGTAGCTTCCTACCACGACCGACATGGATCTCAAAGCCCTCCTAGAGGCAGTCGAGCCCGAGGATCCCTCGCTCGGCTATCCTTCGGGATAAAAGCCCTCGCCAAGAGGCACCAGGCAGAATCCCTGCCCGGCCAAGGGCCCTTAGTAAGCTTCTTACATCCCCTCCCGCGCTAAGGACCAACGTCCTCCCAGAGGCAGTCGAGTCCTTGCTCGGCTATCCCCGGCTGGTAGCTTCCTACCACAACCGACAGGGATCAAAGTCCTCGCCAAGAGGCACTGGGCAATAACCCTGCTCGGTCCCCGTCTTGAAGGATCAAAGCCCTCGCAAGAGGCAACCGAGCAGCTACCCTGCTCGGTCATCTCCGGCTGGTAGCTCCCTACCCATGACGCCAGGGATCGAGGCCTTCATAAGAGACACCCGAGCGGCTACCCTGCTCCTTCATTCCAGGCTGGTAGTTGCCTACCCACGACGCCAGAGATCCAAGCCCTCGCCAAGAGGCAACCGCGCAGCTTCACTGCCCAGTCATCCTAAGTGGGCTTTTTACAGCCCCTCCAACACTAAGGATCAAAGCCCTCGCAAGAGGCAACCGAGAGGCTACCCTGCTCGGTCGTCTCCGGCTGGTAGCTCCCTACCCATGACGCCAGGGATTGAAGCCCTCGCAAGAGGCATCCGAGCGGCTGCCCCGCTTGGTCATCCCAGGCTGGTAGTTGCCTACCCGCGACGCCAGAGATCAAAGCCCTCACAAGAGGCATCTGAGCGGCTGCCCCACTCGGTTATCCCAGGCTGGTAGTTGCCTGCCCGCGACACCAGAGATCAAAGCCCTCGCCAGGAGGTGGCCGTGCAGCTTCACTGCCCGGTCATCCTTAGTGGCTTCTTACGGCCCCACCAACGCAGAGGATCCGAGGCCCCAAAAAGGGGCAACAAGTCTATCGAAGTCTAAGCAATCCCCCCTCGAGTTCGGGGCCATAGAGATACCTCCTCGGCAGCGCCTGGCAAGTGATCGAAATCAACTCGACAAACGACCGCTAGACAGATAGCTGACCCAACAGTACAAGAAGAGATATTTTACAAACATTCTTCGCACACAGAAGATAAAATGCAAACCGATGAAACAAAAATTTTCTTTTATTACCAAAGGAAAAGTTTTTACAAAGGGTATTCTGGGCTCCCCAGCCTTACAAACTGTCCGGAGGCTTACTTCGGTCCACTCATCGCTGGCATCACGGCCTGCCGGGGACTTTACCACTGGAGATTTCGCCACCAGGGGTGCGCCCCGCTCCCTTCGCCATCTTCCACCGTAGGCTTCGCCACCGGGAGCGGAACCTGAGCACGGAGCTCACCATCGGCGAACTCGGGAAGCTGCTCCTTCACGGCGTCCAGGGCCTTATTCCACGCGACGGCAGAATACTCCCCGAGCTCGACGTAAAATTGCTCTGACACCTTATAATCGGCCACAGCTTTCTTAGCCCGAACCTCGGCGGTCTGGGCCTCCAGAAGCGCCGCCTCAGTATCTCCCCTGCTGGCGTCCTTCTCCTTCTCCATGGCCGCGAAGCGTTCGGCCAGATCTGCTAGCTTCCTATCGGCGACCCGAAGGGACGTACTCAGGCGACGATGGACACCCCGGTTCGCTGAATTGGCAAGTTCTGCAGCCTCCGCACGGGCTGCCAGGACGTTGGCCCTTGCCCTCTCCAGGCGCAGGTCACGCCACAAAACCTCGACCTCCGAGGGAAACGCTTCTACCGGTCTTGGTCCGTGGAACGCCCCCTCGGCCTCCATACGAGTGACAAGGGCGCAGTGTTGAACGACCTGACGGAAAGCGGATGAGAAACTGAGAGGCGCTTGAGCCAAAGAAAGGAATGCCAGAAAAACTGAGCGTAGAGGAGTTCGTACCTGGACCGCCCCTTGGGCCATGGCCTCCAGTTGGGCCCTCAGGGAGCCATGCAGAAGCTTTCCCCCAGCCGACTCCTCCATCCCGGCGAGTAAGCCGGCAGCCACGGAAAGCCCAGACAGAACCGTGAAGACGGCGCCGCCCTCCTGCACGGTAATCCCCTTAGGGACCCTCGATGACGACGCGCGAGAAATTGTCCTTTTTCTCTTAAGGGGGGCCCTGTCCTCGCCCTCCCCTCTGTCCCCCGTCTGGGGCTCGGATAACCATGGACGTCTCTGGCCATCGCCGGAACAACCACCAGGAGCCATCAACGAAGCAGACAACCCTATCGCCGGCAGAACATCCAGCGCGGGGAATGAGCCGGCCAGGGGCTCGGCTGCGCTACTAGCCTCCCTCTTGCGCGAGCCACCCAAAGAATGGGAACGAACCATGTATTCAAAAGGAGAAGAACGCCGAGCAGCCGAGACTTAGAAGATTGGAAATATGAAGGAGTACGGGCCCTGGAGCGGGCCCCATCCCTAATTATCGCTGCAAAATATCTCATCCAATGGCGCCCTTCATCTCCTGCCAAAACGTCTTGGGTCCAACGGATCCGATTGCTCCATGTGTCGTTCCCACGCTGGGCCGCATCCCATCAGACGCCACAGGCCTGCATACGTCGCGTCAGCCAACCAACGCTCGACACACGGACCGTCGCTTCAGTGGAAGAATGCACGAACCGGCGCACCCTTCTTAAATGCAGAAATCTCACCTTAATTAGCTGACAGAAAGGACGGTTGATGCCCCGGGGACGCGTCCCGACGAAACTTTAGAGGGGAGCTCACCCCGGGCAGCCCGGCAGTCCACTCCTGACCCGACCTGCTAGCTGGTCGGGATAAGAGTGGGAGGCTAATGATGATGCTCGATACTGGGGATCTCCAAGACCAGGACACGTGGCAGATAAAGTTTCCTAGAACTCAGAAGAAAGGGCACACAGCGGCCGACCAGACCACCCGTGTACCCGACCTGCAAGCACAAGTTGGCTCGCCTCAGAGCCCCCTGGAAATTGGCCTCCTCGACCTCTCAGCTCGCCCGAGCAGCCACAGGACCAAGACTCCTCGGCCTTTTTGCTCGTCACCGAGTTCTCCAGCAGAGGCCATCTTCCTCGGTCCCTCCGACCGACCAACTCCACCACTCACAGGCGTAACCGCCGCTCCGCAAATCTCGCCACACACAGATTCTCCGCCAGCAACGTCCCACGTTCCACGCCATCACGATCCCCATTAATGGGCGATCCGGTCTTTACGCGGGCATGACGTCGGGAGTGTAACTACCGGCGAGATTCTTGCGCCTGCTGCTGCGTGCTGCCGCCACTATATAAACCCCCATCACAGAGGGGTCAAGTAAGCCATTTTTTACTCCACTAAACCGTTACTCTGCTCGGATCTAGTACTAACTTGATTGTCGGAGGGTCCTCGGTGGTACCAAACCACCCCGGGACTTCTTTGCAGGTACTCGGCGTAAACTCCTCAAAACCACCAATCTCCTTAAAACCCATTGAGACCCACACGCGACAGGAGATCATCTTCAAGATCCACCGGGAGATCGACGGAAGACAACATCTGACGGAGACCTGAAAAGAACCTCCATCACCTCCTATGGCATCTTTTCTCCATTATTCTCTCATATATATATATATATAAGGTTAATGGAGGGAAGGTGCCATAGGAGGGAATTTCCTCCTATGGCGTTGGAAAAATACATCCTCCATATTTTTTTCGACGATCGCCATACGTTATCTCCATCTTTATTATCTAAGATGTGGATACACCAAATTTCATGTGATTATACCATTTTTTCACCATTGATTTAGTTGGTGCAAAATTAATGATTTACCGACAATAGAATTTTTTACATTGCTAATTCAACGGTGAAAAGATGGTGGAATCACATAAAATTTGGTGTACACACATCTTAAATGATAACGATGATTATGATGGATGCCGATCGTCGGAAAAAATGGTGGAGATTGTAATTTTTCGACGCCATAGGAGGAAATCCCCTCCTATGGCCTCTTTTATCTATTATTCTCTCTCTCTCTCTCTCTCTCTCTCTATATATATATATATATACTCTCTCTCTCTCTCTCTCTCTCTCTCTCTCTCTCTCTATATATATATATATATATATATATATAAGGAAAGAGACCATAGGAGGGAATTTTCTCCTATGGCGTCGAAAAACTATACACTCCCTCATTTTTTCCGACGATCGGCACCCACCATTTTCATCATTATCATCTAAGATGTGGGTACACTAAATTTTATGTGATTATACAACTATTTCACCGTTGATTTAGCAATGTAAAAAGTTCTATCATCGGTAAACCGTTAATTTTGAACCCACTAATTCAACGGTGAAAATGTTGTAGAATCATATGAAATTTGGTGTACCCATATCTTAGATGATAACGATGAAGATGATGCATTCCAATCGTCGGAAAATACGATAGAGGGTGTGTTTTTACGACGCCATAGAAGGAAATTCCCTCCTACGGCATTTTTCCTCCATCATTATACACACACACATACTGACAAACACACATATATGGCAGCATTGTTACGGAGATGTAATTGACTTTTTGTCGGGCTGAAGCCATTTTTGGGTGCCCGGGAGCTTTGGTAAGGCAAAGGCGGAGATGCTGATAGATATGGTAGCTTGCTTTGAATCTTGATCCTTTTTTATGGCCGGAGAGTCCGATATTGAAAAATCAACCCTTTAGCTTGTAGGATCATTTCTGTAGAACTCATCGAAACAAATAGATTTGATAAGGGCTGGTTTTTCACCGCTGATCAGAATCCACACATGTTTAACTATGTATAATTAGATGGTAAGAAAAATGGATTCTCAAGTAACAATGCACATCCTTCTTAGTAGAATTTCTATTTGAAAAGGAAGATCCATGGTTTATGGTGGATACAGATAAATAGACATTATAGCCGATATAGATGGTAAGAAATAGCTAGAATCCTAAAACAGGTCTTCGAGCTCAAATCCTATCAATCAAAATAAGTATGCTAGCATTAGAAGTTTAATTTTATTTATTTAGATATAATCTACTATTTTTAAAAGTTTGGTAAAAAAATGTATATGCTTTGAAAAATAGTATATTTTTAACATAGAATGAAATTTCGGTTTAATTTTTTCTAACGTAAATTGCAATATCATCTAAAACTAAGGAGAAAAAGGCAGCGCAATTTCACGTTACACAATGTGACTAAAAAGAGGATCACCATCCATTTCTGATGGGATCTACTATCTTATCTCTCTTATTTAACACAATTACGTGACGCTGAACATCGCTGAGTTGCGGAGTGCACCTCTAAAATTAAACCACCATGTGATGATGCTTCTTAATCTTATTTACTTTATTACCAAACAAGATTATTGGCACCTAGGCAGATGCCCCTTGGTGCCCTCAAAGGACATGGCAGCTTTAGACTTTGTCGACTAAAATTAAAATTCGAACAGGAACTTAATGATTCGTTTGAGATTTGTTTTGTGACATGCTTCACACATCTTTCATCCATGTGGTAGTATTCTTACGAGGATTTGATACGAAACGAATATAGGTGTGTTATGATATTCATATCTGACAGTCGTTGATGGATGTGGACGAAGATACATATAGTTATTGAAAAATGAAAATTATTATCAGTATTTGGTAACAGCCACACATGAAAACGCATATCGAAAAAATTATATCCGGTATGTTGAAATTGTTTTCAAAATTTAAAGTGTGACATCCCACATCTTTTGCCTTCAAAACGTGTAGCCCTCTTTGTTGAATTTTTTTTTGAAGAGGCTATTTTCTGAAGGGGAAATAATGTGAAGGAGATGAGTGCATGAGCATGGATTTAACGAGAGAGATGTTGATTTTAGTGAATGAGCCTTGCTTATTTAAAAAAGGATGATGCATACATTGAGAGGGGAAGTGAAGTATCAGACTTCATTTTTCAGAGAGCTTTGTGTGAGGGAAAATATCGAGAGAGTTGAAGAGTTTTATAGAGAGACTTGCTTTTCTCTCTCCTCATCTTTTTTTTTGGGCTGCTCTTTCTATTGAGAGTTTTTCTTGGAGTGTTCTTTTTGTAGTGAGCTTTGTAAAAGTGGGAGAGCCTGTATAATTTCCAGTAATTCTTGCCCTAGTGGAAGTTTCTCGTCTCGGTTGCAGGAGTAGGTCTAGTTGAGGGCCGAACTTGGTTATATCTTGTGTTACTCGTTGCTTGGTGTGCTCTTTTATGAGTAGTTTAATTAGCCGTCAGTTATATCTTTTTCATTCGATCCCGAAACGCCGGATCCTGTTGTGAATCCCGCTGCGCTATATCATTTGTTTGTTGGTTGTGCCTGATTCCTTCGTCGTCACGAGGATCACCACACGATACAATAGTTTTTACAACAATTGGTATCAGAGCTTCAGGCTAGCGTTTTAGATGCACGGAAAGATGGCATCTATAAATTACAACATTGAAAAGTTTAATGGGCGCAACAACTTTGACCCATGGAGACTGAAAATGAAGGCCCTATTGAAGCAATATGGTGTGCACAATTTTGTCTTTCCAAAAGACAGTTTCGGCAACGACCACAACAGTAGAGTTAGAAGTAATGGAGGACAAGGCTTTCAGTTCGATCCAGGTTCATTTAGCCGACGAAGTTCTTTGCAAAATCGAGCAAGAGACTACGGTGGTAGGGTTATGAAGCAAGTTAGAAGCTCTGTACATGAAAAAATCTCTCACAAACCGTCTCTATCTGAAGCAACGGTTATACACCTTAAAAATGAAG
The DNA here is from genome assembly GCA_030015575.1 of Agapanthus africanus. Lineage (NCBI taxonomy): Eukaryota > Viridiplantae > Streptophyta > Magnoliopsida > Asparagales > Amaryllidaceae > Agapanthus > Agapanthus africanus. The sequence continues at coordinate 859,332,620 of JASDDO010000022.1, read as the reverse complement.
GAGAGGACATCGGTCAAAGACCACCTAGACGACCTCAACCAGATCATGATGGACTTGCGTAATGTGGATGTAAAGATAGAGGACGATGATCAAGCCATGATCCTACCCTGATCTTTGACCCTTAGTTATGGCCAGTTCATGAAATCGATGGTGTACAGCCAAAAAAAACTCCCATTATAGGATATCAAGGCAGGTTTGCACAGCGAGGTATTGAAGGAGAAGGTGGTGGGTGACAGGGAGTGTCACAGATATGCGTTGTCCGTTCAAGGCTGTTCTATGAAGCGGTCGGACGGTGGTTCTAGGGGTAAGTCGAGAAGCCAGGTTAATGACAAATGCAACTATTACAAGGAGAAAGGCCATTGGAAGCGAGAATGTCCGAAGTCCAAGAAGAAAGACAAGCAGTCAGACTCAGATGAGGGCAATGATGACCGATGTCAGTCACTGCTAGATCTGAGTAGTGGCTTTGATCTGTTTGGGTGCTTTGGACGGGGTCGGTTGCAAGTGCGTGATCGATGGAGATTCCGAAATCTCCAAATATGTTATTATTGTCATGGCGGAAAATAAGGTGTAGAACCTATATATGGGTTTTGCATTGGTTCTTTCTCATGGTGGAGCCAGCTATCATACTTCCTTCATGCTTTCTCGTGGTGGAGCCAGCTATCATACTTCCTTCATGCTTTTTCGGAGAAGTCGTGGGTGTATGTTGTGAAAGGCCAGTGGAAAAGTGGGTCGGTAGGCACTGTTCATCACGGTTTATTGCATTTTAAATACCACTCATTTTTAATCATGTATATAAAAATAAGTGCTTTTTGATCAGTGTTTGCCACATAAGTGTAGAAAACAGATATTGGAGCAATTGATGGATTTTCACGCTTAAAATGACACAATATGGATCAAGTCAAAGTCAACGAGTCACCATTGCAGAATTCAAAATTCTCAAATTCAAGTTCTAAATTGATAAAAGACCCCAACTGAAGCCCAGAAAAGCACATAAGAAGGCCCAAAGCCCAACTCCACATTTTGGCCGGCAAGTAGCGGCCAACTTAGTTCATTTGGCCACTATTTGGCGGTCAAACCACCCCAACAGAAGTTGGGTTTTGGATGGTGTTCTGGTCTTTTCAAGGGCTTCTAGAATCCTCCTAGGGTTTCCCCCTCCCGGCTCTATTTATTGCTCGGATCAGCAGCTCAATAACAACTTAATTTTTGGTAGGAATAGAAAGTAGGTAGGAGTTGGTAGATCTTATTTCATCTTCTTCCTTGGGATGTTAGCCCCATGGCTCTCATCCTTGGTGGAAATTTTAGTTAGTTGTATTTTCTTATTTCTTTCGTATTGTAATTTTCTTTTCTTATAATTTTTGTTTTTGTTTAATAATAGAATAGCCTCTTTTTCATTTGTCTTTTTTATTTAGTTCTTCTAGCTTAGCTTAAATTTATGTTGTGAGTTTCCAATAGCAAATAGGGTTCTTTCTTTAGTGAAAGAAAATCCCAAATGCTAAGCAACACTTGTGTTTGTTTGCAATAGCTTAGTTTGCATTTAAATACCTTTTAGTTTTGATTTTCTCCTTCTTTCTTTCTTTTATTTTCTTCTTCATTATGTATGAATAGTTTCTTTTGCTTGCATGGGGTTGAGGAGAGAGTAGTATAATGAATGAATAGCATTCATTTACCTCTCCTTTGTTTAAACTCTTAAGAGATGGAATCTTAACCAAAGCGACATAAATCTCTCAATTTGGACGCACTTTCCTTTCATGAATTTGCGATCCAATGTTGAGAATATATTGTGTTTATTTTTGGTTGGGGGCTAGTGATCAAGAGTATGGAACGGAAGGAATATGAGGCATACTAGGGGACTTAGCACATGGAAGGACCAACCTATACTCGCAAGTACCCCTCTCACGCACCCTAATCCACGCTGCTTATCATTACACTAGAATCAGCTCATTTGAGGAGTTCAGAGGTTTGGGAAATAGAGTGTTATCCTTTTCTAATCTATCTAATCCGCAACCCTAGAAAGCATTTTCTTACTCTTATTCAGATCACATAGCTAAATTCGAACCAAACTTCACTCAAATGGTTAAATTGTCTAAAACTAAGAAAATAATTAAACTGGTTCTCCGTGGACGACCCGCATTCACCATCGGCTAGCTACCAGCGACCCGTTATTTAATTGCAGTATCTTGCATTCACACTTTCCAATTAATCAAATGGCGCCGTTGCCGGGGAAACATTTTTTTAGTTACTTGGTTATTCGTGTTTTCTTTTTCTTTTGTGAATATTTTAAAACCCTATATTTTTTATCTCTTTTGTTTAATGTGCAGAGAACCCGAGGGTACTAGAATGGTCATACAGAGAGTTTGGAAGCTGGAACTAGAAGCTTAGGAGGTTAGAAGAACAGTACAAAAGACGTTGGCAGATTGGCCAACATTTGACCGCGGATCGGCGGCAACTCTAGTACATTTGTCCGCGTTTTGGCGGCCAAAATTGGGAGTTCTTACTCCAAACTCCTCTGTGAGCTTCCTCTCTTCTCTAACCTCCATTTGGAACTCTAATAAATTGTTATCTTGTTCAGTTTTTTTTTAGTTGCGCCGCTAATAAAAACGTGTCGCGTCCTGCTTTCCAAAAACGAGAAACGAAAGCGACAAGCCCGCGACGTATTCATACCGAGAAGCACGCCTTCCCGATATGAACCCTTCCCGATATGAATACGCTAAGTGTCTGGATTAAGCAGAATAAATATAAAATCAACAAGAATTTAAAATAAAAAAATATCATCCATCAACATTTATTGCAAGTTTCAAGTTCACTGATAAAAGTCTAACGACTTCAAATAAATAAACAAGAGTTAAAGGAAAACGCCTTAAACCTTTAGGCACGTTAACTGAAAAGGAAAACTAGAACTCGACTTGACTAGAAAGATATTGAACGTCCTCCTCTCTCGGATCGATAGATAGCTGAGTCTCGACACCTGCCCCTACGTTACCTTTCCTTATAACTCCTGTCAGACATCACCAAGAAGAAAGAAAAAAAATGGAATGTCTGTCAGAGAACTTACGTCCGGTAAGTCCCACATAATAAAAATATATAAATATGAAATATTAATTGTCATTAGATATAGGTTGAAGCAAATAATAGTGGAAACGGAAGACTTGCAGAGAAGTAACACACCTAAAAAGAATACATACTAACAAGCCCAATACCAGAATTTGCATGGCAACTTAACATAGAATAGTAGTACATACATGATGGTATGAATCATGGAAGCAATGTACCCTCATGGGTAGACATGTCATAGCATATGAAAAGAAGACTACTTTGTATATGTATGGGGTTCCTATCCTAAGGCAAATCAAGGCATGGAGTCTAACCGCTTTGTTCCCCTCCGAATACAGAGATGCGACAGAACGTCTTGCCTGAGATTTGGGGTAGATACTAATTGGAGCTATCCGTCCACCTCTTCGAAGATGCCAAGTTGATTTATGGCACCGTGTATCGAAGGTTTAAACGGATGCGCCCAATGTAGCAGACTTCGTCAGATTCCCCCTCGCTTGAGAAGTTTTTGATTGTGAGGACGCTCTTCCCTGCAAGCGCAAGCCCTTACGGTTAATTACGCTACCGCATCGCGGTAACAACTTTCTCCTTCTCCAGATGGTCACTTCGTGTCGTGGGTGTTTGTTTTGTTTGTGGTTGCCCGTGGATTGTATACGGAGACTAATTTATGTTGTCGCCCGTAGGACGTGGATTGGTCCAAATCCGTATTTTCTTATATTTGGGTTTGGGGGTTTGGGTTTAAGGATACGTTAGCCTTATTTGAGGCTAAGATCAACTTAAACGTTCGTTAAGAATACGTTAGTCTAATTTGAGACTAAGATTAACTTAACGGGATCGTTTAGATCCGACAAAAGAGCATTTGGGGGCTCTATTTCCAGTTTAAGGACATGGTGGTCCATTGCCAGTTTAAAGACATGGTGTTCCAAAATTCCCATTTTGGGGACGAATATTGGTTTAGGGACATCATAGTCCATGAGTTTAAGGACCCCACAGTCCGTAGCAATGTGTGGTTGTCGGGACCCGTCACCTCTCTGACGACGTTGAAGGATTACAACGACAAATATCAGAGGAGTTCAGAGATGTACCTTTGATCCGGATGTAAATTGATTCGGGAGAGCAGTTGTGCTCAGTTCAATTTAATTTGAGGACTTATGGCCAGAATTGGGTTAAGTCCAGTTAGAAAATGTCTAACATTTTATTCAGGTTCTGCCTATTAGGTTTTTACTAGGGCTCTGCCCTTTTATTAATGCATAGCATTTTTGTTTGGTCTGTTAGACCTTTATTGGGGCTCTGGCCCCTTTTTTTAAATGATGCACAACATCTAAATTGGTCTGTTAGACATTTTAATTGGACTCTGCCCCTTTTTTAATAATGCATTGCATTTAATGGTCTGACAGTGCGCCACATGGCTTGTCAGGCGCTTTGTGCCAATTAAGGAGCACAAGGCACCAACGCACGTGGAGGTGACACGTGTCACGCTCTGGTGAGCGCAAGTCTGTTAACGCAGTGCGCTGCGCCAGTGCGCTGTTGACACGTGTCGCGCTTTGGTGACTTGCGCCAGTCCAAGGAGCGCAACAGTGCAAATTAAGAGTGCAGGGCACTGTTCAATAGCGCAGAGTGCATCTTGATCAAATTTAGATCAAAGAAAAAGAATCTTTTCAGTTCTAAAGAGGTTCTACCTCAAGATTCAAGAACCAATGGTTCATCAAAAGGCTGTGCCTTTATATAGATCAAAAGATCTAGGGATGAAGTAAATTACTTCTTTTATCTTTTATGATTGGATCTTTTTTGATCTTTTTCTTTTCTTTTAATTGAATATCTTGATCTTGTTCTTAGATCTTTGATCTTTTTAGAAGAAATTCTTCTTTCCTGTGAGGTATTTTATCTCTGTTCTTCAAGAATTAAATTCTTTACCTTAAAGAAGATGATCTTCTAAATTCTTTCAGAGTTCTTTTTTTTTCTCTTTTTCTGTATCTGAGACTTGGAGTCTAGGGGCCTTTATATAGGGCCAATTGGTTTGTTGAGTTTGTTACAGAGATCTTTCTCTGATTGATCTGGGGATATTTCCCCACCGTTGGATTTTTGATCCTGAGGCCTCTGTTTTACAGAAGATAATCTTCTTATTTTAATAAGATTAAAAAAATCTTTTTAGAATTTTAATTCTGATTAATTAAATAATTTATTATTTAAGTTTTAGTGCTGGCACAGTTGGCGCAAGTGCACCTGCGCTTGACACGTGTCGCGTAGCGCAGAGCGCAGCGCAACTGCGCTGACACGTGTCGTGCAGCGCAGAGCAACTGCGCTAGCGCACCTGCGCTGACACGTGTCGCGCAGCGCAGAGCGCAAGTTATCTGAAGCGTTGCTTCTTTTATTTAAAATTTGAATTTTAAAACAAAGCCTTGCTCTGATTGGGGTGCGCTGCCTTGGGCGCAGCGCCCATTGCGCTGGCGTGTCTGTTTTTTGACACGTGGCACTCTGCGCGCAGCGCAAGAGATCTGAAGCGTTGCTTCAATTTTTGAATTTTTGAAATTCAAACAGAGCTTTGCTCTGATTGGGGGAAACAAATGCCCCCCACCGTTGCGCTCACGTGGCGCACACGTGAGTGCATCAGTGGCACCATCTGAACCGTTAGATCAATTCAGGAGTTGAAGAGGTGCTTCAGCGCCTATAAATAGGACCCTTGGTCCTCAGTAGATGATTATCATCTTCAAGAATTTTATTTTCTTCAGAGCCTTGCTCTCATTTTCAAGAACTTCAGAGCCTTGCTCTCATTTTCAGAGTTAGAACTTTTAGAAAATTTTTAGGTAAAAATTAACTTAAATTAAATTAATCTTAATTAATAGAGCCTTGCTCTTATAGATCTTTTGATCTAAAGAAATTCCCTTTGGGGTTTTCACAAACAGAGCTTTGCTCTCAAGAATCCATAAATCTACAGAGATCTTGTTTCAGGGTTTCTTAACCCATGAACAGAGTTTTGCTCATGGATAATGTATAGATCTTTTTGATCTTCTGATGAAGAACTCTTAAGAGTTTTTTTCCATGGATCTTTAAGATCCCAAATTTTAATTTTTAGAAATTAATTTTTCCTTTGATGGATTTTTCCATCATTATTATAGAGCTAGGCTCTTTTAAGGAATTTTATTCCCTTGTGACCAGATTTTGACAAGTGTCACTCTGTGACAGAGTTTTGCTATGAAAAGGTAGATTTTCTCCTTGTCTCAAGGGATTTCTCATTTAATGAGAATATTCTTTGAGGATTTCCTCATTAATTGACAGTCTCATCCAATGATGAGGCTGTCTTATTAACTGATGCATTGTCATCTGGATTTTGTGGGTCCCCCTTTGGGTCCCTTCTCCACTGCATTGCAGTGTGGTATAAATTTTAAAGTGCCAAGTGTTGGAATTTTTTTTAAAAAAATTAACTTATGATACTGATAACTGAATTTTGTTTTTCTTTGCAGGCACCATGTCTGCTGATCTTTCATTCCTATTTTTCCGCTCAGAGGAAGGATTCCCTGAGGCGCCGGTGAACCGGGAGGTTCTAACCTTCATCTGTGGGTCAGATGGTACAGTGAAATCATCAAGGGTCGCCGAAGCTTCTCTTGCGCGACGCCGTCAGAGCCAATCTCGTCGATCCCATATGCAGATGCACCCCCGGTGAACTATGCCGTGGAGGTCGTAAATTGAAACTCGGAGGATCTTCTTCAACCTTCGATTGCTGCCATCCCCGTGTAGTCGCCGGCAGTCGTGGACATTCTGGGGCGGCGCATATGCTAGGATGAGTCACGCCCTTGGGGACAACCTTATAATATCGGATTGATCCCTCGACAACCGGCCAGGTATTTGCAATGGGTTAGGTACATCCTATCAGTGAAGAGGACGCATTGATGAAGATTGGTCTGTACTCCGCAGTCTACGTCTCATTGTTCGAGTACCCTGCTCCTCCGACATGGTGGGTTAAGGCATTCATAGAACAATGGAACATCCCCACCCATACCTTTCTTCTATCAGACAGGGAAGTCTCCATCCCCCTGGAAGAGTTTGCTGAGATTTCGGGTTTGCCAGTGAGGGGGGAGCATTATGAAGAGTTACTTCCCCCTGACGAATATGTCTTCGCCACCAAGCCACTGGTACTGGGCCTAAGTCCGGAGAATGCTATTCAGCACCAGTTTCCGAGTCTGGTGAAGGTGCTGAATATGTATGAAGGTCTCTACTTGGAATCGGGAGGACGGGGAGTCAGTTTTGCAGATTTCATCGCCCGCTTTCTTCGACCGGAGATTCTATCGCAGCGGAGTGAAAAGTTCGCCAAGCTCGACGACCCCTTCGGCTTCGGCTTAGATCGTCGACCAGTATTGGAGGATGACCAAAAGGGTTTTTACCTTCCTGACGCCGCAATCATGCACTTATCGGAAATCGCCGCCCCTAGCATTGACGAGGAGACTTTTTTTCTCGGGTTTCTGGGATTATGGCTATGCTGGTTTGCACTCCCCATGCACCCGCGCTACATGAGGCCGTCCGTCTTTCACCCAGCGCATCGGATGGTGGCTGGTATACAATTATCGATCGGAATCGCCGGATTGGCCCACCTGTATCATGGACTCAGCGTGGCGGCGAACGCAAATGAACCTGGGGTGCAACCCGCCAATTTCCCGATGCACTACTTCACTTCGTGGATGGAAGTGCATGTGCTCGGGGTATTTGGCGTTCATAAGAGCCCCTCGTTTTACGAGAAGTGCAGACTCCCAAGAGTTATGCGGCTGATCGGCGCCTTTATTGTGAATCCGTCTCCGCAGGAAGCTAGGGGTTGCTTCTTCATCCGCGTACGGTCGGAGCGAGCATTTCTTTTACGGACAAGGTCATGACCATCGGCTCGGAGACTTCCAAAGCGGTGTTGGCGCTGCGTGATAGTTTCAAGGATGGGGCCTCCGTATTGAAAGCCCGGGAGATTCTTCACTTATACTCCTTTCGGCCGGGCTTCCTGGTGTTCAGGCAAAACGATATGGCGCTCTTCATAAGGTACAACCCCCACCGCTTCGCCCAGCAGTTAAGTTATAACCAAGGGGTCCCGCTGGAGGCGTTTTTGGAAGAGCCCGCGACCACCAGGGAGGGGATACGGAGCGCGCTGCACCACTTTATGTAGCTGAACACGGGCTCCCACTTCTTTATTAGTGAGCCAAGTTGCATTCTAAGGGCCCTAAACGTGTACGTGGCTTGGTACGGTCACGCGATGGGTGCCGTCATCCGGGAAGAGAAGCGGTTGTTGGTTGACCGCAAGGGTGTGCCCCCTGGCAGCGACCGCAAAGCTCCCCTGAGTCCAAGGATCCTTGTCATTCCTCCGCTGAGAGATGCTGGAGCTGAGCCACCGCGCGTGCTGAGCCCTCCGCGCGGATTGCCTCGTGATACCGTGGACGTGCCCCCAGCGCCCCGTGTTCCGGTGGAGACGGTGAATATGGTTTCGCTGGAGTCTGGCGTGGGCTCGGACATCGGGACCCGCCATCCTAAGGTGCCTGCGAAGCGTAAGCTGATTATGGCGGCGATCGGGGTCCGCACGCAGAAAAGGAAGAAGAAGTCCATTCTTTCTCTTGATGCCGTGCTCGGCTTAGAGCCTCAGGCCCCTCTTACCGAAGGCCTAAGTGAGTATGGAAGCAATGAGGGTTTCTTCGTAGAGCCAGCAGACACCGATCTGGCGTCCGCCATCGCGGATTCTGAGCGATCGGCAAGGCTCGAAGCGTGGTTGGCTAAACTCGCGCAATCAGATAATCACTAGTTGCATTTTTCATCATTTCATCGTACTTTTATCATTGTCTTTGACTGACGCTTTTCCTTTTTAAACAGGCATTTCTACCGAAGAAGCCATCGCTGCTTCCCTCAAAACTTTCGAGGAGGAGGAAAGGAAACGCGCTCTATCGGGCGTTGGTACGTTTTGGCTTATTGAGTCTTTATTCTCCTTTCTTATGGCCAATCTAACCTTTTCTTTATCTTATTGCAGGGACCACAAGACCTGCCTCGCAAGCTGACGCAGGAATTATCCCCGGGCCAGCTGCCGATGTTCCGGCCTCTTCGGAATTGCCGCAAGAGACCCGACTCAAAAAGCCGATGATGGATGCCTTGAAGGCTCTGGAGGCAATGATTGTTTGAAATTTTTCGATTGTGTTTATCGAATCAAATGATCCCCGGGAATGGTACCATTTGGTTGATCTATATCTTTGTGTCGGTTTAGAAAATGAATAGAATTCACAATCAAAGAATTATTTGACCGCAATCAATAACGGTGTCGTGTATAGATTTTGTTAGCAAGTGCGGATCGTCCACAGGGATTGCGCGATTCGTTCGTATTTTGATTTGTTTGAATTGAAAAGTTAATAGAAAAGAAAAGAAAACATGATTCAAGATTTTATCAATGGTTTCAAGTGTCACTATTCTAATCAAGAATCAAGAAAATGATAAACATCGAGAATCGAGTTTCTATAGAATTCCAATCACTTTAGGGTTTCAAGATTTGAAGTAAAGCTCGTAGGAATCGAGTAAATTGTAGATGTGATGAAGATTCAAGATTACGATTTCTTATCTAGTAACAAATTGATGCTAAATCGATGTCGAATTCATCAAGGATCAAGGATCTTGCGAGGAATTAGGGTTCCTCATCCTATCCTTTGTCCTTTAGATGAATAACATTCACTAGATAGCTTCTTGAAAGTTGAATGATCGATTTTCGATCTCTAGATCGTGCGAAAGGAATCAAGAACACATTCGCATCGATCTAGATCATCGATCAATCGATTTTCAAGAATTTACAATTGTTTTAAGACTTAAGAAAACGTTTAACAATTCATCAACATCATCATTTTACAATTGTTTCGATTCCTCCACGAGCGGAGTTTTACTCAAGCATCATCACGAAGAATTCATTCAAGAATTGAATAAGAATCATAATGCTCGAATTGAAATAAAAGCAAGTTTAAAGAATCTTCACCTTTATTTATTTCAACAATTAGTTACAACACTCAAGAACTACAAGAGGAAGGAACTTTGATCGTCGAATCTAGCGTTGCATCGGCTCCTTGAGTCATGGATCGGCTTGGATCTCGTGCTCCGATGAGTGCCGGCTTCGCTTCTAAAGGATGGTTGAAGACTTGCTTTGCTTGAACTCCATGGATCTTGAATTTGGAATCTTGATTGATTGGATTAGGGTTAGGGTTTGGAACACAAGTTTTGTCACTAAACTTGTGGGTGAAAGAGGGGAAGATGAACCAACTAGTGATTGATTCACTAATGATTGATTCTCTAAAGATTGAACTCCCTCAACAAGTGAGCCTAGGGGTCTATTTATAGGTTTTTCAAACTCTAGGTCTAGGAATTCAAATTTGAGTTTTCCCTCCAAAAGTTAGTTAGAGGAAGAGGCTTCTAGAAGTAGTTAGTTAGGAGCTTAGCTTAGGCTTTAAGCTAGGGTTTAGGGAGAAGGTTCTAGAATGGAAACTAGTTTAGTTTAGAACTCAAAGGCTTGCTGATCTGACAGAATGTTCAGGAGTCTTCTGGAAATTTCATTAGTTTTCTGAGGTGTACACACTGAGGGAGAAGTTCTGGTGCAAAGCAGAAGAGGTGATGTGGCAGGATAGCCGCGGAACCGCGGCTCAAGGCGGCTTAGGCCGCGGTTCCGCGGCCAAGTTGTAGCCTTAGGGCTTCAACTTTGCTGTATTGCTTCCTGATATCTTCTCTGTGCTTCCCTGATATGTTGAATCTCTGATTGACTTTTAGATCACTACCAGATTCCAAATCCTTGAGTTGGCGTATCTTTTAGCCGTCTTTGTTTTGTAAATTTGACCATTCTTCTGGATTTCCCTGCACGGACTTCGAAACACAAGTTGCGCAATATAGAAATGATGCCATGCTATGAAATGCAGTCAATTTTCCTAGAAATGCCGGTTTTAAGGTCTAACACATGTAATCTGATATTTTACGACCGATTTGCTAATATGTGCTATATGAATGCCGAACACTTCTATATGAATGCAAATGATAGGGAAATTGCCGGTTAAAAGATGAAATATTTTCGACTGATCAGGCAACTCTGAACGCGGACGACGACGCCTTGCTGAAGGAGGCTTCCAAGAGGTCCGTCGTGACGGCCCGGGAGGAGAGGAAGCGCTTAAGGCGCGCAGCGAAGCTGCGTAGCGCTGCTTTGGCCGTGGGAGCAGGCCCAAGCGCCGTTATTCCCGCTGCCACTTCTTCCGAGGAGCCCCCGACCGCCTTGTCTACTGCTCATAGACAGGCGGCGCGTGCGGCTCGGGAAGCCAACGATCAATCCACCTCAGGTAATGTATTTTTCGAGGCTTTTGTTGTAAGAGTTGTAAAACTACCGGTTCTTATACATCTTTTCCTGCAGGGCCAAGTCCAACTGAAGGAGCGGCGGCGACCGCCGAGCTTGAAGGGACGGTGGAGAAGGCAGCAGCCGAAACCGAGGCGGCGGTAGGCGGTGCAGCCGTAGTCGTCAGGCCTGAGCTAGTGGCTGACGAGACGGTCACGCCTACTATGCCCGAGAAGGTTGCCGATGCCGAGCCCGAGGTAGCGGCAGATGAGACGGCTGCTACGGCCGAGTCTGGGGCGGCAGCGGATGGAGTGGCTGCGACCGATGAACCCATGGCAGCGGTGGACGAGACGGCCGCGACCGCTAAACCCGAGGGGGTAGTGGGTGAGATGGGCATGATTGCCAAGGACGAGCTGGCCGCTCTTTCTTAAGAGTCGGGCACCGCTCCGATCATTGCTCTCCCAGCTTACAGTCCTTCACCATCTCCTGGCCTTGCGAGCACGACGACGGCTCCTGTAGAGTCTGGCGATGAGGCAACGGGAGGTGGACCCATGTCGATGGGGGAGGAAGACGCCGCCGTTTCGGCTGGTGCCTCATCAAGTAAATTTTAGATTACCGTCCTTCTTTTTATCTTGCAATCCTTCCTGACAGGGTTTATCTTGTTTCTAACGCAGATGCGTCTAGTGCTAACGCCCCTTTACTCGAGGGAGCGCCGCCAGTCACTGCCTTGACGGTGGCCACCTCTCTACCTTCTCTCGCACCGTCGCAAATGCTCGAAGGTATGGATTTGTGACCCACTAGTCTTATCTCTCGGCCGTATAATTCATGTATTGACGTTATACTACTGCGTCCTTGCAGGAGTGCTTTTCGATCACCTTTACCAGGTGCTGTACCCACACTTCTCCTTCCCGTCGGAGCTTGCTTCCTCCAGTGGCACTGGTGAATATAGTTTGTAATTAATGCCCTTTCTTTTTTCCAATAATGAAATTGTTTCTGATTTTTCCTTGTCCTTATTGCAGTGCTACAGATCGAAGGAGGAGATGTAAGATCAGTCACGCCACCGGTCCTCCCGGCTTTGCCGCCTGCTGCGGTCGGTATAGTAGACTGTACTGTTCATGAGTCTTCTGTATTTTTAGGTCTGTCATCTGATTGTGATTTGTTTTGCAGCTATCGTTCCGGTTCCGGTCCCTTTCGAGTCCCGCATCATAATGCCGGCAGGCCCGTTCTCCAGGCGTCCATCCTCAAAGGGTGCTGCAATGAGTTTGAGCATGCTGAGCGGATGCGTCGAGGAGGTTGACGCAGAAGCTCCTACATCTGCTACAGATTTCGCTGTGGAGGTTAATCCGATACTGGCGACGCTTGTAAATTTCCATAATGAAGGAGTCGTCGAGTCTTGGGTTAACCACTGCAGGCCCGCCTGCATCAGCTGGAGCTTTGCGTCCTGCCCCCGAGGTTTTGGCCATGAGTACTCGACGGGCGGCATGGATCGAGCAGAGAACTTCTTACTCCGCCATCTGGAACAAGAAGCGGTTTTAAGGCGGAGGGAATGCAAAGAGACCTCAAGCGAGTTTGCTCGACTGCGTGCTGAGGTCGACGCGAACGCTGCCCGGGTAAAAGTTATCTTCGAGAGCCTTCTGCAGAGTATTTCTGATGGTTAACACTGAAGCAGAAGTTCGATGCCGTTGAGCGTGATGCCCAAGGTCGCGAAGCAGCTCAGCGAGCCGTTGAAGAGCAACTTTCATTCTACATGCAGCAGCGGGCCCAGGTGGAAGCAGAGTTGGCTGCGGCAGCCGATCAGGAGAGGGCGGTGAAAGAAGTGCGAGAGCAGCTTGCGGATTTGCTGAGGACGCTTCCTTCTCCATGAACATTTTGTATTATTTGTAATTGTAAAAAAAATGTATTTGTTTCCTTTATTCTTTAACACAATGTATCTTATACTCGATCGAATTCATGATTAAAAGATATACATTCTTAATAATGTCTCGTGTCATTTCTCTGCTTTCTCCTTTCTTTTATTATCAGCATGTTACCATAGTAAACATGCTCGACAGATGATAGAGAGAGCATCCTGTCTTGGCTTCTTCAAGAGGTAGTGATGGCTTAGGAGGCAGGTTCAGATCTGCTGCCTAAGACTTTTCAACTCTATGAGCCGTGAGGGTCTCATAGAGAACTTTCTCCCTACGAATCGAGAGGATCTCGTAGGTGTATTTTCTCCTTAGGAATCGTGAGGATTCCTAAGTGTGTTTTCTCTTATAAGTCGTAAGGATCTTATAAGGGAATTTTCCCTCTTACGAGTCGAGAGGACCCGTAAGCGGTTGTTTCCCTCCTTGTTGAGATTCGACTTTGGAGAGTGTCGCCCATGAATAGTATGCAAGAGTCCATTTTGGACCGACTTGCAGGGTCCCAGTGCTTAGGAAATAGGTTTTTTAATCCCCGCTGCTTAAGGCTTTATTTCACAAGTCGAGACGAATCGAGAAGTTCTCGCAAAGACACTAATTTCCTTATGAGTCGAGACGAATTGAGCAGTTCTCGCAAGAATATCCTAACGTCGCAATTAACCTCTGCTTTTTACGACAGAGGTCCGTTAGGGTCTGTGGTACTAAAGTTTTGTCCGTTGTACCGTCGCATTGGCTGATGTATTTCTCGATAGGCAATCTTGTTGTTCGAGTAGCCTTGCGATTGTCGTGTCTCTGATCCCTTCGGGGACTGGACAAGACGTCTTCAAGCAATCCTCCTAGGCAGTTTGACCGTCGGAAGAGCAAGCGTTAGGAATTTTGCCATGCCGCTTTTTACTTCAGGTTAGGCTCATTTTGGAGAGCCCCGATGAGTCATAACCACTCCGCGTTGGTGTGGGATGATCTCCGATAGTCTTTCAGGTTTTATATGAGTTGCCATCAAGACCCTGAAGGTAGGAATTTGGCCTTCGCTTCGTTTGCTGGCATTGCGTCCGCTATATCGAGACGAATGTCGCGGTTGTCTTCTAGGTTGTTGGTGAACCGTCGAGGTTGGAACTAGGGATTTTGCCGTGGCTCCGTTGTTTGATTGTCGCATCTGAATCCTGCTAGAGGAAGAACGCTGGGGTGATATCTCGTCTGCTGCATCGAGACGAACGTCGAGGTGGTGACCACTCCATGTTGGTGTGAGATGATCTCCGATGGTCTTTCAGGTTTTATATGAGTTACCATTAAGACCGTGAAGCTAGGAATTTGGCCTTTGCTTCATTTGCTTTGGCGCGTCTGAATCCTGCTGGGGGAAGAACGCTGGGGTGACATCGCGTCTACTGTATCGAGACGAACGACGAGGTGGTTCCTAGGTTGCCTGTGAACCGTTAGAACCTGGAACTAGGGACTTTGCCGTGGCTCCGTTGTTTTAACCTTGGGTTGTTGATGTTGTATCTGCATCCTGCTGGACTGCGAAGGAATGCCGTTGTTGACATTGCGTCTGCTGTATCGAGACGAATGTTGAGGTGAAGCTGGGATTTTGCCGTCGCTTCGCTTTGTTTTGACCGTGAGGTCTTTTGTCGGCATTGTATCCGTATCCTGCTGGACTGCGAAGGAATGCCGTTGTTGACATCTCGTCTGCTGTATCGAGACGAATGTTGAGGTGAAGCTGGGATTTTGCCGTCTCTTCGTTTTGTTTCGACCGTGAGGTCTTTTATTGGCGTTGTATCTGCATCCTGCTGGACTGCGAAGGAGCGCCGTTGTTGACATTGCGTCTGTTGTATCGAGACGAATGCCGAAATGGTCTCTAAGTTGTCAGTGAACCGTCGAGACTTGGCTCTCTTTCGGATGGAGCCTGGTGGGAAGGTATGGTTCCCCTTTTCTTGTTCCCCTGGATTGTATACAGGGATCGATGCGATCTTATCTGTAGGGCAAAAGGTTTCATTCTTTCATTTTTCATTTTTTTATTTTTTTTTATTTCCGCGATGCTCTATCGTTTCAGCTTTTATATCGCGAAGGTCGCGATTGCTCAATCCTTTCGGCTATTTTTCGCGGTGCCTAATCATTTTGGCTATTTGTTTTTTTTTACTCGCTGCTTTTTATTGCGAATTGCCCAATCATTTCGGCTATTTTGCATGCATACTTTTTTTTACTTGCTGATTTTGTTTGCAAGTTGCCCCATCATTTCGGCTATTTCGTATGCATGTGTGGCTTGTTGGCTTTCGCCACAAGCTTGGAATTAGACACTGATTTTGGCATCAGCGCCTCTACAACTGGGATATTGCCAGGAGCGAATCATCATTTGCCTTTGTTGATGTCAGACAAAGGTGGCTTAGTAAACAGGGTTAAGATCCTGTCGACCAAGGCTTTTGACTTCATGAGCCTTAAGGGTCTCACGACAGTATTTCTCCCTGCGAGTCATGAGGATAGGTGTGTTTTCTCTTTAGGAATCGTGAGGATTCCTGAGTGTATGTTCCCTTGTAAGTCGTAAGGATCTTACAAAAGGGTTTTCTCCTTATAAGTCGAGAGGGCTTACAAGGGTTGTTCACCATATGGACATATCCTTAGTCACGAATGGGACTTGGTTAGGGAAATGTTTATTTGCGCCCGTGGATTGTATACAAGGGTCAGTATTGAGCCACTTGTAGGGCAATATCTAAGGTTGTGGGGGGTTGCTTAAGAACAGGTTCAGGTCTCTGTAACTTAAGACTTTCAAATCTTATGAGCCGTGAGGGTCCCATAAGAGAGTTCTCCTTACGAGTCGTGAGGATCTCGTAAGTGTAATTTCTCCTTAGGAATCATGGGGATCCCTAAGTGTGTTGCTCTCTTGTGAGTCGTAAGGATCACACGCGGGTGGTTTCTCCTCACAAGGTCGAGAGGACCATGTAAGTGTCTTTTAACGAGTGTTGCGCCCTTTCGGGTTTTCATAAACACTCGCCGGTAGTCCTGCTGTTTTTACTCATGGAGCCCTTTCGGGTTTTCATCCGTGCCCACTTTTCTTATGGACATACCGTTTTTTTATTCTCTTTTTTTAAATTCTTTTTATATAACGAGGTCACGCTCTTTCGGGTTTTCACAAACACTCGCCGGTAGCCCTGCCGTTTTTACTCACGGAGCCCTTTCGGGTTTTCATCCGTGCCCACTTTGCTTATGGAAATACCGTTTTTTCTTTTTTTTTATTCTTTTTTTTATATCAGCTTTGGGACGCTGCAATCCATCGTAGTTTATCGATGTCTCGGTCATAGGTCAACGTATGATTACGCAGATAAATTTTGCCGCAAATCTTCACATGTTTTGTGCCGGAGGTAGATTCCTTGAAGAGATGGCTAAGGATGACTTCTTCGTCAGAGTCGCTTCCAAACGTGATAACTTGTGATCCTTTGGTATCGGCTATGTGACAGTTGCCATCAGCTCTTTCGCGCTCATCTGTCGTGCTTTTCCGTTCCCGACGAGCCTTGCGCTTCACTTATTGAACGTGTCGTCGATGGGAAACATATCCCTGCCACCAGTTTTTAAAGGCTATGCACTCTTCGGTGGGGTGTGCAATCCTCTGATGGTATAGGCAGAAGTTAGGATGCATGTCCGCTTCATCAAGACGTATATTTCCAGGGGAATTTTCTTTGAGAGAGGGCAACTTCATTCCTATTGCCAAGGCCCTAGTGAATTGATTCCTTACTTTAAGTTTGCTTTTGCTGGCGATAGGGACGCTTTGCTCCAGTCGGTGGCGTTTGGCCTTTTCAAATATAGCCAGTTCACGCTCTCGATTGGCTTTGCTTTCCTGACAGGCTTTGTTTAGGAATGCATCAATCATTTCGTCTGATGGTCCTAGAAGTCCTGGTTCGGGATTTGCCCCCAGTTTCCCTGCGTCAGGAGTTTCTTCACTGTCTATCGATGAGTGAGAGATCACATGCCAACTTGCTTTGTAATCCTTAGATCCATCTAATGAGTCTTCTCCATTATTTCCGTCTCCAAGGACGTGGCTGAAGAATTCTTGGAGCATGATTGGAGCCCGCGCCTTCTGGTTATACTTTTCCAGCGCGTTAATATATTTTCGTAGATCCGTGCGCTTGTCATCAAACCGCGGAGCTTTTTCTATAAAAAAGCATGATGCCCCCGGCATGTCCACCTTTTTAGGAGCATGTGGTTGTGGTGGGTTTACTTTCCACTTCTCAGACAATGCAAACTTGCCTTGTAGGTACTGATTCTCGATCCATCCCTTAAAGACGAAGCAATCCTCGATCGGGTGACTTACCATTTGGTGGTAAGGGCAGTAATTTGGATTATTCACTTCGTTGGGTTGCGATGGTCGCCTTGGGTTTGGTAGGTTGATAAGCCTGTTGCGTATCGCCAGCTCGAATAACCTCTTCGTTTTATCCCGCGGGAACGAATAAAGACGCTTCATTTTCTCATTGTAATAGCGTCGTCTCTCTTCCAACCGATCCGCTAGCTTTAGGGCACTAGGCTGCTGTTGGGTGTTCGCAACGATGGTCGCCTTCCCTTTACCCTTGTCGTTTCGTGATTCCGGTTTCGGGGGAGACGGTCTGTGACCCATTTGATCCATTTGGGCTAACTTGTCAATTAAAGCCTGGAACATGGTCGGTTTAAAGAACATCATGAACTGTGAAATAGTCTCATGAGGGTCTAGGATGCCCACGAACATGCCCACCGCTGGTGCTTCTTCGATGCGATGTTCGCACTTCGACCATAAGTTTCGCCACTGTATTGCGTATTGCACCCATGTCTCGCCTGGCCTTACCCTGGCATTGATCAACGCGGTGATTGGGGTGCGCTCGCTGGCGCCTGCGAATCTTTGTGTAAACAGCAACTCCATCTCCGTAAATGTTTTGACAGAGTCGTTAGTTAGTTCCGAATACCATTCGAAGGCTGTTTCCGCTAAGTTGCCGACGAATTGGCGAAGCAACAGCTTATCATCGCCTCCAGTGTTGCCGCATAAGGCCCTGAATTGAGCGACATGCTGGTGCGGGTTTCCCGTCCCTTTATATACATGGAATTTAGGGATCGTGTATCTCGATGGGTAACTGATCTAGTCATACCAGCTCGGATAGGGTCGTCCAGTTTTAACAATTTGTCCAGCCGCTTCGTTCGCCTGGTGAACTCGTATTTGCTAAGCTATATAGTCATCCAGGGCAGCTTTAGAGATTGTTTCCTCTTTGGCTGTCGACAGAGCCGGTGGAGGATTCGATGTCTCTCCTCTGTCATCTTCGAGGATAATCGGAGGATCTTCAGCGAGAGGATCTGGCTGCATCATCATCCCGACCATGTCTTGGAACAAAAGAGCCATCTGCTTTATATTGGCCGCTTGTTCCGCAGCCTCCTTGTCCCTCTTTTCAAGCATTCTACGAAGGAATTCGGCATCGGTTTCGTGCTCCTTGCGTTGTTCCGAGGATGCTTCTGGGCTTTCTTTTGGCCCAGTGAGTGCTGCCATCGCAGTCATCATTTCTTGGAACTTCTGCTGCTGCTCTTGAGCCTTAATCACTGATCGCGTAAGCGGTCGATGACCTGTGAAGATATGACTATCATCTTTTCCAGACACCATATAAACGGTATGTACCATTATGCCTCCAGACTTGGGGCGTTTGGTCTCGGCGTCTTTACGTTCTGCCATATTCATAAGGGCTTTCCTTGGCCTCCTTCTTCTTTAAGCAGTTGATGTTGAGGGAGCCGTTGCAGTGGGCACCCAGCCAGCTGACGTCTTATGTGTTACCACGAGATGGCTCTTTTCTTGATGAGTTTTGAGCTTCTTTGGCCGGCGAGAGTAGTCCTGGTTAATCACCGATTCCTGGACCTGTCGCCAGACTTTATAAATTTTGGAGGACAGACGCTGAGGAGGTTGCTCCGGTTTGTTTTCTGTATCATTCTCCACGGGTGGAGGAGATCTTTTCAGCACTGCTGTGGGTGAATTCCTGCGCACCCTATTAAGCAGCTCAAAACTGTTTCCAGTTGGAACAGCGGCATCAACTTCCACCATTGGGGCTGATGGAGTTAGCCCAAAGGGGGAGTTGCCCCCAGCTTTTCTCACTCGGCGCCAGTGGCGACGTCGAGCGTGTCGAGCTGTTGGAGTTAGTTCGGGGACGGGGATGACTTTGTCTTGCCCCCTGTTCAGGTGAAGGGCTGTTGCTGGCGTCAGCCTCTTGAAGACTGATGTCCGTTGAGAAGCCGTATCTAACCGGTCTAAAACAGACTTCTGAGCGGGAGCGGGAGCAGTCAGTCTTGTAAAGACTGACCCTTTAGCTGGAGAAGCCGTCTTGACGACTTCAGGAGCAGGGATGGCTATCTTCTTTGGGATGGCCACTTCAGGTGTAATGGGCTTCTTGGCAGGCCTATCGGAATTCAGGCTCAGCTTTCCGAAGACTGGTGGTGCTGGCTTGACATTGGACGACCCATTGAGAGGGGCCGTGGTAGTAGTGAGTCGATCAAAGACCGACTTCTTTTGCGCTTCCTGAGACAGCGGGATATTAATGTTCACTGGCGGGAGCATGGTCCCGAAGAACAGACCGGTGGTAGCATGAGTCACTTTTTCCACAGGCATAGGGAAGATGGAGGCCGCTTGAGGCCCGTAAGTCACTCCTCCGGACGGGACGGAGCGAGAGTTGTAGTTGCAGTTAGTGCAGTTTGAAGCCATTGATCTTCCGCTTTCTGCACGGAGCAAGACACCGAATCTAAGTACCTCGAATCCACATGCAACCACAGCAAACCGCGATTCGTTCGCGAACATGATACACGAAGTGTGGAGTGGAAAGAGGAAAAGGTCTCACCGGGCGTGCCAGAATCTGTTCCCCTCCGAATACATAGACGCGACAGAACGTCTTGCCTGATATTTCCTGATTTAAAATCAGGAAAACCTACGGAGAAGGCATCACGTGCTAGCACGTGACCAGCGGTCACGTGTTGACACGTGACATGTAAAAGCGGCGGCACAAGGCACATTCGTTCCTTGAGTAAATCAAGAAAAAACTCCAGAAAAGGCATCACGTGTGCACACGTGACCAGTGGTTACGTGTTAGCACGTGATGACCAAGCAGCGGCAAAGAACAGAGCGCAGAAGGAAGGGAAGCCCATTCCAGGGCTACACGTGACCAGGGGTCACGTGCGTACACGTGACCAACGGTCACGTGGCCACACTTGACCAGCTTCAAGAGCTTTATTTTTGAGACAGAATTAAATTCTGTGAAAAGATCTCTCAAATCTTTCCAAAGGAGAACGATTATTTGGAACCGATTGGATTAAAGATTTAAAGGTGATTAAATATCACCTATCTATGGAAAAATCTTGAACTTGGAAAGATTTCCCCTGAAAATCTAACCGAAATAACAAAGGGAAATCTCTGGATTTAAAATCCAATGGTGAATAAAATTCACCTAATAATCCAAAAGACCAGATGAATGATGAATGCAAATCAAATCTCTAAATGAATGCAAATCAAATCTCTCAATGAAAGATTCACTAAAACTAATTGATTCTGCTCCTTCTCCTATAAATAGGAGCCAACAGGGATACATACAGGGGAGATATACAGAGGGATATACAGAAGAAGAGAGATAGAAAAAGAGAAATATAGAGCCTTGAGACTTTGGAAGAATTGGATCTTCTACAGAAGAAAATCTTAGGTAAGAAAGGGAAGGCCTCTAAAAGAGAATTTAATTCTGAAAAGAGTTCAACTCTTATATTAAAAGAAGAACATAGTTCTCTCTTTAGTAGAGGATCTGCAAAGTGCACATCTCCCCATGAATTGAGAATTTAATTCTCATTGGGTTGAGATCCTGCCATGCAGATCCAAAGCATAGAGAGGGAATGGAAATTTGAGAATTTAATTCTCACAGAATTATAGGAATTTAATTCCTTTGAGATAAAATTAGGGTTTAACCCTATGTTATAGGAATTTAATTCCTTCAGAATGAACAGAATCAGGGTTTAACCCTAGTTAAGAACTTAGTTCTGTCAAAATAACAGGAATTTAATTCCCTTAAGAAAGAAGAAATTAGGGTTTCACCCTATGACAGAATCTCATTCCTCATAATATAAATTAGGGTTTAACCCTATTTAAGAATAATTCTCTAAAAGAGAATGGGAATATAATTCCTCTAAAGCTTTTATTAGGGTTTAACCCTATGATAAAATTCAGTTCTTCACAAGTAGGAGGAATTTAATTCCTACAGGAAAATCAGAGTTCAACTCTGTTAGAGAATATAATTCTTCAGAGGAAAATGGGGATTTAATGAAGAATTTAATCAGAAATTGCAAAGAGGCAGTGTCACGTGCTACCACGTGACCCCCGGAAAGATCCACAGAGAAGGGCTTTTCAGGCAATGCCTCACGTGACCCACGTGACCCTTGGCAGAAGCTTTAACGCACAAACACTTAAATGCCCATCACGTGACAGCACGTGATGCTCCAAAGTATTCAATATTCTCAGCAGAACAAATAAAAGGAAGGCGCCCTCACGTGCTACCACATGACCCCTCTTGCCTTAGTGTTTAACACTAAATTGGAACCTCTGAACCCAGTGTTTAACACTGTTTTGCCTTGGTGTTCAACATTAATTAAAGAGCTTTACTTGCGGTGTTTAACATTGAATTTTTGAGTGTTTAACACTAAACTAAATCTCTGTTAACAGAGTTTAATATTAACTTTCTCAGTGTTCAACACTGATTGATCTTTAGTGTTTAACACTAACTTTAGCTCCATTGGCTAAGTGTCTAGAGGCAAAGCCTCTCCTCTAATGGACCAACAGAGGGCCAATATCCTAAATATGATTGGACTTAGCCTAAGATGGCCATCAGTCCTCAATTCAAATTCAACTGAGCCAATGGGCTCATAATATAATTAATTGGTCTTGGTTCCAAATTGGGCCAAAGACTGTTTAATCTACCTTGGTTTAAGGGTACATCTCTTCGCTCCTTTGATACCTGGCGTTGTAATTCCTCAACGTCTTCAAAGAGGTGATGGGTCCCAATGACCACATATTGATACGGACTGTGGGGTCCTTAAACTCATAGACTATGAGGTCCTTAACCTTGACCGTGATGTCTTAAAACTAACATCGGACTGTGGAGTCCTTAAATCCACGGACTACGACGTCCTTAACCTTGACCTCAACGTCTTAAAACTAACACTGGACCGCAATGTCCTTAAACTACCTATTGACCGCAACGTCACTAAACTAAACAACAGGGCTCCCTTAATGGCTCTATTGTTGGATCTAAACGATCCCGTTAAGTCGATCTTAGTCTAAAAACTAGACTAACGTGTCCTTAACAAACGTTTAAGTCAATCTTAGTTTCCAATAAGGCTAACGAATCCTTAAACTCAAACTCTCAAACCCAAATCTAAGATAATACGGATTTGGACTAGTCCACGCCCTACAGGCGACGACATAATTCAGTCTCCGTATACAATCCACGGGCAACTAAACACAAAATAAACACACACGACACAAAGTGACCATCTGGAGAAGGAGAAAGTGGTTACCGTGATGCGGTAGCGTAATTAACTGCAGGGGCTTACGCCTGCAGGGAAAAGCGTCCCCACAATCAAAAACCCCTCAAGCGAGGGGGAATCTGACGAAGTCTGCTACATCGGACGCATCCGTCTAAACCTTCGATACACGGTGCCATAAATCAACTTGGCATTTTCGGAGAGGTAGACGGATAGCACCAATTAGCATCTGCCCCGAACCTCAGGCGAGACGTCCGCCGTCGCGCCGTCGTTCGGAGGGGAACAGATTCTGGCACGCCCGGTGGGACCTTTTCCTCTTTCTACTCCACACTTCGTGTGTCGTGTTCGCGAACCAAACACGGCTCGCTAATGGTTGCCCTTGGGTTTCAAGATACTAAGATTTGGCATTTCACTTATTGCAGAAAGCAATGAGTCAATGGCTTCCACTTGTGAGAAATGCTCCAACTGCAACTGCAACCGGCACTCCGCCTCGCCAGGAGGTATAGCCTACGGACCCCAAGCTGCTTCGCTATTCACAATGCCCATGGAACAGGTCACTCGAGCCACCACAGGGTTGTTTTTTGGGACCATGCTCCCGCCGACAAGCTTCACCGCTCCGGTGCTGACAGCGGAAGCTCCCAAGAAGTCGGTCTTCTCCAGACTAGGCCAGAGCTCCTGTGAAACCACGATGGGGCCTACAATCCCAAAGAAGGCTGCTCCTAAGAAAATAACCAGTCCCGCTCCTGAAGTCGTCAAGGCGGCTTCTCCTTCCAAAAAGTCGGTCTTTACAAGATTGACTGTTCCAGCTCCCGCTCCTGCTACCCGAAGGACATCAGTCGTTAATAGGCTGGCACCAGCAGCGACCCCCACCTACACAGGGGGCAGGATGAGGCTATCACCATCACCGAGCCGATGCCATCAGCACGAAACGCTCGATGTCGTTACTGGCGCCGAGTGAAGAAGGCCGGAGGCAACTCCCCTTCTGGGCTAACTCCTCCAGCCCCGACGACAGAAGTTAATGCTGCTGTTATAACTAGGAACAGCTTCGAGATGCTAAATAACGTGCGTAGGAATTCTCCTACCGCGGTGCTGAAGAAGTCTCCCCATCCGCTGAAAAGGGCTATAGAAGTAAAGCCAGAACAGCTCCAATCTCCTCAACGGCTGTCCTCCCGAATTTATAAAGTCTGGCGGCAGACCCGAGACTCGGCGATCGATCCAAATTTCTCCCGCCAGCACAAGAAGCTGAAAATCCAATAGGAAGTCAGTCACCAGGCTAAGCCACGAAAAGCAGTCTGGGTGCCCACCTCAACGGCCCCTCAACTTCCACTGCTCATAAAAAGAGGAAGCCGGAGAAGACCCCCGGGCCTGCAACGAAAGCTAAAAGCGCTGAGCCCAGACGCCCTAAGGCTGGGGGGAGGATAGTCTATACTGTATACATGGCATCGGGGAAGGAAGACAGCCGTGCGTCTGCAGGTCATAGACCGCTTACACGGTCGGTGAACAAAGCTCAGGAGCAACAGCAAAAGCTCCAGGAAATGATGATCGCAATGGCCGCGCTTATTGGGCCGAAAGAAAGCCCCGAGGCGTCCTCGGATCAGCAACAAGAACAGGAAACCGACGCTGAGTTCCTCCGGAGGATGTTGGAAAAGAAAGACAAAGAGGCTGCGGAACAAGCGGCCAATATAAAGCAAATAGCCCACTTATTTCAAGACATGGTTGGGATGATGATTCAACAGGATCCTCCCGCGGAAGATCCCCGACCATCCTCGAAGATGATAGAGGAGAAACATCGAATCCACCACTGGCTCTTTCAACGGCCAAGGAGGAGACAATCTCCAAGGCTGACTTGGACGATTATATAGCCCAGCAGATCCGGGTTCATCATGCGACTGAAGCAGCTGGTCAAGTCGTAAAAACGGGGCGACCATATCCGAGATGGTACGACCAAATCAAATATCCGCCGGGTTATACAATACCAAAATTCCACGTGTATAAGGGGACCGGCAATCCCCACCAACATGTTGCCCAGTTCAGGGCCCTTTGCGGTAACACCGGCGGTGATGATAAACTGTTGCTTCGCCAGTTCGTGGGCAGCTTATCAGAAACAGCGTTCGAATGGTATTCGGAACTCCCGAACGATTCCGTCAAGACGTTCGCTGAAATGGAGTTGCTATTCACTCAGCGATTCGCAAGCGCCAGCGAACGCACTCCAATAACGGCGTTGATTAATGCCAGGGTGAAACCAGGTGAAACGTGGGTCCAGTATGCTATACACTGGTGAAATTTGTGGTCGAAATGCGAGCAACGCATTGAGGAAGCGCCCGTGGTGGGCATGTTCGTGGGTACCCTAGACCCTCATGCAACTATCTCGCAGTTTATGATGTTCTTTAAGCCAACCATATTCCAGGCTCTAATCGACAAGTTGGCCCAGATGGACCAGATGGGTCACAAGCCGCCTCCCCCGAAATCAGAACCTCGGAATGACAAGGGTAAAGGGAAGGCAACCTTCGTTGCGAACGCACAGCAACAACCCAGTGCCCCAAAGCTGGCGGATCAGCTGGAAGAAAGGCGGCGGTATTACAACGAGAAGATGAAGCGCCCATACTCGTTCCCGCGGGATAAGACGAAACGGTTATTCGAGTTGTCAGTACGCAACAGACTTATAAACCTGCCAAATCTAAGACGACCGCCACAACCCATTGAGGTGAACAACCCCAACTATTGCCCCTACCATCAAATGGTAAGCCATCCGATTGAGGATTGCTTCGTTTTTAAAGGATGGATTGAAGATCAATACCTCCAGGGGAAGTTTGCACTATCCGAAAAGTGGAAGGTGAACCCGCCACAGCCGCATACTCCTAAGAAAGTAGATACACCGGGGGCAACCTGTTCCTTTATTGAAGAAGCTCCATGGGAGGTCGTGCTGTCAACTAAAAAAAAAAGAATGCTGAGGGACCTTCATGCGTGCCCGGCGGTCGAATGGAAGGACCCGCTTGAACCTCAAATCATCGAAGGGATGTTGAAGCCGCGCCCAACTACGAAAACTCGTGGTGATGGCCTGAATACTCACACTCAACCGTCAAAATCTTCGAAGAAAAAGAAGAAGGAATCCAAAAACCCCGTGAAGCCTGGAGACAAGCACACGGATTTACAGAAACAGATTGATGCGCTGGAGGAGTACAATCAAAAGGCGCGGATTCCCGTCACACTGCAAGAGTTCTTCAACCACGTCTTTCAGGAGGAAGATGATGGAGAAAGCTCGTCAGATGAATCCGAGGATATGTGGCAAGCTGTCATATGATCTCCCATTCATTTACGGACGATGAAAGAACTCCTGGCACTGAGAAACTGGGGGCACAGCCTGAGCCAGAA
Organism: Agapanthus africanus; assembly: GCA_030015575.1. NCBI lineage: Eukaryota > Viridiplantae > Streptophyta > Magnoliopsida > Asparagales > Amaryllidaceae > Agapanthus > Agapanthus africanus. The sequence continues at coordinate 859,306,499 of JASDDO010000022.1, read as the reverse complement.
CTTGTATGGCCAACAGATGAAATGATCGACGCCTTTCTAGACGAGATTCGTTTGAAGAGTAAAGCCGATCAGGAGCGTAAGAGGACCGCATTGGAAGGAGCCAAACGCAAGTGACCAAACGAAAGAGTCGGAGCACTCCCGCCAGATCAAAAGATATCCGATGAGAATAAAAACGTGTTCAAGACGAGAAAAAGGTTTGCCAAAGCCATGTCAATAGGGATGAAGCTACCACCTTCGGAAGAGAACATGTTCGATAGGGCGGAGAGGCACCCTAATTATTGCTCATATCATCGGAAAATTTCGCACCCCACTGAGGAGTGCGACACTTTTAAGATGTGGTGGCAAGGATATGTTGCTCACCGGCAACATTTTATGCGCATGAAACGCAAAACTCGTCGGGAACGAGGAAATACGGCCGAAGAACACAAAAGAACTGCCGGCAATTGTTACACGGTTAACGCCGGAAGGTCACAAGTTCTCACCTTTGGAAGCGACTTTGATGAAGAAATGGCTCTGGGCCCTCTCTTTAAGGAATCCGTTTTAGGGAAAGAGGAAGAACCAAAGGCCTGCGAAAACATTCAGCTGCGCAATCGCACGCTCCCGGAAAAGAATCTCGGACCCGCGAATAGAAAAGATAGGGGAAAGGAGAAGGCCACTGAGGATATCACCTTAGATGATCATGTCACGAAGGAGTTGGCTGCCAAAGATCCTCCTAGGAAGGGTAAAATGGACTACAACATCCTAGCGCACCTAAGAAAGCTACCTTCTCAGCTTAGCATTCTCGACGCCCTCCTATTATCAAAAGAAGCGCAAGATTCATTAATCAAGGCATTACAAGAATCCGAGAAATTCCAAGCCTTCCTCGCTGCGGAAAGGATGAAGGATGAACTAGAAGAAGTGCACACGGCCGACATCACTTTCGGTGACGAAGACCTTCTCCTCGGGAAGTGCGACCATAACCGTCCCCTATACGTCTCCGGATACTGCCACGATATCAAGATAGGCAAAATCCTGGTTGATAATGGATCCTCCGTCAATCTCCTTAATGTTCAGGTGTTGAAGGAAATTTGCATGAGCGTGCAGCACCTCGCTCGTGACAAAATTACCATCTCCGGTTTCGACTCCCAGTCGTCACGGACTCTCGGATCCGTGATACTAACATTACGCTTTGGACTACTCGTCACGGACATCAAATTTCACATCATTGATGCCAAGACCTGCTACAACGCCTTGCTCGGTCGTCCTTGGTTACATGAGTACAACATCATCCCTTCTACACAGCATCAGTGTATGAAGTACTTTAAGGATGGCTTCGAATATACCGTAACAGGTGAGCTGAACCCATTTTCCGTGAACGAAGGCCGCAAGTACGAAGATGCGAAGTACTTTTTGCCAGATTTCGAGGATACAGAAAGGTGTCGCAAGCCGGAGAACAAAGCCGCTGCCACCATCCCTGTTTTCAGGAGCGATACCGAAGAAGGAGAAGAGATAGTTTACGCGGGTTCGTCCCGACGCAACAACCCGGGACCGTCCGCCCCCATATTGATCTTCGGAAGTGACTCGGAAGATGAGGTTAATGCCGTGTTCTCCAGTCGGCTGTCAATACAAGCATCCCCTGGCGATGATCAGAGTTTGCAAATCACCATGGTGCCGCGGAAACACTATAAGGATCTCGACGCACTTCAGGCTCACAATGTGCTGGACCTGCAGACGTTTTACGTCCCTCCCAGGTGAAAGGGTGAAAAGGTGATCCTATTCTACCAATCCACAGAAACGAGAGTGGAGAAAGAGATATGGCATGGCGCGGATGTTACACTTGACAGGCTCCAACCCATCCGTTTGCCCAGATACTACACAAATGGACTAAAGAGGCTATTGAAGCGCCAAGGGGTACCCTTAAAACAGACAGTTCGACAAGCTCGATTCTACAACAGGATTTGGGATGTCCCTGGAACTCAGCGCAAATTGCCCAACGGGAGAATGGAAACGCTCGGCCTTGGATACGTGAGATCCAGTAAACAGGAATGAATCCACGGTAGCTACGCCGTATATAACTTCGATGAGGAGGAAAACGCCCTGTCCAGCAATGCCAACCCCTCGTCAAAACTGGATCCTACGAGCGAAATGCCGAGTCCATCATTTGAAGAACGAACGGGAAGGCTTATCAGGAAAGCGGGTCAAACGGCTCGGGAAAATCACAACCGCGAGATGGCCATCTACGAGAAGGCCAGGACGCAACGTCTGTTTCAACAGGCTGTAAAAGACAAAGGTACTCCTCCCTGTCAACCCGTTGTACAAAAGGCCCAACGCAGAGGCAGAAGTAAGTCAAGAGGCGGAAAAAGAAGTGGACAACAGCGATGCAGGATTAGAGAGTCGTGTGATCGGGCATTGCGCGGTCCGGATTTGTCCCTCATGAAGACGATGAGTCGAGCGTATTCCTTCCCTCGAGACAAGACGAAGAAGCTACTCGAGCTCGCTATAAAACATCAAATGATCGCACTTCCTGAGTCTAAGCACCCTGAGCAAGTTAACGGGGTTTCTCATCCGGGCTATTGCTCTTATCACCGAGCCATAGGACACCCTATCGAAGACTGCTTCACATTCAAGAACTGGGTCGAAGACCAGTACCAGCAAGGCATATTTGCTTTATCCAGCAGCTGGAGGGTAACGCCGCCACAAAAGCACGAACCCAAAGCCTCAAGAGCAGAGCCAGATCCACATCAGTCTTGGAAGCGGATTCGCACTTGTCATATGATTACAATATTAAAAGAAGAGCCCGAGAACATGTATGACCTTCCCTGGTGCTTTGAGAACAGTAATGATGAGGTCATCTCAGAATTTCCACCAGCTCCGAAAGAACTGGAAGATGGCATACATACGACTGCAGATAACCTCAAAAAGATTGAGTTGGGATCGGAAGATGATCCGCGACCAACATTCGTTAGCGAGCTACTATCTGAGGAAAGGGTGGCAGCGTTAAGAGACGTGCTTCTACAGCATAGAGATTGCTTCGCGTGGAACTATTTCGAGATGCCGGGATTAGATCCAGAGATTGCTGTGCATAATTTAGCAATATCCCCGGATATCAAGCCAGTCAAGCAGGCGCCGAGACGGATGCTGCTTGAGCTTGAAATGAGCATTAACGCCGAAGTCAAGAAACTAATCGATTCCGGGTTTATCCAGGAGGTACAGTATCCTGATTGGGTCGCCAACATCGTCCCGGTAATGAAGAAGAATGGGACAGTGCGCATATGTGTGGACTTCCGAGATCTCAATAAAGCCTGCCCGAAGGACGATTTCCCGGTACCGGTCACCGAGCTGATGATAGACAATACGTCCACTCATGAGGTCTTCTCCTTTATGGACGGTTCATCAGGGTACAATCAGATAAAAATGCATCCCGAAGACCAGAAGCACACCGCTTTTCGGACTCCTTTGGGTATATTCTGCTACAAAGTTATGCCCTTCGGTCTAAAGAACACCGGTGCTACCTATCAAAGGGCCATGAAAATGATCTTCGATGATCTCATACATGAAATCGTCGAGTGCTATATCGATGACCTCGTAGTGAAGAGCAGGTCATACGAAGGGCATTTAGAGTATCTGAAGACCGTATTTCAATGCCTTCGGCAATATAATTTGAAGATGAATCCCCTCAAATGCGCGTTCGGAGTCTCCTCGGGTAAATTCCTGGGATTCATCATCCGACACCGAGGTATCGAAATAGATCCATCTAAGATCAAGGCGATCATTGAAATGCCACCCCCAAGGACTCTCAAACAGCTGCGGTCTTTCCAGGGGAAGCTTGTGTACATCCGGCGGTTTATCGCCAACCTGTCAGGCAAGTGCCGTCCTTACAGCCACCTGATGAAGAAGGGAACCCCGTTCGTCTGGGACCAAAAATGCCAGAGCGCGCTAGATGAGATCAAGCAGTACCTGCAGAACCCGCCGGTGTTAGCTGCTCGAGTCAAGGGAAAGCCTCTCATTCTTTATACAACCGCCCTAGAAGGTTCTTTAGGCGCATTATGGGCGCAAGAAAACGACCAAGGGAAGGAGAGAGCACTCTACTACTTAAGTCGAGTTCTGCTGGGGGCAGAAAGCAATTACTCCCCAATCGAAAAACATTGCTTGGCGCTAATCTTTGCGATAACAAAACTCCGGCACTATGCATTGGCACATGAAGTCCGTCTTATATCAAAGGTGGACCCCCTAAAATATCTAATGTCAAAGTCCATATTGACGGGGAGGCTCACTAAATGGGCCTTACTCTTGATGGAGTTTTCAATAACCTATCAGCCTCTCAAGGCGGTGAAAGGCCAAGCCATCGCCGACTTCCTTGCTGAGCATCCAGTACCTGCCGGTTCACCTCTAAACTGCGATTTGCCGGACGAACATGAATTTGACGCGATCGACGGTGGTGATACCCGATGGGAATTTTATTTCGATGGGGCATCCTCTGTAAAGAAGCGCAAACAAAGTACCCTATTGATCAAATCAGGGGTAGGCCTCATCTTCGTAACGCCATAAGGAGGGATAATGCGCTTTGCTTTCTCCTTAACAGAACCGAGGACAAACAATGAAGCCGAATACGAAGCTTTGATAGCAGGCCTCGAGATCGCCATTGACATGGGAATTGAAAACCTCCTCATATACGGGGATTCTCAACTGGTCGTTAGTCAAGTAAACGGCGACTACCAAACGTGCAAACCGGAGTTGGTGAAATACGGTGAAAAGGTGCAACAACTGTTGACCCAAATTCCCTCCTATACTTTGGAGAGCATACCACGCGCGGAAAATAGCAAGGCAGACGCGTTAGCTAAGCTCGCTAAAGAACTGGCTGATGAGAACCTCGACGACGTCAAAATCGTGGTACAAAGCCGTCGAGTGCTCGCCCCAGCGGAAATATCTCTGGAATCATCCGAAGAAAAGGGAGCGATTGAGCAGACGCTCTACAAATAAAAGACCGTGAGCAGGCTGAGGACTGGAGGGAAGTCTTCATAGACTACTTTAAGTCCCACCGAATGCCCGAAGAAGCGTCCTCAAGACATCAGCTCATGAAACGAGCTCTATCTTTCGCTTTCGTCAATGATACTCTATACAAGAGGTCATTTGACTCTCTGTGGTTGAGATGCTTAGGACCTGATGAAGCAGAAAGAGTCGTTCAGGAAGTTCATGACGGAATCTGTGGTTCTCATCAAGCAGGCCCGAAGATGAAGTTAAAAATTAAACGGATGGGTTACTACTGGCCCACGATGATCCAGGACTGCCTCGAGTATGCGAAGCAATGCCACTCATGCCAAATCCATGGGGATTTCATCCACCAGCATCCGAATCCACTACATCCAACGGTGGCTAGCTGGCCATTCGAAATGTGGGGAACTGACATAGTCGGCCCCATCGAACCGGCATCGTCCAGGGGACACCGTTTCATCCTGGCGACGACTGATTACTTCTCTAAATGGGCGGAAGCAGTACCGCTGAGGGAAGTGAGGACGGAGAATATCCTCCACTTTTTCAAGACGCACGTCATTTATAGGTTTGGAACTCCACGGCGGATTATCTCCGATAACGGGCCAGCCTACAGAAGCCATAAGATTAGCCGCTTCGCGCAACAACATAATATAGACTGGAGATACTCCTCAGTTTATAATCCACGAGCTAACGGTCTGGCCGAGGCCTTCAATAAGATCTTGACAAAGATCATAAAAAAGACGGTGTCCCGAAATAAGAGGGACTGGCACGAGAGAATGCAGGAGGCTCTTTGGGCATATCGAACTATGTTCAAGACGGCCACGAACACGACGCCATACGCATTGGTATTCGGTACGGAAGCGGTACTCCCCCTCGAGATAGAGCTACCTTCTCTACAAGTGGCAGTCCACCACGAGTTGACAGGCGAAGAAAATGCTCACCTTCGGCTTGAGGAGCTTGATGCCCTTGATGAAACACGACTCGTAGCACAACAAAACTTGGAGGCTTATAAAGCAAAGATGACACGCTCATATGAAAGATTGACCCGACCGAGGACATTCCGCCAAGGCGAACTCGTGCTAGTGGTCAAGAGGCCTATGATCCCCAACCGCGCCAAGTGGGGAAAATTCGAGCCGAACTATGAAGGCCCGTACATCATAGACAAGGTCTATCAAGGTGGAGCCTATCTACTCATGGATATGCACGGTGAAAGGCCTTTCAGGCCGATAAACGACCTCTTCCTAAAGAAATACTACACTTAATGAGCCACAGCCTAGGTTAACGATAGATGACGACGACTATGTCCGCTCGCTATCTTCCTAAGTTCAAGCTCTATAAGTAGCAGTTGGCCTTCTCAACGACGGACCGAAACGTCCTTAAACTAACGACGGACCGAAACGTTCTTAAACTAACGACGGACCGAAACGTCCTTAAACTAACGACGGACCGAAACGTCCTTAAACTAATGACGGACCGAAACGTCCTTAAAACTACTACCGCAGCATTCTTAGGCTGATGAGATGAATAAAAAAAATATAAAAAAAAACAAAAAAACGGTATGTCCATAAGCAAGAAGGGCACGGATGAAAACCCGAAAGGGCTCCGTGAGTAAAAACAGCAGGGCTACCGGCGAGTATTCGTGAAAACCCGAAAGGGCGCGACCTCGTAAAAAAAATAATGATAAAATAAAAAGAATAAAAAAAATGGTATGACCATAAGCAAAAAGGGCACGGATGAAAACCCGAAAGATGCTCCGTGAGTAAAAACAGCAGGGCTACCGGCGAGTGTTTATGAAAACCGGAAAGGGCGCAACCTCGTTAAAGGACACTTGCGGGGTCCTCACGACCCTGTAAGGAGAAACCACCCGCGTGAGATCCTTACGACTCACAAAGGAGCAACACACTTAGGAGTTCTCACAATTCCTAAGGAGAAAATACACTTGCGAGATCCTCACGACTCGTAAGGAGAACTCTCTTATGGGACCCTCACGGCTCATAAGATTTGAAAGTCTTAAGTCACAGAGACCTAAACCTGTGCTTAAGTGAAATCCCCCATACCCTTCGACAATGCCCGACAAGCGGCTTATACGGACCCTTGTATACAATCCACGGGCGTGAATGAGCATTTCCCCAGCAAAGTTCCACCCGTGACTAGGGATAAGTCCGTATGATGAGCAACCCTTATAAGTCCTCTCGACTTATAAAGAGAAAGCCCTCTTGTAAGATCCTTACGACTTACAGAGGAACATACACTTAGGAATCCTCACGATTCCTAGGGAGAAAATACACCTACAAGATCCTCATGACTTGTAGGGAGAAACACCTTTGTGAGACCCTTACGGCTCATGAAGTCAAAAGCCTTAGTTGACAGGACCCTAACCCTGTTTGCTAAGCCACCTTTGTTCAATATCGACAGAGGCAAATGATGATTCGCTCCTGGCCATATCCCAGTTGTAGCGGTGCTGATGCCGAAATCGGTGTCTAATATCATATTTACGGCGAAAAGCCAGCAAGCCACACATGCATACGAAATAGCCGAAATGATGGGGCAACTTGCAATAAAAACAGCAAGTAAAAATGTATGCATGAAAAATAGCTGAAATGATGGGGCAACTTGCAATAAAAAGCAGCGAGTAAAAATGAAATAAATAGCCGAAATGATTGGGCACCGCGAAAAATAGCCGAAATGATAGGGCAATCACGACCTCCGCGATATAAAAGCTGAAATGATAGAGCATCGCGAAAAAAGAAATAAAAAAAAAGAGGTTTTAATTTATGCCCTACAGGTGATGTTCCATCACACCCTGTATACAATCCAAGGGCGTAAACAAAGGAGTGATCATACTTCCCCCCAGGTCTCATCAAAGAAAGAAGCTAAGTCTCGACGGGCCGCAAGCGACCTAGAGATCATCCCAACACCCGTCTCGTAACAACGGACACAACTTCAGACAAAGCGGAGCAGCGGCAACCTCTAGCTCCATGGCTCGGCAATATACATATCACCAACAGCCAAACCTCCCTTCCGTGAAATGCGGATACAATCAGCAAAATTCCTGGTTACGTGGAACGCGGATAACGTCACTCTTTGACCCCGTGGAAAACGTCCAGAACGGATCCTGGTCTTCGCAGAGCACGACAGTGAACCCGTGTGAAGCATCCAAAGCGGAGCCTAGTCCTCGCCGAACACGGCAGTGAACCCGTGTGAAGCATCTAGTGCAAGATTCCTGGTTACGTGGAATGCGAATAACGTCACTCTTTGACCCCGTGGAAAACGTGCAAAGCGGATCCTGGTCTTCGCAGAGCACGGCAGTGAACCCGTGTGAAGCATCCAGAGCGGAGCCTAGTCCTCGCCGAACACGGCAGTGAACCCGTGTGAAGCATCTAGTGCAAAATTCCTGGTTACGTGGAACGCGGATAACGTCACTCTTTGACCCCATGGAAAACGTCCAGAGCGGATCCTGGTCCTCGCAGAGCACGGCAGTGGACCCGTGTGAAGCATCCAAAGCGGAGCCTAGTCCTCGCCGAACACGGCAGTGAACCCGTGTGAAGCATCTAGTGCAAAATTCCTGGTTACGTGGAACGCGGATAACGTCACTCTTTGACCCCATGGAAAACGTCCAGAGCGGATCCTGGTCCTCGCAGAGCTCGGCAGTGAACCCGTGTGAAGCATCCAGAGCGGAGCCTAGTCCTCGCCGAACACGGCAGTGAACCCGTGTGAAGTATCTAGTGCAAAATTCCTGGTCACGTGGAACGCGGATAACGTCACTCTTTGACCCCGTGGAAAATGTCCAGAGCGGATCCTGGTCCTCGCAGAGCACGGCAGTGAACCCGTGTGAAGCATCCAGAGCGGAGCCTAGTCCTCACCGAACACGGCAGTGAACCCGTGTGAAGCATCTAGTGCAAAATTCCTGGTCACGTGGAACGCGGATAATGTCACTCTTTGACCCCACGGAAAACGCCCAGAGCGGAGCCTGGTCCTCGCCAAGCACGGCAGTGAACCCGTGTGAAGCATCCAGAGCAAACACCGGACTGTGGAGTCCTTAAAATCCATGGACTATGATGTCCTTAACCTCGACCGTAATGTATTAAAACTAACAATCAACCACCCTGATTCTATATTTATTTTACCTTGGTTCAAGGGTACATCTCTTTACTCCTTTGATATTTGTCGTTGTAATTCCTCAACGTCTTCAAAGAGGTGAAGGGTCCCAGTAACCAAACATCGGACTGTGGAGTCCTTAAATCCACGGACTATGAGGTCCTTAACCTTGACCGTGATGTCTTAAAACTAATATCGGACTGTGGAGTCCTTAAATCCACGGACTATGAGGTCCTTAACCTTGACTGTGATGTCTTAAAACTAACATCGGACTGTGGAGTCCTTAAATCCACGGACTATGAGGTCCTTAACCTTGACCGTGATGTCTTAAAACTAACATCGGACTATGGAGTCCTTAAATCCACGGACTATGAGGTCCTTAACCTTGACCGCGATGTCTTTAAACTACGATACTCTGAGCAACCCCTGACCCCGTGAAACACGGATAAGGGCGACCACATCCAGCACTTGCAGGTCCTCACGACCTGTAAGGAAGAAAACTCTCTTGTGAGATCCTTACGACTCTCAAGGGAAAACCCGCTTAAGAATCCTCACGATTCTTAAGAAGAACTTACACCTATGGGATCCTCTCGACCTGTAGGGAGAAAAACTCTTTATGAGACCCTCGTGGCTCATAAAGCGCAAAAGTCTTAGGAAGCAGACCTTAACCCTGAATCCTAAGCCATCGCTGCCCCCCAAGGAGATCAAGATAAATTGTCCGCAAAACTCATTCAATGAAAGGAGACACACCATTGAGAAGAAAAATGTATCTTTTATTCATAAACCAAAATGGATACAAAGTACAATTCATGAAAGAACAAAAAGAAGATACTCTCATTCATGAGTATGTACAAAAACAAAAAAGAAAGGAAAAGATACAAGTTTTTAAGCCGGCGGGCGATTTAGCAATTTTGCCAGTTCGTCTTGCTTTTGCTGGGCCATAGCTTCATGATTCAAGATCGCCAGAAGACGAGCCTCCGCCTGAGCCTGCTAGGCCTGATACGAAGCAAGCCGAACTTCAAGCTCTTTCTCGGTGGCTTTATGGGCCTCGACCCTTTCACGAGTGAACGTGGCAGCTTTATCGAGAGCCACCACCTCTTTGATAGACTCCTGAAGCACCTGCCAGAGTTCATATGCTTTGTTGGCCTTGGCAGTAAGATTAGCTTGAAACTCGCTCAGCGCCTTGGAAGCTAGCTCCCTCTCTGAGAATTTACGGCCAACCCTCTTCTCGCATGACGTCATATTTGCCGCGCACCGTGCTATCAGACCCCGCAACTCCGCTTTTGCAGCCATGGCTTCCGAGGAAAGGCGAGAACATTCAAGGGCGTGCAAGCAAGCCTCCACCTACCGACAGAACTCCACCCAGACTCGCACCACCTCTTCGCTATGGTAGGTGGCAAGAAAAGGAAGAGAACCGTTAGCTTCGGCGGCAAACGCTTCAGCTGTGGTCGCGCTTCCAGCACGGAGCTCCTCAATCAAAGATGATAAGGAGACAAGGCTTAATTGGGTCAAGCGTTCTGAAGCCCGCAAAGCATAAGGGCCGGGCGGCATCACGATGCGCGATTCCAACGCCGTGGAGACTGGCAGGGCTGTTCAAATTTGAAAGATGTCAATAAAATTCTTAAGCAAAGAACGAATGGGATTATAATAAAATGTCGCTTACCGACAGTCATGCAAGTAGGAGCTGAAGGTTCCCCTGGCCCTTCAACGACCTCGACCTCGTCGTCAGCTTCCAAAACTATAGGAGGCATCAACGTCATTTCACAAAAATGGCAACAATGCTATGGTAAGAAAATGGCGAATGGCGCTAACCTTGCCCAGAGGAAAGGACAATGCGCTGAGGGGAGATCGCCTGCGGAGCTGCCATCTCCAATAAACGCTGAAACGATTGCCGAGGCGACAAATCAGCGATAGAGGCCGCCAGCCCACGCAATTCTGAGAAAAAAAAAGAGTTCAGATCACGGAAAGATTGCTAATTTAAAATGCAGAAGGTTACCTTCAACACTCCTCCCGTTCTGAGTCGAAGGGATAGCGGCTTCGACGGCCTCTGCCATGACCTCGGGCTCCAACAAAGGAAGGGTAGTCTCGACTGCCTCCATCTCAGCCTCTGGGCCGGCTTCGGGAAGAGTCAGTGGGGCGGTGACCACCAAAGGAGCCTCCCCCAAAGGAGCGGGCGCTCCGTGATCAAGAACTACCACTGGAAGCTCTATTGTAAGAGGAGCAGCCTCATCATCCCCCTCCACATCGAGCAACGCTTCATCGGGAATTTCGACAGGCTTTAGCTTCAACGAGCCCGTAGAGAGCTCCCCCAGCGTCGAAGATTCTGCACAATTCACATAAGAATAAGGATACGTATATACAGGCGTAAATAATCTGAAAAACTACAAAAAAGAACAACAACGTACCGATGCGCAAAGAAGCCTTCAATATGGCTTCTTCAAGCCGCTGCTCCTTCTCAAGGAGGCGTGCTCGCCGGGGTTCAAGGGTAGACTCATGACCGCCGGTCCACAAAGAAAGTACGTCCGCTGCGTCTTCTGAAGTGGCCTGCTTCAGGGCCCTTTCCCCCCATTCCTCCAAAGGACCGATAAACCGCCGCCGAATCCACGAGGGGTCTTCATAAAAGATTACATCGGGATAGGGCTTCTTCGAAACCCTGGCGTTATGAGACGTGTCTTTGGAACGCCTTATATCCTCAGCCAACTGTGCGGCTTCCTCAGCGGCCGAACCCGGGAAAAGTAGCCCAGCATCTGATTCCTGCAGGGCCAACGGTTCATCTTCAAGAATGGGCTCAGACTCTATTAAAGAGTCGAGCAAGTTAGTAGCAACCTTCCTTCAACGCTTGGACCCAGATCCGGTCGCCGAGGACGACCGCTTCTTTCCCCGTGAAGCTTTAGTACGGCGACGACCCACATCGCCCTCAACACCCTCAACAACCTCAGCCCTGCCACCCTCACTCGGCGCCACAACTGGAGATGACATTGCCATCGTCAACGCTACGGAGAGTGGTGCTGCCTCGGGTGGTGGTACTATTACCGGAGCCCGTCTACCCCGCGATCGAGTACCCAGGGGCATACCAGCTATTGGAATAAGATCTACCCCTGACTCTCCAGGAATAAGCGCAGCGCCGGTATCCCTCACGGGAAAGCGGACCGGGGCACGCGGTCGCAGCGCAGCTCCCGTGGCCGGAACCTGAATAGGGGCACCGTGGCCAAGAAGCACCCTTCTCTCCTCAATAATAATCGGCTTCACCCGATGGAGATACCAGCCCGTGAACGACCCCACGCATCGGGGAATGTAATCACCATCAGGGATCATGAACTGAGAACCGGTGTTCATCCTCACAAAGTGGTGGGCGGCATCTCGGACGGCCTCGAGCGAAGGAACCGACGCGACTATGAAAGCTTCAAACGGGACGCCCTGATCATAGCCAAACTGCCGGGCAAAGCGATGCGGATTGTACCGCATGAAGAGAGCCGCACTGTCCTGACGGAACACCAAGTAACCCGGTCTGATTGCGTATAAGCGTGCGGCTTCCCGAGGCTTCAAAGAGGACGCGTTGTCTATCGACCGATCCCAAAGCGGCTGGGCTGAACTCGCGGAAGAAGATAACACCCGATCATTAAATACCAACCCGCCAGCAGTAGCGTAAGGAGAAATCAACATCCGAATAGTCCCGAATTGAGTCGGGTCAGCAGCAGATGCATCTACCAATCGCATAAACCGCGGGAAGGTATAGGCGTCGTAGAATGCGGGCCTTTGATGCATGGCGAAAGCACCCAAGACGTGCATTTCGATCCAAGACGTAAAGTAATGAAGCGAAAAATTTACCACATCTACGCCGGGGGTGGAAGTGTTAGCTACAGCACCCAACCCGTGGTAAAGATGCGCCAATGTCGGGATGCCAATGGCCAGCCGCGTTCCCTCAGCAATACAGTGAGCCGGATAAACGACCGAAACTCTCATAAAGCGACGGTGCATAGGAATACGAACCAGCTGAGCCAGACGCTGATAAACCCAACAAAGAACGTCTCCTCATCCATGCCGGGAGCTGCAATGGATTCGAAAGACGTCGGTGACATTATGGGGATGTAATATTGCGGTAGATCCGATTCATTAGTCGGCAGCTTCTTCGGACCAAACCCAAAGGGGTCTTTAATGTTTGCAAACTTCGGAGCTGACTTCGACAAGACACCCTCGCGAAGGAAACAAGCAATGAAGCTCTTGAAAGTAACACCCTGCTCTTCAGATTCGGTGAACAAACGATCAAAGATACCCAGCACCTTGATTAAGCTGGGACGCATGTGGCGGACGGCGTTCTCAGCAGACAAGCCATCAAGCGGTGCGGGCTCGGGTTCAAAGACGTATTCATCAGAGGGCAGCAACTCCTCATAAAGCGCCCCTCGAATTGGCAGTCCCGAGATCTCATAGAACTGCCCCAAAGAGATCGAGACTTCTCTGTCCCCCAGAAGAAAAGTATTGGTGGGGAGATTCCATTGATTCAAGAACGCCTTAACCCACCAGACATGCGGGGACTGATAATGGAAGAGTGACGCATATATTGCCTGGTAAATCCCGACCTTCTGCAGCCGCGCACGATGGGTAGCAAGGATATAGCGAGCCCAGAGGAGATAGCCCGTAGGGTGTCGAGGAGTGAGCCCTATCTCATAAATTTGCTCCCATGGGTGGGCCTCACCCTGGCAAATGCGTCGTCCCAAGATATCTATTATGGGGATTGGATGGTTCGGGATACCGGTCGTCGAAGGCTCGAGCCGTCCCGTCGGGGTCCAATTTGGCATCTCCACAGCGAAAACTGTCCTCGGAGGATCCATCGGCAAAAATGGGAAAGTGGGCTCTGTCGGCACTTCACAGAGGAAACTCCGGCGACCCCGGATAATATGGCTGTACCAAGTTCCCCATAGAAGTAAGTTGGTGCAGTTCGGGTCATGAGCCCGGATCATCGCCATCGCTTCCTCATCAAATGGTGACTGAGGAAAAGCAGCCTCCGAGCGAGTGAAGGGAAAGCACGAAACAGAAGCTATCGCACCTGAAACAAAGTAAAGGAAAACTGTTAAAAGTGGAGCCAGCAATATGTATATATATGTGTATATATATACATACATATATATATATATATATATATATATATATATATATCCACACACACATATGAGCATAGATATATGAAGACAGTTAAAGAAAGCGACAGAGGACTTGTTTGGTAGGACCATTAGTTACAAAACATGGGGTCCCACGAAATCAAGATGACGGCTGGTTGATGATGAGACACAACAATTATAATGAGAAAAGGAGGATATTATGATTAAATAAACATTGGACATTAAATGACCCTACACATTCTCCGAATAAAAAATCCACCTTGGACTCTGCAACAAATCACACAGGATCAAGAGAATTAAATTCCCAGACAAGACATCATTGCAAGCATCTTCTCCGTTGAGTACAGAAGGACAACCTAGGGCAAGGAAACCCTAAGAAGCATCCATGTGAAGAAACTGAGTTCTTCATAGGAATTAAATTCCTTATTAAGAGAAGGGAATTAAATTCCCGAAAACATTTTCTTCAAACGGAATTAAATTCCTTAAAAAAAGGCAACGGATCTCATCATCTCCCTAAAAGCATCAAGTGAACCCTAGGAGATCCATTGTTCGAAGATTAAATGGTTCTCTATTTTCGTTGATAAAGAGGTAAAACCCCTGATGTGGATTTAAAATCCAGAGAGTTCTTTTAAAATGAAGGTGCTTCGACCGTTCAACATCATTACATGAGGAAAAAGGATCCTTCAACAGAGTTAAACTCTGGAAAATGTTTGAGACAGAGAACTAAGCTCTGAAAACGAGAATTAAATTCTCAAGGGAAAAAGTTCTCAAAGGAAGAAGATGAGCAAAGTGAAGGCTCTTCTGAAAAGGACATGGGCATTTATAGGATGTGATGGAAACGCTTCATCTCCCTGATTCCCTAGATGGATCCAACGGTCACAAAAGTGACAGCGTTGCACTCACGTGCTGACACGTGAGAACAACGCTGTGGGGGTATTTATTTCCTGATTTAAAATCAGGAAAAACTATGGAGAAGGCATCACGTGCTAGCACGTGACCAGCGGTCACGTGTTGACACGTGACATGTAAAAGCGGCGGCACAAGGCACATTCGTTCCCTGAGTAAATCAAGAAAAAAGCTCCAGAAAAGGCATCACGTGTGCCCACGTGACCAGTGGTCACGTGTTGGCACGTGATGACCAAGCAGCGGCAAAGAACAGAGCGCAGAAGGAAGGGAAGCCTATTCCAGGGGGGTCACGTGCCTACACATGACCAGGGGTCACGTGCGCACACGTGACCAACGGTCACGTGGCCACACGTGACCGGCTTCAAGAGCCTTATTTTTGTGACAGAATTAAATTCTGTGAAAAGATCTCTCAAATCTTTCCAAAGAAGAACGATTATTTGGAACCGATTGGATTAAAGATTTAAAGGTGATTAAATATCACCTATCTATGGAAAAATCTTGAACTTGGAAAGATTTCCCCTTAAAATCTAACCGAAATAACAAAGGGAAATCTCTGGATTTAAAATCCAATGGTGAATAAAATTCACCTAATAATCCAAAGGACCAGATGAATGATGAATGCAAATCAAATCTCTGAATGAATGCAAATCAAATCTTTCAATGAAAGATTCACTAAAACTAATTGATTCTGCTCCTTCTCCTATAAATAGGAGCCAACAGGGATACATACAGGGGAGATATACAGAGGGATATACAGAATAAGAGAGATAGAAAAAGAGAAATATAGAGCCTTGAGACTTTGGAAGAATTGGATCTTCTGCAGAAGAAAATCTTAGGTAAGAAAGGGAAGGCCTCTAAAAGAGAATTTAATTCTGAAAAGAGTTCAACTCTTATATTAAAAGAAGAACATAGTTCTCTCTTTAGTAGAGGATCTGCAAAGTGCACATCTCCCCATGAATTGAGAATTTAATTCTCATTGGGTTGAGATCCTGCCATGCAGATCCAAAGCATAGAGAGGGAATGGAAATTTGAGAATTTAATTCTCACAGAATTATAGGAATTTAATTCCTTTGAGATAAAATTATGGTTTAACCCTATGTTATAGGAATTTAATTCCTTCAGAATGAACAGAATCAGGGTTTAACCCTAGTTAAGAACTTAGTTCTGTCAAAATAACAGGAATTTAATTCCCTTAAGAAAGAAGAAATTAGGGTTTCACCCTATGATAGAATCCCATTCCTCATAATATAAATTAGGGTTTAACCCTATTTAAGAATAATTCTCTAAAAGAGAATGGGAATATAATTCCTCTAAAGCTTTTATTAGGGTTTAACCCTATGATAAAATTCAGTTCTTCACATGTAGGAGGAATTTAATTCCTACAGGAAAATCAGAGTTCAACTCTGTCAGAGAATATAATTCTTTAGAGGAAAATGGGGATTTAATGAAGAATTTAATCAGAAATTGCAAAGAGGCAGGGTCATGTGCTACCACGTGACCTCCGGAAAGATCCACAGAGAAAGGCTTTTGAGGCAATACCTCATGTGACCCATGTGTCCCTTGGCAGAAGCTTTAACGCACAAACATTTAAATGCCCATCACGTGACAGCACGTGATGCTCCAAAGTACTCAATATTCTCAGCAGAACAAATAAAGGGAGGGCGCCCTCATGTGCTACCACGTGACCCCTCTTGCTTTAGTGTTTAACACTAAATTGGAACCTTTGAACCCAGTGTTTAACACTGTTTTGCCATGGTGTTCAACATTAATTAAAGAGCTTTACTTGCGGTGTTTAACACTGAATTTTTGAGTGTTTAACACTAAACTAAATCTCTGTTAACAGAGTTTAATATTAACTTTCTCAGTGTTCAACACTGATTGATCTTTAGTGTTTAACACTAACTTTAGCCCCATTGGCTAAGTGTCTAGAGGCAAAGCCTCTCCTCTAATGGACCAACAGAGGGCCAATATCCTAAATATGATTGGACTTAGCCCAAGATGGCCATCAGTCCTCAATTCAAATTCAACTGAGCCAATAGGCTCATAATATAATTAATTGGTCTTGGTTCCAAATTGGGCCAAAGAGTGTTTAATCTATCTTGGTTTAAGGGTACATCTCTTCGCTCCTTTGATACCTGGCGTTGTAATTCCTCAACGTCTTCAAAGAGGTGACGGGTCCCGATGACCACATATTGATACGGACTGTGGGGTCCTTAAACTCATGGACTATGAGGTCCTTAACCTTGACCGTGATGTCTTAAAACTAATATCGGACTGTGGAGTCCTTAAATCCACGGACTAAGACGTCCTTAACCTTGACCGCAACGTCTTAAAACTAACACTGGACCGCAATGTCCTTAAACTACCTATTGACTGCAACGTCACTAAACTAAACAACAGGGCTCCCTTAATGGCTCTATTGTTGGATCTAAACGATCCCGTTAAGTCGATCTTAGTCTAAAAACTAGACTAACGTGTCCTTAACAAACGTTTAAATTGATCTTAGTCTCCAATAAGGCTAACGAATCCTTAAACCCAAACCTCCAAACCCAAATCTAAGATAATACGGATTTGGACTAGTCCACGCCCTACGGGCGACGACATAATTCAGTCTCCGTATACAATCCACGGGCAACTAAACACACACGACACAAAGTGACCATCTGGAGAAGGAGAAAGTGGTTACCGTGATGCGGTAGCGTAATTAACTGCAGGGGCTTGCGCCTGCAGGGAAGAACGTCCCCACAATCAAAAACCCCTCAAGCGAGGGGGAATCTGACGAAGTCTGCTACATCGGACGCATCCGTCTAAACCTTCGATACACGGTGCCATAAATCAACTTGGCATTTTCGGAGAGGTAGACGGATAGCACCAATTAGCATCTGCCCCGAACCTCAGGTGAGACGTCCACCGTCGCACCGTTGTTCGGAGGGGAACACCTGAGATTCAGGGAAGATGCTAATTGGAGCTATCCGTCCACCTCTCCGAAGATGCCAAGTTGATTTATGGCACCGTGTATCGAAAGTTTAAACGGATGCGCCCGATATAGCAGACTTTGTCAGATTCCCCCTCGCTTGAGGGGTTTTTGATTGTGGGGACGCTCTTCCCTGCAGGCGCAAGCCCCTGCAGTTAATTACGCTACCGCATCGCGGTAACAACTTTCTCCTTCTCCAGATGATCACTTCGTGTCGTGGGTGTTTGTTTTGTTTGTGGTTGCCCGTGGATTGTATACGGAAACTAATTTATGTTGTCGCCCGTAGGACGTAGATTAGTCCAAATCCGTATTTTCTTAGATTTGGGTTTGGGGGTTTGAGTTTAAGGATACGTTAGCCTTATTTGAGGCTAAGATTAACTTAAACGTTCGTTAAGGATACGTTAGTCTAATTTGAGACTAAGATCAACTTAACGGGATCGTTTAGATCCGACAAAAGAGCATTTGGGGGCTCTATTTCCAGTTTAAGGACATGGTGGTCCATTGCCAGTTTAGGGACATGGTGGTCCAACAATCCCATTTTGGGGACGAATATTGGTTTAGGGACATCATAGTCCATGAGTTTAAGGATCCCACAGTCCGTAGCAATGTGTGGTTGTCGGGACCCGTCACCTCTCTGACGACGTTGAAGGATTACAACGACAAATATCAGAGGAGTTCAGAGATGTACCTTTGAACCGGGTGTAAATTGATTCGGGAGAGCAGTTGTGCTCAATTCAATTTAATTTGAGGACTTATGGACAGAATTGGGTTAAGTCCAGTTAGAAAATGTCTAACATTTTATTCAGGTTCTGCCTAAAAAGCTTTTACTAGGGCTCTGCCCTTTTATTAATGCATAGCATTTTTGTTTGGTCTGTTAGACCTTTATTTGGGCTCTGCCCCTTTTTTAAATGATGCACAGCATCTAAATTGGTCTGTTAGACTTTTTAATTGGGCTCTGCCCCTTTTTTAATAATGCATTGCATTTAATGGTCTGACAGTGCGCCACGTGACTTGTCAGGCGTTTTGCGCCAATTAAGGAGCGCAAGGCGCCAGCGCACGTGGGGGTGACACGTGTCACGCTCCGGTGAGCGTAAGTCTGTTAGCGCAGTGCTATGTGCCAGTGCGCTGCTGACACGTGGCGCGCTTTGGTGACTTGCGCCAGTCCAAGGAGCGCAACAGCGCAAATTAAGAGTGCAGGGCACTATTCAATAGCGCAGAGCGCATCTTGATCAAATTTAGACCAAAGAAAAAGAATCTTTTCAGTTCTAAAGAGGTTCTACCTCAAGATTTAAGAACCAATGGTTCATCAAAAGGCTGTGCCTTTATATAGATCAAAAGATCTAGGGATGAAGTAAATTACTTCTTTTATCTTTTATGATTGGATCTTTTTTGATCTTTTTCTTTTCTTTTAATTGAAGATCTTGATCTTGTTCTTAGATCTTTGATCTTTTTAGAAGAAATTCTTCTTTCCTGTGAAGTATTTTATCTCTGTTCTTCAAGAATTAAATTCTTTACCTTGAAGAAGATGATCTTCTAAATTTTTTCAGAGTTCTCTTTTTTTTTTCTCTTTTTCTGTATCTGAGACTTGGAGTCTAGGGGCCTTTATATAGGACCAATTGGTTTGTTGAGTTTGTTACAGAGATCTTTCTCTGATTGATCTGGGAATATTTCCCCACCGTTGGATCTTTGATCCTAAGGTCTCTGTTTTACAGAAGATAATCTTCTTATTTTAATAAGATTAAAAAAATCTTTCTAGAATTTTAATTCTGATTAATTAAATAATTTATTATTTAAGTTTTAGTGCTGACACAGTTGGCGCAAGTGCACCTGCGCTTGACACATGTCGCGCAGCGCAACTGCGCTGACACGTGTCGCGCAGCGCAGAGCGCAAGCGCAACTGTGCTGACACGTGTCATGCAGCGCAGAGCGCAAGTTATCTGAAGCGTTGCTTCCTTTATTTAAAATTTAAATTTTAAAACAGAGCCTTGCTCTGATTGGGGTGCGCTGCCTTGGACGCAGCGCCCCTTGCGCTGGCGTGTCTATTTTTTGACATGTGGCGCTCTGCGCGCAGCGCAAGGGATCTGAAGCGTTGCTTCAATTTTTGAATTTTGAAATACAAACAGAGCTTTGCTCTGATTGGGGGAAACACGCTTCATAAGGTTTTTATATATGATGGTAAAGTACATGAATACGGAGACTCTGAAGTAAATGGATGACACATCCTCAACTCCCAACATCCCCTGATAAATATCGGCCATGACCATTTCTAACGTAAATTAAGATATGGTGTTCAACAACTTCATGAGGTTTTATACAAGATTATAGGAATACAGGAGTACAAGATTACAAGCAGGGGACTCCGAAGCAGCTGAACTATACATTCTTAACTATCCCAACACCCACAACAAATATTGATCAAAACTATTCATAAACATTAATGTGGTTCATGGATACATGCACTTTCAAACTTGTATGGTACCCACAGATGTTTCTCGGTGGATCCCACTCGTATGCGGATTCAAGAGGTGGCCCCATGGATTCAAGAGGCGTCCCTCATGAACTCAAGAGGTGACCCCCACAATCTTCATGGCGTGCACTTTACTCCGTGTGGCACTTTGTTCCACATCATAATACTTGGCTCGATTAATACTTAAGTGCATGTCAATATTCCATATATTCAAGTTCATAATGTACTTTCAATTTCATGTTAGATTAATGGTCACGAATTCATGTAGTCACAGAGTCATGTATTTAAAGAGTCAGGCCAAGTCAAGACATAATATGAAATATCTATATACACATGTAGTCACGGAGTCATGTATTTAAGGAGTTAGGCCAAGTACTATTACAGAACACAATGCACTATAATTCATTTACTATGATTGTTGATTAATCTGATTATATTTATCATTAAATTCATAAGACGGGCATTCCATTTTTTCTTGTTTTCTTGTTTTTCTTTCTTTCTTAGGAATGTTCGTCTTATGAATCTTGTCTAGATTTTCTTTTTTTTTTCAAACTTTAAGATAAAACCCTAAACACTACCAACACAAGTTCATACAAGAGAAAGAAGTTGATAAGAGATATAAAAGGAGATAAGGACTTACAGAGCATAACGATCTAGAATCTTCCTATTGAAATGTAAATGTTGCCTCGACGAATCGATGCTTTTGCCACGATAGGGTTCTTCAAAGTTTTGATGAGAAAAAAATATAGAGAAAAGAAGATGGAAGGGGGATAGGGCTAAGGTTTATTTATAGAGGTTAGGGTTTGGAGAGGTTAAGGGATAAGATTAACTTAAATTAGATCTAACGGTTTATAGAGAGGTTTCCTAAAAAGATTTTAATGTAAAAATGATTTCATTTTTTTTTATAAACAAATTATTTCTCATTTTTATAAACTTAGTAGTAAATTTATTTAATTTTTATATATAAAAAGTAAATAGTTTGGAGAGGCTAGAATTTGAAGTCAAGACCTATGGGATAGCAATACAAGATGATAACCAATGGATACAAGAGTAGACTATATATATATTTAGAAAAGAAATAACTTATATACAAGTGATTCAAAGAAAAACCCTTTATTAACGAAAGGAAAATTAAAAAGAAAGTACATGAAATTTGCGGTTGTTACAAAACATAAATTTTGTTGTTTTAGATTTTGTGTGTTTTTGTTTTGCATTTAATAAATACGGACTTAAGAGGCACGGACCCAAATCAAGATTAGGTAGGGATTTCATTACCCTTCCTAAATCTCAAAAATCACAACAAAGCATAAGCATCACCTTTGAATTAATTAAAAAATATCTAGAACCGAGCCTTAAGAGCACTCAAATAGGACAAAAGAAGTGTTTACCCTCATTTTGACCTCTAACGATTGAACGTTATGTAAAACCCTAGTACGATCGTACAATATTTATTAGTATTTTAAATTTTATTTATTTATTATTCGGGTTGTGATTGGTTTAAATAGTAGAAGTGTTTATTCGACTCGAACCGCATGTGTGAAACCCGTTATGGTGCAAGATTACATTTTATGAATATTATCCGTAAACTAAATCCTTATGAATCAAAAATAACAGATATATATATATATATATATATATATATATATTATTTAAAATATATACATATATTTTTCGATAGCCATACATTAGGGATATTTACATACATCAATTGTTAGTATATTTTACCTCATTTAAACTTCTCATGATATCATATTGACATTTATCTATTGCAGGTAAATCTTAAACACCCTAAATACAAGATATATATTGGTTTATAATATATTATTTTACCTTTAGATTATGGTTCAATGGGCTACGTATGTATATATTATTTTCCAATATATTTTCATAATGAGATTTTGGTAGAGACGGATCGAAGATTTTTATTATCTTTTATATACTATTAGTTATATATTAGACTATAAAATATATAATATACATATACTATATATATATTAACTTATATTTTTTCTTTTTTAAAATCTTACTCTCTCTCTCTCTCTGCGTCCCTTTCTCTCTTTCCCGCTCTCTTTTATCACGTCCCCGACCTCCCATCTCGCTGCTGTCGCCTCCATCACCCTCCTTCTTCCTCCTTTCGTTACCATCGTCGTCGCCACCTCCATCTCCTTCTCTGTCACGCCCCGCTTCCCAAAATACGGAATTCGAGAGGTTGACAAGGCCAACCATGCTCCTATGGTCAAGGAAATATCCTGCCGTAGTCACATTTCGGCTTCTAGCTATACGTGGTAATCAGTAATCAATGCACAGGTAATGAGAAATGCAGTCATAAAATCAAAACAAATACAAAAGAACTAACCAGATAGAGATCAAGAGAGTATAGCTCTGGGTCGCTGATCAAGATGTCCACAATGTCATCGGGGTACGTCAGGTCCTGGTCCAAGCTAGATCCACTCTCACTCTGAGCATACATACTCAGGTCGTTAGAGCGACACGATAGCAATATATATATATATATATATATATATATATATATATATAGATAGATAGATATATAGATAGATAGATAGATAGATACAAATGGGAACTCGTGCAATAATAATGAATATGAAACAGTAATCATGGGATAGTGACGTGAATATGGAGTAGCCAATGCAGGTAGCTAATAGAGCGGGTAAACAGTAAAGCAATAAACAGTATGGCAGGTATGTTGAATCAGTAAGCAATGCATATCAATGTCATTAACCCTATCAGTCTCTAAGTCTCATTGTACAGGTTGCTAAGCCTATCGTCAGTCCAAGTGTGAGAGTCAACCACTCGTGAGTATCCCCCACCCAAGGGCAAGGGAACACGGGCCCGAGTCGCTCGCTAATAATCAGTAATATCCCCATATATCTCCAGAATCGCTGTATGTTTCGGCATGGGACTCCCGAGGTTCTGTTGAACTCACACTCAAACTACTCCACATCCCGTGGTCTGCATCAAACGCCAACCATAAACTCAAATACCAGTCGGTCCATGATGAGTCTACGCGAGAACTGGAGACAGGATCTCCATCAAGCATGTATTGATTGATACCCAAGATAAATGGACAGTGTTTGGTGCCTTACCTATGACATTCATATAAGCGCTTGCATAATCATCCCATACCAATTATAGTCACACTTATACATGTACCATAGACGTCGACAATTCAATAAATCAATAGGGTCCACTGATTGTGTACAAGTACGTGTCACTTTCACTTATCCATTCATGCTTAAACACTCACGTACTTGCCACAATCAATCACTAATACCTAACACTGGGTAATGCACATGATCACTAGGTTACCAATGCAATGACATCTATATAATGTGATGAGAATACAATAATTAAGGCGTGATTAAGATATCATCAGTCGGTGTCCTACCACTTACATAATTTATCATAAGTCATACATGCAAAATTTAGCAAAACAATGAAAAGGGAGTAAGTAGTATGTTTAATTATCTATCCATAAAAATTGGTTTCACGTCAATCGGATTTCAGGATCGCTAGATATGGCCATTTCATTTTAAGCGTTCACTGCTGGAAATCCGGTTTCAGAATCGGAAGTCCGTTTCGTAACGCATTTTAATTCCAGTTGGGATCGCAATTAGGCGACGCTATAGTTGAACAATATTTATTCTTATCGGTTAGGTTTCCACCGCAATTGGCGGATCAGTAATATACTATGTCGACAGGGAGTTATGGACAGGTTATGTTTGATGTGAAAAATCTGCCTCTGCAGAATTCAGCAAGACGTATCGACATTATAAAATGAGTTAAAAATATCAAACATGTGAGTAATACAGTAAGACTAGTGGAGTAAGAAAGATAACTCAATTCTCTCCGTAACGATATAGGGTTCTGTGCATTCTCTTATTTTAACAGGAAAATACAGGGGTTTAGAAACATGGGTTAACTGGGATTTCTGTTCTGGACTGCAGTCCAGAATCGTAATCCTACACAATTATCTCTATCATAGTTCATTAAAATTCAGTGATCAACTATAAAATACGGTAGGTTAAACAGTTAGATTCGATACGAGCCATCGAACGCTAAAATCCGGTTTGTACATAAGTTAATATCAATTTTACGGTTTATCATGTACGGAAGTTTTCAGGCTTCACGACAGAAATCGGGATACCATTTTACGTGAGCAAACGACCTTATTTTGTAACCAAAATCTTAAGGGGTATTCATTATAACTCGGTCCACTCAATGTTATTTATTGCCGTCAATTTAACTGGGTTTGTAGGTCATGGTTTAAATCGAACACTTAACTTATAACAATTTACACGAAAAGTATATGCGGGAATTTTTGGTAATTTGAATTGTAATATAAAAAGTAGCATGAAGCAAGTATTAAACTTGCCTGAAGACGTGTCTACGACGGTACGGCAGCGGCAACGGCGCGATCGCGTCATGAACACAGCACAGCTTTAGCCTCGTCGAATCTTGCTTCTTGGACTTGACGGCTCGGTGGATGCGACGGGCGTGCGCTGGCGTTGCGACGAAAGGCGTGTTGATGACGATGACGGCTTAAGGGATCGAGGACACAGATTTGATGGCGATGTCGGTGACCCGAATAGTGGCAACAGCGATCAATGTAGGTGCTCGACGAAATACTGGGTGGGCTCGACTGTGAGATTGGGTTAGGTTTGGTCTAGAGTTCTTTTTGAAGAAGAGCTGAGAGAGAGAGAGAGATGGTGATGTTGCTGTGGTAAAGAGAGAGAGGGTGATGTTGCTGTGGTAGAGAGAGGGAGGGGGTGATGTTGCTGTGGTAGAGAGAGGGAGAAGAAGATGATGCGTTGAGCTCAGTAGCGAGGAGGTGGCATCCTGGGGTGCTATGGGTCTCGTCGGCGGTAGAAGGAAGGGTCGTCGACGGAGGGGGAGTTCGGGGCTCGATGGGTTCCGGTGTGCAGGTGAGGGGGCATGGCGCTGGAGGAGGGGTTCTGGGTAGTTGGTGAAGAGGGGTGTAGGTGGTGCGGCGAGGTGGTTGGTGGTGGAGGCAGCCGGCAGTGGTGGGTTCGAGAGAGGGAGTGGGAGGAAATGGGGAAGGAGTGAGAGGAAACGAGGGTGACGGGGAGGCGAGAGTTAGAGAGACGAGGTGGAGAAGGCTGCGCGGGCACGGGCGGTCGGGGCGTGGGATTGTGGTCGCGAGGGATGGCGTTGGTGACGACATGGGTACGTGGGGGACGAGCGCGAGAACGTGGGGGCAATCGAGCGGGAAAGGAGAACGAAGGGAGAAGGAAAGGGGAGGAAACGGGTCGGGTCGGGGAGTTGGGGTGATTCGTGGGCCGGAGGAAAGTTGGGCCGGAATAATAAAGAGCGAAGGAAAATAAGGGAAAGGGGATGGGAGTTGGGCTCGGGAAAATGGGAATGGGGAAAAAGAAATTGGGAAAAGAATTAGGGGGGTTTGGGCCGGGGCTGGAAAATAAATGAAAATAGAAAAAGGGATACGGAGGAGTGGGCCGGCCTGGGCATTAGTAATAGGAATGGAAAAGAAATGGGTAAATAGGATTTTAGTTTAAATTAGGGTTTGGGTTTTAAAATAAAACAAAATAATTATAAATATAAATAATTAAATTTTATAAGTAGCATTTTATAAAAATACGGATATCGGTGCGCAAAAGAACCGGGTATTACATCATATCACTCTTACAAAAATTTCGTCCTCGAAATTCAAAATAACGATAAGCTATAAAATAATAAGAGAAAAGCTATCACATCGAACACTAACACATAGTGATTTACTTAAAAACAGTTAGATAGAAGTTGAAGGTCTATATAAATAAGAACTAACGCAACTAAAAGGGCAGGTCTAAGTAAGTATAAGAGAATCAATTATAAGGGTAAACTATATGTACAATAGAATAAAAAAATAGCAATAACAACCAATAGTGAAGGGTTTGCCGATAGGCCAAAGTATTTTAGAATAAATGTATCGATCAAACAATTTTAAAACAACTTAGAAAACCCACTTGGTGAAAATAAGAGACATAGAACAAGGTAAAATGCGCGATATATGGTTGCGCTATTGAAAATGTGAAGAATAGTAGAGCATTTAAAATGGGTAAAACGGAAGTAGTTAATAACACACAATTTTTCGATAAATACAAAATAATGAAAAACTGAATTTCGAATAACGATGTCACTGAATGTAATAAAAGGAAGCACTACTGATGTATAAGGGCTAGTCAGGGTGGGGGTTATGATGGAGTATGGCCCACTCAAAAGGTCGGACTGTGGTACTTCAAACTGAATGTTGAAGAGACTGGGGTCGGGTCAGCACAGGATGCAAGGGTGGACAGTCACGAATCTCAGGAGGAAAAGAAATGTATAGGGGAGACAGTTAAAGCATCAAGCGAACCAAAAATCCAAAAGGTTAGCGAACTCAGAAATTTTATTTTATTCCAGAAAATCCCAAACAAAGCATTCTCGAAAAATAAAAGATGGCCCTAAACTATACATAGATTTATTTGGCCAGAGCAGACAGAAGATAAATTACGTCAGTCGCGGTTGTGGAAGTTCAGCAGGTTACGATAGGCCCGCGCGCTCAGATAGGGGCGTCTATTCCCATAGCGCCTCGCAGGGATTGCCACTGTAAGTTCTTCTGCCGCGGAGTCTTCTTCTTCTAGTCCTTCTGCCCCGACTGGAGCTTCTTCATCAGGGTATGCTTCCATGTGATTCGCCTCTTCTGGATCTTCTTCCACGTGATTTCCTTCCACTGGATTCTCCTCAAGGTTTTCCTCTCTTGGATTTTCTTCCATCGGGTCCTCCTCAGAATCTTCCCCTATCGGGTCCTCTTCGGGGTCCTCCTCTATTGGGTCTTCTTCGGGGTCCTCTTTTTCATCGTCAGAGTCGCTGATCATGTCGACTCCTGGGGCTACGACTCCCTCGTCCTCGGAATTGCTGTTTCCGAAAATAACCTGTGGGTCGTTGATCTCGTCATCTGAACTTACCAGTATGCGGTCTAAGGAAACGCACGACCGCGTGTCCTCATCTAGAGGCGGCGCTGCTCCAGGATGGGCCATGGCCTGAAAAGAAAGAGTCATGATTAGACAGTGGAACACATTAAGAAAATAATCAAGGGTACGGAGTACAAGGGAAATACGCGGTAGGTAAGGATTGAAAAATCAAAATTTAGAATGCTGATGCAATGAATAGTATAAGTAAAGTGAGAGGCAAGAGAACGATACATACATCATAACCCAGAGTTTTATTGCATTCAACTAAAAGTTCAGCGGATACAAGATCTTAAACGAAAGGAAATATTTACAAAAGAGTGACAACATTTTTATTGAAAGCAGAAAAGGTGATAATTCTTCTTTGATTTCTAGACCATTGCATTCTCGTCAAACGAGTTGAATCCTGTGCTGGGTCCGTACTATCCTCGGGGCTCGAACTACGAAGTAACTATCACTTAGCAGGAGCGGAGAGTGTGGACGAATCTCCCTCTTGTAGTTCCTTCCTCTTTGGGCAACCATTGACACAATATTCGCTGGATCCGCAAATCAGGCACTGTCCTTTGGCGCTGCGACAATCTCTCTGAAAGTGTCCCGGCTTCTTGTAGTATCCACAACGTTGAGCCTTCCGCTGCTTCCGTTGCTGGGGAACAAGTGGGCGCTTCATCTTCACCTCTTTTTCTGGTTTAACGGGGATTCCCTTACGATTGGAGGCTTCCGCTGGTGCCTGAGTCATCTGCCTTCTTAATCCTTCAGCTAACAGGTCATTCGTTCACTCCTGGGCTTCCTTCAGACCTTGCAGTACATTCAAAATCTCGACGGTCTGATCCTGGGGGGTGGAGATAGAAGAAAAGTCGTTGGAAGACAAGGTCCTGAAACAACAATTTTGAGGACGATGTCAGGCACAAGCTATAAGAATAAAAATACAATATGGATTAGGCAAGGAATCAAGAATATCGGGTGCGGTGAAAGTCAAACAAGTGGAAATCAACTGTAGAACTCCAAGTCACTCGAACAGAGTATAGTATTGTAACTATGCTGCAGTTCACAATTATAACCACGTAACTCTACTAAGTCACCCAAAACTCTAGAGGATGGATCAAAATGTATAGCAGAACACACTTATGTGAATCAAGATCAAGAATAACAAGTTTACAATCTAGACCGAAGGATGTCTTAGATTGTCAAGCACTACACGGAAACTGCAATCCCAATCGAAGCAAAAGCTGGCTATGATACCAACAAAACCAAGTCACGCCCCGCTTCCCAAAATACGGAATACGAGAGGTTGACAAGGCCAACCATGCTCCTACGGTCAAGTAAATATCCTGCCGTAGTCACACTTCGGCTTCTAACTTTACATAGTAATTAGTAATCAATGCACAAGTAATGAGAAATGCAGTCACAAAATCAAAACAAATACAAAAGAACTAACAAGATGGAGATCAAGAGAGTATAGCTCTGGGTCGCTGATCAAGATGTCTGTAATGTCCTCGGGGTACGTCAGATCCTGGTCCAAGCTAGATCCACTCTCACTCTGAGCATGCATACTCAAAGTGACACGATAGCAATATATATATATATATATATATATATACATATACATATATATATACATATACATATATATATATATATACATATATATATACATATACATATATATACATATATATATACATATACATATATATATATATACATATACATATACATATACATATACATATACATACACACACACACACACACAGAGATATATATATATACACACACACACACACACATACAAATGGGAACTCGTGCAATAATAATGAATATGAAACAGTAAACATAGGATAGTGACGTGAACATGGAGGAGCCAATGCAGGTAGCTAATAGAGCGGGTAAACAGTAAAGCAATAAACAGTATGGCAGGTATGTTGAATCAGTAAGCAATGCATATCAATGTCATTAACCCTATCAGTCTCTAAGTCTCATTGTACAGGTTGCTAAGCCTATCGTCAGTCCAAGTGTGAGAGTCAACCACTCGTGAGTATCCCCCACCCAAGGGTAGGACCCAAGGGCAAGGGAACACGGGCCCGAGTCGCTCGCTAATAATCAGTAGTATCCCCATATATCTCCAGAATCGCTGTATGTGCCGGCATGGGACACCCGTGGTTCTGTTGAACTCACACTCAAACTACCCCATACCCCGTGGTCTGCATCAAACGCCAACCATAAACTCAAATACCAGTCGGTTCATGACGAGTCTACGCGAGAACTGGAGACAGGATCTCCATCAAGCATGTCTCGATTGATACCCAAGACAAATGGACAGTGTTTGGTGCCTTACCCATCACACCCATATAAGCGCTTCCATAATCGTCCCATACCAATTTTAGTCACACTTATACACGTACCATAGACGTCGACAATGCAATAAATCAATAAGGTTCACTCATTGTGTACAAGTACGTGTAACTTTCACTTATCCATTCATACTTAAACACTCACGTACTTGCCACAATCAAACACTAATACCTAACACTCGGTAATGCACATGATCACTAGGTTACCAATGCAATGGCATCTATATAATGTGATGAGAATACAATAATTAAGGCGTGATTAAGATATCATCAGTCGGTGTCCTACCACTTGCATAATTTATCATAAGTCATACATGCAAAATTTAGCGAAACAATGAAAAGGGGATAAGCAGTATGTTTAATTTTCTATCCATCAAAATTGGTTTCATGTCAATCGGGTTTCAGGATCGCTAGATATCGCCATTTCATTTCAGGCGTTCACTGCTGGAAATCCGGTTTCAGAATCGGAAGTCCGTTTCGTAACGCATTTTAATCCCAGTTGGGATCGTAATTAGGCGACGCTATAGTTGAACAATATTTAGAGTTATCGGTTAGGTTTCCACCGCAATCAGCGTATCAGTAATATACTATGTCGACAGGGAGTTATGGACAGGTTATGTTTGATGTGAAAAATCTGCCTCTGCAGAATTCAGCAAGACGTATCGACATTATAAAATGAGTTAAAAATATCAAACATGTGAGTAATACAGTAAGACCAGTGGAGTAAGAAATATAACTCAATTCTCTCCGTAACGATATAGGGTTCTGTGCATTCTCTTATTTTAACAGGAAAATACAGGGGTTTAGAAACATGGGTTAACTGGGCTTTCTGTTCTGGACTGCAGTCCAGAATCGTAATCCTACACAATTATCTCTATCATAGTTCATTAAAATTCAGTGATCAACTATACAATACGGTAGGTTAAATAGTTAGCTTCGATACGAGCCATCGAACGCTAAAATCCGGTTTGTACATAAGTTAATATCAATTTTACGGTTTATCATGTACGGAAGTTTTCAGGCTTCACGACAGAAATCGGGACACCATTTTACGTGAGCAAACGACCTTATTTTGTAACCAAAATCTTAAGGGGTATTCATTATAACTTGGTCCACTCAATGTTATTTATTGCCGTCAATTTAACTGGGTTTGTAGGTCATGGTTTAAATCGAACACTTAACTTATAACAATTTACACGAAAAGTATATGCGGGAATTTTTGGTAATTTGAATTGTAATATAAAAAGTAGCATGAAGCAAGTATTAAACTTGCCTGAAGACGTGTCTACGACGGTACGGCAGTGGCAACGGCGCGATCGCGTCATGAACACAGCACGGCTTTAGCCTCGTCGAATCTTGCTTCTTGGACTTGACGGCTCGGTGGATGCGACGGGCGTGCGCTGGCGTTGCGACGAAAGGCGTGTTGATGACGATGACGGCTTAAGGGATCGAGGAAACAGATTTGATGGCGATGTCGGTGACCCGAATAGTGGCAACAGCGATCAATGTAGGTGCTCGACGAAATACTGGGTGGGCTCGACTGTGAGATTGGGTTAGGTTTGGTCTAGAGTTCTTTTTGAAGAAGAGCTGAGAGAGAGAGAGAGATGGTGATGTTGCTGTGGTAAAGAGAGAGAGGGTGATGTTGCTGTGGTAGAGAGAGGGAGAAGAAGATGATGTGTTGAGCTCAGTAGCGAGGAGGTGGCATCCTGGGGTTCTGTGGGTCTCGTCGGCGGTAGAAGGAGGGGTCGGCGACGGAGGGGGAGCTCGGGGCTCGATGGGTTCCGGTGTGCAGGTGAGGGGGCGTGGTGCTGGAGGAGGGGTTCTAGGTAGTTGGTGAAGAGGGGTGTAGGTGGTGCGGCGAGGTGTTTGGTGGTGGAGGCAGCCGGCGGTGGTGGGTTCGAGATAGGGAGTGGGAGGAAATGGGGAAGGAGTGAAAGGAAACGCGGAAGGCGAGAGTTAGAGAGACGAGGTGGAGAAGGCTGCGCGGGCGCGCGCGGTCGGGGCGTGGGATCGTGGTCACGAGCGGGGGCATTGGCGATGACGTGGGCACGTGGGGGAAGAGCGCGAGAACGTGGGGGCAATCGAGCGGGAAAGGAGAACGGAGGGAGAAGGAAAAGGGAGGAAACGGGTCGGGTCGGGGAGTTAGGGTGATTCGTGGGCCGGGGGAAAGTCGGGACGGAATAATAAAGAGGGAAGGAAAATAAAGGAAAGGGGATGGGAAAAAAGAAATTGGGAAAAGAATTAGGGGTGTTTGGGCCGGGGATGCAAAATAAATGAAAATAGAAAAAGGGATACGGAGGAGTAGGCCGGCCTGGGGATTAGTAATAGGAAAGGAAAAGAAGTGAGTAAATAGGATTTTAGTTTAAATTAGGGTTTGGGTTTTAAAATAAAACAAAATAATTATAAATATAAATAATTAAATTTTGTAAGTAGCATTTTATAAAAATACGGATATCGGTGCGCAAAAGAACTGGGTATTACATTCTCATTCGTCATCTATCCTAAACCCAGTCCCAACACCATCACTGTGTCGTCGCTCCCTCTCCTTCCTCATCTCGTCGTCGCCACCATCACCGACCTCCACCTTCAAACCCATCACCGCTTTGTCTCCATTGCCACCACATCATCACCACCGCCCATCACTCCGTCATCCATCACTAACACCTTCGACTACAACCCACAACTCCGACCAACACCATCAACCCCGACCTCCCCTCCTTTTCAACCTCTCTCCCCTGTCTCCACCGTGACCCGACTTCACCACCGGCGCCCCTAACCATCGTCGCCATCTTCATCATCATTGCCTCCATCGTCTTCATCCTCGTCGTCATCTTCTCACAACAACTGGGAACCCCATCTCCGCCTCAAACCCCCATCGAGCATCCTCTGGCTGAGCACTTAGCCACCCCCAGCGTCGACATCTTCGTCTTCTGTTCTCGAACATCGACAGCCCCTCTCCGTGCAACCAAGATCTCTGAGCCTAGCAAGTCGAAGCTGTGTCGTATTTTCCGTCGTTCGGTGTTCGTCATGTTCGTATCTGTATTCGTCGTGACCGAGGCAAGTTTATAACTTGTTACATGCTAGTTTACGTATATCTATATCTATAGTGTCGTAGTTTATTATTAATTTACAATTTTATTTATAAATAATCCGTATTTCATTACTTAGTTAACACTAACACATTTATAATTACAGTTTATAAAGTTATGCAAAATTACATCTATAACTAGAACTTATACAAACTATTCTAGTTTGGTTAATCGAATGTAGGAATTAATATGTTTTTTATTTTCATTACGCTATTTACAGCACCGAGATAACCGTATCTCATCACGACCTGTTTGTATAATAATGTTACAATAAACCCTGATAGAAATTAATATATAACTTTGACATACTTATAACCTGTCATCTTATTACTGATATTGATATCTTGCTCGTACCTGTTTACCTATGATATTTACCGATACCAATAATCCTGACTTGTTGTCCTGATAGACGCGGTTGCTTAGATAGATATAACCTGTACTTGCTTGTTCCTGTGTCGGCATTAGGTAGATATTATTCATACCTGACTTGGAAAACGAAATCTGGGGAAATGAGGAGATAAAAAATGTAACTGAAGTGTAACTTAAAAGGATATTACTTGATCCGTGGTTCCGGGGGATACCGGAATAGAATCATTCGTGATTCTTACTACTTGATCCGTGATTCCGGGGGGTAACGAAACAGAATCATTCTTGATTCATACATCTTGATCCATGGTCCCGAGGGGTAACAGGATATATACTTTTGAGTTACATAGAGGAGTACATTCACCGGTTTCAAATATCTGTAGAATAGAAACCTAGAAACACAGACTTTAAGATACACGTGACATACCTATAGCATGTTGTATAACACCTGTGATTGTTTATACACATACTTTATTTTGCACATGACATCCTATATAGCATACCGTTCGGTTTATTGTTATACTATGATATTTATAACGCACCGATGTCTGGGTTTTATATGGCCCAGTTCCTTTAATCTTATCACTGGAAAATCAAAAATACTTTGACATGCAGGCTGAGTAGTGAAGAGCTTTCTGCTGTTTTAGTTAGTGATGTTTTAGATTTATTTTCTAGTTGCGGTTTTAACGTTGTGATCCAATAAGGGACGAGACTAGGATATTATTTCTTATTGGATCTTTATTTGTTTCCGCTATCTCTCGTTATTATTTATTGTAGCAGTTGGACATGTAATAGTTAGACATTTATTTACCGTTCTTGATATCAGTTTGACAACCGCAATGTGGCTATGGAAGGATATTTTCTCTCCATAGGTAGCATGGTTGGCTTTGTCACATACCATATTTATGTATTTTGGGAAGCGGGGCATGACACGTTAAAAGAAAGGTAGAATTTAAACAAAACAATGTTTAAAGGTTGAAAGTTTTATCAGAAGGTCCTAAGATTCGAGATTGTCGATAAGCGCAAGCACTTACCGTTAATTATACCCTACTGTCTTAGAAAATATCTAGACGGGATATCGTATTAGGCTGTTTAAATCATATCAAATTTGAATAACGATCACATCATATACATGTATGCTTGCAAATAAAAGACAATATGAAAGAAGTCATCAAGAGATTTCATTTATATTGATTTGTTTACAATTTGATACATATGCATTTGTTTACATTTCAAACTTATACAAAGATAATTAAAGAAAATACAAATAAACTTTTGAAAAGAGAGGGAATATCGAACTTGATACCATTTTAAAGGACCAAGTGGACTCTTCCTCTTGTGGGACCCAAATTTAGTCAAAATAGAACAAATATGAGATCCTTTGTGTGGGACCCATCATATACATCACTTAGAGCATATATGGATAGTTCTATGTGAGATTTAACATATGTTTGGGGGAAATTGCGGATATGTTTAAAGAAGATATCCGCCCAAGGAGAGAATATGCAGGTATCTTTTGAGATACCCAATTAGCAGGCGTCCTTTAAAGATGCTTGACTTTGTTTGCGGATATCTTTATAAATATCAGCATTCGCGGGTATCTATAAAGATACCCGACTCACTTATGGATATCGGAATTTGCGAATATCTATAAAGATACCCGACTTTTATGTCTTATAGGAGCATTTTGTGTCTTTTTGTATCAAGAGTTTTATGTATGGAGTTCTTTTGGGATATCCGCGTCACTTTCATCTCTTGAGAGAGATTTGTTAAAAAGAGATAAACTCTCATTAAAATTTGGGCAGAGTTTCCCCTTATGCTTCTTTTAAGTTTTGTAAAGAAGAACATGGATTTATCGTCCATATTCTCATATATGAAGAATATAGGACTTCCCCTATATTCTAAGAAGAACATAGAGTTTACTCTATATTCAAAAAGGATTATTTTTATGATCAAAGGTTTGTCAAAGAGCATGAAATTAATTATGTTCTTAAGCCCATTATGGGAGTTCTTGATTGTAGGGATCAGCTTGCAAATTCCTTCAAACGCTCCACCATAAGTATTCCCTGTAAAAAGAAGAGAAGAGATTATAGAGAGAAAGTCTTCATCAAGTATCCACCCTCTCTTCTTCTTCTTCTTGAATCGATAGAGAGAGAGTCTTCAA
The DNA here is from genome assembly GCA_030015575.1 of Agapanthus africanus. Taxonomy (NCBI): domain Eukaryota; kingdom Viridiplantae; phylum Streptophyta; class Magnoliopsida; order Asparagales; family Amaryllidaceae; genus Agapanthus; species Agapanthus africanus. The sequence continues at coordinate 859,271,007 of JASDDO010000022.1, read as the reverse complement.
GTCCTCGAAACTTGTATTCTTGAGAATTCTTTTATGTTGAATAATGAAGGGATCCCTTCTCTTTATCTTTTGTGGAGTATATATACGTGAGGGCGAGTTATACAACCACTCCCTCATTTTTAGGGAAGTGGGGATGGATAATAACTCCCCCACTAATTCATGAAATATGGGTCTAACTGTCCATGCGGGTATCTCCTTAGAGATACCTGCAACCGCTTCGAAAATGGAGCGGGAATATCTTTTGATGAGGTGTCCGCAATAGGAAATCCCTGCATGATGAGATATTCGCGGATGTGGAAAGTTGGTATATTTTAGGGTTCAACAAGAAGTTTGAGGGCATTCTATTTCTTTTTTGAACTATTTTCATGATATCTAGGAAATTTTTTTCGAGACTACATCTCTGAAAAGTGGTGGATTTTGAATGAAGGAACTTAGAGAAAATTTTGGAAAACCTTCTACCGACTCTTGCACTTACCTGGTTATGGAGTAGTAAGGAGAGAGGTAGAGGATTTTATCCTTCTTATTGTCTTTTGAAGTTTTAGCAGTGGGTCTAATGATTGACTTAGATGGCCCCAGTTTTAGGGATTTATTACTTTTGTTTCATTGTTTGTGTGGTTGTGTCTTTATTTCCGCTTTGTGTGTGTGTGTGTGTGTGTCTGTGTGTGTAATGGAGGAAAGAGGCCTTAGGAGGCTTTTTGCGTTAGGTGGGGTCAAAAAGTACACTCTCCACCATTTTATTCGACGATCGGTATCTTCCAACTTGATATCCATTCTCTAATTTGTCGATATACCAAATTTCATATGATTACAACACCATTTCACCGTGGATTTAGCAATGTAAAAAGTTCTATTGTCGGTAAACCGTTAATTTTGCACCCACTAAATCAACGATGAAATAGTGTAGTAATCATATGAAATTTGGTGTATCGACAAATTAGAAGATGGATATCAAGTTGGAAGAAACCGATCGTCGAATAAAATGGTGGAGGGCATACTTTTTGCCACCGCCTAACGGAAAAAGCCTCATAAGGCCTCTTTCCTCCATTATTCTCATATATATATATATAAACTTGAGTCGATTTTCACCCTCTTCTTTTCTGGATTTTCGCCTCCTTACCCTCACATTCTTCATACGTTTTGACTACACTAGATTCGCTAAGTGTATATCCAGTGGGACTAGAGATTCTAGTGAACGCTTAGTCTACGTTACTATAGTCGTGATCGACTTTCCTATCGACTCTGAAGTCGATACTTCCACTTCGTACCCTTTACCCTTACCGGCCGACTCCGATTTTGATCGTATTTTTGTCTCTACATCTTCACTTTCTATTTCACCTACTTCATCGTTCGAGATGAACGGGCCACCACCATCACCTCCACCCCTCGATCACAATCTTATTCCAGTACATTTTGGTGAGAATCCTATACAACCTCCACCACCTAATAATCATCTTCCAAATCCCCTTCAACCTTCTGTTCCACACATCGCTCTCCATGATCGATGTTATCTTACACGTACGTCTCTACCTAATTGCCTTGCTCTTCCACCACTAAATGGCGATAACTTTGAAATCAAGCCTTATTTTATTAACATCTTGCATAAATTCTAAGGGCTTGAGTCCGAGGATGCCTATCTTTTCATTAACAAGTTCGAGCAGGTTTGCTCAATGATGTGTACCACTCAAATCACTGATGATGGTATAAAACTTCGCTTTCTACCCTTTTCTCTTTGTGATTTAGAAGAGAAATGGTTATATAGCACCGCGAGGAGTTTTATCTCTACTTGGGTTGAATTCGTAAGAGTCTTTCTCAAGAATTTTTATTCTAATCATAAAATGGCGTGCATCCGAATGGAAATTAATCAATTCATCCAAATCCCTCAAGAACCTTTTTAGAAATGCTTTGATAGTTTCAAAGATCTACTTTTGCAATGCCCTCATTACAAAATAGAAAAATGGTGACTTTGCCTAATTATCTATGAGGGCACTGATGTCCAAACAAGAAAACTTCTTGAAACCATCTACCAATGCAATTTCATGTTTAAATCTCATGATGAGATATGGAAGTTCTTAGAGAACCTTTCCGAGCAAACTTTGCAGTGGGAAACCACAAGACCAACCTCAATTTCATCATCTTCTACTTCGTCGTCTACCTTGTCTAGGGGAGGGATCCACCATGTTGATGCCTCATTCGCAATGAAAGCCGAGGTGGCCACAATCCAACGAAAACACGAGGCGCTTGAAGGAAAATTGTCGACCCCATACCCCCTCAAAATCCTTTCTTGAAACCGTGTGTGCTTTTTGCTCCGATCCTCCACACTTGATGGCAGAATGTCCTTTGAATTCACCGTTTCAAAGTCAAGAACAAATAAATGCTTCTTTTCAAAACCAATGACCTGGAAGTGATCCATATTCTTCCACTTATAACCCAGGATGGATGAACCGTCCTAATTTTGTTTGAAACCTAAACCAAAACCAATCATTTTAACGATCCGTTTTTCTAAGGCACCACCATTCCAAAATCAACTGTCACGCCCCGCTTCCCAATAGACGGAAACGGTGATGTGGCGAGGCCCGCGACGTATTTAATTTGAGAAGATCATTTCCTGAAATAAATACGCTAAACGTAAAAGAATCAATATAAAAATGACAAGAAAATTAACATGAGATTTAAAATTCAACAACTTTATTTACATTCAACTTGATTCATTTACTATACATGATATCAACTGAAAGAAAAAAATACAAGAATGGAAATGCTTAAACAAGTGGCATACATAAACTGAGAAAAAGATAATTAATCTAGGCCTTGTCGTGTTCGGTCCGTACTCTTCCTCGGTAGTGTCCACCTTCTCAGTCTCCACGATATCTGACAAACATTCCAAGAAAACAAAGAAGGGTGGAATGCCCGTCAGCGAACTTTCGCTCGGTAAGTCCCCAAGAAATTAAGTGAAATATAAAGTGTAATGAATAAAGAAAAATTTATATCATGAACAATTGCTTATGAAGTATGATGTGTCGGCATGTCGTTTAATGTAAACCTGGCAACGTTTGTTTAGCATGCAATTATTTATATCATGGTAGCTAACATGAACTGAGTATAACATAGCCATGAAGTGAATGTAAGTGTCTTAACGGTCTCTACTTGGGTATACTAATTTAACGTAAGTTCAAGGGTGAATTTCAACCAATCTCAAGAGTGTTCTCGAACCCAACAGGCTGTAATTCAGGGGTAAGGAACCACGAGCCCGAATCAAGTGTTAGTAACGGGATTTCAACCTAGTGTTGAAGTATTCCAAACTCAATAGGCTGTAATCCAGGAGTAAGGAAACACGGGCCTTCATGATGGCTTGCTTGTGTTGGTAGACATAGATTCATGATCTACTGGGACTCTTGAGGTTTCGTTGGATTCATGCATGAACTACCCCAACACCCCGTGTATGCTAAGTTACGGTGAAAATTACCAGCCTTGCTCGAATCTATGAATACATCAAGTTGCAAGATTGAGTTCATGTATATATCAAGTATTCATGTTAACTTGTATTCATGATTCGAGTCAATTCAGTTTCAATAGCAACCATTGTATTATGATATTCATGTTAAGTTCAAGTCAAAGTATGACCAGGGTTTGGTCAAGACCAGTCAAGTATACATGTTTGAGTTTAATATTGATTTCGAGTGTTCAAATTCATGATTAGGTATTCATGTTTGATCTTGGATTCAGGTTTGAATTTGGATTCAGACTTGAGTTAGACTCGGACTTGAGTCACGGACTTGTAAACTGATTTAGATCCTGAATTAGGTTCGGGAGTCATCGGTAACTGCTGCACATGGACGACAGGATTTTTGTATTTTTCTAAGACAATTATCATTGATAACCCCGTTAAGTTTTCTACCTTAAATAGGCAAGCACTCACTTTCTCCGGCTCCCTCGGGCTCAAGAGAATTGATCCCACTTAAATCTATATTTACCAAAGTCCTTATATATTGTTTTATATAACTCGAGGGGGTTTGATGAAAAATATTTTTAATAAAATTTCAAAATAAATCTCGAGAATTTATTTATATTATTTAGTGTTTTCATGGATATGAATTTTAAGGATTTGAGGTATTTTAGTGATAATTACATAGCTTGGAAATTTCATGGTATTTTATTGTAAAACTTGTCTTTTGGTGGTATCTTGATGGTATTTTAGTGAAAATTGTAATTTTTCACATTAAAAAAAAGTAAGTTTATTATATTTTGAAAATATATGGATTTGTAATTTTTATATAATTATTAAAAATTAAATTTTATTTAAGTAGAAAAATGTTTTTTTCCTTAAAAACCGTATTTAAAACCTTTCGAGACCGAATGCTCCGTGAGAAGGTCTACATCTCTCTCTACTAGCCCAAGAATGTGCGATAATCCACAGCATCCAATAGCGGGTCCCCTAAAGAGGGTTGTAGAGACATAATCGCAAAGCGATTTAAAATACAATTTAAAAGAAAACCGTTTTTAAAGTGAGTGGTATTTTAATGTAATATTTTCTTCGTAACCAAAATTCACACAAAGACATCGTGCTATGGAACAAGAGTGTATGTGAGGGGTAGGTCGTTACCCCGTGAATTTTTCCTAAGGTATGTTTAATCGATACTAAAAGAGGTGATATTTAAAGTTCATGGTATTTTAGTGAAAAACTTAAGTTAAAGTTATTTTGCATGGAATTCTAGGTTAAAATTTATTCTAAACATTTATAATTAAGATTACAAGTATTGTGTAAAATTTGGATGAACAATATGTAAAAAAAAAGGAGTTTTTAGGGTTTAGAAGAAAGATATCGGTATTAACTCCACTTACTGATATTCATTTTAAAATGAATTTTTGAAGAAGAGGAAGGAAGATTGGAAGGGACTTACTACTAGATTAGCTCAAAGAAAGGTTGAAGAAAGAGAGTTGAACTTCGTGGCATCACGGGATCGCCGGAATTTTCTTCGATCCTCGCCGAAAGTTGATCGCTTACTAACTCTGTAGGGTGTTTTTCGTTACCCTATTGAGATGGGAATACGCGTCGCTTGTCAGGCATATTACAGATTCCCCCTGCCTAGGGTAAGCCGGGATTTATTGATTGTGGGGATTCGAATCTCCGACAGCCGCGGACTAAGCTGCCGTTAATTACCCCTCGTCTTTGACGCGAAGGAACCTCCGATTGACGGGTCAAAATGGTCATGCGAACTTAATGTGCAGTGTGCGTGTGTTGTGTTTTGAGGGGTCTTGGGTATATCGGGGGCCTCGCAGAGTTTACGGGGGTCCCGCTACCCGGATAGCGGGCTGAGGGTCAAGGGGGCTAGCAGCCCCCTTACGGGGTGCAAGGCAGCGCCCCGTTAGAAATTTTTTTCTAACGGGGGAGGTAATTTTAGTGTGAAGTGCATGGGAAAAGAGGGGTGAATAGCATCTAAAAAACGCATGGGCGCCAGCATCTCAGGTGCTTGGTACGTGGGCGTTGGGTGCCAAATGCTAACGCCTCACGTACTCGGCACGTAGACGCTGGACGCTAGAAGCTGGTGCTGGACGCCAACGCCTCACACGCCCGGCACGTGGGCGCTGGTGCCCGTGGAAAGAAGGGGGTTTTAGCCCCGGAATTAGGAGTTAAACTCCGAAATAGGGGTGAATAGAGTCAAAAGGACGCGTAGGTGCCAGCGCCTCACGTGCTAGGCACGCGGGCGCTGGGCGCTGAATGCTGGCATTCGGCCCTAGCGTCTTATGTACCTGGCACGTGGGCGCTGGGAGCTAGATACTGGTGCTGGGAGTGAGCGCCTCAAATGCCCGGCACATAGGCTCTGGGCGCCGGCGGAAAGAAGGGGCTTTTAGCCCCAGAATTAGGAGTTAAACTCCGAAAGAGGATTTTTTATTTATGGACTTAAACTCCGAATGATATTGAATGGAGTTAAACTCCTGAAAAAAAGGGTTTGATTTATGGAGTTAAACTCCAACAGATCTTGAATGGAGTTAAACTCCTAGAAATTTTTGGAGATGATCGAAGGGGACCCCCTTCTTCTCCCCTTTAGCCTTGGATCTTCTTTTGAGCCCCGGATCCTCCCGAAATGGGATTTTTGAAGATAGGTCTCCTTTTTCTTCCTCTCTGTTGGCTGGATCTTAGGATAAAAAGGGGTAAGACTTAAAAATCTCCCCTTTTAAGGATTTGATAGCAGATCCGAGCTCCACTTCAAGGGTTTTATGGTGAAAAACTATTTATTTTTGGAAAAGTAAGAGTTAAACACTTGATTTAATTCAAAAAAAAAGATTAGAAGGTTTAGAACCTTGAGGAAGGAGAAGGAGGCACAGAAACCCTAATTTTTTTAGGGGGAATGAATTATTGTTTTCATTTCATTATCATGTTGCCTTATATAGGCTTACAAATTTACACATAGCCCCTTGGGCTTTACAAAATGGAATTTTGCCCATCTCATATCTCATGTGCTTACTTCTTTTTGCACATGAGCCATGGGTTTCACAAAAATTTGGCTTTTTACCTATTTATTTTACATTCATGCATGAAAATTATATCAAACTTATTTATTACATAATTTTCTTCTCAGCATGGGGGAGGCCGGCCTCTTCATGTTCCGGCTCGACTTAGACATGGACCCACTTGATCTGGGCTTGGGGTTGACTTTGACTTTGATTTTGATTTGGTCAACCGGGGTGTAAATTTTGACCCCAACAAAGCGCCCCATCAATAAATGCACACCGCGTATATGAGTTGTATGCATGAAATTGATGGAATTTGATCTGCAGAAATTTGACTTTGTGGTGGAGCATCATTCCGAAGAGTGGAGCATAATTCCAGTGGGAGGATACATTCTGAGACGAAGCGTAGTTTCAACGCAGGGTTTCGACATGGGACAGGTGTATCCTAGGACGAAACTTAATTCCGGCACAGAGATTGCTGGTTGACCTAATTCCGAGACGGAGTATAATTCCGACAAGAAAGGCAGATACTCCGAGGCGAAGCATAATTTCGACACAGGGTATATTCTGAGACGAAACGTGATTCCGACGCAGAGATTGCTGGTTGACTTGATTCCTAGGTGGAGCATAATTCCGACAAGGAAGGAAGATACTCCGAGGCGGAGCATGATTTCGACACGGGGTATATTCTGAGATGAAATGTGATTCCGACGCAGAGATTGCTAGTTGACTTGATTCCGAGGCAGAGCATAATTCCGACGGGGAGGTTTCTGGTTGACTTGATTCCGAGGCGGAGCATGATTCCGACGGGGAGGTCGTTGGTTGACTTGATTCCGAGTCGAAGCATAATTCTGACGGGGAGGTCGTTGGTTGACTTGATTATGAGTCGGAGCATAATTCCAACGGGGAGGTCCTTAGTTGACTTGATTCCGAGTCGAAGCATAATTCCGACGGGGAGGTCGTTGGTTTATTTGATTCCGAGTCGAAGCATAATTCCGACGTGGAGGTCGTTGCTGCTCTTTTTGCAACTTGGATGGTCGGTGTTGCCCTTTTAGCAACTTAGACGGTCGGCGCTGCCCTTTTTGCGACTTGGACGGTCGGTGCATGATTTGACTTGCTCCGCTTCTCGCGGTGTCAGGGATTCGACTTGTTTCCGAGGTAGAGCTTGATTCCGCCAGGGAAGTCGTTGGTTGTCTTGCTGATTTGATGTGATTTGGGTTGACATCAGCATCGCTACACTGAAATATGGTACCAGGAGTGAATCATCATTTGCCATGAGAGGATTTAGGGATTTTGGTTTTGGTTTGGCATCAGCACCGCTACACTGGAATATGGTACCAGAAGCGAATCATCATTTTCCATGAGTGGATTTCCCTCGTTCCCAGTTTAACGACTTAGGGTTCATCTGTTCCTAGTTTAACGAATTGGAGGTCATATGTTCCCAGTTTAATGACGTGTTCCCAGTTTAACGACTTAGAGGTCATTTATTCCCAGTTTAACGACGTGAAGGACATCTATTCCCAGTTTAACGACTTAGAGGTCATCTGTTCCCAGTTTAACGACTTAGGGGTCTATTGGGTCGAAAGTTTTGGAATTTTAGGGTTGGGGTCGGCATCAGCGTTGCTAACACTGAAGCACAGGCGCCAGGAGCAATTCATCATTCGCCTTTTCCTGTTGGGGAGCGATGGCTTAGGAGACAGATTTAGGTCCCTATCACCTAAGGCTTTTCAATTTTATGAGCCGTAAGGATCCCATAAAAACATTTTCTCCCTACGAGTCTAAAGGATCTCGTAGGTGTACTTTCTCCTTAGGAGTCGTGGGGACTCTTAAGTGTGTTTTTCCTTTGTGAGTCATAAGGATCCCACGAAGGCATTTTCTTATGAGCCGTGAGGATCCCGTAAGTTTTGTTCTCCTCATGTATCGTGAGGACACATGAGTGGGTCTTTCAAAATGGAGCATAATTCCGATGGCGGAGACCAGCAGCGTGACTGGTGATTGCGGTGAGGTATGAGTATGATGAGAATTATTTGAGCCCGTGGATTGTATACGGTAGTCAACTTCGGGACCAACCGTAGGGCTGGGAGAATTTTGGGATTTTTTTCGCGTCTGCATCGCTGCACTGGAATATGGTACCAGGAGCGACTCATCATTCGCCGTCGGGACATTTAGAGATTTAAAATTTTGGTTGGTGTCTGCATCGCTGCACTGGAATATGGTACTAGGAGTGATTCATCATTCGCCATTTGGGAATTTGGATTTTGGTTGGCATCTGCATCGCTGCACTAGAATATGGTACCAGAAGCGACTCATCATTCGCCATTTGGAAATTTGGATTTTGGTTGGCGTCTACATCGCTGCACTGGAATATGGTACCAGGAGCGACTCATCATTCGCCATTCGAGAATTTGGATTTTAGTTGGCGTCTGCATCGCTGCATTGGAATATAGTACCAGGAGTGACTCATCATTTGCCATTTGGAGTTTTTTTAACCGCGATTGCTCTATTATTTCAGCTTTTGTTATCACAAAGGTTGCGATTACCCTATCATTTCGGCTATTTATTCGCAGTTGCCCTATTATTTCGGCTTTATTTTTCATCATTATTTTACTCGCTGATTCTTATCGCGAGTTGCCCCATCATTTCAGCTTTTTTTACATTTTTTTATTTACACATATTTTTTTTACATTCCCAGTTTAACGCATTAGGGGTCGGGTGTTCCCAGTTTAACGACGTGGTGGTCAATTGTTCCCAGTTTAACGACGTGGTGGTCATCTGTTGGAGCCTGGGCTCGATTTTGCAGGAATTCTGGGCTCCTTTGGCTCAATTGCATAAGCGGGCTTTCCGTCATCTAGACCGAGCCGATGTTGGATAGCAACAACTACGTCATCGTCATAGCTATAAGGCATATGAGGACTTGTTCCTCTGGGCTCCATCATGTAGACCGTATGGGTTGTGTACCCATCTACCGCTTCTTCATTGGCAATATTGATCGTTTGGCTCTTAGCTTGTTGTCTTGGTCCGCTCTTTTCAGGGAAAGGCAGATATCTAAGAGAATCAGGTTCCCGAAGGACTTCGGTCTCCGTTTGTATGAAATTGGCGGTCGCAGCTTGACTGTTTGTTAACACGCCTTTAGACAGTTCTATCTCTCCTGCCTTGTATTGCTTTTCGACCTAATCTTTGAAGACAATGATTTCTTCAATAGCATGACCTATCACTCTGTGATAGGAGCAATATTTGGGGTCGCCGGTCATATTCGCTTCTTCCGGTCTTTTTGATTTTGGCAATTGTAGACCGTTTCTCAGGACGTTCTTGAATATCTTGTGGACTTTGTCCCTTCTAAAGGAATAGATCTTATCCAGCTTCTCTTTCAGTAGAGATTCTTCTCCCTCTCCGAACACTGGCTTCTGAAGTTGATTGGCATTAGGCCCACTCAGCCCCCGCTTATTTCGGTTAGCCGAAGCATTAAAAAATTCAGCATCGTCGGAATTTCTGCCTTTGCGATTATCGTCCTTTCGGTTTCTCCAGGACCTATTGTTATTTTGGGAATCAGAGGAGGACTCCTGTTTTGAGCGCTTCAACATCTGAACTTTCCTAAACAACTCTTGGAATGTTTTGAGGCCCGCGGTGCATAGAAATAGGGCCATCCAATTGTTGAGATTTCTGACTAGGAGGCTGACAGATTGGTCCTGCTCTATCGGCGTTTCACATTTGATGGAGAGATTGCGTCATCGGGTTATAAAATCCGTGTTGTTTTCGTTGTTCTTTGGTTTTGTCCTTACGAGGTCGGCAATAGTGATCTTATCGCTGATACTCATGAACCTTTGTCGAAACAGAGTTTCTATTTGGACGAAAGTAGTAACGGAGCCATCCGTTATGCTCACGTACCAGTCGAAAGCAACATCGGTTAAGCTATTAACGAACTGGCGGAGGAGAAGTGCATCATTGCCCCCAGTATTCCCACGCGAAGCTTTAAAGTGGGCGATGTGCTGATTCGCATTTCTCGTCCAATCGAATCTTCCGAATTTAGGGATGACAACCACCAAGAAACTCTACCAGATCATACCGAGCAGGATATGGTCTCCCACTACTGCTGACATCTTTTTGCGCTCCGGCTTCAGCTACCAATGTTTTGACTTTGTTGGTGACCAAATCCATGATTTGATCTTGCGTTAGTGGTTTGATATCATCGGTAGTTAAGACATTTCCCGAGATAGGATGCGGCCGACTTTCATGTAGCTCGCCCACCTTTGGATTTGAAGGAATAGACGTTGGCTGCCTCGGGACACCTTTTCCTTTTCATAAGCAGAACCCTGCGCTTGATTGGACGACTGAGAGGCAACTTGGGCCATGAGCTGCATCACGACATTCGTCAAGTCATCAATTTTGGTGTAAAGTTTGGCCATCTCCTTATTTTTACTTCTGAGCTGTTTTCGGAGCTCTTGGAGAAGTTGCTGCTCTGCGTTCTTGAGACGGAAGATTGGCTCCTCTTCGCTTTCCGAGGCCGACTCCTCATGAACCGTGGGATCTCTCTGCTTATCAGCCTCACCGGAAAGGTTTTCATTACCTTCCAGAGGAGGCGGGTCTTGGAAAGTGGTAGCCACATTCACACCAGATTGAATTTGAGATGTGATGGCCCCGTCCTTGCTCTTGCTACGCGTGTCCGCCATGTAGACAGTGTGGACCACATATCCAGCCTTCTCTTTATCCTTGGCGGGGTAACCCTGTTCTTAGAACCTCATGAAGTTCAGCCTAGCATGAGCCCTAGCCCTTTTGTTGGCTCTATATCTGAGCCTTTTCTGCCTTAGCTTCTTGATTTTGAGGGCTTGATGGGCATCCGCTATCCAGGAAACCATCATGAGTCGATTGACGGGAAGCTTAGAGAAGATACCCGATTGAGCAGCTGTTAAGGGCACCGCTGGAGCTTTCCCGAGATGCCTTGTTGCTTTGTTGGTGTTGAGAGCCTTGCCCCTAGCTGGGGCTAAAGAAAGTCGTTCAAACACCGACTTGCATTTGGTTAGTGGTGCCCTCGAGATCACTATGTTTGGCCTCCTGCCATTCGAGGCCGATCTATCTATTACCGAAGCTTGAAGAGCTATGATGGTGTTAGCTGGCATGAACATAATAGAGCCGAAATGTAGCAGCGGCTCCTCCCACTGTTGCCCGAGACTGGCCGGGAGAACCGTCCTGGCGTCCATCTTCATCGTGTAGGAGATGGGAGTTGTGTTGAGAGCTGAGCTTGTCTTTGGAGACATTGTTAAGGCTTGATCGCTTGAAATCCTGCATGAAAGGGCATTATTTTAGTACAAACGTCAGTATATATGTTAAATGAGTTCACATGAACACTTGACCCGAGATATGAGAGGAAAGAAAGGTCCCACTGGGCGTGCCAGAATCTATAAGGTGTTTTCGTCTCCCGATTGAGATGGGAATACGCGTCTCTTGTCAGGCACATTACAGATTCCCCCAGCCTAGGGTAAGCCAGGGTTTATTGATTGTAGGGATCCGAATCTCCGATAGCCGCGGACTAAGCTGCCGTTAATTACCCCTCGCCTTTGGAGTGAAGGAACCTCCGATTGACAGGTCAAACTGGTCATGCGAACTCAATGTGCAGTGTGCGTATGTTGTGTTTTGAGGGATCTTGGGTATATCCGGGGCCTCGCAGAGTTTATAGGGGTCCTTCTACCCGGATAGCGGGCTGGGGGTCAAGGGGGCGAGCAGCCCCCTTGCGGGGTGCGGGGCAGCGCCCCGTTAGAAATTTTTTTTCTAACGGGGGAGGTATTTTTAGTGTGAAGTGCATGGGAAAAGAGGGGTGAATAGCGTCCAAAGGACGCATGGGCGTCAGCGCCTCCCGTACTTAGCACGCGGGCACTGGATGTCGAATGCTGGTGCTAGGCGCTAGCGCCTTATGTACCCGGCACGTGGGCGCTAGATGCTAGTGCTGGGCGCCAACGCCTCACGCGCCCAGCACGTGGGCGCCCGCGGAAAGAAGGGGCTTTTAGCACCGGAATTAGGAGTTAAACTCCGAAAGAGGATTTTTTATTTATGGAGTTAAACTCCGAAAGATGTTGAATGGAGTTAAACTCCTAAAAAAGGGTTTGATTTATGGAATTAAACTCCAACAGATCTTGAATGGAGTTAAACTTCTAGAAATCTTTGGAGATGATCGAAGGGGACCCCTTTCTTCTCCCCTTTAGCCTTGGATATTCTTTTGAGCCTCGGATCCTCCCGGAATGGGATTTTTGGAGATAGGTCTCCTTCTTCTTCCTCTCTGTTAGCTGGATCTTGGGAAAAACGGGGTGAGACTTAAAAATCTCCCTTTTTAGGGATTTGATGGCAGATCCGAGCTCCCTTTCAAGGATTTTATGGTGAAAAACTATTTATTTTTGGAAAAGGATGAGTTAAACTCTTGATTTAATTCAAAAAAAGATAAGAAGGTTTAGAACCTTGAGGAAGGAGAAGGAGGCACAGAAACCCTAATTTTTGAGGGGGAATGAATTATTGTTTTCATTTCATTATCATGTTGCCTTATATAGATTTACAAATTTACACATGGCCCCTTGGGCTTTACAAAATGGCATTTTGCACATCCCATGTCTCATGTGCTTACTTCCTTTTGCACTTGAGCCATGGGTTTCACAAAAATTTGGGTTTTTACCTACTTATTTTACATTCATGCATGAAAATTAAATCAAACTTATTCATTACATAATTTTCTTCTTGGCATGGGGGAGGCCGGCCTCTTCATGTTCGGGCTCGACTTGGGCATGGGCCCACTTGATCTGGGCTTGGGCTCACTTGGCTTGGGGTTGACTTTGACTTTGACTTGGTCAACCGGGGTGTAAATTTTGACCCCAACAAACTCCTCTTTTACTCTCCTTGTATTTAAGAAATTTTGAGAGTTTTGGCTAGAATTTTCAGAATGGTGAAGGGATAGGGCATGAGATAGTATTTATAGTGTAGAATTAGGGGTTTGGAATTAAAATGGTGAATTAAAATACATTAAAAAGATGATAAATGGTGAAATGAAGGGTCTCTATTTGATTACAGGGAAATCAAACAGTGCAGGGGAGTTAGGGGTAGGAGAAGAGTCAAGTGTGCAAAGCACGGAGGAGTTTAGGCCTATCATAGCCGTTGGTGCCGGTTTTTTATTGGGTTTGGCCGGCCGAAATGAGGCTTTGGGGCTCTGGATTGATGCTACGTGTACTACTCAGTGTTTAAACCCTTTTGCACATGTTTGATTTTTCTGACTTTTCATTTTTATGTGTTTTGCACGTGCAAACTTTTGGGCTTCCAAAAAGTTAAAAGAAAAATCAGAAAAAATATAATGTGTCTAATAGGGTTCGAACAAAGGGGTTACGTCACAGCAGTACAAGGCTTTACTAGTGAGTTACAAGTTGTTTCTTGCTGTTATTTAGCAAAAGTAACTTATAACTCCAACTTAGACATTGAAACTCTATTCTGTATATTAACAGAAGAATTTCCGTACTAAAATTTCAGAGTCGTTACATTTTACCCTCCTTATAAAAATTTCTTCCTCGAAATTTATACAAGGAAGTTGTAACAAATTCAAGAAAAATTTGATTACAGCGGTGCTGAAAGAACTACTGATATTGTATCAGAAGTGCATGAAAATGTTTGAAAGAATGAAAGGATGCAAAAATTTGAAATATCTGAAAAAGATGGGAGTGGATTTACCAGTGTTATCTTGACCTATAGCTTCGGCTTCTACGGCCGCCAAAGTGAAAGCCTGACGTCTCTGCACATTTCTCTGTGCATACTGGTACATCGATAGCTGACGAGGTAAAGGTGGTCGGTGTGGAGGTAGTGTAGGAAGAGCTAACTGAGTAGGTGGAGCTTGAATAGCTGGTCTAGCTGCAGGGGCTGGGCCAGTTCGGTTGTGTGGACAAGTTCCTATAGTGTGTGAGGATGATCCAAATATCAGACATAGACCATTCGCTCGACGAAAATTCTTGACTTGGTGTTCGGTCCTCTTATAATAGATATAAAAGTTGGTTTCAGTCTCGGAAAATGATCCTCCTGGCTTCATAGTTGGTGCTGGGAGAGCTGGCCAAGAAGAGGCTCCTCCATTAATCTGGTTGGCGGGACGTTTCATATCGACTGATTGTGGCCTTCCTTTCTTCTTAACGACTGCTTCATAGCGACGTGCTGACTTCAAAACTGCTTCATGTGTTAGGTATTCTCCCGTTTCTAGGGCATCCTAGATCTCAGGATCTAATCCTTGTTGGAAGCTCCTGGCTCTGATTTCTGCAGCAGGAATTAGATGGGCGGCGAATCTGCCGAGCATGGTAAATTCGGTATCGTACTCGTCCACCGACTTATCCCACATGGATCCTTATTGCAGGTGAATGAACTTCTGTTCCATCTCGAAGTGTGCGGTTTCCGGAAAATACTTGGTATCAAAGAGATCACGAAAAGTCTTCCACTCGATTGGCTGCTCAAGACGGCTCTTCTCGGCCTTCCACCAGATTCTCGCATTGTCAGTAAGCTGGAGTTTTGCTATTCTGACCCAACCCACTTCTGGAACTTGAGCAGCAGCTAGGTTTTCTTTAATGCTCTATACCTATTCCTCGGCCTCAAGTGGTTTCTGCTTCCCTGAGAAGTTCTTCGGGTGTAACGCTTGAAATTGTTTCACTCCCGGTACTTCTGCTTCAGAGCAGATGAAACTCTGTTGAAGGAGAGCAGTCTACTTCTACAAAATCGTGCTTTGAGCCTACGGACCTTCAAGTAGGCTATTGATAGCCTCCAGAAGTATTGTTTGTTCTGTGAGTGGAGCGGCTACGGTAGGTGGAGCTGATAGAACGGTAAGGATAGGTTGCGGTGGTGTACTTCCATCGTTGGTGCTAGGGTTGCTGGGAGAATCTATTACCTTAGATAGAGAAGTAAGATTATGATAGATTCAACAGAAATTGAATTGCAAGGAATGCAAAGTTGTTGAATCTCATATTTCTTGTTATATATTGCTTATGACTTCATACAGAATGGACCTGTATGGACCACCAACAAAACTTGTCACGCCCCGCTTCCCAATAGGCGGAAACGGTAACGTAGCGAGGTCCGCGACGTATTTATTTCGAGAAGGTCATTTTCCGGAATAAATACGCTAAGCGTAAAAGAAGCAATATAAAAATGACAAGAAAATTAACATGAGATTTAAAATTTAACAACTTTATTTACATTCAACTTGATTCATTTACTATACATGATATCAACTGAAAGAAAAAATACAAGAATGGAAATGCCTAAACAAGTAGCATACATAAACTAAGAAAAAGATAACTAATCTAGACCCGGGTCATGTTCGGTCCATGCTCTTCCTCGGTAGTGTCCACCTCCTCAGTCTCAATGATATCTGACAAATATTCTAAGAAAACAAAGAAGGGTGGAATGCCCGTCAGTGAACTTTCACTCGGTGAATCCCCAAGAAATGAAGTGAAATATAAAGTGTAATGAATAAAGAAAAATGTATATCATGAACAATTGCTTATGAAGTATGATGTGTCGGTATGTCGTTTAATGTAAACCTGGCAAGTTTATTTAGCATGCAGTTATTTATATTATGGTAACTAACATGAGCAGAGTATAACATGGCTATGAAGTGAATGTAAGTGTCTTAACGGTCTCTACTTGGGTATACTAATTTAACGTAAGTTCAAGGATGAATGTCAACTAATCTTAAGATTGTTCTCAAACCCAACATGTTGTAATTCAGGGGTAAGGAACAACGGGCCCGAATCAAGTGTTAGTAACGGCATTTCAACCTAGTGTTGAAGTATTACAAACTCAACGGGCTGTAATTCAGGAGCAAGGAAACACGGGCCCTCATGATAGCTTGCTTGTGTTAGTAGACATGGATTCATGATCTAGTGGGACTCCTGAGATTTCGTTGGATTCATGTATGAACTACCCCAACACCCTGTGTATGCTAAGTTACAGTTAAATTTACCAGCCTTGCTCAAATCCATGAATACATCAAGTTGAAAGATTGAGTTCATGTATATATCAAGTATTCATATCAAGTGTTCATGTATTCATGTCAAGATGTATTCATAGTTCGATTCAAGTCAGTTTCAATAGCAACCATTGTGTTCTGGTATTCAAGTTAAGTTCAAGTCAAAGTATAACCAGGGTTTGGTCAAGTCCAGTCAAGTATACATGTTTGAGTTTGATATTGATTTCGAGTGTTCAAGTTCATGATTAGGTATTCGTGTTTGATCTTGGATTCAGGTTTGAGTTTGGATTCAGACTTGAGTTAGACTCAGAAGTGAGTTAGAGACTTGTAAACTGATTTAGATCCTAAATTAGGTTCGGGAGTTATCGGTAACTGCTGCACATGGACGGCAGGATTTGTGTCTTTTTCCAAGATAATTACCATTGATAACTCCGTTAAGTTTTCTACCTTAAATAGGCAAGCACTCACTTTCTCCGGCTCCTTGGGGCTCAAGAGAATTGATCCTGCTTAAACTTATATTTACTGAAATCCTTAAATATATTTTTATACAACTCAAGGGGGTTTTATGAAAAATATTTTTAATAAAATTTCAAAATAAATCTCGAGAATTTATTTATATTATTTAGGGTTTTCATGGATATGAATTTTAAGGATTTGAGGTATTTTAGTGATAATTACATAGCTTGGAAAGTTCATGGTATTTTATTGTAAAACTTGTCTTTTGGTGGTATCTTGATGGTATTTTGGTGAAACTTGTAATTCTTTCACTTTAAAAGAAATTAAGTTTATTATATTTTGAAAATATTTGGATTTGTAATTTTTATATAATTATTAAAAATTAAATTTTATTTAAGTAGAAAAATGTGTTTTTCTTAAAAACCGTATTTAAAACCTTTAGAGACCGAATGCTCCGTGAGGAGGTCTGCATCTCGCTCTACTGGCCTGAGGATGTGCGATAATCCGCACCATCCTATAGCAGGTCCCCTAAAGAGTGTTGTAGAGGCATAATCGTAAAGGGATTTAAAATATAATTTAAAAAACCGTTTTTAAAGTGAGTGGTATTTTAATGTAATATTTTCCTCGTAACCAAAATTCACACAAAGGTATCGTGCTATGGAATGAGAGTGAATGTGAGGGTTAGGTCGTTACCCCGTGGAGTTTTCCTAAGGTATGTTTAATCAATACTAAAAGAGGTGATATTTAAAGTTCATGGTATTTCAGTGAAAAACTTAAGTTAAAGTTATTTTGCATGGAATTCTAGGTTAAAATTTATTCTAAACATTTATAATTAAGCTTACAAGTATTGTGTAAAATTTGGATGAACAATATGTAAGAAAAAGAGAAGTTTTTAGGGTTTAGAAGATAAATATCGGTGGAGTTACCGATATTCGTTTTAAAATGAATTTTTGAAGAAGAGGAAGGAAGATTGGAAGGGACTTGCTACTAGATTAGCTCAAAGAAAGGTTGAAGAAAGAGAGTTGAACTTCGTGATGTCGTGGGATCGCCGGAATTTGCTTCGATCCTTGGTGGAAGTTGATCGCTTGCTAACTCCTCTTTTACTCCACTTGTACTTAAGAAATTCTGAGAGTTTTGGTTAGAATTTTCATAATGGTGAAGGGCTAGGGCATGGGATATTATTTATAGTGTAGAATTAAGATTTTGGAATAACAATGGTGAATTAAAATGCATTAAAAAGATGATAAATGGTGAAATGGAGGGTATCTGTTTGATTGCAGGGAAATCAAATAGTGTAGGGGAGTTAGGGGTAGGGGAAGAGTCAAGTGTGCAAAGAACGGAGGAGTTTGGGCCTATCATAGCCGTATGTACCGGTTTTTTATTGGGTTTGGCCGGCCGAAATGAGGCTTTGGGGCTCTGGATTGATGCCACGTGTACTATTCAGTGTTTAAACCCTTCCGCATATGTTTTATTTTTCTGACTTTTCATTTTTATGTGCATGAAATTGATGGATTTTGTTCTGTAGAAGTTTGACTTTGTGGTGGAGCATCATTCCGGGGGAGAAGCATCCTTCTGGGAGCATGATTCTGAGAATCAGAGCGTCATTCCGATTTGCGGAGCATAATTCCAAGGTCGGAGCGTCATTCCAAAGAGTGGAGCATAATTCCGGGGGTCGGAGTATCATTCCGATGTGCGGAGCATAATTCCATTATCGGAGCATAATTCCATTATCGGAGCATCATTCCGAAGAGCGGAGCACAACTCCAGGGGAGGATGTATTCTGAGACGAAGCATAGTTTTGACGCAGGTTCCAGGGCGAAACATAATTTCGATACGGGACAGGTGTATCATGGGACGAAGCTTAATTCCGGCTTAGGGCAAACATTCTGAACGAAACATAGTCCCAATGCAGAGGTTGATTTCAAGTCGAAGCATAATTTCGACAGGGAAGGTAGATACTCCGGGGCGAAGCATAATTCCGACACGGGGCACATTCTGAGATGAAACATGATTCCGACGCAAAGGTTGTTGGTTGACTTGATTCCGAGGCAGAGCATGATTCCAACGGGGAGGTCGTTGGTTGACTTGATTCCGAGGCGGAGCATGATTCCGACGGGGAGGTCGTTAGTTGACTTGATTCCGAGCGGAGCATAATTCCGACGGAGAAGTCGTTGGTTAACTTGATTCCGAAGCGGAGTATAATTCCGACAGGAAGGTCATTGGTTGACTTGATTCTGAGGCGGAGCATAATTCCAACGGGGAGGTCGTTAGTTGACTTGATTCCGAGGAGGAGCATATATCCGACGGGTGGTCGTTGGTTGAATTGATTTCGAGGCGGAGCATAATTCCGACGGGGAGGTCGTTGGTTGACTTGATTTTATTTGGGAGTTTCTGATCCGTCCAGCGGGGATTCTGAGCCTGGGACCATAAATTCGGGTTTTTGTGCGGTGTCAGCATCGCTATACTGGAATATGGTACCAGGAGCGAATCTTCATTTGTCGTGGAGAATATGGGATTTGTGTTTACATCAGCGTCGCTACACTGGAATATTGTACCAGGATCATCATTTGTCATGAGAGGATCTGAGGATTTCAGTTTGGGTTTGGCATCAGTATCGCTACACTGGAATATGGTACTAGGAGCGAATCATCATTTTCCATGAGAGGATTTCCCTCGTTCCCAGTTTAATGACTTAGGGGTCATCTGTTCCCAGTTTAACGACTTAGTGGTCATCTGTTCCCAGTTTAACGACTTATGGGTCTACTGGATCGAAAGTTTGGAATTTTGGAGTTAGGGTAGGCATCAGTGCTGCTAACACTGGAGCACAGTTGCTAGGAGAAATTAATCATTTGCCTTTGCCTGTTGGGGAGCGATAGCTTAGAAGACAGGTTTAGGTCCATGTCCCCTAAGGTTTTTCAATTTTATGAGCTGTAAGGGTCTCATAAAAGCATTTTCTCTCAACGAGTCGAAAGGATCTCGTAGGTGTATTTTCTCCTTAGGAGTCGTTGGGACCCCCAAGTGTGTTTTTCCTTTATGAGTCATAAGGATCCCATGAAGGTGCTTTCTTACGAGTCATGAGGATCCCGTAAGTTTTGTTCTCCTTATGTATCGTGAGGACATATGAGTAGGTCTTCCCAAATGGAGAATAATTCCGATGGCGGAGACTGGCCGCGGGGCTTGTGATGAAGATTATTTGAGCCCGTGGATTGTATACGGTAGTCCATTTAGAGACTGGCCGTAGGGCAGGGAGAATTTTGGGAATTTGAATTTTGGTTACCGTCTGCATCGCTGTACTGGAATATTGTACCAGGAACGACTCATCATTCACCGTTTGGAGGTTTAGGATATTTATTTGTAATTTTTTTTACCACGATTGCTCCACCATTTCAGATTTTCTTATTGCGAAGGTCGCGGTTGCCCTATCATTTCGGCTATTTATTCGCGGTTGCCCCATCATTTTGGCTGTTTTATTTTCATTTTTATTTTACTCGTTGATTTTTATTGCGAGTTGCCCCATCATTTCGACTTTTTTTCCACATTTTTTTACATCCCCAGTT
Organism: Agapanthus africanus; assembly: GCA_030015575.1. Classification (NCBI taxonomy): domain Eukaryota; kingdom Viridiplantae; phylum Streptophyta; class Magnoliopsida; order Asparagales; family Amaryllidaceae; genus Agapanthus; species Agapanthus africanus. Next base: position 859,250,574 of record JASDDO010000022.1, on the reverse strand, counting down.
TAACGACTTAGGGGTCGAATGTTCCCAGTTTAACGACATGGCGGTCCTGTGTGTTTGCTTATCTCAGCTCCTCGAACTTTGATCTTGGCGGAGCTGTTTTGATGACCGAAGTTTTGTGGCTTGCCGGTACATCCGAGGAATGTGAGGTTTTCCCAAGATTGCATTAGTTCTCCACCCAATCTTTGAAAACATAGCAGTCTTCAATGGTATGACTTACCATTCTATAAGATGGGCAGTATATGGGATTGCCGGTCATGTTAATTTCATGTGGCCTCTTTAGAATAGGCAGTTACAGACCGTTGTTCAAGGCGTCCTTGAATATTTGGCGGACTTCATTCCTCCTGAAGGAGTATACTTTCTTCTTTCTCTCCATTAGAGTTGGTGCCTTTTCTGATGTCAGACCCTGAGGCCGATCAGTCTTTGGTTCGCCTGTTGTCCGCTTAGCCCATTCAGTGTACGTATCGGAGAGACCGGAAGCTGATCGTGGCCGTTTTTCGCAAAACTGTTCTGCTCTTGGGCTAGAGGGAGTATCGGTTGGCTGCTTCTGAATATCAATCCATGGCTCATGAAACAAAATTAGATTTTGCTGTAATTGCAATCGGGCGACTTAGGTCATGAGATCTGCCACGACGTTTGCCAGCTCGTCGACTTTGGAATGGACCTTGGCCATCTTCTTGTCCCTATCCTGAAGCTGCCTTTGAAGCCATTAGAATAATACTTGTTCTATAGTTCCGGGCGTGACAACGGGGCGATCCTTACCTCCTGAGCTTGATTCAGTAAGAACCACGGGTTCCTTTGGCTTAATGGCTTGAGCGGGCTCTTCATCATTTAGACCGAGCCGATGTTGGGTAGCAACAGCCACGTCATTGTCATAGGTACGCCTAAAGTGACAACGGGGCGATCCTTACCGCCTGAGCTTGATTCAGTAAGAACCACGGGTTCCTTTGGCTTAATGGCCTGAGCGGGCTCTTCATCATTTAGACCGAGCCGATGTTGGGTAGCAACAGCCACGTCATTGTCATGGGTACGAGGCGTAGGAAGACTTGTTCTTCTAGGCTCCACCATGTAAATCGTATGGATTGTGTACCCGTCTACTGCCTCTTCATTGGTAACATCGCTCGTTGGGCTTTTGGCTTGTTGCCTTAGCCCGCTCCTTTCTAAGAAAGGCGGACGATTGAAAGCAGCAGATTTCCGAAAGGCTTCGATCTCCGTTTGTATGAAATTGATGGCCGCAGCTTGATTGTTTGCTAACACGCTTTTAGACAGTTCTATCTCTCCTGCCTTGTATTAGTTTTCAATCCAATCTTTGAAGATGAAACATTCCTCGGTGGCATGACCTATCACTCTGTGATAGGGGCAGTATTTGGGGTCATCGGTCATATTCGCTTCTTGCGGTCTTTTTGATTCTGGAAATTGTAGACCGTTTCTTAGGGCATCTTTGAATATTTTACGGATTTTGTCCCTTCTGAAGGAATAGACCTTATTCAGTTTCTCTTTCAGAGGCGATTCTCCTCCTCCTCCCAACAATGGCTTTCGAGGTTGGTTGACATTGGGCCCGCTTGTCCCTCGTCTATTTCGGTCAGCCGAAGTGTTAAACGATTCATCATTGTCAAAATTTCCGCCTTTGCGATTGTCGTCCATTCGGTTCCTCCAGAATTTATTGCTATTTTGGGAATCCGAGGAAGATTCCTACTTTGAGTGCTCCAACATTTGAACTTTCTTAGTCAGTTCTTGGAACGTCTTGATACCTGCGGTGCATAGAAAAGGATTCATCCAGGTGCCAAGATTTCTGATGAGGAGATTGACGGATTGGTCTTATTCCAACGGTGGCTCACATTTGACGGAGAGATTGCGCCATCGGGTTATAAAATCTGTGCTACTTTCGTTGTTCTTTGGCTTAGTCCTTACGAGGTCGGCAATGATGATCTTATCGCCGACACTTATGAACCTTTGCCGAAACAGAGATTCCATTTCGACAAAAGTAGTAACGGAGCCATCCGGTATGCTAGCGTACCAGTCGAAAGCGATATCGGTTAAGCTATTAATGAACCGGCGGAGGAGAAGCGCATCACTGCCCCCAGTATTCCCGCATGAGGCTTTAAAGTGGGCGATGTGCCGATTCACATTTCCCGTCCCATCAAATCTTCTAAATTTAGGGATGATATAGCCGCCAGGAAACTCTACCAGATCATACCGAGCAGGATATGGTCTCCCACCACTGTTGATATCTTTTTGCGCTTCAGCTTCGGCTACCAATGTTTTGACTTTGTTGGTGACCAAATCCATAATTTAATCTTGCATTAGTGGGTTGCTGTCATCGGTAGTCAAGACATTTCCCGCGATAGGATGCGGTCGATTTTCATGCGGCTTGCCCACCTTTGGATTTAAGGGAATATGCGTCGGCTGCCTCGGGACACTGTTTCCCGGTTCATGAGCAGAGCCCTGCACTTGATTGGGAGGCTGAGAGGCAACTTGGGCCGTGAGCTATAAGATGACGTTTGTCAAGTCGTCAATCTTTGAGTAGAGCATGGACATCTCCTTGTCTTTGTTTCTGAGCTGCTTTTGAAGCTCTTGAAGAAGTTGCTGCTCTGCGGTGTTGGGATGGAAGATTGGCTCCTCTTCACTTTCCGAGCCCAACTCTTCATGAACCGAGAGATCTCTCTGCTTATCAGCCTCACTGGAAGGGTTTTCATTACCTTCTGGAGGAGGCTGGTTTTGGAAAGTGGCAGCCACATTCACACCAGATTAGATTTGAGATGTGGTGGCCTCGTCCTTACTCTTGCTGCGCATGCCCACTGTGTAGACAGTGTGAACCACATGTCCATCCATCTCTTTATCTTTGATGGCTGATTTTTTAGACCGTCGTCATGGCCCTTCCTCTTCTGGAACGGATAGGTGACTGAAGACGGTTGGCCTGACTGGGTCCTTGGGTGGCACTGTCTGGCTCGCAGCTTTCTTGACTCTCGCGGTCATGGCATTCTTCTAAACCAATTTTAGCGGTTCAAAAGAGTTAATGAGCTTCACAGCCGGTTCTGCTGTTGTTGCGGGGTAACCTCCTTCTTGGAACCCCCACGAAGTTCAAACTAGCAGGAGCCTTAGCCCTTTTGTTGGCTTTGTATCTGAGCCTTTGTTGTTTTAACTTCTCGATTTTTAGGGCTTGATGGGCATCCGTCATCCAGGGAGCCATCGTGAATCGATTGACGGGGAGCTTAGAGAAGATACCCGACTGAGCAATTGTCAGGGGCACCGCTGGAGCTTGCCCGATATGCTTTATTGTTTTGTTGGTGTTGATGGACTTGCCCCCAGCTGGAGCAAAGGAGAGTCGTTCGGAAACGGATTTGTGCTTGGGCTGAGGTGCCTTTGCGACCATGACATTTGGCATTTTCCCTTTTGAGGCCGGTTTATCCATCACCGAGGCTTGAGGAGCAGGGATGGCGTTAGCTGGCACGAACAAAATAGAGCCAAATGGTAGCAGCGGCTCCTCCCACTGTCGCCCGAGACTGACCGGGAGGACCGTCCTGACGTCCATCTTCATCGTGTAGGAGATGGGAGCTGTGTTGAGAGCTAAGCTTGTCCTTGGAGATATTTTTGTTGCGTCCGAAGATTGCAATTGAAAACTGTTAACTTGCACAAAGAAACATAATTTCAGTACAGGCAATCGATATGTATGTTGATTGAGTTCACATAAACATTTAATCCGAAATATGGGAGGAGAGAAATGGTCCCACCGGGCGTGCCAGAATCTGTAGGGTATTTTTCATCATCCCATTGAGATGGTGTAATACCCAGTTTTCTTGAATGTATTTTCCGTATTTATAAATAAAAGTTTCCCAAAATTTTTCTATTAGAATATTTCCTATAAATCATTTCCAACACTTTCTAATATTAATTTACTAAACTTTTACCTAATTAAAATTCCCTAATTCCTATATTTTTCCTAACCTAAACCCTAAACCAATCTATTTTTCTAAAAACCCCAGCCCAAACCCACAGCCTGGCCTAACCCCCTGAACTAAACCCCACACCTGCTTCTCTCTACCCTACCCGAACCCGACCCAACCCGTTACCTCCCCACTCTCTTTCTTCTTCTTCTTCCTCTCGTTCTTTCCACCCAATTTCCCCATGACCCATGCCCCCGCGACCTCGTCTTCTCCCCCAACGAGCCCCCAATCCCGCGAGACCCGCTCCCCAACGGCCATGACGATGAGGCCCACTCCCTCAACTACCCCCGAGATCCCCTCCCCAAATCCTCCATCTCCCTCGCAACTTACCTCTTCTCGTGATCGCCTACGACGCAGCATCGCCACCGCCGCCCTCTTTTCAGCACCCCCACTGGCCTAGCACTCCCGCTGCCAACACCACCCTCCTCGACTTCTCCAACAACTGTCTCTAACTGCACCTTCCTTTCCCCCTCGACCCCACTGCCCTCTGCATCTCCGACCACCGCACCCACCTCCCTGCTATCGCCATCGACTCCACCACCTCACCTCAGATCTCCCTTCTCCCTCTCTCATCCACTGCAAACTCCCGATGAGAACCTATCCCCGAGCTCCAAATCCCATCACCGCCGGAACCCGACCTTGTAGTCATCGCTTCGTCGCCGTCGACGTCTCCCTCACGCCCTCGCCACCACCTCTCTCCTCCCCTCTCCTTTTTCCCTGCACACCAATCACCATGAGCCACCGTCTCACGCCATCGAGCTCCTCCTCGACACTCACTCCGCTTCATCAACTCCCCTCACTGCACCGGAGCCGACCACCACCATGCAACTACCCTCCCTGCACCTCCTTATCTCCACCACCGAGCTCAACGACCCACCACTCCCCTCACTGCACCGGAGCCGACCACCACCATGCAACTACCCTCCCTGCACCTCCTTATCTCCACCACCGAGCTCAACGACCCACCACTCCCCTCACTACAAGCTCCAACCGACACCAACCTATAGTTGACAACACGCTCCCTACCACCTTCACCGCCGTCTCAACCTTCTCGCCATGCCCAGCTGTGCTCAGCAGTACACCGCACCATCTCCGGCAACCCTTCACTGCACATCACCGCCGCCGAGCTCCAGTAAACCATTGCACAACCACTACAGTAGAGCCACTTAGCCGAGCTCCGAGCACTTCTGTCACGACCCGCAGGATACGGAACGTGACTGGCACTTAAGTTTACGAAACGTCTCAAGACGTCCGTAAAATAAGTAAGCCAAAGCCCAGAAACCAAAACCAAATAAGCAAAAGAGTGAAGAAAACCCAATCAATTGAAAGCGAGTTTATCAAATAAGTCGTGTAAAACCCCTTTTAAAAACAATATCAATTTTTCCGAAAATTTCGGCAGAGTCTCCTTTGTAAATACTGGCCCCCAAAATGGGTACAACAAGAATATATATGAATCCAACAAATAAGGCATCCCCAAGCGGGAGCTAGCTCTTCGCCACAAGACGGTCACAAATCCCACGCAATATAAAACAACAACATGCAAAATAATCATAAAGAAGCATGAGAAAACAGCATGTCGACTCAAGTGAGCTCGACCCCAAAATACAGCATAAAAAGTCCACAAATCTCACAGTCTCATCTCTAGGTCAATATACAATAATGCTGGTAGATACAGTAGATGGAGTACACTAGATACAAAGAATATACAAGGTGGTACAAAAATAATGATATAACCCACCTAAGAGCAAAACCTCGAGTCCAGGCAAAGGAGGCAAAAGAAGCAAGTGCGCCCGCCGCTACTGTACTGACGGAGCGGACCTGCAAAAGGCTGTGGCACAACGGGGGTGAGTTGCCAACTCGTGAGTAATAAATAACATCTACACAGGCTATCGAATGCATGCACACAAGCATCCTAGCATCTAAAATACAGGTAAGGCAGGACATAATAGCAGGTAGGTATGCAATATGAATATACTAGCAGGTATGAATGCAATGCGAATCAACTCATGACCTGAATGTGTAAGTATAAGAATCATGTTTTTTCCTTTAGGAATCTCTTTTGAAATACCAGCACAATACCAATAGAATCAACAAGAACCTGTGTCCAGCAACGACACCTCAAACTATCACAAATCTCATATATCCATGTCATAGTATCTCTGGCCTCAGCCATCCGGCTGAGCCATCTCAATATCAATATCTCATCATCTCGCGGCCACGGTCGGTATCCTCTGGATATCTGCCGTCCCAAACAGTCACCGGTAGGTAATCCGTCCCCTGCCAGGCTCAACGTCAACACCACATTCATCTTGCCCCGGGGTACCATACCGGGCCCACCATGTACCCGTGACGGTTCCTCCACTCCTCGACACGGATCTCGAAAACCACAGCAAACTCATGGTGGACGACACTTTACATCACTAGAAAACCGCAATTACATATTTTAAAAACATAATAAGTTTAGAAATTTTGCGGCTTTCCTCCGAAATCCAGAAATATCATAAAATCTCAAGAAATCCTCATAAGTGCATATATCAATGGTGATGAATGCATATGGTATCAATAATTAAGCTACGATGTATGATTAATAGACTAGGCATGAACAAATAATATGATGAGGTACATGCACATGAATAGCAATCCTACGATTTCATTTTAAGGAATTAAAGGCAATAGCACAGGTTTAAGCATCAATTAGTAAAAGGTTTCAAATTATAGGTTATCTAGTGTGATGGCATGGCAATTACCAGGGCGTGTGTGTAAGCATGAATAGTGCTCGTGCTGCATATAAAAACCCTGGCAATGGTGCAGGTGTCCTATAAAATGGGTTCGCATATGTATGTCAATATAAGGCATGAATGTAGCAAATAATCATACAAGTATTACACCCCTAATTACTAACATTACTAAGAATCTTTTAAGTTACTAAAACTATCGGGCGGCTTGCGACATCCAACGATAGTCCCCCGTAGATGTTACATCTACTCACCGGAATCCCTAGCTAGTCACGTCCAATCACCGCTTTCCCCTTTCGAGCCGCGTCTGACGTCTCCACGACCGAACCTGGAATTTACATCAATACAAACATAAGGTTACATATCAAGAACGACGCAATTCCCTAACGAAAATACCATAGTTCACAAGCTAGGTACAACGTGCACAAAGTGCGCGGAACACACGCGAAAATCGCAAAAATCTACTAAAATGTCGATTTGGTCGCCCGGAAAAACTAAAACCCGATTACTCAAAAATCCGCACTCACACATCCTAAATGTCATAGGATATGCCAACAATATAATCTAGATATCGTAATTAATTCGTCACAATAATTTACATAAAAACCTAGTAAGCTAGAAATTTGCAATTTGGAACAAACATCGAAAATTAGCGACAAAGTTAACACAATCCAACACAACAATCCAAACTAACCCACTAGCTAGCCATTACACTAATTTTAAACCATTAACTATGCATCAAACCATAATTCCAACACAAACCCTTCTCTTGATTTTTGGCAATTAGCAACAACAATGAAAATTTCACACAAGTTAACTTAGATTAGCATAACATCAAGCCACTTAAGCAAAGTAACCATATAGATTGGTTAAGTAAACAACTAGGTTAATTAAAAAGATTTAATTAACTAAAACATGGTTTCAAGAAACCCTAGTTAAATTTTCAACCATTAACAAAAAAAACTAAATTAGGATTAACACTAAAATTAACACTAAACAACTAGATTTAAGAATTCTAACCATATCAACTTAAAAGAGTAGAAATTATACCTCAAATCTATGGATCTAGCAAGAAGAAATTTGCTTCAATTGATGGCCTCAAAGCATCATGATCCAAGCAAGGGAGGTGAAGGAAAAAGGGATGAAGGATGGGGTTTAAATTGTGAGCTTTAAATTGCAATTTTTGGAGCAAACTTTGAAGAATTTGAGAGAAAAGAGAAGGAAAAATAATGGAATGGGGGGGCTGCTCTTGGCCAGTAGAAGGGAGAGGGGATGGTGTGGGGTGTGTGGAAAAAATCACCAAGTCAAACCCCCTCAAAGTCAATACACCATACCTCCAAATACTATATTTTAATCAATTCTCAAAACAATTTATTTCATCACATGAATAAAGTCAAAGTGAGGCAAGCAAATTTCTGGACCTGATCATGGTGGGGCCGGCCTAGAGGGAGTGGGGGTGAGTGTGAGTGGATACAAAAAGGTTTTATGCAAAAAGACCCCCCACAAGTCCAAAATTGCAAGTTTTAGCTTAAAATTCAATAAATTTCGTTTTCCATAATAAAAATTAGTTAAAACATGAAATAAAATACTAAAATTTTATTTTACAACTAGATTTTGATTAACATTATTTTAAAGCTTAAATTTAGCCCATTTAAATTGTATTTATTGCTAATTTAATGTATTTTCTTACCGGCTTAAAATAATATTAAAAATTGAAAAATTAGGGAAAATTTTTAAACGACCAGGATTTCATAAGTAACTCATTTGCTACTAAAAACAAGCAAATTCATATCCAAATTAGGTATAATTAGTCCTAAACTGCAAAATAACAAAAAAGACGGTTTTCGGAAAAATACCGAATTTTCACCGGTTTTCAGGAAAACACCAAAACGACTTTTTGAGGCGTTACAACTTCGACCCCTGGCTATTGCCACTGCCTGTGCTATTGCCGCCGCTGCCCATCGCGTGGACCATCGCCATTACGACCTCATCGTCTTCTCCACCGTCACCAGCAACTCCCCCGACTCTTCATATCCGCGCCAAGCTCAAATTGAGGCCGCGCTAAGCTCAAGCCAAGGCCAAACTTTCCATGTTGCCGTGTCGTGCCTAGCCCATGCATGCGTCGAGCTCATGCTATTCGTCGTCGTGAGCATTGCCAGGCAAGTGAATCCATTCACTTGTTTTTCATGCTATACTTAGGACATTTTTGTGTATAAATACAACGCTTTTAATATTAACTGAACCGAAATGGAAACTTAATGTAAACCACCCATTAATGATTGCGGAACATGTAACCAATGAATTCTTTATAGGATGACGAACAACATATTGAAAATTGACACCGATCGGATAAATGTTTGACCATAGTTTCGATACCCCCAAGTCGAGTGTCGAAACACACTAATACGACTCTCTTTGGGCCAATCCTCGTCTGTACACATCGATGGCTGTACCATTGATACTTATGATTTTTTAGTGATAGATAGTGACACTTTAAAGTTTCGTAGCAAAAGAATGTAAATTTCACACATAAGGTAACACCCTAATGTTTATACTGAAACTCACGATTTTTTTTACCGAACACTTGATACCGCTAAATTTATAATTAATTCCAGAAAAAAATTCAATCGCAGCGTGCCTAGGTTCGTTGCGAGGTACTGCATAATCTTTAACACGACGTGTAGTTTTACTGTTAGATATATCCTCTGAACATAGAAAACAATGAACTTACCTGAACTTGGACCGCAGTCCAGTGCAGGAACTTACCCCTTGACATGCATTTATGCACCAGAAACCTTAATGTTTAATTGCGATAATGCGTAAAGACCCATATGATCACGTAGATAATTTAATTATCTAACACATGAATCTGGTCCTGTGCCGTTTCACCGTCGTTTGATATTTAATTTGCATTTTAGCGTACCTACGTGTTCTGCAGTTTCTGCAGTGACCCCTCTTGCACAGCTCCATTAAACGGGACATAACTTTTAATAAAGAACTTCTATCGATAATCCATTTGATGCGTTGGAAACTTAACTAATATAACTATATTTCATTCAACTGGGGCAACATCTGAATCTGAACACAATCACTGATAAAACGCGCGTGAAGTTGGGTCTCCAGTTCTGAAACTGAAATTCCAGCAATCGGTCGTTACCTTAAAATGTTGATAATTCCCTAACATGAATTCCGTTTGACATGAAATAAATTTTACTATTTAGATAATCAAGTGTGATTCGTACTTCCTTTATATTATTTTGGTCGATTATATGCGTATGATTTATCGTAAATTTTTCAAGTTATGTGGCATTGGTCGTCATAAAATAGTGAATACCTGTTCAGTACATTTCTGCATATTTTCGTGCTTGATTTATACCTGCTGCATAGTGATCGTTCACATTGAGACCAAGCGACTGTTCTGCATTGTCGATATATATTAGTGTTAATGATTGTGTTGTGGCAAATACGACAGTGATAGTGATAAGTGGAAAAGTGATTGAAAGTGACAACGATACGTATTTGTTCACAACTTATATAATACCTGAATGTATACTATAACCTGGGGAATGGGGACATCAAGGTGGAATTGAACTCGTATTTAGTGAGGTATAGTGATTTTTGAGGATGATTATTCGCTATTAGTGACACACACACACACACACACACACACACTTTAGGTCGTGCGCCTAGCGGCACGGCTGACAGGATTATTTCCCGGGCACAGCGGACCGTAGTCTCGGGCATGCACGAGACCCTTGTTAAACACGAGCATCATTTCCACCATTTGATTTCATTGACTTAGTGACCAAGTAGTGACATGCACATTGCCTAGTTTATTGACATTATACCTATATTGCACTATTCATATTCAGTTGATATTTATTATACTCATGCTCTGCATTTTGTTGCCCTTCTCATGTTTAATAATATTGCATACCCATCATATATATCTATTGCTATATGTGTTGTCCTGACAACCTGAGTGTGCATGCTCAGAGGACGAAGTGGATCCAGCCCAGGAGCAGGACCTGCCTTACCTCGAGGATAGTGCGGACATCTAGATCAGCGACGCCAGCGCTATCTTTCCCTTGATCTCTACCTGGTATATCTTTTATCTGTTTTGATAGAATTAGTGACTGCATTTCTCATTACCTGTGCTACGATTACTGATTACCACGTAATGCTAGAAGCCAAAGTGTGACTATGCAAGGATATTCCTTGACCGTAGGAGCATAGCTGGCCTTGTCACCTCTCGTATTCCATATTTTGGGAAGCGGGGAGTGACAGATGGGAATACGCGTTGCTTGTTAGGCGTACTACAGACTCCACCTGTCTAGGGTAGGTCGGGGTTTATTGATTGTGGGGATCCGAATCTCCGGCAGCTGCGAACTAAGCTGACGTTAATTACCCCTCGCCTTTGAAGCGAAGGAACCTCCGATTGACGGGTCAACTAGTCATGCGAACTCAATGTGCAGTGTGCGTGTGTTGTGTTTTGAGGGGTCTTGGGTATATCGGGGGTCCTGCTACCCAGATAGCGGGCTGGGGGTCAAGGGGCAGCAGCCCCCTTGTGGGGTGCGAGTAGCGCCCCGTTAGAAATTTTTTCTAACGGGAAAAGTGTTGTGGAGTGTATAAAAAAGTGAATAGCGTCCAAAGGACGCGCGGGCGCCAGCGCCTCACGTGACCGGTATGCGGGCGTTGGGCGCCAGCGTCACACGCGCCCGACACGCGGGCGCCTCATGCGGGCGCCGGGCACCAGCGCATCACCCGCCCGGCACGCCTGCGGAAAAAAGGGCTTAGCCCATTTACTGAAAGTTGTACTCCCAATTGACTTTTGGAGTTAAACTCATAAAAGAAGGACAAAGGGGCTTAGCCCTTGCACTGGAAGTTGTACTCCAAATTGACTTATGGAGTTAAACTCCTAAAAAAAGATTTGTTATTATTATATTTTTTGTGGAATTAAACTCCTAAATGATTTTCGGAGATGATGAAAGGGGGGTCCCTTTCTTCTTCCTTGAGCCCTGGGTTTTCTCTTGAGTCTTGGATCTTCCCAAAGTGGGATTTTTGGAGATGGGTCTCTTTCTTCTTTCTCTCTGTTGGTTGAATCTTGGAGAAAAAAGGGGGGTGAGATTTAAAAATCACCCTTTTTTGAGATCTGATGGGAGATCTGAGCTCCCCTTTGTGGGTTTTATGGTGAAAAACTATTCCTTTTTGGAAAAAGAAGAGTTAAACTCTTGATTTAATTTAGAAAAGAGAAGAAGATTTAGAACCTTGAGAAAGGAGTAGGAGGCACAGAAACACTAGTTTTTTAAGGGAATCAAAAATATCCTTCATTTCATTATCATGTTGCCTTATATAGGCATACAAATTTACATATATCCTCTTGGACTTTACAAAATGGCATTTTTCCCATCCCATACCTCATGTGCTCATTTCTTTTGCACATGAGCCATTGGCTTTACAAAAATTTGGCTTTATGCCCATTTTTCTTACATTTATTCATCAAAATTATTTATTACATGATTTTCATTTTGGTATGGGAGAGGTCGGCCGCGGGGCTCGACTTGGGCATGGGCCCACTTGACCTGGGATTGGGCCCGCTTACTTGGGGTTGACTTTGACTTTGACTCGGTCAATCGGGGTGTAATTTTTGACCCCAACAATATCGATGTCCTTTCTTAATACTCCTACGATTATGAACATTTAAGAATATACTTATCAACTAGTCATGTCTCACTATTGTGATCTACATCACAATCCTGTAGTCTAGTATTATTCTACGGACTTTATTAGCAATCAATAATAAACATAGTAATATAAATAAAAGATATACCAATAAAGAAAAAACCAAATAGCATACTATTATTACGAACGAGAAATTTCTATACATGCAGGTCACAATTACAACCAATTGCCTCTAAGGGCACCTACATCTAACAATCTGCCACTTACACTTAGAGCCAATTATTGTGGTATCGCATACCCAATGTCTCAACTAGTCTCTCGAACTGCGGTTGAGAAAGAGCATTACTGAATGAATCCTTTATTTTATCTTTCGTATCTACTCTCAATATATCATATCCTTTCATCTATGGATCTCTCTAATCAATTGGTTCTTCCGAAGTATGTGCTTGGATTTGCGATGAGAACTTGGTTTTTTAACCAATGAAATGGCTACATTGTTTTCACGGTATAGGGGTACGGGGTCAGCAATGCTCGGAACCACTCCTAAATCGGAAATAAACTTCTTCATCCAAGCAGCCTCTTTAGCAGCCTCATTCGCCGCTATATACTCCTCTTCCATGGTAGAGTCCGCAACAGTTTCCTGTTTTGAACTCCTCCAACTAACAGCTCCACCATTTATAGTAAAAACATAACCAGAGGCAAATCTACAATCATCTATATCACTCTGAAAATTTAAATCAATAAACGCCTCAACCTTGAGGTCACCTTTACCGAATATAAGGTACAACTCCTTAGTATTTCTCAAATACTTGAGTGTAGCATTCACAGTAATTCAGTGTTTTTCTCCAGGATTAGACTGATATCAACTTACTGCACCAAGTGCATAAACCACATCAGGTCCAGTACATAACATCGCATACATGATAGACCCAACTGCCGAAGCATATGACATCATATCCATGCATTCTGTCTCCTCATATATCTTAGGAAACATATCCTTGGAGAGAGATATACCATGCCTAGCAGGTGTATTACCTCGCTTGGTCATCTTGGTATGTTCCATACTGAATCTCTTCATTATGGAATCTATGTACTTGGATTGGGATAACCCAAGCATCCTCCTAGATCTATCTCTATAGATCTTTATACCCAGTATGTAGGATGCTTCACCCAAATCCTTCATTAAGAACTTTTGTGATATCCAGATCCTTACTGACTGCAATGTCGTCTACATCATTGCCTATTAGAAGTATGTCATCCGCATACAATATGAAGAATACGACATTACTTCCTACAGCCTTCTTATAAAGACATGGTTCATCATCATTTTTGGTGAAATCAAACCTTTGATTACTGATTCGTATGTCAAAAACTATTTCTATTAACCGCAATCAAGAACGGCGTCGCTTTGCAACTAGCTGGTGAGTACGGGTCGGTCCACAGGGATTTTGTGAATCTCCTAGTCGCGCTAACGAGTTAATTCCGAAAGGTGTTCGGATTAATTATTAAATCTAAAAACCTAAATTATTCTATCTAAGATTATCTAGATCTAGTCTTGCTAGGATTAGGTTTAGGGATGGTTTGGAAATGCAAGTAAATCTCAACGCTTTCTATACCCGAATGAAAATCTATGAGGAGCTATGGTAATTATCAATAAAGGGGATTAGATCCATTCGGGAAGGTGTTCCTTCCTCTAGGTTCTTGTCCTTCCTTTAGAGATCCTTACCCTAACCTCCATGGAAAACGCGCGCAACCGGGCCTTTACACTATGGTGTCATCGTTACCTCGAAGGGTAGGATGCCGTAGGGCGCGGTGTGTGCGTGTATGCATGGAGTCCTATTGTAAATATTTGGTGGGTAAGAAAGGGATGAGAGATCTCATCTCTCAAAATCCTTCCCCAAAGCTAAACCCTAAACAAGTTCCTAGGGCATGAAATTAAATCTACTTAGGGCAAAGAATTAAAATCTACACTAGGGCGAGAAATTAAATCTACTTACAGATGCATCCTTCCAATCATCCATGCAGGGTTGTCAGATCTGAATTTCTGAATGGAAAGGAAACACCGATGCTCTCTAAAAGGATATCTGAAATTTATTTCATTAAAAGGAGGCATAAAGAGTTACAATGATTAGAGTTCTATTTATAGGAAATAGAAACCCTAGGTTACATTTTGATCCGCATGTCTAAATTTACAAATATAGCCCTAGAAAGACCAGTCAACGCCGACACTGCATTTTGGTAAAAAATATTTTGCATATGGGCCCTATATGGCCGAGGAACCGCGGCCTGAGGCATGGTTTGGCCGCGGTTCCGCGGCCAAACAATGGAGTTGGCCCATGTGCTCTTCTGGGCAGGCTCTGGTTGTTTTGGGCTTCCTGTATATATATATATCTTTTTCCATTTGGGCCTCTAGGTTGGTTCCAGATCTTCAGTGAACAATTTGCAATGGATTTTTAACCGTTCGTTTTGAGTCGATGTCTTGAATCTTGCTTTGTGAATTGTTCCTTATGTAGGCTTGATCAAGATTCCCTGTTTGTTGGTTAAAGTCCACATTTTCATCGTCTTTACATCGTTTGCATTGTTTTCTGTCCAAGAACCTGTAACCTGTAACATGTAGCAGACATGCGTCAAAAGCACCTGTTTATTTATAAAAAGAATAAGAATGGGGAATATAATAATGCAATATTATGGTGTGAACAAATACCCCCAAACTTATCTTTTGCTCGTCCTCGAGCAAACTTATTTTTATTCACTAAAATCCTAACCGCACTTTCGCAGGGAAACGCGATTGCACTGAGCACGTGCAACAAGCCGTTAAACCTCTAGGTGTCCCTAGTAGGAGGAGTGTTGTCTCCTGAGGGTTTTCAGCGGATACTACCCACAAAATCCTATCAATTCGGCCCATTAACTTTTGTTCTCCAATTAGGTTTTCTAACTAAGAATTCTATTATCATCGACCCGCAAATTATCCACCCATATTCTTCACACTTCCTCATTATTTAACTTAAGATTATATATGTTTTATAGACTTACATAGCTTTCGGCATTTCTTAAGTTTTCCTTCTAGAGTTCCATCTCCACTTAGGAATTTCTATCAACTTTACTAAAGATATAAGTTCTATTCTTCACTCCTTTCTCTCATCTAAACTCCAATCACATATCCCCACGTGTGTGTAAATATCACCCCTACACTTGGAAATTCAAATCAAGCAATCGTACTCTCGTCCATTGTCCAAAGCACTTATTAATTAGTGAATTTTTAATTGAATTTCGCTTACACATCCTTCATGCGATCGTTAATACTTCTTGAGGTACCAACAACCGATTACAAGATGCGTTAGCACTTTAAAGCGTACTTCCTAGTTTTGCAACACCCAAGGCTTTAGCAGTGACTCCCAAACCAGTTGGTCTAAGGCACTAGGTGATGAAGCACCCTTGCTAAATATTTTTCTATTTTTGCAGCCTTAAGTAATCACAAAAACCAGTGTCCATTTTTTTTATTCTTTATTCACACTTTTTTTTCTTTTATTTTCATTGTACTAAGGACTTTAGACAAGAGCGTTTCAATGTCTCTTCTACTATTCCAAGTTTCAAGGTGCGTGATTGTGCATTTTGTAGGGTATACGTTTTCAGAATCTAGACTTAAGCTAGGAATTATTTTTCAAACTTATACTCTAATAAGAACATCAATACTCTTCCCTCATTTTGAATTAACCCAAGAAGTGAACCCAAAATTTGCCTATTTCTAAATAAACTACAAGGCATATACTTTCTACTGTTAAACTTTAAGGAATGTTATTTTTAGGATTTCTAATTTACTAAGTCTAAGATCTAGTTGTTCCTAGCCAGTTAACCTATTTGTCAAACTCAAATCAAATATGGCCAAAATTGAATACAATTATTTTTATAATTTTTTTTTGAAATTTTCCAATTTTTATGGGTTTTCAAATAAATATGCAAATGCAAAAATATGTACAAATGAATGCGAAGGAAGAAGACGTACCGAGCATACCCCCAAACTTGAACTTGACAGTGTCTTCACTGTCATACTAAACCAAGAGGGTCAAAATGTCGGCACTCCCCTATTTATTTATTTATAAAAAAAAATTTAATGTTTTGAAATTTTTTTTTTTTAGAAAAAGAAAACAAAAAATATATATACATAAATACAACAAGGTTCCCCCCAAACTTAAGCTTGGCCTTACACAAGCCAAAGATTAGCACCAACCATTCAAAAATCTTATCGTGGTAAAGGTATAGTCGGTGCAAGAATGGGGTGGAAAGAAAAGAAATGAGAAACACACTAGACCGTGTGGGAAGAAGAGTGGAATATGGTCTCGGTGTAGGAGAAGAACGGCGGAAAGAAGAAAGAAGTGGAGTACGATCTTGATGGTCTAAATCGAGTGAATAAATTAGCGCAATTTGTGATGACCGATGTGTTAAAAGCGATTGCGCTAACCTATCAACCCGTCGAGAAATGGGGTCAAATCCCTCAAGATTCGCAAGAAGGCATGGATACGCCGAACTTGGTATTGGAGATGACAGCGTAACGGTCTCTTGTACGGTCGGAACGATATGAAGGACGAAAGGGAGCGAATTAGGGATAGTATCATTCTCACCGTAGTAATCTGTCTCGAACTTGAAAGATTCCATTAATGGTTCGAAACTACTGTAAGCAACCGAGTCTGATGGTTCAACTAACCCATCTGAAAATGTAAAGGACTCAAACTCGGGCGGTGAGTCATCAACATCGTCCGAAAAAGTGAAACACTCGTAGGTGTTATCATCTGTTAGAACTGTGTAAGATTCAAAGGAAAAGGTTTCAAGCTCACAGTCTTCAAGCGGGGTCGGAACGATGGGAAGGAGGGAGGGTGATATAACAGTCAAAGGTTCAGGAGGATGAATTAGAAAATCAGACACATCAAAAATGATTCAACCTCAATATTATTCTCAAAACTCTCCTCAATACTATCCTCAATATTTAACTCATCCATGCCATTATCATCAAAATCTAGACGCATATAAGATTCGGGAGAAACATTTAATAACTCAGGATGATTATTTGAACATAAAATTTCAATTAAATCGACATGTTCATCATCCGAAATATTCCCAACGTCTATATCCTCAATCAAGTGAAAATCAATTTCTTTAGACACCTCATCAAAAGCATGGATATTTATCGATTTAGGTTCTAGAGTGGAGGTGTAAAGGTCAAACGGATTAGGTGCAGTTTCACTCGAAAGGGGTTCTTCATAATTTGGCAAATCAAACACTACAAAATCACACAACTCATTTTTATTTTGAACTAGTAAATCATTTAGGACATTCGATGAAAAACTGGAGTAGTGGGCTTCAATTGGGTAAGGGTAGGTTTGATTTTGAAATCCTCTCTCATTCTCACTCTGTCCAACTGTCGCCTCATACATTGAAAAATTTTGAGCTAGCGGGAAACTAGCTACCGGTTTAGCAGGTTGCATAAGGGCGGCCACGGACGCTTCCACATTCCTAGTCATTTTATTTGTTGCTGCAATGTACGCCTCCAACGACTCTTCCAAACTAGACTTCAGTGGTGAGGGGGTTTCGGTAAAAGATTCAAAATTGGTTGGATATGTGAAACTCCCTAATGGCTGTGTAGAAACAGTGTCTAGTGAGGGTGGAAAGGTCGGGTAAGACTGGTAGGAAGTGGGTGGTTGGACAGGGGTAGGGTCAACATGTGGATAAAAAGGTGAAAAGTCGTGTGGATCCCTAGAACTAGATGAGTGGAGAAGGGTGAAAGATCGACTGCGAGATTGAGCAATATGCTCAGCAATGAACATCGACTTAGGAGTGACAGAAGGACTTGAAGAAGTGGTATCAACATATGTAGGTGATAAAGGTTGACTTGGTTGATACAAAGTGGGTTGAAAAGTCAAACTGTTTCTCCTAGACGTCTCTATTTGATCTTTCAAAGATATTTTAGGCAAGGAAGGATCGTCTTTAAATTGACCGAACAAATTGACGTACGACGCAAAATTAGGTTCGGGATACCAAAGTTCGGCAAGTAATTTATTATGTGGGGTACCCATGTTAGAAGAAAGGGGGAAAGAAGGAAAGTTGGTTGGTGCAAGAATCTAATTGCGGCCAAAAATTTTGCAAGTTTCTAATAAAATTTGTCCTTTTTATTTTTTTTCTTTTTCTCTTTATTTGGAAAAATTTTGTTGCAAAAAGATTTTAGAGAAAAGATATGCAACAATAAAATATTACTTGCAATCAATTTTATTTCAAGCGGGGCCCAAAAATCCTGCACAAGATTGTTATTTGGAAGCGGAAATATTTTTATAGCGCAGAAATCCTGCAGGCATTTTTCAGAAAATATCTTAAAATTTGCAGAGGAGAAATAACAGAGGAGCTTACAGTGCAAATTGCAGAGGATAATGTCACCAAAAGGGCGCGTTTCCGCGGTCAAAGGGGGTCTACCGCGGCGGAAGGGCAGCGGTCTAAGCGGCGCAGATCCCCAAAATTTTTTCTGTGCAGCAACTCGACAAGACGGCCGCGTTTCCGCGGCCTAAGGCAGGTTTTGGCCGCGGAAACGCGGCGGGGTAGGGGTTTTAAGGCTCCAAAATTTTTCTGCCTCTCTGTTGTTTAAAATCCCTTCTGTTCCGATATCTCGTTTTCTGTTTTACTTTCTGGAAATTTCCAGATCTGATTTTGTATATCCTGCAAAAATTCAAACAACAAAGTATCCCTTTCCAAGAATAACAATTGATATATTTTTATAATTTTTGTGTTTTTCAGATTTTTATGATTTTTTTAATTTTAAGATTAACCCGAAATCGTAAAAAGGAAAGTTCTACGCCATCCCCGGCAACGGCGCCATTTGATTCGTATGTCAAAAACTATTTCTATTAACCGCAATCAAGAACGGCGTCGCTTTGCAGCTAGCCGGTGAGTACGGGTCGGTCCACAGGGATTTTGTGAATCTCCTAGTCGCGCTAACGAGTTAATTCCGAAAGGTGTTCGGATTAATTATTAAATCTAAAAACCTAAATTATTCTATCTAAGATTATCTAGATCTAGTCTTGCTAGGGTTAGGTTTAGGGATGGTTTGGAAATGCAAGTAAATCTCAACGCTTTCTATACCCGAATGAAGATTTATGAGGAGTTATGGTAATTATCAATAAAGGGGATTAGATCCATTCGGGAAGGTGTTCCTTCCTCTAGGTTCTTGTCCTTCCTTTAGAGATCCTTACCCTAACCTCCATGGAAAACGCGCGCAACCGGGCCTTTACACTACGGTGTCATCGTTACCTCGAAGGGTAGGATGCCGTAAGGCGCGGTGTGTGCGTGTATGCATGGAGTCCTATTGTAAATATTTGGTGGGTAAGAAAGGGATGAGAGATCTCATCTCTCAAAATCCTTCCCCAAAGCAAAACCCTAAACAAGTTCCTAGGGCATGAAATTAAATCTACCTAGGGCAAAGAATTAAAATCTACACTAGGGCGAGAAATTAAATCTACTTACAGATGCATCCCTCCAATCATCCATGCAGGGTTGTCAAATCTGAATTTCTGAATGGAAAGGAAACACCGATGCTCTCCAAAAAGAGATCTGAAATTTATTTCATTAAAAGGAGGCATAAAGAGTTACAATGATTAGAGTTCTATTTATAGGAAATAGAAACTCTAGGTTACATTTTGATCCGCATGTCTAAATTTACAAATATAGCCTTAGAAAGACCAGTCAACGCCGACACTGCATTTTGGTAAAAAATATTTTGCATATGGGCCCTATATGGCCGCGGAATAGAGGCCCTAGGCATGGTCTGGCCGCGGTTCCGCGGCCAAACAATGGAGTTGGCCCATGTGCTCTTCTGGGCAGGCTCTGGTTGTTTTGGGCTTCCTGTATATATATATATCTTTTTCCATTTGGGCCTCTAGGTTGGTTCCAGATTTTCAGTGAACAATTTCCAATGGATTTTTAACCGTTCGCTTTGAGTCGATGTCTTGAATCTTGCTTTGTGAATTGTTCCTTATGTAGGCTTGATCAAGTTTCCCTGTTTGTTGGTTAAAGTCCACATTTTCATCGTCTTTACATCGTTTGCACTGTTTTCTGTCCAAGAACCTGTAACCTGTAACATATAGCAGATATGCGTCAAAAGCACCTGTTTATTTATAAAAAGAATAAGAATGGGGAATATAATAATGCAATATTATGGTGTGAACAATTACTTCATCAAAACAGATGTTCCAACTCCTGGATGCTTTCTTTAGTCCATAAATAGACTTAAGCAACTTGCACGCTTTACCACTGCTCCCATTGATCTCGAAACGCTCTGGCCGTGTCATATAGATGCTCTCTTCTAAAGTACCATTTAGAAAATCCATCTTAACGTCCATCTGCCATATTTTGTAGCCATGATAAGCAGAGATTACATGCATGATTCTGATCGACTTAAGCATCGCAACTGGAGAAAATGTTTTGTCAAAATCCACACCTGGTCTTTGACGGAAGCCTTTTGCCACCAGTCTTGCTTTGAAGGTCTCCACCTTCCCATCTGCATCGATCTTCTGCTTGAAGACCCATTTGCTCCTAATGGGTTTTACCCCTTCAGGAGAATCCTCCAAAGTCCACACTTTGTTTGAGTGCATCGAGTCAATTTCAGACTTCAAGGCATCTATCCATTTCTAAGAGTCTCTACTCTCTATGTCTTGTCGATAAGTGATAGGATCATCATCCTCTATAACACAATTTTCGATGTCACCGTGTAACACCCTACTGCATGTATACTATATCTTATTTGGGGTATTTCAAATCTTGCGGCGGATTTCTTAATTATTATTGTTTTTGGGTGCGAATAATATATTTGGTAACTGTGGTTAGTATCCGACCCGACCCGCATGTTTGAAACTATCATGGTTCAAGATTATATCAAATATTTGCTAGTACAGAGTATCCATACAAATCTAAATTTTATAAACATATATAATATATTTTAGTATCTGCATATCTTTTTATAATACAAAATAAAATCAAATAACATATTTTCATATCTAGCCTTGCATGTCATCGTATCCCATATCATATGGTTGCCATCTCATATGGTTGCCATCTTATATCTTATTTTGCTTTTATCTCTTAAGTTTAAATCTCAAGATATCTAATATCAAATATTTACTAAATCTAGATATATTTTTAGAATCCTTGTAAATCTTAAATTAGGAGTATGCATTATTTAAAATATATTCTTACATTATAGTTGAGAAGTTTATATATGTGAATTATTTTCCAAAATATATTTTTGATGAGATTTTGGTGGAGAATAGTTGTAGTTTGATAATATCTATATACATTAAAATTAATATATATTTATAACCTAATTTAAACTATACTATATATATTTATATTAAACATAAAACCTCTCACCCCCTCTCTCTCTCTCTCCACATTACATATCCCTCTCTCATCAATTTATATATTCTCCTTCTTCGTTCTTCAAGACCACACCCTTTCTCGCCGACGCAACACTAGCCGCATCCTAAAATCTTAATCGAGCCATCAAAACTTGATGTTGATTTGTATAGCATCATGTTGCTTCCATTCATCGCGTTTGTTTCGAGGCAAATTTACAAATTGCTACATACTATGCTTTATGTAATTTACTTATATTTTGTCGTATTATTATTATTATCATCATCATACAGCTATATCTATAAAATTTATACACTGCAATTATTTAACGTTAATCAGTTTTATAATATACAATGTATGCAAGTTTCCAACTTGCGACATGTTATAATTATATCTATAAATATATATATATATATATCGTCATAATATTTCTTATTATTATCATTAATTAGTTTATAATCTGTATTTTATAACTTTATATAAAATATAGTTTGAAAATAGTATAGTTTACACATGAAACGTCGTCGCAATGCGGATACGACAAATCTGAAATTTACTGTATACCTTACCTTATAAAATTCATTATAAATCATGGAAAAATCATTAGCATACGTTATTTAGTTCGTTAAGAATATAGCTCAGAATACTATAACCCTGTGAAATATTTACTTGGAAAATAAATTATTTAAATAACGTAAACTGTAAATGAAAGTACCTCTGAACTGCTGTCCAGAGAAATTCCAGCATCAAACTTTCAATTTCAAACATTCATAACTTTTTGTAGGGATAACCTTAGATACTTTAACTTATAAAAATGAAAACCTTATTGAATTAGCTTTGTTTTGATATATGACATGTCCCTTTTGGAGGACGTTTGTTATTTTTAAGCTATTTTACAAATCAGGGTGATGCTGAATTTCCGAACGGAACTTTCTTGTGTATGGTTAATCAATACCACTTTTATAGTTATTAATCGATTTGAATATTTTATCCCTGTTAATTTTATTATATCAATATATATTTAATAAATAATAGTGCACGTGTTTTAATATTCAGCAAATATTACCGATTTACAGTTTTACAGCATCCGTCTATATCTGTACCGATAATAGTTTATCTAGTTGCATGCTAGAACGTCACAATATTATCATACCGCTATATTAGTTCAACATGTTATCTAGTTTGCATCATATATAGTCATGGACGTATAATGGTTATTACAAATAGATACATATGCATCATGACATCAGTTTTGTTTACTGTGTTCCGATATCGATTACAGTTTCACATTTGGCATCTATTTGGTTAATATACATGATTGGTACAGATTTTCTGTGTTTAAATTTACCGCAATCAAGACGGTGTCGCTTGGTAGCTAGCCGATTGAGTACGGGTCGATCCACAGGGAGATAGAATCTTTTTCTTTATGTTTTAACGAGTTAAGTCCAAAAAATTGGTGGTTTTGTTTTAAAATCTACGAATGAGAATAAGTTGATAAAAAGCTTGCTAGGATTAGGATTAGGTTAGTTCGAGATAGAGATCTTCTCACATCTTTCAATGCCTTAGTTATGAATATCGGTGTTAAGGTAATCGGCAACAACGGGGATTAGGACGACTAGGAAGAAACTTACAAGTCTAAGCTAGGCTTTCCATGCTTAGTTTCTTCCTTTTGGTCCTTGTACGTCCATTCTTGTCTCTTAGCCCTAACCTCCAATTAATTCAACCACAACCGGTCTAACTAAGGAATCACCGCTATCATGTATGATAGGGTGCCGTAGCGAGCGGATTATGGTTCAATTAGAGGGAGTCCGTATTTAAAATTATTGGGCAAAGAAAGGAGTGGGAGAGATTTCCTTCTCTCAAACCTTCCTTCTCCTACCCTAATAAGTGAGGAATTACTCACCCATTAAAAAGGGATGAAAACAAAATTTTTATATTTTTATTGAAGATCTAAATTGCAGATAATAAAAGAAATAAAATTTGCAGATAATAAATTGCGGATAAAAAATGCAAGATAAAAAAAGACTTACTTTATTGATGACCTCTCAAAAACACATTACAATGGAATTTAAATTTTAGATCTAGAAATTAAAAAGAGGCATAAAAATAAATAGAGGCATGCCTTCATTTGGTTTTGAACTCTCCTATTTATAGATAGGAAAAAACCCTAGGTTACATTCTGATCCATACATGAAATTACAAAACAACCCTAAAAACCGAGTCAAAGCACCGACATTGCCACTGACACGTGCAGAGCACGGCCGCGGAACCGCGGCAGATGTGTCTGTTTGGCCGCGGTTCCACGGCCATTTGGTGGTCTTGTATGATCAATTTTTTAGGGATTCTTTATGTTGCTTTTATATTATGTTTTCTTCATTTGGTTTTTCAGAATCTCTTCAGTTCTCTTCCAGATATTCAACAGTGGACTTTTGCCTTGAGCTCCGTGTTTGAAGTCTTGGATCTTGTGCTGCCCTTGTGCTTTGTGTATTGAAATGCTCAATGATTTTCCTTTTTTCTTTGAACTGGTAGGCGGCATTATACGGATAGTGTGCGGAAACCTATATTTCTCTGTTTGTTGGTCGTAGTCCCACATTTGTTGCGACTTTTCATGAATTTCACTGTAAAGAGCTGAGAACCTGTAAGCTGCAACTATTTAGCAGACATGGATCAAAAGTACTTACTTATATGCAATGTGATTAAGAATGGGCGATATAAAAATGCAAAAATCTGATATGAACAAATACCCCCAAACTTATCTTTTGCTCGTCCCGAGCAAAGCCAATTTTATTCTCAAAAATTCCTAACCTCACTTTCGCAGGGAACGCGATTGCATTGAGCTCATACAATAAGCTGTTAAACCTCTAGGTGTCCCTAGTAGGAGGACTGTTGTCTCCTGAGGTTTTCAGCGGATACTACCCACAAAATCCGATCAATTTGGCATGTTGACTCTAACTCTTCAATTCAGTATTCTAGCAAGAAATTATATTATCTTCAACTTAGAAACTATCAACCCGTATTTTTCACGCTTCCTTTTCATTTAACTTAAGATCATATACGTTTTTCCAGTTTATAAAGTTTTCAACATCTCCTAAGTTTTCCTTCTAAGACGCAATCTTAACTTGGGAATTTTTATCATCTCTACTGAAGGTATAAGCCCTATCTTTCATTCCTATCTCTTATCCAAATTCCAATTATATACCCCTACGTGTGTGTAATTATCACCCCTACACTTGGAAATTCAATTCAAGCTATCATACTCTTGTCCATCTTCTAAAATACTTTTAGTTGGTGAATTTTAGATGAAATTGCTCACACATTTTTCATGCGACCGTTAATACTTCTTGAGGTACTAAACGGCCGATTACAAAATGTGCTTGCACATTTAGGCGTAATTCCTCGTCTTGCAATACCTAAGGCTTAGCAGTGACTCCCAAACCAGGTGGTCTAAGGCACTAGGTGATAAAGCACCCTCGCTATATTTTTTATTTATGCTGCTTTAAGTAATTACAAAACCAGTGTTCATTTTTTTTATCTCTTTATTTACCACTTATACTTTTATTTTATTTTCCTTCATACTATAGATTTCAAACAAGAGCATTTCAAGGTATCCTCTACTATCCCAAGTTTCAAGGTGCGTGTATGTACGAGTTGTAGGGTATATATTTTCAGAATTTGGACTTAAGCTTCAGAATTATTTTTCAGACTTATTTTTCAAATAAAGCTTTCAATACTCTTCCCTTATTTCGATTTAGCCCAAGAACTGAACTCAAAATTTGACGTATATTTTCTACAGGTAAACATTAAGAAATGTTATTTTTAGGGTTTTTAATTTACCAAGTTTAGGATCTAGTTTTTCCTAACTAGTCAACCGTCATGTTGAACTTAAGTCAAATATGGCCAAAATTGAACTTTTCAATTTTTATAATTTTTAAAAATTTTAATTTTTTATTGATTTTATTTTGATATTTTTTGATATTTTTTTATTTTATAAAGATGCAATGCGGAATTAAATATGCAAAGAAAAACAAATATGTACAAAAAATAAAAAAATGCAGATGCAATGCAAAGATAACTATTTACAATCAACCTCCACCCCAAACTTATCGAAAGCGGTGTCCTCACTGCTCATAGCCTCTCCGTCCCCTCGATCGTGAGCGGGATCGTTCCTCTCTGGTCAGTAAGGTGGTCATACCCTGCTCCAAATCCGTCACTCGTTGATCCAAGTTGGTCATCATCCCTATCAATCATTCTACCCCCCTATTTGTTCGTCTCATCAAGCGTGCTTGCGCAGCGGGGGTAAGCTCTTCATCGCTCGCGGTTGAGCTTGAGCTGGGTGTCTTTGCGGGCACGTCTTCGGCCGGCTCGGTGCGCGACCATAGATCATGTAATCGTGTATAGGATGTGGAGACACCCTCAAGAAGGGGTCTAATATGAATCCCACCATGCATATAAAATTCAAATTCCTCAACAGAGAGAAAGTTGCGACACGGTTGTGTCACCAACATAGGGCATGGATAGTTGGCAGCCCTCTTGCCCGTGCCAATCGAGTGAAGTAAAACAGTGCACATATCATAACTAGGGTTTCGTTTCATCAATGTGTGCACTATATAGAGGGATGATGTGAAAAATGTCGTATTGTGCGAACTACCAAAAATATTATTTTATGCCCAACGGCACACAGTTAACACGTTCGCAAAAAGTGTTCGTGCTTGGATTCCTTTTCGTGGCTCCCTAGAGCAACCGTTTCCCATTAAGGGTAGATAGTCTTCGAAGCGGAGGGGTTGGCATGAATGGGGAGTCATGGAATTAGGGTAATTTCGTGGATGAAGTCCCTATAAATTATAATTTCCCTATCTCCCCACATTAATCTAAGGTACCCGTGTTGTGCAAGACTACCCTCATCCATGCATTCATAAAAACGGGTGACAAGATCCGGAAGCTTGAAAGAATTCGGATAGTTAAATAAGAGAAAGTTCCATCCGTGCCTTCGGATTTCATCGTCGAAGTAACTACCGTAAACAGTGTGTGCGAACATTTGGGAAAAGTCCCTTTCAAATTGCAGTGTAAGTGCCATTATAGAGAGCAAGATACAAAAATATGAAATTGACAGAGAGGGAAAAAGAAGTGCAAACCTTCTCTGAAATTTTCAGAGGGAGAAGCAGCAAAGAGGCGGTGGTTGCGCAGTCAGGAAGGGTCTTGGGCGGCGGTTCCGTGGCTGGGTAAGGAGATCTCGCTGCAGAAAGTTGGGCGGCGGCTCCGGTTTTGTTGAGGTAAAAATTAGGGTTCTGTGAATTCAGAATAGGGATCGGGGTGTATTTATAGGGGGTGTTTTGGTTATTTGTAAAAAGGACCCCTTAAAAAGAGGAATTTATTTTGTAAAGAAGAAATTGTATTATTTATATATTTATTTAATAGAACTGAATATTTACAAAAATACCCCTGAAAATTCAAAAAAAAATTATTTATTTATTTTTATATACTTACAAGTGGTACATACCCCCAAACTTATTTGAAACAGTGTTTCCACTATTTATGGCTGGATAACCGAAATTTGGGGGTAGATGGAGGAAGATCGGTCAATGTAAATCAGCTCCTGCAACATCAGGAGCTCCTCCGAAGGGTCAGCGGTGAGGAACGGTTTAAGCCTGTGTCCGTTCACTTTAATAGTGAACCGTCCTCTGGATTTTCTAAGTCGACCGCACCGTGCGGATATACGGTATGTACAAAAAATGGCCCTTTCCATCGAGATCTGAGCTTGTCGGGATGGAAATGTAGCCGGGTGTCGTAAAGTAATACCTGTTGACTGGTATGAATGTTTTGCGCATAAGGTGTTTATCATGAATCACCTTCGTTCGGTTTTTTACGACAACCGCGTTCTCGTAAGCTTCATCCCGAAGCTCGTTCAATTTGTTTAACTGCAGCTTTCTATGGCTGCCCGTATCTACGATAGATAGATTCAGCTTTTTTATCGCCTAAAATGCACGATGCTCTATTTCTACTGGAAGGTGGTAAGCATTTCCGTAAACAAGCCGATAAGGAGACATGCCAAGATCGGTCTTATAGGTAGTTCAAAATGCCCAAAGGGCATCAGTAAGTTTTAAAGACCAATCCTTACGGTTTTTGGAAACCATTTTCTCCAAAATTTGTTTGATTTGCCGATTTGAAATCTCGGCTTGCCCACATGTTTGGGGATGATAGGGCGTTGATAGCTTATGATTAATGGAATATTTCCATATCAAGGACTCGAAAGTCCTATTACAGAAATGAGTTCTATTGTCGCTAATGATTGCTCGGGGGTGCCCAAACCGGGAGAAAATGTTTTCCTTGAGGAATCTAACAACAACCTTGTTGTTATTAGACTGGCTGGGCACAGTCTCGACCCACTTAGAAACATAATCAACAGCGAGAAGAATATACAAGTTCCCAAAAGAATTGGGAAACGGCCCCATAAAATCAATCCCCCAAACATCAAAAATTTCCACAACCAAGATTGGTTGGAGCGACATTTCGTTTCTCCTGGATATCTGGCCTAATTGTTTGCACCGGGAGCATGCCTTGCAGTAATCATGTGAGTCTTTAAAGAGTTGTGGCCAGTAGAAACCACACTGCAAGATATTTTCGGCTGTCTTTCTAGGGCCAAAATGCCCGCCACATGCTTGATCGTGGCAAAATGACAGCACGCTCTTGAATTCATTGTCGGGGACACACCGACGAATAATCTGGTCGGGACAGTACTTGAACAGATAAGGTTCGTCCCAGTAAAAGTGTTTTACCTGGGATAGGAATCGGAGTCTGTCCTGTTTTGACCATTCATTCGGCAGTAGTCCGGTGGCTAGATAGTTCAGAATATCTGCAAACAAAGGTTCGCATGATACTGTCAAGAGCTGTTCATCCGGAAAAACGTCGTTTATCGGAAATTGAAGCGTCGGCGAAGAAGGGAGGCGTGAAAGATGGTCGGCGACTATGTTTTCGCATCCTCTTTTGTCTTTGATGAAAAGGTCAAACTCTTAGAGTAAGAGGATCCAACGGATCAGCCGAGATTTTGAGTCCTTCTTTGCAAAAAGATGGCGAAGAGCTGAATGGTCAGTGTATACGATGACTGGAGAGCCGATCAAATAGGGCCTGAACTTTTCTAAGGCAAACACAACAGCCAAGAATTCCTTCTCGGTTGTTGTGTAATTCAATTGGGCATCGTTCAAAGTTCGGCTAGTATAATAGATTACATGCGGTATCTTATCGATGTGCTGTCCAAGGACAGCACCAATGGTAAAATCAGATGCATCGCACATAATTTCAAATGGATGTGTCCAGTCAGGAGAAGAAAGAACGGGAGCAGAAGTGAGTGAGCTTTTTAATGATTTGAACGCATTCATACAGCTCGAGTCGAAATCGAATGTGGTGTCCTTGGCCAGCAAAAGAGTTAAGAGCCTAGCAATCTTGCTAAAGTCCTTTGTGAACCGTCTATAGAAACCGGCATGGCCAAGGAAGGCCCGAATGTCTCAGACGCATTTGGGAGGAGGGAGATTGGAAATGACTTCAATTTTCGCTTTATCCACCTCAATGCCATTTTGCGAGATGATATGTCCTAAGACAATACCTTCACGCACCATGAAGTGGCACTTCTCCCAATTTAAAGTAAGGTTCTTATCTTTACACCGGGTAAGGATTGAGTCTAGATGTAGCAAACACTCATCAAAGGAGTCGCCGAAAATGGAGAAATCATCCATGAAGATCTCCAATAATTTTTCCGCCATGTCTGAAAAAATTCCCATCATACACCGCTGGAAAGTAGCGGGCGCATTGCATAACCCAAAGGGCATGCGATGATATGCAAACGTGCCGAAAGGACAAGTGAATGTGGTCTTGTCCTGATCTTTTTTGGCAATGGGAATTTGATTATAGCCGGAGTAGCCATCCAAAAATCAGTAGTATTCATGCCCAGCCAATTGTTCAAGCATTTGGTCAATGAAAGGTAATGGAAAGTGGTCTTTCCATGTCGCGGTGTTGAGTTTCCTATAATCGATGCATACTCGCCACCCAGTTTGGGTGCGAGTAGAAATTAACTCGTTCGCCTCATTTGTTATGACCGTTGTGCCTGATTTCTTGGGGACAACGTGAATAGGGCTAACTCACTGACTATCAGAGATAGGGTAAATGATACCACTATCAAAACACTTTACGATCTCCTTTTTAACAGCTTCCTTCATGACTGGGTTGAGTCGTCTCTGTGGATGTTTGGCATCATCCATCATATGAATATGATGTTCCACTATCAGGGGACTAATCCCCTTGATGTCCGCCACAGTCCAGCCAAAAGCTTGCTGATTGCTCTGCAAGACTGTCAGAAGGGCTTTCTCTTGCTCTGAGGCTAGAGAAACCGAGATGATAACATGGAGGGTCTCATTCTCACCTAAATAAGCGTATTTAAGGTGAGATGGCAACAGCTTGAGTTCGAGCGTCGGAGGTGAAACGATGGAAGGTAAAATCGGCGAAAATGTCTCAAACTCAAAGGATTCCAGCAGAGGTTCAAACTGAGTGTAAGCAACCGAGTCGGATGGTTCAGCTAACTCATCCGAAAACTCAAAGGATTCAAACTCGGGTGGTGACTGGTCAAGTTCGTTCAAGAAAGTGAAACACCCGTAGTCATTATCGGGAGTAAAAATAGTATCAGGTTCAAGGAGGAACGCACTAGTGGCGTTAAGATTGCTGTGATCGAATAAAAAAATTTCTAATTCACAGTCCTCCGGGGTGATCTCTTGGATCGAGCAAACGTCTAGTATATTAGCATTAGGTTCAGAGGGCTAATTCCCCAACTTAAAAATGTTGAGTTCAATTGTCAAGTTTCCAAAAGATAGGTTCATCGAACCATTTCGACAATTGATCAAGGCATTAGAGGTTGCAAGGAATGGTCGACCGAGTATCACCGGAATTTGATTCCGGGTGTTAGCTACAGGTTGTGTATCGAGAACAATAAAATCAACGGGAATATGAAGTCTCCAACTTTGATCAACACATCCTCTAACTCACCCCTAGGATGGGTGATAGATCGGTCGGCTATTTGGAGAGTACAATGTGTAAGTTTCAGCTCTTCTACACCTAATTGCTCATATACCGAATAAGGAAGTAGGTTAACACTGGCACCAAGATCCAAAAGTGCGCGGTTGATGTTCTAGTTATTGAAATCGTAAGACAGCCAGGGTCCTTTCGTTTTTGGGGTAAAGGTTGGGTAAGAGCATCGCTCACGGCACTAGCTAAGAAAACTTTCTTAGGTACCTGAGATTTCCTCTTCTTAGTGCACAAGCCCTTCAAGATTTTTGCATAGGAAGAGACTTATTGGATTGCATCCAAGAGGGGAATATTAATGTTAACCTGTTTAAACAACTCCACAATCTTCTTCATTTATGGATTTTATTTATTGGATCTCAACCGGTTTGGAAATGGAACATTTTGAAAATTGGTTGAGTCCAATGTTTGTGGAGGAGATTGTGGGGCAGGAACGGACCCTAGAACTGGTGTTTTTGTGGAGTGAGAAGTGGGTCCGTTCGGAATAGTAGAAGAAGAAGAGCCTTTTGAAGAATGGAGAAAAGGCTCAGAAAACAAAGAAGAAGAAGAAGAAGAAGAAGCGGCTGGCGTGTCTTCATCTGTGCCAACGTTGTTTTGCAGCACCCTTCCAGATCTCAACGTAGTCACGGCACTCACATTATGGTTTTTTTGTTCAAGAGCAACATGTACATTTTGTGGGTGACCAGGATTTGGCAGTGGTTGAGATGGAAGCTTCCCCTTCTCCCACTCGCTTAAAACTGCATTCAGTTGTGCAATCTGGGCTTCGATGGTTTTGATGCTTTGCCCGTGTGAAGCAGTGTGTTGCACCAAAGACTGAATAGAAGACTGGATGTTGGCTGAGGATTGAGTTGATTGTTTTAAAAACGCCTCCAGACTTCGTTCTAGCGAGAAAATCTTATCGTTATTTGGCGGAACAAAATTGTTTTGAGGAAAAGAATTGTTGGGTGCAAAATTGTTCGTTTGATTTTGGTAAGGTTGGGGTTGGAAAGGTTGCTGATATTGATGCTGAGTTTGTGGCTGTGCTTGTTGTTGAGGAGGAGGAGGCCTCTGAAAGTTGTTGCTGCCTTGGAATTGTTGTTGATTTTGATTCCAGGCGAAATTGGGGTGGTTCCTCCAACCAGGATTGTAAGTTGAAGAGTATGGATCATTTCTTTGTCTTTGCTGAAAGGCAGCATTAACTTGATCCTGTCCTTGAGCAGGTGGGTTGTAAGGACACTCTTCGGTCAAATGGGATGGATCCGAACAACAAGCGCATATAGTGCGAGGGGGAAGAGCAGGGGCAGGAGAAGGTGATGAGAATTTGCTCTCAATTGCTTCTATTTTTCATGTAATCACTGCCATTTCGTCCTTCATTGCAATTGACATATCAAGTTGATGAACGCCTGCCGTAGATGGACCGGAAGAAGTAGACAAAGTGTTCGGTCTAGTGCTTTCCCACCGAAGCGTTTGTTCAGCAAGATCGTCGAGAAATTGCTAAGCTTCCTCGTCAGATTTGGATAGGAAGTGGCCCTGACAAATGGTCTCCATCAACTGCTTAGTTGCTGGGTTCAGTCCTTCGTATAAGGTCTGGCAAAGTTACCATCTCTCAATACCGTGATGAGGGCACTGAACAAGAAGGTCTTTGTATCATTCGAAACACTTCCAAAAAGGTTCGGAAGGAAACTGGGAAAATTGGTTAATTTCATTTCGTATTCTCGCGGTCTTGTGATTTGGGTAAAACTTTTTAAGAAATGCTTTAACAAACTCTTCCCAACTGTTTATGGAATGCGATGCAGTACTATACAGCCACTTTTTAGCTAGGTCACACAATGTGAAAGGAATGACTCGTAGCCGTATAGCATCATCGGACAGTTGGGTTGTCTTCATCATTGCACATACGTTCTGGAATTTGTTGATGAAGATATAGGTATCTTCAGATTCTAGTCCATGAAATTTAGGCAATATGTTGATGAAGTAGGGCTTAATTTCGAAATTATCCCTATTTGCCGGCAGTAGTGAAAGACAGGTAGGAAGTGCGGAGCGGGTAGGATAGAAACGATCCTGGAGCGCGATTCGCTGTGGCGCTTCAACAGGAGGTTGTTGCGGGTTATTCGCATCCATTTGAGGTGGAATCAGTCTTGATGTAGGTAAAGGTTTGTTAGGATTGAATCCTGACATCTCAGAAGAAGATGAAGATGAAGGTGAAGATGTACGAACAGAATTCCGGTCAACGTCGGAGTTGGCCGGCAAAGGTAAGGATGAAAAAGGTGTGGAGGGAGTTTCGACTTCGGAGTCGATCGCGTAGTCGGTAGCGACTAACGAAACAAGGATTAGGCGGGCCCTAGTGTCCCGAGTCCAACCGGACATACACTAAACGAGTTTTAGTATATTCAAAACGTAGAATGTGAGGGTAAGAAAACATCAATGAAGAAAGGTAAGGATGGAAGGTGGGTGAAATGGGATTATAGTGACAAAGGGCAAGTTTTTGTAAAAAATATTTTTGTTTTGTGTTTTATTTTATTTTATAAAGAGTTTTGCAAAAATTTGTATGGAACTACGACACAATTTGAAACAACCATAGATTAAACATGCATAATCAAATGTAGAGCTAGGGTCTTCTAAGTCCACTAAACTGCTCATAACTGTTCCAAAGTGACAAGTTGTGAGATATCTCTCAAATCGCCTCCTCACCGCCAATTGTGGCCAAGCAAGCACAAATGAAGAAAGGAGGGTTCCGCTCATGAATCACCGTGAGACGGGTCTTTTAAAGTTACCTTTCTCACTTGT
Organism: Agapanthus africanus; assembly: GCA_030015575.1. NCBI lineage: Eukaryota > Viridiplantae > Streptophyta > Magnoliopsida > Asparagales > Amaryllidaceae > Agapanthus > Agapanthus africanus. The sequence continues at coordinate 859,216,997 of JASDDO010000022.1, read as the reverse complement.
CTAGCCTAGACACCACAAAGTCAGGTTTAGATAAACGAATGAATGCCCACAACCTTGCTCTATCCTAATGAGCGCGACAGTCCTTAATTGGCTGAGTCTAGATATTTTTTAATTAACTCAAGAGTGATGCACATGCTTTTAGTGATTTCTGGTGTCTTAGAAAGGGTAATGAAATCCCCACCCAATCTTAATTGGTGTTATAGCCCCTTAGATTCCGTATTAAATATGCAAAGCTGTAACATACAAAAAAAAATTTATATTTGAGGCGCAAAGAATCCTGCACAAAAATAATTTATTGGAGAGGGATAAGAGGTTGTTGTGCAAAGAATCCTGCAGGAAAAATTATTCAGTGGAGTGTATAGGATAGGAGAGAAGAAAAAAAATACTCACAGAATAAATGGGGTACTGACGTCACCCTTTGACATTCCACGGTCAAACAGATGCTTAGACCGTGGTTCCGCTGTCAAACAGATGGTTGACTGCTTCAATTTCGATCCCTGTGCTGAGTTTGTTCTCCTCTTTCTGTTTAGATCCCCTAATTCTTGATTGGTTCACTGAGTTTGCTCTAGATCTGAATCAGAATTTGCTCCAAGCCTGCACACTCGCACAAAAACCAATCTAAAATAACAAGATGATTTTTTTATTTTTTTATATTTTTATTTTTTTCAATTATTTATATTTTTCCTAATTAACCCGAAATTACATAAAGAATTAAACTACCGTCTTCCTGGCAACGGCGCCATTTGATTGGTACAGATTTTCTGTGTTTAAATTTACCGCAATCAAGACGGAGTCGCTTGGCAGCTAGCCGATTGAGTACGGATCGATCTACAGGGAGATGGAATCTTTTTCTTTATGTTTTAACGAGTTAAGTCCAAAAAATTGGTGGTCTTGTTTTAAGATCTACGAATGAGAATAAGTTGATAAAAAGCTTGCTAGGGTTAGAATTAGGTTAGTTCGAGATAGGGATCTTCTCACATCTTTCAATGCCTTAGTTATGAATATCGGTGTTAAGGTAATCGGAAACAATGGGGATTACGACGACTAGGAAGAAACTTATAAGTCTAAGCTAGGCTTTCCATGCTTAGTTTCTTCCTTTTGGTCCTTATCCGTCCGTTCTTGTCTCTTAGCCCTAACCTCCAATTAATTCAACCACAACCGGTCTAACTAGAAAATCGCCGCTATCATGTATGATAGGGTGCCATAGTAAGCGGATTATGGTTCAATTAGAGGGAGTCCGTATTTAAAATTATTGGACAAAGAAAGGAGTGAGAGAGATTTTCTTCTCTCAAACCTTCCTTCTCCTAGCCCTAACAAGTGAGGAATTACTCATCCATTAAAAAGAGATGAAAACAAAAAAATTATATTTTTATTGAAGATATAAATTGCAGATAATAAAAGAACTAATAAATTGCGGATAATAAATTGCGGATAAAAAAATGCAAGATAAAAAAAAGACCTACTTTATTGATGACCTCTCAAAAACGCATTACAATGGAATTTAAATTTTAGATCTAGAAATTAAAAAGAGGCATAAAAATAAAGAAAGGCATGCCTTCATTTGGCTTTGAACTCTCCTATTTATAGATAGGAAAAAACCCTAGGTTACATTCTGATCCATTCATGAAATTACAAAATAACCCCAAAAACCGGTCAAAGCACCGACACTGCCACCGACACGTGCAGATCACGGCCGCGGAACCGCGGCAGATGTGCCTGTTTGGCCGCGGTTCCGCCGCCATTTGGTGGTCTTGTGTGATCAATTTTTTAGGGATTCTTTATGTTGCTTTTATCTTCTGTTTTCTTCACTTGGTTTCTCAGAATCTCTTCAGTTCTCTTCCAGATATTCAACAGTGGATTTTTGCCTTGAGCTCCGCGTTTGAAGTCTTGGATCTTGTGCCGCCCTTGTGCTTTGTGCATTGAAATGCTCAATGATTTTTCATTTGTTCCTTGAACTGGTAGGTGGCATTATACGGATAGTCTGCGGAAACCCGTATTTCTCTGTTTGTTGGTCGTAGTCCCACATTTGTTGCGACTTTTCATGAATTTCACTGAAAAGAGCTGAGAACCTGTAACCTGCAACTATTTAGCAGACATGGATCAAAAGTACCTACTTATATGCAATGTGATTAAGAATGGGCGATATAAAAATGCAAAAATCTGATATGAACAATACATCACATGATATGTTCACGATAAACTACTTGACTTGTTACTTGGATATTATTACTAACGCCAACAATCCTGACTTGTTGTCCTGACGGACATAACTTGTTGTCTGCATAGACAAAACCTGTACCTGCTTGATCCTGTATTGGCATTAGATTCATATCATAAATACCTGACTTGAACACAAAACCTTGGGGGTAAGGGGAAATCAATAATAAAACATGACTTGTAACTCAACAGTTCGATACTTATACTGATCAGTCTTTACGGGCTCGGCCAGCCCCGGAATGATGCTACTGACATCATTCGTCTGTACAGGTTACATGTTTACTGCTTAGCGGCACGTCTCGGATACAGCCCAAGAGCTTTGACCGTGGTCCCGGATACGTACGGGATACTATTGAGTTACATCGACGATTCTATTAAATTGATTTCAAAGACTTCTAGAATGGATAACCTAGAGGCACAGACTTTAGGATACATATCACATACCTATATCTCACTGTTTTACACCTGTGTTATTTATTTATACTCATGTTTAATCATAGCATCCTATCCTGGTTATTACTATTATTTTGGATATTTATGACGCACTGACGTCTGGGTTTTGCATGGCCCAGATACTTGACATAGCATGTGAGTATTCGACAGGATTGCCGATCAGTGAGGACCACTTCATTGATATAACTCTTATACGGGTTAGTTATTCCTTGGATCTTTATTGCTTCCGCTATCTTTTTCAGTTATTGTTCTCATAGCTATTGGACATATGATAAATAGATTTAGTAGTTTATTGTTCTTGATATCTGATTGACAGTCGTAATGTAACTATGGAAGGATCTTTCCTCGCCATAGGTAGCATGGTTGGCTCTGACATGTGTCGTATTTACTTATTTTGGAAAACAGAGCGTGACATAGTTTGTTTGGTATCAGAGACATAGGTTTTAGGTTAGCTGGGGCTTGGTTCACTTTGTAGTTGGGTATGATACCCGATATATTGTCCTTAAGACCTAGAATTTTAGGAACATATCCTGCCACATTTGTCACGCCCCGCTTCCTATTGTACGGGCAGAGGGCGCGACGAGGCCGCTACGTATTTACTCTGAAGTAAACACGCTGAGCGTAACTAAGCAATATAAAAGAAATATACACAAGAGACAAATGTAATGAACAACAACTTTATTTATTAACATTCTTTTGTACAATGCATGGAAAATTAATACATCTGAATGAGAGCAATGCCTAAACAGTGGCATAACAGAAATGGAAAGTACTGAAATAAAATGTGTACAATGAATCTAAAGCTCTGGATCATAGGCTAGCTGATCCAAGTCCTCGCCGGTGGGCTCGATCTCCTGAAGGTCCAGATCACCTAACAACATTCCAAAGAAGAAAAATAAAGAATGTCGTCAGCGAACAATCGCTCGGTAAGTCCCAAAGATAAGGAAAAGGTAGAATAGACAGGGAGAGTGTAACTTTTTAAAGTTGTATTAAATTGTTAACGCTATTGTTTGTAGCTTGGTACAGAAGGATGCCAGTGTATACGAGAGCAGTCTCACTTGCCCCGGAGACTAAGGTATCAGGAACACAAGGAACCGTTTATGCCACGGTACAACAACAATGGAATATATGTTAGGTGTCTTAATTCTTGCAGTCTCGTGCCACTTCTAACACCTTCCGTACCAATCTACCCCTTAAACCCCACGATGTCTTGATTGTATTGTTTGTATTGTATTGTAAATTATATTGTCATGTATTATAGATTGTACAGATGGATAACTTGCCGAAACCATGATATCAGTAAATGGATGTAACTGGAGAATCATGTAAATGGAAGTATATCTATGGTTTGGTTCGGTCAATATAGATTGAATAGATTGGATATATGGATTCATATTGAATTGTAGTTTGTACTTGAATCATATTTAAGTCAGATTATTTATAATGAGACTCAGTCTGAGTCAGACTATTAGAAAAGAAGTTGAAGTCCTTAATTAGGTTTTGGTGTTATCGGTAACCACTGCATATGGACGGCAGGATTTGTGTCTTTTTCAAAAACGATTACCGTGTTGATAACACCGTTTATTAAGTTGTCTACCTTAAATAAGTAAGCACCCATATCTCCGGCTCCCTAGGGCTCAAGAAACTGGTCCCGCTTAAACCTATATTTACTAGGGTCCTTATTGTAATTTATAAAACTTGAGGGGTTTTATGTAAAAATAATTTGTATAATTTTCAAAATACACCTCAAGTATTTAATTATCGACTTTAGAGTTTTCATAAATGTAGATTTTATATATGTGACATTTCTAGTGAATAAACCTATTTTTCATAATACATGGTATTTAATTGTAAAGTATTGAACTTGCATGGAATTGCATGGTATTTTCATGTAAAGTGATTCTTTTGATTTGGAAAAGTTGGAATATTTATATTATATCAAAAATTAGATATTTTGATGATACATATATATATATATAATAATTTTAATTTATTATTTTTCTAGAAATCTCATTTTCTTAAGATATTTGTATTTTTAAATCTTTCGAGACCGTATGCTCCTTGCGGAGGTCTGCGTCTCGCACTACTAACCCCGAGGATGTGCGATAATCCGCACCATCCCGAACGGTTTCCCCAAATGGGTTGTAGCGGCGCTTTGCAAAGATTTGTTTAAAATACATAATCTTATAGAAAAAGGTTTTTAATAGTAAAAGGTATTTATGTGTAAAATTGCATTTTCCCGTATTCTATGTTCCCAAAAAGTATCGTGCTATGTTGTATATGAGTGTTGTGAGGAGGTAGATCATTAACTCGTGATCTATCTAAAGGTATAGCAAGGAAATATGATGTTTAAAGTCGAAACTAAACTACATGGTATTTTTCTGAAAAAGTGCGATAAAAATTACAATATGAATTCTTTTCCTATGAAACCTGTTCAATATATTTTGTTAATGTTTAATAGTCATGATGTGAAAGTTTGGTATGGTTGTATATAAGAAAATTGGAACTTTTTAAAGAAAACCGAATCGGAAGTCGGATTAACTCCGCTTCCGTCGGGTTTTAGAAATACGAGTTTTAAGAATAGAAAATAGAAGAGGGAGGAGGAACTTACTGGATTTTAGATTAGGGTAGAGGAAGAGGGAGTGGTAGGAGGTGCCAGTTCGTCGTTTCGTCGCCGGGAGCTCCTAGGGTCGTCGTCGGAAGTTCGTCGGAGCTTCGCCATTCGCTAACTCCACTTGTACACAATTGAACTTAGAATTTTCTTGAGAGTTTTAGACAGAGATTTGGAGTGAGGGGGTGTGAATTGGAGTGGTATTTATAGGAAAAGATTAGGGTTAGGGTTTGATAGAAAAAAAATTGTATTTAAATTGCATTAAAATGGAGATTAAAGGGATTTTATGGTCTCTGTATTAATACAGGGAATTTAAACATGACAGGGGTTATAAGGAGGCCAAAAGACAGAGAAGTCATGAAGGGAAAATCGGCTTTGGCGGTGAATCGTCTGGCGGCGGCGGGCCGAGTCTGGTGAGTCGCCAGCCGATTCAGACCAAGTCGGGCCGAGTCATAGGTCTATGTGTCTTGTGTCGTTTGGTTTATCTCCTGGACCAGTTTTTTTTATATGTGACTTTTGGTTTTTACGAGTTATGCACGTGTAGGCTCTTGGACTTCTAAAAATTTAAAAGAAAACTAATTAAAAAATTAATGTGGCTAATGTGATTTAAACTCTGGTGTTTTGGTTCAGCAGTACAAGGTCTTACCAATGAGCTACAAGCTCCTTCTTGCTATTAAAAAGCAAAACAAACTTATAACCTGTGCTCAGGCAAAAGTACCCCTTTATGTATTTTTGAAAAAAAAATTGTACAAAAAGTTTAGGGTTGTTACATTCTACCCTCCTTATAAAAATTTCGTCCTCGAAATCTGAAAAAGGAAAATGTAACAGATTCAAGGAAAGTTTGGTAATAGAAGTACTTGATAGTGTATGAATAACAAAATGATACAAGGGTTTTAAGAATGTGAAAGAGACTTACTAGTGTTACATTGGCCAACTGTCTCGGTTTCTACGGCTGCTAAGGTGTAAGCATGTTGCTGGGGCATGTTTCTCCTAGCTGTGGGCACATTCCTCTGCTCTCGAGGCATGTTCCTCAGTGCCTGATGGAATTGATGATTTCGCTGTGCAGGAGATCCACGTGGAGGTGGTGCTGGGAGTGCAGGACAAGGTGCAGGACGAGTTGCAGGAGCCTGGTAGCTGGCCGCTGCGAATAATTGGTGGGTGTGTGAGCTGAATTGTATCTATAAGGACAGGTTTCAATTCTGTGATTGGACGCACCATAAACTAGGCACAAGCCTTTTGCGCGCCTACAGTCATTTATCGAATGTCCATCTCTCTTGCAATGGAAACAGAAATCTGGTCTTGGCTGGTTATTGGGTTCTTCAGTTCTCCTGGGTTCGAACGATTTGGCTCCTCCTGTCATTTGAGTGGCAGGGCGCTTCAAACCGGCAGATTAAGGTCTACCCCTCATCTTTACCACTGCCTCATAACGGCGGGCAGCTTTCAGAGCCGATTCATGAGTCGGAAAATCTCCTGTGGCTAGTGCAGCCTGGATCTCCGAATCCAAACCTTGTTGAAACGACGGGCTCTAATCTCATCCGTCGGTATCAGATGTGCCGCAAATCGACTGAGCATGGTAAACCCGGCATCATATTCATCTACTGATTTGGTCCACATTGAATCTTATTGCAGATGGATGAATTGTTGTTCCATGTCGAACTTGGCAGTCTCAGGGAAGTACTTTGCGTCGAACATGTCTCGGAAAGACTTCCATTCGATGGGTTGATCATGACGGCTTTCTTCCGCTTTCCACCAGACCCGTGCATTGTCTGTGAGCTGCAGTTTCGCAACATGGACCCAAGCTATCTCTGGCACTTATGCCGCTGCCAGATCGCCTTCGATGCTTTGAGCCCATTCCTCAGCTTCTAGAGGGCTTTCCTTTCCTGCAAACTGTTTGGAGTGCAAAGCTCTGAATTGCTTCACCCCAGGTGCTTCTGCCTCGGGACAGTTTATTAAAAGAGCAGTCTGCTGCTGCTGTCCTTCTAGGAGGCTGCGGATTGCCTTAAGCAGAACCGTCTGCTCATTGATTGGAGAAGGGACGGCAAGTGTAATCGGTAGTGGAGGTGGAGTGTTGTTGAAGTTGGTGCTGGTATTATTTGGGGAATCCATAACCTTGAATGAAAAATTTTGGGTTAGGACAGATTCAAATGATAAGATTCAAAAAGTATGAATTGTAAAGAATGTTTTCAGTTGCTGGTTCTTGTATTATATTACTTAGATTGTCCAAACAGAACCAAACTGTATGGTAGGGTTCCATACAGCTCAGACCTGCATTGGCCACCAACAAAATCTGTCACGCCCCGCTTCCCATTGTACGGGCAGAGAGTGCGACGAGGCCGCTACGTATTTACTCTGAAGTAAACACGCTGAGCGTAACTAAGAAATATAAAAGAAATATACACAAGAGACAAATGTAATGAACAGCAACTTTATTTATTAACATTCTTTTGTACAATGCATGGAAAAGTAAATACATCTGAATGAAAGCAATGCCTAGACAGTGGCATAACAAAAATGGAAAGTACTGAAATGAAATGTGTATAATAAATCTAAAGCTCTGGGTCGTAGGCTAGCTGGTCCAAGTCCTCGCTGGTGGGCTCGATCTCTTGAAGGTCCAGATCACCTGACAACATTCCAAAGAAGAAAAAGAAGGAATGTCGCCAGCGAACAATCGCTCGGTAAGTCCCAAAGATAAGGAAGAAGTAGAATAGACAGGAAGAGTGTAACTTTTTAAAGTTGTATTAAATTGTTAACGCTGTTGTTTGTAGCTTGGTACAGAAGGATACCAGTGTATATGAGAGGAGTCTCACTTGCCCCGGTGACTAAGGTATCAGGAACACAAGGAACCGTTTATGCCACGATACAACAGCAATGGAATACAGGTTAGGTGTCTTAATTCTTGCAGTCTCGTGCTACTTCTAACACCTTCCGTACCAATCTACCCCTTAAACCCCGCGATGTCTTGATTGTATTGTTTGTATTGTATTGTAAATTGTATTGTCTTGTATTATAGATTGTACAGATGGATGACTTGCCGAAACCATGATATCAGTAAATGGATGTAACTGGAGAATCATGTAAATGGAAGTATATCCATGCTTCGGTTCGGTCAATATAGTTTGAATAGATTGGATATATGGATTCATGGATTCATATTGAATTATACTTTGTACTTGAATCATATTCAAATCAGATTATTTATAATGAGACTCGGTCTGAGTCAGACAATTAGAAAAGAAATTGAAGTCCGGAATTAGGTTTTGGTGTTATCGGTAACCGCTGCACATGGACGGCGGGATTTGTGTCTTTTTCAAAGACGATTACCGTGTTGATAACACTATTTGTTAAGTTGTCTGCCATAAATAGAAAAGCACCCATATCTCTGGCTCCCTGGGGCTCAAGAGACCGGTCCCGCTTAAACCTATATTTACTAGGGTCCTTATTGTAATTTATAAAACTTGAAGGGGTTTTGTGTAAAAATAATTTGTATAATTTTCAAAATACACCTCAAATATTTAATTATCGTTTTTAGAGTTTTCATAGATGTAGATTTTATATATGTGATATTTCTAGTGAATAAACATATTTTTCATAATACATGGTATTTAATTGTAAAGTATTGAACTTGTATGGAATTGCATGGTATTTTCATGTAAAGTGATTCTTTTGATTTGGAAAAGTTGGAATATTTATATTATATCAAAAATTAGATATTTTGATGATACATATACATATATATATATATATAGAATAATTTTAATTTATTATTTTTCTAGAAATCTCATTTTCTTAAGATATTTGTATTTTTAAATTTTTCGAAACCGTATGCTCCTTGCGGAGGTCTGCATCTCACACTACTAAGCCCGAGGATGTGCGATAATCCGCACCATCCCGAACGGATTCCCCAAATGGGTTGTAGCGACGCTTTGCAAAGATTTTTTTAAAATACATAATCTTATAGAAAAAGGTTTTTAATAGTAAAAGGTATTTATGCGTAAAATTGCATTTTCCCGTATTCTATATTCCCGAAAACCATCATTCTATGTTGCATGAGTGTTGTGAGGAGCTAGATCATTACCTCGTGATCTATCTAAAGGTATATCAAGGAAATATGATGTTTAAAGTCGAAACTAAAGTACATGGTATTTTTCTGAAAAAGTGCGATAAAAATTACAATATAAATTCTTTTTCTATGAAACTTGTTCAATATGGTTTGTTAATGTTTAATAGTCATGATGTGCAAGTTTGGTATGGTTGTATATAAGAAAATTGGAACGTTTTAAAGAAAACCGAATCGGAAGTCGGATTAACTCCGTTTCCGTTGGGTTTTAGAAATACGAGTTTAAGAATAGAAAATAGAAGATGGAGGAGGAACTAGCTGGATTTTAGATTAGGTAAGAGGAAGAGGGAGTGGTAAGAGGTACCGGTGCGTCGTTTCGTCGCCGGGAGCTCCTAGGGTCATCGTCGGAAGTTCGTCGGAGCTTCGCCCTTCGCTAACTCCACTTGTACATAATTGAACTTAGAATTTTCTTGAGATTTTTGGACAGAGATTTAGAGTGAGGGGTGTGAATTGGAGTGGTATTTATAGGAAAAGATTAGGGTTAGGGTTTGATAGAAAAAAATGCATTTAAATTGGATTAAAATGGAGATTAAAGGGATTTTATGGTCTCTAGATTAATATAGGGAATTTAAACATGACGGGGGTTATAAGGAGGCCAAAAGACACAGAAGTATGAAGGGTAAATCGGCTTTAGGGGTGAATCGGTCGGCGGAGGCGGGCCGAGTCGGGCGAGTCGCCGGCCGATTCAGGCTGAGTCGAGCCGAGTCATGGGTCTATGTGTCTTGTGTCGTTTGGTTTATCTCCTGGGCCAGTTTGTTTTATGTGAATTTTGGTTTTTACAAGTTATGCACGTGTAGGATCTTGGGCTTCTAAAAATTTAAAAGAAAACTAATTAAAAAATTAATGTGGCTAATGGGATTTGAACTCTGGCATTTTGGTTCTGCAGTGTAGGGTCTTACCAATGAGCTACAAGCTCCGTCTTGCTATTAAAAAGCAAAACAAACTTATAACTTGTGCTCAGGCAAAAGTACCCCTTTCTGTATTTTTGAAAAAAAATTGTACAGAAAGTTTTGGGTTGTTACAACATTATTGTCTTATTATTCAAATTCTTGAATTTTATCTTTCGCTTAACTCTTTTATCTTGACAATATGGAAATGATATTGCATCTCGGCTTAGAATCCTCCCGATTCCTTATTGTTTCTCCTTTCTTATTCCTTCGATTCTGATTGTAGGATTTGGGCGACTTGAATGGAGTTATATGATTATAACCATGTACTGCAGTATGGTTACAATGCGGTACTCTAATTAGGTAACCCGGAGCCCTATTTTGATTTATTCTCTTGACTTATGGTTGTTGTACTGCTTTATTTCTCTCGGTTTCATTGCTTACGAGTTTATGTCTTATCGCGAGCTTGAATCCAGCAACCACGTTATATCTTTCCTCTCGTTCTATAAGAACCAATCCGTTTGCTTTTTGAAAAACATGAAGAAACACAGGAGAACATATGATGATTGTTGTAGTTTGAGATTGACCCTAACGGGAGCTGATACAGACCGCTTCAAGGACGATCAGATGGTTGATTTAAGAAGTTTTGACCGACCCGCCTCAGAATAGCGCAGTAGAAGAGTGATGGGCTAATAATAACCCACAAGTCTTAGAACAAACTTGCAAATTCATGATGAAGGGAACCGTTTACTGAAGGGTGAAGTTTGTAAACAAGTTGCAGAAGAAGTGCTAATAGCAGTTCGGGATTTCGTGGATGTGTTCAAAGACATCTCGAGTTTACTGTCTAAACGAGATGTGGAGTTTGTGATTGATCGTATTCCTGTAGCAGCGCCAATTTCAAAGGCTTATTATCCGATGGCACCGATGGAACTGGAAGAGGTAAAGAAACAAGTTGCCGAATTGCTAGAGAAGGGTTGGATTCGCAGCAGCGGTTCACCATGGGGAGCTCCAGTTCTTCTAGTCAAGAAGAAGGATGGCACACGGAGGATGTGCATTGACTATCGAGAAATAAAACCCGGTGACTATTAAGAATAAATAGTCAATCTCTCGTATCGGCGAATTATTCGATCAACTCAGTGGCGCGAGGGTATTATCGAAGCTGGATTTGCGATCTGGGTACCATCAAGTTCGGGTGAAATCTGAAGATATTTGAAAGACGGCGTTCCGAACTCGATATGGGCATTACTAAGTAAGGGAGGATTTAACGTATGAAGAAAGACCAATGGTGATTGTGGATCGACGAGACAAGGTCCTCAAGAACAAGGTTATCCCTCTAGTACTCATTTCATAGGGTAATTGTTCGCACGGAAAATCAACTTGGGAACGTGAAGACGAGATCCGATAGAAGTTTCCACACCTCTTTTCTTAGATCTGTATTTTCTTATCTTTTCTTGTTCCGGAAATTTCGAGGATGAAATTCTTTTATAGTTGGGTATAATGTAACACCATAGTGCATGTATACTATATCTTATTTGGGGTATTTCAAATCTTGTGGCAGATTTCTTAATTATTATTGTTTTTAGGTGCGGATAATGCATTTAGTAACTGTGGTTAGTATCCGACCCGACCCGCATGATTGAAACCTATCATGGTTCAAGATTATATCAAATATTTGCTAGTACAGAGTATCCATGCAAATCTAGATTTTATAAACAAATATAATATATTTTAATATCCGCATTTCTTTTTATAACACAAAATAAAATCAAATAACATATTTTCATATCTAGCCTTGCATGTCATCGTACCTCATATCAGACGGTTTCCATCTCATATCTTATTTTGCTTTTATCTTTTACGTTTAAATCTTAAGATATCTAATATCAAATATTTACTAAATCTAGATATATTTTTAAAATCCTTTTAAATCTTAAATTAGAGATATGAGTTATTTAAAATATATTCTTGCATTATGGTTGAGAAGTTTACATATGTGAATTATTTTCCAAAATATATTTTTGAAGAGATTTTGGTGGAGAATGGTTGTAGTTTGATATTATATATATACATTAAAACTAATATATATTTATAACTTAATTTAAACTATACTATATATATTTATATTAAACACAAAACATCTCTCCCTTTCTCTCTCTCTCTCTCCACATAACATATCACTCCCTTATCAATTTATATATTCTTCTTCTTCGTTCTTCATGCCCACACTCTTTCTCGCCGACGCAACTCCAGACGGATCCTAAAACCTTAACCAAGCCATCAAAACTTGGTGTTGATTTGTATAGCATCATGTTGCTTCCGTTCATCGCGTTTGTTTCGAGGCAAATTTACAACTTGCTACATGCTATGGTTTATGTAATTTACTTATATTTTGTCGTATTATTATTATTATCATCATACAGCTATATTTATATAATTTATATACCGTAGTTATTTAACGTTGATCAGTTTTATAATATACAATGTATGCAAATTTACAACTTGCGATATGCTATAATTATATCTATAAATATATATATATCGTTGTAATATTTCTTATTATTATCATTAATTAGTTTATAATCTGCATTTTATAACGTTATACAAAATATATCTCACTATTTTACACATGTGTTATTTATTTATACTCATGTTTAATCATAGCATCCTATCCTGATTATTACTATTATTTTGGATATTTATGACGCACTGACGTCTGGGTTTTTCATTGCCCAGATACTTGACATAGCATGTGAGTGTTCGACAGGATCGCCGATCAGTGAGGACCACCTCATTGATATAGCTCTTATACGGGTTAGTTATTCCTTAAATCTTTATTGTTTCCACTATCTTCTCCAGTTATTGTTCTTGTGGCTATTGGACATGTGATAGATAGATTTAGTAGTGTACTATTCTTGATATCTGATTGATAGCCGTAATATGACTATGGAAGGATCTTTTCTCACCATAGGTAGCATGGTTGGCTCTGTCACGTGCTATGTTTACGTATTTTGGAAAGCGGGGCGTGACACACCGTCAATGAGATACCCATAATATCTCTCAGGTGCTCTAGATTGCCTACCAGATCGACGAAGCGATTTCGCTGGATCGGGTAATACTGGAGTCTCAGGTTCAATTTGGTCTTCCGTGATCGTTTGTTCTTCTGGAACTTCTTTCAGTTCTACTGCGCTCCCACTAATTTCTTTATCAAGAATTTCCTTCTCAAAGAAGATGGCATGTCTAGAAACAACAATACATTGTTCCTCTGGGCAGTAGAATATATACCCTTGCAAATGCATCGGGTATCCTATGAACTTGCAAAGCACGAATTGTACCTCTAGCTTGTCAAGATTATGCTTTTTAACAAAACCAAGACAGACCCATATCTTAACAAACTTAAGATTAGGTTTCTTGCTCTTTCATAACTCATATTGATGCAAGGGCATCAACTTTGATGGAACCTGGTTCAGTATGTATGCATCTATCTCTGGTGCATACCCCCAGAATAAAAGAGCTAATTCAGCATTACTCGTCATGGAATGTACCATATCCAATAGGGTACGATTCCTCCTTTCTGATACACTATTATGTTGAGGCGTGTAAGGTGGAGTAAGCTGAGAGAGAATCCCATTCACTTTAAGTAACCAAGAAATTCTATACTCAAATATTCACCTCCTCGATTCGATCGAAGAATCCTAATATTCTTTCTTGTTTGGTTCTGCATTTCATCCTTATACTCTTTGAACTTCTCAAATGCTTCAGATTTATACTTCATCAAGTATATGGGTCCGAAGCGTGAGTAGTCATCAGTAAAAATAATGAATTAGGAGTATCCTCCTCTAGCTTGTATAGATATTGGACCAAATACATCACTATGTTCTAGTCCCAAGAGTTCATCAACTCTTTCTCCGCTTCCACTAAACGGAGATTTAGCCATCTTACCTTTAAGACACGAATTGCAATTATCATATGACTCGAAGACAAACGAATGTAAGTAACTATTCTAATGTAATTGCTTAAGCCTTGTCTCATTTATATGGCCAAGTTTATGGGGCCATAAAAGAGTTTCGTTTATTTCTGAACTTGTTCTTTTACGGGTATTGTGTATGTTATAAACATTAGCAAGATTTAATATATAATGACCATTAAATAAATTCCCAAAAAAACTAATTCGTTATTACAATGAATGTTCATAACACTATTGGACGTAATACAAGAATATCCGTCCTTATCCAATAAAGAAATAGAAATAATGTTGCATAACACACCAGGAATATAAAAACAGTTATTTAAAACTAAAGTCTTGCCATATGGAAGTGATAGATGATAATCTTCTACTGCAACTGCTGAAACATTTGTTTCATTTACAATTCTGAGAATCATCTCTCCTTGTGCCAGCCTCCTACTTCTTCTCAGTCTTTGTAAACAATTACAGATGTGAACCAGAACCAATATTCAATACCCATTGTTCACCGCCGGAAGACGGACCGAGACGTTGGGACATCTGGCCTGAATTCTGGGGGCAGTTGCTATTTGGATTTATCCTTCCACCTCTCCTAAGATTCCAAGCTAATTTAGGGCACCGTATATCGGAGGTTTGGACGGATGCGGCCGTTGTAGCAGACTTCATCAGATTCCCCCTCGTTTGTGAGGGTTTTTTTTTATTGTGGGGACGCTCTTCCCTGCAGATGCAAGCCCCTGCAGTTAATTACGTTACCGCATTGTGATAACTACTTTCTCCTTCTCCGGAAGTTCACTTCGTGTCGTGTGTGTTTTTGTTTGTTTTGGTTGCCCGTGGATTGTATACGGAGACTAGTTTCTGTCGTCGCCCGTAGGGAGTGGATTAGTCCAAATCCATATATTTTTAGATTCGAGCTTGGTTCATTTAAGGACCATTAATCTGGTTTGAGATTAAGATCAACTTAAATATATATGAGCATTTGGGGCTCGGTTTGTTTTAGTTTGAGAACGTCGCGGTCCATTACCGCCATGTTTGAAGGCGAATATTAGTTTAAGGACATTTCGGTCCAACATTCCCATTTTGGGGACGAATGTTAGTTTAAGGAAATTTCGGTCCATTATCGCCGTTTTTGATGCGACTGTTAGTTTAGGGACATTTCGGTCCTTTATTCATCTTGCACGCACGTGTATTTGTTACGTGGCAAACTGAACAATGGTGATATGGAATGTGCCCAATTTATGGCACGATCTGATTTGAGGCATGCACGTCAATTTGGAAGTGCATCGATGTATGACGAGAGGAGTTGTTGGTTGTCGGGACCCGCAACCTCTCTGAAGACGTTGAGGAATTACAACGACATATATCAGAGGTGTGTAAAGATGTACCCTCGACCCAAATCCCATATTTGAGGGAAAAGGGGTTGTGGTGGACCTTAAAATCGTTAGTCATATTTGAGACTAAG
The DNA here is from genome assembly GCA_030015575.1 of Agapanthus africanus. NCBI lineage: Eukaryota > Viridiplantae > Streptophyta > Magnoliopsida > Asparagales > Amaryllidaceae > Agapanthus > Agapanthus africanus. The sequence goes on along the minus strand of JASDDO010000022.1, from coordinate 859,201,292 downwards.
ATTACCTTAGGAGATATGAGATGAATATCATTTTAGATATCATCAATGAGAGATCATTAATCATGTTTGAGACTAAGATCAGTTTAACAATGTTTTTTGTTTTAAGGATCATTTTACTTAAGATCCATCAAAAGAGCATTTGGGCTCAGTTGCAAAGAACTTCAGAAGCTTAGCCAATTTGGGCTTAGTCTGCGTACTCTTATTCAAAAAGTGCTAAGCATTCATTTGAGCTATGTCTGTTCGGCCCTTTTCTTTTTATGAAAAGTGCTAAGCACTTATTTGATGTTCTGACACTCACATGGGTGTCAGGTGAAACATTTGAGTATGGGCGACGCCCAATGAGCGCAGAGCACTCTGCCACTTTGGCTGTTTATGAAGTGCTGGGCACTTTATGTGGCGCCCGCGTGAGGAGCACGTGAGGCGCTAGGGAGCTGCCTAATCAGTGCTAAGCACTTAGCCATTTTGGCTGCATGCGAAGTGCTAAGCATTTTATGTGGTGCCCGCGTGAGAAGCACGTGAGGCGCTAGGGTGCTGCCTAATCAGTGCTAAGCACTTAGCCATTTTGGCTGCATGCGAAGTGCTAAGCACTTTTACGTGGCGCCTGCGTGAGGAGCACGTGAGGCGCTTGGCAGGGGGCCATGTTGGAAGCACATGAGGCGTTAATTTCTTTTATCTGGATATTTAATCTCTGTTGACGGTATTTTGATCATTAACGATCACCAAGATCACTATTTTGAGGATCCGGGATCATGTTCTTTCTAAGAACTAAGTTCTTGATTCGAAGGAACTGAGTTTCCTGGAGTATTATGGACTCTATATTCTTTCTCTTTTAAATTTATCCTTCCCTGAATCTTTGATTCTCAAGAACAGGATCTTCCCGATGAGAATTAAATTCTCAACTTGTGAGGGACTTGTCTTGTGGATCTCAGATTCAGAGAAAGAACTAAGTTCTTTTAGAAGGGTTCAACCCTTAGATATATTAGGTAAAGAAGATGTTTTGATCTTGATGTACTCTTTACCTAGGGTTTCGAGAATGGAGCTCTCCTTCTTTTCGTCTCTCTCTCCCCCCTCCCCTTCTCTCCCTCTCTGTGTGTGTGTGTATCTCCCCCTCCCCTTCTCTCCCTCTCCGTCTCCCTGTGTCTGTGAGACTTCCAGTCTCGGGGCCTTTATATAGTTGAGGCAAATTGTTGATTAGTTTTGAGAAAATCTGTCATTGGGTGATTCCAATTGATTTAATTGGTCTCAAAATTGATTTAGGTAATTTTATCCACCTTTGGATCTTTGACCTAAGAACTTCTGTTTTTACAGAATATGATTTTAGGTTTTTAACGAAATTGGGGAAATATTTTCCATATACATAATTTATTCTGTAAAACGGTGATTTTTAATCACCATTGGGTTTTTAATCCAACGGTTCTCTATTTTACAGAAAACAATCTTTTTGTTTGGAAAGATTAAGGGAATGTATTCCCAAAAATAGAATTTTATTCTATTGTTGGATCATTGATCCAACCGAGAGTATCTTTCTTATTTAGAAAGATTTGAGAGATATTTTCTCCTAATAGAATTTGATTCTTTATTTTTGATAATTTATCATCTCTGTTGGATCTTTGATCCAATGGCTCTGTTTAACAGAGAGTATTGTAGAATTCTAATTCTACCTGGGCGCCGACGCTCATGTATTATGCACGTGGACGCTACTTAAGAATTTAATTCTTATAATGGGTATTTATGTGCTTTGCACATTGGCGCCGGCGTGAGGAGCACGTGAGGCGCCACCGTAGGATTTAATCTAAGGGGTTGGCGATGGTGCTGGCGCCCTCGTGAGGAGCACGTGAGGCGCTGCCTCATTAAAATTTAACAGAGCTTAGCTCTTTTTATTATGTTTAAATATTAAGGGAACAAGCGCTCATGTGCTTTGCACATTGGCGCCCACGTGAACTTCTCGTGCGGCGCCACCATAGGATTTAATCCTATCCGAAGTGATAGTTACATACTTTGCATGTGGGTGCACGTTCTTAACACGTGGAGGTTTCCCTTTATTTTTATAAGGGAACAGCAAGCTCTAAGCCCAAAATTTTGGCGGGAACAAATGCCCCCCACTACTTTGCCCATGTAAGTATGTACTGGGTGAAGTAGTGCAGAGTTATGACTAGCCATAGAATAGATGGCTTAGGAGATAAGTTTAGGGTCCTTGTATCCTAAGGCTTTTTTCATTTTCCTGAGCTGTAAGGGTCTGAAGAAGGGTTTTTTTCTCCCTATGAGTCGTGAGGATCTCATAGGTGCATATTCTTCTTAGAAATCGTGATAATTCCTAAGTGTTCATCGCCTCCGTGAGTCATAAGGATCTCACTCGAGTATTTTTTCCTTACGAGTCGTGAAGACCCGTAAGTTGCCTCTTTATTTCATTGGTATGTAACTTTGACAAATGTGGCCCATGGTTAGTATACAAGAGTCGGTTTGGACCTTCTTATAGGGCAGCAATGGCTTAGGAAATAGGTTTAGATATGTCTTCTAATGCTTTTCAACTTTATGAGCCGTGGGGGTCTCATAAAGATGTTTCTCTCTATAAGTCGAAAGGATCCCGTAGGTGTATTTTCTCCTTAGAAGTCGTAAGGACTCCTAAGTGTGTTTCCTCTTGAGAGTCGTAAGGATCTCACAAGAGAATTTTTCCCTTACGAGTCGAGAGGACTCGTAAGTGGTTTCTCCTCCTCGTTGGTATGTGACTTTAGAGAATGTGGCCCGTGGATAGTGTACAAGAGTCAATTTGGACCTACTTGTAGGGCCACAGTGCTTAGGAAACAGGTTAATATCCCCGTCGCCTAAGGCTTTTCACCTTCATGAGCCGTGAAGGTTTCATAAAAATGTTTTTCCCTATGAGTCAAGATGAGTCGAGAGGATCTCACAGGTTTATCCTAACGTAAAATATAGATAACCCCTATTCTTAACGACAGGGGTCCGTTAGGTTTGTGGTACTAGGGTTTTAGTCCGTGATACCATTGCATTGACTGATGTATTCCTCGATATGCAGTCTTCAAGCTGTTGTTAGAGTAGCCCCGTGACTGTTGTATATCTGATCCCTTTGGGGGCTGGACAAGACGTCTTCAAGTAATCTCCTTAGGTCATATTACCTTCGGAAGAGCAAACGTTAGGAATTTTCCATGACGCTTTTTACTTGAGGTTAGGCTCAATTTGGATCCCCGATGAGTCATAACCACTCCGCTCTGGTGTAGGATAATCTCCGATAGTCTTTTAGGCTTTATATGAGTTGTCGTCGAGACCCAAAGCTAGGAATATGTCGTTGCCTCATTTTTGTTTTGACAATGTCATGTCGTTTCTTTGTTGAAGTAGAGTAGACATATGTAGGACCTCTATGCTGTATGTATTGCAATTGAAGTCCGGAGCTAGGAATATGCCATCGCCCCACGACTATCGTGTCTCTGATCTCTTCGGTGGCTAGACAAGACGTCTTCAAGTAATCTCCTTAGGTTATATTACCGTTAGAAGAGCAAGCATTAGGAATTTGCCATGACGTTTTTTACTTGAGGTTAGGCTCAATTTGGAACCCGGATGAGTCATTACCACACCCTTCTGGGGTGGGATAATCTCCAATGGTCTTTCGGGTTTTATATGAGTTGCCGTCAAGACCCGAAGCTAGGAATATGCCGTCACTTCGGGGTTTTTTTTGCTTTGACGATGTCCCGCGGATTCTTTGCTGAAATAGGGTAGACATCTGTAGGACCTCTATGTTGTATGTATTGCAATTGAAGTCCGGAGCTAGGAATATGCCATCGCTCCAATTTCATTTGAAAATTGCGTCCGCATCCTGCTGAAATGAGGGGGAAAGTCAAGATAGTCTCTGGGTTGTATATGAATCGTCAAGACATAGAGTTAGGATTTTGCCGTAACTCCATTTTTTTGTTTCGACTCTTGGGTCTTTTGTTGATGTTGCGTCTGCACTGAGAAGGAACGCCGGGATAGTCTCTGAGTTGTATATGAACTGTCAAGACTTGGAGCTAGGATTTTTCCATGGCTCCATTTTTGCTTTTGACCCTTGGGTCTTTTGTTGACGTTGCATCTGCATCCTGTTGGCATGAGAAGCATGTCGGGCTGGAGTTAGGATTTTGCCGTCACTCCTTTTTGATTTGACTCCTTAGAGCTTTTGTTAACGTCGCATCTGCACCCTGTTGGAATGAGAAAAACGTCGAGTTGACCTCTAGGCTGTAGATATTGTTGTCCAGATCTGGCTCTCCTTTTGACGGAGCGTGGTGGGAAAATATGGTCCCCTTTCTTTCATTTGTGCCCATGGATCGTATACAAGAGTTAATATGGACATACTTGCAGTGCAGAGGAAATTTTTTTTTTTTTATTGTCGCGATGCTTTATCTTTTCAGCACTTCATATCGCGAGAGTTACGATTGCCCAATCATTTCGGTTATTTTTCGCGGTGTCCAATCATTTCGGCTATTTTTTAATATTTTTACTCGCTGCTTTTTATTGCGAGATGTCCAAACATTTTGGCTGTTTTTATATACATATTTTTCATTCACTGATTTTTATTACGAGTTGCTCCATCATTTCGGCTATTTCAAATGCATTTTTTTTGCTACTTGCTGCTGTTTTTATTACGAGTTTGGAATCTGATACCAACCTTGGCATCAGCATCGCTATGACTGAAATATTGTAAGGAGCGAATCATCATTTGCCGTGAAAGGACTTGAAGTTCGATACCTATTTAGACATCAGCATCGTTATGACTGGAATATTGCCAGGAGCGATTCATCATTTACCTTTGTTGATTTGAACAAAAGTGGCTTAGAAAACAGGGTTAGGATCCTGTCGACTAAGACTTTTGACTTTATGAGTCGTAAAGGTCTCATAAAGATATTTCTCCCTACGAGTCATGAGGATCTCGTAGGTGTATTTTCTCCTTAGAAATCATGGGGATTCCCAAATGATATTTTCTCTTGTAAGTCGTAAAGATCTTGCAAGAGTGGTTTTCTCCTTATAAGTCGAGAGGACTTACAGGTATCGTTCACCATATGGGGACATTTCTCGTCATTGGTGGAACTTGGTGGGGAAATGTTTATACGTGCCCGTGGATTGTATACAAGGATCAATATTGGACCGCCTGTAGGCCAACTTAGGGGATATAACGGCTTAAGAACAGGTTCAGATCTCTGTAACTTAAGTCTTTTGAATCTTATGAGCCGTGAGGGTCTCATAAGAGGAATTCTCCTTACGAGTCGTGAGGATCTCGTAAGTGTAATTTTTCCTTAGATTCCTAAAGGTGTTGCTCCTTTGAAAGTCGTAAGGATCTTGCGCAGGTATTTTCTCCTCATAAGGTCGAGAGGACTTTGCAAGTGCATATGAATTTTTTTATTTTACGAGTTTGCGTCCTTCCGGGTTTTCACAAGATCGCCGGCAGTCCTGCTGTTTTTACTCACAGCGCCCTTTCGGGTTTTCATCCGTGCTCATTTTTCTTGTGGACATACCGTTTTTTTAATGGCGAAACCCTCGAAAGTAGCTTCGTCGCGGGTGACCCACCTGTTTGCCGGTGGGTTTTGAGGGTGGCTTAATCGCTGGATTAGCTATGTAACCAGTGAAACTCGAGTTGAAATCTTTCCTGGTAAGACTTCGATTGCAATATAAATCCTAAGAGAATGTATCGCCGTATTTGGGGCGATATACTAGTTTAGGGACATTCCGGTCCATTATCGCCATGTTTGAGGTGAAATTTTAGTTTAGGAACTTTTCGGTCCAATGTCGCCATATTTGAGGCGGAATTCTAGTTTAAGGAAATCTCGGTCCTTTGTCGCATGTTTGAGGCGAATTTCTAGTTTAAGGACATCTCGGTCCTTTGTTAGTTTAGGGACATCTCGGTCCAATGTTGTCATGTTTGAGGCAGCGTGGTAGTTTAGGGACATTCCGGTCCAGTATCGCCATATTTGAAGCGAGTAATTAGTTTAAGGACATTTCGGTCCGGTATCGCCGTTTTTGAGACGAAGTCTTAGTTTAAGGACATCTCGGTTCGTTGTTAGTTTAGGGGCTTCTCGGTCCGATGTCGCCTTATTTGAGGCGAATTTTTAGTTCAAGGACATCTCGGTCCGTTGTCGCCATGTTCGAGTCAAGGTTCCACTTTAGGGTCATCTCGGTTCGTTGTCGCCATGTTTGAGATGACGGAGCTTCTTTGTATACTACTCTCAGAGTTCTGACTTAGGAAGATAGCGAACGGACACGAGTGTCGTCATCTATCGTAGACCTAAGTCGTGACTCGTCAAGCATAGTATTTTTGAAGGAACCAGCCGTTTATTGGCCGGAAGGGTCTTTCGCCATGCATATCCATGAGCAGGTAAGCTCCGTCTTGGTAGACTTTGTCTATGATGTATGGGCCTTCATAGTTCGGCTTGAATTTCCCCCGTTTTGTACGATTGGGGATCATTGGTCTTTTGACGACTAGCACGAGTTTGCCTTAGCCGAATGTTCTCGGCCTGGTCAGTCTTTCATATGACCGTGTCATCCTTGTCTTATAAGCTTCCAGATTTTGCTGTACTATAAGGCGGGTTTCGTCGAGGGCATCGAGCTCCTCAAGCCAAAGATGAGCATTTTCTTCATCCGTTAGCTCGTCTCGAACCGCTACTTGTAGAGAAGGGAGATTTCCACGGGAAGCACTGCTTCCGTGCCGAATACCAACATGTATGGTGTTGTATTCGTAGCCGTTTTGAATGTTGTTCGGTACGCCCAGAGAGCTTCATGCAGTATTTCGTGCCGGTCTCTTTTGTTTCTGGACACCGTTTTCTTTATAATCTTTGTCAAGGTCTTGTTGAAAGGTTCAGCTAGACCGTTGGCATGAGAATTATAGACTGAAGAGTATCTCCAATCTATCTTATGGTGTTCTGCGAAGTGGATGATTTTTTGGCTCCTGTATGCTAGCCCATTATCCGAGATAATTCGTCGTAGAGTGCCGAACCGGTAGATGACATGTGTCCTGAAGAAATGGAGGATATGTTCCGTCTTCACCTCCCTTAATGATACTATTTCTACCCACTTAGAAAAGTAGTCGGTCGTTGCCAATATGAACCGATGTTCTTTGGACGATGCGGGTTCAATAGGGCCAATTATTTCGGTTCCCCACATTTCAAACGGCCAGGTAGCCACCGTTGGGTGTAGCGGATTTGGGTGTTGATGGATAAAGTCCCTGTGAATTTGGCACGAGTGACACTTCTTAGCATATTCGAGGCAGTCTTGGATCATTGTTGGCCAATAATAACCCATTCTTTTGATCTTCAGCTTTATCTTTGGCCCAGCTTGGTGAGAATCGCAGAGTCCATCTTGAATTCTTGAATGACTTTCTTTGCTTCCTTCGGCCCCAGGCATCTTAGCCACAAACAGTCGAACGATCTCTTATATAGAGTATTATTGACTAAGGTGAAGGACAAAGCTCGTTTCATGAGCTGATGTCATTTTTGGGCGTTCGTTGGGATTTGAAGTGGTCTATGAAGACTTCTCTCCAGTCCTTGACCTTTTCTTCGTCCTCTATTTGAAGGGCTGCTTGTTCGGTCATTTCTTTTCTTAAGTCTTCCGAAGATATATCTGTTGGCACAAGAATCCTGCGACTTTGCACGATGATCTTTACGTCATCGAACTCTTTGTCGGCTAATTCCTTAGCCAATTTGGCCAATGCAGCCGCCTTGCTGTTTCTACACGTGGTATACTCTCCAGGATGTAGGAGGGGATTTGTGTCAGCAGTTGCTGCACTCTTTCGCCGTATTTTATTAGCTCTGGCTTGCACGTCTGATAGTTGCCATTTACTTGGCTAACGATCAGCTGGGAGTCTCCATATATGAGGAGGTCTTTGATTCCCATGTCGACAGCGATCTTGAGACCTGCTATCAAGGCTTCATATTCAGCTTCGTTATTAGTCCTTGGCTCCGTTAAGGAGAGGGCATAATGCAATATCCCTCCTTGCGGAGTCACGAAGATAAGGCCCACCCCGGCTTTGATTATGGGGTTCTTTTTGCTTTCGCCTATTAATGGAAGATGCTCCATCGAAGTAGAGTTCCCATCGGGAATCATTTTCTTTGTTCTCTCCTTCGATTGTGTCGAACGCATGCTCATCCGGCAACTCACAATTTAAGGGGGGTCGGCTGGTATCGGATGCTCCGCAAGAAAGTCGGCAATGGCCTGGCCTTTCACTGCTTTGAGGGGTCGATATGTTATCGAGAAATCCATCAGGATCAGGGCCCATTTGACAAGCCTTCCTGTTAATATGGACCTTGACATCAGATATTTGAGAGGATCCACCTTTGATATGAGATGGACCTCATATGCCAAGGCGTAATGTCTGGGCTTCGTTATCGCGAAGATCAGTGCCAGGCAATGCTTTAAAATATGGGTGAAGTTGTTTTCTTCCACCAGGAGAACTCGACTCAAATAGTACAAAGCTCTCTCCTTTCCTTGATCATTCTCTTGTGCCCATAGTGCGCCTAGAGAACTTGCCAGGGTTGTCGTATATAGGATAAGGGGTTTTCCCTTAACCAGAGCGGTCAGTACCGGCGGATTTTGCAGGTATTGCTTGATTTCGTCTAGTGCATTTTGTCACTTTTGATCACGGACAAACGGGGTTCCCTTCTTCATTAGATGACTGTAAGGACGACATTTTCCGGAAAGGTTGGCTATGAACCATCGGATATACGCGATCTTTCCTTGAAGAGATCACAACTGTTTGAGAGTTCTAGGCGTGGGCATTTCCGTAATTGTCATGCCCCGCTTCCTAAAATACGGAATACGAGGGATGACAAGGCCAGCCATGCTCCTACGGTCAAGGAAACATCCTGCCGTAGTCACACTTCGGCTTCCCGCGTTACGTGGTAATCAGTAATCAATGCACAGGTAATGAGAAATGCAGTCACTACTTCTATCAAACAGATATAAAACTAATCAGATAGAGATCAAGGGAAAGATAGCGTTGGCATCGCTGATCTAGATGTGCGCAAGGTCCTCATGGTACGACAGATCTTGATCCGAGTTAAGTCCACTTCTCACTCTGAGCATGCATACTCAGGTCGTCAGAGCGACACAATGACAATATATATAAATACATATGTAAACACATGCAATGATAATGAACATGAAACAATAAACATGGAGTGATGACATGAGCATGAAGTAACCGGTACGGGTAAACAATAAAGCAGGTATATCGAATCAGTGATCAATGCAATGTCCATGTCACTAAACTTATCAGTCTCAATGTCCAAGTCACTAAACTTATCGCCAGTCCAAGTGTGAGCGTCAACCACCGCAGGAGTATCCCCAACCCAAGGGTAAGCCCCAGGGGTAAAGGAACACGGGCCCGAATCACGCTCGCTAATAATCTGTAATACCATCCATACGACTCCCGAAATCGCTATATATGCCGGCAGTGGGACTCCTAAGATTCCGTTGATCGAACTCACACTCAAACTACCCCACACCCGCGGTCCACATCAAACACCGACCATGAACCCGAATACTAGTCGCTCCATGACAAGTCTACGCGAGAACTGGAGACAAGGGCTCCATCAAGCATGTCTCAACTGGTATCCAAGATATATGGACAATACTAGATGTCTTACCTATGACACTAATATAAGTGTTTCCATAACCATCCCATTCCAGTTATAGTTACACTTATATATGTCCCATAGGTGTCGACAATGCAATAACTATTTGGTTCCGCTAATTGTGTACAAGTACGCTTCACTTCACTTGTTCATTCACGCTTTCACACTAACGTACTTACCGCAATCCAATCACTAATATTTATCACTGGGTAATGTAACATGGTCACTAGGTTATTGATGCAAAATGAACACTATTTACAGAAGTATGACAATCACGCACATGATGGGGATATAGTAAATGCGCTACAGAATACATATGAGCAACTGGTGTCGGTTGAACTAGAAAATCATATAAAATCGTACGTGCATAATTTGGCAAAACAATATAAAAAGCATAAACAACATACTAAATTATATCTACCGCAAAATTGGTTTCGAGTCAATCGGGTTTCAGGTTTACGAGTTATGGTCATTTCCTTTTAAGTGTTCGCTGCTGGAAATCCAGTTTCTGAACTGGAAGTCCGTTTCGTAACACGTTTTACTCCCAGTTGGGAGAATATTAGGTGACGCTACAGTTGGATAATATTTAGTTTTATCAGTCAGGTTTCCAACGCACCAGACAGATCGATAATATCCGCTGTGTGCTGGGAGTTATGCATTATCTAAGATCGGGATCTGCATTCTGTCCCTGCTTGGGACAGCAGTATGTACAGATGGTTTAAAATGTGATTAAAATAGCAAACGATGGTAAAAACGAATGAAACCACTTCTAATAGTTAGCTAACAGATTTATATTCTCTACAGTATAGAGTTCCGCATGATACCATTTTCACACAGAGATGTAAAAGTATTTCCAATCAAGTGTTGGCAAGCAGTGCTACTCTGGACTGCAGTCCATAGCCGCACTCCCGAACAGTTTCCGTCATCGTTATAAAATAGAAACAAAATATAAATTATATATGGTTCTTGGTTGTCGAGTCGGATTCGATACAAGCCCTTGAACACCACATTCCGGTGTGTAACCAATTTACTATGATTTTCATAAATTTCAGGTACAGAAGGTTTCAGATTCGACGGATCTAAATGGGGATGACATTTCACGGCGTTAAGGTCCGTATTTTCGAGCTAACTCTTAACACAATATTCGTTATCACTAGGGTAATCCTTTATGCTTAAGTTCCATCATTTTAAGAGAGTTTTTAGATTATTGTTTGCATCGAGCACTTATATTAACATATGATTCGCAACCGAAAAGAATATACTATAGCATGTAGCAAGTATTTAACTTGCCTTGACGATGATCGGAGACACAACCGTGATGCCGACGAAAGCAAAAGCATGATCATGGAGCAATAACAACGACGCAAGTAGCAACAGCAACAACAACGACGAGCCTCGTCTCGGCTCTGGCCCGAGCTTGTGTCGCGGCTTCGGCGTGGCGTGAGCTTGGCCCCGATGATGGAGACGAGGCTTGACGACCCGGAGTTAGACGGTGACTGACGACGCAGGGACGAGGCGCTGGAGGTGCTGGCGCGGCTTGGGCAGTGGGCTGGAGCTCAGGTCATGGAGGCAGGGTCGAGGTGGAGATGGGTTTTGAGAAGGCTCGGAGCTCGGAGATGGAGGCGGTGCTGGCGGCGATGTGGAGGTCGATGGCGAAGAGGACAGAAGCGATGGGATCGTTGGTTCTTGGGTTGGTTGCCGCTGGGTTGGTGGAGGCAAGTCGAGGCGGGCGAAGGTGATGGTAGGTTGGTGAGGTGCAGCGAGTGGGGAGGCAGAGAGGTGGCGGAAGCGATGGAGGTTGCGGCGCGGGCTATAGGGGAGCTCGAGGAAGGGCTTGGTGTCGCGGTGTGGGTCCTCACGGTCGGAGGAGGAAGAGACGAGGAGGTTGCAGGGGAGCTCGGTTGGTTGGGGCTAGGCGAGGAGGTGATGGGTCGGAGGAGGTGAAGAGCTCGAGAGGGGGCTTCATAAGTGGAGAGATAGAGGAGTGGAGAGAGGGGGCCGGTTGTGAGAAGGGAGCGAGGACGAGGGAGGCGAGGGGGATCGTGGCGGTTGCGGGGATCTCGGGGAGCAGTTGCGTCGTCGAGGGGGAGTGGGCGTCGCAGGCGGTTAGCGAAGGAGGAGGGGTCGTGGGTTGTTAAGGGGAGTGGGTCTCGCGGGAGGAGGGCGCCGTGAGAAAGGCGGGAAAAAGAGAAGAGAAAGAGAAGAAGAAGAAGAAGGGGAGGGGTGTTGGGGGATCGGGTCGGATTGGGTGTAGAGAGAACGGGTCGGGTGTACAGTGGGTCGTAGGCTGGGCTGGGGTAGATTAGGAAAATAATTTGAAAAAAATAAAAAGGGTTAGGGTTTGGGTTTGGGTTTGGGTTTAGGTTAGAAAAAATATAGGAATTAGGGAAAATAAAAAGGATTGGGGTTTTAAGTTTAAAACTAAAAATAATCGGTCAGGATAAAATGGAGGAAATATTTAGGAGATTAATAGAAAAGTATATAAAATAAAATGAAAATTATTGGGAATAGGAAAAATGAATTTTTAATAGAAAATTTTTGGGGAAAACATTTACTCATAAATACGGAAAATATTCACAACGAAACTGGGTATTACAGTAATCGCCTTGATTTTTGATGGATCGATTTCGATACCCCGGTGCCGTATGATGAATCCTAGGAATTTTTCTTAGGAGACTCCAAACGTTCATTTTTGAAGATTCATCTTCAGATTATACTTCCGAAGCCATCGGAACACTATTTTTAGGTGTTCCCAATATTCCTCAGGAGATCTGCTTTTAACTATAAGGTCGTTGATATAGCATTCGACGATCTCATGGATGATATCATCAAAGATCTTTGTAATGGCCCTTTGGTAGGTAGTGCCCGAGTTCTTCAGACCGAAGGGCATCACCTTATAGCAAAATATGCACGGTGGGATCCGGAAGGCGGTATGCTTTTGATCTTCAGGATGCATTTTTATTTGATTGTATCCTAAAGATCCATCCATGAAGGAGAAGACCTCATGGGTAGACATGTTATCGATCATTAGCTCGGTAACAGGTACTGGGAAGTCATCCTTCGGGCAAGTTTTGTTGAGCTCCCGAAAATCCACGCAGATGCGCACCATTCCATTTTTCTTTATCACCGGAACAATGTTGACGATCCAGTCAGGATATTGAAATTCTTGGATGAATCCGGAGTCGATTAGTTTCTTGACCTCAAAATTTATACTCATCTCAACTTCCAGTTTGTTGTCCTCCGTCAATCACAACCTCCATCAGATGTTGTCCTCCATCGATCAGGGCCGAGCGGTTTTGAGCGGCTGAAATTTGATTTGAGGATTAAGTGTGTGGATCTCAATGGGTTGGTATCGATGTCGAGCTATCTGCAAAGAAACTCCCGGGGTGGGTGATCACCGTAGGACCCTCTGACGATCAAGTTAGTACCGTGGATAAGAGCAGAGTAACGGCGTATTGGAATGAATTCGAGTTACCTGAGTCGTCTGAAAGAGGGGTTTATATAGCGGTCGCATGGAGCGAGCCGGAGCGAGATCCTCGCCGTTCATTACGTCCATGCGTTATGCCCGCGTCGATGGCGGTATCCGTCCGTTAATGGCGGGATACACTCATTAATGGAAGGACGCGCCAGCGTAAGACGCGGAACGTGGGACGGCGTATATCTCGCGTTGGCGAGATACACAGAGCCATTGCGGGGTCGCTTAGGCTCCGCGCTCTCGGTTGATCGGGAAGACCGAGGAAGCTCAGCTTGACGGATGGCTCGGAGACGAGCCGGGAGGCCGAGAAAGCTCAGCCCTGCAACAGCTCGGAGATGAGCAAAGGAGGCATAAGTTCGGCTGCTGGATTGCTCAGGGGCAAGAAATAGGCGTGTAAGCTTGGAGACGAGGTCCGAGGAAAGTCCCCAATGTAACACACTGATTCCACCTCCGCGGCCCTTAGGAGTTCAACGGGCTTACGTGGATGACACGTCATCCGCTACGTGTCATGATCTGAGAAATTTCCACTTATGAGCATCATCACCAGCGAATATTGATGAATGCGGATATAGATAGATACAGATACAATAAGTCATCGTAATGAAAAATAAAGCATCCTACGATTTGAGGGTGTATCCATTACATGACCCGTCCTATGTTTCAAAATGTTAATTATAGTATATCCTCGTTATATTTTTCTAACTTGTGAAACAACTATGACTAAACATACAGATTGCTGAATGACCAAATAACCCTAGATCATATAAAAAGAAAAAATCAAAACCTATTTTATTTTCCCATTTGAAAATCTTTTTCCTTATTTCACTACTTATTTTTTTTCTTCCCTCCTGTTCTTTTCTGTTCCGCATTCTATTTTGTTTTCATTTGAAATCTTACTTTATTCTTTAGATTAATAAATATATTCTATCTTTTCTTTTTCTATCCATTTATGCGATATGTGTGTTGATTGTCAACAATTAATTTTTTATCATTTCTTATTTATATATATATTCCATTTTCATGCTATTGTACAATAACTCTAGCCTAAATCTTTCATCAACAAAATTAAAAATCAAGTTCACTAAATAAAAAGGAAAACAATGAGACAGAAAATTATATGTAAGTTGGAGGGATTGGAATCCTCTCCAAACTTTTTAGATACTTTTGGGTAAAATAGAAATTCATATATGATATCTGTCAAATGTAATAATTTCCCAAATATGGAACTTTACCATTAAATTTTGTAATTTGCCTACCAAATATAGCCGTTTTATTGGGAAATATGATAGTTTCTTCCTACATGATGTTAGATTAATTTGTGGCTCAACAGCAGTTACGTTGTTAGAAACCGGAGTGTAGATATAAAGAAAAAAATTCATGTGCCGCCCGTATATATCCGGACAGGAGAGAGAAAGAGATGGAGAATTTCGAGCACCCTTCGGGCTGCTTGGTGGGGTCCACATTCCTATTTCTCTCTCTCCTGCCCGGATGTATACGGCCTGCACATGAAAAAATTCTCCGCAGTATAATACCACTCATAGGAAGAACTATTACATGTGCCGGCCGTATACACCAGGACAAGAGGAAAAAGAAATAGAAGTGTGAGCCACATAGACTGCCTGACACTCTCGCCCCCTCTCTCACCTCCTGTCTGAGTGTATTACACCCGGTACACCGAATAATATTACGATGATAGAATAGATTTAGATAGTGAATTAAGGACTATTGATAAAATGATTGGTGGTAGATTGAAATGAATACAAAAGAAGATAAAAACTTGTTTGGAGCAAGTTATTACGAGTTCTTTAACGTTCTCTCCAACTTGCATAATAGTATATGTCGGAGCTTCTTATGTTGTAAGCTTGAGGGATGAACGACTTACATACAGATTTATATGATCAGTATGGATCACTTAAGCACTTCTCATAGAATAAAAAAGGATAAAAAAAGTTTGAGAAAACATTATCATGCACGTGCATGTTAAGTTTTTAATGGTTTTTTATCTCAACAAACATACTCTTATTAAAAGATACGTAATAGATGGCTCTTTTTATAAATATTAATCTAAGATTTGTAGGTGGCAGGTTAATTGCTTTGCTTGTTGATGCACCAACTTCTTTGTATTGATTCCTGAAAGAAAAAAAATATTATCATAAGCTCACATGTTAGGTTATTGCAAATCTAAGCATATAACTAATGTTATTGTTAGGTTATTGATAAGTGTATTTAACCCGATATAGTTTAAAAGTTCTGCTAGATCCATCATCCATATTACAAATAAAAAGACTTGTCTTCCCTTAAGGTAAGGGGTGAAAAAACACTGTATAAACATAATAATGAATTAATAAATAGATTGATATTATTTTGTTTAATGTTACCTATAACTCACTTTATTTCTCCAATTCCCATTTCCTTTTACATGAATTTGATTTCTAAATATGTTGATGAAACTGAGATATGCTTTGGGGAGGGATTGGTTGAAAATTCCCACTTGAAGTTTCGAACCTAAAGACCTCTCGCCAAGTAGGGAAGTGTCACTACCGTTCGAGCAAAGTCTCTTTGGTGAAGAGAAACTTAGTGATAAGCTAGTTTCGTAGAGGAGGTGCGAATGCAATCAACATATCATGTTAACTAACACATGCACACGTAGATCAGTTAAAAATGAAAAGGGTGATTCGGGGAAATGAGAAGTTACAATGTGAAAATAAAAAAGAATAGACGATGGCAAAAGACAAGTAAGGTGAAATGATGGCAAAAAGACTAGAAAAGAAGAGAAAAAAATTTGGTTTTTATTTGCATGTATAGGATGTAGGGTTATTTGTTCTTTTCACTTAAGCTGTAGGTGTTTCTCAAGCCAAAAAGTATAAAGGATGATTACCGTTATCATTTTAAAACATAGTAAAACATAGGAAGGTAAAGTAGATAAACCTTCAAACTTTAGGGTTTATGAACTAAGCTTGATGTGGTTGCAGCCGTCCACAGCCCCATCATCTACATTCAACGAAAGCGAAACAGAAAATACGGGGCTCATAAGTTAACTTGGGCCCATAAGGGCTAGGTCGACCGCAGCCTCGAGTCCGCCCCCATTAAATTCTCATGAAAGTCGGCCTTGCACAGAATCTCTCTTCTATTATTATTAGGATAAATTGTCAAAAAGCCCCCGGTGTAAAAAGCCCTAGGCTTTTTCCTCTTATCAAAACCCCTTAACCCAATCAAAACCCCTTATACCATTTGCTTTTGCTTGCAATATCTAAACAGTTGCAATTGACTATAATGTCTAAGCAGTTGCGTATAATATCCAAACAGTTGCAATTGACTATAATGTCTAAGCAGTTGCGTATAATATCCAAACAGTTAAGGAAATTCAAGGCCTAAATAAAATAAAGCTCATTGCTTTTTTCCACAAAGATTTCAAACAATGGACCCTTCCCAACAATTTTGAAAATTACAAGGGTTTTTAGACAATATCCGAGTTGGCCAAGGGCTTTTTGACAATTTACCCTTATTATTAAGAAACGTGAATCTAAACTGGCACCAATACCTTTTCTTTTCATCTTTTACTCTATCATTTGTCGTGCTCGTACAAAGGGGAAAGGGAGGGGGGAACCAAATTAAACAATAATTGCCTTCCATTGTCAAAAATTCAACTCAAAATGCTTGTATTTGCCTGTATACGTTTGCTCTTTGAAATCCTCGAACAAAACATAAACATTAACAAGACCGACGACAACATAAACAGCCTAAAGTAAGTTCTCAACTCTTGCATGCCGAGTTCAAGGCCATCCATGTTTTTCCTTCGTTCTCTGTTCTCTCCTACTAAGCTTCCTTCCACGACGTTACCACCTATAGAGATCCATCGCCCGAGGTCTTGAGCTTCCCTCAATCTTTCGGGCCCTCTCTCAAATAGCTCGAGCAATGCCGTGCACCACTCGCTTAAAACTCTCTGAAAGTAAATATGATATTGTTTCTGAAACTTATGATACCCTCGTACAAACATAGGCGGTTGAAAGTAAATATGACAACGTCCAAAGAATAAAAGGAAATAAAAAATTCTTAAAATTATAGCGCACAAAAGCATAACTTGTAGAAAAATGTTTATGAAAAAACCATTGATCAGCATTTTTGAGATATATATCTTACATTATATAAATCGCAAGTAAATATAATGAACTATGCCAGTTGAAAATAAATACCTTGAACGTTCAAGTTTTTTTAATTTAACGCCTTAGGTATATTTAATATATACTTCATGTTGATATATGCAAACAATTGCAATTGAAAACAATGTATATATTAAACTAGGCTCTACAAGTTCCTGGTTACTATTAGAAACGACGATCCTGGTATTTCTTTCCAAAACACTGATAATTCACGGTATCAGAGTGAAATTTGGCCTATTAATTATTAAAATTACGTCGGAATAAAATTTTGCATGCTAATGTTGTTGAATGCAAAATTTTATTCCGACGTAATTTTAATAATTAATATTAATAATTAATAGGCCAAATTTCACTCTGATACCGTGAATTATTTAATATTTGGAGCTATAGTTTCTTCAGGTTTACATGAATTCAACACGATTTAAAAGAGTGTGATTATCTTTTGGATTGAAACAATAAGCTTACAAAAGGATTTTTTAGAATTCTACAGGGGGCAGCGTTCTAACAAATTTTGCATACCTTGAAAGTGGCAGTATCGACCGGATTAAACATTTTAAAGCAGTCTTTTGCAGGGGCTGAAGAGTCTCCATATATCTGCAAAAAACATGTAGTTCAAAATTCCTCCTTTCGAAAATTACAGATTGATAATTAACAAAATAATTTTTCATAAAGCACCCTTCATCAAAACCTCCTCAACACATTTAACCTCCCATATAAGCCCTTTGAAATCCCTGATTAGTATCAATAACTCTAAAATATTAAATTCAACATGACTACTGACTAATCCAAAGGTGTCACGTCACATGCTAATTATCCACTTGAAGGTTTGCGTTACAGGACGTATCGACGAAGATATTTATATACAATTAACCCTTAAAAGTTTATTTGCAAAACCAACCTCAAAAGTGAAGGATGCAGGCACCTTAGAAATATCATACATATAGTCAGTTGTGGTCCCATGAGCGAAGTACCTGTCATAAACTATGGTTATGGTTTGTTTGATTTCTTTTTAGTTCTTTTTTTTTCTTTTTTGAATTTTCTCAAACATCTGATAATTACAATACTAACCCAACTGCGCCACCACCGGACCCCACTACGCATCTTCCTTTGAAGTGATGGAGGTTCAAGTCAACAAGCATGGATTTCATCAGCTTCGATGTGAATCCATCAGGCGTACCATTTTTGTGATCATAAGGCATGAATAGAGCCTGGCTATAGAAGAGTAGCACCAAGTAAGAGAACAAACAATAGAAGCTAATAACCCACGCACCATCTCTATTACTAACCTATGTGGCAGATTAAAAATAATTTTGAGCAGGATTTTCAAACAGTTATAGATTTTGATCAGCAGTTTTTATTTCATATAGAAAATAAGCAGGTTTGGAAACAATCAAGTATCAACTAAATTTCCAAAGAAAAAAGGTAAAAAAACAAATACAAAAAATTACAAAACAAATAGTGGGCTTGTTATAGATGACAAGCAACAAAAATTCAAAGCATTAGTCTACTTAATATTGATATATCTCTACCAAAGTTTGAAGCCTCGGTTTGGTAAAAGAATCGATTGTCTGTTAGGTATCAGCATCGGCAATCTCAATTGTTTATAATTGAAGTATAGCGAATATCACTGGCCCACCATAATCAATTTAGCATGCAATAATGTTCATACATCAATCAGAATCATCCTAAGTTTACTTAATAATATAGCTAAACGTACAATAATTAAAACACGCAATTTTGCACGCACATATATGAATGCATGCATGACTGCATTTATAAGTGAACTTCCTGGTTAACATGCTCGGGATGAAATTTAACAGAAACCACACAGGATAAAAACATAATGGCTGATACCATATTAGACTAGAGCCCAAAAATATTCACCTTGATTCAACCTCTAAGTAGTCGACCATAATATATGGAACAATGAGAGATCGAAATTTTTATTCAACCAAAAAAAATGGGATATTGAAATCGTTTCTAAAGTTTATTATGAGCCAAATAATGGATTCACATGGGAAGATAACAGGTAGCAGAATAATAACATATGCTCGATGAAGCTGGTTCTGACGTTCACCTAAATCATAGCGTAACAGAATATAGAACATCAAGAAAAGTCACTATTCAGAGGAAATCCAATGAATTAAATCATATTATAAGGTATCACCGAGACACTGATAAAAAAGGGTATAGTAGAATCTAAATGAAGTTTCTTCATGCAGATGGTAGAATAAAATTGTAAGACTGGTAAATGCTGGAGTAGTTGTGTTACTGAACAGGAAATGGTAGCTAAAAATAAATAGAGTGCAGTAAATGATCCTCTTCTTCATGAAGAAGTTACTTTATCTGCAGATTAAATATCTTATCTACCAATTAGTGACTCAATAGCAACCATTTCGTGTAGATACATTTTGTTTAACTCTTCATGTTATTTGTACCTTACAATGGAACATATTTTCAACAAAATATCTATCCTTTTCTCTCTTCATGTTATTTGTACCTTACAATGGAACATATTTTCAACAGAAGACTCTTATAGACTTTTCATCAAATGTAGGTGCGCATGAAGTGCACCAATCAATCATTTAGAATTATGAAAAGCCCCTATCTTGCCCATAGTTTTCTGTCAGTAATTTGGCACTAAATCAGAAGCTTGACGACACACACTGTAACACCCTAGAACGATCGCACGGCAATTTAATAGAATAAAGTATATGTTGATTGATTTTCTGGTTATTTAAAATTATTTAATTATTAGATTGAGTTTTTGTGCCATGGGATTTTATTATTATTAGGTTTATTGGTAAATTTACTTGGATTGGATTACCATGGGTTTTATTGGTTATTATTGATGGGTCATGGTGATTTATTGGGTTATTAACTATTCAATTGATAAAAAATATATGGTCTTGAGATTGGAAAGATATGTGCCCATATAATTATATTTTGCTTTATCTCAAACCCTAGTCCTAATTGATATAAGACTCATATAAATACCCGACCCGCATGCACATAATCTATACTATTTAAATCCTTTTACACCTTGTAAACCCATATTCTCATATTTCATTAAATCAAAACCCTAGCCTCCATCTCTCAACAACCGAAACCCTAACCCTTATTCGAGCCGACCCCATCATCATCACTATCGTCTTCATTGCCTATCTACATCGTCATCTGTTCGAGCTTTCACCATCTCGAGGAGTCTTCATTGTTTTCTTTTTCCGATCCTTCAAGCATCCAAGTAGAGATCTTGTTTAAGTGTCAAGCCTCGTATTGTCGTCGTGATCATCATCTTCGAGGCAAGTATCCAATACTTGCTTTAACATGCAATTACGGCAACTTAATCTTGCAGTACAATTACTATATTAATTGATGTAGACTGATTTAAATATAATTGAAACACGTCGAGACATGAATCGCGATGTGGCGATAGCCCCACCTAGAAATTATATGCATCGTTAACCCTAGAATTTGTCATCCTTATTATCAACTAGTTTAATGTAGTGCACATAAATAATTTACATGATTAATACTTGTTTAAATTCGGGTATTGGAAAAATAAATCAAAACCCTAATTAATAATCAGATCGTCTCAGAAAATCCCATGGAGACGTCTGCCGTCTGAACACCATACATCTGAACACCAGACATCTCTAAAATAGATTCACGGTGATTAAAATTGAACTACAGACGCCTGTCAATAAGGTCAAGACGTCTCTGAAACTATTTTCCAGTAACTCGATATAAACTGCAAACGTCTGCCACACATGTACTTAAGGACTAGACATCCTATGGACATATTCATAGACCAGCCGTCAGACGTCTGTCGTATAAAACGTTTTGGACCGAACGTCAACGACAAACGTCTAGAGTAGAAAAGTTTAGTCCAGACGTTTGCCACAGACATCTGATGTACGAATCTGCTAATAATAATGAACCTGATATCGATGCTAATATCGATTCGATTGTTTATTTATTGCTCATTGATCATAATGTTCTTGAGAATGCTGGCATATGTGTCTTGTTATTGTTACCACGTTAAACCTAATTGCAATGTAATAGTTATCCAAATGCCAACAAATTCCTGATATCACCTGATTGACTTGATTGCTTTGATTAACATGACATGTACATGATTGTTCTAGTGTTAGCATTAGGTAAATATTAAATTGATACATGACATGAAACTTTAAACCTGGAAAACAAGGAAATCAAGAATAGAACCCAAATTGTAACTCAATAGGATATTGATTGCTGGAGATTGATCAGTCAATACGGGCTTCGGGCTCCAGAATGATGAGCTGACATCATTCATACGGATATTGATAGTGTTTTACTGCCTAACGGCACGTCTCGGATTCAGGCCTGAGAGTCATGACACCGTGGTTCCGGAGATGCACGGGATACTATTGAGTTATGAGGAGGATTGTATTGATTGATTTCAAATACTGTTAGGTTAGATAACTTAGTGACATTGATCCATAAGTTCCACATGACATGATTGCCCTGTTATATCTTGCTACGTGATTTCACTTTTTATCGCCATTGTTTATCGTTTACTCACTTGACACTAGTTTTCCGTATAATGGCATGTTACATCACCATTCCAGTTATATTTATTATTTATGACGCTCTGACGTCTGGGTTTTGCATGGCTCGGATACATTGGCTTTAGAACAGCGGAACAAGAGTACTTCGAGAAGATCGCTGAGCGGTGAGGAGTTTGATTAATCTAGTTACTTATGATTTAGGTTTATTTTCCAGTATTGACTATTTATTGGATTTCTTGTGAGCCCGGACAAATAATGTTTATTATTTCCTTTATTTTCCTTAGATCATCAAGACTTGTTATTCTACTTATTGCTTCCGCTATTGATTTCTATTATTGTTTATTGTGGCATATTGGACATGTTTAGTGGTAGATATTTATTATTGTGCTTGATTATTGCATGATAGTCTTAATGTGACTATGGAAGGATAATTCCTTACCGTAGGTAGTATGGCTGACCAAGTTAGGTTCCGTATTTTATGTATTCTAGAAAGCGGGCGTGACAAGATTTTGTTGGTATCAGAGCTTAGGTTTAGATTAGCTGGGCTTGGATTCAATTTGTAGTTGGGTATTGTACCCAGTACATTTAACCTTGAACCCCTTAACTATAGGAATATGTCCTGCCACATTATTGCCTTATTATTCGAATTCTTGAATCCTTGTCTTTATTAAATCTTGTTACTGTTGCTAATCCTCGTCGTTCGACCTGGACTTCAGAGCTACGGCAAGAAGGAATCAACCCACTCTACCTACTGACAGTGATGCATTCCTTGGCGTTATGCAAGGCATGCTGGAAAACCAGCAACGGTAGACATATTTGATTCTGCAGCAAGCTGAGGTTTTCCAGGAAGGCTTGAGAATGGCCCAACAGACTGTCATCACCACTGCCGTTGAAAAGGCAACAGTTCCCAAGCATGTTCCATGTGAGGGTACAGTTGCAGATTTCAGGAAGCTTGGCCCGACCACCTTTACGAGATTAGAGGAACCACTTCAGGCGGAGCAATGGGTTGTTGATACGGAGAATCCTTTGATCGCTGCTCAAATTCCAGACGAGAAAAAGATCGATGCAGTACGCATCCAGATGGTTGACTATGCTCGTGAGTGGTGGCTTGTCGAGGAGATCCGTTTGGCGAAGCCGATCAGCTAACTTCTTTTACTCATAGTTTCTTGGGAAAGTTCTTTCTACAATCTGCAACGGAGGATATGGAAGAAAAGTTCATTGGGTTAATGCAGAATGGTGGATCTATAGATGCGCATGCAGCTAAGTGAATCCGGCTCAGTCGATTTGCAGGGCCCTTGGTGGCTAATGAGGCTGACAGAGCAAGGTGATTCCTGCGCAGTCTTGACATGGAGATCCAGCGACATTACTTCTTTGGGATTGACCACCTTTTCTCAAGTTTTCACGGCAGTTAAAGAACAGCAAAAGTTTACATAAAGAAAAGGGTATACCTCGGCAAGATGTTCCAGCACAGAAGACAGTACATGCACCCACCAGACCTGCATCACGTAGGGGTATTCCGGTCCGGAGACAGGGAACAGTTCCTATGAAGATGTCGTTTGTTTCAGCTCAGAAGAACCTGATTTGTGACTTCTGCCAGCGACCGAGTCACGTTCCGAGAGAGTGCCGGAGGAAGCTTGGACAGTGCCTAGTTTATGGAGCTATCGATTACCAGATCAGCACTTGTCCGTCGAGGGCTCAATTGAAGGGCGATGCTCAGAGAGCATCGCAGAAGCAAGCTTATAAACAAAGACAGATTACTCAAGGGCTAAATCAGGGACGAGCTTTCATCCTAACAGCCGAGAAAGCAAAAGCTTCGAAGGATGTGGTTATAGGTATCCTGCTAGTCTGTAGTTTTCACGCATTAGCTTTATTCGATTCTGGTGCATCGCATTGTTTTATAACGTCCAAGTTTATTGGTACCCACTCTATTCCATACACGGCCTTATCTAGAAATTGGGACATGCACTGGGAATGGGAAGATTGTTTCTAGCAAGAAATGTAGTGAGTGTCCTGTCGTTGTTTGCGGTCGAGAGTTGTTGCGGATTTCTTAGTTATTGATACCGACAGTTATGACATAGTTTTGGGGATGGATTTTCTTGGAAGCTTTTATGCTCACATAGATTGCAAAGCAAAGCAAGTGATTTTCCAAATTCCTAGTCATCCGGAGTTCAAATTTTTTGGAGATAGTAGATCCATCGAGCCGGTTGAATTTAGAGCTAAGACGACATGCTATTCTGTCAGTGATGGTGGTGGACAAAGATGGAGCATCGGCGGTAGTTCGTGATTTCTTGGATGTTTTCCCCAAATACATCTCGGGTTTGCCGCCAAAACGGGATGTGGAGTTTGCAATTCATCTAATTCCTGGAGCAGCGCCAATTTCCAAATCTTACTTTCCGATGGCATCAGTGGAACTAAAAGTAAAGCAAGTATCGGAATTTTTCGAGAAGGGTTGGATTCGCAGCGTGGTTCACCTTGAGAAACTCCAGTTCTATTGGTCAATAAGAAAGATAGCACGCGGCGAATGTGCATCCATTACTGAGAGTTGAATTGCGTGACTATCAAGAACAAATACCCAATTCCTCGCATAGACGAGTTATTCGATCAACTCAGTGGCACAAGAGTATTCTCGAAATTAGATTTGCGATCGGGTTATCATCAAGTCCGGATGAAGCCTGAAGACATTTGCAAGACGGCATTTCGAACTCGATCCGGGCATTACGAATACTTAGTTATGCAGTTTGGAGTTATGAACGCGCCTGCTGTGTTTATGGATTTGATAAACCGAGTTTTCTCACCGTATCTAGATCGGTTCGTGGTGGTATTCATTGATGATATTCTTGTGTATTCGAAGAGCAAGGAGGAGCACGAAGAACATTTCAAGATCGCACTTCAGACCCTACGACAAGAGAAACTGTATGCTAAGTTAAGCAGGTGCGAGTTTTGGCTCGATGAAGTGAAGTTCTTGGGTCATGTTATATCATGAGATGGAATCGCAGTAGATCCGGAAAAGATTGAGGCAGTACAGGATTGGCCGATTCCAAAGACCGTAGCGTTGGTTCGAAGTTTTCTTGGACTCACGAGATATTATCGAAGGTTCGTACAAGACTTCGCTCGAATAGCAAATTCATTAACCAAGTTGACTCGAAAGGATGTGCCGTTTGTTTGGTCCGAGAAGTGTGCGAGCTTTCGAGGTGTTGAAACATAAGTTAACGACCACTCATATTCTAATTGTGCCGAACAGTTCCGAAGGGTTAGTTATTCACAGCGATGCATCGGGAAAAAGTTTGGGCTATGTGTTGATGCAGTATGAATGTGTGATAGCTTATGCGTCAAGACAACTGAAGACACATGATAAGAACTACCCAACTCATGATTTGGAGTTAGCTGAAGTGATTTTCACGTTAAAGTAATAGAGACACTACTTATTAGACGAGAAGGTCGAGGTATTCTTCGACCATAAAAGCCTAAAGTACGTGTTCACGCAGAAAGAGCTCATCATAAGACAGCGAAGGTGGTTAGAGCTGATGGCTGGCTACTATTTAGACCTCAAGTATCATCCGGGAAAAGCGAATGTAATGCCGGATGCCTCGAGTCGTTTGCCAGCGATAAAGATATTGACGCCGCAGAAGGAGATTATGGCAAATTTTCAAAGATTTGAGTTGGAGCTAGTGTTACAGGATTCTTCGGGACAGTTGATGCAACAAGTACAGTCATCACTGATAGATCGTATCAAGGCCGCGCAGTTGCAAGACGCTCGATTGCAGAAGTTCCGAGGGCAAGTAGAGGCAGATCTTCGAACGGATTTGGTGGGTTCATGAAGATGGATTTTTAAGGTATGGAAGGCGGTAGTGTGTGCTGAAAGGAGAGATTCGTGAAGAAGTTATGAAGGAAGCTCATAATTCGGCATATTCGGTACATCCGTGAGGTACTAAGATATACAGAGATATGTGACAACACGTTTGGTGGGAAGGTATGGAGAGAGATCACTCGTTTTGTATCTAGACGCTTGGTGTGTCAACAAGTGAAGGCTAAACATCAAAGGGTGGTTAATCAGTTGCAACCACTTTCGATTCCGCGGTGAAAATGGGAGCATATTACCATGGATTTCGTGATAGCTTTACCACGGAGTCCAAAAGGCAACAATGTTGTGTGGGTTATTGTTAATCGTCTGATCAAGACAGCTCACTTTATACCATTTCGGATTGGTCAGTCGATGAAGGCGCTAGCAGAGAGCTATATGCAAAAGATAGTACGATTGCATGAAGTACCGGTTAGTATCGTGTCTGGTCATGACGCACGTTTCCTATCGAACTTCTAAAAGAGTATACAGGAAAGCTTGGGAACTCGATTGAAGTTTAGCACAACATATCATCCACAAACGGATGGTCAATACGAGCGGACGATCCAAACTCTTAAGGACATGCTGTGAGATTGCATATAAGACTTCAAGAGTTCGTTCGTGGGAGAATCATTTACACTTGGTGGAATTTTCTTACAACAGTTTCCAGATGAGTATACAGATGGCTCCATTTAAAACGTTGTGCGGTCGTAAATGTCATTCGCCGGTATGTAAAGACGATGTTGGAGAAAGGAAATTGTTGGGGCCGGAATTGATTGTGCAAACAGTGGATAAGGTCCGTTGATTCAAGATCATATGAAAGTGGCACAAGATCGATAGAAGAGTTGGGCTGATACCGGAAGGCGACCGTTAAGAGTTAGCAGTTAGTGATCACGTGTTCTTAAGGATATCACCGAAAAGAGTGATCTGGTTCGTTAGTCGAGACAAGCTTAGTCCTCAATTCGTAGGACCATTCGATATCATTGAGCGTATTGGAGAAGTAGCATACCGATTGGCATTACCACCGTCTTGGGAAGGTGTGAATAATGTGTTCCATGTGTTTCAACTTCGTAAGTATGTTCGAGATGAGACCGCTTCTTAAAATATTCGGAGTTGACACTGGGAAATGATTTATAATATGAAGAGCGACCGACGGCTATATTGGATCGACGAGAGAAAGTTTTAAAGAACAAGGTTATTCCGTTAGTGCTTGTCTCGTGGGGAGGTCATTCACATGGAAAGGCTACTTGGGAGCGAGAAGATGAGATTAGACTGAATTCCTCGCATTTGTTTCCGTCATTATGAGATTGCCTATTCTTGCTCTTTCCCGTTGTTCTTGTTCTTATTCCTTTCGTTTTCATGCATTTCGAGAAAGAAATTCTTTTAGTGGTTGGGTATAATGTCTCGCACAGTAATTTAATAAAATAAAGCTATGTTAATTGATTTTCTGGTTATTTAAAATTATTTGATTGTTAGATTGAGTTTTTGTGCCATGGGATTTTATTATTATTGGGTTTATTGGTAAAATTACTTGGATTGGATTCCTATGGATTTCATTGGTTATTATTGATAGGTCATGGTGACTTATTGGGTTGGTAACTATTTCAATTGATAAAAGATATATGGTCTTGAGATTGGAAAGATATATGCTCATATAATTATATTTTTCTTTATTGCAAACCCTAGCCTAATTGATATAAGACTCATGTAAATACCCTACTATTTAAATCCCTTTAGACCTTCATGTAAACCCATATTCTCATATTTCATTAAATCAAAACCCTAGCCTCCATCTCTCAACAACTGAAACCCTAACCTTAGTTCGAGCCGACCCCATCATCATCACCATCATCGCCGATCTCCATCGTCATCCGATCGAGCTTCACCATGTCGAGGGATCTTCATTATTTTCTTTTCCCGATCCTTCAAGCATCCAAGTAAAGATCTTGCCAAAGTGTCGAGCATCATGTCGTCGTCGTGATCATCGTCTTCGAGGCAAGTATCCGATACTTGCTTTAACAGGCTGATACGGCAAGTTATTCTTACTGTACAATTACTATATTAATTGATGTAGATTGATTAAAATATAATTGAAACACATTGAGATATGAATCGTAATGTGTCAATAGCACATCCTAGAAATTATATGCATCGTTAACCCTAGAATTTGCCATCCTTATTATCAACTAGTTTAACGTAGTGCACTTGAATAATTTACATAATTAATACTTGTTTAAATTCGTGTATTGGACAAATAAATCAAAACCCTGGTTAATAATCAGATCGTCTCAGAAAATTCCATTGAGACGTCTCTGAAATAGACTTACATTGATTAAAATTGAACTACAGACGTCTGCCAATAAAGTCAAGACGTCTGAAACTATTTTCCAATAACTCGATATGAACTGCAGACGTCTGCCCTAGATGTCTGCCACACATGTACTTAAGGACCAGACGTCTACCCCGGACATCTGCTACGGACATATTCAAGGACCAGACATCTGTTACACATACGTTTGGCGTATAAAATGTTTTGGACCAAACGACTCCTACAGACGTCTAGAGTAGAAAAGTTTAGCTCATAAGTCTGCCACAGACGTCTGATGTAGGAATCTGATGATAATGAACCTGAAATTGATGCTGGTATCGATTCGATTGTTTATTTATTGCTCATTGATCACGATGTTCTTGAGAATGCTGGCATATTGATAGAATTACATGTATTCATGTGTCTTGTTATTGTTACCATGCCAAACCTAATTGCAATGTAATAGTAATCCAAATGCCAGCAAATTCATGATATCACCTAATTGACTTGATTACTTGGATTGACACAACATATACATGATTGTTCTAGTGTTGGCATTAGGTAAATATTAAATTGATACCCCGACATGAAACTTGAAACCCCGGGAAAGGGAGGAATCAAGAATGGAACCCAAATTGCAACTCAATGGAATATTGATTGATAGAGACTGATCAGTCGATACAGGCTTCATGCTCCGGAATGATGAGCTAACATCATTCGTACAGATATTGACATTATTTTGATGCCTAGTGGCACGTATCGGATTTAGCACCGAGAGTCATGACACCATGGTTCCGGACACGTATGGGTTATTATTGAGTTACGAGGAGGATTGCATCGATTAATGTCAAATATTGTTAGGTTAGATAACTTAGTGGCATTGACTCATAGGTTTCACATGACATGATTGCTCTATTATATCTTGCTACGTGATTTCACTTGTTCTCTCCATTGTTTATCATTTACTCACTTGACACTAGTTTTCTGTATAATGACATGTTACATCACCATTCTCGTTATATTTATGATTATGTTATCTATGACGCTCTAACGTCTGGGTTTTGCATGGCCCAAATACTTTGACTTTAGAACAGCAGGATAAGAGTACTTCGAGAAGATCGCTGAGTAGTGCGGAGTTTGATTTATCTAGTTACTTATGATTTAGGTTTATTTTCCCCTATTGACTATTTATTAGATTTCTTGTGAGCCCATAAAGGACAAATATTGTTTATTGTTTCCTTTATTTTCCTTGGATCATCGATACTTGTTATTCTTGTTATTACTTCCGCTATTGATTTCTAATATTGTTTATTGTGGCATATTGGACATATTTAGAGTTAGATATTTATTATTGTGCTGATTACTGCATAGCAGTCTTAATGTGACTATGGAAGGATGATTTCTTACCGTA
Source organism: Agapanthus africanus (assembly GCA_030015575.1). Lineage (NCBI taxonomy): Eukaryota > Viridiplantae > Streptophyta > Magnoliopsida > Asparagales > Amaryllidaceae > Agapanthus > Agapanthus africanus. Next base: position 859,171,942 of record JASDDO010000022.1, on the reverse strand, counting down.
GATATCATGGCTGGCCGAGTTACGTCCCGTATTTTATGTATTCTAGGAAGCGGGACATGACACAAACACAAAGAGGCTGGTCGTAAAACTTTGTCAAATCTTTCATAAAGCCTTGCCTCATAGCCAACCCTGTTTTGATGGGACAACGCTTAGATGATTGATGGTGTAATTCAATTACCATTAGGCTTAAATGAAAAAATTACTAGCATCATTGGTAGGACATCACCCTAAAAGAGTTCGAGTTTGAATCACATGCAATTAATACAATGGAACTCCTGTAAGAATTTGCAAATATAGACGTATAGCAAAGAGAATAGTGGATCGAGAATATCATTATGCATTCCTGAACCTCCCACACACAAATCGAATAGAGAAGAAGCAAATGTCTATTAAAAATAAATTTAAATTAAACACTGCATTAATAAGAAATTCAATTGCAAGCATCTAGCAGCCTGCTTGCATATAAGAATATATTGATAATGCGGTTGCAAGACTTATCAAAAAAATAAAAAAAATGTAGCTCACCTCCATTCCAGAGTGAACAGTCACCCATATATGCGGTTCAAATGATCTGGTGATCTTACGCATAATTTGAGCCTCTGGTTCACTAAAAGGAGCAGTTCCTGGATTTTCTTCATAAGGATCATAATCCTTAAAAGAAAATGAGCATAAATAAATGTCAGGTCATGAAGTGGAATATTAAAATTTGAAGTTATATTATCAGAATTACACCAAGTTATTATGTCCCGTAGCTGCATCTTGTAACTGAACAACATATTAAACAAATGTGAAATAAAATAAGCTGCAACAGGAGATCAATTTGTGATTTAATTTGTTATTTTTCCCCTTCATTTTCAGAAGTACAGTTGAAAAATCTAATAATATGCTATATATAATTTACTGACAAATATATGACATGTGCCACAAAGATTAGTGTATGACCTTTCTTCTTCCATTAAAACGTGAAAGGCAAAAGCTAGCACAATCATTATAAAAAAAAATAGTATTGCTGCATTATATTCTTGCATGTTTAAAAGATGAGGAAATAATTTCCATGAATATACACATAATTTGTTCAGGCAAGTGTTTTGAACTATATAGATATTTAAAAGATGAATTCTATAATTTCCATGAATACACACATAATGGAAGAAGAAAAACAATACATAAGAAAACCAGTGGAATGTATTCATATACCATTTTCACAGCTCAAAAATAAATAAAGAGGAAATCAACAAACCTTCTCCTTTTTTCCCCAATCAACGCTCCAATTTCTGTTCAAATCAACTCCTCTTCCTGCAGGAAAGTTAAATTAAATAAACTGAGAAAATGTGTGCATGTGCCTACTCTATCTATATAATTTAGAGATAAGCAAATTTTCCAACCATTTCTCCTTTCACAGAGATCTCCAGCTTCAACTAGTTTGCGACCATTCAAATTTTCCATTGGCACCACCTAGAAAATAAAAATAATGTCAGTTGAAGTGTAGAAGTAGTTATAATTCATAATCATATATTGAAACAATAATATAAGTTATACATAGATAGGCTGAAATCAAAAGCAATAATAGAAAACGCTTTAACAAGTATTATTTACAGGTAAGATATAAGCTTGTTAAATCACAAAAGAAATATTTGCATATCCATATGATCATTTAAGATAACAAGGCACAAAAGCTTTAATGAACAAACACATCAAGGTATGCAGGCAACTAAATGAACCTTAATTTGCAGAGAGCAATTGAGATAACTGGAGTAGGGCATTGATAGGAAATAGATGTCAAGTACTTACAGAGCTAAGAGACAAATGTTTACAGAAAAAACACGGTTGCATTTTGCATGAAGTCAATATACAGGACCCTAAAGGGCCTAAACCCCAAGTATGGCCACATGAGGTATTCTATATAACGCATAAAGTGTTCAACTTGATAATTTAGGCCGTCTCACCTATTCAGGTCGGAATATAAGATTTACCGGTACCGGCGGTTTAAACTACCAAAGAAGAAACACTAACAGAAACAATGTGACATGTTTTATTTTTGAATATTTGATAAATTTTAGATTATGATTCGATGAAATCTTGCATAATATAGCAGATACAGCAGCGATTTACAAATAGATATGAAAATCGAGTAACAATGTTACAGTGGTACTCGGCAAAGGATATTCTTTTTTGAGTTTATTTTATTAATAGGTTAATGATGTATCATTAAGTATTTTCATTAACACAAATTAATTTTATTAACAATTAATATTATATTTGGTTCATGAGTTATTAGAAATATCATTTGACAAGTAAATGAGCAATAGCTTAAAAGGGCATTTATTATCAACAACATATTAATGAATACTAGCTTAATAAGTTACCATACACATTGACAAGGGATTACTGTATCATTTTATTATTTGAAGTGTGTTGATCAAGATTCGAGGTTTCGTCCGAAACCACCGATACGTGATCGTTTGGTATAGCTTTTGGTGGAGACCGATACGAATCCAATCATACAATCAGGTTTCGGCAAACCTGAAATAACTATTTTTTGCCGGTTTTGCTATCATCGTGATCAATATAGGCCTTCATTGTTAAATCTGAGGTGTTTTCGTGGTGAGTAATCGCTATTAAGAAAGCTATAAGAAAAAAAGTATCATCAAAGATGGAGGGAGCGATGTGAGAGAGAGGAGAGATGTGAGTGCGAGGATTGAAAAACGACTGGTCGGGCTTATTTTTTTAGCTTTCAGGACTGCCTAATTATTTTCTATGGATTAAGTACAAAACCAAGATTGAGACCATAGCTTTCATTTGTCGTACAGCTGGACTGGCCAGGTTATTTTCATCCTAAAAGGCCACAAAAGTCGACCCAAACTATATATAAGTACATTTTTCAATGTATTTTGTAGTTGGTCTTATCTTGGCTGGATTTTTTAACACTACGATCATTGTCTTACGATATACAACCATAAATTTAATATATCTACATGTATGTATTACCATCAAAACCAAAAACGAAACCTAAACTGAGATAAGCGAAACTAACCGAAATTAATAAAATTTTGAGAGACTGAAACCGAGTTCTCGAACCTTGGTGTTGATGGTTCATTGGAAATGGATTTATGGGCTACCATTAGTACCAGCAACTAAAATGCTATTTGGTTAATTGTTTATAAATAAATGCCAGCAGCCAGCCACTAATCATTTTATATAATATACCATTTTATTAATGGACTATTATGGTATAGTTTTAATATTTCTTAGTTTTATTGTAATTTAATTCCATCAAGTAGTATTAGACCGGAATCGGTACAAAATAGACCAGTATCAAGTTAGTATCGGATAATCAGACAACGTTTGGCCAGTAGCGAATTGATATCAGTCAATAAGGGATGGGCATCGGCCGGTACCAATTTTGGGAGTTGTATCAAATTGGCATGCTTCAAACCAAATAAGATAAAACACTTTCATACAAGTTTGGACCATGGTTTGAAGCCTTTATGTAAATAAAACTTTTTATGATATGAACCAAATTGCATACAACGAAACTTTCATGCACTTAGCTTCCATTTAGTGTTCTCAATTCACAAATATGATGTGGTATTCTCATGTGCTGAATCTCTTATGCTAACATATGATCATACAACTGCAGTCATCATACTTATCTCCTTAGTGTTCTCAATTCACAGATATGATGTGGTATTGTCCTGTGCTGAACCTCTTATGCTGAGATATGATCATACAACTGCAGTCATCAAGCTTATTTACTTGGTGTTCTCAACTCACAGATATGATGTGGTATTGTCCTGTGCTGAACCTCTTCTATTGATGTATGTCATACAACTGCAGTCATCAAACTTATTGAAGTGTAGCTTTAATGATTCCTTCAATTAGGGTCAAAATACTATTAGCACATGCTCAAATACAATAGAATTAAAGATTGTATTGAGTTCAGTAGATGTGGATTTATATGCATATCACCAGCATATCTCTTCCAACTTGAAATCTTTTAAAGTGGCAGATTATTGTTAGTTTTGCAGGCAATCATACCATTTCGCTCTTGGCTCTATCCATGCCTTAGTTGAGCGTAATTCCTTGTAGCAAATATATATTTCTCTCCTTTTTGTGCTTCTCCATAGTCTATGTGAAATTGGAGGATGCAAAAAATGTAAGCTGAACATTTAACGTCACACACAAATCCTCAAAGAACTGGCTTTTCTATGGTCGAAACAACCAAACCACACTCTTACTCAGTAAAAACTACAAGAAGAAAAGTATGATCCAAAACATAATTTTCATAAAAGACTTGATTATATGTTATATGCTCACCTTTATCACAAGATTATCCAGTATCCTATTGAATGAAGCCATATTCATTCCACGCGGTCTAAGTTCTTCAGTTAAAACAGAAAGAAGGTGCAGCGAAAGTTCGGAAGTTATTAGCTCTCTCCCGTGCTGTCCAAAGCTCTATAGAAAGGGGAGGAAAACCATGTCATGTCAACAATGTTTACCTCGGAAAGTATATATGGACCATCAAGCAAGTAAAAGAACATCAAATACACCAATAGTTATAAGTAGAAAATCATTATTGCTACTTTTGGAACATATTAAATGCTCACAACTAAACCGGACATGTACCTTTTGTTTCAAATAAAACATTCCGTGTTTTACTATTAATTCTAAAACAATTTGCTACCGAACTCAATGAAAGAAATAGCAATTGAACAACTCACAAGAAGGACCCGGAACTTCATACTGTTGGTTTTCTGCTTCTGTACACGACTGTACGTGATCACTAATATCTCGGCAGCATAGCCCTGATTTCTCGATCTCATTCTTTCCATCTGTCTCAAAAATCACATTTGCACAGTTAAACAAGTGGTTTCAATACTTTCCTATGAATTGGATAAGCGGATTAGATGAACCTCAAAATGACATTTTGAAGTGTCCCTTTCGTAAACACTTACAGTTAATGTATCGGGGTGTCGCCTCACCAAGTCCCCAACTTCTTTCAACAATTCATCGCTGCAAAGTAAATTAAAGAAACAGTTTTGAGAAACCCATATCCTAAATTTATGTGTTTTCAACAATTCTTAATCAATTAGCGGGGAAAAGACAAATTTTGGATCCAATCTGATCATCAAGCTATCCCCATCAAGATTCCAGATTCAATGGTCTCAAATTGATTGAGAAACAAGACACAAGAAAACCCTAATTGAGATTTGCAAAAAATCCCCTCGAATTTATAAAGAAACGACGAATTGAGATCTCCAAAGAGATTACCTCGAATGATAGAGATCGCGTGGGATTTGGGTAGAGGAGTTGTGGCCATTGACAGAGATTGGGTACAGGAGAAAGTAGAGGAGGAAGAAGAAGAAGAAAGGGAGAGAGAATAAAAATCGCATTTTTATTTTTTTTGGGCGAAAGAGAAAAAGGAGATCTCTCTCCCTTCTCTTTGCCCCCAGACACACTTTTCTCCTGGTTTCATCCTTTGGTTAATTGGAGAAATTACGTTTAATTCACTCAATTATATTACTATTTTAACTAATAACTTTGTTGTATGTTGATGATTTATTATTGTAGTTAGCAAATGATGATGATTACAATAACAAACACAGATTAGCGTAGGTTGACTTATATGAGGAAAGGGAAAGGTGACAAAAATTATATGTATAAAACCTTAAACAAATTATAGTAATGAATCTCGGGTTGTTTGGTTGGATGTAGCGGGAGCCATATGTGTTCTAAACTATAATGAAGTATAAAAACTGGTGTTTGGATTCAAGTATAAAAACATGTGGTTGGAACAACAACTAGTGTAAATAATCATGTAAGTTTCAACTGCGGCCAAATTGAACGCTTTGCAATTGCATGTGTTAGAACACAATGCAATAGAAATATATTGCATCCAAACAGAACCATGTTTTGCAAAACATATAGCTAGAACAATATTTTAACCAACAAAAGAATGAAGTTACAACTTGGGTATTTGGATTTACACCTAATTCCAATTGCACCGTTTTTCTAACTACCGTCGACCGAATAACCCCTTGGTTGAAAGAAGAGAAAGAGAATTGAATCACAAGGGATATATTCTAACCTCAAAAGCTATAGGTTTACTAAAGTTCCTAATTCATAAAAACGAAGGCAAAAGTTAACCATACATGGAAAATAATAAATTACAGGATTATCTTGCTAGAGATGCCCGAGAATCCAGAACCGGCTGCACATATCCTGACTTTCATATATCAAAATCATAAGGGCTATTTTGGTGCTTAATACTTGTTACCTGTCCAACATGTGATGAGTTTTGTATGGAAATAATAACAAGGGGGCAAAATGCAGGCTTGTTAAAGCTGAAGATTTTATTGAGACGACTATTAGACAATAGTGCATCGTTTTATATATTAGGATGTTTGTGCAGTTAAGAAACAACAGGTTGGGATTTTAGTTTAAATCTAAATTATGAAGTGAATAACATATAAGAAAAGATAAAGAAGTCTCTTATTTAAATTATGATAAGGATTTTATATTTCGATAAGAAAAAACAATTATTGTTTGATTAGGAGTTATCGTTTCTTATACTATAAATGAAATTGGTTCTCATCTGAAGTTTCTAGAGGAGACAAAAGAGCAGAGAGAGGTTTTTAGTAGAGAGGTATAAGAGCCGGTTCTATATAATTAAAGGCAATGTAAGGGTTGAGGCATTGTCGTCATAAAGGCTTTATATAAGGATCTAGAGAAGGCATAAAATGTAACATTTTTGTATTCTTATTATAATTATTATGACGGGATTCTCTCCTGCTTTTCTCATAGATTATGTATATTGCCAAATCACGCTAAATATCAGTGTCTCTCTTGTTGGTTTATCTTAATACTTGGATGCTTTGCTTATTTGTTTCTGCTTGGGGTTTTGATTTATCATCATAAGGTGATCCGTAAAAACTTCCGTCGTGTTTTCCCAACAATCAATAACAGAATTTGGAACCTGACGGGGGTTTTCCTAGCTCAACACACCCAGATAATGAGTGTGGTTGATATAAGATGTTGAAATACATGAGTGGAGATACTCTCAAAATTAAGTATATTAAGTAAGGAATATATTCAAATACAATAAGCTGTCTGGCACGCATCCCAATCCTTTCCCAGATGCGTCGCTGTGAATCACCAATCCTCCGGAATTGTCTGGCACGGTCAGAATAGGGGCGGTTATCAACTTCTGCTTCAACGTCTCAAAGCTAACGCACATTTGTCCGTCCATCCAAAAGGTACCTCCTTACGCGCAAGCTTGGTTAACGGCTGCGCCAGACGAGCAAAGTTCTCCACAAATCTCCTGTAATACCCGGCGAGTCCAAGAAAACTTCTTATCTCCGTAACATTCTTTAGAATTGGCCAATCACGAACTGCTGCAATCTTTTCTGGATCGACGGCAATTCCATCGCCAGACACAACATGCCCCAAAAACTTTACTTCCTCCAGCCAAAACTCGCACTTACTCATCTTCGCATAGAACTTCTCCTGTCTCAACGTCTGCAGTGCGATCTTCAAATGTTCTGTATGCTCTTCAAAACTCTTCGAGTAAACCAGAATATCGTCAATAAAAACCACGATAAACCGGTCCAAGAACGGTGAAAAGATTCGGTTCATCACGTCCATGAATACTGCCGGCGCATTCGTTACTCCGAAGGGCATCACTAAGTATTCGTAATGTCCATACCGAGTTCGGAACGCCGTCTTGCAAATATCTTCTGCTTTTACTCGGACCTGATGGTATCCGGATCGCAAATCCAGCTTCGAGAATACCCTCGCGCCACTAAGCTACTCGAAAAGTTCGCCAATGCGAGGGATCGGGTACTTGTTCTTAATAGTCACCCGGTTTAATTCTCGATAGTCGATGTACATCCTTCTTGTGCCATCCTTCTTCTTTACTAGAAGAACTGGAGCTCCCCAAGGCGAGTTACTGTTTCGAATCCAACCCTTCTCAAGCAATTCAGCAACCTGTTTCTTGACTTCTTCCAACTCCACTGGTGCCATTAGATAATACGCTTTGGATACTGGCGCTGCACCAGGAATAAGATCAATTGCGAACTCCACGTCTCGCTTCGGCGGTAATCCCGATATATCTTCAAACACGTCCATAAAATCGCGAACAACAGCCGGCTCTTTACTTTTATCAACTTCCATTGATGCAAGAATATTGTTTGTCGGCCTAGCCCTAAACTCAACTGGCCCGACAGAACTGCTTCCTCCAGTGAAGCTAAACTCGGGATGCCCGGGAATCTGGAAAATTACCTTCCTTGCCCTGCAATCAATGTGAGCGTGGAAAGTGTCAAGAAAATCCATTCCCAAGACGACCTCGTAGCTGCCCGTATCAATCACCAAGAAATCTGCAAAAAGCTCCCGTCCGCACACAATAACTGTACAATCTTTACATTCCCTACTAGCTATGATTTTCCCATTCCCAGTGTGTATGTCCCAAAAACTAGACAGGGTCGTGCAGTCAATCGAGTGTGTAGTTATAAACTTGGATGACATAAAATAATGGGATGCACCAGAATCAAATAACGCTAATGCGGGAAAACCATGAACGAGTAGGGTACCTGAAACAACTTCTCCTGACGCCTTAGCTTCTTCAGCTGTCAAGGTAAAAGCTCTAGCCTGATTAGGTCCTTGAGTCAGCTGTTTCTGTCCTTGGAACGGTCTCTGCGGAGGCTTCTGAAAATCATCCCTCGTACGAAGCTTCGACGGACAAGCACTAACAGCGTGATCTGCCGCTCCACAAACCAAACAGAGTCCCAGCCTCCTTCGACAATCCTTTTGCATATGGCCAGGTAAATTGCAGTAGTTACAAGTCATGCTCTTTCTTTGATCGACGACAACAGGCTTCTTCATGGGTGCTATACCTCGACGGTCCACTGGAATACCTCTGCGACCATGAGCTCGGTTTGGTACAAATACTGGCTTCCTTACCGCAACTGCTGTCTGCTGCAAACTCCCCTCCATCCCGGATAAACTCTGCTGCTCTTGAGCTGCCGCAAGTACTTGTGAGAAAGTGGTCAAACCCAGGGAGACAATCTGCCTCTGGATGTCCACGTCCAAGCTGTGCATGAACCTCCGTGCCCTGTCTGCATCGTTGGCAACTAAAGGTCCAGCGAATCTGCTGAGTCTTGTCCATTCTGCTGCATGCACATCCACGGGTGCTCCCTTCTGCTTTAGCCCGATGAACTTCTCTTCCATTTCCTCCCATGTAGTCCGCGGGAAGAACTTCTCCAGGAAACTCTTTGAAAAATCCGCCCACTTGATCGGCTTGAGCAAACGGTTCTCCTCCACAAGCCACCATTCTCGGGCGTAGTCCACTAGCTGAATGCGTACTACGTCAACTCTTTTCTCATCTGGAATCTGTGCCGCAACAAGCAAGTTGTCTGTGTCAACTAGCCACTGCTCTGCTGACAAAGGCTCCTCCAAACCAGTAAATGCAGACGGACCCAAGCGCCTGAAATCTGCTACGGTCCCTACTCGGTCAACTGGTTTAGCTCCAACATCGTTCACAGACTGCTGAACGATCTGCAAACCTTCCTGAAACGATTCCGCTTGCTGCTGGATCAGCTCGATCTGTCTCTTTTGATTCTCCAGCATTTCCCTTATCACTCCAAGCATGGCGGCTTCGTCCACACGCCTTTGGTACGTCTTCAAATTCTTACCGGCCATATTCTTGAAATCAAAACACCCAACATTAGCATGATGATAGATTCAAAATATAGATCAAGGCTAGAACTCCAAGTTACTTAAATAGAGTGTCGCATTGTAACTATGTCGCGGTATCATAGCCACAATTACATAACTACACCCAAGTCGCCTAAGTCCTAGAGATAATAAGGGATCAGGTTTTCGAGTCGATATGCAAAGGAAGTTTGCACATCGTAAAAGATATAATCAGGAAGAATGTGATTCAAGAATGATAAAACGGCAAGGTGGCAGGACATATTTCCTAAACACGGGTATTCTGATTCGTGTATTGGGTACAATACCCAACTACAAAAGAATCAACCCGACTAACCTATGGCTCTGATACCAAAAGAACCATGTCACGCCTCGCTTCCCAGAGTACGCTAAAATGGGCACGTGACATAGCCAACCATGCTACCTGTGGGTAGGAAGTATCCATCCACAGTCACATTACGGCTGTAGAGATATCAAGAACAAAATAAAACTATCTAAACATGTCCATAATCCAAGATAACATGAGTCAAGAATAATAAAATGCGGAAGCGAAAGATCCAATACAAATAACTGAAATGTATGTCCCATAATGCGGGCTCACATCAGGAATAAAATGCAGGAATGAAAAGCTAACTACTGCTGACACTCACGGCTCAGCCTGTCGGCTGAAGTACTCCTGCTCGGACTGCGACAGCGGTACAGAATCTGGGCCATGCAAAACCCAGACGTCAGCGCGTCAAGTCATCAAGTAATGACATAATAAACAGGGCAACAGGCAATGCGAATATAAACATGAATAAAGCAAGGGTAACAATAATATAAATTAGAGCAGTGCAGAGTAGTGTGCAGTGGGTAAACTAAACTGTTCTATCAGGTTTACTGTTCTAAAGTCTTTGAAACCAAATTGATGAATCATCGATGTAACTCAATAGTATCCCGTACATACCCGGGACCACGGCCCCAGATTCTCGGGCTGAAACCGAGACATGCCGCTAGGCACTAAACAGGAATGTGTACAGATGAATGATGTCAGCAGCATCATTCCAAGACTGGCCTAGCCTCTAAAACTGATCAGAACAAGTAGCGAACTGTTGAGTTATAAGTCAGGTTTCACCTTTGATTTCCCCATACCCCCAAGTTATGTGTATGTCAAGTCAGGTATCCCGTAATCAAGAACTAATGCCAACACAGGATCAGGTAAACAGGTTTGTCTGGATAGACAACAGGAACGGTCCATGAGGACTATATGTCAGGTTTGTTGGCATTAGACACAAGATCAGGTAACGGGTCAGGTCATGGTACATCAGGTCAAGTTAAGCAGTATACGGTACCATGTCGGGTCAATCAATATGTATGTTGCAAGTCAGGTCAAGATGTAAACGCTATCATGGGTGTGCTCATACTCAGTTACATAGTCATGCATGGTCATCAACAACATAGATTTAAGCAATGAATTAAACAATAGAGAAGCATCGATTAATTAGCCGCACAGTTATCAATTGTGTGTCCGAGGTGTTATCAACATTATAAGAATACAATATGACAGTTAGGGCCGTTAAATCATGTTAACCAGTTTAAGAATTTTGTGGGTGCAATGATATATATATATATATATATATATATATATATATATATAGGTTCCATGGATGAAATCACAGTTTATACAGATTAAATGTGCACGAGTGTCCGAGTGAAGTAAAACGATAGAGAAAGTGCCATAGGCTACGTCATTAGTGGAAGTGTAATTAAAACATGTAAATGTGGTTATTAGGTTCAATACAGTAATTGCAAATGGTAGATTCCAAGTTTGAAAGATAAACTGATATAACACGACATTGAACATGAAAATGGGGAATTATAGTACTAAAGTTAAATTGCAGGTTTAGGGTGTTATCAATGTGTATATAAATATTATTTAGCATGTAGCAAGGGGTACTTGCCTCGACGGGTCGCGAACCGGGAATACGGAACGTTGAACGTCGGCGGGGAAAACTCGCAACGGGTGCACGGTTCACGGAATGAACCCAAACGACAAACAGTGGAACCACACAGATCAGAGTACCTCGCTGGATCGTCGGGACACGTCGCCGGTACGGCCGGATTCCGGGGAGATGCAAAACAGCGAACGATCAAGAATGCAACAAGAAAAGAAAAGAAAATAAAGAAGAAGGGAAAAAAGGATCTGAGAAGAGGTTGCTCACGATGATCCGTGGAGGGGTCGTGATTGCCGACCACGTCGACGGAGCTCCGGTGACTTGCCTGCATGGAACCCTCGGCCAATCAAGAACAGAGAAAGGAACGAGAAAAGGAAGAAGAAGGAAAGAAGGAGAAGAGGGAGAGGTAGGCTTACTGAGTGTGCAGGAAGACCGGGGACACGGGGATGAGGTCACTGGCGGCGACTCCCGGTGGCGCAGACACGTGCAGGGATGCGCAGGTGGCCGCGGTTGCTGGTGCAGGGTGCACGGGGAGTTGATGAAGGAGGAAGGAGGGTGCAGTGGAGATGACGAGGGCGAGGAGGCCGGTGATGGTGGTGTCGGCGTTGGGGCTGCGGCGGCGAGGGGCAAGGCGGCTAGGGTTGCGCGAGGTGGGTTCGGTGAAGGAAGAAAGAAATAAGGAGGAATGAAATATATATAGAGGAGAGAGAGAGAGACGGGGAGAGAGAGAGAGGGATTGTGAGAGGAGAGAGAGAGAGAGGGGAGAGAGATCGAGAGGAGAGAGAAAGTATAGGGGGAGAGAGAGAATTGGATTGTAGTGGAGAGAAAAGAGAGAGAGAGAGACGGGGGAAGAGAGAGAGTGGGGCCCACGGGTTTATGAGAGTTTTGATTGGCCGAAAGATTGTAGGGGTTAGGAAAAATTTAAATAAAAGATTTAGAAATATTAAAAAATATTATGAGGTTAAAATATATATATTCGACGGTTTAAAAAATATTAGAAATTGGGATTTTGGCGCAAAGTAAAATATTTCCAAATTGCGACCGGGTCGGGTCCAAAAATTTGAAATTGAAATACGAAAATTTTAGGCGGGATCCAAAATTTAAAATGAATTATTTTACAATCAAAAAGCATACCCCCAAAACGGACACACGTACGTGCGCGTAGCCGTCCAAACTCGCCCGTTTCACTTAACGGGACGAGAACATGATGCACGGACGCTACCACAGGGTTAGGGGTGTCAAGCAGGTCATGACGAATATTTTTAATTTTATTTTAGATGCCTTAAATTGTTATATGCAGAATTGAATTGACGGGGTAAAATTACAATAAGTAATAATCAAGCAAGATAAATGAAATAAAGGCCACACTCCAATCATAAGGTAACAGAAATTAGTAGCATTGGGCTCGGTTGTTACTTATACCCAACTACAAAAAGAATTTCGTCCTCGAAATTCCAAGAATACAAAGATAGACGACAAAAATAACTACCAGAAAAGATGAGGAAACTTCTGCCGGATTTCATCTTCTCGTTCCCAAGTGGACTCTCCATGCGAGCGATTACCCCAAGAAATAAGCACAAGAGGGATAACCTTGTTCTTAAGAACATTTTCCCTTCGATCCACGATTTCAATCGGTCGCTCCTCAAAAGTCAAGTCTTCTCGTACTGTTAGCTTCGAATGATCCAATACGTGCGTTTCATCTCGAACATACCTACGGAGTTGAGATACGTGAAACACATCGTGCACATTCGCCAAGGACTGCGGTAACGCCAAACGATACGCTACCTCACCAACACGCTCCAAGATCTCAAAGGGTCCAACGAATCGAGGACTAAGCTTTCCTCGACTTCCAAAATGAATCACCCCTCTAGTCGGTGATATCTTCAAGAATATCAAATCACCTACGGCGAACTCTAAAGGTCTTCTTGACGTGTCTGCCCAACTCTTCTGTCGGTCTTGTGCTGCCTTCATATGATTTCTGATAGTGTTAACTTTCTCTACTGTCTGAACAACCAAATCTGGTCCCAATAATCTTCGTTCACCGACATCGTCCCAACAAATAGGTGAACGGCATTTACGACCATACAAAGCTTCAAACGGAGCCATCTGGATAGTTGCCTGAAAACTGTTGTTGTAAGAAAACTCCACAAAATGTAGATGATCCTCCCAAGACCCCTTGAAGTCCAACATGCATGCTCTCAACATATCTTCAAGAGTTTGGATTGTTCTCTCCGACTGGCCATCAGTTTGAGGATGATAAGCTGTGCTAAACTTCAATCGAGTCCCCAAACTTTCCTGTAAACTCCTCCAGAAGTGTGATAAGAACCGAGTGTCCCGATCGGACACTGTAAGTCCACGTTGCCCACCCCGGTACTTGCGGGGAGGCGGAAAACGGAATAAAAATCGAATTTTTATGAGCTTAGGCAACATGGACTAGACAAAGAAGGATCTTTGCTAAACAAAAACAAGCTAAAGCTAACTAGAAACTAGCTAAGTGCTAGAAAGGTTATACCTTGGGCTTTATGTCCTTCTCTCCTTGCTCCTTGGAGTGGTGGAAGGAGGTCACCTTAGTCGTCTTCTCACGTCGAAGAAAGATCCACCCGAAAGCCTCGACCTTTGGCTTCAACTCCAAGCTAGAAGTAACTAGGGTGCAAGAAGTGCTAATACTTGAACCCTAGATGAGAGTAGAGATTATCAAGAAAGGGTTTTTCTCAAGCTCAAGTGTTTCTCAACACATGAGAAGGGAGAGCTTGAGGGAGAGGAAGAACAAGAGAGAGAAAGTAAATGATAGAATGAGAATAAAATAAACCATTCTCACATATATGTGTGAATTATTGTAATTAGATAATTAGCTAAATAATTGTCATGGTTAATCAAGACATGACCATTATCATTTCATTTTTAATGCAAATTGCAAGGATCAAAGAGCATCTTCCAAATGAAATGATGATGGTCAAAGTGTCAACAAGGTCAACAAGTCAAGGTGGGTCAAATGGTCAACAACCATAACCATGCACAATTATTAAACTAATATCAATTAACCATAATACACACATAATCATTAAGGTTAATACAAATGACAATAGTCATTAACCCTAATCAAAGTCCTCTCCCTCTGTCTCAAGCAACTGTGCATACGCACCCGTATTCGTGATCTGAGGAACACGAATACAAAGAGAAAAACCAATCCCAAATCATATACTAGGATCCGGCTTAAACCAAAGCCCGCTAGTATAAGCTGTCCAGACAGCAAACGTGCACAAGTGCGCGGATGTGAACGAACCCTGTCGCAAAACCATGCGACCTCTACTCATTTTGCCTAAAGGCGAATAGCTCTCTGTGTGGGACTCTAAAGACTCGACACTACGCTGGCAGTGGGTTTAACCACAGACCGCAAGCGGCACTAGCTGTACGTAACGGTCCCCAGGTAGATGTCGACAAGAAGCCTGACGAGGTGAACCCCATCTGAACTCCTACTGAGCCTGTATGTGACAATCTCCGTACAGTCCGGTCTGTTCGTCTGATACATCGCATGGCGGGCCTAAGGGGCGGAGAACGTCATTCCCCTAATAGCGGTACAAGTCGTGTCGGAGTGTAGCCCAGAACACCCTGAGATAACACTGGAAACCTACCAGTATATCTCGCTTGCCCTGGCCAGGGACTACTCATGTAATGGCTCTCCTTGACATAGCGCGATGTCAACCCCCAATACCGGGAGAGACGAATCCTGTCTAACCGTCACTGCCTCCAAGTGCTTCGGGACTGCACCCAAAAACTACCTGTTTGCACGACTCCTTTGAGCCGTGGTAGGGTAGTAATCAAAGTGCAGTGGGAACACACTCGAGGCGAAGTGACAGTGTCAAGTCAGCGGACTAAGCTGTACTCATGTCACCTGGGAACTGATAACTGACGATAGGTATAATACCAACCAACAGTTCCCGACGAGTCCTGTCCAGTGTACTCGTAACCTAACGAGCACCCGCATACTATCTCAAGTACGACGTACTGACGGCTGTAGGACAGACCGTCTCCCACGCTGGGATGAGAAGCACATACGCTAGTCTACTCCGGAGTATCGATGCCCTGTCTCGATAATCCAACGACTAGGGACCTGTATAAGGATGTGCTTATAGATCACCCAGCTCCCACGAGTGTGAGCGCCATCACAACGCTGGTAATCAAGCAAAGATCCTAAGGGCTCTACTAATATGTATATCAGCGATATGCTAAAAGAAACACATGCACATATTAAAGCAGAGACAAACCAAGTAGCATACTACCATTTCGAGTAAGATTGTATATACAACTGTGAATATCCCAAGCTTCCATCAAGTAATATACAAACTAGTATGATACAGTAATGGCCTCTAGGGCATATACACTAACAATCTCCCACTTGCACTAAGGCCATATACTGGCGTATCGAAGACCTATCATCTCGATCAGCCGCTCGAACTGAGTCTGGGGCAAGGCCTTGGTGAATGGATCTGCTGTGTTATCTTCTGAAGCAACCCTCCGAACCTCGATCTCCTGGCGATCCACGATCTCCCTGATCAGGTGATACTGCCTTAAGATGTGTCTGGATTTCTGATGGGATCTGGGTTCCTTCGCTAAAGCTATAGCCCCGTTGTTGTCGCAATACAGAGGTATTGGGTCAACAATGGACGAAACCACCTGAAGTTCTCTCAAGAACTTTCTCATCCATACAGCTTCTTTTGCGGCATCAGATGCAGCGATGTATTCCGCTTCCATAGTCGAGTCAGCAACGGTTTCCTGTTTGGAGCTCTTCCAACACACCGCCCCTCCATTGAGGGTAAAGACAAAACCCGACATGGACTTGGAATCATCCTTGTCACTCTGGAAGCTGGAGTCAGCAAAGGCCTCAATCTGGAGGTTTTTTCCGCCATACACCAAGAACATCTCCTTAGTCCTTCTCAGGTACTTGAGAATGTTCTTTACTGCTATCCAATGTTTCTCCCCAGGGTTTGACTAATACCTGCTTACCACACTCAGTGCATAAGCCACATCCGGTCTGGTACACAACATCGCATACATTATAGAGCCTACCGCAGAAGCGTAGGGTATAATAGACATGCGATCCCTCTCCAAATCAATCTTGGGAGACATCTCTTTGGAGAGGGTGATCCCGTGACAAGCCGGTAGATTACCGCGCTTGGAATCTTCCATACTGAATCTCTTCAGTATGGTGTCGATGTACCTGGACTGTGAAAGTCCTAATATCCTCTTGGATCTGTCACGGTAGATCCGGATACCCAGAATGTATGAGGCATCACCCAGGTCTTTCATGGAGAACCTGTGTGACAAGAACCCCTTGACAGATTGTAGCATAAGAATGTCATTTCCTATTAAGAGAATGTCATCCACGTATAAAATGAGGAATACTACAGTTCTCACTACAAATCTACAATAGATGCATGGTTCATCTGGATTTTTTATAAAGCCAAATTCCTTGACCGTCTCATCAAAACAGATGTTCCAACTCCGCGATGCCTGCTTTAGTCCATAAATGGACTTAAGCAACTTGCACACCTTTCCGCTGCTCCCACTCTGAATGAAACCCTCTGGCTGGTCCATATAGACACACTCCTCTAAATGTCCATTTAGAAAAGCTGTCTTTACGTCCATTTGCCAAATCTCATAATCGTGGAAGGCAGCAATGGCAAGAAGGATCCGAATGGATTTCAGCATAGCTACTGGAGAAAAGGTTTCGTCATAGTCCAAACCAGGTCTTTGACGAAAACCCTTTGCAACCAGTCTAGCTTTATAGGTCTCAACCTGTCCATCAACACCAATCTTCCTTTTGAAGATCCACTTGCATCCTACGGGTTTTACCCCATCTGGAGCAATGTCCAACGTCCATACTTTGTTGGTGTACATGGACTCCATCTCGGTCCGCATTGCATCCAGCCATTTTACCGAGTCGACGCTCTGAATGGCTTGCTGGAAGCTAGTAGGCTCATCAAGGTCTATGATGCAATCCTCTCTATCCCCGTCAATGAGAAAACCGTAGTATCTCTCGGGCGGATGAGACTGCCTACTACTCCTGCGGAGTGGCGTGGGAATGTCTTGATCTTTCAAACCCTCTGGTTCTACTAAGCTTTCAGTAATAGCTTGTGGTTCTGGAATTTCTTCCAGTTCTATTGCGCTCCCACTTATTTTTTTTTTCTAAGAACTGATGTTCCAGAAAATGGGCATTACGAGAAACAAGGACTTTTTGTTCCTCTGCGTAATAGAAAAGATACCCCCTGGAGTTCTTTGGGTATCCCACAAACTTGCACAGTACTGAGCGTGCCTCGAGCTTGTCCGTATACTGCTTTTTGACATAAGCTGGACATCCCCAAATCTTCAGGTATTGAAGATAGGGTTTCTTCCCACTCCATAACTCATATGGTGTGGTAGGCACAGTCTTAGTGGGAACTCGGTTCAAAAGGTATGCAGCTGATTCTAGCGCATATCCCCAGAACGATCGCGGCAACTCAGTGTTACTCATCATGGACCGTACCATATCCAATAGGGTTCGGTTCCGTCTCTCCGATACACCGTTATGTTGCGGAGTGTATGGAGGAGTAAGCTGAGAGAGAATTCCATTCTCTTTTAAGTAACCCAAGAACTCGGCACTCAAGTATTCACCACCTCGATCAGATCTCAGAGCCTTGATACTTTTGCCTGTTTGTTTTTCTACTTCATTCTTATATTCCTGGAACTTTTCAAAAGCTTCGGATTTATATTTCATCAAGAGACATGTCCGAACCTTGAGAAATCATCCGTAAAAGTAATGAAGTAAGAATAACCGTTTCGTGCATGTGTAGACATTGGACCGCACACGTCGCTGTGTACGAGTCCCAAGAGCTCGCTCGCTCTCACTCCGTGTCCAGTGAACGGAGTCTTTGTCATCTTTCCTTTGAGACAGGATTGACAAGTTGCATACGATTGATATTCGAACGAATCCAAATATCCTTCTGCATGTAACTTAGTCAACCTTTTCTCATTGATGTGACCCAGTCTACAATGCCATAAGAAAGTTTTATTGATTTCTGGAGACTTTCTTTTGTGTGTATTCTGGACATTGAAAATCTGTGGCTGGTTTAATACGTATATACCGTTGTTCAATGTACCTGACCCAATCAAAACTTGATTAAGGTGAATGTTCACTACATTACTTACAAATGCAAATTCATAACCTTCTTTAGATAATAAAGATACAGAAATGATATTACAGGTTGCATTTGGTACATAATAACAACTACGTAAAACCAAAAAGTGTTCATCCGACAATCCCAGGTGATAGTCCCCCACGGCCTCAGCATCCATGCTAGCACCATTAGCAACTCTGAGGGTCATGTCACCTGCCTTCAAAACTCTACGCTTTCTCAACGCCTGCAAAGAATTACAGATATGAGATCCTGATCCGGTATCCAATACCCAGGATGTAGAGTTTATTGATTGACAGTTTTCAATAACATACACACCTGAAGCTGAAGCTGCAACTCGCTTCAAATCCTGTGTTCTGGCCTTCCAAGCCTTGCAATCCTGTTTCCAGTGACCACTTTTGTGACAATAGAAGCATTCTTCCTTCCCCACCAGCTTTCCCGCTATCTTTGTTGCTTTTCCTTTTCCCTTCGTATCCACTTTACCGACACCGCCTCTTGGTTTGGCGGGGGCTTTCTTCTTCTTGCCCTTGGCTTTCGCCCTGGACCGAGAAGAGGAAGATCCTCCTACAAACAAAGTGGATGTCTCCCTACCCTTCTGTAGGGTGCCCTCAGCACTCCTCAACATGTTCAGAAGTTCGGAAAGTTCAACCTCCTTTCCTTGCATGTTGAAGTTAAGAATAAACTGGGCGTAAGTGGAAGGAAGGGACTGGAGAATCAAATCAGTATGGAGTTCATTCTCCAACGTGGTCCCAAGGTCCGCGAGCTCTTCTATGTAGCCAATCATCTTAAGCACGTGTTCCGCTACCGATGATCCGACGGCCAACCTTGCCGAAAATAACTTCTTCGACACTTCGTATCTTGCGATACGAGACTGCTCTCCATACAGTTCTTTTGTATGAAGAAATATGGACTCTAGGTCCATATTCTCGTGCCTTCTCTGATGTTCGCTGTCCATCGAGGCTAGTACGAGGCATCTGGCCTTCGCGCAATCTATTTCCCAGGTCTTGTAGATTTCCCTATCTACGACACTGGTTTTGGGACCTGGGACAGGGGGAGCTTTGGTGGTAAGGACATACCCCAACTTGTCATAAGTGATTGCCATCTTGACATTCCTGAGCCAATCTTTGTAGTTTGGCCCTGTCAATATGTTTTTATCTAGTAATAACTTAAGTTCGGTCATGTTGAATGGTCGCTGCAATTAGAAGAGAGAAAAGAAACACTTTAGCATGATGCTCTTGCAAGTTTAGAGTGGTTTTTAATTTGTCTAAACTGGATGGCTCCCACTGTCTCTCGAATCCCTTCTCAAACCGTAAAGAAAGGATTAGTCAAGATCAATCTCACCGTACAATACTTGCTTAACCGTTCAACCAGGCTAGTGTCGGTACTTCGAGGGAGGTTTTCCAACGCTTTCGCGAAGTTCCTTAATTAAGTAACCTCTTTTCCCTGGGGGCATAGCCCCGCTAACACCTTTCTAGACACCTACTAAGTTTATAGCATTGATCGTTAAGTGAGAGTTTTCCCGAGGAGTAGCATATACTCACAGTAGGATCGGGATCCAAATATCATCACGTGATAAAACCGAAGGAATCCTACCAGAATTATCACACTCCAAATGGTATGCAGCGCTAGCAAGTTTCAGTACTTGTGAAACTCCCGATGTGGATTTTTGCCCCATGCTCTTATGACCTTGGCGTGAGGTCAAAATGTCATAAGTCACATGTCAAGTTCTTCCCATCATTATCTCGGTTAATTTGAACCCACCCGTACCTACCCTTGACGTAGGCCAAAATGGCAGTACGACTGTCTCAAACCAACGCATTTTATCTATGCAACAGATAAATATCCGGCAGCTACCAATCACTATGCCTTGGCGTGAGGTCAAAATACATAGCTTGAATACTACCGAATATTTAACTGAAATGATGGAGGGCTACGGATGGTTTTGGCGAAACCGTGAACGTAGTGAACTTGATATAATCGATGGAACGGGATAGCTTTTAAAAGGAGTGGTTCAAGCTCCGCGTTTAAAAGTTTAGTTTTGAAAAGAACCGAGTGGTTTTCAAAGTGTTCCAATCGACTTTTACTTGGTTTATTTTCTTGCATTAGTTCTTTTAATGCGTCCCATCATTTAACCCTACCATTACAGAAAACAACCAAAATATGACGTACGCTTATGCCATTCGCATTCGCCACGGGGCCCCGTCATCACCCGTTAGGTTACTTAACTAACGACAGAGCGAGGGCTGGGCTAGCGCGGCTGTAAAACATAAGCAACGTCTAAATAGTTATCATATATAAATATATAGCAATGATAGACATTACAGATCACAGATGAATACATTGGATATACTAGGAATCCGCAACCCGTTCGAGCCTGCAACGAAAAAAGGATTACACGGTCGCGGTGAATAGCCAATACCCCACCCAAGACCCCTACGGGTGCGGCAAACTACCCGCCAAGTACCCGAAGCGAAGCAACCTCCCTCACCACCGTGAGTAGGCCACTCGGCACTTCGAGATACCCGGTAGTTTATGCACCCCTTCCATGGGTCTATCCTAAGAGCAAAAACAGTAAAAAGAATTATACAATGACGGCTACAACCCCGACCCGGTTGTGCGGCCAAACAAATAATAATATTACATCAATTTACATGTTACAATGAATGAAAGAAAAAGCAACACTCATCTCACATCCACCCCGGCTATTCATCCGCGACAATCCAACCCATTCATATACACATACCATCATCAATCACAGATCACAGATATGTATAACCCCGACTAATCGACATATAGCGATTAGCCGACGTTCAAAACATATAAACATCACAGATATAACCTTTTAGTCAAAGTGTATTGAAGTTCGGAAAAAAATACGGATTTATAGGCCCCCAAAAACAAATTTCTATTCTGGAAAATCTGGGCACATATAAACCATCTTAAAAATCCTAAAACCAAGCCAAAAATACACTGCACCAAATTCGACCCAGTGAAGAGCCAAGACGGCCGCGGTTGCGCGGCAATAGCTTGCTATTGCCGTGGAACCGCGGCTCTTTGGTCGAATCACTGGATCGTTTTTGGTGGCTTTCTTTAAAAAACCCTGAGATGATTTTTGGAGTATGACAAATTTTATTTTGAACAGAAAAAAAAATAACAGAAACTTAGGGTTTTGAAAACTCGGTTTTTCGATTTTTCCGATTCGAACTTCGATACACTCTACTACCTAGCTAGTTTATGTTTAGTTAGGCTCTGATACCACTGTAAGTCCACGTTGCTCACCCCGGTACTTGCGGGGAGGCGAAAAACGGAATAAAAATCGAATTTTTATGAGCTTAGGCAACATGGACTAGACAAAGAAGGATCTTTGCTAAACAAAAACAAACTAAAGCTAACTAGAAACTAGCTAAGTGCTAGAAAGGTTATACCTTGGGCTTTATGTCCTTCTCTCCTTGCTCCTTGGAGTGGTGGAAGGAGGTCACCTTAGTCGTCTTCTCACGTCGAAGAAAGATCCACCCGAAAGCCTCGACCTTTGGCTTCAACTCCAAGCTAGAAGTAACTAGGGTGCAAGAAGTGCTAATACTTGAACCCTAGATGAGAGTAGAGATTATCAAGAAAGGGTTTTTCTCAAGCTCAAGTGTTTCTCAACACATGAGAGGGGAGAGCTTGAGGGAGAGGAAGAACAAGAGAGAGAAAGTAAATGATAGAATGAGAATAAAATAAACCATTCTCACATATATGTGTGAATTATTGTAATTAGATAATTAGCTAGATAATTGTCATGGTTAATCAAGACATGACCATTATCATTTCATTTTTAATGCAAGTTGCAAGGATCAAAGAGCATCTTCCAAATGAAATGATGATGGTCAAAGTGTCAACAAGGTCAACAAGTCAAGGTGGGTCAAATGGTCAACAACCATAACCATGCATAATTATTAAACTAATATCAATTAACCATAATACACATATAATCATTAGGGTTAATACAAATGACAATAGTCATTAACCCTAATCAAAGTCCTCTCCCTCTGTCTCAAGCAACTGTGCATACGTACCCGTATTCGTGATCCGAGGAACACGAATACAAAGAGAAAAACCAATCCCAAATCATATACTAGGATCCGGCTTAAACCAAAGCCTGCTAGTATAAGCTGTCCGGACAGCAAACGTGCACAAGTGCGCGGATGTGAACGAACCCTGTCGCAAAACCATGCGACCTTTACTCATTTTGCCTAAAGGCGAATAGCTCTCTGTGTGGGACTCTAAAGACTCGACACTACGCTGGCAGTGGGTTTAACCACAGACCGCAAGCGGCACTAGCTGTACATAACGGTCCCCAGGTAGATGTCGACAAGAAGACTGATGAGGTGAACCCTATCTGAACTCCTACTGAGCCTGTATGTGACAATCTCCATACAGTCCAGTCTGTTCGTCTGATACATCGCATGGCGGGCCTAGGGGGGCGGTGAACGTCAGTCCCCTAATAGCGGTACAAGTCATGTCGGAGTGTAGCCCAGAACACCCTGAGATAACACTGGAAACCTACCAGTATATCTCGCTTGCCCTGGCCAGGGACTACTCGTGTAATGGCTCTCCTTGACACAGCGCGATGTCAACCCCCAATACCGGGAGAGACGAATCCTGTCTAACCGTCACTGCCTCCAAGTGCTTCGGGACTGCACCCAAAAACTACCTGTTTGCACGACTCCTTTGAGCCGTGGTAGGATAGTAATCAAAGTGCAGTGGGAACACACTCGAGGCGAAGTGACAGTGTCAAGTCAGCGGACTAAGCTGTACTCATGTCACCTGGGAACTGATAACTGACGATAGGTATAATACCAACCAACAGTTCCCGACGAGTCCTGTCCAGTGTACTCGTAACCTAACGAGCACCCGCATACTATCTCAAGTACGACGTACTGACGGCTGTGGGACAGACCGTCTCCCATGCTGGGATGAGAAGCGCATACGCTAGTCTACTCCGGAGTATCGATGCCCTATCTCGATAGTCCAACGACTAGGGACCTGTATAAGGATGTGCTTATAGATCACCCAGCTCCCACGAGTGTGAGCGCCATCACAACGCTGGTAATCAAGCAAAGATCCTAAGGGCTCTACTAATATGTATATCAGCGATATGCTAAAAGAAACACATGCACATATTAAAGCAGAGACAAACCAAGTAGCATACTACCATTTCGAGCAAGATTGTATATACAACTGTGAATATCCCAAGCTTCCATCAAGTAATATACAAACTAGTATGATACAGTAATGGCCTCTAGGGCATATACACTAACAGACACGATGCTCACCGGTACTCCATGCAATCTTATAATCTCTTGCATGTACTGCTCCGCCAAAGTCTCTGTTGATTGACCAACCCGAAAAGGAATAAAGTGAGCTGCCTTGGTCAATCGATCAACAATCACCCATACAACATTGTTGCCTTTTGGACTCCGCGGTAAAGCCGTCACGAAATCCATGGTTATATGTTCCCACTTCCACTGAGGAATCGGAAGTGGTTGTAATAAACCAGCAACCCTTTGATGTTCAGCCTTAACTTGCTGACACACCAAGCACTTTGCCACAAAGCGAGCAATCTTCCGTTTCATGCCTTCCCACCAGAAATGCTGTCGAATATCTCGGTACATCTTTGTGCCTCCTGGATGTACAAAATAAGCTGAACTGTGTGCCTCCTTCATAAGCTCTTCACGAATATCTCCCTTTGGTATACACAAACGGCTACCATACCTCAACGAACCATCTTCGTGGATTAATAAATCTGTTCGTAGTCCGGCTTCAACCTGCTCTCGAAACTTTTGCAGTCTAGGATCCTACGATTGCGCTGCTTTAATATTCTCGATCAACGATGAATGTACTTGCAGCTGCATCAACTGTCCCGAAGAATGCGGTAGCATAACCTCCAAGTCAAATCTTCGAAAATCTTCAACGATCTCCTTCTGCGTAGTTAACACCTGAATTGCTGGTAACCGACTAAGCGCATCCGGCACGACAATAACCTTCTCCGGATGGTACATAAGATCAAGATCGTAGTCAGCCATCATCGCCAACCATCTACGCTGCCTCATATTAAGCTCCTTCTGTGTGAACACATACTTCAAGCTCTTATGATCAGTAAACACTTCGACCCTTTCGCCCAACAGGTAGTGTCTCCAAATCTTCAAAGCGAAAATCACAGCCGCAAGTTCCAAATCATGAGTTGGGTAATTCTTCTCATGGGTCTTCAACTGTCTCGATGCGTACGCTACAACCTTCCCATGCTGCATCAAAACACATCCCAATCCTTTCCCAGATGCGTCGCTGTGAATCACCAATCCTCCGGAATTGTCTGGCACGGTCAGAATAGGGGCGGTTATCAACTTCTGCTTCAACGTCTCAAAAACTAACGCACATTTGTCCGTCCATCCAAAAGGTACCTCCTTACGCGCAAGCTTGGTTAACGGCTCCGCCAGACGAGCAAAGTTCTCCACAAATCTCCTGTAATACCCGGCGAGTCCAAGAAAACTTCTTATCTCCGCAACATTCTTTGGAATTGGCCAATCACGAACTGCTGCAATTTTTTCTGGATCGACGGCAATTCCATCGCCAGACACAACATGCCCCAAAAACTTTACTTCCTCCAGCCAAAACTCGCACTTACTCATCTTCGCATAGAACTTCTCCTGTCTCAACGTCTGCAGTGCGATCTTCAAATGTTCTGTATGCTCTTCAAAACTCTTCGAGTAAACCAGAATATCGTCAATAAAAACCACGATAAACCGGTCCAAGAACGGTGAAAAGATTCGGTTCATCACGTCCATGAATACTGCCGGCGCATTCGTTACTCCGAAGGGCATCACTAAGTATTCGTAATGTCCATACCGAGTTCGGAACGCCGTCTTGCAAATATCTTCTGCTTTTACTCGGACCTGATGGTATCCGGATCGCAAATCCAGCTTCGAGAATACCCTCGCGCCACTAAGCTACTCGAAAAGTTCGCCAATGCGAGGGATCGGGTACTTGTTCTTAATAGTCACCCGGTTTAATTCTCGATAGTCGATGCACATCCTTCTTGTGCCATCCTTCTTCTTTACTAGAAGAACTGGAGCTCCCCAAGGCGAGTTACTGCTTCGAATCCAACCCTTCTCAAGCAATTCAGCAACCTGTTTCTTGACTTCTTCCAACTCCACTGGTGCTATTGGATAATACGCTTTGGATACTGGCGCTGCACCAGGAATAAGATCAATTGCGAACTCCACGTCTCGCTTCGGCGGTAATCCCGATATATCTTCAAACACGTCCATAAAATCGCGAACAACAGCCGGCTCTTCACTTTTATCAACTTCCATTGATGCAAGAATATTGTTTGTCGGCCTAGCCCTAAACTCAACTGGCCCGACAGAACTGCTTCCTCTAGTGAAGCTAAACTCGGGATGCCCGGGAATCTGGAAAATTACCTTCCTTGCCCTACAATCAATGTGAGCGTGGAAAGTGCCAAGAAAATCCATTCCCAAGACGACCTCGTAGCTGCCCGTATCAATCACCAAGAAATCTGTAAAAAGCTCCCGTCCGCACACAACAACTGTACAATCTTTACATTCCCTACTAGCTATGATTTTCCCATTCCCAGTGTGTATGTCCCAAAAACTAGACAGGGTCGTGCAGTCAATCGAGTGTGTAGTTATAAACTTGGATGACATAAAACAATGGGATGCACCAGAATCAAATAACGCTAATGCGGGAAAACCATGAACGAGTAGAGTACCTGAAACAACTTCTCCTGACGCCTTAGCTTCTTCAGCTGTCAAGGTAAAAGCTCTAGCCTGATTAGGTCCTTGAATCAGCTGTTTCTGTCCTTGGAACGGTCTCTGCGGAGGCTTCTGAAAATCATCCCTCGTACGAAGCTTCGACGGACAAGCACTAACAGCGTGATCTGCCGCTCCACAAACCAAACAGAGTCTCAGCCTCCTTCGACAATCCTTTTGCATATGGCCAGGTAAATTGCAGTAGTTACAAGTCATGCTCTTTCTTCGATCGACGACAACAGGCTTCTTCATGGGTGCTATACCTCGACGGTCCACTGGAATACCTCTGCGACCATGAGCTCGGTTTGGTACAAATGCTGGCTTCCTTACCGCAACTGCTGTCTGCTGCAAACTCTCCTTCATCCCGGATAAACTCTGCTGCTCTCGAGCTGCCGCAAGTACTTGTGAGAAAGTGGTTAAACCCAGGGAGACAATCTGCCTCTGGATGTCCACGTCCAAGCTGCGCATGAACCTCCGTGCCCTGTCTGCATCGTTGGCAACTAAAGTTCCCGCGAATCTGCTGAGTCTTGTCCATTCTGCTGCATGCACATCCACGGGTGCTCCCTTCTACTTTAGCCCGATGAACTTCTCTTCCATTTCCTCCCGTGTAGTCCGCGGGAAGAACTTCTCCAGGAAACTCTTTGAAAAATCCGCCCACTTGATCGGCTTGGGCAAACGGTTCTCCTCCACAAGCCACCATTCTCGGGCGTAGTCCACTAGCTGAATGCGTACTACGTCAACTCTTTTCTCATCTGGTATCTGTGCCGCAACAAGCAAGTTCTCTGTGTCAATTAGCCAGTGCTCTGCTGGCAACGGCTCCTCCAAACCAGTAAATGCAGACGGACCCAAGCGCCTGAAATCTGCTACGGTCCCTATTCGGTCAACTGGTTTAGCTCCAACATCGTTCACAGACTGCTGAACGATCTGCAAACCTTCCTGAAACGATTCCGCTTGCTGCTGGATCAGCTCGGTCTATCTCTTTTGATTCTCCAGCATTCCCCTTATCACTCCAAGCATGGCGGCTTCGTCCACACGCCTTTGGTACGTCTTCAAATTCTTACCGGCCATATTCTTGAAATCAAAACACCCAACATTAGCATGATGATAGATTCAAAATATAGATCAAGGCTAGAACTCCAAGTTACTTAAATAGAGTGCCGCATTCTAACTATACCGCGGTATCATAGCCACAATTACATAACTCCACCCAAGTCGCCTAAGTCCTAGAGATAATAAGGGATCAGGTTTTCGAGTCGATATGCAAAGGAAGTTTGCACATCGTAAAAGATATAATCAGGAAGAATGTGATTCAAGAATGGTAAAACGGCAAGGTGGCAGGACATGTTTCCTAAACACGGGTTTTTGATTCGTGTATTGGGTACAATACCCAACTACAAAAGAATCAACCCGACTAACCTATGGCTTTAATACCAAAAGAACCATGTCACGCCCCGCTTCTCAGAGTACGCTAAAATGGGCACGTGACATAGCCAACCATGCTACCTGTGGGTAGGAAGTATCCATCCACAGTCACATTACGGCTGTAGAGATATCAAGAACAAAATAAAACTATCTAAACATGTCCATAATCCAAGATAACATGAGTCAAGAATAATAAAATACGGAAGCGAAAGATCCAACACAAATAACTGGAATGTATGTCCCATAATGCGGGCTCACATCAGAAATAAAATGCAGGAAAGAAAAGCTAACTACTGCTACACTCACGGCTCAGCCTGTCGGCTGAAGTACTCCTGCTCGGACTGCGACAGCGGTACAGAATCTGGGCCATGCAAAACCCAGACGTCAGCGCGTCAAGTCATCAAGTAATAACATAATAAACAGGGTAACAGGCAATGCGAATATAAACATGAATAAAGCAAGGGTAACAATAATAAAAATCAGAGCAGTGCAGGGTAGTGTGCAGTGGGTAAACTAAACTGTTCTATCAGGTTTTCTGTTCTAAAGTCTTTGAAACCAAATTGATGAATCATCGATGTAACTCAATAGTATCCCGTACATACCCGGGACCACGGCCCCAGATTCTCGGGCTGAAACCGAGACATGCCGCTAGGCACTAAACAGGAATGTGTACAGATGAATGATGTCAGCAGCATCATTCCAAGGCTGGCCTAGCCTCTAAAACTGATCAGAACAAGTAGCGAACTGTTGAGTTACAAGTCAGGTTTCACCTTTGATTTCCCCATACCCCCAAGTTATATGTATGTCAAGTCAGGTATCCCGTAATCAAGAACTAATGCCAACACAGGATCAGGTAAACATGTTTGTCTGGATAGACAACAGGAACGGTCCATGAGGACTACATGTCAGGTTTGTTGGCATTAGACACAAGATCAGGTAACGGGTCAGGTCATGGTACATCAGGTCAAGTCAAGCAGTATACGGTACCATGTCGGGTCAATCAATATGTATGTAGCAAGTCAGGTCAAGATGTAAACGCTATCATGGGTGTGCTCATACTCAGTTACATAATCAAGCGTGGTCATCAACAATATAGATTTAAGCAACGAATTAAACAATAGAGAAGCATCGATTAATTAGCCGCACAGTTATCAATTGTGTGTCCGAGGTGTTATCAACATTATAAGAATACAATATGACAGTTAGGGCCGTTAAATCATGTTAACCAGTTTAAGAATTTTGTGGGTGCAATGATTGATATATATATATATAGGTTCCATGGATGAAATCACAGTTTATACAGGTTAAATGTGCACGAGTGTCCGAGTGAAGTAAAACGATAGAGAAAGTGCCATAGGCTACGCCATTAGTGAAAGTGTAATTAAAACATGTAAATGTGGTTATTAGGTTCAATACAGTAATTGCAAATGGTAGATTCCAAGTTTGAAAGATAAAATGATATAACACGACATTGAACATGAAAATGGAGAATTATAGTACTAAAGTTAAATTGCAGGTTTAGGGTGTTATCAATGTGTATGTAATATTATTTAGCATGTAGCAAGGGGTACTTGCCTCGACGGGTCGCGAACCGGGAATACGGAACGTTGAACGTCGGCGGGGAAAACTCGCGACGGGTGCACGGTTCACGGAATGAACCCAAACGACGAACAGTGGAACCACACAGATCAGAATACCTCGCTGGATCGTCGGGACACGTCTCCGGCACGGCCGGATTCCGGCGAGATGCAAAACAACGAACGATCAAGAATGCAACAAGAAAAGAAAAGAAAATAAAGAAGAAGGGAAAAGAGAATCTAAGAAGAGGTTGCTCACGACGATCCGTGGAGGGGTCGTGATTGCCGACCACGTAGACGGAGCTCCGGTGACTTGCCTGCATGGAACCCTCGGCCAATCAAGAACAGAGAAAAGAACGAGAAAAGGAAGAAGAAGGAAAGAAGGAGAGGAGGGAGAGGTAGGCTTACTGGGTGCGCACGAAGACCGGGGACACGGGGACGAGGTCACCGGCGGCGACTCCCGGTGGCGCAGACGCGTGCAGGGGTGCGCAGGTGGCCGCGGTTGCTGGTGCAGGGTGCATAGGGAGTTGATGAAGGAGGAAGGAGGGTGCAGTGGAGATGACGAAGGCGAGGAGGCCGGTGATGGTGGTGTCGTCGTTGGGGCTGCGACGGCGAGAGGCAAGGCGGTTAGGGTTGCGCGAGGTGGGTTCGGTGAAGGAAGAAGAAATAAGGAGGAATGAAATATATATAGAGGAGAGAGAGAGAGAGAGAGGGGGAAAGAGAGAGAGAGAGACGGGGAGAGTGAGAGAGAGGGATTGCGAGAGGAGAAAGATAGAGAGGGGAGAGAGATCGAGAGGAGAGAGAAAGTATAGGGGGAGAAAGAAAATTGGATTGTAGTGGAGAGAAAAGAGAGAGAGAGACGGGGGAAGAGAGAGAGTGGGGCCCACGGGTTTATGAGAGTTTTGATTGGCTGAAAGATTGTAGGGGTTAGGAAAAATTTAAATAAAAGATTTAGAAATATTAAAAAATATTATGAGGTTAAAATATATATATTCGACGGTTTAAAAAATATTAGAAATTGGGATTTTGGCGCAAAATAAAATATTTCCAAATTGCGCCCGGGTCGGGTCCAAAAATTTGAAATTGAAATACGAAAATTTTAGGCGGGATCCAAAATTTAAAATGAAGTATTTTACAATCAAAAAGTATACCCCTAAAACGGACACACGTACGTGCGCATAGCCGTCCAAACTCGCCCGTTTCACTGAACGGGACGAGAACACGATGCACGGACGCTACCACGGGGTTAGTGGTGTCAAGCAGGCCATGACGAATATTTTTAATTTTATTTTAGATATCTTAAATTGTTATATGCAGAATTGAATTGACGGGGTAAAATTACAATAAATAATAATCAAGCAAGATAAATGAAATAAATGCTACACTCCAATCATAAGGTAACAGAAATTAGTAGAATTGGGCTCGGTTGTTACAGGGTGTGAGGGAATTGTTTTTAGAAGTCTGCTAAGATAGATTCAACGAATATGAAATGGTAATATTTCAAGGAAAATGAAATTGTAAAGAATGTTTTTAGTTGCTGTTTCTTGTGTTTTATATTGCTCAGTATGTCCCATGAAGAACTGACCTGCATGGGTCGCCAACAAAACCTGTCGCGCCCCGCTTCCCGGTGTACGGGGAAGGGGACGCGGCGAGGCACGCGACGTATTTACTCTGAAATAAACACGCTAAGCGTATCTAAGTAATATAAGTAAAATGCACAAGAGACAAAATATAGCAGCAACTTTATTCATTAACATTCTTTTACAGTACATGGAAAAGTAAATATATGGGATGGAAAGCGATGCCTAAACAATAGCATGACCGAAATAAATGAAAAAAATGTATAAGTGAAGCCTAGTGATCGTGCTGCTCAGTGGTCTGCTCCAAATGCTCCTGGTTGGTCTCGTGTTCCTCAGAGTCGGGCCCTCCTGACGACATTCCAAAGAAAGAATAAAAATAGGAATGTCGTCAGCGAACAATCGCTCGGTAAGTCCCAAAGATAAGAGAAAAATAGAATAGACAGAGAGAGTGTGTGTATTGTTATTAATCTTGATTTATATGATTAACGCTCTTGTTTGTAGTTTGGTACAGAAAGATACCAGTGTATGCGTGAGGAGTCTCTATATGCCAGAGACTAAGGGCAAGTATAGTACAAGGAACCGTTGGGCCACGGTACAACAGCAACTGAATTCATGTTAGGTGTATTAAGTCTTACGGTCTCGTGCCACTTCTAACACCTTCCATACCAATCTACCCCTTAAACCCCGCGAAATATTGGTTGTATTGTTTGCATTGTAACTTGTATTGTCTTGTAATATAATTTGTATAATTGGATGACTTTCCGAAACCATGATATCAGTAAATGGATGTAACTGGAAAATCATGGATGTAACTGAAGAATCATATAAATGGAAGTATATCCATGGTTCGGTTCGGTCAATATAATTTGAATAGATTGAATATATGGATTCACGTATTCATGTTGAATATTGATTTGAATCGTAATGGTAGTTTATGTAATATGTAAATCTTTTCTTTTTGTTAAGCATGGAATATACTATATATATAATATTGAGCAAAGCAATTTAAAATGATTCTGTGGAGTCATGACAAGAGGCAAGGAAGAAAAGAGAAACGGAGGGAAAAGGACTTACTGGCTATTACGGAACCGTCGGTAAAAGTCGCGATGCACACGCGGACGTACAGAACTGAATCAGGCTATATAAGAACGCGACCATGCAGGATGAGAACGTCTGCTGGATTGCTCGCCTCGTCGGCGACGGCACGGCTCCGGCGTTCACCGGAAAAATACCGATCAAGAAATTAAAGAAAATAAAAACAAGAAAGGAGAAGAAGGGAGATGAAAATAAGAGGGTGAGAGATGTGACGGAATCTCGTGGGGGTGGTTTAATTATATAGAGAAGAGAGAGAGACGTGAGGGATTGTTTAGTGGAGAGAGAGTGTGCGGTGTGAAATGAAGAAAGAGAGAAAGAGAGGGGGTTGGTGAGCCGTAACAAAAAGAAAAGAGAGTGGTGTTGCAAAAGAAAGACGTGTGATAAAGAGAGAAAAAGGGGAGGAAAAAGTATCGTTTGAAATATTATAATAATAAATAATACATATATATAGAGAGAGAAAGAGACGGTAGTTAGTTAGAATAATTAATAATATATATATATTATAATTATAATATATAATATAATATA
Organism: Agapanthus africanus; assembly: GCA_030015575.1. NCBI lineage: Eukaryota > Viridiplantae > Streptophyta > Magnoliopsida > Asparagales > Amaryllidaceae > Agapanthus > Agapanthus africanus. The sequence continues at coordinate 859,139,118 of JASDDO010000022.1, read as the reverse complement.
ATATATATTTATATGATAAATGTGCATAGAGTAGAATTAGTTTTAGAAATATAATAATATATAAACTTGGTTTTTAGGCTAAAACAAAAGTACTTCGAAAAATTCCCGGGTTGTGTCTAAAAATCTAGTTTTAAAATATAAAGAATATACGGATAACTTAAAACCATAATGCGATATCTGGTTGATAAAAATGTATACCCCCAAAAACGGATGCACGTAAAATGTACATAGCGATCCAAACAAGTCCGTTTCAATAACTATGAAGTGAATATGATGTACTAATGCAACCATAGGGTGCAGGCTACGTGTAGGTGTTGTTCTCAGCTCACATGTTCGATTAATTTGACTTTTCGTTTTACGTGCAGTGTACGTGCAACCTTTTGAGATTCTAAAAAATTAAAATAAAAATGTGTGGCTGATGTGATTTGAACTCTGGTGCTATGGCTTAGCAGTGCAAGGTCTACCAAAGAGCTGTAAGCTCTTTCTTACTGTTTTAAAGCAAAACAAACTTATAACTCGTGTTCAGATTTAGGTGTGCCTTTCTGTATTTTGTAAAAGTTTGTACAAAAAGTTAGGGTTGTTACATTCTACCATCCTTAAAAAAATTTCGTCCTCGAAATTTGTAAAAAGGAAAGTGTAACAGATTCAAGAAAAGTTTGATGACAGAATTATTGGTAGTGCATAAAAGTATTCGGAAGAATGAAAGATTGTAAAAAGTTTTGGAAAGAAAATTGGAAAGGGTGTGAGGGAATTGTTTTCAGAAGTCTGCTAAGATAGATTCAACGAATATGAAATGGTAATATTTCAAGGAATATGAAATTGTAAAGAACGTTTTTAGTTGCTGTTTCTTTTGTTTTATATTGCTCAGTATGTCCCACGAAGAACTGACCTGCATGGGTCGCCAACAAAACCTGTCGCGCCCCGCTTCCCGGTGTACGGGGAAGGGGACGCGGCGAGGCACGCGACGTATTTACTCTGAAATAAACACGCTAAGCGTATCTAAGTAATATAAGTAAAATGCACAAGAGACAAAATATAGCAGCAACTTTATTCATTAACATTCTTTTACAGTACATGGAAAAATAAAAACATGGGATGGAAAGCGATACCTAAATAATGGCATAACTGAAATAAATGAAAAATGTATAAGTGAAGCCTAGTGATCGTGCTGCTCAGTGGTCTGCTCCAAATGCTCCTGATTGGTCTCGTGTTCCTCCGAGTCGAGCCCTCCTGACGACATTCCAAAGAAAGAATAAAAATAGGAATGTCGTCAGTGAACAATCGCTCGGTAAGTCCCAAAGATAAGGGAGAAATAGAATAGACAGAGAGAGTGTGTGTATTGTTATTAATCTTAATTTATATGATTAACGCTCTTGTTTGTAGTTTGGTACAGAAGGATGCCAGTGCATACGAGAGAAGTCTCTATATGCAAGAGACTGAGGGCAAGTATAGTACAAGGAACAGTTGGGCCAGGGTACAACAGCAACTGGATTCATGTTAGGTGTATTAAGTCTTACAGTCTCGTGCCACTTCTAACACCTTCCATACCAATCTACCCCTTAAACCCCGTGAAATATTGGTTGTATTATTTGCATTGTAACTTGTATTGTCTTGTAATATAATTTGTATAATTGGATGACTTGCCGAAACCATGATATCAGTAAATGGATGTAACTGGAGAATTATGGATGTAACTGAAGAATCATGTAAATGGAAATATATCCATGGTTCGGTTCAGTCAATATAATTTGAATAGATTAAATATATGGATTCACGTATTCATATTGAATATTAATTTGAATTGTAATGGTAGTTCATGTAATATGTAAATCTTTTCTTTTCGTTAAGCTTGGAATATACTATATATATAATATTGAGTAAAGCAATTTAAAATGATTCTGTGGAGTCATGACAAGAGGCAAGGAAGAAAAGAGAAACGGAGGGAAAAGGACTTACTGGCTATTACGGAACCGTCGGTAAAAGTCGCGATGCACACGCGGGCGTACAGAACTGAATCAGGCTATATAAGAACACGACCATGCAGGATGAGAACGTCTGCTGGATTGCTCGCCTCGTCGGCGACGGCACGGCTCCGGCGTTCACCGGAAAAATACCGATTAAGAAATTAAAGAAAATAAAAACAAGAAAGGAGAAGAAGGGAGATGAAAATAAGAGGGTGAGAGATGTGACGGAATCTCGTGGGGGTGGTTTAATTATATAGAGAAGAGAGAGAGAGACATGGGGGATTGTTTAGTGGAGAGAGAGTGTGCGGTGTGAAAGGAAGAAAGAGAGAAAGAGAGAGGGTTGGTTGGTGAGCCGTAACAAAAAGAAAAGAGAGTGGTGTTGAAAAAGAAAGACGTGTGATAAAGAGAGAAAAAGGGGAGGAAAAAGTATCGTTTGAAATATTATAATAATATATAATACATATATATATAGAGAGAAAGAGACGGTAGTTAGTTAGAATAATTAATAATATATATATATTATAATAATAATATATAATATAATATAATATATATTTATATGATAAATATGCATAGAGTAAAATTAGTTTTAGAAATATAATAATATATTAACTTGGTTTTTAGGCTAAAACAAAAGTACTCCGAAAAATTCCCGGGTTGTGTCTAAAAATCTAGTTTTAAAATATAAAGAATATACGGATAACTTAAAACCATAATGCGATATCTGGTTGATAAAAATGTATACCCCCAAAAACGGATGCACGTAAAATGTACGTAGCGATCCAAACAAGTCCGTTTCAATAACTATGAAGTGAATATGATGTACTAATGCAACCATAGGGTGCAGGCTACGTGTAGGTGTTGTTCTCAGTTCACATGTTCGATTAATTTGACTTTTCGTTTTACGTGCAGTGTACGTGCAACCTTTTGAGATTCTAAAAAATATAAATAAAAATGTGTGGCTGATGTGATTTGAACTCTGGTGCTATGGCTTAGCAGTGCAAGGTCTACCAAAGAGCTGCAAGCTCTTTCTTGCCGTTTTAAAGCAAAACAAACTTATAACTCGTGTTCAGGTTTAGGTGTGCCTTTCTGTATTTTGTAAAAGTTTGTACAGAAAGTTAGGGTTGTTACATTCTACCCTCCTTAAAAAATTTCGTCCTCAAAATTTGTAAAAAGGAAAGTGTAACAGATTCAAGAAAAGTTTGATGACAGTATTATTGGTAGTGCATAAAAGTATTTGGAAGAATGAAAGATTGTAAAAAGTTTTGGAAAGAAAATTGGAAAGGGTGTGATGGAATTGTTTTCAGAAGTCTGCTAAGATAGATTCAACGAATATGAAATGGTAATATTTCAAGAAATATGAAGTTATAAAGAATGTTTTTAGTTGCTGTTTCTTTTGTTTTATATTGCTCAGTATGTCCCACGAAGAACTGACCTGTATGGGTCGCCAACAAAACCTGTCGCGCCCCGCTTCCCGGTATACGGGGAAGGGGTCGCGGCGAGGCACACGACGTATTTACTCTGAAATAAACACGCTAAGCGTATCTAAGCAATATAAGTAAAATGTACAAGAGACAAAATATATCAGCAACTTTATTCATTAACATTCTTTTACAGTACATGGAAAAGTAAATACATGGGATGGAAGGCGATGCCTAAATAATGGCATAACTGAAATAAATGAAAAAATGTATAAGTGAAGCCTAGTGATCGTGCTGCTCAGTGGTCTGCTCCAAATGCTCCTGGTTGGTCTCGTGTTCCTCCGAGTCGAGCCCTCGTGACGACATTCCAAAGAAAGAATAAAAATAGGAATGTCGTCAGTGAACAATCGCTCGGTAAGTCCCAAAGATAAGGGAGAAATAGAATAGACAGAGAGAGTGTGTGTATTGTTATTAATCTTGATTTATATGATTAATGCTCTTGTTTGTAGTTTGGTACAGAAGGATGCCAGTGTATACGAGAGGAGTCTCTATATGCCAGAGACTGAGGGCAAGTATAATACAAGGAACCGTTGGGCCACGGTACAACAGCAACTGGATTCATGTTAGGTGTATTAAGTCTTACAGTCTCGTGCCACTTCTAACACCTTCCATACCAATCTACCCCTTAAACCCCGCGAAATATTGGTTGTATTGTTTGCATTGTAACTTGTATTGTCTTATAATATAATTTGTATAATTGGATGACTTGCCGAAACCATGATATGAGTAAATGGATGTAACTGGAGAATCATGGATGCAACTGAAGAATCATGTAAATGGAAGTATATCCATGGTTCGGTTCAGTCAATATAATTTGAATAGATTAAATATATGGATTCACGTATTCATATTGAATATTGATTTGAATTGTAATGGTAGTTCATGTAATATGTAAATCTTTTCTTTTCGTTAAGCTTGGAATATACTATATATATAATATTGAGCAAAACAATTTAAAATGATTCTATGGAGTTATGACAAGAGGCATGGAAGAAAAGAGAAACGGAGGGAAAAGGACTTACTGGCTATTACAGAACCGTCGGTAAAAGTCGCGATGCACACGCGGACGTACAGAACTGAATCAGGCTATATAAGAACGCGACCATGCAGGATGAGAACGTCTGCTGGATTGCTCGCCTCGTCGGCGACGGCACGGCTCCGGCGTTCACCGGAAAAATACCGATCAAGAAATTAAAGAAAATAAAAACAAGAAAGGAGAAGAAGGGAGATGAAAATAAGAGGGTGAGAGATGTGACGGAATCTCGTGAGGTTGGTTTAATTATATAGAGAAGAGAGAGAGACGTGGGGGATTGTTTAGTGGAGAGAGAGTGTGCGGTGTGAAAGGAAGAAAGAGAGAAAGAGAGAGGGTTGGTTGGTGAGCCGTAACAAAAAGAAAAGAGAGTGGTGTTGAAAAAGAAAGACGTGTGATAAAGAGAGAAAAAGAGGAGGAAAAAGTATCATTTGAATTATTATAATAATATATAATACATATATATAGAGAGAGAAAGAGACGGTAGTTAGTTAGAATAATTAATAATATATATATATATATATTATAATAATAATATATAATATAATTTATATTTATATGATAAACGGTCTGTACACAGTGTGTGCACAGTAAAATTAGTTTTAGAAATATAGTAATATATAAACTTGGTTTTTAGGCTAAAACAAAAGTACTCCGAAAAATTCCCGGATTGTGTCTAAAAGTCTAGTTTTAAAATATTAAGAATATACGGATAACTTAAAATCATAATGCAATGTCGGGTTGATAAAAATGCATACCTTCAAGAATGGATGCACGTAAAATGTACGTAGCGATCCAAACAAGTCCGTTTCAATAACCATGAAGTGAATATGATGTACTGATGCAACCATAGGGTGTAGGCTACGTGTAGCTGTTGTTCTCAGTTCACATGTTCGATTAATTTGACTTTTCGTTTTATATGTAGTGTACGTGCAACCTTTTCGGATTCTAAAAAATTAAAATAAAAATGTGTGGCTGATGTGATTTGAACTCTGGTGCTATGGCTTAGCACTGCAAGGTCTACCAAAGAGCTACAAGCTCTTTCTTGCTGTTTTAAAGCAAAACAAACTTATAATTCGTGTTCAGATTTAGGTGTGCCTTTCTGTATTTTGAAAAAGTTTGTACAGAAAATTAGGGTTGTTACACTCTGCCTTACGTTCGCGTTGATGGTGGGGTAGTCCGTTAATGGCGAGATACACCCATTAATGAAGAGACACGCCAACATGGGATGTAACAACCCTAACTTTCTGTACGGAATTTTTTTCAAAATACAGAAAGGGACACCTAAATCTGAGCATGAGTTATAATTTGAACAGTAAGAAGGAGCTTGTATCTCATTGGTAAGACTTTACACTGTTGTGACATAGCACCCGAGTTCAAAATCCTATCAGCCACACATTTTTTTATTTTAATTTCTTTTAATCTTTTAGAAGTCCAAGGGTCTACACGTGCACAACACGTAAACTAAAGAGTCACTGATTGTTTAAACATGTGCACTGAAGAATACCAAACGACCCCGACACGTGGCCTAAAGACCAAGCCCACCCGACGGTAAAGACCCGGCGAGAACCTCAATAAAACCGGCGCCATCGGTTCAACTCGACGGTAATGCCCCCATCTCTTCACCCCTGCAACCTTTGGCCCACCCCACTAACCCCATATTGCTTGTTTACTCTGAATTTATCCAGAGTGCAAAAAAATACCCATTTAATCCAATTTTAATACAAATTTTAATTCACCCATTCAATACACCAAACCCTAATTTTTCCTATAAATACCATACCCCATTTCTCACATCCTCACTTACAATTCCCTGCCAAAACTCCCAAAAAATTTTAAGTCCTCTTTGGTGTACAAATGGAGTTAGCGAAGGGCGAAACTCCGACGAAATTCCAAGGAAATTCCGGTGACGAAACGACGTCCCGACGCTTCCCAATTCTTATCCTACCTCTTCCCTATCTTTGAAGCCAATAAGTCCCCTCTCTCCCTTTATTTTTCTTCTTTAAAAACTTTTATTTCTAAAACCCGACGGAAGTGGAGTTAATCCGACTTCCGATTCGATTTTTCTTTAAAAGTCCTATTTTTCTTAAACAAGAAAATACCAAACTTTTATATCATATTTAATAAACATTAACAAACATATTAAACAAGTTTAGCATCAAAAGAATTTATATTGCAATTTTTATCGCAGTTTTACAGTAAAATACCACATACTTTAGTTTACCGACATAAAACAATATAAATTTGTATTACCTTTAGATAGTTCATGAGATAATGACCTACCTCATCATAACACACATCTCTATCATAACACGATGAAGTTTTGGGAATCTATTCTTGAGATAAAACGACTTTGCAAATAAATACCTTTAACTTATAAAACCATTTCTATAAAAAGACGTATTAAACATTTCCATGCAATTGCGCCTCTACAACCCACTTTTGGGGACCCCGTTCGGGATGGTACGGATTTTCGCACATCCTCAGACCTAATAGAGTGAGATGCAGACCTCCGAAAGGAGCATTCAATCTCGATGGAATTTTAATGCATTTTTCTTTAGAAAATGAAATTTCTACAAGAAAATAAATAAAATTTATTTTTAAATAAATATATATTTATATATCTATTATCAAAATATCTATTTTAGTTATATTATATAAATATTCCAAGTTTTCCAAATCAAAAGAATCATCATTACATGAAAATACCATCCAAATACAGCACAATTCTAATATTTCAATAAAATACCATATACTATGAAAATTAGGTTCTACTCACTAGAAATTTCACAATTATAAAATATACATCTATAAAAACCCTAAAGACGATAATTAAATACTTGAGGTGTATTTTGAAAATTATATCAAATTTTTTTTTACATAAAAACCCTCAAGTTATACTAAATTACAATAAGGACCCTAATAAATATAGGTTTAAGCGGGACCAGTCTCTTGAGACTCAGAGAGACGGAGATATGGATGCTTGCCAATTTAAGGTAGACAATCTAACAAACAATGTTGATCGGGAATTGTCTTGGAAAAAGACACAAATCATGCCTTCCATTCGCAGCAGTTACCGATAACATCAAAACTAATTCAGGATTTCAAGTTCTTTTTAAAGTGTCTGACTCAGACCGAGTATCAATCTAATCAATTTGACTTGAATGTGATTTAAGTATAAATACAATTCAACATGAATCCGTCTATTCAATCTATATTGATTGAACCGAACCATGGATATTCTCCATCTACATGTAATCCATTATATTCGTTCCATTACTGATATCATGGTTCCGGCAAGTCATCCATATACAATTTACAATACAAGACAATACAATACAAACAATACAATTAAGATATCGTGGGGTTTATAAGGGGTAGACTGGTACGGAATATGTTAAAGGTGGCACGAGGTGGTCACTTAAGATGTAATTACATCTATGTCGTTGTTTCGTGGTATTATCGACGGAGCCTTGTATTACGGGTTACCAAAGGCCACGGTGTAAGTATGACTCCTCTCGTATACACCGGCATCTTCTGTACCAAGCTACAAACAACAGCGTTAACAATATAATACAATTTTAAAAGTTACATTCTCCTTCTGTCTATTCTGTCTAAACCTATTCTTTGGGACTTACCAAGCGATTGTTCGCCGACGACATTCCTTTCTTCTTTCTTTGGAATGTTGTCAGGTAGATCGGACCTTCTGGAGACAGAGCCCAGCAGCGAGGACTTGGATCAGATAGCCTTCGACCCAGAGCTCTAGATTACTTTTACATATTTTCATTCCTGTTATGTCATTGTTTAGACATTGCTTTCATTCCATGTATTTACATTTCAGCTGTATTGTAAAAAGAATGTTTAATAAATAAAGTTGTTCATTTATATCTTGTCCCTTGTGTATTTTACTTTATATTTCTTAGATACGCTTAGCGTGTTTACTTCTGAGTATATACGTATCGGACCTCGTCGCGCCCTCTGCCCGTACAGCGGGAAGCGGGACGTGACAGGTTTTGTTGGCGGCCCATGCAGGTCAGTTCTGCGTGGACAACCTAAGCAATATAACACAAGAACCAGCAATTAAAAACATTCTTTACAATTCATATTCCTTGAATCTTCCAATTCCATATATTTTGAATCTGTCTTGACCAAAATTTTCTCAAGGTTATGGATTCCCCAAACAACACCAGCACAAATGTCAATAACACTCCACCATCTTTACCGCTTACACCTGCCGTCGTTGCTCCGATCAATGAGCAGACGGTCTTGCTTGAGGCGATCCGCATCCTCCTGGAAGGACATCAGCAGAAGACTGCTATCTTAATGAACCGTCCAGAAGCGGAAGCGTCCGGACTAAAGCAATTTCGGGCATTGCACCCAAAACAATTCTCAGGAAAGGAGAGCCCTCTAGAAGCTGAGGAATGGGCTTAGAGTATTGAAGATGATCTGGCAGCGGCACAAGTGTCAGAGATAGCCTGGGTTCGATTTGCAAAGCTGCAGCTCACTGACAACGCACGACTGTGGTGGAAGGCGGAAGAAAGCTGTCTCACCCAGCCGATCGAATGGAATACCTTTCGCAATATGTTCGGCGCGAAGTACTTCCTTAAGACTGCCAGATTCGACATGGAACAGCAGTTCATTCACTTACAACAAGGTTCGATGTGGACCAAATCCGTGGATGAATATGATGCTGAGTTTACTATGCTCAGTCGATTCACGGCACACCTGATACCGAAGGATGAGATCGGAGCCCGATGATCAGTCAAAAATATTGCATTTTTAACACATCAATTTCCTTGCTATTTGCACTCATCTATAAGTGTTCGGTATAGGTATAGTACATATTAGCAAAACATCCGTAAAATACCAAATTACTTGTGTTATACTTTATAACCGACATTTTGAAGGAAATTGAGTATTTATCATTGCATCGCATAATCTTTGTGTAGCGCAACACTTGTCTCGAGAATCTGTACAGGAAATTCCAGGAAAAGAGCCGGAACTGTCAAAAGTGCTGTTAAAAATACGCCAAGTCCAAGACCTGTGATCTGGCAGTGATCAAGAAATAATTATGAGATTCTACACATCAGGAGACAGTACTAAAGCCAACCCAAGAAATACCAGAGAATTCCATGCTCCAAAGCCTTTAAAGCGCCGCGGATTCGCGGCCAAAAGCCCATTCCCATTGCGGATCCGCGGCTCAATAGTGACATCAGCTCCTCAGATTTCCTCCATGTGGCTTATGTAACGGCCCAAGCTTCCAGAAGATTCCAGAATCACACGTGGCTTTATCCAGAAGGCTCGGCCTAACAACCTAACCCTAGAATATACCTTATTCTAGAATATTCCCTCTAACAAACTTCTTCTAGAAGTCTCTCTCTAACAAACTTTTTGGAGGGAAATTTGAATTTTGAATTCTAGATCTAGGGTTGAGATGGTTATAAAGGGAAACTTAGATCTAGGGTTTTGGGTTGTTCGTTGTTCATATTTTAGGGTTAGTTAGTTCATTAGTTCTCCAATTCCTAATACAAGTTGAGTGATACAACTTGTAACCCTAACCCTAATCCAATTACCAAAGCCAAATTCAAGATCCCGAGTACAATTCAAGCAAGAAGCCTTCAATCTTTTAGGAGCGAAGCCGATCTTCATCCGAGCAAGTGATCCAAGACGATCCGCGACTCACGAAGACTTGCGACGCCAAATCGACGATCGAGTTCTTTCCTCATTGTAGATCTTGAGAGAATTGTAACAAAATTGTTGATAAATAAAAGGTGAAATTCTTTATCTTGCTTTCTTTACATTCTTGCATCATGATTGGATCTCGATTCTTGATTGTGTTCTTTGATATGATGCTTGAGTAAAAACTCCGCTCGTGAAGGAGTCGAGAGAATCAATAGATGATGATGTTACAAATCTTGAAACGATTCTTAAGTCCTATAAGTTTTGTAAACTTTAGTAAATTGAAGAATCGACAACCTAGTTTCGAGTGATACTTTCTTGATTGTGTTCGCTCTTAATTAGTGATCCACGATCGATTCTTGAATTTACTAGAGGCTAGAATGTGAATGAAATCAACGAAAGGACAAGGGATAGATGATGAAACCCTAGTTTCTACAAGAAATCCCTAATTCTCGTTGATCGTCATCGATCTAGTATCAAATCATTAATGGATAAGAAAACGTAATCAATAGTTTTCATCACGTCTATAGATTCGATCGATTCCTACGAGCCTCACTTCGATTCTTGAAACCTAATTCGATTGGATATCATCAATTCTTGATTCTTGATTTTAATGTTTTCTTGTTATTAGATCTAGATTTTGATAATTCTTAAAATTCACTTTTAAATCTTGAATTGAATTGTCTTTTCTTTTCTCTTTAATTTTCGACTCATCTAATTCAATTACGAACGGATCACACTTTTCCTGTGGACGATCCGCACTCGCTAACGCGTTATATACGACACCGTTATTGATTGCGGTCAAAAATTTCTTTGGTTGTGATTTCTTACACTTTTCTTATATACACACCGAAAAAAGAATCAATCACCCGACGATTTCAACAAAAGTTAGATCCGGAGATCCAAGCTGCGTTAGCTACAGGGGATTTCCTAACCCACGAATTGGCTCTGAAAGCTGCCCGCCGATATGAGGCAGCGGTGAAAATGAGGGGCAGACCTTAAATTGCCGGGATGAAGTGCCCTACCACTCAGATGGCAGGAGAAGACTCTTCAAGCCCAGCATTTGTGCCCGGGAGACCGGAAGAAAACAATAACCAACCGAGCCCAGATTTTTGCTTCTACTGCAAGAGGGGTGGACATTTGTGGAAGGACTACAGGCGCGCAAAAAACCTGTGCTTAGTTTGTAGCACATCCAATCATGGAATTGGAACATGTCCTTATAGATGCAACTCAATTCATACACACACACGCTATCCGCAGCGGCCAGCTATCCAAGCTCCTGCATCGTCCTGCACTCCCAGCTCCATCTCCTGCACAGCATACTCGCCAATTCCATCAAGCACTGAGGAACATGCCTCGAGGGCGGAGGAACATGCCCCAAGGACAGAGGAATGTGCCTCCAGTTAGAAGGAATGTATCTCGGCGTCAGGCTTTCACTTTAGCAGTTGTAGAAGCCGAGACTGTAGACCAAGGTAACCCTGGTAATTCCCTCACCTCTTTTTCAATCTTACCAAAACTTTCGCATTCTTTCGTTCTTCCAATAAATTGCTTTGAATCTGTTACACTTTCCTTTTACAAATTTCGAGTTTGAAATTTTTATAAGGAGGGTAGAATGTAACAACCCTAACTTTTTGTACAATTTTTTTTTTCAAAATACAGAAAGGGACACCTAACCCTGAGCACGAGTTATAACCTTGTTTTGCTTTTGAACAGCAAGAATGAGCTTGTAGCTCATTGGTAAAACTTTGCACTGCTGTGACATAGCACCCAAGTTCAAATCCCATCAGCCACACATTCTTTTTATTTTAATTTTTTAGAAGCCCAAGGGTCTACACGTGCATAACACGTAAACTGAAGAGTCACTGATTATTTAAACATGTGCACCGAAGAATACCAAACGACCCCGACACGTGGTCTAAAGACCAAGCCCACCCGACGGTAAAGACCCGGTGAGAACCTCAATAAAACCGGCGCCATCGGTTCAACCCGATGGTAATGCCCTCATCTCTTCACCCCTACAACCTTTGGCCTACCCCTACTAACCCCATATTGCTTGTTTACTCTGGATTTATCGACAGTGCAATAAAATACCCATTTAATCCAGTTTTAATACAAATTTTAATTCACCCATTCAATATACCAAACCCTAATTTTTCCTATAAACACCATACCCCATTTCTCACATCCTCACTCAAAATTCCCTGCCAAAACTCTCAAAAACTTTCAAGTCCTCTTTAGTGTACAAGTGGAGTTAGCGAAGGGCGAAGCTCCGATGAAATTCCGAGGAAATTCCGACGACGAAACGACGTCCTGACGCTTCCCAATCCTTCTCCTACCTCTTCCTTCTCTTTGAAGCCAATAAGTCCCCTCTTCCCCTCTATTCTTCTTTTTCAAAAACTTTCATTTCTAAAACCCGACGGAAGCGGAGTTAATCCGACTTCCGATTCGATTTTTCTTTAAAAATCATATTTTTCTTAAACAAGGAACTACAAAACTTTCATATCATGTTCAATAAACATTAACAAACAAATTAAACAAGTTTCACATCAAAAAAATTTATATTGCAATTTTTATCGCAGTTTTACAGTAAAATACCACATACTTTAGTTTACCGACATAAAACAATATAAATTTGTATTACCTTTAGATAGTTCATGAGGTAATGACCTACCTCATCACAACACACATCTCTATCATAGCACGATGAAGTTTTGGGAATCTATTCTTGGGATAAAACGACTTTGCAAATAAATACCTTTAACTTATAAAACCATTTCTATAAAAAGATGTATTAAACATTTCCATGCAATTGCGTCTCTACAACCTACTCTTGGAGACCCCGTTCGGGATAGTGCGGATTATCGCACATTCTCGGGCCTAGTAGAGCGAGATGCAGACCTCCGAAAGGAGCATTCAATCTCGATGGAATTTTAATGCATTTTTTCTTTAGAAAATGAGATTTCTACAAGAAAATAAATAAAATTTATTTATATATATAAATATTATCAAAATATCTATTTTAGTTATATTATATAAATATTCCGAGTTTTCCAAATCAAAAGAATCACCATTACATGAAAATACCATCCAAATACAACACAATTCCAATATTTCAATAAAATACCATATACTATGAAAATTAGGTTCTACTCACTAGAAATTTCACAATTATAAAATATACATCTATGAAAACCCTAAAGACGATAATTAAATACTTGAGGTGTATTTTGAAAATTATATCAAACTATTTTTTACATAAAACCCCCTCAAGTTATACTAAATTACAATAAGGACCCTAGTAAACATAATTTTAAACGGGACTATTCTCTTGAGCCTCAGAGAGCTGGAGATATGGGTGCTTGCCTATTTAAGGTAGACAATCTAACAAACGATGTTATCAACACGGTAGTTGTCTTGGAAAAAGACACAAATTCTGCCGTCTATGTGCAGCAGTTACCGATAACATCAAAACTAATTCAGGATTTCAAGTTCTTTTTAAAGTGTCTGACTCAGACTGGGTATCAATTTAATCAATCTGACTTGAATGTAATTCAAGTATAAATACAATTCAACATGAATCCGTCTATTCAATCTATATTGACCGAACCGAACCATGGATATTCTCCATCTACATGTAATCCATTATATCCGTTCCATTACTGATATCATGGTTCCGGCAAGTCATCCATATACAATTTACAATACAAGACAATACAATACAAACAATATAATCAAGATATCGCGGGGTTTATAAGGGATAGACTGGTACAGAATATGTTAAAGGTGGCACGAGGTGGTCATTTAAGATGTAATTACATCTATACCGTTGTTCCGTGGTATTATCGACGGAGCCTTGTACTACGGGTTACCAAAGGCCACGGTGTAAGTAGGACTCCTCTCGTATATACCGGCATCTTCTGTATCAAGCTACAAACAACAGCGTTAATAATATAATACAATTTTAAAAGTTACATTCTACTTCTGTCTATTTTGTCTAAACCTATTCTTTGGGACTTACCGATCGATTGTTCGCTGACGACATTCCTTTCTTCTTTCTTTGGAATGTTATCAGGTGGATCGGACCTTCTGGAGACAGAGCCCAACAGCGAGGACTTGGATCAGATAGCCTTCGACCCAGAGCTCTAGATTACTTGTACATATTTTCATTCCTGTTATGCCATTGTGTAGGCATTGGTTTCATTCCATGTATTTACATTTCAGCTGTATTGTAAAAAGAATGTTTAATAAATAAAGTTGTTGTTCATTTACATCTTGTCTCTTGTGTATTTTACTTTATATTGCGTAGATACGCTTAGCGTGTTTACTTATGAGTAAATACATAGCGGACCACGTCGCGCCCTCTGCCCGTACACCGGGAAGCGGGGCGTGACAGGTTTTGTTGGCGGCCCATGCAGGTCAGTTCTGCGTGGACAACCTAGGAAATATAACACAAGAACTAGCAACTGAAAACATTCTTTATAATTCATATTCCTTGAATCTTCCAATTCCATATATTTTGAATCTGTCCTGACCCAAATTTTTCTTTCAAGGTTATGGATTTCCCAAACAACACCAGCACAAATGTCAACAACACTCCACCACCTCTACCGCTTACACCTGCCGTCGCTGCTCCGATCAACTAGCAGACGGTCTTGCTTGAGGCGATACAGCCTCCTGGAAGGACAGCAGCAGCAGACTGCTATCTTAATGAACCGTCCAGAAGCGGAAGCGCCCGGACTAAAGCAATTCCGGGCATTGCACCCAAAACAATTCTCAGGAAATGAGAGCCCTCTAGAAGCTGAGTAATGGGCTCAAAGTATTGAAGATGATCTGGTAGCGGCACAAGTGCCAGAGATAGCCTGGGTTCGAGTTGCGAAGCTGCAGCTCACTGACAACGCACGGCTCTGGTGGAAGGCGGAAGAAAGCCGTCTTACCCAGCCGATCGAATGGAATACCTTTCGCTATATGTTCGACGTGAAGTACTTCCCTGAGATTGCCAGATTCGACATGGAACAACAGTTCATTCCTTACAACAAGGTTCGATGTGGACCAAATCCGTGGATGAATATGATGCTGAGTTTACCATGCTCAGTCGATTCGCGGCACACCTGATACCGACGGATGAGATCAGAACCCGACGATTTCAACAAGGGTTAGATCCGGAGATCCAAGCTGCGTTAGCTACAGGAGATTTCCTAACCCATGAATTGGCTCTGAAAGCTGCCCGCAGATATGAGGCAGCGGTGAAAATGAAATGCAGACCTCAAACTGCCGGGATGTAGCGCCCTGCCACTCAGATGGCAGGAGGAGCCTCTTCAAGGCCACCATTTGTGCCCGAGAGATCGGAAGAAAACAATAACCAGCCGAGTCCAGATTTTTGCTTCTACTGCAAGAGGGATGGACATTTGTGGAACGACTGTAGGCGCACAAAAGGCCCGTGCTTAGTTTGTGGCGCATCCGATCATGGAATTGGAACATGTCTTTATAGACGCAACTCAACTCACACACACACCCACTATCCGCAGCGGCTAGCTATCCAGGCTCCTGCACCTCGTCTTGCACTCCCAGCTCCACTTCCTGCACAGTCTACTCGCAAATTCCATCAAGCACTGAGGAACATGCCTTGAGGGCAGAGGAATATGCCCCAAGGACAGAGGAATGTGCTTCCAGCTTGGAAGAATGTACCTCGGCGTCAACCTTTCACTTTAGCAGCGGTAGAAGCCGAGACTGTAGACCATGGTAACCCTGGTAATTCCCTCATCTTCTTTTCAATCTTACCAAAACGTTCGCATTCTTTCGTTCTTCCAAATGTTTTTATGCACTATCCATAGTTCTATCACTAAATTGCTTTGAATCTGATACATTTTCCTTCTACAAATTTCGAGGACGTGGCCACCATTGGGTGGCGGAAAACGAGACATCGCCAGTCGGATCCACGTGAGGGGGAAACTTCCAATGTTCGCACGTAGCGTCATCGGGCTGTGGGATGCGACGCTTCATTTTGGCTGTAGTGGATTCAAACCGTCGGATGGATTTTGCTGGGCGTATAAATAGGGGAAGTTTTTCTTTAGGAAACAATTTTGCTTTAGTTGTCTCCCATTGTCTGAAGATTGTTCGGCTCTCCGTCACTTAGATCGGATCTTCATCCAAAATCCATCTTCAGCTGATCTTTCCTTGAATCAGATTAGAAGTCTTCTTCTGAAGTTTCCATTGATTTAGTTAGGGTTGAGTTAGGCAATAAGGCTTCAGCTTTTGAAACCGAGTCCAGCGGGTCATCTTCTTCTTCCTCGGCTTCCGATAGCCGAGGAAGTTCTTCCTCTTCGTCTTCTTCTTCTGCGTCGGGCTCGCCCATAAGGGGTGGCGACGCCCTTGTTCTTCGTTGTCGGGTAGCAAAGAGGGCCCCCAAGGTGTGTATCGAAAATACCCGCGATGCGCCTTCGATGTTAAATCGATTGGACGAGTTTTCCGATATCTGGGCTCATTTCTATATCCCTTGGCTATTCACTTCGTCTGGCCAAGGAGGGTGAATGGGCAGACCAGGTACAGGTCAATGAAATTGGTCTATACCTGGAAGCGTTCCGAGCGGGGATGCGTCTGCCCTTCTCATCCGAGATTTATGTTGTACTCCATTGCTTCCAACCTGCCCCGGGCCAGCTAGCGCCGAACTTGTGGAGAATTCTCCTCGGATTCCTGGTCCGGTTGAAGATTGATCGGATCCCCTTCAATTTGAGCTTTCTTCTTTCTTTCCTTTGCTACAAAAATCACCCTGGCACTCGCAAGGACGAGCTAAGCTGGGTTTACCTTTCTTTTAAAAAAACATAAGAGTAGGACGGCTGGGTCATGGGCAGTGGACATCCCTTCTTCCATCTACTAGTGGAAAGAGAAGTTTGTTTTCATCGGTCCTCCGGAGGGAGAGAATTGGCCAGTGCCCACCAAATGGCACGGGGCAGATTGCCTAAGGGTCAAGCAGTCAAACGCCCCGGAGGCAGGGATAGTGTCACAGTGGGAGCCGATCCAGCGGGCCGATGTCCTGCTTTCTGAGCCGGCTTTGAGCTGGGCGGGTCTCAGTCCAGCGCGCTTCAGGGGTAAGTTAGGACTTCGCCGATTAATTTAGGCTTAGCATAATTTTGTCATTCTGTTGCTGACCTTTTCTTTCTTTTTCTTTCTCAGAACCAATAGATCGATCGAAGATCAAGGCCGCCATAGCCGCCAAGGAGTAGGGGAGGAAGAGCGGCGGTGCTAGTTCGTCCAAGCCCGCACCCGGCGTGATCCTCCGACAAGTTCTTCCCACCAAGGTAGTCGTTGCTCCTCCCGTCTTGGAGGAACGCCGGAATGGAGGGCAGAAGCATGCCCGGGATCAGGCATCCCGGGATAGGATGAAGACGCCGTCCTTCGCTGAGTCTCCGGCTAAGAGACTAAAGAGAGGGATTTCCTGGCCACTCTCGGCCAGGATACAGGTGCAGGAGGGCGACTTCTGCATTGAGGTGCCGTCGGGGCTCTCCATGGCCGACAGCTTGCCGACGGACATAGAGAAAGCAGCGGGGGCCAAGATTCCCTAGGACAACATGAAGACCCAAGTGGTGGCAATAGCCCAGGAGTCAATCCATGTTGGTAATCTTCTAAAAAATTCCTAAGTGCTTTTTTCTCTGTTTAGCTTCTGACGAAAATTATTCGTGTTTTCGTGAAGGTCTTTCAACATTGTGCCTTCCTTGCCGCCATGGAGGCTGGGAGGTAGTCTCGGTGATGAAAAAGGCCGGAGAGTCATCCTTGCGCGAGGAAGAGCTCCTTTACAAACTGAAGGAGGCGGAGGACAACGCGGCCTCCCTTGACTCGAGGCTGGTCGCGGAGGGCCTGACGGTCGCGAGGCTGAAGGAGTCTCACCGGACCCTGATTGAGTCTAACCGGAACCTTCAAGCCTGGGTCGATGAGGTTAACGGGCTCTATAACGCCATGAAGTAGCAGAGGGAATCATTTAAGGGAGATGCCCGGGAGGCCCATGAGGCGGCGAAGCGGGCCGAGGGCAGGGCAGAAAACATCGTGGAAGACTACAAGGCGTACGACCAATTTTATATCAACCTCGCCGATTCCACGACAGTCGAGTGGCATAAGTCCCTCGACGCCGTTAAGGAAGCAATGCCCGGTTTCGACGACCGGGAGCTTCGAGCAAGGTATCCCCTTGTGGAGGAAGGACCCCCCGGAGGTAGCGCCGAGCTAGCGGGTGGAAGTGAGGCTGCAGGCCGAGGCGCTGAGCAGGCGGTTGCAGTCATGCCCCCTGGAGGAACCTCCAAGCAGGCAGATGGCGTGGAAGCCCTGACCGAGAAGGCGATTTGAAGTCGCCGTCCTTCCTGCTCCCTATCCCCCATTTTTCTGTTTTTATTTTTGTAAGCCTTCGGGTATCTTATAAAGCCGAGGAGCTTATAATACCTTGAATATAATTTGAAATGTCAATAAAGCATTTTTAGCTCGTCTATGATGTGCATGATCATAATGTTTTCACCTTTGTTTATTTTATAAGTGTGGATATACCTGTGTCCCTCCTCATCCCGAAGTTGAGGTGGCGCGAGAATTAGCGAACACCAAATATGAGCCCCGAGTATAAATAAACCGGTATTCGTCCTCACCCCGAAGTCGCGGTGACGTAGATCGAGCGATCACCAGATATAGACCCCAAGTATAAATAGACTGGTGTCCCTGCTCACCTCGGAGTTGATGTGACGTAGACCGAGCGAACACCAAATATGAGCCCCAAGTATAAATAGACTGGTGTCCATCCTCACCCCGGAGTCGAAGTAACGTAGACCGAGCGAACACCAAATATGAGCCCCAAGTATAAATAGACTGGTATTCTTCCTCACCCGGAGTCATGGTGACATAGATCGAGCGAACACCAAATATGGACCCCAAGTATAAATAGACCGGTGACCATCCTTACCCCAGAGTCGAGGCGACATAGACCGAGCGAACACCAACTATGAGCCCCAAGTATAAATGGATCGGTATTCTTCCTCACCCCGGAGTCGCGGTGACGTAGATCGAGCGAACACCAAATATGGACCCCAAGTATAAATAGACCGGTGTCCCTCCTCATCCCGGAGTCGAGGTGACGTAGATCGAGCGAACACCAAATATGAATACCAAGTAAAAATAGACCTTAGTAGAGCTTAGCGCGGTCACTCCCTCGGATCCGAGTGGGGTTGGAGTTGCGCTAAATCCAAGTGGCTTTGGATCCACGTCTCCGTTGGGCAGGAGCCACCTGCGGTGGATGGGCCGAGCAGGAAGCTACCTGGCCGCCTTGTGGCGAGGACTTTGGATCCACAACGTTGTTAGATAGGAGGCTAACCGCTGTAGATGGGCTGAGAACGAAACTGCCTGGCGGCCTCGCGGTGAGGGTTTTGGATCCATAGCGTTGTTGGGTAGGAGGCTACCTGCTGCAGATGGGCCGAGCAGGAAACTACCCGGCGGCCTCACGATGAGGGCTTTAGGTCCACATCCTCGTTGGGAAGGAAGCTACCTAAGGTGGATGGGCCGAGCAGGAAGCTACTCGGATGCCTCATGATGAGGACTTTGAATCCACAATGTTGTTGAAAAGGAAGCTACCCGCTGCAAATGGGCCGAGCAGGAAGCTGCTCAGCCTACTCTCGATCAGGAATTCATTCGTATTGATTGGTCGGTCGATGGCGGGATTACCATGACGCCCATGTTTGCACATCCCCGATTTCCGGTTCCACGTGGCGCGCGGCGGGTATCTCGAGATCCATGTGAATCTCTCGAAGATGTCGTTCAATCTTCGCAAATCCTCGTGCAAGGGAGCGAGCCAATAACCGGGCGCCGTGTGACGGCGTCGTATCGAGTGGTGTGATACGTCTGGAGATAGTCCATGATTCGCGCCCTAGTGGGAGAGATCTCGACCATCGGATGGCTTTTGTTGAGGCTATAAATAGGGGATGTTTGGCTCTTTCTTTGGCACTCTTGTTGATTTTCCTTTAGCCGTCTTCGTCTCCTCCCCTTTTTCTTTGACCATTCTCCATAGTTCGTTGTTTCCTGATGGCCGGTAATACATATAACATTCGAGATATCGTGACACACAACGACGTCTACCATTACGACTTTGACGGTCCCGAGGCAACATACGAAGCCGTGATAGGTCGTCTAGAGCGTCATTGCGGGCGTTTGCTCCTGCACCGATCCTCTCTTCTGCAAGTGCTCATCTATGCGATTTGGAGGTCCTCCCTAGGCCTTTTTAGGGCTTTGTCCCAACAGGCGCTGGAGGAGTCCATCGACAAGATGTGTACGGCCCATGAATTAAGCCTGATCTCAAAGAGCAGTCGGGACTGCTCGATAGATGTACTTCGCCGTGCTTTCCAACAGAGGTTGATCATAGCTTCATGCGCAGATCCGGGATATGATATAGTTCCGAAGGATGAACCAGATATGGGCAGTTCGATGGCGGGAGTCCCTAACGGAACCGTAGCTACTCGGGTCCACGGGTATCGACGGAGGGAGCGATGGGATACCGCCTGGGCTCAGTTGGAGGATCTCTGCTTTGAATACCACAATCAATACTTTCTGGCCCCCCTTCCCCTTTGCTGTAATAGTTTTTAATTTTGCGAGCCCCCGGGCATTTTTATAAGGCTGAGGAGCCGAGAATACCCCTTATCAATAAAAGTCTTTCTTTTACTTAAGGAATTTTTCTTCTCCCCCCATTTTTTGTCCATGAATAAACTTTCATGAACTCTCTCTACACCCCGGAGCCGAGGTAAGATTGGTGGAGCGAGGTTTACGTCGGCTGCCTACAGGTGCACCCGTGCTTTTATTCATCTGGAAAGAGGCTGGCTTAGGGTGCCTCTCTTCTTTCAGTGCCGGGCTGGAGGCAGCTTATGGGTGTTTCCTGATTTAAAATCAGGAAAGCCTACAGAAGAGGCATCACGTGCTAACACGTGACCAACAGTCACGTGTTGGCACGTGTCATTTAAAAGCGGCTTTAAAGGCACATCAGTTCCCTGATCAAATCAAGGAAAAGGCTTCAGAAGAGATCACGTGCTCACACGTGGCCAGGGGTCACGTGTTGGCACGTGACATTTAAAAGCAGCAGACTCATTCTCTGATTAAATCAAGAAAAAGGCTCCAGACGAGGGTCACGTGCTCACACGTCACCAGGGGTCACGTGGTGGCACGTGACGGCTAAGCAGCGGCCAGAAGGCAGAGCGCAAAAGGAAAGAAGAAGGCTCGTTCCAAGGGGGTCACGTGCCCATACGTGACCAGGGGTCACGTGGCCACACGTGACCCCTTTCAAAGCCTATCTGTTAACAGAATTAAATTCTGAGAAAAGACCTCTCAAACCTTTCCAAAGGAAAATGATTATTTGGAACCGATTGAATTAAAAATTTAAAGATTCTTAAATATCACCTATCTATGGAAAAATCTTGAATTTGGAAAGATTTCCCCTTTAAATCTAACCGAAATAACAAAGGAAAATATTTGGATTTAAAATCCAATGGTGAATAAAATTCACCTAATAATCCAAAGGTCCAAATGAATGATGAATACAAATCAAATCTCTCAATGAAAGATTCATCAAAAACTAATTGATTCTGCTGCTTCTCCTATAAATAGGAGCCAATATAGAGGCAGAGGGATCGATACATAGGGAAAAAAAAGAGAGCCTTGATACTTTGGAGGAATTTGGATCTTCTGCAAAAGAAAACCTTAGGTAAGAAAGGGAAGGCTTTTTGAAAGAAAAAGAGAATTTAATTCTCAATAGAGTTTAACTCTGATATTAAACAGAAGAACATAGTTCTCTCTTTGGTGGAGGATCTGTAAAGTGCACATCTCCCCTTGAATTGAGAATTTAATTCTCATTGGGTTGAGATCCTGCCATGCAGATCCAAAGCATAGAGAGGGAATGGAAGCTTGAGAATTTAATTCTCACAGAACTATAGGAATTTAATTCCTTTAAAATAAAATTAGGGTTTAACCCTATGTTATGGGAATTTAATTCCTTCAGAATGAACAGAATCAGGGTTCAACCCTAGTTAAGAACTTAGTTCTGTTAAAATAACAGGAATTTAATTCCTTTAAGAAAGAAGAAATTAGGGTTTCACCCTATGACAGAATCTCATGCCTCTCTAAAAGAGAGTGGGAATTTAATTCCTTTAAAGCTTTTATTAGGGTTTAACCCTATGATAGAATTCAGTTGCTCACATATATGAGGAATTTAATTCCTACAGAAAACTCAGAGTTCAACTCTATACCAGAATATAAATCTTCAGAAGGAAATAGGAATTTAATTCCTCTTAAATTTATCGTTAGGGTTCAACCCTACGAAGAATTTAATTCTTAAAAAAGGGATTAACAGATCTTCTAAAAAACATACAAAGAGGCAGGGTCACGTGCCACCATGTGACCCCCGAAAAGATCCACAGAGCAGGGCCTTTGAGGCAGTGCCTCACGTGACCACGTGACCTTTGGCAGAAGCTTTAACATACAAGCATTTAAATGCCCATCACGTGATGGCACGTGATGCTCTAAAAGATGCAATATTCTCAGCAGAACAAATGAAGGGAGGGCGCCCTCACGTGCTACCACGTGACCCCTCTTCCCTCAGTGTTTAACACTAAATTGGAACCTCTGAATCCAGTGTTAAAACACTGTTTGGTCTTAGTGTTCAACACTAATCAAAGAACTTTATTTGCAGTGTTTAACACTGAATTTCTTAGTGTTTAATACTAAATTAAACCCCTGTTAACAGAGCTTAAGACTAACTCCCTTAGTGTTCAACACTAAATTAAAATCTCTGTCACCAGTGTTTAACACTGATTATTCTTAGTGTTTAACACTAATTTGAAACCTCTGCTGCTAGTGTTTGACACTGATTTGCTCTAGTGTTTAACACTAATTTGAACCCTCTGTTGCTGGTGTTTAACACCAACTGTCTTTTAGTGTTAAAACACTAACTTGATCCCAGTGTTCAACACTGCTGAATTAACGTTAGCCCAATTGGCTTAATGGCCAGAGGCAAAGCCTCTCCTTCAACGGACCAACAGGAAGCCAATATTCCAAACATGATTGGACTTAGCCCAAGATGGCCATAAGTCCTCAATTCAGACTTAACTGGGCTAATGGGCTCATAACATAATTAATTGGTCTTGATCCCAAATTGGGCCAAAGACTATTTAACCCACCCCGGTTCAAGGGTACATCTCTTCACTCCTTTGATACTTGGCGTTGTAATTCCTCAACGTCTTCAAAGAGGTGACGGGTCCCGATGACCACACATTGACACGGACTGTGGGGTCCTTAAACTCATGGACTATGAGGTCCTTAACCTTGACCGAGATGTCTTCAAATTAACAACGGACTGTGGGGTCCTTAAACTCATGGACTATGAGGTCCTTAACCTTGACCGGGATGTCTTAAAACTAACTACGGACCGTGGAGTTCTTAAATCCACGGACTATGAGGTCCTTAACCTTGACCGCAATGTCTTAAAACTAACATTGGACCGCAATGTCCTTAAACTACCCATGGACCGCAATGTCCTTAAACTACCTACCGACTGTAATGTCACTAAACTAAACAACAGAGCCCCCCTTTTATTACTCTCTTGTTGGATCTAAACGATCCCGTTAAGTTGATCTTAGTCTAAAAACTAGACTAACGTATCCTTAATAAACGTTTAAGTCGATCTTAGTCTCAAATGAGGCTAACGTATCCTTAAACCCAAACCCCCAAACCCAAATCTAAGATAATACTGATTTGGACTACTCTACGCCCTACGGGCGACGACATAACTCAGTCTCCGTATACAATCCACGGGCAACGAAACATAAAATAAACACACACGACACGAAGTGACCATCTGGAGAAGGAGAAAGTGGTTACCGCGATGCGGTAGCGTAATTAACTGCAGGGGCTTGCGCCTGCAGGGAAGAGCGTCCCCACAATCAAAAACCCCTCAAGCGAGGGGGAATCTGACGAAGTATGCTACATCGGACGCATCCGTTTAAACCTTCGATATATGGTGCCATAAATCAACTTGGCATCTTCGGAGAGGTGGACGGATAGCACCAATTAGCATCTGCCCCGAATTTCAGGCGAGACAGTCCATGTCTCGGCCACCGTTCGGAGGGGAACAGATTCTGGCACGCCCGGTGTGACCTTTTCCTCTTTCCACTCCACACTTCGTGTGTCGTGATTCGCGAACCAATCGCGGTTCGCTAATGGTTGCCCTTGGGTTTCAAGGTACTAAGACTTGGCGTCTTGCTTATTGCAGAAAGCAAAGAATCGATGGCTTCTACTTGTGCGAAATGCTCCAACTGCTCGGACTGCAATTGCAACCAACGCTCTGCCTCGCCAGGGGGTATAGTCTACGGACCCCAAGCTGCTTCGCTATTCGCAATGCCCATGGAACAAGTCACTCGAGCCACCACAGGATTGTTTTTTGGGACCATGCTCCCGCCGATAAGCTTCACCGCTCCGGTGCTGACAAAGGAGGCTCCCAAGAAGTCGGTCTTTGATCGTCTTACCCCTGCCGCGGCCCCTCTCAACGGGTTGCCCAACGCCAGCGCCTCGGTCTTCTCTAGATTGGGCCAGAACTCCTGTGGACCCGCAATGGGGCCTGCAATCCCAGAGAAGGTTGCTTCTAAGAAAGTGACCAATCCTGCTCCTGAAGTCGTCAAGGCGGCTTCCCCTGCCAAAAAGTCGGTCTTTACAAGATTGACGGCTCCAGCTCCCGCTCCTGCTACCCAAAGGACATCGGTTTTTGACAGGCTAACACCAGCAGCGACCCCCCACCTACACAGAGGGCAAGACGAGGCCATCGCCCTCACCAGGCCGGTTCCATCAGCACGACGCGCTCGACGTCATTACTGGCACCGAATGAGGAAGGCTGGGGGCAACTCTCCCTCTGGGCTAAGTCCACCAGCCCCGATGGCAGAAGTTAATGCTGCTGTTCCGACTGGGAACAGCTTTGAGATGCTAAATAAGGTGCGTAGGAATTCTCCTACCGCGGTGCTAAAGAGGTCTCCCCCTCCGCTGAAAAAGGCTGTAGAAGTAAAAACAGAACAACCCCAATCTCCTCAACGGCTGTCCTCCCGAATCTATAAAGTCTGGCGGCAGGCCCGAGACTCGATGATCGATCCAAACTTCTCCCGCCAGCACAAGAAGCTGAAAATCCAACAGGAAGCCAGTCACCAGGCTAAGCCACGAAAGGTTGTCTGGGTGCCCACCTCAACGGCCCCCTCAACTTCCACTGCTCATAAAAAGAGGAGGCCGGAGAAGATCCCTGGGCCTGCAACGAGAGCTAAAAGCGCTGAACCCAGACGCCCTAAGGCTGGGGGCAGGATGGTCCACACTGTATACATGGCGTCGGGGAAGGAAGACAGCCGTGCGTCTACAGGCCATAGACCGCTTACACGGTCAGTAACCAAAGCTCAGGAGCAACAGCAAAAGCTCCAGGAAATGATGATTGCAATGGCCGCGCTTACTGGGCCGAAAGAAAGCCCCGAGGCTTCCTCGGATCAGCAACAAGAACATGAAACTGACGCCGAGTTCCTCCGGAGGATGTTGGAAAAGAAAGATAAAGAGGCTGCGGAACAAGCGGCCAATATAAAGCAGATAGCCCACTTATTCCAGGATATGGTGGGAATGATGATCCAACAAGACCCACCCGCTGAGGATCCCCCGATCGTCCTTAAAGACGACAGGGGAGAAACGTCGAATCCTCCGCCGGCCCTCTCAACGGCCAAGGAGGAGACAATCTCTAAGTCTGATTTGGACGACTATATAGCCTAGCAAATCCGGGTTCATCATGCGACTGAGGCAACTGGTCAAGTCGTAAAAACGGGGCGGCCGTATCCAAGCTGGTACGACCAAATCAAATACCCGCCGGGTTATACAATACCAAAATTCCACGTATATAAGGGAACCGACAATCCCCATCAACATGTTGCCCAGTTCAGGGCCCTTTGCGGTAACACCGGCGGTGATGATAAACTGTTGCTTCGCAGTTCGTGGGCAGCTTATCAGAAACAGCGTTCGAATGGTATTCGGAACTCCTTAACGATTCTATCAAGACGTTCGCTGAAATGGAGTTGCTATTCACTCAGCGATTCGCAAGCGCCAGCGAACGCACTCCAATAACGGCATTGATTAATGCCAGGGTAAAACCAGGCGAAACGTGGGTCCAGTATGCTATACGCTGGCGAAATTTGTGGTCGAAATGCGAGCAACGCATTGAGGAAGCGCCCGCGGTGGGCATGTTCGTGGGAACCCTAGACCCTCACACAACTATCTCCCGGTTTATGATGTTCTTTAAGCCAACCACATTCCAGGCTCTAATCGACAAGTTGGCTCAGATGGACCAGATGGGTCATAGACCGCCTCCCCCGAAGCCAGAACCTCGGAATGACAAGGGTAAAGGAAAGGCAACCTTCGTCGCGAATGCCCAGCAGCAACCCAATGCCCCAAAGCTGGCGGATCAATTGGAAGAAAGACGCCGATATTATAACGAGAAGATGAAGCGCCCCTACTCGTTCCCGCGGGATAAGACGAAACGGTTATTCGAGTTGGCAGTACATAACAGACTTATAAACCTGCCAAATCCAAGGCGACCGCCACAACCCACTGAGGTGAATAACCCTAACTATTGCCCTTACCATCAAACGGTAAGTCATCCGATTGAGGATTGCTTCGTCTTCAAAGGATGGATTGAAGATCAATACCTCCAGGGGAAGTTTGCACTATCCGAAAAGTGGAAGGTGAACCCGCCACAGCCGCATACTCCTAAGAAAGCAGATACACCGGGGGCAACCTGTTCCTTTATTGAAGAAGCTCCATGGGAGGTCGTGCTGTCAACTAAAACCAAAAGAATACTGAGGGACCTTCATGCGTGCCCGGCGGTCGAATGGAAGGACCCGTTTGAACCTCAAATTATCGAAGGGATGTTGAAGCCGCGCCCAACTACGAAGACTCGTGGTGATGGCCTAAATACTCACACCCAACCGTCAAAATCTTCAAAGAAAAAGAAGAAGAAATCCAAAAAGCCCGTGAAACCTAGAGACGAGCGCACGGATTTACAGAAACAGATTGACGCACTGGAGGAGTACAATCAAAAGGCGCGGACTCCCGTCATGCCGCAAGAGTTTCTAAACCACGTCTTTCAGGAGGAAGATGATGGAGAGAGCCCATCGGATGAATCCGAGGGATATGTGGCGAGTTGTCATGTGATTTCCCACTCGGAAGATGAAAGAACTCCTGGCACTGAGAAACTGGGGGCACGACCTGAGCCAGAACTTGTATGGCCAACAGATGAAATGATCGACGACTTTCTAGACGAGATTCGTTTGAAGAGTAAAGCCGATCAGGAGCGTGAGATGGCTGCATCGGAAGGAGCCAAGCGCAGGCGACTAAACGAAAGAGTTGAAGTACTCCCGCCAGATCGAAAGGCATCCGAGGCAGACAAAAAGATATTCAAGACGAGGAAAAGGTTTGCCAAAGCCATGTCAATGGGAATGAAGCTACCACCCTCGGAAGAAAACACGCTCAATGGGGCGGAGAGGCACCCTAATTATTGCGCATATCATCGGAAAATTTCACACCCTACGGAGGAGTGCGACGCCTTTAAGATATGGTGGCAGGGATATGTTGCTCATCGGCAACATTTTAAGCGCATGAAACGCAAGATTCGTCGAGAACGAAGAAGTACTGCCGACGGGCACAACAGAACTACTGCCAACTGTTACATGGTTAACGCTGGAGGGTCACAAGTTCTCACCTTTAGGAGCGACTCTGATGAAGAAATGGCTCTGGGCCTTCTCTTTAAAGAATCTGTTTTAGGGAAAGAGGAAGAACCAGAGGCCTGCGAAAACATTCAGCTGCGCAATCGTACGCTCCTGGAAAAGAATCTCGGGCCCGCAAATAGAAAAGATAAGGGAAAGGAAAAGGTCACTGAGGATATCACTTTAGATGACCAAGTCATGAAAGAGATGACTACCAAGGACCCTCCCAGGAAGGGTAAGGTGGACTACAACATCCTAGCGCACCTAAAGAAGCTACCTTCTCAACTCAGCATTCTCGATGCCCTCCTATTATCAAAAGAAGCGCGAGATTCATTAATCAAGGCGTTACAAGAACCCAAGCAATTCCAAGCCTTCCTCGCCGTGGAAAGGATGAAGGATGAACTGGAAGAAGTGCATACGGCCGACATCACTTTCGGTGACGAAGACCTTCTCCTCGGGACATGCGACCACAATCATCCCCTATATGTCTCTGGATACTGCCATGATATCAAGATAGGCAAGATCCTGGTAGATAATGGATCCTCCGTCAATCTCCTTAACGTTCGGGTGTTAAAGGAAATTTGCATGAGCATGCAACACCTCGCTCGTGACAAAATTACCATCTCTGCTTTCGACTCCCAATCGTCACGGACTCTCGGATCCGTAATATTGACATTACGCTTTGGACTACTCGTCACGGACATCAAATTCCATGTCATTGACGCCAAGACCTGCTACAACGCCTTGCTCGGTCGTCCTTGGTTACATGAATACAACATCATCCCTTCTACACAGCATCAGTGTATGAAGTACTTCAAGGATGGCTTCGAATATACTGTAACAGGCGAGCTGAACCCATTCTCCATGAACGAAGTCCGCAAGTATGAAGATGCGAAGTACTTTTTGCCAGACTTCGAGGATACAGAAAAGTGTCGCAAGCCGGAGAACAAAGCCGCCGCCACCGTCCCTGTTTTCGGGAGTGATATCGAAGAAGAAGAAGAGATAGGTTACGCTGGTCCGTCCCGGCGCAACAACCCGGGACCGTCCGCCCCCATGTTGGTCTTCGGAAGTGACTCAGAAGATGAGGTTAATGCCGTATTCTCCAGTCGGCCGTCAATACAAGCATCCCCTGGCGATGATCAAAGTTTGCAAATCACCATGGTGCCGCAAGAACACTACAAGGATCTCGACACACTTCAAGCTTCCAATGTGCAGGACCTGCAGACGTTTTACGTCCCTCCCAGGCAAAGGGGTGAGAAGGTAATCCTATTCTACCGATCCTCAGAGACGAAAGTAGAGAAAGAGATCTGGCATGGCGCGGATTCTACACTCGACAGGCTCCAACCCATCCGTTTGCCTAGATATTACACAAGTGGACTAAAGAGGCTATTGAAGCGTCAAGGAGTACCCTTAAAACAGACTGTTCGACAAGCTCGGTTCTACAACAAGATTTTGAATGTCCCTGGGACTCAGCGCAAATTGCCCAACGGGAGAATGGAAACGCTTGGGCTTGGATATGTGAGATCCGAGAAACGGGAGCGAGCCCACGGCAGCTACGCCGTATATAACTTCGATGAGGAGGAAAACGCCCTGTCTAACAATGCCAACCCTTCATCAAAACCGGATCCCGCGAGTGAAGTGCCGAGTCCGTCATTTGAAGAACAAGTGGACAAGCTTATCAGGAAAGCAGGTCAAAAGGCTCGGGAAGACCACAACCGCGAGATGGCCATCTATGAGAGGGCCAGGACGCAACGTCTGTTTCAACAGGCTGCAAAAGACAAAGATGCTCCTCCCTGTCAACCCGTTGTACAAAAGGCCCGACGCAGAGGCAGAAATAAATCAAGAAGCGGAAAGAAAAGCCGACAACAACGACGCAGGATTAGAGAGTCGTGTGATCGGGCATCGCGCGGTCCGGATTTGTCCCTCATGAAGAAGATGAGTCGAGCGTATTCCTTCCCTCGAGACAAGACGAAGAAGCTACTCGAGCTCGCTATAAAATATCAAATGATCGCGCTTCCAGAGTCTAAGCACCCTGAGCAAGCTAACAAGGCTTCTTATCTGAGCTATTGCTCTTATCACCGAGCCATAGGACACCCTATCGAAAATTGCTTCACCTTCAAGAACTGGGTCGAGGACCAGTACCAACAGGGCAGATTTGCTTTATCCAACGGCTGGAGAGTAACGCCGCCACAAAAGCACGAACCCAAAGCCACAAGAGCAGAATCGGATCCACCTCAGTCTTGGAAGCGGATTCACACCTGTTACATGATTACGATATTAAAAGAAGAGCCCGAAGACATAGATGAGCTCCCTTGGTGCTTCGAAAACAATGACAATGAGGTAATCTCAGAATTTCCACCGGCTCCGAGAGAACTGGAAGATGGCATACATACTACTGCAGATAACCTCAAGAAAATTGAGTTGGGATCGGTAGATGATCCGCGATCGACATTCGTCAGTGAGCGGCTATCTGAAGAAAGGGTGGCTGCATTAAAGGACGTGCTTCTACAGCATAAAGATTGCTTCGCGTGGAACTATTCCGAGATGCCGGGATTAGATCCGGAGATTGCTGTGCATAAATTAGCAATATCCCCGGATATCAAGCCAGTCAAGCAGGTGCCGAGAAGGATGCGGCTCGAGCTTGAGATGAGCATCAACGCCGAAGTCAAGAAGCTGATCGATTCCAGATTTATCCAAGAAGTCCAATATCCCGACTGGATCGCCAACATCGTCCCGGTAAGGAAGAAAAATGGGACGGTACGCATATGCGTGGATTTCAGGGATCTCAATAAAGCCTGCCCGAAGGACGATTTCCCAGTACCGGTAACCGAGCTAATGATAGATAACACGTCCACTCACGAGGTTTTCTCCTTTATGGACGGTTCATCAGGGTACAATCAGATAAAGATGCATCCCGAAGACCAGAAGCACACCGCTTTCCGGACCCCTTTAGGTATATTCTGCTACAAGGTTATGCCCTTTGGTCTAAAGAACGCCGGTGCTACCTATCAAAGGGCCATGACAAAGATCTTCGATGATCTCATACATGAAATCGTCGAGTGCTATATCGATGACCTCGTAGTGAAGAGCATGTCATACAAAGAGCATTTAGAGCATCTGAAGACCGTATTTCAGCGCCTTCGGCAATATAATTTGAAGATGAACCCTCTTAAGTGTGCATTCGGAGTTTCCTCGGGCAAATTCTTAGGATTCATCGTCCGACACCGGGGTATCGAAATAGATCCATCTAAGATCAAGGCGATCATGGAAATGCCTCCGCCAAGAACCCTCAAACAGTTGCGGTCTCTTCAAGAGAAGCTCGCATACATCCGACGGTTTATCGCCAATCTTTCAGGCAAGTGCCGTCCTTACAGCCACCTGATGAAGAAGGGAACTCCATTCGTTTGGGATCATAAATGCTAAGGCGCACTAGATGAGATCAAGCAGTACCTGCAGAACCCTCTAGTGTTAGCTGCGCCGGTTAAGGGAAAGCCTCTCATTCTTTATACAACTGCCCTAGAAGGTTCATTGGACGCATTATGGGCGCAAGAGAATGACCAGGGAAAAGAAAGGGCACTCTACTACTTAAGTCGAGTTCTGCTGGGGGCAGAAAGCAATTACTCTCCCACTGAAAAACACTGCCTGGCGTTAATCTTTGCGATAATAAAACTCAGGCACTATGCATTGGCACATGAAGTCCGTCTCATATCAAGGGTGGATCCCCTAAAATATCTAATGTCAAAGGCCATATTGACAGGGAGACTCGCTAAATGGGCCCTGCTCCTGATGGAGTTTTCAATAACATATCAGCCTCTTAAGGCAGTGAAAGGTCAAGCCATCGCTGACTTCCTTGCTGAGCATCCAGTACCTGCCGGTTCTCCTCTGAACTGCGATTTGCCGGACGAACATGCATTTGATGCGATCGGCGGCGGTGATACCCGATGGGAACTCTATTTTGATGGAGCATCTTCCATGAAGAAGCGCAAACAATGTACCCCCATAATCAAATCGGGAGTAGGCCTCATCTTCGTAACTCCACAAGGAGGGATTATGCGCTTCGCCTTCTCCTTAACAGAGCCGAGGACGAATAACGAAGCCGAATACGAAGCTTTAATAGCGGGCCTCGAGATCGCCATTGACATGGGAATTGAAGACCTCCTTATATACGGGGACTCTCAACTGGTCGTTAGTTAAGTAAATGGTGACTACCAAACGTGCAAACCAGAGTTGGTGAAGTACGGCGAAAAGGTGCAACAACTGTTGACCCAAATTCCCTCCTATACTTTGGAAAGCATACCACGCACGGAAAATAGCAAAGCGGACGCGTTAGCTAAGCTCGCCAAAGAATTGGCTGACGAGAACCTCGATGACGTTAAAATCATGGTACAAAGCCGTCGAGTGCTCGCCCCAGTAGAAATATCTCCGGAATCATACGAAGAAAAGGGAGCGACTGAGCAGATGACCCTACAGATAAAAGACCGTGAGAAGGCTGAGGACTGGAGGGAAGTCTTCATAGACTACTTTAAGTCCCACCGAATGCCCGAAGAA
This sequence comes from Agapanthus africanus, assembly GCA_030015575.1. Classification (NCBI taxonomy): domain Eukaryota; kingdom Viridiplantae; phylum Streptophyta; class Magnoliopsida; order Asparagales; family Amaryllidaceae; genus Agapanthus; species Agapanthus africanus. The sequence continues at coordinate 859,106,639 of JASDDO010000022.1, read as the reverse complement.
GCGTCCTCAAGACATCAGCTCATGAAACGAGCTCTATCTTTCGCTTTCGTCAATGATACTCTATATAAGAGGTCGTTTGATTCTCTGTGGCTGAGATGTTTAGGACCTGACGAAGCAGAAAGAGTCGTTCAGGAAGTTCATGACGGAATCTGTGGTTCTCATCAAGCAGGCCCGAAGATGAAGTTAAAAATTAAACGGATGGGTTACTACTGGCCCACGATGATCCAGGACTGCCTCGAATATGCGAAGCAATGCCACTCATGACAAATCCACGGGGATTTCATCCACCAGCATCCGAATCCACTACATCCGACGGTGGCTAGCTGGCCATTCGAAATGTGGGGGACTGACATAGTCGGCCCCATCGAACCAGCATCGTCCCGGGGACATCGTTTCATCCTGGCGACAACTGATTACTTCTCCAAATGGGCAGAAGCAGTACCGCTGAGGGAAGTGAAGACGGAGAATATCCTCCACTTCTTCAAGACGCACGTCATCTATCGGTTTGGAACTCCACGGCGGATTATCTCCGATAACGGGCCAGCCTACAGAAGCCATAAGATTAGCCGCTTCGCGCAGCAGTACAATATAGACTGGAGATATTCTTCAGTTTACAATCCACGAGCTAACGGTCTGGCCGAGGTCTTCAATAAGACCTTGACAAAGATCATAAAAAAGACGGTGTCCCGAAATAAGAAAGACTGGCACGAGAGGCTGCAAGAGGCCCTTTGGGCCTATCGAACTACGTTTAAGATAGCCATGAACACAACGCCGTACGCGTTGGTATTTGGGACGGAAGCAGTGCTCCCCCTCGAGATAGAGTTACCCTCTCTACGAGTGGCAGTCCACTATGAGCTGACGGACGAAGAAAATGCTCACCTTCGGCTTGAGGAGCTTGATGCCCTCGATGAAACCCGGCTCATAGCACAACAAAATCTAGAGGCCTACAAAGCAAAGATGATGTGCTCGTACGAAAGATTGACCAGGCCGAGGACATTCCGCCAAGGCGAACTCGTACTAGTGGTCAAAAGACCTATGATCCCCAATCGTGCCAAACGGGGAAAATTTGAGCCAAACTATGAAGGCCCGTACATCATAGACAAGGTCTACCAGGGTGGAGCCTATCTACTCATGGACAAGCACGGTGAAAGGCCTTTCAGGCCAATAAACGGCCGCTTCCTAAAGAAATACTATGCTTAACGAGCCACAGCCTAGGTCAATGATAGATGACGACGACTATGTCCGCTCGCTATCTTCCTAAACTCAGACTTTATAAGCAGTAGCCGGCCTTCCCCTAAACGGACCGAAACGTCCTTAAACTAACGACGGACCGAAACGTCCTTAAACTAACGACGGACCGAAACGTCCTTAAACTAACGACGGACCGAAACGTCCCTAAAACTACTACCGCAGCATCCTTATGCTGACAAAAAAATAATAATATAATAAAAAAAACGGTATGTTCATAAGCAAGAAGGGCACGGATGAAAACCCGAAAGGGCTCCGTGAGTAAAAACAGCAGGGCTACCGGCGAGTGTTCGTGAAAACCCGAAAGGGCGCGACCTCGTAAAAAAAATAATATAATAAAAAAAACGGTATGTCCATAAGTAAGAAGGGCACAGATGAAAACCCGAAAGGGCTCCGTGAGTAAAAATAGCAGGGCTACCGGCGAGTGTTCGTGAAAACCCGAAAAGGCGCGACCTCGTAAAAAAAATAATAAGAAAAGAAAAAAAGAAAAACGGTATGTCCACAAGCAAGAAGGGCACGGATGAAAACCCGAAAGGGCTCCGTGAGTAAAAACAGCAGGGCTACCGGCGAGTGTTTGTGAAAACCTGAAAGGGCGCAACCTCGTTAAAGGACACTTGCGGGATCCTCACGACCTTGCAAGGAGAAACCACCCGCGTGAGATCCTTACGACTCACAAGGGAGCAACACACTTAGGGATCCCCACGATTCCTAAGGAGAAAATACACTTGCGAGATCCTCACGACTCGTAAGGAGAACTCTCTTATGGGACCCTCACGGTTCATAAGATTTGAAAGTCTTAAGTCACAGAGACCTAAACCTGTGCTTAAGCAAAATCCCCCATACCTTTCGACACTGCCCTACAAGCGGCTCATATTGACCCTTGTATACAATCCACGGGCGCGAATAAATATTTCCCCAGCAAAGTCCCACCCGTGACTAGGGATATGTCCATATGGTGAGCAACCCTTGTAGGTCCTCTCGACCTATAAGGAGAAAGCCCTCTTGTAGGATCCTTACGACTTGCAGAGGAACATACACTTAGGAATCCTCACGATTCCTATGAAGAAAATACACCTACGAGATCCTCACGACTTGTAGGGAGAAATACTTTCGTGAGACCCTTACGGCTTATGAAGTCAAAAGCCTTAGTCGACGGGACCCTAACCCTGTTTGCTAAGCCATCTTTGTTCAACATCGACAGAGGCGGATGATGATTCGCTCCTGGCCATATTCCAGTTGTAGCGGTGCTGATGCCGAAATTTGTGTCTAATTTCAGGTTTATGGCGAAAAGCCAGTAGGCCGCACGCGCATACGAGATAGCCGAAATGATGGGGCAACCTGCAATAAAAAGCAGCAGGTAAAAATGTATGCATGCAAAACAGCCGAAATGATGGGGCAACTCGCAATAATAAAAAAAAACAGCGAGTGAAAATGAAATAAATAGCCGAAATGATTGGGCACCGCGAAAAATAGCCGAAATGATAGGGCAATCGCGACCTCCGCAATATAAAAGCTGAAATGATAGAGCATCGCGGAAAAAGAAATAAAATATTAAAAAAAGGTTTCAATTTATGCCCTACAGGTGATGTTCCATCACACCCTGTATACAATCCAAGGGCGTAAACAAAAAGGGATCATATTTCTCCTCCAAGTTTCATCATAAGAAGAAGCAAAATCTCGACGGGCCGCGAATGACTTAGAGATCATCTCAGCACTCGTCTCGTAATCATATATAACTATATATCAAATTATTAAATCAACACTTGATTTAATAATCTGATTATATCATATATAATCCGGCTAATATTAAATAACGCTAGATTTAAATACGGTATCATAAACCCGTATTTAATCGAGCTCCCGCACATATCTCTATACATACCCTATTTCGTTTCACTTGTGCTAGGAAATCTCTATATGGGACTCTAAAGACTCGTCAATATACTGGCGGTCGGTAATGATCACATCAGTTGGCTATAGTGCCATCAAGGAATTATCATAGTCGCAGGCAGGTGATTATGATGATTGAGAGAGGACCTATACCGGTAGAACAGTCTTACTCGAGATGATAGTATGCTATCTGATTTGTCTTTATCATCACTATTACATGTTGATAGAGTCCATAGGATTCTTGCTTGACTACCAGCATTATGATGGCGATCATATATGTGGGAGCAGGAGGTCTATAAGCAAATCCTTAAATGTTCAACTCTAAGCTAAGCGGAACAGCGGCAACTCCCAGTTCCATGGCTCGGTGGTATACATATCGCCAACAGTCAAACCTCCATCCCGTGAAATGCGGATACAATCAGCAAAATTCCTGGTTACGTGGAACGCGGATAACGTCAGTCTTTGATCCCGTGGAAAACGTCCAGAGCGGATCCTGGTCCTCACGGAGCACGGCAGTGAACCCGTGTGAAGCATCCAGAGCGGAGCCTAGTCCTCACCGAGCATGGCAGTGAACCCGTGTGAAGCATCTAGTGCAAAATTCCTGGTTATGTGGAACGCAGATAACGTCACTCTTTGACCCCGTGGAAAACGTCCAGAGCGGATCCTGGTCCTCGCGGAGCACGGCAGTGAACCCGTGTGAAGCATCCAGAGCGGAACCTAGTCCTCCCCGAGCACGGCAGTGAACCCGTGTGAAGCATCTAGTGCAAAATTCCTGGTTACGTGGAACGCGGATAACGTCACTCTTTGACTCCGTGGAAAACGTCCAGAGCGGATCCTGGTCCTCGCGGAGCACGGCAGTGAACCCGTGTGAAGCATCCAGAGCGGAGCCTAGTCCTCCCCGAGCACGGCAGTGAACCCGTGTGAAGCATCTAGTGCAAAATTCCTGGTTACGTGGAACGCGGATAATGTCACTCCTTGACCCCGTGGAAAACGTCCAGAGCGGAGCCTGGTCCTCGCCAAGCACGGCAGTGAACCCGTGTGAAGCATCCAGAGCAAACACCGGACTGTGGAGTCACTAAAATCCACGGACTATGAGGTCCTTAACCTTGACCGTGATGTCTTAAAACTAACATCGGACTGTGGAGTCCCTAAATCCACGGATTATGAGGTTCTTAACCTCGACCGTAATGTCTTAAAACTAACAATCAACCATCCCGATTCCCTACGGATTCTGCCTTGGTTTAAGGGTACATCTCTTCACTCCTTTGGTACCTGGCGTTGTAATTCCTCAACGTCTTCAAAGAGGTGACGGGACCCTGCAACCAAACATCGGACTGTGGAGTCCTTAAATCCACGGACTATGAGGTCCTTAACCTTGACCGTGATGTCTTAAAACTAACATCGGACTGTGGAGTCCCTAAATCTACGGACTATGAGGTCCTTAACCTTGACCGTGATGTCTTAAAACTAACATCGGACTGTGGAGTCCCTAAATCCACGGACTATGAGGTCCTTAACTTTAACTGTGATGTCTTAAAACTAACATCGGACTGTGGAGTCCCTAAATCCACGGACTATGAGGTCCTTAACCTTGACCGTGATGTCTTAAAACTAACATCGGACTGTGGAGTCCTTAAATCCACAGACTATGAGGTCCTTAACCTTGACCGTGATGTCTTAAAACTAACATCGGACTGTGGAGTCCTTAAACCCACGGACTATGAAGTCCTTAACCTTGACTGCGACGTCTTTAAACTACGATGCCTCGAGAAACCCCTGACTCCGTGAAACACGAATAAGGATGACCACATCCAGCACTTGCAGGTCCTCACGACCTGTAAGGAAGAAAAACTCTCTTGTGAGATCCTTACGACTCTCAAGGGACAAGCCGCTTAAGAATCCTTATGATTCTTAAGAAGAACTTACACCTATAGGGTCTTCTCGACCCATGGGGAGAAAAAACTCTTTTTGAGACCCTCGTGGCTCATAAAGTGCAAAAGTCTTAGGAAGCAGATCTTAACCCTGAATCCTAAGCTATCGCTGCCCTGCAAAGAGATCAAGATAAATTGTCCGCAAAACACAATCAACAAAAAGGAGACGCATCATTGAGAAGAAAAATGTATCTTTTATTCATAAACCAAAATGGATACAAAGTACGATTCATGAAAAAACAAAAGAAAATACTCTCATCTATGAGTATATACAGGAAGGCAGGCAAAGATACAAATGTTTTAAGCCGGCGGGCGATTTAGCAGCTTGGTCAGCTCATCCTGCTTTGTCGGGCCACGGCCTCATGATTTAAGATCGCCAGAAGGCGAGCCTCCGCCTGAGCTTGCTGGGCCTGATATGAAGCAAGTGGAGCTTCAAGCTCTTTCTCGGTGGCTTTATGAGCCTCGACCCTTTCACGAGTGAACGTGGCAGCTTTATCGAGAGCCACCACCTCTTTGATGGACTCCTGAAGCACCCGCCAGAGTTCATACGCTTTGTTGGCCTTGGCGGTAAGATTGGCTTGAAGCTCGCTCAGGGCCTAGGAAGCTAGTTCCCTCTCCGAGAACTTGCGACCGAGCCTCTTCTCACACGACGTCATGTTCGCTGCGTACCGTGCTATCAGCCCCCGTAACTCCGCCTTTGCATCCACGGCTTCCGAGGAAAGGTGGGAACATTCAAGGGCGTACAAACAAGCCTCCACCTTCCTACAGAACTCTACCCAGACCCGCACCACCTCCTCACTATGATAGGTGGCAAGAAAAGGGAGAGAGCCGTTAGCTTCGGCGGCAAACGCTTCGGCTGTAGTCGCGCTACCAGCACGGAGCTCCTCAATCAAAGACGACAGGGAGACGAGGCTCAATTGGGCCAAGCGTTCTGAAGCTCACAAAGCATAAGGGCCAGGCGGCATGACGACACGTGATTCCAACACTATTGGAGCTGGCAAGGCTGTTCAGAGTTGAAAATATTACGAAGACTCTTAAGCAAAGGAACACGTGAGGATATGCCGGAATGTCACTTACCTACGGTCATGCAAGTAGGAGGCGAGGGTTCCCCTGGCCCTTCGAGAACCTCGACCTCATCATCGGCCTCCAAAACTGTAGAGAACATCAATGTAAATACGCAAAATAACAACAATGCTATGAGAAGTGATGAACAACACTCACCTTGTCCAGACGAGAGGACGATGCGCTGAGGAGATATCGCCTGCGGAGCGGCCATTTCCAAAAGACGCCAGAAGGACTGCCGAGGAGACAGATCGACAATGGAGGCCGCCAGTCTACGCAATTCTGAAAAGACAAAAGAGTTCAGGTAACAGAAAGATTACTAGCTCAAAACGTGGAAGGTTACCTTCGACACTCCTCCCATTCTGAGCCGGGGGGATAGCAGCTTCAGCGGCCTCAGTCATGACCTCAGGCTCCAACAAAGGGAGGGTAGTCCCGACTACCTCCATCTCAATCTCTGGGCCGCCTTCGGGTAAAGTTGTTGGGACGACAACCACCGAGGGAACCTCTCCCAAAGGAGCGAGTACCCTGGAATCAAGAGCCACCACCGGAGGATCTACTGCGAGAGGAGTGGCATTGCCGGCCCCATCGAGTAGGGCTGCATCGGGAATGTCAATGGGCTCTAGCTGTAGCAAGCCAGTGGGGATCTCTCCCAGCGTCGAAGATTCTGCACAATTCAAATAAGAATAAGGATACATATGCACGAGCATAAATAATCCGAAGAACTACAAAAAGAACCACAACGTACCGATGCGCAAAGAAGCCCTCAATTTGGCTTCTTCAAGCCGCTACTCCTTCTCAAGGAGGCGTGCTCGCCGGGGTTCAAGAGTAGACTCATGGCCGCCGGTCCATAAAGAGAGTGCGTCCGCCGCGTCCTCTGAAACAGCCTGCTTCAAGGCCCTTTCCCCCCATTCCTCCAAAGGGCCTATAAACTGCCGCCGAATCCACGAGGGGTCTTCGTAAAAGATTACAGCAGGATAGGGCTTCTTCGGAACCCTGGCGTTCTGAGACGCGTCTTTGGAACGCCTTATAGCCTCAGCCAACTGTGCAGCTTCCTCGGCGGCTGAACTGGGAAAAAGTAGTTCAGCATTTGATTCCGGTAAGGCCAACGGCTCATCTTCAAGGATGGGCTCAGACTCCGTTAGAGAGTCGAGCAAATTAGTAGCTACCCTCCTTCGACGCTTGGACCCAGAACCAGTCGCCGAAGATGACCGCTTTCTCCCCCGCGAAGCCTTAAAGCGGCGCCGACCCACATCGCCCTCGACACCCTCATCCCTATTACCCTCACCCGGTGCCACAACCGGGGATGACACCGCCATTGTCGATGCCACGGAATGCGGTGCCGCCTCGGGAGGTGGTGCTGCCACCGGAGCCTGTCTACCCCGCGACCGAGTACCCGGGGGCATACCAGCTATTGGAGTGAGATTCACCCCCGACTCCCCTGGAATAAGCGCGGCGCCAGTATCCCTCAAAGGAAAGCGGACCGGAGCGCGCGGCTGCAGTGTAGTTCCCGCGGCCGAAACTTGAGTAGGGGCACCATGACCGAGAAGTACCCTTCTTTCCTCAATAATAACCGGGTTGATTTGATGGAGATACCAACCCGTGAACGACCCCACGCATCGGGGGATGTAATCGCCATCAGGTATCATGAATTGAGAACCGGTGTTCAGCCTCACAAAATGATGGGCGGCATCGCGAACGGCCTCAAGCGAAGGAACCGGCGCGACTATGAAAGCTTCGAACGGGACACCCTGATCATAGCCGAACTGCCGGGCAAAACGGTGCGGATTGTACCGCATGAAGAGGGCCGCGCTATCCTGATGGAATACCAGGTAACCCGGTCTAATTGCATATAAGCGCGCGGCCTCCCGGGGCTTCAAAGTGGGCGCATTATCCTTCGACCGGTCCCAAAGCGGCTGGGCCGAACCCGTGGAAGAAGATAAGATCCGATCAGTAAATATTAATCCGCCGGCAGTAGCGTAAGGAGAAATCAATGCCCGAATGGCCCCGAATTGAGTTGGGTCAGCGGCAGAAGCATCCACCAATCGCATAAGCCGAGGGAAAGTATAGGCGTCGTAGAATGCGGGCCTCTGATGCATAGCGAAAGCCCCCAACACGTGCATTTCGATCCAAGATGTGAAGTAATGAAGCGAAAAATTTACCACATCTACGCCAGGAGTGGAAGTGTTAGCTGCAGCGCCTAGCCCATGATAGAGATGCGCCAATGCTGAGATGCCAATGGCGAGGTGCGTTCCCTCAGCTATACAGTGAGCCGGATAGATGACCGAAGCTTTCATAAAGCGGCGATGCATAGGGATAACAAACCAGCCGAGCCAAACACTGATGAACCCAACGAAGAATGTCTCTTCATCCATGCCGGGAGCTGCGATGGATTCGAAAGACGTCAGTGACATTATGGGAATGTAGTATTGCGGCAGATCCGATTCATTAGTCGGCAGTTTCTTCGGGCCAAACCCAAAGGGGTCTTTGATGTTTGCAAACTTCGGAGCCGTCTTCGACAAGACGCCCTCGCGAAGGAAACAGGCAATGAAGCTCTTGAAAGTAACACCCTGCTCTTCAGATTTGGTGAACAAACGATCAAAGATACCCAGCACCTTGATTAAGCTAGGACGCTTGTGGCGGACGGCGTTCTCAGCAGACAAGCCGTCAAGCGGTGCGGGCTCGGGTTCAAAAACGTATTCATCAGAGGGCAGCAATTCCTCATAAAGTGTCCCTCGAATTGGCAGTCCCGAGATCTCATAGAACTCCCCCAAAGAGATCGAGACTTCTCTGTCCCCCAGAAGAAAAGTGTTGGTGGGGAGATTCCATTGATTCAAGAAAGCCTTAACCCACCAGATATGCGGGGACTGATAATGGAAGAGTGACGCATATATTGCCTGGTAAAGCCCGACCTTCTGCAGCCGCGCACGATGGGTAGCAAGAATATAGCGAGCCCAGAGGAGGTAGCCCGTAGGGTGTCGAGGAGTGAGCCCTATCTTATAAATTTGCCCCCACGGGTGGGCCTCACCCTGGCACATACGCCGTCCCAAGATATCTATAGCCGGGATCGGATGGTTCGGGATACCAGTCGTCGAAGGCTCGAGCCTCCCCGTTGGAGTCCAGTTGGGCATCTCCACAGCAAAAATCGTTCTCGGAGGGTCCATCGGCAAGAATGGGAAAGTAGGCTCTGTCGGTACTGCACAGAGGAAACTCCGGCGACCCCGGATAATATGGCTGTACCAAGTTCCCCATAGAAGCAAGTTGGTACAGTTCGGGTCATGAGCCCGGATCATCGCCATCACTTCCTCATCGGACGGTGATTGAGGAAAAGCGGCCTCCGACGGGTAAAGGGAAAACACGGAGCAGAAGCCATCGCACCTGAAATCGAATGGAAGAATACCGTCAAAAGCAAAGTCAGCAATATATATCCATGCATGAACATGAAGACTACCTGAAGAAAACAACAGTGGATTTTTTATGGGGCCATTGGCTACAGAACAACATGGGCCCCACAGAATCAGGATGACGGCTCATTAATAATGAGACCAAGTAGTTATAACAAAACAGAGGGAATATCCTCATTAAATAAAGAATGGGTTTCAAGTAACCCTACACATTCCCCGTAGAAGACAAATCTGTCTCGGGCTCTACAACAGATCCAACAGGATCAAAGGAATTAAATTCCCACAAAAGGCATCATTACGAAGTTCCTGTTTCATTAATTGCAGAATGACAACCTAGGGTAAGGAGACCCTAAGGAGCCCCCATAGGAAGAAATCGAGTTCTTTACAGGAATTAAATTCCTTGTTAAGAAAAGGGAATTAAATTCCCCAAAAAGCCTTTTCTGTGAACAGAATTAAACTCCATGGATCATCATATGAACCCTAAGAAATCTACTGTTGGAGGTTAAATGGTTTCGTATTTTGGTTAAGAAACTTGTAGAAAAATGGGTTCTTTGTTAAAAAAGGGTAAAAACCCTTGTTTTGGATTTAAAATCCAGAGGAATGTGAGAGTTCATCTTTCATTCGAGAGCATTACCTAAAGAGAAAAGTCTCTTCGAACAGAGTTAAACTCTGGAAGATTTTCAAGGCAGAGAACTAAGCTCTGGGAAAAGAGAATTAAATTCTCAAAGAAGGAAGATGAGCAAAGTGGAGGCTCTTCTGAAATGACCCCAATATTTATAGGAGGTGATGGAAACGCTTCATCTCCCCAAATCCCTAGAGGAATCCAACGGTCGCAAAAGGTGACAGCGTTGCACTCACGTGCAGACACGTGAGAACAACGCTGTGGGGGCATTTGTTTCCTGATTTAAAATCAGGAAAGCTTACAGAAGAGGCATCACGTGCTAACACGTGACCAGCAGTCACGTGTTGGCACATGACATTTAAAAGCGGCTTCAAAGGCACATCAGTTCCCTGATCAAATCAAGGAAAAGGCTTCAGAAGAGGTCACGTGCTCACACGTGGCCAGAGGTCACGTGTTGGCACGTGACATTTAAAAGCAGCGGACTCATTCTCTGATTAAATCAAGAAAAAGGCTCCAGACGAGAGTCACGCGCTCACACGTGACCAGGGGTCACGTGGTGGCACGTGACGGCTAAGCAGCGGCCAGAAGGCAGAGCGCAAAAGGAAAGAAGAAGGCTCGTTCCAAGGGGGTCACGGCCCACACGTGACCAGGGGTCACGTGGCCATACGTGACCGGCTTTCAAAGCCTATCTGTTAACAGAATTAAATTCTGAGAAAAGACCTCTCAAACCTTTCCAAAGGAAAATGATTATTTGGAACCGATTGAATTAAAAATTTAAAGATTCTTAAATATCACCTATTTATGGAAAAATCTTGAATTTGGAAAGATTTCCCCTTTAAATCTAACAGAAATAACAAAGGAAAATCTCTGGATTTAAAATCCAATGGTGAATAAAATTCACCTAATAATCCAAAGGTTCAAATGAATGATGAATACAAATCAAATCACTCAATGAAAGATTCATCAAAAACTAATTGATTCTGCTGCTTCTCCTATAAATAGGAGCCAATATAGAGGCAGAGGGATCGATACATAGGGAAAAAAGAGAGCCTTGATACTTTGGAGGAATTTGGATCTTCTGCAAAAGAAAACCCTAGGTAAGAAAGTGTAATGACCCCAAAATCTTTATACATTTGTATTATCCCTCTTCAATAATATACCGTATTTATTTGTACTTGGTATTTTCCTTTTTCTATTAAATTTATTATTATTTTATTCCTCAATCTATTATGTATTTTTTTTCTAGGTACAATTTTTTTTTCTTATATTTAAGTTTTTAACTTCTCATTCTTATTTTTCCTTTCATAAATATTTAACCCAAATCCATTATTCTTATTCTCTACAGCCCATCTAAAAAGCCCATTTTCTTTTTAAGTAACATCATATATTTAATTATAATTAAATATATGCATGAACAATCTTATAGCTCATTGGTTAAGTCTTTACATTGTTATTGCATAAGTCACATGTTCAAATCCCCATTCTTGCAATTATTTTTTATCATTTTTTATTCTTCTCATAACCTACAAATGAGACCTTTCATTTCCAAAATGAATGGTGACTTTTCATTTCTCTTTTAATTCTCATGTTAAATGCATATATTATTATTCACCATTACAACATCTTTATTTGTCCTCCTCCATCTTTTCCTTCCTCATATTTTTCTATCTCTCACTTCTTCCTCTTCACCAAGATGACAAGAAGAAGAACATGAAGAAGTTTTCAAGAAGGTCTCGCTAGTAACGCGAGGCTATCGGCGGATAGACAAGCCCGGTGACAATACCGGCTTGTGCATGTAAGTCCCTTCTCTCTCCTTTCCCCTCACCTCTATTTTTTCCTCTTGTCATGCATCGTGAACCCCCTATTCTTTTCATATCATAATCCATAAGAGAAGACACACATAAACATATACATATACATATACATAAGTTTAGATATATATGATTCTATATGGTTTAATAATATCTTATTATCTCTCGTTCAAATTAAAGTATTTTTAATTCTTTCATCATGATTATGAATGTTTATTACAAGTTGTGAGAACATAGATTTCAATCCATAATATATCTACGATATCTCATGGAATCGGTTTGGTTATTAAAAGAAAGGATAAAGCTTGCATAAAAATACTAGTTAATCTTTTTGCCGATTTTAGTATACACATCAATACCTTTAGGTTTAAAATAATTTTTAGAAATTAATTTTTACTTCTGAAAATTTCATGGAATTTACATATGATAGATTATATTATTTTATACATGCTGTAAAAATTTTAGATCGATCCGCATAACGGTTTATGAATTACATCGTATTTATTCACTGATCATAAAACAGAAAACTGCAGTTATCGGTCAATTTCTACGACATATAACTTGGTATACCGGTATCCAAATTGAGCAAACTCATGTGTTTTTGATATCTACATCGAATGAACTAGATTTTATTAGTTTTATATTTTTACTGAAAACCGACGTAAAATATAGAAAACTGTGTTACAATATTAAGTGACGGATCTGGACAGAATCTGTTCCGATTCGCACACTGTTTTTAAATTGGACATAACGCGAACACCCGATGTCCGTTTGTGACAAAATTTAGATGTGTAAATGCACCATTGATAGAACTATAATTTTCTGTATATTATATTACTTAGGAATGCATGAAACAACCTGATATAGGCTTTGCAATAGAATATATAGTTGCTGTCCAGAAATCTGAATTTCTGTTTTAAATGCTGATATTAAAATGATCATAACTAGAGCTTCAGAAATCCAAATCATGTGAATCTTGGTGTTTTCGATAAGTACATCGAAATACCTACAATTTTCTAATAATTTTCGTAACCTGAAACCTGATATAAGTTAACTCAAACTGCGTTTTAAAAAATATGTGACGGTGCCGAATAGATTCTGATCTGTTTTGCGCGACGATACGAAAACATATATATCTCTCAAACCGGTAGTCATATTTAGGTAAAACTGGAACTCACGCATGCAAAACATTTAGAGCCATATTTCTGTTTATATTTCGCATTCGTTCAACTTGATTAATTAGTCGTACATAATATTTCTTTACAGCATTGTTTATGGTAGTTACTCGAATAATATACTTGACTCATTTCATGCTATTCGAACATGTATACATATTTATCTTGATCATTAAATTGTTGTATGTACTTAAAGACGATAATTGAATACTTGAGTTATATTTTGAAAACTATACAAAAATATTTTTACATAAAACCCCCTCAAGTTTATAAATTACCCTAAGGACCCTAACAATTATAAGACCACGATTCATAATTCTGATTGTCTGACTCGGGTTTGAGTCTGATTAATTTGACTTGAATCTGATTCAAGTCAACCTATAATCTACAAGATTCCAATTCAAAATGAACACATGAATCCATGAATACAATTATCAATTTATACAATTTGGCTGAACCGAACCATGGATATATTCCTTTTACATGATTCTCAGTATTCCATTTACATGACTCTACGGTTACAACCGTTTCCTGATATCATGGTTTCGGTCAGTCAGTCAATCAATCTACAATTACTACAATTTACAAGATAACAATACAAATAAGACTTCGCGGGGTTTAAGGGGTAGATTGGTACGGAAGGTGTTAAAGGTGGCACGAGGTGGTCAGATTTAATACACCTAACATGAATCCAGTTGCTGTTGTACCGTGGCATAAACGGTTCCTTGTACTATACGTGCCCTTAGTCTCTGGCATATAGAGACTCCTCTCGTATACACTGGCATCCTTCTGTACCAAGCTACAAAACTTGAATATGTTTCAAGTCAATCTATATTCTTTTATATTCCAACTCAAGATGAATACATGAATTCCAGAGTCCAGTTAACAATCTATATAACTTGACCGAACCGAACCATGGATATTCCTTTTACATGATTCCCAGTATTCCATTTACATGACTCTATGGTTATAGCCGTTTCCTGATATCATGGTTTCGGTCAGTCAGTTAATCAATCATGCAATCATTACAAGTTTACAAGATAACAATACAAATATGACATCGCGGGGTTTAAAGGGGTAGATTGGTACGGAAGATGTTAAAAGTGGAATGAGGTGGTCAGATTAAGACACCTAACCTATATTCAGTTGCTGTTGTACCGTGGCATAAACGGTTCCTTGTACTATACGTGCCCTTAGTCTCTGGCATATAGAGACTCCCCTCGTATACACTGGCATCCTTCTGTACCAAGCTACAAACAACAGCGTTAAACGATGTTCCATAATATTCAACAATATAATACATTAGAGAATACTGTTACTCTGTCATTCTCATTCTTTTTCCTTGGGACTTACCGAGCGACCTGTTCGCTGACGACATTCTATTCCTTTCTTCTTTGAATGTCGTCAGGTGCTTTGGACCAAGTTGAGACCGAGCCCACAAGTGAAGATTTGGAGCAGTTCCAGGAAGACCCAGAGCTCTAGACATTGTATCTTGTTCTTTCCAGTATTTCCTTTTATTGTTATGCCACTGTTTAGGCATTGCTTTTTCGTTCCAGTTGTATTTTCATTTCATGCATTGTACAAAGAATGTTAATAAATAAAGTTGCTGTTCTTTTTATACTCTTATCTCTTGTGTATTTATTTTATATTGCTTAGCTACGCTTAGCGTATGTACTTCTGAGTACATACGTAGCGGACCTCGTCGCGCCCCCTTCGCCGTACACTGGGAAGCGGGGCGTGACAGAAAGGGAAGGCTTTTTGAAAGAAAAAGAGAATTTAATTCTCAATAGAGTTTAACTCTGATATTAAACAGAAGAACATAGTTCTCTCTTTGGTGGAGGATCTGTAAAATACACATCTCCCCTTGAATTGAGAATTTAATTCTCATTGGGTTGAGATCCTGCCATGCAGATCCAAAGCATAGAGAGGGAATGGAAGCTTGAGAATTTAATTCTCACAGAACTATAGGAATTTAATTCCTTTAAAATAAAATTAGGGTTTAACCCTATGTTATGGGAATTTAATTCCTTCAGAATGAACAGAATCAGGGTTCAACCCTAGTTAAGAACTTAGTTCTGTTAAAATAACAGGAATTTAATTCCTTTAAGAAAGAAGAAATTAGGGTTTCACCCTTGTTCCCCTCCGAACGGCGGCGCACAGGACCTACGATGTCCTGACGCTGAGATTCGGGGCAGATGCTATTTGGTTTTATCCGTCCACCTCTCCGAAGATGCCAAGTTGATTTATGGCACCGTGTATTGGAGGTTTAGACGGATGCGGCTGATGTAGCAGACTTCGTCAGATTCCCCCTCACTTGAGGGGTTTTTGATTGTGGGGATGCTCTTCCCTGCAGGCGCAAGCCCCTGCAGTTAATTACGCTACCGCATCGCGGTAACAACTTTCTCCTTCTCTAGAATTTCACTTTGTGTCGTGTGTGTTTGTTTTGTTTGTGGTTGCCCGTGGATTGTATACGGAGACTGAGTAATGCCGTCGCCCGTAGGACGTGGATTAGTCCAAATCCGTATTTACTTAGATTTGGGTTTGGTGTTTTTAGTTTAAGGATGCATTAGTCGCGTTGCGGCTAAGATCAACTTAAACGTTCGTTAAGGATACGATAGTCCTGTTTGAGACTAAGATCAACTTAACGTGATAATCCATTTAATATCTGGCCATCAGGACTCGTCACCTCTCTAACGTCGTTGAAGGATTACAACGGCAGATGTCAGAGGAGTTTAGAGATGTACCCTTGAACCAAAGTTGTAACAACCCCAAAATCTTTATACATTTGTATTATCCCTCTTCAATAATATACCATATTTATTTGTACTTGGTATTTTCCTTTTTCTATTAAATTTATTATTATTTTATTCCTCAATCTATTATGTATTTTTTTTCTAGGTACAATTTCTTTTTCTTATATTTAAGTTTTTAACTTCTCATTCTTATTTTTCCTTTCATAAATATTTAACCCAAATCCATTATTCTTATTCTCTACAGCCCATCTAAAAAGCCCATTTTCTTTTTAAGCAACATCATATATTTAATTCTAATTAAATATGTGCATGAACAGCCTTATAGCTCATTGGTTAAATCCTTGCATTGTTATTCCATAAGTCACATGTTCAAATCCCCATTCTTGCAATTATTTTTTTATCATTTTTTTTATTCTTCTCATAACCTACAAATGAGACCTTTCATTTCCAAAATGAATGGTGACCTTTCATTTCTCCTTTAATTCTCATGTTGATTGCATATATTATTATACATAATTCACCATTACACCATCTTTATTCTCCTCCTCTATCTTTTCCTTCCTCACATTTTTCTATCTCTCACTTCTTCCTCTTCACCTAGAGTCCAAGAAGAAGAACATGAAGAAGTATTCAAGAAGGTCTCGCTACTAACGCGAGGCTATCGGCGGATAGACAAGCCCGGTGACAATACCGGCTTGTGCATGTAAGTCCCTTCTCTCTTTCCTTCCCTCCATCTCTTTCTTTTTCTCTTTATATTTCTCTTAGTTTATATTGCCATGAAAAACTTCCCTTGACATATCATAGTTCCTAAATAATTAATTAAATGGATACATATATAAATAATGAACACACAAATATACACACATATATAGTTTGTAAAGTCTTTTTCATTACTCTCAATTCACATGTTAACATTTCATAGTGACCAATTAGGAGTGCATGTTTGTTGTTTTATTTTAAACCACTTTATTTAAAGTTTGTAAAAAAAAAAAAATGAAGTTACGAATAAATACCATGGTTTTCTCATTTCTCACATATGACATATCAATACCTTTAGTTTTAAAATAATTTTTATAAATTAATTTTTAATTCTGAAAATTTCATGAAATTTACATATGATAGAATATATTATTTTGTACACGCTGTAAAAATTTTAGATCGATCCGCATAACGGTTTAGGAATTACATCGTATTTATTCACTGATCGTAAAACAGAAAACTGCAGTTATCGGTCAAATTCTAGGACACATAACTTGGTATACCGGTATTCAAATTGAGCAAACTCAGGTGTTTTTGATATCTATATCGAATGATCTAGATTTTCTTAGTTTTATAGTTTTATTGAAAACCCATCTAAGATAAAGAGAACTGCGTTACAATATTAAGTGACGGATCTGGACAGAATCTGTTCCGATTCGCACACTGTTTTTAAATTGGACATAACTCGAACACCCGATGTCCGTTTGTGACAAAATTTAGATGTGTAGATGCACCATTGATAGAACTATAATTTTCTGTATATTATATTACTTAGTAATGCATGAAACAAGCTGTTAAAGGCTTTGCAATACAATATATAGTTGCTGTCCAGAAATCTGAATTTCTGTTTTAAACGCTGATATTAAAATGATCACAACTAGAGCTTCAGAAATCCAAATCTTATGAATCTTAGTGTTTTGGATAAGTACATCGAATAACTAAAATTTTCTAATAATCTTCATAATCTGAAACCTGATGGAAATTAACTCAAACTGCGTTTTAAGAATATGTGACGGTGCCGAATAGATTCTGATCTGTTTTGCGCGACGATACGAAAACATATATATCTCTCAAACCGGTAGTCATATTTAGGTAAAACTGGAACTCACGCATGCAAAACATTTAGAGCCATATTTTTGTTTATATTTCGCATTCGTTCAACTTGATTAATTAGTCGTACATAATATTTCTTTACAGCATTGTTTATGGTAGTTACTCGAATAATATACTTGACTCATTTCATGCTATTCGAACATGTATACATATTTATCTTGATCATTAAATTGTTGTATGTACTTAAAGACGATAATTAAATACTTGAGTTATATTTTGAAAACTATACAAAAATATTTTTACATAAAACCCCCTCAAGTTTATAAATCACCCTAAGGACCCTAACAATTATAAGACCACGATTCATAATTCTGATTGTCTGACTCGGGTTTGAGTCTGATTAATTTGACTTGAATATAATTCAAGTCAACCTATATTCAATCATATTCCAATACAAATTTGAATACAAGAATCCCAGAATCCAGTTAACAATCTATATAACTTGACTGAACCGAACCATGGATATTCCTTTTACATGATTCCCAGTATTCCATTTACATGACTCTATGGTTATAGCCGTTTCCTGATATCATGGTTTCGGTCAGTCAGTTAATCACTCATACAATCAACACAATTTTACAAGATAACAATACAAACAAGACATCGCGGGGTTTAAGGGGTAGACTGGTACGGAATATGTTAAAGGTGGCACGAGGTGGTCACTTAAGACGTAATTACATCCATGCCGTTGTTCCGTGGTATTATCGACGGAGCCTTGTACTACAGTTACCAAAGTCCCCGGTGTAAGTGGGACTCCCCTCGTATACACTGGCATCTTCTGTACCAGGCTACAAACAACAGCGTTAATACAACATTACAATATTATAATACAACATTAAAAGCTACACTCTCCCTCTCTTACTCTCTGTCTATTCCTCTCTTATCTTTGGGACTTACCGAGCGGCCTGTTCGCTGACGACATTCTGTTTCTCTCTTCTTTGAATGTCGTCAGGTGATTTGGACCCGGCCGAGATTGAGCCATCGCAAGAAGACTTGGAGCAGTTTACTGAAGACCCTGCACTGTAGTTTCATTGTACACTTTTCCTTTCTGTACTTTTCATTTCCTGTTATGCCACTGTTTAGGCATCTTTTATTTCAGTTGTATTTCCTTTCATGTATTGTACAAAGAATGTTAATAAATAAAAGTTGCTGTTCTTTTATACTCTTGTCTCTTGTGTATTTATATTGCTTAGTTACGCTTAGCGTATGTACTTTTGAGTATATACGTAGCGGGCCTCGTCGCGTCTACTTCGCCGTATACTGGGAAGCGGGGCGTGACAAAGGTTGATTTGGAGTTTTATAGTCCATTTGAATGTTTAAGGATACGTTGGCCGTGTTTAGGGCTAAGATCAACTTAAACGGGACCGTTTAGATCCGGGAAAAGAGCATTTGGAGGCTCTATTGTTCCAATTTAGGGACGTAGTGGTCCATAGGTAGTTTAGGGACGTTGCGGTCCATGCTCCAGTTTAGGGACGTGGTGGTCCATCGCCAGTTTAGGGACGTAGTGGTCCGCATTCCAGTTTAGGGACGTGGTGGTCTGTATTCCAGTTTAGGGACGTGGTGGTCCGTATTCCAGTTTAGGGACGTGGTGGTCCGCTATTAGTTTAAGGACGTTTCGGTCCACGAGTTTAAGGACCCCGCAGTCCATATCCATATGTGGTCGTTGGGACCCGTCACCTCTCTGACGTCGTTGAAGGATTACAACGATAAGTGTCAGAGGAGTTCGGAGAAGTACCCTCGAACCGGAGGTAAATTGATTTGAGAGAGCATTTGTGCTCAGTTCAATTTAATTTAAGGACTTACAGCCAGAATTGGGCTAAGTCCAGTTGAAAATGTTCAACATTTTATTTGCATTTGGCCTGTTAGGCCTTTACTGGGGCTCTGCTCCTGTTTAATAATGCATGGCATTTTTGTTTGGTCTATTAGACCTTTATTTGGGCTCTGCCCTTTTATAAATGATGCACATCATCTGTTTTTATTTGGGCTCTGCCCTTTTTAAAGTAATGCATTGCATTTAATTTGGCCTGTTGGGCCCTTTTTAATTGGGCTTAGACCTTATGTAAATAATGCAGTGCATTAATCATCTGATAGTGGCTTGTCAGGCGCTTTGCGCCAATTATTGAGCGCAAGCGCTTATGATGAAGACACGTGTCCTGCTCTGGTGAGCGCAAGCGCAACAGCGCAGTGCGCTGCGCTAGTGCGCTGCTGACACGTGGCGCGCTCTGGTGAGTTGCGCCCATTCCAGAGAGCAAAACTCTATTTCAAGAGTGCGTAGTGCAAGTTGTTCTGTAGCTGACACGTGGCGCTCTCTCAAGAGCGCAACAGCGCAGTTTGGAAGTGCAAAGCACTAAGAATCTTTTAGATTCAAGAACAGAAGTGCAAAGCACTATTTGATTTCTCGATCTAATTTAGATCAAAGAAAAGATAAGTTTTTTCTTGTTTTTCTTATCTCAAAGAACCAAAGGTTCATCAAAGTGCAAAGCACTCTTTTATTATATATTTTTTATTTTTATTAAAGATCATTGATCTTGTTTTTAGATTTATGATCTGTTCATAAGAGAACTTTCTCTTCCTTCTAAAGGTTTTTACCTTTTTGTTCTTGAAGAGTTCTTCAGAGTTCTCTTTCTCTCTTTTTTTTATAGAAAATGTTCCTTTTTTTGAATTGAGGTCTGGGGTCCTTTTTATAGTGCCCATAAATTAGTTAAATTTGTTAAAGAGATCTTTCTCTGAGTGATTTGGGGAATTTTCCCCACCGTTGGATGTTTGATCCAAGGGATTCTGTTTTACACAAGAAAATCTTCTTGTTTTATCAAGAACAGAAAAGATCTCTTAGAATTTTAATTCTGTTTAGCGCGCAAATGCCCCAGCGTGTGACACGTGTTGCGCAGCGCACAGCGCAGCGCAACTGCGCTAGCGCATCTGCGCTGACACGTGTCGCGCGGCGCAAAGCGCAGCGCAACTGCTCTAGCGTATCTGCGCTGACACGTGTCACGCAGCGCAGCGCTTGCGCAACTGCGCTGACACGTGTCGCCCTGCGCTCAGCGCAGAGGATCTGAAGCGTTGCTTCATTTATTAAAGCTTAGATTTTTTGGAAAATCAGAAGCGTCGCTTCGCCTGAGATATCTTTTCATCTCCTTTTTTTTAAAGTCAAACTTGTATTTCCAAAATTCTGATTTCCCGGGCCTTGGAAATGATTTCATTGTGCACAGGATTTTCTGTGCTTGGGTCTATATATATAAGTCAAGGCTGAGCCTTTTCTTTTCTCATCATCAGAGAACTTCTTCGATCATGGCTTGCAACCGTCCTCATGCCTGCCGACAGCCATGGGAGGTGCCGATTCGAGACATTGTTCCTCGTTTTGCTGCGCACCTGGTGGACCCTTCCCTCTCGGACGAGCAGTGCGATGCTGCACTGCACGAGCTTTTGACTCGTGTGGGGTCTCCTCTCCCTCCGAATTCCATTTGGCTTCGGATGATTCTTGCCTCGGTGCTCGCCAACATTCTTCCTCCTCCAGCAGAGATGTCCTCGGCAATGCTGGATACTGCCGAGGACAAGATTGAGTGCTTTCTCGAAGCCCACTTGATCACCAAAGCCCTGAGGGACTGCTCTCTCCACTTGCTGAGCCAGATACGGGCTCGTCAGGTTGTCATCGCCACTTTTTCCCAGGAGTGCGGCGTCGACCGTTGGATGGCTACCCCTCGGGAGGATCACCGTTTCGACATGATGACGAAGACGGGGAGGGAGCTGAATAATCTTCTCTTTCTTTTTGTGAACCCTTGTCTTTCTGATCCCGTATTCGGTGATCTTTTTTTAATGTAATAATGACAATAATGAATAAGTATTTTTCTTTTTAATCAAGTATTTCATTATCTGTTAAGGGTTCTTTTATTTTAGTTCTCTGTTGCGCTTGTGCATCGTATAATTTTAATTTGTTATTATCAAGTGTATGTAATTTTGCAAGGGCAAATTGCCTTTAGCACTTAGCCTTTTCCCTTCTATGAAACGGTGCATCTGCGCTAGCGCGTCTGCGCTGACACGCGTCGCGCGGCGCAAAGCGCAGCGCAACTGCGCTAGCGCGTCTGCGCTGACACGCGTCGCGCAGCGCAACACTCGTGTAGCTGAAGCGTTGCTTCCTTTAACAGAGCTTTGCTCTGATTGAGCGCGCCTTTTTGGACGCCGAGCTAATGCATCTGCGCCAGACACGTGGCGTGTTGCGCGCAGCGCAAAGGATCTGAAGCGCTGCTTCATTTATTGAAGTTTAAATTTTCAAAGCAAATCTTTGTTTCTGATTGGGGGAAGATGAAGCGTTGCTTCATCTTCCGCCTCGGAATTTGAACAGAGCTTTGCTCTGATTGGGGTAAACAACCCTATGACAGAATCTCATGCCTCTCTAAAAGAGAGTGGGAATTTAATTCCTTTAAAGCTTTTATTAGGGTTTAACCCTATGATAGAATTCAATTCCTCACATATATGAGGAATTTAATTCCTACAGAAAACTCAGAGTTCAACTCTATCCCAGAATATAAATTTTCAGAAGGAAATAGGAATTTAATTCCTCTTAAATTTATCGTTAGGGTTCAACCCTACGAAGAATTTAATTCTTAAAAAAGGGATTAACAGATCTTCTAAAAAACATACAAAGAGGCAGGGTCACGTGCCACCACGTGACCCCCGAAAAGATCCACAGAGAAGGGCCTTTGAGGCAGTGCCTCACGTGACCCACGTGACCTTTGGCAGAAGCTTTAACATACAAGCATTTAAATGCCCGTCACGTGATGGCACGTGATGCTCTAAAAGATGCAATATTCTCAGCAGAACAAATGAAGGGAGGGCGCCCTCACGTGCTACCACGTGACCCCTCTTGCCTCAGTGTTTAACACTAAATTGGAACCTCTGAATCCAGTGTTAAAACACTGTTTGGCCTTAGTGTTCAACACTAATCAAAGAACTTTATTTGCAGTGTTTAACACTGAATTTCTTAGTGTTTAATACTAAATTAAACCCCTGTTAACAGAGCTTAATACTAACTCCCTTAGTGTTCAACACTAAATTAAAATCTCTGTCACCAGTGTTTAACACTGATTATTCTTAGTGTTTAACACTAATTTGAAACCTCTGCTACTAGTGTTTGACACTGATTTGCTCTAGTGTTTAACACTAATTTGAACCCCCTGTTGCTGGTGTTTAACACCAACTGTCTTTTAGTGTTAAAACACTAACTTGATCCCAGTGTTCAACACTGCTGAATTAACGTTAGCCCAATTGGCTAAATGGCCAGAGGCAAAACCTCTTCTTCAATGGACCAACAGGAAGCCAATATTCCAAACATGATTGGACTTAGCCCAAGATGGCCATAAGTCCTCAATTCAGACTTAACTGGGCTAATGGGCTCATAACATAATTAATTAGTCTTGATCCCAAATTGGGCCAAAGACTATTTAACCCACCCCGGTTCAAGGGTACATCTCTTCACTCCTTTGATACTTGGCGTTGTAATTCCTCAACGTCTTCAAAGAGGTGACGGGTTCCGATGACCACACATTGACACGGACTGTGGGGTCCTTAAACTCATGGACTATGAGGTCCTTAACCTTGACCGAGATGTCTTAAAACTAACAACGGACTGTGGGGTCCTTAAAATCATGGACTATGAGGTCTTTAACCTTGACCGGGATGTCTTAAAACTAACTACGGACTGTGGAGTCCTTAAATCCACGGACTATGAGGTCCTTAACCTTGACCGCAATGTCTTAAAACTAACATTGGACCGCAATGTCCTTAAACTACCCATGGACCGCAATGTCCTTAAACTACCTACCGACCGTAATGTCACTAAACTAAACAACAGAGCCCCCCCTTTTATTGCTCTCTTGTTGGATCTAAACGATCCCGTTAAGTTGATCTTAGTCTAAAAACTAGACTAACGTATCCTTAACAAACGTTTAAGTCGATCTTAGTCTCAAATGAGGCTAACGTATCCTTAAACCCAAACCCCCAAACCCAAATCTAAGATAATACGGATTTGGACTAGTCCACGCCCTGCGGGCGACGACATAACTCAGTCTCCGTATACAATCCACGGGCAACGAAATATAAAATAAACACACACGACACGAAGTGACCATCTGGAGAAGGAGAAAGTGGTTACCGCGATGCGGTAGCGTAATTAACTGCAGGGGCTTGCGCCTGCAGGGAAGAGCGTCCCCACAATCAAAAACCCCTCAAGCGAGGGGGAATCTGACGAAGTCTGCTATATCGGACGCATCCGTTTAAACCTTCGATATATGGTGCCATAAATCAACTTGGCATCTTCGGAGAGGTGGACGGATAGCACCAATTAGCATCTGCCCCGAATTTCATGCGAGACAGTCCATGTCTCGGCCGCCGTTCGGAGGGGAACAATGGGCTTGAGAGAATGTTGTAAAACTTCTATTTGGTCGGACAGGGAATTACCCATCGTGAACGAAGCTGTTCCCCCAATATTTAAACATAAAAAAAGAGCTAAGCTCTGTTAAAATTTTGTTGAGGCAGCGCCTCATGTGCCTTTCATGTGGGCGTCAGCGCCAGCGCCTTAGAATCAAAACCTATGGTGGTGCCACACGTGAAGCTCACGTGGGCGCCAACGTGCAAAGCACAGGAGCGCCTATCATAAATAAGAATTAAATTCTTAAGAGGCGTCTACGTGCACAACACGTGAGCGCCGACGTCCAAGTTAAAATCAGTAGAATTAAATTCTACAGGGGATATTTCCTTAAAAATTGGGATACTCTCTATTAAACAGAGCTGTTGGATCAAAGATTTAATGGTGATGATAAATCATCAGACAATAGAATTAAATTCTATTCCGAGGAGTATTTTTCCTCAATCTTTACAACAAAAAAGATTGCTCTCTGTAAAACAGAGAGCTCTTGGATTAAAAATTCAATGGTGATTAAAAATCACCGTTTGACAGAATAAAATTCTGCATATGGGAAAATATTTTCCCGATCTTGCTAAAAACAAGAAAACATATTCTGTAAAACAGAAACAATTGGATCAAAGATCCAACGGTGGATAAAATTCCCCAAATTAATTTTGAGACCAATTAAATCAATTGGAATCTCTCAATAAGAGGTTTCTAAAAAACTAATAAATAAATTTGCCTCTACTATATAAAGAACCCGAGACTTCAAGTCTCTCACACGCACAGAGAGGGAGAAACACACTCAGATAGAAGGAACCCCCCATAAGCTTTTGAAAATTACAGAAATCTTTCAAAACAACAGAAAATTCAATTCTCAAGAAAAGAAGAAGACTTTCCTCCTCAAAACCCTAGGTAAAGAAAACACAAAGATCAAAATATCTCTTTTTTTTACCTATCTAAGGGTTTGACCTTTCTTAAAGAACTTAGTTCTTCCTCTGGATCAGAGATCCACAAGACAAGTCTCCCACAAGTTAAGAATTTAATTCTCATCAGGAAGATCCTGTTCTTGAGAATCAAAGATTCAGAAAAGAACTAGGTTAAAAAGAAAGAATGAAAAAAAGAAAAAAAGAACATATGTTCTGGGAATTTAATTCCTCTGAAAATAGTGTTTAACCCTAAAAGAAACTTAGTTCTTAAAGAAATCCTGATCTCAGATCTTTAAAACAAATCTTGGCGATCATTAATGGTCAAAATGCCGTTAATAGAGACTCAATCTCTGAAAAAGAAAGGAACTTAGCGCCTCACGTGTTTCCCACATGGGCGCCCTCCCAACAGCGCCCAACACCTCACGTGAAAAACACGCGGACGCCCAAAGCAGAAGGCCAGCGCCTCACGTGAAATACACACAATCGCTGAATAAAAGTGCTTAGCACTTCATATATAGCCCAACTGACTAAGTGCTTAGCACTAATTAGGCAGCATCCAGCGCCGCACGTGCTCTTCGCGTGGACGCCACACAAAAAGTGCTTAGCACTTCATATACAGCCAAAACGGCTGAGTGCTTAGCACTAATTGGACAATGCCCATAACTGAAGGCTTCACATGATACCAATGTGGGTGCCAGAGCCTAAATAAGTGCATAGCACTTTTGAACAAAAAAAAACTGAGCAAACTAAGCCCAAATTGGTTTAGCCTATCTAAAAAGGGTTTCTTACAGCTAAGCCCAAATGCTCTGTTGTTGTATCTTAAATAAAAAAGATCCTTAAGATTTTGCTAAATTAATCTTAGTCTCAAATAAGACTAACGTATCCTTAGTTAAAATAAATTGAGTCCAAATGCTCATATATTTAAGTTGATCTTAATCTTAAACTAGATTGACGGTTCTTAAATAAAACAGGCCCAAATCTAAAATATACGGAGTTGGACTAATCCGTGCCCTACGAGCGACGATATAAACTAGTTTCCGTATACAATCCACGGGCAACCAAAATAGACAAAAATACACAAGACACGAAGTGAACTTCCGGAGCAGGAGAAAGTGGTTATCGGAATACGGTAACGTAATTAACTGCAGGGGCTTGCGCCTGCAGGAAAGAGCGTCCCCACAATCAAAAATCCCTCATAAATGAGGGGGAATCTGATAAAGTCTGCTACATCGGTCGTATCTATCCAAACCTCCGATATACGGTGCCATAAATCAACTTGGTATCTTCGGAGAGGTGGATGGAGAAATCCAATTAGCATCTGTCCCCAAATTCAGGCAAGACGATCTATCTCAGTTCGTCTCTGTTTTTGGCGGTGAACAGATTCTGGCACACCCGGTGGGACCTTTTTCTCTTTCCACTCCACACTGCGTGTGTTATGTTTCGCGAACAAAATTGCGTTTTGATGTAGTTGCCCTTGGATTTGAGGTACTAAAACTTGATGTCTTGCTCCTGTACAGAGAACCCTAGAAAAATCGATGGCGTCCAACTGCACCTCTTGCAACAGCAACTCTCGCTCCACCCCAACTGCAGGAGTGACCTATGGGCCCAACGCGGCCTCAATTTTCTCAATGCCAGTGGGGCAAGTCACGCAAGCCACTACTGGATTGTTCTTCGGGATCATGCTCCCACTTGTAAGTTTCGGTGCCTCAGCACCGCAAGAAGAAGCTCCCAAAAGATCGTTCTTCGATCAACTAGCAACCACAACGGCCCCTCTCAATGGGCCGTCCAAATCTGGCGTCTCAGTCTTCAACAGGCTAAGCGAGAACGGGCCCGCAAAGAAGCTCGTGATATCTGAAGGGGCTACCCCAAAATGGTTAGCTCTCCCAACTCCTGCTATGGGCGAAACCGTCAAAAGTGCTTCCCCCATAAGAAAGTCGGTCTTTGAAAGATTGGCCGGCCCTCCCAAAACTTTAACAAGGATGTCGGTCTTCAATAGGCTGACGCCAATTACAGCTCCTCAGCAAAAACAGGGGCGTGAGAAAGCCGCTTCCAAAACTGAGGCGGCCCCTTCAACAAGGCACGCTCGACGTCACCACTGGCGCTGAGTGAGAGAAGCTGGGGGCTACTCTCCCTCTGGACTCACCCCAACAGCTCCAATGGTGGAAGTCGACGTTGCTGTTCCAACTGGGAACAATTTTGAACCTCTTAAGAGAGTGCGCAAAAACTCTCCAACAGAGGTGCTAAAGAAATCACCCCCGCCTGCAGAAGTTACAGTGTAAGCAAAGCCGGAGCAGCCTCATCAACGGCTCTCCTCATAAATTCATAGGGTCTGGCGAAAAGTCCAGGACACTGCGATTGACCAGAACTACTCTCGTCGACCGAAAAAATCGAAGGCTCGACAAGAAAAGGACTACTCCTCCGCCATGCAACGGAGGATTTCTCCTAAGGTGGTTCCTGTCATAACGGCTCCTTCAACCCCAATCTCCCATAAAAGAACGAGGCTGGAGAAAACTCTACCGCCCGCAACAAATTCCAAAGGCGATGGATCCAAACGCCCCAAGCCTGGGGGCATTATCGTCCATACGATCTATATGACTAATGGACAAGAAGGGAGCCGTGCTTTGGTGAGTCACCGACCGCAAACTCGGTCGCTGAAAAAGGCTTAGGAGCAACAAAAAAAGCTTCAGGAAATGCTGAACAAAATGACGGCACTCACTGGACAGAAAACAAGTTTGGACAAAGAAGCTGAACAATGCCAAGAGCAGGAGACCGATACAGAGTTCCTGCGAAGGGTGCTCGAGAGAAAGGACAAGGAAGCCGCTGAACAAGCTGCTAACATGAAGCAAATGGCTCTCTTGTTCCAAGACATGGTTGGAATGATGATCCATCCAGAACCCCCGGCCGAAGATTCGCTGATAATCATCGAGGATGACAGAGGAGAAACATCAAACCCTCCTCCGGCTTTATCAGCGGCAAAAGAAGAAACAATCTCCAAGGCCATCCTTGATGATTACATTGCTCAACAAATAAGAGCTCATCAAGCTAATGAAGCTGCTGGCTAAATCGTCAGAACCAGGCGACCATTTCCAGGCTGGTATGACCAAATCAAATACCCGCTGGGATATACGATCCCCAAGTTCCATGTATACAAAGGGACATGCAACCCTCACCAGCACGTCGTGTAATTCAGAGCTCTGTGCGGCAATCTGAAGGCGACGACAAATTGTTGCTTCGCCAGTTCATTGGCAGCCTGTCAGAAACAGCCTTTGAATGGTACCCGGAGCTCCCAAATGACTCCGTAAAAATATTCACAGAGATGGAACTGCTGTTCACACAGCGTTTCGCCAGCGCGAGCGAGCGCACTCTAATTACGGTATTAATCAATGCCAGGGTAAAGCCGGGAGAAACCTGGGTCCAATACGCGATCCGGTGGTAGAACCTATGGTCTAAGTGCGAACAACGCATTGAAGAATCTCCTGCTGTAGGCATGTTCAACGGGACCCTTGATCCTCAAACAACTGTGTCCCAGTTCATGACATTCTTCAAACCAACCACTTTTCAGGTTTTGATAGATAAACTGGCCCAAATGGACCAGATGGGCCACGGGCCTTCCTCCTCAAATAAGGACCCTCGAAATAGTGTCACGTCCCGCTTCCCGGTGTACGGATAAGGAGACACGACGAGGCACGCGACGTATTTACTCAGAAGTAAACACGTTAAGCGTAAATAAGCAATATAATATAAATGTATACAAGAATGACATGAGATGTAAATGAACAACAACTTTTTATTTATTAAACATTCTTTACAATACAACTGGAAAGTAAATATAATGCGGAAAGCAATGCCTAAACAATGGCATGAACTGAAAGTAAATGTATATATAAGTGAACTAAAGCTCGGGGTCCTCAGTAAACTGCTCCAAATTTTCTGAGCTGGGTTTTATCTCCAAAGAGTCGGATCCTCCTGACAACATTCCAAAGAAAGAATAGAAAATGAATGCGTCAGTGAACAATCGCTCGATAAGTCCCAAAAGATAAAGAAATAGAATAGACAGATAAGAGAATATAACTGGTATATGTATGTTTGTTCTGTTAACGTAGTTGTTTGTAGCTTGGTACAGAAGATATTAATGCTTACGAAAGGAGTCCAACTATCCCATAGACTAAAGTAACCCGTAGTATAAGGCTCCGTCAAACCCCACGGAACAACGGCAATAGATGTTTAGTTACGTCTTTTAATGACCATCTCGTGCCACTTTTAACACATTCCGTACCAGTCTACCCCTTTAACCCCGTAATTTATATTGTGTTGTTTTATAGATGTAAGACTTGCCGAAACCATGATATCAGTTGCTCATGTAGACGGATAAGGATGTAAACGGATAATCATGTAATCAAGTCAATGTATATCTATGGTTCGGTCAGTTCAATTCATGTTGATATAGATAGAATTCTAGTATAAATGGATTCATGTTGTATTGGAGTTATATTTGAATTGTATGTAGATTGGAATTGTATTCAGATTAGACTGAAACTCAGATTGAGTCAAACTCTTACACAAAATTTGATTCCTGAATTAGGTTTTAGAGTTATCGGTAACTGCTGCACATGGACGGCAGGATTTGTGACTTTTTCCAAGCCAATTACCATTGATGACCCCATTTTAGTTTTATACCTTAAATAGGCAAGCACCCACTTTCCCCAGCTCCCTGAGACTCAAGAGAATTGGTCCCGCTTAAACCTATATTTACTAGGGCCCTTATTGTAAATTAATAAACTTGAGGGGGTTTTATGAAAAATAGTTTTGATAAACTTTCAAAATAAAGCTCAAGCAATTATTTATCGTATGTAGTGTTTTCATGGATATAATTTTTAAAAGTGAAGTATTCTAATGATTATAAACCTAGATTGAATAGTATATGGTATTTTAGTGTAAATTGGAATTGTATGAATTTGTGATGGTATATTCATGAAATTTGGGATTCTTTCGTTTAGAAAACATGGAATTTATTAAATATATTTAAAATAGATATTTTAATAATATTATAATTATTAGAAAATAAATTTATTTATTAAATAGAAATCACATTTTCTTAAAAATTGTAATAAAAATTCCATCGAGATCGTATGCTCGATGAGGAGGACTGCATCTCGCCCTACTAGTCCGATGGACGTGCGATAATTGCACCATCCTATTTGGATTCCTCAAAAGTGGTTTGTAAGGACATAATCGTAAGGAATTTGATTAAAATAATCTTAAAGAATACAATTTTATTAGTTTAAGCTATTTTATTGTAAATTGTATTAACCACCAAAAATATTGTTTTCAAGCCATCGTTCTATGTCATGATGAGAGTTGTGAAGAGGTAGGTCATTACCTCGTGAGGTTTTTCTAAAGGTAATATGAGCAATAAGATAAAAGAATGTCGTAGGTATACTTTTTGGTATTTAACCGTAAAAGTGTAATACAAGTTGCATAGCATGGTATTTTGAATTGGAACTTGTTCCAAATGTTGTTTTATGGTTGCTAAACAATATATAAAGAAATGGTTAATTTATTATTAAGAAAAGTTGAGTTTTTAACAAATTTAGAATTGGAAATCGAAATAACTCCACTTCCGACGTGTTTTGAAAAGAGATCTTTTTAGAATAGGAAGAGGGGAGAGGAGAGGGGACTTACTGGATTAGATGAGAGAGGGGAGATATAGGAAGGGTTTGAGAGATTCATGGAGTTGCGGTGTCGTCGGATTTGTCCCGAGTCGTCGCCGGAATATGACCTTGGGCTAACTCCACTTGTACAACTAATTTGACTTGGAAAAATTTGAGAGTTTTAATAATAGATTTCAGAATAGAGAGGGCTAGGTATGGGGTGGTATTTATAGGATAGAATTAGGGTTTTGAAGATTGAAGAATGGAATTAAAATGCATTAAAATTTTGGATTAATGCCTCATTTTAATTCTCTGTTTAATTTTAGGAAAAAAACAGTACTGGGGTTAAGGGGGGAGGCCAAGAGTCATGTGTGCAAAGTTTGGGGGTATTTACAACAGGGGGAAGGGGGCCCCGGCGGCGCCGGCCATATGGCCAATCTCGCCGGCCATCTTGAGGGTGTGAGTCTTGGGATTGGTGCTACGCGTCTAGGTCTGTTCATACATCATTTTCCACATGTTTGATTTCTTAGACTTTTCATTTTTACGTGTATTGCACGTGTAAACTTTTGGGCTTCCAAAAAGTTTAAAAGAAAAATCATTAAAAATAATATGTGGCTGGAGGGATTTGAACACAGGGGCTACGTCACAGCAGTGCAAGGCTATACCAGTGAGCTAGAAGCTATTTCTTGCTGTTCTAAAGCAAATTAAATTTATAACTTGTGCTCAGGCTAAGGTATTCCTTTCTGTACTTTACAAAAATTTTATACAGAAACTTTAGGGTTGTTACAAATAGCAAGGGTAAAGGGAAAGCGACCTTCGTTGCCAATATGCAACAACAACCGAGTGACCCAAAACCGGCTGTTCGCCAAAACAACGCACGCCCGCGCCCATCCTTGGAAGAAAGATTAGGACATGCTTATTCATTTCCCCGCGACAAGAAGAGGAGACTATTCGAATTGGCAGTGCGTAATAAACTCATCACATTGCCAGACCCACGGCATCCATCGCAACCCGGCGATGTCAATAACCCTAATTACTACTCCTATCATAAAATGGTGAGCCACCCAATTGAAGATTGCT
Source organism: Agapanthus africanus (assembly GCA_030015575.1). Classification (NCBI taxonomy): domain Eukaryota; kingdom Viridiplantae; phylum Streptophyta; class Magnoliopsida; order Asparagales; family Amaryllidaceae; genus Agapanthus; species Agapanthus africanus. The sequence goes on along the minus strand of JASDDO010000022.1, from coordinate 859,074,814 downwards.
ATGTTTTCAAGAACTGTGTCGAAGACCAGTATCAACAGGGAAAATTCACGCTATCTGATAACTGGAGGGTAAACCCACCCCAAAAGCACACTCCCAAAAAAGTGGATGCGCAGGGGGCATCATGCTCACTCGTGGAAGAAACTCCATGGGAAGTCGTTCTTTCGGAAAATACCAAAAGAATGCTGAATGATCTATAAGCATGTCCGGCAGTCAGATGGAAAAGCCCACTTGGACCTGAAATCATTGAAGGGATGCTGAAACCATGCCCCGCACCGAAAATTTTTAACGAGAGGAAAAAACCCAAAGTCAAGCCTTCAAAGTTTTCGAAGAAAAGGAAAAAGACCAAGAAGCCTATGCCGCCTGCCGAGTATAACGACAAGCGCACAGATTTACAAAAGTACATTGACGCGCTGGAGAAGTACAACCAGAAGGCGTGGAAACCGGTCACTCTCGAAGAGTTCCTCAAGCATATTCTTGAGGACGAAGATAGTGACAACGATGCGGAAAATGACTCATTAAAATACACCGAAAAACGTGTAGAAAGTTGCCACATGATTTCCCATTTATCGTTATATGATGAAGAAACCCCCTCAGCGTCAGAGAACAACGCAGAGGAACTGGGGGCAGAATCGGCGCTAAAATCTCCGGAACTGCCAGAAGACCCGATCGATAGTCTGTTAAACGAACCCTTTCAAAAAAACAAAGTTGACCGAGAACGCGAAACATTCATATACGAAAAGGCTAAGTATCAGCGTCAGGACAAAGAAGCCGCGGTAAGGATGAGTCGTAAAGTACTCCAACCAAACCAAAACATACCTGAATAAGAGCAGGATCAAAACAGAGAAGCGGTTCGCCAAAGCCCTGTTAATGGGGATGAAGCTGCCACCTCTCGTAAAGAACACTCCTGGGGTCATATGCCTCGATGGAGAAGAAGCACATCCAGACTACTGCCTATATCATCGGAGGGTCATCCATCCCACCGAGGAATACAGCGTCTTCAAGAAGTGGTGGCAAGGATACGTTGCCCATCAAAAACACTTCAAGAGGATGAAACGCGAAGCTCGTGCTCGTCAACGGCAAAATAGTGCGACGAACACACCTGAAGAAACGACTGGCAACTGTCATATGGTTGGTACCGGTTTAGAAGAGGAAAACCCCAAAGTTCTTACCTTTGGGAGCGATTCTGAGGATGAAATACCCCTCAGCCCTCTCTTCAAAGATTCCACCTCCGAAAAATAAGAGGAGCAGAAGAACTGCGAGAATATTCAACTGCGTAACCGCACGCTGCCTGAGAAAAACCTCGGACCTACAAACAAAGGTTCGAATAAAAAAGACAAAGGGAAAGAAAAAGTCTCTGAGGAAATTGCCCTCGATGATGGAGTTGTCAAAGAACTCGCAGTAAGGGACCCGTCTAAGAAAAACAAGGTGGATTACAACGTCCTAGCACATATGAGGAAAATACCCTCACAACTGAGCATATTGGATGCTCTCCTCCTGTTCAAAGAGACACGAGATTCCCTGATCAAGGCATTACAAGAGCCCGATCAGTTCTAAGCTTTCTTCGCAGACGAGAAGATGAAAGATGAAGTGGCAGAGGTCCACATGGCTGGCATTACATTCAGCGATGAAGATCTCCTCCTCGGTACATGCGAGCATAATCTCCAGTTATACGTCACCGGGTACTGCCATGATATCAAGATAGGGAAAATTCTTGTCGACAACGGATCCTCCGTTATCCTTATCAATGTAAGAGTGTTGAAGGAGATTTGCATGAATGTTCAGCACCTCGCCCGAGATAAAATTACCATCTCCGGGTTCAACTCACAGTCGTTACAAACGATTGGGTCCGTAATACTGACGCTGCGCTTCGGGCTGCTCGTCACTGATATCAAATTTCATGTCATTAATGCCAAGACTTGCTATAATGCTTTGCTCGGCAGACCTTGGTTACACGAGTACAACGTCATCCCTTCTACACAACATCAGTGTATGAAGTATTTCAAGGATGGCTCGGAGTAAACCTTCATGGGAGAGCTAAACCCATTCTCGGAAAACGAAGTCCGGAAATACGAAGACGCAAAGTACTTCCTACTAGACTTCGAAGATACGGAAATGTGTCATAAACTGGAGGATAAACAGAAGTCCATCGCCACTATTCCGATCTTTGGGAGCGATACCGAGGAAGACGAAGAAATAGGCTACTCGGGGTGATTGATCGTTAAAAACTGTGTTCGAAAATAACCGCATTCAAGACGGTGTCGCTCGTAGCTAGCCGCGATGAGTACGGGTCGTCCGCAGGGAAACGTGAACTCTTTTCTTTCTTTTGACGATTTGATAAAAGATGGGTGATTGTTTGTCGTTACAGATATAAAATATATAATGAAAAGGCTTGCAGGGTTCATTAGACTTAGTAGTAATGGATGAATAATTAAAAATGGCTCCTTTGTCTTTTAATAGCTTAAAACTAGATCGATAGTGATGAATGTAGATTAGGGTTCTTGGAAGAAACTAGGGTTTCCCCACTACCAACCCTTGTCCTTGCATGGATCTCTATTCATATCTAGCCCTTAATAAAACAAGTGTTAAACTAATCTCAAATCGTGGTCGTGACTATCAATAAATTGGTAGTGCGCCCGATAAGGATATTAACATTTATTTTGCTAAAGTTTATAAATTTTAAAATGTATAAAAGAAGTTAAAAGACTTTCTCATCCATTGTTCTACCCTATCCTACGAACCCTAACAAGCTAGGAATTACTTGCTCATGGTTAGAAATTTAGAAGAAATGTTGAAGAAGAAAGAAATCATAATGAAGATGCAGAAAAGTAAGTGCAGAAATTAAATGTGGAAAATAAATGCAAAGAGAATTAAAAACTCAAAACTACCTTTATTAATCAACTATTGTATTTACAATTCTCCTTAGAAAGTAGAATACAAGAACCCTAGTTTACTTTAGATCTCTCTCTTGTTGGAGATAGATGAATAGATGATGATCACTCGGATACGTGGATCTCTTGATCTCTTCAGTGATGATCTTTAATGTGCAGCTCTCGGTCCTATATATAGTCCCAGAAACTAGAAACCCTAGATGCCATCTGTGAATATATGCTGTTACGATCAAATCCCTGAAATATCACATCCAATGGCCTAGATTGCGCCGCGAAACCGCCGCATATGGCATTGTTTGGCCGCGGTTCCGCCGCAACATAGTGGCATCAAGTTTTGGGATTTTTTCTGATATTTTGTATTGAAATTTGGAGATTTTCTTGATATCTATATTCTGATAATAATGCTCTGAGTCTCTGCTGTTGCTAGATCTCACGATTTTCTTCTATATATTGGCAGATTCGATTCCGACATCCCGATTTAACTCGGATCTCTTGGATTCCAGAGCTGAGTTAATATTTGCACAATATCTCAAATCAAAGTGTGTGTAGCATTTGGTATTTTTGAGATATTATCCTAACCATTTTATATGATATTAAATCTTTAAGAATATTGATTAGAAATATTTGATATGATATACATATTTTAATTACTAATATTTCATTTAAATATTATATGCATATATTTTCCCTAATTATGTTAATTAAAATGTAGAAAGATATGATAATAATATTTTTACAAATAAACCTACATATATTCTATATTTACAATAAACACCTTTTAGTACATAACAATAATAGGAAAAATGTTCATTCAAATGTGTAATATTTTATACTAATCAAATACCCCCAAACTTATCTTTGATCGTCCTGAGCAAACTAGTTATTAAAGAGAAAAAGAAAACCTAGCACACTTTCATAGGCAACACGATTGCACTTAGCACGTGCAACAAGCTTTGAAACCTCTAGGTGTCCCTAGTAGGAGGAGTGTTGTTTCCTGAGGGATTTCAGCGGATTACACCTACAAAATCCCATAATAAAAGAAATATGATGAAAGTTACATACAAAGATAAAAAACATATAAAAGAAAGAACTTGAAAATAAGAGTTTTAAACTATACTAGCTTTTTAGTTGTCATGAGCCTTATCTTAATGGTCTTGAAAAGATATCAGAAATCACATCATCCCTCAATAAAACTTCGCCTTTAGTCTTCCTCCATACCTTTCTTCCAAATATCGATCATATACCCCTACGTGTGTGTAAAAGACATATCTACACTTAGAGAATTCAATTCAAACTATTATACTCTTGTCCATCTTCCTTAGTACTTTTTAGTCGGTGAATGTTTTCAGATAGAATTGCTCACACATTCTTCATGCGACCGTTAATACTTCTTGAGGTACCAACCAAACGATTACCAAATGTGCTCACTCTTTTAAACTTAATTAGCAATATCATAGTCTTGCAACACCTAAGGCTTAGCAGTGACTCCCAAACCAGTTGGTCTAAAGCATTAGGCGATAAGGCACCCACACTGTATTTTTTTATGCTGCCTTAAGTAATTACAAAACCAGTGTTCATTTTTCTTCACAATTTTATTTTTCATGTGTCATTTATATTTTATTGATTTATTTTTTTTTATTCATAATAAGGCTTTTAGACATGAGCATTTCAAGGTATTCTCTACTATCCCAAGTTTCAAGATGTGTGCAAATGCATATATTAGAGTATCAACGTTTAGATGTTTGGACTCAAGAATAGGGACTATTTTTCAGACTTATTTCTATTCTTAGATTAGTAATTCCTTTCATCTTACTAACCCTTGGGACAACAGCTCATGACTATCTATTACTAGCTTTGTTTTAAAACATCAGATCTTCTTTCTTTTCTTAAATTTTTCCTTCCTATCATATGTATTTTCCACTTTCTAACTTTTATTATCAATAAAATTTTTGTACTTTTATTTAGTATAATTCAAAAAAATGATGCGTGAATAAGCACAAACCTCCCCCAAACCTATTTGCAGCAGTGTCCTCACTGATGTTATCCTTTAAGCTCAAAACCTGTAGACTTGGAAGGAAAAGTTCTCAATAATTAATAAAGGGGACAAGAATTAATGACAGTGAAATCCTCCCCTAAACTTATTTTTGGCTCACAACTGTGTAAAAATTTTCTTTTCGTTCAAGAGCCAAAATATTATTCTCCCCCTCCCAAACTTGAGTGAAACAATATTAAGCATTTAAAATTATAAAGAGGGGGTAAAATTATTTGTCTATGCAAAGCTTTACAAAGACCAAAATCAACACCAACCATTCGAATATTTTATCGATGTAACAACATAGTTGGTAGAAGATCATAGACGTGAAGAAATGGGGGAGATAAGAGGCATAATCGATCGGTTTTACGTCTCGGTTGGTAGAGACGAAACAATGATGGTGAATGAAAACGAGAATATGAAAGATAAGGAGTATGTGGAATATTTGTATTCTCGTACTTGATAAGAAGAAAGGGTGACGGTTCAACTTCTTCGGGTGGAGGTTGATTCATCACAACATCCATGTCTTTTAGGAATGCGAGTTCTTTGGCGAAAATGTCTTCAACTTTCATCAATGGTCCAAGTAATAATTTCATCGATATCTATATTAATGGAATATGCAGATTCACTAGGATGGTTGAAAGTTACAAGGTCAGTCTTTTGCGCACCAAGATTCAAAACACTCGATTCGTCAGAAATTATGGAGGTAGGAGATTCGAAATGATCGTCTCCCTCCTTCTCAAAAGAGTCTAAATCGAGTGGTCTTTCAAGAATCATAGAACTTGAAATATCAGAGTATGGTTCATCAAAACTCGGTATAATTGAAAGAAGATTAGAAGAAGAACCAAAGAAAGTGGGTGATGAAATGAGTAAAAAAATTTGGGTGTCGAGCATTGCTGAACAAGATGTGGGAGATAAAGGCTGAATATTGTTCTGCTTCTCGGATAGGTTAGTGGTAAGAATAAGATCGGTTAATTATACAGGAAAATTTTCGTATTCAATAGAAGGGACATGATGGGTCGGAGAATCCAACTCATCTAACATAACGAATTCATCTTCAACGATATTCTCATTACCTCTCTCACTAACATCTTTAGTCAAATCAAACGAACAGTTCTATAAAAATTCATCAATTATACTATCCTCAATCGATAAATTACTTAGTTCATTTGACGGAGTCGGAAGGTTTGAAATATCAAGTGCGGTTGAATAAGGATCAGTTTAATTTGGACTGGTGTAAGACCCTCTTTCACACTCACTATTGGAAAAGTCAAACATGTTATTCTCGGGCACCTCAGCACTTAGATTATTAATCGGTTGATCATTGAATACATTCGGTTGGAGTGTAGGATGGAGGGTGTCGAGATCAAAAGAATTGGTTTTGGTTTGACTTTGATGGATCTCTTGTTCTTTTTCACTACTCAATTCCAACTCTTCATCAGGATTAGACATGGTTTGTGAAGAAGTTCCAATGAAGGATTCTCTTTGTACCGTGGAACTTCTTAATTGATTTTCAGAAGCACTGTCTAGATAAGGTGAGGAAGTTGAGTATGGTTGGAATGTGTTTAATTGTTGGCTACGGGCAAGTTCAATGTGTTCCGCAATTGACACGCATTTATGATTTGCCACATTAGCCTTAAGAGAAGTGTTAATAAGAGATGTCTTTAATTGTTGGGTATGGGCAAGTTCAATGTGTTCCGCAATTGACATGCATTTATGACTTGTCCCATTAACCTCAAGATAAGTGTCAACATGAGAGCGTGTGAAAGTTTGGTACTGTGGATAAGAATTAGAAGGGTGTACCCAAGTTTCATAAACAGGATTAGGATCAACATTGTGATATGAAAAATATTGAGATTGGTTGGTTAGTTGTTGACTGGCAATTGCTATTTGTTCAGCAATGGTCATGGGTGTAAAAAAATGTCATATTCGCCTCAAAACGAGTATCAATATTTTCATATGGAAATGAAGGTGTTTGTTGTCCTAACAGTTTTGGATTAGTGAAAGGATTAAAACTTTAGTTATTAGCCTTTGCAATATAGTCAGCGATGGACATGCGCTTAGAAGTTCCCTCACTGGTCTTAAACGGATTATCAATATAAGAAAATGTTGAATTTTGATGCGGTTGATAGGACCTTGAGTGAGGTATCCAACTATTTTTTTCCGCGCGCTCTATCTTATCCCTTAAAGACATGGTAGAGTCAGAATTTGTACCGAAAAAATTATGAAAACTGGTTCTGGATAGCAAAGCTCGGCAAGAGTTCGTCTGTTTGGATTACCCATTATATGAAAGTGAAAAGAAAAGAGGGTGAAATGGTAATGATTTAAGCTTTTTTTGGATTTTGGAAATTGTTTTGCTTTGAAAGAGGGAATTGATAAACGTGCACAAACAATACCTAAAACTAGGATCACCTAGGTCAAGTCACTAGACCGCTCCTAGACTTCCAAAGGACAAGTCGTAGGATCAATCCTTTACCGCCTCCTTATTACCCTTGTGGCCAGATAAGTGCCAGGTAAGTGGAAGGTATCCGCTATATGAATCACTGAAATAGCGGGCCTAATTAAGTAATCACTTTCGTTAATCACACTTGCCTTAGACACCACAAGAGAAATGCAGATAAGTAATATATTACCCACGACCTTCCTCTGTCCTAATTAAGCACGACAGTCCTTAGGGGCTTGGTCTAGATATTTTTTTTAATATAGGGTTATGCGTATGCATGTTTGTGATTTGTAGGGCTTAGGAAGGGTGATGAAATCCCCACATAATCTGAATTTTGGGTTTATTGCCCCTTAATGTCCGTTTTAGATATGCAAAACAAACCAAAATCTAAAACACGCAAAAAGATTTTTAGCGGCGATGTTTGCAAATAATTCTGCAGGTAAAATCAGATTATTGGAGCTTTAGAAGGGAGAGGAAGATAATATGAAACTACCAGAGGATTTTGGGGGCCCAATTCTCCCAAAGCATCGTGGTTCCGCCGCCAAAATCCTAGTTCTGCCGCGGTTCCGACGCTGTTTTGAGGGATCTTTTGCCAATATTTCTTCAGCGTTCCCCTATGCTTCTCTGGTGTAAGTTGAAATCTCTGAATCTTTATTCCTTACTCCAGTTAGTCCAGATTCCCTTGCAAAACTCGCACAATAATCGTTAAATATACAAGATGCGGTTTTGGTTCTCGTTTATAATATGTTTGCTGGATTTTATAAGATATCAACCCGAATAACAAAAAAAAAATTACGACCGTTTCCAGAGCAACGACGCCATTTGATTGATCACTAAAAAGTGTGTTCGAAAATAACTGCAATCAAGACGGTGTCGCTAGTAGCTAGCCGCGATGAGCACGGGTCATTCGCAGGGAAACGTGAACTCTTTTCTTTCTTTAGACGAGTTGATGAAAGATGAGTGATTGTTTGTCGTTACGGATATAAAATTTATAATGAAAATGTTTGTAGGGTTCATAGGACTTAGTAGTAAGAGATGAATAATTAAAAATGACTCCTTTATCTTTTAATAGTTTAAAACTAGATCGATAGTGATGAATGTAGATTAGGGTTCTTGGAAGAAACTAGGGTTTTCCCACTACTAACCCTTGTCCTTGCATTGATCTCTATTTATGTCTAGCCCTCAACAAAACAAGTGTTAAACCAATCTCAAATTGTGGTCATGACTATCAATAAATTGGTAGCGCGCTCGATAAGGATGTTAACATTTATTTTGCTAAAGTTATAAACTTTAAAATGTATAAAAGAAATTAAAAGATTTTCTCATCCATTATTCTACCCTATCCTACGAACCCTAGCAAGCTAGGAATTACTCGCTCATGGTTAGAGATTTAGAAGAAAGGTTGAAGAAGAAAGAAATCATAATGAAGATGCAGAAAAGTAAGTGCAGAAATTAAATGCGGAAAATAAATGCAAAGAGAATTAAAAACTCAAAACTATCTTTATTAATCAACTATTGCATTTACAATCTCCTTAGAAAGTAGAATACAAGAACCCTAGTTTGCTTTAGATCTCTTTTTTGTTGGAGGTAGATGAATAGATGATGATCACTCGGATACGTAGATCTCTTGATCTCTTCGGTGATGATCTTTAATGTGCAGTTCACAGTCCTATATATAGTCCCATAAACTAGAAACCCTAGATGCCATCTGTGAATATATGCTGTTACGATCAAATCCCCGAAATATCACATCCAATGGCCCAGATTGCGCCGCGGAACCGCCACATATAGCCTTGTTTGGCCGCGATTCCACCGCAACATAGTGGCATCAAGTTTTGGGATTTTTTCTGGTATTTTGTATTGATGTTTGGAGATTCTCTTGATGTCTATATTCTGAGAATAATCCTCTGAGTTTCTATCGTTGCTAGATCTCATGATTTGTTTTTATATTTTGGCAGATTCGATTCTGACATCCCGATTTAACTCGGATCTCTTGGATTCCAGACCTGAGCTAAGATTTGCACAATATCTCAAATCAAAGTGTGAGTAACATTTGGTATTTTTGAGATATTATCCTAACCATTTTATATGATATTAAAATTTTAAGAATATTGATTAGAAATATTTGATATGATATGCATATTTTAATTACTAATATTTCATTTAAATATATTTTCCCTAATTATGTTAATTAAAATGTAGAAACATATGATAATAATCTTTTTACAAATAAACCCACATATGTTTTATATTTACAATAAACACATTTTAGTACTTAACAATAGTAGGGAAAATGTTCATTCAAATGTGCAATATTTTATACTAATCATGGGGCAACCCCAAAAAGAAAACAATAAGCCCGGACCATCTGCTTCTATTTTGGTCTTTGGCAGTGACTCTGAGGACGAGACCAACGCAGTGTTCTCTATCCGCCCATCAATGCAAACCTTCGCCGAAGCAGTTCAGAGTCTGCAAATCACAATAGCTCCACCTCGGCATTTTAAGGAACTTGATGCGCTCGATAAATACAGCGTACAAGAACTGCAAACTTTCTACGTCCCTCCCAGGCGAAGAGGTGAAAAGGCGATCCTCTTATATAAATCTACAGAGACCAAAGTAGAAAAAGAAGTCTGGCATGGTGCCGATTTTGCACTCGACAAGTTTCAACCAATCCTTCTGCCCAGATATTTCGCGGAGGGATTGAAAAGGCTGTTAAAATGCCAAGGTGTACCCCTTGAACAAACTGTTCGAAAACCCCAATTCTAAAAAAAAAATTGGGATATTCCCGGGACTAAGCGGAAGACGTCCAACGGGAAGATGGAGATAATTGGGCTCGGATACATTCGGTCCAAGAAACGGGAGAAGATCCACAGTCGCTAAGTCGTAAACAACTCCAGTGAAATGGAAGACGCTCTTCCAAATAGCTGTGATGTTAAACTGGAGCGAGATCCCACTCTAAGAACGTTAAGTCCGTCGCTGGAAGAGCAAATTGACAGGCTAATAAATGAAGCTTTTCAAAAGAGCCGGGATAATCACAGCCGTGAAATGGCCATTTATGAAAAGACCAGGACACAGCGTCTCAGTCAGCGATCTGCGAAGAAAGTAGGCTATAATGCTCTTCATCTCCGACCCACTGTATGTTCTCGCGAAAGGGGAAAATCCTGAAATAGAGGCAAAAACAGGGGAAAAAATGCAAACAATGTTCGAAAATAACAAAGTGGATCCAAGACGCCATGCAATCGAGAAAAACTCGGTTGGAGCCCGTCCTTTATAAAGAAAATGGATCGGGAATACTCTTTCCCCCAAGACAAGACAAGAAAAATATTCAACCTTGTCATGAAGTACCAAATGATGACAATTCCGCAGTCTCGACACCCCGAACAAATAAGCGAGGTTTATCATCCGGATTATTGTTCCTATCACTAAGTAATAGGTCATCCCCTTGAAGACTGCTTCACCTTCAAAGACTGGGTAGAAGACCAGTATCAACATGGCAGGTTCGCTTTATCCGACAGCTGGAGGGTAACCCCGCCGCAAAAGCATGAGCCAAAAGGACCTATACCGTTAGGATAGGACCAGCTCAATATCAAGAATGGATGTGAACTCGTACTTGCCATATGATACACTCTCAAAAGAGGGAGGGCATGAGAATATGGATGACCTCCACATGTGCTTCGCAAATGAAGACGAGGAATAGGTGATCTCAGAGTTTCCACCAACGCTAAAAGAGCTGGAAGATAGAATACACACTACGGTGGACAACCTAAGAAAAATTGACTTAGGGACGGAAGATCAACTGATACCAACGTTCGTCAGTGAGCTGCTATCTGAGAAGCAGGTGACTACGTTAAAAGACGTGCTCATGCAGTATAAAGATTGCTTCACCTGGAACTAATCTGAAATGCCAGGTCTAGATCTAAAGGCGGCAGTACATAAACTGGCTATATCGCTGGACATAGAGCCAGTCAAACAAGCGCCAAGAAGGATGCGACTTGAACTTGAGATGAGCATCAACGCTAAATTCAAGAAACTAATCGACTCCGGTTTCATCCAAGAAGTTCAATACCTTGACTGGATCGCCAACATCTTTCCAGTGATGAAGAAAAATAAGATGGTGCGCATCTGTGTGGACTTTCTAAACCTCAACAAAGCATGCCTAAAAGATGATTTCCCAGTACATGTTACTGAGCCGATGATCAATAACAGTCTACCCATGAGGTCTTCTCCTTCATGGATGGATTTTCAAAATACAACCAAATAAAAATGCATCCAGAAAACCAAAAGCATACTGCCTTTCGAACCCCATTAGGCATATTCTGCTATAAAGTGATACCCTTCGGTTTGAAGAAGCTGGCGCTACCTATCAGAGGGCCATGACAAAGATTTTTGATGACCTCATACACGAGATCGTCGAATGCTACATCGATAACCTTGTAATGAAGAGCAAATCTCATGAGGAACATTGGGAACATATAAAAATAGCGTTCCGACGTCTTCGGAAGTATAATCTGAAGATGAATCCTCTAAAATGTGCGTTTGGAGTTTCCTGAGGCAAATTCCTTGAACTCATCATACGTCACCGGGGTATCGAAATCGACCCTTCAAATATCAAGGCGATTATGGAAATGCCCATGCCAGGAACCCTCAAACAAATGCGGTCTCTCCAAGGAAAGCTCGCATATATCCAGCGGTTCATAGCTAAGCTCTCCGGAAAATGCCGTCCTTACAGTCATTTGATGAAGAAGAGGACCCTGTTCGTCTGGGATCAAAAGTGCTAAAACGCACTGGACGAAATCAAGCAATATTTGCAAAATTCGCCGGTATTAACCGCTTGGGTTAAGGGAAAACACCTTATCCTATATACAACATCCCTTGAGGGTTCTCTAGGCACATTGTGGACACAAGAAAACAATCAAGGAAGGGAGAGAGCTCTGTACTATTTAAGTCGAGTTCTCCTGGGGGAAGAAAAGAACTATTCCCCCATCGAAAAGTATTGCCTGGCTCTCATCTTCGCAATAACGAAGCTCAGACATTACGCCTTGGCACATGAGGTTCATCCCATATCGAAGGTGGATCCTCTCAAATATCTGATGTCAAGGGTCATACTAACAGGATGGCTTGCCAAATAGGCCCTCCTCCTGATGGATTTCTCGGTAACGTATTGACCCCTTAAAGCAGTGAAAGGTCAGGCTATAGCTGACTTTCTAGCGGAGCATCCGATACCAGCCGACTCCTCCTTAAATTGCGAGTTGCCAAACGAACACGCGTTTGATGCGATTGAAGAAGAAAACGATGCTTAATGGGAACTGTACTTCGATGGAGTATCTTCCATGAAACAACGAAAGCGAAACACCCCCATAATCAAAGCCGGGGTAGGCCTTATCTTCGTAACTCTGCAAGAAGAGATATTGCGTTACGCCCTTTCCTTAACAGAACCAAGGACTAATAACGAGGCCGAATAAAAATCTTTGATAGCAGGTCTAGAGATCGCTATCGACATGGGAATCAAAGACCTCCTCATATATGGAGACTCCCAGCTGATCGTTAGCCAAGTAAATGGCGACTATCAGACATGCAAGCCAGAGCTGATAAAGTATGGCAAAAGAGTGTAGCAACTGCTGACACAAATCCCTTCCTACACCCTGGAAAATATACCGTGAGTGGAAAACAGCAAGGTGGATGCATTAGCTAAATTGGCTAAGGAACTGACCGATGAAGACCTCGATGATGTAAAGATCATTGTGCAAAGCCGCAGGGTTCTCGCACCAAGAGATATCTCTTCGGAAGACCTAATAGAGCCATCCGAAGGAAAAAAAAACAACCGAACAAGTATCCCTTCAAATAGAGGACGAAGAAAAGGTCAAAGATTGGAGAGAAGTCTTCATAGACTACTTCAAATCCCAACGAACGCCCTAAAATGCGCCGTCTAGACATCAGCTCATGAAACGAGCTTTGTCTTTTGCCTTCATCAATGATACTCTATATAAGAGATCATTCGACTGTCTGTAGCTAAGATGCCTGGGGCCGGAGGAAGCAAAGAAAGCCGTCCAAGAAACTCACGACGGACTCTACGGTTCTCATCAAGCCGGGCAAAAGATGAAGCTGAAGATAAAAAGAATATGTTACTATTGGCCCACAATAATTCAGAACTGCCTCGAATATGTGAAGTAGTGTCACTCGTACCAAATTCATGGGGACTTCATCTACCAACATCCAAATCCGCTACACCCAACAGTGGCCAGTTGGCCGTTCTAAATGTGGGAACCGATGTAATTGGCCCCATTGAACCGGCATCATCCAAAGGACATCGGTTCACACTAGCAACGACCGACTACTTCTCTAAGTGGGCAGAAGTAGTACCACTAAGGGAGATGAAGACGGAGAATATTCTCCATTTCTTCAGAACCCATGTCATCTATCGGTTCGGCACTCCGCGACGAATTATCTCGGATAATGGGCCAGCTTATAGGAGTCATAAAATAAGCCCCTTCGCACAGCAGAGTAAAATAGATCGGAGATACTCTTCAGTCTATAATCTTCGGGCCAACGGTCTCGCTGAAGCTTTCAACAAGACCTTGATAAAGATTATAAAGAAGACAGTGTCCAGAAACAAAAAAAACTGGCACGAAAGGCTGCATGAAGCTCTCTAGGTGTACCGAACAACGTTCAAGACGGCCACGAATACAACACCATACGCGTTGGTGTTCGGCACGGAAGTGGTGCTCCCCCTGAAAATAGAACCCCCTTCTATACGAGTAGAGGTTAGATAAGAGCTGACAGATGAAGAAAATGCTCATCTTAGGCTCGAGGAGCTCGACGCCCTTGAAGAGACTTGCCTTATAGCACAGCAAAATCTAGAGGCTTATAAGGCAAGGATGGCACGGTAATACAAAAAACTGGCCAGGCCAAGAACGTTTTCGTCAAGGCGAACTCGTACTAGTCATCAAAAAACCAATGACCCAATAGTGTAAAATGGGAGAAATTCAAGCTGAACTATGAATGCCCATACATCATAGACAAAGTCTACCAAGGTGGAGCCTACCTGCTTATGGATATGCATGGCGAAAGACCCTTCCGGCCAATAAACGGTCGATTCCTCAAAAAATACTACACTTGACGGGTCACGACTTAGGTCAATGATAGATGACGACGCTTGTGTTCACTCGCTATCAACCCGAGTCAGAACTTTGAGAGTAGTATCTAAAAAGCTCCGTCGCTTAAAAAACGGCAACAACGGACCGAGATGTCCCTAAACTAACAACGGACCGAGATGTCCTTAAGCTAAAACATAACGGACCGAGATGTCCTTAAACTAAAACCTTGCCTCAAACATGGCGATAACGGACCGAGATGTCCCTAAACTAGTGCGTCACCTCAAACATGGCGATAATGGACCGAAATGTCCCTAAACTAGTGCATTGCCCCAAATACGGCGATGTGCTCTCTTGAGGTCTGTATTGTAATTGAAGTCCCAATGGCGAGGGTTGTAACCCAAGTCCCACCGGCAAACAGATGGGCACCTGCGGCGAAACTACTTTCGAGGGTTCCATCGCCAAAAAAGGTATGTCCAGAACCAAAATGGGTACGGATGAAAACCCAAAAAGGCGCCGTGAGTAAAAACAGCAGGACTGCCAGCGAGCTTTGCGAAAACCCGAAAGGGCATGATATCTTTAGAATTTTATTTTTGCGTGATATCCTTATGACTCACAAAAGAGCAACACACTTAGGAACCCCCACGATTTCTAAGGAGAAATTACACTTGCGAGATCTTCACGACTCGTAAGGAGAATTTCCCCCTATGAGACCCTCATGGCTCATAGAATTCAAAAGCCTTAGACAACAGATCTAAACATATTTCCTAAACCATCGTTGCCCTACAGGAGGTCCCATATTGACCCTTTTATACAATCCACGGGCATAAATAAATATATCCCCCACCGAGTTCTTTTTATGGTAAGAAATATCCCCATATGGTGAACAACAATTGTGAGTCCTTACGACTAACAAGGAGAAAATACTCTTGGAAGATCCTTACCACTTATAAGAGAAAATATCACAAAGAAATCCCCACGATTCCTAAGGATAAAATACACCTACGAGATCCTCATGACTTGTAGGGAGAAAAACTTTTATGAGACCCTTACGGCTCATAATGTCAAAAAGCCTTAGTCGACAGGATCCTAACCCTGTTTGCTAAGCCACCTTTGTCCAAATGAACAAAGGCAAATGATGATTCGCTCCTGGCAATATCCCAGTTGAAGCGATGCTGATGCCTAAATAGGTATCAAATTTCAAGTCCTCTCATGGCAAATAATGTGTAACAATCCTAAACTTTCTGTACAAATTTTTTCAAAAATACAGAAAGGGATACTTGAGCCTGAGCACAAGTTATAAGTTTGTTTTGCTTTTGAACAGCAAGAAAGAACTTATAGCCCACTGATAAGACCTTGCACTGCTGAACTAAAGCACCAGAGTTCAATTCCCATCAGCCACACATTCTTTTTAATTAAATTCTTTTAATATTTTAGAAGCTCAAGAGTCTATACGAGCACAACACGTAAACTGAAGAGTCACACATAAAACAAACATGTGCGCGAGGCTAGACCAAGCGTCAGGAACACATAGGGAAAATTCGAGCCCTCCTCACCGGGATTGGGCCGGCGAGATCACGACTTGGGCCGGCGCCGCCGGTCTGGTTAAGGCCAAATGCAATTTTTTTTATTTTCCCTAGACCCTTGGACTCCCCCTGTTAACCCCTGACTGTTTGTTTTCCTGCATTTTCCAGAGAATTAAAACTTTGCATTACTCCATGTTTTAATGCATTTTAATTCTCAAAATTTATCACACCCTAACCCTAATTTTCCCTATAAATACCCACTCTATTTTTACACACCTTCACACTGAAAATTCCTACAAAAACTCTCAAGAAAATTCCAAGATCCTTTTGTGTGTAAGTGGAGTTAGCAAAGGGCGAACCTCCGACGAACTTCCGGCGACAACTCAAGGAGTTTTCGACGACGAAATGACGCACCGGCAACTCCCACCTCTTCCTCTTTCTCTCATTTAGCCAATCATCCAGTAAGTCCCTACTTCTTCTTCTTTTCTCTATTCTAAAAACATTCAAATCTGAAACCCGATGGAAGCGGAGTTAATCCGACTTCCAATTCGGTTTTTCCTTAAAAAGTTCTATTTTTCTTAAACACAATAATACCAAACTCTTATGTCATGACCAATAATCATTAACAAAGACAATAGAACAAGTTTGACATCAAAATAATAACTGTAGCAAGTTTTATTCTGCTTTCACATTAAAATACCTTCATATTTCATTTCGACATGCTTGAACTTTTAAAACCGTATTATCTTAGAAAACTCACGAGGTAATGACCTATCTCCTCACAACACACATATCTAACAAAGCAGGATGGAATTTGAGAACATAGATTTGGGAAAATACGACTTTACATATAACTATCTTCAACTTATAAAACATTTTTCTACAAGAAGTGTATTTAACAAATCTTTGCGATTGTGCTTCTACAACCCATTTTGGGGAACCCGTTCAGTATGGTGTGGATTATCGCACATTCTCGGGCCTGGTAGTAATACCCAGCCCCTGTTATACCAAAACCTGTATTTTATTACTCTAGAATCCTAATTATTCTTATTTATAACTTTATCTATTTTTATATAATTATTTATTTATTTTAAAGTCCCATTTATTTTATTTGAAATTTTAAAACCCAAAACTAAATCTTTTTCTCACTAAGCTCACATCCCCAGCCCAACAACAAAAATCAAATTTAAATAAATTCATTTTTTCTTTTACCTTTTTCTTCCAGAACTCTAATTCTTTAAAGCCCGGCCCTCTAAATTTCTTCCTTTTATTAAAATCTCCCCGCGGCCCGCTCTTCTTTAAACTTAAACTAAAATCCCCTTTTGATTTTCCCTCAGCCCACTCACTTATTTCCATAAACCTAACCTGTTTTTATAAATCCCAGCTTAGGCCCAACCACCTCACTCTTTTTTTTCCTTCAAATTCTTTTTTTACTCAGCCGAGCCCACACTCCTTTTTCCCCAAGAATTTCCTTTCTATTTAACCCAAGCCTAGCTCCGGCCCGCTCTTTTCTTTTCCCTTATTAATCTCTTTTTCCCTTTTTATTTTTCTTTCTCCTTAGCCTAACCCCCGAGCCCATCAACCTTCATTATCAGCCGCTTCGTTTTTTAGGAATTAATTTCTTTTGCGAGCCCGGCCCGTTCTCCCTTCGGCCTGCCTCAGTTCCCGACCCGACCCACTACCCCTGTTCATCTCCTTTAAATTTCTCCAACGGTAACCTCCGCGCGCGATCCCATTTCCTCCGCCCACGCCGCCTCCTCCGCCCATGCCTGCGCTCGTGTCGGCCACGTTCGAGCGCCGTTACGTCCACTCGAGCACCCTCGTCTCCCCTAACTCCCTCTCTTCCTTTCCTCCTCTCCACTCACCCAAACTCACCGAGCGCCATTGTTTTCCCCAGCCTCGTTTGTCGCCCCGACGACGACAACCCCTCAGCGACACCTCACCACCTTAACCCTCAACGTCGCGCACCCCCTCTCTAACCCTCGTCACCTCCCCTTCTCTCTCTCTTCACTCCTCCTTCGACCCTCCTGAAACCCGAGCCCCACCCCTGCCACCTCTCGACGGCGGCCCACTGCTTCTCGTCGACCCCATCGTCATCATCCACATCATCGTCGTCGCCTTCACTCTCACTCCGATCTCAGATCTCTCTCTCTTTCTCACTCTGCTCCCATTTCCTCTCTCTCTCACTCCCCTCTCTCTCTCACTGCTACTCCCTCTCTCTCTCTCTCCCTCTCCCCTGTGCTTTCTCTCTTTCTCTCTCTAACTCAGTTCTCTCTCTCTCTCTCCCTCTGTCTCTCTCTCTGCCTGCACTCTCTCTCACTGTTTCTCCTTCTCTCTATCTGCCTGCACTCTCTCTCTTTCTCACTCTCTCTCCCTCTCTGTCCCCATCTCTCCCCTCTCCTTCTCACTTTCTCTCTCAAGTTCTTTCTCTCTCTAACTCTTTCTCTCTCTAAATTCTCCCTCTCTTCCTCTGCAATCTCTCCATCGGCCTCGACAGCATCAGCGGTCCCCAGCCACAACATCGCCTGAGCACATAGCGAGCCCCAACTTCCACGAGCCTCGACTGCATCCTGGCCGAGCCCAAGCTTGTGGTCATCGTGTCGCGTTAGTGACGTTACCGTCAGCGTACAACCGCGAGACATTCTCAGGCAAGTACTTTACTTGCTTACATGCTATTTTACTTAAATTACAGTCGTTAATTGCATAGATGATAAAGTTACAATTTAAACTAATTATGTGCCATAACCTGCTCGACGCGTGTTCCCAAAGGGAATATTTTTCTAAATTGGCGGAACTGGATAAATTACATTGGCACTTGTAGGGATGGATAACGTATGCAAATTTCGCTGGAAAATTTGATCGTTAATAACCAAAACGACTACTCCCAAGTTTAATCGTAAAACTGTAATTTTATTGTACCTGAAAATCGTTAAATTCACCATAAATCATATACATACTAGAATGGTGCGTTCGAGGGCTCAAATCGAAGCCAACTCGACGAACTTTAACCCTATACTAGTTTCCAGATATTCCTGTACTCAGACTATGATGATATTTGGATCGGAGTGCGACTCTGGACTGCAGTCCAGAGCGACTCCAGTTGTTGCTTGCTGTTCCGTAATGGGTACCGCAGGATTTCCTTAACTCGTAGGTTGCGGAATTCTGCTGTTTATTGTAGGTAAACCTGTTATCTAGACAACACAATTGATTTCATTCTGTTTCGTTATCATTTGTTATTTATTCTGTAATTTAAAAGATCGGGACGTATAGCAGTCCCAACGGAATCAGAATTAACATATTAGGGTTAAACATTGTATATCTCCTGACGTGCAGATGCGATTGAAGATCCGTCTATTACGTTGAAAACCTTACTGAGAACCCTAGAATTCATCCAACTGTAGCGTCGCTAAAATCTAATCCCAACTGGGATTAAAATGCGTTGCGAAACGGACTTCTGATTCTGAAACCGGATTTCCAGCCGCGAGCGCTTAAAATGAAATGGTTATAACTAATGATCCTGGAACCCGATTGGCTTGAAACTAAATTAGATGGATAGATAACTGAACATACTAATTATCACCTGTTTATCGTTTCACTAAACTATACACGTACGTTTCACAATAAATCGTGCAAGTGATAGAACACTACTTTATGACACCTTAATCATGCTTCATATACTGTTTACGCATCATATCATACCCATATCGTTGCATGGTTAACATAGTGATATCGTGCATTTACCCAGTGTTAGATTTTAGTGATGATTGTGGCAAGTACGTCAGTGTTCGTGTATCCGTGATTAAGTGAAAGTGATACGTACTTGTACACAATCAGTGACCCTATTATTCTATTGCATTGTCAACGTCTGTGGGATGCGTGTACGTGTGACTATAGGTGGTATGGGATACTTATGGAAGCGCTTGCACGGGTGTCACAGATAAGGCATCCGACACTGCCATTTATCTTAGGTATTAGTCGGGACGTGCTTGATGGAGGTCCTGCCTCCAGTTCTCGCGCAGACTTGTCACGGGTCGATTAGTATTTAGGGTTATGGTTAGCGTTTGATGTAGACCACGGGGTGTGGGGTAGTTTAAGTGTGAGTTCAACAGAATCTCGGGAGTCCCATGCCGGCTTATATATTTAGGGAGATATATGGAGATTTACAGGGTATGTGATATACACCGTGATATACATGTTACATGTTGGGCCCGTGGTCCCTTGCCCTTGGGTTCTACCCTTTGGTGGAGGACACTCGCGAGTGGTTGACTCTCACACTTGGACTGACGATAGACTCAGTGACCTGTACAGTGAGACTTAGAGACTGATAGAGATACGGACATTTATATACCTTATATACTGCGTTGACATACGTGACATATCGTTCTACTGCTTTACTGCTCCGCTACATTGATTACTGCACATTCATATTCATGCTGTCATTGATTTACTGTTATTCATATCTATCACCACTGTTAGAACTGTCACTTGAATTTATATATAATATATTGCTATTGTGTCGCTCTGACGACCTGAGTATGCATGCTCAGTGTGAGGAGAAGACTTAGCCTGGACCAGAATTAGACGTGCATTACAGACTTCTTGACTTGTCATTCCGAGTTACATTCGTTTGCTTTCCCCTCAGGTCAGTTCTTTACATTGTTTCTTTCAGTTACTGCATTTCTCATTACCTGCGCATCATTTACTGTTTACCATGAAAAAACTAGAAGCCGAAGTGTGACTACGGCAGGACATTTCCTTGACCGTAAGAGCATGGCTGGCCTTGTCTACCCCTCATATTCCGTTTTTGGGAAGCGGGGCGTGACACTGGTAGAGTGAGATGCAGACCTCCGCAAGGAACATACGATCTCGAAAGATTTTTAAAACGTTTTTCTTTAGAAAATGTGATTTCTATTATAAATAAAACTTATATTTTTAATAAATAAATATATATGTAATTAATATAAAAATATCTATTTTTAATATTTATAATATCGCACATTTCCAAAATTCAAGAAAAACATTCCATTTACAAGAAAATACCATACAATTCCAATATTTCAAATAAATACCTCATACTTTAAAACTAGGTCATATTCACTAGAAATTTCATATTGAATAAAAGAAACATTTATAAAAACTCTAAAGACGATAATTAAATACCTGAGGTATATGTTGAAAGTATAACAAAACTATTTTACATAAACCCCCCTCAAGTTATACTAAATTACAATAAGGACCATAGTAAACATAGGTTTAAGCGGGACTAGTCTCTTGAGCCTCAGGGAGCCGGAGATATGGGTGCTTGCCTATTTGAGGTAGACAACTTAACAAACGGTGTTATCAACACGGTAATTGTCTTTGAAAAAGACACAAATCATGCCGTCCATAAGCAGTAGTTATCAATAGCACTAAAATATAATTCAGGACTTCAATTTCTTTTCTAATTGTCTGACTCAGACCGAGTCACAATATAATCTGACTTGAACATGATTTAAGTATCAAACTAGAATACAACATGATTCAATATGAATTCATCTATTCAATCTATTCAATCTATTCAATCTATATTGACCGAACCGAACCATGGTTATATTCCATTTTCATGATCATCCATTATATCCATTCCATTACTGATATCATGGTTTCGGTAACTCGTCCATCTATATACAATATACAATTCAAACAATGCAAACAATACAATCAAGACACCGCGGGGTTTATAAAGGGGTAGATTGGTACGGAAGGTATTAAAAGTGGCACGAGACTGTAACCATAATACACCTAACCTGAATCTCCATTGCCGTTGTACCGTGGTTGAACGGTTCCTTATGCTCCTTATACCTTAGTCCACGGGGAAAGTTGGAATCCTCTTGTATACACTGGCTTCTTCTGTACCAAGCTACAAACAACTACGTTAACATAACAATCAACATTATAATAGTTATACTCTCTCTGTCTATTCTACTTCTCCCTCCTCTTTGGGACTTACCGAGCGATTGTTCGCTGACGACATTCCTATTTCTTTTCTTCTTTGGAATATTGTCAGGAAGACCCGACGCTGAGGAGTACGAGACCGGTCAGGAGCATCTGGAGAAGGCCCCTGAGCAGTACACCGAAGACCCAGAGCTGTAGCTACCTGTACTTATTCCATTTCTGTTATGCCACTGTTTAGGCATTGCTTTCCATTCCATGTATGTACCTTTCCAGATGTATTGTAAAAAGAATATTAATAAATAAAGTTGATATTCAATTATATCTATTATCATTGTTACTTGTGCATTTTTACTTATATTGCTTAGATACGCTTAGCGTTTTTACTTCAGAGTAAATACGTAGCGGCCTCGTCGCGTCCTCTGCCCGTATACTGGGAAGCGGGGTGTGACAGGTTTTGTTGGTGGCCCATGCAGGTCAGTTCTGAGTGGATATACAGGTCAGCTCTATATGGACATACATGTCAGCTCTGCGTGGACAACCTAAGCAATATAACATAAGAACCGGCAACTGAAAACATTCCTTACAATACATATTCCTTGAATCTCATCATTTCATATATTTTGAATCTGTCCTAACCCAAATTTTTCTTTCAAGGTTATGAATTCCCCAAACAACAATAGCACCAACTTCAATAACACTCTACCTCCCCTACCGATTACACCTGAGTAGCTGCTCCGATCAACGAGCAGACGGTTCTGCTTGAGGCAATCCGCAGCCTCCTGGAAGGACAGCAACAACAGACTGCTATCCTGATGAACTGACCAGAGGCAGAAGCATCTGGGGGTGAAGCAATTCAGGGCCTTGCACCCCAAGCAGTTTGCAGGAAAAGAGAGCCCTCTAGAAGATGAGGAATGGGCTCAAATTGTTGAAGATGATCTGGCAACGGCACAAGCACCAGAGATAGCTTGGGTTCGTGTAGCGAAGTTATAGCTTACGGACAATTCAAGGGTTTGGTGGAAGGCGGAAGAAAGCCGTCTTGATCAACCCATCGAATGGAAGATTTCCATGACATGTTCGATGCAAAGTACTTTCCTAAGACTGTCCGCTTTGATATGGAACAACAGTTCATCCATCTGCAACAAGGTTCAATGTGAACCAAATCAGTGGATGAATACGATGCTGAGTTCACCATGCTCAGTCGGTTTGCGGACCATCTCATACCGACTGCTGAGATCAGGGCTAGAAGATTTCAGTAAGGGTTGGACCCGGAAATCCAAGCTGCATTAGCTACAGAGGATTTACCAACCCATGATTTGGTTTTGAAGGCTGCCCGAAGATACGATGCAGTAGTGAAGAAGAAGGGCAGACCCCAATCTGTCGGAGTTAAGCGCCCTGCCAACCAGATAGCAAGAGGAGCCTCTTCAAGGACAACTGTTAAACCCAGGAGACCGGAAGAAACAATTAACCAGTCGAGTCCCGATTTTTGCTTCTATTGCAAGAGGGAAGGACATTTGGTGAAGGACTGTAGGCGCGCAAAAGGCCTGTGCTTAGTTTGTGGCGCATCCAATCACGGAATTGGAAATTGTCCTTATAGATGCAACCCAGCTCATACACCCACCAACTACCCGCAGCGGCCGGCTATCCAGGTTCCTGCACCTCGTGTAGCACTCCCAGCTCCACCTCTCACACAGCCTACTCGCCAATTCCAACATGCACTGAGGAACATGCCTCGAGGGCAGAGAAACATGCCCCAAGAATAGAGGAATGTACCCCCAGCTAGGATGAATGTACCACGGCAACGGGCTTTTCTTTTAGCGGCCGAAGAAGCAAAGGCTGTAGACTAAGGTAATACCGGTAATTCTTTTCAACCTTTCCAAACCCTTATACCACTTTGTTGTTTTTTATACACTATCAGTACTTCTATCACCAAACTTTCCTTGAATCTGATACACTTTCCTTTCACAAATTTCGAGGACGATATTTTTTAAGGAGGGTAAATTGTAACAACCCTAAACTTTCTGTACAAATTTTTTTTAAATTACAGAAAGGGGTACTTGAGCCTGAGCACAAGTTATAAGTTTGTTTTGCTTTTGAATAGTAAGAAAGAACTTGTAGCTCACTGGTAAGACCTTGCACTGCCGAACCAAAGCACCAGAGTTCAAATCCCATCAGCTACACATTCTTTTTAATTAAATTCTTTTAATCTTTTAGAAGCTTAAGAGTCTATACGAGCACAACACGTAAACTGAAAAGTCACACATAAAACAAACATGTGCGCGAGGCTAGACCAAGCGTTAGGAACATATGGGGAAAATCCGAGCCCTCCTAACCGGGATCGGGCCGGCAAGATCACGATTTGGGCCGGCGCCGCCGGTCTGGTGAAGGCCAAATGCAATTTTTTTAATTTTCCCTAGACCCTTGGACTCCCCCTGTTAACCTCTGACTGTTTGTTTTCCTGCATTTTCCAGAGAATTAAAACTTTGCATTACTCCATGTATTAATGCATTTTAATTCTCAAAATTTATCACACCATAACCCTAATTTTCCCTATAAATACCCACTCTATTTTTACACCCCTTCACACTGAAATTTCCTACAAAAGCTCTCAAGAAAATTCCAAGATCCTTTTTTGTGCAAGTGGAATTAGCAAAGGGCGAAACTCCGACGAACTTCCGGCGACAACTTAAGGAGTTTCCGACGACGAAACGGCGCACCGGCAACTCCCACCTCTTCCTCTTTCTCTCATCTAGCCAATCATCCAGTAAGTCCCTACTTCTTCTTCTTTTTTCTATTCTAAAAATATTCAAAACTAAAATCCGACGGAAGCGGAGTTAATCCGACTTCCGATTCGGTTTTTCCTTAAAAAGTTCTATTTTTCTTAAACACAATAATACCAAACTCTTATGTCATGACCAGTAATCATTAACAAAGACAATAGAACAAGTTTGACATCAAAATAATAACCGTAGCAAGTTTTATTCCGCTTTTACATTAAAATACCTTCATGTTTCATTTCGACATGCTTGAACTTTTAAAACCGTATTACCTTAGAAAACTCATGAGGTAATGACCTACCTCCTCACAACACACATATCTAACATAGCACGATGGAATTTGGGAATATAGATTTGGGAAAATACGACTTTACATATAACCATCTTCAACTTATAAAACCTTTTTCTACAAGAAGTGTATTTAACAAATCTTTGCGATTGTGCCTCTACAACCCATTTTGGGGACCCGTTCGGTATGGTGCGGATTATCGCACATCTTCGGGCCTAGTAGAGTGAGATGCAGACCTCCGCAAGGAGCATACGATCTCGAAAGATTTTTAAAACGTTTTTCTTTAGAAAATGTGATTCTATTATAAGTAAAACTTATATTTTTAATAAATAAATATATATGTAATTAATATCAAAATATCTATTTTTAATATTTATAATATCCCACATTTCCAAAATTCAAGAAAAACATTGTATTTACAAGAAAGTACCATACAATTCCAATATTTCAAATAAATACCTTATACTTTAAAACTAGGTCATATTCACTAGAAATTTCACATTGAATAAAATAAACATCTATGAAAACTCTAAAAATGATAATTAAATACTTGAGGTATATGTTGAAAGTATAACAAAACTATTTTACATAAAACCTCCTCAAGTTATATTAAATTACAATAAGGACCTAGTAAACATAGGTTTAAGCGGGACCAGTCTCTTGAGCCTCAGGGAGCCGGAGATATGGATGCTTGCCTATTTAAGGTAGACAACTTAATAAACGGTGTTATCAACACGGTAATTGTTTTTGAAAAAGACACAAATCCTGCCATCCATATGCAGCAGTTACCGATAGCACTAAAATATAATTCAGGACTTCAATTTCTTTTCTAATTGTCTGACTCAGATTGAGTCTCAATATAATCTGACTTGAACATGATTCAAGTATCAAACTACAATACAACATGATTCAATATGAATTCATCCATTCAATCTATTCAATCTATATTGACCGAACCGGACCATGGATATATTCCATTTTCATGATCATCCATTATATCCATTCCATTACTGATATCATGGTTTCGGTAAGTCGTCCATCTATATACAATATACAATTCAAACAATGCAAACAATACAATCAAGACATCGCGGGGTTTATAAAGGGGTAGATTGGTATGAAAGGTGTTAAAAGTGGTACGAGACTGTAACCATAATACAGCTAACCTAAATCTCCATTGCCGTTGTATCGTGGCTGAACGGTTCCTTGTTCTCCTTATACCTTAGTCCACGGGGAAAGTTGGAATCCTCTCGTATACACTGGCCTCTTCTGTACCAAGCTACAAACAACTACGTTAATATAACAATCAACATTATAATAGTTATACTCTCTCTGTCTATTCTACTTCTCCCTCCTCTTTGGGACTTACTGAGCGATTGTTCGCAGATGACATTTATTCATATCAAATTTTTGCATTTTTATACCGCCCGTTTTTTATCACATTGCTTATCGGTAGGTACTCTTGAGCCGTGTTTGCTAGTTAATTGCAGAATACAGGTTCTCAGCTCTAAACAGTGAAATTCATGGAAAAGCGTGACAAACTCTGGATTACTGCCAACTACAGATAAAAACGGGTCTCCGCTCTCTATCCGTATGTTGCTGCACACCAGTTTACAGGACAAAATGGCAAATCGATAGTCATTTTCATGCACAAAGCACAATGGCAACACAAAATCCAAGATATCTACGCGGACTCAAGGAAATCATGGCAAAAGATCCACATCAAATCACCTTTTGATCTGCTGAAATTCTGGAAGAAATTTGAAGAGCTTCTGAGAAACCACATATACCACACTAAAGGACACGGCAGAACAGGAAAACCCACCAAAATTGACGACCCAACCCCTCTTTATGGCCGTGGATCCGCGGCCTGATGAACTCTGCAGATGGAAATTTTCTGGGGGTAATTTGGTCATTGCATATGGGTCCTGGGTGTTGCCCTAGAATCTCTGTTTCCTGCCTATAAATAGCCCAGAACATGCCAAGCCAAGGGTGCTTAATTCTTGTATTAGGTTTTAGATATACTTTGTTGTTCTTCTTCCTCTGTTCATCTTTTCTCCATTAAAATCTTGTAGTGAGGTTTCATGAGTGAAGTGATGAATAAAAGAGTTCTTTTTGTTATCATGCTTGTCTTGTTATGTTGTTAATTATAATTACTTGTATTTTTCATTTGCTAATCTAGTTGTTGTTATTTGTTGTTTGTTTCTTTCTTGTTCTCTTTTTTCTTTATCCTTAACAACAATGATACTTAAGCTTGATCCTTGCCAAGGTGAGGTCTCAAATAGCTAGTTGTAATCTCCTAACCTCTTTCTTTCTATCTTCCTCCTTTTGTTGTATTTTCTTTTTCTTGTAATGGGTGAGTAGTTTTCTTATTTGTTAGGGTAGGATAAGGAAAGTTTGAGAGAAGGAAATCTCTCTCACTCTTTCCTTGCCCAACATCTTAATTCGAACTCCCGTTAATTGAACCACAATCCGCTCCCTATGGCACCCTATCCTACATGATAGCGGTGATTCTTTAGTGAGACCGGTTGTGGTTGAATTAACCGGAGGTTAAGGCTAAGAGCCAAGAACGGACGGACAAGCATCAAAAGAAAGAACTTAAGCGTTGGAAAGCCTAGCTTATACTCGCAAGTTCCTTCCCAGTCGTGCTAATCCCCGTTGTTGCCGATTACCGTAACACCGATATTAAGAGTGGCAACGAAAGAAGTGAGCGACTCCTAACTCAAACTAACCTAATCCTAACCCTAACAAGCTCTCTTTATATAACATTTTAGCACGTAGTTAATCTCAAACAAAGCTGGACATTTGGACTTAACTCGTTAAAGCACATAGAAAAAGATTCCCATCTCCCTGCGGACGACCCGTACAAAACCGGCTAGCTACAAGCGAAACCGACTTGATTGCGGTAATAAACTTGAACACACAAAACTCTAAAAATCAAATGGCGCCGTTGCCGGGGAGGCGGTAGTCTATTTCTTTGTGTAATTTCGGGTTAATTTATGAATATAAACATAACTGAAAAACAAAAAAAAAATATACATTGTAAAAATCATTTTGTTATTTTTGATTAGTTTTTGTGCAAGGGTGCAGGATAAAAAGAAGGGTCGGGTTCAGTGCCAAAGACGTGGGAAGTTAGACCAATATCTCGCGGCTACACCGTGACGGATCAAGACAAGAACCAACGGTCTACTGTATAATTCTGGAGCAAACCCAGTAAGCAAATCAAGATTTAGGGGCTCCAAACAAGAAGAGGACAACCAAAGAAACACAGGACCGAAAACTGAAGGTCCAAGTCCCCATTATAGCCGTGGAACCGCGGCCATAGTGCTTGTTTGGCCGCGGAACCGCGGTTCTTTGATGATATCAGGGTTTCAAAATTTTTGTGAGTCTTTCTGCCTTCTTCCCCACTCCTCTGAACTCCTCTGAACTGTGTTTTCTGCAGCATTCTTTGCGCAAACTCTCTTCCCCCTTCCAATAGCTTGTTTTTGTGCAGGATTCTTTGAGCCGCGCTAAAAAATAAAAAAATTGATTGCAGTTGATTGTTACTGCTTTGCATATTTTAATCGGACTTTAAGGGGCTTGAAACCAATCCAGATTGGGTGGGGATATCATCACCCTTCCCAGGACCCCAGAAATCACAAAAAGCATATGCATTGACCATTGTTTAATTAAAAAAATACTAGACTCAGCCCTAAGGACGTCGCGCTCAATAGGACAGAGGACTGGTTGTAGGCATCGGCCGTTTATCCTATCCTGACTTTGCGGTGTTTAGGCAAGTGTGTTGAAGGCAAGTGGTTACTTAATTAGGACCACTACTTACGTAGTGGGAGCCTCCCACTTACCTGGCACTTACCTGGCCGCAATTGGCGGAGAAGAGGCGGTTTGAGGTCCTATTTCTAGCCCTTTGGAACAGTTAGGAGCTGTCTAGCTGACCTAGGTGACCCTAGATCTAGGTGTGATTGTGCATATTTTGTCTGTGTTGTTTGAAGCTGTAAGTCCGTACATATTTCTGTAAAGCTCTTTCTAAAAAAAATAAAATAAAATAAAATACAAAACAAAAACTTTTATAAAAACTTGCCCTTTGTCGCCCAAAATCCCATTTTTTTCACCCACCACCCATCGTATTTCTCCATTGACATTTTCTTACCCTCACCTTCTCCGCTTTGACTATACTAAACTAGTTTAGTGTATGTCCGGTTGGACTCGGGACACTAGCGCCCGCCTAGTCCGCGTTACGTTAGTCGCTACCGACTACGCGATCGACTCAGACGTCGAAACTCCTTTCACGCCTATTTCACCCTTACCTTTGCCGGCCAACTCCGACGTTGACCGGAATTCTGTTCATACATCCTCACCTTCACCATCACCAACCTCTTCTTCCGCGATGTGAGGATTTAATCCAAACATCCCTTTGACTCCCCCGGGATTGATTCCACCTCCTATGGATGCGAATAACCCACAAACATCGCCTGTTGTAGCGCCACAGCGAATCGCGCTTCAGGATCGTTTCTATCCCACCCGCTCTGCACTTCCCACCTGTCTTTCCCTTCCACCGGCCAATGGGGATAATTTCGAAATTAAGCTCCATTTCATTAACATGCTTCCGAAATTTCATGGGCTTGAATCTGAAGATGCCTATATCTTCATCAACAAGTTCCAAAATGTTTGTGCCATGATGAAAACAATCCAGCTGTCAGACGATGCTATATGGCTACGGGTCATTCCGTTCACTTTGTGCGATCTTGCTGAAAAATGGCTGTATAGCACCGCTTCCCACTCCATAACCAATTGGGACGAGTTTGTGAAAGCGTTTCTCATGAAATTCTATCCGAATCATAAAACCGCGAGGATCCGTAACGAAATCAACCAATTCTCCCAGCTTCCTAATGAACCTTTTTGGAAGTGCTTTGACCGGTATAAAGACCTTCTTGTTCAGTGCCCTCACCACGGTATTGAGAAATGGCAACTTTGCCAAACCTTATACGAGGGCCTGAACCCAGCAACCAAGCAGTTGTTGGAAACCATTTGTCAGGGCCACTTCCTATTGAAATCTGACGAGGAAGTGTGGCAATTCTTCGACGACCTTGCGGAACAAACGCTTCAATGGGAAAGTACCAGACCAACTTCTTCTTCTTCTTCCTCTACTTCTACTGGTCAGTCTAGGGTAGGCATTCACCAACTCGATATCTCTATTGCGATGAAAGCTGAAATGGCTGCAATAACGAGAAAACTTGAAGCGATAGAGAGCAAATTTTCATCTCCTGCTCCTGCCCCTGTTCTTCCCCTTCGTACTATTTGTGCTTGTTGTTCCGATCCTTCTCACTTAACCGAAGAGTGTCCCTACAATCCACCATCTCAAGGACAGGATCAGGTTAATGCTGCATTTCAGTAAAGATCGAGAAATGATCCATACTCTTCCACCTACAATCCCAGTTGGAGGAACCACCCCAATTTCGCCTGGAATCAGAACCAGCATCAATTCCAAGGCAACAATTTCCAGAGGCCCCCTCCTCCGCAACAAAAAGCGTAACAACAAACTCAACATCAATTTCAGCAGCCCTTCCAACCCCAACCTTTTCAAAATCAGACGAACAACTTTGCACCTAACAATTCTTTTCCCCAAAACAACTTTGTTCCGTCAAACAACGATAAGGTTTCCTCGCTCGAATGAAGTCTGGAGGCGTTTGTAAAGCAATCAACTCAGTCCACCACCAACATCCAGTCTTCTATTCAGTCCTTGGTACAACACACTGCCGCTCACGGGCAAAGCATCAAAACCATCGAAGCCCAGATAGCACAATTGAATGCGGCCTTAAGCGAGCGAGAGAAGGGGAAGCTTCCGTCCCAGCCACTCCCAAATCCCGGTCACCCACATAATGTACATGTTACTCTTGAACAACAGAACCATAATGCGAGTGCCGTGACTACATTGAGATTGGGAAGGATGCTGCAAAACAACATTGGCATACGGATCGACGATGACACCCCGGCCGCTTCTTCTTCTTCTTCTTCTTCTTCTTCTTCTTCTTCGTCTTCTGAGCCCATTCTCCATTCTTCAAAAGGCTCTTCCTCTTCTTCTGCTCTAAACGGACCTATTTCTCACTCCACGAAAACACCAGCTCTAGGATCCGTTCCAACTCCACAATCTCCTCCACAAGCATTGGACTCAACCAATTTTAAAAATGTTCCATTTCCAAACCGGTTGAGGTCCAATAAACAAAATCCACAAATGGAGAAGATTCTGGAGTTGTTTAAGCAGGTTAACATCAACATTCCCCTTTTAGATGCTGTCCAACAAGTCCCTTCGTACGCCAAAATCTTAAAAGACTTGTGCACGAAAAAGAGGAAATCTCAGGTACCTAAGAAATTTTTCTTGGCTAGTGCTGTGAGTGATGCTCTTACCTAATCTTTACCTCAAAAACGGAAGGACCCTGACTGTCCTACGATTTCTATTACCATTGGGGATAAGAACATCAACCGCGCACTATTAGATCTTGGTGCCAGTGTTAACCTGCTTCCGTACTCAGTATATGAGCAACTAGGTGTAGGAGAGCTGAAACCCACACACTGCACTCTCCAAATGGCCGACCGATCGATCACCCATCCTAGGGGTGAGCTAGAGGACGTGTTAATCAAGGTTGGGGACTTCATATTCCCCGTTGACTTTATTGTTTTAGACACACAGCCTGCAGCTAACCCCCGGAATCAAATTCCGGTGATACTCGGTCGCCTATTCCTTGCAACCTCAAATACTGTGATCAATTGTCGAAATGGTTCGATGAACCTATCTTTTGAAAACATGACAATTGAACTCAACATTTTTAGGTAGGGAATCAGCCCTCCGAACCTAATGCTCATATACTAGACGTCTGCTCAATCCCGGAGATCACCCCAGAAGAGTGTGAATTCGAGGAGTTTTTGTTCGATCACGACAACCTTAACGCCACTAGTGCGTTCCTTTTCGAACTTGCTGCTGCTTCTACGCCCGACAATGACTATGAGTGTTTCACTTTCTCGACCGATCTTTGCTAGTCACCACCCGAGTTGGAATCCTTTGAATTTCTGGATGAGTTAGCTGAACCATCCAACTCGGTCGCTTACACTCATTTTGAGCCTCTGCTGGAATCCTTTGAGTTCGAGACCTTTTCGCCAATCTTGCCTTCAATCGTTTCTCCTCCAACGCTCGAACTCAAGCCTTTGCCATTTCACCTTAAGTACGCTTACTTAGGTGAGAATGAGTCCCTCTCTGTTATCATCTCGGCTTCTCTAGCTCCAGAGCAAGAGAGAGCCCTTCTTGCGGTCTTGTACAGTAATAGGCAAGCTTTTGGCTGGTCCATAGCGGACATCAAGGGAATTAGTCTCCTGATCGTTGAACATCACATTCATCTGATGGATGATGCCAAACCAGCCAGGGATCCACAAAGGCGACTCAACCCAGTCATGAAGGAGGCTGTAAAAAAGGAGATCGTAAAGTGTCTAGATAGTGGTATCATTTACCCTATCTATGATAGCCACTGGGTTAGCCCCATTCACGTTGTCCCCAAGAAGTCAGGCATAACGGTCATAACCAACGAGGCGAACGAGTTAATCCCTACTCTTACCCAGACTGGGTGGTGAGTATGCATCGATTACAGAAAACTCAACCCCGCAACGCAGAAGGACCACTTTCCGCTACCTTTCATTGACCAGATGCTTGAACGATTGGCCGGACACGAGTACTACTGCTTTCTTGATGGCTACTCTGGCTATAATTAGATTCCCATCGCCGAAAGAGACCAGGACAAGACCACATTCACTTATCCTTTCGGCACATTTGCATATTGTCGCATGCCCTTTGGGTTGTGCAATGCGCCTGCTACTTTCTAGCGGTGTATGATGGGAATCTTCTCAGACATGGTGGAAAAATTCTTGGAGATCTTCATAGACGATTTCTCCATTTTCGACGATTCCTTTGATGAGTGTTTGCTGCATCTCGACGCTGTCCTTAACCGATGTAAGGATAAGAATCTCACTTTGAACTGGGAGAAATGCCACTTCATGGTGCGTGAAAGTATTGTCTTAGGACATATCATCTCGCAAAAAGGCATCGAGGTAGATAAAGCGAAGATTGAAGTCATTTCCAATCTCCCTCCTCCCAGATGCGTCAGAGACATCCGAGCCTTCCTTGGCCATGCCGGTTTCTATAGACGGTTCATCAAGGACTTTAGCAAGATTGCTAGGCCCTTGACTTTTTTGCTGGCCAAGGACACGATATTCGACTTCAACTCGAGCTGTGTGACTGCATTCGAGTCATTAAAAAGCTCACTCACTTCTGCTCCCATTCTTTCTTCTCCTGACTGGACGCACCCATTTGAGATTATGTGCGATGCATCCGACTTTGCCATTGGTGCTGTCCTTGGACATCACATCAACAACATACTGCACGTAATCTATTATGCTAGCCGAACATTGAACGACGCCCAACTGAATTATACAACAACTGAGAAGGAATTCTTGGCTGTTGTATTTGCTTTAGAAAAGTTCAGGCCCTACCTCATCGGCTCTCCAGTCATCGTTTACACGGACCATCTGCTTGCAAAGAAGGATGCAAAATCTCGACTGATACGTTGGATCCTCTTGCTTCAAGAGTTTGACCTTGTCATCAAGGACAAAAGAGGATGTGAAAACGTAGTCGCCGACCATCTCTCATGTCTTCCTTCTGCGCCGTCGCTTCAAATTCCGATCAACGACGTTTTTCCGGATGAGCAGCTCTTGACCGTATCTTGCGAATCCTGGTTCGCAGATATTGTGAACTATTTGGCCACAAGATTACTACCGACTGAATGGTCAAGTCAGGACAGACTTCGATTCTTATCCCAAGTAAACCACTTTTACTGGGACGAACCCTATCTGTTCAAGTACTGTCCCGACCAGATTATTCGTCGGTGTGTCCCTGACGATGAATTCAAGAGTGTGCTGTCGTTTTGCCACGATCAAGCATGTAGCGGGCATTTTGGCCCCAGAAAGACAGCTGAGAAGATCTTGCAGTGTGGTTTCTACTGGCCACAACTCTTCAAAGACGCTCATGACTATTGCAAGACTTGCTCCCGGTGCCAACACTTGGGCCAGATATCCAGGAGAAACTAGATGCCGCTCCAACCAATCTTGGTTGTGGATATTTTTGATGTTTGGGGGATAGATTTCATGGGGCCATTTCCCAGCTCTTTTAGGAACTTGTACATCCTTCTAGCTGTTGATTATGTCTCTAAGTGGGTCGAGGCTGTGCCCAGCCGGACTAACGACAACAAGGTTGTCATTAGATTTCTTAAGGAAAACATTTTCTCCCGGTTTGGGCACCCCCGAGCGATCATTAGCGACAATGGAACTCATTTCTGCAATAAGACTTTCGAGGCCTTGATGCGGAAATATTCCATTAATCATAAGCTGTCTACGCCCTACCACCCCCAAACCTGCGGGCAAGCCGAAGTTTCAAATCGGCAAATCAAGCAAATACTGGAGAAGACGGTTTCTAAGAACCGTAAGGATTGGTCGTTGAAACTCAGTGATGCCCTTTGGGCATTTCGAACTGCTTATAAGACCGATCTTGGCATATCTCCCTATCAGCTTGTTTACGGAAAGGCTTGCCACCTTCCTGTGGAAATAGAGCATCGCGCATTTTGGGCGATAAAGGAGCTGAATCTGTCTCTCGAAGATGCGGGCAGCCATCGGAAGCTGCAGTTGAACGAATTGAGCGAGCTTCGGGATGAGGCTTACGAAAACGCGGTTGTCGTTAAGAACCAAACGAAGGTGTTTCACGAGAAACACCTTTTGCGCAAAACATTCGTACCTGGTCAACAGGTACTGCTTTACGACACCCGGCTACATTTCTATCCAGGTAAGCTCAGGTCTCGCTGGAAAGGGCCATATTTTGTGCAGAATGTGTATCCGCATGACGCTGTTGATTTGGAGAATCCAAAGGACGGTTCATTTTTCAAAGTAAACGGACACAAACTAAAACCGCACCTTAACGCCGAACCAACAGAGGAGCTCCTGGTCTTACAGGAGCCGGTTTACCCTGCATAATCTTCCTTTGCCTACCACC
Organism: Agapanthus africanus; assembly: GCA_030015575.1. NCBI lineage: Eukaryota > Viridiplantae > Streptophyta > Magnoliopsida > Asparagales > Amaryllidaceae > Agapanthus > Agapanthus africanus. Next base: position 859,039,756 of record JASDDO010000022.1, on the reverse strand, counting down.
AAATTTCGGTTATCCAGCCAAAACAGTGGATACTGTTTCAAATAAGTTTGGGGGTATGTATATACCATTTTGTATATATATATGGATATTCTTGTCCGGTGCATATCCATTTTTCATATTTTTTTTTCTTTTCTTTAAAAAAAAATAAAATTGTGTATATCTAACCGACAATTTTGACCCTTCCATGATTTCTTCATGCAATGACATTGAGGACACTGTCCAGTTTAAGTTTGGGGGTACGCTCGGTACGCATTTCTAACCTTCGCATTCATATGTACATTTTGCATCTGCATACTAAAATCCATAAATCCATAAAAATCAAATTTTTTTTTTCTAAAAACATAAAAACTTTTTTGTCAAGTTAGCTAGTGGGAGAACTCAGATTCAACATTTCGACGGTTTTGTTTGATAAGATAAGAATAACTAAATCTTATTTTTAGATTTTGAAAACCTGAAAGATAACTCTCCTTTGAAGTTAACTATAACTGATATACGTCTTTACATCACACTACACGTGTCGTGAGTTTTAAAAATTAGATGACAAGTCTATTATGTCTAAAAACTTTTAAATGGATAAATTATTTTCTGAGGATCAAATAGGTTTGTTCTGAAATAAGTAATATCAAGAACAGTTTATGAAGTGAAGTGAATATGAAGGAATGTTATTGATGCCTTAATTGGAACTAATTCTGAAAAATAACCCATATGGAACTTGATTGGAATGATTACACACCAAACCCACTAAACACGTCTTTTATCCAAAAAATAATTGAACTGCCGGTTATATCTCCGTTTACATTGAATCATCATGATTTTCACGCTAAATCGTCTTTTGTTTTTGGGCCTAGGTAACTTGAGTAATTAAGTCCGCTGGGGTGTCTCTACACCTAATGCCCTAAAGCCAACTGGTTTGGGTGCATTGGCCCAAAGCTCGTTAAGAAGCCTAGAAAGTCCAGATTAAAACAAAGTCAAGCAAGTGTTCTCTCCGAGTTAAAATTCCTAACAGTTCTTTGTGTGAGAATAATCTTGACAAAAGACAGGTTTTTATAAAAAAGTATTTCTAGCGGAGATATGAAGGTTTTATTCTATGATAAAGACTATTGCACGTTCACAAAGGTGTGTATGAAATGAAAACAAGAAAAAGGTGGAGTGAAAAATAAGACCTAGTTTCCTGTTAAGGAAGATAGAAATTCTGAAATTGAAACCTTACTGGAAAACAAAACTTGAAAAATACTTAACTCTTTATAAAACTTATGTGATCCTTTTAAAATTTTTATCTGGGTTTTATTTTGTGACATGATGACTTTAATCGATCCTTCTGGAACTTAATGACACTATTTGCACTGCACGTAAAGACATATAAAATCTTAAGTTAAATGAGAAACGGGATGTGAAAAATAAAGGTTCGATAGTCAAGACTTAGGATAATAGAATTATTATTTTTAAAACAAAACCTTAGGGTTTGAATCATAGTTATTTTGCAAAACTAGCTTGACCAGATTTTGTGGGTAGTATCCGCTGAAAACCCTCAGGAGACAATACTCCTCCTACTAGGGACACCTAGAGGTTTAACGGCTTGTTGCACATGCTCAGTGCAATCGCGTTCCCTGTGAAAGTGAGGTTAGGAATTTTTGTGAATAAATTGGCTTTGCTCGGGACGAGCAAATGATAAGTTTGGGGGTATTTGTTTATATCAGATTTTTGCATTTTTATACCGCCCATTTTTTATCACATTGCTTATCGATAGATACTCTTGAGCCGTGTTTGCTAGTTAATTGCAGGATATAGGTTCTCGGCTCTAAACAGTGAAATTAATGGAAAAGCGCGACAAATTCTGGATTACTGCCAACCACAGATAAATACGGGTCTCCGCTCTCTATCTGTATGTTGCCGCACACCAGTTTACAGGACAAAATGGCAAATCGATAGTCATTTTCATGCACAAAGCACAATGGAAACACAAAATCCAAGATATCTTCGCGGAGCTCAAGGAAATCATGGCAAAAGATCCACATCAAATCACTTTTTGATCTACTGAAATTCTGGAAGAAATTTGAAGAGCTTCTGAGAAACCATATATACCACACTAAAGGACACAGCAGAATAGGAAAACCCACCAAAATTGACGACCCAACCCCTCTTTATGGCCGCGGATCCGCGGCCAACATGACGCTTTGGCCGCAGATCGGCGGCCTGATGAACTCTGCAGATGGTAATTTTCTGGGGGTAATTTGTTCATTGCATATGGGTCCTGAGTGTTGCCCTAGAATCTCTGTTTCCTGTCTATAAATAGCCCAGAACATGCCAAGACAAGGGTGCTTAATTCTTGTATTAGGTTTCAGATATACTTTGTTGTTCTTCTTCCTCTTTTCATCTTTTCTCCATTAAAATCTTGTAGTGAGGTTTCATGAGTGAAGTGATGAATAAAAGAGTTCTTTTTGTTATCATGCTTGTTTTGTTATGTTGTTAATTATAATTACTTGTATTTTTCATTTGCTAATCTAGTTGTTGTTATTTGTTGTTTGTTTCTTTCTTGTTCTCTTTTTTCTTTATCCTTAACAACAATGATGCTTAAGCTTGATCCTTGCCAAGGTGAGGTCTCAAATAGCTAGTTGCAATCTCCTAACCTCTTTCTTTCTATCTTCCTCCTTTTGTTGTATTTTCTTTTTCTTGTAATTGGTGAGTAGTTTTCTTACTTGTTAGGGTAGGATAAGAAAAGTTTGAGAGAATGAAATCTCTCACACTCTTTCCTTGCCCAACATCTTAATTCGAACTCCCGTTAATTGAACCACAATCCGCTCCCTACGGCACCCTATCCTACATGATAGCGGTGATTCCTTAGTGAGACCGGTTGTGGTTGAATTAACCGGAGGTTAAGGCTAAGAGCCAAGAACGGACGGACAAGCACCAAAAGGAAGAACTTAAGCGTTGGAAAGCCTAGCTTATACTCGCAAGTTCCTTCCCAGTCGTGCTAATCCCCGTTGTTGCCGATTACTGTAATACCGATATTAAGAGTGGTAACGAAAAAAGTGAGTGAATCCTAACGCAAACTAACCTAATCCTAACCCTAACAAGCTCTCTTTATATAACATTTTAGCACATAGTTAATCTCAAACAAACCTGGACATTTGGACTTAACTCGTTAAAGCACATAGAAAAAGATTCCCATCTCCCTGCGGACGACCCGTACTCAACCGGCTAGCTACAAGCGAAACCGACTTGATTGCAGTAATAAACTTGAACACGCAAAACTCTAACAATCAACATTCCTATTTCTCTTCTTCTTTGGAATGTTGTCAGGAGGACCCGACCCTGAGGATTACGAGACCGGTCAGGAGTATCTGGAGCAGGTCCTTGAGCAGTACACCGAAGACCCGGAGCTGTAGCCACTTGTACTTATTCCATTTCTGTTATGCCACTGCTTGGGCACTGCTTTTCATTTCATGTATTTACCTTTCCAGATGTATTGTAAAAAGAATGTTAATAAATAAAGTTGATGTTCAATTATATCTATTGTCATTGTCTCTTGTGCATTTTTACTTATATTTCTTAGATACACTTAGCGTGTTTACTTCAGAGTAAATATGTAGCGGCATCGTCGCGCCCTTTGCCCGTACACTGGGAAGCGGGGCGTGACATGATGATTCACTCTTGGAAACATTCCAGTTGCAGCGATGCTGATGCCACAATATGTATCAGGACCAAGTCCCCGACTCGCGACAAAAATCAGCGAGCAATATATGCATATAAAAAAAAACCGAAATGTTTGGGCAACTTGTAATAAAAAGCAGCGAGTAAATAAGAAAAAAAGCCAAAATGTTTGGGCAACTCGCAATAAAAAGAAGCGAGTAAATAAGAAAAAAAATTGAGCCGAAATGATTGGGCACCGTGAAAATAGCCGAAATGATTGGGCAATCGCGACCTGCGCGATATGAAAAGCTGAAAAGATAGAGCATCACGGAAATAAAAAAAATAAAAAATGAAATTTCCTTTGCCCTGCAAGTATGTCCATATTGACTCTTGTATATGATCCATGAGCACAAATGAAAGAAAGAGACCATATCTCCCACTACGCTTCATCAAAAGGAGAACCAAATCTTGACGGTTCATATACAATCTAGAGACTATCCAGACTTTCCTTCTCATTCCGGAAGAATGCAGACGCAACGTCACCATCAAACAAGAAAGACCCAAGGGTCGAAACAAAAATAGAGTAAGGGAAAAATCCTAACTCCAAGTCTTGACGGTTCATATACAACCTAGAGACTATCCCTGTGTCCCCTCCTCATTCCAGCAGGGGCAGACACAACAATCAAATAAAAATGAAGTGACTGCAAAATCCTAGCTTCAGGTCTCAATGGCAGCATCTAAAGCCTAGAGATCACCCCGATGCTCTTCTCATTACAGCAGGGTGCGAACACAATAATCAAATAAAAGTGGAGTAATGGCAAAATCCTAGTTCCAACTTGACGTACTTCTCATTTCAACAAGATACAGACGCAATGTCAATAAAGACCCAAGGGTCAAATAGAAATGGAGTAACGGCAAAATCCAAGCTCCAAGTCTTGACGGTTCATATATAACCTAGAGACTATCTTGACGTTCCCCATCATTTCAGCAGGCTGCGGACGCGACTATCAAATGAAATTGGAGCAATGACATATTTCTAGCACCGGACTTCAATTGCAATACATACAGCATGAAGGTCCTACAAATGTCTAACCTATTTCAGCAAAAGAATCGGCGTGACATCGTCAAAGCAAAAAACCCCCCGAAGTGACGGCATATTCCTAGCTTCAGGTCTTGACGACAACTCATATAAAGCCCAAAAGGCGATTGGAGATCATCCCTGTTTCCAGATTAAAAAATCAGGAATTAGCTCAATGAGGTATCACGTGTTCACACATGACCAATGTTCACGTGATGACACGTGATGGTTAAAATCTCATCAAACAGAAATGAAAACAAACGGCTGAAAGATGACTCAATTGGGGGTCACGTGCTCACACGTGACCAAGGGTGACGTGCCAGCACGTGACAGGCTTTGAAAGCCTTACAGCTTAATAGAATTTAATTATAAAAATCAGGAATTACCTCAATGAGGTATCACGTGTTTACACGTGACCAATGGTCACGTGATGACACGTGATGGTTAAAATCTCATCAAACAGAAATGAAAACAAACGGCCGAAAGATGACTCAATTGGGGGTCACGTGCTCACACGTGACTAAGGGTCACGTGCCAGCACGTGACAGGCTTTGAAAGCCTTACAGCTTAATAGAATTTAATTCTAAAAATCAGGATTACCTCAATGAGGTATCACGTGCTCACACGTGACCAATGGTCACATGATGACATGTGATGGTTAAAATCTCATCAAACGAAAATGAAAACAAACGGCTGAAGGAATTACCTCAATGAGGTATCACGTGCTCACACGTGACCAATGGTCACGTGTCAACACGTGATGGTTAAAACAGAAGTATAAATAAGCGGCTGAGGAAATGACTCAATTGGGGGTCACGTGCTCACACGTGACCAGGGGTCACGTGCTCACACGTGACCACGGGTCACGTGCCAGCACGTGACAGGCTTTGAAAGCCTTATAACTGAGTAGAATTAAATTCTAATTTCTTCTAAATCTTTCCAAATGGGAAAGGGTTAGGGAGAACCGTTGGATTAAAAATCTAAGGGTGATTAAAAATCACCAATTTATGGAAAGATTTTAGACAAGGAAAGATTTTTCTAAAAATCTCACTAGAAATAACAAACAGAATATCTTTGGATTTAAAATCCAACGGTGAATAAAATTCACTGTGTGATCCAAAGGATCATATTAATTATGAAAACAAAAGAAATCTTTCAATGAAAGATTCATTAAACAAATTGATTTTTTTCCTTCTCCTATAAATAGGAGCCAAGAGAAAAAAGAGAGATATAGAGTTTTGGCATCTTGAAATTGCAGAGAGAAAAGAAAAGAGAATTCAATTCTCAATAAAGAAAACCCTAGGTGAGAAAAGAAAGGGAATCAAAACTTCAAACAGAGAATTTAATTCTCAAAATCTAAGAGTTTAACTCTTCTGCAAAAGAACTTAGTTCTTCCTCTAGTTGAAGATCTGCAGAAGCACATCTCCCCATAGGTTGATAATTTAATTCTTATCGGATTGAGATCCTGCCATGCAGATCCAAAACTTAGAGGGGGAATTAAGTTTAGAGATTTTAATTCTCCCAAAACAAAATTAGGGTTCAACCCTATATGAGAATTTAATTCTCCTAAAATTATAGGAATTTAATTCCTTCAAGATGGACAGAACTAGGGTTTAACCTTAATTGAGAATTTAATTCTCTCAAATTTACAGGAATTTAATTCCTCTTAAAATGAAATTAGGGTTTCACCCTACACAAGAATTTAATTCTGTTACATATATGGAATTTAATTCCTCTAAAAGAAATTAGGGTTTAACCCTACATAAGAATTTAATTCTTTCATAATAGGAATTTAATTCCTCCAAAATCATGATTAGGGTTTAACTCTACAGAGAATTTAATTCTCAAAATAAAATATGGAGACTTAAAAGATCTCTGTGCATGAAAAGAACCAAGGTCACGTGTAGGGGTGTAAACGAGCCGAACTCGAGCCAGCCAAGCTCGGCTCGAGTTCGGCTCGTAGTTCTTTTTGTCGGCCCAAATCCGGCTCGTTTAGTTAATCGAGCTAGAGATGCTCGGCTCGAGTCCGGCTCGATTAAACATGCCCAGCTCGTGTTCGGTTCATTTGTGGCCCATTAACTAAACGAGCCGAGTTCACGAGCCGAGCTCAACTGAGCTCGTTTAGAGCTCGTTTGTGAGCTCGGCTCATTTTCAGCTCATTTACTCATATTAATAGTATCTTCCAAGAAAAACACATAATTAACAATAATGCTTAAAACTCAGGGTTTTGAGATATGGAAAAATTAAAAAACATTAACATCTAGGGCATTGAATGGGTCTAAGTGCTGGGTTTTATATTTATCTCAGTACACTTTATATACTGTCATTTAATTGAATTAAGTGTTCTGAGAGTTGTATAGAATCTGCTATATATTACATATTACTATTTTTTTTTCAAACTGTGTAACCCAGCCGAACCCGAGTCAATACCGAACGAGCCTGGCTGAGCTCGAGCCTGGCTCGTTTAATAAACGAGCCAGGCTTTCTGGCTCATGTCCGGCTCGTTAATAAATGAACCGAATTTGAACGAGCTGATACCGAGCCGAACCATAATCGAACCCGAGCTGGCTCATTCAATTACCACCCCTAGTCACGTGTCCCTACGTGATCCCTGAAGAGATACCCAGAAATGAGAAGGAAAAAGCTTTGAGGCAACGCCTCACGTGCTCCCACGTGACTTACAAACACAGAAAGAAAAAGCAAAGGAAATATAAGCTCTGGGCACTCTCATGTGTTACCACGTGACCCCTTAGCAAATGCTTTAGTGATCAACGCACAGATGACCATCATGTGCCAACACGTGAGGCTCAAAATAAAAAAAAAGTGTTTAACACTTAATTGCAGAACGAAGTAAAGAGATATGGCACCACCTTTGGGCGCCCTTACGTGTCCCCACGTGACCCCTGTTTCTTTAGTGTTTAACACTAATTCGAGAGCTTTATTTCCAGTGTTTGACACTGAGTGTTCTTTTAGTGTTTAACACTAAATTGAGAATTATATTTCCAGAAATTAGTGTTAAACACTAAAAGACAATCAGTATTTAACACTGTTGTTATCTAGTGTTTAATACTAGTTTTAACCAAATTGGTTAATTTCCCAGAGGCAAAGCCTCCCATTCAAAACTGAGTAAAAATCAATGCTATAATATCTACTGCTAAATCAAAGATAAAAATATTACAAAAGCCTTTAAACTCTTGTTTAGCATTGCTAAATAATGTGGGCTGAAACGAGACAAATGTCTAATGGTCCAACAAGGGCCAACATTTTGAATCTAATTGGACTTAGCCCAAGTTGGCCATAAGTCCTTAATTCAGACTTAACTGAGCCATTATGCTCATAATATAATTAGTTGATCCTAGCTCCAAATCGGACTACAGATCACTTAATCCACCTTGGTTCAAGGGTACATCTCTTCACTCCTTTGATATTTATCATTGTAATTCCTCAATGTCTTCAAAGAGGTGACGGGTCCCGATGACCACACATTTCACAGACTATGACGTCTTTAAACGGGCCGTGGAGTCCTTAAATCCACGGACTATGATGTCCTTAACCTCGACCGTGATGTCTTTAAACTAACATTGGACTGTGGAGTCCTTAAATCCACGGACTATGATGTCCTTAACCTCGACCGTGATGTCTTTAAACTAACATTGGACTGTGGAGTCCTTAAATCCACGGACTATGATGTCCTTAACCTCGACCGTGATGTCTTTAAACTAACATTGGACCGTGGAGCCCTTAAATCCACGGACTATGATGTCCTTAACCTCAACCGTGATGTCTTTAAACTAATGTTGGACTGTGGAGCCCTTAAATCCACGGACTATGATGTCCTTAACCTCGAACGTGATGTCTTTAAACTAACATTGGACCGAGATATCCTTAAACTAACAATGGACTGTAATGTCTTTAAATTAATCGACCGCAATGTCGCTAAACTAAACAATAGAGTCCAAATGCTCTTTTGTTGGATCTAAATGATCCCGTTATGTTGATCTTAGTCTAAGATTAGGCTAACGTGTCCTTAACAAACTGTTAAGTTAATCTTTGTCTAAAATTAGACTAACGTATCCTTAATAAACGTTTAAGTTGATCTTAGTCTCAAATGAGGCTAACGTATCCTTATAACCAAACCCCACAAACCAAAATCTAAGAAAGATATGGATTTGGACTAGTCCATGCCCTACGGGCGACAACATAAATTAGTCTCCGTATACAATCCACGGGTAACTAAACACAAAACAAACACCGACGACACGAAGTGACCATCTGGAGAAGGAGAAAGTTGTTACCGCGATGGGGTAGCGTAATTAACTGCAGGGGCTTGCGTCTGCAGGGAAGAGCGTCCCCACAATAAAAAAACCCCTCAAATGAAGGGGAATCTGATGAAGTCTGCTACATCGGCCGCATCCGTTTAAACCTTCGATACATGGTTCCATAAATCAACTTGGCATCTTCGGAGAGGTGGACGGATAGCACCAATTAGCATCTGCCCTGAATTTCAGGCAAGACGGACCCGCGCGGCCGCGTCTCCGTGATTCGGAGGGGAACAGATTCTGGCATGCCCGGTGGGACCTTTTCCTCTTTCCACTCCACACTTCGTGTGTCGTGTTCACGAACCAATCGCGGTTTGCTAATGGTTGCCCTTGGGTTTCGAGGTACTAATATTTGGCGTTTGCTTAGTGCAGAAAGCAAAGATCAATGGTGTTCACCTGCTCGAAGTGTTCCACATGCAACCGCAACCCACGTTCTACCTCAACTGGTGGCATAGCTTACGGGACCCAGGCGGCTTCCCTGTTCATGATGCTGGTGGAACAGGTCACCCAAGCTACCACAGGATTGTTTTTCGGGACCATGCTCTTGCCAATGAGCTTCAGCACTCCTATGCCTGCACCGGAAGCTCCCAAGAAGTCGGTCTTCGATCGGCTTGCTACTACCACGGCCCCTCTCAATGGGTCGTCCAGCTCCAACTCCTCGGTCTCCACCACACTGAGCCTGAACTCTGATGGGCCTGCCAAGAAGCCCATGACACCTGAAGTGGCCATCCCAAAGAAGATAGCCATCTCTGCTCCTGAAGTCGTCAAGGCGGCTTCTCCTGCCAAAGAGTCGGTCTTTACAAGGCTGAATATTCCGGCTCCCGTTCCTGCTCGAAGGTCTGTCTTTGACAGATTGGATACCGCTACTCAAAAGACGTCTGTCTTCAAAAGGCTGGCACTAGCGGCGCCTCATCTGGACAGGGGGCAAAACAAAGCCATCCCCATCGCCGAATCATCCCCAACAGCTCGACACGCTCGACGTCGCCACTGGCGCCGCGTAAGGAAGGCCGGGAGCAACTCTCCCTCTGGGCTAACTCCACCGGCTCCAACGGTGGAAATTAATGCTGCTGTTCCAACCGGGAACAGCTTTGAGCTGCTGAACAAGGTGTGCAGGAATTCGCCTGCAGCCGTATTAAAAAGATCTCCTCCACCGGTGGAGACTGTCACAGAAATAAAGCCGGAGCAACCCCCTCAGCGGCTGTCCTCCAAAATTTACAGTCTGGCGACGGGTCCAGGAGTCAGTGATTGATCAAGACTATTCTCATCGACAGAAGAAGCTGAAGGTTCAGCAGGAAGAGAAACGTCCTGGTAAGCCGCAAAAGACGACAACCACTTGGGCGCCCGCTACAACGGCCCCCTCCACGTCGACTACTCAAAAGAAAAGGAGGCCAGAGAAAGCCCCTGCAAACGTGGCAGACCACAAAAACACCGAGCCCAAACGCCCCAAGTCTGGGGGCATGGTGGTACATACTGTTTACATGGCTTCCGAAAAAGAGGAAAGCCGCACTTCGACGGGCCACCGACCGCTCACTCGATCAATAACAAGGGCTCAGGAACAACAACAGCAGAAGCTTCAAGAGATGCTGACTGCAATGGCCGCACTTACCGGGCCAAAAGAAAGCCCGGAAGCATCATCGGAATAACGTCACGAGCATGAGACTGATGCTGAATTCCTTCGGAGAATACTCGAAAAGAAGGATAAGGAGGCTGCGGAACAAGCGGCCAATATAAAGCAAATGGCCCTTCTATTCCAGGATATGGTGGGCATGATGATCCAGCCGGATCCCCCAGCCGAAGATCCTCCAGTAATAATTGAAGATGATAGAGGAGAAATATCAAACCCTCTGCCGGCTCTATCGACGGCCAAAGAGGAGAAAATCTCAAAAGCCGCACTGGATGACTATATTGCTCAGCAAATGAAGCGGCCGACCAAGTTGTTAGAACTGGGTGACCGTATCCAGGCTGGTATGACCAAATAAAATACCCGCCGGGCTACACGATCCCCAAATTCCATGTGTACAAAGGGACAGGAAATCCCCATCAACATGTTGCTCAGTTCAGGGCTCTTTGTGGCAACACCAGTGGCGATGATAAACTTTTGCTCCGCCAATTCGTCGGCAGCTTATCGGAGACAGCGTTTGAGTGGTACTCCGAACTTCCAAACGATTCCGTCAAAACTTTTGCAGAAATGGAGTTGTTATTCACCCAGCGATTCGCGAGTGCTAGTGAATGCACCCCAATAACAGCATTGATCAATGCAAGAGTGAAGCCGGGCGAAACTTGGGTTCAATACGCAATCCGATGGCGAAATCTGTGGTCAAAGTGCGAACAACGCATCGAAGAAGCACCAGCGGTGGGCATGTTCGTAGGCACCCTAGACCCTCATGCAACTATTTCACAATTCATGATGTTCTTCAAACCGACCACATTCCAGGCTTTAATCGACAAGCTAGCCCAGATGGACCAGATGGGTCATAGACCGTCTCCTCCGAAGCCGGAACCGCGGAACGAAAAGGGTAAAGGGAAGGCGACCTTTGTTGCGAATACTCAATAGCAGCCCAGTACCCCAAAACTAACGGATCAACTGGAAGAGAGACGTCGTTATTATAATGAGAAAATGAAGCGTCCTTACTCGTTCCCACGGGCCAAAAGGAAGAGGCTATTCGAGCTGGCGATGCGCAACAGGCTTATTAATCTGCCGAATCCAAAGCGACCATCGCAACCCGGCGAAGCGAATAATCCCAATTATTGCCCTTACCACCAAACGGTAAGCCATCCAATCTAAAATTGCTTCGTCTTTAAGGGATGGATCGAGGATCAGTACCAACAAGGCAAGTTTGTGCTGTCTGAGAAGTGGAAAGTAAGCCCACCGCAACCACACACTCCTAAGAAGACGGACGCACTAGGGGCATCCTGCTCTTTTGTTGAAGAAGCGTCGTAGGAGGTCGCTCTTTCAGCCAGAACTAAAAGAATGCTGAACGATCTTCAGACATGCCCGGCGATCAGGTGGAAGAATCCGTTGGAACTTAAGATCATCGAGGGGATGCTGAAGCCGCGCCCAGCTCTAAAAATTGGTGGTGATAGCCAAAGCGTTCACACCCAGCCGTCAAAATCTTCAAAGAAGAAGAAGATATCCAAGAAGCCCGTGAAGCCTAGCGACAAGCGCACGGACCTGCAAAAGCAGATTGACGCGCTGGAAGAATATAATCAGAAGGCGCGAACTCCAATCATGGTCCAAGAGTTCCTCGGCCACGTCCTTGAGGACAAAGATGATGGAGAAGACTCGTCAGATCAATCTGAAGATTACGTGGCAAGTTGCCATATGATCTTTCACTCATCGATAGATGATGAAGAAGCTCCTTGCACTAAGAGACTGGGGGCAGGTCCTGAACCGGCACTTCCAGGGCCGTCAGACGAAATGATCGATGCATTCCTGAATGAAGTTCTTCTGAAAAGTAAAGCTGATCGGGAACGTGAGATGGCTATACTTGAAAAGGCCAAACGCCAGCGACTGGACGAAAGAGTCGAGACATCCTCGCCAAATCAGAGGACATCTGTCGCAGATAAAAACAAGTTCAAGATGAGGAAAAGGTTTGCTAAAGCCATATCAATGGGAATGAAGCTACCACCCTCCGAATGAAACACTCTCGGTGAAGCAGAGATGCATCCTAGCTACTGCTTATATCACCGAAAGATTACGCACCCCACCGAAGAGTGCAATACTTTTAAAATATGGTGGCAGGGATATGTTGCTCACCGGCAACGTTTTAAGCGGATGAAACGCAAAATTCGTCGGGAGCGAAGAAGTGCGACCGAGGAGCTTAGAGGGACCGCCGGCAACTGTCGCATGATTAACACCGGAGGATCGCAAGTTCTTACTTTCGGGAGCGACTCTGACGAAGAGATGACTCTTGGTCCTCTCTTTAAAAAACCCACCTTGGGGAAAGAGGAAGAACCGAAAGCCTGTGAAAATATTCAGCTGCGCAATCGTATGCTGCCCGAAAAGAATCTCGGACCCACAAAAAAAAAAGATAAGGGAAAAGAAAAGGTCTCTGAGGATATCGCCCTAGATGACCAAGTCATGAAAGAGCTGACAGTTAAGGTCCCGCCCAAGAAAAGTAAAGTGGACTACAACGTTCTGGCGCACTTGAGGAAGTTACCCCACAGCTCAGCATTCTCAACGCCCTTTTACTATCAAAAGAAGCAAGAGATTCATTGATCAAGACACTACAAGAGCCAGAGCAATTCCAAGCTGTCCTCGCCGAAGAAAAGATGAAGGACGGGCTAGAAGAAGTGCACACAGCCGATATCACTTTCGGCGACGAAGATCTCCTACTTGGGACATGTGAGCACAACCGTCCCCTATATGTCTCAGGATACTGTCACGATATAAAGATAGGCAAAATCCTGGTTGACAATGGATCTTCCGTCAATCTCCTCAACGTGAGAGTATTGAAGGAAATCTGCATGAGCGTTCAACACCTCGCTCGCGATAAAATTACCATCTCCGGTTTTGACTCCCAGTCATCACGGACTCTCGGGTCCGTGATACCGACATTGCGCTTCGAGCTACTTGTCACGGATATTAAGTTTCACGTCATTGACGCCAAGACATGCTACAATGCTTTGCTCGACCGGCCCTGGTTACACGAGTACAGCATTATTCCTTCTACACAGCACCAGTGTATGAAGTATTTCAGGGATGGCCTCGAGTACACTGTAATGGGATAATTGAACCCATTCTCCGTAAACGAAGTCCGGAAGTACGAAGACGCAAAATACTTCTTACCAGATTTTGAGGATATGGAAAGATGCCACAAACCGAAGAACAAAGCTATCACCACTATTCCAGTTTTCGGGAGTGATACCGAGGAGGAAGAAGAGATAGTTTATTCAGGGCCGCCTCAACGCAACAACCCGAGACCGTCCGCCCCCATGTTGATCTTCGGCAGCGACTTGGAAGATGAGGTTAACACTATATTTACCGCTCGGCCATCAATACAAGCCTTCGTTGACAATATTTTGAGTTTGCAAATTACCATGGTTCCGCGGAAGCACTACAATGATCTCGACGCACTTGAAACTTATAGTGTGCAAGAGCTGCGAACATTTTACGTCCCTCCCAGGCGAAAAGGTGAACAAGTAATCCTATTCTACCGATCCACGGAAACTAGAGTGGAGAAAGAAGTTTGGCATGGCGCCAATTCTACGCTCGACAGGCTCCAGCCCATCCGCCTGCCTAGATTACAGTCACCTGATGAAGAAGGGAACCCCTTTCGTTTGGGATCACAAATGCCAAGGAGCACTAGACGAAATCAAGCAGTATCTGCAGAACCCGCCAGTGCTGGCTGCTCCGGTCAAGAGAAAGCCTGTCATTCTGTATACAACCACCCTTGAAGGTTCCTTAGGCGCATTATAGGCACAAGAGAACGACCAAGGGAAGGAGAGAGCCCTCTACTCTTTGAGTTGAGTTCTACTGGGGGCAGAAAGCAATTACTCTCCCATCGAAAAATATTGCCTGGCATTAATCTTCGCGATAACAAAGCTCAGGCATTATGCATTGGCGCATGAAGTCTGTCTCATATCGAAGGTGGATCCTCTCAAGTATTTGATGTCAAAGGCCATATTGACGGGGTGACTCGCTAAATGGGCCCTGCTCTTGATGGAATTCTCGATAACCTATCAGCCTCTTAAGGCAGTGAAAGGCCAGGCAATCGCCGACTTCCTCCCCAAGCATCCGATACCTGCCGATTCTCCCTTGAATTGCGAACTTCCAGACGAACATGCGTTTGACACGATCGACGGAAGTGATACCCGGTGGGAACTTTACTTTGATGGAGCATTTTCCACGAAGAAGCGCAAACAAAACACCCCCATAATTAAATCAGGGGTGGGCCTCATCTTCGTAACTCCACAAGGAGGGATAATACGTTTTTCCTTCTCCTTAACAGAGCCGAGGACGAACAACAAAGCCGAGTATGAAGCCTTGATAGTAGGTCTCGAGATCGCCATCGATATGGGAATTGAAAACCTCCTCATATATGGAGACTCCTAATTGTTCGTTAGTCAAGTAAACGACGACTATCAAATGTGCAAGCATGAGTTGGTGAAGTACGTCGAGAAAGTACAACAACTGCTGACCCAAATTCCTTCCTACACCTTGGAAAGCATACCGTGTGCGGAAAATTGCAAAGCGGATGCATTAGCCAAACTTGCTAAAGAATTGGCCGATGAGAACCTCGATGACGTAAGAACCGTGGTACAAAGCCGTCGGGTTCTTGCACAGGCAGAAATATCTCCGGAGTCGTCTGAGGAAAAGGGAGCGACCGAGCAAATGACTCTACAAGTGAAAGACCAAGAAAGGGTCGAAGATTGGAGAGAAGTTTTTATAGACTACTTCAAATCCCTTCGAACACCTGAAGATGCGTCCTCAAGACATCAGCTTATGAAACGAGCTCTGTCTTTCGCTTTCGTCAATGATACTCTGTACAAGAGGTCATTTGATTCTTTATGGCTGAGATGCCTAGGACTTGAAGAAGCGAGAAGAGTCATCCAAAAAACTCATGACGGACTCTGCGGTTCTCACCAAGCCGGACTGAAGATGAAGCTGAAGATCAAACGGATGGGTTATTATTGGCCCACGATGATCCAGGACTGCCTTGAGTATGCGAAGCAATACCACTCATGCCAGATCCATGGGGACTTTATCCATCAGCACCCAAATCCACTACACCCAACGGTGGCTAGCTAGCCGTTTGAAATGTGAGGGACTGTCATAATCGGCCCCATCGAACCAGTATCGTTCAGAGGACATCGATTCATTTTGGCGACAACTGATTACTTCTCCAAATGTGCAGAAGCAGTACCGCTGAGGGAAGTGAAGACGGAGAATATCCTCTATTTCTTCAAGACACATGTCATTTATCAGTTTGGAACTACGAGACGAATCATATCCGATAACAGGACAGCCTACAGAAGCCACAAGATCAGCCGCTTCGCACAACAGCACAACATAGACTGGAGATACTCCTCAGTTTATAAACCTCGAGCTAACGGTCTAGCCGAGGCCTTCAACAAGACCTTGACGAAGATCGTAAAGAAGGCGGTGTCACGAAATAAGAAAGACTGGCACGAGAGACTGCATGAAGCTCTCTGAGCGTATCGAACTACGTTCAAAACGGCCACGAACACAACTCCATAAGTATTGGTATTCGGTACAGAAGCGGTACTCCCCTTCGAGATAGAGCTACCCTCTCTACGAGTGGCAGTTCATTACGAGCTAACGGATGAAGAGAATGCTCACCTTCGGCTTGAGGAGCTCGATGCCCTTGATGAAATCCGGCTCATAGCACAACAAAATCTGGAGGCTTATAAGGCAAAGATGACGCGCTCATATGAAAGATTGACCAGGCCGAGGACCTTCCATCAAGGCGAACTCGTGCTAGTGGTCAAAAGATCTATGATCCCCAATCGTGCCAAACGAGGGAAATTCGAGCCTAATTATGAAGGCCCATATATCATAGACAAGGTCTACCAGGGTGGGGCTTATTTACTCATGGACATGCATGGTGAAAGGCCCTTCAGGCCAATAAATGGTCGCTTCCTGAAGAAATACTACGCCTAACGAGTCACGGCCCAGGTCAATGATAGATGACGACGACTATGTCCGCTCGCTATCTTCCTAAGCCCAAACTATATAAGTAGTAGTCGGCTCAATGGACAGAAACGTCCTTAAACTAACAACGGACCAAAACGTCCTTAAACTAACGACGGACCGAAACGTCCTTAAACTAACGACGGACCGAAACATTCTTAAACTAACAACGGACCACTATGTCCTAAAACTAGCCGTTGACCGAGATGTCGATAAACTATGGTGGATTGCAGCCTTCCAAAGCTGATACAAAAAAAAGAAAAAGAATAAAGAAAAAGAAAACGGTATGTCCATAAGCAAAATGGGCATAGATGAAAACCCGAAAGGGCTCCGTGAGTAAAAACAGCAGGGCTACCGGCGAGTCTTGTGAAAAACCGAAAGGGCGCAACCTCGTTAAAATAAAAAAAAGAAAAAAAGACGGTATGTCCACAAGCAAAAAGGGCATGGATGAAAACCCGAAAGGGCTCCGTGAGTAAAAACAGCAGGGCTACCGGCGAGTTTTGTGAAAACCCGAAAGGGCGCAATCTCGTTAAAAGACACTTTCAAGGTCCTCTCGACTTTGTAAGCAGAAACCACCTGCGTGAGATCCTTACGACTCACAAGGGAGCAACACGCTTAGGGGTCCCCACGATCCCTAGGGAGAAATTACACTTGCGAGATCCTCATGACTCGTAAGAAGAACTCTCTTATGGGACCCTCACGGCTCATAAGATTCAAAGGTCTTAAGCTACAGGGATCTGAACCTGTTCTTAAGCAGCCCCCACAACCTCCAATACTGCCCTACAAGCGGCTCAATACTGACCCTTGTATACAATCCACGGGCGCGAATAAACATTTCCCTAACGAAGTCCCATCCGTGACTAGGGATATGTCTATATGGTGAACAACCCTTGTAAGTCCTCTCGACTTATAAGGAGAAAACACTCTTGTAAGATCCTTACGACTTATAAGGGAACATGCACTTAGGAATCCTCATGATTCCTAAGGAGAAAACACACCTATGAGATCCTCACGACTTGTAGGGAGAAATACCTTCATGAGACCCTTACGGGTCATGAAGTCAAAAGCCTTAGTCGACAGGATTCTAACCTTGTTTACTAAGCCACCTTTGTTCAACATCGACAGAGGCAAATGATGATTCGCTCCTGGCAATATCCCAGTAGTAGCGGTGCTGATGCCGAAATCAGTGTCTAATTCCGAGCTTGCAGCGAAAAGCCAGCAAGCCACACATGCATACGAAATAGCCGAAATAATGGGGCAACTTGCAAATAAAAACCAGCAAGTAAAAATGTATGCATGCAAAATAGCCGAAATGATTGGGCAACTCGCAATAAAAAGCAGCGAGTAAAAAATAAAACAAATAGCTGAAATGATTGGGCACCGCGAAAAAAAAAATAGCCGAAATGATTGGGCAATCGCGAACTTCGCGATATAAAAGCTGAAATGATAGAACATCGCAGAATGAAATAAAAAAAATGAAATTTATGCCCTACAGGCGATATCATGTCAATCCCTGTATACAATCCAGGGGCGCAAACAAAGAGGGAATCACACCCTTCCTCCCCAAACTTCATTACAAGGAGAGGCCAAATCTCAATGGTTCATAGACAGCTTAGAGATCACCTCAACATTTGTCTTATTACAATGAACACAACATCAAGCAAAGCGGAACAGCGGCGACTCCCAGTTCAATGACTCGGCGGTTTACAGATGACCAAGTGTCAAACTCCAACTCCGTGAAATGCGGATAAAGTCAACCCTTCCTGGTCACGTGGAACGTGGATAATATCAACTCTGACCCCGTGTGAAGCATCTAGAGTGGAGCCTGGTCCTCGCCGAACACGGCAGTGAACCCTTGGGAAGCATCCAGAGAAAAATTCCTGGCTACGTAGAACGCGGCTTATGTCACTCCTGACCCCGTGGGAAACATCCAGAGCGGATCCTGGTCCTCGTAGAGCACGGCAACGACCTTGTGTGAAGCATCCAGAGCGGAGCCTGGTCCTCGCAGAATACGGTAGTGAACCCGTGGGAAGCATCCAGAGCAAAATTCCTGGTTACGTGGAACGCGGCTTATGTCAATACTGACCCCGTGGGAAACGTCCAGAGCGGATCCTGGTCCTCGCAGAGCACGACAATGACCCCGTGTGAAGCATCCAGAGCGGAGCCTGGTCCTCGCAGAACACGGCAGTGAACCCGTGGGAAGCATCCATAGCAAAATTCCTGGTTACGTAGAACGCGACTTATGTCAACCCTGACCCCGTGGGAAACGTCCAGAGCGGATCCTGGTCCTCGCAGAGCACGGCAATGACCCCGTGTGAAGCATCCAGAGCAGAGCCTGGTCCTCGCAGAACACGGCAGTGAACCCGTAGGAAGCATCCAGAGCAAAATTCCTGGTTACGTGGAACGCGGCTTATGTCAACCCTGACCCCGTGGGAAACGTCCAGAGCGGATCCTGGTCCTCGCAGAGCACGGCAACGACCCCGTGTGAAGCATCCAGAGCGGAGCTTGGTCCTCGCAGAACACGGCAGTGAACCCGTGGGAAGCATCTAGAGCAAATTCCTGGTTATGTGGAACGCGGCTTATGTCAATCCTGACCCCGTGGGAAACGTCCAGAGTGGATCCTGGTCCTCGCAGAGCACGGAAATGACCCCGTGTGAAGCATCCAGAGCAGAGCCTGGTCCTCGCCGAACACGGTAGTGAACCCGTGGGAAGCATCCAGAGCAAAATTCCTGGCTACGCGGAACGCGGCTTATGTCACTCCTGACCCCGTGGGAAACGTCCAGAGCGGATCCTGGTCCTCGCAGAGCACGGCAATGACCCTGTGTGAAGCATCCGGAGTGGAGCCTGGTCCTCGCCAAACACGGCAGTGAACCCGTGGGAAGCATCCAGAGCAAAATTCCTGGCTACGTGGAACGCGGCTTATATCACTCCTGACCCCGTGGGAAACGTCCAGAGCGGATCCTGGTCCTCTCAGAGCACGACAATGACCCCGTGTGAAGCATCCAGAGCGGAGCCTGGTCCTCGGCGAACACGGAAGTGAACCCGTGGGAAGCATCCAGAGCAAAATTCCTGGCTACGTGGAACGCGGATTATGTCACTTCTGACCCCGTGGGAAACGTCCAGAGTGGATCCTGGTCCTCGCAGAGCGCGGCAATGACCCTGTGTGAAGCATGCAGAGCGGAGCCCGGTCCTTACCAAACACGGCAGTAAACCCGTAGGAAGCATCCAGAGCAAAAATTGGATTGTGAGGTCTTTAAACTCATGGACTATGATGTCCTTAATCTCGACCGTGATGTCTTAAAACTAACATTGTACTGTGAGGTCCTTAAACTCATGAACTATGATATCCTTAACCTCGACCGTGATGTCTTAAAACTAACATTGGACTGTGAGGTCCTTAAACTCATGGACTGTGATGTCCTTAACCTCGACCGTGATGTCTTAAAACTAACATTGGACTGTGAGATCCCTAAATTCACGGACTATGATTTCCTTAACCTCGACAGTGATGTCTTAAAACTAAACAACGGACTGTGGAGTCCTTAAATCCATGGACTATGATGTCCTTAACCTCGACCGTGAGGTCTTTAAACTACGGTATCCTGGAAAACGTCTAGAGCGGAGTCTGGTCCTCGCAGAACACGGCAGTGAACCCGTGGGAAGCATCCAGAGCAATTTCTGATTCCGTGAAATGCGGATGATGATAACCTCACCCATCACTTGCGGGTCCTCACGACTCGTACGAGAGCAAATTCGCTTGTGAGATCCTTACGACTTGCAAGAGAAAAACACACTTAGGAATCCTCGCGATTCTTAAGGAGAAATTACACCTACGGGATTCTCTGGACCGGTAGGGAGAAAATTTTTTATGAGACCCCCACGGCTCATAAAGTTGAAAAGTCTTAGAAAGCAGATCTTAACCCTAAATCCTAAGCCATCGTTGTCCTGCAAAGAGATCAAGATAGACTATCCACAGAATACATTCAATAAAAATGGAGACACCATTGTGAAGAAAAATACGTCTTTTATTCACAAATCAAAATGGATACAGAGTACAATTCGTGGAAGAACAAAAAATGTACTCTTATTCAGGAGTATGTACAAAGGAAAAATAAAAAAAAAGTATATACAAGTTTTCAGGTCGGCGGGCGATTCAGCAGATTGGTCAGCTCATCCCTCTTTCGCTGGGCCTCACCTTCGTGATTCAGTATCGCCAGAAGACGGGCCTCCGCCTGAGCCTGCTGGGTCTGATATGAGGCAAGTCGGCCTTCGAGCTCCTTCTCAGTAGCCTTGTAAGCTTCAACCCTTTCGCGAGTGAACACGGCAGCTTTGTCGATGTCCACCACCTCCTTGATGGCCTCATGAAGCACTCGCCAAAGTTCATACGCTTTGTTGTCCTTGGCTGTAAGGTTGGCCTGAAGCTCTACTAGCGCTTTAGAAGCCAGCTCCCTCTCCGAAAACTTACGGCTGAGCCTTTTCTCGCACGATAGCATGTTAGTAGCACATCGTTTAATCAGCCCCCGTAAGCTCGCCTTCGCGGCCACAACCTCTGAAGGAAGGCATGTACATTCGAGGATGTGCAGACAAGCCTCCACCTGCCGGCAAAACTCAACCCAGACTTGCACCACTGCCTCGCTATGATAGGTGGCAAGAAAGGGAAGAGAGCCGTTAGCATCGGCAGCAAATGCTTCGGCCGTAATTACGCTGCCCGCACGAAGTTCCTCGATCAAAGACGACAAAGAGGCGAGACTTAGCTTGGCCATCCGTTCCGAGGCTCGCAAAGCATAGGGGCCGGGTGGCATGGCGATGTGCGACTCCAGCGCTGTAAGAACTGGCAAGGCTATTCAAATTTATAGATGGTCAGTAAAACCTCTAAGCAAAGAACAAGTGGGACGACATTGAGACTTTACTTACCCACAGTCATGCAAGAAGGAGCTGAAGGCTCCCCTGGCCCTTCGAGAACCTCAACTTCGTCGTCGGCCTCCAGAACTGTAAAGGACATCAATGTCATTTTGCGAAATAACAATAATACTATGAAAAGATGGTGAACAACACTAACCTTGCCTAAACGAGAGGACGATGCGTTGAGGAGATATCGCTTGCGGAGCAGCTATCCCCGGTAGACGCTGAAAGGACTGCCAAGGAGACAGATCAGCAATAGAGGCTTCCAGTCCGCGCAACTCTGAAAAGACAAAAGGGTTCAGATAATGGAAAGATTATTAATTTAAAATATAGAAGGCTACCTTCGATGCTCCTCCCATTCTGAGCCGGAGGGATAGTAGCTTCAACGGCCTCCGCCGTGGCCTCAGACACATTATCAAAGACGCGGGCTGGTGTAGCGGCCTCTGAGGAAGGAGCAGCAGCTACCGCTGCAGGCTCCAACGAAAGGATGGTAGCTTTGACTACCTGCACCCTAGCCGCCGGATCGCCCTCAGGAAGATCCATCAGAACGACGACTGCCAAAGGTGCCTCTCCCAAGAGAACAGGTGCTTGGGAAGCGGGAACTACCGGAAAAGATTCCGCCGCGAGAGCGACAGTTGCATCAACCCCCTCTACACTGATTGGTGCTTCACTGGGGATATCAGCAGGCTCAATGGCCAAAACACGACTTAGAGCCTCTGCCGCCGCCGAAGTCCCTGCAAAGTTCGTACAGAGATAAGGATACATATATGTGTATGCAAGCAATACAAGATATTATAAAAGAGACATATGAGCATACCAATGCGCAAGGGAGCCTCCAATATGGCTTGTTCGAGCCGGCGCTCCTTCTCAAAAAGTCGTGCCCGCCGGGGCTCGAGGGTAGACTCGTGGCCGCCAGTCCACAGTGAAAGCGCATCCTCAGCGTCGGCCGAAACGGCCTGTTTAAAGGCCCTTTCGCCCCATTCTTCCAAGGGGCCTATGAATCGTCGCCGTATCCACGGAGGGTTCTCGAAGAAGATGACGTCAGGATAAGGCCACTTTGGAATCCTTACCTTCTCAGTTTCAAGTTGTGAGCGTCTTATAGCCTCAGCCAATTGTGCGACTTCCTCGGCAGTTGAACTTGGAAAAAGTAGGTCAGCATCCGACTCTTGCATGGCCAATGGTTCGTCCTGAAGAATGGGCTCAGACTCTACTAGAGAGTCGAGCAAGTTGGTAACTACTTTCCTCCGCCGCTTGGATCCAGAGCCG
The DNA here is from genome assembly GCA_030015575.1 of Agapanthus africanus. Classification (NCBI taxonomy): domain Eukaryota; kingdom Viridiplantae; phylum Streptophyta; class Magnoliopsida; order Asparagales; family Amaryllidaceae; genus Agapanthus; species Agapanthus africanus. The sequence continues at coordinate 859,016,907 of JASDDO010000022.1, read as the reverse complement.
ACCACCGAGGACGACCGTTTCCTCCTCCGTGGAGCCTTAGCGCGATGCCGACCCACTTTGCCTTCAACGCCCTCACTCCCAATGCCCTCGCTTAGCACTGCGACGGAGGACGACATGGCCATTGTCGATGCCGATGGCGGTGGTATTGCTACTGGCGCCCTTTTACCCCTCGACTGAGCCCGAGTATCTAATGGCATACCAATTGTGGGAGTGAGGTCTACCTCCGACTCCCTCGGAATGAGCGCAACACTGGTGTCCCTCAGGGGAAAGTGGACCGGTGCGCGCTGGTCGCAACGGAACTCCCGTGGCCTGAACCGAAGCAGGAGCGCTATATCCAAGAAGTACCCTCTTCTCCTCAGCAATAATCGGGCTGACCCAATGAAGGTACCAGCCCGTGAAGGACCCCACACATCGGGGAATATGGTCGGCTTTAGGAATCATGAAGTGGGAACCAGTATTCAGCCTCACGAAGTGATGAGCAGCATCACTAACGGCTTCGGGTGAAAGGACGGGCGCGACTGTAAAAGCCTCTAGGGGGATGCCCTGATTATATCCAAGCTGCCGGGCGAAGCGATACGGATTGTACCGCATAAGGAGGACCGCACTGTTCTGACGGAATACCAGATAACCTGGTCTGATCGTGTACAAGTGCGTGGCCTCCCGAGGCTTCAGAGAAGGCACCTTATCTTTCGACAAATCGTGGAGTTGTTGGATTGGACCTGAAGGAGAGGAAAGGGCCTGATCAACAAATACCAATCCGCCCGTACTGGCATACAGTTTTGGAAAGTGACATCTGATTTAAGGAGTCTGCTAAAAATTTATGTTCCATAGCTTCGAGTTTCTTTTGCATTACTGCCATTTCAGCTCTAACTCCTATGGAAATATCAATTTGGTGAATGCCACTCCTAGACGATGACTGGTTTACACTCTCCCACTGTAAAGATTTTTCAGCGAAATCTTCTAGAAATCTCCAGGCTTCACCATCATCTTTAGTCATGAAGGTGCCTTGACACATGGATTCAAGGTTCTGTTTTGTTGTAGGATTAATGCCCTCATAAATGATTCTGCACAAATCCCATCTAGGGATTCCTTGATGTGGACACTGAACCAACAGATCCTTGAAGCGTTCAAAACACTTCGAGAATGGTTCATTTGGAAGCTGGGTAAATTGATTTATTTCGCTACGGACTCGAGCTTGTAAGTGCACGGCAGCGCCCCAGCCGTCTATACGAGGCCAAAATGCGGAATACAAAACTTTTCTATAAACTAGAACCGGGCGCTACCGAGGACTTTTATACCCGGATCGGGCCATTAACCTAATCCTAGCTAACTAGAGAAGGGGTAGAGAGATATACCGAGCGATCCGTGTCCTTCGGTCTTCTCGTCGTCGTCCCGATCTCCCCGCGGAATCTCCGGTCTTCATCTCCTCGTTGGAAGGGCACCACATCGCCGGTTTCTTTTACGGGCTCCCACCTCTGGACCGAGGCAACTCGGGCACGAAGTTGGTGAGTCGACGTGTCCAAGAATGCTGTAGATGAAGTGTAGAAAACTTTGTGTCTCGATGGGGTTATTAGAAGTTGCTTTTTGGTGGAGGAATGAGATATACTTTTGGAGATGGAACTATGGGATTTTTACAAAATCAAAGAGATCAAAATTCCCCCACACCAATTTTGGACAGCCCCCTTCTTCATTTGGCCGGCCATGCATCAAGGAGAGAATGAGAGGAGAGAGTGAGTGGATCAAAAATGAGTGAGCCAAAATAATGCAAGAGAGAGAAAGGGTTATCATGATGAATCATGATCACAAACCAAGTCCAACACTCATAAACCCATCATCAAACCCATGTCATCACAAAAGTCAAGCCATGATGAATTCAAATGAAGTCAATGGATGGTGCACCATCATGAAACCATCATGATGCAAAAGTCTTCTCAATTGTTAATTGCACAATTGTAAATAACCCCCTCCACCAAATTTCAGCCAAAGAAAGGAAACAAAAGAAAATGGCCGAAACGGAAAGCAAACTGGCAACTTCAGAAAACTGATCCCGTAATAAATTACAGGAAAACCCCGCGACTGTATATACATACCCGCATTTGTATTCCGACCGAATACAAATGCAAGGAGACAAAATCTACACTGTATAATACTAGGATCCGGCTTAAACTAAAGCCCGCTAGTATTATCCGTCCGATCATGATCCGTGCAATACCGCACGTATACGATCGAACCCTGCCATATATCTATACGGCCTCTACAGCGTTTCGCCCGAAACTTGAGAAACGGTCTGTGGGGGACTCTAAAGACTCGTCAATACTTTGATTGTGGATTTAACCACTAGCACGTCAGAGGTATTAGCCATACGTAACGGGCTACCAGGTATTGACCAAAAGGGACGTCGATGAGCGAACTCATCCTGACACCCTACTGAGTCTGTCAGTGTCAATATCCGTACAGTCCGGTCCGTTCGTCTATGAGCATCGCATGGCGGGCCTAGGGGGTTGGTAAAAGTCAGACCCCCAAAAGCGGTACAAGTCGTGTCGGAGTGTAGCCCAGAACACCCTGAGATACTACTGGAATACCTACCAGTAAATCTCCTGCCTTGGCCAAGGAATTCATGTAATGGCTCTCCTAGACACAGCGTGACCTCACCCCCAATACCGGGAGAGACGAACCCCTGCAGATCCGCTCACTGCCTCCATGTGGCTCGGGACTGTACCCAACTAAAACCTGTTTGTACGTCTTCTTTGAGCGTGGTAGGGTAGTAATTAAGGTACAGTGGGAACTCATACGAGACAAATGACGATCTCAGGTCGATGAACTAACCTGTATACATGTCACCAGGGAACTGCTATTTGACGTCTGGTATAAGACCAACTAGCATGTTGCCGGCGAGTCCTGTCCAGTGTACTCATAACCCAATGAGCACCTGTATACATCTTAGGTGAACCAACTGACACCAGTGGCTTGTGAGACCGGCCACCGCCCTTCGTCGGGGTCTCGACTGTATACACTAGTTTACTCTGGAGTATCGATGCCCTATCTCGAAAACTCCCACGACTAGGGACCTTTTAAGGATGTGCTTGTAGACTACCAGCTCCCACGTATATGATCGCCATCATACTACTGGCTGTCAAGCAAGAATCCTAAGGGCTCTATCAACGCACAATAGTGACCTGTAAGGTCACCTAAAGCAGTACACGATGATAAAGATAAACCAGATAGCGTACTATCATCTTGAGAGAGACTGTCCCACCGGTATAGGTCATCTCTCAATCATTGTAATCACGTGCCTGTGATCCAATAATTGACTCTGAGGGCACTATCTCCAACAGAGTTGTCTTATGATTAGGGTAGAATTTCTTAAGGAATGCTGTTACGAATTCTCCCCAGTTCAAAATAGAATGTACAGCTGTGTTATAAAGCCACTTCTTGGCTATATCGCATAAGGTAAATAGAAGAAGACGTAGACGCATAGCATCCACAGAAAGCTGCGAAGTACCCATCATAGCGTATACATTTTCAAATTTGGTAATAAAGACATATGCGTCCTCAGACTCGAGACCGTGAAATTTGGGTAGAAGATTGATGTATTGTGGTATGATTTCAAAATTTTCCCTATTGGGTGGTGGAATGGTGAGACAGGTCGAAAGAGGACCTCGCATAGGGTAGCATCTCTCCTGGAGAGAGATGCGGGGCGGATTCTGCGCAACTGCGGAGGGTGGCAGAGTAGCGTTAAAGAAGTTCGATGGAGAACCGTCCATCGAAGTGGGTGTGATAGGGGGTGTAGAAAAAGTAGACGTAGAAATACCGACTTCGGAGCCGAGAGGAGGAACGCGGACAGGTTGGGCACTAGAATCCCGTGTCCAGCTGAGCATGCACTAATTGGTTTAGCACAAGTGGCAGCGTTAAGTGATAATTAAGGAAAAGATGAGTTTGGTGTTTGGTTCTGAAAAATACGGATTTTTGAAAAATTCACACAAACAATGCACAAGCAACCCTAAATCTAGTGGTCACCTAGGTCAAATCTCTAGACCGCTCCTACATTTTCAGAAGATAAGTCGCAAGATATATCCTCAACCGCCTCTCTGCCCCTTCTGTGGCCAGGTAAGTGCCAGGTAAGTGGGAGGTTCTCCACTACGTAAGTAGTGGGTCTAATTAAGTAACCACTTGCCTTAGACACACTTGCCTAGACACTACAAAAGAAACGCGGATAAGCAATAGATTACCCACGACCTCCTTCTGTCCTAAGTGAACGCGACACTCCTTAGAGTCTTGTCTAGATATTTTTTAGTTAATGAAGGGTAATACGGATGCAAGTTTGTGATATTTGGGGCTTAGGACGGGTAATGAAATCCCGAACTGATCTGAATTTTGGTCGTGCCCCTTAATTTCCGTGTTAAAAATGCAAACAACCAAGATCAAACACGCAGCAATTTTTCTTTTTGTGGCGCTGCGAATTTTTGCAAAGAAACCTGCAGAAATTGGTTAATGGAGCAGATCAGGGAAGAGATAAGAAAGTCAGAAACTCACCAAGAAAATTTGGTGCAATGAAACCTTCAACGCACCACGGATCCGCCGCAAGATGCTCCTAATGCCGCGGTTCCGCCGCAGTATGTCAAGATTCCTGCACAAAAATTTCAGCAAATTTTCCTGTTGACTCTCTGGACTTGTTGAAATGTCCAGAAAATTTTTCCTCTCGCTCCACAGAGTCCAGATCTCCTTGCAATAAATCACAATAAATCGTTAAGCGCTTGTTACGAATTTTGATCTAAAAAACTGATGGAATAATAAATTTTCCAACTCAAATTACGAAAACGAACAAATTAGCACACTATCCCCGGCAACGGCGCCATTTGATTGATCATCTTCGTGTGTATGTAAAATATATCACAACCAAAAAAATTTATACCGCAATCAATTAACGGTGTCGGTGTAGCGCGTTAATGAATATGGATTGTCCACTGAGATGTGTGTTTTGATCGATTTTGTTTTAGATGAGTCGAAATGAAAAGATAAAAGAAATTGCAAAAATTGATTCATTAATTATGAAATTTAGTTTCAAGAATCATCAAGAAAATAGAGATCTAGAATCAAGAAATACTAAAGATCAAGAAGATGTCCAAATCGAACGAATTATCAAGATTTGTAAAGAGGCTTGTAGGAATCGATTCAATCGATAGTGATGATGAATACTTATAATTACAAATTCTTATCTATTGAAAATTTGTTGCTAGATCGATGACAATCAACGAGGTTTAGGGATCTATTGAAGAAACTAGGGTTTCTTCATCCTCATCTCTTGTCCTTTCGTTGATTAGCATTCAAATTCTAGCCTCTAGGAAATTCAATCATCGATCGTTGATCTCTAATTTGGAGTAAAAACATTCAATAAAGCATCTCGCTCAAAACTAGGTCATCGTTGATTCAATTTCCTAAAGTTTACAAAACTCATAAGACTTAAGAATCTTTCAAGAATTTACTCATCATCATCTACCTATTTTCTCGATTCCTCCACAAGCGGAGTTTTCACTCAAACATCATGAAAAAGAAAACAATCAAGAATCGATAACTCTTCATAATGCTCAAATGTAAAGAAAAGCAAGATCAAGAATTTTCACCTTTTATTAATAAACGTTTCGTTACAATCCACTCAAAGATTACAAGATTTTGATGAGAGAACTCAATCGTCGAAACTAGCTTCGCATCGTCTTCTTGAGTCGCGGATCATCGTGGATCTCTTGCTCGGATGAAGATCGGCGTTGCTTCAAAAGGCTCGTTGAAGGCCTGCTTGATTTGGTACTCGATGGATCTTGATTTGGATCAAATTGTGTCACTCAATTTGATTTAGAAATGATTTGGATCTCAATACAATTTTTACCAATCAATTTCAACCCTAATTAATTTCCCTCCAAATTCAACAACCTCCAAACCCTAGATCTAGATCCCTTTTTATAACCACTCATTTGAATCTTCCCTCCAAAGCTAGGTTGTTAGAGAGAGTTTTCTAGAAGAAGTTTGTTGGAGGGAATATTCTAGAATAAAGAATATTCTAGGATGAGATTGTTAGGCCGAGCCTTCTTGATAAAGCCACGTGCTCTTTGAGAGTCTTCTGGAAGCCTGGCCGTTACGATGAAGACACATGTGCAGATTTCATTTGATGACGTCTCCATAATGCCGCGGATCCACGGCGGATCAAATAACTCGGCCGCGGATCCGCGGCCAAGTAAGAAGCTTGCTGGTTGAATTCTTCAGGGATATTTTATGTTGATTTTTTGGAACTTTCCTGATGTCTGGAATCTTATAATTCTTTCTAGTTCACTGCCAGATCTCAGGTCTTGGACTTGATGTATTTTATCAGCACTTTTATCAATTCCGGCTCTTTTACCTGGAGAATTTCCTGCACATAATCTCGAGACAAGTGTTTGATATACAAAGATCATGCATGCAATAATAAACACTCAATTTCCCTCAAAATGCTGGTTATAATGTAGTGTTTCCCCCAATCAGAGCAAAACTCTGTTTGAATTTCAAAAATTCAAAAATTGAAGCAACGCTTCAGATTCCTTGCGCTGCGCGCAACGCGCCACGTGTCAAAAGCAGATACGCCAGCGCTGCGACCAAGACAGCGCACCCAATCAGATCAAGGCTCTGTTTTAAAATAAAAATAAAGGAAGCAACGCATCAGGTGACTTGCACTCTGCGCTGCGCGACACGTGTCAGCACAGTTGCGCTACCGCAGGTGCGCTGCGCTCTGCGCTCCGTGACACGTGTCAAGCGCAGGTGCGCTTGCGCTAACTATTCCAGCATTTAAACAATAAAATTCTGGAAAGATCTTTCCAATCTTGTTAAAATCAAGAAGATTCTCTTCTGTAAAACAGAGCCATTGGATCAAAGATCCGACGGTGAGGAAATATGCCCAGATCAATCAGAGAAAGATCTCTGTAACCAACCTAACAAACTAATTGGCCCTATATAAAGGACCCTAGACTTCAAGTCTCATACACAGAGAAATATACAGAACTCCTCTAAAAATTATGAGAAAAGCTCGAAGAGAAAAAAAAAGGTAAACCTTTGGAAAAAAAGAAGAAGTTCTTCTAAAAAGATCAAAGATCTAAGAATAAGATCAAGATCTTGAATAAAATAATAATAAGAAGAAGAAGAAGAAGAAAGAAGTAATTTACTTCTTTATTAGATCTTTTGATCTATATAAAGGCATTGCCTTTTGATAAGAATCAGAACCATTGGTTCTTGAAATCTTTGGAACAAGAAAAACTTGTTTTCTTTGATCTAAATTTGATCAAGATGCGCTCTGCGCTATGGAACAGTGCCTTGCACTTCTGAAATGAGCCTCTGCACTCTTGGGTTGGCGCAAGTCACCAGAACACGCCACGTGTCAACCCCAGAATAATCTGCGCCTTGCGCTTTAAAAAATGAGCATTGCGCTCTTGGATTGGCGCAAGTCATCAGAGCGCGCCACGTGTCAGCAGGGCACTAGCGCAGCGCACTGGCTCAGCGCACTGCGCTAACAGACTTGCGCTCACCAGAGTGTGACACATGTCACCTCCACATCAGTTTGTGCCTTGCGCTCCTTAATCGGCGCAAAGCGCTTGACAGGCCACGTGGCGCGCTGTCAGACTATTAAATGCAGTGCATTATTAAAAAAGGGCAGAGCCCAATAAAAAGGTCTATCAGACCAAACAAAATGCTATGCATTATCAGACAAGGGCAGAGCCCAATTAAAATGCCTAACAGGCCAAAATAAATGCTATGCATTTAATTGAAAAGCCCAATGCTATGCATTGTTTAGAAGGGCAGAGCCCAAGTCAAGGCCTAACAGGCCAACTATAAATAAAATGTTAAACATTTTCAACTGGACTTAGCCCAATTCTGGCCATAAGTCCTCAAATTAAATTGAACTGAGCACAACTGCTCTCTTAAATCAATTTACATCCGGTTCAAGAGTACATCTCCGAACTCCTCTGATATTTGTCGTTGTAATCCTTCAACGTCGTCAGAGAGGTGATGGGTCCCGACAACCATACATTGATACGGACTGTGGGGTCGTTAAACTCATGGACCACCATGTCCCTAAACTGGAAATCAATATTCGTCCCCAAAATGGGAATGTTGGACCACCATGTCCCTAAACTGGAAATCAATATTCATCCCCAAAATGGGAATGTTGGACCACCATGTCCCTAAACTGGCAATGGACCACCATGTCCCTAAAATGGAAATCAATGTTCGTCCTCAAAATGGGAATGTTGGACCGCCATGCCCCTAAACTGAAAATCAATGTTCGTCCTCAAAATAGGAATGTTTGACCACCATGTCCCTAAACTGGTAATGGACCACCATGTCCCTAAACTGGCAATGGACCACTATGTCCCTAAACTGGAACAATAGAGCCCAAATGCTCTTTTGTCGGATCTAAACGATCCCGTTAAGTTGATCTTAGTCTCATATCAGACTAACGTATCCTTAACAAACGTTTAAGTTGATCTTAGCCTCAAATATGGCTAACGTATCCTTAAACCAAAACCCCAAACCCAAATCTAAGAAAATACGGATTTGGACTAATCCACGTCCTACGGGAAACGACACAAATTAGTCTCCGTATACAATCCACGGGCAACCACAAACAAAACAAACACCCACGACACGAAGTGACCAGCTGGAGAAGGAGAAAGTTGTTACCATGATGTGGTAGCGTAATTAACTACAGGGGCGTGCGCCTGCAGGGAAGAGCGTCCCCACAATCAAAAACCCCTCAAGCGAGGGGGAATCTGACGAAATCTGCTACATCGGACGCATCCGTTTAAACCTTCGATACACGGTGCCATAAATCAACTTGGCATCTTCGGAGAGATCGACGGATAGCACCAAATAGCATCTGCCCCGAATCTAAGTGCCAAGACGTCCCCAGTCTTGTGCGCCGTCTTTCACAAGGGAACAGATTCTGGCACGCCCGGTGGGACCTCTTCCTCTTTCCACTCCACACTTCGTGTGTCGTGTTCGCGAACGAGTCGCGGTTTGCTGTGGTTGCCTGTGGATTCGAGGTATTAAGATTTGGTGTCTTGCTCCGTGCAGAAAACAGAAGATCAATGGCTTCAAATTGCTCTACCTGCAACTGCAACTCTCACTCCGTCTCTGCTGGAGGAGTGACTTACGGGCCCCAGGCGGCCTCCTTTTTCAAGATGCCAGTGTAGCAGGTAACACAAGCCATCACTGGACTATTCTTCGGGGCCATGCTCCCACCGATGAGCTTCAATGCCCCAATGACGTTGCAAGAAGCCCTAAAGAAGTCGGTCTTCGATCGGCTTACTACTACTGCGGCCTCTCTTAACGGGTCGCCTAAATCCACTGCCTCGGTTTTTTAACAGACTAGGCCAAAACTCCAACGGGCCCATGAAGAAGCCTGCAATACCAGAAGGCGTTATCCCGAAGCGGATAGCCATCCCTGCTCCCGTTCCAGGCGAAATCACCAAGGTTGCTTCCCCTACTCGGAAGTCTGCTTTTGATAGGTTGACCGTCCCCATTCAACGGACGTCGGTCTTTAAAAGGCTGATACCAGCGAATTCTGACCAACACAGGGGGCATGAGGAGGTCACCCCCATGCCTGAACCAACTTCATCAGCTCGACATGCTCGCCGTCGTCACTGGCGTCGGGTAAGGAAGGCTGGGCCATTTCCCCCTCTGGGCTAACTCCGCCAGCTCCGATGGTTGAAATCATTGCTGCCGTTCCGACCGGGAATAGCTTTGAACCGCTAAGAAAGGTGCGAAAAAACTCGCCAATTGCCGTACTGAAAAGATCTCCCCTTCCGGCGGAGAATGTTACGGAAGCCAACCTGGAACAGCCCCTCAACGGCTGTCCTCTAAAATTTACAAGGTCTGGCGTCAAGTCCAAGACTCCGTAATGGATCAAGACTATCTCCGCCGACAGAAAAAGTTGAAGGTTCGGCAGGAGAGGGACTACTCTGTCAAGCCAGAAAAAGCAATGGCTGGCTGGGTGCCCGCTGCAACGGCTCCCTCAACGTCAATCACTCGAAGGAAAAGGAGGCCGCAAAAAGCCCCTGTGAACATGGCGAACCGTAAAAGCGCTGAGCACAAACGCCCCAAGTCTGGGGGCATAGTGGTGCATACTGTTTATATGGCATCCGGGAAAGAGGATAGCCGCGCTTCGATGGGTCACCGATCGCTCACCCGATCTGTAACAAAGGCCCAGGAGCAGCAAAAGAAGCTCCAAGAGATGCTAACACAGATGGCCGCACTCACTGAGCCAAAAGAAATCCCGGAGGTGTCGTCAGAACAGCGTCAAGAACAAGAAACCGATACTGAGTTCCTCCGCAGGATCCTCGAGAAGAAGGACAAAGAGGCAGCGGAACAAGCCATCAACATAAAACGAATGGCGCTTCTCTTTCAAGACATGGTAGGAATGATGTTACAGCCGGACCCTCCAGCTGAAGACCCTCCGATCATTATTGAAGACAATAGAGGGGAGACATCTAATCCTCCTCAGGCTCATTCAGCAGCCAAGGAGGAAATCATTTCCAAAGCTGCACTAGACAACTATATAGCCCAGCAAATAAGAGTTCATCAAGCAAATGAAGCGGCTGGGCAAATTGTTAGAACCGGACGACCCTATCCAGGTTGGTATGACCAAATCAGTTACCCGCCAGGATATACGATCCCTAAATTCCATGTGTACAAGGGGACAGGAAATCCACATCAGCATGTCGCTCAGTTCAGGGCCTTATGCGGCAACACTGGAGGCGACGACAAACTGTTGCTTCGCCAATTCGTTGGCAGCTTAACAGAAACAGCCTTTGAATGGTATTCAGAGCTACCTAACGACTCTGTCAAAACATTTGCGGAGATGGAGCTACTGTTCACCCAGCGATTCGTGAGTGCTAGTGAACGCAGCCCGATAACGAAATTAATCAATGCCAGGGTGGAGCCAGGTGAAACTTGGGTTCAATATGCAATCCGATGGCCGAACTTATGGTCAAAATGCGAACAACGCATTGAAGAAGCGCCGGCGGTAAGCATGTTCATGGGCACCCTAGACCCTCATGCGACTATTTCACAGTTCATGATGTTCTTTAAACCGACCACGTTCCAGGCCTTGATTGACAAGTTAGCCCAAATAGATCAAATGGGTCACAGACCGTCTCCTCCGAAGCCGGAACCCCGAAACGACAAGGGTAAAGGGAAGGCGACCTTCGTTGCGAACACCCAACAGCAGCCCAGTGCCCCAAAGCTAGCGGATCAACTGGAAGAGAGACGGCGGTATTATAATGAGAAAATGAAGTGCCCTTACTCATTCCCGAGGGATAAAACGAAGAGGCTGTTCGAGCTGGCGATGCGCAATAGGCTTATCAATCTCCCGAATCCAAGGAGACCACCGCAACCCAGCGAGGTGAATAATCCCAATTATTGCCCTTACCACCAAACGGTAAGTCACCCGATCTAGGATTGCTTCGTCTTTAAAGGATGGATCGAGAATCAGTACCTACAAGGCAAATTTGTGCTGTCTAAAATGAAGAAAGTAAACCCACCACAGCCGCACACTCCAAAGAAGACGGGCATGCCGGGGGCAACTTGTTCTTTTGTTGAAGAAGCTTCATGGGAGGTCGTGCATTCCGCCAAAACCAAAAAGATGCTGAATGATCTCCAGACATGCCAGGCGATCAGATGGAAGAGCCCGTTGGAAACTGAGATCATCAAGGGGATGCTGAAGCCGTGCCCAACTCCAAAGATTAGTGATAGCCAAAATGCTCACACTCAGCCGTCAAAATCTTCGAAAAAGAAGAAGAAGTACAAAAAGGCCGTGAAGCCTGGTGACAAGCGCACGAGCCTGCAAAAACAGATCGACATGCTGGAGGAATATAATCAGAAGGCACGGACTCCCATCACTCTCCAGGAGTTCCTCAGCCATGTCTTTCAGGAGGAAGATGATGGAGAAAGCTCGTCGGATGAATCTGAGGATTACGTAGCAAGTTGCCATGTGATCTCTCATTCGTCGATAGACAGTGAAGAAACTCCTAACGCGGGAAACCGAGGGCAAATCCTGAGCCTGAACTTTTAGAACAATCAGACGAAATGATTGATGCATTCCTAAACAAGGCCCGTCAGGAAAGCAAAGCTAATCGAGAGCGTGAACTGGCTATATTCGAAAAAGCCAAACACCGACGACTGGAGGAAAACGTCGAGACATCCCAACTAGAGCAAAGCATCCCCATCGCCAGCAAAAGCAAGCTTCAAGTAAGGAAACGATTCACTAGGGCCCTGGCAATAGGAATGAAGTTGCCTTCTCTCAAAGGAAATTCCCCTGGCAATATACATCTTGATGAAGCGGATATACATCCTAACTTCTTTTATACCATCAGAGGATTGCACACCCTACCGAGGAGTGCACAGCCTTTAAAAACTGGTGGCAGGGATATGTTGCCCATCGACGACATGTTCAACGAGTGAAGCGCAAGGCTCATCGGGGACAGAAAAGCATGACAGATGAGCACGAAAGAGCTGCTGGCAACTGTCACATAACCGACACCAAGGGATCGCAAGTTATCACCTTTGGAAGTGACTCTGACGAAGAAATCGCCCTCAGCCCTCTCTTCAAGGAATCCGCCTCCGACACAGAACATGCGAAGATTTGCGGCAAAATCTAGCTGCGTAATCGTACGTTGACAAATGACCGAAACGTCCTTAAACTAATGACGGACCACTACGTTCTAAAACTAGCTGATGACCGAGATGTCGATTAACTACGGTGGATTGCAGCATCCCAAAGCTGATACTAAAAATAAATAAAAATAAAAATAAAAACGGTATGTCCATAAGCAAAATGGGCACGGATGAAAACCCGAAAGGGCTCCGTGAGTAAAAACAGCAGGGCTACCGGCGAGTGTTCGTGAAAACCCGAAAGGGCGCGAGCTCGTTAGAAAAAAAGAATAAAAAGAATAAAAAAAAAGAAGACGGTATGTCCATAAGCAAAATGGGCACGGATGAAAACCCGAAAAGGCTCCGTGAGTAAAACAGCAGGGCTACCGGCGAGTGTTTATGAAAACCCGAAAGGGCGCAACCTCGTTAAAGGACACCTGCAGGGTTCTCTCGACCTTGTAAGGAGAAACCACCCGCGTGAGATCTTTACGACTCACAAGGGAGCAACACACTTAGGGATCTCCACGATTCCTAAGGAGAAAATACACTTGCGAGATCCTCACGACTCGTAAGGAGAACTCTCTTATGGGACCCTCACGGCTCATAAGATTTGAAAGTCTTAAGTTACAGAAACCTGAACCTGTTCTTAAGCAACCCCCCACAACCTTCGATACTGTCCTACAAGTGGCTCAATACTGACCCTTGTATACAATCCATGGGCACGAATAAACATTTCCCCAGCAAAGTCCCACCCGTGACTAGGAATATGTCCATATGGTGAACAACCCTTGTAAGTCCTCTCGACTTATAAGGAGAAAACCCTTTTGTAAGATCCTTACGACTTACAGGGGAACATACACTTAGGAATCCCCACGATTCCTGAGGAGAAAACACACCTACGAGATCCTCACGACTTGTAGGGAGAAATACCTTTATGAGACCCTTACGGCTCATGAAGTCAAAAGTCTTAATCAACAGAATCCTAGGCATGTTTACTAAGCCACCTTTGTTCAACATCGACAGAGGCAAATGATGATTCGCTCCTGGCAATATCCCAGTTGTAGCGATGCCGATGCCGAAGTCGGCGTCCAATTCCAGGCTTACAGCAAAAAGCCAGCAAGCCACGCGTGCATACGAAATAGTCGAAATGATGGGGCAACTTGCAACAAAATCATCAAGTAAAACTGTATGCATGCAAAATAGCCGAAATGATTGGGCAACTCGCAATAAAAAGCAGCGAGTAAAAATAAAACAAATAGCCGAAATAATTGGGCACCACGAAAAATAGCCGAAATAATTGTGCAATCGCGATTTTCGCGATATAAAAAGCTGAAATGATAGAGCATCGCGGAAAGAAAAAAAAATGATGAAAGTATGAAACTTTTTGCCCTACAGGTGAGATCACATCGATCCCTGTATACAATCCAGGGGCGCAAACAAAGAGAGAACCATACCTTTCCAACAGGCTCCATCAGAAAGCGAAGCCAAATCTCAACGGTTCATAGACAACCTAGAGACAATCTCGACATTTGTCGCAATATTGCAGACACAATGTTAACAAGCGAAGCAAAAGAAGATCCCTAGCTTCAGGGTCTCGATGTCGATATCGACAACTTAGAGACCACCAACGGCGTTTCTCCTCACTCCAACCAGATGCAGACGTGACGTCAATAATCGACCTCAGAGTCACAACGAAGCGGGGCCATGGAAAATTCCCTAGGCCACATCTACGACCCGAAGACCAACAACGGTGTGCCTCCTCATTCCGACAGGACACAAATGCTACACCATCAATCGGAACCACGGCAAAGTCCCCAGTTCCAAGACTCTACGGTTCACAGACAACCTGGAGTCATCCAATGACCCCATCACGGAAACACGTCATCCAATGACCCCGTCTCGGAATCAAGTCAACTCAAAAACCTCGATTCGCGTCGACCCGCAGAGAAATCAGCGTCTTTGCAGAAATACCTCGATTCGTCTCAACCCCAGGGAAATCAGTGTCCTTGGCAACCTCCTCGATTCAGGGAAATCAGTGTCCTTGACGAGAGCACCTCAATTCGCTTCGACCCACAGAGAAATCAGCGTCTTTGTAGGAATACCTCGACTCATCTCAACCCCAGGAAAATCAGTGTCCTTGGCAACCTCCTCGATTCAGGGAAATCAGTGTCCTTGACGAGAGCACCTCGATTCGCGTCGACCCGTAGAGAAATCAGCGTCTTTGCAGGAATACCTCGACTCGTCTCAACCCCAGGGAAATCAGTATCCTTGGCAACCTCCTCGATTCAGGGAAATCACTGTCCTTGACGAGAGCACCTCGATTCGCGTCGACCCGCAGAGAAATCAGCGTCTTTGCAGGAATACCTCGATTCGTCTCAACCCCAGGGAAATCAGTGTCCTTAGTAACCTCCTCGATTCAGGGAAATCAGTGTCCTTGACGAGAGCACCTCGATTCGCGTCGACCCGCAGAGAAATCAACATCTTTGCAGGAATACCTCGACTCGTCTCAACCCCAGGGAAATCAGTGTCCTTGGCAACCTCCTCAATTCAGGGAAATCAGTGTCCTTGACGAGAGCATCTTGATTCGCGTCGACCCGCAGAGAAATCAGCGTCTTTGCAGGAATACCTCGATTCGTCTCAATCCCAGGGAAATCAGTGTCCTTGGCAACCTCCTCGATTCAGGGAAATCAGTGTCCTTGATGAGAGCATCTCGATTCGCGTCGACCCGCAGAGAAATCAGTGTCTTTGCAGGAATACCTCGACTCGTCGCAACCCCAGGGAAATCAGTGTCCTTGGCAACCTCCTCGATTCAGGAAAATTAGTGTCCTTGACGAGAGCATCTCGATTCGTGTCGACCCGTAGAGAAATCAGCGTCTTTGTAGGAATACCTCGACTCGTCTCAACTCCGAGGAAATCAGCGTCCTTGGCAACCTCCTCGATTCAGGGAAATCAGCGTCCTTAACGAGAGCATCTCAATTCACGCCGATCCACAGAGAAATCAATGTCTCTGCAGGAATATACTGTTGGAGATAGTGCCCTCAGAGTCGATTATTGGGTCACAAGCACGTGATTGCAATGATTGAGGGAGGACCTATCCCGGTAGGACAGTCTTACTCGAGATGATAGTATGCTATCTGGTTTACCTTTATCATCGTGTACTGCTTTAGGTGACATGACATGTCGCTATTGCACGTTGATAGAGCCCCTAGGATTCTTGCTTGACTACCGGCAGTATGAGGGCGATCATATACGTGGGAGCTGGTAGTCTATAAGCACATCCTTAAAAGGTCCCTAGTCGTGGGAGTTTCGAGATAGGGCATCGATACTCCAGAGTAGACTAGTGTATACAGTCGAGACCCCGACGAGGGGCGGTGGCCGGTCTCACAAGCCACTGGTGTCAGTTGGTTCACCTAAGATGTATACAGGTGCTCATTGGGTTATGAGTACACCGGACAGGACTCGCCGGGAACATGCTAGTTGGTCTTATACCTGACGTCAGATAGCAGTTCCCAGGTGACATGTGTACAGGTTAGTTCATCGACCTGGGGATCGTCATTTGTCTCGTGTGAGTTCCCACTGTGCTTTGATTACTACCCTACCACGGCTCAAAGGAGTCATGCAAACAGGTTTTAGTTGGGTACAGTCCCGAGCCACATGGAGGCAGTGAGCGGATCTTCAGGGGTTTGTCTCTCCCGGTATTGGGGGTGAGGTCGCGCTGTGTCTAGGAGAGCCATTACACGAAGTCCTTGGCCAAGGCAGGAGATTTACTGGTAGGTATTCCAGTAGTATCTCAGGGTGTTCTAGGCTACACTCCGACACGACTTGTACCGCTTTTGGGGGTCTGACTTTTACCCACCCCCTAGGCCCGACATGCGATGCTCATAGACGAACGGACCGGACTGTACGGATATTGTCACTGACAGGCTCAGTAGGGTGTCAGGATGAGTTCGCTCATCGACGTCCCTTTTAGTCAATAGCTGGTGGCCCGTCACGTATTGGCTTATACCTCTGACGTGCTAGTGGTTAAATCCACAGCCATAGTATTGACGAGTCTTTAGAGTCCACCACACTTTCAGTTACTTAAGTTTCGGGCGAAACGCTGTAGAGGCCGTATGGAGATATGGCAGGGTCCGATCAGATACGTGCGGTATTGCACGGATCAGGATCGGACGGTTTGTACTAGTAGCCGTATAGGTATATGGCAGGGTTCGATCAGATACGTGCGGTATTGCACGGATCAGGATCGAACGGATATTACTAGCCGGCTTTGGTTTAAGCCGGATCCTAGTATAGTACAGTGTAGTTTTGTCTCTTTGCATTTGTATTTCGGTCGGAATACAGATGCGGGTGTGTATGCACAGTATCGGGGTTTTCCTGTAATTTATTACGGGACCAGTTTTCTGGAGTTGCCAGTTTGCATTCCGTTCCGGCCGGTTTTCGTTTGTTCTTTCCCGGCCGGACTTTTCCGATGGAGGGTGTTATTTGCAAGTTTGCAAATAACACATTGTGGAGGGTTTTCTTGCATAAGTTTTGATATGATAAGCATCTTTGCTTTATCATCCATATTGTGCATTTATTGTGATTAGATGAGAGTATGGGTTTTGTGATGATGGTGTTTGTTTATGGTCACCCCTTTTGAATCTCCTACATTAACCTCCCTTCATGCTTTTTGATTTTTCTCCACCATTCTCATTTTGTAGTGGCCGGCCAAATTTTTGAGAAGGGGAGAAAATGAGAGGCTTCATTTTGGTGTGGGAAATTAATCATCCATCTAATTTTTCATTGCTACCAAAATCCAAAGTTCATATCATCTTGATTCCTCCATCAAAGGCAACTCCAATACCCCAAAGAGACATTGACTCAACACAATCTACAGTACATCTTGGGCATGTCGACTTGCCGGCTTCATGCCCGAGTTGCCTCGGTATAGAGGCGGGAGCCCGTAAAAGATGCAGGCGATGTGGTGCCATTCCGGTGAGGAGGCGACGACCGGAGTTCCCGCAAGGAGATTGGAGTGGAGATGAAGACCGGAGGACTCGGATCAGTCGGTACATCTCTTCCCTTTCTTGTTAGTAGCTTAGATTTGTTAATGGTTACGATCCGGAGTTTAGTGCGCGGTGGTGCCGGTTTTGCAAAGTCCGCAAAAATTAAAGTTTATCACCGCTTCCGCTTTCCGGCGTCGGATTGACGGCCGGGGCACCGCCGTGCACTTACAGTGGTATCAGAGCCTCGCCATTAACTTCGTCTAGCTTTGTTTAATGTGTTTTACGTTTCCGATCGAACAAAATCCCGAAACCGCATTTTTCAAGCACATCAGTTTCTGTCGAATTTTTTTTGAGTCCAAAAATTTTTCAGGTTGTCTCAGAATGATGTGCAGGGAGTTCTAAGACTACTGCAAAAATTTGGTAAAGTGATCATACCTTACGACCGCGGAAGCGCGGCCTTAGCCCCTCATTGACCGCGCTTCCGCCGCAGGAATGAGGCTTCACTTCACCAATTTCTTTCAGTGGGCTTGTGGGCTTATTTTAGGGGTTTTGGGATATTAAAATTGGGCCCAGGTTTTCTGTGAGTGCTACAGTATTGTTTGGGGGCCCACTTGTTAATTTTTGGTCAATCGGAAAATCTTAAACACATTTTTCACAGTATTTACATTATATCTGCGACCGTGAATGTCACTCGATCGGTAAATCCAGTCTAACTGCTATAGCCCGGTTAGACGGATTTGCGAACGTGACTTTCACGTTGATGTTCTATGTTTATGCTGTGATGTTGCGGATCGGTCGTGGGGATAGCCTGTATGCAATGCTAGTACAGTTTTGTTGTATTATGTACATTTGATATTGCGGGACGAGCGTCCGACATGTGGACTGCCGTCACTGCCTGTTTGTATTATTCTTTTGGAGCACGACCAGGTTGCGGTCGATGTACCCGTTGTATGTATATTTTACTTTCTGTACTAGAATTGCCCCGCGGTGGGGTGCACGGATAGCCGGGTTCTAGAGGGCAACGGGGCCGCATCTCAGGGCATTGAGACGGAGGGGCTTCAGTCTGGAATTGGCAGGCTATTCGTCGCACTCGTAGGGGGTACAGGTTGACCCAGGAGGGGTGCCCAAGTTACCGGATTCCGTGAAGTGCTGGGTGGTCCATTCACGGCGCTGAAGGGGGCTGCCTCGCTTCAGGTTTTGGCGGGTGACTTGCCGCGCCCGTAGGGGTCTAGGTTTTCATTGCACAGGCTATCCACACAACCAGGGGAATGTCGGGTTTCAGCAGTGGCTCTGTGAAACCCGGGGATCCCAGATATCTGTATTGTTCTGTGATGCTGTACATTATCTGTGATGTTGCATTTCTTTCACGCCTTGAGCGAAATACTATATATTGGTATATATATTAGTAGATGTTGTATATGTTTTTCATCCGCGCTAGTCCAGTCCCCGCTCTGCCGTTAGTTAGCTAACCTAACGGGTGATGACGGGACCCAGTGGCGAATGCGGATGGCATATACGTACGTCAGTATATTTTCGTTCTTTGTGGTGTGATCAATTGATGGGACTGCGTTGATTCGGATCAATGCAAGTTAAACAAACCTATTCTGATGTTGTTGGAACACTTTTCAAAAAGCTGTTATTGCAAGGACGTTCACTTTTGTTTTGCATCGTGGTATTCATTTAGAATATCCTGCTCCTCAGTCGACGAGGCAAGGGCCGAGATCCCTTCACCGGGAGTGACCCCTTGGACAGAAGTTTGCGTCAGGGCATTAACTTCACTATAGCCGATTACTTTTGCTTTGCACAGTGATATTCGGTTATGAATATCCAGCACCCCATTCTACGGGGAAAGAGCCGAGATCCCTTCACCGGGAGTGACCTCTTTAGTAAAAGTTTTCGTCACTATATTTTCTAAAAAGCTATCCGTTCCTTCAACGATATCAAGTTCATTACGTTAAAGGTTTTCGCCAGAAACCATTCGTAGCCCTCCGTCGTTTCATATGGGTAGTCAATAGTATTCAAGCTGTGTTTGTTGGCCAAAGTCAAGGCACAGTGTTTGGTAGCTGTTGGTTATTTATATGCAGCATAGATAGATGCGTTGGTTTGGGGCAGTCGTATAGCCTTGTTGGCCAAAGTCAAGGGCTTGTACGGGTGGGCTCAAATTAACCTGGAGAATGACGGGCAGAACTTGACATGTGACTTATGATTTGTTGGCCAAAGTCAAGGTCATAAGAGCATGGGGTAAAAATCACATCGGGAGTTTCAAAAGAACTGAAACTTGCCAGATATGCGCATACCTTCTGGAGTGTGATACCGTGAGCGGATTCCGTCACGTTATCATGCGATGAGAGTTGGATCCCGATTCCCACTGATGAGTTGGTTTACTCCTCGGGTGACCCCGACTAATTCTTCTTTCAGGTTTGGAGGAGAATTTGAGGTACAGTGGGAGGTTTCCAGATTAGATAAATTGGTAACCATTCTGATCTTGGTTAGAGTGCACGCTGAGTGTTTCTTTTCTCTCTCTCTCTGGCAGCGACCATTGACCCGACCCTAAGACTATGACTCAGAGACCAAGTTGACCGAACCTTCTTAACACTGGCTTTTGGATTGTCAGAGTTGCAGACCTCATTGCCACTCCTACTTTTACTCTTTTCTCCAGGACACCCCGTATTACTACGAACGTCCACTTCCATTGGACAAAACCATCGTATGGTTAGATACGAACTCGAAGGAATTCGAGGATGGTTTCCGGTTCTGGAGAAAACGGATAGGATTATTCAGTTGTCTTTTCCCTTTTACCTTTTCTCAAGTTGTGAGTACTCCTTGGTTTAGGAGATAGTACACCTATTACGCAAATTGGATAGTCTTCTTCCAAACCTTAGGCTGCTGCCGACCGGTAGGGAATGAAGAAAACCAATTAGCATAACGATGGTGTGCAGAAGGTATTAAGATTAAGACAAAGCAAGGGATTAGTAAGAGGGCAAAGTAAATTGCGACTGATATTCACGACCAAACCAAGTATTTCTTCGCCAATCCTAAATCACCTTTGTATTTCTCCAGGACACTCCGTATCACTACGAAGATCCACAGTTTATTGGATACTCCATCGTATGGTAATACACGAACTCGAAAGGAACTTGTTCCAGTTCGGGGATGGATTCTGGTTCAGGAGAAATAGGAATAAGGTTTATTCGGTTGTCTTTTATCTTCACCTTTTCTCGCATTGCGAGTGCTCCTAGGATTAGGACAATACACCCTTTATGCTTATTGGATAGTCTTCTTCCAAACCATAGGCTGGTGCCGAACGGTAGGGAAGGAAGAAAACCAATTGGCCTAAAGGGGTGTGCAGAAGGTAATGACTAAAGACATATAAAGGGATTTGGAAAGGTGGCAAAGAATTATACGGTTATAGTTGTGAATCTGGATAATGGAAGAGGCATTACTAGGAATACCAAGATACCCCATCGAAACATTTCAATGTTTCAGTTTCACTGTGTACTGTTAAATGAAAACTGATTTCCCGATTAGACACTTGCTCCAGGGTATGTATTTACCAGGTATGATTCTCACATCTGTATGGCTTTACAGATGATGAGTGGGAGTAAGTTATTGGGAATTGGGTGATCATCCTCATTATATCGGGATTCGTTGTAATCGGTGATATTTGAGGAGATCATCTGGGCTGTTTGCCGATCGGCAAATATTTGGTTTTGAATATCCGCTGTTGTGCACCAATTTCAAATTGATATATCTGTACGTCTATTTTCATAGAGTGAGATATACCTTTTGATATTATGTCGATGACATTTACCTATATCAGTGGATGGTTAGGTAAGGAGCATTAAACAGCGGTGTAATTCTTCTTAACCATAAGTACAGTTTTTAACCTACGACACACAGTGAAAGAGTTGTTAGACTCAGCGGACTTATACAAAGTATTGTATGTTGTCCAGTGTCCATTGGGACAGAGGGGTTGGTCCTCATACTATATTCTGTTTACTTTTAACTTCTCTAGTTCTTAGACATGTGTTTCGTAGAAACACAGGGTCTAAGTTTTGAGGAGTTATAGGTATTTGAATAGAGTAGAGAACCAGGTGTAGCAAGTATCGAGATTCTTCATGGTGATCGAAGATGTAGATACTTGTGTATGGTATTCAGTTGATAGTAATGATAAAGAGAAATTGCTTCTCTTTCAGGTTACTCATAATTGGAAGCATTCCTAAGTTGAGTAACGCTGATCGGCCTCTCTCCATTTAGTTGACATGCACTGGAGACAGCTGCATGGTTTGAATCTGGTTCAATTAAATCAGTGCCTCTGGTTCTATATTGGATATAGTACAGTTCATATCTTAACATTGTTAAGGTACGGGGAGTTGTCCGGCTTATGATTAAAACCAGACTCTGGATAACTCAAGGCACGTTGCTGTAATGGCTGTTTGTGGGTTGACCCAGGCTATGACGAGGGTTGACTTTCTACCATAAGAAAGATCAATAGTGATATTGTTCTTGACTCGCCACAGTTTTATTAAAAATGGATTTTTTCAAAGACAGTAGTGGGAGTATGGTAGAACTGGAAGTGATTCCAGAACCGCAAACGATTACTGAAGATTTGATGAGGAACCTAAAGATTCAATCTGATTTAACATTCCATTGGCCACTCCGCAGATAAGATGGGTAACTTCAGGCACCCGAGAGGTACTTCGGTAGCCTCAAGGACGGTGACAGGGAAGTTCTTGTATACCCACACTTGCCATTGTTGTTGTTCCAGGCTGCGAGACCCGGCAGGAGGATGAGTATAGCGTCGTTCTAAACTTGCTTTAGAAGTGCACGTCTGTATGACTCTGCCAGAGGGTTGTCGTAGTCAGTGGGAGCAGCGGAAGCATTGGTGGACATCAGGCTTATGTCTATTTATAGACTAAAGCAGATGTAGCGGAGATAGATCATCTATTTCTGATGTGACAGTCATAGGTTTGACGTCATCAGAATAGGGGATGGATCTGTTGAGAAGGTAGTAGGAAGTGATATTCCTTTACTACGATCGGTTATACTTTGATCGTCACACAGTGGTTTCTCCACAAAGGACTTGGACATTATATCAGACATACTGGTTACTGGATCTATGGTTTTAGATCTAGATTTGGGTGGTTTCCCAATCAGGGTACTTTGACAGCATTCTAAGAGTATTTAGAATGGACGACTCCTGGCGTGGTAGTGTACCTGCAGGTAATGGAGTCACCCTCTCTAAAGGTGTCTTATAGACTAAAGTAGAGAGGGATGTGCATGATTGGCAGATCACTTGCTTAGGCAATTGAGTCAATCATCAGATGTCAAGTACCACACCAGATGTTGTTCTTGCACTAGATGCAATAAGTTGATATTGATCCAATCCTGGAGGAACAGTCGGAAGCAGTTGTAGAACATAAGTGAATGTTCTAGGGATATGATAACGACAGCCTCTTTTGAGAGACAGTTATCATTCCAGGCTTCCAAAGTGACATGGACGACAAGGAGGTTGTCAGAGTTATAGTTTTCCCTCTGACGAGGGGCAGTGTTTTGGACAGGTGGTCCAAGGAAATACTGAGGGTGGCATGGCGCAGGATACTGATTAAGTTCAGTTGACGATACCGTCTAAGAAGTTTGGATTTGGAGTTCATTTATGAGCTAGGTCCCATCAGACATCCAGACATTCTAAGACAGGTATTGCTCATTTCGGGAGATGGCTTTCTCTGCGAACTTGAGATAGAGAGAGACATAGAAAGAAACATCAAGGCGGATCCACTCACTGAGGCTATTCCTCGAACGCAATAGTTTCACAAACGGTTTTTGTGAGACTGACTAGTAGAGGAGTTGGGTGTTCGGTATCACACGGGCTGTGAGTATGCGACATCGCAATAATTAGCCTTGAGTGCAAGTGGGAGATTGTTGGAGATAGTGCCCTCAGAGTCGATTATTGGGTCACAGGCACGTGATTGCAATGATTGAGGGAGGACCTATCCCGGTAGGACAGTCTTACTCGAGATGATAGTATGCTATCTGGTTTACCTTTATCATCGTGTACTGCTTTAGGTGACATGACATGTCGCTATTGCACGTTGATAGAGCCCCTAGGATTCTTGCTTGACTACCGGCAGTATGAGGGCGATCATATACGTGGGAGCTGGTAGTCTATAAGCACATCCTTAAAAGGTCTCTAGTCGTGGGAGTTTCGAGATAGGGCATCGATACTCCAGAGTAGACTAGTGTATACAGTCGAGACCCCGACGAGGGGCGGTGGCCGGTCTCACAAGCCACTGGTGTCAGTTGGTTCACCTAAGATGTATACAGGTGCTCATTGGGTTATGAGTACACCGAACAGGACTCGCCGGGAACATGCTAGTTGGTCTTATACCTGACGTCAGATAGCAGTTCCCAGGTGACATGTGTACAGGTTAGTTCATCGACCTGGGGATCGTCATTTGTCTCGTGTGAGTTTCCACTGTGCTTTGATTACTATCCTACCACGGCTCAAAGGAGTCGTGCAAACAGGTTTTAGTTGGGTACAGTCCCGAGCCACATGGAGGCAGTGAGCGGATCTTCAGGGGTTCGTCTCTCCCGGTATTGGGGGTGAGGTCGCGCTGTGTCTAGGAGAGCCATTACACGAAGTCCTTGGCCAAGGCAGGAGATTTACTGGTAGGTATTCCAGTAGTATCTCAGGGTGTTCTAGGCTACACTCCGACACGACTTGTACCGCTTTTGGGGGTCTGACTTTTACCCACCCCCTAGGCCCGACATGCGATGCTCATAGACGAACGGACCGGACTGTACGGATATTGTCACTGACAGGCTCAGTAGGGTGTCAGGATGAGTTCGCTCATCGACGTCCCTTTTAGTCAATAGCTGGTGGCCCGTCACGTATTGGCTTATACCTCTGACGTGCTAGTGGTTAAATCCACAGCCATAGTATTGACGAGTCTTTAGAGTCCACCACAGTTTCAGTTACTCAAGTTTCGGGCGAAACGCTGTAGAGGCCGTATGGAGATATGGCAGGGTCCGATCAGATACGTGCGGTATTGCACGGATCAGGATCGGACGGTTTGTACTAGTAGCCGTATAGGTATATAGCAGGGTTCGATCAGATACGTGCGGTATTGCACGGATCAGGATCGAACGGATATTACTAGCCGGCTTTGGTTTAAGCCGGATCCTAGTATAGTACAGTGTAGTTTTGTCTCTTTGCATTTGTATTTCGGTCGGAATACAGATGCGGGTGTGTATGCACAGTATCGGGGTTTTCCTGTAATTTATTACGGGACCAGTTTTCTGGAGTTGCCAGTTTGCATTCCGTTCCGGCCGGTTTTCGTTTGTTCTTTCCCGGCCGGACTTTTCCGATGGAGGGTGTTATTTGCAAGTTTGCAAATAACACATTGTGGAGGGTTTTCTTGCATAAGTTTTGATATGATAAGCATCTTTGCTTTATCATCCATATTGTGCATTTATTGTGATTAGATGAGAGTATGGGTTTTGTGATGATGGTGTTTGTTTATGGTCACCCCTTTTGAATCTCCTACATTAACCTCCCTTCATGCTTTTTGATTTTTCTCCACCATTCTCATTTTGTAGTGGCCGGCCAAATTTTTGAGAAGGGGAGAAAATGAGAGGCTTCATTTTGGTGTGGGAAATTAATCATCCATCTAATTTTTCATTTCTACCAAAATCCAAAGTTCATATCATCTTGATTCCTCCATCAAAGGCAACTCCAATACCCCAAAGAGACATTGACTCTACACAATCTACAGTACATCTTGGGCATGTCGACTTGCCGGCTTCATGCCCGAGTTGCCTCGGTATAGAGGCGGGAGCCCGTAAAAGATGCAGGCGATGTGGTGCCATTCCGGTGAGGAGGCGACGACCGGAGTTCCCGCGAGGAGATTGGAGTGGAGATGAAGACCGGAGGACTCGGATCAGTCGGTACATCTCTTCCCTTTCTTGTTAGTAGCTTAGATTTGTTAATGGTTACGATCCGGAGTTTAGTGCGCGGTGGTGCCGGTTTTGCAAAGTCCGCAAAAATTAAAGTTTATCACCGCTTCCGCTTTCCGGCGTCGGATTGACGGCCGGGGCACCGCCGTGCACTTACATATACGACGCCAGTAAAGCGGAACCGCGACAAATTTTCCAGTTCCATGACTCGACAGTACACCAATAACCGAGAGTCAAACCCCTGACCCCGTGAAAGGCGGATAAGGGCAACTTCACCCATCACTTGCGAGTCCTCACGACTCGTAAGGGAGTAAATTCACTTATAAGATCCCTACGACTCTCAAGAGAAAACACACTTAGGAATCCTCACGATTCCTAAGGAGAAAATACACCTACGAGATCCTCTCGATCCGTAGGGAGAAAAGTCTTTGTGAGATCCTCACGGCTCATGAAGTTGAAAAGTCTTAGGCAACAGATCTGAACCTGCTTCCTAAGCCATCACTACCTCTTGAAGAAGCCAATACAGGATGCTCGCTCTATCATCTATCGACCATGTTTACTAAGGTAACATGCTGATAATAAAAGAAATAAGAAAGCGGAGCGATGACACATGACATTATGAAGAATGTATATCTTTTATTCACAAATTTGATTGAGTACAAGATGTATTGTGTCAAAGAATAAAAGAAACAAATACATTTTATTTACAATTACAAGTGATACAAAATGTTCATGAAGAAGGAAGCGTCTTCAACAAATCCGCAAGCTGCTCTTGCACTTCTTTCAACGCCTCCTCCTGAGCGGCTGCCGCAGCCAACTCGGCTTCCACCTGGGCCCGCTGCTGCATGTAAGATGAAAGCTGTTCTTCAACGGCTCACTGAGCTGCTTCGCGACCTTGGGCATCACGCTCAACGGCATCGAGCTTCTGCTTCAGTGATAGCCCATCAGAAATACTTTGTAGAAGGCCCTCGAAGATAGCCTTCACCCGGGCAGCGTTCGCGTCGACCTCGGCACGCAGTCGAGCAGACTCGCTTGAGGTCTCTTGGCATTCCCTCCGCCTTAAAGTCGCTTCTTGTTCCATATGGCGGAAGTAGGAAGCGCTCTGCTCGATCCATGCCGTCCGTTGGGTAGTCGCGGCCAAAATCTCGGGGGCAGGACGCATAAGCTCCAGCTGATGCAGGCGGGCCTCGATCTCCCTGCAGTGATTAACCCAAGACTCGACGACGCCTTCATTATGAAAATTTACAAGCGCCGCCAGCATCAGATTAACCTCTGCAGCAAAATCTGCGGTGGATGTAGGAGTTTCTGCGTCAAGCTCCTCGACGCATCCGCTTAGCATGCTCAAACTCATCGCAGCACCCTTTGAGGATGGACGCCTGGAGAACGGGCATGCCGACATCAAGATGCGGGACTCAAAAGGGACCGGAACCGGAACGATAGATGCAAAAAAAATCACAATCAGATGACAGGCCTAAAAATACAAGAGACTCGTGAACAGTAAAGTCTACTATACCGGCTGCAGCAGGTGGCATAGCCAGGAGGACCAGTGGCGCGACTGATCTTGCATCTTCTCCTTCGATCTGTAGCACTGCAATCAGGGCAAGGAAGAATCAGAAATAATTCCATTATCGAAAAACGAAAGGGTATTAATTGAAAACTATACTCACCAGCGCCACTGGAGGAAGCAAGCCCCGACGGGAAGGAGAAGTGCGGGTGCAGCACCTAGTAAAGGTGATCAAAAAGCACTCCTGCAAGGACGCAATAATGCAACATCAGTACATCAATTATACGGCCGAAAGATAAGACTAGTGGGTCACAAATCCATACCTTCCAACATTTGCGACGGCGCGAGAGAAGGTAGAGAGGTAGCCACCGTCAAGACAGTAACTGACGGCGCTCCCTCGAGCATTGGGGCATCAGCACTGGCCGCACCTGCGTTAAAAACAAAGATAAACCTGTCAGGAAGGATTGCAAGATAAAAAGAAAGACGGTAACCCAAAATTTATCTGATGATGATCCAGCCGAAACGGCGGCGTCTCCCTCCTCCATTGACATGAGACCACCTCCCGACGCCTCATTGCCAGACTCTACAGGAGCCATCGCCGTGCTCGCAAGGCCAGGAGACGGCGAGGGGCCATAGGCTGGGAGAGCAATGATCGGAGCGGTGCCCGACTCTTGGGAAAGAGCGGCCGGCTCGTCCTTGGCAATCATGCCCCTCTCACCTGCTACCCCTTCGGGTTCAGCGGTCGCGGCCGTCTCGTCCACCACCGCCAGGGGTTCATCGGTCGCAGCCGCTCCATCCGCTGCCTCCCCAGACCCGACTATAGCAGCCGTCTTATTTGCCGCTATCTCGCGCCCGGCAGTGGTAGCCGTCTCAGGCACAGTAGGCGTGACTGTCTTACCAGCTACTATCTCGGGTCTAGCAACCCCGGCTACGTCGCCCACCGTCCCCTCAGGCTCGACGGTTTCCGCCGCTCCTTCAATTGGACTCGGCCCTGCAGGACACGATGTATAAGAACCAATAGTTTTACAACCCCCGTTGCTTCCGTACTCGCTTAGGCCTTCGGTGAGAGGGACCTAAGGCTCTAAGCCAAGGATGGCATCAAGAGAAAGAACGGACTTCTTCTTCCTCTTCTGGGCACGGACCCCGGTCGCCGCCAAAATCATCTTACGCTTCGCAGGCACCTTAGGATGGCGGGTTCCGATGTCCGAGCCCACGCCAGACTCGGGCGAAACTACATTCACCGTCTCCACTGGAGCACGGTGCGCTGGGGGCGCGTCCACGGTATCACGAGGCAGCAATCCGCGCGGAGGGCTCAGCATGCGCGGTAGTTCAGCTCCAGCATCTCTCAGCGGAGGAAAGACAAAGATCCTTGGCCTCATGGGAGCTTTACGGTCGCTGCCAGGAGGCACACCCTTGCGGTCAACCAACAACCGCCTTTCTTCCTTAATAACGGCGCCCGTCAAATGCTGGTACCACCCCGTGTATGTATTAAGGATCCGTGGGACGCAAGTCGGCTCGCTGATGAAAAAGTGAGAGCCTGTATTCAGACGCATGAAGTGATGCAGCGCGCTCCGCATCCCTTCTTCAGTGGCAGCATGTTCCAGCAAGAAAGCCTCTAATGGCACTTCTTGATTATAGCTCAGTTGCTGGGCAAAACGATGCGGGTTGTATCTCATGAAAAGCGCCGCATCATTTTGCCTAAACACCAGGAAACCCAGTCTGATAGAATACAAATGGAGGGTCTCCCGGGTTGTCAGAGCTGAGGCCCCATCTTTGAAAATATCTTGCAATGGCCGCACTGTGGTAGTAGACGCCTTTCTAATGGTTAACACTTTGTCAGTGAAGGACATCCCGTCTCCAACTGTGCGGGGGCGAAGGAGCAAACCTCTGGCATTCCATGGCGACGGATTTACAATGGAGGTGCCGACCAATCGCATAATCCGAGGGAAGCTGCACCTGTCATAGAACGAAGGCCTTTTGTGCATACCAAAAACGCCAAGTGCATGTAGCTCAAGCTATGACATGAAGTAATTCATCGAGAAGATCACGTGCGGTACTCCAGGTTCATTAGCATCCGCCGCTTGACTAAGTCCATGATACAGGTGTGCTAAGCCGGCGATCCCGACGGCCACTTTTACCCCAATGGTCATCCGGTGAGCTGGGTAAAAGACAAATGGCCTCATACGGCGAAGGTGCATCGGGAGCGCAAACCAGCTCAGCCATAGCCCAAGGAATCCTAAGAAGAATGCTTCCCATCCATCCCGGGGACTGCAACCTCCGTAAAAGGGACAACCGGGGAGTTAGAAGGAAGAAACCCTTTTGATCTACCTCCGTCGCTAGCAGGTTGTCCAAACCTAAACCGAAAGGGTCATCAAGCGTGGCAAACTTAGCAGCTTCCGTCGAGAGGACGTTTGGGTGAATGCTCAACATTATTGAATAAAAAGAGACTGAGCCCAAAAAAATGTTCAACAACCAAATAAATGTTCAACATTTTAATCAAAAAACTGAGTAGGCCGAGCCCAAGTTGGCCATAAATCCTTAACTCAGACCAACCGAGCCCATGTGCTCACAATTGGTCTTAGTCTCAAACCTGACTACAGATCTTCCTACCAATATTGGTTCAAGGGTACATCTCTTCACTCCTCTGATATATGTCGTTGTAATTCTTCAATGTCTTCAGAGAGGTGACGGGTCCCGACAACCAGATATTCCATGGACTATGATGCCCTTAAACTTATGGACCGCAACGTCCATAAACTAAACTCTATAGACTATGACGTCCTTAAATTATGGACTATGATGTCCTTAAACTCCATGGACTATGATGTCCTTAAAGTTTATAGAATATGAGGTCCTTAAACTCATAGACTATGATGTCTTTAAACTTTACAGACTATGATGTCTCTAAACTGCCACGAACTATGATGTCCTTAAACCCAATAGACCGCAATGTCCCTAAACTAAAACAATAAAGCCCAAAGGCTATTTTGTTGGATCTAAATAATCCTAAAACCATGTTAAGTAGATCTTAGTCTAAAATTAGACTAACGTATCATTAACAAACGTTTGAGTTGATCTTCGTCTAAAACAAGACTAACGGTCCTTAAACCAATCCAAACCCAAATCTAAGAAAATACGGATTTGGACTAATCCAAGCCATACGGATGACAACATAAATTAGTCTTCGTATACAATCCACGGACAACCAAAAATAAAACAAACACACACGACGTGAAGTGACCATCTGGAGAAGGAAAAAGTGGTTACCTTGTTGCGGTAGCGTAATTAACTGCAGGAGCTTGCGTCTGTAGGGAAGAGCGTCCCCACAATAAAAAAAAACCCTCATAATGAGGGGGAATCTGACGAAGTCTTCTACAATGGCCGCATCCGTCTAAACCTTCGATATACGGTGCCATAAATCAACTTGGCATCTTCGGAGAGGTGGACGGATAAAACCAAATAGCATCTACCCCCAAATTCAGGCAAGAAGACCTACGCGGTTTCATCTTTGTTTTCGGCGGTAAACAGATTCTGGCATGCCCGGTGGGACCCTTTTCCTCTTTCCACTCCACACTTAGTGTGTCGTGTTTCGCAAACGAATCGCGATTTAATATGGTTGCCCCTGGATTCGAGATACTAAGATTTGGTGACTTGCTCCCGTGCAGAAAAATGGCTTCCAACTGCACCAGCTGCAACAACAACTCCCACTCCGTCCTCGCTGGAGGAGTGACCTTTGGGCCTCAAGAGGCCTCCATTTTCATGATGCCAGTGGAACAGGTGACGCAAGCCACCAGTGGGCTGTTCTTTGGGGCCATGATCCCACCAATAACCTTCAACGCTCGGCTGCCGTCGCATGAAACTTCGAAGAAGTCGGTCTTTGATCGGCTTACGACTACCGCAGCCCCTCTCAACGGGTCGCCCAAATCCAACGCCTCGGTCCTTAACAGACTGGGCCAAAGCTCCAATGAGCCCATGATGAAGTCCGCAATACCTGAGGGGGTTATCCCAAAACGGATAGCCATCCCTGTTCCAACAAATGAAATCATCAGAGAGGCTTCTCGTGCTAAGGGATCGGTCTTCGCTAGACTGTCCGCTCCAACTCCCGCTTCGGGCGAGATCACTAAAGCTGCTTTCCCTGCTCAAAAGTCAGTCTTCGACAGGCTGGGCGTTCCTTCTCAACGGACGCCAGTCTTTGACAAGCTGGCACCAACAGCAGTTTATTATCAAAGCATGAAACACGATGAAGCTACGCCGACAACGGAAGTGATCCTGGCCGCACGACATGCTCGACATCACCACTGGCGCCGAGTGAGGAAAGCTGGGGGAAGTTCCCCTTCTGGATTGACTCCGCCAGCTCCAACGGTGGAAGTTGACGTTGCTGTTCCAACTGGGAATAGCTTTGAACCACTTTGGAGGGTGCACAAAAACTCTCCGACCGTCGTGCTAAAAAGATCTCCTCCGCCTGTGGAGAACGTTGCAAAGGCGAAGCTAGAGCAGCCCCCTTAGCAGCTGTCCTCCAAAATCCATAGGGTCTGGCGAAGGGTTCAAGACTCTATGATTAACCAAGACTACTCTCGCCAACCAAAGAAAATGAAGGTTCGACAAGAGAAGGACCATCCTGTTATACCACAGAAGGTGTCATCCACTTGGGTGCCCGCTGCAACGGCCCCCTCAACTTTGACCGCCCACAAAAGAAGAAGGCCAGAGAAAATCCCTGTGTCCGCGACAAAGCGCAAGGGCATTGAATCCAAACTCCCCAAGTCTGGGGGCTTGGTGGAGCACACCATTTATATAGCTTCCGGAAAAGAGGAAAGCTGTGCTTCTACGGGTCATCGACCGCTTGCGCGATTAGTGACAAAGGCTCAGGAGCAACAACAACAAAAACTCCAAGAGATGCTGACAACCATGGCCACACTCTCTGAGCCAAAAGCAAGCCCGGAGACATCGTCGGAGCAGCGTCAGGAGCAGAAAACCGATGCCGAATTCCTTCAAAGAATGCTTGAGAAGAAGGACAAAGAGGCCGCGGAACAAGCGGCTAACATAAAACAAATGGCGCTACTATTCCAAGATATGGTTGGGATGATGATACAGCCAGATCCTCCAGCTGAAGACCCTCCAATAATCCTTGAATACGATAGAGGGGAGACACTAAACCCCCTTCCGGCCTCTTCAGCGGCAAAAGAGGAAACGATCTTAAAAGCCGCCCTTGACAACTATATAGCTCAACAGATACGAGCTCATCAGGCAAGCGAAGCGGCTGGCCAAATCGTCAAGACTGGACGACCCTATACGGGTTGGTACGACTAAATAAAGTACCCACCGGGATACACGATCCCCAAGTTCCATGTGTATAAAGGGACGGGTAATCCACACCAGCATGTCTCTCAGTTCAGGGCTCTCTGCGGCAATACCGGAGGTGATGACAAATTGCTACTTCGCTAGTTCGTCGGCAGCTTGGCGGAGACGGCTTTTGAATGGTATTCGGAGCTGCCGAATGACTCCGTCAAAACGTTTACAGAGATGGATTTTCTATTCACTCAGCGGTTCGCAAGCGCCAGCGAACGCGCCCCGATCACGACATTGATCAATGCCAGAGTGAAGTCGGGAGAGACATGGGTGCAGTATGTAATCCGGTGGCGGAACCTATGGTCGAGATGCGAACAACGCATAGAAGAAGCTCCTGCTGTGGGCATGTTCATATGAACCCTTGACCCTCAGTCGACTATCTCCAAATTCATGATGTTCTTCAAGCCGACCACCTTCCAGGTCTTAATTGACAAGCTGGCCAAATGGACCAGATGGGCTATAGGCCTTTCCCTTCAAAGTCAGAGCCGCGGAATGAAAAGGGGAAAGGGAAAGCGACCTTCGTCGCCAACGCTCGGCAACAGCCGAGTAACCCGAGACCAGTTGTTCGTCAAAGCAACAACCCGCGATCCCTCGATGAGAAGTTGAGACATCCTTACTCATTTCCCCAGAATAAAATGATTGAGAGATTTTTAGTTACCGCAATCAAGACAGTGTCGCTTTGCAGCTAGCCGGTTGTGCACGGGTCGAACCGCAGGGAGACGGTTGTATGTCCTTTCTAGTCTCAGACGAGTCAATAACGAATGAGTATTTGTATGTTCAATTCTATGCTAAGTGTTCGTATTTATTTTTAAGAAGCTTGTTAAGGTTAATGTTGGTTAGTAGAGTTAGGATTAGTCTTGTGCTTGTCTTTTTCCATTCTTAAAACGATTGTTGGGATAATCGAAAGTAGCGGGGATTAGGAGGACATAGGAATAGGATTTGCGAGTTTAAGCAAGGTTTCCAACGCTAAATCCATTCCTAGTGCCTCTTGTCTGTCCGCTAAATACGCTTATCCCAACCCTCAGCCAAACACCCGCAACCATGTATCCAATTAAGTCACAACTATATGTCACGTTGTAGTGTGCGACTTCTCGACTTAGGTCGCGGCTATATGTCACGTATAGCGCGCCTAAGTGAGGGGGTTGCGTTTGTTTGGTCGGGGTTCGTTTCAAGATGTTTGGTGAAGATAAGCAAAAGGGATTTTTCCGTCCCTCATAACACCTTCCTTAGCCTTAACAAGTGGGAAATTATTCACACATTATAAAAGAAAAATAAAAACGAAACAAGAAGGAAGAAAAGAGAGAAAAGAAAAATACGGTTTTACAAATGGTGCAAGCTAACTCTTGTGTCCTCACCTTAGCAAAGAACTTCGTAGAGTATCATCGCTTGAAAATAATACGGAAAAGAGAAGAGAAGGAAAATAAAACAAGCAAAGAAATATCAACAACTACTTAACAACAATTATAAAAGTTACACTAGAATTCAAAGACAATGCAAGAATTAAAAGATACAAAATAACAAATTCTCATCTTCATTTCATCATCCACTCAATGCTCTCACTACATTTTAATAGAGGAAGACATGAAGAAGGAGAAGAAGCTAAACTAAAGCTAACTAAATCCTAACAAAAACAAGCATGAAAAGAAGACCCTTGGCTTAGAACAAAACTGGGCTATTTATAGGCTGAGTACTAAACCCTAGGGTAAGATTCTGAGCCCAAATGAAATGTTCAAACTACTCCCAAAATCCGAGTTGACACCGAGTCAACTCGGCTACGGATCCGCCGCGAATAGGCCATTTTGGCCGCGGATCCGCGCTTCTTTGAGGGGGTTGGGTTGTCGTTTTTTTTGTGTTCTCTTGTGTTGCTCTATTCAGTTGTTCTACATGTTCTAAATTGAAAATTGCTTCCACAATATCTTCAGATCTGCAAAAGTCCAAAATGGCATTACTTTTGATTGATTTGACATTTCTCCCTCGAGCTCCGCGCACCCATTGATTCTTGTGCAGCCCCTCTCGTGCTTTGTGCTTCTCCGAGACACGAATGACCACTGACATTTGTCTTGCCTCTCGAACTGGTACGCGGTACTGGACGGATACGGATGACCGAAACCCGACTTTTATCTGTTGACAACAGATGTTCTGCATTTTAGCTTAACAGTGGAGATTTTGTATCATTTGCGTTATTTTGGACTAGGAACCTGTAGCCTGTAAATATGTAGCAAACACGGATTAAACGCACCTGCCTATAAACAAACGAGCATAAGAATGGGCGGTATTAAATGCAATATTCTGGTATGAACATAAAACAAGGGGACTGTTCGAACTGGCAGTGCGCAACGGGCTCATCACTCTGCCGGATCCAAGACATCCGTCGCAACCTGGTGACGTTAACCATCCTAACTATAGTCCCTACCACAGAGTAATGGGTCACCCACTCGAAAATTGCTACGTCTTCAAAAACTGGGTTGAAGACCAACACCGGCAAGGCAAATTCGCGTTGTCTAAAATCTGGAAAGTGAATCCACCACAACCACATGCTCCAAAAAGGATGGACATGCCGGGGGCATCGTGCTCATTCGTAGAGGAAGCTCCATAGAATGAAAAGTCCGTAAACTAGAAATTCGCCTGAAATATGGCAATGATGGACCGAGATGTCCTAAAACTAACAAAGGACCGAAATTTCCTAAAACTAACGACGGACCGAAACGTTTTTAAACTACTACAAACCGCAGCATCTTGGGGTAGATAAAAAAACAGTACGTCCATAAGCGAAATGGGTACGGATGAAAATCCGAAAGGGCTCCGTCAGTAAAATTAGCAGGGCTACCGGCGAGTTTGTGAAAACCCGAAAGGGCGCAATCTCGTTAAAAGACACTTGCAAGGTCTTCTCGACCTTGTAAGGAGAAAATACCTGCGTGGGATCCTTATGACTCACAAGGGAGCAACACACTTAAGAATCGTCACGATTCTTAAGGAGAAATTACACTTATGAGATTCTCATGACTCGTAAGGAGAACCCTCTTATGAGACCCTTACGGCTCGTAGGATTCAAAAGCCTTAAGCTATAGGGATCTGAACCTGTTCCCAAGCCGTCATATCCCTCGATTGCCCTACAAACGGTTCAATATTGACCCTTGTATACAATCCACGGGCACAAATAAATGTCTCCCCCACCAAGTCCCACCAACGACAAGGAATGTCCTCATTTGGTGAACAAACACTTGTAGGTCCTCTCGACTTGCAAGGAGAAAATGCTCTAATGAGATCCTTACGACTTATAAGAGAGAACACCACTTAGGAGTCCTCACGACTTCTAAGGAGAACATACACCTATGAGATCCTCACGACTCGTAGGGAGAAACACCTTTATGAGACCCTTACGGCTCATGAAGTCAAAAGCCTTAGTCGACAGGATCCTAACCCTGTTTACTAAGCCACCTTTGTTCAAATCGACAGAGACAAATGATGATTCGCTCCTGGAAACGTCCCAGTGGAAGCGATGCTGATGCCTAAATCGGTATCAAATTCAAAGTCCTCTCATGGCAAATGATGATTCGCTCCTGGAAATATTCCAGTCGCAGTAATGCTGATTCTAAGATCAGCATCAGATCCCAAGCTCCATACTCGCAGCAAAAAGTCAGCGAGCCATAAATGCATATGAAATAGCCGAAATGGTAGGGCAACTTACAACGAAATCAGCAAGTAAAAGATATGCATACAAAAATAGCCGAAATGATTGGGCAACTTGCAATAAAAAGCAGCGAGTAAAAAGGAAAAAATAGCCGAAATGATTAGGCACCGCGAAAAATAGCCGAAATGGGGCAATCGTGACTTTCGCGATACGAAAAGCTGAAATGATAGAGCATCGCAGAAAGAAAACAAAAATACATATAAAATGAAACTTTTGCCCTACAGGTAAGTCCATACTGACCCCTGTATACGATCCATGGGCATAAACAAAAATGGAACCACATGTCCCAACAAACTCGGTCAAAGGGAAAGTCAGACCTTGACAGCAATATCTGAATCTCAGAAGATCAACATGGCATTCCTCCCCATGCCAGCAGAGCACGGACGCGACACCACCAAGAGGAGCCATGGCAAAGTCCATAGTTCCAAATCTCGACGGCCACCGCTACAGCCTAGAGACCAACAACGGCGTTCCTCCTCATGCCAGCAGAGCACAGACGCGACACCACCAAGCGGAACTACGGCAAAATCCCCATGTCCAAGACTCTACGGTTCATAGACAACCTAGAGTCAACCCCATGTCAACTCCTGACCTCCTTGTCGTAAAGCAACGCTTCGACACGGATACATGTCAACCCCTGACCTCCCTGTTGTCAAGCAATGCTTCAACTCGGATACATGTCAACCCTGACCTCCTTGTCATCAAGAACCACTTCGACACGGATACATGTCAACCCCTGACCTCCTTGTCGTCAAGCAACGCTTCGACACAGATACATGTCAACTCCTGACTTCCTTGTCATAAAGAACCGCTTCGACACAGATACATGTCAACCCCTGACCTCCCTGTCGTCAAGCAACGCTTCGACTCGGATACATATCAACCCTGACCTCCTTGTCGTCAAGCAACGCTTTGACATGAATACATGTCAACCTCTGACCTCCTTGTCGTCAAGCAACACTTCGATATGGCTACATGTCAATCCCTGACCTCCCTGTCATCAAGCAACGCTTCGACACGGATACATGTCAACCCTGACATCCTTGCCGTCAAGCAACGCTTTGATACGGATACATGTCAACTCCTGACCTCCTTATCATAAAGCAACGCTTTGACTCGGATACATGTCAACTCCTGACCTCCTTGTCTTAAAGCAACGCTTCGACTCCGATACATGTCAGCTCCTGACTTCCTTGTCGTAAAGTAACGCTTCGATTCAGATACATGTCAGCTCCTGACCTCCTTGTCGTAAAGCAACGCTTCGACTCAGATACATGTCAACCCTTGACCTTCCTGTCGTAAAGCAATGCTTCGACTCGGGAACAAGTCAACTCATCAATCACTTACGAGTTCTCTCGACTTGTAAGGGAGAAAATTCTCTTGCGAGATCCTTACGACTCTCAAGAGAAAGCACATGATCCCTAAGGAGAAAATACACCTACGAGATCCTCATGACTCGTAGGGAGAAAAGTCTTTATGAGACCATCATGACTCATAAAGTTGAAAAGTCTTAGGTGGCAGATCCTAACCCTGTCTCCTAAGCCGCCACTGCCCTGCGAGGAGGTTAAGATGGACTATCTATGGGCCACACTCTCTGAAGTCGAACCTCGATAAGTAGGGAAACAATCACTTACGAGTCTTCTCGACTTGTAAGAGAGGAAATTCTCTTGTGAGATCCTTACGACTCTCAAGAGAAATCACACTTAGGAATCCTCACGATTCCTAAGGAGAAAATACACCTACGAGATCCTCATGACTCGTAGGGAGAAAAATCCTTATGAGACCCTCACAGCTCATAAAATTGAAATATCTTAGGCAGCAGATCTGAACCTGTTTCCTAAGCTATCACTACTCTACAAAGAGTTCAAGATGAGCTGTTATCTATCGTCTACAAGGTACACTTGCTGAAATCACATGCCAACAACACAGCAGAGAAAAGAAAGCGATAGTCGGAAATAAGAAAAAATGTGTCCTTTATTCATGAATTCAATTGAATACTGAAGGGTTACCCTACCGCTCCGACCAACTTCCGTGGCCAAATGCGGAACAAAATTTTAAGACGATCGAAACTTTGGCGCTAGAATAAAAATTAACCGGATCTTTACCATAAATCTAGTTAGCTATTTTGAGTTCTATCTACTATGAAAGAAGCTATACCAAGAGGCTCAAGTCCTTCGGTCTTCTCTCCTCATGATGTGCTCCAAGTAGCCTCCTTGAACGTGTCTGATCTTCTTTTCCAACTCCATCGGTCCTCCGGGATCGAGCTTGTTCTCCGGCCTTGCTTTGTCGTAGATGATCCAACCGAGGGGTATGATCCATGACTCTAGCTCTTTGCTAAATGTTAAAAGAGCAACTAGAGAACTTGGGATGCTAGTCCAAGTAATCTAGGGTGTAGTTTAGGGTTCTAAGTGTCAAGCTAACTCTTTGTTGCCTCTTCACTTGATTCTCAACTCATGAGAAGGTAGGGAAGAGGAAGAATATGAAGGTGGAGGGAGCTAGAGAGGAGGGAGGAGCTTGGAGAGAAAATGGAGCTCAAGAAAATAATGATCAAGCATGAGAGAGAAATTCACACACAAGAGTTTTTTATGCTCATTTCTTTCATTAAACAATAGCAAATATACTTCAATAGTAACTCCAAAATGAATTATAAATTCCTTTGATTACTATTGAAGCACGGTCACCTCCATTCCTCCCTCACCTCTCACTTTACACCTCATTTCCAATTATCAAATAAAATGAAAATACATAATGAGGTGGCTACCTTCAAGAAGGAAATCTGTAATAAATACGGATTTCAGTCTACTGTACATACATACCGGCAATTAGATAAAAATTCGAACGCCCAAAGAGATAGAATAACACGAAGAACGTAATACTAGAATATATATATAGAAATACATATACGTAAATTATTAAATCAATACCTGATTTAATAATCCGGCTCAAACCCGAGCTGGCTAGTATTACCAACTGTCCGATCGAAAGTCCGAGTATAAAGTATATCAACCGATCGAACCCTGCACGTATCCAATACGGCTACTACATCATTTCTCCTGGATCAGGGAAACCCTCTGTTTGGGACTCTAAAGACTCAACAGTACTCTGGCAGTGGGTTTAACCACAAGCACGTCAGCGATACTAGCTGTACGTAACGGCTACCCAGGTACCTGTCGAAAGGAAGGCCGATGAGCAAACTCATCGGGATATCTTTCTGAGCCTATCCGTGACAATATCCGTACAGTCCGGTCTCTTCGTCAAAGAGTATCGCATACCGAGTCTAGGGGATGGTGAATGTCAGACCCTAATAACCTTATAAGTCATGCCGATGTGGCTCAGGACCAATCCGGGAAACTACTGATCAACCTATCAGTAAATCCCAACTGCCTTGGCCAAGCTCTTATGGTCCTGACCAATCGAATCATAGTGCGATATCGACTCCCTATACCGGGAGAGACGAATCCCCGACAATCGCTCACTGCCTCTAAATAGCTCGGGACTGAACCCAACCAAAACCTGTTTACACGACACAGTAGAGCCGTAGTAAGGTAGTGATCAAAGTCCAGTGGGAACTCACACGAGACAAATGCCGATCTCGGGTCCAAAGACTAACATGTACACATGTCACTTGAGAACTTCCATCTGACGATAGGTATACTACCACATGGAAGTTCTCGGCGAGTCCGTCCAGTGTACTCACACCCAGTGAGCACCTGTATACGATCTTAGGTGCATCAGACCAATGGCTGCGGGACCAATCATCCCCCGACGGGGTTAGAAACGTATACACCAGTCTACTCTGGAGTATCAATGCCCAGTCTCGATACTCACGCGACTAGGGACCATTTAAGGATGTGCTTATAGACTACCCTGCTCCCACAAGTATGATCGCCATCACAACGCAGGTAGTCAAGCAAGATCCTAGGGGCTTTATCAACATGTAACTGCAATATGTAATAACGAGTATGACATATGCCATGTTAAGATAAAGACAAACCGTAATAATATACTATCGTATCGAGTCTTTATCAATATGTGCAAACTAGATATAACAACAATAGAAATAAATACACATATCCTGACAAAGACAATTCGAATAATATATTATAATACTGAGCGAGACTGTTTTGTACATACATATCCCCAGTATCCATATGTATACATATACAATACTGGCCTCTAGGGTATATATATTCAACAATCTCCCACTTGCACTAAAGGCCAGTAATT
Organism: Agapanthus africanus; assembly: GCA_030015575.1. NCBI lineage: Eukaryota > Viridiplantae > Streptophyta > Magnoliopsida > Asparagales > Amaryllidaceae > Agapanthus > Agapanthus africanus. The sequence continues at coordinate 858,976,529 of JASDDO010000022.1, read as the reverse complement.
GGCGTACCGAATACCCAACGTCTGCTCTAAGGCCAGCTGCTGGCGTACCGCATACCCAACATCCCAAAAAGTCGCTCGAACTGTGCTTGAGGGAGGGCCTTTGTAAATGGATCCGCCGTGTTCTCTTTCGTATCCACTCTCCGGACCTCGATCTCCTGGCGATCTACGATCTCCCTGATCAGGTGATACCGTCTTAAGATGTGCCTGGATTTCTGATGGGACCGCGGTTCCTTCGCTAAAGCTGTAGCCCCATTGTTATCACAATACACTGGCATCGGATCAACAATGGATGGAACCACCTAAAGTTCAGCTATGAACATCTTCATCCAGACCACCTCTTTTGCGGCATCGCTTGCAAGAATGTATTCAGCCTCCATCGTCGAGTCTGCGACGGTATCCTGTTTGGAACTCTTTCAGCATACCGCCCCTCCTTTGAGGGTAAACAGAAAACCCGAGACAGACTTGATGTCATCCTTGTCACTCTGGAAGCTTGAGTCGGTAAAGGATTCGACCCTGAGCTCTCCATTACCGTAAACTAAGAATATCTCCTTAGTCCTTCTCAGGTACTTGAGAATGTTCTTTACTGCTATCCAGTGGTTCTCACCTGGGTCTGACTAATACCGGCTCACCACGCTCAGTGCGTAAGCTACATCTGGTCTTGTACATAGCATCGCATACATTATAGATCCTTCCGCCGAAGCGTAGGGTATAGTGCTCATGTGAACCCTCTCCTCGTCGGTCTTGGGAGACATCTTCTTGGAGAGGGTGATTCCGTGCAATGCGGGTATGTTACCGCGCTTGGAACATTTTGGACTGTGAGAGTCCCAGTAGTCTCTTGGATCTATCTTTGTAGATCTTAATCCCCAGAATGTATGAGGAATCACCTAGGTCCTTCATGGAGAACCTTTGTGATAAGAATAGCTTGACCGATTGTAGCATAGGAATGTCATTTCCTATCAAATGAATGTCGTCCACGTACAAGACTAGGAATACGACAGTTCATCCTACAATCTTCTTATATATACATGGCCCATCTTCGTTTTTGATGAATTCAAAGTTCTTGACTGTCTTATCAAAACAGATGTTCCAGCTACGCGATGCTTGCTTCAATCCATAAATGGATTTGAGCAGCTTGCACACCTTCCCGCTGCTCCCACTGTCTATAAAACCTTATGGCTGATCCATGTAAACGCACTCTTCTAAACTTCCATTTAGAAAAGCCGTTTTTACGTCCATCTGCCAGATTTCATAGTCATGGAAGGCAGCAATGGCAAGCAGGATCCTAATGGATTTGAGCATAGCCACTGGAGAAAAGGTTTCGTCATAGTCCACTCTTGGTCTTTGACGAAAGCCTTTTGCAACGAGTCTAGCCTTATAGGTTTCCACCTGCCCATTTACACCAAGTTTCTTCTTGTAGATCTATTTGCATCCAACGGGTTTTACCCCAGGTGGAGAAACTTCCAGGGTCCACACTTTATTGGTGTACATTGACTCCATTTCAGATTGCATAGCATCCAGCCACTTATCAGAGTCTCTACTGATAATGGCCTGCCTGAAACTAGTAGGATCATTTTCTTCCAAGATGCAATCCTCTCGATCCCCATCTATGAGAAAACTGTAGTATCTCTCGGGCGGATGAGAAATCCTACTAGATATGCGGAGTGGCTGAAGTTCGTCTGGGACTATTGGATCTTCTGGTTGCACCAAACCTTCAGTTGTAATTTGTTCCTCTGGAATTTCTTTCAGTTCTACCATGCTCCCACTAATTTCTTTTGCAAGAAATTCTGTTTCCAAGAAAACAGCATGTTAAGTAACAAACACCTTCTGTTCCTTGGTGTGGTAGAACAGATACCATAACTATTCTTTGGATATCCAACAAACTTATATAAAACTGACCGTACCTCTAGTTTATCTGGTTCATGTTTTTTAACATAATCCGGACAACCTCATATCTTAAATTTTATATGATATGGTTTCTTACCATTCTACATTTCAAACGGTGTTTTAGGCACGGACTTGGATGGAATATGATTCAACAGATGTGCTGCCGTTTGAAGCGCATGTCTCCAGAATGAAAGAGGCAACTCAGCATTACTCATCATGGAGCAAACCATGTCCAATAGGGTATGATTCCTCCTCTCCGACACACCGTTGTGCTGTGGTGTGTACGGAGGAGTAAGCTGAGAGAGAATTCCATTCTCTTTTAAGTAATCTAAGAATTCCGTGCTTAAGTACTCCCCTCCTCTATCGGATCGGAGGATCTTGATACTTTTGCCAGTCTGGTTCTCTACTTCGTTTCTGAATTCTTTGAATTTATCAAAAGCTTCAGATTTGTGTTTCAAAAGATACACATATCCGAACCTAGAGAGATCGTCAGTGAATGTGATGAAGTACGAGAACCCACCCCTTGCATGTATAAACATCGGACCACATACATCATTGTGTATGAGTCCCAAGAGCTCCGATGCTCTTTCTCCATGTCCGGTGAATGGAGATTTGGTCATCTTTCCTTTGAGACAAGACTGACAAGTTTCATAAGATGAAAATTCGAACGTATTCAAGAATCCATCTTTATGTAACTTACTCAGTCTTTTCTTTCCGATATGACTAAGTCTACAATGCCACAAGTAGGATTCGTTCGTATCTGAACTCTTCCTCTTGCATGTGTTTTGTACATTGAGAACTGTGTTCTGATTTAGAACATAGATACCATTACACAGTATACCTTCTGCAACCAATACCTTATGAAGGTAGATGTTCATGATATTTCTATCAAGAACAAAATTATATCCATCTTTATCAAGTAAAGAAACTGATATTATGTTGCATAACATGGAAGGTATATAGTAGCAATTGTTCAAAATCATAGTATTGCCATTTGGCAACACTAGATGATATTCACCGACGGCCGCAGCATTAACTTGTGCTCCCTTCCCTGCTATGAGGGACATATCACCAGGTCCAACTATCCTACTTTTTCTCAGTCCCTGCAATAAATTATAGATATGAGATCCTGATCCGGTATTGAGTACCCAGGAGGTAGGACTAACCGTAAAACAGTTCTCAATAACAAGAACACCTGAAGAAGAGACAATAGTATGTTTCTTCCTCGATGGGGTCACAAAGGAATTCAAACAATCCTATTTCCCATGCTCATACCGATGACCGTTGTCATAAGTTAGAGCCGAACCGACGTTCCCCAGCCCCGAATAAGAATTCGGATCGGTCAAGCGATACATTTTATTATCTTGATTAGGGCGTGAAATGGTTGCTACCTGGAGAGAGAAAAAAAAACACTCAGCGTGCGCTCTTACAAGATTAGATTGGTTTATTAATTTATCTAACTAGGATGGCTCCCACTGTTTCCTCGAATTCTTCTTCAAACCTTTAAAAGAAGAACTAGTCAGGATTAATCGCACGTCATAATACTTGCTTAACCTTTCAGCCAGGCTGGTGTTGGTACTTCGAGGGAGGTTTTCCAACGCTTTCGCGAAGTTCCTTAATTACAAAAGCTCTTTTCCCTGGAGGCGTAGCCCCGCTAACACCTTTCTAGACGCCCACTTAGTTTATAGCATTGATTGTTAAGTGAAATAATCTCCTAAGAGTAATCCTACTCATCAGTGGGATCGGGATCCAACTATCATTGTGTGATGCACTAGATGGAATCCACTCTAGTCACCACACTCCAGAAGGTATGCTGAATCTGCAAGTTTCCTGTATGTTTGAAACTCCCGATGTGGTTTTTGCCCCTAACAACCTATGATCTTGACAAGGTCAACAAATCATAAATTGCTAGTCAAGTTCAACCTGTCATTATTGATCAGTCGAAACTAGTGCATTTTTAACGTATCAATTTCCCTATTCTTTGCAATCATCTAAAGGTGTTTGGTATAACTATAGCACATATTAGCAATTTGTCTGCAAAATACTAAATAACATGTGTTATACGTTCCCCTCCGAATACAGAGACGCGACCGCGCAGGTCCGTCTTGCCTGAGATTCGGGGCAAATGCTATTTGGTGCTATCCGTCCACCTCTCCGAAGATGCCAAGTTGATTTATGGTATCGTGTATCGAAGGTTTAAACGGATGCGTCCGATATAGCAGACTTCGTCAGATTCCCCCTCGCTTGAGGGGTTTTTGATTGTGGGGACGCTCTTCCCTGCAGGCGCAAGCCCATACAGTTAATTACGCTACCGCATCGCGGTAACAAGTTTCTCCTTCTCCAGCCGGTCACTTCGTGTCGTGGGTGTTTGTTTTGTTTGTGGTTGCCCGTGGATTATATACGGAGACTAATTTATGTCGTCGCCCGTAGGACGTGGATTAGTCCAAATCCGTATTTTCTTAGATTTGGGTTTGGGGTTTTGGTTTAGGGATACGTTAGCCATATTTGAGGCTAAGATCAACTTAAACGTTTATTAAGGATACGTTAGTCTGATATGAGACTAAGATCAACTTAACGGGATCGTTTAGATCCGACAAAAGAGCATTTGGGGGCTCTATTGTTCTACTTTAGGGACATAGTGGTCCATTTCCAGTTTAGGGACATGGTGGTCCAACATTCCCATTTTGGGGACGAATATTGATTTCCAGTTTAGGGACATGGTGGTCCAACATTCCCATTTCGGGGACAAATATTGATTTCCAGTTTAGGGACATGGTGGTCCATGAGTTTAAGGACCCCACAGTCCGTATCAATGTATGGTTGTCGGGACCCATCACCTCTCTGACGACGTTGAAGGATTACAACGACAAATATCAGAGGAGTTCGGAGATGTACCCTTGAACCGGATATAAATTGATTTGAGATAGCAGTTGTGCTCAGTTCAATTTAATTTGAGGACTTATGGCCAGAAATGGGCTAAGTCCAGTTGAAAATGTTTAACATTTTATTTATAGTTGGCCTGTTAGGCCTTGACTTGGGCTCTGCCCTTCTAAACAATGCATAGCATTGGGCTTTTCAATTAAATGCATAGCATTTATTTTGGCCTGTTAGGCCTTTTAATTGGGCTCTGCCCTTTTTTGATAATGCATAGCATTTTGTTTGGTCTGATAGACCTTTTTATTGGGCTCTGCCCTTTTTTAATAATGCACTGCATTTAATAGTCTGACAGCGCGCAATGTGGCCTGTCAGGCGCTTTGCGCCGATTGAGGAGCGCAAGGCGCAAACTGATGTGGAGGTGACACGTGTCACACTCTGGTGAGTGCAAGTTTGTTAGTGCAGTACGCTGCGCCAGTGCGCTGCTGACACGTGGCATGCTCTGATGACTTGCGCCAATCCAAGAGCGCAATGCTCATTTTTTAAAGCGCAGATTATTCTGGGGTTGACACGCGGCGTGTTCTGGTGACTTGCGCCAACCTAAGAGCGCAGAGGCTCATTTCAGAAGTGCAAGGCACTGTTCCATAGCGCAGAGCGCATCTTGATCAAATTTAGATAAAAAAAAACAAGTTTTTCTTGTTCTAAAGATTTCAAGAACCAATGGTTTTGATTCTTATCAAAAGGCAATGCCTTTATATAGATCAAAAGATCTAATAAAGAAGTAAATTACTTCTTTCTTCTTATTATTATTATTATTTTATTCAAGATCTTGATCTTGTTCTTAGATCTTTGATCTTTTTAGAAGAACTTCTTCTTTTTTTCCAAAGGTTGACCTTTTTTTCTCTTCGAGCTCTTCTCAAAATTTTTAGAGGAGTTCTGTATATTTCTCTGTGTATGAGACTTGAAGTCTAGGGTCCTTTATATAGGGCCAATTAGTTTGTTAGGTTGGTTAAAGAGATCATTCTCTGATTGATCTTGGGATATTTCCCCACCGTCGGATCTTTGATCCAAGGGCTCTGTTTTACAGAAGAGAATCTTCTTGTTTTTAACAAGATTGGAAAGATCTTTCTAGAATTTTATTTTTTAAATGCTGGCATAGTTGACGCAAGCGCACCTGCGCTTGACACGTGTTCGCACAGCGCAACTGCGCTTAACACGTGTCGCTCAGCGCAGAGCGCAGCGCAACTGCGCTGACACGTGTCGCGCATCGCAGAGCGCAGGTCGCCTGATGCGTTGGTTCCTTTATTTTTATTTTAAAACTGAGCCTTGCTATGATTGGGTGCGCTGTCTTGGGCGCAGTGCTGGCGTATCTGCTTTTAACACATGGCGCGTTGCACGCAGTGCAAGAAATCTGAGGCGTTGCTTCAATTTTTGAATTTTTGAAATTCAAACAGAGCTTTACTCTGATTAAGGGAAACAAATGCCCCCCCACCGTTGCGCTCACGTGGCGCACACGTGAGTGCGGCGGTGGCAAGATCCGATCCGTTGGATCAACTCAGGAGTTGAAGGGGCGCTTAAGCGCCTATAAATAGGACCCTTGGTCCTCCACAAATGATCATCATCCTCAAGACTTTTATTTTCAGAACCTCAGAGCCTTGCTCTTTATTTTCAAGAACTCCAAGAGTTAAACTCTTAAAACTTTTAGGTAAAATTTTTAATTTAAATTAAATTAAATTAATTTTAACCAACAGAGCCTTGCTCTCATAGATCTTCTGATCTAAAGAAAACCCCTTTGGGGTTTCACCAACAGAGCCTTGCTCTTAAGAATCCATATATCTAAAGAGATCTTGTTTCAGGGTTTTTAACCCATGAACAGAGTTTTGCACATGGACAAAATATAGATCTTTTTGATCTAAAAATGAAGAACTCTTAAGAGTTTTCATGGATCTTTAAGATCCCAGATTTTAATTTTTAGGAATTAATTTTCCCTTGATGGATTTTTCCATCATTATTATAGAGCTAGGCTATTTAAGGAATATTATTCCCTTGTGACCAGAGTTTGACAAGTGTCACTCTGTGATAGAGCTTTGCTCTGAAAAGGGAGATTTTCTCCTTATCTCAAGGGATTTCTCATTTAGTGAGAATGTTCTTTTGGGGATCTCCTCATTAATTGACAGTCTCATCCAATGATGGGGTTGTCTTATTAACTGATGCATTGTCATCTGGATTTTGTAGGTCCACTTTTGGTCCCCTTTCCACTGCATTGCAGTGTGGTATAAATTTTAAAGTATCAAGTGTTAGAAATTAAAATTATAACACTGACGGTTGACTTTTGTCCTCCTTATTTTTGCAGGCAATATGTCTTTCGATTCCTCGTTCCCATTCGTTCGCTCGGAGGGAGGGTTCCCTGGAGCACCCGTAGATTGAGAGGTTCTAGCTTTGATCAGAGACCATGATCCGGAACATAAGAATCCTCACCTTTGGGGGTCATGGTACAATCAGATTATCCGGGGTCGACAGAGCTTTTCATGTACAGTACCATCGGAGCCCATTATGGCGATCCATTATGCCAACTCACCCCCGGTGAAGTATGCCGTGGAGATGGTCGATTGGACTTCAGATGGCCTTCTTCATCCCGCTATAGCTGCAATTCCCGTTCAGCCTCCCACGGTTTTGGATAACTTGTGACGCCGTATTTGTCAAGGCGAGGCGCGACCCTGGGGGCAACCATATAATATAGGTTTGATCCCCCGTCATCTGATCGGTTATCTGCAGTGGGCTTGCTACATCTTGTCAGCGAAGAAGTCGCAATTGATGAGGCTTAGGTTGTACACCGCTGTTTATGCTTCTCTCTTCCAATATCCTACGCTTCCTACCTGGTTGGTTAAGGCTTTTTTGGAGCAATGGAATATCCCTACTCACACTTTCCTCGCATTGGACCGGGAAGTGTCGATTTCTTTAGAGGAGTTCACAGAAGTTTTCGGCTTACCGGTCATAGGGGAGCATTACGAGGAGCTGCTTCCCACGGACGAATATGTCTTCAGTGCTAAGCCAGTGATAATGGGCCTTACTCCGGCGAATGCCGTTCAACACCAATTCCCTAGTTTGATCAAAGTGTTGAATATCTACGAGGGCCTTTTTATCGAATATGGGAGCCGCGGGGTCAGTTTCGAGGATTTCATCGCTCGCTAAGTTTGCACCGCTAATTTGGGTTCGGACACCCTTTTCCCTTTTTGTCTTTTATTGAGCAATGAACACTCTTTGTAGCGTAGAGCGCTTTATGTACAGAGCCTTTCTGTACAAAGCGCTTTATGTACAGAGCACTAGACTTGGAGCGCTGAGGCGCTTCTTCTGAGATAGCGCCCACGTGGGGAGCACGTGGAGTGCTGAGCGCTGAGCGTCAGATTTAGAGCGCTAGAGCGCTAAAGCGCTTCTTATGAAATAGCGCTTGGTGCGCTGGGCGCTGAACGCCAGACTTGGAGCGCTGAGGCGCTTCTTTTTAATTTGTAGCGCTAAGACTCTTTTCATAACATAGCGCTTGGAGCACTGGGCGCTGAACGCCAGACTTGGAGCGCTAAGGCTATTTTTAGGCAGCTTTGATCAGTTCTGTGCTCTGAGAATTAAATTCTCGGTCTATAAGAGACTTTGTCTCATGGATCTGTGATCTACATAAAGAACTGAGTTCTTATGATGTGAGAGTTAAGCTCTTAAAAAAATTCAGGAGGTGTTATGATCTCTCTTCTTTTATTTACCTTGAAGAAAATTTCTTCTTCCGAGAGCTTGCTCTTCTCTTTGAAATTTCTCAAAGTTTGTGGGGGGTTCCTCTGTGCAAGACTTGAAGTCTTAGGTCCTTTATATAGGGGAGGCTGATTTGTTGAATCGGTTAAGGAAATCTTTCTATGATTGATTTGGGGATGTTTCCCCACCATTGGATCTTTGATCCTAGGGCTTCGGTTTTACAGAAGACAATCTTCTTGTTTTTAATAAGATTGGGAAAATATTTTCCCATACAGAATTTATTCTATATCTTGGTGATTTTTTAATCACCATTGGATCTTTGATCCAAAGGTGCTCTGATTTACAGAGCACAATCTCTCCTGTTTGGAAAGATTTGAGGAGTATTCCCTCAACAGAATTTTATTCTAGTAATTTGATGATTTATCATCTTCGTTAAATCTTTGATCCAACGGTGGAGAACATTTAGTTCTAGCGCTTAGCGCTCTCGTGCCTTGCACGTGAGCGTTGCTTCAGAGTCTTTGACTGTTAACGCTGGCGCACTTGGCGCTAGCTCTCTCGTGCTTTGCGCGTGAGCGCTGCCTCAGAGTCTTTGACTCTTAGCTACCTCAGAGTCTTTGACCCTTAGCACTGGCGCTAGCGCTCTCGTGCCTTGCACGTGAGCGCTGCCTCAGAGTCTTTGACTCTTAGCGCTGGCGTTCTTGGCGCCAGCGCTTTTATGAAGCGCTGCTTCATTTCAAATTTCAAAATTTGAACAGAGCTTTGCTCTGATTGGGGGAAATAAGGGTTTGAATCATACCTATTTTCAAAACTAACGAATCGTGTACATTTTCAAAAAAGACAAACCGAGGGATGCTACGGATGTCAAAAGGGTATTTCTTTTCTTCAAAAACGCCTTACTCCCCACTTTTCTAAAAATAAAGATTCGTGCTATTTTAGATACGATATTGTATGGCTCGTATATCGAGGTATATCTTAGCTTGTTGCGTTACTATTTACCATTCTGCTACGTTCGTTTTACCCTCATTACATTTTATATATATACATGTGCTTTCATTAGTCGGTATGATATCGTCTGCTAGTACACCTGCACAATTATCGATGATATGCACGTTACACTTACACAGTTTTGCTGGCTCACACATTCATCATCGAAAATTGCTATGCCAGTTACACAGTAGAATTGCTATATCATGGTATTATTATTAATTGTAAAGTACATTCATTGTTCAGTATTATCATATGACACGTTTGCACGATATACTTGATATGCTCACATTACTGTTCTAGGCTTGCATACATCGTACTTTTATAGTTGCATGCATTGAGATATTGTTTTCATGAGATTTCTGGATTTGAGAACCGCGGATATATTTCAAAGGAAATTATAAATTAAAAACGTGGTTTCTCGGGATGCGATTTCGAGATGTCCACCATGAGTTTTCTCGGTTCTGATATTGTTTTTGAGACCCGATTCGAGGTGTTTGACGAACCGTCTGTGGGTACATGGTGGACCCGGTAAGGTACCCTGGGGCAAGAAATGATTGTTGTGCAGTACACGATGAGCCTGGCACAGGGAGTACTACCTGCCGGTGATAGTTTGGCGCGGCAGATATCTGGAGGATACCGACCGTGGTCGTGAGATCAAATGGATGTGGGCCGATCCAAACTGACGGAGCCCATGGGACGATCCGGACTAACAGAGCCCGAGATATAAGGATTTACGTGTCGATACTGAACAAGGGTTTCATGATATTTCGAGTGTCGATGTTAGACACTCAGGTTCCATGATTTTGATGTGTCGTTGATGGACACACGTTGGTTGATATCCTCATACATACATGCATATGATTTCAGATGTTGATTTATATATGTCATTTGCATTGACTCGATTGTTGACACATATGCATACATGGTCAACTTAGATACCATAGTATTACCTTCATGATATAGTAATGATCTAGGAATCGTAGTTTATTCGATTTTTTCCTGCTGATGTTTTCTACTCACAAGTTGGTAACTCACCCCCGTTGTGCCACAGTTTTCTTGCAGTTTTGACCGCTTTGGATCAGTAGCAGTATCGCTGGTACACAGCTTCATTCAGGGTGTTTGCTATGGTAGGTGGGACATATTGGATCATGCCCACTCTTGTATTTTTTTTATTCTTGTTGTATCTAGATAAACTCCATCAATCAGAAACTAGAATTTGTATATTGGTAGACCAAGTTAGACTTGTACTTGCGAGACTTAGAGCGATGAGTGTATGTTCGCTTTTTTGAGATGATGATGTCTTGCCTTATTTATTCTTTCTGTGTTGGTCTTCGCCGTTGGGCGTTGCATATATGTTTATTGCGTGGTTGCGATTCCGCCAATTCGCAAAGAGCTAGCTCCCGCTTGGGGATGCCTATATATATTGCTTGTATGTGGTGTTATATCAAAATATACAAGGGAGATGCTGCCCAAATTTTTAAAAATGAAATTTTTTTTCAACTATAGTATAATCCACTTGTATTTTCATATATCTTTACCTACACATTTGAAGGAAAACTCGATTTCATTATACCTTTAAAAAAAACTTCACCTCTATTATTTCGCTAAAAAGGTTTAGATTTCTGGGTTTTGGTTTACTTGAATTAGGTGGGGTCCTATAGACTTCACATGATTCAAGTGCCAGTCACGTGCCTTTTTCCGGGTTGTGAAATTGAGAATCAAAGATTCATAGAGGAACATAGATACAAGAACATGAAAAACATGAAGTCCATAATACTCCAGGAACTTAATTCCTTCAAATCAAGAACTTAGTTCTTTAAAAACCTGATCCAAGATCCTCAAAATAGTGATCTTGGTGATCCTTAATGGTCAAAACACCATTAAAAAAGATTTAACCTCTCTGAAAACATGAACATAGAAAACATGGAGTTCATAATACTCCAGGAACTTAGTTCCTTCAAATCAAGAACTTAGTTCTTAAAAAACCCGATCCAAGATTCTCAAAATAGTGATCTTGTTGATCGTTAATGGTCAAAATATCATTAACGGATATTTAAGTTCTCTAAAAACAACAACAAAGATTAAATCTCCAAAGAACATAGAGCCTCACGTGAAACACATGTGAGCGTCGAAAAAAAGTTAGTGCTTAGCACTATTGGAGCGCCTCATGTGAAAAGCACGTGAGCGCCTAAGGATAAAAGCTCAACACCTCGCGTGAAACACACGTGAGTGCCAGAGAAAAATTGTGCTTAGAACTATTGGAGCGCCTCACGTGAAACACACGTGAGCGCCATAAAAAACTAGCACTTAGCACTATTATAGCGCCTCACGTGAAACACACGTGAGTGCTAGATGCAACTGAGTGTTTAACACTGCTGCGTGTTACAGAAACCCAATCTTAACCCAAATTGGCTATGTTTCCTGAAGTTAAATCTCTTTGATTTTAAATCAAGCGAGCTCATGTGCTCATGATTTCCAAACGGATCTTAGTCTTAAACATGACTAATGATCTATCATTGATGATATCCAAAATGATATCCATCATATATCTCATAAGGTAATTTTAGTCTCAAATATGACTAACGATTCTTAGATCCACCATGATCTTTCCCTCAAACATGGGATTTGGTTCAAGGTTACATCTCTTCATACCTCCGATATATGTCATTGTAATTTCTCAACGTCTTCAGAGAAGTGGCGGGTCCCGACAACCAACAACTCCTTTCTCATCCTAACTTAATATAAAATTTCATCAAGATAGGGAATGATACATCCCACATTAATGCACCTTCAAATTGACGTGCACACCTCAAATCAGATCCCACCCCAAATTGGGCGCATTCCATGTCACCATCACTCCGCCACGTAACAAATACACGTGCGCGCAAGATTAGTGATGGACCGAAACATCCCTAAACTAAACTTCGCCTCAAACACGACGATATTGGACTGAAATGTCCTTAATCTAACATTTGTCCCCAAAATAGGAATGTTGGACCGAAATGTCCTTAAACTAACATTCGTCCCTAAAATGGGAATGTTGGACCGAAATGTCCTTAAACTAATATTTGCTCCAAACATGGAGATAATGGACCGTGATGTCCTTAAACTGAAATAATTGGGCCCAAATGCTCATATATTTAATTTGATCTTAATCTCAAACTAGATTAACGGTCCTTAAATAAAACAAACCCAAATCTAAAATATACGGATTTGGACTAATCCGCGTCCTACGGGCGACGACATAAAATAGTCTCCGTATACAATCCACGGGCAACAAAAATACACACGACACGAATTGAACTGCCGGAGCAGAAGAAAGTGATTATCGCAATGCGATAACGTAATTAACTGCAGGGGCTTGCGCCTGCAGGGAAGAGCATCCCCAAAATCAAAAAACCCTCACAAATTATAGGGAATCTGATAAAATCTGCTACAACGGTTGCATCTGTCAAAACCTCCAATATACGGTGCCATAAATCAACTTGGTATCTTTGGAGAGGTGGATGGAGAAGTCTAAATAGCATCTGCCCCCAAAATTCGTCCTGGTCTCTGTCTTTCGGCGGTGAACAGATTCTGGCTCACCCGATGGGACCTCTTCTTCTTTCCACTCCACACTTCGTGTGTCGTTTTTTTCCGCGATCAAATAATCACGGTATAGATGTTTGTAGTTGCCTTTGGGTGATGGGATACTAAAGACGGCGTTTCTTCTCTATGTAGAATGCTGTTTGCTTCCACTCACCGCAACTCAGGCTCTATCACATCTGGTGGAGTCATGTATGGGCTACTTGCAGCCTCAAATCTCTGCAATTCGGCTCTTCAAGAAATCAATGGGCTTCTCTTTGGGTCTATGCTCCTACCTCCCACCCTCGGTACCTCAACGCCAAAGGAGGAATCCCAGAAGAAGTCTGTCTTTCATAGGCTGGCTCCTTAAGTTTTTGCTTTGCCGACGGAATCGATCTCCAAACAACTGGTACCTTCTAAAGGCCATGGTCGACGCAGGGGGCAGAATATTCAAGTTCTCAAAGAAAACAGAGGGCAGGCCCAGCAAAATTCTGAGGCTAATCAAATTCCGGCCGTAAGAAACGATCGACATCGATATCGACGTCATACAAAACTAGCTGGGGGCAGTTCTCCGCATGGTCATGTTTCAACCCCAGCGGTGAATGTTGTTGTTCTAACCGGGAACAGTTTCGAACTGTTGCGAAGGGTCAGACAAAATTCTCCCACTGCAATAGTGAAGAAATCTCCGCAGCCTATGGAGATCTGACGCGAGCAGAAAATAGTTCTCTCCCTAAAAGAACTTTCCTTATCTATATATAAGGTGTGAAAGCATGTGAAGGATTCCGTCGTCAACCATGGCTCTTCCCCTAAACGTCAGCCAAATTCTGACAAATTCCCTTTCAAATACAAGGGGACTCATCCCAAGAAGGTTCTTAATACAACGGTTCTTCCCAAAGCCAAAGCAGCTTCTTAAAAAAAGGAATGCCTAATAAAATCCAAATGCCCGAGGCAAACTCCAAGGGTCAAGATTCCAGATACCCCAAGCCTGGGGGCATAGTAGTTCAAACGGTCTATGTGGTGAACTCCAAAGACAATGTTCGAGCTTCTACTAGTCACCGACCTCAAACTCGGTCCTTGACAAAAGTTCAACTGCAACGTGAAAAGCTGCAGGAGATGCTCGCTCAGGAGACAGCACCCGCTAATCCATCGCCTAAAGAAAATCCTGAGGACGCACCCGAAGAAAGAGTAAGGAAGGAGTCGGATATTGATTTCCTAAAGCGCGTTCTTAAAAAGAGAGATGAAGAAGAGGCAGGGATGTCCACTAAAATGACCCAGATGGCCCTTCTGATCCATAATATGGTTGGAATGATGGTTCAATCGGAACCACTGGCAGATGAACCGCCGGTAGTCACTCTCAAAGATAAGGATGACATTGCAAATTCTCTGCAAGCCTTATCAATGGCCAAGGAGGAAATGATTCCAAAACCAAAACTAGACGAATATATCGCTCAGCAAATCAAAGATCACTATACCAGTGAGACTGCAAATAGATCGATCAAGACTGGTCGAACATATCCGGCGTTCTACGATCAAATACAGTACCCGCCAGAATACACACTTCCAACGTTCCACATGTACAAAGGAACTGGGAATCCTCGCCAGCACATCATGCATTTTAAATCCATGTGCGGCAACACTGAAAGAAATGACATATTGCTCCTCCGACAGTTCGTCAGCAGTCGGACAGGCATCGCCTTCGAATGGTATGCGGGACTCCCAAATGATTCCGTAAAGACCTTCGACGAGATGGATACGCTCTTCTGTCAGAGGTTCACTAGTGTGAATAAAAACACTACCATAGTAGCTTTGGTCAACGAAATAGTTGGACCGAATAAGACATGGGTTCAATATGTTACCCGATAGCGAAATCTCTGGTCAAAATACGAGCAACGCATCGACAAAGCTGCAGCCGTGGGAATGTTCATAGCCACCCTTGACCCAAATTCAAAGGTGTTCCCATATATGGCCATCTTCAAGCCAATGACCTTCCAAGAGCTCATAGATAAAATGGCTCGATTGGATTAGATGGGTCATGATCCTTCCTCATCTAATGAAGATGAATGAAAAGAAAATGCAAGGTGGCGATTGTCGTCAGCGCTCAATAAGATGAGCATCTCTGAAGCAATCTACCACCAAAATAGCGACGGCGTGGATACTCGCCCCACAAAATATACACAGGGGGCATATTCCTCACTGGCGGCAAAATCTCTATGTGAGATGGTCCTTTCCTCTCAAAGAATAGAAAGGAAATCAAGGGACCTACAAACGGATCCTAAAATCAAGTGGAATATCCCGCTTGAACAAAAAAACCATGGGAGGGATGTGAAATCCATGTCCCATTCCGAATCAGACAATGAGGGGAAGACCCCCAAGTCAAGTTCATTGTTCCAAGGAAGAGGAAGACTCGGCAGAAAGAATGACGTGATATCTCGATCCTTCGTATATGAAGAAAATACTCCATCAGTATCGGAAAGCGACATTGATGAGCAGGGAGCAGGTACCGTGTAAAATGCCCGGTATTTCTCGTAAAAAAAACCGGATTGCTGTGATAAAAAAACAAGCAGTCAAAAAGGGTGAAAAGAGCTTCAGGTGTGAAGTGTTCATACATACAAAAGACAGGCAGCAACGCCTCAGCAAACAAGAGTTGAAAGGGATGAGTTATGTAATGTCCCGACCGAATGAAAAAGAATGGACCGAGAAGTTCCTAAACTAACAATCCGCCTCAAATATGGCGATAACGGACCGAGATGTCCCTAAACTAACAATGGACCAAGAAGTCCTTAAACTAACAATCCGCCTCAAACATGGCGATAATGGACCGGAACGTCCCTAAACTAGTGCGTCGTCCCAAATACAGCGATATACTCTATTGAGATCTATATTGTAATCGAAATCCCAACGGCGAAAATTGCAACTCAAGTCCTACCGGCTACATATCTACTCCAGTGGTTGAACCACCCCTAAGTCCCACCAGAAAATAGATGGGTCACTTGCGACGAAGCTACTTTTGAGAGTTCCATCGCTCGCAAAAAAAGACGGTATGTTCACAAGCGAAATGGTCATGCATGAAAACCCGAAAGGGCGCCGTGAGTAAAAACGGCAGGACTACCGGCGAGCTTGTGAAAACCCGGAAGGGCGCAAACTCGTTTTAAAAAAAACAACAAAAAAAACAAAAAAAATAATAAGAAAAAAAACTGTACGTCCACAAGCGAAATGCACACGGATGAAAACCCGAAAGGGTGCCGTGAGTAAAAACAGCAGGGCTACCGGCGAGTTGAGAAAACCCAAAAAGGACGCAAACTCGTCAAATAAAAAAAACTCATGTGCACTTGCAAGGTCCTCTCTACCTTGTGAGGAAAAAATAGCTGCGTAAGATCCTTATAACTCACAAAGGAGCAACACACTTAGGAATCCCTATGATTCCTAAGGAGAAATTATACTTGCGAGATCTTCACGACTCGTAAGAAGAATTTCCCTCCTATGAGACCCTCACGGCTCAAAGGATTCAAAAGACTTAAGCTACAGAGATCTAAACTTGTTCTTAAGCCGTCATATTCCCCTACTATTGCCCTACAGACGATCTAATATTTACCCTTGTATACATTCCACGGGCATAAATAAACAATTCCCCACCAAGTTCCACCAATGGCGAGAAATATCCCATATGGTGAACAACACTTGTAAGTCCTCTCGACTTATAAGGAGAAAACACTCTTGTAAAATCCTTACAACTTGCAAGGGAAAACACCACTAAGGAGTCCTCACGAATTCTAAGGAGAATGTACACCTACGAGATCTGTTCAGTCGAAAATATTGCACATTTGATGGAACATTTTTCTTACTTTTGTTAAGTACTTAAAGGTGTTTATTGTAATTATGGTACATATGTGGGTTTATCTGCAAAATACTCTTTATCATATGTTTATACACTATACTTAACATTATGAAGGAAAATATATGCATAAAATATTTATATTAATTATTATAATTTAAATATGCATATCATATCAAATATCCCTGATCAATATTTCTTAAAGATTTAATACCACATAAAATGATTATGATAATATCTCAAAATATAACAAATTTAACTAATACTATGAATTGAGATATTGTGCAGATTTAGATCAGGTCTGGAGATTGAGATATTCGAAATGTCGGGAATAAAATCTGCCGATAAAGTTGAATCAAATCATAAAATCTTAAACGACAGAAACTTATAGGAAGATTTGAAGAATCCAGATATCACAATGATCTCCACGTGTCAACACTAAACAGCACCAGAATTTTCAACACCTGATCCTACTACTATGCCGCCTAACCGCGGCCAAAGAGCAACATATGCGACGGATCCGCGGCCTTATCATGGCCGTAGGATCTGAGATTTTCTCAGTGTGATCGCGACAGTAAATTCTAATACAGGGGATCTAGGGTTTCTGCTTCTAGGGTTATTTAAAGGATCGAGAGCTTCAGATGGAAAATATCTCGAAATAGAACACTAAAATCATCAACTAATAGATCACTGACAAGATCAAGAGATCCAAGACAGGTCCACGAATCGACATGATCAATCAACGTAACATCTACTTCCAACGAGAATAGAGATCGAGAGCATAAACTAGGGTTCTTGTACTCTAAATTCGACGGATTTGTAAATGATAGTTGATTAATAAAAAGGTAGATCTTTAGTTTAATTTTTTGCATTTTAATTTCTGCATTTAATTTCTGCAATACTTTCTGCATTTACATTATGATCTCCTTCTTCATCTTCTCTTCTATCTCAACCATGCGTGAGTAATTCTACACTTGCTAGGGTTTGTAGGATTAGGGTAGATCAATGGATAAAAAAATCTCTTAACTTCTTTTACATCTTTTAAAGTTTATAAACATAAGCAAAACAATTGTTAACATCCTTATTGGGCACGCTACCAATTTATTGATAGTCTCGACCGCGATTTGAGATTAGATTAACAATTGTTTTGGTAAAGGTTAGACATGAATAGAGATCAATGAAAAGATAAAGGTTAAGAGTGGGAAACCTATTCCCTCCAAAAACCCTAATCTTCATTCATCACTATCGATCTAGTTTTTAAATCTATTAAAAGATAAAAGGAGTCATCTTTAATTAATCATCTATTACTACCAAATTCTATGAACCCTGCAAGTCTCTTCTTCATAAAATCTACATCCATATATCGTAGATCTACAACAACTCAACCATATTTCAATCAACTCGTCTAAAGCAAGATAAAGGTTCCACGTTTCCCTTAAGACGACCCGTACTCATTTCGGCTAGCTACGAGCGAAACCGTCCTGATTGCGGTTACTACTTTACATGCAAACACTTCTAAAAAACACATCAATCAAATGTCGCCGTTGCCAGGGATACGTGCGTATTTTTTTTCTTGCTATTCATGTTGAATTATTCTAAAATCTAGTAAACATATTATAAAGAGAACTAAAACTGCATCTTGTGTATTTAACGATTATTGTGCGACTTTTGTGAGGGAATCTGGAGTCACTGGATTGAGAAAACAGATATTCAGAGATATCCAACAAAGTATTGAGGAGCAAAGGGGTGCACTGAAGAAACATTGTCAAAAGAATCCACTTTTCCGCGGCGGAACCGCGGCAATAGGAAGTAATTGGCCGCGGTTGGGCGGCGACTCTGTGGATTTGTGCCCCCAAAATTTTCAGGTGACTTTTGATTGATTTCTAAAGATGTGTAGTAGTAATAACCGCAATCAATAACGGTGTCGCGTGTAGCTAGCCGAGATGAGTACGGGTCGTCCTCAGGGATTCGTGGAATCTTTTAATCTTACTTTAGACGTGTTGATTAGAAAAGAGGAAGAATGGAGAATAATGAAGAATAGATTCTAGATCTATGTTAAATACGGATGTATAATATAGATCTAATTTAAATATGGATATAGAATATATAAGAAGAAAGCTTGTAAGGTTCGTTCGGATTTAGTAGTCATGGATAGCTAATAAAAATTACTCCTTTTATCTATTGATAGATTTAAAACTAGATTGATGGTGATGAATGAGAATTAGGGTTCTTGGAAGAAACTAGGGTTTCCACACTATTGACCCTTGTATTTTCATTGATCTCTATTCATGTCTAGCCCTTAACAAAATAATTGTTAATCTAATCTCAAATCACGGTCAAGACTATCAATAAATTGATAACGCGCCCGATTAAGATGTTAACGATTCTTTTGCTAAAATTTATAAACTTCATAAGACTTACAAGAAATTAAAATATTTTCTCATCCATTGATCTACCCTAATCTTACGAACCCTATCAAGCGAAGAATTACTCATGCATGATGGAGATAGAAGAAGAACGGATAGAGATCATGATGTGAATACAGAAAATAAATGCAAACTAATTAATCTAATGATCTACCTTTATTAATCAACTTCACAAGTACAAAGCCTTCAAGTTTAGATTATAAGAGGAAAAAGAAGTTGCTCTCGATCTCTGCCTCGTCGGAGGTAGATGCTCCGTCGAATCTCACGTCGCCTTATCAATCGCAGACCTGTCATGGATCACTTGTTCTTTGACGGTAATTTGGTTCGTGTAAAAGGTTCATTATTTCTAGCTTTAGCCATCAGTCCTTTATATAGCCCCAAAACCAAAAATTATAGATTCCAGAAATTAGGGTTTGTTGTTGAAAATCTAACCTGAAAATCCCAAACTTAATTCCCTAAATCCACCGCGGATCCGCCGCAATATGGAGCTTTTGGCCGCGGAAGGGCGGTTCTTTTGTGGGATCTTGGATTCAAAATTCTTGGACTTCTTCCTTGTGACACATGGAGATTTATTTGATGTCTGGAACTTGAAAATATTTCCTGAGTCTCTGCCAGTATTGGTTCTTTGATTTTATTTAAATTCATCGGCAGATTTTTGATTCCCGACATCTCAATATCCCGATCTCCTGACCTGAGCTAAAGCTTGTACAATATCTCAATGAATAATGTTAGTAATATTTTGTATTTTTGAGATATTATCCTAATCATTTGATATGATATTATATTTTAAGAATATTGATTAAGGATATTTGATATGATATGCATATTTAAATAATCAAAATATTATATAAATATTATATGCATATATTTTCCTTCACAATGTTGATTATAATATATAAACATATGGTAAATAGTATTTTGCAGATAAACCAAAATATGTTTTATATTTATAATAAACACCTTTAGATATTTAAGAAAAGTAAGAAAAATGTTATATCAAATATGCTATATTTTCGACTGAACAACTTTCCTCTGATCTTTCTCTCTTCTCTAAGATCCAATAATCTGATTTTCTGCAGGATTCTTTACAAAATATCGCCGCTCAAAAATCTTTTTGCATGTTTGGAAATTGGTTTGTTTGTGCATATTTCTAAAACGGACATTAAGGAGCAATAACCCAAATTCAGATTAGGTGAGGATTTCATCACCCTTCGTAGGCCCCACAAATCACAAAACTAGCATACTTTCACCCTCATTAATTAAAAAATATCTAGACCAAGCCTCTAAGAACCATCGCGCTCATTTAGGACAGAGGAAGGTCGTGGGTAACCTATCACTTATCCGCATTTCTCTTGTGGTGTCTAAGGCAAGTGTGACTAAGGAAAGTGGTTACTTAATTAGGCCCGCTATTTTCGGTGATTCGTATAGCGGATACCTCCCACTTACCTGGCCACAAGAATGATAAAGAAGTGGTAGAGGATTGATCCTGCGGCTTGTCCTTTGGAATTCTAGAGGTGGTCTAGTGCTTGACCTAGGTGGTCGTAGTTCTAGGGTTGATTGTGCATTTTTGTGATTTGTCGAGTCAAGCATCACGTTCGACACTTTCTCAAAACAAACCTTTTTAAATACGTTCTCACGCACGCTGCCATGTACGCTAAACCCGCTTAATGCATGATCGGCTGGACACGAGATTCTAGTGCCCGCCTTGTCCGCGTCTTTGCTATCGACTCCGAAATCGGTACTTCTTCATCTTCTATCTCCCCTACACCCACCACATCGATCGAGATGGACGGTTCTCCCTCAGATTTTACCAACACACCCCTGCCACCACCCGTAGGTGCACAAAATCTACCGCGCATCTCTCTCCAAGAAAGATATTACCCGATACGCGGTCCCCTACCTACTTGTCTATCTATTCCACCAGCCAATGGGGATAATTTTGAAATTAAACCCCACTTCATCAACCTGTTTCCCAAATTTTACGGGCTTGAGTCTGAAGACACATACATTTTTATAACCAAATTCGAAAATGTATGCGCAATGATAGGCACCACACAACTTTCTATGGATGCTATGCGATTATGTCTTCTCCCTTTTGCCTTATGCAACCTAGCAGAAAAACGGCTTTATAGAACTGTTGGATATGTATGCCCTAGAGGCCATTATTGTATAGTACTAGTTTGTATAATACATTTTGGAAGCTTAGGATATATACACGGATTTACGACAGTCTTGCTCAATATAATAGCATGCTACTTGGTTTGTATCTATCTTAATATGTGTATATGTTTCTTTTAACATATCACAAATACATATTGATGGAGCCCTTAGGATCTTTGCTTGACTACCAGCGTTGTGACGGCGATCACACTAGTGAGGCTGGGTAGTCTATAAACACATCCTTATACAGGTCCCTAGTCATAGGATTATCGAGATAGGGTATCGATACTCCAGAGTAGACTAGTATATACGCTTCTCATCCCAGCAGGGAGATGGTCTGTCCCACAGCCATTAGTACGTCGTACTGGAGATAGTATACAGGCGCTCGTTAGGTTACGAGTACACTGGACAGGACTCGTCGGGAACTGTTGGTTGGTATTATACCTGTCGTCAGTTAGCAGTTCCCAGGTGACATGAATACAGCTTAGTCCGTCGACTTGACACTGCTACTTCGCCTCAAGTGTGTTCCCACTGTTATTTGATTGCTACCCTACCACGGCTCTATTGAGTCATGCAAACAGGTAGTAGTACGGGGCAACTTGGAGTGTTTCGAAGTCGTTAAATTTGACACTGTTTAATAGTTTACAGTACATTCACTTTTATCTACGACCGTGAATATCATTTGATCGGTAAACTCGTCTGATTGCTATATGTTCTTTTAGATGGGTTTGCAAATGTGACATTTGCGTTGATGTTTTGTGCTTGTGTTGTGATTGTGGTTGGATAGTCGTGGTGGATAGCATGTGGTGAAATGTTAGTGGTACAGTTTATATTCATTTGTACATTTGATATTGCAGGGCGAGCGTCCGACATGTGGACTGCCGTCTTTGCCGGGTTGTATATTATTTTGGGGCACGACCGGATTGAGGTCGATGTCACCATTTGTACATATTATTTTCTTTTTATGTACTAGGATTACCCCACGGTGGCGTGCACGGATAGCCGGGTTCTAGAAAGCAACAATCCCGCATCTCATGGCGTTGAGACGAAGGGGGCTTCATTCTAGAATTGGCGGGCTATTCGCCACACTCGTAGGGGGTATAGTTTGACCCACGGAGGGGCGTCCAAGTTACCGGATTTCGTGAAGTGCTGGGTGGCCCATTCACTTTGTTGAAGGGGGTTGCCTCACTTCTGGGATTGGTGGGTAACTTGCCGCGCTCGTAGGGGTTTTATTGCACAGGATATCCACACGACTGGGAACGTCGGGTTTTAGTTGCGGCTCAAATGAAAACCGGGGCTCCAAGATTATCCACCATTCTGTATTGTTGGCCGAGATTCTGTGATGTTGATTATTATCATGCCTGGGACAAATGTTGTATATACTTATATATATACTAGTAGATGTTGTATATATTTTGCACCCGCGCTAGTCCAGCCCCTGCTCTGTCGTTAGTTAAGTAACCTAACGGGTGATGATGGGGCCCAGTGGCGAATGCGGATGGCATATACATGCATTTTATTTTCGTTCTTTTCTGGTGTGATAGGTTATTTGATGGGACCGCATTAATTTTGATTAATGCAAGAAAATAAACCTAAAAGATGTTGTTGGAACAAATTTCGAAAAACTACAGTTATATTCTTTCGCTTTGCATAGTGGTATTCGGTCATGAATATCCAACACCTCATTCTACGAGGAAAGAGCCGAGATCCCTTCGCGGAGAGTGACCTCTTGAGCTAAAGTCTGTACTGTAGATTACTCGGTTTTTTCAAAACCAGAAATTTTTAAAAAGGGTGGAGCTTAAACCACTCCTTTTCAAAATTGCTCAGGTTCCTTCAATGATATCAAGTTCATTACGTTAACGGGTTTTTCGCCAAAAGCTCAGCCGTAGCCTCCGTCATTTCTTATAAGTTATATTTAGTATTCATGATGCGTTTGTTGACTGTGTCAAGGCGCAGTGAACGGTAGCTGAGTATTTCTTATTTGTAGTATACAATGCGATTGGTTAGGACAGTCGTGTAATCTTGTTGACTGTGTCAAGGGTTATGCGGGTGGGTTTAATGCAATCAAGACAATGATGGGTTGAACCTGACTAGGATTCTTTGATTTGTTGACTGTGTCAAGGTCACTTGGGTCCTAAGGGCAAAAACCACATCGGGAGTTTCAAATATACAGGAAACTTGCAGATTTAACATACCTTCTGGAGTGTAGTGACTAGAGTGGATTCCATCTAGGTCATTACACAATGATAGTTGGATCTCGATCGCACTGATGAGTTGGATTACTCTCGGGAAATTATTTCACTTAACAATCAATGCTATAAACCAAGTAGGTGTCTAGAACGGTGTTAGCGAAGCTACGCCTCCAGGGAAAAGAGGTTATATAATTAAAGAATTTAGCGAAAGAGTTGGAAAACCTCCCTCGAAGTACCAACACTACCCTGGCTGAAAGGTTAAGCAAGTTTTGTGACGTGTGATTAAATCCTGACTAGTTCTTTTTTAGGGTTTGAAGAAGAATTTGAGGAAACGGTGGGAGCCATCCTGATTAGATAAATTAATAACCAATCTAATCTTGCAAGAGCGCACGCTGAGTGTTTCTTTTCTCTCTCTCCATGTAGAAACCATTTCACGCCCTAATAAAGATAATAAAATGTATCGCTTGACCGATCCGAATTCTTATTCGGGGCTGGAGAACGTCGTTTGGCTCTAACTTATGATGGCGATCGTAAGTATGAGCAGAAGAAAGAGGATAGTCTGGATTCTAAGGAGACCCCAGTGAAGAAAAAGCATACTATTGCATCTACTTCAGGTGTTCTTGTAATTGAGAACTGCTTTTCGGTCAGTCCTACCTCCTGGGTACTAGATACCGGATCAGGATCTCATATCTGTAATTTATTGCAGGGACTAAGAAAAAGTAGGATAGTTGTACCTGGTGATATGTCCCTCAGTGTAGGGAACGGAGCACAAGTTAATTCTGCAGTCGTCGGTGAATATCACATAGTGTTGCCAAATGGCAAGACTATGATTTTGAACAATTGCTACTATGTACCTTCCATGTTTTGCAACATCATATCAGTTTCTTTACTTGATAAAAATGGATATAACTTTGTTCTTGATAGAAATATCATGAACATTTACCTTGATAAGGTACTGGTTGTAGAAGGTACACTGTGTAATGGTATCTATGTTCTAAATCAGAATACAGTTCTCAATGTACTAAACACACGCAAGAGGAAGAGTTCAGATACGAACAAATCCTACTTGTGGCATTGTAGACTTGGTCATATCGGAGAGAAAAGAATAAGTTACATAAAGATGGACTCTTGAATACATTCGGATTTTCATCTTATGAAACTTGTCAGTCTTGTCTCAAAGGAAAGATGACCAAATCTCCGTTCACCGGACATGAAGAAAGAGCAGCAGAGCTCTTAGGACTCATACACAGTGATGTATGTGGTCCGATGTCTATACATTCAAGGGGAGGGTTCTCATATTTCATCACATTCACTGACGATCTCTCTAGGTTCGGATATGTATATCTCATGAAATACAAATCTGAAGCTTTTGAGAAATTCAAAGAATTCAGAAACGAAGTAGAGAACCAGGTTGGAAAAAGTATCAAGATCCTCCGATCAGATAGAGGAGGGGAGTACTTAAGCACGGAATTCCTAGAATACTTAAAAGAGAATGGAATTCTCTCTCAACTTACTCCTCCGTATAAACCACAGAACAACGATGTATCGGAGCGGAGGAATCGTACCCTATTGGATATGGTTCGCTCCATGATGAGTAATGCTGAGTTACCTCTTTCATTCTGGGGATATGCACTTCAAACAGCAGCACATCTTTTGAATCAAGTTCTATCCAAATCCGTGCCTAAGACTCCGTATGAAATATGGAGTGGTAAGAGTTAGTATCTTAAACATGTTAAGATTTGGGGTTGCCCAGCTTATGTCAAAAAGCAGAACCCAGACAAACTTGAGGCACGGTCAGTTTTGTGTAAGTTTGTGGGATACCCAAAGAATTCTAATGGGTATCTATTCTACTATACAGAGGAACAGAAGATTATTGTTTCTAGGAACGCCACATTTTTGGAAAAAGAATTTCTTGTTAAAAATATTAGTGGCAGCACGGTAGAACTGGATGAAATTCCAGAGACACAAACTATAACTGAAGATTTGCTGGAACCGCTAGATTCAGTTATACCCGACGAACCTCAGCCACTCCGCAGATCTGGTAGGATTTCTTATCCGCCCGAGAGATACTACTGTTTTTTCATAGACGGGGATCGAGAGGATCGCATCTTGGAAGAAGATGATCCTACCAGTTTCAGGCAGGCCATTATCAGTAGGGACTCTGATAAGTGGCTGGATTTTATGCGATCCGAAATGGGGTCCATGTACACAAATAAAGTGTGGACCTTGGATATTGCTCCACCTGGGGTAAAACCCGTTGGATGCAAATGGATCTACAAAAGGAAACTTGGATGGGCAGGTGGAAACCTATGAGGCTAGACTCGTTGGAAAAGGTTTTCGTCAAAGAACAGGTGTGGAATATGATGAAACTTTTTCTCCAGTGGCTATGCTCAAATCCATTCGGATCCTACTTGCCATTGCTGCCCTCCATGACTATGAGATGGGGCAAATGGACGTAACAACAGCTTTTCTAAACGGCAGTTTGGAAGAGTGCGTTTATATGGATCAGCCAGAAGGTTTTGTAGATAGTGGGAGCAACGGGAAGGTGTGTAAGTTGCTTAAATCCATTTATGGATTAAAGCAGGCATCGCGGAGCTGGAACATCTGTTTTGATGAAACAATCAAGGAATTTGACTTCATCAAGAATGAGGATGAACCTTGTATTTATAAGAAGATTGTAGAACGAACTGTCGTATTCCTAGTCTTGTACGTTGACGACATTCTTTTGATAGGAAATGAAATTCTTATGCTACAATCGGTCAAGCTATTCTTGTCACAACGGTTCTCTATGAAGGACCTAGGTGATGCCTCGTGCATTCTGGGGATCAAGATCTACAGAGATAAATCCAAGAGATTACTGGGACTTTCGCAGTCCAGGTACATAGAGACCATACTAAAGAGATTTAGTATGGAAGATTCCAAGCGCGGTAATATACCCGCATTGCACGGAATCACCCTCTCCAAGAAGATGTCTCCCAAGACTGAAGAGGACAGGGTTCACATGAACACTATACCCTACGCTTCGGCGGTAGGATCTATAATGTATGTGATGCTATGTACAAGACCAGATGTAGCTTAGGCGCTAAGCATGGTGAGCCGGTATCAGTCAGACCCAGGTGAGAACCACTGGACAGCAGTAAAGAACATTCTCAAGTACCTGAGAAGGACAAAGGAGATGTTCCTGGTTTACGGTAATGGAGACCTCAGGGTCGAGTCCCTTACCGATTCAAGCTTCCAGAGTGACAAGGACGACAACAAGTCTGTCTCGGGTTTTGTGTTTACCCTCAACGGAGGGGCGGTGTGTTGGAGGAGTTCCAAACAAGATACCATCGCAGACTCGACGATGGAGGCTGAATACATTGCTGTAAGCGATGCCGCAAAAGAGGCGATCTGGATGAAGAAGTTCATAAGTGAACATCAAGTGGTTCCGTCCATTGTTGACCCAATACCTTTGTATTGCGATAACAATAGGCTATAGCTTTAGCGAAGGAACCACGGTCCCATCAGAAATCTAGACACATCTTAAGGCGGTATCACTTGATCAGGGAGATCATTAATCGCCAGGAGATCGAGGTACGAAGAGTGGACACTAAAGACAACACAGCGGATCCATTCACAAAGGCCCTCCCTGAAGCACGGTTCGACCGACTTTTTGAGCTATTGGGTATGCGGTACGCCCGCAGCTGGCCTTAGTGCAGACGTTGGGTATGCGGTACACCAATTACTGGCATTTAGTGCAAGTGGAAGATTGTTGGATATGTATGCCCTAGAGGCCATTATTGTATAGTACTAGTTTGTATAATATATTTTGGAAGCTTGGGATATATACACGGATTTACGACAGTCTTGCTCGATATAGTAGCATGCTACTTGGTTTGTATCTATCTTAATATATGTATAAGTTTCTTTTAACATATCGCTAATACATATTGATGGAGCCTTTAGGATCTTTCCTTGACTACCAGCGTTGTGATAGCGATCACACTAGTGGGGGCTGGGTAGTCTATAAGCACATCATTATACAGTCCCTAGTCGTAGGATTATCGAGATAGGGCATCAATACTCCAGAGTAGACTAGTGTATACGCTTCTCATCCCAGCAGGGAGATGGTCTGTCCCACAGCCATTAGTACGTCGTACTGGAGATAATATACAGGTGCTCGTTAGGTTATGAGTACACTGGACAGGACTCGTCGGGAACTGTTGGTTGGTATTATACCTATCGTCAGTTAGCAGTTCCTAGGTGACATGAGTACAGCTTAGTCCGTCAACTTGACACTGCTACTTCGCCTTAAGTGTGTTTCCACTGTTATTTGATTGCTACCCTACCACGGCTCTATTGAGTCGTGCAAACAGGTAGTATTTGGGTGCAGTCCCGAAGCACTTGGAGGCAGTGGTGGTTAGACAGGATTCGTCTCTCCCGATATCGGGGGTTGAAATTGCGCTGTGTTTAGGAGAGCCATTACACAAAGTCCCTGTCCAGGGCAAGTGAGATTTACTGGTAGGTGTTCCAGTAGTTTCTCAAGGTGTTCTGGGCTACACTCCGACACGACTTATACCGCTATTAGGGGTCTGACGTTTACCACCCCCTAGGCCCAATATACGATACTCTTAGACAAACAGACCGGACTATACGGATATTGTCACAGACAGGCTCAGCAAGAGTTTGGATGAGCTTGCTCGTCGACCTTCTTATCGACGGATACCTGGGTAGCCGTTACGTACAGCTAGTACCGCTGACGTGCTTGTGGTTAAACCCACTTCCAGAGTACTGTCGAATCTTTAGACCCATACAAAGGGTTTCCCAGCTTCGGGCAAAACGAGTAGAGGTCGTATGGTTTTTACGACAGGGTTCGATCATATACGTGTGCTTGTGCGCGTATGGTGTTCGAGCGGACAATACTAGTGGGCTTTGGTTTAAGCCGGATCCTAGTATTTGATTATTGGATTAACCTCGTCTCATAGTATTCATGTTTCTCGGAACACGGATGCGGGTATGTATATACGGATGAGAGAGGGTATAGAAGGTGATACCTCATTAAGGTTTTGACCATTGACTTGGTCAAAGCACATATGAGAAAAAGAAAAGACTTTGTTATTTTTTATAAATGATAATTTTAGCATGACTACTTATGTTGAAATTTTGACTTGGCTTGACTTATTGACCATAGATATTTTGATGAGATATTTTGGACCTAGATATTTTGGTTAGATATTTTCATGCCATGGTTGAGGTCATATATAAGTTAGCTATTCTATTTTTATTATCATTATCATAAATACTTTCTCTTTCTTCAAGCTAGCTCTCTCCTTCTTCCTCTCTCAAACCCTAGTGTATCATGTGTTGATAATCAAGGGTTAATGAGACTAAGCCACTCAAATCACACTCTATTCACTCTAGTCTACTTAGATTAGCAAGCTAAGTATTCTAGTTACCTCAAGTTAGAGGTTTAGCTCAAGATTGGAGCTCTTCGGTGGATCATCGTTGATACAAGGAGGCCGAAGTTCAAGCACGATTCATACATCCATCGAAGAGCTTAAGGAGAGGATCGAAGACCGGAAGGACTTGGTTTTGTTAGGTATATTTTCTATCATAGTAGATAGAACCCTAATATGCTAACTAGGTTTATAGTAAAGATCCGGTTCAGGTTTATTCTAGCGCCATGTTTTGTATCGCTATAAAAATTTTGTTCCGCATTTGGCCACGGAAGTTGGCCGGGGCGCTAGTGTAATCCTTCAAGAACTGTCGCACCTTTTATCGCCAAATAGGAAGAATTTGTTATAGCATTCTTTAAGAAATTTTATCCCAATCACAAAACCGCCCGTGTTCGAAGTGAGATTAACCAGTTTACCCAACTTCCCAACGAACCATTCTGGAAATTCTTTGAGCGATTTAAGGATCTTCTTCTACAATGTCCCCATCATGGAATTGATAGATGGTAACTTTGTTGAATTATATATGAGGGTGTTAATCCTGCCACGAAATAGATACTTGAAACCATTTGTCAATGCCATTTCATGTCTAAAGACGATAGTGAAGCTTGGCAATTCCTGGAAGATCTCGCCGAACAAACCTTACAGTGGGAAAGCGTTAGACCAATTTCATCTAGGGCAGGTATCCATCAGCTCGATGTTTTCATCATAGTAAAAGCCGAAATGGCCGCGATACAAAAGAAACTCGAAGCTATAATAACCAAAGTCTATTAAGCCTCCCTAAACCAAGTTACGCTTCCCAAAACCGTGTGTGGTTGCTGTTCTGACCCATCACATTTAATGAAAGAATGTCCTTTGAATCCTCCGTTTTAAGGTCATGAACAAACTAATGCTGCTTTTCAGCAACGATCCTTATTCTTCAACATACAATCAAGGATGGAGGAGTCATCCTAATTTTGCTTGGAACCAAAACCAAACTCAAACTCAAAATACGTTCCCAAGCCAAAATAACTATCAAAGACTTCCTCCACAGCAACCGTAACCACCACAATAGAGTTAGCACCCCTTTCAACTGCAACCTTTTCAAAATCCGGCCAACAACTTTGCACCTTCTTTCCCAACGGCCGGTACCGATAAAACCTCTGCACTCGAACGTAACTTAAAAACGTTCATGAAACAATCTACACAAACGATGGCTAATTTAATGACTTCTATCCAAACGTTAGTGCAACACACTGCTTCCCACAGTGAAAGGATAAAATCGATAGAAGCAAAACTTGCACAGTTTAATGCCGCGATGAGTACGAGAGAGAAAGGGAAACTTCCATCTCAACCTATACCGAATCCTGACCACTCACAAAGTCATAATGTGTGTGCCATAACCATGTTGAGATCGGGAAGAGTGCTGAATAACCAAATGGGTGAATATGTTGATGTTGATGATACCCCGGCTTCCACTTCTGATCCTCGTTCGTCTAGTCCAACAACTTCTTCCGAGCCTATTCTCCGTTTTCCAACAGGCTCGAACCCTCAGCCCACTTCCTTGAGTCAACCTCAAACGATCCCAACTCCAATTCTGGGGTCCATTCCATCCCTACAAACTTCTCCACAAAAGTTGGACCCAACCCTTATTGAGAAAACTCCTTTTCCACATAGGTTGAGGGCCAACAAACCAAGTCCCCAAATGGTGAAAATTATGGAAATTTTTTAAGCAAGTTAACATAAATATTCCTCTCCTAGATTCTATCCAACAAGTTCTGTCCTATGCGAAAATGCTATAGGGCTTGTGCACTAGGAAAAGGAAAATTCAAGTGCCTAAAAAGTTTTCCTAGCGAGTAATGTGAGCACTGCTTTTACCCAACAAATACCCAAGAAACGAAAGGACCCCGAGAGTCCTACAATATCTATTGCTATTGGGGGTAAAAATATCAATCATTCTCTACTTGACCTAGGTGCTAGTGTTAACTTGCTTCTGTATTCTGTCTATGAGCAATTAGGCATCGGAGAGTTAAAACCGGTGCACTGCACTTTTCGAATGGCCGATCGATCTATCACCCAACCTAAAGGTAAGCTAGAGGACGTGTTAATCAAAGTCGGGGAATTTATATTCCCTATGGACTTCATAGTTATTGATACACAGCCTGTAGCAAACCCTCGAAACCAAATCTCGGTGATTCTAGGTCGGCCTTTTCTAGCGACTTCCAACACAGTAATCAATTGTCGTAACGGTTCTATGAACCTATCCTTCGGGAATATGTCAATTGAGCTTAATATTTACAAGTTGGGAAGTGAACCCTCCGAACCCTATGTTCATGTATGTTCTGTCGAAAGGATAGATTCTGATGGTAGTGAATTTGAAAAGCTTCACGATACTAATCTAGACTCCCCTAATGCGTTGTTGTTTGATCCTACTTTTTATTATACACTTGCGGACCCTTCTATCGACAATTCCACACCTAAGTTCGAAACCTTGGACTTGTCGAATGAGTTAGTCGAGCTGTCCGGGGCAACATCTAACGCTAAATATGAACATTTTATGGATTCCGAGGATCATACATTTTTTCCGATGAGATTATCAATCGGAATCTTGATGAAACTTTCGAAGATATTTTGCTGAAGAACTCGCATTTCTCGAAGACATGGAAGTTGTGATGAATCAACCCCTACCCAAAGAAGTTGAACTGCCACCCGGGAATGCAAATATTCCATCCATTCCTTATCTTTTGTGTTCCCATTTTCATCCACCATCACTGTTTCGTCTCTACCAACCGAGATGTAAATTTGATCGATTCCGCCTCTTATCTCTCCACTTCTTCACATCTATGATCTTCTACCAACTATGTTGTTACATCGATAAAATTTTCGAATGGTTAGTGTTGACTTTTGGTCTTTGTAAAGCTTTATATAGACCAATAATTTTATCCCCCCCTCTTTATTATTTTAAATGCTTAATACTATTTTACTCAAGTTTGCGGGGGATAAATATATTTTGGCTCTTGAAAGAAAATAAATTTTTACAAAATGATGAGCCAAAAATAAGTTTGGGGTGGATTTCACTATCATAAATTCTTGTCCCCGTTAATAACTTTTCCTCCCAAGTCTACAGGTTTTTGAGAATAAAATATTACATCGGAGAGGACACTGCTGCAAACAGGTTTGGAGAAGGTTTGTGCTTATTCACGCATCATTTTGCATTATACTAAATATAAGCACAAATTTTTTATTGATAATGAAAGTTAGAAAGTGAAAATTCACATATGAAAATTAGGAATAGTTTGAGAAAAGCAAGAAAATTAGATGTTTTCTTAAACGAAGCTAGTAATAAGTAGTTATGAGCTGTTGTCTCGAGGGTTAGTAAAATGAAGTGAATCACAAATCTGAGGATAGAATTGAGTATGAAAAATAGTCTCTATTCTTGAGTCCAAACATTTGAATGTTGATACCCTACTATACGCACTTGCACACATCTTGAAAGTTGGGATAGTAGAGAATACCTTGAAATGCTCTTGTCAAAAAGCCATAATATGAAGGAAACAGAAAATATAAATGGTGAAGAAAAAAAATGAACACTGGTTTTGTAATTACTTAAGGCAGCATAAAAAAAATATAGCGAGAGTGCTTTATCACCTAGTGTCTTAGACCAACTGGTTTGGGAGCCACTACTAAGCCTTACGTGTTGAAAGACGAGAATATTGCTATTTACACTTAAAAAAGTGAGCACATTTAGTAATCGGTCGGTTAGTATCTCAAGAAGTATTAACGGTCGCATGAAGAATGTGTGAGCAATTCTATCTAAAATATTCACCTACTAAAAAGTACTAAGGAAGATGGACAAGGGTATGATAGCTTGAATTGAATTCTCTAAGTGTAGGGATGTCTTTTACACACACGTAGGGGTATATGATCAATATTTGGAAGAAAGGTAGGGAGGAAGACTAAAGGCGATGTTTTATTGAGAGATGATGTGATTTCTGACATCTTTTCATGACCATTAAGATAAGGCTCATGGAACTAAAAAGCTAGTGTAGTTTGAAACTTTTCTTTTCAAGTTCTTTCTTTTATATGTTCTCATCTTTGTATGTAACTTTCACGTTCTTTCTTTCATTATGGGATTTTGTGGGTGTAATCCGCTAAAAACCCTCAAGAGACAACACTCCTCCTACTAGGGACACCTAGAGGTTTAAAGGCTTGTAGCCCGTGCTAAGTGCAATTATGTTGCCTACGAAATTGTGCAAGGTTTTTCTTTTCCTTTTTTCTCCCTCTCTTGAATAACTAGTTTGCTCAGGACGATCAAAATTAACTTTGGGGGTACTTGTTCAGTCGAAAATATTGCACATTTGATGGAACTTTTTCCTTACTTTTGTTAAGTACTTAAAAGTGTTTATTGTAATTATGGTACATATGTGGCTTTATCTGCAAAAAACTCTTTATCATATGTTTATACATTATACTTAACAATATGAAAGAAAATATATGCATAAAATATTGTGAATGTTCCCTCCGAAAGACGTGCAAGACAACATAAAGACGTCTTGCCTGAGATTCGGGGCAGATGCTATTTGGTTTTATCCGTCCACCTCTCCGAAGATGCCAAGTTGATTTATGGCACCGTGTATCGGAAGTTTAGACGGATGCGGCCGATGTAGCAGACTTCGTCAGATTCCCCCTTGCTTGAGGGGTTTTTGATTGTGGGGACGCTCTTCCCTGCAGGCGCAAGCCCATGCAGTTAATTACGCTACCGCATCGCGGTAACAACTTTCTCCTTCTCCAGAATTTCACTTCGTGCCGTTTGTGTTTGTTTTGTTTGTGGTTGCCCGTGGATTGTATATGGAAACTAAGTTATGCCGTCGCCCGTAGGATGTGGATTAGTCCAAATCCGTATTTACTTAGATTTGGGTTTGGGGTTTTAGTTTAAGGATACGTTAGCCATGTTTGAGGCTAAGATCAACTTAAACGTTCGTTAAGGATACGTTAGTCCAATTTGAGACTAAGATCAACTTAGCGGGATCATTTAGATCCGACAAAAGAGCATTTGGAGGCTTTATTGTTCCAGTTTAGAGACATAGTGGTCCAACATTCCCATTTGGGGACGAATATAGCTTTAAGGACGCATAAGTCCATGAGTTTAAGGACCCCACAGTTCGTATTGATGTGTTTTAAGGACGCATTAGTCCATGAGTTTAAGGACGCATTAGTCCATGAGTTTGGTGGTTTAAGGACGCATTAGTCCTTGGGTTTAAGGACTCCACAGTCCGTATCACCAGTTTAGGGACATAGTGGTCCATCATTCCCATTTGGGAACGAATATAGGTTTAAGGACGCATTAGTCCATGAGTTTAAGGACCCCACAGTCCGTATTGATGTGTGGTTGTCGGGACCCGTCACCTCTCTGACATCGTTGAAGGATTACAACGATAGGTGTCAGAGGAGTTCGGAGATGTACCCTTGAACCAGATGTAAATTGATTTAAGAGAGCAGCCGTGCTCAGTCAATTTAATTTGAGGACTTATGGCCATGATTGGGTTAAGTCCAATTGAAAATATTTAACATTTTATTTATCTTTAGCCTATTAGGCCTATGCTAGGGCTTTGCCCATGTTGAATAATGCACTGTATTTTATTTTGGCCTATAAGGCCTATTTGATTTGGGCTCTGTCCCTTTATTTTTATGATGCAGAGCATCTGTTTTGGTCTGACAGACCTTTGTTCGGGCTCTGCCCTTTTTAAAATAATGCATGGCATTTTATTAGGCCTATTAGGTCTTTTTTAATTGGGCTCGGCCCTTCTTTTCAATAATGCAGTGCATTAATTATCTGACAGTGGCCATGTGGCCTGTCAGGCGCTTTGCGCCAATTAATGAGCGCATGTGGAGGTGACACGTGTCACGCTTTGGTGAGCGTAAGCGCAGTGCGCTGTGCCAATGCGCTGCGTTGTTGCACTGCTGACACGTGGCGCGCTCTGGTGAGTTGCGCCAATTTAAGAGAGCAGACCTCTATTTTAAAAGCGCATAGCGCAAGTTATTCTGGAGCTGACACGTTGCGCTCTCTGGTGGCTTGCGCCAACCCAAGAGCGCAACAGTGCAGATTTACAAGTGCAAGGCACTGTTTTAAAATTTGGATTAAAGAAAACAAGTTCTTGTTTCTTTTTCCAGAGAGGTTTTACCTCGAATTTTCAAGAACCATTGGTTCATAAAAAAGGCAATGCCTTTGTGTAAATCAAATGATCTAATAAAGAAGTATATTACTTCTTATTTTTTCTTATTATTTGATCTTTTCTTTTTATTTTAAGATCTTGATCTAGTTCTTAGATCATTGATCTTTTTAGAAAAAAATTCTTCTTTTCAAAGGTTTACCATTTTCTTTCTGAATTCTTCTCAAACTTTTTTCTAGGAGTTCTCTGAATTCTCTCTGTGTTTCTCTCTCTTTTAGACTTGGGGTCTAGGGGCCTTTATATTGTGCCAATTAGTTTGTTAAATTAGTTAATGAGATCTTTCTCTGAGTGATTTAGGGATTTTTCCCCACCGTTGGATCTTTGATCCAAGGGCTTCTGTTTTAAAGAAGACAATTTTCTTGTTTTAACAAGATCAGAAAGATCTTTCAGAATTTTTCTGTTTGGCGCAAGTGCACCTGCGCTTGACACGTGTCGCGCAGCGCAGAGCGCAGCGCAACTGCGCTGATACGTGTCGCGCAGCGCAGAGCGCAGATCATCTGAAGCGTTGCTTCTTTAATTAATTTTTTTTACTTTAAATAGAGCCTTGCTCTGATTGGGTGCACTGCCTTGAGCGCTGCGCTGGCGTATCAGCTTTTGACACGTGGCGCGTTGTGCACAGCGCAAGGAATTTGAAGCGTTGCTTCAATTTTTGAATTTTTGAAATTCAAACAGAGCTTTGCTCTGATTAGGGGAAACAAATGCCCCCCCACCGTTGCGCTCACGTGGCGCACACGTGAGTGCAGCGGTGGCAAGATCCTGGCCGTTGGATCAACTGAGGAGTTGAAGGGGCGCAAGCGCCTATAAATAGGACCCTTGGTCCTCAGTAGATGATTACCATCTTTAAGAATTTTGATTTTCAGAGCCTTGCTCTTGTTTTCAAGAACTCCGGAGCCTTGCTCTAATTTCCAAAGTTAGAACCTTTAGAAAAACTTTAGGTAAAATTAATCTTAAATTAAATTAATTTTAATTAATCTTAACCAATGAGCCGTGCTCTCATAGATCTTCTGATCTAAAGAAAACCCCTTTGGGGTTTCACCAACAGAGCCTTGCTCTCAAGAATCCATAGATCTAAAGAGATCTTGTTTCAGGGTTTTTAACCCATGAACAGAGCTTTGCTCATGGATAAAACATAGATCTTTTGATCTAAAAATGAAGAACTCTTAAGAGTTTTCATGGATCTTTAAGATCCCAAAATTTTTAATTTTTAATTTTTAAGAATTAACTTCCCTCTGATGGATTTTTCCATCATTATCACAGAGCTAAGCTCTTTTAATTTTTTAAGAAATTTTATTCCCTTGAGACCAGAGTTTGACAAGTGTCACTCTGTGACAGAGTTTTGCACTGAAAGAGGAGATTTTCTCCTTGTCTCTAGGGATTTCTCATTAATAAGAATATTCTTTTGGGGATCTCCTCATTAATTGACAGTCTCATCCAATGATGGGGCTGTCTTATTAACTGATGCACTGTCATCTAGATTTTGTGGGTCCCCCTTTGGTCCCCTACCCACGACATTGCAGTGTGGTACACATTTTAAAGTTCTAAGTGTCAGAAATTAAGATTATAGCACTGACGGTTGACTTTTGTCCTCCTTCTTTTTGCAGGCAACATGTCTGCTGATTTGTCTTTCCCGTTTGTTCGCTCGGAGGAAGGATTTCCCGAGGCACCGGTGGACCGAGAGGTGCTCGCTCTCATCAAAGATCATGACCCCGAGTACAAGAATCTTCACCTGTGGGGTAGGTGGTATAACGAGATCATCAAGGGTCACCGAAGCTTCGGTTCCGCGACGCCGTCTGAGCCCATCTCGTCGATCCCCTATGCGGATGAACCCCCGGTGAAGTATGCCGTGGAGGTCAAGAATTGGAATTCGGAGGATCTTCTCCAGCTTGCAATTGGTGCCATTCCCCTGCA
Source organism: Agapanthus africanus (assembly GCA_030015575.1). Classification (NCBI taxonomy): domain Eukaryota; kingdom Viridiplantae; phylum Streptophyta; class Magnoliopsida; order Asparagales; family Amaryllidaceae; genus Agapanthus; species Agapanthus africanus. The sequence goes on along the minus strand of JASDDO010000022.1, from coordinate 858,939,323 downwards.
GCAGCCGCCGGCCGTAGACATTTTGGGGAGGCGAATGTGTCAGGTTGAGGCACGCCCTTGGGGACAGGCTTACAACATTGGATTGACCCCGCGACAACCGGCCGGATATTTGCAGTGGGCCAGGTATATCCTATCGGCGAAGAGGACTCATCTGATGAAGATTGGTTTGTACTCGGCAATCTACGTCTCGCATTTTGAGTACCCCGCTCCTCCAACGTGGTGGATTAAGGCTTTCATCGAACAATGGAAAATCCCCACCCACACCTTTCTTATGACGGACAGGGAAGTCTCCATCTCCCTGGAAGAGTTCGCTGAGATCTCAGGTTTGCCGGTGGGGGGGAGCATTACAAGGAGCTGCTTCCTCCTGACGAATACGTCTTCGCCACCAAGCTGCTGGAGTTTGATTTGACGCCGGAGAATGCTATTCAGCATCAGTTTCCGGGCTTGGTGAAGGTGCTAAACATATACGAAGGGCTCTATCTGGAATCAGGAGTCCGGGGAGTCAGTTTCGCAGATTTTATTTCCCGCTTCCATCGACCGGAGATTCTCTCGGAGCGGGGTGAAAAGTTCGTCAAGCTTGATGACCCTTTCGGCTTCGGCTTAGATCGTCGACCAATATCGGAAGACGGTCAAAAGGATTTCTATCTCCCCGACGCCGCCATCATGCCCTTGTCAGAAATCTCCGCCCCGGGCATTGATGAGGAGACCTTCTTTTTAGGGTTCCTGGGATTGTGGCTGTGCAGCTTCGCGCTCCCCATACACCCGTGCTACATGCGGCCGTCCGTTTTCTACCCAGCGCATCGGATGGTGGCTGGCCTGCAGTTGACAATAGGAATCGCTGGGTTGGCTCACCTATACAATGGACTTAGCATGGCGGCGAACGCTAATGAACCTGGGGTGCAGCCTGCTAATTTCCCGATGCACTACTTCACCTAGTGGATGGAAATGCATGTGCACAGGGTGTTCGGCGTCCATAAGAGCCCTTCGTTTTTTGAGAGGTGCAGACTCCCAAGAGTCATGCAACTGATTGGCGCCTCGATCGTGACTGCGCCTCCGCGGGAGGCTAGGGGTTTGCTCCTCCGTCCACACCTGGTCGGAGCGAAGATTTCTTTTGTGGATAAAGTCATAACTATTGGCTCAAAAACCTCCAAGTCGGTGGTGGTGTTGCGTGACGACTTCAAGGACGGGGCCTCCGTACTGAAAGCCCGGAAGATTCTTCACCTCTACTCCATCCGGCCGGGCTACCTGGTGTTCAGGCAGAACGAGATGACGCTTTTCATGAGGTACAACCCTCACCGGTTCGCCCAACAATCCAGATATAACCAGGGGATCCCGCTGGAGGCATTTTTGGAAGAGCCCGCGGCCAGCAGGGATGGGATACGGAGCGCGATGCACCATTTCATGCAGCTGAACACGGGCTCTCACTTCTTCATCAGCGAGCCAAGCTGCATTCCCCAGGTCCTCCACACATACGTGGCTTGGTACGCGCACGCAATGGGTCCAGTTATTCATATAGAGAAGCGCATGTTGGTTGACCGCAAGGGTGTACCTTCCGACGGCGGCCGCAAGGCTCCCCTGAAGCCAAGGACCCCGGTCGTTCCTCCGCTGAAAGATGCTGGAGCTGGGCCACCGCGCGTGTTGAGCCCTCCACGCGGATTACCTCGTGCTACCACGGACGTGCCACCCGTGCCCCGTGCTCCAGTGGAGACGGTGAATGTGGTCTCGCCGGAGTCCGTCACGGGCTCGGACATCGGGACCCGCCACCCTAAGGTGCCCACAAAGCGCAAGTTAATTTTGGGTGCGACTGGGGTCCGCACGCAGAAGAAGAAGAAGATGTTGATCCTCTCAGCTGACGTTGCGTTCGGTCAGGAACCTCATGCTCCCTATAGCGAGGGCTTGGGCGAGTACGGGACCAACAAAGGATTAGTTATGCCGCCAGTTGACACTGATCTGGCGGCCGCCATCGCAGCTTCAGAGCGATTGGCGAGGCGCGACGCATGGCTAGCTAAGCTTGCGCAATCGGGTAATCTCTAGTCGCATTTTTTTATTGCATCGTACTTTTATTATTGTCTTTGACTAATGCTTTTCCCCTCTTTCTTTAAATAGGCATCACCACTGAAGAAGCTATCGCTGCTTCCCTCAAAACTTTTCAAGAGGAGGAACGACTCAGAGCATCCTTAGGCCTAAGTACATTTCGATTCCTTAAGTCTTTATTCTCTTTTCTTATGGCCAACCTAATCTTTTCTTTGTCTCTTTGCAGGGGCTGCGCCAGCCGATGCGGGGACTCTCCCCGGGCCAGTTACTGAAGTCCCGGTCTCATCAGGGCCGCCGCGAGAGACCCGACTCGAAAAGCCGATGAGGGATGCCTTGAAGGCTCTGGAGGCATATCTGTACACAGATGATGACGCCTCGATAAAGGAAGCTTCGAAGAGGTCCGTCTTGACGGTTCGGGAGGAGTGGAAGCGGTTGAGGCACGAGGCGAAGGAGCGCAGAGCTGCTTTGGCCGTAGGAGCGGGCCCAAGCACCATTCCTCGTGCTGATACTCCTTCGGAAGAGCCCCCGGTCGCGTTGTCTACCGCTCGCAGACAGGCAGCGCGCGCAGCTCGGGAGGCTAACGATCAGTCCACCTCAGGTAATGTATCTTTCAAGATTTGGTTATAAGAATTGTAAACCTGTCGGTTCTTATATATCTTGTCCTGCAGGGCCAAGTCCAACCGAAGGGGAGGCGGAAACCGTCGAACCTAAGGGGACAAAGGAAGAGGCACCGGCTGAACCCGAGCCGACGATGAGCGACGTCGCCGGGGTTGCTGGACCTAAGCTGGAGGCTGAGGAAACTGCGCCAGAGAAGGTCGTCGATGCTGAGCCCAAGGTAGCGGCAAATGAGACGGTTGCTATAACCGAGTCTGGGGCAGTAGCGGATGGAGCGCCTGAGACCGGTGACCCCATGGTAACTGCGGACGAGACAGCAGCGACCGCTGAGCCCGAAGGAGTAGCGAGTGAGACGGGCATGACTCCCGGGGACAAGCCAGCCGCTCTTTCTCAAGAGTCTGGCAATGCTCCAATTATTGCTCTCCCCGTCTACGGTCCTCCGCCGTCTCCCGGCCGCGCGAGCATGACGACGGCTCCCGTAGAATCGGGTGATGAGGCCACGGGAGGTGGACTCATGTCGATGGAGGAGGGAGACGCCTCCGTTTCGGCTGGCGGCTCATCAGGTAAATTTCGGGTTACTGTCCTTTTTTCTTTATCTTGCAATCCTTCCTGACAGGTTTATCTTTGTTTTTAACGCAGGTGCGGCCAGTGCTGACGCTCCATTACTCGAGGGAGCGCCGTCAGCTACTGCTTTGGCGGTGGCCACCTCTCAGCCTTCTCTCGTACCATCACAGATGCTGGAAGGTATGGATTTGCAACCCATTAGTTTTATCTTTCGGCCGCATAATTTATGTACTAATGTTGTACTATTGCATCTTTGCAAGAGTGCTTTTTGATCACCTCTACCAGGTGTTGCACCCGCACTTCTCCTTCCCATCTGAACTCGCTTCTTCCTCCAGTGGCGCTGGTGAGTATAGTTTCCAATTGATTCCTTTCTTTTTTCCAGTAATGGAATTATTTCTGACTCTTCCTCGTCCTGATTGCAGTGCTACAAATCGAAGGAGGAGATGAAAGATCAGTCGCGCCACTGGCCCTCCCGGCTTTGCCGCCTGCTGCAGCTGGTATAGTACACTATCCCATCGATGACTTTCTGATATTTCTTGAACCGTCATCTGATCGTATTTTGTTTTTTCAGCTGTCGTTCTGGTTCCGGCGCCCTTTGAGTCTCGCATCGTAATGCCGGCGGGCCCCTTCTTGAGACATCCATCTTCAAAGGGTGCCACAATGAGCTTGGGCATGCTGAGCGGATACGTCGAAGAGCTTGACGCGGACGCTCCCCCATCTGCTGCAGATTTCGCTGCGGAGGTTAACCTGATGTTGGCGGCGCTTGTAAATTTTCATAATGAAGGCATCGTCGAGTTTTGGGTTAATCACTGCAGGGAAATCGAGGCCCGCCTGCATCAATCGGAGTTTATGCGCCCTGCCCCCGAGACCTTAGCCGCAAGCACTCAACGAGCAGCATGGATCGAGCAAAGCCCTTCTTACTTCCGCCACTTGGAACAAGAAGCGGTTTTAAGGCTGAGGGAATGCCAAGAGACCTCAAGTGAAACAGCTCGCCTGCGTGCTGAGGTTGAGGCAAACGCTGCCCGGGTGAAGGCTATCTTCGAGGGCCTTCTGGAAAGTATCTCTAATGGGCTAACACTGAAGCAGAAGCTCGATACCGCCGAGCGTGATGCCCAAGGCTGTGAAGCATCTCAGTAGGCAGTTGAGGAGCAGCTTTCATCCTTCTTGCAGTAGCGGGCTCAAGTGGAAGCAGAATTGGCGGTGGCGGCCGATCAGGAGAAGGCATGGAAGGAAGTGCGCGAACAATTGATAGGGCTATTTAAGACGCTTCCTTCCCAGTAGCTGCCCTTGTATCGATCATATACTTGTAATTAATTTATTTTTGAATAAGATGTATCCATTCTTTATTCTTTTATACGATTCACCTTGTACTTGATTGAATTAATGAATAAAGATGCACATTTTTTTTGCAATGTCTTGTGTCATCTCTTTGCCTTCTTCCTTTTTATTATCCGCATGTCACCTACGTAAACACGGTTGATAGATAATAGAGCAAGTATCTTGGTTTCTTCAAGAAATAGCGATGGCTTAGATCGCAGGTTCAGATTTGCTGCCTAAGACTTTTCAATTTTATGAGCCGTGAGGGTCTCACAAAGACTTTTCTCCCTACGGATCGAGAGGATCTCGTAGGTGGATTTTCTCTTTAGGAATCGTGAGGATTCCTATGTGCGTTTCCTCTTGTGAGTCGTAAGGATCTCACAAGAGAATTTTCCCTCTTACGAGACGAGAGAACTCGTAAGCGATTGTTTCCCTTTTTGTCGAGATTCGACTTTGGAGAGTGAGACCCGTGAATAGTATGCAAGAGACCGTTTTAGACCTACTTGCAGGGTCCCGGTGTTTAGGAAACAAGTTTTTTAATCCCTGCTGCCTAAGGCTTTATCTGGGAAGTCCTCGCGAAGACACTAATTTCCTCACGAGTTGAGACGAATTGAGTAGCTATCGTCAAGGACACTAATTTCCCTGAGTTGAAGTAATTTGCCGAGGACACCGGTTTCCTCGAGGTTGAAACGAATCAAAGTGCTCCTGCAAAGATACTGGTTTCTCTGCGGGTCGACGCGAATCAAGAAGCTCTCATCAAGGACGCTAATTTCCCTGAGTTGAGGAGGTTGCCAAGGACACTGATTTCCCTGGAGTTGAAACGAATCGAAGTATTTCTGCAAAGACACTAATTTCTCTGCGGGTCGACGCGAATCAAGATGTTCTCGTCAAGGACACTGGTTTCCCTGAGTCGAAGTATTTTGCCGACGACACTGGTTTCCTCGAGTTTGAAACGAATTGGAGTATTCCTGCAAAGTCACTGGTTTCTCTGCGGGCCGACGCGAATCAAGAAGCTCTCATCAAGGACGCTAGTTTCCCTGAATTGAGGTATTTGCCAAGGACACTGATTTCCCTAGGGTTGAAACGAATCGGGGTATTCCAGCAAAGACGCTAGTTTCTCTGCGGGCCGACGCAAATCGAGGTGGTCTCGTCAAGAACACTGGTTTCCCTGAGTCGAAGTATTTTGCCGAGGACACTGGTTTCCTCGAGTTTGAAATGAATCGGAGTATTCCTGCAAAGACACTGGTTTCTCTGCGGGCCGACGCGAATCAAGAAGCTCTCATCAAGGACGCCAGTTTTCCTGAATTGAGGTATTTGCCAAGGACACTGATTTCCCTAGGGTTGAAACGAATCAGGGTATTCCTGCAAAGACGCTAGTTTCTCTGCGGGTCGACGTGAATCAAGGTGCTCTCGTCAAGGACACTGGTTTCCCTGAATCGAGGATGCTGCCAAGGACACTGATTTCCCTGGGGTTGAGACGAGTCAAGGTATTCCTGCAAAGACACTGGTTTCTCTGCTGATCGACGCGAATCGAGGTAATGTGTCTTTCGGGTATTATATGAGTTACCGTCAAGACTTGGCTCCATTTTCTGATGGAGCATGGGAAGGAAAAATATGTTTCCTTCTTTGTTTACGCCACTGGATTGTATACAGAGATTACTGTGATATCGCCTGTAGGGCAGAAGTTTCATTCATTTTTTTTATATTATTGTTTTATTTCCGCGATGCTCTATCATTTCAGCTTTATATCGCGAAAGTCGCGATTGCCCCATCATTTCGGGTATTTTTTGCGGTGCCCAATCATTTCGGCTGTTTATTTTATTTTTACTCGCTGCTTTTTATTGCAAGTTGCCCAATCATTTCGGCTATTTTATGTGCATACATTTTTACTTGCTGCTTTTTATTGCAAGTTACCCTATCATTTCGGCTATTTCGTATGCATGTGCGGCTTGCTGGCTTTTCGCCGTAAGCCTGGAATTAGACACCGATTTCGGTATCAGCACCGCTACAACTGGGATATTGCCAGGAGCGAATCATCATTTGCCTCTGTCGATGTCGAACAAAGGTGGCTTAGCGAACAGGGTTAGTGTCCTGTCGACTAAGGCTTTTGATTTCATGAGCCGTAAGGATCTCACAAAGGTATTTCTCCCTACAAGTCGTAAGGATCTTGCAGGTGCATTTTCTCCTTAGGAATCGTGAGGATTCCTAACTGCATGTTCCTCTGTAAGTCGTAAGGATCCTACAAGAGGGTTTTCTCCTTATAAATCGAAAGGACTTACAAGGGTTGTTCACCATATGGACATATCCCAAGTCACTGGTGGGACTTTGTTAGGGAAATGTTTATTCGCACCCGGGGATTGTATACAAGGGTCAGTGCTGAGCCACTTGCAGGGCAATATCGAAGGTTGTGGGGGTTGCTTAAGCACAGGTTTAGGTCTCTGTAACATAAGACTTTCAAATCTTATGAGCCGTGAGGGTCCCATAAGAGAGTTCTCCTTACGAGTCGTGAGGATCTCGCAAGTGTATTTTCTCCTTAGGAATCGTGGGGATCCCTAAGTGTGTTGCTCCCTTGTGAGTCGTATGGATCTCACGCGGGTGGTTTCTCCTTACAAGGTCGAGAGAACCCTGTAAGTGTCCTTTAACGAGGTTGCGCCCTTTCGGGTTTTCACAAACACTCGCCGGTAGTCCTGCAGTTTTTACTCACGGAGCCCTTTCGGGTTTTCATCCGTGCCCATTTTGCTTATGGACATATGATTAGTTCAAAAATAATATGTTATCCGCAATCAAGAACGGCGTCGCATGAAGCTAGCCGGTGAGTACGGGTCGATCCACGGGGATGTTGTGAATTTCCGATTCGTTCTTACGAGCTAATTCCGAAGGGTGTTCGGATTGGTTATTAAATCTAAAAACCTAAATTATCTATACTAAAATTATCTAGATCTAAATCCTGCTAGCGTTAGGTTTAGGAATGGTTTGGAAATGTAAACAAATCTCAACGCTTTCTATACCCAGATCTAACCTCCATGAAAAACACGCGCAACCGGGCCTTTATACTACGGTATCACCGCTGCCTCGAGGGATAGGGTGCCGTAGGGCGCGGTGTGTTCGTGTATGCATGGAGTCCTATAGATTCTATGTGATGGGTAAGAAAGGGTTGAGAGATCTCATCTCCCAAAAGTCTTTCCCAAAGCTAACATCTAAGGCAAGGAATTAAAATCTAAACTAGAGAAATTAAATAAAACTACTTACAGATGGCTCTCTCCAAACATCAACGCAGAGTTGTCAGATCTGAATTCATGAATTGAAAAGAGGCACCGATGCTCTCCAAAAGAATTCTGGAATTTATTATTAAAAGGAGGCATAAAGAGTTACAATGATTAGAGTTCCTATTTATAAAGAATAGGAAACCCTAGGGTTACATTTGACCCGCATGTCTACAATTACAAATATACCCCCAGAAAATCTTTCCATAGCCGCCTCAATATTATGGTAAAAATTTCTGTGAATGAGGGCTTCATACGGCCGCGGAACCGCGGCATTGGCGCGCTTGGGCCGCGGTTCCGCGGCCCTTTAGTAAGCTCATCTGATGATTTCTTCTGGGCTGGTTCAGGTTTCTTTGGGCTTTCCATTTCTTTAGTTTTTTCTCCATTTGGGCTTCTACATTGATTCCAGATCTTCAGTGAACACTTTGCAATGGATTTTTAACCGTTTCTTCGAGACGAAAACTTGGACCTTACGTTGCCTTGTAGTTTATGAACTGATCTTTATGTAGGCTTGATCAAGATCCTTCTATTTGTTGGTTGCAGTTCCACTTTTGCATCGTCTTTTCTCTTTTTCACTGTTTTCTGTCCAAAAGCCTGTAACCTGTAACATGTAGCAGACATGCGTCAAAAGCACCCGTTTATTTATAAAATGAGTAAGAATGGGGAATATAATAATACAATATTATGGTGTGAACAAATACCCCCAAACTTATCTTTTGCTCGTCCTCGAGCAAACTTATTTTTATTCACTAAAATCCTAACCGCACTTTCGCAGGGAAACACGATTGCACTGAGCACGTGCAACAAGCCGTTAAACCTCTAGGTGTCCCTAGTAGGAGGAGTGTTGTCTCCTGAGGGTTTTCAGCGGATACTACCCACAAAATCCTATCAATTCGGCCTATTGACTTTTGTTCTCCAATCAGGTTTTCTAAAAAGAAATTCTATTATCTTTTGACTCGCAAATTATCCACCCACATTCTTCACGCTTCCTAATCATCTAACTTAAGATTATATATGTTATGTAGACCTACTTAGCTTTCGGCATCTCTTAAGTCTTCCTTCTAGGGTTTTATCTCGACTTAGGAATTTCTATCAACTCTATTAAAGATATAAGTTCTATTTTTCATTCCTCTCTCTTATCTAAATTCCAATCACATATCCCTACGTGTGTGTATAGATCACCCCTACACTTGGAAATTCAAATCAAGCAATCATACTCTCGTCCATTGTCCAAAGCACTTATTAATTAGTGAATTTTTAAATGAAATTTGCTTACACATCCTTCATGCGACAGTTAATACTTCTTGAGGTACCAACAACCGATTACAAGATGCGTTAGCACTTTAAAGCGTACTTCCTAGTTTTGCAACACCCAAGGCTTTAGCAGTGACTCCCAAACCAGTTGGTCTAAGGCACTAGGTGATGAAGCATCCTCGCTAAATATTTTTCTATTTTTTACAGCCTTAAGTAATTACAAAAACCAGTGTCCATTTTTTATTCTTTATTCACTTTTTTTTTATTTTCATTGTACTAAGGACTTTAGACAAGAGCACTTCAAGATCTCTTCTACTATTCCAAGTTTCAAGGTGCGTGATTGTGCAAATTTTAGGGTATACATTTTCAGAATCTAGACTTAAGCTAGGAACTATTTTTCAAACTTATACTCTAATAAGAACATCAATACTCTTCCCTTGTTTCGACTTAGCCCAAGAAGTGAACCCAAAATTTGCCTATTTCTAAATAAACTACAAGGCATATACTTTCTACCGTTAAACTTTAAGGAAGGTTATTTTTAGGGTTTTTAATTTACTAAGTTTAAGATCTAGTTGTTCCTAGCCAGTTAACCTATTTGTCAAACTCAAGTCAATTAGCCAAAATTGAATACAATGATTTCTATAATTTTTGAAATTTTTTAATTTTTATAGGCTTTCAAATAAATATGCAAATACAAAAATATGTACAAATGAATGCGAAGGAAGAAGACGTACCGAGCATGCCCCCAAACTTGAACTTGACAGTGTCCTCACTGTCATTCTAAACCAAGAGGGTCAAAATACCGATACTCCCCTGTTTATTTATTTATAAATTTTTTTTTATATTTTTAATGTTTTGAAATTTTTTTTTTATTATTTTTTTATAGAAAAGAAAACAAAAAAAATATATATATATATATACAAAGATTCCCCCAAACTTAAGCTTGGCCTTGCACAAGCCAAAAGTTAGCACCAACCATTCAAAAATCTTATCGTGGAAATGGTATAGTTGGTGCAAGAAAATGAAAAGCACGTGAGACCGTGTGGAAAGAAGAATGGTAGAATATGGTCTCGGTGGGGGAGAAGAATGGCGAAAAGAAGAAGGAAGTGGAGTACGATCTTGAGGGTGTAAATTGAGTGAATAAATTAGCGCAATATGTGATGACCGATATGTTATAAGCGATTGCGCTAACCTATCAACCCGTCGGGAAATGGGGTCAAATCCCTCAAGATTCGCAAGAAAACATGGGTACGCCGAACTTGGTATAGGAGAAGAAAGCGTAACGGTCATTTGTTCGTTCGGAACAATGAGAAAGACGAAAGGGAGTGAATTAGGGATAGTATCTTTCTCACCGTTGTAAACTGTTTCGAACTTGAAAGATTCCATTAATGGTTCGAAACTACTATAATCAACCGAGTCTGATGGCTCATCTGAAAATGTAAAGGACTCAAACTCGGGCGGTGAGTCATCAACATCGTCTGAAAAAGTGAAACACTCGTAAGTGTTATCATCTGTGAGAACAGTAGCGGATTCAAAGGAAAATCTTTCAAGCTCACAGTCTTCAAGCATGGTCGGAACGATGGGAAGGAGGGAGGGTGATATAACAGTCAAAGGTTCAGGAGGATGAATTGAAAAATCAGACACATCAAATAAAAATGATTCAAGCTCAATATTATCCTCAAGACTCTCCTCAATACTATCCTCAATATTCAACTCATTATTTAGCCTATCCATGCCATTATCATCAAAATCTAGACGTATATGAGATTCGGGAGAAACATTTAATAACTCGGGATGATGATTTGAACATAAAATCTCAAGTAAATCGACAGGTTCATCATCCGAAATATTCCCGGCGTCTATATCCTCAATCAAATGAAAATCAATTTCTTTAGACACCTCATCAAAAGCATGGATATCTATCGATTTAGGTTCTAGAGTGGAGGTGTAAAGATCGAAAGGATTAGGTGCGGTTTCACTCAAAAGGGGTTCCTCACAATCTGACAAATCAAACACTACAAAGTCGCACAACTCGTTTTTATTTTGAACTTGTGAATCATTTAGGACATTCGATGGAAAATTGGAGTTGTGGGCTTCAATTGGGTAAAGGTAGTTTTGATTTCAAAATCCTCTCTCATTCTCACTCTGTCCAACTGCCGCCTCATACATTGAAAAATTTGGAGCTAGCGGGACACTAGCTACCGGTTCATTAGGTTGCATAAGGGCAGCCATGGACGCTTCCACATTCCTCATCATTTTATTTGTTGCTGCGATATACGCCTCCAACGACTCTTCCAAACTAGACTTGGGTGGTAAGGGGGTTTCGTTAAAAGATTCAAAATGGTGTGGATACGCAAAACTCCCAATAGGCGGTGTAGAAATGGTGTCTAGTGAAGGTGGGAAGGTCGGGTATGACTGGTAGGAAGTGGGTGGTAAGACAGGGGTAGGGTCAACATATGGATAAGAAGGTGAATAATCGTGCGGATCCCAAAAACTAGATGAGTGGAGAGGGGTGAAAGATCGACTGCGAGATTGAGCAATATGCTCAGCAATGGACATCGGCCTAGGAGTGACAGAAGGACTTGAAGAAGTGGTATCAACATATGTAAGGTGTAAAGGTTGACTCCGTTGACACAAAGTGGGTTGAAAAGTCAAACTATTTCTCCTAGACGCCTCTATTTGATCTTTCAAAGATATTTTTGGCAAGGAAGGATCGTCTTTAAATTGACCGAACAAATTAACGTACGACGCAAAATTAGGTTCGGGATACCAAAGTTCGGCTAATGATTTATTATGTGAGGTACCCATGTTGTAAGAAGAAAGGTGACAAGAAGGAAGGTTAGGTGGTGCAAGGATTTATTTGCAGCTAAAAAATTTTGCAAGTTTCTATAAAATATTTTCCTTTTTTCCTTTTTCTCTTTATTTGAGACTGTTTGCAGAGAAAAAAAATTTCGATAAAGGGCTTAGACACAAATGTAATCAACCAGAAATGCACAATCAGACCTAGATCTAGGGTCACCTAAGTCTGCTAGACAGCTCCTAACTAGGGCTAGAAATAGGACCTCAAACCGCCTCTTCACCGACAAGTACGGCCAGGTAAGTGGGAAGGAACCACAGTAGTGGGCCTAATTAAAAACCACTAGCCTAGACACCGCAAAGTCAATTAGGATAAACGGTCGATACCTATACTAGTCCTTTTCCTATTGAGCTCGATGTCCTTAGGGCTGAGTCTAGTATTTTTTAATTAGGATATGGTCAATACAAATGCCTTATGTGATTTCTGGGGTCGTGGGAAGGGTGATGAAATCCCCACCCAATCTGAATTGGTCAAAAAGCCCCTTAAAGTCCGATTAAAGATATGCAAAACAGTAAATAACTTGCAATCAAAGATTTTTATTTTATGCACGGTGCAAAGAATCCTGCACAAGATTTTTATTTGGAAGAGAAAGGATTTTTGAGCGCAAAGAAATCCTGCAGGCAAATTTACAGAAGATATATCAAGATTTGCAGAGGAGGAGAGAGAGAAAACTCACAGACATTTGCAGTGGCGGAACGGTGTTTTTTTTTTTATCTATCGCGCATCTGCCCCTTTTTTTTAAGCCCTGATTCGACTAGACCGCGGCGGTTCCGCGGCCAAAAGGGGGCTGGCGCGGCGGTTCCGCCGCGCTTTGGTCGGTTCAGCCTTTTTTTTTTTGGACCAGATCACTGCGGTGAACTTGTAGACTCGGTCCTCCAAATTTCTTCTGTTCCTCGGTTGTTGTGATCTTCTGTTGTTCCGATCTGTTTTTTCCTGTTTTGATCTCTGTAGATTTCCAGATCCGATTTTCGTATATCCTGCACAATTCAAACAACAAAGTATCCCTTCCAAAAATAACAGATTATATATTTTTTTATATTTTTTGGATTTTTTTAGATTTTTATGATTTTTTTAAATTTTGATTAACCCGAAATTGCGAAAAGGAAAGTTCTACGCCATCCCAGGCAACGGCGCCATTTGGTTGATCTCAAAAATAATATGTTAACCGCAATCAAGAACGGCGTCGCATGAAGCTAGCCGGTGAGTACGAGTCGATCCACAGGGATGTTGTGAATTTCCGATTCGTTCTTACGAGTTAATTCCGAAGGGTGTTCGGATTGGTTATTAAATCTAAAAACCTAAATTATCTATACTAAAATTATCTAGATCTAAATCCTGCTAGCGTTAGGTTTAGGAATGGTTTGGAAATGTAAACAAATCTCAACGCTTTCTATACCCAGATCTAACCTCCATGGAAAACGCGCGCAACCGGGTCTTTATACTACGGTATCACCGCTACCTCGAGGGATATGGTGCCGTAGGACGCGGTGTGTTCGTGTATGCATGGAGTCCTATAGATTCTATGTGATGGGTAAGAAAGGGTTGAGAGATCTCATCTCTCAAAAGCCTTTCCCAAAGCTAACATCTAAGGCAAGGAATTAAAATCTAAACTAGAGAAATTAAATAAAACTACTTACAGATGGCTCTCTCCAAACATCAACGCAGAGTTGTCAGATCTGAATTCATGAATTGAAAAGAGGCACCGATGCTCTCCAAAAGAATTCTGAAATTTATTATTAAAAGGAGGCATAAAGAGTTACAATGATTAGAGTTCCTATTTATAAAGAATAGGAAACCCTAGGGTTACATTTGACCCGCATGTCTACAATTACAAATATACCCCCAGAAAATCTTTCCATAGCCGCCTCAATATTATGGTAAAAATTTCTACGAATGAGGGCTTCATACGGCCGCGGAACCGCGGCATTGGCGCGCTTGGGCCGCGGTTCCGCGGCCCTTTAGTAAGCTCATCTGATGATTTCTTCTGGGCTGGTTCAGGTTTCTTTGGGCTTTCCATTTCTTTAGTTTTTTCTCCATTTGGGCTTCTACATTGATTCCAGATCTTCAGTGAACACTTTGCAATGGATTTTTAACCGTTTCTTCGAGACGAAAACTTGGACCTTGCGTTGCCTTGTAGTTTATGAACTGATCTTTATGTAGGCTTGATCAAGATCCTTCTATTTGTTGGTTGCAGTTCCACTTTTGCATCGTCTTTTCTCTTTTTCACTGTTTTCTGTCCAAAAGCCTGTAACCTGTAACATGTAGCAGACATGCGTCAAAAGCACCCGTTTATTTATAAAAAGAGTAAGAATGGGGAATATAATAATAATACAATATTATGGTGTGAACAACATACCGTTTTTTTTATTCTTTTTATTCTCTTTTTTTTATGAGGTCGCGCCCTTTCGGGTTTTCACGAACACTCGCCGGTAGCCCTGCTGTTTTTACTCACAGAGCCCTTTCGGGTTTTCATCCGTGCCCATTTTACTTATGGACATACCGTTTTTTTTGTTTTTTTATTATTTTTTTTATCAGCTTTGTGATGTTTCAATCCACCGTAGTTTATCGACATCTCGGTCAACAGCTAGTTTTAGGACGTAGTGGTCCGTCATTAGTTTAAGAACGTTTCGGTCCGTTATTAGTTTAAGGACGTTTCGGTCCGGTCAGGAGAAGGCCAGCTACTGCTTATAGAGTTTGGGCTTAGGAAGATAGCGAGCAGACATAGTCGTCGTCATCTATCATTGACCTAGGCTGTGGCTCATTAAGCGTAGTATTTCTTCAGGAAGCGACCGTTTATTGGCCTGAAAGGCCTTTCACCGTGCATATCCATTAGTAGATAGGCTCCACCCTGGTAAACCTTGTCTATGATCTACGGGCCTTCATAGTTTGGCTCGAATTTTCCCCGCTTGGCGCGATTAGGGATCATAGGTCTTTTGACCACTAGCACGAGTTCGCCTTGGTGGAACGTCCTCGGCCGGGTCAATCTTTCATATGAGCGCGTCATCTTTGCTTTATAAGCCTCCAGATTTTGTTGCGCTATGAGCCGGTTTTCATCAAGGGCGTCAAGCTCCTCAAGCCGAAGGTGAGCATTTTCTTCGTCCGTCAGCTCGTTGTGGACTACCACTCGTAGAGAGGGTAACTCTATCTCAAGGAGGAGTACTGCTTCTGTACCGAATACTAACACGTACGGCATTGTGTTCATGGCCGTTTTGAACGTAGTTCGATACGCCTAGAGAGCTTCTTGCAGTCTCTCGTGCTAGTCTTTCTTGTTTCGGGACACCGTCTTCTTTACGATCTTCGTCAAGGTCTTGTTGAAAGCCTCAGCTAGACCGTTAGCTCAGGGATTATAAACTGAGGAATATCTCCAGTCTATATTATGCTGTTGCGCGAAGCGACTGATCTTGTGGCTTCTATGGGCTGGCCCATTATCGGAGATGATCCGTCGCGGAGTTCCAAACCGATAAATGACGTGCGTCTTGAAGAAATAGAGGATATTCTCCGTCTTCACTTCTTTCAGCGGTACTGCTTCTGCCCATTTGGAGAAGTAGTCAGTTGTCGCCAAGATGAATCGATGTCCCCTAGACGATGCTGGTTCGATAGGGCCGACTATGTCAGTTCCCCACATTTCGAACGGCCAGCTAGCCACTGTTGGATGTAGTGGATTTGGATGCTGGTGGATGAAGTCCCCATGGATTTGGCATGAGTGGCATTGCTTCGCATATTCGAAGCAGTCCTGGATCATCGTGGGCCAGTAGTAACCTATCTGTTTGATCATTAACTTCATCTTCGGGCCTGCTTGATGAGAACCGCAGAGTCCGTCGTGAACTTTCTGAACGACTCTTTTCGCTTCGTCAGGTCCCAGGCATCTTAGCCACAAAGAATCAAATGATCTCTTGTACAGAGTATCATTGACGAAAGCGAAAGACAGAGCTCGTTTCATAAACTGATGTCTTGAGGACGCGTCTCCAGGCATTTGACGTGATTTGAAGTAGTCTGTAAAAACTTCTCTCCAATCCTCAGCCTTTTCCCGGTCTTTTATTTGGAGGACCGTCTGCTTAGTCGCTCCCTTTTCTTCGGATGATTCCGGAGATATTTCTGCTGGGGCAAGTACTCGACGGCTTTGTACCACGATTCTGACGTCATCGAGGTTTTCGTCGGCCAGTTCTTTAGCGAGTTTGGCTAACACATCCGCCTTGCTATTTTCCGCACACGGTATGTTTTCCAAAGTGTAGGAAGGAATTTGGGTCAACAGTTGTTGCACCTTTTCGCCGTACTTCACCAACTCTGGTTTGCACGTTTGGTAGTCGCCGTTTACTTGACTAACGATCAGTTGAGAATCTCCGTATATGAGGAGGTTTTCAATTTCCATGTCGATGGCGATCTCGAGGCCTGCTATCAAAGCTTCGCATTCGGCTTCATTGTTCGTCCTCGGCTCTGTTAAGGAGAAAGCAAAGCGCATTATCCCTCCTCGTGGAGTTACGAAGATAAGACCTACCCCTGATTTGATTATAGGGGTGCTTTGTTTGCGCTTCTTCATGGAGGATGCTCCATCGAAATAAAGCTCCCATCGGGTATCACTACCATCGATCGCATCAAACGCGTGTTCACCTGGCAGCTCGCAATTCAAAGAAGAATCGGCAGGTATTGGATGCTCAGCGAGAAAGTCGGCGATGGCCTGGCCTTTCACTGCCTTAAGAGGCTGATAGGTTATCGAGAACTCCATCAAGAGCAGGGCCCATTTAGCGAGACGACCTGTCGATATGGCCTTCGACATTAAATATTTAAGGGGGTCCACTTTCGAAATGAGACGGAATTCATGCACCAACGCGTAGTGCCTGAGCTTTATTATCGCAAAGATCAACTCCAGACAGTGTTTTTCAATAGGGGAATAGTTGCTTTCTGCCCCCGGTAGAACCCGACTCAAATAGTAGAGTGCTCTTTCTTTCCCTTGGTCGTTCTCTTGCGCCCATAAAGCGCCTAAGGAACCTTCGAGGGTGGTTGTATAAAGAATGAGGGGTTTTCCCTTGACTGGAGCAGCCAGCACTGGCGGATTCTGCAGATACTGCTTAATTTCGTCCAGCGCGTCTTGGCACTTGTGATCCCAGACGAAAGGGGTTCCTTTCTTCATCAGGTGGCTGTAAGGACGGCACTTGCCTGATAGATTGGCTATAAATCGCCGGATGTACGCGAGCTTCCCTTGGAGAGACCGCGATTGCTTGAGAGTTCTTGGCGGAGGCATTTCCATGATCGCCTTGATCTTCGACGGATCTATTTCGATACCCCGGTGTCGGACGATAAATCCTAGGAATTTGCCCGAGGAAACTCCGAATGCACACTTGAGAGGGTTCATCTTCAAGTTGTATTGTCGAAGGCATTGAAATACGGTCTTCAGATGCTTGAGATGTTCCTCGTATGATTTGCTTTTAACCACGAGATCGTCGATATAACATTCGACGATTTCATGTATAAGGTCATCAAAGATCTTCGTCATGGCCCTCTGATAGGTGGCATCGGCGTTCTTTAGACCGAAGGGCATCACCTTGTAGCAGAATATACCCAAAGGGGTCCGAAAAACGGTATGCTTCTGGTCTTCGGGATGCATCTTTATCTGATTATACCCTGATGAGCCGTCCATGAAGGAGAAAATCTCGTGAGTGGACGTATTGTCTATCATCAGTTCGGTGACTGGCACTGGAAAATCGTCCTTCGGGTAGGCTTTATTGAGATCCCGGAAGTCCACGCATATGCGCATTGTCCCATTTTTCTTCATCACCGGGACGATGTTGGCGATCCAGTCAGGATACTGAACCTCTTGGATGAAGCCAGAGTCGATTAACTTCTTGACCTCGGCATTGATACTCATCTCAAGCTCGAGCCGCATTCTTCTTGGCGCCTGTTTGACTGGCTTGACGTCCGAGGATATCGCCAATTTATGCACAGCAATTTCTGGATCTAGTCCCGGCATTTCGGAATAGTTCCATGCGAAGCAATCTCTATGCTGTATAAGCACGTCTTTTAACGCAGCCATCCTTTCTTCAGATAGCAGCTCGCTGACGAATGTTGGTCACGGGTATTCGCCGTCCCCAATTCAATTTTCTTGAGGTTATCTGCAGTGGTGTGTATTCCATCTTCCAGCTCTTTCGGTGCTGGTGGAAATTCTGAGACCACCTCATCGTTGCTGTTTTTGAAGCACCAGGGAAGGTCATCCATATTCTCGGGCTCTTCTTTTGATATTGTTATCATGTGACAAGTACGAGCTCACTTCGAAGACCGATATGGATCTGGTTCTGCTTTCTTGGCTTTGGGTTCATGCTTCTGTGGTTGCGTTACCCTCCAACTGTCAGATAGAGCGAACTTGCCGAGCTGATACTGATCTTCAACCCAGTTCTTGAAGGTGAAACAGTCTTCGAGAGGATGCCCTATTACTCGGTGATAAGAGCAATAGTTTGGGTGAGAGACTTCGCCTGCTTGCTCAGGGTGTTTAGACTCTGGAAGCGTAATCATTCGGTATCTTATAGCTCGGTCAAGTATCTTCTTTGTCTTGTCTCGAGGAAAAGAGTACGCTCGACTCATTTTCTTCACAAGGGACAAATCCAGACCGTTCGATTCTCGCTTGCGTGGCTTCTTAGTCCCGCTTTGTTGCTGTCGAGTGCCTTTTTCTCTTTTCGACTTGTTTCTGCCTTTGCGTCGAGCCTTTTTTATAATAGGTTGACAGGGAGCGGCATTTTCATCTTTTACGGCCTGTTGGAGGAGGCGTTGCATCTTGGCTTTCTCGTAGATGGTCATTTCACGGTTGTGGTCGTCTCGGACTTTTTGACCAGCTTCCCTTATAAGCTTGTCCATTTGTTCTTCGAACGACGGACTGGGCACTTTTGCATCAGGGACTTTTACTGGTTCAGGATTAGCGTCCTCCCATTGAGCATCCCCTTCCTCATTGAAGTCATGTACGACGTAGCAATCGTGGAGTAACTCCCATTTCTTGGACCGAATGTATCCAAGCCCGATTGTTTCCATCCTCCCACTAGGCAATTTGTGCTGAGTTCCGGGGACGTTCCAAACCCTGTCATAGAATTTGGCTTTTCGAGCGGTCTGTTTAAAGGGTATCCCCTGGCGCTTCAGCAGCCTCTTTAAGTCTTCAGTATAATATCTAGGCAAACGGATAGGCTGAAGCCTGTCAAGCGTAGGATCCGCTCCGTGCCAGATTTCTTTCTTCACTTTGGTTTCTTCAGAGCGGTAGAATAGAATTGCCTTTTCGCCTTCTCGCCTGGGAGGGACATAGAACGTCTCTAGCTCTTCCACACTGTAGGTGTCGAGCGCATCCAGTTCTTTATGGTGTTTAGGCGGCACCATAGTGACTTGCAGACTTTGCTCTTCGTCAACGGATGTTTGTATTGAAGGCCGAGCAGAGAATATAGCATGGACCTCATCTTCCGAGTCACTACCAAAGATCAACGTAGGAGCGGACGGTCCTGGCTTGTTGTGTTGGGGTGGACCCGAATAAACTATCTCCTCTTCCTCCTCGGTATCACTCCCGAAGATAGGAATGGTAGCGATAGCTTTGTTCTCCGGCTTGTGACACCTCTCCGTGTCTTCGAAATCCAGTAAGAAGTATTTGGCATCTTCATATTTGCGAACTTCGTTCATGGAGAACAGGTTCAGTTCTCCCGTTACGGTATACTCGAGACCATCCTTAAAATATTTCATACACTGATGCTGTGTAAAAGGGATGATGTTGTACTCGTGTAACCATGGTCGGCCGAGCAGAGCATTATAGCATGTCTTGGCGTCTATGACGTGGAATTTAATGTCCGTGATAAGTAGCCCAAAGCGTAACGTAAGTATCACAGACCCAAGAGTCCGGGATGATTGAGAGTTGAAACCAGAGATGGTGATCTTATCCCTAGCGAGATGCTGGACGCTCATGCAGATTTCCTTTAACACCCGCACGTTAAGGAGATTAACGGAAGATCCATTGTCGACCAGGATTTTGCCTATCTTTATATCATGGCAGTACCCTGAAACATAGAGTGGGCGATTGTGTTCACACGTCCCAAGGAGGAGGTCTTCATCTCCGAAAGTGACATCGGCTGTGTGTACTTCTTCCGACTCATCCTTCATCTTTTCTTCGGCGAGAAACGCTTGGAATTGCTCTGGCTCCTGTAGTGCCTTGATTAACGAATCCCTTGCCTCTTTTGATAGTAAAAGGGCGTCAAGAATGCTGAGCTGCGAGGGTAGCTTCCTCAGATGTGCTAGAACGTTGTAATCCACCTTATTTTTCTTCGGCGGGTCCTTGGCGGCTAGCTCTTCCATAACTTGGTCATCTAGGGCGATATCCTCAGAGACCTTTTCTTTCCCTTTATCTTTTTTATTTGAGGGTCCGAGATTCTTTTCAGGTAGCGTGCGATTACGCAGCCGGATATTTTCGCAGGCCTTCGGCTCTTCCTCTTTTCCCAATGTGGACTATTTAAAGAGAGGGCTAAGAGCCATTTCCTCGTCAGAATCGCTCCCGAACGTGAGAACTTGCGATCCCCCGGCGTTAACCATGCGACAATCGCCGGTGGTTCTGTTAAGCTCCTTGGTCGTACCTTTCCGCTCCCGACGAGTTTAGCGCTTCTCCCGCTTAAAATGTTGTCGGTGAGCAACATATCCCTGCCACCATCTATTGAAAGCTTTGCACTTTTCGGTAGGGTGCGAAATCTTCCGATGATACAAGAAATAAGAAGGGTGCATTTCCGCTTTGCCAGCAACGTTTCCTTCAGAGGGTGGTAGCTTCATACCCATTGATATAGCTTTAGCAAACCTTTTCCTCGTCTTGAATTTGCTTTTATCTGCGGTGGATGTACTTTGATCCGGCAGGAGTGTCTCAACTCTTTCGTCGAGTCGCCGGCGTTTGGCCCTTTCAAATATGACCGTCTCACGTTCCCGATCAGCTTTACTTTTCAACAGAGCTTCGTTGAGGAATGCGTCAATTGTTTCATCCGATGGCCCCAAAATTTCCGGTTTAGGGTCTGCCCCCAGATTTTCAGTGCAAGGAGTTTCCTCATCATCTGTGAACGAGTGGGAGATCATATGACAGCTCGCCACGTATTCCTCGGATTCATCCGACGAACTTTCTCTCTCACCTTCCTCTTGAAAGACGTGGCTGAGGAACTCTTGGAGTGTGATGGGAGTCCGTGCTTTCTGGTTGTACTCCTCCAGCGCGTCAATTTGTTTTTGTAAATCCGTGCGCTTGTCGCCAGGCTTCACGGGCTTCTTGGATTTCTTCTTCTTCTTCTTTGAAGATTTTGACAGCTGGTTATGAGTGCTCGGGCCATCACCACCGATCTTCGGAGTTGGGCGTGGTTTCAGCATCCCTTCAATGATCTGAGGTTCCAACGGGTTCTTCCACCTGACCGCTGGGCATGTTTGGAGATTATTCAGCATCCTCTTTGTTTTGGCTGATAGCACAACCTCCCACGGAGCTTCTTCAACCAGGGAGCACGTTGCCCCCGGCATATTCACCTTTTTAGGGGTGTGAGGCTGCGGCGGGTTCACCTTCCATCTTTCGGACAACGCGAACTTGCCCTGTTGGTATTGGTCTTCAATCCAATTTTTGAAGACGTAGCAATCTTCGATCGGATGACCCAATACTCGGTGATAGGGACAGTAATTGGGATCATTGACGTCGTTTGGCTGCGATGGACGTCTTGGATCCGGCAGATTTATGAGTCGGTTGCGCAATGCCAGCTCAAATAGTCTTCTCGTTTTATCTTGAGGAAACGAGTAAGGACGTCCTAGCCTCTCCTCGAGGGGTACGTGTGGACGCATATTATTTTGACGGACCACCGGCTTCAAGTTGCTCGGCTGTTGTTGAGCATTGGCGACGACGATCGCTTTTCCCTTCCCCTTCTCATTTCGAGAATCCGGCTTTGGAGGAGACGGTCTATGGCCCATCTGGTCCATTTGAGCTAGCTTGTCGATTAGGGCCTGGAAGGTAGTCGGTTTGAAGAACATCATGAATTGAGATGTGGTCGCCTGCGGATCGAGGGTTCCCACAAACATGCCTACTGCAGGAGCCTTTTCTATGCGTTGTTCGCATTTCAACCATAGGTTCCTCCACCGTATCGCATATTGAACCCACGTCTCGCCCGGCTTCACCCTGGCATTAATCAATGCTGTTATCGGGGTGCGTTCGCTGGCGCTTGCGAATCGTTGCGTAAACAGAAGCTCCATCTCCGCAAATGTTTTGACGGAGTCGTTCGGAATTTCAGAGTACCACTCGAACGCTGTCTCTGACAAGCTGCCGACGAACTGGCGAAGTAGCAGTTTGTCGTCACCTCCAGTGTTGCCATAAAGCTCCCTGAACTGGGCAACATGCTGGTGGGGATTGCCCGTCCCTTTATATACATGGAACTTAGGGATCGTATAGCCCGGAGGGTACTTTATCTGATCGTACCAGTGATTGATAGAGGTTTTGTCGATCAAAAATTATTTACCGCAATCAAGAACGGCGTCACATGAAGCTAGCCGGTGAGTACGGGTCGGTCAACAGGGATGTTGTGAATTTCCTAATCGCGCTAACGAGTTAATTCCGAAGGGTGTTCGGATTGATTATTAAATCTAAAAATTGAAGTTGTATGATACTAGGATTAGAAACTTGCTAGGATTAGGTTTAGGGAAAATTTGGTAAACAAAGATCTACATCTCTTTTCATTGCTTTTAATTAAAGATATTAACAAAGGGGATTAGGATGATTGGGAAGATTGATTCTTCCTCTAGATCCTTGTCCTTCCTTTCTTAATCTTTACCCTAACCTCAATGGAAAACCTTAAAATCCGGGCCTTTTAGACTATGGAATCACCGTTACCTCGAAGGTAAAAGTGCCGTAGGGAGCGGAATAAGAAGGTATGCATGGAGTTCTAATGTTCATAAAAGTTTGGCAACGAAAAGAGATGAGAGATCTTCATCTCTCAAATCCTTCCCTATTCCTAAACCTAACAAGCAAGGAAACACTCGCTCATTGAGGGGATGAAAAAAGACATGATTTTATTAAAGAGAGAAAACATCGATTGCAAGTTAAATAAAATTCTAAACTAAATTAAACTAAGGCAAGAAAGTAAATTACCTAGGGCAGATATGAAAAACTATAATTAGGGCAAGGAAAGAAAATTAAGCTAAGGCAGAAAATAAAGAACTTACAAAAAAATGATGCTCTCCAAAAGAATGCTGAAATTTATTAATGAAGGAAGGCATAAGAAAATACAAGGGTTTGGGTTCTATTTATAGGACATAGAAACCCTAGGGCTACAGTTGATTCGCATGTCTAAAATTACAAATATACCCCTAGAAAATCTTTACAGAGCCGCCACAGAATTTTGGTAAAATTTTCTCGAAGCACGGGCATAGGACGGCCGCGGAACCGCGGCATTGGCGCGCTTGGGCCGCGGTTCCGCGGCCCTTTAGTGAGGTCGTCTGATGGGCTTTTCTGGGATTCTTCAAGTTCTTGTGGGGTTTTCATTTCTTCAGTTCTTTTTCCATTTGGGCTTCTGCAGTGACTCCAGAACTTCAGTGAACACTTGTACCGATCCTTTAACCTCTTGCCATGACAATTTGGACCTTGAGTTGCCTTAATGATTGAGAACTATTCTTCGTTTTTAGGCTTGACTAAGATCCTCCTATTTGTTGGTCAAAAGTCTCTTTTTGTGTCGTCTTTTGTCTTTTTCACTGTTTTCGCGCCAAGAACCTGTAACCTGTAACATGTAGCAGACATGGATCAAAAGCACCTGTTTTCATTGTAAAATGCATAAGAATGGGGAATACAAAATGCAATATTATGTTATGAACAACCAGCTCGGATATGGTCGTCCCGTTTTTATGACCTGACCGGCTGCCTCGGTTGCCTGGTGAACCCGTATCTGCTGAGTTATATACTCATCTAGGGCAGCTTTAGAAATTGTCTCCTCCTTGGCTATTGACAAAGCCGGTGGAGGATTCGACGTCTCTCCTCTGTCATCTTCAAGGACGATCGGAGGATCTTCAGTAGGAGGATCTTGTTGGATCATCATGCCCACCATGTCCTGGAACAGAAGGGCCATTCGTTTTATATTGGCTGCTTTTTCCGCGGCCTCTTTATCCTTCTTCGCCAGTATCCTGCGATGGAATTCAGCGTTAGTTTCTTGCTCCTGGCGTTGATCCGAGGACGCTTCGGGGCTTTCTTTTGGTCCAGTGAGTGCGGCCATCGCATTCATCATTTCTTGGAGCTTCTGCTGTTGCTCCTGATCTTTGGTCACCGATCGCGTAAGCGGTCTATGACCTGTAGATGTACGACTGTCCTCTTTACCGGACGCCATGTAGACGGTATGGACTACAATGCCCCCGGACTTAGGGCGTTTGGGCTCATCGCCTTTCACATTTGCCGCAGGCGCGGGGATTTTCTCCGGCCTTCTTCTTTTGTGGGCCGTTGAAGTTGAGGGGGCCGTTGCAGTGGGCACCCAAGTGGTTGTCGTCCTTTGCTGCTTGACAAGACGGTTCTTTTCTTCCTGTACTTTCACCATCTTCTGCCGACGAGAATGATCTTGGTCGATTACTGAGCCTGAACCCGTCGCCAGACCTTGTAAATTTTGGAGGACAGCCGCTGAGGGGGCTGCTCCGGCTTTGTTCCCGCAACATTCTCCGCGGATGGAGGAGATCTTTTCAGCGTGGCAGTTGGAGAGTTCTTGTGTACCCTCCTTAGAGGTTCAAAGCTATTCCCAGTTGGAACAGCAGCATTAACTTCCACCATTGGAGCCGCTGGAGTTAGCCCTGAGGGGGAGTTGCCCCCGGCCTTTCTTACTCGGTGCCAGTGGCGACGTTGAGCGTGTCGAGCTGTTGGGGCTGGCTCGGCGATAGAGATGGTTTTGTCTTGCCCCTGTCTAGATGAGGCGCCGCTGGTGCCAGTCTCTTGAAGACTGATGTCTTTTGAGTGGAGGTGTCCAATCTTTCAAAGACAGACCCTCGAGCAGGAACAGGAGCCGGAATAGTCAGCCTTGAAAAGACCGACTCTTTAGCAGGAGAAGCCGTCTTGACGACTTCGGGAATAGAGATGGCCTCCTTCTTTGCGATGGCCACGTCATGGGTCATGGGCTTCTTGGCAGGCCCATCAGAGTTTAGGTTCAGCCTGGTAAAGACCGAGGCTGCCGGCTTGACATTGGACGACCCGTTGAGAGGGGTCGTGGTAGTAGTGAGCCGATCGAAGACCGACTTCTTTTGCGCTTCCGGTACGAGCACTGGAATGGTGAAGCTTGCTGGCGGGAGCATGGTCCCGAAAAACAGACCAGTGGTGGCCTGAGTCACTTGTTCCACCGGCACGGTAAGGATGGAGGCCGCTTGAGGCCCATAGGCTACACCTCCAGGTAAGGCGGAGCGTCGGTTGCATTTGCATTTGGAGCAGCTCGAGCAGTTGGATGTCATTGATGCTTGATTTCTGCGCCAGTCAAAAGACCAAATCTTAGTAACTTGAAACCCAAAGGAAACCATTAACAAACCGCGATTCGTTCGTGAAGACGACACACGAAGTGTGGAGTGGAAAGAGGAAAAGGTCCCACCAGGCGTGCCAGAATCTGTTCCCCTCCGAAAGACGCGCAAGACGATGTGAAGACGTCTTGCCTAAGATTCGGGACAGATGCTATTTGGTTTTATCCGTCCACCTCTCCGAAGATGCCAAGTTGATTTATGGCACCGTGTATCGAAGGTTTAGACGGATGCGGCCAATGTAGCAGACTTCGTCAGATTCCCCCTCGCTTGAGGGGTTTTGATTGTGGGGACGCTCTTTCCTGTAGGCGCGAGCCCCTACAGTTAATTACGCTACCGCATCGCGGTAACAACTTTCTCCTTCTCCAAAATTTCACTTCGTGTCGTGTGTGTTTGTTTTGTTTGTGGTTGCCCGTGGATTGTATACGGAGACTAAGTTATGCCGTCGCCTGTAGGACGTGGATTAGTCTAAATCCGTATTTACTTAGATTTGGGTTTGGGGTTTTAGTTTAAGGATACGTTAGCCATGTTTGAGGCTAAGATCAACTTAAACGTTCGTTAAGGATACGTTATTCCAATTTGAGACTAAGATCAACTTAACGGGATCATTTAGATCCGACAAAAGAGCATTTGGGGGCTCTATTGTTCCAGTTTAGGGACATAGTGGTCCAACATTCCCATTTGGGGACAAATATAGGTTTAAGGACGCATAAGTCCATGAGTTTAAAGACCCCACGATCCGTATTGATGTGTTTTAAGGACGCATTAGTTCATGAGTTTAAGGACGCATTAGTCCATGGGTTTAAGGACTCCACAGTCCGTATCACCAGTTTAGGGACATAGTGGTCCATCATTCCCATTTGGGAACTAATATAGGTTTAAGGACGCATTAGTTCATGAGTTTAAGGACCCCACAGTCCGTATTGATGTGTGGTTGTCGGGACCCGTCACCTCTCTGACGTCGTTGAAGGATTACAACGATAGGTGTCAGAGGAGTTCGGAGATGTACCCTTGAACCGGATGTAAATTGATTTAAGAGAGCAGTCATGCTCAGTCAATTTAATTTGAGGACTTATGGCCATGATTGGGTTAAGTCCAGTTGAAAATATTCAACATTTATTTTATCTTTGGCCTATTAGGCCTATGCTAGGGCTTTGCCCCTGTTAATAATGCACTGCATTTTATTTTGGCCTATAAGGCCTATTTGATTTGAGCTCTGTCCCTTTATTTTTATGATGCAGAGCATCTGTTTTAGTCTGACAGACCTTTGTTTGGGCTCTGCCCTTTTTAAAATAATGCATGGCATTTTATTAGGCCTGTTAGGTCTTTTTTAATTGGGCTCGGCCCTTCTTTTCAATAATGCAGTGCATTAATTATCTGATAGTGGTCATGTGGCCTGTCAGGCGCTTTGCGCCAATTAATGAGCGCAAGCGCATATGGAGGTGACACGTGTCACGCTCTGGTGAGCGCAAGCACAGTGCGCTGTGCCAATGCGCTGCGCTGTTGCGCTGCTGACACGTGGCGCGCTCTGGTGAGTTGCGCCAATTTAAGAGAGCAGTGCTCTATTTTAAAAGCGCATAGCGCAAGTTGTTCTGGAGCTGACACGTGGCGCTCTCTGGTGGCTTGCGCCAACCCAAGAGCGCAACAGTGCAGATTTACAAGTGCAAGGCACTGTTTTAAAATTTGGATTAAAGAAAACAAGTTCTTGTTTCTTTTTCCAGAGAGGTTTTACCTCGAATTTTCAAGAACCATTGGTTCATAAAAAAGGCAATGCCTTTGTGTAGATCAAATGATCTAATAAAGAAGTATATTACTTCTTATTTTTTCTTATTATTTTATATTTTCTTTTTATTTTAACATCTTGATCTTGTTCTTAGATCGTTGATCCTTTTAGAAGAAATTCTTCTTTTCAAAGGTTTACCTTTTTCTTTCTGAATTCTTCTCAAACTTTTTTCTAGGAGTTCTCTGAATTCTCTCTCTTTTAGACTTGGGGTCTAGGGGCCTTTATATAGTGCCAATTAGTTTGTTAAATTAGTTAAAGAGATCTTTCTCTGAGTGATTTAGGGATTTTTCCCCACCGTTAGATCTTTGATCCAAGGGCTTCTGTTTTACAGAAGAAAATCTTCTTGTTTTAACAAGTTCAGAAAGATATTTCAGAATTTTTCTGTTTGGCGCAAGCGCACCTGCGCTTGACACGTGTCGCACAGAGCGCAGCACAACTGCGCTAGCGCAACTGCACTGATACGTGTCGCGCAGCGCAGAGCGCAGATCATCTGAAGCGTTGCTTTTTTAATTAATTTTTTTTTACTTTAAATAGAGCCTTGCTCTGATTGGGTGCGCTGCCTTGGGCGCTGCGCTTACGTATCAGTTTTTGACACGTGGCGCGTTGCGTGCAGCGCAAGGAATTTGAAGCGTTGCTTCAATTTTTGAATTTTTGAAATTCAAACAGAGCTTTGCTCTGATTGGGGGAAACAATGAATTATTATAATTTAAATATGCATATCATATCAAATATCCCTAATCAATATTTCTTAAAGAGTTAATACCATATAAAATGATTAGGATAATATCTCAAAATATTACAAATATTACTAATACTATGAATTAAGATATTGTGCAGATTTAGCTCAGGTCTGGATATTGAAATATTCAAGATGTCGGGAATAAAATCTGCGGATAAAGTTGAATCAAATCATAAAATCTTAAACGACAGAGACTCAGAGGAAGATTTGAAGAATTCAGACATCACAGTGATCTCCACGTGTCAACACTAAGCAGCACCAGAATTTTCAACACCTAATCCCACTATTATGCCACCCAACCGCGGCCAAAGAGCAATATATGCGGCGGATCCGCGGCCTTATCATAGCCGTAGGATCTGAGATTTTCTCAGTGTGATCGCAACAGTAAATCCTAACACAGAGGATCTAGGGTTTCTGCTTATAGGGCTATTTAAAAGACCGAGAGCTTCAGATGGAAAATATCACGAAATATATCACTAAAATCATCACCTAATAGATCACTAACAAGATCAAGAGATCCAAGATAGGTCCACGAATCGACGTGATCAATCGACGCATCATCTACGTCCAACGAGCATAGAGATCGGGAGCATAAACTTGGGTTCTTGTACTCTAAATTCGACGGATTTATAAATGATAGTTGATTAATAAAAAGGTAGATCTTTAGTTTAATTCTTTGCATTTTACTTTCTGCATTTACTTTCTGCATTTACATTATGATCTTCTTCTTCATCTTCTCTTTTATCTCAACCATGCGTGAGTAATTCTACACTTGCTAGGGTTCGTAGGATTAGGGTAGATCAATGGATGATAAAATCTCTTATCTTCTTTTATATCTTATATAGTTTATAAACTTTAGCAAAATAATTGTTAACATCCTTATCGGGCGCGCTACCAATTTATTGATAGTCTCGACCGCGATTTGAGATTAGATTAACAATTGTTTTGATAAAGACTAGATATGAATAGAGGTCAATGAAAAGATAAGGGTTAAGAGTGGGAACCCTATTCTCTCCAAAATTCCTAATTTTTATTCATCACTATTGATCTAGTTTTTAAATCTATTAAAAGATAAAATGAGTCATCTTTAATTAATCATCCATTGCTACCAAATTCTATGGACCCTACAAGCCGCTTCTTCATAAAATCTACATCCGTATATCGTAGATCTACAACAACTCAACCATATTTTAATCAACTCGTCTAAAGCAAGATAAAGGTTCCACGTTTCCCTGAGGACGACTCGTACTCATCTCGGCTAGCTACGAGCGACATCATTATTGATTGCAGTTACTTTACAAAACACTTTTAAACAGATCAATCAAGATCCTCTCGACTCGTAGGGAGAAATACCTTTATGAGAACCTCACGGCTCATAAAGTCAAAAGGCCTTAGTCTACAGGATCCTAACCCTATTTGCTAAGCCACCTTTGTTCAAATCGACAAAGGCAAATGATGATTCGCTCCTGGCAATATCCCAGTTAAAGCGATGCTGATGCCTAAATAGGTATCAAATTTCAAAGTCCTCGCAAAGGTAAATGATGATTCGCTCCTAGCAATATTTCAGTTGTAGCGATACTGATGCCGAGATTGATATCAGATTTCAAAGCCCCAACAAAAAAAACAGCCGAAATGTTTGGGCAACTCGCAATAAAAAAGCAGCAAGTAAAAAAAATGAAATAGCCGAAATAATTGAGCATCGCGAAAAATAGCCGAAATGATTGGGCAATCGCGACTTTCGCGATATAAAAAGCTGAAATGATTGAGCGTCGCAAAAAAATGAAAATGAAACTTTTCTGCCCTGCAAATATCTCCATATTGACTCTTGTATACGATATGGGTACAAATAAAAGAAACAGGACCATATTCCCCCACCACGCTTCGTCAAAAGGAGAACCAAGTCTTGACAGTTCATATACAACCTTGAGACTATTCAGGCGTTCCTTCTCAAGCCAGCAGAATGCAGACGCAATGCTAACAAAAGACCTAAGGATCCAAGCAAAAATAGAGCCATGGCAAAATCCTAGCTCCAAGTCTTGACGGTACATATACAACCTAGAGACTATCCATTTGTCCCTCCCTCACTCCAGCAGGGACAGACACAACAATCAAATAAAAATGAAGTGACGGAAAAATCCTAGCTTCAGGTCTTAATGGCAACATCTAAAGCCTAGAGATCACCCCGACGTTCTTCTCATTCCAGCAGGATGCAGATGCAACGTCAATAAAAGACCTAAGGGTCAAAGCAAAAATGGAGTAACGACAAAATCCTAACTCCAAGTCTTGATGGTTCATATACAACCTAGAGACTATCTCAACGTTCTCCCTCATTTCAGCAGGATGCGGACGCGACTATCAAATGAAATTGGAGCAATGACATATCCCTAGCTCCAGATCTCGATTGCAATACATACAGTATAGAGATCACATAGATGTTTCCTGACTTCAGCAAAGAATTGGTGCGACATCGTCAAAGCAAAAAAACGAAGTGACGGCATATTCCTACCTTCGGGTCTTGACGACAACTCATATAAAGCCTAAAAGACCATTAGAGATCATCCTACCCTAGAAGGGTGCGGTTATGACTCATCGGGGCTCCAAATTGAGCCTAAACTCAAGTAAAAAGCGCCATGGCAAATTCCTAACGCTTACTCTTCCGACGGTAATATGACCTAAGGAGATTACTTGAAGACGTCTTTTCCATCCCCCGAAGGGATCAAAGACACGACAATCGCGGGGCTACTCGAACAACGGCTTAAAAACTGTATATCGAGGAATACATCGACCAACGCGACGGTACCACGGACTAAAACCCTAGTACCACAAACCTAATGGACCTCTATAAAAAAAAAGGGGTTATCCATATTTCACGTTAGGATACACCTGCGAGATCCTCTCGACTTGTAGAGAAAAACATTTTTATGAAACCCTCATGGCTCATAAAGGTGAAAAGTCTTAGGCGACGGGGATATCAACCAATTTTCTAAGCATTGTAGCCCTACAAGTATGTCCAAATTGACTCTTGTATACTATCCACGGGCCATATTATCCAAAGTCGCATACCGATGAGGAGGAGAAACCACTTACGAGTCCTCTCAACTCGTAGGGGGAAAATTCTCTTGTGGGATCCTTACGACTCTCAAGAGAAAATGCACATAAGAGTCCTCACGACTTCTAAGGAGAAAATACACCTACAAGATCCCCTCGACTCGTAAGGAGAAACATCTTTATGAGACCCTCATGGATTATAAAGTTGAAAAGCTTTAGGCGACAGATCTAAAAATGTTTCCTAAGCCACCGCTGCCCTACAAGAAGGTCCAAACTGACTCTTGTATACTGTCTACGGGCCACATTCTTCAAAATTACATGCCAATGAAGTGAAGAAGCTACTTACGAGTCCTCACGACTCGTAAAAAATAAAAATATACCCGAGTGAGATCCTTACGACTCACGGAGGCGATGAACACTTAGGAATCCTCATGATTTCTAGGGAAAATATGCACCTATGAGATCCTCATGACTCATAGGAAGAAAAACCTTCTTAAGACCCTTACGGCTCATGAAGATGAAAAAAGCCTTAGACTACAAGGATCCTAAACTTGTCTCCTGAGCCATCAATTTTATGGTCATGCATAACTTTGCACTACTTCACCCGCGTACATACTTACGCGGGCAAAGTAGTGGGGGGCATTTGTTCTCGCCAAATTTTTGGCTCAGAGCTTACTGTTCCCTTATAAAAAAGGGAGAGAAGAAAGAGTAAAAAAAATCCTATAGTTTGGCATCACGTATTAAACACATAAACGCTTATATGCAAATCATATAAGCGCTGAAAACAAATAACAAAAAGGCCAAACAAGCCCCACGTGGTAAACACGTGAGAGCTCATATACAAAGCATATGAGTGCTAAACATAAATAACCAAAGGACAAACGGGCTTCACGTGTTAAACACGTGAGTGCTCATATGCCAAAGGCCAAACAGACCTAACGTGTTAAACACGTGAGCGCTCATATGCAAAGCATATGAGCGCTGAAAATAAATAAGTTAAAACCCACACTAGGGGTCACGTATTAAACACGTGAGTTCTTTTACCGCTTTCTTTGGCAGTGCTCACATGCAAGCGCCCCAATTTAAAATACTCTCATCTGATTGAATTAAATTCTATTAGGGAAATATTTTCCCTGATCTTTCTAATATGGAAAGTTCTTTCCCTAACAGAGAATCTTGGATTTAAAATCCAATGGTGATAAAATATCACCAATTAAACCATATGATAGAATTAAATTCTATGTGGGAAATATTTTCCTGATCTTCCTCAAGCTAGAAAGATCTTCTCTATTAAACAAAGGACTCTTGGATCAAAGATCCAAAGGTGATTATAAAATCACCCATTGATCATCTGATAGAATAAAATTCTATCTTAGGAAAATATTTTCCTAATCTTGTTAAACTAACAATATATTCATATAATAGAATTAAATTCTATGTTAGGAAAATATATTCCTAATCTTGTTAAACTAACAAGATATTCATATGATAAAATAAAATTCTAATCTTGTTAAACTAACAAGATATTTATATAACAGAATTATATTCCATGTTAGGAAAATATATTCCTAATCTTGTTAAACTAACAAGATATCCATATGATAGAATAAAATTCTAATCTTGTTAAACTAATAAGATATTCATATGATAAAATAAAATTTTATTTTAGGAAAATATTTCCTAATCTTGTTAAACAAATAAGAAATATTCTCTGTTAAACAGAGAGCCTTTGGATTAAAAATTCAACGGTGAATAAAATTCACCGATTGATCTAAAAGATCATTTTGATTGATCATGATCTCTCAATGAAAGATTTTCTCAACAAATTGATTTTTCTCTACTCTTATAAATAGGAGCAAAGAGATTAACCAAAAGGAGGAGGACTCGAAAAAAAATGAGGAGACCACCCTATAAGCTTCTGTAAAAAAATACAGAAGGCTCTCAAAACAACAGAGAATTTAATTCTCTCTCGAAGAAGATCTCTCTCCTCTCAAACCCTAGGTAAAGAAAAAAGCAGAGATTAGAATATTTCATTTATCTATTGAAGGGTTTAACCCTTTTAAAAGAACTTAGTTCTTTCTTTGGATTTGAGATTCACAAGGCAAGTCTCCCACAAGTTGAGAATTTAATTCTCATCGGGAAGATCTTGTTCTTGAGAATCAAAGATTCAGAGGAGAATATGGATACAAGAACATGAAAAATATAGAGTTCATAATACTCCAGGAACTTAGTTCCTTCAAATCAAGAACTTAGTTCTTTAAAGACCCGATCCAAGATCCTCAAAATAGTGATCCTTAATGGTCAAAACACCATTAAAAGAGCGTTAACCTCTCTGAAAACATGAACATGGAAAACATGGAGTTTATAATACTCCAGGAACTTAGTTCCTTCAAATCACGAACTTAGTTCTTAAAAAACCCGATCCAAGATCCTCAAAATAGTGATCTTGGTGATCGTTAATAGTCAAAATATCATTAACAGAGATTTAAGTTCTCTGAAAATATCAACAGAGATTAAATCTCCAAAGAACATAGCGCCTCACGTGAAACACATGTGAGCGTCGGAAAAAAAGTTAGTGCTTAGCACTATTGGAGCGCCTCACGTAAAAAGCACATGAGCGTCCAAGGATAAAAGCTCAACGTCTCACGTGAAACACAGTGAGCGCTGAAGAAAAACTAGTGCTTAGTACTACTGGAGCGCCTCACGCGAAACACACGTGAGCGCCACAAAAGGCTTGCGCTTAGCACTATTATAGTGCCTCACGTGAAACACACGTGAGCGCTATATTCAATTGAATGCTTAGCACTGCTGGGTTTTACAAAAACCCAATCTTAACCCAAATTGGCTAAGTTTTCTGAAGTTAAATCTCATTGATTTTAAATCAAGCGAGCCCATATGGTCGTGATTTTCAAACTGATCTTAGTCTCAAACATAACTAATGATCTCTCATTGATGATATCAAAATGATATTCATCCCATATCTCCTAAGGTAATCTTATTCTCAAATATGACTAACGATTCTTAGATCCACCATGATTTTTCCATCAAACATGGGATTTGGTTCAAGGGTACATGATTGATCATGCGAAAAAGTGTTTTGTAAATAACCGCAATCAAAACGGTGTCGCAAGTAGCTAGCCGCGATGAGTATGGGTCGTCCGCAGGGAAACGTAAACTTCTATTCTTGCTTTAAACGAGTTGGTAAAAGATAGGATGTTTGTTGTCGCTCTATTTTAAGACGGATATAAAACTTATAATAAAAAGGCTTGTAAGATTCATAGGACTTAGTAGTTAATGGATAAATATGTTAAAATGACTCTTTTGATCTTTTAATAGTTTAAAACTAAATCGATAGCGATGAATGTAGATTAGGGTTCTTGGAGGTAATTAAGGTTTCCCACTACCGACCCTTGTTCGTCTATTGATCTCTATTCATGTCAAGCCCTTAACAAAATAAGTGTTTAACCAATCTCAAATCGTGGTCGTGACTATCAATAAATTGATAGCGCGCCCGATAAGAAAGTTAACATTTATTTTGCTAAACTTTATAAACATTAAAATGTCAAAAAGAAATTAAAAGATTTTTCATCCATTATTCTAGCATATCCTATAAACCCTAACAAGTAAGGAATTACTCGCTCATGGTTAGTAGTGATTTAGAAGAAAGGTTGAAGATGAATGAAATCATAATTAAGATGCGGAAGAGTAATGCAGAAAGTAAATGCAAAAAGAATTAAAACAAAAACTAGCTTTATTAATCAACTATTGCATTACAATTTTTCTCCTTAGAAGGTAGATTACAAAAACCCTAGTTTGCTCTAGATCTCTCTTTTTAAGGAGGTAGATGAATAGATGATTATGTGATCACTTGGATAATTTTGAATACACGGCTCTCGGCCCGTTATATAGACTTTGAAACCAGAAACCCTAGATTCCATATAAGAGTAGATGTTGTTAAGATCAGATCCACAAAATCCCACATCCAACGGCTACCAAAGAGCCGTGATTCTGCCGCGTAATGCCGCGTTTGGCCGCGGGTCTCGAGATTTTTTTTGGCTTTTTATGTTGATATTTGGAGATCCTTTTGATGTATAGATTATGAAAATATTGCTCTGAGTCTCTGCCGTTGATAGATTCCTCGATTTGCTTCTAAAATTTGGCAGATTCGGTTGACTTGGATCTCTTACTTGGATTCCACACCTGAGCTAATACCTGCATAATATCTCAAATCAAAGTGTTAGTAGCATTTTATATTTTTGAGATATTATTCCAACCATTTATATGATATAATATCTTAAAGATATTGATTAGGAATATTTGACATGATATACATATTTTAATTACTAATATTTCATTTAAATATTATATGCATATTTTCCCTAATTATCTTAATTAAAAATGTAGAAAGATATGATAATAATCTTTTTACAAATAAAGCCACATATGTTTTATATTTACAATAAATACCTTTTAGCACTTAACAATAGTAGAGAAAATGTTCATACAAATGTGCAATATTTTAGACTAGTCAAATATCCCCAAACTTATCTTTGATCGTCCCGAGTAAACTATTTATTACAGAGAAAAAGAAAAACCTAACTAGCACACTTTCGTAGGCAACACGATTGCACTTAGCACGTGCAACAAGCCTTTAAATCTTCAGGTGTCCCTAATAGGAGGAGTGTTGTCTCCTGAAGGTTTTCAGCGGATTACACGCACAAAATCCCATAAAAAACGATGAAAGTTATATACAAAGATAAGGAACATATAAAAGAAAGAACTTGAAAATAAGAGTTTCAAACTATACCAGCTTTTTAGTTGTCATGAGCCCTATCTTAATGGTCTTGAAAAAATGTCAGAAATCGCATCTTCCCTCAATAAAATATCGTCTTTAGTCTTCCTCCCTACCTTTCTTCCAAACATCGATCATATACCCCTACGTGTGTGTAAGAGACATCTCTACACTTAGAGAATTCAATTCAAACTATCATACTCTTGTCCATCTTTCTTAGTACTTTTTAGTCGGTGAATGTTTTTAGATAGAATTGCTCACACATTCTTCATGCGACCGTTAATACTTCTTGAGCTACTAACCAATCGATTACCAAATGTGCTCACTCTTTAGGCGTAATTAGCAATATAATAGTCTTGCAACACCTAAGGCTCAGTAGTGACTCTCAAACCAATTGGTCTAAGGTACTAGGTGATAAGGCACTCTCGCTATATTTTTTTATTCTGCCTTAAGTAATTACAAAACCAATGTTCATTTTCTTCACCATTTATTTTTTTATGTTTCATTTATATTTTTTTTTATATATTTTTTCCTTCATACTAAAGGTTTTAAACAAGAGCATTTCAAGGTATCCTCTACTAACCCAAATTTCAAGATATGTGCAAGTGCGTATAGTAGGGTATCAACGTGTAGATGTTTGGACTCAAGAATAGAGACTGTTTTCAGATTTATTTCTATCCGCGGATTAGTGATTCCTTTTATCTTACTAACTCTTGGGACAATAGATCATGACTACCTATTACTAGCTTTGTTTTAAAACATCTAATTTTCTTACTTTTCTTAAATCTCTTCCTTTCTTTCATATGTATTTTTTACTTTCTAACTTTTATTATCAAAAAAAATTTAGTGTGCTTTTAATTAGTATAATGCAAAATGATGCGTGAATAAGCACAAACCTTCCCCCCCCCCTCCAAACCTATTTGCAGAAGTGTCCTCACCGATATCATCCCTTAAGCTCAAAACCTGTAGATTTGGAAGGAAAAGTTCTCAATGATTAGTAAAAGGGGACAAAAGTAAATGACAGTGAAATCATCCCCCAAACTTATTTTTGTCTCACAATCGTGCAAAAAATTTCTTCCCTTTCAAGAGCCAAAATATTTTTCTCCCCCCCCCCCCTCATACTTGAGTAAAACAGTTTTTCATTTCTAAGCATTTAAAATCATAAGAGGGGGGTAAAATTATTGGTCTATGCAAAGCTTTACAAAGACCAAAATTTAAAACCAACCATTCAAATATTTTATCAATGTAACACCATGGTTGGTAGAAGATAGACGTGTAGAAGTGGGGAGGAGATAAGAGGTGTAATCGAAAGGATTTACGTCTCGGTTGGTAGAGACGAAACAATGATAGAGGATAAAAACGAGAATGTGAAAGATAAGAAATAGGTGGAATAGTTATATTCTCATACGGGATAAGAAGAAGGGGTGGCGGTTCAGCTTCTTTGGATGGAGGTTGATTCATCACAGCACCCATATCTTTTAGGAATGCTAGTTCTTTGGCAAAAATGTCTTCAAAACTTTCATCAATATTCTGAATGATAATCTCATCGGAAAGAAAGGTATGATACTCAGACTCCCTAAGAGGTTTATTTCTAGTGTAAGGGACTGACTCGGATAGATCGACTAAGTCATTCGACAAGTCAAAGGATTCGGACTTGGGTGTAGACTAGTCGACAGAAGGGTCCTCATGTGTATAATAAATAGCAGGATCAAACAATAACACACTAGTGGTATCGAGATCAGTATCATGAAGCTCCTCAAATTTGAAACTGTCGGAAGCTATCTTGTCGACAGAACAAACATCAATTATATGAGCATAAGGTTCGGAGGGTTGACTTCCTAACCTGCAAATATTAAGCTCAATTATCATCTTCCCAAAGGACAGGTTCATGGAACCGTTATGATAGTTGATTATCGCGTTGGAAGTTGCTAAAAAAGGTCGACTTAGAATCACCGGAATTTGGTTCCGTAGGTTTGCCACAGGCTGTGTATCTATAACTATAAAGTCAACTGGGAATATAAATTCCCCAACTTTGATCAACACGTCCTCTAGCTCACCCCTAGGGTGTGTGATAGATCGATCAGCCATCTGGAGAGTGCAGTGCACAGGTTTCAACTCTCCTATGCCTAATTGCTCATAAACAGAATAAGAGAGCAAGTTAACACTAGCACCTAAATCGAGTAGAGCGTGATTGATATTTTTTCCCCAATAGCAATAGATATTGTAGGACAACCGGGGTCCTTACGTTTCTTGGGCACAAATTGGGTAAGAGAATTGCTCATATTACTCGCTAAGAAAACTTTTTTAGGCACTTGAATTTTCCTTTTCCTAGTGCAAAAATCCCTTAGAATTTTCGCATAGGATGGAACTTGTTGGATAGCATCTACAAGAGGAGTATTTATGTTAACTTGCTTTAAAATTTCCACAATCTTCTCCATGTGTGGACTTGGTCTATTGGCCCTCAACCTGTTTGGAAAAAGGAGATTTATCAATAAGGGTTGGGTCCAACTCTTGTGGAGAAGTTTGTGGGGGGTGGAATGGATCCCAAAACTGGATTTATGATGGTCTCAGATGGTAATTCCTTCAAGGAAGTGGGCTGAGAATTCGAGCCTAGTGGAAAACGGAGAATAGGCTCGGAAGAAGATGTTGGATTAAATGAAGTAGGAGTAGAAGTAGTAGCCGGGTATCAACTTGTTCACCAACCTGGTTATTCAGCAATCTTCTGGATCTCAACGTGGTTACGACACTCATATTATGATTTTGTTGGTGAAGGATGAGATTTGCGCTTTGTGAGTGGCCGAGATTTGGTAGAGGTTGAGATGAATATTTCCCTTTCTCTCTCTCTCACTCATTGCGGCATTTAACTGTGCAATTTTTGCTTCTATCGATTTTATGTTGTCACCATGGGAAGCAGTGTGTTGCATCAGCGTTTGGATAGATGATGTTAAATTAGTCGTCGTTTGTGTGGATTGTTTAATAAACGTTTCTATGCTTCGTTCGAGTGCAGAGATTTTATTGGTATCGGTCGTTGGAATATTAGTCTGGGTTTGGAAAGAATTATTATAAGGAGCAAAGTTGTTGGCTGGATTTTGAAATGCTTGCGATTGAAAGGCTGCTGAATTTGTTGTTGTGGCGGTTGTTGTTGTGGAGGAAGCCTTTGATAGTTGTTTTGGCTTGGAAACTGATTTTGATTTTGAGATTGGTTTTGGTTCCAAACAAAATTAGGATGATTCCTCCATCCCTGATTATATGTTGATGAATAAGGGTCATTCCTAGGTTGTTGGTGAAAAGCAGTATTGGTTTGTTCTTGACTTTGAGATGGAGGATTCAAAGGACATTCTTCCGTTAAATGTGATGGGTCAAAACAGCAACCACACACGGTTTTGGGAAGCGTAACTTTGTTTAGGGAGGCTGAAGAGAATTTGCTTTCCATAGCTTCCAATTTCCTTTGCATTGCAGCCATTTCGGCTTTCATTGCGATGGAAGCGTCGAGCTGATGGATACCTGCCCTAGATGGAGACGATGTTGGTCCAGTACTCTCCTATTGCAACGTTTGTTCGGCGAGATCTTCCAGGAATTGCTATGCTTCTCCGTCGTCTTTTGACATGAAATGACATTGACAAATGGTTTCAAGCATTTATTTTGTTGCTGGATTAATACCCTCATACATAATTCAGCAAAGTTGTCATCTATCGATTCCACTATGAGGGCATTGGACAAGGAGATCTTTAAACCGTTCAAAGCATTTCCAAAAATATTCGTTGGGAAGTTGGGCAAACTGGTTAATCTCGCTCCGAATGCGGGCGGTCTCATGATGAGGATAGAATTTCTTAAGGAATGTTTTAACGAATTCATCTCATTTAGCGATAGAATGTGAGGCGATGCTATAATGTCATTTTTCTGCGAGATCGCACAAGGTAAAAGGGAGACGACGTAATCGCAGGGTATCCCCTGAAAGTTAGGTAGTGCTCATCATTGCACATACGTTTTCGAATTTGGTTATAAAAACGTATGCATTTTCAGATTCAAGCCCGTGAAATTTGGGCAATAAGTTCATGAAGTGGGGTTTAATTTCGAAATTATCCACATTGGCTGGTGGAATAGACAGACACGTATGAAAGGGTCTGCGTACGGGGTAGCATTTATTTTGAAGAGAGATGCGGGGTGGATTTTGCGCACCTACAGGTGGTGGCAGGGTGGTATTGTTAAAGCATGATAGAGATCCGTCCATCTCAAGAGATGTGGTGGGTGGAGGAGAAATAGAAGATGAAGAAGTATCGACTTCGGAGTTGAGAGCAGAAACGCGAACTAGACGGGCACTAGAATCCCATGTCCAGCCGATCATGCACTAAGCAGGTTTAGTGCACGTGGGAACGTATGTGTGAGAACGATTTTAAGAAGGTTTGTTTTGGAAAAGATGTCGGACGTGAGGCTTGACTCAACAAATCACAAAATGCACAATCAATCCCTAAAGGTAGGGTCACCTAGGTCAAGTCACTAGACCGCTCCTAGACTTCTAAAGGACAAGACGCAGGATCAATCCTCTACTACCTCCTTATCAATCATACGGCCAGGTAAGTAGGAGGTATCCGCTATACGAATCACCGAAATAGCGGGCATAATTAAGTAACCACTTTTCTTAGTCACATTTCCCTAGACACCACAAGAGAAATGCAGATAAGCAATACATTACCCACGACCTTCCTCTGTCCTAATTGAACGCGACAGCCTTTAGAGGCTTGGTCTAAATATTTTTTATTAATGTAGGGTGATAGTATGCACGTTTGTGATTTGTGGGGCCTAAGAAGGGTGATGAAATCCCCACCTAATCTGAATTTGGGTTTATTTCCCCTTAATGACCGGTTTAAATATGTAAAAACAAACTGAAATTAAAACACGCAAAAAGATTTTTGAGCGGCGGTGTTTGCAAAGAATCCTGCAAATAAAAATAATTTATTGGAGTTTTAGAGGAGAGATGAAAGCTGTAGGAAAATACCACAGAAGATTGGGGGCCCAATGCCCACTTTGGCCGCGGTTCCGCCGCCGTGTGGAAGGATCTTTTGCTAAATTTTTTTTCAGAGCATCCCTATGGTCCTCTGGTCCAAGTTGAAAGTGTCTGAATCCCTATTTTCTTGCTCCAGTCACTCCAGATTTCCTTGCAAAACTTGCACAATAATCATTAAAAACACAAAATCTGGTTTTGGTTCTCGTTTATTTTATGTTTGCTGGATTTTATATGAAATCAACCCGAATAACAAGAAAAAAATTACGACCGTTTCCCCGGCAACGGCGCCATTTGATTGATCGTGCGAAAAGTGTTTTGTAAATAACCGCAATCAAAATGATGTCGCAAGTAGTTAGCCGCGATGAGTACGGGCCGTCCGCAAGGAAACATGAACTTCTTTTCTTGCTTTAGAAGAGTTGATAAATGATAGGGTGTTTATTGTCGCTCTATTTTAAGACGGATATAAAATTTATAATAAAAAGGCTTGTAAGGTTCATCGGACTTAGTAGTTAATGGATGAATATTTAAAAATGACTTTTTTGATCTTTTAATAGTTTAAAATTAGAGCGATAGCGATAAATGTGGATTAGAGTTCTTGGAGGGAATTAGGATTTCCCATTACCGACCCTTGTCCATCCATTGATATCTATTCATATCAAGCCCTTAACAAAACAAGTGTTTAACCAATCTCAAATTGTGGTCGTGACTATCAATAAATTGATAGCACGCCCGATAAGAATGTTAACATTTATTTTGCTAAACTTTATAAACATTAAAATGTCAAAAAGAAGTTAAAAGATTTTTCATCCATTATTCTACCCTATCCTACAAACCCTTGCAAGCAAGCAATTACTCGCTCATGGTTAGTAGTGGTTTAGAAGAAAGGTTGAAGATGAATGAAACCATAATTAAGATGCGGAAAAGTAATGCGTAAAGTAAATACGGAAAGTAAATGCAAAAAGAATTAAAAAAAACTACCTTTATTAATCAATTATTGCATTACAACTTTTCTCCTAAGAAAGTAGATTACAAGAACCCTAGTTTGCCCAAGATCTGTCTCTTTAAGGAGGTAGATGAATAGATGATCATATGATCACTTGGATAATTTTGAATGCACAGCTCTCGGTCCTTTATATAGTTTTTGAAACCAGAAACTCTAGATTCCAAATGAGAGTAGATGCTGTTAAGATCCAATCCACAAAATCCCACATCCAACGGCTACCAAAGAGACGCGGTTCCGCCGCGTAATGCCACTTTTGGCCGTGGATCCGCTGCATCCTAGTGAAATTGGGTCTCGAGATTTTTTCTGGATTTTTGTGTTAAAATTTGGAGATCCTTTTAATGTATAGATTATGAAAATATTGCTCTGAGTCTCTGCCGTTGCTAGATCCTCGATTTACTTTTAAAATTTGGCAGATTTGATTCCGATATCCCGATTTGACTTGGATCTCTTACTTGGATTCCACACCCAAGCTAATACCTGCACAATATCTCAAATCAAAGTGTTAGTAGCATTTTATATTTTTGAGATATTTGTCACGACCCGAAATTTGGCACGTTACGGCCCTTAAACTACGTAACGTCTACAGGCATAACGCAATTCAAGTGAGCCGAAAACCCAGCAATCTAAACCATCAAAAGTAGTAAGTGATAAGAAAATTATTAAAACTTTTGAAATTCTCAGGTACAAATTCTTTAAATTCCAAATTTACTTTCTTAAAAATTTTGGCAGCACCTCCTTTGTAAAAACTAGCCCCAAAAATGGGTACATACAAACATATAAGTAAAGCATCCCCAACAGGAGCAAATCCATGCCCAAAGACGGAAAACAACCACCACAACAAATATACGACTCCATAACGAAAAAATAAAAGACGATATAAATAAAACTGCATAAAAGATATCCTGAGTCACCAAAAATATACAATATCGTCCTCAAATCTCGTCTTTAAGTCAATACATGAAAGTGGTAGATGGAGAGTACTGGATACAACCAAAGGTATACAAAGTACATAAACAGATAACCGCGAAACCCACCTATAGAAAACCTGCAAACAGTCAGCCGAAGCGGTATCCACTGCAAAAGATGATGCGATAGAAAGAAGCCCTGCCA
Organism: Agapanthus africanus; assembly: GCA_030015575.1. Taxonomy (NCBI): domain Eukaryota; kingdom Viridiplantae; phylum Streptophyta; class Magnoliopsida; order Asparagales; family Amaryllidaceae; genus Agapanthus; species Agapanthus africanus. Next base: position 858,896,451 of record JASDDO010000022.1, on the reverse strand, counting down.
ACGACTGCTCTAAGGGACAACCTGCAAAACCTTGTTGCACAACGGGGGTGAGTTACCAACTCGTGAATAGTAAATAACATATGCAGGTAATCGCAAGTATGCACGTACTACGACATCTAACTCATGCAAGATGATAGCAATAAATGGCAATATGTATATGCAACAGTCATGAAAGGTACTCTATCAGGTACTACTAATACATGAAACAATGCATATCAAATAAATGCGGAGTACGGAATAAAAAACATCCTGTAAGCCCTATGAAACCTGAGTGTCTAATATCGACACCCAAAAACATCATGAAAACTAGTGTCTAGCATCGACACATAAATACTGATCTATCAGGTGCTGTCACCATGACTGACCCTGATAGGTACGTATCATATGCTATCTGGAAACCCAAGTGCCCAGCTTCGACCCACGAAATTCCGCGTATCCATACGCACATGAATCCGGTCGGTATCCCCACGATAACCGCCGAGTCAAAATAATATCACCGGTAGGTACAAGCCAGCCTTCCAGGCTCATCGCCATCATCTACGATCTTCTTGCCGAGGGGTCCATACCGGGCTCAACCATGTACCCGCACACGGCCCACTCCACTCATCGCATCGAGTATATATCACAAATCTCATAACCGAGAAATCTCATGGTGGATGCTGAAATATCATATCAAGAGAAACCGGGTTTTTCAAATAATGCATAATTCAATGAAACTACCACGGTCCTCAAATTCAGAAAACATCAAGTAATGAATAAATATATTTTCATGAATCATTGTGATGATATATTATGTAGGTGTACATATATAACAGCGTCCCATACCACTGATATATATATATATATATACACACACACGATATATATACATATATATGTCAGCGTCCCATACCACTGATATATATACGCAGGAGTAAAACATCCAGAAAACATCATATGAAAATCATATATCAATGCAAGATCTATGAAATATAATATATGCAACATGAAACAGTAATATGAGCATATAAAGGAAAATCTGGTATTTAACGGCAACAAGTTATCAAGTATATAATGCGGTTCCTAATTTCTCCGAAATCCAACGCAATATCATAAAAAGGTGAACATGTAGCTATAGCCAGGTATGCGTAACCATGTCAGTATAGCAAGATATGTGTATCTACCTATCAATAATGATGTAATACCCTCCAGGTATATATGTAAGTATGTATGCAAGCTGTACATGTAGCTATATCTCATGTGTGTATATACCTGTCACTAATGATACGATACCGTATAGGTATATAGGTAACTAGTATGTAGGCATGGCAAGGTATACTACCTATCATATGCGCCAACGCATAAGAATCAATGACCCCACGTCAATGATGAAACAGTACCACATAGGTATGTGTAGCCCTAACAAGGTAAGTGAGTATACATGTAAGTATATATGCACGGTGTACATGTAGCTAGTAAGGTTTATGGGTGTACATGTAAGTATGTTTGCATAGCAAGGCATATCTGTAAGCATGTAGGTATACAGGTATGCTATGTCTTATATGCGCAAAGGAATATAAGGATCATGTCTCAAAGTTTCTAACCAATACAATATCACAATGTATAGGTGTTGTGCGTGTAATGGCAATTATCGACGGTATGGGTGTAGCATACAATTAGTGCCCGTGCAACATGAACCGTCAATAATAGTGTTGTATCTCATTAATACTATGTCCAAACGCAATAGGTAAATGAGATATGCAACAAGGGTACACATGCACAATCAATATCCATATACTTATAACTTAATAGTCATATCATTTAATCTAGCACAGACGCATAACGCCATGCGGGCGATTCCCCTGTAGATGTTAAATCTACTCACTGAAGATCCTGGGGCTAAGTAAAACCAACCACTCGCTTTCCTTTCTTCGTAGCGTCCGAAGTCCCCGCCTGCGAACCAAAAGATCATAAAACAACATAACAAGTATATATTAGCAATCGATCAATAACACGTACCAACTACGTTTAACCGACGCACCAACTCCAAACATACTCTCAAGTGTTCATCTAGTGGCTAACATGCGTAACGACACTACGAAACCAACCCAAGAGCAGAAGCTACACAAAGACACGTAACGCAAAGATAACGCCCACAAGATAAGCACACTGTGCACTCACTGCACAAAACACTCACGATATCGGCACAACCCTAGCTAGGAACACAAAACTACGCAACCACCAAGCCTAGACCCCGATCGTATCGATCGCGCATTCACAACACAATATAAAACGTGGAATCTAATATAAATAACTTTGCAACATCAAAAGAAAGCCACGCCTAAACTTTACCGAAATCTAGAAACCAACATTTAATCATATTAGTTCAAAACTACAAGTTAACCCAAACTAGTAGTCACAATCATCTCATAATAGCATGATTAACCATACAAACCTTTAGTAGAATTTTAAACTCACTAAATTAGAATTAGTAAAAGTTTAGTTTGAAATTAAGCTAAATAGATAATTAGGAAAATATCATTTAACAAATCTAGCAACTAGGTTAAGTTTTCATTTGTCAAAACTTCACACTTAATCATATCACTAAACAAAACCCTAACTTGATTAACAAAAACTCTTACTAGAAATTCTAAACATGAATTTAAAAGCTTTAATTAAACAACTCATATAGCTAGCTTAAAGATTTAAAACAACAAAAAGAGATTAGGGTTAGGATTTTATACCTCCTCAAGAACCAAATAGCAACAAAATTCATCATTTTAGCGTCCAAAATGATGTCTTTAATGAAGATCCAAGCTTGATTTGTGATGAAGAATGATGGGTTTTGATTTGATTTTGAGTTTGTGTGATTATTTGATGATTTTTGAGGATTTATTTGAGCTTTGAAGTGATGAAATGAAGCAAAGATCAAGAGAGGGCAAAAAACATAGGGGGTTCGGCCAAAGCAAGAGGAGGGGGCATTTTGTGGAAATGTGTGGAATTTTCTAGAAGAAAAACAAAATAAAATCTTTATTACAAATGCCAACTCTTAATTCATTTTCTTTTCTAATTAAAATTTTTCTTTAATTCAACAAATATCTAGATATTTTCCTAGGATATTTTCAAGGATGGATTAGTGCTTAATCTAGTGATTAACTTAACATAAATTCACTTTAGTAATAATAAACCCAACCTAAATTGTAATTACCACTAATTTAGTGCATAAAAAAAAGCTTAAAATAATATTTTAATTAGGGAAAAATATTAAAATGCACTAAAATTACAAGTGGGTTACAAAAACCCGCAAACTAGCAATATTCTAACTAAACTAAGTGCAGTGAATTCTATACTGCAAAAAGATCGCTTCTAGGTTTTTAACGAAAAAACACAATTATTTTACCTAAAAACGGAAAATCACCTAAACGATTTCTAAAACGTTACAATATTCCCCCATTAAAGAAATTTGTTCTCCGAATTTAAAATTCTTACTATGCGTACCTTCAAAGAGACGAGTGCAAAACTCCTAAATCTCGCTCGCAGCCTCCCAAGTGATCACCTCACTGTACGGCTACGCCAAAGAAACCTCCACAGATGGCAAGACCCATGACCGAAGTTTCTCCACCTGCCGATCTACTAACACTATCGGCTGCCGGTGAATGAAAAGATCGCGTCCAAGCTAAATGGTCTGATACTGAATCATGTGAGAAAGGTCATGAAGGTATTTGTGAAGTATCGACACAAGGAATACGGGGTGAATACTCAAAAATCTGGGCGGAAGTGCCATATTATAGGCAACGGAACTAACCCGCTTCAAGGATCTCAAAAGGACCTACAATCTGGGACTAAGCTTCCCAAAACTCAACAAGCCATTCGCCAAGGTAACTTGAGTAATTAAGTCCGCTGGGGTGTCTCTACACCTAATGCCCTAAAGCAAACTGGTTTGGGAGCATTAGCCCAAAACTCGTTAAGAAGCCTAGAAAGTCCAGATTAAAACAAAGTCAAGCAAGTGTTCTCTCCGAGTTAAAATTCCTAACGGTTCTTTGTGTGAGAATAATCTTGACAAAAGACAGGTGTTTATAAAAAAGTATTTCTAGCGGAGATATGAAGGTTTTATTCTATGATAAAGACTATTGCACGTTCACAGAGGTGTGTATGAAATGAAAACAAGAAAAAGGTGGAGTGAAAAATAAGACCTAGTTTCCTGTTAAGGAAGATAGAAATTCTGAAATTGAAACCTTACTGGAAAATTAAACTTGAAAAATACTTAACTCTTTATAAAACTTATGTGATCCTTTTTAAATTTTTATCTAGGCTTTATTTTGTGACATGATGACTTTAATCGATCCTTCTGAAACATAACGACACTATTTGCACTGCACGTAAAGATATATAAAATCTTAAGTTAAATGAGAAGCGAGGTGTGAAAAATAAAGGTTCGATAGTCTAGACTTAGGATAATAGAATTGTTATTTTTAAAGACAAAACCTTAGGGTTTGAATCATAGTTATTTTGCAAAACTAGCTTGACGGGATTTTGTGGGTAGTATCCACTGAAAACCCTCAGGAGACAACACTCCTCCTACTAGGGACACCTAGAGGTTTAACGGCTTGTTGCACATGCTCAGTGCAATCGTGTTCCCTGCGAAAGTGAGGGTAGGAATTTTTGTGAATAAATTGGCTTTGCTCGGGACGAGCAAATGATAAGTTTGGGGGTATTTGTTCATATCAGATTTTTGCATTTTTATACCGTCCATTTTTTATCACATTGCTTGTAGGTAGGTACTCTTGAGCCGTGTTTGCTAGATAATTGCAGGTTACAGGTTCTCAGCTCTAAGCGGTAAAATTCATGGAAAAGCGAGACAAATTCTGGATTACTGCCAACCACAGATAAAATACGGGTCTCCGCTTTCTATCCGTATGTTGCCGCACACCAGTTTAAGGGACAAAATGGCAAATCGATGGTCATTTTCATGCACAAAGCACAATGTCAACACAAGATCCAAGATATCTACACGGAGCTCAAGAAAATCATGGCAAAAGATCCACATCAAATCACCTTTTGATCCGCTGAAAATCTGGAAGAAATGTGAAGAGCTTCTGAGAAACCAAGTATACCACACTGAAGAGAACATCAACACAGGCAAACCCACCAAAACCGGAATGCCAACTCACCTAGATGGCCGCGGATCTGCGGCCAACATGGCGACTCGGCTGCGGATCCGCCGCCGAGTTAACTCGGCAGCACCTTATTTTCAGGGAGCAATTTGGTCAATTCATGTAGGGTCAGAAAGTTGCCCTAGGGTTTCTGTTTCCTGCCTATAAATAGTCCAGAACAATGCCAAGTGAAGGGTGCTTAATTCTTGTGTTAGATTTTAGATAGATTTTGTTGTTCTTCTTCCTCTTTTCATATTTTCTCCATTAAAACCTTGTAGTGAGATTTTATGAGTGAAGTGATGAATAAAAGAGTTCTTTTCTTTATCATACTTGTCTTGTTATTTTGTTAATTATAATTACTTGTAATTTTCATTTGCTAATCTAGTTGTTGTTATTTTTTGTTTGTTTCTTTCTTGTTCTATTTTTCTTTATCCTTAACAACAATGATGCTTAAGCTTGATCCTTACCAAAGTGAGGTTTCAAATAGCTAGTTGTAATCTTCTAACGTCCTTCTTTCTATCTTCCTCCTTTTGTTGTATTTTCCTTTTTTTTGTAATGGGTGAGTAGTTTTCTCACTTGTTAGGATAGGATAAGGTAAGTTTGAGAGAAGGAAATCCCTCTCACTCTTTTCTTGCCCAACATCTTAATTCGGATTCCCGTTAATTGAACCACAATCCGCTCCCTACGGCACCCTATCCTACATGATAGCGGTGATTCCTTAGTGAGACCAGTTGTGGTTGAATTAACCGGAGGTTAAGGCTAAGAGCCAAGAACGGACGGACAAGGACCAAAAGGAAGAAACTAAGCGTTGGAAAGCCTAGCTTATACTCGCAAGTTCCTTCCTAGTCGTGCTAATCCCCGTTGTTGCCGATTACCGTAACACCGATATTAAGAGTGGCAACGAAAGAAGTGAGCAACTCCTAACACAAACTAACCTAATCCTAACCCTAACAAGCTCTCTTTATATACATTTTAGCATATAGTTAATCTCAAACAAATCTGGACATTTGGACTTAACTCGTTAAAGCACATAGAAAAAGATTCCCATCTCCCTGCGGACGACCCGTATTCAACCGGCTAGCTACCAAGTGAAACCGTCTTGATTGCGGTAATTAACTAAGCACGCAAAATCCTAACAATCAAATGGCACCGTTGCCGGGAAGACGGTAGTTTATTTCTTTGTGTAATTTCGGGTTAATTTGTGAATATAAATATAACCGAAAAACAAAACAAAAAATATATTGTAAAAATCATCTTGTTATTTTTGATTAGTTTTTGTGCAAGTGTGCAGGATAAAAAGAAGGTCGAGTTCAATGCCAAAGACGTGGGAAGTTAGACCCATAACTCGCGGCTACATCGCGGGTGATCAAGACGGAACCAACGGTCTATTGTAAAATTCTGGAGCAGACCCAGTGAGCAAATCAAGATTCAGGAGCTCCAAACAAGAAGAGGACAACCAACCCAGCACAGTACAGAAATTTAAAGGCCCAAGTCCACTTTTGCGCCGCGGAACCGCGGCATAAGCACGTGTCTAGCCGCGGAACCGCGGCCGTTTGCTGACATCAGCAACCCAAATCTCCTGTGAGTATTTCTAGCCTCTTCCCCACTCCTCTGAACTCCACTGAACTGTATTTTCTGCAGCATTCTTTGCGCAAACTCTCTTCCCCTTCCAATAAATTTTTTTGTGCAGGATTCTTTGCGCCGCGCTAAAAAATAAAAAAATTGATTGCAATCGATTGTTACTGCTTTGCATATTTTTAATCGGGGTTTAAGGGGCTTGAAACCAATCCAGATTGGGTGGGGATTTCATCACCCTTTCCAGGACCCCAGAAATCACAAAAGGCATATGCATTGACCATTATTTAATTAAAAAATACTAGACTCAGCCCTAAGGACGTCGCTCTCAATAAGACAGAGGACTAGCTGTAGGCATCGGCCGTTTATCCTAACCTGACTTTGCGGTGTCTAGGCAAGTGTGTCTAAGGCAAGTGGTTACTTAATTAGGTCCACTACTTGTAGTGGAGAGCCTCCCACTTACCTGGCACTTACCTGGACGCAATTGGCGGTGAAAAGGCGGTTTGAGGTCCTATTTCTAGCCCTTTAGAACAGTTAGGAGCTGTCTAGCTGACCTAAGTGACCCTAGATCTAGGTGTGATTGTGCATATTTTGTTTGTGATTGTTTGAAACCGTAAGTCCGTACATATTTCCGCAAAGCTCTTTCTAAAAAAAAAAGAAAAAAAACACGAAACAAAAGCTTTTATAAAAACTTGTCCTTTGTCTCTAGAATCCCATTTTTTCACCCACCTCCCATCGTATTTCTCCATCGACGTTTTCTTACCCTCACCTTTTCCGCTTTGACTACACTAAACTCGTTTAGTTTATGTCCGGTTGGACTCGGGACACTAGTGCCCGCCTAGTCTGCGTTATGTTAGTCGCTACCGACTACGCGATCGACTCAGATGTCGAAACTCCTTCACGCCTCTTTCACCCTTACCTTTGCCGGCCAACTCCGACGTTGACCGGGATTGTGTTCATACATCCTCACCTTCACTATCACCAACCTCTTCTTCTACGATGTTAGGATTTAATCTAAACATCCCTTTGACTCCTCCGGGATTGATTCCATCTCCTATGGATGCGAATAACCCACAACCACCGCCTGTTGTAGCGCCACAGCGAATCGTGCTCCAGGATCGTTTCTATCCCACCCGCTCTGCACTTCCCACCTGTCTTTCCCTTCCACCGGCCAATAGGGATAATTTCGAAACCACTTCATTAACATGCTTCTAAAATTTCATGGGCTTGAATCTGAAGATGCCTATATCTTCATCAACAAGTTCCAGAATGTTTGTGCCATGATGAAAACGACCTAGCTGTCAGACAATGCTATACGGCTACGGGTCATTCCGTTCACTTTGTGCGATCTTGCTGAAAAGTGGCTGTATAGCACTGCTTCCCACTCCATAACCAGTTGGGACGAGTTTGTGAAAGCGTTTCTCAAGAAATTCTATCCAAATCATAAAACCGCGAGGATCCGTAACGAAATCATCCAATTTTCCCAGCTTCCTACTGAACCTTTTTGGAAGTGCTTTGACCGATATAAAGACCTTCTTGTTCAGTGCCCTCACCACGGTATTGAGAAATGGCAACTTTGCCAAACCTTATACAAGGGCCTGAACCCAGCAACCAAGCAGTTGTTGGAAACCATCTGTCAAGACCACTTCCTATCCAAATCTGACGAGGAAGCATGGAAATTCTTCGACGACCTTGCGGAACAAACGCTTCAATGGGAGAGCACCAGACCAAGTACTTCTTCTTCTTACTCTACTTCTACTGGTCAGTCTAGGGTAGGCATTCACCAACTCGATGTCTCTATTGCAATGAAAGCTGAAATGGCAGCAATAACGAGAAAACTTGAAGCGATAGAGAGCAAATTTTTATCTCCTGCTCCTTCCCCTGTTCTTCCCCTTCGTACCATTTGTGCTTGTTGTTCCCATCTATCTCACCTAACCGAAGAGTGTCCTTACAATCCACCATCTCAAGGACAGGATCAGGTTAATACTGCATTTCAGCAAAGACCAAGAAACGATCCATACTCTTCCACCTACAATCCCGGTTGGAGGAACCACCCCAACTTCTCCTGGAATCAGAACCAGTATCAATTCCAAGGCAACAATTTCCAGAGGCCCCCTCCTCCGTAACAACAAGCTCAGCAACAAACTCAACATCAATTTCAGCAGCCCTTCCAACCCCAACCTTTTCAAAATCAAACGAACAACTTTGCACCCAACAATTCTTTTCCTCAAAACAACTTTGTTCCGTCAAACAACGATAAGGTTTTCTCACTAGAACGAAGTCGAGAGGCATTTGTAAAGCAATCAACTCAATCCACCGCCAACATCCAGTCGTCCATTTAGTCTTTGGTGCAACACACTGCTGCACACGGGCAAAGCATCAAGACCATCGAAGCCCAGATTGCACAGCTGAATGCGGCGTTAAGCGAGCGAGAAAAGGGGAAGCTTCCGTCCCAGCCACTCCCAAATCCCGATCACCCACATAATGTACATGTTGCTCTAGAACAACAAAACCATAATGTGAGTGTCGTGACTACATTGAGATCTGGAAGGATGCTGCAAAACAACATTGGCACACGGATCGACGATGACACCCCGGCCGCTTCTTCTTCCTCTTCTTCTTCGTCTTCTGAGCCTATTCTCCCTTCTTCAAAAGGCTCTTCTTCTTCTTCTGCTCTAAACGGACCCAGTTCTCACTCCATGAAAACTCCAGCTCTGGGATCCGTTCCAACTCCACAATCTCCTCCACAAGCATTGGACTCAACCAATTTTAAAAACGTTCAATTTCCAAACCGGTTGAGGTCCAATAAACAAAATCCACAAATGGAGAAGATTCTGGAGTTGTTTAAGCAGGTTAACATCAACATTCCCTTTTTAGATGTTGTCCAACAAGTCCCTTCCTACGCAAAAATCTTAAAGGACTTGTGCACGGAAAAGAGGAAATCTCAAGTACCCAAAAAAGTTTTCTTAGCTAGTGCTGTGAGTGATGCTCTTACCCAATCTTTAGCTCAAAAACGGAAGGACCCTGGCTGTCCTATGATTTCTATTACCATTGGGGATAAGAACATCAACCGCGCATTTTTAGATCTTGGTGCCAGTGTTAACTTGCTTCCGTACTCAGTATATGAGCAACTAGGTGTAGGAGAGATGAAACCCACACACTGCACTCTCCAAATGGCCGATCGATCAATCACCTATCCTAGGGTTGAGCTAGAGGATGTGTTAATCAAGGTTGGAGACTTCATATTCCCCGTTGACTTCATTGTTTTAGACACACAGCCTGTAGCTAACCCCCAGAATCAAATTCCGGTGATACTCGGTCGCGCATTCCTTGCAACCTCAAATGCTGTGATCAATTGTCGAAATGGTTCGATGAACCTATCTTTTGGAAACATGACAATTGAACTCAACATTTTTAGGTTGGGGAATCAGCCCTCCGAACCTAATGCTCATATACTAGATGTTTGCTCAATCCAGGAGATCACCCCGGAGGAGTGTGAATTCGAGGAGTTTTTGTTCGATCACGACAACCTTAACGCCACTAGTGCTTTCCTCTTCGAACCTGCTGCTGTTTCTGGGCCCGACAATGACAACGAGTGTTTCACTTTCTCGAACGATCTTAGCCAGTCACCACCCGAGTTTGAATCCTTCGAATTTCCCGATGAGTTACCTGAACCATCCAACTCGGTCGCTTACATTCATTTTGAACTTTTGCTGGAATCCTTCGAGTTCGAGACCTTTTCACCAATCTTGCCTTCAATCGTTTCACCTCCAACGCTCAAACTCAAGCCATTGCCGTCTCACCTTAAGTACGCTTACTTGGGTGAAAACGAGACCCTCCCTGTTATCACCTCAGCTTCTCTAGCTCCAGAGCAAGAGAGAGCCCTTCTTACGGTCTTGCACAGCAAGAGGCAAGCTTTTGGCTGGTCAATGGCGGACATCAAAGGGATTAGTCCCCTGATCGTTGAACATCACATTCATCTGATGGATGATGCCAAACCAGCTAGAGATCCACAAAGGCGACTCAACCCAGTCATGAAGGAGGCTGTAAAAAAGGAGATCGTAAAGTGTCTAGATAGTGGTATCATTTACCCTATCTCTGATAGCCAGTGGGTTAGCCCCATTCACGTTGTCCCCAAGAAATCAGGCATAACGGTCATAACCAACGAGGCGAACGAGTTAATCCCTACTCGCACCCAGACTGGGTGGCGGTATGCATCGATTACAGAAAACTCAACGCCGCAATGCGGAAGGACCACTTTCCGCTACCTTTCATTGACCAGATGCTTGAACGATTGGCTGGACACGAGTACTACTGCTTTCTTGATGGCTACTCCGGCTATAATCAGATTCCCATCACCGAAAAAGACCAGGACAAGACCACATTCACCTGTCCTTTCGGCACGTTTGCATATCGTCGCATGCCCTTTGGGCTATGCAATGCGCCCGCTACCTTCCAGCGGTGTATGATGGGAATCTTCTCAGACATGGTGGAAAAATTCTTGGAGATCTTCATGGATGATTTCTCCATTTTCGGCGATTCCTTTGATGAGTGTTTGCTGCATCTCGACGCTGTCCTTACCCGTGTAAGGACAAGAACCTCACTTTGAACTGGGAAAAGTGCCACTTCATGGTGCGCGAAGGTATTGTCTTAAGACATATCATCTCGCAAAATGGCATTGAGGTAGATAAAGCAAAGATTGAAGTCATTTCCAATCTCCCTCCTACCCGATGCGTTAGAGACATCCGAGCCTTCCTTGGCCATGCCGGTTTCTATAGACGGTTCATCAAGGACTTTAGCAAGATTGCTAGGCCCTTGACTCCTTTGCTGGCCAAGGACACGACATTCGACTTTACTCGAGCTGTGTGACTGCATTCGAGTCATTAAAAAGCTCACTCACTTCTGCTCCCGTTCTTTCTTCTCTTGACTGGACGCATCCATTTGAGATTATGTGCGATGCATCCGACTTTGCCATCGGTGCTGTCCTTAGACAACACATCAACAAGATGCCGCACGTAATCTATTATGCTAGCCAAACCCTGAACGACGCCCACTGAACTATATAACAACTGAGAAGGAATTCTTGGCTGTTGTATTTGCTTTAGAAAAATTCAGGCCCTACCTCATCGGCTCTCCAGTCATTGTCTACACGGACTATTCTGCTCTACGCCATCTTTTTGCGAAGAAAGATGCAAAATCTCGGCTGATACGTTGGATCCTCTTGCTTTAAGAGTTTGACCTTGTCATCAAGGACAAAAGAGGATGTGAAAACGTAGCCGCCGACCATCTCTCACGACTTCCTTCTTCGTCGTCGCTTCAAATTCCGATCAACGACGTTTTTCCGGATGAACAGCTCTTGACAGTATCTTGCGAACCCTGGTTCGTAGATATTGTGAACTATTTGGCCACATGATTACTACCGACTGAATGATTAAGTCAGGACAGATTTCGATTCTTGTCCCAAGTAAAACACTTTTACTGGGACGAACCCTATCTGTTCAAGTACTGTCCCGACCAGATTATTCGTCGGTGTGTCCCTGACGATGAATTCAAGAGTGTGCTGTCGTTTTGCCACGATCAAGCATGTGGCGGGCATTTTGGCCCCAGAAAGACAGCCGAGAAGATCTTGCAGTGTGGTTTCTACTGGCCACAACTCTTCAAAGACGCTCATGACTACTGCAAGACTTGCTCCCGGTGCCAACACTTGGGCCGGATATCCACGAGAAACGAGATGCCGCTCCAACCAATCTTGGTTATGAAGATTTTCGATGTTTGGGGGATAGATTTCATGGGGCCGTTTCCCAGCTCTTTTGGGAACTTGTACATCCTTCTCGCTGTTGATTACGTCTCTAAGTGGGTCAAAGCTGTGCCCAGCCGGACTAACGATGATTGACACGAAAAGTGTGTAATTAACTGCAATCAATAACGGTGTCGCATGAAGCTAGACCGAGATGAGTACGGGTCGTCCTCTGGGAAACGTGGAACCTTTTACTTTTACTTTAGATGTGTTGAGAAAGAGAGGAGGGATAAAGAATTTTATAGAATGGTTTCTAGATCTAGGTTAAACAAGAATGTAAAATATAGATCTAGATTATTTTAGAGATGTAGATAATATAATAAGAGGGCTTGTAGGGTTCGTTAGGATTTAGTAGTTATGGACGATTAATTAAAAGTTACCCTTTTTATCCATTAATAGATTTAGAACTAGAACGACGGTGATGCATGTAGATTAGGGTTTCTGGAGGGAAAAGGAATCCCACTCTTAACCCTTATCTCGACACGGAACTCCGTTCAAATCTAGCCTTTACCAAAACAATCATTAATCTAATCTCTAATCGCGGTCGGAACTAACAAAGAATTGTTAGCGCGCCCGATTAGGATGTTAATGATTCTTTTGATAAAGTTCATAAACTTTATAGGACTTAAAAAGGGTTTAAAGATTTTCATCATCCATTAGCCTACCCTAATCCTACGAACCCTAACAAGCGGAGAATTACTCGCGCATGTTGGGAAAAGAAGATGAAAAGACAAAGATGGAAAACATAATGTAAAATGCAAAAGAATTAAATAAAACAACTACCTTTATTAATCAACTTGAACAATCTACACTTTGATTCCTTAGAAAATGATTACAAAGACTAGTTTGCTTCTCGATCTCTTCCAAGGAGGTAGACGAACAGTTGATGATCAGCCTGGATGCGTGAGCCGTCTTGGACTTCGTGATCTCTTCGGCTTGATGTCTTCTAACTTTAGCCCTTGGTCCTTTATATAGCCCTCAAAGAAGAAAAACTAGTTACCGTATATGGTGACTTCCTAATATGGTAACTTTCCATGCCTGGATTCTGAGTCCCTGTCAGTATTGATTTTATGATTTTGGCAGATTTTTTATCCTGACATCTTGAACATCTTGATCTCTTGACCTGAGCTAAATCTTGCACAATATCTCTATGAATAATGTTAGTTTATTTATTAAATTAGAAAGAGTGGCTTAATCACTATATATGGTAATAAATCTTGAAGAAACTAGATTAAGAATGTTTAATATGCTATGCACTTTATATGGTAATAAATCTTTAACAAACATGATTAAGAATATTTGATATGCTATGCATCTTTTAATTAATAAAATATTATGCATATATTTTGAAATATTATTCTAACCATTTGTATGATATTATATCTTTTAAGAATTGTGATTAGAATATTTGATATGATATGCATATTTTCAATTACCAAAATATTATATAAATATAAAATGCCTATATTTTCCTTCATAATATTAATTATAATATATAAACATATGGAAAATAGTATTTTGCAGATAAATCCAAATATGTTTAATATTTATAATAAACACCTTTTATTATTTAAGAAATGTAAGGAAAATACTTATACCAAAATGCAATATTTTCAACTGAACAAATACCCCCAAACTTAACTTTGATCGTCCCGAGCAAACTAGTTATTCAAGAGAAAGAGGAAAAGAAAAAGAAAAATCTAAATAGCACACTTTCATAGGCAAACACAATTGCACTGAGCACGTGCAACAAGCCGTTAAACCTCTAGGTGTCCCTAATAGGAGGAGTGTTGTCTCCTGAGGGTTTTCAACGGATTACACCCACAAAATCCTATAATAAAAGAGAGATGGTGAAATTTACATATAAAGATAAGAAGCATAAAAGAAAGACTTTGAAAATAAGAGTTTCCAATCATACTAGCTTTTCAGTTGTCATGAGCCCTATCTTAATAGTCAAGAAAAAATGTTAGAAATCACATCATCTCTCAATAAAACATCGTCTTTATTCTTCATTCCTAACTTTCATCCAAACATTGATCATATAACCCTACGTGTGTGTAAAGAACATCCCTACACTCGGAGAATTCAATTCAAGCTATCATACTCTTGTCCATCTACCTTAGTACTTTTTAATTTGATGAATATTAAGATTTGCTCACACATTTTCATGCGACCATTAATACTTCTTGAGGTACTAACCAACCGATTACTCATGTGCTTGCTGATTAGGTGATAATATTTTCCTCGTCTTGCACCACCTAAGGCTTAGCAGTGACTCCCAGACCAGTTGGCCTTAGGGCACTAGGTGAAGAGGCACCCTCGCTATATTTTTTTATTGCTGTCTTGGCGATAACAAAACCAGTGTTCATTTTTTTCTTTTCACCATTTTTATATTTTCTTCATTTTTTTATTTTTTTCATTTCCTTCATATTTTGGCTTTAAGACAAGAGCATTTCAAGGTATCCTCTACTATCCCGAGTTTCAAGACGTGTGTAAGTGCATATAGTAGGGTATCAACATTCAAATGTTTGGCTTCCAGAATAGAAACTATTTTTCAGACTTATTTTTCTCCTCAGATTAGTGACTTCCTTCATCTTACTAACCCTTGGGACAACGGCTCATAACTACTTATTACTAGTTCGTTTAAGAAAACTTCTAATTTTCTTGGTTTTCTTAAACTATTCCTATCTCTTGGATGTAATTTTTCACTTTCTACTCTTTTGTTATAAAAGAAAATTTTTAAATTTTTTTTTTTGAAAATGTTGTGCTTATGCAAAATATGATGCAAGGTGATGCGTAAATAAGCACAAACCTCCCCCAAACTTGTTTTCAACAGTGTCCTCACTGTTGCTATCTGCTGGATCACAAAAACCTGTAAGCTTGGGAGGACATTATTAATGGGGGCAAGAATATATGAAAGTGAAAATCCTCCCCCAAACTTATTTTTGGCTCACAAATTTGAGGACAAAAGTTATGTTCAAGAGCCAAAAATATACCCCCCCTCAAACATGGGTTAGACAATACGAAGCATTTTAAGAGGGGGTGAGTCATTTGGTCAAAGTAAGACTTTACAAAAACCGAAAGTTAACACCAACCATTCAAATATTTTATCAGTATAGCATATAGGTTGGGGGAAGAATGTGTTGTATCGAGTCAAGAAAAAGTGGGGAATGGATAAGAGGTGGTCTGGAAAGGGTTTGAAATTAGAGAAAAGAAAGAATGAGGAAGGTGAATGATTAGGAAGAAGGAATGGTGATGGTTCAACCTCTATAGGTGGAGATTGATCAATCACAAAATCCGTATTGTTTAAAAATTCAAGTTCGTCAGCAAAAAGTTCTTCAAAACTTTTATCAATGGTGTGATTGAACATTTTGCTGTCAAAGAGTTTTGTGCTAGAATTTATTCTACTTGATTCATAAAAAATCATTGAGGTAGAGGACTCGAAAAACTCATCTAGCTCATTTTCAAAAATATCCAAATCAAGTTGAATTTCTGGTATTATTGAACTTGAATTAACGGATTGTGATTTATCAAAATTGACTGAAACTATAGGAACAGAAGAAGAACCGGAGAAAGTAGAAGGTGAAATGGGTAAACAAATTGGTGTGTCGAGTGTTGCTGAACCAGATGTGGAAGATGGAGGCTGTATTTCGGTCTGATCTTCGGGTATACCATTATCATCAACTTCAAGACATATTTGGGGTTCGGGAAGAATCAAAGGCTCAAGATGAAGACCACAAGGAAGTGAAAGGATTTGATGAATTGGTGGGGCGAAAGCATCCAAAATTTCGGGTTCATCTATCAATATATCCCCAACGTCAATCACCTCATTCAAGTGAAGGTTAAAATTCTCAAACACCTCATCAAGAGTATGGTTTTCAATCAGTTTTGGTTCGAGAGTGGAGGTGTAGAGATCACAAGGGTTGGGTATGGTTTCACTTGAAATGGACCTTTCACAATCGGGCAAATCAAACACTATAAAGTCACACAACTTATCAGACATTCTATTTGGTGTACTTGATGAATCAATGAAACTGGAGTTGTGGATTTCAGTTTGGAAAGGGGAGGTTTGATTAGGAAGGGTATATAATTCTGTCTTTCCACCCAAATTCTCATTTTGTCCGATGCCCGTATTATATACTGAAAAATTTTGGGCGGGTTCGGAACTCGTTGCCCTTTCATATTTAGCCATGCTTTCCTTCCATTCCTCTCTAATGCGGTTCATCATCACTATACCTTCTTCTAATTTCCGCTTAAGACTAGACTTTGGTTGATAAAGGGTTTCGGTATAAGATTGAAATTCCTGTGGATAATTAAAACTCCCAAATGACTGATTAAAAGAACTGTCTAGAGAAGGTGGAAAAGTCGGATTGGATTGATAGGAATAGAATGGTTGCGAAAATTGGGTAGGAGTAGGATTAAAATTATGATAAGAAAAATATTGATATGGGTTGGTCGGTTGGCTATCAAACTCTTCTTTGGAAAGTGGAGGTGATGGTTGATATCGGTCCGGGTTGAAACTTTGGCCTCTAGACCTAGCTATGCGCTCAGCAATGGACATTCGTCTAGGGGCTTCCTCACTCTGGGTATGAACTGAAACAGGTGTAGGATTAGGATACGGTTGATAAGACCTAGACTGAGGTGGCCAACTGTTTCTTCCTGCTTGTTCTATATGATCTCTTAAGGACATGGAAGAGCCGGACGGTATACCGAAGGGATTTCGAAAACAAGAGATATCTGGTTGTGGACAGCAAAGCTCGGTAAGTGTTTTTCTGTTTAGGTTACCCATTATAAGAATAGAAGAAGGGGGAAGGGGTAAAAAGGGGAGAAAATAATTGGTTTGTTTTGAAAAAGTGGGACTCAAGACAAATCACCCTAAGATGCACAAGCAACCCTAGAACTAAGGTCACCTAGGTCCAGTTTCTAGACCGCTCCTAGACTTCCAAAGGACAAGCCGCAGGATAAATCCTCTGCCGCCTCCGTACTACCCTTGTAGCCAGGTAAGTGCCAGGTAAGTGGGAAGGAACCACGTCGTGGGCCTAATTAAAAACCACTAGCCTTTGTCACACTTGCCTAGGCACTACAAAAGTAATGCGGATAAACGATAGATTACCCACGACCTTCCTCTGTCCTTATTGAGCGCGACAGTCCTTAGATTCTGGTCTAGATATTTTTTAAATTAATGAAGGGTTGATCTATATGCTCGGTTTGTGATTTGTGGGGCTTAGGAAGGGTGATGAAATCCCCACCTAATCTTGATTTGGTCTTTGCCCCTTAAAGTCCGTATTAAAATATGCAAAACAAAACCAATCACAAAACTTTTGCAAAAAGATTTTTGAGTGGCGCTATTTTGCAAAGAATCCTGCAGAAGATAGATTTTATTGGATTTGAGAGGAGAGAGAAGGAGTTAAGAAAGATACCAGAGAAGTGTGAAACCCTAGATCTCCCGTTTCCTCAAGTCCGTGACTCCAGATTCCCTCGCAAAATTCACACACAAATCGTTAAATATGCAATTTGCAGTTTTGTTTTAATAATGATATGGATCGTCTAAGAATTCAACACAAATAGTAAGAATAAAAAATTACGCACGTATCCCCGGCAACGGCGCCATTTGATTGACACGAAAAAGTGTGTAATTAACCGCAATCAATAACGGTGTCGCATGAAGCTAGACCGAGATGAGTACGGGTCGTCCTCTGGGAAACGTGGAACCTTTTACTTTTACTTTAGATGTGTTGAGAAAGAGATGAGGGATAAAGAATTTTATAGAATGGTTTCTAGATCTAGGTTAAACAAGAATGTAAAATATAGATCTAGATTATTTTAGAGATGTAGATAATATAATAAGAGGGCTTGTAGGGTCGTTAGGATTTAGTAGTTATGGACGATTAATTAAAAGTTACCCTTTTTATCCATTAATAGATTTAGAACTAGAACGACGGTGATGCGTGTAGATTAGGGTTTCTGGAGGGAAAAGGAATCCCACTCTTAACCCTTATCTCGACACGGAACTCCGTTCAAATCTAGCCTTTACCAAAACAATCATTAATCTAATCTCTAATCGCGGTCGGAACTAACAAAGAATTGTTAGCGCGCCCGATTAGGATGTTAATGATTCTTTTGATAAAGTTCATAAACTTTATAGGACTTAAAAAGGGTTTAAAGATTTTCATCATCCATTAGCCTACCCTAATCCTACGAACCCTAACAAGCGGAGAATTACTCGCACATGTTGGGAAAAGAAGATGAAAAGACAAAGATGGAAAACATAATGTAAAATGCAAAAGAATTAAATAAAACAACTACCTTTATTAATCAACTTGAACAATCTACACTTTGATTCCTTAGAAAATGATTACAAAGACTAGTTTGCTTCTCGATCTCTTCCAAGGAGGTAGACGAACAGTTGATGATCAGCCTGGATGCGTGAGCCGTCTTGGACTTCGTGATCTCTTCGGCTTGATGTCTTCTAACTTTAGCCCTTGGTCCTTTATATAGCCCTCAAAGAAGAAAAACTAGTTACCGTATATGGTGACTTCCTAATATGGTAACTTTCCATACCTGGATTCTGAGTCCCTGTCAGTATTGATTTTATGATTTTGGCAGATTTTTTATCCTGACATCTTGAACATCTTGATCTCTTGACCTGAGCTAAATCTTGCACAATATCTCTATGAATAATGTTAGTTTATTTATTAAATTAGAAAGAGTGGCTTAATCACTATATATGGTAATAAATCTTGAAGAAACTTGATTAAGAATATTTAATATGCTATGCACTTTATATGGTAATAAATCTTTAACAAACATGATTAAGAATATTTGATATGCTATGCATCTTTTAATTAATAAAATATTATGCATATATTTTGAAATATTATTCTAACCATTTGTATGATATTATATCTTTTAAGAATTGTGATTAGAATATTTGATATGATATGCATATTTTCAATTACCAAAATATTATATAAATATAAAATGCCTATATTTTCCTTCATAATATTAATTATAATATATAAACATATGGAAAATAGTATTTTGCAGATAAATCCAAATATGTTTAATATTTATAATAAACACCTTTTATTATTTAAGAAATGTAAGGAAAATACTTATACCAAAATGCAATATTTTCAACTGAACAAACGACAACAAGGTTGTCGTTAGATTTCTTAAGGACAACATTTTCTCCCGGTTTGGTCACCCCCGAGAGATCATTAGCGACAATGAAACTCATTTCTGTAATAAGACTTTCGAGGCCTTAATACGGAAATATTCCATTAATCATAATCTATCTACGCCCTACCCCCCCAAACCTGTGGGCAAGCCGAAATTTCAAATCGGCAAATCAAGCAGATACTGGAGAAGACGGTTTCCAAGAACCGTAAGGATTGGTCGTTAAAACTCACTGATGCCCTTTGGGCATTTCGAACCGCTTATAAAACCGATCTTGGCATGTCTCCTTATCGGCTTGTTTACGGAAAGGCTTGCCACCATCCTGTAGAAATAGAGTATCGCGCATTTTGGGTGATAAAGGAGCTGAATCTGTCTCTCGAAGATGCGGGCAGCCATCGAAAGCTGCAGTTGAACGAATTGAGCGAGCTTCGGGATGAGGCTTACGAAAACGCGGTTGTCGTTAAGAACCGAACGAAGGTATTTCACGATAAATACCTTTTGCGCAAAACATTCGCACCTGGTCAACAGGTACTGCTTTACGACACCCGGCTACATTTCTATTCAGGTAAGCTCAGATCTCGCTGGAAAGGGCCATTTTTTGTGCAGAATGTGTATCCGCATGGGGCTGTGGATTTGGAGAATCCAAAAGACGGGTCATTTTTCAAAGTAAACGGACACAGACTAAAACCGTACCTTAGCGTCGAACCAACAGAGGAGCTCATGGTCTTACAGGAGCCGGTTTACCCTGGATAATCTTCCTCTGCCTACCACCAAATTTCGGTTATCCAGCCAAAACAGTGGACACTGTTTCAAATAAGTTTGGGGGTATATATATACCATTTTGTATATATATGTGGATATTCTTGTCCGGTGCATATCCATTTTTATTATTTTTCTTTTCTTTTAAAAATAAAAAAAATATGTATATTTAACAGACAATTTTGACCCTTCAATAATTTTTCATGCAATGATAGTGAGGACACTGTCTAGTTTAAGTTTGGGGGTACGTTCGGTACGCATTTCTAACCTTCGCATTCATATGTATATTTTGCATCTGCATACAAAAATCCATAAAATCCATAAAAATCAGAAAATTTCTAAAAACATAAAAACTTTTTCGTCAAGTTAGCTAGTGGGAGAACTCAGATTCAACATTTCAACGGTTTTGTTTGATAAGATAAGAATAACTAAATCTTATTTTTAGATTTTGAAAACCTGAAAGATAACTCTCCTTTGAAGTTAGCTATAGCTGATATAAGTATTTGCATTACACTACACGTGTCGTGAGTTTTGAAAATTAGATAACAAGTCTATTATGTCTGAAAACTTTTAAATGGATAAATTATTTTCTGAGGATCAAATAGGTTTGTTCTGAAATAAGTAATATCAAGAATAGTTTATGAAGTGAAGCGAATATGAAGGGATGTTATTGATTCCTTAATTGGAACTAGTTCTGAAAAATAACTCATCTCGAACTTGATTGGAATGATTACACACCGAACCCACTAAACACGTCTTTTATCCAAAAATAAAAATAATTGAACTACCGGTTATATCTCCGTTCGCATTGAATCATCATGATTTTCACGCTAAATTGTCTTTTGGTTTTGGGCCTAGGTAACTTGAGTAATTAAGTCCGCTGGGGTGTCTCTACACCTAATGCCCTAAAACCAACTGGTTTGGGAGCATTGGCCCAAAACTCGTTAAGAAGCCTAGAAAGTCCAGATTAAAACAAAGTCAAGCAAGTGTTCTCTCCGAGTTAAAATTCTTAACGGTTCTTTGTGTGAGAATAATCTTGACAAAAGACAGGTGTTTATAAAAAAGTATTTCTAGCGGAGATATGAAGATTTTATTCTATGATAAAGACTATTGCACGTTCACAGAGGTGTGTATGAAATGAAAACAAGAAAAAGGTGGAGTGAAAAATAAGACCTAGTTTCCTGTTAAGGAAGATAGAAATTCTGAAATTGAAACCTTACTGGAAAACGAAACTTGAAAAATACTTAACTCTTTATAAAACTTATGTGATCCTTTTTAAATTTTTATCTAGGCTTTATTTTGTGACATGATGACTATAATCGATCCTTCTGAAACTTAACGACACTATTTGCACTGCACGTAAAGACATATAAAATCTTAAGTTAAATGAGAAGCGAGGTGTGAAAAATAAAGGTTCGATAGTCTAGACTTAGGATAATAGAATTGTTATTTTTAAAGACAAAACCTTAGGATTTGAATCATAGTTATTTTGCAAAACTAGCTTGACGGGATTTTGTGGGTAGTATCCGCTGAAAACCCTCAGGAGACAACACTCCTCCTACTAGGGACACCTAGAGGTTTAACGGCTTGTTGCACATGCTCAGTGCAATCGCGTTCCCTGCGAAAGTGAGGGTAAGAATTTTTGTGAATAAATTGGCTTTGCTCGGAACGAGCAAATGATAAGTTTGGGGGTATTTGTTCATATCAGATTTTTGCATTTTTATACCGCCCATTTTTTATCACATTGCTTGTAGGTAGGTACTCTTGAGCCGTGTTTGCTAAATAATTGCAGGTTATAGGTTCTCAGCTCTAAGCAGTGAAATTCATGGAAAAGCACGACAAATTCTGGATTACTGCCAACCACAGATAAAATACGGGTCTCCGCTCTCTATCTGTATGTTGCCGCACACCAGTTTAAGGGACAAGATGGCAAATCGATGGTCATTTTCATGCACAAAGCACAATGTCAACACAAGATCCAAGATATCTACACGGAGCTCAAGAAAATCATGGCAAAAGATCCACATCAAATCACCTTTTGATCTGCTGAAAATCTGGAAGAAATGTGAAGAGCTTCTGAGAAACCAAGTATACCACACTGAAGAGAACATCAACACAGGTAAACCCACCAAAACCGGAATGCCAACTCACCTAGATGGACGCGGATCCGCGGCCAACATGGCGACTCGGCCGTGGATCCGCGGCCGAGTTAACTCGGCAGCACCTTATTTTCTGGGGGCAATTTGGTCAATTCATGTAGGGTCAGAAAGTTGCCCTAGGGTTTCTGTTTCCTGCCTATAAATAGCCCAGAACAATGCCAAGTGAAGGGTGCTTAATTCTTGTGTTAGATTTTAGATAGATTTTGTTGTTCTTCTTCCTCTTTTCATCTTTTCTCCATTAAAACCTTGTAGTGAGATTTTATAAGTGAAGTGATGAATAAAAGAGTTCTTTTCTTTACCATGCTTGTCTTGTTATTTTGTTAATTATAATTGCTTGTAATTTTCATTTGCTAATCTAGTTGTTGTTATTTGTTGTTTGTTTCTTTCTTGTTCTATTTTTCTTTATCCTTAACAACAATGATGCTTAAGCTTGATCCTTGCCAAGGTGAGGTCTCAAATAGCTAGTTGTAATGTTCTAACCTCCTTCTTTCTATCTTCCTCCTTTTTTTGTATTTTCCTTTTTTTTTGTAATGGGTGAGTAGCTTTCTCACTTGTTAGGGTAAGATAAGGAAAGTTTGAGAGAAGGAAATCTTTCTCACTCTTTTCTTGCCCAACATCTTAATTCGGACTCCCGTTAATTGAACCACAATCTGCTCCCTACGGCACCCTATCTTACATGATAGCGGTGATTCCTTAGTGAGACCGGTTGTGGTTGAATTAACCGGAGGTTAAGGCTAAGAGCCAAGAACGGACGGACAAGGACCAAAAGGAAGAAACTAAGCGTTGAAAAGCCTAGCTTATACTCGCAAGTTCCTTCCTAGTCGTGCTAATCCCTGTTGTTACCGATTACAGTAATACCGATATTAAGAGTGGCAACGAAAGAAGTGAGCGACTCCTAACTCAAACTAACCTAATCCTAACCCTAAGAAGCTCTCTTTATATACATTTTAGAACATAGTTAATCTCAAACAAACCTGGACATTTGGACTTAACTCGTTAAAGCACATAGAAAAGATTCACATCTCCCTGCAGACAACCCGTACTCAACCGGCTAGCTACCAAGTGAAACCGTCTTGATTGCGGTAATTAACTAAGCACGCAAAATCCTAACAATCAGTCAGCATAAGACTTCTGTCTGCATTGGGCTGCTCTCATCCTGGCCTTAATCAACCGGATCATTTCCGTAGTCTCATGACTAGCTGGGGTCCAAAAATCCTACTCTCACGGAGTCAGAAAAACAGACTGGCGATCGACACCACCTACCAACCAAAGCCTAAAGATTACCGTTTGAAACGTCTCCTGATAACAGTTATCAAAGGAGAACCCTATCAATCACAAGTGACGATCCCAACTGCCAACAACAATTAGTACATACGCACAAGCATATCCTCCAGAGTCTGTATAGTCCGCTCTGTCTGACCATCGGCCTACGGATGGAAAGCGAAACTAAAGCTCAACCAGTACCCAGGGCTGCCTGAAGTTTCTGCCAAAGACGGCTAGCGAATAGATGCCTCTATTGGATACAACGCATGAAGGAACTTCGTGCAAACGCACAAACTTATCGAAGAACAACTGAGCAAACTGAGCATAACCGGACAACCAACACCCATATGGAGTCACACCCTGCCTAGAACTAGGTAGACACCACAACGAAATTCATGGAGATCTGCTCCCATTCCCACTCCGGAACGGTAAAAAGGTTGCAACTCTCTAGCCGGTCTTCAATGCTCAACCTTAGATCGCAACAAGCTAGACATCTCGAAACGAAATTCGAAACTTCACTCTTCACCCCTGCCCACCCGTAACTAACTCTCAAGTCACATCACAACTCAGTGGAACTTGGAACTGACTGATGTGCCTGTTCTAGGACCTCGCGTCACTACCTATCATTATCAGGTACACGCCAACGAGTCCGAAACGTAGCACACCCTGGTCATAAATCAGAACTCCGAATCTTTACCCTGCCGAACATGCTCAGAATCTCAGACAAACGAGCATCGGCGGGCTGTGCCTCATGAAAATGATTAAGTAAAAGTGGACAGACGCGGACATGAGCAAGCTGTCCCCTCAGTAGAGGCGAACTTAACTGTACTCAACGGTTGCACAAGAACTGTAAATCTGCAAAAGACTGTCTCTGAACTGCGCACAACTGGAACAAGCTACCCCCGGGCCTACGACTCAAAGCATCAGCTACCATAATCACCTTACCACGATTAATAAAGGATCTCACAATCCCAATCCTTTACAAGCTCCATCCAACGGCGCTGCCTCAACTCAGATCCTGCTGCAGGAAGATGTACATTAAGTTCCGGTGGTCTATGAAAATCTGACACGACTCTCTGAACAAGTAGCGTCTCCAAATCTTCAACGCCCGACCATCGCGGTCATCTCCAGATCATGAGTAGGATATCCTACTCGTACTTCCCCCAACTGTCGGGAAGCATAAGTGATAACTCTATAATGCCACATCAATAGAAAATCGAGCCCCACTCGTGAAACATCACAGTTAAACAATAAGGTCGCCCGATCCAGAAATAAGGAAAGAACAGGTGCAGTTGTTCAACTGCAGAAAACTCCGCACGCATGCCTCAGTTCAGGAAAATGAACCTCCTTTCCGGTCAGTCCAGTCAACGGTGTAGCGATACACAAGCAATCCTGCACGAAACGGCGGTAAAAACCGGCTAAGCCCAAAAACCACGGACCTCGGTCACTGATACAAGTCTGGGCCAAAGCTGTATGGCCTCGATCTCCCTCGGGTCCATACGAATATCGTCTCCCGTAACTACATGACCAAGGACTCAACACAATCAAGCCTGAATGAACACTCCGAGAATTTAGCAAACAGCTGGTGCTCTCCCAATATCTGCAAAGCAAATCCTCAAGTGCTGCACATATTCCTCACGACTCTTGGAAAAGACCAGAATGTCATCAATAACACAACAATCAACTGGTCGAGGAACAGCCTGAAGAAATCTGGTTCATCACATCCATGAATGCTGCTAGGGCATCGGTGAGTCCAACAACACCACCAAAACTCATACTGCCCGTAGTGCGCACAAAAGCAGTTTTCGGAATGTCATCACTCCGAACCCGCAACCAATGATGACCCGATCCCAAACAAACTTAGAAAATGTCTCGTACTCTGAAGCTGATCAAAGAAATCGACAATGCGAGGTAAAAGATACCTATCCGCATCGTAACATAGTTCAATTGACGATCCATCAATACACAACCTCAACTGCCGTCCTTCTCCTAGACGAACAGAATAGGAGCTCCCCAAAGAGAAACACTTGGACGTACAAGTCCCCCTATCTAGAAACTCTGCAGCAGATCCTTAAGCTCCCTAAGCTCCGCCGGCTCATCTGGAACAACGTCGGAAAGCTCTTGCACGATAGGAATCCGGTCCAATGAACCCACTGTGGCTCCAGTATCACGAATAGAAGCCAAGAATTCTCGACATCCTCTCCTCAAAAGCCGACTAGCGAAAAAGGCTGCATTCAAGCTGTGAGGGCGGTACCACTGTCCCACTACACAACAAGAACTGACTCTCCGGGAAAACAAATCCTGACTGTTTTCTCGCGGCAGTCCACAGACGCCTAGAACGTAGCTAACCAGTCCGTGCCCAGAAGAACGTCAAGTCCAGCATCTCTAGAAGAACCAAATCGACGGATGAATCTCTATACCTATCCGATTGGCACACGACCGAAACACGTGTCTTGCAACAAAAGAATCGCTGACAAAAATTAACACAACAAATAGCTGATCTAACAAACACGACTCTCGGCCCAACCACGGCACGAAGTGTGTAAAACAACGAGTGCATAGATCCCGAAATAACAAACATGCGCATTAGAAGAATATATGAATAAGATTACCTGAAAACTCTGCACTGGACGCCCATGCGTCCCGATGGGTAGAAGCAAACTCTCGTGTCTGCCCTCTACCCGCAACTGGCTGAACTCCTCTACTACCATCGTGTCCACTCTGAACAAACCCTCCGCGACCACGACCTCTCTGATCGTTAGTCTGATGCGGTGCCAAGGAACAATTTCTGACGAGGTGATGAAGGCTCCCGCATCGAAAACATCCATTCGATGACTGCTGACCCTCCTGGGGATAAGAGCCAAACGACTGTCCTCGTCCCAAGCCTCTGCCACTCCCGCGGCGTGCACGAAATCTGTCACGGCGACTGAAGCTCTGTCTCTGGGCTGGAACACCTGCACGAGCCCTCCTCTGTCCTCGAACTCCCAAAGTCTCGGAAAGATGCTCCTCATCGAATAGGGCTGCGTCCACTGGTGCTGTGTAAGTAACACAATGCTGTGTGCTGATCGCAAGGAATAACTGGGTAACAGGGGTGGCAACCTCCTGTCGCTGCGATCGACTGAAGCTCTGTCTCTGGGCTGGAACACCTGCACGAGCCCTCCTCTGTCCTCGAACTCCCAAAGTCTCGGAAAGATGCTCCTCATCGAATAGGGCTGCGTCCACTGGTGCTGTGTAAGTAACACAATGCTGTGTGCTGATCGCAAGGAATAACTGGGTAACAGGGGTGGCAACCTCCTGTCGCTGCGATCGACTGGCCTCAACCAACGACCTCATCATCTGGCACAAGTCCTACATATCTGCCTCAAGCCTAGCGATATGATCTATCGAAGGCGGATCAATCTGCTCCTGTACAACGAGCGTACCGTCCTAGTTAGCCCTCGTCCCATACGAGTCAACTCTGACCTCGGCTCTCGCTGCCTTTCTCTGTGCCCTCATAGTCATCGGCGGCAAAAGGCTATAAATGGAAATAGGATTCGATATGAACACGGAAATCGAATCATAAGGATATGTATCATCATGGAAGGAATTTCAAGCAATTAGTACTTAGGTCACTTAAGGCGGAGTACCGTGTCGTGAGTATGCCGCGGACATACACACACTACGTTACTGTCACGCCCTGCTTCCCAGAGTACGCTAAGATAGGCACGTAACAGAGCCAACCATGCTACCTGTGGATAGAAAATATCCTTCCACAGTCACATTACGGCTGTAGAGATATCAAGAACAATAATAAACTATCTAATACATGTCCATAAGCCAGAATAAAACGAGTCAAGAATAAAATAATGCGGAAGCAAAAGATCCAATACAAGAATAAACTGGAATGCACGTCCCATAATGCGGGCTCACATCATGAATGAAAATACCGAAAATAAAATGAACTAACTACTAACAAGTCCTCACTGCTCAGCCTGCTGACTGAAATACTCATGCTCGGCCTGCAGCAAAGGTAAGGAATCTGGGCCATGCAAAACCCAGACGTCAGTGCGTCATAATATCAAGCAATACTATAAACAGGAGTAGCAATACATGCAGGTATGAGTATAAATGGTAAAACAGGTATAACAGTGATATAAGTAAGGACAGTGGGGTAATATGTAGTGAGTAATCTAAACTGGTCTATTGGGTTAACTACTCTCAAGTCTTTGAAATCAATTTGATGAATCATCAATGTAACTCAATAGTATCTCGTGCGTGCCCGGGATCACGGTGAAGATTCTTGGGTTGAAGCCGAGACATGCCTCTAGGCACTAAAAGGAAAAGGGGTAACGATGAATGATGTCAACAGCATCATCCCAAGGCTGGCCTAGCCTCTAAAACTGATCAGTAAAGGTATCGAACTGTCAAGTTACAAGTCAGGTTTCATCATTGATTTCCCCATACCCCTAAGTTGTGTATTCAAGTCAAGTATTGATAAATCTGGAGCTAATGCCAACACATGATCAGCAGGTAAAGGTTTGTCTGGATAGACAACAGGAAATGTCCGTAGGGACAACATGTCAAGATGTTGGCATTAGTAACAAGATCAGGTAACGGGTAAAGCCATGGTACATCAAGTCAAGTCAGGTAGTATATAGGTATCATGTCATGTTAAGAAGTGTACGGTACCATGTCGTGTTAAGTAGTAGGTGTATCAAGTCATGTCAGCGGTGCACAAGTAACAAGTGGGTGCTCATAATCAAACTATAATAAGTATGGGTATACAAAACAAGTATGGGGTACTAATGGAACAATAAAATGGAACATTGTGATGTGATATGCAAATAAGTACAGATTAAATCTTATGGATGCGCAGTTATCGATTTGGGTTAAGGTGATAGTTCCAACATTAATTAAAATACATTTTATCAAATATGGAATGTTAAAATCTCACTAATATGTATTAAATGATGTAGGGATGCAATTGAATATATATATATATATATATATTGGGATAGATGTATGCAAACGGGTGTCCGATAGGGTATAAACTATAAAAGGGGTACTATGGGCTATGCAAATAATTGTTATGTGATTTAAATATGGACGTGGGTACTACGTATGGTAAACTAAAATGCAACATGGTATATTTCAAGTTCTAAATATAAAATGATATAAATGGACATCGAAGTGTTAAAATGGAACATGTGACATTAGATTTAATCTACAGGTTCAATATGCAATTAAATACATATAAAATAATATAAGTAGCATGTAGCAAGTTTTACTTGCCTCAACAGATCAAGAAACGGGTATACGGGACTTCACTCGTCGGCGGAAAAAATCGCGACACGCGCATGGTACATGGAACGAATCCAAACAACGTACAAGGGGATCACACGGGTCAGGTATGTTCGCTGGGTCGTCAGGATCGTCGACGTCACGGCCGGATTCCGGCAAACAAGAAAAACAGTGAACAAGTTAAAGAAATAATGCATGGAGGGAAGAAAAGAGAAGAATGGAAGAGATCTTACTGTGGATAAGTTCTCTGGGGTTCCAAGGGACAAAGGAGTTGTGAGGGTGTCGACAAGGTCGACGGAGCTCCGGCGAAGCAAGAGTTTGGCGTTAGGGTTTCGGTTAGGGTTTACGTTTGCTGGGGTTGGTGCGGGCTCGGGTGTGTGCAGGGGTCTTTTGAAGGGGAGGAGAACAGAGGAGAAAGAGGAGAAAAAGGAGAGATGACGACGGCGAGGGTGGTCGGCGGCGATGGGATAAGGTGCTGGGTTCTTGGTGTGTGCAGGGGCTCGGGAATGGGTGAAGAAGAAGAAGAAGAAGAAGAAGACGAGGAGGAGGAGGAGAAGATGGTGACGAGGTTGAGGAGCGAGGTCGAGGGCAGAGGAATTAGTGTTAGGGTTTGAGGAGACGGCGGAGTTAATGGGTTTCTCATGGGCTCGGGGGGTTTTAAAGAAGAGGGAGGAGAAAGAATAGAAGGAAGGTAACCGTAAGCGTGAGGAGGTGACGAGAATCGAGGAATGAACTGTGAATGGGAGAAGAGAGAGAGGCGCGAGAGGAGAGAGAAAGGAGAGAGAAAAAGAGCTGCGGGGAGAGAGAGAAAGAGAAAGAGAGAAAAGAGAGAGAGAGGATTAGTGGGGCCGACGCAACGAGGTGGGAAATTGGTTAAAAAAATTTAAAAGATTTATATTTTACAAAACTAAAAGGATTTGTTCAGCTACGAGATTTTAAAAGGAAAAAAAATTTAAATAGAAAAAATTAATAAATTTGAATTTAGGCGGATACAAAAATATTTCAAAATGCGCCCGGGTCGGGTCTAAAATTTTAGATTTAAAATACGAAAATTATGTGCAACTTCCAAATTTTAAAATGAATAATCAGGTAACGAAAATGCATACCCCCAAGAACGGATGCACGTATATGCGCGTAGCCATCCAAACACGTCCGTTTCACTGAACGGGACGAGAACACGATGCGCGGACGCTACCACAGGGTTAGGGGTATCATGCAGGCTATAAAATGCAATTTAATTTATTTTACGTGATCTAAAATGTTATATGTAAAATACGCGATGCTAGGTGAAATGTTAATATGTAGTTTACATGAGATGCACGTGTCCATTTAACAGGCCAGGGTAATCTATAAATATGAATCAACCAGTCCAAGCAAGCGGTTCGGGTCGAATGCAATGCAAAATGTAAACTACCATTCGCACCCAAACATGATAAATCAATAAAATACCATAGATAATAAATACGGAAACAGAAATTGGTATAACCGAACTCGGTTGTTACAGTTACTCTGCTTAAGCTATCTACTCTATCATACCAAGGTCATCCTTCACTCCGAAAGGTAAAACTTAGCGCTCTGATACCAACTTTGTCACGACCCAAAATTTGGCACGTGAAGGCCCTTAAACTACGTAACGTCTACAGGCATAACGCAATTCAAGTAAGCCGAAAACCCAGTAATCCAAACCATCAAAAGTGTAACACCCGAGTTCGTTTATACCAATTCCAGTTCTCGTATTTTTTTATTCGTGATATTCTTAATTTAACGCATTGTGGGTGCGAATGGTATTTTACACTTTACATTGCATTCGACCCGACCAGCATGCTTGAACCTGGTTGATTCTTATTTATAGATTAGCTTGACTTGTTGCATGGACACGTGCATCTCATGATTAGTACATACGGGCATTTTACCTGGTATTGCATCTTTTATCATATAACATTTTAAGTCACGCAAAATATTTTAAAAATACATTTCATAGCCTGCATGATACCCCTGATCCCGTGGTAGTATTCGTGCATCTTGTTCTCGTCCCGTTCAGTGAAACGGACGTGTTTGGATGGCTACGCGCACGCACGTGCATCCGTTCTTGGGGGTATGCATTTTCGTTAGCCGAGCATTCATTTTTAATTTTGGTAGTTGCATATATTTTTCGTATTTTAAATCTAAATTTTTGGACCCGACCCGGACGTGTTTTGGAGTAAGTTTGTATTTACCAAAATCTCAAAACGGACTAAGATTATATTCATTATATATATTTATAAACTATAAATATACTTTTAACTAAAATATTTTCTTATATCCTTTAACAGTTATTATTTTATATATATTATATTTTTAAAAGAACTATATAGAACCTAACTGACCTCTACCTAAAAATATGTTTCTTTTATCTAACATATTTTTTTAATCTTGTATCCACATGCACGTCTTTTCCTCTCTCTCTCACAGCTCTCTCCCTCTCTCCTCTCGTTCATTTCTCTCTCTCTCTCAATCTCGTGACCACATCTCTCTCTCTCCACACTCCTCTCCTTCTTCTCAAAAACAAAACTACGTATATTTTTTTCCCGCTCTCGCGAAACCGCGCCCTCGCCTGCGCTCGCCGTCGCCGCCTTGTCTCATCGTCGTCGCTCCAACTCTCTTCCATCTCCTCGACCCTCTTCTCCCATCACCACAACCACCACCGCCTCCACCCGACGGCCACGACCCATCGCCTGCGGGAAACCCATGTCACCGCACTCCTCCTCGCTCGCCCTCATCGCCGTCGACTTCCCCTCGCACCATCTCCCCTTCTCGGCCTCCACCTTCTCCTCACCTCCTTCTCCTGAGCCTGCACCTGAAACCCCCTGCGAACCCTACACCCATGACCGGCACCCTCGTCGCCGAGCCTATCGGAATTATCACCATCACCTCTACCTTCCTCTTCCTCTTCTCCTCGCCTTCCCGAATCTGCAAACCCCGATCACCCCGACACAGAAACCCCTGCAAGAACCTATGCCTGCAACCCTGTCACCATCTTCTCCCATCGCCGGAGCTCCGACCCCGTCGACCGCCTCACACCCTCAACATCTTCTCTTCTTCTCCCCTCTCTCTTGACACCATCGCCACCTTCCCTGACCCTTTTCCCTGCACAAAATCCTCACTGACATCAAGAACCGAAACCCGCTACCATCGCCAGGAACCTTGCCTAAAAACCCACAACTCATCGTCAATGACCCCCTCGCCTCGCCTCTGTCCCAAACACCAAACCCAGAAGCAGCCCTCTTCTTCTCTCCCTTTCCTTTTCTTCTTCTTCTTTTTCTTCTTCTTTCATTTCTTGATCGTGTTCTTTCTGGTGATCGCCGGAGCCACTGCCGCTGATCCGGGCGATCCTGTAGAGATCCCTATCCAGCGTGGTCCATTCCTGCATTGCTTGATTCAGTCCAGTGTGCGTCGTGTGTGCATTGCTACATTTGTCGATATTGGGCGCTGCGTGCGCATCCTGTATTGTGTTCCGATCGAGGCAAGTTAAACTTGTTACATGCTATTTAAATTATTTTATACCTATTAAAATATAAATTATACCTGTAGCGTAAATCTTATACCACATGTTTCATTTTATCATATTTCGATGTCCCATTTGCATTCGCTTATATCATTTTAGATCTTGATTATGGAAATAATATTGTTACATAGTAGATTACTTTACAAAGCATCCATACCAATATTTGTATCATATACTGCTTAGTGTATAACCCACATTACCATTTGATAGTTCTTTATAATGTTTCGGATACCTTTTTGCACCCATCTTTTTTAGAATATAGATAATTGCATTTGTAGATCATTTTAAGACATAATAATGTGATATTAACACTCCATGCTTAATAAAGTACATCCTAATTAATATTGGAACTATAATCTTAACCCTAACCGATAACTGTGCATCCATGCGTTTAAATTTATACCTAATTGCATACCACACCACAATATTCCATTTTTATTGTTCCATTAGTACCCCATGCTTGTTTTGTATACCTATGCTTATGTTAGTTGATTATGAGCACCCACATGACATCTTGTGCACCCTGACACGACTTGTTACACCTACTACTTGATACGACATAGTACCGTGCACCTCTCGACATGACATGATACCTATATACTACCTGGCTTGACCTGATGTACCATGGCGTTACCTGTTACCTGATCTTGTGTCTAATGCCAACAAACCTGACATGTTGTCCTTACGGACAGTTCCTGTTGTCTATTCAGACAAACCTGTACCTGCCTGATCCTGTGTTGGTATTAACTCTAGATTACTTAATACCTGACTTGAACACATATAACTTGGGGGTATGGGGAAATCAATGATGAAACCTGACTTGTAACTCGGCAGTTTGCTACTTTTACTGATCAGTTTTAGAGGCTAGGCCAGCCTTGGGATGATGCTGCTAACATCATCCGTCGTTATCCACTACCTTTTTAGAGGCTAGGCCAGCCTTGGGATGATGCCATGGACATTATTCATCGTTACCCCTTTTACTTTTAGTGCCTAGCGGCATGTCTCGGTTTCAGCTCGAGAATCTTCACCGTGATCTCGGGCACGCACGGGATACTATTGAGTTATATCGACGATTCATCAAAATTGATTTCAAAGACTTGAGAGTAGTTACCACAGTAGACCAGTTTAGATTACTCACTACACATTACCCCCACTGTCCTTACCTATACCACTATTATGCCTGCTTTATCATTTATACTTAAACCTGCATGCGTTGCTACCTTTGTTTATAGTATTGCTTGATATTATGACGCACTAACTTCTTGGTTTTGCATGCCCCAGATTCTCTACCTTTGTTGCAGACTGATCAGGAGTACTGCCGCTGTTGGACCGAGCGGTGAGGATCCTGTTGGTATCCAGTTTACTTTCCACGTGTTTTATTTATTGGATCTTTTGCTTCCGCATATTATATTATTTCTTGACTCTTTTACTCTGGCTCATGGACATATACTAGATAGTTTAGTTTACTTTCCTGTTCTTGATATCTCTACAGCCGTAATGTGACTGTGGAGGGATTTTTCCTATCCACAGGTAGCATGGTTGGCTATGTCACGTGCCTACCTTAGCGTACTCTGGG
Source organism: Agapanthus africanus (assembly GCA_030015575.1). Classification (NCBI taxonomy): domain Eukaryota; kingdom Viridiplantae; phylum Streptophyta; class Magnoliopsida; order Asparagales; family Amaryllidaceae; genus Agapanthus; species Agapanthus africanus. Next base: position 858,862,187 of record JASDDO010000022.1, on the reverse strand, counting down.
AAGCAGGGCGTGACATGGTTCTTTTGGTATCAGTGCCATCGGATATAGGTTAATCGAGTTTGATTCTTTTTGTAGTTGGGTATTGGACCCAATACATGAATCAGAATACTCATGATTAGGAACATGTCCGGCCACCTTGTTATCGTGATTCTTGAGTCATATCTTCCTCTTATCCTTTGTCTTGACGATATGCAAACCACTTTGCATCTCATCTCGAAATCTTTTGGTTCCCTATTGTTCCCCTCTGTTCTTTGATTCTGATACTAAGATTTGGGCGACTTGAGTGGAGTTATGTAATTGTACCCATGAACTGCAGTATGGTTACAATGCGGTACTCTATTTAAGTAACTTGGAGTCCTGGTTTTGATTCACTTCCTTATTCCATGGTCGTCATATTGCCTTGTTTCTCTTGCTTTCCAGTTCATGTTTTATCGCAAGCTTGAATCCTGTTTACCGTGCTTATCTTCTTTAGTGTTTGGCTTCAGGTGAAAATCGTTTCAGGTATCCTACTTGTTCATGTCTAATGCTCATTAGAATTATTCAATTCTGGTGCATCCCTTTGTTGTTGTTGTCTTGGGAATGGATTCTCTTGGCACTTTCCACGCTTACATTGAATGTAGGGCAAAGAAAATGATTTTCCAGATTCCCGGACATCCGAAGTTGTTTTGCTAGAGGAAACAGTTCTGTCGGGCCAGTCGAGTTTAGGGCTAGGCCAACAAACAATGTTCTTTCGTCGATGGAAGTTGATAAGGAGGAAGCGCCAGCAGTAGTTCAAGAGTTCATGGACGTGTTCGAAGACATCTCGGGTTTACCACCAAAACGAGATGTGAAGTTCGCGATTGATCTTGTTTTTGGTGCAGCGGCGATTTCAAAGCGTACTATCCAATGACACCAGTGGAGTTGGAAGAAGTCAAGAAGCATGTTACTGGATAACTTGAGAAGGGTTAGATTCACAGCAGTAACTCACCATGGGGAGCCCAGTTCTTCTAGTCAAGAAGAAAGATGGCATAAGGAGGATGTGTATCGATTATCGAGAATTAAACCGGGTGACAATTAAGAACAAGTACCCGATCCCTCGTATTGGCGAATTATTTGAGCTGCTTAGTGGCGCGATGGTATTCTCGAAATTGGATTTGCGATTCGGATATCATCAGATCCGAGTTAAATCAGAAGATATTTGCAAGACCACGTTCCGAACTCGGTATGGACATTACGAGTATTTAGTGATGCCCTTCGGAGTAACGAATGCACCGGCGATATTTATGGACTTGATGAACCGAATCATTTCACCATTCTTGGACGAGTTTATAGTGGTGTTCATTGATGATATTCTGGTCTACTCGAAGAGTATTGAAGAGCATGCAAAATATTTGAAGATCGCACTATAGACGTTGTGGCAAGAAAAAAAAATTGTATGCAAAGATGAGCAAGTGCGAGTTTTGGCTTGAAGAGGTGAAGTTTTTAGGACATGTCGTATCCGGAGATGGAATCGCCGTTGATCCCGAGAAGATTGCAGCAGTTCAAGATTGGCCGATTCCGAAGAACGTAGCAGAGATCAGAAATTTTCTTGGACTTGCCGGATATTGCAGAAGATTCATGGAGAATTTCGCTCGTATAGCGGAGCCTTTCACCAAGTTTACGCGGAAAGGAAGTACCATTTGTATGGACGGATAAGTGTGCGTCAGCTTTTGAGGCGTTGAAGATGAGGTTGATAATCGCACCTGTTTTAACCGTACCAGACGGTCCCGGAGGATTGGTGTTTCACAGCGACGCATCTGGAAAAAGGTTTGGGGATGTGTTTTAATGCAGCATGGGAAGATTGTAGCTTATGCATCGAGACAGTTGAAGACCCATGAGAGGAATTACCCAACTCATGACTTGGAGCTAGCAGCTATGATTTTTCGCTTTGAAGATTTGGAGACACTACTTATTGGGCGAAAGGGGTCGAAGTATTCACCGATCACAAAAGCCTAAAGTACGTGTTCACTCAAAGGGAGCTAAATATGAGACAGTGTAGATGGTTGGAGCTGATGGCTGACTACAATCTTGATCTTAAGAACCATCCGGAAAAAATTAATGTTGTGCCGGATGCGCTTAGTCGGCTGCCAGCAATTCAGATGTTGACTACTCAGAAGGAACTTATTGAGGACTTTCGGAGATTCGATTTGGAGTTTGTGCTACCGCATTCTTCGGGACAGTTGATGCAGCTGCAAGTACAGTCGTCGTTGATCGAGAGTATTAAAGCAGCGCAATTGCAGGACCCAAGATTGCAAAGATTTTGAGAACATGTTGAAGCTGGACTTCGAACGGACTTACTGATCCATGAAGATGGTTCGTTGCGATATGGTAGCCATTTGTGTGTGCCAAAGGGAAATATTCGTGAAGAACTCATGGAGGAGGCGCACAGTTCAGCATATTCCGTACATCCTGGAGGCACGAAGATATACCGAGATATACGACAGCATTTCTGGTGGGAAGGCATGAAACGGGAGATTGCCCGCTTTGTGGCAAAGTGCTTGGTGTGTCAGCAAGTTAAGGCTGAACATCAAAGGGTTGCTGGTTTATTGCAACCACTTCCGATTCCTCAATAGAAGTGGGAACATATAACCATGGATTTCGTAACAGTTCTACCGCGGAGTCCAAAATGCAACAATGCAGTTTGGGTGATTATTGATCGATTGACCAAGGCAGCTCATTTCATCCCTTTTCGAGTTGGTTAATCAATGGAAGCGTTGGCAGAACGGTACATACAGGAGATTGTAAGATTGCATGGAGTACCGGTGAGCATCGTGTCCAACCGTGACACCTGTTTCTTATCGCACTTCTGGAAGAGCTTACAGGAAAGTTTGGGGACTCGTTTGAAGTTTAGCACCGCTTATCACCCTCAAACAGATAGCAAGTCGGAGAGAACGATCCAAACTCTTGAAGACATGTTGAGAGCTTGTAAGTTGGACTTTAAGGGTTCATGGGAGGATCATCTACATTTGGTGGAGTTTTCTTACAACAACAGTTTCCAGGCGACTATTCAGATGGCTCCATTCGAAGCTTTATATGGTCACAAGTGTCGTTCACCTGTTTGTTGGGACGATGTTGGTGACCGAAGTTTATTGGGACCAGATTTGGTCGTGCAAACAGTTAAGAAGGTTAACACTATCCGGAATCATATGAAAGCAGCATAAGACCGACAAAAGAGTTGGGCAGATATATCGAGAAGACCTCTGGAGTTCGCCGTTGGTGATTTGGTATTCTTGAAGATATCACCGACTAGAGGGGTGATTCGTTTCGGGAGTCGAGGCAAGCTTAGTCCTCGATTCGTCGGACCTTTCAACATTTTGGAGCGTGTTGGAGAAGTGGCATATCGTTTGGCGTTACCACAATCTTTGGAGAATGTTCCGGACGTGTTTTACGTACCTCAACTCCGTAGGTATGTTCGAGATGAAACACATGTGTTGGATCATTCAGAGCTAACCGTACGAGAAGATTTGACTTTTGAGGAGCGGCTGGTGTCGATCGTGAATCGAGGAGAAAAGATTCTTAAGAACAAGGTTATCCCTCTTGTACTTGTTTCTTGGGGAAATCGCTCGCATGGAGAATCAACTTGGGAACGAGAAAATGAAATCCGGCAGAAGTTTCCACATCTATTCTTGTAGTGTGTTGATTGGTTATCCTTTCTTGTTCTTGGAATTTCGAGGACGAAATTCTTTTTGTAGTTGGGTATAATGTAACACCCGAGTTCGTTTATACCAATTCCAGTTCTCGTATTTCTTTATTCGTGATATTCTTGATTTAACGCATTGTGGGTGCGAATGGTATTTTACATTTTACATTGCATTCGACCCGACCCGCTTGCTTGAACCTGGTTGATTCTTATTTATAAATTACCTTGACTTATTGCATGGACACGTGCATCTCATGATTAGTACATACGGGCATTTTACCTGGTATTGCATCTTTTATCATATAACATTTTAATTCACGCAAAATATTTTAAAAATACATTTCATAGCCTGCATGATGCCCCTGACCCCGTGGTAGCATCCGTGCATCTTGTTCTCGTCCCGTTCAGTGAAACGGACATGTTTGGATGGCTACGCGCACGCACGTGCATCCGTTCTTGGGGGTATGCATTTTTGTTAGCCGAGCATTCATTTTTAATTTTGGTAGTTGCATATACTTTTCGTATTTTAAATCTAAATTTTTGGACCCGATCCGGGCTTGTTTTGGAGTAAGTTTGTATTTGCCAAAATCTCAAAATGGACTAATATTATATTCATTATATATATTTATAAATTATAAATATACTTTTAACTAAAATATTTTCTTATATCCTTTAACAATTATTATTTTATATATATTATATTTTTACAAAAACTATATAGATCCTAACTGACCTCGACCTAAAAATATGTTTCTTTTATCAAACATATTTTTTTAATCTTGTATCCGCATGCACGTCTCTTCCTCTCTCTCACAGTTCTCTCTCTCTCCTCTCGTTCTTCTCTCTCTCTCTCTCTCTCTCAATCTCGTGACCACATCAATCTCTCTCTCCACACTCCTCTCCTTCTTCTCAAAAACAAAACTACGTATATTTTTTTCCCGCTCTCGCGAACCCGCGCCCTCGCCTGTGCTCGCCGTCGCCGTCTTGTCTCGTCGCCGTCGCTCCAACTCTCTCCCATCTCCTCGACCCTCTTCTCCCATCACCACAACCACCACCGCCTCCACCCGACGACCACGACCCATCGCCTGCGGGAAACCCATGTCACCGCACTCTTCCTCGCTCGCCCTCATCGTCGTCGACTTCCCCTCGCACCATCTTCCCTTCTCGGCCTCCACCTTCTCCTCACCTCCTTCTCCTGAGCCTGCACCTGAAACCCCCTACGAACCCTACAACCATGACCGGCACCCTCGTCGCCGAGCCCATCGGAATTATCACCATCACCTCTACCTTCCTCTTCCTCTTCTCCTCGCCTTCCCAAACCTGCAAACCCCGATCACCCCGACACAGAAATCCCTGCAAGAACCTATGCCTGCAACCCTGTCGCCATCTTCTCCCATCGCCGGAGCTCCGACCCCGTCGACCACCTCACACCCTCGACATCTTCTCTTCTTCTCCCCTCTCTCTTGACACCATCGCCACCTTCCCTGACCCTTTTCCCTGCACAAAATCCTCACCCGACACCAAGAACCGAAACCCGCTACCATCGCCGGAAACCTTGCCGGAAAACCCACAACTCATCGTCAATGACCCCCTCGCCTCGCCTCTGTCCTAAACACCAAACGCAGAAGCAGCCTTCTTCTTCTCTCCCTTTCCTTTTCTTCTTCTTCTTTTTCTTCTTCTTTCTTTTCTTGATCGTGTTCTTTCTGGTGATCGCCGGAGCCGCTGCCGCTGATCCGGGCGATCCTGTAGACATCCCTATCCAGCGTGGTCCGTTCCTACATTGCTTAGTTCAGTCCCGTGTGCGCCGTGTGTGCATTGCTATATTTGCCGATATTGGGCACTGCGTGCGCATCCCGTATCGTGTTCCGATCGAGGCAAGTTAAACTTGTTACATGCTATTTAAATTATTTTATACCTATTAAAATATAAATTATACCTATAGCGTAAATCTTATACCACATGTTTCATTTTATCATGTTTCGATGTCCAATTTGCATTCGCTTATATCATTTTAGATCTTGATCATGGAAATAATATTGTTACATAGTAGATTACTTTACAAAGCATCCATACCAATATTTGTATCATATACTGCTTAGTGTATAACCCACATTACCATTTGATAGTTCTTTATAATGTTTCGGATACCTTTTTGCACCCATCTCTTTTAGAATATAGATAATTGCATTCGTAGATCATTTTTAAGACATAATAATGTGATATTAACACTCCATGCTTAATAAAGTACATCTTAATTAATATTGGAACTATAATCTTAACCCTAACCGATAACTGTGCATCCATGCGTTTAAATTTATACCTAATTGCATACCACACCACAATATTCCATTTTTATTGTTCCATTAGTACCCCATGCTTGTTTTATATACCTATGCTTATGTTTGTTGATTATGAGCACCCACATGACATCTTGTGCACCCTGACACGACTTGTTACACCTACTACTTGATACGACATAGTACCGTGCACCTCTCGACATGACATGATACCTATATACTACCTAGCTTGACCTGATGTACCATGGTGTTACCTGTTACCTGATCTTGTGTTTAATGCCAAGAAACCTGACATGTTGTCCTTACGGACAGTTCCTGTTGTCTATCCAGACAAACCTGTACCTGCCTGATCCTGTGTTGGCATTAACTCTAGATTACTTAATATCTGACTTGAACACATATAACTTGGGGGTATGGGGAAATCAATGATGAAACCTGACTTGTAACTCGACAGTTTGCTACTTTTACTGATCAGTTTTAGAGGCTAGGCCAGCCTTGGGATGATGCTGCTAACATCATCCGTCGTTATCCACTACCTTTTTAGAGGCTAGGCCAGCCTTGGGATGATGCCATGGACATCATTCATCGTTACCCCTTTTACTTTTAGTACCTAGCGGCATGTCTCGGTTTCAGCCCGAGAATCTTCACCGTGATCCCAGGCACGCACGGGATACTATTGAGTTACATCGACGATTCATCAAAATTGATTTCAAAGACTTGAGAGTAGTTACCACAGTAGACCAGTTTAGATTACTCACTACACATTACCCCCACTGTCCTTACCTATACCACTGTTATGCCTGCTTTATCATTTAAACTTAAACCTGCATGCGTTGCTACCCTTGTTTATAGTATTGCTTGATATTATGACGCACTAACGTCTGGGTTTTGCATGCCCTAAATTCTCTACCTTTGTTGCAGACTGATCAGGAGTACTGCCGCTGTTGGACCGAGCGGTGAGGATCCTGTTGGTATCCAGTTTACTTTCCAGGTGTTTTATTTATTGGATCTTTTGCTTCCGCATATTATATTATTTCTTGACTCTTTTACTCTGGCTCATGGACATGTACTAGATAGTTTAGTTTAATTTCCTGTTCTTGATATCTCTACAGCCGTAATGTGACTGTGGAGGGATTTTTCCTATCCACAGGTAGCATGGTTGGCTATGTCACGTGCCTACCTTAGCGTACTCTGGGAAGCAGGGCGTGACAAAAAGTAGTAAGAGATAAGACATTGTTAAAACTTTTGAAATTCTCAAGTACAAATTCTTTAAAGTCCAAATTTACTTTCTTAAAAATTTTGGCAGCACCTCCTTTGTAAAAACTAGCTCCAAAAATGGGTACATACAAAGATATAAGTAAAGCATCCCCAACGGAAGCAAATCCACACCCAAAGGCGGAAAACAACCACCACAACAAATATACGACGCCGTAGCGAAGAAATAAAAGGCGATATAATTAAAACCGCATAAAAGACATCCCGAGTCACCAAAAATATACAATATCGTCCTCGCATCTCATCTCTAAGTTAATACATGAAAGTGGTAGATGGAGAGTACTGGATACAACCAAAGATATACAAAGTACATAAACAGATAACCGCGAAACCCACCTATAGCAAAACTGCACACAGTCAGCCGAAGCGGTATCCGCTGCAAAAGATGATGCGATAAGAAGAAGCCCTGCCAACGACTGCTCTGAGGGACAACCTGCAAAACCCTATGGCACAACGGGGGTGAGTTGCCAACTCGTGAATAGTAAATAACATATGCAGGTAATCGCAAGTATGCACGTACTGCGACATCTAACTCATGCAAGATGATAGCAATAAATAGCAATATGTATATGCAACAGTCATGAAAGGTACTCTATCAGGTACTACTAATACATGAAACAATGCATATCAAATAAATGCGGAGTGCGGAATAAAACACATCCTGTAAGTCTCATGAAACCTGAGTGTCTAACATCGACCCCCGAAAACAACATGATGACTAGTGTCTAGCATCGACACATAAATACTGATCTATCAGGTGTTATCACCACGACTGACCCTGATAGGTACGTATCATACGCTATCTGGAAACCCGAGTGCCCAGCTTCGACCCTCGAAATTCCACGTATCCATACGCACATGACTCCGGTCGGTATCCCCACGATAATCGCTGAGTCGAAATATTATCACCGGTAGGTACAAGCCAGCCTTCCAGGCTCATCGCCATCATCTGCGATCTTCTTGCCGAGGGGTCCATACCGGGCTCCACCATATACCCGCATACGGCCCACTCCACTCCTCGCATCGGGTATATATCACAAATCTCAGAACCGAGAAATCTCATGGTGGACGCTGAAATATCATATCAAGAGAAATCGGGTTTCTCAAATAATACATAATTTCATGAAACTACTGATTGATCAAATCTTCGTATGTATGGTAAAATGTTTCACAGCCAAAGAAATTTATAAAACGGCAATCAATTAACGGTGTCATTTGTACATTCGTCGGTGAGTGCGGATCGTCCACAGGGAAAGTGTGATTTGATCGATCTTGTTTTAGTTGCGTTGGAAATTAAAGGATAAAAGAAAATTGCAAGAAAATTAATTCAAGATTTGTGAGTTTTCATTTCAAGAAACATCAAGAAAATAGATCTAGAATAAAGAAATACTAAAAATCAAAAGGATGTCCAAATTGTTTGAGTTATCAAGATTTGAAGAAAGGCTTGTCGGAATCAATTGAATCGATAGTGATGATTGATGCTTTTAATTACAAATTCTTATCTATTGAAAATTTGTTGCTAGATCGATGACAATCAAAGAGATTTAGGGATCTATTGAAGAAACTAGGGTTTCTTCATCCTCATCCCTTGTCCTTTCGTTCATTAGCATTCAAATTCTAGCCTCTAGGAAATTCAATCATCGATTGCTGATCTCTAATTTAGAGCAAAAATATTCAAGAAAGTATCTCACTCAAAACTAGGTTATCGTTGATTCAATTTCCTAGAGTTTACAAAACTCATAAGACTTAAGAATCGTTCAAGAATTCATCAACATCTTCTATCTATTCTTTTGATTCCGATGTAAGCGGAGTTTTACTCACGCATCATTCTAAAACAATCAAGAACTAAGAATATCATAATGCGAGAATGAATAGAAAGCAAGAATAAAGATTACTACCTTTTATTATTCGATATTTCGTTACAATACACTCAAAGACTACAAGAATTGAGGAGGAACAAAAATCATCGAACTAGCTTCGCATCGTCTTCTTGAGTCGCGGATCTTTTGCTCGGATGAAGATCGGCGTTGCTTCAATAGGCTCGTGGATGCTTGCTCGATTTAGAACTCGATGAATCTTGAATTGGCTTTTGGAGATGGATTTGGGGCTAGGGTTTTGAAATGCAAGTTGTGTCGCTCAACTTGTGGAAATTTGGCTCAATATTCAATATCCCTAATTATGTAACCTCTTCAATGAAGCCTTGGATGCCTTTTTATAGTCTTTCTCTTTGGCTTCCCCTAGAAGCTAGGTATAGCTTCCCTTGTAAGCTTGGTAGTTGAGAAGAAACTTCTAGATTGAGTTAATTATTTAGCTTGCATGAGAAGCTTGGTAGGTATTAAGCTTGCACAAGAAGCTTGGCTATTAGAAGGGAAAATTCTGGAGAATTTGAGGAACTGAAGTGTCTTGAAGAGGTCTGGCCATTTAAAGAGAAGCCTCGGAAAACATTTCTGCCACAGATGAGTCAACGCGGCAGCGGATCCGCGGCCGTTTGGTGTGATCTCTGTATGAAACTTCCAGGTTATTTTTCTGTTTGCATTAGAATTGTTTCCTGATGTCTGGAATCTTATAATTCTTTCTAGTTTACTGCCAAATCTCAGGTCTTGGACTTGATGTATTTTATCAGCACTTTAAAGCGGTTCCGGCTCTTTTACCTGGAGAATTTTCTGCACACAATCTCGAGACAAGGATTGATATATACAGATCAATGCAATTAGTAATAAACACGTAATTTCCCTTTAGAATTTCGATTATAACTATAACACAGGTTATTTGGTATTTTCCAGATGAATTCGTAATCTGTGTTAAAATTACAATGAACACCTATATATGAATGATAAAAGTAAGGAAATTAACGTGTTGAGAATGCACTATTTTCGACTGATCAAATTCCGCTAAACTTAATTTTGGTCGTCTCGAGCAAACATCGTTATATTTTTATTTAAGAGAAGGAGAAAATAAAAAAAGAAAAAAACTAACTAGCACACTTTCGTAGGCAACACGATTGCACTGAGCACGTACAACAAGCCTTTAAACCTCTAGGTGTCCCTAGTAGGAGGAGTGTTGTCTCCTGAGGGTTTTCAGCGAATTGCAACCACAAAATCCCATAATAAACGGAAGACCGTGAAAGTTACATATAAAGATAAGAATTATAAAAGAAAGACTTTGAAAATTAGGGTTTCCAACTAATACTAGCTTTTCGGTTGTCATGAGCCCTATCTTAATAGTCATGAAAAAATGTTAGAAATCACATCATCCCTCAATAAAACATCGTCTTTATTCTTCATTCCTATCTTTCTTCCAAACATTGATCATATAACCCTACGTGTGTGTAAAGGACGTCCCTACACTCGGAGAATTCAATTCAAGCTATCATACTCTTGCCCATCTGCCTCAGTACTTTTTAATCGATATTTAGATGGAATTGCTCACACATTTTTCATGCGACCGTTAATACTTCTTGAGGTACTAACCGACCGATTACTCATGTGACGCTTAATAGGTGTATTAGTATTTTTATCATCTTGCACCACCTAAGGCTTAGCAGTGACTCCCAAACCAGTTGGTCTAAGGCACTAGATGATGAAGCACCCTCACTATATTTTTTTATCGCTGCCTTGGTGATACAAAAACCAGTGTTCATTTTTCTTCACCATTTTATCTTTTATGCTTCATTTATTATTTCCTTCATACTTTGGCTTTTAGACAAGAGCATTTCAAGGTATCCTCTACTATCCCGAGTTTCATGACGTGTGTAAGTGCGTATAGTAGATTATCAATATTCAAATATTTGGCTTCCAGAATAGAAACTATTTTTCAGACTTATTTTTATCCTCAGATTAGTGACTTCTTTCATCTTACTAACTCTTGGGACAACAGCTCATAACTACTTATTACTAGTTTCGTTTAAGAAAACTTCTAATTTTCTAGGTTTTCTTAAACTTTTCCAATCTTTTGGATCTAATTTTTCACTATCTAATCTTTTATTATAAAATTAAATATTAAATATTTTATCTTTTAAAATTTTTTAAAGTTTTTATATGTTTTTAAAAGTTTTGTGCTTATGCAAAGTATGATGCAAATGATGCAAATAAGCACAAACCTCCCCAAACTTGTTTTCAACAGTGTCCTCATTGTTGCTATCTGTTGAAGCTCAGAAACCTGTAAATTTGGGAGGCAAAAATTTGTTACAGGGGACATGAAATATGATTGTGGAAAATCTCCCCCAAACTTATTCTTTTATTCATGTACAAAAACTTTTTATGATTTTATTTTACAATTTTTTATATTTATTCTAAAATTTATTTACAAATTGACTCACCTCCATTCTAAAGATGTCACAAAATTACCAAGTCATGGAGGTGAGGTGGAGGAAAATCAGTCATTATAAAGAGGCTCCTGTAAAAACAGGAGCTCCTCCGAGGGGTCAGTGGAAAAATACGGTTTTAGTCTATGACCATTTACTTTGAAAAGTGTACCTTTTTCGATATTTTCTACCTCAACTGCCCCATGCGGGTATACAGACCACACAACAAAAGGTCCTTTCCACCGAGATTTTAGCTTACCCGCATGAAGATGGAGTCGTGAATCATAAAGAAGGACTTGTTGACCAGGTGTAAAAGTTTTTCTCAAAATGTTTTTATCGTGAAATACCTTAGTCTAATTCTTTACAATTACAGCATTATCATAAGCTTCATCGCAGAGTTCGCTTAGCTCGTTTAATTGCAGCTTCCGAAAGTTGCAGGCTTGATTCAAATCAAAGTTAAGTTCTTTAATGGCCCACATTGCTTTATGCTCAATTTCGATTGGAAGGTGACAAGCCTTACCAAACACCAGTCTGTATGGAGACATAACTAGATCGGTTTTATATGCAGTACGGAATGCCCAAAGAGCATCAGTCAATTTGGTTGACCAATCTTTTCGATTTTTAGAAACAGTTTTCTCCAAAATTTGTTTGATTTTTCTGTTTGAAATCCCAGCTTGCCCGCTCGTTTGGGGATGATAGGGTGTGGAAAATTTGTGGTTGATTGCATATTTCCGCATCAAAGTCTCGAAAGACCGATTGCAGAAATGCGTCCCGTTATCGCTAATGATAGCGCGTGGGTGTCCAAATCGCGAAAAGATGTTTTCTTTTAAGAACCTAATGACAAACTTTTTGTCATTAGTGCGACAAGGAATAGTTTCAACCCATTTCGAGACGTAATCAACCGCAAGCAATATGTACAGATTCCCGAAAGAGTTGGGAAAGAGACCCATAAATTCTATACCCCAAACGTCGAAAATTTCAACCACCAAGATGGGTTGAAGTGGGATCTCATTTCTCCGGGAAATCCTACCCGTGTGTTGACACTGTGCACAGGTTTTGCAATGATCAAATGAGTCTTTGAACAAACTCGGCCAATAAAAACCGCATTGCAAAACCTTCTCCGTCGTCTTTCGAGAACCGAAATGACCCCCACATGTCTGATCATGACAAAAAGATAGAACACTCTTAAATTCATCATTTGGGATACATCGGCGAATGATCTGGTCAGGACAATACTTAAACAGATACGGTTCATCCCAGTAAAAATGTTTTACTTGGGATAGAAATCGATGTTTGTCCTGTTTTGACCATTCGCGGGGAATAAGCCCCGTTGCAAGATAATTCACAATATCTCCGAACCAAGGTTCAGTGGATACTTTCAAGAATTGTTCGTCTGGAAAAGAATCATTGATCGGCAGGGTCACAGGTGAAGAAGAGATGCGCGAAAGATGGTCAGCTACAACATTTTCACATCCTTTCTTATCTTTAATAACAAGATCAAATTCTTGTAATAGAAGGATCCAACGTATTAGCCTACCTTTAGCATCCTTCTTCGCCAAAAGATATTTCAAAGCGGAGTGGTCAGTGTACACAACAATAGGTGAGCCAATCAAGTAAGGCCTGAATTTTTCTCATGCAAATACAACTGCCAAAAGTTCTTTTTCGGTAGTTGTATAGTTAATTTGAGCATCGTTCAGGGTCTTACTTGCATAATAGATCACGTGTGGTATCTTTTCAATATGTTGTCCTAAGACTGCACCAACTGCAAAATCTGATGCATCACACATAAGCTCAAAAGGGTGGTTCCAATCTGAAGATGATAGAATGGGAGATGTAGTGAGAGAGTGTTTGAGTGAGTCAAATGCTGCCTCACAATCCGAATCGAAGTGGAAGGTTGTGTCCTTGGCCAAGAAAAGAGTTAAAGGTCTAGCAATTTTGCTAAAATCCTTAATGAATCTCCTGTAAAAGCCTGCATGGCTAAGAAAAGATCGTATATCCTTGACGCATTTGGGATGAGGAAGGTTTTGAATGACACCTATTTTAGCTTTGTCAACCTCAATGCATTTTCGTGAAATAACATGTCCAAGCACAATTCCCTCTTGGACCATAAAATGGCATTTTTCCCAATTTAAGGTTAGGTTCTTCTCTTTACAACGAGTAAGAACTGCGTCAAGATGTGATAGGCAGTCAGCAAAAGAATCTCCGAATATCGAGAAATCGTCCATGAAAATCTCCAGAAAATTCTCGACCATGTCCGAGAATATCCCCATCATACACAGCTGAAATGTAGCGGGAGCATTGCATAACCCAAAGGGCATGCGTCTATAAGCAAAAGTACCAAAAGAACAAGTAAATATGGTTTTATCTTGATCCTTTTTGGCAATAGGGACCTGGTTATAGCCAGAGTATCCGTCCATGAAGCAATAATATTCCCGTCCAGCTAAGCGTTCCAGCATCTGGTCAATAAAAGGTAGAGAAAAGTGGTCTTTCCTCGTTGCGGCATTGAGTTTTCTATAATCAATACATACACGCCACCTAGTTTGGGCGTGTGTCTGGATTAACTCATTTGCCTCATTTGTTATGACCATAATGCCAGATTTCTTAGTGACGACATGAATTGAACTTACCCATTGGCTATCGGAGATTGGGTAAATAATACTATTGTCAAGGCATTTGACGATCTCTTTCTTCACCTCATCCTTCATGACGGGGTTTAACCATCTCTGTGGTTCTCGGGTTGGCTTGGCTTCATCCATCAGATGTATATGATGTTCTACAATCAAGGGACTAATCCCTTTGATGTCAGCCATAGTCCAACCAAACGCCTGTCTATTAGATCTCAATACCGTCAAAAGAGCGTTCTCTTACTCTAGGGCTAAAGAAGCTGATATGATAACAGGTAAAAACTCATTCTCACCTAAATATGCATATTTAAGGTGAGAAGGTAAAAGTTTGAGATCTAATGCGGGCGACGAAACTATAGAAGGTGGGGTCATCGAATGATATTCAAAGTCAAGGAGAAGCTCGTAGCCTGCATAAGATACAGACTCGGAAGGTGAAGAGTCAAAAGTTTCAGACTCAAGCATGGAAATTGTGTGCTCACTAAGATGTGACAGATCAAACATTGATATGCTAGTGTCGTTGAGATCTTCAAAGCAAAGTTCATCAACCTCGCAACTTTCGGTAGCAATCTCGTGGACAGAATAAACATCAAGTATGTGAGCAGAGGGTTCAGATGGCTGACTTCCAATTTTATAGATGTTCAGTTCAATTGTCATTTTTCCAAAAGATAGGTTCATTGAACCGTTTCGACAATTAATGACAGCATTGGAAGTGGCAAGGAATGGTCGACCCAAAATCACCGGAATTTGGTTTTATGGGTTTGCTACAGGTTGTGTATCGAGAACAATAAAGTCCACAGGAAATATGAATTCCCCGACTTTAATTAACACATCCTCTAGTTCACCCCTAGATTTGGTGATTGAACGGTCTGCTATTTGGAGAGTGCAATGAGCTGGTTTCAACTCTCCAATCCCTAACTGCTCGTAAACAGAATATGGAAGCAGGTTAACACTTGAGCCCAGGTCAAGTAAAGCATGGTTAATGTTTTTACCACCAATAGAAATCGATATTGTAGGACATCCTGCGTCCTTACACTTCTTTGGTAACTGTGGGGTAAAAGCAGTGCTAACATTATTAGTCATGAAGACCTTTTTAGGCACTTGAGTCTTCCTCTTCCTAATGCACAAGTCTTTAAGAATTTTTGCATAAGCGGAGACTTGTTGAATAGCATCTAGAAGAAGGAAATTGATGTTAACCTGTTTAAACATTTCCATAATTTTCTTCATATGTGGACTCGATTTGTTACCCCTTAACCGGTTCGGATAAGGAGCTTTAGCAATTATCGCTGGGTCTAACATTGGAGAAGGTGGTGTGTGTGGAACTGATCCAAGAATAGGAGTGGGGATCATCTTTGGTGGAGAAGAAGAGATATGCTGAGGAGTCGAGCCTTGAGGAAAACGGAGAATAGGCTCACAAGAAAGTGGTGAGGTAGATAAAGTAGGTGTAGAAGTAGAAGTGTGTGTGGAAGGAAAAGTCTCAGCCGGGGTATTATTGATTAATTCTTCATGATTATCAATCTCTTCTCCAACGTGATTGTTTAGCACTCTTTCAGATCTCAACGTTGTGATGGCATTCACATTGTAATGCCCAGGATTCGGTAGGGGTTTAGATGGAAGTTTCCCTTTCTCTCTAGCACTCATCTCGGCTTTTAATTGGGCAATTCGAGCTTCCATCGATTTAATACTCTCACTTTGGGAGTCAGAGTTTTTCTGGATTTTATTGATGGACGACTTAAATTCAGCCGACATTTGTTTCATGAACATTTCAAAAGTTCGTTCAAGTGAAGAGGAATTATCAGTACCGGTCAACTGCAAAGGATTATACGGTGCAGGTGTGTTGACCGAATTTTGAAAGTTTTGTGATTGATAGGGGTGCTGAGTCAGTTGAAATGGCTACTGTTGTGGTGGAGGACCCCTTTGAAAATTATTTTGATTTGGAACCGTGTTTTGACTTTGGTTTTGGTTCCAAGCAAAGTTAGGGTGATTCCTCCAACCCTGATTATAAGTGGAAAATACGGATTGTTTCTAGGTCTTTGTTGGAAAGCAGCATTGGTATGCTCTTGACCTTGAAACGGAAAATTTAAAGGACATTCTTCCGTAAGATGAGATGGATCATAACAGCATCCACATACAGTTTTGGAAAGTGACATCTGATTTAGGGAGGCTGCTAAAAATTTATTTTCCATAGCTTCGAGTTTCTTTTGCATTGCTGCTATTTCAGCTCTAACTCCTATGGAAACATCAATTTGGTGAATGTCACTCCTAGACGATGACTGGTTTACACTTTCCCACTGTAAAGATTTTTCAGCGAAATGTTCTAAAAATCTCCAGGCTTCACCATCATCTTTAGTCATGAAGGTGTCTTGACACATGGATTCAAGGTTCTTTTTAGTGTTAGGTTTAATGCCCTCATATATAATTCTGCACAGATCCCATCTAGGGATTCCGTGATGTGGATATTGAACTAACAGATCCTTGAAGCGTTCAAAACACTTCGAGAATGGTTCATTTGGAAGCTGGGTAAATTGATTTATTTCACTACGGACTCGAGCTGTCTTATGATTAGGGTAGAATTTCTTAAGGAATGCTGTTACGAATTCTCCCCAGTTCGAAATGGAATGTGCGGCTGTGTTATATAGCCACTTCTCGGCTATATCGCACAAGGTGAATGGAAGAAGACGTAAACGCATAGCATCCACAGAAAGCTGTGAAGTACCCATCATAGCGCATACATTTTCAAATTTGGTAATAAATACATATGCGTCTTCAGACTCGAGACCGTGATATTTTGGTAGAAGATTGATGTATTGTGGTTTGATTTCAAAGTTGTCCCCATTGGCTGGTGGAATGGTGAGACAGGTCGAAAGAGAACCTCGCATAGGATAACATCTCTCTTGGAAAGAGACGCGGGACGGATTCTGCGCACCAGCGGACGGTGGCAGAGTAGTGTTAAAGAAGTTCGATGGAGAACCGTCTATCGAAGTGGGTGTGGTAGGGGTTTAGAAAAAGTAGACGTAGAATTACCGACTTCGGAGTCGATAGGAGAAACGCGGACAAGACGGGCACTAGAATCCCGTATCCAGACGAGCATGCACTAAATGGTTTAGCATAAGTTGCAGCGTTGAGATAATTAAGGAAAAGATGATTTGGTGTTTGGTTTGAAAAAGAAAATACGAATTTTTGAAAAATTCACACAAACAATGCACAAGCAACCCTAATTCTAGTGGTCACCTGGGTCAAGTCTCTAGACCGCTCCTAGACTTCCAGAAGACAAGTCGCAAGATAGATCCTCTACTGCCTCTTTGCCCCTTCTGTGGCCAGATAAGTGGGAGGTTCTCCACTACGTAAGTAGTGGGCCTAATTAAGTAACTGCTTGCCTTAGACGCCACAAAAGAAACGCGGATAAGCAATAGATTACCTACGACCTCCTTCTGTCCTAAATGAGCGCGACAGTCCTTAGAGTCTTGTCTAGATATTTTTTAATTAATGAGGGTGATGCGGATGCAAGTTTGTGATTTTTGGGGCTTAGGACGGGCAATGAAATCCCGACCTAATCTGAATTTGGTCTTTGCCCCTTAATTTCTGTATTAAAACTGCAAACAACCAAGATCAAATACGCAACAATTTTTCTTTTTGCGGAGCTGCGAATTTTTGCAAAGAAACCTGCAGATATTGGTTAATGGAGCAGATGAGGGAAGAGATAAGAAAGACAGAAGTATGCCTGAGAATTTTCGTGCACTGAAACCCTAATTTCACCGCGTTTCCGCCGCAATCAGGCTCTAATGCCGCGGTTCCGCCGCGTTATGTCAAAATCCCTGCACAAAAATTTTAGCAAATGTTCCTGTTGACTCTCTGGACTTTTTGAGCTGTCCTGAAAATTTTTCCTCTCGCTCCACAGATTCCATATCTCCTTACAACAAATCACAACAAATCGTTAAGCGCTTATTACAAATTTTGATCTAAAAAACTTATGGAATAATAAATTTTTCGACTCAAATTACAAAAACGAACAAATTACCCCACGATCCCCGGCAACGGCACCATTTGATTGATCAAATCTTCGTGTGTATGGTAAAATGTTTCACAACCAAAGAAATTTATAAAACCGCAATCAATTAACGGTGTCATTTGTAGGTTCGTCGGTGAGTGCGGATCGTCCACAGGGAAAGTGTGATTTGATCGATCTTATTTTAGTTGCGTTGGAAATTAAAGGATAAAAGAAAATTGTAAGAAAATTGATTCAAAATTTGTGAGTTTTCATTTGAAGAAACATCAAGAAAATAGATCTAGAATCAAGAAATACTAAAAATCAAGAAGATGTCCAAATTGTTTGAGTTATCAAGATTTGAAGAAAGGCTTGTCGGAATCAATTGAATCGATAGTGATGATTGATGCTTTTAATTACAAATTCTTATCAATTGAAGATTTGTTGCTAGATCGATGACAATCAACGAGATTTAGGGATCTATTGAAGAAACTAGGGTTTCTTCATCCTTATCCCTTGTCCTTTCGTTCATTAGCATTCAAATTCTAGCCTCTAGGAAATTCAATCATCGATTGTTGATCTCTAATTTAGAGCGAAAATATTCAAGAAAGTATCTCGCTCAAAACTAGGTTATCGTTGATTCAATTTTCTAGGGTTTACAAAACTCATAAGACTTAAGAATCGTTCAAGAATTCATCAACATCTTCTACCTATTCTTTTGATTCCGATGCAAGCGGATTTTTACTCACGCATCATTCTAAAACAATCAAGAACTAAGAATATCATAATGCGAGAATGAATAGAAAGCAAGAATAAAGATTGCCACCTTTTATTATTCGATGTTTCGTTACAATACACTCAAAGACTACAAGAATTGAGGAAGAAAAAAATCATCGAACTAGCTTCGCATCGTCTTCTTGAGTCGCGGATCTCTTGCTCGGATGAAGATCGGCGTTGCTTCAAAAGGCTCGTGGATACTTGCTCGATTTGGAACTCGATGAATCTTGAATTGGCTTTTTGAGATGGATTTGGGGCTAGGGTTTTGAAATGCAAGTTGTGTCACTCGACTTGTGGAAATTTGGCTCAATATTCAATATCCCTAATTGTGTAACCTCTTCAATGAAGCCTTGGATGCCTTTTTATAGTCTTTCTCTTTGGCTTCCCCTAGAAACTAGGTATACCTTCCCTTGTAAGCTTGATAGTTGAGAAGAAACTTCTAGATTGAGTTAGTTATTTAGCTTGCATCAGAAGCTTGGTAGGTATTAAGCTTGCACAAGAAGCTTGGCTGTTAGAAGGGAAGCTTCTGGAGAATTTTAGGAATTGAAGTGTCTTGAAGAGGTCTGGCCATTTAAAGAGAATCCTCGGAAAACATTTCTGCCACTGATGAGTCAATGCGGCAGCGGATCTGCCGCGGATCGGCCTGACTCGGCCGTGGATCCGCGCCCGTTTGGTGTGATCTCTGCATGAAACTTCCAGGTTATTTTTCTGTTTGCTTTAGAATTGTTTCCTGATGTCTGGAACCTTATAACTCTTTCTAGTTTACTGCCAGATCTCAGATCTTGGACTTGATGTATTTTATCAGCACTTTAAAGCGGTTCCGGCTCTTTTACCTGGAGAATTTCCTGCACACAATCTTGAGACAAGGATTGATATATACAGATCAATGCAATTAGTAATAAACACGTAATTTCCCTTTAGAATTTCGATTATAACTATAACACAGGTTATTTGGTATTTTCCAGATGAATTCGTAATCTGTGTTAAAATTACAATAAACACCTATATATGAATGATAAGAGTAGGGAAATTAACGTGTTGAGAATACACTATTTTTGACTGATCAACTACCACGGTCCTCAAATTCAGAAAACATCAAATAATGAATAAGTATATTTGCATGAATCATTGTGATGATATATTATGTAGTTGTATATATATAACAGCGTCCCATACCACTGATATATATATATATATACACGATATATATACATATATATATGTCAGCGTCCCATACCACTGATATATATATACGCAGGAGTAAAACACCCAGAAAATATCATATGAAAATCATATATCAATGTGAGATTTATGAAATATAATATATGCAACATGAAACAGTAATATGAGCATATAAAGGAAAATCCGGTATTTAACTGCAACAAGTTATCAAGTATATCATGCGGTTCCTAATTTCTCCGAAATCCAACGCAGCATCATAAAAAGGTGAACATGTAGCTATAGCCAGGTATGCGTAACCATGTTTAGCAAGATATGTGTATCTACCTATCAATAATGATGTAATACCCTCCAGGTATATATGTAAGTATGTATGCAAGCTGTACATGTAGCTATATCTCATATGTGTATATACCTGTCACTAATGGTACGATACCATATAGGTATATGGGTAACTAGTATGTAGGCATGGCAAGGTATACTACCTATCATATGCGCCAACGCATAAGAATTAATGACCCCACGTCAATGACGAAACAGTACCACATAGGTATGTGTAGCCCCAACAAGCTAAGTGAGTATACATGTAAGTATGTAAGTACGATGTACATGTAGCTAGCAAGGTATATGAGTGTACATGTAAGTATGTGTGCATAGCAAGGCATATGTGTAAGCATGTAGGTATACAGGTATGCTATGTCTCATATGTGCAAAGGAATATAAGGATCATGTCTCAAAGACCCTAACCAATACAATATCACAATGTATAGGTAGTGTACGTGTCATGGCAATTATCGACTGTGTGGGTGTAGCATACAGTTAGTGCTCGTGCAACATGAATCGTCAATAATAGTGTTGTGTCTCATTAATACTATATCCAAACTCAATAGGTAAATGAGATATGCAACAAGGGTACACATGCACAATCAATATCCATATACTTATAACTTAATAGTCATATCATTTAATCTAGCCCAGACACATAACGCCATGCGGGCGATTTCCCTGTAGATGTTAAATTTACTCACTAAAGATCCTGGGGCTAAGTAAAGCCAACCACTCGCTTTCCTTTCTTCGTAGCATCCGAAGTCCCCGCCTGCGAACCTAAAGATCATAAAACAACATAACAAGTATATATTAGCAAGTGATCAATAACACGTACCAACTACGTTTAACCGACGCACCAACTCCAAACATACTCTTAAGTGTTCGTCTAATGGCTAACATGCGTAGCGACAGTACGAAACCAACTCAAGAGCAGAAACCACACAAAAACACGTAACGCAAGGATAACACCCACAAGATAAACAAATTGTGCACTCACTGCACAAAACACGTACGATATCGGCACAACCCTAGCTAGGAACGCAAAACTACGCAACCACCAAGCATAGACCCCGATCGTACCGATCGCACATTCACAACACAATATAAAACATGGAATCTAATATAAATAACGTCGCAACGTCAAAAGAAACTCACGCCTAAACTTTACCGAAATCTAGAAAGCAACATTTAATTATATTTGTTCAAAACTACAAGTTAACCCAAACTACTAGTCACAATCATCTCATAATAGCATGATTAAACCATACAAACCTTTAGTAGAATTTTAAACTCACACAATTAGGATTAGTAAAAGTTTAGTTTGAAATTAAGCTAAATAGATAATTAGAAAAATATCATTTAACAAATCTAGCAACTACGTTAAGTTTTCTTTTGTCAAAACTTCACGCTTAACCATATCACTAAACAAAACCCTAACTTCATTAACAAAAACTCTTACTAGAAATTCTAAACATGAATTTAAAAGCTTTAATTAAACAACTCATATAGCTTGCTTAAAGATTTAAAACAACAAAAAGAGATTAGGGTTAGAATTTTATACCTCCTCAAGAACACCAAATAGCAACAAAATTCATCATTTTAGCCTCCAAAATGATGTCTTTAATGAAGATCCAAGCTTGATTTGTGATGAAGAATGATGGGTTTTGATTTGATTTTGAGTTTGTGTGATTATTTGATGATTTTTGAAGATTTATTTGAGCTTTGAAGTGATGAAATGAAGCAAAGATCAAGAGAGGGCAGAAAAAATGGGGGGTTCGGCCAAAGCAACAGGAGGGGGGATTTTTGTGGAAATGTGTGGAATTTTCTAGAAGAAAAACAAAATAAAAGCTTTATTACAAATGCCACCTCTTAATTCATTTTCTTTTCTAATTAAAATTTTCCTTTAATTCAACAAATATCTAGATATTTTCCTAGGATATTTTCAAGGATGGATTAATGCTTAATCTATTGATTAACTTAGCATAGATTCACTTTAGTAATAATAAACCCAACCCAAATTGTAATTACCCCTAATTTAGTGTATAAATAAAAGCTTAAAATAATATTTTAATTAGGGAAAAATATTAAAATGCACTAAAATTACAAGTGGCTTACAAAAACCTGCAAACTAGCAATATTCTAGCTAAACTAGGTGCAGTAAATTCTATACTGCAAAAAGATCGTTTCTAGGTTTTTAACGGAAAAACACAATTATTTTACCTAAAAACGGAAAATCACCTAAACGATTTCTAAAACGTTACAATATTATTCCAACCATTTATATGATATAATATCTTAAGAATATTGATTAGGAATATTTGATATGATATGTATATTTTAATTACTAATATTTCATTTAAATATTATATGCATATATATCCCCTAATTATCTTAATTAAAAATGTAGAAACATATGATAATAATCTTTTTACAAATAAAGCCATATATGTTCTATATTTACAATAAATACCTTTTAGCACTTAACAATAGTAGGGAAAATGTTCATACAAATGTGCAATATTTTAGACTAATCAGTACATCTCTTCACTGCTCTGATATATGTCGTTGTAATTTCTCAACGTTTTCAGAGAGGTGGTGGGTCCCGACAACCAACAACTCATTTCTCGTCCCAACTTAATATAAAATTTTATCAATATAGCGAATGATATATCCCACATTAACGCACCTTCAAATTGACATGCACACCTCAAATCAGATCGCACCCCAAATTGGACGCATTCCATGTCACCATCACTCCGCCACATAACAAATACAGGTGCGCGTAAGATTAATGATGGACCGAAACGTCCCTAAACTAAACTTCGCCTCAAACACGGCGATATTGGACCGAAATATTCTTAAACTAACATTCATCCCCAAAATGAGAATGTTGGACCGAAATGTCCTTAAACTAACATTCGTCCCCAAAATGGGAATGTTGGATCGAAATGTTCTTAAACTAATATTCACCACAAACATGGCGATAATGGACCGTGATGTTCTTAAACTAAAATAATTAGGCCCAAATGCTCATATATTTAAATTAATCTTAATCTCAAACTAGATTAACGGTCCTTAAATAAAACAAACCCAAATCTAAAATATACGGATTTGGACTAATCCGTGCCCTAAGGGCGACGACATAAAATAGTCTCCATATATAATCCACAAGCAACAAAAAAAAAATATACACGACACGAAATGAACTGCCAGAGCAAGAGAAAGTGGTTATCGCAATACGATAACGTAATTAACTGTAGGGGTTTACGCCTGCAGGGAAGAGCGTTCCCACAATCAAAAACCTCTCACAAATGAGGGGGAATCTGATAAATCTGCTACAACGATCGCATCTGTCCTAACCTCCGATATACGGTGCCGTAAATCATCTTGGTATTTTCGGAGAGGTGGATGGAGAAGTCCAAATAGCATCTGCCCCTAAAATTCAGGCCAGACGTCCCAACGTCTCGGTCTCTGTCTTTCGGCGGTGAACACCCATCAAGCTAGTTTCATAAATTAACCTCGACTCTAATCCTACGGTTTAGCATCTAAGTTAGAAATTCTATCATCCTAAGTTAGAAATATCCGCCCTTTATTTTTCACATCTCTTATTCATTTAAGTTAAGATCCTATATGTTTTGACAGTTTATAAAGATCTCAGTTTCTCTTGAGTTTTCATTCTAAAACGCATTCTCCAATTCGTAATTTTTATCATCTTTATGGAAAACATAAGACTTATTCTTCGTTCTTACCTCTCCTCCAAATATCGATCGCATATCCCTACGTGTGTGTAAATTTCACCCCTACACTCAAGAATTCAATTCAAGCTATAATACTCTTTGTTCCCTGATTAAAAATCAGGAAAAAGGTTCAGAAGAGGCATCACGTGCTCACACGTGACCAGTGGTCACGTGTTGGCACGTGATGGTTAAACAGCGGCAGAGAACAGAGCGCAAAAGAAGAAAAGCCCATTCCAGGGGTCATGTGCTCACACGTGACCAGGGATCACGTGCTCACACGTGACCAACGGTCACGTGGCCACACGTGACCGGCTTTAAAAGCCTTGTTCTTAAACAGAATTAAATTCTGAGGAGAGACCATTCAAATCTTTCCAAAATAAAAAAGAATTATGTGAAACCGTTGGATTAAAAATCCGAGGGTGATTAAATATCACCAATTTATGGAAAAATCTTGGACATGGAAAGATTTCCCCCTAAATCTAACCGAAATAACAAAGAGATATCTTTGGATTTAAAATCCAACGGTGAATAAAATTCACCTAATAATCTAAAGGCCCAGATTAATGATGAGGATAAATCAAATCTCTCAATAAGCAAATCAAATTTTTCAATGAAAGATTCACTAAACAGATTGATTCTTTTCCTTCTCCTATAAAAAGGTGCCAAGGAGGAGAGTTAAAAAAAAGAGGAAAAAGAAGAGAAAGACAGAGAGAGATATAGAGCCTTGAAATCTTGAAAATTCAGAAGGAAGAATTTGATTCTCTGCAAAAGAAAAAAAACCCTAGATAAGAAAAGAGAGGCTTCAAAAGAGAATTTAATTCTCAAAAGAGTTTAACTCTTATATAAAGAAAAGAACTTAGTTCTTTCTCTAGTTGAGGATCTGCAAAGTGCACATCTCCCCATGAATTGAGAATTTAATTCTCATTGAGTTGAGATCCTGCCATGCAGATCTAAAACATAGAGGAGGAATTGAGTTTTGAGAATTTAATTCTCACAGAATTATAGGAATTTAATTCCTTTGAGATAAAATTAAGGTTTAACCCTATATTATAGGAATTTAATTCCTTCAGAGTGGACAGAACTAGGGTTTAACCCTAATTGTGAGCTTAATTCTCTCAAACTCACAGGAATTTAATTCCCTTAAAAAAGAAATTAGGGTTTCACCCTATGCCAGAATTTAATTCTTTACATATATGGGGAATTTAATTCCTACAGAAAATAAATCAGGGTTTAACCTTATCTAAGAATATAATTCTTCAGAAGAAAATAGGAATTTAATTCCTCTAAAGTTTATTGCTAGGGTTTAACCCTATGAAGAATTTAATTCTTAAAAGATGAACAGATCTTTAAAACATGCAAAGAACCAGAGTCGCGTGCCACCACGTGACCCCTGTAAAGATCCACAGAAAAGAACTTTGAGACAACGCCTCACGTGCCCTACGTGACCCCTGAAGGATACAAAGAAAAAAGCAAACAGAAGCTATGGGCGCCCTCACGTGCTACCACGTGACCCCCTGGCAAAATCTTTAACAGTTAAAAACCCACATTCCCATCACGTGACAGCACGTGATGCTCCAAGAGCAATTATAGAAAGTATTCAATACTTTTGGCAGAATAAAATAAGGGGAATCAGGACGCTCTCACGTGTCCACACGTGACCCCTCTCTCCTTAGTGTTTAACACTAATTTGAAGACTTTGCTCCCAGTATTTAACACTGATTTTCTTAGTGTTTAACACTAATTTGAAAACTCTATTTGCAGTTTTTAACACTGATTTTCTTAGTGTTTAACACTAATTTGAAAACTCTGTTCCTAGTGTTTAACACTGATTTGCTTTAGTGTTTAACACTGATAGTGTTTAACACTGATTTGCTTTAGTGTTTAACACTAATTTGAAATCTCTGTTTCCAGTGTTTAACACTGATTTGCTTTAGTGTTTAACACTAATTTGAAAGCCCTGTTTCCAGTGTTTAACACTGATTATCTTTTAGTGTTTAACACTAACTTGCTAATCTTATTCCCAGTGTTCAACACTGTTGGTCTTTAGTGTTTAACACTAGCTTTAGCCCAATTAGCTAAGTTTCTAGAGGCAAAGCCTCTCCTTCAATGAACCAACAGAGGGCCAGTATTCTAAACATGATTGGACTTAGCCTAAGCTGGCCATAAGTCCTCAATTCAAACTTAACTGGGCTAATGGGCTCATAATATAATTAATTGGTCTTAGTTCCAAATTGGGCCAAAGATTATTTAATCTACCTTGGTTCAAGGGTACATCTCTTCACTCCTTTGATGCTTGGCGTTGTAATTCCTCAACGTCTTCAAAGAGGTGACGAGTTCCGATGATCACACATTGATACGGACTGTGGGGTCCTTAAACTCATGGCCTATGACATCCTTAACCTTGACCGTGATGTCTTAAAACTAATACCGGACTGTGGAGTCCTTAAAATCCACGGACTATGATGTCCTTAACCTTGACCGGGATATCTTAAAACTAACAACGGACTATGATGTCCTTAACCTTGACCGTGATGTCTTAAAACTAACGCCGGACTGTGGAGTCCTTAAATCAACGGACTATGATGTCCTTAACCTTGACCGCAATGTCTTAAAACTAACATTGGACCGCAATGTCCTTAAACTACCTATTGACCGCAATGTCACTAAACTAAACAACAGGGCCCCCCTTAATTGCTCTCTTGTTGGATCTAAACGATCCCGTTAAGTTGATCTTAGTCTAAAACTAGACTAACGTATCCTTAACAAACGTTTAAGTCGATCTTAGTCTCAAATGAGGTTAACGTATCCTTAAAACCATACCCCCAAACCCAAATCTAAGATAATACGGATTTGGACTAGTCCACGCCCTACGGGCGACGACATAACTCAGTCTCCGTATAAAATCCACGGGCAACCAAACACAAAACAAACACACACGACACGAAGTGATCATCTAGAGAAGGAGAAAATTGTTACTGCAATGCGGTAGCGTAATTAACTGCAGGGGCTTGCGCCTGCAGGGAAGAGCGTCCCCACAATCAAAAACCCCTCAAGCGAGGGGGAATCTGACGAAGTCTTCTACATCGGACGCATCCGTTTAAACCTTCGATATATGGTGCCATAAATCAACTTGGTATCTTCGGAGAGGTAGACGGATAGCACCAATTAGTATCTGCCTCGAATTTCAGGCGAGACGTCTATCGCGCCGTCTTTCTGAGGGGAACACTCTTGCCTTAATACCTGATACTATTTCTTTTCATTAATGGTGGACAGATTTGCTCACACACCTTTCATACGACTACTACTGCTTCTTGAGACACTAATCGGCCGATTACTGAATGTGTGAGTTTATTAAAGTGTAAATAGCAGTTTCCAGATCTTATAATATATTTTTTACTTTTTTTCAAGACCGGATATATTTTTCACCGACACTCTTTTGGTAGTTAGCTTTAAATACCGTTTTTTCTTCAATAGAGCTTTCAATATTTTCCTTTCATCTCAACTTAACTTAAGAACTGGACTCAAAATTACTTACTTCTAAAAAAACTGCAAGAACGTATATTTACTACGGTTAAACTTATGGAGGGTTATTTTTAGGGTTTTCAATTCATAAGCCTAAAATTTAGTTATTTCTAACATATAAAGCTAAATTTTTGGAATAAAAATCTAAGTTACCCTACTAGCTAGCTTGACGACAAATTTTTTATGTTTTGGACAATTTTTCAGTTTTTTGGGTTTGTAAATAAGTATGCAAATGCAAAAATATACATATGAATGCAAAGATAGAAAGCTTACCGAGCACACCCCCAAACTGAAACTTGACAGTGTCCTCACTATCATGCTCCACCAAGAGGGTCAAAATTGTCGGTTCACCCTTTTTCCTGTATAAAAGAAAAGGCAAACAAAATATATACACACAAACCCCCTCTCAAAACTTAAGTGAAACAGTGTTTCCACTGTTTAAGCATCGATGTTCAGAGTTAGGGGGGAACATCATTAATCTATACAAGGCCTTACATAGACCGAATGTTAACAACAACTATTCAAAAAAATTATCGTGATGATGCAATGGTTGGAGAAAAAACGTGTAGAGAAAAGAAATGAAGAATACACGAGATCGTGTGTGGATGGAAGCGGTATATGGTCTCGATAAATGAGAAAACGAATGAAGGGGAGAAAGAAATGGAATATGAACTTGATGTTGAAAACATATTGAATAAATTAGTACAGTCGGTAATGATCAAAGTGTAAAACTGGATTGTACTAGTATATCAACATGTTGAGAAATGGAGTCAAATCTCTCAAGACTCGCAAAAAAATATGGGCCGACCGAACTTGGTGAACCAAACGTAGGAGAAGAAGTTGATACGGCATCTTGTGAAGTGGAAACAATGGATAGGAAAGAGGGAAGTGATCGAGGAATGATATCGGTTAAACATTCAAGAGAATGGCCACAGTCTATGGAAGGGATAGGATGAATTGGAAAATCCTACCCATCCAATAAAACCGGTCCATCCACAATGATATCCTCAAAATTCTCCTCAAAATTCTCCTCATCCATACATTCATCATCATCAACAACATCCAGATACACATGGGGTCCGGAAAAAACAGTTAACGGTTCGGGATGATGCCCACACGGATGTGAAAGGACATGATGAATTGGTAAGAAAAACACATCCAAAATTGTGGATCCATCATCCTAATTATCCCCAGCATCGATATCCTCAATCAAGTGAAAGTTAAATTTCTCAGACACCTCAACAAAAGCCGGGTTTTCAATCAGCTGTTTTTCTAGAGTGGAGGTGTAGAGATCAAAGGGAGTGGCATCTGTTTCACTTGAAAAGGACCCTTCACAATCGGGTAAATCAAACACTATATAGTCGCACAACTCATCAAACATTCTATCATCAATTGGTGAATTGTCTGGATTGCTTGATAGACTTTCAGAACTGGAGGTGTGGAGTTCAATTGGGAACTGGTAGGTTTGATTTTGAAGGGTGTAAGGCTCACTTTCACTACTCAACTCATCAAATTATTCTATTTCCACATCATACATGGGAAAATTTTGAGCTAGTTGGGACCCAGTTACTAGTTCGTTAGGGTGTATGAGTGCGGCCATAGATGCATTCAATTTCTCTACCTGGCGGCACAAAACTACCCGAAATTCTTCTAATGATTGTTCAAGACTAGACATGGGTTGTGAAGGGGTTTCAGTAAAACATTCAAATTCGTTTGGATATTTGAAAGTCCCAAATGGATGTTTAGCAGAAATTTCTAGAGAAGGTGTAAAAGTCGGGTAGAATTGATATGACTTGAAAGGATGCATAGAAGGATCAACATTTTGATAAAAAGGTGATTGAAATTATTGTTCTAAAGAATTTAGAGTAATGAAAGGAGTGAAAGATCGGCTATGAGATTGTTCAATGTGTTCAGCAATGGACATGGGTTTCAAAGTCACTACGTGACTCTATAAAGGGGTATCAATATAAGAAGGTGGAAGAGATTGAAACGGTTGATACGACATAGATTGCGGTGTCTAACTGTTGTTTCTAAAAGCGTCTATCTGATCTCTCAAAGAAATTTTAGGAATGGATGGATCGTTTAAAGTTCTACCAAATCAAGAACTGTCAGGGTACCAAAGTTCGGCAAGAGTTGGTCGGTTAGAGGTACCCATGATATGAAAAGAGTGAGAGAGTGGAAAAGTGGACGGATTTTGATAAATTTTTGAATTTTTTTGGATTATTTAAATTTTTGTTTGGTTTTTGAAAAATAAGGAATTATGGGACTAAACATTAAATAAGCACAATCACAATCACAATCACAATATGCACAAACAACGCCTAGAGCTGAAGTCTTCAAAGTACAACTAGACCGCTCCTAGATTTCCAAGGGACAGGTTGCAGGATAACTCTCGAATCGCCTCTTCACTGCCAATTATGGCCAGGTAAGTACAAGTGAGGTAAGGAGGGTTCTGCTCACGAATCACCATGAGACGGGCCTTTTAAAATTGCATCCTCACTTGTCTAGCCTAGGCACCACAAAGTCAAGTTTAGATAAACGACCGATTCGCCGCAACCTTCACTTCTCCTAAATGAGCGTGACAAGTCCTTATAGGTTTGGTCTAGATATTTTTTAATTAACTCAAGGTAATGCGTATATTTTTTGTGATTTGTGGGGTCTTTGGAAGGGTGATGAAATCTTCACCCAATCTGAATTGGTGTTATAGCCCCTTAATGTCCGTATTTTTGTATGCAAAGCAATAAACAAACAAAAATTAAACAACACAATCTTGTTTTTATTTTAGCGGCGCCATTTGTGCAAAGAAACCTGCAAAAAACACAATTCAATAGAGTTTAGAGGGGTTTCTGGAGAAGGAGAAGTAGTACAAAAAAATGGGGCTCGGAAGCACAAGTTCTGCTGAGGAACCGCCGCCATTCCCTGTCTTTGACCGTGGAACCGCGTTGCGAATGATGATTTAGAGCTTCAAACTTGTTCTGTGCACTCCCCTCGTTCTGTTCTCTGTATCCAAGTCTCTGTTTCTTGATTTGTTCACTGGATTTGCCCCAGATTTCCCTGTACACTCGCACAAAAATTATTTAAAATAACAAGATGGTTTTTATTATATTTATAGTTTTTTATTTTTATATACAAATATTAACCTGAATAATAAGAAAGAAATACGTTACCATCTCCCCAACAACGGCGCTGTTTGATTGCTAGAAAGCGTAACGGTATGTTATGCGTTTTACTTGTTCTACTTACCGCAATCAAGTCGGTTTCGCTTGTAGTTAGCCAGTTAAGTACGAGTCATCCACTGAGAGATGGTTCGTATTTTCTTTTTTATTTTAGACGAGTCAAGTAAAAATGTACAAGTTTGTTTAATTCTATCCTAAGTGTTGTATTTTTATATTTAAAGAGAACTTGTTAGGGTTAGGGTTGGTTAGTAGAGTTAGGAATTAGTCTTGTACTTGTCTTGTGCCATCCTTGAAATGAAGTTGGGATAATCGGAAGTAGCGGGGATTAGGAGGACAAAGGAATGGGATTTGCGAGTTTAAGCAAGCTTTCCAACGCTAAATCCATTCTTATTGCCCCTTGTCCGTCCGTTCCATGCTCTTATTTCCAACCCTAGGCCAAACACACATAACCAAGTCTCCAATTAGGTCACAATTATAAGTCATGTTGTAGTGTGCCTAAAGGAATTTTTGACTTAGGTCGCGGCTATATGTCACTTATAGCGCGTCTAAGGGAGGGGGTTGTGTTTGTTTGGTCTAGCCTCACTTCAAGTTGTTTAGCGAAGAGAAGCACAAGGGATTTTTCCATCTTTCATACCAACTTTCTTTAGCCCTAAAAAGTGAGTAAATTATTCACACATTAAAAGAAAAATAAAATAAGAAAGAATAGAAGAAAGAATGGAAAAATATGATTTTAATAAGAGATAACGAGCTAACTACTTGGGCCCTCACTTAAGCAAGGGACTCCATTGAGTATCATGGCTTGAAAATAAAATTTAGAAGAGAAGAAAAGAGAACAATAAAACCAACAACTATTTTAACAACAAATAATAAAAGTTATACTAGGAATTTAAAATACAATGCAAGAAAGTAACGATACAAGGTAAAAAAAAAACTCTTATCTTCATTATTCTTCACTCAAAAGTTCACACTACAATTTAATGGAGAATAGATGAAAAAGAAAAAGAAACTACACTAAACTACACAAATCCTAAGAAAAGAAAAGCATTCCTAACTTAGCTCAAATCTGGAGTATATATAGGCAGAGGAGTGAAACCCTAGGGCCATATTCTGAGCCCATATACAATTACAAAAACACACCTAAAAATTGGTCGCGAGATGCTCTGGTACGACCGTGGATCCGCCGCCATTAGAGGATGAATTTTGCGCTTCCGCGGTCTTCTGGTGGAATTTGCCTGCCGTTTTTCTTGTGCTTCATCGTATTGCATTGTTCTTCTGTTTAGTACACTTGTATTTGCAGGATCATTCCAAATTGCTCCCAGATTTTCAACAGTATCAAAGATGAAAATGAGTGGACTTTTGCCTTGATTTTCCTCGAGCTTCGCGTTGCCTTCTTGATTGTTGTGCTGCCTCTCTCGTGCTATGTGCTTGTCCGAGACACGAATGACTCTTTCTCGATCTTGGCTTCTAAACTGGTGGGCGGCACCTGACGGATAGTGAGCAAAGTCCGTATATTTATCTATTTATGGCAGTTGTCCTTAATTTGTTGTTACTGTGCATTGTTTTGGACTGAAAACCTGTAACCTGCAATTATGTTGCAAACACGGATCAAGAGCACCTATCTATATACAAATGAGCATAAAAATGAGCGATATTAAATGCAATATTCTGATGTGAACAGACCCTTAGAGGGGGATTTTGGGTCCACGGTGTCGTTGGGCCGGAAGCTACCCGCCGCGGATGAGCCAAGCAGGAAGCTATCCGACGGCCTCGTGATGAGGGCTTTGGATCCATAGCATTTTTGGGCAGGAAGCTACCCGCTGCGGATGGGCCAAGCAAGAAGCTGCCCGGCGGCCTCATGAAGAGGGCTTTAAATCCACGGCACTGTTGGACAGAAAGCTACCCGCTGCGGATGGGCCGAACAGGAAACTGCCTGGCGGCCTCATGATGAAGGCTTTAGTTCCACGACGTTGTTGGGAAGGAAGCTACCCGGCTGCCTCGTGATGAGGGCAAGAAGCTACCCAGCGGACTCGTGATAAGGGCTTTAGATCCATGACGTTGTTGGGCAGGAAGCTACCTGGTTGCCTCGTGATGAGAGCTTTAGATCCACGTCTTCATTGGACAGAAAGCTACCCACTGTGGATGGACCGAGCAGGAAGCTACCCGGTTTCCTCATGATGAAGGCTTTAGATCCACGTTTTCGTTGGGAAGGAAGCTACCCTTTGTGGATAGGCTGAGCAGGAAGCTATCCAGTTGCCCCGTGATGAAGGCTTTCGATCCACAATGTTGTTGAGAAGGAAACTACCCGCTGTGGATGGGCGGAGTAGGAAGCTATCCGGCGGCCTTATGATGAGGGCGTTGTGTCCACGTCTTCATCGGACAGGAAGCTACCCATTGTGGATGGGCCGAGCAGATCCACGTCTCCGTTGGGCAGGAGCCACCCGCGGCGGATGGACCGGGCAGGAAGCTACCTGGCCGCCTCATGACGAGGATTTTGGATCTACAGCATTATTGGGTAGGAAGCTACCAGCTACAAATGGGCCGAGCAGGAAACTACCCGGCGGCCTCGCGATGAGGGCGTTGGATCCACAGCGTTGTTGGGTAGGAGGCTACCCGATGCAATGGGTCGAGCAGAAAACAGCCCGGCGGCCTTACGATGAGGGCTCTGGGTCTACGTCCTCGTTGGGCAGGAACCTACCCATTGTGGATGGGCCGAGCAGGAAGCTTTTAACGACCCGGAATTTTCTGTAAAAATTTTTTTCTTAAAGTACAGAAAGGAGTTTGCAAGCCTGAGCACAATTTAAAAGTTATTCTTGTTTAAAAACAGCAAGAAAGCACTTGTAGCTCATTGGTAAAGTCTTGCACTGCTGTGACATAGCTCTTGTGTTCGAATCCCATCAGCCACATATTATTTTTCCTGATTTTTCTTTTAAACATTTTGGAATCCCAAAAGTTTACACATGCAATACACGTAAAAATGAACAGTCAGGAAAAACAAACATGTGCAAAATGTTGTGAACAGCGACATGGACGCGTGGCAAGAATCCGACGGCTCCCATCCACCAAGTGGCCGGCGAGACTAGCTTTATGGCCGGCGGCGACCGGCTCCCGTAGGTAAAAAGTCCTAATACTCTGCTAACTTGACTCACTGTCTACCCCCATTACCCCGTCACTGTTTAATTTCTCTGAATTAAAACAGAGACTTCAATTTCATCATAAAATCCAATTTAAATGCATTTTAATTCAATCATTCAATTTCCCTAATTTCTTACTATAAATACAACCCTATACCCTAGCCCCTCCTCATTCTGAAATCCCTAGCCAAAATTATCAAATTTTTCTAAGTACAAGTGGAGTAGAAGTGGAGTTAGCCCAAGGTCAACTTCCGGCGAGGATCTACGCAAGTTCTGGCGACCCCAGGACGCCACGAAGGCTACCATCTTTTCTTCCACCTCTCCTCCCTCTTTCTAGCTAGTAAGTCCCACCTCATTCTTCTCTTTCTACATAAAAAGTTCTCTTTTTCAAAACATGTCAGTAAGTGGAGTCAACCCCGACTTTTGATTCTAAAACCTTGAAATCACACTTTTTCTTAATCATTGCTCATCCATATTCTTAACATATATTTATAATCATAAAACTAATAATCAGAAACAACTTTCATCCTAAATAATCATGTTAAATAACATTAAATTGAGTTTTACTTTTAAATACCATGAACTTTATATTTACCGTATTTTATTATTTTGCTTAATCATACCTCTAGAAAACTTCACGGGGTAATGACATACCCCTCACATACACACATGTTTACATAGCACGATACTCTTGGAAACATATTTTTGTGGCAAATACAATTTTTCATTAAAATACCATCGACTATAAAAACCCGGTTTTCTTTTTAAATAGTATTATTAAACTCTTTGTGATTATGTCTTTACAACCTGTTTTGGGGAACCCATTATTGGATGGTGCGGATTATCACACATCCTTGGGACTAGTAGAGCAAGATGCAAACCTCATCACGGTGCATTCGGTCTCAAAAGATTTTTAATACGATTTTTAAGAAAAACTAGATTTTCTATTTAATAATAAAAAATTAATTTTTAATAATTATATAAATATTATCAAACCAAAATATTTTTAAGTTATAATAAAATTCCATGTTTTTCAAAAAATAAAAGAATGACAAGTTTCACTAAAATACCATCAAGTATCAATACAATACAAGTCTTACACTAAAATACCTTGAACTATTCAAGCTGTGTATATATTCACCAATATACCCCACTGATGACTCTTTCTCGATCTTGTCTCCTAAACTGGTGGGCGGCACCTGACGGATAGTGAGCGAAACCCGTATATTTATCTGTTTGTGGCAGTTGTCCTGAATTTGTTGTTACTGTGCATTGTTTTGGACTGAGAACCTGTAACCTGCAATTATGTTGCAAACACGGATCAAGAGCACCTATCTATATACAAATGAGCATAAAAATATGCAGTATTAAATGCAATATTCTGGTGTGAACAGACCCTTAGAGGGGGATTTTGGGTCCACGGTGTCGTTGAGCCGGAAGGTACCCGCCGCGGATGTGCCGAGCAGGAAGCTGTCCGACGGCCTCGTGATGAGGGCTTTGGATCCATAGCATTTTTGGGCAGGAAGCTACCCGCTGTGGATGGGCCAAGCAAGAAGCTGCCCGGCGGCCTCGTGAAGAGGGCTTTAAATCCACGGCATTGTTGGACAGAAAGCTACCCGCTGCAGATAGGCCGAACAGGAAACTGCCTGGCAGCCTCATGATGAAGGCTTTAGTTCCACGACGCTGTTGGGAAGGAAGCTACCCGGCTGCCTCGTGATGAGGGCAAGAAGCTACCCAGCGGCCTCATGATAAGGTCTTTAGATCCACGACGCTGTTGGGCAGGAAGCTACCTGGTTGCCTCATGATGAGAGATTTAGATCCACGTCTTCATTGGACAGGAAGCTACCCACTGTGGATGGACCGAGCAGGAAGCTACCCGGTTTCCTCATGATGAAGGCTTTAGATCCACGTTTTCGTTGGGAAGGAAGCTACCCTTTATGGATAGGCTGAGCAGGAAGCTATCCGGTTGCCCCGTGATGAAGGCTTTGGATCCACAGTGGTGTTGAGAAGGAAGCTACCCGTTATGGATGGGCGGAGTAGGAAGCTGTAATACCCTGCCCCTTTTTGCACGCCTAGGTTGGCATTTCTTTTCACCTATAATTTGTATTTATTATTATTGATTATTTTAAAATTTCCCAACCTATTTTAGTTTATCCCCTCCCTTTTCTCAAACCCAAAACCGTTAAACCCCAGCCTGCTCTCTCCTTATTCTTTTTAATTGTTTATCTGAACTCAGCCCATTTCTTTAGTGAGCCTTTCCTCACTTATTAGATATAAGGTTCCCTATTATTCTTAAAACCCAAACCCTATATTATCTCATTTATTTTCATCTAATTTTCCTTAATTTCCCTAGCCCAAACTCGCCTCAGGCCCGCTCCTATTTTCCAATTAATTTTCTTTTCTATTTAAATCCTTCCGGCCCGTTTCTCTTCTTATAATCCTTTTAAATTTTCTTCAGCCCACTTCCACATTGTTCCCACCAAATTCCTTTTAAATCCCTGGCCCTCATTCCCTCTCCTATTCTTTTAAATTCTTTATTTTATTTTAAGCCCACTAATCCACTCAGCCCACCACTCTCTCCTCTTCAATTTCCTTTATATTTTTCTAAATAAATTCTCGGCCCGGCCCTCACTCTCCTTTCCCTCACAATTCTTTCATTTGATTTTTGGCCGGCCCATCTCTCAGCCCACAGCCCGCTCCCAGCTCCAACCAGCACCCGCTCGCGTTCCAACCCGACCCGCGACCCTGTTCATCTTCTTTAAATTTTCTCTAACGGCTCCTTGCCGTAATTCCTGATCGCGTGCGCGCTTCTCGCGCCGCCTCCTCCGCCCGCGCCCTTGCCCACGACGCACACGTTTCCCCGCTCAACGGCTCCTCCTCATCACACTCTCTCGCCCTCCAACCTCTCGATCTCACAAACCACCTCCTCCCTGCAAATCCACTTCCCTCGCCGTCGACGGCGACGACTTCGACCCCATTCATCTTCTCTCCTCATCCCCTCACCGTCGTTTCAACCACCACGGCGAGCTTCCCTGCATCCATCAACGACGACCCATTCTCCCTCACTTCCTCCAGCCGAGATCCACCCCAAACCCACAGCCCCGTTTGCCTTGTCGACCTCTCGTGCCCGCCCCGTCGACCGAGCACCACCATCATCATCACCTCGCCATCATCCCTGCATCCCCCTCCTTTGTTCTCGAGCTCTCTGCTCCCACCTTCGAACCCCTGCACACACCCGAGCTCTCTTCCCTCTCTCTCTCTCATTCACTGCCTCTCTCTCTCTCTCAGCTCTCTTCCCTCTCTCTCTCTTTCCCAGCTTTCTCTCTCTCTCCCTCTCTCTCACAGTTCTCCCTCCCTCTCTCAGTTATCTCTCTCTCTCTCCCTCTCTTTCTAACACACTCTCTCTCTCTCTCTATTTGATTCTCTCTCTTCTCTCTAAACCGTCTCACTCCCATCTTGCTCCCCTTAGGCCTCAACAGTATCAACGATCCCCAGCCCCGACACAGTCTGAGCGCGCAACAACACATTCCCAAGCTCGAGCCAAGCCCAAGTCTAGCTGAGATTCGTTACGCGTTTGCTACCACGTGCCCGGGACGTGTCACTACTGCATTCGCTGCCGCGCCGTCAGTTCACCGTGTCCAGGCAAGTTTTTACTTGCTTACATGCTATTTACTTATGGTACAATTACTAATTACATAGATTATAAAGTTGCAAATTTAAACTGATTATGTGCCATAACCTGCTCGATGTGTGTTCCCAATGGGAAATCTTTCCCAATTTGGCGGAACTAAATAGTTTTGTTTGGCTCGTAGGGCTTTGAACCTAGTGCATGAATTTCGTTGGATAATT
Source organism: Agapanthus africanus (assembly GCA_030015575.1). NCBI lineage: Eukaryota > Viridiplantae > Streptophyta > Magnoliopsida > Asparagales > Amaryllidaceae > Agapanthus > Agapanthus africanus. The sequence goes on along the minus strand of JASDDO010000022.1, from coordinate 858,824,350 downwards.
TGATCGTTAACGACTAAAACAACTGCCCCCAAGTTTAACCGTAAAACTATAATTCTGTTGCACCTGAAAACCGTTAAATTCACCATAAATCATATACATATTAGAATGGTGCGTTCGAGGGCTCAAATCGAAGCTAACTCGACGAACTTTAACCCTATACCAGTTTCCAGACATTTCTGTAGTTAAACTGTGATGACATTGGTTCGGAGCGCGACTCTGGACTGCAGTCCAGAGCGACTCAAATTGTTGCGTGCTGTTCCGTAATGAGTACCACAGGTGTTCCTTAACTAGTAGGTTACGGAAATCCGCTGTTTATTATAGATAAATCTGTTAGCTAGACAACACAATTGGTTTCATTCTGTTTCGTTACCGTTTGATATTTAATCTGTAATTTAATAGATCGGGACACATAACAGTCCCAACAGAATCAGAATTGACATGTTAATATTAAACAGATTATAACTCCTAACGTACGGATGCGATTGACGATCCGTCTGTGGAGTTGAAAACCTTACTGAAAACCCTAGAATTCATCCAACTGTAGCGTTGCTAAAATCTGATCCCAACTGGGATTAAAATGCGTTGCAAAACGGACTTCTGATTCTGAAATTGGATTTCCAGCCGCGAGCGCTTAAAATGAAATGGTTATAATTAATGATCCTGGAACCCGATTGGCTTGAAACAAAATTCTATGGATGGATAACTGAACATACTAATTACTACCTGTTTATCATTTCGCTAAATTATATACGTACGTTTCATGATAAATCGTGCAAGTGATAGACTACTGTTTTTGTGACACCTTAATCGTGCTTATATACTGTTCACGCGTCATATCATACCCATATCATTGTAGTGATAACCTAGTGATATCGTGCATTTACCCAGTGTTAGATTCTAGCGATGATTGTGGCAAGTACGTCAGTGTTCGTGTATCCGTGATAAAGTGAAAGTGATACGTACTTGTACACAATCAGTGACCCTATTATTCTATTGCATTGTCGACGTCTGTGGGATGCGTGTACGTGTGACTATAAGTGGTATGGGACACTTATGGAAGCGCTTGCACGGGTATCACAGATAAGGCATCCGACACTGCCATTTGTCTTAGATATTAGTCGGGACGTGCTTGATGGAGGCCCTGCCTCCAGTTCTCGCGCAGACTTGTCACGGATCGATTAGTATTTAGGGTGATGGTTAGCGTTTGATGTAGACCACGGGGTGTGGGGTAGTTTAAGTGTGAGTTCAACAGAATCTCGGGAGTCTCATGCCGGCTTATATATTTAGGGAGTTATATGGAGATTTACAGGGTACGTGATATATACACCGTGATATTCTTATTACATGTTGGGCCCGTGGTCCCTTGCCCTTGGGTTCTACCCTTGGGTGGAGGACACTCACGAGTGGTTGACTCTCACACTTGGACTGACGATAGCCTTAGTGACCTGTACAGTGAGACTTAGAGACTGATAGGGATACTGGCATTTATATACCTTATATACTGTGTTGACATACGTGACATATCGTTCTACTGCCTTACTGCTCCGCTGCATTGATTACTGCACACTCATATTCATGCTGTCATTGATTACCGTTATTCATATCTTATACCACTGTTGGAACTGTCACTTGATTTATATATATTATATGGCTATTGTGTCGCTCTGACGACCTGAGTATGCATGCTCAGGGTGAGGAGGAGATTCAGCCCGGACCAGTGCATCACAGATTCCTTGACTTGCCATTTCAAGTTACATTCGTTTGTTCCACTTCAGGTCAGTCTTTACATTGTTTCTTTCAGTTACTGCATTTCTCATTACCTGCGCATCATTTATTGTTTACCATGATAAACTAGAAGCCGAAGTGTGACTACGGCAGGACATTTCCTTGACCGTAGGAGCATGGCTGGCCTTGTCTACCCCTCGTATTCCGTATTTTGGGAAGCGGGGCGTGACAGAAGCTATCCGGCATCCTTATGATGAGGGCGTTGTGTCCACATCTTCATCAGACAGGAAGCTACCCATTGTGGATGGGCCGAGCAGATCCACGTCTCCGTTGGGCAGGAGCCACCCGCGGCGGATGGACCGGGCAGAAAGCTACCTGGCCGTCTCATGACGAGGATTTTGGATCCACAGTATTGTTGGATAGGAAGCTACCAGCTACAAATGGGCCGAGCAGGAAACTACCCGGCGGCCTCGCGATGAGGGCGTTGGATCCACAGCGTTGTTGGGTAGGAGGCTACCCGATGCAATGGGTCGAGCAGAAAACTGCCCGGCGGCCTCGCGATGAGGGCTCTGGGACTACGTCCTCGTTGGGCAGGAACCTGCCTATTGTGGATGGGCCGAGCAGGAAGCTTTTAACGACCCGGAATTTCTGTAAATTTTTTTTCTTAAAGTACAGAAAGGAGTTTGCAAGCCTGAGCACAATTTAAAAGTTATTCTTGTTTAAAAACAGCAAGAAAGCACTTGTAGCTCATTGGTAAAGTCTTGCACTGCTGTGACATAGCCCTTGTGTTCGAATCCCATCAGCCACATATTATTTTTCCTGATTTTTCTTTTAAACATTTTGGAATCCCAAAAGTTTACGCATGCAATACACGTAAAAATGAACAGTCAGGAAAAACAAACATGTGCAAAATGTTGTGTACAGCGACATGGACGCGTGGCAAGAATCCGACGGCTCCCATCCACCAAGTGGCCGGCGAGACTAGCCTTATGGCCGGCGGCGACAGGCTCCCGTGGGTAAAAAGTCCTCATACTCTGCTAACTTGACTCACGGTCTACCCCCATTACCCCTGCATTGTTTAATTTCTCTGAATTAAAACAAAGACTTCAATTTCATCATAAAATCCAATTTAAATGCACTTTAATTCAATCATTCAATTCCCCTAATTTCTTACTATAAATACAACCCCATACCCAAGCCCCTCCTCATTCTGAAATCCCTAGCCAAAATTATCAAATTTTTCTAAGTACAAGTGGAGTAGAAGTGGAGTTAGCCCAAGGTCAACTTCCGGTGAGGATCTACGCAAGTTCTGGCGACCCTACGACGCCACGAAGGCTACCATCTTTTCTTCTACCTCTCCTCCCTCTTTCTAGCTAGTAAGTCCCACCTCATTCTTCTCTTTCTACATAAAAAGTTCTTTTTTTCAAAACATGTCGGTAAGTGGAGTCAACCCCGACTTTTGATTCTAAAACCTTGAAATCACACTTTTTCTTAATCATTGCTCATCCATATTCTTAACATATATTTATAATCATAAAACTAATAATTAGAAACAACTTTTATCCTAAATAATCATGTTAAATAACATTAAATTGAGTTTTACTTTTAAATACCATAAACTTTATATTTACCGTATTTTATTATTTTGCTTAATCATACCTCTAGAAAACTTCACGGGGTAATGACCTACCCCTCACATACACACATGTTTACATAGCACGATACTCTTGGAAACATATTTTTGTGGCAAATACAATTTTTCATTAAAATACCATCGACTATAAAAACCCGGTTTTCTTTTTAAATAGTATTATTAAACTCTTTGCGATTATGTCTTTACAACCTGTTTTGGGGAACCCATTATTGGATGGTGCGGATTATCACACATCCTTGGAACTAGTAGAGCAAGATGCAGACCTCATCACGGTGCATTCGGTCTCAAAAGATTTTTAATACGATTTTTAAGAAAAACTAGATTTTCTATTTAATAATAAAAAATTAATTTTTAATAATTATATAAATATTATCAAACCAAAATATTTTTAAGTTATAATAAAATTCCATGTTTTTCAAAAAATAAAAGAATGACAAGTTTCACTAAAATACCATCAAGTATCAATACAATACAAGTCTTACACTAAAATACCTTGAACTATTCAAGCTGTGTATATATTCACCAATATACCCCACTGATGACTCTTTCTCGATCTTGTCTCCTAAACTGGTGGGCGGCACCTGACGGATAGTGAGCGAAACCCGTATATTTATCTGTTTGTGGCAGTTGTCCTGAATTTGTTGTTACTGTGCATTGTTTTGGACTGAGAACCTGTAACCTGCAATTATCTTGCAAACACGGATCAAGAGCACCTATCTATATACAAATGAGCATAAAAATGAGCGGTATTAAATGCAATATTCTGGTGTGAACAGACCCTTAGAGGGGGATTTTGGGTCCACGGTGTCGTTGGGCCGGAAGCTACCCGCCGCGGAAGGGCCGAGCAGGAAGCTGTCCGACGGCCTCGTGATGCGGGCTTTGGATCCATAGCATTTTTGGGCAGGAAGCTACCCGCTGTGGATGGGCCAAGCAAGAAGCTTCCCGGCGGCCTCGTGAAGAGGGCTTTAAATCCACGGCACTGTTGGACAGAAAGCTACCCGCTGTGGATGGGCCGAACAAAAAACTGCCTGGCGGCCTCATGATGAAGGCTTTAGTTCCACGACGCTGTTGGGAAAGAAGCTGCCCGGCTACCTCGTGATGAGGGCAAGAAGCTACCCAGCGGCCTCATGATAAGGTCTTTAGATCCACGACGCTGTTGGGCAGGAAGCTACCTGGTTGCCTCATGATGAGAGATTTAGATCCACGTCTTCATTGGACAGGAAGCTACCCACCGTGGATGGACCGAGCATGAAGCTACCCGGTTTCCTCATGATGAAGGCTTTAGATCCACGTTTTCCTTGGGAAGGAAGCTACCCTTTGTGGATAGGCTGAGCAGGAAGCTATCCGGTTGCCCCATGATGAAGGTTTTGGATCCACAGTGTTGTTGAGAAGGAAGCTACCCGCTGTGGATGGGTGGAGTAGGAAGCTATCCGGCGGCCTTATGATGAGGGCGTTGTGTCCACGTCTTCATCGGACAGGAAGCTACCCATTGTGGATGGGCCGAGCAGATCCACGTCTCCGTTGGGCAGGAGCCACCCGCGGCGGATGGACCGGGCAGGAAGCTACCTGGCCGCCTCATGACCAGGATTTTGGATCCACAGCATTGTTGGGTAGGAAGCTACCAGCTACAAATGGGCCGAGCAGGAAACTACCCGACGACCTCGCGATGAGGGCGTTGGATCCACAGCGTTGTTGGGTAGGAGGCTACCCGATGCAATGGGTCGAGCAGAAAACTGCCCGGCGGCCTCGCGATGAGGGCTCTGGGTCTACGTCCTCGTTGGGCAGGAACTTACCCATTGTGGATGGGCCGAGCAGGAAGCTTTTAACGACCCGGAATTTTCTGTAAAATTTTTTTCCTTAAAGTACAGAAAGGAGTTTGCAAGCCTGAGCACAATTTAAAAGTTATTCTTGTTTAAAAACAGCAAGAAAGCACTTGTAGCTCATTGGTAAAGTCTTGCACTGTTGTGACATAGCCCTTGTGTTCGAATCCCATCAGCCACATATTATTTTTCCTGATTTTTCTTTTAAACATTTTTGAATCCCAAAAGTTTACACATGCAATACACGTAAAAATGAATAGTCAGGAAAAACAAACATGTGCAAAATGTTGTGTACAGCGACATGGACGCGTGGCAAGAATCCGACGGCTCCCCTCCACCAAGTGGCCGGCGAGACTAGCCTTATGGCCGGCGGCGACAGGCTCCCGTGGGTAAAAAGTCCTCATACTCTGCTAACTTGACTCACGGTCTACCCCCATTACCCCTGCACTATTTAATTTCTCTGAATTAGAACAATGACTTCAATTTCACCATAAAATCCAATTTAAATGCATTTTAATTCAATCATTCAATTCCCCTAATTTCTTACTATAAATACAACCCTATACCCTAGCCCCTCCTCATTCTGAAATCCCTAACCAAAATTATCAAATTTTTCTAAGTACAAGTGGAGTAGAAGTGGAGTTAGCCCAAGGTCAACTTCCGGTGAGGATCTACGCAAGTTCTGGAGACCCCACGACGCCACGAAGGCTACCATCTTTTCTTCTACCTCTCCTCCCTCTTTCTAACTAGTAAGTCCCACCTCATTCTTCTCTTTCTACATAAAAAGTTCTCTTTTTCAAAACATGTCGGTAAGTGGAGTCAACCCCGACTTTTGATTCTAAAACCTTGAAATCACACTTTTTCTTAATCATTGCTCATCCATATTCTTAACATATATTTATAATCATAAAACTAATAATTAGAAACAACTTTCATCCTAAATAATCTTGTTAAATAACATTAAATTGAGTTTTACTTTTAAATACCATGAACTTTATATCTACCGTATTTTATTATTTTGCTTAATCATACCTCTAGAAAACTTCACGGGGTAATGACATACCCCTCACATACACACATGTTTACATAGCACGATACTCTTGGAAACATATTTTTGTGGCAAGTACAATTTTTCATTAAAATACCATCGACTATAAAAACCCGGTTTTCTTTTTAAATAGTATTATTAAACTCTTTGCGATTATGTTTTTACAACCTGTTTTGGGGAACCCATTATTGGATGGTGCGGATTATCACACATTCTTGGGACTAATAGAGCAAGATGCAGACCTCATCACGGTGCATTCGGTCTCAAAAGATTTTTAATACGATTTTTAAGAAAAACTAGATTTTCTATTTAGTAATAAAAATTTAATTTTTAATAATTATATAAATATTATCAAACCAAAATATTTTTAAGTTATAATAAAATTCCATGTTTTTTAAAAAATAAAAGAATGACAAGTTTCACTAAAATACCATCAAGTATCAATACAATACAAGTCTTACACTAAAATACCTTGAACTATTCAAGCTGTGTATATATTCACCAATATACCCCACTATTTAAAATTCACCTCCATGAAAACCTTAAATAATATAAATAAATACTCAAGATTTATTTTGAAAGTATATAAAATATTTTTCATAAAACCCCCTCGAGTTATATAAAATTACATTTAAGGAATTTCGTAAATATAGGTTTAAGCGGGATAAATTCTCTTAAGCCTCAGGGAACCAGAGAAAGTGAGTGCTTGTCTATTTAAGGTAGAGAAACTTAACAGGTTATCAATGGTAACTGTCTTGGAAAAAGACACAAATCCTGCCATCCATGTGCAGCAGTTATCGATAACACCCGAACCAAATTCAAGATCCAAATCTGTTTAAAGTGTCTGATTCAAGTATGAGTCTAACTCAATCTGAATCCAACCAGAATCCAATCCAAATATGAATCCAATTCAACATGAATCCAAACTATAACACTTATACTTGAACCTGAACCTGAACCTGAATACCAGAACAATAACATGCAAACATGACTTGACTTGACCGAACCATGGCTATAACTTGACTTGATTATATGACTACTTGTTTACATCCTGAATCTGTTTACATGAACAACTTATATCCATGGTCTCGGTAAGTCTTATAACTGCAATCAATACAATATACATTACGAGGTTTTAACGGGATAGATAGGTACGGAATGCATTAAAAGTGGCACGATGATGGACACTAAAAGACACTAGATTAACATCCATTGCCGTTGTCCCGTGGTTTTTGACGGGGCCTTGTACTTTCCTGTTCCCATAGTCCACGGGATAGTCGGACTTTTCTCGTATACACCGATACATTCTGTACTAAGCTACAAACAACCATATTAATATAACAAACATATACTTGTACCAATTACCAGTTCTATTCTATTTACTTATATATTCCAATCTTTCTTTTGGGGCTTACCGAGCGCGAGTTCGCTGACGACATTCCTGTCTCTTCTTTCTTTGTAATGTTCTTTAGGAGGACCCGACTCTCTCGAGATCGAGCCCAGCCAGAAGGACTTGGAGCAAATTGAGGCAGAGATAGACTTCTAGATTACTTGTACTTATTTCCATTCCATATGCCAATGCTTAGGCAATACTATCATCATTGCATTTTCCTTTTCAAAAACAGTTGTAATGTAAAGTTGAATGTTAATAAAAGTTGCTGTTTATATTACATCTCTTGTCATTCTTGTGCTTTTATTTATATATTGCTTATTTACGCTTATCGTGTTTATTTCGGAGTAAATATGTCGCGTGCCCGCCACGCCTACTTCCCCGTACACTGGGAAGCGGGGTGTGACAAAGCTACCCGATCGCATCGTGGTGAAGGTTTTGGATCCACAGCATTGTTGGACAGGAAGCTACCCGCTGCGGATGGACCGAGCAGGAAGCTGCCATGCGGCCTCGTGATGAGGGCTTTAGATCCACGTCTTCGTTGGGCAATAAGCTACCTATGGTGGATGGGCCGGGCAGGAAGCTACCCGGTCGCCTCATGATAAGAAGTTTGGATTCACAGCGTTATTTGGCAGGATGCTACCCGCTGTAGATGGGCTGAGCAGGAAGCCCCCCGGCGGCCTCGTGATGAGGGCTTTGGTCGGGTACCTATAGACACATCCGAGTTTCATTTACTTGAGTGAAGGGCTAGTCTTTGCTTAACGTGCAGGAAGCTACCTACCGGCCAGTTTAAACTCTCTTGCATTGAATGACCGGATTCGGTGAGTGTACTTGTTGCTCGGACATGAGTCAGTCGGTGATGACCATGATCTGCCCGATCGTCAGCTCTCCGGCTTCAAGTTGGTCGGCTTGCCCCCTATCTGCTTGACATTTGTCTTGCAGGTATTTTTCCAAGTGACCGGAGTGGATCAGTTCCTCGATATAATCGCATAGCTGTTTACAATTCTCGGACGGGTGCCCTTGCGTCCGATGATAGACACAATACGGGCCGTGAAGTTGCTTGCTCGTCTTTCGTGTCATCGGTGGCAGTTTGAAGAATTTTTCGCTCATTGACTCCTCTAGCAGCTCGGCCCGCGAGGCATTGAGAGGCACGTACTCACGAAATCTCGCCGTGTAAGGTTTCGAACGATCAGCCTTTTCTTGTCTTCTTCCAGATCCCTTCTCTTTTGGTCTGTCTAGTATTCTCGAGAAAGGTGAGCATTAATCTCGGATTCGAGTTGGATTTCCCGCTCGGTCCAGACCTTTACCTCGGCCAGGATCTTAGGTTGCGCTAATGCAAAAGAGTGGAGCCACTCTTTGTGCCTAAGACCAGACATCAGGACAGTTATGACCGTCTCATCCCGGTGCTCGGGTACCTCCAGAACGGTATTGTAGAAACGAGCAATATAGTCTTTGAAAGACTCCATGTTCTCGCACTTGATGGTAAAAAAGTAGTCAATCGATCTCTTCTTTCGCCGGTTGCCGACGAAGTGGCTGAGGAACTGTGTGGCCAATTCTTCAAAGGCCAAGATCGAGTGCGGAGTCAGGCTGCGGAACCAGACTTGTCTTACTCGGATGAGGGTGGTGGGGAATGCTCGACACCGAGCGGCGTCTGAGTTATCCTAATACCTCATGCCCACGATGAACATGTCCAAGTGGTCTTTTGGGTCGGACTTGTCTTACTCGGATTTGCATGCCGCCGCTCTGGGAGCAAGGGCGGCGGTTTGCCGGACGTGGCTGGCAGTTTGGACATGAGTGAGAGTGCCCACCATCGCTGTCAGACGGTCGATCCACGCCGATAAGGCTTCGATGATGTTGAGAAGAGGAGTGGAATCTCCCCCGCCTCCATTGCGGAAAACGGAATGGCTCGTGCTGGGATCCTCACTGCGATGATCGCTGGCCATTGAATCAAAGGCGGGAGGTCAACTTTTTTGTGGTGGAAAATAAAAGGAGTAGTTCCTACAGACGGTGCCAAATGATAGAGGTCGGAATCTCCCTCAGATGTTGTTCTCCGTCGATCTTGCGGTCAACGGTTTGAACGGTTGAGATTTAGGACGAGGGTTGAGCATGTGGATCTCAATGAATTGTTGGATGTTATTGACGCCGAGCTACCTGTAAGGGAAGTCTCGGGATGGAAAACCACCGTAGGACCCTCCGACGATCAAGCAAGTACCGGGGATTATTGAGGCTGAGTAGCGGCGTGTTGGATTGAGTTCGAATTACCTGAATTGTCTGGAAGAGGGGATTTATATAGCGGTCGTATGGAGCGAACCGGCGCGAGATTCTCGCCGTCTATTACGCCCCTGCCTCACATTTGCGTTGATGGCGGGATACGTCCATTAATGGGGAGATACGCCTATTAATGGAGATACACGCCAGCGTGGGATGCGGGACGTGGAGTGGCGGAGATCTCGTTTTGGTGAGATGCACGGAGCCGTTATGGGGGCGCTTAGACTCTATGCTCTCGGTTGAACAGGAAAGCCGAGGAAGCTCAGCTCGGTGGATTGCTCGAAGGCGAGCGAGAGGGTTGAGGAAGCTCAGCTCTGTAACAGCTCGGATGCGAGCGAGAGGGCTGAGGAAGCTCAGCTCTGTAACAGCTCGGAGGCGAGCGATTGGATGGTTGCTAGGCGAATAGGGAAGGTATTCCGGGGAGGTCTCCAAAAGGTCGGATGCGGCCTCGGAGACGAGGTGCCGAGGAATGTCCCCAATATATCGTACTTATTTCAGCTCCGTAGCCCCCAAAAATCTAGCTGACTTTAACAGATGACACGTCATCCGCTATGTGTCGTGATATGAGGAATTCCTGCTTACCTACGAGTGTCATCATGTGCACACATGAGCCATATGGAAAGCGTTTCAAGCAAGTATGGAAAGCGTTTCAAGCAAGTATTTGTTTTTCATTTCGACACACTTGACAAGACATGACATGAAATGTAATGATAGCTACGGACGTACCAATATGCCACTGTGTGTGGTCTTAATAATCTCATAGATTTTCAGATAGCGAGAGATTAAATACAAAGAGAAATAAGCTTGAGTTCTTTGTCACTTCTATTAATTGTTGGGTTCTTTTGTGTGGCCCTTGGATCTGTGCACTAGATATTAATAGCCGGCAGGTTTTGCACGCGTTGACCCCACCCCCATCCCCTACCCCCTCCAAAATGGTTGGGCAATGAAATTTTTTACTGTAGGATTTATACAGTTGCATGCAATTTCTAATTAGCTCATATATATCGCAGATAACTGTATATATATCGGATAAAAAATAATTGATATAACAAGTAATTATACAGATATCATAGACAGGTATTTTTTTACAACTGACAACTTTTTCAAAAGGCCGGGTTTAGCACATGGGCTTTTCTTCGGTGGGAAGGACAATTTAAACTAAACTTCCTAGCACCGTGGATCACATGCGTTTTATGCACTTTTTGTATAAAAACCAAGCTTGTTAACTCAAACAAGCAGGGTTTTAATTTTCATTCAGATTAGCAGAACAAAAGAAACCAAAATTTTGATACAAATGACTACTGCTTCAACAGCTGCGTGCTTTGTTCATCGCCCTTTAGTTCATTCATGCATGGCTCGGCGCCGGGTGGTTTTGAAGCATGAGAAAGTACCCATCAAGCTCAGGTTCCCGATTTCGCCACCTTTGTTGTGTCCGCCGCCACCGCCCGCTTTGCTTCCCGACAAGAACGGGCGCTTCGGACGGTTTGGTGGGAAGTTTGTGCCGGAGACGATGGTGCATGCCCTCTCCGAGCTCGAGGCTGCGTTTTTATGGCTGTCTCGAGACGCAGAATTTCAGGTTCTTTTGGTTATGGCTAGCTAGCTATTAGTCCTATCTCTCTACTCTGTTTAATTTGTTTAAATAACTTTAGCGGTACAATGCAAACTCTTAATACCTGTAGGAAAAAGGATATCGACACACAGTATCTTAGTTGCGCCTACTAGAAAGAATGATGCACGCGTGGCATACTGGCATGTGTTCAAAGAGCAATAACTAAATAAAAAAATCCTTCCTCGGTAACCACTAGTATCTCTGGAGCATCGCACATGTAAAAATAATGGTCTTGATATTTGGAGAGAAAGAGTTGCTTGTAGGTACAAGATATTACATGAGAGATAGCTTTTACGGTTAACCCTTTATTGTTTTTTATTTTCATGAACATATGGTGTCTTTCATTTTGATCATGATGGTTTAAAACTATGATAACCCTTGTTCTTTTGCCCTCATGAAGTGAGCGCAAAATAATCAATCAAAAAAATTACATTTCTGAATAAGTTTGGAGGGGAAAAAGCTGCCATAGACAAAGGAATTTTAAGCCTAGAATTAGCTTTGCTTACAAAACGTTATAGCCAATAATGATCGACGGCGATCTTTTTCTACCAGAGAGGCTTTTTCCGACATAATATGCATCAAAAAAATCTAAGAAAACATATTAAATACAACAAAAATTATAAAGCTGGTCGGGAAAAGCTATAAAAAAAAATTCGGTCGCAGATATGCATAATTCCAAACAGATATTTCATTAGGAAAACTAAACTTTTTAGAACGTGTGCATCATACGCGAAGATCAATTAGAATTGTTAAGCAACTAGCCACCAAGTGGACATAGCTCATGAGGTTAGAGATCGCTAGTTTGATATCCGAATCGGGTTACATCCCAAAAAAAAGAAGCAAATATGCTAACTAAAAGGTACCGGTATGATCCAACTTTTAGTATTGGTATTTTCTTACGACTCAAATTTGTGACTTTTTTTTGCTGCAGTTTTTCATCCTACAAACTAGATTTCCCCTCCCTTTCCCCAAGGATTCAGGAAACAGAATAAACAAGTAAAAATAAAATTGAAAAAAAGAAATGCTAAACAGAAAAATAAAATAAAATATATATGGACATCTGGGCATGTGTTCATCATGAAAAATGTGGTATAAATAATCTCTCTTTGAATTTAGCCATCATGGGCCTAGCACCTTATAATCCCATGATTCAATATTTGATGCAAGATCTAACGACACTAAATTAAGAGCCGCATTGAATTCTCCAACAACACCAAAGGATCCGTCCCTGCCGGAAGATTTTTCTTTTCGCTCCACACTGCACAAAATCTTTGAAGTTATAACGATGGTTGAGATATATCATTTTGTATTCTAACATACACCCGCGGGTTGAAGGCCTTTGTTGTGGGCTGAAACATGAGCTTTTGCTTAGCACTATTTTACAAATAATCCTTTGTAATAATTGCCAGATAAGAAAGGGAAACTGGGTTATAACTCTAATACTATCCTATGTATCTTTGTCCCTGCAATTAAAACTCCGAAGTTGAGTTGAATACACTTTTTGTATAAGAATCAAAACCTAGACTTTGACACAATGATAGTTTTAATTTTCAATATCCATATGTTGTATTTTGTATCTATTTCCCTACTACAATCTTAAGTATCCCTGCCACTGCATATAGAATCTAAAGTTATGATGAGAATTACGAGATACTGTTATGTGATCTTGCTCTCCGGTCCGACAAGAACATGCAATTTGAATAGTTGGATGGTTTGAAAAGACTGGCATGTTAATTTAGATGAATAATGTATATCATCTATATTTACAATATGCGAAGAGACCTAAAGAACATCATTGAAGTTGTGGCTCTATGAAAAGCAAGTTTCCCCAAATTAATAACACATTATCCACATCTCTATCTCCCGACAGGTCTCTATTCTCTTATGATTTGAATCATGGTTTGTCATCTTGGGCCGACCCCGAATGCTGATCATCGTTTCCGATCTCAATTTTGATTGTCTGAGTTCAAATATGGATATCGTCTTCGGGTTGCAATCAGCGGGTTATTAAATGGGATTTTAATTTATTATAATATATTTGATGTCATTATTTACCCCTAAATGTATCAAAAATTCTATAATTGATTAACTAACTAATTAAACCACCGCTCATTAATTGTTGAAGAAGCTGCCAATTGGTTATAGTTAAACATAGTTTATTTAAAAAATTATTGGTTTTAAGAAGTTCCTTTTCACCAAAGGATTTCAATTCCGATATACCAATTTGTGACGGCTGATACTGTCAAGATGGTTAATTCCGATCCCAGAAGTGAATGTTCCATTCCGATACCGAGATTTTAAAACTCATTTCTCATTTCAAATATGCAGAAAAATGTGGGGCATCGAAATTAAGCATTGGTTTCCTTGCAAAAGTGGATAAATATCTGGATCCCCACACTTGTTTGGCTTTCCAGGGTCCAGACTTTATGGAGTAGGATAAGAAGATATTCAATGTGAAACCATATCACTAGATATTTGATAGCTATTCATGACTTCATGAGATAGCTTAGTTTGCCATGAATATTGGTTACATCCTGATTTGTTTTATGGGTTTTTTTACTTGCAGTCCCCCTCAAAACATAGGAAATTTCTTTCTAACTTCTTAAAACTTGGTACTTATTTTTTACCCCCAAAACTAATAAATACATCATTTTACTCTTCTTATGATTTCCGTCAAAAAACCCCGTTAAATTTAATTTTAATTTTTCTCCATGGATTTTAAGTTTACCATTTACCCGAAAACAACAAGTAAGACAACAGAAATATTCAATTTCTTCATAATTAGATAAGAATGTTGAACATACTTCAGATTTCATGGCCGATTTTGAGAAAAGTGCATCAAAATCTAAACCTTAATTTCAATTTAGAGAAGAAATTGCGTATTTCCAAATAAGAAGAGAGGTTGGAATATTTTAAAGAAAAACCCCGTTAAAAGTTGATGGAAATTGTAAAGGGAGTGTAAAATGATATATCTTATTAGTTTTGGAGGGAGTTAAAAGGTAAATACCAAGTTTTTAGGTAGAAAGGAATTTGCTATATTTCAGGAGGCTATAAGTAAAAAACCCTTGTTTTATTTATTTATTTCGTTATCTCTTCGCATGTAAAAACTGCTCTTGGTACGACCTAATCTAGATGATAATCCTAGATTCTCATAAAAAAATTAGCTTGTTTTGGCTTAAAATATATTTCCGGAAATATAAGATTACCATGGTAATCATATGACCCAATTTCCTAAGAATTCTATTATCATCAAAACCGGTGTATATCCTAAATTATTATGAAATATTTTCACCTAACATGCATATAAGATGTGACCGTCCGTCGTTCGCCGCCGGTCGCCGGTTGCACATATATATTATCAGGATGATTAAAATATGCAAAGCACGTTAATATAAGATTTCTTGGAATTAGATGGCCGGTCATCGTGTTCCCGGAATGTGACGATTCCCAGTAATTTTCCATTCCATATAGCAAGCACGCCCATAATAGTTATGATATCTGTCAAAACCGTCATTTTCCATATTAAATCCAACCTGTCGGTAGACGATCTATATAATTACAACCTGTTGGCAGACGATCTGCATAAATAAGTACATATCTTTTTTCTGGGTAGTGACTATCTATAGAACATAGAAAACTAAGCCAATCTAATTAATATAACAAAATTATCATAAGCAATGTCAATATCCTCAATGCTCAATAATCCAACAGTGATCTCATCCAACTCAATGCCCATGTTGAGCTCAGTGATCTCAAACCCTGTTCAAAACAATACTCACACACTGCAACCTGTCAACGTTCCTGTCAAAAAAATAAGTACTTCAGAGAACACTGAGAGATCGGTTAATGGTTTTAAAGTCCGATGGCCTGGCCGATCCGGACGATTTGGGCAGTTCACGGGTAAGTTTGTGCTGGAAGCTCTAGTGTGTTCGCTCAACGAGTTTGAACCGCATTCCGAACGCTCTATAGTGACAGAGAATTTCAGGTTATTTCCTGCATAACCATTTCGGTGGCTCCACGAGTTTAAATCAATTTTTTTGTGGTTTTTACATTAATAATGTATTATAGCGTATCTTTTTTCGTCATAAAAAATTGTATTATAGTGTATCTTTCTTGTGATAATGACTAACTTCGTGTCATGTTTTCGTTGATTGATTTCAGAGAGAACTACATGAAATTTTAAGAGATTTCGTCGGTCGCGAAACCCCCCTGTACTTTGCAAAAAGGCTCACAGATCACTACAAGCGCTCCAACGGCAAAGGCCCTGAAATTTACCTGAAAAGGGAAGATCTCAACCACACGGGCGCGCACACGATCAACAATGCGGTCGGCCAGGCTTTGCTAGCGAAACATCTCGGAAAGAAGAGGATCATCGCCGAGACTGGAAGCGGCCAGCACGGAATTTCAACTGCGGCGATATGCGCAAAGATTGGGTTGAAATGTGTTATATATATGGGTGCTCAAAATATGAAGGAGCATGATGATTGTGTTTCGATGATGAAACTTCTAGGGGCAGAGGTATGTACAACCAATACCATTAGTTATTAAAAAGAAAATTCTATTAATTATAATTCAAAAGCCGAAAAATTTGAAATATCTATGATTGATGCTGGTCAATGCCTCTAAAACTTTTATCAGGTAAGACCGGTCCATAACGGAACGGCAAGGCTAAAAGACGCAACAGCGGAAGCCATCCGTGACATGGTGACGAACCTCGACTCCACACACTACATCCTAGGCTCCGCGGTGGGCCCGCACCCTTACCCGACAATAGTCAGGGAATTTCAATCCCTTATCAGCAAAGAAACCAGAAGACAATCATATAGAAAATGGGGAAGAAATCCAGACGTGCTCGTAGCCTGTGTCGGTGGGGGCTCAAACGCGATAGGATTATTCCATGAGTTTGTTGATGATTTCCGTGTGAGATTGGTCGGGGTCGAGGCTGCGGGTGAAGGGCTGGAGAGCGGGAAAAATGCGGCGGCGTTAGCGAAAGGAGAGGTTGGCGTGTTGCAAGGTGCGATGAGCTATTTGTTGCAGGATGACGACGGGCAAGTTATCGCGCCACAATCTGTATCTGCAGGGTTAGTACATTTTTTCTACGTGATTTTTTCCTGATGAAACTGCTGAAATACGTTGAAGTAAGAGGGAAAGGAAGAAAGATATTGATATGAGCTGCCTGTGCATGTCTTATTCGTGAAAATGAACTAAGATTCATAAATAAGAATCACATCAATGTTCATATGAAATTTTTATTGTTAATTTTTATCAACTTTTTCTGTTTTAGTATGGAATACCCTGGTGTTGGACCAGAGCACAGCTATTTAAAGGATTGCGGACGCGTCGAATATGGTAGTGTCACGGATAAAGAAGCATTATCAGGTAATTTCTTTCATTCATCTCACAGTTATGCATTTAAAAATAAATAGCAAGATTTGTGAGAATAAGGAACTTTAAACATACTTCAATAGGTTAATTTCACTAGTATATATACCATATTTTTCAGATAAACCCCATATGCTTTTCAAATTGCAGACACATGCCATGAACTTATCGTTTTTCCTGTAAATACCATAGCCTTTCGGCATTTTTCAGCTTAATGTCATATGCAGTTTGGGAAGAACAAACGGCATACGGTAGGAAAGTAAGAAATGTCGATAGCTCATGGTATTTATCTAAAATGTGCTAGAAGGTCATGGTATTTTAGTGAAAATTAGCCGAATTTTATGATTTTTTTCTTCTTCTGTGCTTATTTAATGGGATTATGATCAGCTTTCAAGAGAATCAGCAAACTAGAAGGAATCATTCCAGCGCTTGAGACATGTCATGCATTAGCCTATTTGGAGAAGCTATGCCCAAGCCTACTCCATGGAACAAAGGTGGTTGTGAACTGCAGTGGAAGAGGGGATAAAGATCTCAATTCAGCAATGAAACATGTAGAGTTTTGATGTTAATTTGTGCTGTACATAGAGAAAGAATGTAAAATAATATGGGGGTATATGGTGCTGCGGGCGTGCATCACCAAATAGGACCAAAAAAGGGGTGAGTCCGTGAGGTTTAATCAGGGTGGACCCGCCCTTGGGGTTAGATCATGCAGCGACAACCCCGCCGTTATGTTTATCGATCGGCGATTGTATAATAATAGGTGTTCCATTCTATAAACACCTTCTTATTTGATATCCTGAATAAAAACAATATTATAATGGAATTTCGGGCCAGCGGTTTCAAGAGTAAAATAATTTCTACACATGATATGTTGTCTTTGTGGCTGACGACAAAACCTTGTTTCCACGTGTGTTTGTAACTTTTTATGTATAGTAAGCCTAATACATTTGGCAAAAAAATTAAATTTGAGAGGAAAGGGGGAAAAAGTGATACTACTGTAGCGATACAATTGTATGAAGGCGAACTTGGGGGATCGTGGGGGAATCGACGAGGATACGGACATCGATGGAGAGGAGGATGAAGAGGAAGACACTGTGAGCCTTAGGAGGATCACAGGAATGGAGTTTTGGGGAAGGGAGATATTATCTTACCATGATCACGGAGACGTGGTGATCCATGCTTTGTATTTTATATATCCCTTATGTTTTATTTTGTGATGGCGGGGGAACCTGATTTGATATTTTGTATTGGTTCATAACAGAATAGCGGATAAAACAGAGTAGGATATTTCAAAGGTTGGATTTGTTTATAAAATTCATAACATGGGCCGGCCCAATTCAAGTAAGAATTGGTCCAATAATACTCATTCTGGCTTTACCCCCACCGTTTCACAAAATGACAACCATATCCTTTCATACAATTGGATCGTCCATCGTTTAAGCATTTAATTTAGGGGCAACAAACAAAAAAAGATCTTCACTCTCTCTCTTTCTCTCTTTCGAATCGCGAGCAATGGCCGATGCTGTTCTTGGAAACAGCTACTGGGTTTTGAGACATGGGAGAAGCATCCCGAATGAGCAGGGCCTCGTCGTCTCTTCGTTTGTATAATCTTTGATTTTTTTTCAAAAAAAAATTGATTTTGTATGAGTTTCGTTCTGATTTGTGGGTGCTGTGATTTTTGCAGGAGAACGGGACTCGCCCAGAATTTGGATTGGGTTCCGAAGGCCTCAACCAAGCAAAATTGGCTGCAGAATTATTTAGCAAGGTATAATTTTTTGATTTTCCCCACTCAAATTAGAAAGATGCCATTTTGCGATTAAGATTTGTTAATTAGTTTCAATTTTTGGAATTTAAGATTATGCTGAATGTTGATAAAAGAAAATTTAGGAATTGAGCTTGAATTTTTGTCATGAATATTTCCTTATATGTAGGAAGTCAAGGAAGGGAAATTCATGCTGGAAAATGTTCGTATTTGCTATTCACCGTTTTCAAGGACATCCCAAACAGCGAAAGCATTTGCCGATGTATTAGGGATCCCATTTGAACGCCCTCAGTGTAAGGTAAGTTGTTAGATCGATGTTTTGTGAATTATTTCAAGGAAATGGTTTAGTTGTATTAACTTTGTAGCTTTATATGATCATGACTATATATTGATATTGGAGAAAGTGTTTGATATTGGCTCACTTCTAGACTTATTTCTAATGATTTATTGAGGATGCTGAATCATATGCATAATTGTTTTCTACATAAAGAAAGATGCTTATCGAATTTCTTTTGGCAAAAGAGAATAGAACAAGATATCAATGCCCTTAGTTAGGAGAAGTGACAAAAGTTTAGTTAAGGACACATGTAGGGGTAGGAGTAGACCTAGTAGAACATGGATAAAGATAATTAAGAATGATATGCTAATTGTTAATTTAACTGAAGAGTCGCCCCTTAAAGGAGGAGAATGGAAGAAAATGATTTATATAGCCTACCTCCAAAAATTGGGATAAAGGCTTATTGTTGTTGTAGAATAGAACAAGATAACACCTCTGGGGGTCAAAATTTGCACCCTAGTTGACCGGGTCAAAGTCAAGGTCAACCCCAAGTAAGCGGGCCCAAGCCCAAGCAAGTAGGCCCATTCCCAAGTCGAGCCCCGTAGCCGGCCTCACCATACCAAAATAAAAATCATGTAACAAATAATTTTGATGTAATTTTTTGTGCATGAATGTAAGCAAAATGGGTATAAAGCCAAATTTTTGTAAAGCCCACGGCTTATGTGCAAAAAGAAATAGCACATGTGGCATGGGATAGGCCAAATACCATTTTGTGAAGCTCAAGGGGCTATATGTAAATGTGTAAGCCTATATAAGGTAACATGACGATGAATAAAAAAATATTCACTTTTTCATTCTCTAAAAACTCTAGGGTTTTTGTGCCGCCTTCTCCTTCCTCAAGATTCTAAACCTTCTCCTTTCTTTTGAATTAAATCAAGGGTTTTACTCTTCCTTTTCTAAAACTAAACAGTTTTTCACCACAAAACTCACAAAGGGGAGCTCAGATCTTCCATTAGATCTCAAAAGGGGAGATTTTTAAATCTCACCATCTTTCTTCAAGATCTGGCCAACCGACAGGAAGAAGAAGGAGACCCATCTCCAGAAATCCCATCTTAGGAAGATACAGAGTCAAAGGGAGAAACAAAGCAGCCCCTTTGATCATTTCTAAATTTTTTTTAGGAGTATAACTCCATTCAAGATCTATTAGAGTTTAACTCCCTAAATTAATCTCTGTCAGGAGTTTAACCCCATAAGTCAAATCGGGAGCATAGCTCCCAGTGCAAGGACCAACTCTCTTTTGCTGCTGACGTCTAGCGCCCGCGTGCCAGGCACGTGGGGCGCTGGCGCTCTGGCGCACACCGCCCGTGTGCCAGGCACGTGGGGCGCTGGCGCTCTGGCGCACAGCGCCCGTGTGCCAGGGTGCTGGCGCTCTGGCGCACAGCGCCTGCGTGCCTGGCACGTGGGGCGCTGGCGCCTTCTCCCATGCATCCTTTGGATGTCCTTTTCCTTTATATATATATATATGTATGTATGTATGTATATACACACACATACTCCACGACACTGTCCCTGTTAGAAAAAAATTCTAACGGGGCGCTGCCCCACACCCCGCAAGGGGGCTGCTAGCCCCCTTGACCTCCAGCCCGCTATCCGGGTAGCGGGACCTCCGTAAAAATCTGCGGGGCCCTCGATATATCCAAAACCCCTTCAAGCACGCACACTGCATATTGAGTTTGCATGAATAGTTGACCCGTTAATCGGAGGTTCTCTCGCTCCAGAGGCGAGGGGTAATTAACGGCAGCTTAGTCCGCGGTTGCCGAAGATTCGGATCCCCACAATCAATAAACCCCAGCCTACCCTAAGCAGCGGGAATCTGTAATGCGGCTAACCAGCGCGCGCGTATTCCCATCCCAATGGGGTGACGAAAAACACCCTACAGATTCTGGCACGCCCGGTGCGACCTATCTTTCCTCCCATATTTCGGGTTAAGCGTTCATGTGAAATCAATCAACATACATATCGACATTTATACTAAAATAATGCTTTTTCATGCAGGCTTTCAAGCAAATAATTTTCAACAATGTCTCCAAAGATGAACTTAGCTCTCAGCACGGCTCCTATCTCCTACACGATGAAGATGGACGCCAGGACGGTCCTTCCGCCCAGTTTCGGGCGACAGTGGGAGGAGCCGCCGCTACCATTTGGCTCTATTCTGTTCGTGCCGGCTGACGTTGTCCCTGCTCTTCAAGCCCCTGTGATGGATAAACCAGCCTCAAAGGGGAAAAGGCAGAATGTCATGGTCGCGAGGGCACTTCAGCCCAAGCGCAAGTCCGTTTCCGAACGACTCTCCATTGCTCCAGCTAGGGGCAAGGCCATCAACACGAACAAAGCAACGAGGCGTCTCGAGCAAGCTTTAGCGTTGCCCTCAACAACTGCTCGATCGGGTATCTTCTCTAAGCTCCTCATCAATCGACTCACGGTGGCTTCCCAGGAAACAGATACCCGCCAAGCCCTTAAAATTGAGAAGCTAAGGCAGAAAAAACTCAGATATAGAGCCAACAAAAGGGCTAGGGCTCTTGCTAGGCTGAACTTCATGAGGTTCGAAGAACAGAGTTACCCCGCCAAAGATGAGGAAATGGCTAGATATGCGGTCCACACTGTCTACATGGTGGGCACGCGCAACAAAAGAAAGGATGGGGCCACTATCTCTCATATCCAATCTGGTGTGAATGTGGCTGTCACTTCCCAAGACCAGCATCCTCCAGAAGATAATGAAAATCCTCCCAGTGAAGCTGATAAACGGAGAGATCCCTCGGTTCATGAGGAGTCGGGCTCGGAAAGCGAAGAGGAGGCAATCTTTCGTCCCAAAAACGCAGAGCAGCAACTTCTTCAAGAGCTCCGAAAACAGCTCAGAAGTAAAGATAAGGAGATGGCCGAACTTTATTCCAAAATTGACGACTTGACGAATGTCGTCTTGCAGCTCACGGCCCGACTTGCCTCTCAGCCGCCCAATCAAGCGCAGGGCTCTGCTCATGAACCGGGAAACGGTGTCCCAAGACAGCCGACGCCTATTCCCTCAAATCCAAAGATAGACGGACCACATGAAAGTCAGTCGCATCTTATCTCGGGAAATGTCTTGGCTACCGATGACAGTAGCCCGCTAACTCAAGATCAAATCATGGATTTGGTCGCCAACAAAGTCAAAACATTGGTAGCCGAAACTGAAGCGCAAAAAAATGTTAGCAGTAGCGGGAGACCATATCCTGCTCAGTATGATCTGGTAGAATTTCCTAGCGGCTGTGTCATCCCTAAATTCGAAAGATTCGATGGGACGGGAAATGCGAATCAGCACATCGCCCACTTTAAAGCCTCATGCGGGAATACTGGGGGCAATGATGTGCTTCTCCTCCGTCAGTTCGTTAATAGCCTGACCGATGTCGCTTTCGACTGGAACGCGAGCATACCGGATGGCTCCGTTACTACTTTCGTCCAAATGGAATATTTGTTTCGACAAAGGTTCATAGAGTGTCAGCGATAAGATCACCATCGCCGATCTTGTAAGGACCAATCCAAAGAACAACGAAAGCAGCACAGATTTTATAACCCGATGGCGCAATCTCTCCGTCAAATGTGAATCGCCGATAGAGCAGGACTAATCTGTCAGTCTCCTTGTCGGAAATCTCAACAATTGGATGGCCCCGTTTCTATGCACCACGGGTCTCAAAACATTCCAAGAGCTGACCAGGAAAATTCAGATCCCGGAGCGCTCAAAGCAGGAGTCCTCCTCGGATTCCCAAAATAACAATAGGTCCTGGAAAACCGAAAAGACGAAAATCGCAAAGGCGGAAACTCCGATGATTCTGAATCTTTCAACACTTCGGCTAATCGAATAAGTTAGGAATGAGCGGGCCTAATGCCAACCAGTCTTGGAAGCCAGTGTTCGGAGAAGGAGGAGAATCTCCACTGAAAGAGAAGCTAGATAAGGTCTATTGCTTCAGAAAGGACAAAATCCGTAAAATATTCAAAGACGTCTTGAGGAACGGTCTACAACTGCCAGAATCAAAAAGATCGCAAGAAGCGAATATGACCGACGACCCCAAATACTGCCCCTATCATAAAGTGATAGGTCATGCCATTGAGGACTGCTTCGTCTTCAAAGATCGGGTCGAAAAGCAATACAAGACGGGAGAGATAGAACTGCCTAAAGGCGTGTTAACAAACAGCCAAGCTGCGACCGCCAACTTTATACAAAGCAATTGACCACCACGTCGTTAAACTGGGAACAATCGACCTCTAAGTCGTTAAACTGGGAATGTAAAAAAATGTGTAAATAAAAAAAAGAAGTGTAAGTAAAAAAATAATAAAAAGCCGAAATGATGGGGCGACTCGCAATAAAAATCAGTGAGTAAAAATAAAAATGAAAATAAAGCCGAAATGATAGGACAACCGCGAATAAAAAGCCGAAATGATAGGGTAATCGCGACCTTCGCGATAAGAAAAGCTGAAATGATAGAGCAATCGCGGTAAAAAAACGGCGAATGATGAGTCGCTCCTGGCACCATATTCCAGTGCAGTGATGCAGACACTAACCAAAATCCGATTTTTCAAAATTCCCTCAGCCTACGGGTGGTCCCCAAATTGACTACCGTATACAATCCACGGGCTCAAATAATTCTCATCATATCCATACCCCACCGTAATCACCAGTCCAGCGGTCGGTCTCCGTCCTTGGAATTATGCTCTATTGGGAAGACCCACTCATGTGTCCTCACGATGCATGAGGAGAACAAACCTTCGTGGGATCCTTACGACCCACAAAGAAAAAACACACTTAGGAGTCCCCACGACTCCTAAGGAGAAAGTACACCTACGAGATCCTTTCGACTCGTAGGGAGAAAATGCTTTTATGGGACCCTTACGGCTCATAAAATTGGAAAGTCTTAGGTGATAGGGATCTAAACCTGTCTCCTAAGCCATCGCTCCCTGATTGAAAAACGATTTCCGATTGTGTATGTTTGAGAAAATTGTAAAGAAATCACAACCAAAAATATTTGACCGCAATCAATAACGGTGTCGGATGTAGCGCGTTAGTAAGTGCGGGTCTACAGGAAAAGTGTAATCGTTCGTATTTCGAATTAGATGAGTCGAAACTTTAAGGAAAGGAAAAGAAAAGAAAACAATTCATGATTTATAAAATTGCATTTCAAGAAAGAGAAAATATCTAGATCTAAGAAAGCATTAAAATCCAGAAGTGATAATTTGGGATGATTTCCAACCAACAATTAAGATTCGAAGTGTGGCTCGTAGGAGTAGATCGGATCTATAGATGTGATGAGATCTAAAGATTTCATGTTCTTATCCTTTAACGAATTGAGACTAGATCGATGATAATTCATCGAGGTTAAGGATCTTGCGAAGAAGCTAGGGTTTCCTCGTCTTATCCTTTATCCTTTCAATGAATCTCATTCAAATTCTAGCTTCAAGTTAATCAAATGATCAATAGTTGTTCCCTAGTTTCGAGTGAACACAATCAAGAAAGGATCATCCTGAAACTAGGTCATCGATCATTTGATTCACAAGAATTTACAATCGTTATAGGATTTAAGAATTGTAAAAATATCTAAATCATCATCATTCTATTGATCGTCACAACTCCTATACGAGCGGAGTTTACTCAAACATCATAATATCAAACGCAATCACAAATTGAGATCGAATCATAATGTTGAATCAAAAGATAAGCAAGATATAGAAATTTCACCTTTATTTATCGACAAATTTCGTTACAACTCTCTTGAATTTACAAAAGGAAGGAACTAGATCGTCGATTTCGGCTTCGCTCGGCTCCTTGAGTCGCGGATCGGCTTGGATCTCTTGCTCCGATGGAATCCGGCGTCGCTTCTAAAGGTTGAAGGCTCTCTTGCTTGAATGGTACTCGGGATCTTGATTTTGAATTGGAATTAGGGTTAGGGTTTCGCACAAGTCGTGTCACTCAACTTGTGGATGGAAGATGAAGAGAGAATGAAGAATTAATTGATGAACAACCTCAACCATAGATCTAGGCTCCTTTTTATAGATCACAAAACTCTAGATCTAGGATTTGAAATTTGAATTTTCCCTCCAAAAGTTTGTTAAGAGAGCCTTCTAGAAATAGTTTGTTAAGCCGAGCCTTCTAGATGAGCCACGTGGAGAATCGGGAGTCTTCTGGAAGCTTGGGTAGTTACATAGGACACGTGTAAGAAATCTGCGCACCTGAAGCCATCAAGCCGCCGCGGTTCCGCGACGCAAGCAGGCTCCCGCCGCGGAACCGCGGCGCTTTTGAAGCCTTAGGGCTTGCAACTTCTGGGCTTTTCTTCTGCTAATATTTGGGCCTTTTTGTGATATGTTGATTTTTCAATTGAGTCCCTGATCTCTGCCAGATCTCTCATCTTGGAGTTGGTGTATTTTTGATCAGCTCTTTTGGCTTTGTTCCTGCAATTTCCTGCAAAATTTCTCGGGACAAGAGTTGCGCAATACAAGGATGATGCGATGCCAAGAAACACACAACTTCCCTAAAAGTGCCGGTTTTAAAGTCTAACATATGCAATCTGGTATTTCAGAGATGTTTTGCTAATATGTGGAATATGAATACCGAACACTTCTAGATGAGTGCAAATGATAAGGAAATTGCCGTGTTAAAAATGCAGTATTTTCGACTGATCAAATTCCCCCAAATTTATTTTCGATCGTCTCGATCGAACTGTTTTATTAAAAAGAGAAGGAGAAAATAAAGAAAGAGAAAAACTAACTAGCACACTTTCGTAGGCAACACGATTGCACTGAGCACGTGCAACAAGCCTTTAAACCTCTAGGTGTCCCTAGTAGGAGTGTTGTCTCCTGAGGGTTTTCAGCGGATTGCACCCACAAAATCCAATAATAAAAGGAAGATCGTGAATATTACATTTAAAGAAAAGAATTGTAAAAGAAAAACCTTGAAAATTAGGGTTTCCAACTAAGCTAGCTTTTTGGTTGTCATGAGCCCTATCTTAATGGTCATGAAAAGATGCTAGAAATCACGTCTTCCCTCAATAGAACATCGTCTTATTCTTCATTCCTATCTTTCTTCCAAACATCGATCATATAACCCTGCGTGTGTGTAAATGACATCCCTACACCCGGAGAATTCAATTCAAGCTATCATACTCTTGCCCATCAGCCTCAGTACTTTTTTAATTAATGAATATTAGATGAGATTGCTCACACACTTTCATGCGACCGTTAATACTTCTTGAGGTACTAACCGACCGATTACTCATGTACTTGCTTATTTGGTGTATTTTCCTCGTCTTGCAACACCTAAGGCATAGCAGTGACTCCCAGACCAGTTGGCCTTAGGGCACTAGGTGAAGAGGCACCCTCGCTATATATTTTTTATTGCCCTCGGTGATAACAAAACCAGTGTCCATTTTTCTCACCACTTTATATATTTTTTTATTCACTTTTTTTTTTATTTCCTTCATACATCGGCTTTAAGACGAGCATTTCAAGGTATCCTCTACTATTCCGGGCTTCAAGACGTGTGTAAGTGCGAATAGCAAGGTATCAACGTTCAAAATGTTTGGTTTCCAGAATAGGAACTATTTTTCAGACTTATTTTTATTCTCAGATTAGTGACTTCTTTCATCTTACTAACCCTTGGGACAACGGCTCATAACTACTTATTACTAGTTCGTATAAGAAAACTTCTAGTTTTCTTAGTTTTCTTAAATTTTTCTAATCTCATGGATGTAATTTTTCACTATCTAAACTTTTATTATCTTATTTATGTACAAAAAAAGTTTTTATCTTTTGAAATTTTTAAATTTTTATAGTTTTTCAAAAATGTTTTGTGCTTATGCAAATGATATGCAAATGATGCAAAAATAAACACAAACCTCCCCCAAACTTGTTTTCAACAGTGTCCTCACTGTTGCCATCAGCTAAATCTCGAAAAACCTGTAAGCTTGGGAGGAATTTATTAGTGGGGGCAGAATATTTAAGTGAAGATCCTTTCCCAAACTTATTTTTGGCTCAAAAATTTTGTAAAACTTTCAAGAGCCCGATTATACCCCCCAAACTTGAGTTATGCAATGTTTATCTTTGAAAATCACATGAGGGGGTCAAAAATCAGTGGTCGATGCCAAGCTTTGCAAAGACCGAAGGTTAACACCGACCATTCGAAAATTTTATCAATGCAGTACTCTGGTTGGTGGAAGAAGAAATGGGGAAAGGTTAAGTGGTGGAAGAGAGTGTGTGTGCGTCTCATTTTGGAGAGACGATGCAGTGAATGTGATGGATTACTAGCATTCTTTTTACAGTTCAGAAGAAGGGGTGAAGGTTCAATTTCAGTGATTGGATGTGGATTCATCTCAACACCCGTGTCATTCAAAAATGCGAGTTCATCAGCGAAGATTTCCTCAAAAGATCCATCAATACCCCGATGCATAATGTCATCACAAAGCGCGGGGTGATCTTCAGACTCTAAAAGCAGTTCATAGTCGGTGTTAGTTGTTGACCCGGACATCTCGGTGGAAGAGTCCGTATGTGTATGATACATAGTTGGGTCAAACAATAACATATGAAAAGAGTCTAGATCGGTATCAGGAGGATCATCAAATTCGCTGCTGTCGACATCCATTAAGTCGACAGAACAGACCTGAGCAGGAGGTTCGGAGGGTATACTTCCCAACTTGTAAATGTTCAGCTCTATTGACATATTCCCGAAGGATAGAGTCATAGAACCATTACGACAGTTGATGATAGCGTTGGAAGTGGCCAAAAAGGGGCGACCTAAAATCACCGGAATTTGATTCCGTGGGTTCGCTACAGGCTGTGTATCAAGTACAATAAAATCCACAGGGAATATAAATTTCCCGATTTTTATTAACACGTCCTCCAGTTCACCCCTAGGTTTGGTGATTGATCGGTCAGCCATCTGGAGAGTGCAATGGGTTGGCTTCAACTCTCCGATCCCTAACTGCTCATAAACTGAGTAAGGAAGCAAGTTAACACTAGCGCCAAGGTCTAGTAGAGCACGGTTGATGTGTTTTTCCCCAATAGAAATGGAAATCGTAGGATATCCAGGATCCTTACGTTTCCTCGGTAATTGCTGGGGAAAGGCTGTGTCTACTGTTTTTGCCATGAATATCTTCTTGGACACTTGAGTCTTCCTCTTCCTAGTGCACAAGTTCTTAAGAGTTTTCGCATAGGACGGAACTTGTTGGATAGCATCTAGGAGAGAGATGTTGATGTTAACTTGCTTAAAAATGTCCATAATCTTCTCCATATGTGGACTCGATGTGTTAGCCCTTAACCGATTAGGATAAGGTGCTTTAGCAATAAGCGCTGGGTCCATCATAGGAGAAGAAAGTGGGGGTAGACATGATCCCAAAAGAGGAGTGGGGATCGTCTGTGGAGGAGTAGAAGAGGTGGGCTGAGGTGGCGAGCCTTGTGGGAAACGAAGAATAGGCTCGCAAGAAGGTGGTGGGGTAGAAGAACTGGGGTCAGAAGTAGAAGTGCGTGTGTGAGGAAAGGTCTCAGCCGGGGTTTTATTGATTGATTTATCAGTATCATCAAACTCTTCCCCAACGTGGTTGTCAAGCACTCTCCCAGATCTTAACGTGATTGTATCCACATGATGTGAATAGCCAGGATTGGGTAAAGGTTGAGCTGGAAGTTCCCCTTTCTCTCTTGCACGCATTTCGGATTTTAGTTGTGCAATTTGTTCTTCCATCTATTTGATGTTCTCATTTTGAGAGACAATGATCTTCATTACATTCTCGACGGAAGATTGCAAACTTGCCGTCCCTTGGATGGATTGTTTCATGAAAGTATCCAAGGTTTGTGCTAGTGCAGAGGTATTATCTGTACCGGTCAATTGCCAAGAGTTTTCATGTGGTGAAAAAGTGTTGGCCGGATTTTGGAAGTTTTGTGATTGGAAGGGGTGCTGACTCAATTGAAGTGGTGGTTGCTGTTGTGGTGGAGGGACCCTTTGGAAATTGTGTTGGGTTGGAACCGTATTTTGAGATTGTGATTGGTTCCAAGCAAAGTTAGGGTGATTCCTCCAACCCTGATTATATGTGGAAGAAGATGGGTCGTTTCTAGGTCTTTGAAATGCGGCATTGGTATGCTCGTGACCTTGAAATGGAGAATTTCGTGGACATTCTTCCGTCAAATGAGAAGGATCAGAACAACATCCACATACGGTTTTGGAGAGTGACATTTGATTAAGGGCGGCAGCTAAAAATTGGTTTTCCATAGTCTCGAGTTTCTTGTGTATAGCTGCAATATCAGCTCTAACTCTTATGGAAATATCATTGCCATCCCTAGACGATTGACTCACACCCTCCCACTGTAACGATTTTTCAGCGAAATCTTCTAGAAATTTCCAGGCTTCCCCATCATCTTTAGTCATGAAGTTGCCTTGACACATGGATTCAAGGGTCTGTCTTGTGTTAGGATTAATGCCCTCATATATGATTCTGCACAGATCCCATCTGGAGATTCCGTGATGTGGACATTGAATTAACAGATTCTTAAAGCGTTCAAGACATTGTGAAAATGTTTCATTTGGAAGCTGGGTGAATTGATTTATTTCGCTACGGACTCGAGCTGTCTTATGATATGGGTAGAATTTCTTAAGGAATGCTTTGACGAAGTCTTCCCAATTTGAAATGGAATGTGCGGTAGTGTTATACAGCCACTTCTCGGCTATATCGCACAAGGTGAATGGAAGAAGACGAAGACGCATAGCATCCACAGAAAGCTGTGAAGTACCCATCATTGCGCATACATTTTCAAATTTCGTGATAAACACGTATGCGTCCTCAGACTCGAGACCGTGAAATTGGAGTAGAAGGTTGATGTATTGGGGTTTTATCTGAAAATTTTCCCCGTTGGCTGGTGGAATGGAAAGACATGTGGAAAGGGGACCTCGTGTAGGATAGCACCTCTCTTGGAGAGAGATGAGAGGTGGATTCTGCGCACCAACGGACGGCGGCAGAGTAGTGGAAAAGAAGTTCGATGGAGACGGATCCATCGATGTGGGTGTGGTGGTGGGAAAAGAAAGGGTAAATGTAGAAATACCGACTTTTGGGTCGATCGAAAGGACGCGGACTAAACAGGCACTAGAATCCTGTTGTCCAGCCTATCTTGCACTAAAAAAAGGTTAGTACAAGTGGCAGCGTGAATTTATAATTAGGGGAGAGAATGAATGTGATTGATGTTTGTTTTGAAAAATGATACGGATTTTTGAAAAAATGATGCAACCACAACAAATGCAACAAGCAAAACCCTAATTCTATTGGTCACCTAGGTCAAGCTCTAGACCGCTCCTAACTGCCAAAAGACAAGTCGCAGGATAAATCCTCCACTGCCTCTTTGTCTCTCCTGTGGCCAGGTAAGTGCCAGGTAAGTGGGAGGTTTTCCACTACGTAAGTAGTAGGCTTAATTAAGTAACCACTAGCCTTCGACACACTTGCCTTAGACACCACAAAAGAAACGCGGATAAGCAATGAATTACCCACGGCCTTCTCTTGTCCTAAATGAGTGCGACGGTCCTTAGAGTCATCTCTAGATCTTTTTTAGTTAATGAGGGTAAATTTGGATGCAAGTTTGTGATTTTTGGGGCTTAGGAAGGGTAATGAACTCCCCACATAATCTGGGTTTGGCCGTGCCCCTTAATATCCGTATTAATATGCAAACAACCAAAAATCAAAACACGCACAATTTATTTTGCTTTTGCGGCGCTGCGATTATTTGCAAAGAAACCTGCAGCAAATTGTTATTTGGAGCAGACAGAGGAGGAGATAAGAAAGATAGAGACTCACAGAGCAAAATTGGTGCAGTGAAGAGCTAGATCCGCCGCGGAATCGCGGTGTAAGAGGGGTATATGCCGCGGAATCGCGGTGGAAGGAAGGGATCACAGCTCCAAAAATTTTCAGCAAGCTTCTGTTCACTTTTCCTGCTCTCTGGACTTCTCAGAAAATTTTTCTCCAGCTCCAATAATTCCAGATTTCCTCGCAATCAAATCAAACAACACGTATTAGTGTTTGCGCAAGTTTTGATCTAAAAATTTGGATGGAATAAACTTTTCAACTTAAATTTCAAAATACGAACAATTAGCGCACTATCCCCGGCAACGGCGCCATTTGATTGAAAAACGATTTCCGATTGTGTGTGTTTGAGAAAATTGTAAAGAAATCACAACCAAAAATATTTGACCGCAATCAATAACGGTGTCGGATGTAGCGCGTTAGTAAGTGCGGATCGTCCACAGGGAAAGTATAATCGTTCGTGTTTCGAATTAGATGAGTCGAAACTTTAAGGAAAAGAAAAGAAAGCAATTCATGATTTATAAAATTGCATTTCAAGAAAGAGAAAATATCTAGATCTAAGAAAGCATTAAAATCCAGAAGTGATAATTTGGGATGATTTCCAACCAACAATCAAGATTCGAAGTGTGGCTCGTAGGAGTAGATCGGCTCTATAGATGTGATGAGATCTAAAGATTTCATGTTCTTATCCTTTAATTAATTGAGACTAGATCGATGATAATTCATCGAGGTTAAGGATCTTGCGAAGAAGCTAGGGTTTCCTCGTCTTATCCTTTATCCTTTCAATGAATCTCATTCAAATTCTAGCTTCAAGTTAATCAAATGATCAATAGTTGTTCCCTAGTTTCGAGTGAACACAATCAAGAAAGGATCATCCCGAAACTAGGTCATCGATCATTTGATTCACAAGAATTTACAATCGTTATAGGATTTAAGAATTGTAAAAATATCTAAATCATCATCATTCTATTGATCGTCACAACTCCTATACGAGCGGAGTTTACTCAAACATCATAATATCAAACGCAATCACAAATTGAGATCGAATCATAATGTTGAATCAAAAGATAAGAAAGATATAGAAATTTCACCTTTATTTATCGACAAATTTCGTTACAACTCTCTTGAATTTACAAAAGGAAGGAACTAGATCGTCGATTTCGGCTTCGCTCGGCTCTTTGAGTCGCGGATCGGCTTGGATCTCTTGCTCTGATGGAATCCGGCGTCGCTTCTAAAGGTTGAAGGCTCTCTTGCTTGAATGGTACTCGGGATCTTGATTTTGAATTGGAATTAGGGTTAGGGTTTCGCACAAGTCGTGTCACTCAACTTGTGGATGGAAGATGAAGAGAGAATGAACAATTAATTGATGAACAACCTCAACCATAGATCTAGGCTCCTTTTTATAGATCACAAAACCCTAGATCTAGGATTTGAAATTTGAATTTTCCCTCCAAAAGTTTGTTAAGAGAGCCTTCTAGAAATAGTTTGTTAAGCCGAGCCTTCTAGATGAGCCACGTGGAGAATCGGGAGTCTTCTGGAAGCTTGGGTAGTTACATAGGACACGTGTAAGAAATCTGCGCACCTGAAGCCATCAAGCCGCCGCGGTTCCGCGGCGCAAGCAGGCTCCCGCCGCGGAACCGGGGCGCTTTTGAAGCCTTAGGGCTTGCAACTTCTGGGCTTTTCTTCTGCTAATATTTGGGCCTTTTTGTGATATGTTGATTTTTCAATTGAGTCCCTGATCTCTGCCAGATCTCTCATCTTGGAGTTGGTGTATTTTTTATCAGCTCTTTTGGCTTTGTTCCTGCAATTTCCTGCAAAATTTCTCGGGACAAGAGTTGCGCAATACAAGGATGATGCGATGCCATGATAAACACACAACTTCCCTAAAAGTGCCGGTTTTAAAGTCACATGCAATCTAGTATTTCAGAGATGTTTTGCTAATATGTGGAATATGAATACTGAATACTTCTAGATTAGTGCAAATGATAAGGAAATTGCCGTGTTAAAAATGCAGTATTTTCGACTGATCACTCCCCAATAGGAAACGGCAAATGATGAATTGCTCCTGGCACATGTGCTTCAGTGTTAGCAACGCTGATGCCTACCCTAACCCCAAAATTCCAAACTCCAATTCAATAGACCCCTAAGTCTTTAAACTGGGAATAGATGACCTCTAAGTCGTTAAACTAAGAACATATGACCCCTAAGTCGTTAAACTGGAAACAGGGGAGATCCCCTCATGCAAACGCCAACAAAGCCCCGAAATTTTTCCGGCCCTACGGTCTGGATCATACATCCTGCAAAACCGTATACAATCCACGGGCGTAAAACGATCCCAATCTTTCCCAAGTCCTACCGGCAAGACCACATTCAAAGTCCCACCGGCGGTGAAGATTAAAAAAAAAGAGGTATGTCCACAAGCAAAATGGGTACGGATGAAAACCCGAAAGGGCTCCGTGAGTAAAAACAGCAGGACTGCCGGCAAGTTTGTGAAAACCCGAAAGGGCGCAAACTCGTGGAAAAGAGATGAAATGCACTCGCAAAGTCCTCTCGACTTTGTGAGGAGAAAATTCCCGCATGAGATCCTTACGACTCACAAAAGAGCAACACACTTGGGAGTCACCCCGGCTCCTAAGGAGAAAATACACTTACGGGATCCTTACGACTCATAGCAAGAAAATGCTTTTATGGGACTCTTACGGCTCATAAAATTGAAAAGTCTTAGGTGATAAGGACCTAAAACCTTTCTCGTGAGCCATCGCTTCCTAATAAGCAAATGCAAATGATGATTCGCTCCTGGTACCATATTCCAGTGTAGCGATACTGATGTCGACCCAAAAACCAATTCCCAAATCCTCCCGGGGCAAATGATGAGTTGCTCCTGGCATTATTCCAGTGCAGCAATGCAGATGCCGACCAAAATCCCCAAATCCTCTCAAAGACAGATGCCGATTCGCTCCGGTACCATATTCCAGTGTAACGATGCTGATGTCAACCCAAATCAAATCAAACCAACAACCTCTGTGACGGAATCATGCTTCGTCTCAGAATGTACCCTTTGTCGAAATCATGCTTCGCCTCGGAGTATCCACCCGCTCTGTCGGAGTTATGCTTCGTCTGGTAATCATCCTCTACATCAAAACCAGTGACACTCCGTGCCGGGGAAACGTCGACCACAGACACTCCGTGCCGGGGACAAGTCAACAAGCAACCAACGACCTCCCTATCGGAATTAAGCTCCGTCTTGGAATCAAGTCAACCAACGACCTCCCTATCGGAATTAAGATTCGCCTCGGAATCAAGTCAACTAACAAGCTCTGCGTCGAAATCATGCTTCGCCTCGGAGTATCTGCTTTCCCTGTCGGAATTATGTTTCGCCTGGGAATCAACTTCCGCATCGAAATTATGCTTCTGTCAGAATGTCTGCCGCTCGTCGGAATCATGCTCCGACCCCTTTGGAATCATGCTCCGCTCATCGGAATCATGCTCCGATCCCTGGAATCATGCCTTTACACTTCGGAATTATGCTCCGATCCTCGGAATTATGCTCCGACTCTTCGGAATGATACTCCGACCCTGGAATTATGCTCCGCAAATCGGAATGATGCTCCGATCCCCGGGAATCATGCTCTCCGAGGGATGCTCCGCCCCCGGAATGATGTTCCACCTCGAAGTCCAGCTTCAAGATTCATCAATTTCATGCACACAACTCATATGCACGCTGTGCATTTATTGATGGGGGCACTTTGTTGGGGTCAAAATTTGCATCCCAGTTGACCGGGTCAAAGTCAAGGTCAACCCCAAATAAGCGGGCCCAAGCCCAAGCAAGTAGGCCCATTCCCAAGTCGAGCCCCGTAGCCGGCCTCACCATACCAAAATAAAAATCATGTAACAAATAATTTTGATGTAATTTTTTGTGCATGAATGTAAGCAAAATAGGTATAAAGCCAAATTTTTGTAAAGCCCACGGCTTATGTGCAAAAAGAAATAGCACATGAGGCATGGGATAGGCCAAATACCATTTTGTGAAGCTCAAGGGGTTATATGTAAATGTGTAAGCCTATATAAGGTAACATGATGATGAATAAAAAAATATACACTTTTTCATTCTCTAAAACCTTTAGGGTTTTTGTGTCTCCTTCTCCTTCCTCAAGGTTCTAAACCTTCTCCTTTTTTTTGAATTAAATCAAGAGTTTTACTCTTCCTTTTCCAAAACTAAACAGTTTTTCATCACAAAACCCACAAAGGGGAGTTCAGATCTTCCATTAGATCTCAGAATGGGAGATTTTTAAATCTCACCCCTTTCTCCAAGATTCGGCCAACCGACAAGAAGAAGGAGACCCATCTCCAGAAATCCCATCTTGGGAAGATTCAGAGCCAAAGGGAGAAACAAAGCAGCCCCTTTGATTATTTCTAATTTTTTTTAGGAGTCTAACTCCATTCAAGATCCATTGGAGTTTAACTCCCTAAATTAATCTCTGTCATGAATTTAACTCCATAAGTCAAATTGGGAGCACAGCTCCCAGTGCAGGGACTAAGTCCCTTTTGCTGCTGATGCCTAGCGCCCGCATGCCAGGCACGCGTGCCTGACACGTAGGGCCCTGGCGTCTTCTCCCACGCATCCTTTGGATGCCCTTTTCCTTTTTTTTATATATATATATGTATACACACACACACATACTCCACGACACTGTCCCTGTTAGAAAAAAATTTCTGACGAGGCGATGTCCCGCACCCCGCAAGAGGGCTGCTAACCCTCTTGACCCCCAGCCCGCTACCCGGTTAGCGGGACCCCCGTAAAAACTCTACGGGGCCCCCGATATATCCAAAACCCCTTCAAACACGCACACTGCATATTGAGTTCGCATGAATAGTTGACCCGTCAATCGGAGGTTCTCTCGCTCCAAAGGCGAGGGGTAATTAATGGCAGCTTAGTCCGCGGCTGCCGGAGATTCAGATCCCCACAATCAATAAACCCCAGCCTACCCTAAACAGGGAAAATTTGTAATGCGCCCGACCAGCGCACGCGTATTCCCATCCCAATGGGATGACGAAAAACACCCTACAACACCAACATCTTGGTGTTAGCTTTTCAAATCTGTTAACATTTATTCAACACAAATAAGTTCTTTGTAAATATATCCTTTATACGGGAAGTTTAACTCGGCAAGTTTCTGCATATGGTCTTTCTTTACTCCATCAAGTGATTCCGTAGCAGAATATAACTTAATTTCCAGCTAAAATCTATAAGGCGATGTATTAATAGAAGAGTGAAGAAAATTTCTCGCTTTTGAAAGATGTTTCTTATGATCGCTAAAGAAATTCAGAATTTATAGCAGACTTGAATGTAGTCTCTTGAAATATGTAATTTGTGGTAAAATCGGACATCAGATGCTGGTTTACATTCTTGAGCTCCAGAGATTTGTTTAGACTTGATATTGCCATAAATTGATCTTGCTACGTAATAATATAGTTAGAGCTTTTTGTTGTGAATTTTCCTATATCCGTGATCCTTCAAGGAGCCACAAAACACACTAAGAGTCGCAGCAGAAAAATATCAGGATCGCGTGCAATCAAACTACTTATAAAATACTAACCGGACAATCTACCAAATATAACGCGAGTTATAAAACGCACACCAAACAGCACAAACACAAGATTTACCCGACGATGAAAGCTTCCACCATTAAGAAAGTATTACATGAGAACGCCCTCTCCGATCACTGCCCAAATACAATTCTCTCTCTTATACAAATCTCTCTGCCCCTCTCTCCATGATCTGGCCACAGCCCCCAACTCTAATCTAATTTGGGTCTCTGTAAAATTAATTAATTGTAGCCGCCACTACATTAGAATAAAGCCTTCTGGATTTAATTGATTAGCTGCACCTTTAAGGCTGTGTGAGATTCAATTCATGGCCGCAGGTTCCATGAAGGCTTGTTGTGGATTGCATTTAACCTTGGTCTATATATCTTTTATATATAAATAGAGTTGGTTAGAATCATATATTAACCAATATATAAAATACTTGATTATCTCAAATAACCAACCCATAACTATTAGAGATATCTTAGAGATTTAATATATATCTCCATGAGATATCCTTAGAGATAATCTTGGAATTTAAATTAATGATTAATTTAAATCACACCACGTGGACGGCACATACTCGCTATTTTGGGCTCTTGATCTCGGGCTCCGTATTTGTAATCAATTTCAACAATCTTCATCTTAATTCAAATTCATCATAATCTCGATACTTTCTCGAAAAACTTGGAACTCCTGCTGTCGCCGCCGCCGTGCCTCATCAATCAACTAGGCAGATTAAGTCCAAGCACAGCTTGAACTTGAAATCCGGAACCATTCCCATAAATGCAACTGTCGGACTTTCATGGGTACCAACCTTTGTAAGAGCCACAACCGTCTTCCTGTCCTCCAAGAACACCCTCACCTCCTGTGGAAAACTCAAAACCAACAATCTCCGCAAATACCTGATCTCCTTAACCACCTCCAAGATAGTCAACAATCATGTCTCTTGTTGATGTCACGATAACAATCTGAAGTGTCGATATACCCGCGTCCCTATAACCCGTTCTCGACCTCCAACTGTTCCCATCGCTAGCTATACCCGATGATGACCCCAATCCAAAGTGTGCCTCTAACCGAGAAGACACGGGCTGAGTCTCTCTCCCATACCAAGCGAGAACATGCTCGATATACCGCTGCAACGGACGCAACTTCTCATCCATGACAATATCCATACTACGAATCTCGCATGCAGACTTTCTGTCGAACTCCCGATCCTATATCTTCAAAGCTTCATCCCTAGCCTCCCTCATGCGCCTAAATACCATAGGCCTCCGCACAACTGGCTATACTAGACTTTCCGCCTGAGTCGAAGTATCGACCATCTCATCTATAACATGGACTGAAGTCTCGAACACCACCTGGCTCCGTTATCCTGTTCTCTATCACCATTTGATTGAGTCTGTTTTCTCCAAGAAGTTGCAGACTCATCGACTATCATATTTTAGCTGATTAGTCCACTTTTAGTACCAGGACACCACAACCTGTACCCTTTTGTTTCGCTTCTAGAATTACAAAGCCCTGAGTAATTCCCAGCCCCTCCAATCCATATCTCTTTGGGAATTTTCCTGTCTATTATCGTCGATGGTGACCGATCGATGAGGTACTCGGCAGTAGATAGGGCCTCCGTCCGAAACTCTTTCGGAACTGCAGCCATTAGCCGTGAATACATGTTCTTCCCAAACACTTTCCGAACCATCCGCTCTGCTCCTTCAATATGCCTAGAATCAAAAGTGGTGTGATACATGATCCTTCTTGACTTGCAGAACTCTCCACCATGATCGGAACGAGAAACCTTCACACGCTTCCCAAACCGCTTCTCCACAACAGCCTTCCTGAAAATCTGAAAATTCTCCGCCTTCGGCTCAACAACGTACACCCACAACTTCCTGGAGAAGTCATCAATGAAGGAATCCCGATGTTTAACTCCACCTCGAAAACAAACCGACGCCGAAACCATCTGTTTTCTTCCTTTGAACACAGTCTTTCTGAAGATCTCTTATACCGATCTCTACACCTCCAAGTGACTGCCTCTTTCGAGACCCTTCTAAACTCGTCTCGCCAATATGGCCCAATCGTGAACGCCACACCTTGACGGAGTCGGAACCATTTGAACCAGTAGAACCTCTAGCAATATCTCCTACGATTGTCCGTCCCTGAAGAAAATACAGATTGCTCATCCTCTTCACCTTCATGACAATACGAGCTTCCCTGGAAATCATCATGGAATCTCTATCGATCACGCACTTGTAACCGGTCCCATCCAAAGCACCTAATGAAATCATGTTTCTTCTCAGATGCAGCACGTGCCTGACATCTGTCAATGTCCGAACTCTCCTATCATATATGCGGATCCGAACAGCTCCAATCCCAACAACTATGCTTACCATACCGTTTCCCATAAAAAACGAGGCTCTATCAACTGAACGATACGTAGCAAACCAACTCCGATTCGGAGTCATATGAAATGAACATCCTGAATCCAACATTCACAATCCATATGCATCTGAAGTCGCACATGCCGATTGAATCGCACCATCACTGCCCTCATCCGAATCCTTCACCGCAACTGCAGTACTGGAAGACATCTGCTTTCCTTTCACGTTGCGCTTCGGACAATCCCTTTTCCAATGCCCGCTCTCCTTGCAAATAAAACACTTGTCATTATCGCAATTTCTCGATTTTTCCTTAGAGCCTCCATCTAAATGGTATCTAATAGACAACGCGTCACCATGACTGCTTTTGTCACCTACCACATTCTCCTTCAATACCTCACTGTGCATACCTGCTTTGATATCTTCTAAAGAAATCTTATTCCGGCCATACACCATCGACTTGACATACTGCCCGTACTCTGAGGTCAACGAACATAGTAGAATCATCGCCTGATCCTCATCCTCTATCTGCACCTCCACGTTCAGCAAGTCCATCACGATCTGGTTGAGTTCGTCTTGATGATCTTTGACGGATGTCCCCTCTTTCATTTTTAACGTGTATAATCGTTGCTTGAGATAGAGACGGTTTGTAAGAGATTTTTTTCATGTATAGGGACTTCAACTTGCTCCATAAACCTGATGTCGTTGTCTCTTGCGTAATCTCGCATAGAACCTTGTCATCCAACTGAAGCTGTATCGAACTGAAGATCTTGTCCTTCATCTCTTCTTTCTTATCATCTGTGGTCGTCTCCGGAATACTGTCTTTTGCAAAGACGATCTTGTGAACCCCTTGTTGTTTGAGAATAATTTTCATCTTCAACCTTCAAAGGCTAAAGTTGTTCCGTCCATCAAACTTGACCATCTTGTAATGCGTAGATTCTATCTCTCCTAAATAATCCGAAAACACCGAATTTAATACTTTGATACCACTTGTGAATTTTCTTATATCCGTGATCCTCTGAGGAGTCACAAAACACACCAAGAGTCACAGCGGAAAAATATCAGGATCGCGTGCAATCAAATTACTTGGAAAAAAACACTAACCAGACAATCTACCAAAAACAACGCAAGTTATAAAACATACACCAAACAGCACAAACACAAGATTTACCCAATGACAAAAGCTTTCACTATTAAGAAAGTATTACACAAGAACGCTGTCTCCGATCACCGTCCAAATACAATTATCTCTCTTATGCAAATCGCTCCCTCCCTTCGTGATCTGGCCACAGCCTCCAAATCTAATTTAATTTGGGTCTCTGTAAAATTAATTAATTGTAGCCGCTGCCACTTTGGAGTAAAGCCCTCTGGATTTAATTGATTGGTTGCACCTTTAAAGCTCTGTGAGATTCAATTCATGGCCGCAGGTTCCATGAAGGCTTGTTGTGGACTGCATTTAACCTTGGCCTATCTATCTATATATAGAGAGAGTTAGTTAGGAATCATATATTAACTGATATATAAAATACTTAATTATCTCGAATAACCAATCCATAACTGAGAGAGATATTTTAGAGATTTAAAATATATCTTCATGAGATATCCTTAGAGATAATCTTGGAATTTAAATTAATGATTAATTTAAATCCCACTACGTGCACTGCATGTACTCGCTATTTTGGGCTCTTGATCTCGGGCTCCGAATTTGTAATCAATTTCAGCATTTTTTGCTTCTTTCTCTCTCACATTAGTTGTAAGTAGATGTCTGATCTTATAGATTACTATTATTACGACAAATCATGGTTATTTCATCTATCAATGTGATATTGTGATGTTCTGCATCAAAATTGAATGCAGGCGTTTGAAAAACTGAACGTTTCAAAGACATGAAAAAACAATAATTTTCCACAATTTCACCAAAGGGTCTACAGAAGGCATGAAGTGCAACACTTTTGCACTCTTATTATTATTATTATAGTGGATTCTTTTTGGCTCTCTCCATGGAATAGGTATATTTCCAAACCATGTTAAATATCGGTCACCCTTTTCGTCCCTTGTCTACTTTTCTTGCAGTACGGTCTGCTTCTCTGTTTCTGGTTATGTATCTTTGATTTACCATATAACTCCTAATCAAATAAGGAGCTCTTATTCTTATCAAAATAGAAGATCCTTATCCTAATTTGAATAGGATTTCTTAATTTATTCATATCCTTTACTAACTTTATAAATTAAATTAAAACTAAAATCCTAACAAATCACAGCTGATCTTCTTGACTAAATAGATTATATTCACATTTTCCCCTTTATATAAAACATAATATACATTGTATTTAAGTTGCAGTAGTGCATATTGCATGTTCTCAATGTACTATTACTCTACATATTAAATATAATCTATGTGCAATTCATTATAGTTATTAGAACTTGGTCATATATTCTGCTACTGACCATGTCTCATCTTTATATAGGCAATGCTAGACCTCCGAGAACGGTACTTTGGACCAACCTTTGAGCTTCATTCACATGAGAAGGTGATATATTTTGCTTAATTTATTTTATATGGAAACTATGTACACTGTATATTGCATCATTCTTCTTTGGCTTTCCTTCTTGCATTCTGTTAGAAAGCTTTGCTTTTATACATTTTTGCCTCCAACTACTACTTGGATTATATTACCATGTTGTCCTCGTTACCTAAGTCTATTCCCATCAAAATGGGGTCAGCTAAGACAACAAAGCGTCATGAAAGATTTGACAAAGTTTTTCTG
This sequence comes from Agapanthus africanus, assembly GCA_030015575.1. Lineage (NCBI taxonomy): Eukaryota > Viridiplantae > Streptophyta > Magnoliopsida > Asparagales > Amaryllidaceae > Agapanthus > Agapanthus africanus. Next base: position 858,782,834 of record JASDDO010000022.1, on the reverse strand, counting down.
CTAGGCTAGTTGTCGACCTGACATCAACCCATTCTTAATAAGTGTTGAATCTTGGTGCAGCTAACTACGACAAGAGAGGGGCTTGTCATAATCCTAAATGGCCAGTTGGTTTTCTCCAAATTCTCATAGACTAAGGAAATAGTCTAAAATAGAAAGGGAAAAGAAGATAGAGTGGCTATGGGGAATTATGTTCACTATTAGGCACTAATAGAACCAAGACCAATCTTTCTTTATAATAACCTAAATTGGTATGAGAAGTGGAAATTTCGAAATTTCCACTTCAGGGTTGATGATGGCAAAATTCTGCCCTCCACATTGCAGTGCAATGTGAAAGCTATTTTATTTCCAAGCTTGCCCTTATCATATACTTGCCATTAAAATTGGACTCATTCGTGTTTTTGCAGTTTTGTTGAACTTCTGGGGGTAATTATGGAAAGTAGGGTTAAATTAAACTTGAAAGCATCTCTTTTGTTGGGGCCAGCTTGCCTTGGAGCCTTCATCACGTGAAGAGCTCTCTTTTCTTCAATTATTTTTTTAGGCTAAAAGATAGAGAGCTATGTTCATCTTTACTAGATGGTGCTTAATGCCAAAAAAGAAAATACTTACTATGATATGTATAAATGTAACATAATGTTCATAAAGACCACAAAAATTTAGGTTTAAAATTTTTTATAAATAAATACCATGTAATTTATCATATGCTAATTTTTATTACGATTAGCTGTATGATATTGAACTGGAAGCAAAAAATGTAAAAAAAAATTTAATAAATAAAGAACCTATTTATTATAAATGTAACATAATGTTGATAAATACCACGAACATTTAGGTTTTAAAATTTTTGCAAATAAACACCATATAACTTTATCATGTGCTAAATAGATATGCCTTATTCTTGATATCTAATTAGTTATTTATCCTTTTGCATTTTTATTTGATTTATTATAAACAGTTTTTAAATAAAATATAGTCATATACATATTTTATGTAAAGAGATAACAAAATGTTTTATTAAAATATATGTTATGTGGAAATGGATGTTTATTTCAATCTTTTTTAATATCATAAGACAATGGTATGCGCTCTATGGCACAATGCTCATTGAGGTTTGAACATTAAAATTGTGTATTTTTGTAGATATTGATGTTTGGACATGGATAATTATGAGAATTCAATGGCAAAATTCTGATTTGTCTTCTTCTGACAAAAGTTTTATTATTTCCATATTTGTCCTAGAAATTTTGAGTAACAAGCTTTCTATAAAATTATGTGTTTAGGGTGAACATGGATGGGTAATGTAGAGGACAACCATACTTAAATTTTAAAATGCAATACTATAAATAATAAAAAAGGAAAATATATACCATAAAAATACTATATTGCTAATAAATACCAAAAATATTTAGGTTTTAAAGATTTTTGCATACCGACATAACTTACATTTATTGTATGCTGATTATTCTTATGACTATTCGTATGTTATTAAATTGAATGCTAACAAAAATATGTTATTAAACTAAAAGTTTATCCATTTATTTGCATCAAAATAATTTTTCTGAAAGAAGTTAAATTCTTAATATTTACTTAAAAAATGCCAATAATCTATTCTTAGTGAAATTTAGCATGATCATCTTGAAACCCCACGCATCGCGTGGGGCTTTACCTCTAGTGTAGACCTATTACCATATGGATATTTCTAATTTCGTCGTGTTGCCTCATAAAGGTGTCATAATTATTATCTTGCTTATACGCTTTAACAATGCGCATGAGTGGACATAAGGACTATGTCAAGTTATCGACCTACATTTAAAGTTTATTTCGGACTCCTTAAAAATGTATCTTTTGCTTTTCCCTCACCTTTGTTTCTTTAATCATAGAAGCCTTTTTTTTTTTGGACTGATCTCATGTTTAAGCATGAAAAATAGTTGGGGTTACTCCTGTTTCAAATTGGAAGAATGTACCATTGAACTTTGTGAATCATCCGTCGGTTGGTCACCGACGAGCTCGGATTCTCATATGAACACTTCACTTGAAGACATCATATCCATCATTTTACTTTGAATATTGAAATAATCCAATGAGAGCTAGGCCATAGATTCTCTCATGTTGGTAATATGTTCTGATCGATATCTATAACTTTTTTTTCTGGCTTCAACGTCTTCATTTGTACACTTGTAGATTCTTAATGTCCACGCAACAATAATGCATCTTCCTCTTAATGAACTCTGAATAATGAAGAACCCTGTCTGGAAAAAATAAAAGAATATTTCTGTGTATTGTTTATATATTTTTCCTAATATCATTTTATAAAATTATTTGGCAGTATTCAGATATATGGGCCCTTGATGAGAATGATCCTTTCACACCACCCGAAGGTGGTGAAAGTGTTGCAAATGTGGCTTCTCGGCTCTCAACTGCTCTAGCAAACATAGAGGCAGAATACCAAGGGTAAGTATGCAATGAAAAAATGTAAAATTAGAAAACAAAAGATACTATATACTATTAAAAAGTTTATATTTGTTTATAACATGATTTTCTCAGCTTTGCGTGTATAAAGAATACAATTAGCTAGTTTTGTACCAATGAGCAATAGCTTAGTTGGTATGGCCCCCTCTTGGGGAGAGTGGGGAGTTCGAACCCCAGGAATCCCAAGAAGGGAAATGGCCACAAATTAACGCTTTCGGGGGAAATTCGTGGGTTCCCAGATGCGCGTGTGTTGTGTGCATAGGTTAGGGATTACGGGCTAGTACCGAAAAAAATTAGCTTGTTTTGTGGCAGAGATGTGGTCTGTGGATAGTCTTTATGAACTCTAGTATATGTTACAAACTAGGTTTAATTTCACTAAACTACGGAAAGCTATACTTGATTTTCACTAAACTACCAAAAAGCATACTTGTTTTATTGTTTAAATATAATTCTTTTTTTTTCTTTTGCAGATGTGTAATTATAATCGTCAGTCACGGCGACCCTCTTCAAATATTACAAACAATACTTCACGCAGCCAAGGAGCATGGAAATTCCCAGGACGGTGACATTTCATCGAGAATCAAAGCAGTTTTGGTCCACTCTGTCTTGTCTCAGCATCGAAAGTTTGCATTGGAGACCGCAGAGCTTCGCCAGATGAGATAGGCTGTTCCATTTATCTAAGAAACATTATTCATAGGGAAATCCTAATTTATTGGAGTAGTGTAATTGTTTTCAAAGAAGTTATAAAATCGACCAATAACGCTCGCTTCTCAAATCATCATATGCCAGATATGATTACTCTTTCGGCACTTTGTCAACATTATATAAATTATTATAAAGCTTCTATATGAAGCATCATCCGTAATTGCGGGAAATGACTCTTGGCCTAATGATAAAGCAACAAACCTGCTTGTGATAAATTTGGGTATATTCTATCAAACTTCATATACAAGTTATTATATTTTGTGCAGATTTATATATGTTTCCTTTATATTATAACTAACTATAAGATTTGATTAATTGTGGGCTAGATGTGGACCAAAAGACTATAAAGCTTTGAAAGAGAAACAAACAAGGTGTAGGGTTTTGTCCAAAAAAGGGAAAGAATAAAAAGGTGTTGGGTGTTGGTGCCAAGCCATTTTCTGGAGCATGTACCTGAGAAAACTAAATGAATACATGCATATATATTTTGAAGTAGCTACAAATGAGAGAAAACAGGAACTACAGAGATCATGCAGGTCCAAAATTGCAATAGACTCTCACATGAGCCAATGGGTTTCAGAGGCCTAACTGCAAATAGCCAGCGGACCTCACTCGCTCATATAAAAGACCTCTGCAGTTTGGACAACCAGCTGGGCCCGTTTCCTTTACAAATAAAGCGATTGCTTCATAAATCTTATTATGATAATACATAATAAAAAAAGGTCTTTGTAATAGATCATTTTTCACCCCTAAATTGAATGTGCAATCACTAAATATTTAACTTGCATGATCTTTTCAGTAACCAATTCCATACCTTTTTTTTAATTACACTTTATATATAAAGTTGCATGGCACAAAACCCTAGTTCCCAAAAAAAATGTCCAAAAAGATGTTTAGAACTCCTTCCAAGAAAAGCTCGTGAGAAACTCTCTACCTATAAAAAAAACGGTAGGTTTCAGTATTAAGTATATCAGCGACTTTTTATTTTTTCAATATCTTGATGCTACCCTTGTAAATTTTTGGCAGATGACTACCGAATATCTCTACTATATTAATGCCAAAAGAGAGATGTACGGAACACGTGCAAAATAAACCTCTCTAATTTTCTGCTATGTCAGGAATGCTGATATGTTAAAAATTGGTAATTTTGATTTATATTATACTTGAAATAAAAAAAATAAAATATAAAGGTTTAGATTTTAGATTCTCATCATTTCTATAATGCTTCTCATTCACAAGCATTCTCATCTCTCCAAACTGATTCTTTAAAAATCTATCCAAATCTTTGTGATGTCAAAACACACAATCGTGAAATGTATGTGCAACATATTGGTAATATATAACTACTATGTTCAATTGATAAGGACTACATTGCAAGTTAACCAGTACTAATGACTACTACATTCACTAAATAACTATTACATATAGTGGCAAGTAGAAAAGACATGCGCAAGCGGTGTAGGCCATACTTGTAATGGTTATCTAATATTAGTATTAATTATTTGTCAAAAAGTTTCAAGTATGGTATAGGCACGTTTTTTTTTGGGAAATCAATTGGGTCCTGAACCTGCGAGACCAATTGGTATTGTATGGACATGTTGGAAGAGGAAAAAATGATTTGTACTTGAGAGACTTGAACTTGCCCTTTTTTGGGAGATAATAAAGAGTTTTTCATAAGTTCTTTTTTAAAGGGCGGAGAGTTTTTCCTTTTGGGCCCAGGAAGCTATAGATCAAAAAATGTGGCTCTTTAAATTAATTGATCCTCAGCATGGTAGACTGCATAAAATGTTCTCTAACTAAAAAGAATTCATTTCAAGATAACAGAAAATCTTTTAGATGTTTCGATTTTATTCAGAATCTTTTAACATTTTTTATTTTCTGCTCATTAAACAAAGAAGATAAATTTTTCTTTATGAAATAAAGCTCTATTTAGATATACAACTTCATTAGACTCGTACATCAAACATGAGAAAATACTGATCGGCATAGACAAAAAGCATGCTTCTCAGTTTCCCAAGTGAAAAAAAGTATTTTTCCCATACCGGCAGCTCATACCTTATTTAGAGGCTCTCAAATGGCTGAAAAGAATATACCATGCGTGCACGGACGCACACACAAAGTCCATAATACCATCATCCACAATATTCCACATAACCTTGGAAAATGACCTTTTGGTTCTCAGTATTCATAGCCTATCGCAAATAGTCAAACACTTGAACAAAGGAAATAAATCCCTCGCAAATGTAAACAGCATCTGCAACTCAATTTAATAGCATTTCCTCAAAATATCACCACGCTGAGGAAATTATACTTCAATATCTTTATTACACGAATTTTGTATTTGTACAAGCACACGATGACCCGCCCTTTCAGATATGCTTGCCCGTATCGGCATGTCCGAGCTTCAAATAGCATCTTGACAACAGTGCCCTTAAAAACAATTGGTTAAATTGCAAGAAACCTCCCTCACTTTTGGTCATACAGCATGATAATCTGTTTTTAATAGCTGTCCTTCACATCCTATTTAAACATATGGTTAACTTTTTCTGTTTTCTACAGCTTTTTATTCCCAAAATACCCCTGTTTTCTTTTGTCACGATTTCAGACACTTTCACCAAACTGCACAGTTATTAGTTTCATCAAACGGGCATTTTGGGGTGTGATAATTGCAGAAAATAGAACAAATTAACATCAATTAGATTAGGAGTTAGTGCAGCTTCCAAAAAGTGATGGTCTTAACGTGCAATTTAGCCAAGATAGTACCCATAATCTACCACCAGAAAAATAATTTCGCTTCTTTGAGATTGCAGCTTTTGAAATTTCCCTAGTCTTTGGTAATCCATCTGTGGCCTCTGGTTTCAAACAGGCCATGGCCATGATCACTGCTGCTCTCTCCTCCGCTTTCTGCACTTGTATACCCTGATTTCTTCCGATGCCTTCTTCCTTTGACGGCAGCAGTATCACTATAGCTTCCATTCAAAAGAGGGTCATCGATACCACGAATTACTCTCCTTGTAGGCGATGATGAACCAATGCAACTGTCATCTTTGGTTTTCTTTTTGTCCTTGTCATGCTTTTTTATGTTTTCTGAGATTTTGTGGAGCTTCTCGTTGAAACGAGTGAGACCCTTCTCCATGGGCTCCACCGCATGGGTCACGGTGAACTTCAAGTCATTTACAATCTACAAAATCAAATTGAAATTGATTCAAGTAGAATTGGCAAACTCCCTATTGGTCTACTTGTGATAACTTTTGGTTTGTTATCAATATGTGAACATATTTCAGTAGAAAGTCATACATATCTGAAAAGAAATACTTCAGATTTTAAATAATCGTCGGTTTGAAGTAATAATGGGCAAACACATTCCTGATAGCTTTTGAGAATTCCATCAGGTCTAATTTACAATGGGAAGGCTAAGAATTGTTTTCTCCATGGAGTTTGTATTTACCGGACCAGTGCTAAAGCCATAATAAAATTAAAAGTGAAAATTTAATTGAATATTCACATTTATGCATTTATATCTATAGCATGTAAAATAAGCGTCTATTACTGCTAAATCTTTGTGAAATGCTATTGGACATTTTATCATAATTTTGTCAAATATAAGAAATCTACAATGAAAAGGCAATGGTCAGTTCTGTGATCTCCAAAAAGAAATTAACTAGTAAACTGAAAATGAACAGATGTAGTGTTTCTATGTTGATACTAGCAAGGGGGCCGTGCAAATGCGTGAGTCTAAGAAAAATGCTACAAATCTTGCATGATATGAAAAATCAACATTCTTTGGCAAAACAAAGTTATAAAGTGAGCTGATTCTGTCACGTTTGATTTAATTCAAAACCACAAAATATAGGCAAAATTGCTTTTAAGGTCGACTGCATACTCATGACTGCAATTGCATGATGTAACCCTAACGATGGCACCACAGTAATAACCGTAAACACATTGTTCAAGTGTCTTTTCTTTTTAAGACACATCAACCACATTGAGTTTACTACCGTTGACAGCAACTTCATATACCTTAAAATATATATTAGTTTAGATAACGCCTCTAAACTTACCATATTTTCAAGCAGAAAGAAGAAAATATGAGAAACTAAAATGAAATTTTAGTCTTTTAGCCATGTATAGATAATTTAAAAAGGCCAAATGATGCATTGTAAAGGTTCGGTTAAAATTTCAACAAAAAGACCTAATTTTCCAATCTTGTATGTCTCTATAGACAAACCAAGAAGGGGGCCCAATGCAAATTTTCTTAATAAGTAGGGGGCGGAACAATGTTACCCAGAACGTGGAACGTTCCCGTACGTGGAACGAAAACAGGAACGCGGAACGCCATTTGTTGTGGAACCCGGTACGATAAGAGTAGTCTTCTTCAAAATGCTTATATAAGAGGGAAAACATACCTCTAGAAAGTGAAGTATTTGTAGATCGTCCGAATGTTTGTGTGTGTGTGTGTGTGTGTGTGTGTGTATATATCAATTTATTTAGTTAAAAATACATATATTTAGTATAATCTTAGCACAAACCCAATTAAACGCCTCATTTAACATAGTTTTTAATCGGTTCAACCGGAACGGCAATACTTCGGATCTGGAACGCTAGTGTTTCCGAATTAGGAATGATAGTTCCGATTCGCAATTCGCTAGTGGTATAACGATTTATGGTAACATAGGGGAAGAAGATAAATTTTTCCATCACCAATCACCACTCATTAAAAGGGGCCAAATGCAAATTTCCTTAAAACGGAAGGGACGGAGGATAATTTTCCAAAGAAAATGACAAAAATGAACCTGATCCGGCTCCCATATATATATATCACACTACATGTTTGCAAGGCATACAAAGTACTGTCTGATATAGGTTTGTCAGGTTTTCTCATTTATCATAGGGACTCACAATGATATCTAATTACTAGGCATGCTATGGGACTTATGGTTGAAAATAAGCAAAAACATGAATTGAGCCTTTTCAGGATTATCCAACTATTTTAGACAAGTATGCAATTGTCCAACGAGTGGGAGGTTTAATACATTGGGTTGAACAAAATGTCAACTTTCCTAGATCATTGGTTTATTACTTACATAGGTCTCAGACAAAAGTTACGGAATGAAGTGACAAATACCGACTTATCAAAAATTGCATGTTCATCAGGAAATATCAGAAGAAAAAGAGTATCAGTCAACAACATGATAATGTTTTTGAGCTCATCATGGTAAGTCATTAAAGATGCTAATCATGCAATTATGTAACATTCCACTCATTTGCCTAAAAATAAAATAAAATTCAAGTATGTATTGAAAAAAGAATTTCAGCACATAAATATATAAATCATTGCCCCTCAGTCGAGGGTACAAAAAATGTTGTACAACAAGTATTCGTTCTTTATTCGGTTGGCGAGCGCATAACACAAACAGAATATACGTCGCATAATCAAAGTGCATAGATCATGAATGCACAAATACCTGATGCCTTGATTGCAATTTAGATGATCTATATATTCCAATGTGTAACTTCATTCCATTACTCACATCCAGATTCCTAACCAATTCTTATAGCCCATAATCTAGTAAATGGAATTTTTCAAACGCAAATTAATAGACTAATAACCATGTTATGTGTGTAGTGTATGTGCCCTGTTAGAATGTAAAATTATATATCTCAACCCATATCATAACTTTAGAGTTTTGGTGCATTAGCAAGGACATCTAAGAAGGTATCAAAGCAACCCACGATCAAATCCCACCAGGTGCGTATTTATTTAAAAAATAAAAAACCAGATTTTGGCCCAAAAGGGTCCTCAACCTACAGGGACATGTTAGAGTATGAAAATATATTCCTCAACCTTCATAATAACTTCGGACATTCAAGATTCTCTCTCAGGGAGAGAGAGCTTACATATTCCCTGCCACCAAGAAACACACACACACACACACACACACACACAGAGAGAGAGAGAGAGAGAGAGAGAACTTACATATTCCCTGCCACCAAGAACAACATCACGGACACTCTCTCTGATGGCTGTTCCGCTCTTGGAGTCCACGTCAGGCTGAGGAAGTCTCAGCTTTGTCGGCCTTTCACTCTCCCTAACCTCATCAGGATCTAAAAGGTCCGCAGATACATAGTCTCCAAGAACCGAAACCCTCCCACGATATCGATCACCCATTAGCTCATATGGCTTTGCAGGGAATACATAGAGGTGCACAATAGAGGCAATACCCATCTGCACTGGAAGAAAATGAGTCCGTCAGTGTTCAAGAACATTTCAACATCAACAGTGAAAATAACATGATCCAGAGCAATAGGAAACTCGAAGACTCAACAAGATTTCAAGTGAGATCTAGGGATTTTTCGGTTGCTTGGAAATGGAGTTGCATGCAATGTTTGTTGGTTGGGGGGGCTCCATTTTCATATTTGTTTGGGGGGGGGGCACTCCATTTTCATATTTGTTTAGAAACAACTTAAGTTGTAATGGGAAAGGGCAGTTGGTTGCACCCCCTATAAATTCAACCAAAATGGTAATTACTATGGGTGTCACATAAGCTTATCATAGGTCATCTAAGCAAATTTGCAACAGATGTTACATATTCACTTTTTTCCGTACAACCAAACACAAAAGGTTGTTTGGATTTGGAAACCAAAAGTTTAAAACACCCAATATTGCGACAAATGCTGCATTTCTCCTTGTTACCTACACACCCGTATGCTTACCCCCCTACCCCACCTCTCTGCTGGTTCTTTTCCTCTCTTCACCTTATAAAAATCTCATTGTAAACCCACCCTCCCTCCCTTATGTGAATCACTATTATTTTGTGAATGCAAATAAAATTCATTGGATGCAGAATCAGTGAAAGGAAAGCAGGCGCTAGAATAAAAAGCGCAGAGAACACTTAAACAGAATACATCTGATGCAGACAACCCCATTAGCTGAAGAGGGAGATGCTGCACAAAAATAGAGGCCTGCAATAAAGCTTGCAGAGATGTTCAGGCTCAGCTGCTCTTAGAAAATGTGAAGTTCACACTCCCAATAGTTTCTCTACCCTTTCCTCTTCCTAGTCATATATCTTGTTATGACCTGGAATGCGGAAATCTATGTTTTCTTTCTGTATACACATGTAAAAAACTATGTACTGGCCCTATTTTGATTAATACATTTGCATGGACGGACTCGTTAATCGAGTTCAGCTCTTATCTTCAAAAGAAAAAAAATACTGCCTTTCCAATTGCTGCTAACCAAACAGCATCCTATCTGAAGATAGCCTGATTCCTTAAGTTTAAATGAGCAGTATGGGCAAATTAAGAAAGCACATAGCACTTACATTTAGAGCTATAATATATCAGTTATATATGAATTACATGTAGCAATAGATAGTTAATTTTATCCATCTGATTATGTAACTGATTACTTGAGAAGTTACGAATGTAGCATGAAAAACACGGATGAGTTTAGATGAAAGCCTTCTGAGTTTTCAAATATGTTGATGAAGGCAATTATTCTTAACAATTTAACAATTTGATACAGATCATAAGACAATAAATGACGGAAAAGACCAATTCTGAAAATTGCAAAATAAGCAGAAATCAATAGAGGAAAATTGCTAGATACTGACTAACGGGTCGAATCTATTGTTGTAAACTCAGAAAAGCAGCATAGAAGCATATATATATAATATGAATCAGTAAGGTGAACCAAGAATTGCATACCTCTATACAAATGATGAAATCTTGAACACTTGTTTTGAATTGTAAGCCTTGAGCTATAGGGCTTTTGAACAATCCCAAGGTAGAAAGAAGTGCAATTGCCACACCTTGCCACCAAGTCAGAAAGACTATTGACTTGAAAACAAGAAATTTAGCCAATGGTTTAATATGTTCTAACTCGTCCTTGGTAGCAGTATAAAACTGAACTAAACAGTACAAGGCCCACGATTGACTGAAATTGAGGACCACGGCCATGTATGGATACCTACAATATTAAGTAATCAATCATTCTTATCTATATCACAACAGTAAGGTTTTCAGTAATTTTTTTATAAGAAGTTCATGAACACTGGTCAAGCATAGCATTTGCAGCATGAAAAGATAGAATACAACAGCAGTCGTCACAAAAAGTTTCAAAACATAAGGAATCCACCATATGTTTCATACCCGCATGTCTAAGGTTTTCACTTAGTTACTGAAGTACAGAAGTGCAAGACCCTCACATCGGCATAAGATATTTTTCAGCTTGAAAAGACGAAGAGCAGAAAATCAATGAAGTAGTATTTTGACACAAACTCCTAAACTTTCTGAAATAAGGTCAAAAGTACAGAAAATAACCTTCTTGGACTAAAGTTGAAAAAATCCAGGGACAAAATGATACATGTTCATATGAGAAAGCATCTACAGTTCTACATTAAATCCTCTTTTACACAAGATCCAATTTTCACACACAACTAATTTGGCCATACACAGAATTAAATAAAGATTAAAAAGCATAATAATTATATGCAACTTTGTTGACTACTAATGTAAATTGTCTAAGTATTCTTTATTAGAAAATTTGTATAAGGATTTGTTTCCAACTACTTCCAAAAGGAGTCTAGTATGTTGCATAACAATAGCAAAAGCATATAATTACACCAATTGTTGGGCGGTTTAACTGTATATCTATTAATTAGGTTATTTTTCTCTCTCCACTCAAAAATTGATGCTTTGCAGAGGTATAATACCAAATTAATAGATATTGTATAAGCGAAAATCCTACTGCATGTTACTTGCTTTAGTTATATAATGCAAGCAATAAATTGTTTCAAATATATAATTTTTATTATTTGATTATTAAAAGTCTATTCAGGCAGGGTAGGTTCAAATAAAATCTGGCTTTAGCAAACATTAATAAGCTGTAAGTGTGCATGCAACATAAACAAATCAAGCTAGATAAAGAATATTCAGCCAAATAGTCAACAACTGTAAGTAGTATTTTAAAGATGACTTTGTCATTCAATTGCATATATGGATTAGTGAACACTATAATCAGCATTCATGAATTTCAAGTTTTGTCTTACCCACAGTTCCACTTAAATTCTCCTTCACAATATATCCCAAAAGTTTCAAGAAACAGAGCTGAAACCCCTGTGAGTGCCTTTATTATCATCTGCACAAAGTAGAGCGCTAAATTAGAATCAAATAGATTAGTGATGCATTGGTTGTTTGAGAAGATAATTGTCGACAGGGTTAGGCATACATATTGAGCAATCCCAAACTTGATAACCAGGTAAAACCATTCACCCAGTCTCCATGGCTTTAAAAAGTACTTCATTGGAAATGGATGCTTTATAACATTCTTCTCAGAAGCATGTGGCAGTAGAGGTGCGCTTGAACTCGAGCCACCCTCTCTCTTCATAAACTCGATCGTTCTCTCTTCCCCGCCTAACAGAGGAATAGACGGCGTTCAATCATGACAAAGTCCAAATATATTTGATGAAACAAAATATAAGCAAGTTTGATCTAGAGCATGGAAATACATACAAAATAAGTATCAAGTCAAATGGAGAAAAAATTGAGCAGCCAATCTGCTTAGTTGCTGCAATTTACTCAAGCACATCTTAACTTACACAAAAACATGAAATAAATTTTTTAATGAAACTTTGCGATATTAAATATATAGTTAAGAGATTCAGAAAGGAAACAAACAATAATCCAACAGAAAACGGGTATCTGGTAATTGTAGCTGTTTAATATGAACAATAGAAAAATAGGCAGATTATACACTTCTGAAAGGAAAAGTTGGTTATGGCTTATGGTAGCAATTATCAAATAACAAATAGCTTTACAACGTGGCTGAAATCCAAACCCATGTCTGAAACTCCTGCACAGGATCCATGAATGACCATGCAATGCAACTTTTTTCAATAGTCGCCCTTTTCCAGACCTTGCCTAAGCAAGAAATATATTCTCATGTTTGAAAGGTAACCGGCCCTTCTGTAAGTAAATGACTTGGAAAGTTAATGGTTTCTCCTTAATGCTTTAGGTGTCATATGACCTTATAATGCATGCGCATATCAATCATTTTGCACACTCCATTTTCAAGTCTTCTTTCAAATTTTTTACACATGCTTTCTTGAATTGACGGCTGGAAAAGTTTTTCTCCCAGTTCATAATACTCATGGGAACTTGCATAAGGCTGCCTGTGAAAGCAGGAAAGCAAATGTAGGACTAATGACTCTAGAAGAATAGGGTAATAGGGGACATAAGATTATGAGTATCAGAGAGATGAATATTAAGATATAATTACCTCACTAGCAACCAAAATAACAAATAAAATAATGAAAGCAACATCTTCAGATGATGTACAGACACCGGCAATGTCTTATCCTAGTAACCAAGGATCAGAGTGAATGCTACATAGAAAGGATGGACAAGCACAGAGCAAAAACTAAATGCAATAACTCAGATGAAAGGAACAGGAAAACACCATAAATTCACTTCAAATCAACATTGTATCAATGTACATTCATCAAAACACATGGTTCACATGAAAATCATACTGATGGTTGATGGATCAGAAGGAAGAGGAAGAGAAGGGTGGTTACAGAATTAGGTGAAAAAGTACAGGATCATAATAATTCGGTCAAGATAAATAAAAATACAAAACATAGATAAGGGGAAAAAGGCATCTTATGGAAGAGACATACCCAAGCAAGCAACTAGATATCTTCCGAAACAATACATGGCAAAGGACTCATAGCAATCACGTAGGATACCGCAATCCACACTTATTGAAGGATTCACCAACGATGCATACTACAGGAGAAACACAAAATAGAGTGTGTTTATCATAGATTACAAACAAAATATTACAAATATTCATGAGATAGATTTATGAGCTTTCATAATCAAGAATACATCTAAAGAATGGAAAATAGAACTAAAGAATGTCTAAATCAACGAGCAGCACATTGAATGTGAATTTCCATGCAAAAACCAAACAAAGCACTTGGTAAAAGATTAAAAACTAGAGAGAGAGAGAGAGAGAGAGAGAAAGAGTATTATTTAGTTAACCACAAGGAACTGCACTTGCTATGGAAAAAGATAACATTATCAGCGCTTGATATGAACATTATCAGTTGTCAACAACCGTGAAATTAGCCTAATACTCAAGCGTACATGCCCTACCGGACCCAGACCAAGATATAAGCCACGAATGAACATGTACAGATAAATTAACCTTTTTTCTACCTATTAAAGAAATTATGTCTAGATGATACCTACATTTGAAAAATAACAGTTGTATAAAACAATTGAAAATAACCAACAAACTTCTTGAGATGTTAAAAGATAAAACATTGCTCACTAGAAGTTATTCAAACAGAAATAATAAATTCAAAATGTATTAATGTTATTGTAAGCATATGCATGCTGCAGCTTATAATTTATGAGGCTTGATAATTGACAGTTTGCTTTTGATATGTCCACGTAAACATGCTTGAATTTATGAAAATAATTCTTGGATGTATAAGATAACTAAAAAGACTGAGGAACCTAGGGAGAAAGAAAAGAAAACAGAAAGTGTCAGTAAGTTCTAATATTGGAAATGGAATGTATGCTAGTTTTCCAAAAGATCTTATTGCTCTATAACGCCAATTTCAAGGTGTTTTTTCCTTTCCGACTCAAGATTGCATGGAACGAATATGATTTGGTAGCGGTGCGGCTGAGAAGGAATGCAGACCTAGGTTGCGAACAAACATGGATGAGGCAAAATGAAGAGATTTAGAGGAAAAACTTCAAGTGTCGAATAAAACTTGTAAATATAACTTTATAGGAAGGGGTTTAGGTTTTTGGGAGATGGGACTTATTGGATAGAAGGATGTCGGGTTGTGTAAGAAATCAGGCAGTCTCACTTCCAAACCAACTTACAATCACAATCCCCAGCCAAAGTCATTTCACTCTGCCGACATCTGTTTCATGCCAGGATCCTATTAAGTTGACAATTCAGCATCCAATACTCGATACAAGTGTCACAATTTGGTTCATTAAAGTACCACAATGATAACTGAATTATGTTTCATAGTTAATGCTAATGTTGTAATTTTTTTAAAGTGAAATCTCAAATAAACTGCAGCCAAATTCAAGCAAAATCTAAACTTGGGACCAGACGCAGTACCGACTCAATGGCATAGAAAGGGACCATCAAAATTACACCAATCAAAAACATCTGCTCCTGCAAATTCCACACAAACAAACAAATCAACAACTGAATGAAATCAAGCACAACTCAATCGATGAACGGCGACGATCATTCAGACAAACCTCGGGGTTCTTGTAAGCAGAGAGGTGCTGCAAGAGGAGGTACATGGAGAGCGAGAGCGAGACGACAACGAAGACGCCGGCGATCACCGTGGCCCATTGAGGCGGCGAGTAAAAAGCGAGAATCGGCTGCAGATACCCCGCGATCTTCATCGGACGCAGAGATCATGATGAACTCGGATCGCGATATGCAAGTCTTAAACAAACCATTTGAAGAAACCCTAGATTTTTAGATCGGGGGAGAATTCCGAATCAAGGTCGGTGATTTTTGGGGGGAATATTTCAGACGAATGTTCGATTCGGACGAAACTGCAAAAGATGCGGCTGTGAGCCCCACTGTCATGGTGGTGGGTCACCTCCGGGCCTGTTTGGTTGCAGCATTATGGAATTTGGATTCCAAAATAGCACGGTTGAAATTTCTGGATTTGGTAATTTGTTCTTTGGTTGGTTTTGAATTCCTAGTATTGAATTTGTAGATCCTTATAGTTTTTGTTTGGTTAGTGAAAAAAATGTGGGATTTGGATTTGAGGATTTTAGAGAGAGATAGAGAGAGAGGATTATTAAATAAATAAAGTACACGGGTCCCATCTAAAAGTACAATGAATAGTGCCAAATCCTTGAAAATCCTTAAAATTTTTTAGGATTCAAGAATCCTTGTTTTGTGGTGGCCCTCCATAAAAAACAAAGGAATCCTAGAAATCCTAATTCTCCAACCAAACATAAAATTATGGAATCCTAAGATTCCACAATCCAAACAGTAAATCCAAATCCATAATCCTGCAACCAAACAGACCCTCAAGGAGAAATTTAATTTTTGGTAATTTGCACTAAAATACCCTCAACTGTCACAGGTTTTCGCTAAAATACACTAACGTATTTTTATTACGGTAAAACACCTTAACCTTTGGTTTTCAAGAATAACTTTGTTCACTAAAATACCCTCAAAAGTACCAGCTAAGTTAGTTTACTGTAATAAAACTAAGTTAGTTTACTGTAATAAAATAACTTTAAGGTATTTTAGAGGAAAAAACATGATAGTTTAAGGGTATTTTGTAGTTTACCCCTTCATTTCACATAAATCATTTGGGATGAAAGTGACCAAAAAGATACGTACGTTTTCCTATCGTAGAATATTGAATTTGGCGTTTGCTTTGCCTCCATGAAGGCACCCTCACCCTCTTTATCTCTCTCTCTTCAAATTTTACCTTTTTTTCTTCTTTTTTCTCCATAATTTTGATATTATAACGGATAAGTCTCGCCATGTCATATTTCTAATGATGTATTAAACGAAATCAGAAAAATGTTACTCCTACTTGTTACAAATACAATATGTATTTGTTTATGAATCCGAAAACGTTTGTAGGGGAATTATCCTTGATCATTGATTAACCTTGTTGTTTACCCTCTTTGGGACCTCCAGCGATTGAACGTTGAAACAAATGTGAATTTAAATAAAACAAATTATTTAGTGTTTTAAGAGTTGGCTAGAAAGTCCCGGGTTTGAGACTTCCGGCAGCGCAAGCGTGCCGTTAATTACACCCTGTTATCACATGATGCATCTGAACGGAATACCGTACTAGCTCATTTCAAATCGCATCATTATAATGTGGGGGTTCGTGTATATATTAGTAAAATAAATATCAAGCATAAGTCAAACAAAAGAATGTATATTTTAATCATTTTGTTCAAGTTTGTATACAATTTGAATGTAAATATATTGATATTTGGAAAAAGAATGTAAAATACATCGAGCTCTCATTTTACAGTTGAATGGAAATACTTGAAGGTATTTTAGTGTCAACTGGGTGAAAGTTGATGGGCACTGCCCTATGTAGGGCCACATCACTTCTGCTGGTGCGCAAGTGTGTTACTGTAGGTAAGGTCTACACTACCTCCTTTAAGATAAGGGTATCACTTCATTTGAAGAATAAATAATACTTCATTTGAATTATAGGTGGCATTTCATTTGAAATATAAGTTGGACACCCTAAGTAGGGTCAACACCAGTCATGCATGAGTGAGACATCCTGGGTGTGGTCCACACTACTTCATTTGAAATAGGGAACACTTCGTTAGAAGTGTAGATGGGGCTCCTAGATGAGGTTCACATATGTTAAAGAAACAGAGATGTTTTTATCTAGGAAGGCCTATTTAGGGCCTCCCGAAGGACCGGGAGGGGGTCCCGAAGCAGCCGGGAGACCATTATGGGGCCTCCCGAAGGCTGCTTCAGCCAAGTCAGAAACTCTGTAGAGTTTCTTTGAAACGAAACTCATTTAGTTGAGTTTCATGCACGTGCCGAGAATGTGTAATTCCATTCTCAATAGTTTGTGCATGATGAACATATGGAGTTGTGTTCAAGGGTAAAAACATGGCTTTCGGACCATGTTTATGTGATGAGTGTGGTGCTTTTGGCACTGCATTCGCTGAAACAGACACGTTTTGCATGTCTGATAAGTGGGTAGGATATTCCTATTCACAGGTGAGTTGAGAATAGGGTTTCCCTATTCATGGATTATGAATCAGATATGTATTTCATGTCTGAAATGATGAACAGGGGTTTTTCTATTCACACATATCCTAAAGACATATTTTCATGCCTTAGGGGATGAATGGAATTTCCATTCATATGATTAACAGACATGTTTTTTTTAATGTCTGAGGATGAATAGGGTTTTTCTTTTCATACACGTTTTCAGAGACATAATTTGTTGTCTCGGAATGAATAGAATATTCTATTCGCATATGTTTATATGGAAGAGCATAAGGTTTTGATCAATGTTCTTCAAGAAAGAGTTTGTCTCTTTCTGTTTATGTGTGTGGGAAATAGGATGGCCTATTTCTCAAATATGTTGAACATGGGATGACCCATGTTCTTGGTTCTGTCCATATAGTCAATAACACATTGTGTTCTGAGTTTTCATCCTCTTGAAGGAAAAGCCATGATCATGACTCCTCAAGTTCTCATCTGAGAACTGGAAACTTGTATATGTTTTTCATTCCCTCTCTATCTAAATCAGAGAGATAGGGGAGGGAAGGAGATGGAGAGGGATTGAGAGCGAGAGAGATAGAAGAGTGAAGGAATGGGGTGTTAGTGATATATGCCCTAGAGGCCATTATTGTATCATACTAGATTGTAAATTACATATTGGAAGCTTGGGATATTCACAGTTATAATAACAGTCTTGCTCAAAATGGTAGTATGCTACCCGGTTTGATTCTACTTCAATATGTGCATGTGTTTCTTTTAGCATATCGCTTATACATATTGGTAGAGCCCTTAGAATCTTTGCTTGACTACCAGCGTTGTGATGGCAGTCACACTAGTGGGGGTTGGATAGTCTATAAGCATATCCTTATACAGGTCCTAGTCGTAGGATTATCGAGACGGGGCATCGATACTCCAGAGTAGACTAGTGTATACGCTTCTCATCCCAGCAGGGGAGATGGTCTGTCCCACAGCCATTAGTACGTCGTACTGGAGATAGTATACAGGTGCTCATTAGGTTATGAGTTACACTGGACATGACTCGTCGGGAACTGCTGGTTGGTATTATACCTATCGTCGGGAAGCAGTTCCCAGGTGACATGAGTATAGGTTGGTCCATTGACTTGCCATCGCTACTTCATCTCGAGTGTGTTCCCATTGCACTTTGATTACTACCCTACCACGGCTCAAAAGAGTCGTGCAAACATGTAGTAATTGGGTGTAGTCCCGAAATACTTGGAAGCAGTAGCGGTCAGATAGGATTCGTCTCTCCCGGTATTGGGGGTTGATATCGCGCAGTGTTCGGAAAGCTATTACATAAAGCCCTTGGCCAGGGCAGTCGAGAAATACTGGTAGGCACTCCAGTAGTTTCTCAGGGTGTATTGGGCTCTCCTCCAGCACGACTTATTGGGCTGTTAGGGGTCTGAAGTTTACCATCCCCCTAGGTCCGATATGCGAGTATCTTAGACGAGCAGACCGGACTGTACGGAGATTGTCACAGACAGGCTCAGTAGGAGTTCGGATGAGTTTGCTCATCGACCTTCTTATCGACAGGTATCTGAGTAGCCGTTACGTGCAGCTAGTATCGCTGACGTGCTTACGGTGAAACCCACTGCCATCGTACTGTCGAGTGTTTAGAGTCTCACACAAAGAGTTTCCCTGCTTCGGGCAAAAATGTAGAGGCCGTATGGTTTTACGGCAGGTGTAACAACCCTAATTTTCCTATACAAATTTTTGTACAATTTTTTCAAAATTATTTAAAAGGGTATTTATTGCCTGAGCACAAGATAAGTAATAAATTAGCAATTTAATTACAAGAAGGAGCTTGTGGCTCATTGATAATACCTTGCATTGCTGAACCAAGCCACCAGAGTTCAAATCCCATACCCCACATTATTTTTAATATTATTTTGTTTTGAAATTTTTAGAATACCAACAGTCAATACGTGATAACTTCCAAAAACTCTACTACCCTAGGAAAGTTAAATATACCAAGAGACTAATGGACTGACAGGGGACCCACCTATTGCCTGACTCGGCCGAGTCGGCCGGCGGACCGGCCGACTCGGGCCGGCGCCGCCGGTCGGACTCGGCCGGACGGCCGAGTCCCCAACACCAAAGTTGGGGCTCTTGGCATTCTCTACCCCCTGCACACTTCAATTTCCCAGATCGGTTTCAGAGAATTCAAAAAGTCCCATTTACTCCATTTTTAATGAATTTTAATATATTTTTTTATACATTTTTTCAATTTAAACTCTTCATCTACCCTAACCCTAGCCTAACCCTATAAATACCATCCCTACACTCTACCCCCTCACCCCAAAACCCTAAGCCAACTCTCAAGAAATCTTTAGAAACCCTTGTGTGCAATCGAAGTGAGCGAAAAGCGAAGCTTCGGCGAATTCTCCGGCGGAAATTCCGACGACGACTCTAGGAGCTCCCGGCGACGAAACGACGCACCGGTGACTCCTCCCGATCCTTCTCCCTCTCCTGGTTATCCTAAACCCATAAGTCCCCATTCTATCTTCTCTATTCTATTCTAGAAATACGGAATTACAAAACCCGACGGAATCGGAACAAATCCGATTTCTGATTCGGTTTTTTTATAAAACTTCACTTTTCTTTAATACAATCATGCTTAAACCAATTCATGTTGACTATTAAACACTAATCAACCATATTGATCAAGTTTCATATCATAAAGTAATTGCTATTTCATTTTACCGTATTTTTCATTTAAATACCACATAGTTTCAATTCTACATTTAACATCACAAAACTTTGTTATACTTTTAAGTAGACCACGAGGTAATAACCTACCTCCTCACACACTCATATGCAATATAGAACAATACCCTTGGGACATAGAATATGGGAAAATGACACAATTTCATTTTAATACCATTTACTTAACAAAATCGTTTTCTAAAGGATTTAGTATTTATACAAATCTTTGCAAAGCGCCGCTACAACCCATTTGGGAAACCCGTTCGGGATGGTGCGGATTATCGCACATCCTCGGGCTTAGCAGTGCGAGATTCAGACCTCCGCAAGGAGCATTCGGTCTCGAAAGATTTAAAATACGACATCTTAAGAAAATGTGATTTTTAGAATATAAAATATATATTAAAATTATTTTTGTATAAATATATGTATATTTATCATTAAAATACCTATTTTGTTATGATATAAATATTCCATCTTTTTCTAAAAATCACAAGAATCAATTTACCTTAAAATACCATGAATTCCATACAAAACTAATATTACAAATAAATACCATTTATCATGAAAATAGGATATTCTCATTAGAAATATCACAAATATAAAATCTACATTTATTACAACTCTAAAGACGATAATAAATACTTGGGGTGTATTTTGAAAACTTTACAAAGTATTTTTACATAAAACCCCCTCAAGTTCTATAAATTAGCCTAAGGACCCTAGTAAATATAGGTTTAAGCGGGACCAGTCTCTTGAGCCTCAGGGAGCCAGAGATATGGGTGCTTGCCTATCTAAGGTAGACAATTTAACAACGGTATTATCAATACGGTAATCGTCTTTGAAAAAGACACAAATTCTGACGCCCATGTGCAGCGGTTACCGATAACATCAAAACAATCAGGACTTCAATTTACTTTTTCTAATTGTCACTAAGTTTGAGTCTCATTATAATCTGACTTGAATATAATTCAAGTACAATCTACAATCTACAACCTATAATCTACAATCTACAATTTACAATTTACAATCTACAATTTACAATATTACAATTCAACATGAATCCATGAATCCATTATTCAATCTATCAACTTGACTGAACCGAACCATGGATATACATTCCATTTACATGATTATACAGTTACATCCATGATTCTACAGTTACATACATGATTCTCCAGTTACATCCGTTTACTGATATCATGGTTTCGGTCAGTCATCCAAACATATAATCTATACAGTTTACAATACAATACAACAATACAATCCAGATAACACGGGGTTTAAGGGGTAGACTGGTACGGAATATGTTAAAGGTGGCACGAGATGGTCACTTAAGACGTAATTACATCCATGCCGTTGTTCCGTGGTATTATCGACGGAGCCTTATACTACGGGTTACCAAAGTCTCCGGTGTAAGTGGGACTCCTCTCGTATACACTGGTATCTTCTGTACCAAGCTACAAACAACAGCATTAATACAACACTATAACAATATAATACAACATTAAAAGTTACATTCTTATTCTGTCTATCCTACTTCTCCCTTATCTTTGAACTTACCGAGCAATTTGTTCGCTGACGACATTCTCTTTCTTTTTTCTTTGAATATCGTCAGGTGATCTGGACATTCCTGAGATCGAGCCCTCTGCTGAAGACTTGGACCAGTTCAGTGAAGACCCCGAGCTCTAGTTCATTGTACACTTTCCATTCAGTACTTTTTCATTTCTGTTATGCCATTGTTTATGCATTGTTTTTTTATCAGTTGTATTTACTTTCCATGCATTGTACAGAAAGAATGTGAATAAATAAAGTTGATGTTTTTAATTATATCTTGTCTCTTGCGCTTTACTTTTATATTGCTTAGATATGCTTAACGTATTTACTTCACAGTAAATACGTAGCGGTCTCGTCCCATCCCCTTCGCCGTATACCGAGAAGCGGGGCATGACAGCAGGGCTACGATCACATACGTGTACTTGTACAAGATATTCGGGCAGACAATACTAGTGGGCTTTGGTTTAAACCAGATCCTAGTATTGTATTATTAGATTGTTATCGTCATAGTGTATTTGTATTTTTCGGAATACAAATATGGGTATGTATATACGGTGAGGGCATTCTTGTAATTTTACATGGTATGCTTCTAGAAGGGGACACCTCATTATTGGTATATCTATTTTTGCAAAATAGATTAATGAGGTAGATATTTAGAGACATATGTGGCATGGTGTAAAGCATGGCTCAAGGAATTGTTTATTGGTTTGGATGCACTATTGAAGTATGGCTATTATTTTCTATGTGAAAATAATGGTTACTTCATTATTGAAAACTCTTGAGCCATTCTCTACACTTGAGAACCCTAGCTCATTTCTCATTTGGCTTTCTCTCTCCTAAGTTTCCTCTCCTTCTTCCTCTAACCTTTAGACTCACATGTGTTGTGAAACAAAGGGTTTAGTGAGATAATACAATCTATTAGACATTCTCTACATCACCTAGGCTACTTGGATTAGCGAACCATTACCCTAGTTATCTCGGTTTAAAGGTTAGAGCTCAAAGCACATACTCTCGGGTGGATTATCTTTGACGTGAGGAAGCCGATGTCGCAAGCTCGATCCATACTTCTAGGAGCCAAGGAGAGAAGGAAAAGAAGACTCGAAGGACTAGTACACGGAGGTATAACACTCTTACCGAGTAGCTAAACCTCTGAGTGGTTTAGTTAGTTAAGGTTTTCGAATAGATCCTGGAGTTAGCCGGTATTGCGTAGTTCGTTAAAATCGTTTTTGAAAATTCCGCCTCCCCGCGAGCCTGCGTGGTGCGCGACATCGGCTTACATGGGGATATCCTATTCCTATATCTCACATTCTTCTTTCTTTCTTCTTCCTCTTCCTCTGTGTCTTCCTCTTTTTTCAGAACTTTTATCAAAGTTCTAGGGCTTCAAGGCAAAAAAAGTTTCTTCTTTTTTTCTTCGGTGTCTCACAGGGGGGTATTTATATCCCTATGTGTGTGGGGAGTAGTGCACACACAGACCAAACCTATTCTGGAGAAGGAATCTCGACACTGCTTTGTGTCGGAACATCCTCATTTACGGGCCTCCCGGTATCGGGAGGGGGCATCTCGATGAGAGATTCCCAAAGCAACTGATTTTTGAGATGTTTCAAGGGAACTACCTAAGATGGGGGGCCCACTTGCCTTTAAACAAGTATTTGACTTGTTCATTTGTCTCGAGCCTTATGTTTTGGGCTTCAAACTGGTCAAATTTTGATCAAAATACTTATAAATATTCACAAATATTGGGAGTTAAGATTTTAACTCCAACACATACAATATACAATACTAGCACTATTTATAGTGTTAGGGTTTCACCCTTAGGGTGAGAACAGAATACAATTACAACCCAAAGGCCCAATAGTATACATACAATATACACGTGTATATCACAACTCAAAAGCCCCCCACGAACTGACGATAGATTATAAGCAAAGATTTTGGATAAGATGTTAAGAATATGTATGCCCTAGAGGCCATTATTGATGATATAATGGATGCTTGGACATATATATAGATGGCTTTCTTGCTCGACATGATAATATACTATCAGGTTACCTTTAACTTAACATGTAAACTGGTATTTATACTGTCTGTCTCTTACATGTTGATAAAGCCCTTATGATATATACTTGACCACCATGATTATGATGAGATCATACTAGTGGGGCCAGGGTAGTCCAAAAGTACATCATTTAATCAGTTCCTAGTCGAGGGAATATCGAGACTAGGGTATCGATATTCCTGAGTAGACCAGCGTGTACGTTTCTTGTCCCTTAGAGGTGATGGTTGATCCCACAACCATCGGTGTGTGACATTAAAGATTGTACACAGGTGCTCATTGGAGAATGGGTACACCGAACGGACTCGCCGAGGACTCCTAGTTGGTAGCATACCTATCGTCAGATAACAGTCCTCTGGTGACACTGGTATATGTTAGTCTGTAGACCCGAGATCGTCATAGAGTCTTGTATGGCTCCCACCGTGCTTTGATTTCCTCCCTACCACGCTCAAGAGGAGTTGTGCAAACAGATGGATTTTGGGTACAGTCCCGAGTCATATGGAGGCAATGAGCGATAGGAGGGGTTTCGTCTCTCCCGGTATTAGGGGTTGATGTTGCGCTATACTCGATTGGCTATAACTGGAAGTCTCTGGCCAGGGCTGTTGCCGAGATTTACTGATAAGAGTTATCAGTAGTTTCTCGAACCGTTATATGCCAGACATCGGTATGACTTACACGTTACTGGGGTTTGACGTTTATCACCCCTAGACATGATATGCGACATATCAGACGAAGAGACCGGACTGTACGGTGGTGTTACTGATAGGCTTCATGGAGAGTATGGACAGGATTGCTTGTTAATCTTCATATCGTTCAATACCCAGATAGCCGTTACGTCCAGCTAGTACCGCTGACGGCTTGTAGGTGACTGATGTGATCATCACCTACTGCTGGCGTATTGACGAGTTTTTAGAGTCCCACACAGAAGTTCCTTGGTTCAAACAAAACGAAGTAGGACACATATGTGATATGTGTGTGGACCTGACTAAATACGTGTATGTGATACCGTATTGTAATCTGGCAGTTATCTGTTATCGATTGGGTTATATGTGATATAACCAGATTGTCGAATGAAGTGTTGATTTGATAATGTGATATATAGATAAATGATATTAGTTGGTCATATGTGATATAGCCGGATTATTAAATCGAGTGTTGATTTAATAATGTGATATATATTATATGATATAATTATATCTTAACTAATATCATTAGCTCACTAAATATTTTCTTATATGTATTAATACACACACACACATATAGCATGGCATGATTTCTATTTTTGAGAAAAATAGAAATGAGGTGGAAAATGAAAGCATGGTTGCAAGCATGGGCTTTATATTTGTTTATTTATCTTGACTCAGTATTCAAGTATGGTTGCAATTTTATATTTCAAAATTCTATGCTTGAATGAGTGGGGGTCAAGAGTTGCCATTCAATTCTTACTTCATTCCAACACTTAGCCTTTTTCTTGAGTTGCTCCCATTTGCTCTCTAGCTTCTTCATCTTCCTCAATGCCATTATTCAAACTTCAACCCTCACATGAGATGTGAATCATGAAGCTCGAACATAAACTTGTGAGCTTTAACACCCCTACTTCACCATCCTACACTTGACTAGCGATCGAGTGTAGCGTGCTTACTACGCTAAAGATTTTAGTGTAAAGGTAGCTTGAGTTGGAGGGAATTAGCATGGATCATTTTCGGCACGAAGGTCATCGGAGAAAACTCTTCCAAACCCTCAAGTGGAGCCTAGTGGAGTCGCGGGACTACTACACGGAGCATGTGAAGTGAAGGACTCGATCTATGAGGGTATATCCATCTTTCACTTCTTATAGTTTAGTTATATCAAACATAATACCCTAATCAACTAGATAAAGATCTTGGATAGTCTAGCTTAGCACCTATAAAAATTTGAATTTGGCATGCTTGATACCATTAAAACCCCTTGCTGGTGCTAGGGTAGACTTTCATGGTATCAGAGCTACTAGGTATTAGATATTGACCTATGGGGGGTTCTCACTGTGTGACAATGTGCCGAAGCATAGGCTCTTACCCCCAGGGTGTCCCGAGACCGGAAGGTGTTCCGGCGGGTTGTAGTTATCGCGAGGGGGCATGCGTAAAAAGTAATTGCTGAAGGACCCGTTGGTGCCACGGCGGCCCCATTGGATGGGGTGGAGCCCCCTCGTCTAAGCTAGAAGATTAGACAATGTAATTAGAATCACGAAACCGAAAAACTCCGAAACAACAAAACCCAAGATCACAGTTTCTGTCGATTTTAAAATGATCCGTAAAATTTTTTTTAAGCAACTGTAGAAAATTGTATTAAATGTACTAAGAACACTGAAGAAATTCGAGGCAATTCCACCGATTTTGACCCGGTGAAAACCCCAAATTTGCCCGGCCTGGCCGGTTCCCCATTGTCCAAAAAGACTCATTTTTCTTGGGTGTTCTGGTCTGTAGATTTTGGGGTTTCAGGTATTGTTTGATTAGCCCAGTTTGCATGTGATGTTAACAGTTCTATTGGGGCTAATACGGAGTGTTTCGTAGTCGTAATTATTACGTCATTTCGGGTTTAGTTTGATATGGATGCAGTAGTGAGGATCTACATTTAATTGGTTTTGTGAAAATTAGTTAATGATTATAAATCTAGCGTTTTAGTCTCGGAAGATCGATTGCCACGAAGTTTCGAGTCGGATCGAAGTTCCGTCGCAATCGCGTATCGTATGCGAATACTCGCCGATTAACTTTACTAGATAGCCTCGCCCCATTGCCCCAACCAAGTGACCGTAGGAGAACCTCGTTGTCAATAGCACCCACTCGGGTGCTCGCAGCCACGGTCTTCCGTCTAAGTGCACTTGGTCGGCGGCATCGGGGGTGCGGCTATCTACTATAGTTTCCGACGCGTATTCGATCGGGTAGTTGGGAATCTTGTTGAATTATCCGACTAAAATATTGAAAAGAGTTTTTAATATGAAACTAAAATGCAAGGTTTATAGTGTTAGGCATGAAATTCGGAATATGAGATATTCCGGGTTTATGATGTCTAAGGATATGCGGATTCTAATTATTGCAGTTTTATATTTCTTTTCTACGACCGTAAGTGTAATACATGGGGTATCTCAAATCTCGTTGCTATATGTCAATGGAATTGGGAATACGCGTATTTATTTACGTTGATGATATGTGATATCATGTGTTGCTGGTGATATGTTTTATTGGATCGTCGTGATTGAATAGCCGGGGGTTTTATGTGAGATGAGAGTTTTTATATTTTCATTCATGTAAAATTTGTATGTAATATTCTTTTATTGGGGAACATCCGGGTTGATGATGATGTCACCACTGATGTATATTATTTACTTTTCCGCATTAGGATAAACCCATGGTGGGGAGTACAAGTAACCGGGTTCTAGAGTCAAGTGGGAGACCATCTCAACGAGTTGAGACCGGGTCTTCTAACTCTAGAATTGGCAGGGTTACTTGCCGCTCTCGTAGGGGTCTATGGGATGTGGGTTTAGCTATTCATCACGACCGTGGAATCCGTGGCTTACATTACTGGTTAAATTTAAAACACAGAAATCCTACTATTTCCAATATTTCATATATTGCTTCTGCTGCTTGGTTCTGTGATATCGATCATATAACTGCGTGAGACGAATGTTGTATTATATATATGATATATAATAAACGTTGCTTATGTTTTGCACCCGTGCTAGTCCAACCCCCGCTCTGTCGGTAGTTAAGTAACCTAACGGTACATAACGGGACCCAGTGGCGAATGCGGATGGCATAAGCGTACGTTCTATTTTCGTTTCACTTTTCTGTAATGTTTAGGAAATATTAAATGATGGGACTTCATTCATGAGATTAATGAAAAGAAACCTAAAGATATTGTAGAATCAAATTTTCAAAAAGGATAGCTCTAGTTTTTGTTTTACATAGTGGTATTCCTTGATGAATATCCAGCACCTCATTCGATGAGGAAAGAGCCGAGATCCCTTCACCGGGAGTGACCTCTTTAGCGAAACTAGCAAATGCTACAACCCACTCGGTTTTGTCTTTTGATTGCTTCTCTAGTTCTTACTTTGCATAGTGGTATTCCTGAATATCCTGCACCTCATTCGATGAAGAAAGAGCCGAGATTCCTTCACCGGGAGTGACCTTTATAGCGAAACTAACAAAAGCCTAAAAAACACACCTTTTCAAAATCACTAGATTCTACAACGATATCAAGTTCATTACGCTCATGGTTTTCTTAAAAATCTGCATAACCCTCCATCATTTCAGATAAGTACTATTTAGTATTCGTGCTGCGATTGTTAACCATAGCCAAGGCATAGTGTGCGGTAGCTAATTAGTGCTTGTCTGCAGCATGTGATGCGATTGGATTAGGGTAGTCGTGCAGTTTTGTTGACCTTAGCCAAGGGTCGCATGGGTGGGTTTGATTCAATCAAGAAATGACGGGTTGAACTTAGCTAGCACTTATGATTTGTTGACCATAACCAAGGTCATAAGTTGCTAGGGGTAAAAACCATTATCGGGAATTTCAAGTGTTGAAATTTGCAATGAGATTGCATACCTTCTATATGATAGTTGGATCCTGATACCTACTGCGAGTAAGAGTTACTCCTGGGAGAATTTTGCACTTTATAATTAGATAAGCAAGTAGGTGTCTAGAAAGGTGTCAACGGGGTTATGCCTCTAGGGAAACGAGGTTTATTTTAATTAGGTTTGTGCGAAAGCACGAGGAACTTCCCTCGGAGTACCGATACCTGCCTGGCCGAACGATTGGCGAACCTGTAGGGTGTAATTAATCCTGGCTAATCTTATCTTTTAGGGTTTGAAAGAAAATTTGATAAAAACAGTGGGAGCCATCCTGATTAGATAAAATAACCAATCTAATCTTACAAAGAGCGCAAGCAAAGTGATTATCCTTCTCTCTCTTCTGGTAGCGACCAATGAAATGTCTTAATCAAGATAATAATATAGATGTATAGACCGAACCTACTTATTATACTGTGCTAGGTTCCGCTATATCTTATGATTGTTATAAGTTTGAGCAAGGAATAGGGGAATATTCGGATTCCCACGCCACCCAAACGAAGAAAAAGTATGTTGATGCATTGTCTTCGGGTGTGTTCGTAACCAAGAACTGTTTCTCAGTTACCTCTATGTCCTGGGTATTGGATACCGGATCAGGATCCCACACATGTAATTTGCTACATGGGCTAAAGATAGGTGGAGAACTGGGAAAGGGTAATATGCCTCTAGTAGTAGAGATGGTACAATTGTTGCAGCCAAAGCAGTTGGCAAATATCACCTAGTGTTACCAATTGGTAATACAATGATTCTGAGTGACAGTTATTTCGTACCAATAATATTGTGAATATTTTCCTAAATCAAGTGTTGATTGGGTAAGGTATGTTGTATAATAGTGTACACGTTCTGAATCAAACTACAGTTCTAAACGTACAGAACACACACAAGAGGAACAGTTCAGAAATGAACGAAGTCTTCTTGAGGTATTGTAGACTAGTTCATATCGATGAAACAAGACTAGCCAAAGTTCCATAACGATGCATATTTGAATCCGTTCGAATTTACATCTTATGAAACTTGCCAGTCATGTCTCAAAGACCAAGGTGACCAAATCTCCGTTTACTGGAAACGGAGAAAGAGCTACTGAACTCTTGGACAGATACATAGTGATGTATACGGTCCTATGTCTACATATGCCAGGGATGGTTCCGCGTACTTTATTACATTCACCGATATTCTCTCAAGATACAGACATATGTTCTTGTTTGATACACAAAATCTGAATCTTTTGAGAATTTCAAGGAATCTAAGTACGAAGTTGAGAACCAGATGGGTAAAGGTATTCAAGTCCTTCGATATGATCGGGGAAAATAATACTAGAGCACGGAATTCCGAGACTATTTAAAAGAGATTGGGATTCTCTCTCAGCTTACTCCTCCGTATACACCACATCACAACAGTATATCGAGGTGGAGGAATCGCACCCTACGAGATATGGTACGCTCTATGATGAGTACTGTTGAGTTACCTATTTCCTTTTGGGGATATGCACTTGAGATAGCTGCATGCCTATTGAATAAAGTTCCGACTAAATTTGTTGCCTACCACTCCATATGAGATATGGAATGGGAAGAGTCCATCTCTTAAACGAGTTAAGATATGGGGTTGTCCGGCCTATGTTGAAAAGCAAAATCCGGACAAGCTTGATGCAAGGTCGGTTCCGTGCAAGTTTGTAGGATATCCCAAACATTCGCGAGGGTATATCTTCTACCACACCGAGGAACAAAGATATTTTGTTTCTCGACATGCCGCCTTTTTAGAAAAGGAATTTCTTGTGATAGAAATTAGTGGCAATAAGGTAGAACTGGAAGTATTTCCAGTAAACACAAACTATAACTGACGATTTGGTGGAACCGGAGGATTTAATAGTCCCCGGCGAACCGCAACCACTCCGCAGATCTAGTTGGGTTCCTCATCCACCTGAGAGATACTACGGTTTTCTCGTAGACAGTGGGCGTGAGGATTACAACATGGAGATGATGACCCAACTAGTTTCGAGCAGGCCATCACAAGTGGAGACTGTGAAATGGATGAATGCTATGCGATCTGAGATGGAATCCATGTACACCAGCAAAGTGTTGACTTTGCATGTTGCTCCTGAAGGGGTAAAACCCATTGGGAGAAAAAGGATCTTTGAGAAAGATATTTTGGTGTAGATGGAAAAGTTGAGACTTTCAAACCTATGCTTAAGTCCATCAGGATCCTACTTGCCATTGCTGCATACCATGACTACGAAATCTGGCAAACTGCACGTCAAAACCGTTTTTCTAAATGGTGATTTAGAAGAGAGCGTGTAAATGACATTGCCAGAGGGCTTCGTAGACAGTGGTGTTCCCCTGCCAAAGACGGCCACGACGTGAAGACGTCTTGCCTGTGATTCGGGGCAGATGCTATTTGGTTTTATCTGTCCACCTCTCCGAAGATGCCAAGTTGATTTATGGCACCGTGTATCGGAGGTTTAGACGGATGCGGCCGATGTAGCAGACTTCGTCAGATTCCCCCTCGCTTGAGGGGTTTTTGATTGTGGGGACGCTCTTCCCTGCAGACGCAAGCCCCTGCAGTTAATTACGCTACCGCATCGCGGTAACAACTTTCTCTTTCATCAGAATTTCACTTCGTGTCGTGGGTGTTTGTTTTGTTTGTGGTTGCCCGTGGATTGTATACGGAGACTAATTTATGTCGTCGCCCGTAGGACGTGGATTAGTCCAAATCCGTATTTTCTTAGATTTGGGTTTGGGGTTTTGGTTTGAGGATACGTTAACCATATTTGAGGCTAAGATCAACTCAAACGTTTGTTAAGGATACGTTAGTCTGATTTGAGACTAAGATCGACTTAACTGGATCGTTTAGATCCGACAAAAGAGCATTTGGGGCTTTATTGTTCCAGTTTAGGGACGTAGTGGTCCATGTTCCAGTTTAGGGACATGGACCCCCATGTCCCAGTTTAGAATCTGTTCCCCTGCGAAAGACGGCCACGATGTGAAGACATCTTGCCTGTGATTCGGGGCAGATGCTATTTGGTTTTATCCGTCCACCTTTCCGAAGATGCCAAGTTGATTTATGACACCGTGTATCGGAGGTTTAGACGGTTGCGGCCGATATAGCAGACTTCGTCAGATTCCCCCTTGCTTGAGGGGTTTTTGATTGTGGGGACGCTCTTCCCTGCAGGCGCAAGCCCCTGCAGTTAATTACGCTACCGCATCGCGGTAACAACTTTCTCCTTCTCCAGAATTTCACTTCGTGTCGTGGGTGTTTGTTTTGTTTGTGGTTGCCCGTGGATTGTATACGGAGACTAATTTATGTCGTCGCCCGTAGGACGTGAATTAGTCCAAATCCGTATTTTCTTAGATTTAGGTTTGGGGTTTTGGTTTGAGGATATGTTAGCCATATTTGAGGCTAAGATCAACTCAAACGTTTGTTAAGGATACGTTAGTCTGATTTGAGACTAAGATCGACTTAACTGGATAGTTTAGATCCGACAAAAGAGCATTTGGGGCTCTATTGTTCCAGTTTAGGGATGTAGTGGTCCATGTTCCAGTTTAGGGACATGGGGGTCCATTGTATGTATGGCCGCCGGGACCCATCACCTCTCTGACGACGTTGAAGGATTAAAACGACAGGTGTCAGAGGAGTTCAGAGATGTACCCTTGAACCAGGTGTAAATTGATTTAAGAGAGCAGCTATGCTCAGTCAATTTAATTTGAGGACTTACGGCCAGAATTGGGCTAAGTCCAATTGAAAATGTGCAACATTTTATTTACGTTTGGCCTATTAGGCCTTAATTAGGGCTCTGCCCCTGCACTGTATTTTATTCTGGCCTGTTAGGCCTTTTAAGTTGGGCTCTGTCCCCTTTTTTATAATGCAGAGCATTTGTTTTGGTCCATTGGGCCTCTTAATTGGGCTTTGCCCCTTAATAATGCGTTGCATTAATTATTCTGACAGAGCGCCACGTGGCTTGTCAGGCGCAAACTCATGTGGGGGTGACACGTGTCACGCTCTGATGAGCGCAAGCGCAGTGCGCTGCGACAATGCGCTGCGCTGTTGCGCTGCTAACACGTGGCGCGCTCTAGTGAGTTGCGCCAATGAGAGCAGTGCTCTGTTTTTAGAAGCGCATAGCGCAGATCATTATGGGGCTGACATGTGGCGCTCTCTGGTGGCTTGCGCCAACCCGAGAGCGCAAACTGCAGATTTTGCAAGTGCAGGACACTGTTTTATTATTTTGATCAATTTTAGATCAAAGAAAACAAATTTTCTTGTTTTCAAAGAACCAATGGTTCATCAAAAGGCAATGCCTTTATTATTATTATATTTTTATTGAAGATCTTTGATCTTGTTCTTAGATCAATGATCTTTTTAGAAGAAATTCTTCTTTATTCAGAGATTTTTACCTTCTTTTTTTCTGAGCTCTTCTCAAAATTTTCTTTAGAGGAGTTCTCTGTTTTTCTCTCTGTGTTGATGTCTTCATGTGTTGGGGTCTGGGGGCCTTTTTATAGTGCCAATGATTTGTTGAATTGGTTAGAGAGATCTTTCTCTGAGTGATTTGGAGATTTTTCCCCACTGTTGGATCTTTGATCTAAGAGCTTCTGTTTTACAGAAAACCATCTTCTTGTTTTAACAAGAACAGAAAGATCTTACTGGAATTTTAATTCTGTTTGGCGCAAACGCACCAGCGCTTGACACGTGTCACGCAGCGCAGAGCGCAGCGCAACTGCGCTGACACGTGTATCGCAGCGCACATCACAGCGCAACTGCACTAACGCAACTGTGCTGACACGTGTCGCAGCGCAAGGCGCAGCGCAACTGCGCTGACACGTGTCGCGCAGCGCAGAGCGCAGCGCAACTGCGCTGACACGTGTCGCGTAGCGCTCTAGAGCAGCGCATCTGAAGCGTTGCTTCTTTTAATTTTGTTTTTAAATAGAGCTTTGCTCTGATTGGGCGCGCTGCCTTGGGCGTTGCGCTCCCTGCGCTGGCGTGTCTGATTTTGACACGTGGCGTTCTGCGCGCAGCGCAGGGGATCTGAAGCGTTACTTCATTTATTTTAATTTTAATTTTCACTTTAGTTTTCGAAACAGAGTTATGCTCTGATTGGGGGAAACAGAAGTGTTGCTTCGTTTCTCGTCTTGGAATTTGAACAGAGCTTTGCTCTGATTGGGATAAACAAATGCCCCCCACCGTTGCGCTTACGTGGCCCTCCAAACGTGAGCGCAGCGGTGGCAGAATTCCAACCGTCGTGCCATCCCTTGGAAGTTGAAAGGGCATTTGATGCCTATAAATAGGACCTTTGGTCCCTCAACAGATGATTATCATCTTCAAAATTTTTACTTTCAAAATCTCAGAGCCCTGCTCTTTATTTTCAAGAACTCCAAGAGTTAAACTCTTAAAACTTTTAGGTAAAATTTTTAATTCAATTTAAATTAAATTAAATTAATTTTCATTGACAGAGTCTTGCTCTCAATAGATCCCTGATCTAAAGAAAACCCATTTAGGGTTTCACTTAGCAGAGCTTTGCTCTAAAAGGGTCTAAAGAGAACTAAGGAGAACCCTATTAGGATTCCCTTAATAGAGCTCTGCTCTCTAAAAGATTTTCCTTGTATTTTCTCATTTCATTAATGGGGCTTTGCTCCTTCCAAATCATATAGAAAAATTCTTAAGAGTTTTTCGTGGATCTTGGAGGTTAAAGAATGGGATTCTATTTCTTGATGAATTGTATTATCTTGCTTAATCAGTGTGCCTGATAATTCCTCTGATTTTCTTTTACAGAAGTAATGGACGCCCAGATGTACGATCTCGACGAGATTATCTCTTACGGAGATATCCGCTGACTCGGCCGTTCTCAGAACCGAGAATTTACCAACGCCGAGTGTGCCGAAATCATGAGCCGCTTCGACGCATACAACGGTCAACTGCTTCCTCGGCGCTCCCCTCTCCTGAAGCTTATTGTGGGAGCAATTTGGGAAGCTCTTCCTCTATTCTGTACTGGTGTGCCACTTGGGGCATTGGATGCCGCCGAGAATAAGGTGCACTCGGTGTATCTGATGAGCTTGATCTCAAAGAGGAGGCGAGATAACCTTATCGATCTTCTGCACTAAGCTTTTCAACAGTCTGCAATACTTGCTGCATATCGGAGGGAGGAGGACATCAGTGGGGATCCCGACGCTCGTGCTCGTGAAAGGAAGCACACTAGGATGGTTCGCCAGGCTTGGAAAGTCTTAGATAAGGTTACTTTCGAGTTCCTCAACCCATGTCCTGGGTCCGAGGTTATACCGCTGTAGACATTTCAATAATATTGTTGTTTATTTCTTTATTGATGTAAAAACTTTCCAAGTATGAATGACAACTCTTATTTTTTGCTTTGTTACTGGCACATTCTTTAAATAAGCATAGCCTGTAAGCGATATATAACATTCTGTCTTGAACATCTTGGGGAGTAGTGATGGCTTAGGAAGCAGGTTCAGGTCTGCTACCTAAGGCTTTTCAATTTCATGAGCCGTGAGGATCTCAAAAGACTTTTCTCCCTACGAGTCGAGAGGATCTCGTAGGTGTATTTTCTTCTTAGGAATCGTGAGGATTCCTAAGTGCGTTTCCTCTTATAAGTCGTAAGGATCTTATTGTAAGTCCACGTTGCCCCCCCCGGTGCTTGCGGGGAGGCGGAAACGTTATGAAAAATCGGATTTTTGCAACACTAGGCAACATGGACTATGTAAAGGAGGGATCTTTGCTAAACAAAAACTAACAACCAAGCTAAAAGAGTTAGCTACTCGGAAAGGGGGTTATACCTAAGTCTTTAAGTCCTTCTCTTCTTGCTCCTTGGAGTGAAAGAACGGGTTCTCCTTGTCGCCTTCTCTTGCCGAAGAAAGATCCACCCGAGGGCCTCTACCTTTGGCTCCAACCTCAAACTAGAAGTAACTAAGGTGCTTGGTGTGCTAAACCTAGAACCTTAGAAAGAGTAGAGAGTATTTTTGAAGGGATTATCTCAAGCTCAAATGGTTCTCAACTCATGAGAGGGGAGAGCTAGAGAGAGAGGAAGAGAATGAGAGAGAATGAGAATGATAGAATGAGAATAGTTTTACAACCATAACAAGAATATATGTGAATTATCTAATTAATAATATTAATCCAAATGAAAAAGGTGATGGTTGGTTTGATGAGACCATTATCATATCACATTAAATGTTTTTTGCAAAGATCAAAGAGCATCTTTGGAGTGTAATGATGATGGTCAATGTTTCAACCATGGTCAACAAGTCAACCAAGGTCAACATGTCAACAACCCTAACCATGACACAATTTCATTTAATTAATATTATTAATTGATATTTCACATGTCCATTAGGGTTTGGAAAAAGACAACTGTCAACTGTGCATACACACCCGTTCCGAAACCCTAATGAAAATCCTCTTCCTCCGCCTCAATCAACTGTGCATACACACCCGTATCCGCGTTCCGAGGAACACGAATACAATGAGATAAAACCAATCCCAAATCATATACTAGGATCCGGCTTAAACCAAAGCCCGCTAGTATAAGCTGTCCGGACACCAAATGTGCACAAGTGCGCGGATGTGAACGAACCCCGTCGCAAAACCATGCGACCTCTACTCATTTTGCCTAAAGACGAATAACCCTCTATGTGGGATTCTAAAGACTCGATACTATGCTGGCAGTGGGTTTAACCACGGACCGCAAGCGGCACTAGCTGTACGTAACGGTCCCCAGGTAGATGCCGATAAGAAGACTGACGAGGTAAACCCATCTGAACTCCTACTGAGCCTGAATGTGACAGTCTCCGTACAGTTCGGTCTGTTCGTCTAAGAATATCGCATGGCGGGTCTAGGGGGTGGTAAACGCCAGTCCCCTAATAGCGGTACAAGTCGTGCCGGAGTGTAGCCCAGAACACCCTGAGATAACACTAGAAACCTACCAGTCTATCTCGCTTGCCCTGGCCAGGGACTTTGTGTAATGGCTCTCCTAGACACAGCGCGATATCAACCCCCAATACCAGGAGAGACGAATCCTGTCTAACCGTCACTGCCTCCAAGTGCTTCGGGACTGCACCCAAAAACTACCTGTTTGGACGACTCCTTTGAGCCGTGGTAAGGTAGTAATCAAAATACAGTGGGAACACAGTCGAGGTGAAGTGACAGTGTCAAGTCAACGGACTAAGCTGTACTCATGTCACCTGGGAACTGATAACTGACGATAGGTAAATACCAACCAACAGTTCCCGACGAGTCCTGTCCAGTGTACTCGTAACCTAACGAGCACCCACATACTATCCCAAGTACGACGTACTGACGGCTGTGGGACAGACGGTCTCCCAAGCTGGGATGAGAAGCACATACGCTAGTCTACTCCGAAGTATCGATGCCCTATCTCGATAGTCCTACAACTAGGGACCTGCATAAGGATGTGCTTGTGGATTACCCAGCCCTCATGAGTGTGACTGCCGTCACAACGCTGGTAATCAAGCAAAGATCCTAAGGGCTCCACTAATGTGTAAAGGCGATATGCTAAAAGAAACACATGCACACATTAAAGCAGAAACAAACCAAGTAGCATACTTCTATTTTGAGCAAGATTGTCAATACAAGGTGAATATCCCAAGCTTCCATCAAGTAATATACAAACTAGTATGATACAGTAATGACCTCTAGGGCATATACACTAACAATCTCCCACTTGCACTAAGGCCATGTACTGGCGTATCGAAGACCTATCATCTCGATCAGCCGCTCGAACTGAGTCTGGGGTAAGGCCTTCATGAATGGATCAGCAGTGTTATCTTCCGTAGCAACTCTCCGAACCTCGATCTCCTAGCGACCCACGATCTCCCTGATCAGGTGATACCGCCTCAAGATGTGTCTGGACTTCTGATGGGACCTGGGTTCCTTCGCTAAAGTTATAGCCCCGTTGTTGTCGCAATACAGAGGTACTGGATCAACAATGGACGGAACCACCTGAAGTTCTGTTAGGAACTTCCTTATCCAGACGGCTTCTTTTGCGGCATCTGCTGCAGCGATATATTCCGCTTCCATCGTTGAGTCAGCAACGGTTTCCTGTTTGGAACTCTTCCAACACACCGCCCCTCCATAGAGGGTAAAGACATAACCCGACATGGACTTGGAATCATCCTTGTCACTCTGGAAGCTGGAGTCAGCAAAGGCCTCGATCTGGAGGTCTTTTCCGCTATACACCAAGAACATTTCCTTAGTCCTTCTCAGGTACTTGAGAATGTTCTTTACCGCTATCCAGTGTTTCTCTCCAGGGTTTGACTGATACCAGCTTACTACACTCAGTGTATAAGCTACATCCGGTCTGGTACACAACATCGCATACATTATAGAGCCTACCGCAGAAGCGTAGGGTATAACAGACATGCGATCCCTTTCCAAATCAGTCTTGGGAGACATCTCTTTGGAGAGGGTGATCCCGTGACAAGCCAGTAGATTACCGCGCTTGGAATCTTCCATACTGAATCTTTTCAGTATGGTGTCGATGTACCTGGACTGTGAAAGTCCTAATATCCTCTTGGATCTGTCACGATAGATCCGGATCCTCAGAATGTAAGAGGCATCACCCAGGTCTTTCATGGAGAACCTGTGTGACAAGAACCCTTTGACAGATTGTAGCATAGGAATGTCATTTCCTATCAAGAGAATGTCATCCACGTATAAAACGAGGAATACTACAATTCTCTCTACAAATCTACTATAGATGCATGGTTCATCTGGATTTTTGATAAAGCCAAATTCTTTGACTGTCTCATCAAAACAGATGTTCCAACTCCGCGATGCCTGCTTTAGTCCATAGATGGACTTAAGCAACTTGCACACCTTTCCGCTGCTCCCACTCTGAATGAAACCCTCTGGCTGGTCCATATAGACACACTCTTCTAAATTTCCATTTAGAAAAGCGGTCTTTACGTCCATTTGCCAAATCTCATAATCGTGGAAAGCAGCAATGGCAAGAAGGATCCGAATGGATTTCAGCATAGCCACTGGAGAAAAGGTTTCGTCATAGTCCAAGCCAGGTCTTTGACGGAAACCCTTTGCAACAAGTCTAGCCTTATAGGTCTCAACCTGTCCATCTACACCAATCTTCCTTTTGAAGATCCACTTGCATTCTACGGGTTTTACCCCATCTGGAGCAACGTCCAACGTCCATACTTTGTTGGTGTACATGGACTCCATTTCGGTCCGCATTGCATCCAGCCATTTTACCGAGGCAACACTCTGAATGGCCTGCTGGAAACTAGTCGACTCATCACTATCAATGATGCAATCCTCTCTATCCCCGTCTATGAGAAAACCATAGCATCTCTCGGGCGGATGAGACTGCCTACTACTTCTGCGGAGCGGCGTAGGAATGTCCTGATCTTTCGAACCCTCTGGTTCTACTAAGCTCTCAGTAATAGCTCGTGGTTCTGGAATTTCTTCCAGTTCTATTGCGCTCCTACTTATCTGTTTTTCCAAAAACTGAGTTTCCAAGAAGTGGGCATGACGAGAAACAAAAACCTTTTGTTCCTCTTCGCAATAGAAGAAATATCCCTTGGAGTTCTTTGGATATCCTACAAACTTGCACTGTACTGAGCGTGCCTCGAGTTTGTCCGCATGCTGCTTTTTGACAAAAGATGGACATCCCCATGTCTTAATATGATTAAGATAGGGTCTCTTCCCACACCACATCTGATATGGTGTAGTGGGCACAGTCTTAGTTGGAACTCGGTTCAAAAGGTATGCAGCTGATTCTAGTGCATATCCCCAGAATGATCGCGGTAACTCAGCGTTACTCTTCATGGACCGTACCATATCCAATAGGGTTTGGTTCCGTCTCTCCAATACACCGTTATGTTATGGAGTGTATGGAGGAGTAAGCTGAGAGATAAGTCTATTCTCTTTTAAGTAATCCAGGAACTCGGCACTCAAGTATTCACCACCTCGATCAGATCTCAGTGTCTTGATACTTTTGCCTGTTTGTTTTTCTACTTCATTCTTATATTCCTGAAATTTTCCAAAGGCTTCGGATTTATGTTTCATTAAGAAGACATATCCGTACCTTGAAAAATCATCCGTAAAAGTAATGAAGTAAGAATAACCGCTTCGTGCATGCGTAGACATTGGACTGCACACGTCGCTGTGTACGAGTCCCAAGAGCGAGCTCGCTCTTACTCCGTGTCCAGTGACGGAGTCTTTGTCATCTTTCCTTTGAGACAGGATTGACAAGTTGCATATGATTGATATTCGAACGGATCCAAATATCCTTCTGTATGTAACTTCGTCAACCTTCTCTCATTGATGTGACCCAGTCTACAATGCCATAAGAAAGCCTGATTTGTTTCCGGAGACTTTCTTTTGTGTGTATTCTGGACATTGAAAATCTGTGGTTGGTTTAATACGTATATACCATTGTTTAATGTACCTGACCCAATCAGAACTTGATTAAGGTGAATGTTTACAACATTACTTACAAATGCAAATTCATAACCTTCTTTAGATATTAAAGATACAGAAATGATATTACAAGTTGCATTGGGTACAAAAAAGCAATTACGTAAAACCAAAACATGTCCATCTGACATTCCCAGGTGATAGTCCCCCACGGCCTCAGCATCCGTGCTAGCTCCGTTTGCAACTTTGAGGGTCATGTCACCTGCCTTCAAAAACCTACGCTTTCTCAATACCTGCAAAGAATTGCAGATATGAGATCCTGATCCGGTATCCAATACCCAGGAAGTAGAGTTTATTGATAGACAGTTTTCAATAACATACACACCTGAAGCTGAAACCGCAACTTGCTTCAGATCCTGTGTTCTGGCCTTCCAAGCCCTGCAATCTTTCTTCCAGTGTCCACACTTGTGACAGTAAAAGCATTCTTCCTTATCCACAAGCTTTCCCGCTACCTTTGTTGCTTTTGCCTTTCCCTTCGTATCCACCTTACTAACATCGCCCCTTGGTTTGTTGGGGGTTTTCTTCTTCTTTCCCTTGGCTTTCGCCTTGGACCTAGAAGAGAAAGATCCTTCTACAAACAAAGTTGATGTTTCCCTACCTTTCTGTAGGGCGCCCTCTGCACTCCTCAGTATGTTGAGGAGTTCCGAAAGTTCAACTTCCTTTTCTTGCAAGTTGAAGTTCAGGATAAACTGGGCGTAAGTGGAAGGAAGGGATTGGAGAATCAAGTCCGTATAGAGCTCATTCTCCAACGTGGTCCCAAGGTCCGCGAGCTCCTCTATGTAGCCAATCATCTTAAGCACGTGTTCCGCTACCGATGATCCGACGGCCAATCTCGCCGAAAACAGCTTTTTCGACACTTCGTATCTGGCGATACGGGATTGCACTCCATACAGTTCTTTTGTATAGAGAAATATGGATTCGAGGTCCATATTCTCGTGCCTCCTCTGATGTTCGTTGTCCATAGAGGCAAGCACGAGGCACTTGGCCTTCGCGCAGTCGATTTCCCAGGTCTTACGGATTTCCCTATCCGCGACGCTGGTTTTGGGACCTGGGACAGGGGGAGCTTTGGTGGTAAGGAGATACCCCAACTTGTCATAAGTGATTGCCATTTTGACATTCCTGAGCCAATCTTTATAGTTTGGCCATGTCAGTATGTTTTTATCTAGTAGTAACTTAAGTCCAGTCATGATATTTGGTCGCTGCAATTAGGAGAGAGAGAAGAAACACTTTAGCACGATGCTTTTTCAAGTTTAGAGTGGTTTTTAATTTTTCTAAACAGGATGGCTCCTACTGTCTCTCGAATCCCTCCTCAAACCATAAAGGAAGAATTAGTCAGGATCAATCTCACCGTACAATACTTGCTTAACCGTTCAGCCAGGCCAGTGTCGGTACTTCGAGGGAGGTTTTCCAATGCTTTCGCGAAGTTCCTTAATTAAGTAACCTCTTTTCCCTGTGGGCGTAGCCCCGCTAACACCTTTCTAGACACCTACTTGGTTTATAGCATTGATCGTTAAGTGAGAAATTTCCCGAGGAGTAGCATATACTCACAGTAGGATCGGGATCCAAATATCATCGCGTGACAAAACTGAAGGAATCCTACCAGAATCATTACACTCCAAATGGTATGCAGCGCTAGCAAGTTTCAGTTCTTTTGAAACTCCCGATGTGGATTTTTGCCCTATGCTCTTATGACCTTGACTTTGGCCAAAATATCATAAGTCACATGTCAAGTTCTACCCGTCATTCTCCAGGTTAATTTGAACCCACCCGTACCTACCCTTGACTTTGGCCAACATAGCAGTACGACTGTCCCAAACCAACACATCTATCTATGCTGCACATGAATACCCAATAGCTACCAATCACTATGCCTTGACTTTGGCCAACATACATAGCTTGAATACTTATTGACCATTCATGTGAAACGACGGAGGGCTACGAATGGTTTTGGCGAAACCGTGAACGTAGTGAACTTGATATAATCGAAGGAACGAGATAGCTTTCAAACAGGAGTGGTTCATGCTCCGCATTTAAAATTTGGTTTTGAAAAGAACCGAGTGGTTTTGAAAGTGTTCCAACGACTTTTACTTGGTTTATTTTTCTTGCATTAAATTTAATGCGTCCCATCAATTAATCCTACCATTGCAGAAAACAACGAAAATATGATGTACGCTTATGCCATCCGCATTCACCACGGGGTCCCGTCATCACCCGTTAGGTTACTTAACTAACGACAGAGCAGGGGCTGGACTAGCGCGGATGCAAAACATAAGCAACGCCTAAATAGATATCATATAGATATATATAAACATTCGTCACATGCAATGATAGCCATTCCAGATCACAGATCAAAACATTGGATATACTAGGAATCCGCATTTCGTACGAGCCTGTAACGAAGAATGGATTACACGGTCGCGATGAATAGCCAAACCCCACCCTAGACCCCTACGGGTGCGGCAAACTACCCGCCAAGTACCCGAAGCGAAGCAACCTCCCTCAACACCGTGAGTAGGCCACTCGGCACTTCGAGATACCCAGTAATTTGTGCACCCTACCTTGGGTCTATCCTAGGAGCAAAAACAGTAAAACGAAATTATACAATGGCGGCTACAACCTCAACCCGGATGTGCGGCCAAACAAATAATATTACATCAATTTACATATTACAAGAATTGAAAGAATAAGAAAACTCTCATCTCACAACCCCCCAGCTATTCATCCGCGACAATCCAACGAATTCATATACACAAACCATCAACTTACAGATCACTGATATGTATAACCCCCACTAATCGACGTATAGCGATTAGCAGACGTTCAATACATATAACACATCACAGATATAACCCATTAGCCAAAGTGTAAAGAAGTTCGATCAAAAATACGGATTTGTGACCACCCCAAAAACTAACTTGTTCTCTGGAAAATCTGGGCAGAAACAAACTATCTCAAAAATCACAAAACAGCAACAGAAGAACACTGCAGGAAAAACGACCCACGGCCGAGTCAACTCGGCCGCGGATCCGCGGCAAGTGCATGCTCTTACCGCGGTTCCGCGGTGAGTTGGTCGACTCGCTGACTCATTTTTCTTGGGTGTTCTGTAAGAACCCTGAGCCGATTTTTAGTGTATGATTTATTATTTTTAAAGCAGAAATAAAAATCGACAGAAACTTAGAGTTTTTGAAAAGAGTTTTGCGATTTTTTCCGATCGAAGTTCTAGATACTTTGCTAACTAGTTAGTTTGTGTTTAGCTAGGTTCTGATACCACTGTAAGTCCACGTTGCCCATCCCGGTGCTTGTGGGGAGGCGGAAACGTTATGAAAAATCGGATTTTTGCAACACTAGGCAACATGGACTATGTAAAGGAGGGATCTTTGCTAAACAAAAACTAACAACCAAGCTAAAAGAGTTAGCTACTCGGAAAGGGGGTTATACCTAAGTCTTGAATTCTTTCTCTTCTTGCTCCTTGGAGTGAAAGAACGGGTTCTCCTTGTCGCCTTCTCTTGCCGAAGAAAGATCCACCCAAGGGCCTCTATCTTTGGCTCCAACCTCAAACTAGAAGTAACTAAGGTGCTTGGTGTGCTAAACCTAGAACCTTAGAAAGAGTAGAGAGTATTTTTGAAGGGATTATCTCAAGCTCAAATGGTTCTCAACTCATGAGAGGGGAGAGCTAGAGAGAGAGGAAGAGGATGGGAGAGAATGAGAATGATAGAATGAGAATAGTTTTACAACCATAACAAGAATATATGTGAATTATCTAATTAATAATATTAATCCAAATGAAAAAGGTGATGGTTGGTTTGATGAGACCATTATCATATCACATTAAATGTTTTTTGCAAAGATCAAAGAGCATCTTTGGAGTGTAATGATGATGGTCAATGTTTCAACCATGGTCAACAAGTCAACCAAGGTCAACAAGTCAACAACCCTAACCATGACAAGATTTCATTTAATTAATATTATTAATTAATATTTCACATGTCCA
Source organism: Agapanthus africanus (assembly GCA_030015575.1). Lineage (NCBI taxonomy): Eukaryota > Viridiplantae > Streptophyta > Magnoliopsida > Asparagales > Amaryllidaceae > Agapanthus > Agapanthus africanus. The sequence continues at coordinate 858,738,516 of JASDDO010000022.1, read as the reverse complement.
TTAGGGTTTGGAAAAAGACAACTGTCAACTGTGCATACACACCCGTTCCGAAACCCTAATGAAAATCCTCTTCCTCCGCCTCAATCAACTGTGCATACACACCCGTATCCGCGTTCCGAGGAACACGAATACAATGAGATAAAACCAATCCCAAATCATATACTAGGATCTGACTTAAACCAAAGCCCGCTAGTATAAGCTGTCCGGACACCAAACGTGCACAAGTGCGCGGATGTGAACGAACCCCGTCACAAAACCATGCGACCTCTACTCATTTTGCCTAAAGGCGAATAACCCTCTGTATGGGACTCTAAAGACTCGACACTACGCTGGCAGTGGGTTTAACTACGGACCGCAAGCGGCACTAGCTGTACGTAACGGTCCCCAGGTAGATGCCGATAAGAAGACCGACGAGGTAAACCTATCTGAACTCCTATTGAGCCTGAATGTGACAGTCTCCGTACAGTCCGGTCTGTTCATCTAAGAATATCGCATGGCGGGTCTAGAGGGCGGTAAACGTCAGTCCCCTAATAGCGGTACAAGTCGTGCCGGAGTGTAGCCCAGAACACCCTAAGATAACACTAGAAACCTACCAGTCTATCTCGCTTGCCCTGGCCAGGGACTTTGTGTAATGGCTCTCCTAGACACATCGCGATATCAACCCCTAATACCGGGAGAGACGAATCCTGTCTAACCGTCACTGCCTCCAAGTGCTTCGGGACTGCACCCAAAAACTACCTGTTTGCACGACTCCTTTGAGCCGTGGTAGGGTAGTAATCAAAATACAGTGGGAACACACTCAAGGCGAAGTGACAGTGTCAAGTCAACAGACTAAGCTGTACTCATGTCACCTGGGAACTGATAACTGATGATAGGTATAATACCAACCAACAGTTCCCGACGAGTCCTGTCCAGTGTACTCGTAACCTAACGAGCACCCGCATACTATCCCAAGTACGACGTACTGACGGCTGTGGGACAGACCGTCTCCCAAGCTGGGATGAGAAGCGCATACGCTAGTCTACTCCGGAGTATCGATGCCCTGTCTCGATAGTCCTACGACTAGGGACCTGCATAAGGATGTGCTTGTGGATTACCCAGCCCCCACGAGTGTGACTGCCATCACAACGCTGGTAATCAAGCAAAGATCCTAAGGGCTCCACTAATGTGTAAAGGCGATATGCTAAAAGAAACACATGCACACATTAAAGCAGAAACAAACCAAGTAGCATACTTCGATTTTGAGCAAGATTGTCAATACAAGGTGAATATCCCAAGCTTCCATCAAGTAATATACAAACTAGTATGATACAGTAATGGCCTCTAGGGTATATACACTAACACTTATAAGAGAGTTTTCCCTCTTATGAGTCGAGAGGTCCCGTAAGCGGTTGTTTCCCTCCTTGTCGAGATTCGACTTCAGAGAGTGAGACCCGTGGATAGTATGCAAGAGACCATTTTGGGCCGACTTGCAGGATCCCATCGCTTAGGAAACAAGTTTTTTTTAATCCCTGCTGCCTAAGGTTTTACCTTACTAGTCGAGATGAATCGAGCATTTCTCGCAAAGACATCAATTTCCTCACGAGTCGAGACAAATTGAGCATTTCTCGCAAGATTATCCTAGCGTCACAGTTAACCTCTGCTCTTTACGACAGAAGTCCGTTAGGGTCTGTGGTACTTAGGGTTTTTGGCCATCGTACCGTCGCATCAGCTGATATATTCCTCGATAGGCAATCGTGCTGTTCGAGTAGCCCTGTGACTGTCGTGTCTCTGATCCCTTCGGGGGCTGGACAAGACGTCTTCAAGTAATCTTCCAGGTAATCTTACCGTCAGAAAAGCAAGCGTTAGGAATTTTGCCATGCCGCTTTTTACTTGAGGTTAGGCTCATTTTGGAGAGCCCCGATGAGTCATAACCACTCCGCGCTGGTGTGGGATGATCTCCGATAGTCTTTCAAGTTTTATGTGAGTTGCCGTCAAGACCCTGAAGCTAGGAATTTGGCCTTTGCTTCGTTTGCTGGCATCGCGTCTACTGTATCGAGACGAATGTCGCTGTTGTCTCTAGGTTGTTGGTGAACCGTCGAGGCTTGGAACTGAGAATTTTGCCGTGGCTCCATTTGTTTGATTGTTGTGTCTGAACCCTGCTGGAGGAAGAATGCTGGGGTGACATCTCATCTGCTGTATCGAGACGAATATCGAGGTGGTGACCACTCCGCACTGATGTGAGATGATCTCCGATGGTCTTTCAGGTTTTATAGGAGTTGCCGTCAAGACTCTGAAGCTAGGAATTTGGCCTTTGCTTCGTTTGCTGGCATCACGTCTGCTGTATCGAGACGAATGTCGCTGTTGTCTCTAGGTTGTTGGTGAACCGTAGAGGTTTGGGACTAGGGACTTTGCCGTGGCTCCGTTTGTTTGATGATGTTGCATCTGTTGTGTCGAGACGAACATCGAGGTGGTGACCATCCGCACTGGTGTGAGATGATCTCCGGTTGTCTTTCAGGCTTTATATGACTTGCCGTTAAGACCTTGAAGCTAGGAATTTGGCCTTTTCTTCGTTTGTTGGCATTGCGTCTTCTATATCGAGACGAATGTCGCGGTTGTCTCTAGGTTGTTGGCGAACCGTCGAGGTTTGGAACTAGGGACTTTGCCGTGGCTCCGCTGTTTGATTGTCGCGTCTGAATCCTGTTGGAGGAAGAACGCTGGGGTGACATCTCGTCTGCTGTATCGAGATGAACGTCGAGGTGGTGACCATTCCGCACTGGTGCAAGATGTTCTCCGATCATCTTTCAGGCTTTATATGACTTGCCGTTAAGACCCTGAAGCTAGGAATTTGGCCTTTGCTTCGTTTGCTGGTATTGCGTCCTCTGTATCGAGATGAATGTCGCGGTTGTCTCTAGGTTGCTGGTGAACTGTCGAGGTTTGGAACTAGGGACTTTGCCGTGGCTCTGCTGTTTGATTGTCGCATCTGAATCCTGTTGGAGGAAGAACGCTGGGGTAACATCCCGTCTGTTGTATCGAGACGAACGTCAAGGTGGTGACCACTCCGTACTGGTGCGAGATAATCTCTGATTGTCTTCCAGGCTTTATATGACTTGCCGTTAAGACCCTGAAGCTAGGAATTTGGCTTCGCTTCGTTTGCTTTGGTGTGTCCAAATCCTGTCAAAGGAAGGACACTGTTGTTGACATTGCGTCTGCTGTATCGAGACGAATGCTGAGGTGGACTTTAGGTTGTCTGCAAACCGTCGAGATTTGGAACTAAGGACTATGCCGTGGCTCCGTTTCGTTACGACTCTGAGGTCGGTTGTTGACGTCATGTCTGCATCTGGCCGGAGTGAGGAGAAACGCCGTTGGTGATCTCTAAGTTGTCGATACCGACGTCGAGACCCTGAAGCTAAGGATCTTCTTTTGTTCCGTTTGTTGACATCGTGTCTACAATATTGCGACAAACGTCGAGGTTGTCTCTAGGTTGTCTATGAACCGTCGAGACTTGGCTTCACTTTCTAGTGGAGCCTGTTGGGAAGGTATGGTTCCCTCTTTGTTTGTGCCCCTGGATTGTATACAGGGATCGATGTGATCTCACCTGTAGGGCAGAAGTTTCATTCATTTTCATTTTTTTATTATTATATTCTTTCCGCAATGCTCTATCATTTTAGCTTTTATATCGCGAAGGTCGCGATTGCCCAATTATTTCGGCTATTTTTCGTGGTGCCCAATCATTTCGGCTATTTATTTTATTTTTACTCGCTGCTTTTTATTGCGAGTTGCCCAATCATTTTGGCTATTTTGCATGCATACATTTTTACTTGCTGATTTTTATTGCAAATTGCCCCATCATTTCGGCTATTTCGTATGCATGTATGGCTCGCTGATTTTTTTTATTATATTTTTTTTGTGGAACTTGGAATCTGACACCAATCTCGGCATCAGAATCGCTACAACTGGAATATTGCCAGGAGCGAATCATCATTTGCCCTGAAAGGGTCTGGAATTTGATACCGGTTTAGGCATCAGCATTGCTACAACTGGGATATTGCTAGGAGCGAATCATCACTTGCCGTGAAAGGGCCTGGAATTTGATACCGGTTTAGGTATCAGCATCGCTACAACTAGGATATTGCCAGGAGCGAATCATCACTTGCCTCTGTTGATGTCGAACAAAGGTGGCTTAGCAAACAGGGTTAGGATTCTGTCGACTAAGGCTTTTGACTTCATGAGCCGTAAGGGTCTCACAAAGGTATTTCTCCCTACGAGTCGTGAGGATCTCATAGGTGCATTTTTTCCTTAGGGATCGTGAGGGTTTCTAAGTGTATGTTCCCCTGTAAGTCGTAAGGATCTTATAAAAGGGTTTTATCCTTATAAGTCGAGAGGACTTATAAGGGTTGTTTACCGTATGGACATATCCCTAGTCATGGGTGGGACTTTGTTAGGGAAGTGTTTATTCGCGCTCGTGGATTGTATACAAGGGTCAGTACTGAGCCACTTGTAGGGCCATATCGAAGGCTGTGGGGGTTGTTTAAGCACAGGTTTAGGTCTCTGTGACTTAAGACTTTTAAATCTTACGAGCCGTGAGGGTCCCATAAGAGAGTTCTCCTTACGAGTCGTGAGGATCTCGCAAGTGTAATTTCTCCTTAAGAATTATGAGGATACCTAAGTGTGTTGTTCCCTGTGAGTCGTAAGGATCTCACGCGGGTGGTTTCTCCTTACAAGGTTGAGAGGACCTTGTAAGTGTCTTTTAACGAGGTTGCGCCCTTTCGGGTTTTCACAAACACTCACCGGTAGCCCTGCTATTTTTACTCACGGAGCCCTTTCGGATTTTCATCCGTGCCCATTTCGCTTATGGACATACCGTCTCTTTTTTTATTCTTTTTATTCTTTTTTTTTCTAACGAGGTCGCGCCCTTTCGGGTTTTCACAAACACTCGCCAGTAGCCCTGCTGTTTTTACTCACGGAGCCTTTTCGGGTTTTCATCCGTGCCCATTTTGCTTATGGACATACCGTTTTTTTATTATTTTTTTATTTTTATTTTATTTTTTTTGTCAGCCTGAGGATGCTGCGGTAGTAGTTTAAGGACGTTTCGGTCCTCAGCTAGTTTTAGGACGTAGTGGTCCGTCATTAGTTTAAGGACGTTTCGGTCCGCCGTCGCCGTATTTGAGGCGAATCTCTAGTTTACCGACTTTTCGGTCTATGGAGCCTTCCTTATGAATGAGCATGATGCCCCCGGCATATCCATCTTTTTCGGAGCATGTGCTTGTGGCGGGCTCACTTTCCAGTTTTCGGACAACACGAACTTGCCCTGTTGGTATTGGTCTTCAACCCAGGCTTTTTAAAAACGTAGCAATTTTCGATCGGATGGCCCAATACTTGGTGGTAAGGGCAATAATTAGGATTGCCAACATCATTCAGTTGTGTTTGGCATTTCGGCTCCGGTAGAGTGATAAGCCTGTTGTGCACCACCACTTCGAACAGCCTCCTTGTTTCATCCTGGGGAAATGAGTAAGGACGTTTCAACCTCTCATAGAAGGGTTGCCGCTTGTTGTTTTGGCGAACAACCGGTCTAGGGCCACTCGATTGTTGTTGAGTGTTGGCGACGAAAGTCGTTTTTCCTTTTCCTTTATCCTTTTTGTTCGCTCCGTTGTTTGTGGGTCCGAGATTTTCTCCGGATATCGGGCAATTGTGCGGCTGAACGTTCTCGCAACTCCTCTTCAGAGATGGACTCCTTGAAGAGAGGGCCGAGGGCTACTTTTTCGTCGGAATCGCTCCCGAAGGTGAGAACTCGTGATCCTCCGGGGTCATCCCTATGAGAATTGCCGGCAACTCTTTTATGCTCATCTGTTGCATTCTTCCGCTGTCTACGAGCTTCACGCTTTGTTCTATTGACGTATTTCCTGTGGGCGACATACCCTTGCCACCAACACTTAAAGGAGTCGCAGTCTTCAGTCGGATGTGTGATCTTCTGATGATATAAGCAAAAGTTAGGATGCATCTCTACTCCACCGAGAGTGTTTTCTTCAGAGGGTGGTAACTTCATTCCCATTGATATGGCTTTAGCAAACCTTTTCCTCGTCTTGAATTTGTTTTTATCGGCAGCGGATGTCTTTTGATTTGACGGGAGTGCCTCGACCCTTTCGTCTAGTCGTCGGTGTTTGGCTCCTTCCAGTATGGCCATCTCACGCTCTTGATTGGCATTAACTTTCAGACGAATATCATTCAAGAAGGCGTCGATTATCTCGTCTGACGGCCACAGAAGTTTTGGTTTAGGGTCCGCCCTCGGTTTCTCGGCACAAGGAGCCTCTTTATCATTCACCACTGAGTGAGAGATCACATGACAAGTTGCTACGTAGTCCTCAGATTCATTTGATGAGTTTTCTCCATCGTTTTCGTCTTCAACAAAAAAGCAAGTTGCCTCCGGCGTGTCCATCTTCTTTGGAGTGTGCGACTGTGGTGGGTTTACTTTCCACTTTTCAGACAGCGCGAACTTGCCTTGTAGGTACTGATCCTCGATCCATCCCTTAAAGACGAAACAATCCTCGATCGGGTGACTTACCGTTTGGTGGTAAGGGCAATAATTGGGATTATCGAGATCGCCTGGCTGCAACAGACGTTTTGGACTCGGCAGATTAATGAGTCTGTTGCGCACTGCCAGCTTGAACAGTTTCCTTGTTTTATTATGAGGAAATGAGTAAGGACGTCCTAGTCTCTCCTCGAGGGATGGGCGTGGTCGCACATTGTTTTGGCGAACAAACGGCTTTGAGTTGCTCGGCTGTTGTTGAGAGTTGGCAACGAAGGTTTCTTTCCCTTTGCCCTTTTCATTCCAAGGCTCTATCTTTGAAGGAGATGGTCTATGACCCATCTGGTCCATTTGGGCCAGCTTGTCAATCAAGGCCTGAAAAGTGGTCGGCTTGAAGAACATCATGAATTGTGAAATAGTTGCATGAGGATCTAAGGTGCCCACGAACATGCCTACCGCAGGTGCTTCTTCGATGCGTTGTTCGCACTTCGACCATAAGTTTCGCCACTGTATTGCGTATTGGACCCACGTCTCGCCTGGCTTCACCCCGACATTAATCAGTGCTGTTATCGGGGCGTGTTCACTAGCACTCGCGAATCTTTGTGTAAACAATAGCTCCATCTCCGCAAATGTTTTGACAGAGTCATTAGGTAGCTTTGAATACCATTCAAAGGCCGTTTCTGCTAAGCTGCCGACGAATTGGCGAAGCAACAGTTTGTCATCGCCTCCAGTGTTGCCGCATAAGGCTCTGAATTGAGCGACATGCTGATGTGGATTCCCTGTCCCTTTGTACACATGGAATTTAGGGATTGTATATCCCGGCGGGTAACTAATTTGGTCATACCAGCCCGGATAGGGTCGTCCGGTTCTAACAATTTGCCCAGCCGCTTCATTCGCCTGGTGAACTCGTATCTGCTGAGCTATATAGTCGTCTAAAGCCTTGGAAATGGTTTCCTCCTTGGCTGCTGAATGAGCCGGATGAGGATTAGATGTCTCCCTTCTATCGTCTTCCATAATGATCGGAGGGTCTTCAGCTGGAGGGTCCGGCTGTAACATCATTCCTACCATGTCTTGGAAGAGAATCGCCATTTGTTTTATGTGGGCAGCTTGTTCTGCTGCTTCTCTGTCCTTCTTTTCGAGGATTCTCCGAAGAAAGTCAGCGTCAGTTTCCTGTTCGCGACGCTGTTCTAATGATGCCTCTGGGCTTTCTTTTGGCCCGGTAAGTGTGGCCATTTGCGTCAGCATTTCTTGAAGCTTATGTTGCTGCTCCTGGGCTTGTATTACGGATCGGGTGAGCGGTCGGTGACCCGTCGAAGTGCGGCTATCCTCTTTCCCGGATGCCATATAAACAGTATGCACCACCATGCCCCCAGACTTGGGGCGTTTAGATTCAGTGTCTTTGCGATTTGCCAAAGACACAGGGATCTTCCCCGACCTCCTTCTTTTTTGAGTGGTCGAAGTTGAGGGGGTCGTTGTAGTGGGCACCCAAGTAGCTGTTGCTTTTTGTGGCTTGACGGAGTAATCTTTCTCCTGCCGAACCTTCATCTTTTCCTGTCGGCGGAGATAGTCTTGATCCATCACGAAATCTTGGACTTGACGCCAGACCTTGTAAATTTTAGAGGACAGCCGTTGAGGGGGCTGCTCCAGCTTCTTCTCTGTATCATTCTCCATGGGTGAAGGAGTTCTCTTCAGCACCGCGGTAGGAGAGTTTTTGCGCACCTTGTTAAGTAGTTCAAAGCTGTTCCCAGTTGGAACAGCAGCGTCGATCCCCACCGTTGGAGCTGGCGGAGTTATCTCAGAGGGGGAGTTGCCCCCAGCCTTCCTCACTCGGTGCCAGTGGCGACGTCGAGCGTGTCGTGCGGATGGAGTTGTTTCAGCTATAAGGGTGACTTCGTCATGCCCCCTGCTTTGAGGAGAGACCGTTATTGGTGCTAGCCTGTCAAAGACAGACCTCTGGGCAGGGGAAGCAGCTTTGAGGACCTCGCCTGGAGCAGAAACCGGAATGGCCAGCCTTGTAAAAACTGACTTCTTGGAAGGAGGATTCTTTCCAATGATTTCGTCCGCTTAGCCGGGATGGCTATCCGCTTTGGGATGGCAGCTTCGGGTATCGCGGGCTTGTAGACGTTCTGGCCCAGTCTGTTGAAAACTGAGGTATTGAAGTTGGGCGACCCGTTGAGAGGGGTCGCGGCAGTGGCAAGTCGATCAAAGACCGACTTCTTTAGGGCTTCTTGCAACGTCATTGGGGCATTGAAGCTCATTGGTGGGAGCATGGTCCCGAAGAATAGTCCAGTTGTGGCTTGAGTTACCTGCTCCACTGGCATCCTGAAAATGGAGGCCGCTCGGGGCCCGTAAGTCACTCCTCCAGATGGGACGGAGCGAGAGTTGCAGTTGCAGTTTGTGCAGTTTGAAACCATTAATCTTCTGTTTTCTGCACGGAGCAAGACACCAAATCTTAGTACCTCGAATTCACAGGCAACCACAGCAAACCGCGATTCGTTCGCGAACACGACACACGAAGTGTGGAGTGGAAAGAGGAAAAGGTCCCACCGGGCGTTCCAGAATCTGTTCCCCTACGAAAGATGGCCACGACGTGAAGACATCTTGCCTGTGATTCGTGGCAGATGCTATTTGGTTTTATCCGTCCACTTCTCCGAAGATGCCAAGTTGATTTATGGCACCGTGTATCGGAGGTTTAGACGGATGCGGCCGATGTAGCAGACTTCGTTAGATTCCCCCTCGCTTGAACGGTTTTTGATTATGGGGACGCTCTTCCCTGCAGGCGCAAGCCCCTGCAGTTAATTACGCTACCGCATCGCGGTAACAACTTTTTCCTTCTCCAGAATTTCACTTCGTGTCGTGGGTGTTTGTTTTGTTTGTGGTTGCCCGTGGATTGTATACGGAGACTAATTTATGTCGTCGCCCGTAGGACGTGGATTAGTCCAAATCCGTATTTTCTTAGATTTGGGTTTGGGGTTTTGGTTTGAGGATACGTTAGCCATGTTTGAGGCTAAGATCAACTCAAACGTTTGTTAAGGATACGTTAGTCTGATTTGAGACTAAGATCGACTTAACTGGATCGTTTAGATCCGACAAAAGAGCATTTGGGGCTCTATTGTTCCAGTTTAGGGACGTAGTGGTCCATGTTCCGGTTTAGGGACATGGGGTTCCATTGTATGTATGGCCGCCGGGACCCATCACCTCTCTGACGACGTTGAAGGATTAAAACGACATGTGTCAGAGGAGTTCAGAGATGCACCCTTGAACCAGGCGTAAATTGATTTAAGAGAGCAGCCATGCTCAGTCAATTTAATTTGAGGACTTATGGCCAGAATTGGGCTAAGTCCAATTGAAAATGTGCAACATTTTATTTGCATTTGGCCTATTAGGCCTTAATTAGGGCTCTGCCCCTGCACTGTATTTTATTCTGGCCTGTTAGGCCTTTTAAGTTGGGCTCTGTCCCTTTTTTTATAATGCAGAGCATTTGTTTTGGTCCATTGGGCCTCTTAATTGGGCTTTGCCCCTTAATAATGCGTTGCATTAATTAGTCTGACAGAGCGGCACGTGGCTTGTCAGGCGCTTTGCGCTAATTGAGGAGCGCAAGGCGCAAACTCATGTGGGGTGACACGTGTCACGCTCTGATGAGCGAAAGCGCAGTGCGCTGTTGCGCTGCTGACACGTGGCGCGCTCTAGTGAGTTGCGCCAATGAGAGCAGTGCTCTGTTTTTAGAAGCGCATAGTGCAGATCATTATGGGGCTGACACGTGGCGCTCTCTGGTGGCTTGCGCCAACCCAAGAGCGCAACGGTGCAGATTTTGCAAGTGCATAGCACTGTTTTATTATTTTGATCAATTTTAGATCAAAGAAAACAAATTTTCTTGTTTTCAAAGAACCAGTGGTTCATCAAAAGGCAATGCCTTTATTATTATTATATTTTTATTGAAGATCTTTGATCTTGTTCTTAGATCAATGATCTTTTTAGAAGAAATTCTTCTTTATTCAGAGATTTTTACCTTTTCTTGTTCCGAGCTCTTCTCAAAATTTTCTTTAGAGGAGTTTTCTGTTTTTCTCTCTGTGTTGATGTCTTCATGTGTTGGGGTCTGGGGGCCTTTTTATAGTGCCAATGATTTGTTGAATTGGTTAGAGAGATCTTTCTCTGAGTGATTTGGGGATTTTTCCCCCACCGTTGGATCTTTGATCAAAGGGTTTCTGTTTTACAGAAAACCATCTTCTTGTTTTAACAAGAACAGAAAGATCTTACCGGAATTTTAATTTTGTTTGGCGCAAATGCACCAGCGCTTGACACGTGTCACGCAGCGCAGAGTGCAGCGCAACCGCGCTAGCGCAATTGCCTGACACGTGTCGCGCAGCGCAAGGCGCAACACAACTGCGCTGACACGTGTCGCGCAGCGCAAGGCGCAACGCAACTGCGCTGACACGTGTCGCGCAGTGCATCTGAAGTGTTGCTTCTTTTAATTTTGTTTTTAAATAGAGCCTTGCTCTGATTGGGCGTGCAGCCTTGGGCGTTGCGCTCCCTGCGCTGGCGTGTCTGATTTTGACACGTGGCATTCTGCGCGCAGCGCAGGGGATCTGAAGCGTTGCTTCATTTATTTTTATTTTAATTTTCACTTTAGTTTTCGAAACAGAGCTATGCTCTGATTGGGGGAAACAGAAGCGTTTCTTCGTTTCCCGCCTTGGAATTTGAACAGAGCTTTGCTCTGATTGGGGTAAACAAGTGGGAGCAGCGGAAGCATGTGCAAGCTGCTTAAATCCATCTACGGGTTAAAGCAGGCATCGCGGAGATGGAACATCTGTTTTAATGAAGCTGTCAAAGAGTTTGACTTCATCAAAAAGGTAGATGAACCATGTATAAATAAGAAGATTGTAGAGAGTATGGTTGTCTTCCTCGTATTATACGCGGATGACATACTCTTGATAGGAAACGATGTTCCTATGCTACACTCGGTCAAGCTCCTCTTATCACACAAGTTCTCCATGAAAGATCTAACTGATGCCTCCTACATCCTGGGGATATAGATATATAGAGATAGATCTAAATGGATTTAGGATTGTCCCAATCCAGATACATAGACACCATGCTAAAGGGGTTTAGTATGGATGATTCTAAGCGTAATAATGTACCCGCTTGTTAAGGAACCACTCTCTCCAAAGAGATATCTCTCGAGACTGATTTGGAGAGGGCTCGCATGTAAGGAATGCCCTATGCTTTGGTAGACGGGTCAATCATGTATGCGATGTTATGTACCATACTAGATGTAGCTTACTCACTAGGTGTAGTGAGTAAGTATCGAAAAGATCTTTAGGAAAACCACTGGACAGCTGTGAAGAACATTCTTAAGTGCTTGAGAACGACTATATAGATGTTCTTGGTGTATGGTAACGGTGAACTCCGGATGGAGTCCTTTACTGATTCAAGCTTCCACAGTGATAAGGACGACTGAAAGTCAGTCTCGGATTTTGTCTTTACCCTAAGTGGAGGGACGGTATGTTGGAAGGGTTCCAAGCTATATACCGTAGCAGACTCGTTGATAGAGGCTGATTACATCGCTACCAACGATGCTGCCAAAGAGGTTGTCTGGATGAATAAGTTCATATGATGAACTTGGTTCCTACCATTGGGCATCCAATGCCTGTGTATTGTGATGACAATGGAGCTATGGTTTTGGCCTAGGAACCTCGGTACCGTCAGTGATCCAGACATATTCTTAGACAGTATCACCTGATCAGGGAGATAGTTGATCTTCGGGAGATCGAGGTCAGGAGAGTTGACATAGAGGATAACACAGCGAATCCACTCACCGAGGACATTCCCAGATGCTATTCGAGAGACTTCTAGGACGTTGGGTATGAGATACTATAACAACTGGCCTTAGTGCAAGTGGGAGATTGTTAGGAATACGTATGCCCTAGAGGCCATTATTGATGATATAGTGGATGCTTGTACATATATATAGAGGGCTTTCTTACTCGACATGATAGTATGCTATCAGGTTACCTTTATCTTAATATGTAGACTGGTATTTATACTGTCTGTCTTTTACATGTTGATAAAGCCCTTAGGATATGTATTTGACCACCATGATTATGATGAGATCATACTAGTGGGGTCAGAGTGGTCCAAAAGTACATCCTTTAATCAGTTCCTAGTCGAGGGAATATCGAGACTAGGGCATCGATATTCCAGAGTAGACTAGTATGTACGTTTCTTGTCCCTTAGAGGCGATGGTTGATCCCACAACCATTGGTGTGTGACATCAAAGATTGTACACAAGTGCTCATTGGAGAATGGGTACACCGAACGGACTCACCGAGGACTCCTAGTTGGTAGTATACCTATCGTCAGATAGCAGTCCTCTGGTGACATTGGTACAGGTTAGTCTGTAGACCCAAGATCGTCATAGAGTCTTGTGTGGCTCCCACTGTGCTTTGATTTCCTTCCTACCATGCTCAAGAGGAGTTGTGCAAACAGGTGGATTTTCGGTACAGTCCCGAGTCACATGGAGGCAATGAGCGATAGGAGGGGTTTCGTCTATCCCGGTATTGGGGGTTGATGTTGCACTATGCTCGATTGGCTATAACTGGAAGTCTCTGGCCAGGGCTGCTATCGAGATTTACTGATAAGAGTTATCAGTAGTTTCTCGAACCGTTATAGGCCAGACATCGGCATGACTTATCACGTTACTTGAGTCTGACGTTTACCATCTCTAGACATGATATGCGACATATCAGACGAAGAGACCATACTGCACGGTAGTGTTACTGATAGTCTTCATGGAGAGTATGGACAAGCTTGCTTGTTGATTTTCATATCGCTCAATACCCAGGTAGCCGTTACGTCCAGCTAGTACCGCTGACGCTTGTAGGTGACTGATGTGATCATCACCTACTGCTGGCGTATTGACGAGTGTTTAGAGTCCCACACAGAAGTTTCCTGGTTCAAGCGAAAAAAGTAGGACACATATGTGATATGTGTGTGGGCCTGATTAAATACGTGTATGTGATACCGTATTGTAATCTGGCAGTTATCTGTTATCGGTGGGGTTATATGTGATATAACCAGATTGTCGAATCAAGTGTTGATTTGATAATGTGATATACATATAAATGATATTAGTCGGTCATATGTGATATAACCGGATTATTAAATCAAGTGTTGATTTAATAATGTGATATATATTATATGTGATATAATTATATCTTAACTAATATCATTAGTTCACTAAATATTTTCTTATATGTATTAATATATATATATATATATATATATATATATATATATATATATATATATATATATATAGCATGGCATGATTTCTATTTTTGAGAAAAATAGAAATGAGGTGGAAAATGAGAGCATGGTTGCAAACGTGGGCCTTATATTTGTTTAATCATCTTGACTCACTATTCAAGCATGGTTGCAATTTTATATTGCAAAATTCCATACTTGAATGAGTAGGGGTCAAGAGTTGCCATTCAATTCTTACTTCATTCCAACACTTAGCCATTTTCTTGAGTTGCTCCTATTTGCTCTCTAGCTTCTTCAACTTCCTCAATGCCATTATTCAAACTTCAACCCTCACATGAGATGTGAATCATGAAACTTGAACATAAACTTGTGAGCTTTAACATCCCCTACTTCACCATCCTACACTTGACTAGCGATCGAGTGTAGCGTGTTAACTACGCTAAAGATTTTAGTGTAGAGGTAGCTTGAGTTGGAAGGACTTCGCGTGGATCATTTTCGGCACGAAGGTCATCGGAGGAAGCTCGTCCAAACCCTCAAGTGGAGCCTAGTGGAGTAGCGGGACTACTACACGGAGCATGTGAAGTGAAGGACTCGATCTACTAGAGTATAGCCATCTTTCACTTCTTATAGTTTAGTTATATTAAACATAAAACCCTAATCAACTAGCTAAAGATCTTGGATAGTCTAGCTTAGCACCTATAAAAATTTGAATTTGGCATGATTGATGCCACTAAAAACCCTTGCTGGTGCTAGGGTAGACATTCATAAGAAATATGCGAGTTGTGTACGTGTCTGAGCTTTGGTGAAGAGATCGGCCACTTGATTTTTGGAATCAATATATAGAAGTGCAATCTGATCATTTGTGTATTCCTGACGAATTATTGACAATCAATCTCAATGTGTTTGGTTCGTTCATGAAATACTGAATTTTGTGCAATATGTATATCACTCTTGTTGTCACGGTAGAGAGAAATACGAGGAGATACATCGACACCCATATCACTAAGCAAGTCACAAAGCCATTTGAGTTCGAAAACGGTATCGGCCATCGCTCTTTATTCGGCTTCATTACTGAAGCGAAAGACGGTATCTTGACGCTTACTTTGCCAGAAAATCAGAGACAAGCCTAAAAAAACACAGAAGCCTATTCTGGAGCGACGAGTGTCAGAGGTATCAGACAAACCGGTATCAGAGTATGCATGAAGAGTGAGAGTAGAGTCAGATGAAAAGGGCAGCGACCATGTTTTAGTACTATGAAGGTAGCGACGGACACGTAGAAGAGCTGCATAGTGAATCGAGGAAGGTACACTCATGAACCGACTTAAAGTGTGAATAACATGAGCAATGTCTGGTCTAGTGAGGGAGAGATAGATGAGAGCTCCGACAAGTTCGCAGTACCGAGTGGGATTTGACAGGGGCTTTCCATTGGATTGTCGTAGCTTTAGATGAAGTTCCATACGTGTGACAGCGGCAGAGATGCTGTCAGTAGTAGAATTGTCCATTGTGGCTCGTGCAAGAAGATTAGATATGTACTTCTACCATGAACGAAGATAGCCATCATGAGAATATGCAACCTCAATCCCCAAGAAGTAGCGTAAATGCCCAAGATCTTTCATCTCAAATTGATGTTGTAGATGTCCTTTAAGGTAGGTGATAGTTTCATAATCATCACCAGTAATGATCATATCATCAACATAAATCAAAAGAAGGTCATAAACGCATGAGGAGGAGCTGTAGAAGAGTGCATAGTCTGCCAAGCTCTCGGTGAAACCAGCAGCAAAGAGAGTTTGACGAAAGCGCTAAAACCAAGCTCGAGGTGCTTGCTTTACACTATTAGAAACTGTGCGTATTAGGGAGTGAGTATTAGCAACTGTTAAAATATACGGTCGCTAATATAGCATTCGCGATCGTATATAATTCACGGTCGCTAATAGACGGTGCCAATACATTGGCGACCGTTCAATTATATTAGAGACTGTATATAATTACCATTAATAGCCTCAGTAATTTTTATCTGCGAAGGCCCTTCTTTCTCCCCATTTTCCCCAAAATTCCCCGCGTTTCTCTAACTCAAGCCCCATTTCTTCCCCCCAAATTCCTTCAATTCTTCCAATTTTTTTAACATGTTGCTGCTGCTGCGCGAGCTTGCTATCGCCTTCCTCAATCAACAACCGGTCCAAAGTTAGGGTTTCCCCCCTCCAATTATTATTATATTTAATTAAATCATGGAATTGTGAAGTTAGGTTATGAAATATATTATGATTTTGATTGTAATATATTATGAAGAATTGAATATGAAATTGAAGAATGTGTTGGGTTTTTGGATTTTGAATATGGAGAAGCTGAATAGTGGTTGATGGATTTTAGAATTGAGGGAAGCTGAGTAATTGAAATAGAAATTTGGGAATTTAGGGTTAAAGGTAGTGTAACAACTCTGTTTCAGTGTACAGGAAATTTAATTAAAAGTTAATGTACAAATGGAGTATTTGCAATCATGTGTACACTATAAGTATTTGATTTGCTTTTGAACAGCAAGAAAACACTTGTAGCACATTAGTAAAGTCTTTCACTGTTGTGACGTAGCCCCTGTGATCGAATCCTCCCAGCCACATATATTTTTAATTGATTTTTTCTTTTAATCTTTTAGAAGCCCAAAGGTTTATACGTGCACCACACGTAAAATGAAAAGTCACAAATTAAACAAACATGTGCACTGAGTTATACCAAACGACACCAATACGTGGCAAAATCCCACACCCCATCCCCCCAGATTGGATCGGCGAGATAAGCTAGAGGGGCCGGCATCGTCGGGCATATCCGTAGGGATTGCCTTGCATTTTTAACCCCAGAACCCCTTGGCCTACCCCACTACCCCCATGCTGTTTGATTTCTCTGCACAATTCCAGAGAATTAAAAATGGGTATTAATCCACATTTTAATCCATATTTTAATTCTCAAATTTATTACCCTAAACCCTAATTTCCTCTATAAATACCACACTACATTTCACCCCACCTCATTCAGAATTCCATTACAAGAACTCTCTAAAATTTCCAAGTCCAAAGTTGCACAAGTGGAGTTAGCAAAGATCGAAGTTCCGGCGACGTTTCAAGAAGAATCCGGCGACGAAATGAGTTACCGGCGATTCCAAAGTCTTTCCATACCACTTCTCTTTAATTTCAATCAATAAGTCCCCACTTCCCTCCTCCATCTCCATTCTAAAACAATCTATTTTCAAAACTCGTCGGAAGCGGAGTTATTCCGACTTTCGATTCGTTTTTCTTTAAAAACTTCATTTTTCTTAAACAATAAAATACCATATTACTTCATAATGATCAACAAACATAAATAAAGACATTAGAACAAGTTTCATCTCAAAATAACAAGTATTGCAATTTCTACTTCACTTTTACAGTAAAGTACCATCATGTTTACATACAACTTTTACTTAATGTTTTACCCTATTACCTTTGAAAACTCACGAGGTAATGACCTACCTCATCACAACACACATTTTTGATATAGCACGATAACTCTTGGGACATTAGCTTATGTGATAATACGAGTTTACATTTAAATACCTTAAACATTCAAAAACGGTTTTATTTAAAAGCGTGTTATTTAAATTCTTTGCAAATACACCTCTACAACCCATTTTGGGGAACCCCGATCGGGATGGTACGGCTTATCGCACCTCCTCGGGCCTAATAGAGCGAGATGCAGACCTCCGCAAGGAGCATTCAATCTTGATGGAATTTTTAATGCAATTTTTAAGAAAAATGTGATTTCTATTTATTAAATAAATTTTATTTTTTTATAAATATTATATATATATAAATATTATCAAAATATCTACTTTAAATATATCATATATATATTCCATGTTTTCTAAATCAAAAGAATCGCAATTTCATGAATCTACCATTACAATTCAATGCAATTCCAATATTTCATTAAAATACCATGTACAATGAAATCTAGGTTATATTCACTAGAATATTTCACTTTATAAAAATTACAATTATGAAAACCCTAAATACGATAATTAAATACTTGAGGTGTATTTTAAAAATATATCAAAATTATTTTTCATAAAACCCCCTCAACTTATATTAATTTACAATAAGGACCCCAGTAAACATAGGTTTAAGCGGGACCAGTTCTCTTGAGCCTCAGGGAGCCGGAGAATATGGGTGATTACCTATCTAAGTTAGACAACCTATAAACGGTGTTATTAATACGGTAATTGTCTTGGAAAAAGACACAAATCATGCCGTCCATGTGCAGCAGTTACCGATAACTCCAAAATAATCAGGACTTCAATTTTGTTTAAAAGTCTGACTCAGTTTGAGTCATGGTCAAATTTGAATACAATCTGACTTGAATTCAATTCAATTATAACTGCAATACAATATGAATCTATGAATGCCAGAATACAATCTATAACAACATGAACATGACCGAACCGAACCATGGATATACTCTGATTACATGACTATCCATTTATATCCATTCTGTTTACTGATATCATGGTTTCGGCAAGTCTTCCATTTACTACAAGACAATACAATACAATCAGTACAATTAATACAATAAACATTACGGGGTTTATAAAGGGGTAGACTGGTATGGAACATGTTAACGGTGGCACGAGGTGGTCACTAAAAGACGTAATTACATCCATACCGTTACTCCGTGGTATTATCGACGGAGCCTTGTACTACGAGTTACCAAAGTCCATGGTGCAAGTTGGACCCCTCTCGTATACACTGGCATATTCTGTACCAAGCTACAACAACTGCGTTAGTATAACAAATATAATATTATCTACTTCACCTGTTCTATTCTCTGTCTATTCTTCTTCTTCTTCTTCTTTCTTTAGGACTTACCGAGCGATTGTTCGGTGATGACATTCCTATTTCTTTTCTTTCTTTGGAATGTTGTCTGTAACATCTCTGTTTTCAGTGTACAGAAATTTGTTTAAAAATTAATATACAAATAGAGTATTTGCAATCCTGTGTATTTTATAAGTATTTGAATTGCTTTTGAACAGCAAGAAACACTTGTAGGTCATTGGTAAAGCGTTGCACTGCTGTGACGTAACCCCTGTGTTCGAATCCCCCCAGCCACATATATTTTTAATTGATTTTTTCTTTTAATATTTTAGAAGTTCAAAGGTTTGCACGTGCACAACACGTAAAATGAATAGTCACATTTTAAACAAACACGTGTACTGAGTTATACCAAACGACACCAACATGTAGCGAAGATCCCACCATCCATCGCCGGGATTTGGCCGGCGAGATCCTTGTTTGGACCGGCACCGCCGGGCCCCCCGTAGGGGATGCTCCCCAATTTTTTTTCCTGGCACCCCTTCGCCTACTCCACTACCCTCATGTTGTTTGTTTACTCTGAAAACATCCAGAGAGTGATAATTCCTCTCTTTATTTCATTTTTAATGTATATTTTAACTCTATTCTTCATTATCCCAAACCCTAATTTTCCCTATAAATACCACACCCAATTTCACCCTTCCTTATTCAGAATTCCATTATAAAAACTCTATAAAATTTCCTAGTCCCAAGTTATACAAGTGGAGTTAGCAAGAGACGAAGTTACGGCGACATTCTAAGAAGAATCCAGCGACGAAACGATGCCCCGACGGTTCTAAAGTCTTTCCCTATCTCCCTTCTTTCTTTATAGCCATTAAGTCCCAATTCCCTTCCTCTGTCTCTATTCTAAAACATCACTTTTTCTTAAATAATAAAATAGCATATTCTCTCATAATGTTTTACTAATATAAATAAACACATTAGAATAAGTTTCACCTCAAAATAATTCATATTGCAATTTCTATTTCACTTTTACAATAAAATACCATCATATTACATACAACTTATAATTATTCAATTTAATCATATTACCTTTAGATAACTCACGAGATAATGACATACCTTATCACAACACACATTTTTGACATAGCACGATGAATTTTGGGATTCTAGTTTATGGAAAAATACGATTTTATGAATAAATACCTTAAACATACAAAAACTGTTTTTTTTTAAAGTGTGTTATTTAATTCTGTGCAATTGCGCCTCTAAAACCCATTTTGGGGAACCTCAATCGGGATGGTGTGGGTTATCGCACATCTTCGGGCCTAATAGTGCGAGATGCAGACCTCCGCAAGGAGCATTCGATCTCGATGAAATTATGATGCAATTTTTAAGAAAATGAGATTTCTACAAAATAAATAAACTTTATTTTTATTATATATATAACTATTATCAAAATATCTATTTTTAAATATAATAAATGAATATTCCATATTTTCTAAATCAAAAGAATCACAAGTTCATGAAACTACCATTACAATCCAATAAATTCCAATATTTCATTAAAATACCATATACAATGAAAATTAGGTTCTACTCACTAAAAAATTTCACTTTTATAAAATATACATCTATGAAAACCCTAAAGACGATAATTAAATACTTGAGATGTATTTTAAAAATATATCAAAAATATTTTTACATAAAACTCGCTCAAGTTATATTAAATTACAGTAAGGACCCTAGTAAATATAGGTTTAAGCGGGATCAGTTCTCTTGAGCCTCAGGAAGCCGGAGAATGTGGGTGCTTGCCTATCTAAGATAGACAACCTAACAACGATTTTATCAACACGGTAATTGTCTTGAAAAAAGACACAAATCATGCCATCCATGTGCAGCAGTTACCGATAATATCAAAACTAATTCAGGACTTCAGTTTATTTTCAATGTGTCTGATTCAGACAAAGTCTCAATCCAATCAATCTGACTTGAATATAATTCAATTATAAACTGCAATTCAACATGAATCCGTCTATACCAGAATTCAATCTATAACTGTTTCCCAGTGTACGGGCAGAGGACGCGACGAGGCCACTACGTATCTACTCAGAAATAAACATGCTAAGCGTGTCTAAGCAATATAAAGTAAAGTACACAAGAGACAGGATGTAAATGAACAACAACTTTATTTATTAAACATTCTTTTTACAATACAACTGCAATTTAAATACATGGAATGAAAGTAATGCCTAAATAATGGCATAACAGAAATGAAAATGAAATGTACAAGTAAGCTAGTGCTCCGGGTCAAAGGCTAGCTGATCCAAGTCCTCGCTGGTGGGCTCTGTCTCCAGAAGGTCCGATCCACCTGACAACATTCTAAAGAAAGATGAAAGGAATGTCGTCAGCGAACAATCGCTCGGTAAGTCCCAAAGAATAAGTATAGACAGAAAGAGAATGTAACTTGTTGTATTATATTGTTAACGCTGTTGTTTGTAGCTTGGTACAGAAAATGTCAGTATATACGAGAGGAGTCCCACTATTCCGGAGACTAAGGTATACGGAGCACAAGGAACCGTTCAGCCATGGTACAACGACAATGGAGATTCAGGTTAGGTGTATTATGGTTACAGTCTCGTGCCACTTTTAATACCTTCCGTACCAATCTACCCCTTATAAACCCCGCGATGTCTTGATTGTATTGTTTGTATTGTATTGTCTTGCATTGTAAATTGTATATGAATGACTTGCCGAAACCATGATATCAGTAAATGGAATGGATACAACTGGAGAGTCATGTAGATGGAGTATATCCATGGTTCGGTTCAGTCAAGTTCTATATTGAAATAGATTGTACAGACGGATTCATATTGTTGTTTTATAAGTTTATACTTGAATCGTATTCAAGTCATATTGATTAGATTGAGACTTAGTCTGAGTCAGAAACCTTGAAAAGAACTTGAAATCCTGAATTAGTTTTGATGTTATCGGTAACTGCTGCATATGGACGGCAGGATTTGTGTCTTTTTTCAAGATAATTACCGTATTGATAACATCGTTTGTTAGGTTGTCTACCTTAAATAGGCAAGCACCCATATCTCCGGCTCCCTAAGGCTCAAGAGTCTGGTCCCGCTTAAACCTATGTTTACTAAGGTCCTTATTGTAATTTAGTATAACTTGAGGGGTTTTATGTAAAAATAGTTTTGGCATAATTTTAAAATACACCTCAAGTATTTAATTATCATCTTTAGGGTTTTCATAGATGTATATTTTATAGTTGTGAAATTTCTAGTGAGTAGAACCTAACTTCATAGTACATAGTATTTTCTTGAAATATTGTACTTGTGTTGTATTTGGATGGTATTTTCATGTAATAGTGATTCCTTTGATTTTGGAAAACTTGGATTATTTATATAATTAAAATAGACATTTTAATAATATATATTTATATTTAATGAAAATAATTTATTTATTTTCTTGTTGAAATCTCATTTTCTAAATAAAAATGCATAAAAATTCCATCGAGATCGAATGCTCCTTGCGGAGGTCTGCATCTCGCTCTACTAAGCCCGAGAATGTGTGATAATCTGCACCATCCCGAATGGGGTCCCCAAAATGGGTTGTAGAGGCGTAATTGCATGGAAATGTTTAATACATCTTTTTATAGAATACGATTTTGTAAGTTAAGGGTATTTATTTGTAAAGTCGTATTTTCCCGTATTCTATTGTTCCAAACTTCATTGTGCTATGATAGAGATGTGTGTTGTGATGAGGTAGGTTATTATCTCGTGAACTATCTAAACGTATAATAGGTATTATGATGATTATGTCGGAAACGAAAGTATGTGGTATTTTACTGTAAAACAACAATAGAAGTTGCATATAATAATATTTTGTGATGAAACTTGTTGAAGGTGTTTGTTAATGTTTATTGAATATGATATGAGAGTTTGGTATATTCTTGTTTAAGAAAAATATGATTTTTAAAGGAAAACCGAATCGGAAGTCGGATTAACTCCGCTTTCGTCGGGTTTTAGAATTTGAAGTTTTTAGATTAGAAGATGAGAGGGGGAGATGGAACTTACTGGCTTAGGATCAAGAGGAGAGAGAGGGGGTCCTAAAGAAAGTTTCGGGACGTCGTTTCGTCGCCGGAATCTCCTTAGAAGTTCGTCGGAGTTTCACCTTTCGCTAACTCCACTTGTACACTAAAAGACTTGGGAATTTGGTATAGTTTTTTGTAATAAAATTTTGAGTGAGAGGGGTATAAAATGGAGTGGGTATTTATAGGAAAAAATAGGATTTAGGGGTGATGAAAAATGCATTAAAATTTGCATTAAAATGGAATTTAAAGGGTTTTTTATTATTCTCTGTAAACATGAAGAGAAAATAAACAATACTGGAGTTATGGGGGGAGTCCAAGGGTCTAGAGTTTATAAAAAAAATTGAGTTTGGACTTGGTTGAACCGGCAGCGCCGGCCCATGGGGGATTCTCGCCGGTCAGATCATTGAGGTGGGGGCTTGGATTGGGGCCATGTGTCCCCGTCGGTTTGAATACTAATTTGCACCTATTTGTTTTAAGTATGACTCTTCATTTTACGTGCAGTGCACGTGCAAATTCTTGGGCTTCTAAAAGATTAAAAGAAATTAAAATAAAAAGATGATGTGGCTGATGTGATTTGAACTCTGGTGCTTTGTAACAGCAGTGCAAGACTTTACCAGTGAGCTACAAGCTTTTTCTTGCTGTTCAAAAGCAAAACAAATTCTTATAGCATTCACAGGATTTGAAAATACCCCAATTGTACATCAACTTTTAAACAATTTTATGTACAGTGAAATTGGAGTTGTTATAGTCTACCCTCCTTACAAAAATTTCGTTCTCGAAATTTACAATTTATTTTAAGAACTAGTTTACAAATAAGTGAGGATATCTTGCACGCATCTCATCTTCCCTTTCCCACGTTGATTCTCTTGGTGTGTCCTTTCTCCACATCACTCGAACCAGGTTGACTTCTTTGTTCCAAAGTGACTTTACTTTTCTGTCCAGAATCTCAACAGGTTGCTGCTCGCAAGATAAGTCGGGTTGTACAGTGAGCTCGGAATGATCAAGAATATGGCTGGGGTCACTCACATACCTTCTGAGTTGGGATATGTGGAACACATTGTGCACTCCTTCCAATGAAGTTGGAAGTGCTAAGCGATATGTCACTTCACTGACTCGTTCAAGTATGTCGAACGGTCCAATATACCTTGGACTTAGCTTACCCCGTCTTCCAAAATGAATCACTCCGCAGTTTGGAGATATCTTCAGAAATACGTGATCTCCCAGCTGGAACTCAAAATGACGGCGCTTTGCATCAGGCCAGTGCTTCTGTCGATCTTGAGCTATGCGCATTCATTCCCTGATAGTGCTGATTACATCAACAGTTGCTACTATCATCTCGGGTCCAAGGAGTTCTCTATCTCTGATGTCGTCCCAACTTAATAGCGATCGACACTTCCTTCCATAAAGTGCTGCAAAAGGTGACATTCCTATACTTCCTTGGTAGCTGTTGTTGTATGAAAACTCCACAAGATGTTGGTGATCTTCCCACGATCCTCCGAAGTCTAGCATACACGCTCTGAGCATATCCGCCAAGATTTGAATAGTTCGCTCAGACTGAACATCAGTTTGTGGATAATAAGCTGTGCTGAAGTTCAGACTTGTTCCCAAGCTCGCTTGCAGACTCTGCCAAAATTGCGATCGAAATCCAGTGTCACAATCGGAGACAATGCAAACCGGTACTCCATGTAATCTCACGATTTCCTGCATGAGTTCATGGGTATCAGAGATAGTACATTTATGAAGATTTTAATCTTACTTAGATTCTTACCTCCATGTACTTTTTTGCTATTGTCTCAGTAGATTGGCTAATTCAAAATGGGATGAAGTGAGCCAACTTTGTGAGTCGATCCACAATAACCCATACCGCATCGTTACCCTTTGTGCTGCGAGAAAGTGCAGTCACAAAATCCATCGTGATGTGTTGCCACTTCCATTCTGGGATAGGTAACGGTTGAAGTAAACCAGCTGTCCTGTGATATTCAGCCTTTACTTGCTGCCACACCAAGCATTTAGCGACGCTTCTGGCTACTTCACGCTTCATTCAATGCCACCAGTAATTTTGACGTAGATCCTTGTGCATATTTGTACCTCTAGGGTGTACTGAGTAGGGAGAGCTGTGAGCTTCTTTCATTAACTCTTCCCGAACAGAACCTTTTGGTACACACAGTCTGCTGTCGTATCTCAAAAATCCGTCTTCGTGGATTATGAAGTCTGTTCTGAGTCCATTCTTTACTTGTTCTCTGATCTTTTGCAACTTAGCATCACTTGCTTGAGTTGCTTTGATCTGATTGACAATGGTAGATTGAACTTGTAAGTTCATCAAACTTGAAGCGTTACCTGGCATGACCACTTCAATCTCCATCTGATGCAAGTTTTGTTGAAACTTCCATCGAGCGGTGAGAATCATTGCTAATGGTTGGCGACTAAGAGCATCAGGTACTACATTCACCTTTCCTGGGTGATATTTCAAGTTGATGTCGAAGTCCGCCATGAGCTCTAACCATCTTCTCTGCCGCATATTCAACTCTTTCTGAGTAAACACATATTTCAGCCTCTTGTGATCTGTGTATATGTTCGCTCGTTCACCAAGAAGATAATGGCGCCAAATCTTAAGAGCAAGGATTACGGCCGCCAATTCCAAGTCATGCGTCGGATAATTGTGCTCATGAATCTTCAGCTGTCTTGATGCATAAGCTACAACCTTACCATGCTGATGTAGAACACATCCTAATCCCTTACCGGATGCATCGCAATGCACTTTAAAACCTCCAGATTGGTCCGGTATGACAAGGATAGGTGCCGATATCAATCTTGATTTGAGTTCTACGAAAGCTTGTTCGCATGCTTCTGACCATACGAATTCTTTATCTTTACGTGTGAGCTTGGTCAGGGGTGTTGCAATCTTGGAAAATCCTTCAATGAACCTTCTGTAATATCCTGCTAGACCCAAGAAACTTTGAATGTCCTTCACTGACTTTGGTGTCGGCCATTCGCTTACTGCTGAAAGTTTCGCTGGATCCACAGAGATTCCTTCGCCTGATACAATATGTCCGAGAAAACCAACTTGATCTAGCCAAAACTCGCATTTGCTATACTTAGCGTAGAGTTGATGTTGTCGTAGAGTTTCCAGGACAATTCGTAGGTGTTCGGCATGCTCTTTCTGACTCTTAGAATACACCAGGATGTCATCGATGAAAATGACAACAAACCTGTCTAGGTACTCCCGGAAAACTTGATTCATTAGTTTCATAAATATTGCTAGTGCGTTGGTCATTCCAAATGGCATAATAAGAAATTCGTAATGACCATAGCGAGTTCTGAATACCGTTTTATGGATATCAGATTCATTGACCTTCACCTGATGATAACCCGAACGAAGATCTAATTTGGAGAAAACACAAGATCCACTTAACTGATCGAATAAATCGTCGATGCGTGGTAGTGGATACTTATTCTTTATCGTTGCTTCGTTCAAGACTCTATAATCAATGCACATTCTGTATGAACCTTCCTTCTTTTTCACAAGTAGAATTGGTGATCCCCAACTTGAAGTGCTGGGACGAATCCATCCTTTCGCCAATAATCCGTCCAACTGGGTTCGGATTTCCTTTAAGCCTTCCGGACTTAACCGATACGGTGATTTAATCACCGGTTGTGCTCCTGGTACTAAATCAATGCTGAATTCAAGAGCTCGACCGGGAGGCAAACCTGATATATCGTCAGGAAACACATCGTCGAACTCTCGAACTACTTCTGGCTTCGATCCTTCCTCCGCTTGAATTACCGCAATCACTGCCTTCTTTGGTTTCGCCTTGTATGAACTTGGCTCCAGGGTACGGTCTCCACTTTTGGAATAAAAGACCGGAAGCTCTGGAATCTTGAATACTACCCTCCTTTGACGACAATCAATGGTAGCATAGAATGTTTCGAGCCAATCCATACCCAAAACGACGTCGAAGTTCGGTATGTTCAATACCTTGAAGTCGGCATAGAATTCTCTGCTGCAGACGACCACTGGATACAGGTCGTATCCCATTACTGCCTTTAGAACTCCGTTCCCTGAACTGACATTCCAGCTGGATACGAAAGGTTTGACTGGAATCGCATGAGTTCAGACGAACCGTTGCTACATAAAGCAAAGAGATACTCCAGTATTAAAGAGTGCGAGTGCAGGAAGTGAAGCTACTAAGATTGTACCTAAGTTTTTTGTGGGATATGTTTTAGGTATAAGGGAAAATGTATATAGGTATGTAGAGATGGAAAATAAAGCTTGATAGAGAACTGTTACCAGTAATGACTTGGCCGGTGGCTTCAGCTTCTTCCACGGTCATTGTGAAAGCCTGTTGTTCAGACCATAATATTGCATTTTTCATTCCCCTATTCTTATCCTTTTTATAAATAAACAGGTACTCTTGACGCACGTTTGTTGCATATTACAGGATACAGGTTTCTGGAGCAAATACAGTGAAAAAGACGCAAAACAACAGAAAAAGAGACTTTTGACCAACAATTAGACGGATCCTAGTCAAGCCTAGACGAAGAACAGTGCAAGGTCCAAAATGTCAAGTGAACGGTCAAAAGATACGAACAAGTTTTCACTGAAAATCTGGAGAAGACCTAGAAGCCCAAAGAAGAAAATACATATGAAAATAGGAAGCCCAAGACAATACAACCCAAGTGCAGAAAATTGGTGACCCAAGCCCACCAAAGGGCCGCGGATCCGCGGCTCAAGCCAACATTTGCCGCGGATCCGCGGCCATTCAGAGCCCGTGTCGGTGGATTTTCCTCGTGTCGGTGCGTCGGTGCAGGGGTTGGGATTTTTCGTGGGCATATCTGTAATTGCACATGCGCGAGACTCTGAAACCCTAATTCTTCTGTTTACTTATAAATTGTAATCTAAAATTGTAAAACCCTATGCCTCTTTTCAATCAATAAAATTCAGAATTTCTGAGAGAAAAATTCAGATCTGTTCTTCTTTTTTGGAGGGAGCCGTCAACTTAGGAAGGTATGTTATTTCTGTTTCTTTTAATTAAAATGTTTTCTAATCCCCTAATGAGCGAGTAATCTCCTCGCTTGTTAGGATTAGCCTTAGGGAAAGGGTTGAGAGATGAGATCTCTCACCCCTTTCAATGCCACTTTAACCTAATGAATTAGAACTCCACGCATACGAGCACAACCGCTCCCTGCGGCATCCTACCCATCGAGGTAACGATGAACCGTAGTATAAAGGGCCGGTTGCGCGCGTTTTCCGTGGGGGTTAGGGTGATTATCAATAAAGGAAGGGTACGAATCTAGAGGAAGAAATATCTTCCCAAAAGATTCGTATCCACTCTATTAATAATTAACTTAACATCTAATAGATCTAAAAAAAGAAGGCATTGAAAGCGGTGATGAAAAACGTTAATCTCCAAAACTTCCTCTAAGCCTAACCCTAGCAAGATTTTAATTAGATTAATTAGATCCAGTTTTCATAGATTTTTATAAACCAATTAAAACGACATTGTGAATCAACTCGTTAAAACACATAAAAGGAATTTACCCGTCTCTGTGGATCGACCCGTACTCACCGGCTAGCTGCAAAGCGACGCCGTTTCTGATTGCGGTAAACTCATGTTTTTGACACACTTAATCAAATGGCGCCGTTGCCGGGGACGGCGTAATATTTCTTTTTGTGAATTTTCGGATTGATATAAATTTTAAAAAATTATAAAAATCTGAAAATATAAAAAATTACAAAAATTATCAACTTTGATCTGTTTGAAGGGTGTATCTTTTGAATTTTGCTGGATCAGCGAAGGACGGTGAATCTGGAATTTTACAGGGAGTAAAACAGAAAAGGGAACATCAGAACAGAGTAGAATTTGTGTACAGGAGCTGCACAAAATTTTTCAGAGGCTGAACCCACCAACCTGCCGTGTTTCCGCCGCAGAATAGGCTCCCAGACCGCGGTTCCGCGCTCCTCTTGCCACGTCAGCGCATCATTTTTGCACGGTTTGCTCTCTTTTCTTCCCCTCTGCAACCTACAATATATCTCTCTGTAAAAAGTTTTCTGCAGGAATTCTTTGCGTAAAGAGTCTTTCTCCCCCTTCTAAATAACAGATTTTCTGCAGGTTTCTTTGCGCCGCGCTAAAAAAAAATTGATTGCAAGTGAATTGTATTGTTTTGCATAATTTAACCGGACTCTAAGGGGCTAATTGACCAAACTCAGATTGGGTGGGGATTTCATCACCCTTCCCAGGACCCCAGAAAACACTTAAAGCATTTTGCATCGACCACAATTAATTAAAAAAGATTAGACTCAGACCTAAGGACATCGAGCTCAATAGGAAAATGACTAGTGTAGGCATCGGCCGTTTATCCTAACCGACTTTGCGGTGTTTAGGCTAGTGGTTATTAATTAGGCCCACTGTAGTGGTGGTTCCTTCCCACTTACCTGGCCGTATTTGTCCGTGAAGAGGCGGTTTGAGGTCCTATCTCTAGCCCTAGTTAGGAGCTGTCTAGCAGACCTAGGCAACCCTAGATCTAAGTCTGATTGTGCATGCGTGGTTGATACATTTGTGTCACGAGTCCCATTTTCTAAAACCCTCTTGCAAAACTCTCACATAAATAAAAAAAAAGGGGAAAAATCTTTTCAAAACTTGCAACTTGCCGCTAAGAAAACTTGCACCTCACTTCCACCATTTCTCCTTCACTGACGTTATCTTACCCCCACATTTTGTTTTTCTATTTTTTTTCTGACTACACTACTCCTTTAGTGTATGTCATTTTGGACTAGGGATACTAACGCCCGATTAGTCCGTGTTTCGTTGGTCCCGACCGACGAACCCTTCGACGAACCCTTCGTCGACATTCCGTCCATTTCCTTACCTCCACCTTCAAATTCTTCTTTCGAAGGTATGTCGGGATTTAACCCCAACGATACCTTACCGACGGGAATGATTCCACCTCCGCCAGGTGCGAATAACCCGAATCTTCCGCCTGTTGTAGCGCCCGTACGAGTTGCGCTCCAGGATCTCTTCTACCCCGTCCGCACTTCTTTACCTACATGTCTTTCACCCCCACCGGAAATGGGGATAATTTAGAAATAAAACCACATTTCATCAATATGCTGCCTAAGTTTCATGGTTTGGAATCCGAAGATGCATATATTTTTATTAATAAATTCCAAAACGTTTGCGGCATGATGAAGACAACCCAATTAAGTGATGACGCAATAAGGCTAAGGGTCATTCCTTTTACCTTATGTGACCTAGCCGAGAAATGGCTATATAGCACCGCATCACACTCCATTAGAAATTGGGACGAGTTTGTGAGAGCTTTTCTGAAAAAGTTCTATCCTCATCACAAAACTGCTAGAATTCGAAACGAGATTATACAATTTTCACAGCTTCCTTCCGAACCATTCTGGAAGTGCTTCGAGAGATTTAAAGACCTACTTGTTCAATGCCCTCATCATGGGATAGAAAGTTGGCAACTTTGCCAAACATTATACGAGGGATTGAACGCAGCAACGAAGCAGTTGCTAGAAACAATATGTCAAGGTAATTTTCTCTCCAAGTCTAGCGACGAAGCTTGGCAGTTTCTTGAGGACCTAAGTGAGCAAACAATTCAGTGGGAGAGTACCAAGACCACATCATCTTCTTCAGTTGGTCAATCTAGGGCAGGCATACATCAAATAGATATGTCGATCGCTATGAAGGCCGAGATGGCCTCACTTATGAAAAAGCTAGAAGCCATTGAGACAAAAATCTCATCGTCTTCTCCTGCCCCTACTCTACCCACACGAACTGTTTGTGCTTGTTGTTCTAATCCATTGCATTTAACCGAAGAGTGTCCTTATAATGCACCTATTCAAGGACAGGATCAAGTCAATGCTGCATTCCAGCAACGACAAAGAAATGATCCGTACTCTTCGACATACAATCAGGGGAGGAGTCACCCAAATTTCGCTTGGAACCAAAATCAACAGGTCCAAGGAAATAACAATTTTCAAAGACCTCTTCCTCCACAACAACAACAAGCACCTTCACAAACTCAAAACCAGCAACCTTTCCAACAACAACCTTATACAAATCAAACGAACAATTTGGTTCAACCAAATGATGATAAGGTTATCTCGCTCGAAAAAAGTCTAGATGCATTTCTTAAGCAATCTACAGAATCCGCAGCAAGATTTGAAAGTTATGTTCAATATTTAATGGATAACAATGCCTTACACGAACAAAGTATCAAATCTATTGAGGCACAAATTGCACAATTAACTGCTGCGTTGAGCGAGAGAGAAAAGGGAAAGCTTCCATCTCAACCATTGCCCAATCCCGGTCACGTACAAAACGCATATCGCAATCACAATGTAAATGCGGTGACCACGTTGAGATCCGGAAGAGAGTTGCAAAATAATGTGGGAACCAGTGATGACATCCCCGCCGGTGGTTCTTCTTCTTCTTCCCCTTCTTCATTTTCTTCACTTCCTTCTTCACCTTTTTCTTTAGAGCCTATTCTCCACCCTTCACACGGCTCTACTTCTTCTGACTCGAACGGACCCATTTCTCACAACACGAACACATCCACACTGGGATCCGTTCCTACTTCACATTCTACTCCACAGACTTTTGACTCAACAAATTTTCAGAATGCTCCTTTCCCAAACAGGTTGAGTCCTAATAAACCAAATACACAAGTGGAGAAAATTATGGAGATATTTAAACAGGTTAGCATAAATATACCTCTCTTGGATGCTATCCAACAAGTCCCTTCATACGCGAAAATCTTAAAGGGCTTGTGCACCTCGAAGAGAAAGGCATCTCAAGTACCCAAGAAAGTGCTAGTGGCTAGTGCAGTGAGCAATGCTATTAACCACCATCAAACCTTACCCCAAAAACGAAAGGACCCTGGCTGTCCTACGATTTCCATCACAATTGGGGATAAGAAAATTAATCGAGCACTTTTAGATCTTGGGTCTAGTGTTAACCTGATTCCCTACTCCGTGTACGAACAATTAGGGGTTGGAGAGTTGAAACCCACTCGTTGCACTCTCCAAATGGCTGATCGATCAATCACCCATCCAAGGGGTCAACTAGAGGATGTGTTGATCAAAGTCGGGGAATTCATATTCCCTGTTGATTTTATCGTTATGGATATACAACCTGTTGCTAACCCAAGAAACCAAATTCCGGTGATTCTTGGTCGACCATTTTTGGCCACTTCCAATGCCGTAATAAATTGTCGCAATGGCTCCATGACTCTATCCTTCGGAAAGAGGTCTAGTGAGTTCAATATTTATAAGATGGGAAGTCTTCCCCCTGTACCAAAAACCAGTACACGAGAAGTTTGCTCTATTCACGAAATCACGCAGGAGGACTGCGAGCTTGAAAGATTCTTGTTTGATGAAAACAGTGTTGACGCCACTAGTGTGTCCCTCCTTGAGCCTACTACCGTTGACACAACCGATGTTGATTATGAATGTTTCACCTTTTTGGATGATGACGACTCACAGCCCGAATATGAGTCGTTTGAATTTTTGGATGAGTCAGTCGAACCATCCGAATCGGTTGTTTGCAGTGATTTCGAACCTGTGTTAGAGTCCTTTGAGTTCGAGGTAGATTCCGCAATGATTCTTTTGCCTCAGAAATTCGAACTCACGCCCTTGCCGTCTCACCTTAGATATGCCTACATAGGTGAGAATGAGACCTTTCCCATTATCATATCGGCCTCTCTAGCCCTTGAGCAAGAGAATGCCCTCTTAACGGTCTTACAAGATAGGCGGCAAGTTTTCGGTAGGACTATGGCGGACATCGAGGAGATAAGTTCCCTCATTATTGAATATCATACACAATTGATGGATGATGCCAATTCACTAGAGGACCCACAGGAACATCTTGGGGGTATTGTGGTGAGTCAACCTCCTCCTTTAGAAGTTGAGCCACCCCCATTTCTTTTAATAAGCTACGAGAATGCCAACACTCCACTGATTGCTGATCATTTACATTCTCGTTTCGATGCATCACCATCACCTGTATATTTACCTCCACACCTCCCATACCACTACTTCTATCTTCCCCAATTCTTTGCGGACCACCACAACTTATTTTTCCACCAACCAATATTCTTTACTGATAAATTTTTCAACTGGTTGGTGTTGACTTTTGGCCGATGCAAAGTTTGGCGGTAATGTCTCACATAGTTTAAATAAGTTTGGGGGAGGGCCTTTTTGTATATATTTTTGTTTTTCTTAACAATAAAAAATTATAATAAACAGGGAAGTGCTGGTATTTTGACCCTCTTGGTTTAGCATGACAGTGAGGACACTGTCAAGTTCAAGTTTGGGGGTATGCTCGGTACGTCTTCTTCCTTCGCATTCATTTGTACATATTTTTGCATTTGCATATTTATTTGAAAACCCATAAAAATTAAAAAATTTTGAAAAATTATAAAAATTAATGTATTCAATTTTGGTTAATTGACTTGAGTTTGACAAATAGGTTAACTAGTTAGGAACAACTAGATCTTAGACTTAGTGAATTAAAAACCCTAAAAATAACATTCCTTAAAGTTTAGCGGTAGAAAGTATATGTTTTTGTAGTTTATTTAGAAATAGGCAAATTTTGAGTTCACTTCTTGGGCTAAGTCGAAACAAGGGAAGAGTATTGATGTCCTTATTAGAGTATAAGTTTGAAAAATAGTTCTTAACTTAAGTCTAGATTCTGAAAATGTATACCCTACAATTTGCACAATCACGCACCTTGAAACTTGGAATAGTAGAAGAGACCTTGAAATGCTCTTGTCTAAAGTCCTTAGTACGAAGAAAATAAAAGAAAAAAAGAGTGAATAAAGAAAAGAAAAAAATGAACACTGGTTTTTGTGATTACTTAAGGCTGTAAAAATAGAAAAATATTTAGCGAGGGTGCTTCATCACCTAGTGCCTTAGACCAACTGGTTTGGGAGTCACTGCTAAAGCCTTGGGTGTTGCAAAACTAGGAAGTACGCTTTAAAGTGCTAACGCATCTTGTAATCGGTTGTTGGTTCCTCAAGAAGTATTAACGGTCGCATGAAGGATGTGTAAGCAAATTTCATTTAAAAATTCACTAATTAATAAGTGCTTTGGACAATGGACGAGAGTATGATTGCTTGATTTGAATTTCCAAGTGTAGGGGTGATCTAAACACACACGTAGGAGTATGTAATTGGAGTTTAGATAAGAGAAAGGAATGAAAGATAGAACTTGTATCTTTAATAGAGTTGATAGAAATTCCTAAGTGGAGATGAAACCCTAGAAGGAAAACTTAAGAGATGCCGAAAGCTAAGTAGGTCTACATAACATATATAATCTTAAGTTAAATAATGAGGAAGTGTGAAGAATGTGGGTGGATAATTTACGGGTCGACGATAATAGAATTCCTTGTTAGAAAACCTAATTGGAGAACAATAGTAAATGGGCCGAATTGATAGGATTTTGTGGGTGTAATCCGCTGAAAACCCTCAGGAGACAACACTCCTACTAGGGACACCTAGAGGTTTAACGGCTTGTTGCACGTGCTCAGTGCAATCGCGTTTCCCTACGAAAGTGTGGTTAGGATTTTAGTGAATAAAAAAATAAGTTTGCTCGAGGACGAGCAAAAGGTAAGTTTAGGGGTATTTGTTCAGACCATAATATTGCATTTTTCTTTCCCCTATTCTTATCCTTTTTATAAATAAACAGGTACTCTTGACGCACGTTTATTGCATATTACAGGATACAGGTTTCTGGAGCAAATACAGTGAAAAAGACACAAAACAACAGAAAAAGGGACTTTTGACCAACAATTAGACGGATCCTAGTCAAGCCTAGACGAAGAACAGTGCAAGGTCCAAAATGTCAAGTGAACGGTCAAAAGATACGAACAAGTTTTCACTGAAGATCTGGAGAAGACCTAGAAGCCCAAAGAAGAAAATACATATGAAAATAGGAAGCCCAAGACAATACAACCCAAGTGCAGAAAATTGGTGACCCAAGCCCACCAAAGGGCCGCGGATACGCGGCTCAAGCCAACATTTGCCGCGGATCCGCGGCCATTCAGAGCCCGTGTCGGTGGATTTTCCTCGTGTCGGTGCGTCGGTGCAGGGGTTGGGATTTTTCGTGGGCATATCTGTAATTGCACATGCGCGAGACTCTGAAACCCTAATTCTTCTGTTTACTTATAAATTGTAATCTAAAATTGTAAAACCCTATGCCTCTTTTCAATCAATAAAATTCAGAATTTCTGAGAGAAAAATTCAGATCTGTTCTTCTTGTTTGGAGGGAGCCGTCAACTTAGGAAGGTATGTTATTTCTGTTTCTTTTAATTAAAATGTTTTCTAATCCCCTAATGAGCGAGTAATCTCCTCGCTTGTTAGGGTTAGCCTTAGGGAAAGGGTTGAGAGATGAGATCTCTCACCCCTTTCAATGCCACTTTAACCTAATGAATTAGAACTCCACGCATACGAGCACAACCGCTCCCTGCGGCATCCTACCCATCGAGGTAACGATGAACCGTAGTATAAAGGGCCGGTTGCGCGCGTTTTCCGTGGGGGTTAGGGTGATTATCAATAAAGGAAGGGTACGAATCTAGAGGAAGAAATATCTTCCCAAAAGATTCGTATCCACTCTATTAATAATTAACTTAACATCTAATAGATCTAAAAAAAGAAGGCATTGAAAGCGGTGATGAAAAACGTTAATCTCCAAAACTTCCTCTAAGCCTAACCCTAGCAAGATTTTAATTAGATTAATTAGATCCAGTTTTCATAGATTTTTATAAACCAATTAAAACGACATTGTGAATCAACTCCTTAAAATACATAAAAGGAATTTACCCGTCTCTGTGGATCGACCCGTACTCACCGGCTAGCTGCAAAGCGACGCCGTTTCTGATTGCGGCAAACTCATGTTTTTGACACACTTAATCACCTGTCACCTCAGCACATTCCTCCTTGCTGGAGGACCATTCCTCTGTCCATTCCTTAGTCCTTGACATGGGTTCCTTCGAGCTTGATGGAACTGATGAGGAGGAGGTGTAGTCGGTCTATGAGGAGGTGGAGCAGGTAGTGCAAGTCTCGGAGCAAGTGTCTGGATGGCTGGGCACTGCGGGTATGTGATTGCTGGCCTAGGTGCAGCATATGGGTTGTGTCTACGAGGACAAGACTCAATATCATGAGTAGCTGAGCCACAGAATAAGCAAAGGCGATTTCCTCGCCGGAAATCCTTTACCATATGTCCATCTCTCCTGAAATATATGCAAAAGGCTGGGCTGGACCGGTTGTTTGGTACTCCTGGTCTCCAGGGCACAAATGGTGGCCTTGAAGAGGCTCCTCCTACCATCTGATTGGCAGGGCGCTTAACTCCGGCAGATTGAGGTCTGTCCCTCATCTTTACCACCGCCTCATATCGACGGGCTGCTTTCAGAGCCAATTCATGAGTCGGGAAATCCCCTGTGGCTAACGCAGCTTGGATCTCCAGATCTAACCCTTGTTGGAATCGTCGGGTTCTGATCTTATCCATTGGTATTAGGTATGCCGCGAATCTGTTTAGGTATTGTGTTAGCTGTGTGGTATGTGATATATAGAAAATTAAACTATTGAGACATATCTTACCGACTGAGTATGGTGAACTCAGCATCGTACTCATCCACGGATTTGGTCAACATTGAACCCTGTTGTAGGTGGATGAATTGCTGTTCCATGTTAAATCCGGCAGTCTCAGGGAAGTACTTTGCGTCGAACATATCGCGAATCCTCCATTCGATCGGCTGGGTGAGACGGCTTTCTTTCGCCTTCCACCGGACTTGTGCATTGTCAGTGAGTTGCGGCTTCGCAACTCGAACCCAAACTATCTCTGGCACTTGTGCCGCTGCCAGGTCATCTTTAATACTTTAAGCCCATTTCTCAGCTTCTAGAGGGCTCTCTTTTCCTGAGAATTTCGTGGGGTGCAAGGCCCTGAATTGCTTCACCTCAGGTGTTTCTGCCTCGGGACGGTTCATCAAGATAGCAATCTGCTGCTGCTGTCCCTCCAGGAGGTTGCGGATCGCCTCAAGCAGTACTGTCTGCTCATTGATCGGAGCAGCTGCGGCCGGTGTAA
The DNA here is from genome assembly GCA_030015575.1 of Agapanthus africanus. NCBI lineage: Eukaryota > Viridiplantae > Streptophyta > Magnoliopsida > Asparagales > Amaryllidaceae > Agapanthus > Agapanthus africanus. Next base: position 858,701,719 of record JASDDO010000022.1, on the reverse strand, counting down.
TTGGTAGGGGTGGTGGAGTGTTGTTGAAGTTGGTGCTGGTGTTGTTTAGGAAATCTATAACCTTGAAAGAAAAATTTGAGTTAGGACAGATTCAAAATATAGGAAATTGGAAGATTCAAGGAATATGAATTGTAAAGAATGTTTTTAGTTGCTGGTTCTTGTGTTATATTGCTTAGATTGTCCATGCAGAGCTGACCTGCATTGGCCATCAACAAAACCTGTCACGCCCCGCTTCCCAGTGTATGGGCAGAAGACGCGACGAGGCGGCTACGTATCTACTCAGAAGTAAACACGCTAAGCGTAACTAAGCAATATAAAGTAAAGTGCACAAGAGTCAGGATGTAAATGAACAACAACTTTATTTATTAAATATTCTTTTTATAATACAACTGAAATGTAAATATATGGAATGAAAGCAATGCCTAAACAATGGCATAAAAGAAATGAAAATGAAATGTATAAGTAAACTAGAGCTCTGGGTCAAAGGCTAGTTGATCCAAGTCCTCGCTGGTGGGCTCTGTCTCCAGAAGGTCCGATCCACCTGACAACATTCCAAAGAAAGAAGAAAGGAATGTCGTCAGCGAACAATCGCTCGGTAAGTCCTAAAGAATAAGTATAGACAGAAAGAGAATGTAACTTTTAAAGTTGTATTATATTGTTAACGCTGTTGTTTGTAGCTTGGTACAGAAAATACCAGTGTATACGAGAGGAGTCCCACTATTCCGGAGACTAAGGTATACGGAGCAAAGGAACCGTTCAGCAACGGTATAACGGCAATGGAGATTCAGATTAGGTGTATTATGCTTACAGTCTCGTGCCACTTTTAATACCTTCCGTACCAATCTACCCCTTATAAACTCCGCGATGTCTTGATTGTATTGTTTGTATTGTATTGTCTTGCATTGTAAATTGTATATGGATGACTTGCCGAAACCATGATATCAGTAAATGGAATGGATACAAATGGAGAGTCATGTAGACGGAGTATATCCATGGTTCGGTTCAGTCAAGTTATATATTGAAATAGATTGTATAGACGGATTCATATTGTTATTTTGTAAGTTTATACTTGAATCGTATTCAAGTCATATTGATTAGATTAAGACTCAGTGTGAGTCAGACACTTTGAAAAAAACTTGAAATTCTGAATTAATTTTGATGTTATCGGTAACTGCTGCACATGGACAACAGGATTTGTGTCTTTTTCCAAAACAATTACCTTGTTGATAATATCGTTTGTTAGGTTATCTACCTTAAATAGGCAAGCACCCATATCTCCGGCTCCCTGAGGCTTAAGAGATTGGTCCCGCTTAAACTTATGTTTACTAGGGTCCTTATTGTAATTTAGTATAACTTGAGGGGGTTTTATATAAAAATAGTTTTGGGATAATTTCAAAATACACCTCAAGCATTTAATTATCGTCTTTAGGGTTTTCATAGATGTATATTTTATAGTTGTGAAATTTCTAGTGAGTAGAACCTAACTTCATAGTATATGGTATTTTCTTGAAATATTGTACATGTGTTGTATTTGGATAGTATTTTCATGTAATAGTGATTCCTTTGATTTTAGAAAACTTGGATTATTTATATAATTAAAATAGATATTTTAATAATAGATATTTATATTTAATGAAAATAATTTATTTATTTTCTTGTAGAAATCTCATTTTCTAAATAAAAATGCATAAAAATTCCATCGAAATCGAATGCTCCTTGCGGAGGTCTACATCTCGCTCTACTAAGCCCGAGTATGTGCGATAATCCACACCATCCTGAACGGGGTCCCCAAAATAGGTTGTAGAGGCATAATTGCATGGAAATGTTTAATACATCTTTTTATAGAAAGCGATTTTGTAAGTTTAGGGTATTTATTTGTAAAGTCGTATTTTCCCGTATTCTATTGTTCCAAACTTCATCGTGCTATGATAGAGATGCGTGTTGTGATGAGGTAGGTCATTACCTCGTGAACTATCTAAAGATATAATAGGTATTATGATGATTATGCCGGAAACAAAAGTATGTGATATTTTACTATAAAACTACAATAGAAGTTGCATATAATAATATTTAGTGATGAAACTTGTTGAAGGTGTTTGTTAATGTTTATTGAATATGATATGAGAGTTTGGTATATTCTTGTTTAAGAAAAATATGATTTTTAAAGGAAAACCGAATCGGAAGTCGGATTAACTCCGCTTCCGTCGGGTTTTAGAATTTGAAGTTTTTAGATTAGAAGATGAGAGGGGGAGATGGGACTTACTGGCTTGGGGTAAAGAGGAGAGAGAGGGGGTCCTAAAGAAAGCTTATGGGTATCGTTTCGTCCCCGGAATTTCCTCGGAAGTTTGTCGGAGTTTCGCCTTTTGCTAACTCCACTTGTACACTAAAAGACTTGGGAATTTGGTATAGTTTTTTGTAGTAGAATTCTGAGTGAGATGGGTGTAAAATGGATTGGGTATTTATAGGGAAAATTAGAGTTTAGGGGTGATGAAAAATGCATTAAAATTTGCATTAAAATGTTATTTAAACGGGTTTTATTATTCTCTGTAAACGTGAAGAGAAAATAAACAATACTGGAGTTATGGAAGGAGTCCAAGGGTCTATCGTTTACAAAAAAATTTGGGTTTGGACTTGGTTGAACCGGCGGCACCGGCCCATGGGGGGTTCTCGCCGGTCGAATCATTGAGGTAGGGGCTTGGATTGGGGCCACGTGTCCCCATCGGTCTGAATACTAATTTGCACTTGTTTGTTTTAAGTGTGACTCTTCATTTTACGTGCAGTGCACGTGCAAACTCTTGGGATTCTAAAAGATTAAAAGAAATTAAAATAAAAAGATAATGTGGCTGATGAGATTTGAACTCTGGTGTTTTGTAACAGCAGTGCAAGGCTTTACCGGTGAGCTACAAGCTCTTTCTTACCGTTCAAAAGCAAAACAAATTCTTATAGCATTCATAGGATTTGCAAATACCCCAATTGTACATTAATTTTTAAACAATTTTATGTACAGTGAAATTGGAGTTGTTACAATAACAATCTGTCTTGACCGAACCGAACCATAGATATACTCTGTTTACATGTCTATCCATTGTATCCATTCCATTTACCTGATATCATGGTTTCGGCAAGTCGTACAATCTATTACCCAAAGCAATACAATTCAATACAAAATACATTACGGTGTTTTAAAGGGTTAGACTTGTACGGAATGTGTTAGAAGTGGCACGAGACGGTCACTTTAACACACATAACCTGAATATCCATTGCCGTTGTACCGTGGCTGAACGGTTCCTTGTGCTCCGTATACCTTAGTCTCCAGAATAGTGTGACTCCTCTCGTATACACTGGCATATTCTGTACTAGGCTATAAATAACTACGATAACAGAACAAAAGATAACATTATACAGTTATATTCTCTTTTCTGTCTATTCTACTTCTCTCTTTCTTTGGGACTTACCGAGCGATTGTTCGCTGACGACGTTCCTTTTCTTCTTTCTTTAGAATGTTGTCAGGTGGATCGGACTCACTAGAGATCAAGCCCAGTACTGAGGACGTGGAGCAGTTTTCCATCGACCCAGAGCTGTAGGCACTTGTATTTACTTTTCATTTCAGTTATGCCATTGTTTAGGCATTACTTTCCATTCATGTATTTACATTTCCAGTTGTACTTGTAAAGAATTGTTAAATAAATAAAAGTTGCTGTTAATTTATATTCATGTCTCTTGTGTACATTTTTACTTTATATTGCTTAGATACGCTTAGCGTATTTACTTCGAAGTAAATACATCGTGTGACCCGTTACGCCTCCCTACCGTACACCGGGAAGCGGGGCGTGACAGGTTTTGTTGGCGGCCCATGCAGGTCAGTTCTGCATGGACATGCAGGTCAATTCTGCATGAAGTCATAAGCAATATAACATAAGAATCAGCAACTAAAACCATTCTTTACATTTCATATTTCTTGAATCTTACAACTTCATATTTTTTGAATCTATCCTAACCCTATTTTTATTTCAAGGTTATGAATTCTCCAAATAACACCAGCACCAACTTCAACAACACACCATCACCTCTACCGCTTACGCCAACCGTCGTTACTCCAATCAATGAGCAGACGGTACTGTTTGAGGCGATCCGAAGCCTCCTGGAAGGACAGCAGCAATATACTGCTATATTAATGAACTGTCCAAAAGCGGAAGCGCCCGGAGTAAAGCATTTCCGGGCTTTGCACCCAAAACAATTTTCGGGCAAAGAGAGCCTCGTGGAAGCTGAAGAATGGACTCAGAGTGTTAAGGATGACCTGGCAGCGGCACAAGTGTCAGAGATCGCTTGGGTTCGAGTTGCGAAGTTGCAACTCACCGACAACGCCTGAGTTTGGTGGAAGGCAGAAGAAAGCTGTCTTACCCAACCTATCAAATGGAGGTCCTTTCACGACATGTTCGACACGAAATACTTCCCATAGACTACCCGATTTGACATGGAGCAGCAATTTATCCATCTACAACAGGGTTCGATGTGGACCAAATCAGTGGATGAATATGATGCTGAGTTTACCATGCTCAGTAGGTAAGATATATCTCAATATTCGATTTTCAAATATCATATACTACACAGCTAACACAAGACCTTAACAGATTCGCGGCACACTTAATACCGACTGCTGAGTTCAGGTCCCGACAATTTCAGCAAGGGGTAGATCCGGTAATCCAAGCTGCCTTAAGCTACAGGGGATTTCCCAACCCACGAGCTGGCCCTGAAAGCTGCCCGTCGATATGAGGCAGTGGTGAAGATGAAGGGCATACCCCAATCTGTCGAAGTGAAGCGCCCTACCACTCAGATGGCAAGAGGAACCTCTTCAAGTCCACCTTTTGTGCCCAGGAGACCGGGAGTACCAAACAACCGGCCCAACCTAGCCTTTTGTACATACTGCAGGAGAGATAGACACCTGGAGAAAGACTGCCGGCGTGCAAATCGCCTTTGCTTAGTCTGCGGCTCAGCCACTCATGACATTGGGTCTTGTCTTCGTAGACATAACCCAAATGCTGCACCTAGACCAGCAATTACTTATCAGCAGCACCCGGCCATCCAGGCACCTGCTCCACGACTCGCTCTCCCTGCTCCACCTCCTCATGGACCAATTGCACCTCCTCCTCGTTAGTTCCATCAAGCTCAAAGGAACATACCTTAAGGATAACAAAATGGACAGAGGAATGCTCCTCCAGCAAGGAGGAAAGTACCGAGGCGACAGGCTTTCACAATGACTATGGAAGAAGCTGAACCCACTGACCAAGTCATTATTGGTAACCTTTCAATCTTACAAAGCTGTTCAATACTTGTTATATCCATATATTTTTTCTATACCTAAAACCTATCCCACATAACTTAGGTACAATCTTAGTAGCCTCACTTCCTGCACTAGCACTCTTCGATACTAGAGCATCTCATTGCTTTATGTCGCAACAGTTTGTCCGAACTCATGCGATTCCAGTCAAACCTCTCGTATTCAGCTGGAATGTCAGTTCAGGGAATGGCGTTCTAAAGGAAATAATGGGATACGACCTGTGTTCAGTGGTTGTCTGCAGCAGAGAATTCTATGCTGACTTCAAGGTGTTGGATATACTGAATTTTGATGTCGTTTGGGGTATGGATTGGCTCGGAACTTTCTACGCTACCATCGACTGTCGTCAAAGGAGGGTTGTGTTCGAGATTCCAGACCATCCGGTCTTTTATTTCAAAAGTGGAGACCGTACCCTGGAGCCAAGAACATATAAAGCAAAACCAAAGAAGACAGTGATTGTAGCACTTCAAGTGGAGGAAGGATCGAAGTAAGAGATAGTTCGAGAGTTCGACGATGTATTTCCTGAAGACATATCAGGTTTGCCTCCCGATCGAGCTCTTGAATTCAGCATTGATTTAGTACATAGAGCACAACCGGTGATCAAAGCACCGTATCGGTTAAGCCCTGAAGGTTTGAAGGAGGTCCGTACTCAGTTGGACGAATTATTGATGAAAAGATGGATTTGTCCCAGCACTTCAAGTTGGGGATCGCCAGTTCTACTTGTGAAGAAGAAGGAAGGTTCATATCGAATGTGCATTGAATATAGAGCTCTGAATGAAGTAACTATAAAGAACAAGTATCCACTTCCGCGCATCGACGACCTGTTTGATCAGCTAAGTCGGTCTTGCGTTTTCTCCAAGTTAGATCTTCGTTCGGGTTATCATCAGGTGAAGGTCAAAGAATCTGATATCCATAAACCGGTATTCAGAACTCGCTATGGACATTACGAATTTTTGGTGATGCCATTTGGTGTAACATTTCAAAAAAATAAAATATTGTTTTTGGGAATTTTTATAATTAAATAATAAAATATTGAATATTTTAATAAGGCGGTATAATTAAATACCGATAAATTGGGAAAAAATTTGGAAAATTATGGAAATTTCTAAAAGAGGGTGTTTTATATGAATTATGCAAATTTTAAGTTTTTATGATTAATTATACACTAATTTTGTGCTACTCGCGATTAAAAATCGCTAATCGGGCTTTAAGCGGGTTTTGTGCAAAATATGCACTATATCATTTTTACACTTGTGTTACATTTTTCCTACATGATTCTTGTGTGTATGGTTATTTGTTTTAGGTTTACTATTGCAAGAGAAGGAAATAAAATAAAAGAAATGAAAATATTAAACAATGGTGCATAGTGTGAGGTATGGGCATGAGAGAGAGAGAGGGTGAGGGGTCAACCATTGGTCATGGCTCCCATTTCATTCTTCATCACCTTCATATTTCTTCTTCTTCTTCTTCTTTCCATGGCAGCACCCTCCTCCACCTCCACTTCAAAACCCCAAAACTCCATCAAAACAACACCAAAACCTCATTCCCATTTCACAAAAAATGTGTACAAGCTCACAAGCTACTCTTTGGACCAAGAAAGTTTGCATTTTGGCCCTGTTGAGCATTCATGGGTGCTAAATGAGGTAATCCCTTCACACTTAGTGTAGTTTTTCATTCACTTTAAACCAATTACGTGTTTAGTTGTGATTTGGTGCGATTTGGTGAACTTTGGAGATTTCTAGAGAGGGCTAGGGTTTGAATTGAGTTGTGATTGTGAATTGAGGCCTAGTGGTGACCTTAAACCCCTCCCAATTGATAGAAACCCAGACCAACCCAACTGAAACCCAAAAATACGGATTTACAGAACTTTTCATGTCGGTTTTATGAGTTTTAGGGTGTGCAGGGAAATCTGGAATGAACCGGGACTTTTATTAGAAAAGTAAACAATACCATAGACCTAGTGGGACCCATAGGAAGACATCCTACCAATACGACATCCCAAATCCACTAGAAAACCGAGGATGCCAGTTTTACTTGGTATGTGGCCGGCCATGGGGTGGGGGTTAGGGCCCAGGTTGCTTCAGTAGGTCACATGCACCCTATATATCACCCTAGTGTTATTTTGGAACATTGTTTACACCTTAATCAAAATCTAGGACCCCTTTCTCACGTTGCTGCTTTGATTTGAGTTATGGTTTTGCGTATTTTAAATTCTGGATTTTTATATTTATGCTTTATCTCGATCACTTGACGTTTGTACGTCTTTATCGGGTGTTATTTGGTTAAATTGCGAGGGCAAACCATAGGTTTTGACCTATGTGAGTTTCGTGTGTCGTATTGGTTTCGATTTGGTTTTAATGCGATACGATACGTATGACGTGTAGGTACCCCTACGATGATTCGAGACGATAAAGGAGATGGTGGCGACATCGACATTGGCAAGTAAGATCAAGGTGAGTAGATTATATCTAAGGGGGAAGTCGGGTGGATGGCGTATAGCACCCCTGTAGTTCGATGAATAGTATTCTATATATACTATATATATATATATATATGTTTAGGTGTTCAATGGTTAGATTAGGGTTTTTAGAAGTGAACTAGTATAGCTTCTTAGTCGCGAACCCTAGAATAGGTTTACACTCACACGCACACACATGCTTACTGTTATACTTGTGTGTATATGGGGAGTATACACACACACACATAAGTATGGGGCTGTATGTGTGTGTGTGTATGTGTATATATATATACTCGTATACCTACACTTGGATGATGAGGATAGTGGATGATATGTGGAGATGAGTCGATGAGATTGGGTATGGTGCCATGAAATCGGTGATATGATGTAGTTCGTATGATGAGATATGTCATGAGATTTTAGCGGGCCTTTGTACGTGTGTTTTACACACGCATTTATATTTATATAGATGGTATCAGTTTGTACTAGATTTAGATCAGTACCCCAGTTCATGAGATATGATGATAAGAAAACCAGATAATTGATGAGATAAATGTGAGATTCGACCCGTACCCAGATTAGGGATGCCGTACGACGGATTTACGTACGAGCTATATATTGATGATAGATCCGCACTCTTCACTCGAGAATGTCATATTGTATATTGTATCGTATGTGATACTAGTGATGTGGGATCACCGACTATTATATGCATATATATATATATATATATATATATCGACTCAGAGTTAGGTGGTTTCCATACCCCTTTGATTAGCTTGTTAGTTAGATCTGTAGTTTACTTAGTAGATATTAGACTAGACCCGAGTCATACCTATTTCAAAACTAACGAATCATGAGTATTTTTAAGACAGGTCAAGGGATTCTACGGATATTTTCAAAAGACGCATCTTTTCTTAAAAACACCGCAGCCCTTATTTTTCTAAACCCCACGATTCGTGTTATTTCAAGTGGCAAAACTGTATGATATATATATGTATTGATGTAGATTCTTCACCGTTGTGTTTATCATTCTTTTTCCGCATATTCTTGCTGTTCGCATCGCATTGCATGTTTAAATGTGTTTATTATTATATTAAAACACCGTAGCCCTTATTTTTCTAAACCCCACGATTCATGTTATTTCAAGTGGCAAAACTGTATGATATATATATGTATTGATGTAGATTCTTCACTGTTGTGTTTATCATTCTTTTTCCGCATATTCTTGCTGTTCGCATCGCATTGCATGTTTAAATGTTTTTATTATTATATTAAAACCATGCTGTCAGGACATAAGCACCATTATCGATGATGCGTATGTTCCACGTACACCTGCTTGCCGGCTCACACACTTCATCATCGATAATTGTCATGTCACTACACAGTAGGATTGTTGCATCAGGATATGACCCCTTGCATGACATACTTGCGTACACACATATTGTACACCCATACTTGCATACATACATATTTGCACATACATAGATGGTTCTGGCTTGATTTTGGAGATTTGGGAACCGCAAGATATATTTTAAAACTGGATTCATTTTAAAAGAGCGGTTTCCCTCGATATGTGCATATTACTATTCCATGTTGCATGATATACCGATATACTTACATTTCTTTTATATGTTTCATACATCATGCTTTATGATTATACGCATTGAGATATTTGTTTTCATGAGATTTCTGAATTTGGGAACCGTGGTTATTTCAAAAGAGAGTATGTATTGTTTTAAAAACCCGGTTTCCCTTGATATGATATTTCAGTGCGTCCACCATGTATTTTCTCGGTTCTGAGACGTATGACATGTGAAACCCGATTCGAGGAGTTGGATGAGGCTGATTGCGGGTACATGGTGGGCCCGATATGGTACTCCGGGGAGAGAACGGATTGCAGTGCTGCAGACGGTGAGCCTGGCAGTGGGACTACTACCTACCGGTGATAGTATTTAGGCTCGGCGGATATCCGGAGGATACCGACCGTAGTCGAGAGATGATATGGGCCGATCCGGACTGACGGAGCCCGTGGGCCGATCCGGACTGACGGAGCCCGATATATGAGGATTTACATGCCGATGCTAGGCACGGGTTTCATGATGTTTTCGAGTCTCAATGCTGGATACTCAGGTTCCATGATTTTGATGTGTCGCGAGGGACACATGTTGATTTATATTCTCATACTTTCATGCATATGCTTTTATGACTTTTACATGCATTTGGTTGACACGTGGACGAGATCCACATACATACAGACATTGATTACATAGTTGGATGATATCCACATACTTATAGACTTCATGCTATAGTTGGCACTGATTACATTGATCCTACCTCATATTTATGATATGTTGCTACCTGAGGCACTGGCACGAGCACTTGGTATAGATGTTTACCCTTACCACATTTTCATGCTTCAGGCTTATTCATATTGAGGATATATTATTACTGATCGTTTGACCTAGGATTGTGTCATACATACGATTTCTACTCTGTGATGTTTTCTACTCACGAGTTGGCAACTCACCCCCGTTGTGCCACAGTTCTTGCAGGTTTTGCCGTGCAGGTTTTATTGCGGCTTTCTGGCACACTGCTCCCTTTCAGGGTGATTGCTTTGGTAGGTGGGTTCACTCGCATCGTGACCACCCTTATATTTATTTTAATCAGTTGTATCTAGTAATTCCATCAACCAAACTTGTATATTTATTCAGATTTAAAAAACCAGTTGTGTATTATTTCGACCTTAGAGTCGCGCGTTGTAGTATTATGGTTTTCATGATAATTTTGAGTTTTCTTTTGAGTTTTGACCTCGCCTTTCGGCGTTGTATATTATATTGCTTGTGTGGTTGTGACCGTCGATTGACGAAGAGCTAACTCCCGCTTGGGGACGCCTTTTATCATTATGCATATATTATTCTTGTTGTACCTCGTTTGGGGCCAGTATTTACAAAGGAAACTTTGTCGAAATTTTCAGAAAAGACTTGAGGATTTACAAATGCGTATTCGGCTTACTTATTTAAAAACCTTGTTTTTAAAACTTATTTTCTTCACTTCTTTAAAACTAGTTTTTCTTCGTTTATTATTTAAAATGGTTTTAGATTTCTGGGATTTTGGCTTACTTGAATTAGATGAGGTCCTATAGACTTCATATGATTCAAGGGCCAGTCACGTGCCATTTCGGGTCGTGACATTTGGAGTGACCAACGCACCAGCTATATTCATGAACCTAATGAATCAAGTTTTCCGAGAGTACCTAGATAGGTTTGTTGTCATCTTCATCGATGACATCCTGGTGTATTCTAAGAGTCGGAAAGAACATGCCGAACACTTACAAATTGTCTTGAAAACTTTATGACATCATCAACTCTATGCCAAATATAGCTAGTGCGAGTTTTGGTTAGATCAAGTTGGTTTCCTCAGACATATTGTATCAGGGGATGGAATCTCTGTAGATCCAGCTAAGGTATCAGTAATAAGCAAATGACTGACACCGAAGTAAGTGAAGGACATTCGAATTTTCTTGAGTCTAGCAGGATATTACAGAAGGTTTATTGAAGAATTTTCGAAGATTGCAACACCCCTGACCAAGCTCACACGTAAAGATGAAGAATTCGTGTGGTCAGAAGCATACGAATAAACTTTCATAAAACTCAAGTCAAGATTGATATCAGCGCCTATCCTTATCATATCGGACCAACCTGGAGGTTTTGAAGTGCATTGCGATGCATCCGGTAAGGGATTAGAATGTGTTCTATATCAGCACGGTAAACTCATAACTTATGCATCAAGACAGCTAAAGATTCATGACCGCAACTATCCGACGCATGATCTAGAGTTGGCAGCCGTAATCTTTGCTCTTAAGATTTGGCGTCATTATTTTCTTGATGAACGAGTGGGCATATACACAGATCACAAGAGTCTGAAATATGTGTTTATTCAGAAGGAATTGAATATGCGACAGAGAAGATGGGGACTTCGACATCAACCTACAATATCATCCAGGAAAGGTGAATGTAGTACCTGATGCACTTAGTCGCCAACCATTAGCATTGAATCTCACCGCACAGTGGAAGCTTCAACAAGATTTGCATTAGCTGGAGATTGAAGTGATCATGCCAGGCAACGCTTCAAGTATGATGAACTTACAAGTTTAATCTACCATTGTCAATCAGATCAAAGAAGCTCATGCAAGTGATGCTAAGTTGTAAAAGATCAGAGAACAAGTAAAAAGTGGACTTAGAACAGATTTCATTATCCATGAAGACGGATCTTTGAGATACGGCAGTAGATTGTGTGTACCAAAAGGATCTGTGCGAGAAGAGTTGATGAAAGAAGCTCACAGCTCTCCTTATTCAGTACACCCTGGAGGCATAAAGATGTACAAAGATCTGCGTCAAAATTGCTGGTGGCATGGAATGAAGCGTGAAGTAGCCAGAAGCGTCGCTAAATGCTTGGTGTGTCAGCAAGTAAAGGCTAAATATCACAGGACAGCTGGTTTACTTCAACCTTTAGCTATCCCAGAATGGAAGTGGCAACACATCATAATGGATTTCGTGACTACACTTCTTCGCAGCATGAAAGGTAACGATGCGGTATGGGTTATTATGGATCGACTCACAAAGTCGGTCCACTTCATCCCTTTTCGAGTTGGCCAATCTACCGAGACATTAGCAAAGAAGTACATGGAAGTAAGTATGAATCTAAGTAAGATTTAACTCTTCATTATGTATTATTTCTGATACCCATGAACTCATACAGGAAATCGTGAGATTACATGGAGTACCGGTTTGCATTGTCTCCGATCGTGACATTAGATTCCGATCGCAATTTTGGCAGAGTCTGCAAGCTAGCTTGGGAACAAGTCTGAACTTTAACATAACTTACCATCCATAAACAGATAGACAGTCTGAGCGAACTATTCAAATACTTGAAGATATGCTAAGAGCATGTATGCTAGATTTCGGAGGATCGTGGGAAGATCACCTACATCTTGTGGAGTTTTCATACAACAATGTAGTTTTTATACAACAATAGCTACCAAGCAAGTATAGGAATGACACAATTTGCAGCAGTATATGGAAGGAAGTGTCGATTGCCATTAAGTTAGGACAACATCGGAAATAGAGAACTCCTTGGACCTGAGATAATAGTAGCAACAGTCGATGTAGTTCGCACTATCAGGGAAATAATGCACATAGCCCAAGATCAACAGAAGCACTGGGCCGATGCAAAGCGCTGTCACTTGGAGTTTCAACCGGGAGATCATGTATTTTTAAAGATATCTCCAAACCGTGAAGTGATTCGCTTTGGAAGATGGGGTAAGCTCAGTCCAAAATATATTGGACCGTTCGACATACTAGAATGAGTCGGAGAAGTGGCTTATCGCTTGGCACTTCCACCTTCATTGGAAGGAGTGCACAATGTGTTCCATATATCCCAACTCAGAAGGTATGTGAGTGACCCCAGCCATATTCTTGATCACTCTGAGCTCACTGTACAACCCGACTTATCTTGTGAGCAATAACCTGTTGAAATGCTGGATAGAAAGGTGAAGTCACTTCGGAAAAGGAAGTAAACTTGGTTCGAGTGATGTGGAGAAAAGACTCGCCAGGAGAATCAATATGGGAACGTGAGGATAACATGCGTGCAAGATACCCTCACTTATTTGTAAATTAGTGCTTAAAATAATTGTAAATTTCGAGGACGAATTTTTTTTAAGGAGGGTAGAATATAACATCTCTATTTTCAATGTACAGAAATTTGTTTAAAAATTACTGTATAAATAAAGTATTTGCAGTCCTGTGTATGCTATAAGTATTTGAATTGCTTTTGAACAGTAAGAAACACCTATAGCTCATTGGTAAAGCTTTGCACTGCTGTGAGTAGCCCCTGTGTTCGAATTCCCCCAGCCACATATATTTTTAATTGATTTTTTCTTTTAATCTTTTAGAAGCCCAAAGGTTTGCACGTGCACAACACGTAAAATGAAGAGTCGCAGTTTAAACAAACACGTGCACCGAGTTATACCAAACGACACCAACACGTGGCGAAGATCCCACCATCCATCGTCGGGATTTGGTCGGCGAGATCCTTGTTTGGACCGGCACCACCGAGCCCCCCGTAAGGATGCTCCCCAATTTTTTTCCCTGGCATCCCTTCTCCTACCCCACTATCCCCATGTTATTTGTTTACTCTGAAAACATTCAGAGAGTGATAATTCCTCTCTTTATTTCATTTTTAATACACATTTTAATTCCATTCTTCATTATCCCAAACCCTAATTTTCCCTATAAATATCACACCACATTTCACCCTTCCCCATTCAGAATTCTATTACAAAAACTCTATAAAATTTCTTAGTCCCAAGTTGTACAAGTGGAGTTAGCAAGAGACAAAATTCCGACGATGTTCCAAGAAGAATCCGGCGACGAAACGACGCCCCGATGGTTCCAAAGTCTTTCCCTATCTCGCCTCTTTCTTTATAGCCAGTAAGTCCCCATTCCTCTCCTCCATCTCTATTCTAAAACTTCTCTTTTTCAAAACTCATCGGAAGCGGAGTTATTCCGACTTCCGATACATTTTTCTTTAAAAACTCCATTTTTTATTAAATAATAAAATACCATATTCTCTCATAATGTTTAAAAAATATAAATAAACACATTAGAATAAGTTTCACCTCAAAATAATTCATGTTACAATTTCTAATCGAGGGCTCTGGCTCCAGTGTCCATCTGTGAGGAAAGACCACAACAGCCGAGTATGGTGCCGATGAAAGACCGAGACCCAAAGTCAAGAAAGACCAGTGAGTGGTTGCCCAAAGACGACCATGAACGAGAAGGCGGTCAGTCGAACGAGTGGAGCGAAGGAAGGAACTGACGGAGCGGAGCAGTCCTCAGGAACCTACTAGACGCTCTCAAGACACAGCAGGCTTCGCTTCGACTCCATCTGCGGCTTCTATCTTATCTACTGCCTTGCTCCTCGGCTCCCAACTGCTCCAGCCGCTCGCTGTAATAGCTTGCTTCTTGTCAGTTACAATAACAGATGGGGATGGAGAGGTATCTTCCGCTAGCGCTTTCATCAATCAAACTCCTGCTACAAGAAAATCCCAAGCCCAAGCCCAACAAACGGCTACTTCAAGAGCAAGAGTTGGATTCCCGTCTCGCCAAGTTCGAGGGCGCCCTTTTGTTTTTGCGCTTCTCGGAAGTCGAACACCACTTTCTGGGGCACAAAATGGGGTTTCCGATTTACTTCTTTTGTTAGGTCTCGACTTCTCCGCTATGATCTCCCCAGTAGTTCATATAGGAGCTATTGCCGTTTCGACTTCAACAATCGAAGCCTTACCCTAACGACGGAGTGAGCGCTAGCGCGAAAGCCGTTGTGCGGTAGACCAAGCAACCGAGTGAGCACCTAGAGCGAAAGCCGTTGCGCAGTAGACCAAGCAACGGAGTGAGTGCTTAGTGCCCGTTGCGTGGTAGCGCATCCGTTTTCCTTTATTTTCTAGTCACCTTTTTTTTCCATCCATGGAAACCGAGACAAATCCGCTCTTTCCAGGCGACCTGGAAAATTTCATTGAGAGGAATCGGCAAAGAAAAGAAAAACTGGTCTTAATCCGGACCTACTCATCGAAAAATGCCCAAGCTCTTTGATAGAAGAAGCTTCAAATGCGCAGTTAGGACAAAAAGGCTGTTTTTACAGTACAATACCATTATGTTACATACAACTTATAATTGTTCAATTTAACCGTATTACCTTTAGATAACTCACGAGTTAATGACCTACCTCATCACAACACACATTTGTTCTCCTCCGAATACAGAGACGTGACCGCGTAAGGTTCGTCTTGCCTGAATTTGGGGGCAGATGCTATTTGGTTTTATCCGTCCACCTCTCCGAAGATGCCAAGTTGATTTATGGCACCGTATCGGAGGTTTAGACAGATGCGGCCATTGTAGTAGACTTCATCAGATTCCCCCTCGTTTGAGGGGTTTTTGATTTTGGGGACGCTTTTCCCTGCAGGCGAAAGCCCCTGCAGTTAATTACGTTACCGCATCACGGTAACCACTTTCTCTTTCTCCAGATGGTCATTTCGTGTCGTGTGTGTTTGTTTTATTTTTGGTTGCCCGTGGATTGTATACGAAGTCTAATTTATGTTTTCTCTCGTAGGGCGTGGATTAGTCTAAATCCGCATTTTCTTAGATTTGGGTTTGGGGTTGGGTTTAAGGATGCATTAGTCTCATTTGAGACTTAGATCAATTTAAACATTTGTCAAGGATACGTTAGTCTAATTTTAGACTAAGATCAACTTAGCGGGATCATTTAGATCCAACAAAAGAGCATTTGGACTCTATTGTTTTAGTTTAGGGACATTGCGGCCCATTGAGTGTCTGATTGCCGGGACCCGCCACCTCTCTGAAGACGTTGAAGAATTACAACGACATATATCAGAGGTGTGAGGAGATGTACCCATGAACCAGTATCAGTTGAAGGATCTATAGTTGGATTGATTTAAGGATCATTAATCTCATTTAAGATTAAGATCAACTTAAATGGTTTTTAAGGATACGATAGTCTCATTTTAGACTAAGATCTACTTAACACGATCATTTAGATCAAACAAAAGAGCATTTGGGCTCTATTGTTTAGTTTAGGGACATTGCGGTCCAGTTTAAAGACGTCATAGTCTATAAAGTTTAAAGACATCATGGTCTATGAGTTTAGGGACCTCACAGTCCATAAAGGTTAAGGACATCATAGTCTGTGAGTTTAAAGACCTCACAGTACATAGAGGTTGAGGACATCATAGCCCATGAGTTTAAGGACCTCATAGTCCATAGAGTTTAGTTTAGGGACATTACGGTCCAGTTTAAAGACGTCATAGTCTGTTTGGTTTTGATTCAACTGTTTAAGGATGCACCAAAAGTTATCGGTTATCGGGACGCTCCATCTCTCTGAAGACGCTGAGGAATTACAACGACATGTATCAGAGGTATGAAGAGATGTACCCTTGAACCAATGTTGGTTGAAAGGCTCTGGGTTTTGCTTTGAATGTCATATGAGATGATCGACTTTAGAAGACAAGAGTGTATTTGAGGTTCAGTCAAAAGGGGATCCTGCCTCTGGAAGACTTAGCTAATTTAGACTAAGATTGTCTCGAATATAATGTTAAACACTAGAGTACAATCGGCTATCACGTGCTCCCACATGATGCGCTTAGAATAGTGTTAAATACTAGGGATAAAGCGCACAAAATAGTGTTAAACACTAATAAAGAAATGCTCACGTGGGGTCACGTGAGGCGCTCACAGTTTGTTCTACTTTTCTTATTTGAAGAATTAACTTCTCTTATAGGGTTAAACCCTAATTTTGTTTAGAGGAATTAAATTCCTATATGTTCGAAAAAATTAAATTCTTTAAACTCAATTCTCCCTCTAACTTTTGGATCTGCATGGCAGAATCTCCTCGATAAGAATTAAATTCTCAACTTATGGGGAGATCTGCTTCTGCAGATCTATTACCATGAAGAAAAACTAAGTTCTTATATTAAGGGTTAAACCCTGTCTTTGTTGGAGGAATTAAATTCCTATGTGCTTTGTGGAAGAATAAAATTCTCTGAACTTAGGTCCTCCCTTAGATTTTAAATCTGCATGGCAGAATCCCCCCGACGAGAATTAGATTCTCAACTTATGGGAAGATCTGCTTCTGCAGATCTTCAACCAAAGGAAAAACTAAGTTCTTATTCAGAAGAGTTAAACTCTTAGTTTGAGAATTAAATTCTCTTTTTGTTTTGTGGGAGCTTATAGAATGATTTCTTTCTCTCTCTTACTTAGGGTTTCTTTCTTTTCTGAAGAGATCTTCTTCTTTTTGGAGAATTAAATTCTCTTCTTTTTCTCTCTCTCTCTGTTGTTGTATTTCTCCATTTTTTTATATCCCCCTTTTTCCTTCCTTCTTGGTTCATATTTATAGGAGAAAGAAAAGAATCAGGTTGTTTAGTCAATCTTTCATTGAGAAATTTTTATTGATTTCTTATAACCAACATGATTTTTTAGATCACTTGGTGAATTTTATTCACGGTTGGATTTTTAATTCAAAGATATTTTAGTTGTTGTTCCTGGCAAATTTTAGGAAAATATTTCCTTGTATAGAATCTTTCTATAAATTGATGATTTTTAATCACCATTGGATTTTTAATCCAACGGTGCTCCACTTTACAGAGCACAATCTTTTTGTTTGGAAAGATCTAGGGAAATATTTTTCCAATTAAGGCTTTTGATTCCTTTTAATTAGAATTTAATTCTATTGTTTCAGAGGGTCTAGGAACCCATCACGTGTTGGCACGTGACCCATCTAATTAGAATTTAATTCTATTATTTCAGAGGGCTCAGAAATCCATCACGTGTTGGCACGTGACCCATCTAATTAGAATTTAATTCTATTAGTTCAAAGGGTTCAGGAACCCATCACGTACTAGCACGTGACCCCACCAATTAAGCATTTCATTAGAATTTAATTCTATTATTTCAAAGGGCCCAGGGCCCCATCACCTGTTGGCACGTGACCTCATCTCCAATTGTGTATTTCAACGCCCATAACTTTGCTCATAGAAGGTCACGTGTCCCCATGGGATGTCCGATCACGTGTGGACACGTGATGCCCGATCTCATGTGGACACGTGATGCTCCTTTTGGGTATTTCCTTGCTGCTTTATTCAGTTCCCATGAGGGAACAAATGCCCCCACAGCATTGTTCTCATGTGTTTGCACGTGAGTGCAACGCTGTAACCTTCGTAGCCGTTGGATTCACCTAGGGAACGGGGAAGATGAACCGTTTCCCATCACGTCCTATAAATGCAGAGGTCGCTTCAACAGTGCCTCCATTCCTCCATCTTCTTCCTTGTTCAATTTCTTTGAGAATTTAATTCTCTTCCTCAGAGCTCAATTCTCTGTTCATTAAAACAAAATCCAGAGTTTAACTCTGTCAACACAAAGGAATCCTTTTTCAGGTAAGGATCTTGAACGGCCTAGGAAATTTTTGTAGAAATTTTCTTTGGATTTTAAATCGACATCAAGGGTTTTTCCCTTTAATAAAAACACATGCTTTCTGAACTTTAAGAACGCACAATCTTTAGGTAGTAAGCCCCCGATGTTGGGCATTTTCTCTGATCCAAGGGGGTTTGATGATAGCTCACAATTTCTTTCGGAATTTAATTCCGTTTCAAAGAGCCAAGCTCTGAAGATTTTCTTGGAATTTAATTCCTTCAGAGAACTTAGTTCTCAAAAAACACTTCTTGAGATTTTCATTCTCAGTTATTCTTGGCAAAATTTTAGGAGAGATATTTCTTGGATTTCGCCCAAAGTTGGTGATGAGTTTTTTTCCTTGGGGAATGTGTAGAGGTGTTTGAAATCCACTTTTTCATTTACTGAGAATCTTCCTTTGTTCTCGTAATGATTACCCAGCCTTATCATTAGTGAGCCGCCATATTGATTTTGTAGGGCCCATGTGTTTTGCAACCCATGGTCCTATGAAATAAGTGGCTTGTCGCCTTCTTCCACTGTCTTTATATATATTTATATATTTATAATATATATACACGTGTTGGTTTCATTAACAGTTTCCCCTTCTTTTGTTTCAGGAACAATGGCTTCTCTTCCATACTTCCTGTTCCCCGCCGAAACACAGAGACGCGACCGCGCAGGTCCGTCTTGCCTGAATTTCGGGGCAGATGCTAATAGGTGCTATCTGTCCACCTCTCCGAAGATGCCAAGTTGATTTATGACACCATGTATCAAAGGTTTAAATGGATGCGGCCGATATAGTAGACATCGTCAGATTCCCCCTCATTGAGGGGTTTTTGATTGTGGGGACGCTCTTCCCTGCAGGCGCAAACCCCTGCAGTTAATTACGCTACCGCGTCACGGTAACCACTTTCTCCTTCTCCAGATGGTTACTTCGTGTCGTGTGTGTTTGTTTTGTTTTTGGTTGCCCGTGGATTGTATACGGAGACTAATTTATGTTGTCGCCCGTAGGGCGTGGATTAGTCCAAATCCGTATTTTCTTTGATTTGGATTTGGGGTTGGGTTTAAGGATACGTTAGTCTCATTTGAGACTAAGATCAACTTAAACGTTCGTTGAGGATACGTTAGTCTAATTTTAGACTAAGATTAACTCAACAGGATCGTTTAGATCCAACAAAAGAGTATTTGGACTCTATTGTTTAGTTTAGGGACATTGCGGTCGATTAGTTTAAGGATATTACGGTCCAAGGTTAAGGACATCATAGTCCATGGGCTTAAGGACCCCACAGTCCGAGGTTAAGGACATCATAGTCCGTAGGTTTAAAGGGACCCCACAGTCCGAGGTTAAGAACATCATAGTCCGTGGGTTTAAAGGGACCCTACAGTTCAAGGTTAAGGACATCATAGTCCATGGGTTTAAAAGGACCCCACAGTCCAAGGTTAAGGACATCATAGTCCATGGGTTTAAGGACCCTACAGCCCAGTTTAAAGACGTCATAGTCTATGGAATGTATGGTTGTCAGGACCCGTCACCTCTCTGAAGACGTTGAAGGATTACAACGACAAATATCAGAGGAGTAAAGAGATGTACCCTTGAACCAAGGTTGGTTGAAAGATCTGCAGTCCAATTTGGGGCTAAGATCTGTTAAAATATTTATGAGCATATGTATTCAATTAATCTGAATGAGGGGTTTATAGCCAATTTGGGCTCGGCCCACTCAGTTAAAATGTTTAAATATTTGACAATGCGGAGCATTGATTTGAGTTATGACAATATTTCTGTATTTTATTGAATGCTGAGCATTCATCATAGCTTTGGGGCTTATTAAATAACAATTTATGTTCTATCAGTGCACACGTGAGGGGAACGTGGTGCACTTGGCGTTTTGCGCTAGTCAAAGAGCGCAGAGCACTAGTTTATGAATGCATTGCGCTTCTGCTGGGTAGCGCACACGTGGGGGACACGTATTGCACTTGGCGCTAAGCGCCAGATGATGGGCGCATTGCGCCAGTTTATGAGCGCAGAGTGCTATCTTATGAACGCAAGTGCTACTTGTATAGTGGCGCACACGTGGGGAGCACGTGGTGCGCTTAACGCTAAGCGCCAGTCTTATAAGCGCAAAGCGCTAGTTCAAGAGCGAAGAGCGCTAACTGTTGAGTGGCGCACACGTGAGGAGCACGTGGTGTGCTTGGCGCTTTGCGCCAGATCAGGAGCGCTGAGATGCTTTTTTTCAATATAGAGCGCTAAGGCTCTTTTTATACAGCGCTGTGCGCTAGTTCCGGTGCGCTGAAGCGCTTTTTAATACGGAGCGCTAAGGCTCTTTTATGCAGCGCTATACACTGAGAATTAAATCCTCTTTTAAGAGACTTTGTCTCATAGATCTAAGAATAAAGTTCTTAGCTTCACAGAAGATATTTTGATCTCTTATATTGATGAAAGGTTTTGCTTTTATGGATCTGTGATCCTTAAGAGAATTGAATTATTCTCCCCCATTTTTTATAGTGAGATGTTCACGATCTCTTTGAGAAAGAATTTAGTCTTATAGATCTATGATCTGTGAGAAAGAAGTAAATTCTTTTTTTTTTATGATGAGATCTTTTGATCTTTTTGTAAAAGGCCTTGGTCTTGTAGATCTATGATCTTAAAAGAAGTGAATTCTTCTTTTCAATTATGAGATGATTTCATCTCTCTCTTCATTTTTTACCTTGAAGAAACTCTTCTTTTTCTGAGAGCTTGGCTCTTCTTTCTGAGATTTTCTCAAAGCTTCTGGGGGGTTCCTCTCTATACTTCTGTATCTCTCTTTTATTGTTTCTTTTCCTTTTTTTTGAAAAGGAGGATCATTGGTCGTTGGGACCCACCACCTCTCCGACGACACTGAGAGATTACAGCGCCATATATCGAAGGTGTGGAGGGATGTACCCTTTGAACCATGTCCCACTTATTAAGGGGAAAGAACAGGCTGGAGCTTAAGCTTCTCGCTGTTGAAAAATGCTTCTTTGCGTTCGTGCACGTGCGTCGCACGTGTTAGGCGCACGTGCGTCGCACGTGGACGCACATGTTTGCACGTAGCGCACATGGAGCTTGCGCATATGCGCATTATGGGGGGAGTAAGCACCTATGGAGAAATAATCTCTTTTGAGTATTATGGAATACTCCCATGTGCGTTGCACGTGTTTGGCTCACGTGCGTTGCACGTGGCGCGCATGTGGCCGGCGCACGTGCATTGCACGTGGTGCACATGGCGCTTGCGCATATACGCATTATGGGGGGAGCAAGCTCTTATGGAGAAATAATCTCCTTTGAGTATTATGGAATACTCCCACGTACGTTGCACGTGGCGCGCATGTGGCCGGCGCACATGCATTGCACGTGGCACACATGGCGCTTGCGCATATGCGCATTATGAGGGGGAGCAAGCTCCAATGAAGAAATAATCTTCTTTGAGTATTATGGAATACTCATCCTTTTCTAAGAGATATCCTCTCTTATTTATATGGGAGTGGTAGAGAAGAGATCTCTCTTTTCCCTTATGTAGTAGAGTATTACTTTAGATTACACGTGCGTAGTATATTTGCTCATAACTTTTGATCCCGGATGAATCATGAGGCCCATAATATATCAAATCGAAGAATTTTTCGAGACACTTTCGATAATATCATAATTTAGCTGTTTCTCATTCGCAAATTTATCAAAATATAGCCCGGAAAATACTGGTTCGCATTTTCCTCCTTAGATTACACGTGCATGCATATTTGCTCATAACTTTTGATCCCGGATGAATTATGAGGCCCATAATATATCAAATCGAAGGCTTTTTTGAGATGCTTTCGATACCATCAAAATTTATTTGTTTCACATTCGGAAGTTTGTCAAAATACAGCCCGAAAAATACTGGTTCACATTTTCTTAAACGTATCGCTGCCATTTGATATCTTGGGCTCTTTTGCGCAGAAATTTTTTGGCGGGAACAAATGCCCCCCACTACTTTGCCCACATAAGTATATACGTGGGTGAAGTAGTGCAGAGTAATTCATAGCGTATGACCAGTTTCGGGTTGGTATATAATTTTCAGAATCTTGATCTGAGAAGATAACGAGCGGATACAAGCGTCGTCATTTATCATTGACTCAAAACTCGATAAGGGATATAGTTCCAAACCCTCAGCTCCATGATCCACACCCTTCTATTTCTTTATGTTTTATTCTGACGTGAAGTAGTCTATATGCTCATAAGTAACTTCTCCATTTCAGTGGCATGTAGCTTTGGCAAGTGTGGCTTGTAAATGGTAGATATCAGTTCATCTTAAACTCTTTATAAGGTAGCGATGGCTTAGGAAACATGGTTTGGATCTGTTGTCTAAGACTTTCCAATTTTATGAGCCGTGAGGGTCTCACAAAGGTTTTTCTCCCTACGAGTCGTGAGGATCTCGTAAGTGTATTTTCTCCTTAGGAATCGTGAGGATTCCTAAGTGTGCTTTCTCTTGAGAGTCGTAAGGATCTCACAAGAGAATTTTCCCTCTTACAAGTCGAGAGGACTAGTAAGTGGTTGTTTCCCTCCTTTGGAGAGTGTGGTCCGTGAATAGTATGCAAGAGTCCATTTTGGACCGACTTGCAGGGCCTCAGTTCTTAGGAAACCGGTCTTTATCCCCATTGCTTAAGGTTTTTCCCTACGAGTCGAGATGAATCGAGAAGTTATCGCAAAGACACTAATTTCCTCATGAGTCGAGACGAATCGAGCAGTTCTCACAAGAATGTCCTAACGTCACAGTTAACCTCTGCTCTTTACGACAGAGGTCCGTTAGGGTCTGTGGTACTAGGGTTTTGTCCGTCGTACCGTTGTGTTGGCTGATGTATTCCTCGATAGGCAATCTTGCTATTCGAGTAGCCTTGCGTCTGTCGTGTCTCTGATCCCTTCGGGGCTGGACAAGACATCTTCAAGCAATCTTCCTAGGCACTTTGACCGTCGGAAGAGCAAGCGTTAGGAATTTTGCCATGCCGCTTTTTACATGAGGTTAGGCCCGGTTTGGGGAGCCCCGATGAGTCATAACCATTCCGCGCTGGTGTGGGATGATCTCTGATAGTCTTTCAGGTTTTATTTGAGTTGCCGTCAAGACCTTGAAGCTAGGAATTTGGCATTTGCTTCGTTTGCTAGCATTGCGTCTGCTGTATCGAGACGAATATCGCGGTTGTCTCTAGGTTGTTGGTGAACCGTCGAGGTTTGGAACTAGGGATTTTGTCGTGGCTCCGTTGTTTGATTGTCGCGTCTGAATCCTGCTGGAGGAAGAACGCTGTGGTGACGTCTTGTCTGCTGTATCGAGACGAACGTCGAGGTGGTGACCACTCCGCGCTGGTGTGGGATGAACTCTGATAGTCTTTCAGGTTTTATATGAGTTGCCATCAAGACCTTGAAGCTAGGAATTTGGCCTTTGCTTCGTTTGCTGGTATTGCGTCTGCTGTATCGAGACGAATGTCGCAGTTGTCTCTAGATTGTTGGTGAACCGTCGAGGTTTGGAACTAGGAATTTTTCCGTGGCTCCGTTGCTTGATTGTCGTGTCTGAATCCTGCTGGAGGAAGAACACTGTGGTGACGTCTTGTCTGCTGTATCGAGATGAACGTCGAGGTGGTGACCTCTCCGCGCTGGTGTGGGATGATCTCCGATAGTCTTTCAGGTTTTATATGAGTTGCTGTCAAGACCCTGAAGCTAGGAATTTGGCCTTCGCTTCGTTTGCTTTGGCGTATCCGAATCCTGTTGGAGGAAGAATGCTGTGGTTACATCTTGTCTGCTGTATCAAGACGAACGTCGAGATGGTGACCATCTCGTGCTGGTGTGGGATGATCTCCAATAGTCTTTCAGGTTTTATATGAGTTGCCGTCAAGACTTTGAAGCTAGGAATATTGCCTTTGCTTCATTTCTTGGTTTTGCTTCTGCTGTATCGAGACGAATGTCACGGTTGTCTCCAGGTCATCCGTGAACTGTCGAGATTTGGAACTAGGGACTATGCCGTGGCTCTGCTTTGCTGACGCTGCGTCTGCTGTAACGAGACGAATGTCGAGATGATCTCCAGGCTTTCTGTGAACCGTCGAGATTTGGCTCTCTTTCGGATGGAGCCTGGGGTTTTGCCATCACTCCGCTTTGTTTTGACCATGGGGTCTTTTGTTGATGTTGCATCTGCATCCTGTTGGACTGCGAAGGAACGCCGTTGTTGACCCTGCGTCTGTTGTAACGAGACGAATGCTGAGGCGGAGCTGGGATGTTGCCGTCATTTCGCTTTATTTTGACCATGGGGTCTTTTGTTGACGTTGCATCTGCATCCTGTTAGACTGCGAAGGAACTCCGTTGTTGACATTACGTCTGCTGTAACGAGACGAATGCTGAGGTGGAGCTAGGGTTTTGCCATCACTTCGCTTTGTTTTGACTATGGGGTCTTTTGTTGACGTTGCATCTGCATCCTGTTGGACTGCGAAGGAACGCCGTTGTTGACATTGCGTCTGCTGTAACGAGACGAATGCTGAGATGGAGCTGGGGTTTTGCCATCACTCCGCTTTGTTTCGACCATAGGGACTTTTATTAACGTTGCATCTGCATCCTGCTGGACTGTGAAGGGACGTCGTTGTTGACATTGCGTATGTTGTAACGAGGCGAATGCTGAGGTGGAGCTGGGATTTTGCCGTCACTCTGCTTTGTTTTGACCATGGGGTCTTTTTTTGACGTTGCATCTGCATTCTGCTGGACTGTGAAGAAACGCCGTTGTTGACCTTGCGTCTATTGTAACGAGACGAATGCTGAGGTGGAGCTGGGATTTTGCCGTCACTCCGCTTTGTTTTGACCATGGGGTCTTTTGACGTTACATCTGCATCCTGCTGGACTGCAAAGGAACACCGTTGTTGACCTTGCGTCTATTGTAACGAGACAAATGCTGAGGTGGAGCTGGTATTTTCTATCACCCCGCTTTGTTTTGACCATGGGGTCTTTTGTTGACATTGCATCTGCATCCTGTTGGACTGCGAAAGAACGCCGTTGTTGACATTGCGTCTGCTGTAACGAGACAAATGCTGAGGTGGAGCTGGGGTTTTGCCATCACTCCGCTTTGTTTCGACCATGGGGTCTTTTGTTGATGTTACATCTGCATCCTGCTGGACTGTGAAGAGACGCCTTTGTTGACATTGCGTCTGTTGTAACGAGACGAATGTCGAGGTGGTCTCTAAGTTGTCTGTGAACCGTCGAGATTTGGAACTAGGGACTATGCCGTGGCTCCGTTTGGTGATGTCGAGTCCGAATCCTGTTGGAATGAGGAGGATCACCGTTGCTGATTTTTAGGCTGTAGATGTTACCGTTAAAATTTGGAACTAGGGACTATGCCATGGCTCCGCTTCGTTGTGTCGCTTCCGTGCCTTGCTGGCATAAGAAGGAACGCTGTTGTTGGTCTTCTGGGATGCAGATGTGACCGTTGAGACTTGGCTTTCTTTCTGATGGAATCTGGTGAGATGATATGGTTCCCTCTTTGTTTGCGCCCCTGGATTGTATACAGGGATCGATGTGATCTCACCTGTAGGGCAAAAAGTTTCATTTTATATATTTTTCTTTCCGCGATGCTCTATTATTTCAGCTTTTATATCGCGAAAGTCGTGATTGCCCAATCATTTCGGCTATTTTTTGCGGTGCCCAATCATTTCGGCTATTTGTTTTATTTACTCGCCGCTTTTTATTGCGAGTTGCCCAATCATTTCGGCTATTTTGTATGCATACATTTTTACTTGCTGATTTTGTTGCAAGTTGCCCCATCATTTCGGCTATTTTATATGCATTTGTGGATCGCTGGCTTTTCGCTGCTAATTTGGGATTTGATACTGATTGAGGCATCAACATCGCTACAACTGGTACATTGCCAGGAGCGAATTATCATTTGCCTCTATCGATGTCGAACAAAGGTGGCTTAGCGAACAGGGTTAGGATTCTGTCGACTAAGGCTTTTAACTTTATGAGCCGAAAGGGTCTCATAAAGGTATTTCTCCCTATAAGTCGTGAGGATCTCGTAGGTATGTTTTCTTCTTAGGGATCGTGAGGATTCCTAAGTATGTGTTCTCTTATAAGTCGTAAGGATCTTACAAGAGTGTTTTCTCCCTATAAGTCGAGATGACTCATAAGGGTTGTTCGCCGTGTACACACATCCCTAGTCGCGGGTGGGACTTTGTTAGGGAAATGTTTATTCGCGCACGTGGATTGTATACAAGGGTCAATATTGAAACACTTATAGGGCAACATTGGAGATTGTGATGGCTTAAGAACATGTTCAGGTCCCTGTAGCTTAAGGCTTTTGAACCCTGTGAGCCGTGAGGGTCTCAAAGAGGAATTCTCCTTACGAGTCGTGAGAATCTCGTAAGTGTAATTTCTTCTTAGGAATCGTGGGGATTACTAAGTGTGTTGCTCTCTTGCGAGTCGTAAGGGTCTCACGCAGGTATTTTCTCCTCACAAGGTCGAGAGGACCTTATAAGTGTCTTTTAACGAGATTGCGCCCTTTCGGGTTTTCACAAAACTCACCGGTAGTCCTGCTGTTTTTACTCACGGAGCCCTTTCGGGCTTTCATCCGTGCCCATCTTGCTTGTGAACGTACCTTTTTTTTTACCACGTCAGCCTGGGGATGCCGCGGGTTTGTAGTAGTTTAAAGACGTTTCGGTCATAGGTCCGAGATTTTTCGGGCAACGTACGATTACGCAACTAGATTTTCTCGCAAATCTTCACATCTTTTGTGTCGGAGGTGGACTCCATGAAGAGAGGGCTGAGATCGATTTCTTCGTCAGAGTCGCTTTCAAAGGTGATAACTTGCGATCCCTTGGTGTCGACTATGTGACAGTTGCCGGCGGCTCTTTTGCGCTCATTTGTTGTGCTTTTCTGTTCCCGAAGAGCCTTGCATTTCACTCTTTGAACGTGTTGTCGGTGGGCAAAATATCCCTGCCACCAGTTTGTAAAGGCTATGTACTCCTCGGTAGAGTGTGCAATCCTCTGATGGTACAAGCAGAAGTTAGGATGTATGTCCGCTTCATCAGGATGTATACCGCCAGGAGAATTTCCTCTGAAAGAGGGTAACTTCATTCCTATTGACATGACCCTAGTGAATTGTTTCCTTACTTTAAGCTTGCTTTTGCTGGCAATAGGGATGCTTTGCTCCGGTTGGGGTGATGTTTCAACCCTTTCGTCTAGTCGCCGGCGTTTGGCCTTTTCAAATATGGCCATCTCGCGCTCCCGATCAGCTTTGCTTTTCAGAAAAGCTTCGTTCAGGAATGCGTCAATCATTTCGTCTGATGGTCCTAGAAGTTCCGGCTCAGGATCTGCCCCCAATTTCTTTGCGTCAGGAGCTTCTTCATCGTTTATCAACGAGTGAGAGATCATATGGCAGCTTTCCATATAATCCTCAGGTTCATCCGATGAGTCTTCTCCATTGTCATCATCTCCGTCCTCATGGATGTGGCTGAGAAATTCTTGGAGTGTGACTGGGGTCCGCGTCTTCTGATTATATTCTTCCAGCGCGTCAATATGTTTTTGCAGTTTCGTGCGCTTGTCATCAGGCTTCAAGGGCTTTTTGGTCTTCGTCTTTTTCTTTGAAGACTTTGACGGCTGGGTGCGGGCGCATTGACTATCACCACCAATTTTTGGAGTTGGGCACGGCTTCAGCATTCCTATGGATGCAACTTCATCGATGTGTTGCTTGTATTTGACCAGAGATTTCGTCATCAGGTAACACATTGAACCCAAGTCTCATTCGGTCTAACCCTTTTATTGACCAGTGCCGTCACGGTAGTGCATTTATTCATACTAGCGAATCACTGAAGGAGGGCATCTCCATTTCGTCGGAGGTATTCATGGAGTCATTCGGGAGTCTCGCATACCATTTGAAGGCAATGCCGCCAGACAGCCGATGAACTGTCAGAGGTGAAGTATATCAGTAATTCTGCACATGGGTTCAAATCGCGCCATGTGCCGGCGAGAATTCTCAGTTCCTTTGTACATGTGGCACGTTGGAAGTGTGTACTCTGTCGGGTACTGTATTTGATTGTGCCATGTCGGATACGTTCGACCAATCTTGATTGATCTATTTGCGGCTTCACTGGCGTAGTGAGCTTCGATTTGCTGAGCGATATATTCGTTCAGCTTTGCTTTTAGGAATCATTTCCTTCTCAGCCATTGATGAGCTTTGCAGAGAATTTGAAATGTCATCCTTATCTTTAAGACCGACTACTGGCAGTTCATCCGCCAGTGGTTCCAATTGAACCATCATTCCAGCCATATTCTGAATCAGAAGGGCCATCTGGTTCATTTTAGTGGACATTTCTGCCGCTTCTGCATCTCCCTTTTTCAGAGTGCGCTTTAGGAAATCAATATCTGACCCCTTCTCTATCCTTTCTCCAGGCGCGTCTTTTGAATTTGCCTTAGACGATGGACTAGCGTTTGCTGCTGCCTGAGCAAGTATCTTCTGTAGCTTTTCACGTTGCAGTTGCACTTTTGTTAAGGATCGAGTTTGAGGTCGGTGACTAGTAGAAGCTCGAACTTTGTCTTTGGAATTCACCATATAGACTATATGAACTACCGTGCCCCCAGGCTTAGGATGTTTGGAGTTTTGGCCTTTGGAGTTTGCTTCGGGCACTTGAGCTTTATTGGGCCTCTCTTTTTTGTGAAAAGCCGCTTTGGCTTTGGGAGGAACCGCTGTATCGGGATCCGTCTTGGGATGAGTCCCCTTGTATTTGAAAGAGGATTGGTCAGAGTTTGGCTGACGTTTAGGGGAAAAGCCGCAGTTGACGACAGAAACCTTCACCCGCTTCCGTACTTTATATATAGATGAGGAAAGTTGCTTCAGGGAGCGAACTGGTTTCTGCTCTTGTGGGATCTCCATAGGCTATAGAGATTTCTCAAATATTGCGGTAGGAAAATTTTATCTGACCCTTCGCACCAATTTGAAGCTGTTCCTGGTTGGAACAACATTCAAGAACCATACGGAAACTGCCCCAGCTCATTTTGTATGATGCCAATATCGACGTCGACCATTTCTTACGGCCGAGATTTGATTAGCTTCAGGATTTTGCCGAGCTTGTCCCCTGTTTCTTTTGAGAGCTTGAATATTCTGCCCCCTGCGTCGACCTTGGTCCTTGGCAGGTGCCAGTTGTTTGAGGACTGATTCCGTCGGCAAAGCTGCTACTTGGGGAGCCCGCCTGTGGACGACAGACACCCTCTGGGCTTCCTCCATCGGCGTTGAGGCACCGAGGGTGGGAGGTAGGAGTATCGACCCAAAGAGAAGCCCGTTGAGTTCTTGAAGAGCCGGATTGCAGAGATTTGAGCCTGCAAGTGGCCCTACTTGACTCCACCAGATATGACAGAGCCTGTGTTGCTAAGGTGGGAACAAACGCCATTCTTCATAAAGACGAAGCGCCGACTTCAGTATCCACTCCCCTAAGGGCAACCACAAACATATACACCGCGATTATCTGATCACGGGAAAAACATGACACACGAAGTGTGGAGTGGAAAGAGGAAAAAGTCCCACCGGGCGTGCCAGAATCTGTTCTCCGCCGAAACACGCGACCAGGACGTTGGGACGTCAGGCCTGAATTTCAAGGGCAGATGCTAATTGGCGCTATCCGTCCACTTCTCCGAAGATGCCAAGTTGATTTATGACATCATGTATCGAAGGTTTAAACGGATGCGGCCGATGTAGCAGACTCCGTCAGATTCCTCCTCGTTGAGGGGTTTTTTGATTGTGGGGACGCTCTTCCCTGCAGGCGCAAGCCCCTGCAGTTAATTACGCTACCGCATCGCGGTAGCCACTTTCTCCTTCTCCAGATGGTCACTTCGTGTCATGGGTGTTTGTTTTGTTTTTGGTTGCCCGTGGATTGTATACGGAGACTAATTTATGTTGTCGCCCGTAGGGCGTGGATTAGTCCAAATCCATATTTTCTTAGATTTGGGTTTGGGGTTGGGTTTAAGGATACGATAGTCTCATTTGAGACTAAGATCAACTTAAATATTTATTAAGGATACGTTAGTCTAATTTTAGACTAAGATCAACTTAACGGGATCATTTAGATCCAACGAAAGAGCATTTGGACTATATTGTTTAGTTTAGGGACATTGCGGTCGATTAGCAGTTTAAGGACATGGTGGTCCAATATTAGTTTAAGGACATCTCGGTCCAATGTTAGTTTAAGGACATCTCGGTCCATTAGTTTAGGGACATTATGGTCCAATGTTAGTTTAAGGACATCTCGGTCCATTAGTTTAGGGACATTACGGTCCAATGTTAGTTTAAGGACATCTCGGTCCAATATTAGTTTAGGGACATCTCGGACCAATGTTAGTTTAAGGACATCTCGGTCCATTAGTTTAGGGACATTATGGTCCAATGTTAGTTTAAGAACATCTCGGTCCATTAGTTTAGGGATATTACGGTCCAATATTAGTTTAAGCACATCTTGGTCCAATGTTAGTTTAAGGACATCTTGGTCCATTAGTTTAGGGACATTACGGTCCATGGGCTTAAAGGACCCCACAGTCCGAGGTTAAGGACATCATGGTCCATGGGTTTAAAGGAACCCCACAGTCCGAGGTTAAGGACATCATAGTCCGTGGGTTTAAAAGGACCCCACAGTCCGTGAAATGTTTGGTTGTCGGGACCCGTCACCTCTCTGAAGACGTTGAAGAATTACAACGACAAATATTAGAGGAGTGAAGAGATGTACCCTTGAACCAATTTTGGTTGGGATCTGTAGTCCAATTTGGGACTAAGATCAAAAGATTAATGAGCATATGGGGTCAATTAATCTGAGTTAAGGACTTATGGTTAATCTTGGGCTAAGTCCAATCAAGTTAAAACGTTTAACATTTATTTTGGGCTGTTGAGCATTTATTTGGGCTTGGCCCTTTTAACAATGCTGAGTATTGATTTGGATTCTGACAGTATTTCTGTCTTTTATTGAGTGTTGAGCACTCATCATAGCTCTAGGGCTAATTAAAGAACAGTTTATGTTTTATCAGCGCACATGTGAGAAGCACGTGGTGCGCTTGGCGCTTTACGCCAGTCAAAGAGCGCAGTGCGCTTCTGCCGAGTAGCGCACATGTGAGGGACACGTGTCGCGCTTGGCGCTGAGCGCCAGATGATGGGCGCAGTGCGCTAATTTACTAGCGCATTGCGCTATTAGTTCAGTGGCGTACACTTGAGTGACACGTGTTGCGTTTAGCGCTGAGCGTCAGGCCATGAGCGCAGTGCGCTAGTTCAAGAGCGCAAAACGCTAACTGTTAAGTGGCGCATACGTGAGGGACACGTGTCGTGCTTGGCGCTGTGCACCAGTCTTGAGCGCAGAGCGCTATATTATGAGCGCAAGCGCTTACTGATCAACTTTTGATTCAAAAAGGGACTTTGTCTCAAGATTCTAAGAACAAAAGTTCTTATTTTATAGGAGATGTTTTAATCTCTTTGATTGATGAAAGGTTTTGCCTTTATAGATCTATGATCTGTAAGAAGAATTATGTTCTTTTTCTTTTAGGGTGACATCTTTTGATCTCTTTGTGAAAGACTTTTGTCTTGTAGATCTATGATCTTTTAAAGAAGTGAATCCTTATTTTTAAATTAATTACGAGATGATTTCATTTCTCTGTTCATCATTCTTTTTTTTACCTTGAAGAAGAATCTTCTTTCTTTGAGAGCTTGGCTCTTCTTTTTGAGATCTCTCAAAGCTTATGGGGGGGTTCCTCTCTATGCCTCTCTGTCTCCCAGACTTGAAGTCTTGGGGCCTTTATATAGGGCAAGCTGATCAGTTCAATCAGTTAAGGAGATCTTTTCTCCAATTGATTTGGGGATTTTCCCATCGTTGGATCTTTGATCCAAGGGCTTCTGATTTACAGAAGGTAATCTTCTTGTTTTTAACAAAGATTGGGAAATGTTCTAAACAGAATTTATTCTGTATTTTTAGTGATTTTTTAATCACCATTGGATCATTGATCCAACGGTGCTCTGATTTACAGAGCACAATCTTGTTGTTTGGAAAGATTTTGAGGAATCTTTCCTTAACAGAATTTAATTCTGATTGATTAATGATTCATCATTATTATTAGATCTTTGATCTGAGGGTGGGGAGCTTTTAGTTCCAACATTAGCGCACCCGTGCTCTGCAAGTGGTGCGCTGCTTAGAGTGTAGCGCACCTAGCGCTAGCGCATCCGTGCTTTGCACATGGTGCGCTCCTTGGAGCGCGGCGCACTTAGCGCTAGCGCATCCGTGCTTTGCACGTGGTGCGCTGCTTGGAGCGCAACGCACCTAGCGCTAGCGCATACGTGGTGCGCTGCTTAGAGCGCAGCGCACTTGGCACTGCATCTGAAGTATTGCTTCATTTCAAAATTTCAATTTTGAACAGAGCTTTGCTCTGATTGGGGAAACACTTCCATTTTACTCGCTCGGACGCTGCCTTTTCTCAGTCACCGTCTGACGAAGAGGTGATGGCGATGATTAGAGCCTATGACCCGGATCGCACCAATCTGCTTTTGTGGGGAACCTGGTATGGTCATATCATCCGGGGTCGCTGGAGTTTTATTTGCGGGGAGCCGATGGAACCTCTTCGTCCTATATTGCCAATGGAACGCCCACAGACTGCTTATGCAGTAGAAGTGACCAATTGGACTCTTTTGGGCCGGCTGGAGCCTTTTACCTCTAGGATACCTAACCAGCCTCTGCCAGCTATAGACATCTTGGGGCGTTGGATTTTCCAAGGTGAAGCTCGACCTTGGGGGTGGGTTTATAAAGTGGGTATCACCCCCCGGCACCCAGTAGGCTACTTTATTTAGGCTCACTATATTCTTTCTGTCCACCATGCAAGACTGCAGAAGGTTGTACTATATCAGGCGGTGTATACACCGCTCTTTCATTACCATGCTCCCCATGTCTGGTGGATCAAAGCTTACTTGAACCAGTGGAATCTGCCAACCAACACCTTCCTGCTAGGGGATCGAGAGGTGTCTATTTCATTGGATGAATTCCGTGAGATTTCAGGAATGCCCATTAGGGGGGAGCACTACGAGGAACTGTTGCCTCCAGATGAATATGTTTTCTCTACCATGCCGGCTATGATCGATGGTCTGACAGCCGAAACCGCCGTTCGTCATAGGTATCCTAGTCTGATCAAGGCCTTAGGAATTTTTGACAGATTGTTTGCGAAGTCAGAAGGGCAGGGTGTCACTTTCGAAAGCTTTATCACCTGTTTCATTCGGGGGGATATTTTATCCAAGGAGGCCCCGAAGTTTGCTAGCATTGACGACCGTTTTGGGTTTGGGTTGAATAAACTGCCGGCCAAAGAAGAAGATCTGCCGCAGTTCTACATTCCGATCATGTCGGACGTGTCTTTTGATGCAATTGCAGCCCCTGGCATAGACGAAGAGACCTTCTTCGTCGGCTTTATTAGCCATTGGCTCAGCTGATTTGTGATACCGTCACACCGATGCTTCATGAGAGCTTCTGTCTTCTATCCCGCCCATCGTGTAGCTGAAGGGGTAAATTTGGCTGTCGGCATCGCGGGACTATCGTATCTTTATCATGGGTTAAGTGTTGCGGCCAACACTTCGGCTTCAGGTATAGATGTTGTGAATCTCCCCCTTCATTACTTCACATCTTGGATTGAAATGCACGTGCTGGGGGCATTCGCGGCACATCAACGGTCGAACTTCTATGATTCCTACACCTTCCTCCAAGTTATGAGATTGGTGGATGCCTCCGCCCCCGATCCGACTCAATTAGGGGCCCTCCGTGTTCTGCTCAATACATATACCCACGAGGGAGGAATGATGTTTATTGATCGCGTTCTTTCTGCTCCGGTGGGGCCTGTCCAGCAGTTGTTCGACTTGTCAAAAGGGGGAGCACCCTCTTTAAAGCCTAGGGAGATCATGCATCTGTATTCGATCAGGCCGGGCTATTTGGTGTTTCGCCAGAATGACACGGCTCTCCTTATGCGGTATAATCCGCACCGCTTTGCCCGGCAACTGGGCTATGATCAGGGTGTCCCCTTTGAAGCGTTCTTGGTTGAGCCTACTTCATCATTAGGAGTTATTCGCGACGTTATTCATCATTTTATGCGGCTGAATACTGGTTCCGTGTTCATGATCCCAGAACCTGACTATCTCCCCAGGTTTGTGGGCTCCTTTATGGGCTGGTATCGCCACCGAGTTGGTCCTATCATTGCCGAGGAAAGGCGGGTGCTCTTTGAATATAAAACTCCTGCCCCAACTTAAGCTGCTCACGTTCCGTTGCGACCGCGGTCAGTCGTTCGCCCTCTTTTGAGGGATGGTGGTGCGGTCGTCATCTCGCAGGCCGCAGAAACCGAGTCGATTCCTCCCACTGCAGGGATGCCGATGCGTACTAGAGCTCGGGCAAAGGCTTCCGCCGAGGCGCCAGCGGAAGTTCCATCAGTTGCAGTGTCATCGATGGCAGTGTCATCATCGGTAGCACCGCCAAAAGAGGATACTGGAGGCGAGGTTGGGGAACGTCGCACCAAAGCGCCGAAGGGAAGGAAGCGATCATCTTCCAGCGCTAGTTCCGGGTCGAAGCGGAGGAAGAAGACAGTTACCGGTCTGCTTGACTTTTTAACGGAATCCGAGCCTATCATTCAAGATGAACCAATATCTATGCAAGAACCGGAAGATGGTCTTCTTTTCCCAGGTTCATCCACCGAGGAAGCCACACAATTGGCTGAGACTATAAGGCGTTCCCAGGACAAGACCGAGAATGTGCGCGTCTTGAAAAGTTCCTATCCTGCTGTGATATTCTATGAAGATCCTCCATCAGTGCAATGAGTATTTATAAGTCCTCTGGAGCAGGGAGGCGAAATAGCCCTCAAAAAGCCTATCTCTGCTGCTTCTGAAGTTGAATTGTCTTTGTGGACCGGCGGCCATGAATCCACCTTAGAACCCCGGCGAGCATACCTTCTTAGGAAGGAACGTCGGATTGAAAAAGCTATACTCGAGGCATCTTGGCGAATCGGTATGCACGTTTTTTTTGTATTTTTCCTTTGGCAAGTAATTTGTTTTGTTTTCCATGTCTTCTTATCTCCGCAAACCTTGCAGGGACTTCGACGACGACAGAGAATCTAGGCTCGAGTAGCGTCTTGACTGTGGACTCTGTAAATATCCCCGATGAGACACCAGTAGGTGTGGGGAGGGACGCTACTGTTGCTATTCCTGCTGCAGAGCTTCCATCGGATGTTTCTGTTTCTCTTGTGCCCGTTCACCCTGAAGAGGTGCCCCTTCCGGCTGTGGATTTAATGGACCTTTCTGGCGATGGCCTGGAGATGGCGGAAAAAATAATTGAAATTGACGTCCCTGAAGTGGTGGCCGCTGCCCCTCGACTGATAGCCGTCACACCAGCAAGTGTCTCCGATGATGTGCCTGAGGGTACGGAAGAAGCTGCCGAAGCGGCTATCCCTCCTGTTCAAAGCGGGAAGAGTATCGAAGGTATCCTTCTATCTTTTGTTTTAATGATCTCTTCATTACCTGAATCCTTCCATATTTTCAGAGTTACGAGGATTGGCGGCGTCCATCGCGGACCTATCTCCCAGAAAGTCTTTCCAGCGTTTGCTCGAGATGGCCACTCTGCAGGCAATATCCCCGCAACGCACCGTCCTCTCTTCCGGGCAAGGTTAGTGTTATTTCCCCTTCTCACGGCATTATTATTATTTCATATGACGATGCTGATGTCTTCTGTAGTTCTAGAAGCTGACGACGAAGTCGAGATCCTTAACGGGCCTGGAGATCTTTTAGACCCTTCTTGCATGACTGTGGGTAAGTAAGGTTTCAACGCTGTTCCATCCGCTCTTTGTTTGCAAATCTCGCTAATTTTTTTATGAATCTTAACAGCTTTGCCAGTTCTTATCCCGCTGGAATCTCGCATTATTATACCGCCCGTCCCTTATGCTCTACGTGCATCTGAACGAATGGCGAAGCTAAGCCTTCATTCTTTGTCGGCTCTCATCAAAGACTTTCGTGCTGGTAGCTCGCTCACAGCCGAAGAATTTGCTGCCGAAGCCAACATTTCTCTCCTCTTTCTTGCTGCTTACCATGGTGAAGCATCGGTACAAATCTAAGTTGAGTTTTGTCGTCGGGTGGAGGCTTGCTTGCATAGTCTTGAATGTATGTGCCTTCCTTCAAAGGTTGTGGTTGCAAAGGTGAGCTTACGGGGGCTGATTGAACGGTGCGCCGCAAATATGCTGTCATGCGAGAAGAGGCTCAGCCGAAAATTTTCAGAGAGGAAGCTGGCTTCAAATGCGCTGGGGGAACTTCAAGCTGAACTTATGGCCAAGACCACTCGTGCGTATGAACTCTGGCGGGTGATTCAAAAAGCTATCAAAGAGGTGGTAGCTATTGATAAAGCCGTCACTTTTACCCGCGAGATGGTTGAATCCCACAAAGTTACCGAACAGGAGCTTGAAAGTCGGCTTGCCTCGTACCAGGCCCAACAGTCTCAAGCGGAGGCCCGTCTCATAGCGATAACGAATTATGAAGCCGAGGCCCAGCGGAAAAAGGATGAACTGACAAATCTATTAAATCGTCCGCCGGCTTGAAAAATTGTATATGTTTCTTTTTATTCTTCTTTTGTACATACTCCCGAATGAGAGTATTTTTTGATTCTTTCATAAATTGTACTTTGTATTCATTTTGATTCATGAATAAAAGACATATTTTGCTTCATGGTGGTGTGTCCCTTTTAGTAAATGCATTTTATGGATAATCTATTTTGATCTCCTTGTAGGACAGCGATGGCTTAAGAGTCAGGTTCAGATCTTCCTCTTAAGGCTTTCTAACTTTATGAGCCGCGAAGGTCTCATAAAGATTTTTCTCCCTACGAGTCGAGAGGATCTCGTAGGTGTATTTTCTCCTTAGGAATCGTGAGGATTCCTAAGTGTGTTTTCTCTTGAGAGTCGTAAGGATCTCACAAGAGAATTTTCTTCCTTACAAGTCGAGAGGACTCATAAGTGTTTGATAAGTTGACATACTCCCGAATTAAAGCGTTGCTTTGACGGGGAGGTTGAGGGTTGACTTTGGCTATATAGAGTCAGGATTGACTTTAGCCATACGGGGTCAGGGGTTAACTTTAACCATACAGGGTCAGGATTGACTTTGGCCGTACGGGGTCAGGGGTTGACTTTAGCCATACGGGGTCAGGATTGACTTTGGCCGTACAATGTCAGGGGGTGACTTTAGCCATACGGGGTCAGTATTGACTTTGGCCGTACGGGGTCAGGGTTGACTTTAGCCATACAGGGTCAGGATTGACTTTGGCCGTACGGGGTCAGGGGTTGACTTTAGCCATACGGGGTCAGGATTGACTTTGGCCATACGGGGTCAGGGGTTGACTTTAGCCATACGGGGTCAGGATTGACTTTAACCGTACGGGGTCAGGGGTTGACTCTCGGTTGTCTGTGCACCGTCGAGTCCTGAAACTGGGAACTTTGCCGCGGCTCCGCTGGTTGATGTCGCGTCCGTATCCTGCTGGAATGAGGAGGAACGTTGTTGTGGGTCTCTAGGCTGTAGATGTGGCCGTCGAGACTTGGAACTAGAGACTCTGCCGTGGCTCCGAGATTGATTGTCGCGTCTGAATCCTGCTGGAATGAGGAGGAACACTGTTGATGATCTCTCGGCTGTAGATGTCGCCGTTGAGATTTGACTTTTCGTTTGAAAGAGCTTGGTAGGATGATATGATTCCCTCTTTGTTTATGCCGCTGGATTGTATATAGGGATCGATGTGATCTCATCTATAGGGCAAAAAGTTTTATTTTATTATTATTTTTTATTTCTTTCCGCGATGCTCTATCATTTCAGCTTTTTGTATCGCGAAAGTCGCGATTGCCCCATCATTTTGGCTATTTTGTGCAGTACCCAATCATTTCGGCTATTTTTTTGTTTTTACTCGTTGCTTTTTATTGCGAGTTGCCTAATCATTACGGCTATTTCTATATGCATATATTTTACTTGCTGATTTTGTTGCAAGTTGCCCTATCATTTCGGCTATTTCATATGCATTTTTGGCTCGCTGATTTTTATCGCGAGTGTGGAATTTGGAATTTGGTGCCAGTCTTAGCATCAGCTTCACTGCGACTGGAATATTGTCAGGAGCGAATCATCATTTGCCGTGAAAGGACTTGGAATTTGATTCCGATTCAGGCATCAGCATCGCTACAACTGGGACATTGCCAGGAGCGAATCATCATTTGCTTTTGTCGATTTAAACAAAGATGGCTTAGCAAACAGGGTTAGGATCCTGTTGACTAAGGCTTTTGACTTCATGAGCCTTAAGGGTCTCATAAAGATGTTTCTCCCTACGAGTCATGAGGATCTCGTAAGTGCGTTTTCTCCTTAAAAATCGTGTGGATTTTTAAGTGTATGTTCTTTTATAAGTCGTAAGGATCTTACAAGAGTGTTTTCTCCTTATAAGTCGAGAGGATTTACAAGGGTTTGTTCACCACGTGAGCATATCCCTAGTCGCTGGTGGGACTCTGTTAGGGAAATGTTTATTCGTGCCCTTGGATTGTATACAAGGGTCAATATTGAACCGCTTGTAGGGCGGTCTGTGGGTTGTGATGGCTTAAGAACAGGTTCAGATCCCTGTAAGTTAAGGCTTTTGAATCTTATGAGCCGTGAGGGTCTCAAAGGGGAATTCTCCTTACGAGTCGTGAAGATGTTGTAAGTGCGCTTTCTCCTTAGGAATCGTGGGGATTCCTAAGTGTGTTGCTCCCTTATGAGTCGTAAGGATCTCATGCAGGCATTTTCTCCTTGCAGGGTCGAGAGGACCTTGCAAGTTTCTTTTAACGAGATTGCGCCATTTCGGGTTTTCACAAACTCGCCTGTAGTCCTGCTTTTTTTACTCACGGAGCCCTTCCGGGTTTTCATCCGTGCCCATCTCGCTAATGGACGTACCGTTTTTTTTGCGTCAGCTTCGAGATGCTGCGGTCCGTAGTAGTTTATAGATGTCTCGGTCAATTGCAAGTTTTAGGACATTGCGGTCCATCATTAGTTTAGGGACGTTTCGGTCCGTTTTAGTTTAGGGACATTTCGGTCCGTTGTTAGTTTAGGGACATTTCGGTCCGTTGTTGCAACGGTTTCGTTGGCTGCCACTTATAAAGTTTGGGCTTGGGAAGATAGCGAGCGGACATAGGCGTCTTCATCTATCATTAACCAAGGTCGTAACTCGTCAGGCGTAGTATTTCTTTAGGAACCGACCGTTTTTCGGCCCGAAGGGTTTTTCGCCATGCATATCCATGAGCAAGTAAACCCCACCTTGGTAGACTTTGTCTATGATGTACGGGCCTTCATAGTTTGGCTCAAACTTTCCTCGTTTGGCACGATTGGGGATCATAGGTCTTTTGACCATTAGCACGAGTTTGCCTTGGCGGAATGTTCTCAGCCTAGTCAATCTCTCGTACGAGCGCGTCATTTTTTCTTTGTAAGCTTCCAAGTTTTGCTGCGCCATGAGCCGAGTTTCGTCGAGGGCATCAAGCTCCTCAAGCCGAAGATGAGCATTCTCTTCGTCCATTAGCTCGTAATGAACTGCCACTCGTAAGGAGGGTAACTCTATCTCCAAAGGGAGTACTTCTTCAGTGCCGAATACCAATGCATACGGCGTTGTGTTTGTGGCCGTTTTGAACGTGGTCCGATACGCCCAGAGAGCTTCATGCAGTCTCTCATGCCAGTCCTTCTTATTTTTGGACACCGTCTTTTTCACGATCTTCGTCAGGGTCTTGTTGAAAGCCTCAGCC
This sequence comes from Agapanthus africanus, assembly GCA_030015575.1. Lineage (NCBI taxonomy): Eukaryota > Viridiplantae > Streptophyta > Magnoliopsida > Asparagales > Amaryllidaceae > Agapanthus > Agapanthus africanus. Next base: position 858,661,136 of record JASDDO010000022.1, on the reverse strand, counting down.
AGACCATTAGCTCGGGGATTATAGACCGAAGAGTATCTTCAGTCTATATTATGTTGCTGTGCGAAGCGGCTAATTTTGTGACTTCTGTAGGCCGGCCCGTTATCGGAGATAATTCGCCGCGGAGTGCCGAACCGATAGATGACATGTGTCTTGAAGAAATGGAGGATATTCTCCGTCTTCACTTCCCTTAGTGGCACTGCTTCTGCCCACTTGGAGAAGTAATCCATTGTCGCCAATATGAATCAATGTCCTCTGGACGATGCTGGTTCAATGGGCCCGATTATGTCAGCTCCCCACATTTCGAACGGCCAGCTCGCCATTGTTGGGTGTAGCGGGTTTGGATGCTGGTGAATGAAGTCTCCATAAATCTGGCATGCATGGCATTGCTTCGCGTATTCAAGGCAGTCCTGAATCATTGTGAGCCAATAGTAACCCATTCTTTTAATCTTCAGCTTCATCTTTGGCCCGGCTTGATGATAACCGCAGAGTCCGTCATTAGTTTCTTGGACGACTCGCCTTGCTTCTTCAGGTCCCAGGCATCTTAGCCATAGGGAATCAAATGATCTCTTATACAGAGTATCATTGACGAAGGCGAAAGACAGAGCTCGTTTAATGAGCTGATGTCTTGAGGACGCATCTTCAGGTGTTCGATGGGATTTGAAGTAGTCTATAAAGACATCTCTCCAATCCTTAGCCTTTTCCCGGTCTTTTATTTGTAGGGTCGTTGGCTTGGTCGCTCCCTTTTCTTCGGATGACTCCGGAGATATTTCGGCTGGTTAAAAAACCCGACGGCTTTGCACGACGATCCTCACGTCATCGAGGTTTACATCGGCCAGTTCTTTAGCGAGCTTGGCTAATGCATCCGCCTTGCTATTTTCCGCGCGGGGTATGCTTTCGAGGGCGTAGGCAGGGATTTGAGTTAGCAATTGTTATACTCTCTCACCGTACATCAGTAACTCTGGTTTGCACGTTTGATAATGTCACGACCCAAAGTTTGGATGTGACCGGCACTTAGATTGTATAATATCTAAAGATATATACACAACCCGAGTAAGCCGAAACCAAGATCAAAATCCTTTTTGCGGAATTCTTTATAAAAATTTAGTTTATAAGTTAAAATCACTGTTTTATGTATTTAACAGTAGCTTAATAATGAATTCATAATAAAAGAAAGTTTAAAGTTTTAAGCTTGGTTGTATCCCTAGTTGGAATCAACAAAATACAACAGCGGAATAAAATTTACAACTTATATGAGACCAATAGAATCACAGATATGAATAAAAGAAATATGGGCTAATATAACAACGATCTCACCTGTCAAATAATATACATATACCCATCTTTCATTCTAAGTCATAGTACAAGGTTCGATGGAGATTTTCTAGATACAATGATACAATATCAAAAGAGAAGGTTACTACATATGTAACCCACCTATCCAAAAGATGCGATAAAAGCTGAAAAAAGTGGAGCTACACCGCTGCTAACCGTCCACTCTATCCCTGCAAGGAACTGTGGCACAACGGGGGTGAGTTGCCAACTCAGTGAATATAACTAACATATAACGGTTAATAATGTAAATATGACGATCATACTAACTGAAATGAGAACAAGTATAGTGTATGATAGCATATGGAAAACATGAATCTGTACTATGAATCACATAACCAAAACTGAAATCTCATCGTTCATTTCCAATAATTTCATCTTTCTGTGTCCATCATCGACACAAGACTTCCATTTTTTTTCTCAGGTATCATTCCTCGAACGATCCTGTAATCAACAATACTGGTCGGTATCATCTAGATATCCACCGTATTTCACTACTATCTCCGGTATCGAGTAACCTCGCTAGGCTCTCCCGCCTCAAATGCGGCTATCCTGCCCCTCAGTCTCGACCGGGTCCACCATATATCCAACTGTATCCCCACCGACTCAGTCTGGATAAAACTGTAAATCCGTAACCGTATACCCACCGACTCGGTTCGGACTAAACTTAAATCATAAAAACATTTCATGGTGGACGTGCCACATAAATCATGAAATCATTTGATTTATGTAATAGTACAGAAAAACTCAAACCATAAATTCTCAATAATATAAAGCTTCCTATATCAACTTATAATACTTGGATGATAAACATGATGTCATTTATGCAAGTTACCACTATTATTAATAATTTAGGTATGATAGGAATCATATTTAACAAGATGAATACTTAGTGTAAAAGTAACATGTTAATATTGACGAGGTGTAGTGTAACATGTAGAGATGTGCACGTGCGGCATAACTCGTCGATAATTGTGCAGTGTTCTAACAACTAAGGTGAGGTATATGTAGATATGAGTGCATATTCTCATTTTAGCATACAAAAGTAAAGCATTTATTTAAATAAAATTATGGGCGTAACACGCCATCTCTATAAAATTCCCCGGTAGATGTTTAGTCTACTTACCGGAAATACGTCGTATCTACTCAGGAATCACCAATCCTTTTCCCTTCCTTGCCGCCTTCGAAACTCCCGAACTCAAATCTAATATTAAATTTAACTTGTATAAGAAAACGGCTACATTCCGATACGGTAAAATCAAGAAATACAAGTTGTACGTGCTAACTACACTACGTACGACTATAGCAAACAAAATAACACTCATCCTCACTGAAATTTTACCCAACTCTGCATCGCGACAGAAAACAGATCGCGATACGTCTTAACCGTTTCGTATTTTGGGTTTTTAGATACCTTTTCTGATATTGGCTTTCAGATTTTATATACAGTTAAACTAACTTGATTAAACAATACCAAAATGACCAAAATTCTACATAGAAACCTAGCCAACAAGCCAAAACACCCTAGCTCCCTACAAATCCGGCGACACCGGAATTTCCCTATTGGTCGCCGTCCCAAAACCGAGCCCTCTGGTTCATGCTCCTATGGTTTGCTCTAGGTTCAACATACATCATTAAGACCCTGTTTAGTTAAGTAAATTTTTTTCTAAACTACAGCAGATTCAAACAGAGCATAGTTTTGACTAAAATGCGATATTATAGAAAATTTTCATTTCAAATTAAACTAGTTACAGAATCTAAATTCCTACTGTGGTTAAGGATTTTACCTACAAATAATTTGTTGGAATAACATCCTCTAAGATGCACAAGCTCCTTTTCCTAGCTTGATGGTGAGAAATTCCTAGACTTGGCTCTTCTCTTCTCCTTTCTCTTGTTCTTCTTTGTTTGTTCTAGTTTTCTTTCCTTTCTTTTGAATTTTCAGAAGTTTTAAATAGATTAATTGATCTGAACACCTTATATATATGAAAGAGGGAAGAGTGAGGTGTAGGAGGAGGTGTCAAAGACCTAGATGTGCCATCCTCATGCAAGGAGGAGGTGTAATGTGTGTGTTATGCATGAGAGTAGGAGGTGTCCATGCTTTATCATCTCTAAATTGAATTATCTTAATAAAATTCTGAACTAAACTTTATCTAACCTCTTTTTACTTACACCCTTAATAAATTCCCATTTTGCACAATATCCTAAACTTTATATAACAACCCTTCACAACTTATGTTATTATAAAACACTACTTTAATTGAAATGAAGCTAAATTTCACAATAAAACCCTTATAATTTATTTTTGTTACATATTAAAATTTTACTTTAATTTGCTTTACCCACTATTTATGAAAATATCTTATTTGGTTCTAATAACTTTTTGATTTATCATTTTATTATTTAATTAATTAATTTTATTTATTTCCAAAATTTCAAAATGTTACAATATTCCCCCCTTAAGAAAATTCGGTCCCCGAATTTAAAAATTAACTAGACATATCTTCGAAAAGATGTGGAAATTTCTTCCGCATCGCATCTTCGGTCTCCCAAGTAATCTCCTCGCGATTCTTTCCTTGCCAAAGAACCTTTACAGATGGAAATACCCTCGATCTTAGTTTCTTTGCCTGCCTGTCTAGAATAGCGACTGGCTGCACTGTGTAGGATAAATCTGTCTCAAACTGTAAGGTCTGATGCTGGATCGCGTGAGAAGGATCGTGAAGATACTTGCGAAGCATCGAAACGTGAAACATCGGATGCACATGGGAAAACTCAGTGGAAGTGCTAAACGATAAGCTACAACACCCACTCTCTCCAGAATCTCTTAAGGTTCAACATATCTGGGGCTGAGCTTCCCCTTTTTCCCGAAACACATCACACCTTTCATTGGAGATACACGAAGGAACACATGATCTCCTACCTGAAACTCGAGTCTACGACGTCGTCGATCTGCATATGATTTCTGTCTGCACCGGGCCGCCTTCATTCTATCCCGTATCAATTGAATCTTTTCTGTAGTCTCCTGTACTATCTGCGGTTTCAAAATGCTACTCCCACTCAGTTCCGTCCAGCAAACGGGTGATCGACATTTCCTCCTATACAAAGCTTCAAAGGGTGCCATCTGGATCGTCTCCTGAAAACTGTTGTTGTACGAAAATTCTATTAAAGGTAGGTGACGATCCCAACTACCACTAAATCAAGGCTGCAAGCTCGAAGCATATCCTCTAAAGTCTGAATGGTCCGCTCTGACTGACCATCTGTCTGTGGGTGGAAAGCTGTACTAAAACTCAATCGTGTACCGAGAGTTTCTTGAAGTTTCTACTATAGCCTGCTAGTAAACTGGGTATGCACGTCGGAACTCCCGCTTCCCAAAAGAAGGTGAAGGATGACGTGGCAAAGTCTGCAACCTAACTGTATTGAAGGTGGTCTATTCAATACAGTTACGTTAAGCATATGAATATATAACATGCAGGTTGTGTACCAAAACAAAAATAATAAAAGCAAAAGGCATTTTATTTTCATTAACCAAACTTTATTACATCACAAGAGTAAAATAAACTGAGTAGTTTAATTACATCAAAGGAGAAACAAAAGCCCTAAACATGTGGGCAACAACAAAAATTAAAACTAGCTAATCTTCTATCGTCCAGTCTGCATAATCTTCATAAGTTGGCTTCACACCTTTGATCTTCGCTATAATACTCATTCTTATCTGACGGACATTCCAAAGATAGAGGAAGAAAAAGAAGGTCCATCACCGAGTTATACTCGGGTAGGATTGCCTCATAAGAAAGTAAAGGTGTAGAAACGAACATGTGTATATAATGAATATGATGTACATGTGTATAAAGGTATGAGGTTATATATCAATTAGATATGTGAATATGAGTAGGTTGTATATGTTTGGTAAAGGTTCAAGTAAAGTCAAACGGATATTCAGTCTAAGAGTTGGATTAGGTTAAACAAGGTGTGTATGGATGGAATTGACGGGTGAACATACTCGTATCCTTGAGGTTTCCCATGACTAGCTAGAAGCAGTATGAGCTGGTGCTCGTGCCTGAAATGGCAATCAATGTGGTAGCGTGAACATCCCCGAAAGGTGTCCCATGACTACGATGGAGCTTTGTCTAGCGTGAATATCACTCAAGTGCACAGGTAATACTACCCCTCAGTTCCATAATAAACAACAAGTCTAAACTGGTGAAATATCCACATCCAAGATACTGAATAACTCGTGTCTCATGAAGAAAGGTAGATAAGGTAACAGGTAAGTATATCACATGATGTGGGTTTGGTGTTGAGTATCAATAGGTATTGTAAACATTTTAGTTTGTTAAACAAGGGTCCGGATACCCGCAATTATTCCGTTGTGGCCACGGAACAACAACTGGGGAAGCGAAATGTACCGTTTCACTTCCCGGGATCACGATCGAGTAGTAGGGGAATCCGATTTCCAAATTATCCTTTCCTAATCAAACTACCCATCCCCGTGGTTCAATATAAGGGTTTTGACGAATTAGAGTTAGTGCGTATATTTCTAGGCATGGAATTTCCACATTGTATAGCCGTCCACATTTTGGACTGGTCACCCGGAATATCGGGATCTTCATATTTGTATAGTCATCCACACTTTGGACTGTTCACCCGGAATATCGGGATCTTCATATTTGTATAGTCGTCCACACTTTGAACTGTTCACCCGGAATATCGGGATCTTCATATTTGTATAGTCGTCCACACTTTGGACTGTTCACCCTGCCTGCAGGGATCTTCATAAAGTATTCCATACCTAGGTCCGCGCATTCTAACCCTAACCGTATCATGTTTTGTATGTTGTCATAAACTGGAAATTTAAAAAGTATTGATCTCGTTTAATATGGCCTTCCACAACCACTCATTTTATTTTCTAGAATTTGTAAAGTACTTCGTGTCCTTTAGAGAAAGCTTAGTTAAAATAATAAGGTTTAAATATCTTTTATTACTTCTAAGAAAAACCATGATATTTGGGATATTTATTATTTTGGAAAAGCATAATGTTTTACAGAAAATATCCTTTTGTTAAAAGGTTGTGGTGTTTATATGAAAATCTTTTACAAGAGGTTTTTATTTGAAAATCTAGACTGCTCCTAATATTCCAAAAGAACAAGTTATGAGGTCCTCAAATCGCCTCTTCACCGCCAATTGCGGCCAAGTAAGTGCCAGGTGAGTGGAAGGCTCTCCACTACAAGTAGTGGCCCTAATTAAGTAACCACTCGCCTTAGACACACTTGCCTAGACACTACAAAGTCTGGTTTAGATAAACGATCGATGCCTACAACCTTTCCTTTGTTCTAAAATTATTTTAAAATTTCCTTTTAAAAGATACTAAATATTCCCTTTTGAAAAGATATCGTTTAATTAAATTTAATATTTTCTTTCTTAAAAAGTTGAGGGGGTTTTAAAAATATTTGTAAGTAAAATATACGTATACTGTATCTAAAATATTTATTTTACATATCTTTATTTCTTATAGATATTTTAAACAAATATAATATTTAAATTAAACGAGGGTATCTTGTGGAAGTAAGATATTTCGAGATCATTTTTATAGTAGGGGTATGTCAGAGGTGAAAATAACAATTCATGGGTTATGACAAATTCCAGGTATTATGGGTGTGCAATATACTTTTGTGTACAGAGGAAATTTAAACACCGTTTTAAAAATATGGGTTAACATTATTATGATTAAGGGTACAAGGAAAAAGGGTATGCACAAATATTAGAACACCATTTTAAATGGGGGTTGATGATTATAAGTTGGAACTAGGTTATTGAGATAGAAGAAGGTGACAGGAAAAGGAGAGAGAGGCGGATCCTACCTTTTGTTTGAGTCAGATGCCGAAGAGTTGAAAACGTAGTCCCGTACTAAATCCTCAATAGCTCTGCTTCCCGATTTTTCCTCTGCGATTGGATGGAGCTGTAGCGTCGGCGTCGTCGATACGAAGGCACCGGTATTTTTTAAAGAATTTTTGGAGTTCGGTGGTGTGAGAAATTTAGGTTTGAAGGTGTCTATTTATAGCGTTTTCACCAACCATAAAAATCCAAAATTTCCTTGAAAATCTACAAGAAAATCTGCGCCCCAATCATTTCAGAATCATTAGTTAATGATCAGCCGCCCCCGCCCCTTCACCATAGCCGTTGGATTGAGATCCAACGGCTGAGATCGCCCCGCCCTAATCATCAGGTGATGATTGCGCCAGCCGCCAATAATTCATGGCCGTTAGATCTGCATCCAACGGCCCAGAACGCGCCGCCTCTGTGCCACGCATCGTTCTACGATTCGCCCACAGCCGTGTGTGGGGATAACGCGCTTTCGCGTGGTCCCCACCATGTGGGCGCCGTCAGCGGTCTCTGGGCCGTTGGATCTTGTGATCCAACGGTCCAAGTTAAAGGGAATATTATTTTTTTATTTTATTTTTTATATATAAAATAATATTCTGTTTATTATTTTAAAAATTGGATTTGGCTTTAAAAATTTGTTAAAAATAGTTAAAAACACGGAAAAATTATGGAAAAATTCCAGAAAATATATTTTATTATTATCTTTAGTATAAAAATAGTTTTGGGCTAAAAACTAAGTAATAGAGCCGTTCCTATGGTTTTAGCTAGTTACTAAAATTATAGAATATCTAGTTTATCCTTTAAAATATTTTTAATTACGAATTAATTACTTTTATTGATAATAAAAATATGTAGATTATTTTAAGGCGTTATAAAATCTTTCTAAAACATTTTAAGCCTTTAAAAATAATAAATAGATTTTAGAAATTTCCTTTAATCATATTTAATGCTTTGAAAATTATTAACATTGCTTTAGAAATCATTCTTTTATAAAAGAAACACGTAAATAATTATTTGATAGTAGAAATATAAATAAAATATATTCTATTAGGTATTAGAAAACATGGTCGTTATAAACCGCACAATCTCATCGACATAAATCTGAGCGTACAGTGCAAACCCATACGTCGTCTTCACCGGAAGAAAGTGAGCTGCCTTTGTCAATCTATCTACAATCACCTAAATAGAATCATATCCTCTGCTAGTCCTGGGTAGACCCACAACAAAATCCATGGAAATCTGTTCCCATTTCCACTCTGGAATGGACAAGGGCTGCAACTCTCCGGCTGGCCTCTGGTATTCTGCCTTGACTTGCTGACAAGTCAAGCATCTCGAAACAAACTCCGTAACATCCTTCTTCATTCTTTCCCACCAATAAACATCCTTCAGATCATGATACATCTTGGTGGAACCAGGATGAATACTGTATGCTGATCTATAGGCTTTCTCTAAGATCTCACGTCTCAATCCGTCAAAATCTGGTACACAAAGACAAGTCCCAAAACGTAACACTCCATGATCATCAATCACAAACTCCGACCCCCTGCATTGCCTAACCTGATTCATAATCTCCGATATACGAGCATCTGCGGATTGTATCTCTCGAATAAGATCCAATAGCTGAGGTCGGGTGTGAACATGTGCTAGCTGTCCTCCTGTCGGGGTGAACTCAAACTGTATACGACTATCACATAAAATCTGCCAGTCTATAGAAGACTGTCTTTACAAGGTGTGCAAATGAGATAAGCTACCTCCAGGTCTCCGACTCAAAGCATCTGATACAACATTTGCTTTGCCTGGATGATACAAGATCTTACAATCGTAATCCTTTACCAGTTCCATCCATCTACGCTGCCTTAGGTTCAGATCCTTCTGCTGAAAAATATACTTCAAGCTCTTATGATCTGTGAAGATTTGGCACGACTCTCCGTACAAATAATGTTTCCAAATCTTCAATGCGAATACCACATCAGCCATCTCTAGATCATGAGTGGGGTAGTTCTGCTCGTGCCTCTTCAACTGTCGAGAAGAATAAGCTACAACCCTACCGTGCTGCATCAATACACAACTTAAACCCACTCGAGATGCATCACAATACACAACAAAACTCCCTGACCTCGAAGGTAAAGATAAGACTGGTGCAGTTGTCAAGCGAGTCTTCAACTGCTGAAAACTCTGCTCACATGCATCTGTCCAAAGAAAGGGAACCTCCTTCCTAGTCAATCCGGTCAACGGTGCGGCGATCCGAGAAAAATCCTGCACAAAGCGTCGGTAATAACCTGCCAGACCTAAAAAACTTCGCACCTCGGTAACTGACACAGGTCTGGGCCAGTGCTGTACCGCTTCAATCTTCTTCGGGTCCACACATATCCCATCTCTTGTAACTACGTGACCCAAGAATTCCACACTATCCAGCCAAAAAGCACACTCGGAGAATTTTGCAAACAGCTGATGCTCCTTCAAGGTCTGCAACGTAATACGTAAATGCTGCTCATGCTCTTCTCTGCTCCGGGAATAAACGAGAATGTCATCACTGAATACTATAATAAGCTGATCAATGAAGGGCCTGAAGATACGGTTCATCATATCCATAAAAGATGCTGGGGAGTTGGTGAGTCCGAACGACATCACCAGAAATTCATAGTGTCCATATCTTGTGCGAAACGCAGTTTTTGGAATATCGTCTTTCCGAACCCTCAACTGGTGATACCCTGACCGCAAATCAATCTTCGAGAAGTAACCAGCTCCCTGCAACCGATCGAATAAGTCATCTATACGTGGTAGTGGATACCTGTTTCGCACAGTGACGCGATTCAGTTGTCCGTAGTCGATGCACAATCTCATACTACCGTCTTTCTTCTTTACAAATAAGATAGGAGCTCCCCACGGCGATACACTGGGACGAACAATTCCTTTATTTAACAAATCTTGCAACTGGCTTTTGAGTTCTTTCAACTCCGTCGGGGCCATCCGATAGGGTGGTATAGAAATAGGCCCCGCACCCGGAATCAAGTCAATGCAAAATTCAACATCGCGATCGGGTGGTAATCCTGGTAATTCAGCAGGAAACACATCCGGAAATTCTCGTGCGATCGAAACCTGGTCCAATGGAATCTCAGCAACTCCTAAGTCCTGAACAAATGCCAATAACCCATGACAACCCTTCTTCAAGAGTCGTCCTGCGCAAAGAGCAGAATTCATGTTGGCAGGAGTTATATTACAGTCCCCCCGCACAACAAAGATTGGTTCACCTGGAAAACAAAATCTAACCGCTTTCCCCGTACAATCTACATAGGCATGACAAGCGGCCAACCAATCCATATCGAGAAGTATATCAAAATCTAACATATCCAGGAGGATCAGATCAACTATCGAATCTCTATCACCAATACGCACAGAACATGATCTGAATACATGTCGAGCTATAAAAGAATCTCCCACCGGAGTAATCACCACTAACGGTAACTCTAACAACGACGACTCTTTCCTCAAATAAAGTGCAAAGCGTGAAGATACATAAGAATGTGTAGAACCGGGATCAAATAAAATATGGGCTTCTAAGGAACATACTATAAGAGTACCTGTCACAACTGCATTTGATGCCTGGGCATCCTGTGGAGTCAGCGCAAAAACCCATGCCTGGCCCCTGCCCGCATCCTGTCGTCCTCTACCTCTATCTCCTCGACCTCTCTGAGATCGTCCTGCAAAGCCTCGACCTCGTGGTGCAACTGCCTGGCGTGTAGGGCCAACTGGGGGGGGGGGGGAAGTAAAGCCATCGGCGTAGAAGGTGGAGGGGGTAAAGCAGCCTGTGGAGTAACAGTCCCGCTATAACGTGTACACCCTCTAGCCGTATGCCCTGGAAGTCCGCAACTATAACATGTAAGTGGGGTCCCCTGATCATCGGGGTATGAACTGAACATCTGTCCCTGGGTCCAACCTCGTCCGAAACTGCGGCCTGGAGTATATCTGCCTCTGCCAAACTGCCTAGTCATTGGCCCAATCAGTCTACTCCTCTTTGGCTCCGGAACAACCACTGCCTTGCACAATCGCTCCTCCACTCGTATCGCTGCATCCATGGCCTGCGCATACGTATCAAAATGCTGGGAGCCTATAGCCAGATACAACTGCGTGTCCACACTCCTTAGGAACCTCTTCACCCGAAGCTCCTCCGTAGGAACTAAATATGGAGCATAGCGCGACAACTGGGTGAATCGTAAATTATAATCTGCTACCGACATACTTGCCGATTTCCGCAACGCTTCGAAACTGCTCCCTCACACTCTGTGGAAGAAATCTGGCAAGAAAGATCTCAGAAAACTCGGTCCACAATATCGAAAGAAGACCCGTAGCTCGCCCTCTCTCCATCGACTCACACCACTCCTGTGCAAGTCTCTCCAAACGAAAACTAGTCAGCTCAACTGACCTCACATCAGAACATCGCAATGATCTGCCAATCATCGCCATCCTATCAAGAATGGATTGAGGATCCTCCGCTACATCGGTCCCTGTAAATACCGGAGGTCTCAACCTCATAAACTCTGAAAGCGATACCTCCATCACCCTCGTGTCTACCAGTGCTACTGTCTGCGTGGGCTGTACCTCAAACTTTGCCATGGTCGGTGCCGGATCCTGTCTCAGTACTCGAGTGGCCTCAGCTAACTATCCTACCACTCGCTGTAATCCTAACATGCCCTCCTCTATCGTAGTCATGCGATCTGGAGGAGGAGGATCAACATGCTCGTGCACCGCCGGAACGTCCGGTGTACCAGTCGCCGTCACAGGCGGACTCGCCCTAGCTGCATCTCTGGCTGTGGCTCGCCTAGCTCACGTGACTATAGCAACTGGAATAAGAAACGAGAGTTGGTAAGGCTTACGAAATAGGAACAATCAATAACAGAGAGTCAAAGGAAGGACAAATCAAGATACATATCCTAAGGTTAGTTTAGGCTGAGTATGGTAAAGTAAATATGCCGCGGAACATACGTACGGTACTGCACTCATCCTAAATCACCTACTCCATCAAACCAAAGGTCATCCTAAATCACGGACTCACGTCAACTTATCTTAATTCACTATTTGATTCCGCAAGGTCAATCCTAAGCTCTGATACCAACTTTGTCACGACCCAAAGTTTGGATGTGACCGGCACATAGATTGTATAATATCTAAAAATATATACACAACCCGAGTAAGCCAAAACCAAGATCAAAATCATTTTTGCGGAATTCTTTATAAAAATTTAGTTTATAAGTAAAAATCACCGTTTTATGTATTTAGCAGTGGCTTAATAATGAATTCATAATAAAAGAAAGTTTAAAGTTTTAAGCTTGGTTGCATCCCTGGTTAGGATCAACAAAATACAACAGCGGAATAAAATTTACAACTTATATGAGACCAATAGAATCACAGATATGAATAAAAGAAATACCGGCTAATATAACAACGATCTCACCTGTAAAATAATATACATATACCCATCTTTCATTCTAAGTCATAGTACAAGGTCCGATGGAGATTTTCTAGATACAATGATACAATATCAAAAGAGAAGATTACTACATATGTAACCCACCTATCCAAAAGATGTGATAAAAGCTGCAAAAAGTGGAGCTACACCACTGCTAACCGTCCACTCTACCCCTGCAAGGAACTGTGGCACAACAGGGGTGAGTTGCCAACTCAGTGAATATAACTAACATATAACGGTTAATAATGTAAATATGACGATTATACTAACTGAAATGAGAACAAGTATAGTATATGATAGCATATGGAAAACATGAATCTGTACCATGAATCACATAACCAAAACTGAAATTTCATCATTTATTTCCAATAATTTCATCTTTCCGTGTCCATCATCGACACAAAACTTCCATTTTTTTTCTCAGGCGTCATTCCTCGAACGATCCTGTAATCAACAATACCGGTCGGTATCATCTAGATATCCGCCTTATTTCACTACTATCTCCGGTATCGAGTAATCTCGCTAGGCTACCCCGCCTCAAATGCAGCTATCCTGCCCCTCGGTCTCGACCAGGTCCACCATGTATCCAACTGTATCCCCACCGACTCAGTCTGGATAAAACTGTAAATCCGTAACCGTATACCCACCGACTCGGTTCGGACTAAACTCAAATCATAAAAACATCACATGGTGGACGTGCCACATAAATCATGAAATCATTTGATTTATGTAATAGTACAGGAAAACTCAAACCATAAATTCTCACCAATATAAAGCTTCCTATATCAACTTATAATACTCGGATGATAAACATGATGTCATTTATGCAAGTTACCACTATTATTAATAATTTAGGTATGATAGGAATCATATTTAACAAGATGAATACTTAGTGTAAAAGTGACATGTTAATATTGATGAGGTGTAGTGTAACATGTAAAGATGTGCACGTGCGACATAACTCGTCGATAATTGTGCAGTGTTCTAACAACTAAGGTGGGGTATATGTAGATATGAGTGCATATTCTCATTTTAGCATACAAAATTAAAGCGTTTATTTAAATAAAATTACGGGCGTAACACGCCATCTCTATAAAATTCCCCGGTAGATGTTTAGTCTACTCACCGGAAATACGTCGTATCTACTCAGGAATCGCCAATCCTTTTCCCTTCCTTGCCGCCTCCGAAACTCCCGAACTCAAATCTAATATTAAATTTAACTTGTATAAGAAAACGGCTACATTCCGATACGGAAAAATCAAGAAATACAATTTGTACGTGCTAACTACAGTACGTACGACTATAGCAAACAATCTAACACTTATCCTCACTGAAATTTTACCCAACTCTGCATCGCGACAGAAAACAGATCGCGATACGTTTTAACCGTGTCGTATTTTGGGGTTTTAGATACCTTTTCTGATATTAGCTTTTAGATTTTATATACAGTTAAACTAACTTGATTAAACAATACCAAAATGACCAAAATTCTACATAGAAACCTAGCCAACAAGCCAAAACACCCCAGCTCCCTACAAATCCGGCGACGCCGGAATTTCACTATTGGTCGCCGGCCCAAAACCGAGCCCTCTGGTTCGTGCTCCTGTGGTTTGCTCTAGGTTCAACATACATTATTAAGACCCTGTTTAGTTAAGTAAATTTTTCTCTAAACTACAGCAGATTCAAACAGAGTCTAGTTTTGACTAAAATACGATATTATAGAAAATTTTCATTTCAAATTAAACTAGTTACAGAATCTAAATTCCTACTGTGGTTAAGGATTTTACCTACAAATAATTTGTTGGAATAACACCCTCCAAGATGCACAAGCTCCTTGTCCTAGCTTGATGGTTAGAAATTCCTAGACTTGGCTCTTCTCTTCTCCTTTCTCTTGTTCTTCTTTGTTTGTTCTAGTTTTCTTTCTTTTCTTTTGAATTTTCAGAAGTTTTAAATAGATTAATTGATCTGAACACCTTATATATATGGAAGAGGGAAGAGTGAGGTGTAGGAGGAGGTGTCAAAGACCTAGATGTGCTATCCTCATGCAAGGAGGAGGTGTAATGTGTGTGTTATGCATGAGAGTAGGAGGTGTCCATGCTTTATCATCTCTAAATTGAATTATCTTAATAAAATTCTGAACTAAACTTTATCTAACCTCTTTCTACTTACACCCTTAATAAATTCCCATTTTGAACAATATCCTAAACTTTATATAACAACCCTTCACAACTTATGTTATTATAAAACACTACTTTAATTGAAATGAAGCTAAATTTCACAATAAAACCCTTATAATTTATTTATGTTACATATTAAAATTTTATTTTAATTTGCTTTACCCACTATTTATGAAAATATCTTATTTGGTTCTAATAACTTTTTGATTTATCATTTTATTATTTAATTAATTAATTTTATTTATTTCCAAAATTTCAAAATGTTACAGATAATCGCCGTTTACTTGGCTAACGACCAGCTGGGAGTCTCCGTATATGAAGAGGTTTTCGATCCCTATGTCGACAGCGATCTCAAGTCCTGCTATCAAATCTTCATATTCGGCTTCATTGTTTGTCCTCGGCTCTGTTAGGGAAAAGGCAAAACGCATTATCCCTCTTTGTGGAGTCACGAAGATGAGGCCTACCCTAGACTTGATTATGGGGGAGCTGTGCTTTCGCTTCTTCATGGAAGATGCCCCGTCAAAGTAGAGTTCCCACCGGGTGTTACTCTCTCCTTTCTCCCCGTCGATTGTGTCAAACGAATGCTCGTCTGGCAATTCGCAATTTAGGGGTGAATCGGCATGTATAGGATGCTCTGCGAGGAATTCGGCGATGGCCTGGCCTTTCACTGCCTTGAGAGGTCGATAAGTTATCGAGAATTCCATTAAGAGTAGGGCCCATTTAGCGAGCCGCCCTGTTAGTATGGCTTTTGACATCAAATATTTGAGAGGATCCACCTTTGATATGAGATGGAATTCATGTGCCAACGCATAATGCCGAAGCTTCGTTATAGCGAAGATTAACGCCATGCAATATTTTTCGATAGGGGAGTAATTGTTTTCTGCTCCCAGGAGAACTCGACTCAAATAGTAGAGGGCTCTCTCCTTCCCTTGGTCGTTTTCTTGTGCCCACAGTGCGCCTAAGGAACCCTCAAGGACGGTTGTGTACAGAATGAGGGGCTTTCCTTTGACCGGAGCGGTCGGTACTGGCGGATTCTGCAAGTATTGCTTGATTTCGTCCAGTGCGCTTTGGCATTTGCGATCCCAAACGAACAGGGTCCCCTTCTTCATTAGATGACTGTAGGAGCGGCATTTGCCGGAGAGGTTGGCTATGAACCGTCGGATGTATGCGAGCTTTCCTTAGAGAGACCGAAGTTGCTTAAGAGTTCTTGGCGGAGGCATTTCCATAATCGCCTTGATATTCGACGGGTCTATTTCGATGCCTCGATGTCGTACAATGAATCCTAGGAATTTGCCTGAGGAGACTCCGAACGCGCATTTAAGAGGGTTCATCTTCAGATTGTATTTCCGGAGATATTGGAACACTGTCTTCAGATGCTCCCAATGCTCCTCGTGCGATTTGCTTTTCACTACAAGGTCGTCGGTATAGCATTCGACGAATTCATGTATGAGGTCATCGAAAATCTTCGTCATGGCCTTCTGATAGGTAGCGCCGGCGTTCTTCAGACCGAAAGGCATCACTTTGTAGCAGAATATGTCCAAAGCGGTCCGGAAAGCGGTATGCTTCTGGTCTTCGGGATGCATCTTTATTTGATTGTACCCTGATGATCCGTCTATGAAGGAGAAGACTTCGTGAGTGGACGTGTTGTCTATCATCAGCTCGGTGACCGGTACGGGAAAGTCATACTTCGGACATGCTTTGTTGAGGTCCCGAAAGTCCACGCGGATGCATACTGTCCTATTTCTCTTCATCACTGGGACGATGTTGGCAATCCAGTCAGGGTACTGAACCTCTTGGATGAAGCCAGAGTCGATTAGCTTCTTGACCTCGGCATTGATACTCATCGCATGCTCGAGCCGCATTCTTCTTGGTGCTTGTTTGACTGGATTGATGTCCGGAGATATCGCCAATCTGTGCACTTCTATCTCTGGATCTAGTCCCAACATCTCAGAGTAGTTCCATGTGAAACGGTCTTTAAACCGCATAACCACGTCTCTTAGCATAGCCACCCGTTCTTTAGACAGCAGCTCATTGACGAACGTAGGCCGTGGATCGTTTGCCGTTCCCAAGTCGATTTTTCTGAGGTTATCTACAGTGGTGTGTATCCCATCTTCTAGCTCTTTTGGCGCCGGTGGAAACTCTGATATTACCTGATCGTCATTGTTTTTGAAGCACCAGGGGAGGTCAGCCATATCCTTGCTTATTCCTTCTTCTAACAGCGTTATCGCGTGACAGGTACGAGATCGTTTCCAAGACCGATGTTGATCAAGTTCTACTCTAGCTATGTACGTTGCTTTCGGCACATGCCTTTGCGGTGGGGCTACCCTCCAACTGTCGGATAGAGCGAATCTGCCGAGTTGGTATTGGTCTTCGACCCAGTTCTTGAAGGTGAAGCAGTTTTCGATAGGATGTCCTATCGCTCGGTGATAGGAGCAATAATCTGGGTGAGAGACCTCGTCTGTTTGTTCGGGGTGCTTGGACTCCGGGAGCGTAATCATCCGATGTTTCATGACAAGGTCGAATATCTTCCTTGTCTTGTCTTGGGGAGAATAATACGCTCGATCCATCTTCTTTATAAGAGACGGATCCCGGTTGCTCGATTTTCGATCGCGTGACTTCTTGGACTCGCTTCGCTGCTGTCGAACGTTTTTTCCGTTCTTCAGTTTGTTTTTGCCTTTGCGTCGAGTCTTCTTTGTGACAGGCGGGCGACGAAGGGCATCGTCATTCTCCGTAACCTGCTGAAGGAGGCGCTACGTCCTGACTTTCTCGTAAATGGCCATTTCGCGGCTATGATCATCCCGGACTTTTTGACCCGCTTCTCTTATTAGCTTGTCCATCTGTTGTTCAAACGATGGACTTGGCATTTTCATGGTGGGACCTTGTTTTGGTTCAGGGTTAGCGTCTTCTAACCGAGCATCTCCTTCTTCATCGAAATCATGTATAACGTAGCAGCCATAGAATCGCTCCCGTTTCTTGGATTGAACATATCTAAGCCCGATCGTTTCCATTCTCCCATTGGGCAATTTTTGCTGAGTTCCGGGGACGTTCCAGATCCTGTTGTAGAACTGAGCTTATCACGTGGTCTGTTTAAAGGGTACGCCTTGGCGTCTTAACAGCCTTTTTAATCCTTCTGTGTATTATCTGGACAGACGGATGGGTTGGAGCCTGTCAAGCGTAGAATCGGCACCATGCCAGATCTCTTTCTCCACTTTGGTTTCCGTGGATCGATAAAAGATGATCTCTTTTTCATATTTTCGCTTGGGAGCGACGTAGAACGTCTGCAGTTCTTGCACACTGTAGATATCAAGTGCGTCGAGCTCTTTGTAATGCTCTTGCGGAACCATGGCGATCTGTAAACTCTGATCATCTCCAATGAAGGTTTGTATTGATGGCCGAACAGAAAATACTGCATTGACCTCATCCTAAGAGTCGCTGTCGAAGACCAGAATAGGGTGGACGGTCCCGGCTTATTGCATTGGGGTGGTCCTGAATAGACTATCTCTTCCTCCTCCTCGGTATCGCTCCTGAAGACCGGAATGGTGGTGATAGCTTTTTGCTTATTCTCCGGCTTATGGCACCTTTCCGTGTCTTCAAAGTCTAGCAAGAAGTATTTTGCGTCCTCATATTTGCGGACTTCATTCACGGAGAATGGGTTCAGCTCCCCTGTCACGGTATGCTCGAGACCATTCTTGAAATACTTCATACACTGATGTTGTATAGAAGGAATGATGTTGTACTCGTGTAACCAAGGCCGGCCGAGCAAAGCATTGTAGCAAGTCTTGGCGTCAATGACGTGAAACTTGATGTCAGTGACGAGCAGCCCAAAGCGTAACATCAGTATTACAGACCCGAGCGTCCGTGATCACCGGGAGTCAAACCCAAAGATAGTGATTTTATCCCGAGCGAGGTGTTGAACGCTCATGCAGATTTCTTTCAACACTCTCACATTGAGAAGGTTGACGGAGGATCCATTGTCGACTAAGATCTTCCCTATCTTGATGTCATGACAGTATCCGGTGACGTACAAAGGACGGTTATGCTCGCATGTCCCGAGGAGGAGGTCTTCGTCGCTGAAGGTGATGTCGGCTGTGTGAACTTCTTCCAACTCATCCTTCATGTTTTCTTCGGCAAGGAAAGCTTGAAACTGGTCAGGTTCTTGTAGTGCATTGATCAGAGAATCTCTCGCCTCTTTAGATAGCAGAAGGGCATCGAGAATGCTTAGCTGCGAAGGTATTTTCCTTAGGTGTGCCAAAACATTGTAATCCACCTTGTTTTTCTTGGGTGGGTCCTTGGCTGCCAGCTCTTCGACGACTCGGTCATCGAGGGTGATATCCTTAGGGACCTTTTCTTTCCCCTTGTCCTTTTTATTCGATTCCTTATTTGCGGGTCCGTGATTCTTTTCAGGTAGCGTGCGATTGCGCAGCTGAATGTTCTCGCAGGTCTTTATCTCTTCTGTTTCAGAGATGGATTCCTTGAAGAGAGGGCCGAGCACTATTTCTTCATCAGAATCACTCCCAAAGGTAAGAACTTGTGATCCTCCGGAATTAACCATGTGACATTCATCGGCAGTTCTTTTATGCTCATCTGTCGTGCTTCTTTGTTCCTGACGAGTTTTGTGCTTCATCCGCTTGAAATGCTGCCGGTGAGCAACGTATCCTTGCCACCAATTTCTAAAGGCGTTGCATTCTTTAGTAGGGTGTGTAGTCCTCCGATGGTATAAGCAGTAATTTAGATGTGCATCCTCTTCGTTAAGGTGTATCCTATCAGGGGTGTTTCCTTCGGAGGGTGGTAGCTTCATTCCCATCGATATGGCTTTGGCGAACCTTTTCCTTGTCTTGAACCTGCTTTTATTTGCGGCGGATATGCTTTGATCTGGTTGGGGTGTTTTAACCCTTTCGTCCAGTCGCCGGCGTTTGGCTTTTTCAAATATGGCTATTTCGCGTTCTCGATCAGCTTTGCTTTTCAGAAGAGCTTCGTTCAGGAATGCGTCAATCATCTCGTCTGATGGTCCTAGGAGTTCCGGTTCGGGATCTGCCCCCAGTTTCTCTGTATCAGGAGCTTCTTCACCATCTACTGACGAGTGAAAGATCATGTGGTAGCTTGCCACATAACCTTCAGGTTCGTCTGACGATTCTTCTCCCTTATCTTTGTTGCTATCTCCGTCTTCAAGGATGTGGTTGAGAAACTCTTGGAGTGTGACCGGGGTTCGCGCCTTCTGGTTATATTCCTCCAGCGCGTCAATATGTTTTTGCAGGTCCGTGCGCTTGTCATCAGGCTTCACGGGCATTTTGGTCTTCTTCTTCTTCGAAGACTTTGACGGCTGGGCCTGAGCGTTTTGATTATCGATACCAATTCTTGGAGTCAGGCGTGGCTTCAGCATTCCTTCAATGATCTCGGGTTCCAGCAGACTTTTCCACCAGATTGCCGGGCATGTTTGGAGATCCTTCAACATTCTTTTTGTCTTGGCTGAAAGAGCGACCTCCCATGGAGCTTCTTCTATAAAAGAGCATGATGCCCCCGGTGTGTCCCCCTTTTTAAGAGCGTGCGGCTGAGGTGGGCTTACTTTCCAATTCTCGGACAGTACGAATTTGCCCTGTTGGTATTGATCCTCAATCCAGCCTTTGAAGACGAAGCAATTTTCGATTGGATGGCCCACCACTTGGTGATAGGGGCAATAATTGGGATTATTGGCCTTACCGGGTTGCAATGGGCGTTTTGGATCCGGCAAGGTGATGAGCCTGTTGCGCACCGCCAGCTCGAACGGTCTCCTCGTTTTATCCCGGGAAAATGAATAAGGGCGCTTCAGTTTCTCATTGAAGAATCGTCGTCCTTCATCTTGGCGATCGGTTGGCTTTGGACCACTGGGCTGCTGCTGAGTATTGGCGACGAAGGTCGCTTTCCCTTTCCCTTTCTCGTTTCGAGATTCCAACTCCGAAGAAGAGGGTCTGTGACCCATCTGATCCATTTGGGCCAGTTTTTCAATCAAAGCTTGGAAATGAGTTGGCTTGAAGAACATCATGAATTGTGAAATGGTTGCCTGAAGGTCGAGGGTCCCTATGAACATGCCTACTGCAGGCGCTTCTTCGATACGCTGCTCGCACTTCGACCATAAATTCCGCCACCGTATCGCATACTGCACCCATGTTTCGCCTGGCTTCACTCTGGCGTTAATTAACGCAGTGATCGGGGTGCGCTCGCTAGCGCTGGCGAAACGTTGGGTAAATAGAAATTCCATCTCCGTAAATGTTTTAACGGAGTCTTTGGGAAGCTCTAAGTACAACTCAAAGGCCGTTTCCGCTAAGCTGCCGACGAACTGACGAAGTAACAATTTGTCGTCACCTCCGGTATTGCCGCAGAGAGCCCTGAACTGAGCGACATGTTGATGGGGATTGCCTGTCCCCTTGTATACGTGAAACTTAGGAATCGTGTATCCTGGAGGATACTTGATCTGATCGTACCATCCTGGATATGGTCGCCCAGTTCTGACGACTTGGCCGTTTGCTTCATTCACTTGATGAGCTCGTATTTGTTGAGCTATATAATCATCGAGCATGGCTTTGGAGATGGTCTCCTCCTTGGCTGCTGATAGAGCCGGCAGAGGATTTGATGTCTCTCCTCTATCATCTTCAATTATTACTGGAGGATCATCGGCTGGAGGGTCCGGCTGTATCATCATGCCCACCATATCTTGGAATAGGAGGGCCATTTATTTTATGTTGGCCGCTTGTTCCGCAGCCTCTTTTTCCTTCTTCTCAAGCATTTGCCAAAGGAATTCAGCATCTGTTTCATGCTCACGACGCTGCTCTGATGATATCTCAGGGCTTGCTTTTGTCCCGTGAGTGCGGCCATAGCTGTTAGCATCTCTTGGAGCTTTTGTTGTTGTTGCTCCTGAGCCTTAGTCACTGATCGCGTAAGCGGTCGATGACCTGTGGAGATACGGCTATCCTCTTTTCCGGATGCCATATAGACGGTATGCAGCACCATGCCCCCAGACTTAGGGCGTTTAAGCTCAGTGCCCTTGACATTTGTCACAGACACGGGGATTTTCTCCGGCCTTCTCTTTTTGTGGACTGGTGACATTGAGGGGGCCGTTGCAGTGGGCAACCAGGTAGACGACACCTTCTGTGGTATAACAGAGTGGTCCTTCTCTTACCGAACCTTTGCCTTCTTCGGTTGGTGGGAGTAATCTTGATCAATCACCGAGTCTTGGACTTGACACCAGACCTTGTAAATTTTAGAGGACAGCCGCTGAGGGGGCTGCTCCAGCTTCACCTTTGTAACGTTCTCCAAAGGTGGAGGAGATCTTTTCGGCACAGCAGTCGGAGAGTTCTTGCGAACCCTCCTGAGTGGTTCAAAGCTGTTCCCAGTTGGAACAGCAGCATCAACTTCCGTAGTTGGAGCTGGCGGAGTCAGTCCAGAGGGTGAACTGCCCCCAGCTTTCCTCACTCGGCGCCAGTGGCGACGTCGAGCATGTCGTGCGGCCGGGATCACCTCCGCTGTTGGATGAGCTTCTTCATACCTCCTGCTTTGAGGAGAGACTATTATTTGTGCTAGCCTGTCGAAGACTGACGTCCGTTGAGAGGGGGTAGTCAGTCTTGCGAAGGCCGACTTTCGAATAGGGGAAGCAGCCTTCGTGACTTCGCGTGGTGTAGGAGCTGAAACGGCCAGTCTTGTGAAGACCGACCCTTTTGCAGGAGAAGCCGCCTTGACGATTTCAGGAGCAGGAATGGCTATCCTCTTTGGGATGGTCGCTTCAGGTATCGCGGGCTTTTTCATGGGCCCACTTGAGCTTTGGCCCAGTCTGCTGAAAACTGAGGCACTAGACTTGGGCGATCTGTTGAGAGGGGCCACGGTAGTTGTAAGCTGATCAAAGACCGACTTCTTTGGAGCTTCGTGCGACGGCATTTGAACGTTGAATCTCGTTGGTGGGATCATGGTCCCAAAGAATAGCCCAGTGGTGGATTGGGTCACTTGTTCCACCGGCATTGTGAAAAGGGAGTCCGCTTGGGCCCGTAGGTTACTCCTCCAGATAAGGCGGAACGGGAGTTGTTGTTGCAACTGGAACAGTTAGAGGCCATCGATGTTCTTTTTTCTGCACAGGAGCAAAAACAAATCTTAGTACCTCGAACTCAGGGGCAACCATAGCAAACCGCGATTCGTTTGCGAAACACAACACACGAAGTATAGAGTGGAAAGAGGAAAAGGTCCCACCGGGCATGCCAGAATCTGTTCTCCTCCGAATACAGAGACACGACCGCGTAGGTTCGTCTTGCCTGAATTTAGGGGCAGATGCTATTTGGTTTTATCCGTACACCTCTCCGAAGATGCCAAGTTGATTTATGGCACCGTATATCTGAGGTTTAGACAGATGCGGCCGTTGTAGCAGACTTCGTCAGATTCCCCCTCGTTTGAGGGGTTTTTGATTGTGGGGACGCTCTTCCCTACAGGCGCAAGCCCCTGCAGTTAATTATGCTACCGCATCACGGTAACCACTTTCTCCTTCTCCAGATGGTCACTTCGTATCGTGTGTGTTTGTTTTATTTTTGGTTGCCCTTGGATTGTATACGGAGACTAATTTATGTTGTCTCCCGTAGGGCATGGATTAGTCCAAATCTGTATTTTCTTAGATTTAGGTTTGGGGTTGGGTTTAAGGATGCGTTAGTCTCATTTGAGACTAAGATCAACTTAAACATTTGTTAAGGATACGTCAGTCTAATTTTAGATTAAGATCAACTTAACGGGATCATTTAGATCCAACAAAAGAGCATTTGGACTATATTGTTTTAGTTTAGGGACATTGCGGTCCATTGAGTGTCTGATTGCCGGGACCCGCCACCTCTCTGAAGACGTTGAAGAATTACAACGACATATATCAGAGGTGTGAGGAGATGTACCCATGAACTAGTGTCAGTTGAGAGATCTGTAGTTTGAATAATTTAAGGATCGTTAATCTCATTTAAGATTAAGATCAACTTAAATGGTTGTTAAGGATACGATAGTCTCATTTTAGACTAAGATCTACTTAACAGGATCATTTAGATCCAACAAAAGAGCATTTGCGCTCTATTGTTTAGTTTAGGGACATTGCGGTCCAGTTTAAAGACATCATAGCTTATAAAGTTTAAAGACATCATAGTCTATGAGTTTAGGGACCTCACAGTCCATAAAGGTTAAGGAAATCATAGTCCGTGAGTTTAAGGACCTCACAGTCCATAGAGGTTGAGGACATCATAGCCCATGAGTGTAAGGACCTCATAGTCCATAGAGTTTAGTTTAGGGACATTACGGTCCAGTTTAAAGACGTCATAGTCTGTTTGGTTTTGATTTAACTATTTGGGGATGCACCAAAAGTTATCGATTATCGGGACCCTCCATCTCTCTGAAGACGCTGAGGAATTACAACGACATGTATCAGAGGTATGAAGAGATGTACCCTTGAACCAATGTTGGTTGAAAGACTCTGGGTTTTGCTTTGAATGTCATATGAGATGATCAACTTTGGAAGACAAGAGTGTATTTGAGGTTCAGTCAAAAGGGGATCCTGCCTCTGGAAGACTTAGCTAATTTAGACTAAGATTGGCTCGTATATAGTGTTAAACACTAGAGTACAATCGGCTATCACGTGTTCCCACGTGATGCGCTTAGAATAGTGTTAAACACTAGGGATAAAGCACACAAAATAGTGTTAAACACCAAAAAAGAAACGCTCACGTAGGGTCACGTGAGGCGCTCACAGTTTGTTCTGCTTTTCTTATTTTGAGGAGTCTGTTCAAGGATCACGTAAGAGCACGTGACCTGATTTTATTCGTTCTCTTTTGATCATTGAGGGGGAGGATCACGTGTTGCTACATGATCATGTTAGGTACTTGATCTTTTTACGTGCATGGAGAGATAAATCCCTTGTTGAAGAATTAAATTCTCTTATAGGGTTAAACCCTAATTTTGTTTAGAGGAATTAAATTCCTATATGTTCGAAAGAATTAAATTCTTTAAACTCAATTCTCCCTCTAACATTTGGATCTGCATGGCAGAATCTTCCCGATGAGAATTAAATTCTCAACTTATGGGGGGATCTGCTTCTATAGAACTATTACCATGAAGAAAAACTAAGTTCTTATATTAAGGGTTAAACCCTATCTTTGTTGGAGGAATTAAATTCTTATGTGCTTTGTGGGAGAATAAAATTCTCTGAAGTTAGGTCTTTCCTTAGGTTTTAGATCTGCATGGCAGAATCCCCCCCGATGAGAATTAAATTCTCAACTTATGGGAAGATCTGCTTCTGCAGATCTTCAACCAAAGGAAGAACTAAGTTCTTATTCAGAAGAGTTAAACTCTTAGTTTGAGAATTAAATTATCTTTTTGTTTTGTGGGAGCTTATAGAATGATCTCTTTCTCTCTCTTACCTAGAGTTTCTTTCTTTTCTGAAGAGATTTTCTTCTTTTTGGAGAATTAAATTCTCTTCTTTTTTTTCTCTCTGTTGTTGTATTTCTCCCTTTTTTTATATCCCCTTTTTCCTTCCTTCTTGGCTCCTATTTATAGGAGAAAGAAAAGAATCAGGTTATTTAGTCAATCTTTCATTGAGAAATTTTTATTGATTTCTTATAACCAGCATGATCTTTTAGATCACTTGGTGAATTTTATTCACTGTTGGATTTTTAATTCAAAGATATTTTATTTGTTGTTCTTGGCAAATTTTAGGAAAATATTTCCTTGTATAAAATCTTTCTATAAATTGGTGATTTTTAATCACCATTTGATTTTTAATCCAACGGTACTCCACTTTACAGAGTGCAATCTTTTTTGTTTGGAAAGATCTAGGGAAATATTTTTCCAATTAAGGATTTTGATTCCTTTTAATTAGAATTTAATTCTATTGTTTCAGAGGGTCTAAGAATCTATCACATGTTGGCACGTGACCCATCTAATTAGAATTTAATTTTTTTATTTCAGAGGGCTCAGGAACCCATCACGTGTTGGTAGTGACCTATCTTATTAGAATTTAATTCTATTAATTCAAAGGGTTCAGGAACCCATCACGTGATGGCACGTGATCCCACCAGTTAGGCATTTCATTAGAATTTAATTCTATTATTTCAAAGGGCCCAGGGGCCCATCACGTGTTGGCACGTGACCCCATCTTCAATTGTGTATTTCAGTGCCCATAACTTTGCTCATAGAAGGTCACGTGTCCCCATGTGATGTCCGATCACGTGTGGACACGTGATGCCCGATCACGTGTGGACACGTGATGCCCGATCACGTGTTGATACGTGATGCTCCTTTTGGGTATTTCCTTACTGCTTTATTCAGTTCCCATGAGGGAACAACATTTTTGATATAGCATGATGAATTTTGGGATTCTAGTTTATAGGAAAATACGATTTTACGAATAAATACCTTAAACATTCAAATACCGTTTTCTTTAAAAAGTGTGTTATTTAATTCTGTGCAATTGCGCCTCTACAATCCATTTTAGAGAACCCCGATCGGGATGGTGCGGGTTATTGCATATCCTCGGGCCTAGTAGAGCGAGATGCTGACCTCCGCAAGGAGCATTCGATCTCGATGGAATTATGATGCAATTTTTAAGAAAATTAGATTTCTACAAAATAAATAAACTTTATTTTTATTAAATATATATATATATATAACTATTATCAAAATATCTATTTTTAAATATAATATATGAATATTCCATGTTTTCTAAATCAAAAGAATCACAAGTTCATGAAACTACCAATACAATCCAATAAATTCCAATATTTCATTAAAATACCATATATAATGAAAATTAGGTTCTACTGACTAGAAAAATTCACTTTTATAAAATATACATTTATGAAAACCCTAAAGACGATAATTAAATATTTGAGGTGTATTTTGAAAATATATCAAAACTACTTTTACTTAAAACTCCCTCAAGTTATATTAAATTACAATAAGGACCCTAGTAAATATAGGTTTAAGCGGGACCAGTTCTCTTGAGTCTCAGGGAGTCGGAGAATGTGGGTGCTTGCCTATCTAAGGTAGACAACCTAACAACGGTGTTATCAACACGATAATTGTCTTGGAAAAAGAGACAAATCCTGCCGTCCATGTGCGGCAGTTACCGATAACATCAAAACTAATTCTGGACTTCAATTTCTTTTTAAAGTGTCTAACTCAGACAGAGTCTCAATCTGACTTAAATATGATTCAAGTATAAACTGCAATTCAATATGAATGCGTCTATACCAGAATTTAATCTATAACAATCCGTCTCGACCAAATCGAACTATGGATATACTCTGTTTACATGTCTATCCATTATATCCATTCCATTTACCTGATATCATGGTTTCGGAAAGTCATACAATCTATTACCCAAAGCAATACAATTCAATACAAAATACATTACGGGGTTTTAAAGGGGTAGACTGGTACGGAATATGTTAGAAGTGGCACGAGACAGTCACTTTAATAAACCTAACCTGAATATCCATTGCCGTTGTACCGTGGCTGAACGGTTCCTTGTGCTCCATATACCTTAGTCTCCGGAATAGTGGGACTCCTCTCGTATACACTGGCATATTCTGTACCAAGCTACGCATAACCGCGATAACAGAACAAAAGATAACATTATACAGTTATATTCTCTTTTCTGTCTATTCTACTTCTCTCTTTCTTTGGGACTTACCGAGCGATTGTTCGCTGACGATATTCCTTTTTTTCTTTCTTTGGAATGTTGTCAGGTAGATCGGACTCACTAGAGATCGAGCCCAGTACTGAGGACTTGGAGCAGTTTGCCAATGACCCAGAACTGTAGGCACTTGTATATACTTTTCATTTCAGTTATGCCATTGTTTAGGCATTGCTTTCCATTAATGTATTTACATTTCCAGTTGTACTTGTAAAGAATTGTTAAATAAATAAAAGTTGCCGTTAATTTATATTCCTGTCTCTTGTGTATATTTTTACTTTATATTGTTTATATATGCTTAGCGTATTTACTTCGGAGTAAATACGTCGCGTGACCCGTCGCGCCTCCCTACTGTACATCGGGAAGCGGGGCGTGACATTGTCAGGAGGACCCGACGCTGAGGAGTTTGAGACCAGCTATGAGCACTTGGAGCAGTTCACAAAAGACCCTGAGCATTGACTTTACTTGTACTCATTTTATTTTCAGTTCATGCTATTGTTTAGGCATTGCATTCCAGACTTGTATTTATATTTCCAGTTGTATTGTAAAGCAATGTTGAATAAATAAAGGTTGATGTTCATTATATTCATGTCTCTTATGTACATTTTACTTTATATTGCTTAAATACGCTTAACGTGTTTATTTCTGAGTAAATACGTCGTGTGATCCGTCGCGTCTCCTTACCCGTACACTGGGAAGCAGGACGTGATAGGTTTTGTTGGCGGTCTACGCAGGTCAGTGCTGCATGGAACCCTGCCATGCAGGCCAGTTCTGCATAGAAATGTAGGTCAATTCTGCATGAAGTCCTAAGCAATATAACACAAGAATCAGCAACTAAAAACATTCTTTACATTTCATATTTCTTGAATGTTACAATTTCATAGACTTTGAATCTATCCTAATCCTATATTTTTCAAGGTTATGGATTCTCCAAACATTACCAACACCAACTTCAACAACACACCACCACCTCTACCGTTGTTGCTCCGATCAATGAGCAAACGGTACTGCTTGACGTATTCCGAAGCCTCCTAGAAGGACAACAGCAACAGACTGCTATATTACTGAACCGTCCAGAAGCGGAAGCGTCCGGAGTAAAGCAATTTCGGGCTTTGCACCTAAGGAAATTTTCAGGAAAAGAGAGCCCTCTGGAAGCTGAAGAATGGTCTCAGAGCATCGAGAACGATCTGGCAGCAGCACAAGTGCCAGAGATCGCTTGGGTATGAGTTGCAAAACTGCAACTCACTGACAACGCCTGAGTTTGGTGGAAGGAGGAAGAAAGCCGTCTTGACCAACCGATCGAATGGAAAACCTTTCGCGACATATTCGACACGAAGTACTTTCCATAGACTGCCCGATTAGACATGGAACAACAATTCATCTATCTATAACAGAGTTCGATGTGGACCAAATCTGTGGATGAGTATGATGCTGAGTTTATCATACTCAGTAGATAGGATATGTCTCAATATTCGATTTTCAAATATCACATACTATACAGCTAACACAAGACTGCAACAGGTTCGCGACACACTTGATGCCGACTGCTGAGATTAGGTCCAGACGATTTCAGCAAGGGTTAGATCCGGAGATCCAAGCTGCCTTAACTACCGGGGATTTCCCAACCCACGAACTGGCTCTGAAAGCTGCCCGTCGATATGAGGCAGTGGTGAAGATCAAGGGTAGACCCTAATCTGCCAGAGTGAAGCGCCCTGCCACTCAGATGGTAGGAGGAGCCTCTTCAAGACTAATTTTTGAACTCAGGAGACCGGAAGAAACAAACAACTGGCCAAGTACAGATTTTTTCTTCTACTGCAAGAGGGATGGACACCTGTGGAAGGACTGTAGGCGTGCAAAAGGCCTGTGCTTAGTTTGTGACGTATCCAATCATGGAATTGGAACATGTCCTTATAGGCGCAACACAGTTCTGACTCACAACACGTATCCACAGCGGACAGCTATCCAGGCTCCTGCATCTCGTCTTGCTCTTCCAGCTCCACCTCAACGTGGACCTCCTGCACAGCCTAATCGCCAATTCCATCAGGCACCAAGGAACATGCCTCGAGGGCAGAGAAACATGCCCCAAAGACAGAGGAATATGTTTCCAGCTAGGAGGAATGTACCCGGGCATCAGGTTTTCACATTAGCGGTCGTAGAAGCTGAGAATGTAGACCAAGGTAACCCTGGTAATTCCCTCACATCTTTTTCAATCATACCAAATCTTTTGCATTCTTTCATTCTTCCAAATATTTTTTATGCACTACCAATAGTTCTATCACCAAACTTTTCTTGAATCTGTTACACTTTTCTTCTATAAATTTCGAGGACGAAATTTTTATAAGGAGAGTAGAATGTAACAACTCAGTTTCAGTGTACAGGAAATTTGATTAAAAGTTAATGTACAAATGGAGTATTTGCAATTCTGTGTACACTATAAGTATTTGATTTGCTTTTGAACAGCAAGAAAACACTTGTAGCTCATTGGTAAAGCTTTGCACTGCTGTGACGTAGCCCCTGTGATCGAATCCCCCCAGCCACATATATTTTTAATTGATTTTTTCTTTTAATCTTTTAGACGCCCAAAGGTTTACACGTGCACTACACGTAAAATGAAAAGTCACAAAGTAAACAAACATGTGCACTGAGTTATACCAAACGACACCAACACGTGGCAAAATCCCACACCCCGCCCCCCAGATTGGACCGGCGAGATGAGCTAGAGGGACCGGCACCGCCGGGCATATCCGTAGGGATTGCCTTGAATTTTTAACCCCGGAACCCCTTGGCTTGCCCTACTACCCCCATGCTGTTTGATTTCTTTGCACAATTCCAGAGAATTAAAAATGGGTATTGATCCACATTTTAATGCACATTTTAATTCTCAAATTCATTACCCTAAACCCTAATTTTCCCTATAAATACCACACTACATTTCACCCCTCCTCATTCAGAATTCCATTACAAAAACTCTCTAAAATTTCCAAGTCCAAAGTTGCACAAGTGGAGTTAGCAAAGGTCGAAGTTCCGGCGACGTTTCAAGAAGAATCCGGCGACAAAACGACTTTCCGGCGATTCCAAAGTCTTTCCCTACCTCTTCTCTCTAATTATAATCAGTAAGTCCCCACTCCCCTCTTCCATCTCTATTATAAAACAATATATTTTCACAACTCGTCGGAAGCGAAGTTATTCCGACTTCCGGTTCATTTTTCTTTACAAACTTCATTTTTATTAACCAATAAAATACCATATTCCCTCAGAATGATCAACAAACATATATAAAGACATTAGAATAAGTTTCATCTCAAAATAATAAGCATTACAATTTCTATTTCACTTTTACAATAAAGTACCATCATGTTTACTTACAGCTTTTACTTAATGTTTTACCCTATTACCTTTAGAAAAATCACGAGGTAATGACCTATCTCATCACAACATACATTTTTGACATAGCACGATAACTCTTAGGACATTAGTTTATGGGATAATACGAGTTTACATTTAAATACCTTAAACATTCAAAAACCGTTTTCTTTAAAAGTGTGTTATTTAAATTCTTTGCAAATACGCCTCTACAACCCATTTTGAGGAACCCCGATCAGGATAGTGCGGGTTATCGCACCTTCTCGGGCCTAGAAGAGCGAGATGCAGACCTCCGCAAGGAGCATTCAATCTCGATGGAATTTTTAATGCAATTTTTAAGAAAAATGTGATTTCTATTTAATAAATAAATTCTATTTTTTATAAATATTAGATATATATAAATATTATCAAAATATCTACTTTAAATATCACACACACACACACACACACATATATTCCATATTTTCTAAAACAAAAGAATCACAATTTCATGAATCTACCATTACAATTCAATGCAATTTCAATATTTCATTAAAATACCATGTACAATGAAATCTAGGTTATATTCACTAGAATATTTTACTTTATAAAAATTAAAATTATAAAAACCCTAAAGACGATAATTAAATACTTAATGTGTATTTTGAAAATATATAAAAACTATTTTTCATAAAACCCCTTCAAGTTATATTAATTTACATTAAGGACCCTAGTAAACATAGATTTAAGCGAGACCAGTTCTCTTGAGCCTCAGGGAGCCGGAGAATATGGGTGCTTGCCTATCTAAGGTAGAAAACTTATAAACGGTGTTATCAATACGGTGATTGTCTTGGAAAAAGACACAAATCATGCCGTCCATGTGCAGCAGTTACCGATAACTCCAAAACAATTAAGACTTCAATTCTGTTTAAAAGTATTACTCAGTTCGAGTCATGGTCAAATTTGAATACAATCTAACCTGAATTCAATTCAAGTATAACTGCAATACAATATGAATCCATGAATGCCAGAATACAATCTATAACAAAATGAACTTGACCGAACCGAACCATGGATATACTCTGATTACATGACTATCCATTTATATCCATTCCGTTTACTGATATCATGGTTTCAGCAAGTCTTCCATTTACTACAAGACAATACAATACAATCAGTACAATCAATACAATCAATAAAATAGACATTATGGGGTTTATAAAGGGGTAGACTGGTATGGAACATGTTAACGGTGGCACGAGGTGGTCACTAAAAGACGTAATTACATCCATACCGTTGTTCCGTAGTATTATCGACGGAGCTGTTTACCGCCGGAAGCCGGGAAAGACTGGACGTCTTGCCTGAATCTGGGGGCAGATGCTAATTGGTGCTATCCGTCCACCTCTCCGAAGATACCAAGTTGATTTATGGCACCGTGTATCGAAAGTTTAAACGGATGCCGCCGATGTAGCAGACTTCGTCAGATTCCCCCTCGTTTGAGGGGTTTTTGATTGT
The DNA here is from genome assembly GCA_030015575.1 of Agapanthus africanus. Lineage (NCBI taxonomy): Eukaryota > Viridiplantae > Streptophyta > Magnoliopsida > Asparagales > Amaryllidaceae > Agapanthus > Agapanthus africanus. The sequence continues at coordinate 858,628,750 of JASDDO010000022.1, read as the reverse complement.
GGGGACGCTCTTCCCTGCAGGCGCAAGCCCCTGCAGTTAATTACGCTACCGCATCGCGGTAACAACTTTCTCCTTCTCCATATGATCGCTTCGTGTCGTGGGTGTTTGTTTTGTGTTTGGTTGCCCGTGGATTGTATACGGAGACTAATTTGTGTTGTTGCCCGTAGGACGTGGATTAGTCTAAATCCGTATCTTTCTTAGATTTGGGTTTGGGGGGGTTGTGTTTAAGGACACGTTAGCCTTATTTGAGGCTAAGATCAACATAAATGTTTGTTAAGGACACGTTAGTCTAATTTTAGACTAAGATCAACTTAACGGGATCGCTTAGATTCGACAAGAGAGCAATTGGGCTCTATTATTTAGTTTAATGACATTGTGATCGATAATTAGTTTAAGAACATTACGGTCCATGGTTAGTTTTAAGACATTGTGGTCAAGGTTAAGGACGTCATAGTCCGTGAGTTTAAGGACCTCACAGTCCGGTATTAGTTTTAAGACATCACGGTCGAGGTTAAGAACATCATAGTTCGTGAGTTTAAGGACCTCACAGTCCGGTGTTAGTTTTAAGACATCACGGTTGAGGTTAAGGACATCATAGTCCTTGAGTTTAAGGACCTCACAGTCCGATGTTAGTTTTAAGACATCACGGTCGAGGTTAAGGACATCATAGTCCGTGGATTTAAGGACTCAACAGTCCAATGTTAGTTTTAAGACATCATGGTCGAGGTTAAGGACATCACAGTCCAATGTTAGTTTTAAGACATCACGGTCAAGGTTAAGGACATCATAGTCCATGAGTTTAAGGACCCCACAGTCCGTAGTAATGTGTGGTTGTCGGGACCCGTCACCTCTCTGACGACATTGAAGGATTACAACGACAGATGTCAGAGAAGTAAAGAGATGTACCCTCGAACCGGGTGTAAATTAATTAGAAGAGCAGGTGTGCTCAGTTCAATTTAAATTGAGGACTTACGGCCAGAATTGGGCTAAATCCAGTTAAAGAACATTTCATTTTTGTTCTGCCTATTAGGCCTTTGTTTGGGCTCTGCCCTTTTAATAATGCCAAGCATTGGGCTCTGACATTTCTTGTCTTATGTTGAATGCACAACATTTATCAGGAACAAGGTACGTTCTGACAGAGCGCCACGTGGCGCACTAGGTGCTTTGCGCCAGTCAAAGAGCGCATTGCGCTTCTGTCGGTTAGCGCACACGAGGAGGACACGTGTCGCTTAGCGCTAAGCGCTAATTTGTTAGCGCACCGCGCTTTTAATTTATGAGTGCGCTGCGCTAGTTTATGGGTGCGCCATTGAGTGACACGTGGCGCGCTTGGCGCTGAGCGCCAACTCAAGAGCGCAGTGCGGTGTTTTCAGGAGCGCAAAGCGTAGATCGTGTCTATGGTTGACACGTGGCATGTTATGGCGCTGAGCGCCAATCCAAGGAGCGCAGGGGCGCAGTTCATGAGTGCAAAGCACTTTCCAATAGCGCAAAGCGCATTTTGATCAATTTAAGATTAAAGAACAAGTTTATGTTCTTCTTAAAGGAGGCTTTGCCTCAAGATTCAAGAACTAAGTTCTTATTCTTATAAAAGGCTCTGCCTTTATAGATCAGAAGATCTGTGAAGTAAAAATACTTCTTTTTATGATTAGATCTTGATCTTTTCTTTTTATTCAAAGATCTTGGTCTTTTTTATAGATCTAAGATCTTTTTAGAAGATGTTTCTTCTTTTTACGAGATGTTTTCATCTTTGTTGTTCAAGAGTTCATTCTTTACCTTAAAGATGAAGAAGTGATCTTCTTTTTTCTAAAGGCTTGACTTCCTTTTCCTTTGAGTTTTTCTCAAAGTTTGCAGAGGGTTTTCTCTATATTCTTCTGTGTCTCTGAGACTTGAAGTCTAGGGGCCTTTATATAGGGCCAATCGATTTGTTAAATCGGTTTAAGAGATCTTTCTCTTGATTGATTGAGGAATATTTCCCACCGTTGGATCTTTGATCCTAAGGCTCCTGTTTGACAGAAGATAATCTTCTTATTTTAATAAGATCGAAAAATCTTTCCATGCAGAATTTGTTCTATTTTTGGTAATTCACTATTTACCATTGGATCATTGATCCAGCGGTGCTTAAAACACAATCTTATCGTTTGGAAAGATTTTGAGAAATCTTTTATTAACAGAATTTAATTCTGGTTAATAAATGATTTATCATTATTATTAGATCCTTTGATCTAACGGTGGGAATTTTAATTCCAGCGCTGGCGTACCTATGTTGGACACGTGGCGTGCAGCGCAGAGCCCAGCGCAATTGCGCTAGCGCACTCGTGCTCGACACGTGATGCACAGCACGCAGAGCGCTGGATCTGAAGCGTTGCTTCAGCAGAGCGCTGGATCTGAAGCGTTGTTTCAACAGAGGTGTCTTTTCACCTTCCTTTTAAGTCAAACTTATATTTCCGAGAATTTTTCATTTCCCAATTTTGGAAATAGTTCCATTGTGCACAAAATTTTATGTGCTTCGTCTTTATAACTCGATGCAAAGCTTCTTCCTTTTCTCATCCCCAAAGAACTTTCTCAACTATGGCTTGTAATCGCCCTCATGCTCATAGACAGCCGTGGGAAGTGCCCATCCAGGACCTTGTTCCTCGCTTTGCTGTGCGCTTGGTGGATCCTTCTTTCATGGATGAGCAATGCGACGCTGCGCTGCACGATCTTTTGACTCGTGTGGGGTCCCCTCTTCCCCCACACTCTATTTGGCTTCGGATGATCCTTGCGTCTGTGCTCGCCGATCTTCCCTCTCCTCCAGCAGAGATGTCTTCGGCAATGCTGGATACTGCCGAAGACAAGATCGAGTGCTTCTTGGAGGCGCACTTAATCATTCAAGCCCTGAGGGATTGCTTCATCCACTTGCTGAGCCAGATACGGGCTCGTCGGGTTGTCATCACCACTTTCTCTGAGGAATGTGGCGTTGACCGTTGGATGGCTACCTCTCGGGAGGATCGCCGTTTCGACATGGTGGAGAAGATGGAGAGGGAACTGGACAATCTTCTCTTTAGCTTTGTGAACCTATGTCCTTCTGATCCCATATTTGGTGATCTTTTTTAAATGTAATAACAATAATGATAATAAAAAGATGTTTTAATTTAGTATTTTATTATCTGTTAAGTGTTCTCTTGTTTTTTAATTCTTTGTTATTCCTTTGTAAGATGTTTATGCGCTGCATAATCATGAAGCGTTGCTTCGCTTTCCAATCTTAGAAACAGTGCTTTGTTCTAATTTGGGGTACGCAGCGCAATTGCGCTAGCACTAGCGCATTTGTGTTTTGACACGTGGCGCGCAGCGCGCCTTGCGCTAGCGTACTCGCGTTCGACACGTGGCACGCAGCACAGAGCGCAGCGCAACTGCGCTAGCGTGCCCGTGTCAGACACGTAGCGAGCAGCGCAATGTGCAGCGCAACTGCGCTAGCGCGCCTGTGTTAGACACGTGGCGCGCAGCGCAGAGCGTAGGATTTGAAGCGTTGCTTCAATTTTTGACTCTTAGATTTCTAAACAGAGCTTTGCTCTGATTGGGGGAAGCAGAAGCGTTGCTTCATTTCCAGCCTTGGAAGTTGAACAAAACTTTGCTCTGATTGGGGAAACAAATGCCCCCCACCGTTGCGCTTACGTGGCCCCAAACATGAGTGCGGCGGTGGTTGCATCTCAGTCGTTGGATCAACTTTTGGGGAGTTGAAACGGCTTTCAATGCCTATAAATAGGACCTTTGGTCCCTTAGATGATTTTCATTCTCTTTCTTGAGAATTTTCTCTTATTCAAAGTACTGCCCTTCAGTTTTAAGAACTTTTCAAGAGTAAAACTCTTCCAAAACTTAGGTATAGTTTAAATTTTTTAATAAACCAGGGTTTTACCCATTAACAGAGCTTTGCTCTTTATAGATCTTTGATCTAAAGAAAACCCATTTAGGGTTTCATTTAGCAGAGCTTTGCTCCATAGGTCTAAAGAGATCTAAAGAGAACTAAAGAGAACCCCATTAGGGTTCCATTAATAGAGCTCTGCTCTCTAAAAGGATTTTTCTCGTGATTTCTTAATTCATTAATGGAGCTTTGCTCCTTTCAAATCATATAGAAGAACTCTTAAGAGTTTTTCATGGATCTTTAAGATTAAAGATGTAATTTTATTTTTTGATGAATTATGTCATCTTCTCATAGCAAAGCTCTTAATGTTCTCGGGGGATTTCTTTAACTTTCCCTCATAATTGATTTTGACAGATGTCACTCCTGTCTGTAGAGCATTGCTCCCGAGGAATTTAACTTCCTGTGCCTGTTTTGAATAAGAAATTGCTTATTCAGTCTGTCTGCTGATCTTTGCTGATTTTCTTTTACAGGAGTAATGGACGCTCACATATATGATCTCGAAGAGATTATCTCATACGGAGACATCCGCCGACTCGGCCGTTCTCAGAATCGAGAATTCACAAACGCCGAGTGTGCCGAAATTATGAGTCGCTTTGACGCATACAATGGTCAACTGCTTCCTCGGCGTTCCCCTCTTTTGAAGCTTATTGTGGGAGCGATCTGGGAAGCGCTCCCTCTATTCTGTACCGGCGTGCCGCTTAGAGCGTTGGATGCCGTTGAGGATAAGGTGCACTCGGTGTATCTGATGAACCTAATTTCGAAGAGACGGCGAGACAATCTTGTCGATCTCCTGCACCAGGCTTTTCAACAGTCTGCCATACTTGCTGCCTATCGGAGGGTGGAGGACATCCGTAGGGATCCCAATGCTTGTGATCGCGAAAGAAAGCATACTAGGATGGTTCGCCAGGCTTGGAAAATTCTGGACAAGGTCACTTTTGAGTTCCTCAATCCACGTCCTGGATTTGAGGTTTTGCCATTGTAATTGCTTTAGTAATGTTTTTGTTCATTTCTTTCATAATTGTAAGAACCTTTTTGCAATATGAATGGCAAATTTCTCATTTTAGCGTGTTTTATTTCATATTCTGAATCTTTTGCAAATGCATGGATGTGGTGTGCCTCGAACGCTTAATTAAATGCAGATCAGATGTTCTCCTAGTTGCCTTCTCCTCTTTGCTGTGTTGTTGCCATGTGAATTTAGCAAGTATATAACTGTCAACCTTGTGCTCTTTGTAAGGTAGTGATGGCTTAGAAAACAGGGTTAGGATCTGTCATCTAAGACTTTTCAACTTTATGAGCCGTGAGGGTCTCATCAAGAATTTTCTCCCTACCGGTCGAGAGGATCCCATAGGTGTAATTTCTCCTTAAGAATCGTGAGGATTCCTAAGTGCATTTTCTCTTGAAAGTCGTAAGTATCTCACAAGAGAATTTTCTTCCTTACGAGTCGTGAGGGCCCGCAAGTGATGGGTGAAGTTGTCCTTAACCGCATTTCACGGGGTCAGGGGTTGCTCTGGATGCTTCCCACGGGTTCACTGCCGTGTTCTGCGAGGACCAAGCTCCGCTCTGGACATTTTCCAGGATACCGTAGTTTAAAGACATCGCGGTCGAGGTTAAGGACATCATAGTCCGTGGATTTAAGGACTCCACAGTCCTTTGTTAGTTTCAAGACATCACGGTCGAGGTTAAGGACATCATAGTCCGTTGATTTAAGGACTCCACAGTCCGATATTAGTTTTAAGACATCACGGTCGAGGTTAAGAACATCATAGTCTGTGGTTTTAAGGACTCCACAGTCCAATGTTAGTTTTAAGACATCACGGTCGAGCTTAAGGACATCATAGTCCGTGAGTTTAAGGACTCCACAGTCCAATGTTAGTTTTAAGACATCACGGTCGAGGTTAAGGACATCATAGTCCTTGGGTTTAAGGACCCCACAGTCCAATGTTAGTTTTAAAACATCACGGTCGAGGTTAAGGACATCATAGTCCATGGGTTTACGGACCCCACAGTCCAATGTTAGTTTTAAGACATTACGGTCGAGGTTAAGGACATCATAGTCCATGGGTTTAAGGACCCCACAGTCCGTGAAATGTATGGTTGTTGGGACCCGTCACCTCTTTGAAGACGTTGAGGAATTACAACGACAAATATTAAAGGAGTGACGAGATATACCCTTAAACCAAGGTAAAATTAGTTTAAAATCATTATAGTTGATTGTTAGTTTTAAGACATCACGGTCGAGGTTAAGGACATCATAGTCCATGGATTTAAGGACTCCACAGTCCAATGTTAGTTTTAAAACATCACGGTCAAGGTTAAGGATGTCATAGTCCGTGGATTTAAGGACCCCACAGTCTAATGTTAGTTTTAAAACATCACGGTCGAGGTTAAGGACATCATAGTCCATGGATTTAAGGACCCCACAGTCCAATGTTTGCTCTGGATGCTTCACACGGGTTCACTGCCATGCTCGGCGAGGACCAGGCTCCGCTCTGGATACTTCACATGGGCTCACTACCGTGCTCTGGGAGGACCAGGATCCACTCTGGATGTTTTCCACGGGGTCAGAAGTGACGTTATCCGCGTTCCACGAGACCAGGAATTTTGCTCTGGATGCTTCACACGGGTTCACTGTCGTGCTCGGCGAGGACCAGGCTCCGCTCTGGATGCTTCACACGGGTTCACTGCCGTGCTCTGCGAGGATCAGGATCTACTCTGGACGTTTTCCGCGGGTTCAGAAGTGACGTTATCCGCGTTCCACGTAGCCAGGAATTTTGCTTTGGATGCTTCCCACGGGTTCACTGTCATGTTCAGCGAGGACCAGGCTCCACTCTGGATGCTTCACACGGGTTCACTGCCGTGCTCTGCGAGGACCAGGATTCGCTCTGGACGTTTTCCGCGGGGTCAGAAGTACATTATCCGCGTTCCATGTAACCAGGAATTTTGTTCTAAATGCTTCCTACGGGTTCACTGCCGTGTTCGGCAAGGACTAGGCTCCGCTCTGGATGCTTCACATGGGTTCACTGCCGTGCTCTGCGAGGACCAGGATCCGCTCTGGACGTTTTCCACGGGGTCAGAAGTGACGTTATCCGCGTTCCACGTAACCAGGAATTTTGCTCTAGATGCTTTCCACGGGTTCACTGCCGTGTTCGGCGAGGACTAGGCTCCGCTCTGGATGCTTCACATGGGTTTACTGTCGTGCTCTGCGAGGAACAGGATCCGCTCTGGACATTTTCCACGGGGTCAGAAGTGACATAATCCGCGTTCCACATAGCCAGGAATTTTGCTCTAGATGCTTCCCACAGGTTCACTGCCCTGTTCGGCGAGGACTAGGCTCCGCTCTAGATGCTTCACACGGGTTCACTATCGTGCTCTGCGAGGACCAGGATCTGCTCTTGACGTTTTCCACGGGGTCAGAAGTGACATTATCCGCGTTCCACGTAGCCAGGAATTTTGCTCTAGATGCTTCCCACGGGTTCAATGTCGTGTTCGGCGAGGACTAAGCTCCGCTCAGGACATTTTCCAGGATACCGTAGTTTAAAAACATCACGGTCGAGGTTAAGGACATCATAGTCCGTGGATTTAAGGATTCCACAGTCCTTTGTTAGTTTTAAAACATCACGGTCGAGGTTAAGGACATCATATTCCGTGGATTTAAGGAATTCACAGTCCAATGTTTGCTCTGGATGCTTCACACGGGTTCACTGCCGTGCTCGGCGAAGACCGGGCTCCGCTCTGGATGCTTCACACGGGTTCACTGCCGTGCTCTGTGAGGACCAGGATCCGCTCTGGACGTTTTCCACGGGGTCAGAAGTGACGTTATCCGTGTTCCACGAGACTAGGAATTTTGACCTTATCCGCATTTCACGGAGTCGGAATTTGACTCTCGGTCATTTGCACACCGCCGAGTCATGGAACTGGGAGTTGCCGCTATTCCACTTTGCTTGATGTTTTGTCTGTCGTAATGAGACGAATATTGAGATGATCTCCAGGTTATCTGTGAGCCGTCAAGGGTTGGCTTCTTCTTCTGATGAAACCTGGGGAGGAGGAGTGTGATTCCTTCTTTGTTTGCGCCCCTGGATTGTATACAGGGATTGATGTGATATCATCTGTAGGGCATAAATTTCATTTTTATTTTTCAATTCTTTCCGCGATGCTCTATCATTTCAGCTTTTATATCGCGAAGGTCGCGATTGCCCAATCATTTCGGCTATTTTTCGCGGTGCCCAATCATTTCGGCTATTTATTTTATTTTTACTCGCTGCTTTTTATTGCGAGTTGCCCAATCATTTCGGCTATTTTGCATGCATACATTTTTACTTGCTGATTTTGTCGCAAGTTGCCCCATCATTTTGGCTATTTCGTATGCATATGTGGCCCGTAAGCTTTTTGCCGCAAGCTTGGGATTAGACACCGATTTCGGCATCAGCACCGCTACAACTGGGATATTGCCAGGAGCGAATCATCATTTTCCTCTGTCGATATCGAACAAAGGTGGCTTAGCGAACAGGGTTAGGATCCTGTCGACTAAGGCTTTTGACTTCATGAGCCGTAAGGGTCTAATAAAGGTATTTCTCCCTGCGAGTCGTGGGGATCTCGTAGGTGTGTTTTCTCCTTAGGAATCGTGAGGATTCCTAAGTGTATATTTTCTTATAAGTCGTAAGGATCTTACAAGAGAGTTTTCTCCTTATAAGTCGAGGGGACTCACAAGGGTTGGTCACCGTGCGAACATATCCCTAGTCATGGGTGGGACTTTGCTAAGGAAATGTTTATTCGCGCCCGTGGATTGTATACAAGGGTCAGCGTTGAGCCGCTTGTAGGGCAGTATTAGAGGTTGTGGGGGCTGCTTAAGAACAGGTTCAGGTCTCTGTAACTTAAGACTTTTGAATCTTATGAGCCGTGAGGGTCTCATAAGAGGATTCTCCTTACGAGTCGTGAGGATCTCGCAAGTGTAATTTCTCGTTAGGAATCGTGGGGATCCCTAAGTGTGTTGCTCCCTTGTAAGTCGTAAGGATCTCACGCGGGTGATTTCTTCTCATAAGGTCGAGAGGACCTCGCAAGTGTCTTTTAACGAGGTTGCGCCCTTTCGGGTTTTCACAAACACTCGCCGGTAGCCCTGCTGTTTTTACTCACGGAGCCCTTTCGGGTTTTCATCCGTGCCCATTTTGCTTATGGACATACCGTTTTCTTTTTTTTTGTTTATTCTTTTTTTTTATTCTAACGAGGTTGCGCCCCTTCGGGTTTTCACAAGACTCGCCGATAGCCCTGCTGTTTTTACTCACGGAGCCCTTTCGGGTTTTCATCCGTGCCCATTTTGCTTATGGACATACCGTTTTCTTTTTTTTTTATTCCTTTTTTTTATCAGCTTTGGGACGCTGCAATCCTTCGTAGTTTATCGACGTCTCGGTCAACAGCTAGTTTTAGGATATAGTGGTCCGTCGTTAGTTTAAGGACGTTTCGGTCCGCTGTTAGTTTAAGGACGTTTCGGTCCGTTGTAAAGTAAGCCGGTTACTACTTATAGAGTTTGGGCTTAGGAAGATAGCGAGCGGACATAGTCGTCGTCATCTATCTTTGACCTAGGCCGTGACTCGTCAAGCATAGTACTTCTTCAGGAAGGGACCATTTATTGGCCTGAAAGGTCTTTCACCATGCATGTCCATGAGTAGATAGGCTCCACCCTGGTAGACCTTGTCTATGATGTACGGGCCTTCATAGTTCGGCTCGAATTTTCCCCGCTTGGCGCGATTGGGGATCATAGGTCTTTTGACCACTAGCACGAGTTCGCCTTGGCGGAATATCCTCGGCCTAGTCAATCTTTCGTAGGAGTGCGTCATCTTCGCTTTATAAGCCTCCAGATTTTGTTGCGCTACGAGCCGGGTTTCATCAAGGGCATCGAGCTCCTCAAGCCGAAGGTGTGCGTTCTCTTCGTCCGTTAGCTCGTAATGGACTTCCACTCGTAGAGAGGGTAGCTCTATCTCGAGGGGGAGTACCGCTTCTATACCGAATACCAATGCGTATGGAGTTGTGTTCGTGGCCGTCTTGAACGTAGTTCGATACGCCCAGAGAGCTTCTTGCAGTCTCTCGTGCCAGTCTTTCTTATTTTGAGACACCGTCTTTTTCACGATCTTTGTCAAGGTTTTGTTGAAAGCCTCAGCTAGACCGTTAGCTCGGGGATTATAGACTGATGAATATCTCCAATCTATGTTATGTTGTTGTGCGAAGCGGCTGATTTTGTGGCTTCTGTAGGCTGGAACGTTATCGGATATGATCCGTTTCGGAGTTCCAAACCGATAAATGACGTGTGTCTTAAAGAAGTGAAGGATATTCTCCGTCTTCACTTCCCTCAGCGGTACTGCTTCTGCCCATTTGGAGAAGTAATCAGTTGTCACCAAAATGAACCGAGGTCCTCTGGACGATGCTGGTTCGATGGGGCCGATTATGTCAGTCCCCCAAATCAATTTCCTTAAGGTTATCTGCAGTAGTGTGTATTCCATCTTCCAGCTCTTTCGGTGCCGGTGGAAACTCTGAGATCACCTCATCATCATTGTTTTCGAAGCACCAGGGGAGGTCATCCATATTCTCAGGCTATTCTTTTGATAGTGTTATCATATGACAAGTACGAGCTCGCTTCCACAACCGATGTTGATCTGGTTCTACTCTCGCGGATTTGGGTTCATGCTTCTGCGGTGGTGTTATCCTCTAACTGTTGGAGCGAACTTGCCGAGCTGATATTGGTCTTCGACCCAGTTCTTGAAGGTGCAGCAGTCTTCGAGAGGGTGTCCTGTTGCTCGATGATAAGAGCAATAGTCTGGATGAGAGACCTTGTTAGCTTGCTCGGGGTGCTTGGACTCCGGGAGTGTAGTCATTTGATGTCTTATGGCAAGATCAAGTATCTTCTTTGTCTTGACTTGAGGAAAAGAGTATGCTCGACTCATCTTCTTCATAAGGGACAAATTCGGACCGCTCGATTCCCGACCGCGTGACTTATTGGTCCCGCTTTGTCGCTGTCGAACGCCTTTTCCACTCTTTGCCTTGTTTCTGCCTCTGCGTCGGGCCTTTTGCACAACAGGTTGACAGGGAGGGACATTTTCATCTTTCGCATCCTTTTGAAGAAGGCGTTGCGTCCTGGCTTTCTCGTAGATGGCCATTTCGCGATTATGGTCGTCTCGAACTTTTTGACCAGCTCCCCTTATAAGCTTGTCCATTTGTTCTTCGAACGACGGACTGGGCACTTTCACGTCGGGGGCTCTTTCTGCTTCAGGGTTAGCATTCTCCCATTGAGCATATCCTTCTTCATCAAAGTCGTGTACGACATAGCAGTCGCGGAGTAGCTCCCGTTTCTTGGACCGAACATATCCAAGCCCGATCGCCTCCATTCTCCCGTTGGGCAACTTGCGCTGAGTTCCGGGAACGTTCCAGATCCTATCATAGAACTTAGCTTTTCGAGCGGTCTATTTAAAGGGTATCCCTTGGCGCTTCAATAGCCTTTTCAAGCCTTCTGTGTAATATCTAGGCAGACGGATGGGCTGGAGCCTGTCGAGCGTAGAATCGGCGCCATGCCAAACTCCTTTCTCCACTCTTGTTTCCGTGGATCGGTAGAATAGGATTGCCTGTTCACCTTTTCGCCTGGGAGGGACGTAAAATGTTTGTAGCTCTTGCACGCTATAAGCTTCAAGTGCATCGAGATCTTTGTAGTGCTCCCGCGGAATCATGGTAATTTGCAAACTCTGATTATCACCAGCGAATGCTTGTATTGGTGGCCGAGCGGAGAATATGGTATGGACCTCATCTTCCGAGTCGCTGCCAAAGATCAACATAGGAGCGGACAGTCCCGGCTTGTTGTACTGGGGTGGACCTGAATAAACTATCTCTTCCTCTTCCTCGGTATCACTCCCGAAGATCGGAATGGTGGTGATAGCGTTGTTCTCCGGTTTGTGACATCTTTCCGAGTCCTCAAAATCTGGCAAAAAGTATTTTGCATCTTCGTACTTGCGGACTTCGTTCACGGAGAATGGGTTCAACTCTCCTGTTACGGTATACTCGAGACCATCCTTAAAGTATTTCATACACTGATGTTGTGTAGAAGGGATGATGTTGTACTCGTGTAACCAAGGCCGGCCGAGCAAAGCATTATAGCATGTCTTGGCATCAATGACATGAAATTTAATATCCGTGACAAGTAGCCTGAATCGTAATGTCAATATCACAGACCCGAGAGTCCGCGATGACTGGAAGTCAAAACCGGAGATGGTGATTTTATCACGAGCGAGATGCTGGACGCTCATGCAGATTTCCTTCAACACTCGCACGTTGAGGAGATTAACGGAAGACCCATTGTCGACCAGGATTTTGCCTATCTTTATATCGTTGCAGTACCCTGAGACATAGAGGGGACGGTTGTGCTCGTACGTCCCAAGGAGGAGGTCTTCGTCGCCGAAGGTGATATCGGCTGTGTGTACTTCCTCCATCTCGTCCTTCATCTTTTCTTCGGCGAGAAAAGCTTGGAATTGCTCTGGCTCTTGTAGCGCCTTGATCAATGAATCTCTTGCTTCTTTGGATAGTAAAAGGGCGTCGAGAATGCTGAGCTGTGAGGGTAACTTCCTCAAGTGCGCCAGAACATTGTAGTCCACCTTACTTTTCTTTGGCGGGTCCTTGGCGGTCAGCTCTTTCATAACTTGGTCATCTAGGGCGATATCCTCAGAGACCTTTTCTTTTCCCCTATCTTTCCTATTCGTGGGTCCGAGATTCTTTCTGGAAGCGTACGGTTGCGCAGCTGGATATTTTCACAGGCCTTCGGTTCTTGCTCTTTCCCCAAGGTGGATTCTTTAAAGAGAAGGCCCAGAGCCATTTCCTCGTCAGAGTCGCTCCCAAAGGTGAGAACCTGCGATTCTCCGGCGTTGACCGTGCGACAGTTACTGATAGTTCTTTTATGCTCCTCGGTCGTACTTCTCTGCTCCCGACGAGTTTTGCGTTTCATCCGCTTAAAATGTTGCCGGTGAGCAACATATCCCTGCCACCATTTTTTAAAAGCTTCGCATTCTTCGGTGGGGTGTGAAGCCTTTCGATGATATGAGCAGTAGCTAGGATGCGTTTCTGCTTCACCGACAGTTTTTCCTTCATAGGGTGGTAGCTTCATTCCCATTGATATGGCTTTAGCAAACGTTTTCCTCGTCTTGAACTTGTTTTTATCCGTGAAAGATGTTCCTTGATTCCGCGGGAGTGTCTCGACTCTTCGTCTAGTCGCCGGTATTTGGCTCTTTCAAATATGGCCATCTCACGCTCCCTATTGGCTTTACTTTTCAGATGAATCTCATTCAGGAAGGCGTCGATCATTTCGTCTGATGGCCATAGAAGTTCCGGCTCGGGACCTGCCCCCAGTCACTCTGTGCAGGGAGCTTCTTCATTGTCTAGAGCTGAATGAGAGATCACATGGCAGCTTGCTACGTAATCCTCAGATCCATCCGACGATTCTTCTCCATCATCTCCGTTTTCAAGAACGTGGCTGAGGAACTCTTGGAGCGTGATTGGAGTCCGCGCCTTCTGGTTATACTCTTCCAGCGCGTCAATCTGCTTCTGTAAGTCCGTGCGCTTGTCGCCAGGCTTCATGAGCTTCTTGGATTTCTTCTTCTTTTTCGAAGATTTCGGCGGCTGGGTGTGAGCACTTTGGCCATCACCACCAATCTTTGGAGTTGGACGCGGCTTCAGCATCCCTTCGATGATCTGGGGTTCCAGCGGGTTCTTCCACCTGATCGCCGGGCATGTCTGAAGATCATTCAGCATCCTTTTGGTTTTGGCTGAAAGCACGACCTCCCATGGAGCTTCTTCAACAAAAGATCATGTTGTCCCCGGTGTGTCCATCCTCTTAGGAGTGTGCGGTTGTGGTGGGCTCACTTTCCACTTTTCGGACAGCGCGAACTTGCCCTGTTGGTATTGATCCTCGATCCATCCCTTAAAGACGAAGCAATCTTCGATCGGATGGCTTACCGTTTGGTGGTAAGGGCAATAATTAGGATTATTCACTTCGCTGGGTTGCGGTGGTCGCCTTGGATTTGGCAAATTGATAAGCCTGTTGCGCACCGCTAGCTCGAACAGCCTCTTTGTTTTATCCTGCGGAAATGAGTAAGGGCGCTTCATTTTCTCATTGTAATAGCGTTGTCTCTCCTCCAATTGATCCGTTAGTCTTGGAGCACTGGGCTGCTGTTGGGTGTTCACAACGAAGGTCGCCTTCCCTTTACCTTTTTCGTTCCGCGGTTCCGGCTTCGGAGGAGACGGTCTGTGACCCATCTGATCCATCTGGGCTAGCTTGTCGATTAAAGCCTGGAATATGGTCGGTTTGAAGAACATCATGAACTGTGAAATAGTTGCATGAGGGTCTAGGGTGCCCACGAACATGCCCACCGCTGGTGCTTCTTCGATGCGCTGTTCGCACTTTGACCACAGATTTCGCCATCGGATTGCGTATTGAACCCAAGTTTTGCCTGGCTTTACTCTTGCATTGATCAATTCCGTTATTGGAGTGCGTTCACTAGCACTCGCGAATCGCTGGGTGAACAACAACTCCATTTCTGCAAAAGTTTTGACGGAGTTGTTTGGAAGTTCGGAGTACCACTCAAACGCCGTTTCTGACTAGCTGCCGATGAATTAGCGGAGCAAAAGCTTATCATCGCCCCCGGTGTTGCCGCACAGAGCTCTGAACTGGGCTACGTGCTGATGGGGATTGCCTGTCCCCTTGTATACATGGAATTTGGGGATTGTGTATCCCGGCGGGTATTTTATCTGGTCATACCAGCCCGGATATGGTCGCCCAGTTTTAACGACTTGGCCGGCTGCTTCATTTGCCTGGTGAACTCCTATTTGCTGAGCAATATAATCATCCAGGGCGGCCTTAGAAATGGTTTCCTCCTTGGCTGCTGAAAGAGCCGGAGGAGGGTTCGATGTCTCCCCTCTGTCATCTTCAATAATGATTGAAGGGTCTTCAGCTGGGGGATCCGGCTGGATCATCATGCCCACCATATCTTGGAATAGCAGGGCCATTTGCTTTATATTGGCCGCTTGCTCCGCAGCCTCTTTGTCCATCTTCTCAAGCATTCTCTGAAGGAATTCAACATCAGTTTCGTGATCACGGCGCTGCTCCGTGGATGTTTCCGGGCTTTCTTTTGGCCCGGTGAGTGCGGCCATCGCAGTCAGCATCTCCTGAAGCTTCTGCTGCTGCTGTTCCTGAGCTCTTGTGATGGATCGGGTGAGTGGTCGGTGGCCCGTAGAAGCGCGGCTGTCCTTCTTCCCGGATGCCATGTAAATAGTATAGACCGTTATGCCCCCAGACTTAGGGCGTTTGGGCTCAGTACCTTTGACATTTGTCGCGGGCATGGGGATTTTCTCCGGCCTTCTCTTCTTATGAGCGGTCAAAGTTGAGGGGGCCGTCGCAGTGGGCACCCAGATAGCTTTTCGTGGCTTAGCAGGACAGCTTTCTTCTTGTTGAACCTTCGCCCTTTTTCTGTCGGCGAGGGTAATCTTGATCAACTACTGAGTTCTGGCTTGGCTTCCGCAACATTCTCCACCGGTGGAGGAGATCTTTTCAGTACGGCGGTAGGAGAATTCCTGCGCACCCTATTCAGCAGCTCAAAACTGTTCCCGGTTGGAACAGCAGATTAATTTCCACCGTTGGAGCTGGTGGAGTTAGCCCAGAAAGGGAGTTGCCCCCGGCCTTCCTTACTCGGCGCCAGTGGTGACGTCGAGCGTGTCGAGCTGATGGAGTTGGCTCGGTGATGGGGATGGCTTTGTCTTGCCCCCTGTTCAGGTGAGAGGATGTTGCTGGTGTCAGCCTGTTAAAAACTGATGTCCTTTGAGTAGCAGGAGCGGGAGTGGGAGTTGGGACAGTTAGTCTTGTAAAGACCGACCCCTTGGCAGGAGAAGCCGCCTTGACGGCTTTAGGAGCAGGGTTGGTTACTCTTTTCGGAGCAGCCCTTTTTGGGATTGCAGGCTTCATTGTGGGCCCACAGGAATTTTGGCCCAGTCTGGCGAAGACCGAGGAGTTGGAGCTAGACGGCCCGTTGAAAGGGGCCGCAGTAGGTGTAAGCCGATCAAAGACCGACTTCTTGGGAGCTTCCGGTGTCAGCACAGGAGCGGTGAAGCTCGTTGGCGGGAGCATGGTCCCGAAAAACAACCCTGTGGTGGCTTGGGTGACCTGCTCTACGGGCATCGTGAACAAGGAAGCCGCTTGGGGCCCGCAGGTTATGCCCCCATGTTGAGGCAGGACGTGGGTTGCAGCTGCATGTGGAACACGTTGAGCAGGTGAATGCCATTGATCCTTTGCTTTCTTAACCAAGCAAAACGCCAAATCTAAGTACCTTGAAACCCAAGGGCAACCATTAACAAACCGCGATTGGTTCGCGAACACGACACACGAAGTGTGGAGTGGAAAGAGGAAAAGGTCCCACCGAGCGTGCCAGAATCTGTTTACCGCCGGAAGCCGGGAAAGACTGGACGTCTTGCCTGAATTTGGGGGCAGATGCTAATTGGTGCTATCCGTCCACCTCTCCGAAGATGCCAAGTTGATTTAAGGCACCGTGTATCGAAGGTTTAAACGGATGCGGCCGATGTAGCAGACTTCGTCAGATTCCCCCTCGCTTGAGGGGTTTTTGATTGTGGGGACACTCTTCCCTGCAGGCGCAAGCCCCTGCAGTTAATTACGCTACCGCATCGCGGTAACAACTTTCTCCTTCTCCATATGATCGCTTCGTGTCGTGGGTGTTTGTTTTGTGTTTGGTTGCCCGTGGATTGTATACGGAGACTAATTTGTGTTGTCGCCCGTAGGACGTGGATTAGTCCAAATCCGTATCTTTCTTAGATTTGGGTTTGGGGGGGTTGTGTTTAAGGACACGTTAGCCTTATTTGAGGCTAAGATCAACTTAAACATTTATTAAGGACACGTTAGTCTAATTTTAGACTAAGATCAATTTAACGGGATCGTTTAGATCCGACAAGAGAGCAATTGGGCTTTATTGTTTAGTTTAATGACATTGTGGTCGATAATTAGTTTAAGGACATTACGGTCCATGGTTAGTTTTAAGACATTGTGGTCAAGGTTAAGGACGTCATCGTCCGTGAGTTTAAGGACCTCACAGTCCGGTGTTAGTTTTAAGACATCATGGTCGAGGTTAAGGACATCATAGTTCATGAGTTTAAGGACCTCACAGTCCGGTGTTAGTTTTAAAACATCACGGTCGAGATTAAGGACATCATAGTCCGTGAGTTTAAGGACCTCACAGTCCGATGTTAGTTTTAAGACATCACGGTCGAGATTAAGGACATCATAGTCCGTGAATTTAAGGACTCCACAGTCCAATGTTAGTTTTAAGACATCACGGTCGAGGTTAAGGACATCATAGTCCATGGATTTAAGGACTCCACAGTCCAATGTTAGTTTTAAGACATCACGGTCAAGGTTAAGGACATCATAGTCCATGAGTTTAAGGACCCCACAATCCGTAGTAATGTGTGGTCGTCGGGACCCGTCACCTCTCTGACGACGTTGAAGGATTACAACGACAGATGTCAGAGGAGTAAAGAGATGTACCCTCGAACCGGGTGTAAATTGATTAGAAGAGCAGGTGTGCTCAGTTCAATTTAAATTGAGGACTTACGGCCAGAATTGGGCTAAATCCAGTTAAAGAACATTTCATTTTTGTTCTTCCTGTTAGGCCTTTGTTTGGGCTCTGCCCTTTTAATAATGCCAAACATTGGGCTCTGACATTTCTTGTCTTATGTTGAATGCACAACATTTATCAGGAACAAGGTACGTTCTGACAGAGCGCCACGTGGCGCACTAGGTGCTTTGCGCCAGTCAAAGAGCGCATTGCGCTTCTGTCGGTTAGCACACACGATGAGGACATGTGTCGCTTATCGCTAAGCGCTAATTTGCTAGCGCACTACGCTTTTAATTTATGAGCGCGCTGCACTAGTTTATGGGTGCACCAGTGAGTGACACGTGGCGCGCTTGGCGCTGAGCGCCAACCCAAGAGCGCAGTGCGCTGTTTTCAGGAGCGCAAAGCGAAGATCGTGTCTATGGTTGACATGTGGCATGTTATGGCACTGAGCGCCAGTCCAAGGAGTGCAGGGGCGCAGTTCACGAGTGCAAAGCACTTTCCAATAGCGCAAAGCGCATTTTGATCAATTTAAAATTAAAGAACAAGTTTATGTTCTTCTTAAAGGAGGCTTTGCCTCAAGATTCAAGAACTAAGTTCTTATTCTTATAAAAGGCTCTGCCTTTATAGATCAGAAGATCTGTGAAGTAAAAATACTTCTTTTTATGATTAGATCTTGATCTTTTCTTTTTATTCAAAGACCTTGGTCTTTTTTATAGATCTAAGATTTTTTTTAGAAGATGTTTCTTCTTTTTACGAGACATTTTCATCTCTGTTGTTCAAGAGTTCATTTTTTACCTTAAAGATGAAGAAGTGATCTTCTTTTCTCTAAAGGCTTGACTTCCTTTTCCTTTGAGTTTTTCTCAAAGTTTGCAGAGGGTTTTCTCTATATTCTTCTGTGTCTCTGAGACTTGAAGTCTAGGGGCCTTTATATAGGGCCAATCGATTTATTAAATCGGTTTAAGAGATCTTTGTCTTGATTGATTGGGGAATATTTCCCACCGTTGGATCTTTGATCCTAAGGCTCCTGTTTGACAGAAGATAATCTTCTTGTTTTAATAAGATCGAAAAATCTTTCCATGCAGAATTTATTCTGTTTTTGGTAATTCATTATTTACCATTGGATCATTGATTCAGCGGTGCTTAAAGCACAATCTTATCGTTTGGAAAGATTTTGAGAAATCTTTCCTTAATAGAATTTAATTCTGGTTAATAAATGATTTATCATTATTATTAGATCCTTTGATCTAACGGTGGGAATTTTAATTCCAGCGCTGGCGCACCTACGTTGGACACGTGGCGTGCAGCGCAGAGCGCAGCGCAACTGCGCTAGCGCACTCATGCTCGACACGTGGTGCACAGCGCGCAGAGCGCTGGATCTGAAGCGTTGGTTCAGCAAAGCGCTGGATCTGAAGCGTTGCTTCAACAGAGGTGTCTTTTCACCTTCCTTTTAAGTCAAACTTATATTCCCGAGAATTTTTCATTTCCCAATTTTGGAAATAGTTTTATTGTGCATAAAATTTTATGTGCTTCGTCTTTATAACTCGAAGCAAAGCTTCTTCCTTTTCTCATCCCCAAAGAACTTTCTCAACTATGGCTTGTAATCACCCTAATCGCTGTGTGAAGAGCAGTTCCATCTTTGTGAATGTTTTGACGGAGTCATTTGGGAGCTTCGAGTACCATTCGAATGCCGTCTATGACAGGCTGCCAATGAACTGGTGAAGCAACAGTTTGTCATCGCCTCCAGTATTGCCCACAGAGCTCTGAATTGCGCGATGTGCTGATATGGGTTGCCTTTCCCTTTGTACACATGGAACTTGGGGATCGTATATCCTGGTAGGTACTTGATTTGATCATACCATCCTGGGTACGGTCGTCCGATTCTGATGATTTGGACAGCCGCTTCGTTAGCTTGATGTGCTCGTATTTTTTAAGCAATATAATCATCAAGAGCAGCCTTGGAGATTGTTTCCTCCTTAGCCACTGATAGCGCCGGAAGGGGGTTTGATGTTTTCCTTCTGTCGTCCTCAACGATTATCGGTGGATCTTCGGCTGGAGGTTCTGGCTGGATCATTATTCCAACCATGTGAGTGACACGTGTCGCTTTTCGCTAAGCGCTAATTTGCTAGCGCACTACGCTTTTAATTTATGAGCGCGCTGCACTAGTTTATGGGTGCACCAGTGAGTGACACGTGGCGCGCTTGGCGCTGAGCGCCAACCCAAGAGCGTAGTGCGCTGTTTTCAGGAGCGCAAAGAGAAGATCGTGTCTATGGTTGACATGTGGCATGTTATGGCACTAAGCGCCAGTCCAAGGAGTGCAGGGGCGCAGTTCACGAGTGCAAAGCACTTTCCAATAGCGCAAAGCACATTTTGATCAATTTAAAATTAAAGAACAAGTTTATGTTCTTCTTAAAGGAGGCTTTGCCTCAAGATTCAAGAACTAAGTTCTTATTCTTATAAAAGGCTCTGCCTTTATAGATCAGAAGATCTGTGAAGTAAAAATACTTCTTTTTATGATTAGATCTTGATCTTTTCTTTTTATTCAAAGACCTTGGTCTTTTTTATAGATCTAAGATTTTTTTAGAAGATGTTTCTTCTTTTTAGGAGACATTTTCATCTCTGTTGTTCAAGAGTTCATTTTTTACCTTAAAGATGAAGAAGTGATCTTCTTTTCTCTAAAGGCTTGACTTCCTTTTCCTTTGAGTTTTTCTCAAAGTTTGCAGAGGGTTTTCTCTATATTCTTCTGTGTCTCTGAGACTTGAAGTCTAGGGGCCTTTATATAGGGCCAATCGATTTGTTAAATCGGTTTAAGAGATCTTTGTCTTGATTGATTGGGGAATATTTCCCACCGTTGGATCTTTGATCCTAAGGCTCCTGTTTGACAGAAGATAATCTTCTTGTTTTAATAAGATCGAAAAATCTTTCCATGCAGAATTTATTCTGTTTTTGGTAATTCATTATTTACCATTGGATCATTGATTCAGCGGTGCTTAAAGCACAATCTTATTGTTTGGAAAGATTTTGAGAAATCTTTCCTCAATAGAATTTAATTCTGGTTAATAAATGATTTATCATTATTATTAGATCCTTTGATCTAACGGTGGGAATTTTAATTCCAGCGCTGGCGCACCTACGTTGGACACGTGGCGTGCAGCGCAGAGCGCAGCGCAACTGCGCTAGCGCACTCATGCTCGACACGTGGTGCACAGCGCGCAGAGCGCTGGATCTGAAGCGTTGCTTCAGCAAAGCGCTGGATCTGAAGCGTTGCTTCAACAGAGGTGTCTTTTCATCTTCCTTTTAAGTCAAACTTATATTCCCGAGAATTTTTCATTTCCCAATTTTGGAAATAGTTTTATTGTGCACAAAATTTTATGTGCTTCGTCTTTATAACTCGAAGCAAAGCTTCTTCCTTTTCTCATCCCCAAAGAACTTTCTCAACTATGGCTTGTAATCGCCCTCAAGCACACAGAAGAAGGACCCCACACTATTCAGGACCTTGTTCCTCGCTTTGCTGTGTGCTTGGTGGATCCTTCTTTCACGGATGAGCAATGTGACGCAGCGCTGCACGATCTTTTGACTCGTGTGGGGTCTCCTCTTCCCCCACACTCTATTTGGCTTCGGATGATCCTTGCGTCTGTGCTCGCCGATCTTCCCTCTCCTCCAGCAGAGATGTCTTCGGCAATGCTGGATACTGCCGAAGACAAGATCGAGTGCTTCTTGGAGGCGCACTTAATCACTCAAGCCCTGAGGGATTGCTCCATCCACTTGCTGAGCCAGATACGGGCTCGTCGGGTTGTCATCACCACTTTCTCTGAGGAATGTGACGTCGACCGTTGGATGGCTACCCCTCGGGAGGATCGCCTTTTCGACATGGTGGAGAAGACGGAGAGGGAACTGGACAATCTTCTCTTTAGCTTTGTGAACCCATGTCCTTCTGATCCCATATTTAGTGATCTTTTTTAAATGTAATAACAATAATGATAATAAAAAGATGTTTTAATTTAGTATTTTATTATCTGTTAAATGTTCTCTTGTTTTTTAATTCTTTGTTATTCCTTTGTAAAATGTTTATGCGCTGCATAATCATGAAGCGTTGCTTCGCTTTCCAATCTTGGAAATAGAGCTTTGCTCTAATTTGGGGTACGCAGCGCAATTGCGCTAGCGTATTCGTGTTTTGACACGTGGCGCGTAGCGCACCTTGCACTAGCACACTCGCATTCGACACGTGATGCGCAGCGCAGAGCGCAGCGCAACTGCGCCAGCGCGCCCGTGTCAGACACGTGGCGAGCAGCGCAACTGCGCCAGCGCGCCCGTGTCAGACACGTGGCGCGCAGCGCAAAGCGCAGGATTTGAAGCGTTGCTTCAATTTTTTACTCTTAGATTTCTAAACAGAGCTTTGCTCTGATTAGGGGAAGCAGAAGCGTCGCTTCATTTCCAGCCTTGGAAGTTGAACAGAGCTTTGCTCTGATTGGGGAAACAGGAGCCTTGTACTACGTGTTACCAAAATCCACGGTGTAAGTTGAACTCCTTTCGTATACACTGGCATATTCTGTACCAAGCTACAACAACTATGTTAGTATAACAAATATAACATTATCTACTTCACCTGTTCTATTCTCTGTCTATTCTTCTCCTTCTTTCTTTGGGACTTACCGAGCTATTGTTCGCTGACGACATTCCTATTTCTCTTCTTTCTTTGCAATGTTGTCAGGAGGACCCGACGCTGAGGAGTTCGAGACCAGGCAGGAGCACTTGGAGCAGTTCACAGAAAATCCTGAGCATTGACTTTACTTGTACTCATTTTATTTTCAGTTCATGCCATTGTTTAGGCATTGCATTCCAGACTTGTATTTATATTTCCAATTGTATTGTAAAGGAATGTTGAATAAATAAAAGTTGATGTTCATTATATTCATGTCTGTTGTGTACATTTTACTTTATATTGCTTAGATACGCTTAGCGTGTTTACTTCTGAGTAAATACATCGCGTGACCCGTCGTGTCTCCTTACCCGTACACTGGAAAGCGGGGCGTGACAGGTAGAAGAAGGATTATAGGTAATTGAGGGTTAGGGTTACGGTTAGATGAATTTTGGTCAGGTAATTAAGAGTCAGAGTTCGATGAATTTGTGATTTTGGGGTGAAATTGAGGGTTATAGTTAGATGAATATGAGATTTGGGATGAAATTGAGGGTTAGAGTTAGACGCATTATGATTTGGGGATAAAGTTGAGAACTGGGGCTAGAAAAATTTCTGATTTAGGGGTGAAATTTCTGATTTAAGGGTGAAATTAAAAATACCCTCAATCGTTTTGTAATTAACGTTTGAGTTAAGTGTTAGTGTTTTGCTTTTTTGGATTTGACCTAAAATAAAAATGGAGGAGCTTGGGTTAAGATTTGGGTTTGAATGGCTTAGTAAAACATATTGATTTTCTTTCGTACAAATCATTTAGTGTTTTATAAATTTAATGATTCAAAATATTGTTGTCGTGTATATTTATTTCTTAGATTTTTAAATTGCAACATAATTTATAAACCAAATAAAAATGAAAATCAAATCCTTTAATATAACTTAAACTATACTAGATGCGTAAATAAAAAAACAAAATCAAACCCATTAAGAAAACTTAAAACTATACTAAATGCGTAAATCGAAAATAAAATTAAACCCACTAACACAACTAAAATATAAGTAAGTAAAATAAAACTTCTATTTAATTAGTAAGTTTAAGATCGAAAGGTCTTAAACTTATTTAGGATCGACCTATAGTTTCATGTCTAACAATTAGTCTATTCAAATATTTTTCCCGTCGGATACGATTACAAACATATGTGTAGTATTTAACGAGGGGATTTGACATACATTAATGGTTGGATTTGTCCAGTGTGGAAAAGCCATGAATGTAACAAGAATCATATCTCACTTCCTCCTATATTTTTGTCTATTTCGAGAAGTTTCAACAGTGCTTTTCACTTGTTCCACGTGTACAAATATATGTACGAATACGGGGAACGGAGGGAAGTGCTGCCGAAATTTTCTCGAAATGGACGAAAACACAAGTCGGTGTGAGATATGAGTGTTGCATTCGTAATGGGAATTAAGACATTTAACCTTAACAGCCGTGAGAGTACTTATCCATCCCGACCTTTAGTCCTAACTTACACCAATCTTAAATGACTTCAGATGCTTTGATGCGTCCACATCATGAAATATATTTTAGCGCTTGAAAATTTATTTAATGATCTTGTAATAAAATCTTAAGATATGTTAAACTCATATAAATATCTGTGTGATAACAGATGAGAATTCTTCTGGATAAATCCTTTATGCACATATGGAAAAAAGATGGGTATAGTTCAAGAGACACCTTAAATCCTTATTCAATAGTTTTATCGACGAGAGTGATCTCGAGGAAGTAGATCCTGTTGATATATAAAAAACTTTGCAGTTGTAATCATTTATATATGTTATAAACTTTGCAGTTGTAAACACTTGTAATCAATTGATATATGAAAAACTTTGCAGTTGTAATCACTTGTAATCTATTGATATGTTAGTTTAATAATTTATGCATATTATATATTTTGTATCGTCATAACTTGCATGAAACAGATGGGGCGATCATTTAGAAAAGGCATATTCGTAAAATTTACTACAACATTCTCTTCTAAGAAAAGGGATCGAGATGCTTCCTCTCCGACACAGTCTGAAATTAGAGATATATATTAGAAGGTTTAAATAAGCGTGTTCAAATTATTTTGTTTATATAACTATTGAATTGATGACAATAAATTGAAATGTGTAGGCACATCTGATTAGGAGGATACAGGTATATCTGTGCCAGATGATCTATATGCACACCTAGACGAGCAGTGCATGGATCTAAGTAGAGAACCTGACGTGTTCTCAGATCCTATTACAGATGAATATATTACTACATTGCCTCTTCCTCGTGTATTACAAGACGAAAAGGTTTATCGAGATAGGGACTATATGAAGGCCCAAGCGAGGTATGCTGCTACTTATCCTCAAATCGAGAGGATGATAGATGCAACAGACATGCGTGTCGTTGAGGCACGGGCTGTGGGGGAAGATTTGTTCCGGTTTGAAAAGCATGGAAGAGGTTTTGCCTCCGAGTATACCAAATACGATATGGGTGGAAAAAGGGCAATTCTAGAATGGGTAGGTGGGAAGCCCGTAGGCTCGGGTTCGTGGGCTACTTATTTCAATGGTTATATTGGTATTCTCGTCCGCAACACGGAGTTCTGGAATGTGGGATTCACGTTTACGAAAAACTCTTGGGTAGCCTATGTATGGACTTGGCGCACCCTCTTGGTAATATATAACTCAATTAACCATATTTCACCATTATATACATGTTAAATGATATTAATTTATTAATTAATATACTTTTTAATCTATATTACAGAAACATTTCATCTTAGAAGAAGATATAGACAGACATTGAACGCATGTCCGGTATGAGATGCAACAGTGTTTCAAGAGATGCTGTGAAAGATTAAAAATAAAATACACAAAGTCGGCTAAATTTACGGAGGATTGGGAGCGTTTTGCCGGTCTTCTCTCTAACATCCCTAGGAAGAACTTTGTTTTTTCCGATGGTATTGGGTGACACCCAAGGCAAAGATAATTAAAAAGATATTTATTTGAATTGAACACCAAATTCAGATTAATTTACATTAAGATATGTTATCATCTGAATATGCAAACAGAATCAATAAGGAATAGCCAGAACCGAGAGAAAGCCACAGATGACTATTTTGGTAGATCAGTTCCGAATGATCAATATATATCTATTTTGATGAGTTTATCTTTAATTACATATATGTTTAATTTTTTAAGTTTATTGTTACATATCTTCACATATAGATAAATTATATATCCGGTACAGGAGAAGGCTGAGAAAAAGCCAGGACTGTTCCCGCCTAAAAATTTGGGCATTCATGTCAAACACAAGCATAATATATAAGCAAAAGAGCACAAAAAAGCCCCAAAGTATAAAATGGCCTCAATATGTTTAAGGGAATGTAAAGAAGATTCTTCCGGACAATATTTTGCTGTACTCCCAAATGAGAATCAGGTAGATTGTGATAGCATCGAAAGCGTCTCGAAAAGAGCTTCGATTTGATATATTATGGGCTTCACAACTCTTCCAGAGTCAAAAATTGCGAGCAAACATGTGATACAAGTATAGCTTAAGCAAAACTCTTTCATAAGAAAGGATGTATTTTAGTCCCACATCGGCCATACTAAAGAATTGAAAAGTGTTCATATAACACTTCCACTTTTCATTGCATTAAGACCAATGAAAAAGGATATGGTGAAACTACACGCACGCCGTCGCTGTGCCGAGCGAGCCATGTGTGCATGCACCTGCGGACACGAATGTCACTCTGATTCAAGTTCACAAAGTTTACATGCGATGCAAGTGCACAATGCACGTGTTGATTCAGCTTGAGAAAAATCTCAAATCTTCATCGTCTCCTCCCTCAGCGAACAAGTGCGCAAGGTAGAGATAAAAGAGAAAAACACTTCTCTTTAAAAGCTTTTGCTTTTATAAAAGCCTTTGCTTCTTCATCGAATCCATTGAAATCGATGTTTTTGCTTCTTGGAAAATAAAAGAAAAAGGAAAAAAACAAAAAATAAAAAGAAGCAAAAGTCATTACTTCTTAGTGAAAGCTTTTGCTTTCTGATGAAACAACTGCGCACTCAAATCACGCACTTAATAAAATCTACCTATAAAGGCATGCGCATCACGTGGAACTTACGTGTACGCACTTAATGAAATCTGCCTATAAAAATATGCGCATTGTTCAGTCGAAAATATCGCACTTTTGATATGACATTTTCCTTACTTTTCATAAATATCTGAATGTGTTTATTATAAATATGACACATATGAGGGTTTATCTGTAAAAATACCATTTTCATATGTTTATATATTATAATTAACATTATGAAGGAAAATATATGCATATAATATTTATATAATATTTTGATAATTTAAATATGCATATCATATCAAATATCCTTAATCAATATTCTTAAAATATAATATCATATCAAATTGGTTAGGATAATATCTCAAAAATACCAAATATTACTAATATTATTCTTTGAGATATGGTGCAAGCTTTGGCTCAGGTCAGGAGATCGATATGTTGCGATGTCGGAAATCAAAAATCTGCCGAAATATTAAAAAAAATCGAAGAATAAATACTGGTAGAGACTCAGGAAATATTTTCAAGTTCCAGACATCAACTAAATCTCCATGTGTCATAAGAATAAAGCCCCAGAAATTTGCACCCAAGATCTCACTAACAAACCGCGGATCCGCGGCCAAACCATGCAATATGCGGCGGATCCGCGGCCGATTCAACGAATCAGGAGTTAGGATTTTCAGGTTGGATTTGCTACAACTAACTCTAATTCTGGGAATCTTTGGTTTCTGGTTTTGGGGCTATATAAAGGACCGAGGGCTAAACTTAGAAATCATCAATCTTTTACATAAGCTAATCACCGTCAAAGAACAAGTGATCCAAGACAGGTCCAAGATTCAACGTGATAAACCAACGTGAGATTCGACGGAACATCTACATCCGACAAGGCAGAGATCGAGAGCAACTTTTTATTCCTCTTGTAATCTAAACTTGAATTTTGTACTTGTGAAGTTGATTAATAAAGATAGATCTTTAGTTTAATTAGTTTAATTATTTAGTTATATTATGAATTTCATCTCTATCCGTTCTTCTATCTCCATCATGCATGAGTAATTTTCCGCTTGACAGGGTTTGTAGGATTAGGGTAGATCAATAGATGAGAAAATATTTTAACTTATTTACGTCTTATGAAGTTTATAAACTTTAGTAAAAGAATCGTTAACAACCTTATCGGACGCGCTACCAATTTATTGCTAGTCTCGACCGCGATTTGAGATTGGATTAACAATTGTTTTGTTAAGGGCTAGACATTAATAGAGATCAATGAAATGACAAGGGTCAATAGTGTGGAAACCCTAGTTTTTTCCAAGAACCCTAATTCTCATTCATCACTATCAATTTAGTTTTAAATCTATTAAAAGATAAAAGGAGTCATCTTTATTAGTCATCAAGGATTACTAAATCCTAACGAACCCTACAAGCCCTCTTTTGATATAAAATCTACATCCGTTTTTAAACTAGATCTATATTCTACATCCTTGTTTAACATAGATCTAGATTGTATAACTATTCTTCACTATTATCTATTCTTCTTCCTCTTCCTAATCAACACGTCTAAACAAAAATTAAAAGATTCCACATATCCTTGAGGACGACCCGTACTCATCTCGGTCTAGCTACACGCGACACCGTTATTGATTGCGGTTATTACACACACTTCTTTAAATACAGATCAATCAAATGGCACCGTTGCCGGGATACGTGCATAATTTTTTTATTCTTACTATTTGTGTTGAATTTTTATTCGATCAATATCATAAAAATAAAACAAAACCGCATCTTGCATATTTAACGATTAGTGTGCGATTTTTGCAAAGGAATCTGGAGTCACTTTAGCGAGAAGATAAAGATTCAGAGACATTCATCAAGACCCAGAGGAGCAAAGGAAGCAATAGTGAAAAAAATTTAAACAAAGACCCCCCTAAAGTGCGGTGGAACCGCGGCTATTGTGTGCAAACGGCGGCGGAACCACGGCGGTCTTGGGGAGTTGTGCCCTCAAACTTTTCTGGCATCTTTTCTATCTCTTTCTCTCTCCTCTAAAAAATCCAATAATATATTTTCTGCAGGATTCTTTGCAAAATATTGCCGCTCAAAAATCTTTTTGCGTGTTTTGTTTTGCGGGTTGTTTTTGCATATTTTAATACGGACTTTAAGGCGCAAGACCACAATTCAGATTAGGTAAGGATTTCATCACCCTTCGTAGGCCCCACAAATCACAAAATGAGAATCCGCATAACCCTATATTAATTTAAAAAATATCTAGAACCGTCGTGCTCAAATAGGATAGAGGAAGGTCGTAGGTAATCTATCGCTTATCCGCATTTCTTTTATGGTGTCTAGGCAAGTGTGTCTAAGGTTAGTGGTTACTTAATTAGGCCCGCTATTTTCGGTAATTCGTATAGCGGACACCTCCCACTTATCTGGCACTTATCTGGCCACAAGAGTTATAAAGAGGTGGTAGAGAATTGATCCTGCGGCTTGTCCTTTGGAAGTCTAGGAGCGGTCTAGTGCTTGACCTAGGTAACCTTAGTTCTAGGGTTTGCTTATGCATTTTGTGATTTGTTGAGTCAACCCTCAAGTCCCACTTTCAAAGCAAAACAATCCAAATAAAGCTTAAATCTTTTCACCCTCTTCTCTTTTCACCTTCTTATAATGGGTAACCTAAATAAAAGAACTCTTGCCGAGTTTTGCTATCCAGAACCAGATATTTCTTGTTATCGTAATCGCTTCGGTATACCTTCCGACTCTACCAAGTCTTTAAAAGATCGGATAGAGCAAGCGGAAAGAAACAGTTAGCCATATCACTTCAGGTCCTATCAACCGCATCAAAATTCTACATCTTCTTATGTTGCTACTCCATCTAACACGTGTGAGGGAACTCCTAAACGCATGTCCATCGCTGAGTATATAGCGAGGACTAACGGCAAAAGTTTCAATCTGGTCAAACCGTTAGGACAACAAACACCACCACTTTCTAAAGAAGATTTTACTACTCGGTTTGTAGCGTACATGACATCTATTGACAGTCGCCAACCAACCAACCAATATCAATATTCTTCTTATCACAATGTTGATCCTACTCCTACCCAATTTTCACAACCTTTCGATTCCTATCAATGTTACCCGACTTTTACACCTTCTCGGGACATTCCTTCTAATAAGTCATTTGGGAGTTTTACTTATCCACAAGAAATTCAATCTTATGCTGAAACCCCTTACTGACCCATGTCTAGTCTTGAACGGACTGTGGAAGAATATGTGGTAGCGCCGCGCCGCGCCAGAGAGGAATTGAATGAGTGCATGGCTGTTCTCAATAAAAAAAACAAACGAGCAACTAGTTTCAAACCAGCTCAAAATTTTCCAACGTATGATACGGCCATAGAACAAATTGAGAATTTGGGTAGTGAGAGAGAGCGGTACACCCTTCTAAATAAACCTTCCCATCTCAAATTGAAATCCACACCTCCAGTTTCACAGATCTATCGAGTACACCAAACGATTCACCAATTGAAGATAGAATGTATGATGAGTTGTGTGACTTTGTAGTATTTGATTTACCTGATTGTGAAGGGTCCAGTTCAAGTGAAACCACACCCAACCCTTATGATCTTTACACCTCCACTCTAGAATCACAATTGATTGAAAACCCTGCTTTTGATGAGGTGTCTGAGACTTGTAACCTTCACTTGATTAAGAATATTGACGTTGGGGATATATTGGATGATGAACCCGAAATTTTGGATGAGTTTGTCCCACCAATTCATCAGGTCCTTTTACTCCCGTGTGGTCATCATCTCGAACCTTTAACTATTCTTCCCAAACCCCATATGTGTCTTGAAGTTGATGATAAATGTATAACCGAAAAGCATAACGAAATTTAGCCTTCATTTCCCACATCTAGTTCAGCAATATTCGACACACCAATTTGTTTGCCCATTTCATCTCCCACTTTCTCTAGTTCTTCTTCTAATCAACCTTTAATGATAGCGAGTGTTGATGAATCACAATCCGATATTTCGAGTTCGATAATTCTAGAAAGACAACTTGATTTAGACTCTTTTGAGAATGAGGTAGATGTGCTTTACAAGTCTCCTACCTCCATAATTTTTGACAAATCAAGTGTGTTGAATTCTGGCGCGATACTTATTGACATTGAAACGTTCAATCGGACCATCGATGAAAGTTTCGAAAATGTTTTCGCTGACGAACTCGTATTTCTAAATGACACAGATTTTATGATTAATCAACCTTCACCTGAAGAAGTTGAACCACCACCATTTCTTCTTATCCCATACGAGAATGTGACCATTCTTCCCATTCCTAATCATCCACATTCTCGTTTCCATTCACCATTATTGTTTCGTCTCTATCAACCGAGACGTAAACCATACCGCCTCCTATCCCCCACTTCTTCAAATCGCTGATTTTCCACCAGCCGGTGCGTTACATCGATAAAATTTTTGAATGGTTGGTGTTGATTTTTGGTCTTTGTAAGGCTTTATTTTGACCAATAACTTTAACCCCCCTAATAATTTTAAATACTTAATACTATTTTACT
Organism: Agapanthus africanus; assembly: GCA_030015575.1. Lineage (NCBI taxonomy): Eukaryota > Viridiplantae > Streptophyta > Magnoliopsida > Asparagales > Amaryllidaceae > Agapanthus > Agapanthus africanus. The sequence goes on along the minus strand of JASDDO010000022.1, from coordinate 858,597,918 downwards.
CAAGTTTAAGGGAGGGGAATATTTTGGCTCTTGAAAGAAATTTTTTGTAAAATTGTGAACCGAAAAAATAAGTTTGGAGGAGAATTTTATTTTCACTATTTCATGTCCCCGTTACTAACCTTTCCTCCCAAGTCTACAGTTTTTTAAGTTTAACATATGACATCAGCGAGGACACAGTAAATAGGTTTAGGGGAGGTTTGCGCTTATTCACGCATTACTTTGCATTATACTATATATAAGCACAAATTTTTTTTGATAATGAAAGTTTGAAAATGAAAAAATTACATATGAAAGATAGAAATAGTTTAAGAAAAGCAAGAAAGTTAGATGTTTTCTTAAACGAAACTAGTAATAAGTAGTTATGAGCCGTTGTCCCAAGGGTTAGTAAGATGAAGGAAATTGCTAATTTGATGATAAAAATAAGTCTGAAAAATAGTCCCTATTCTTAAGACCAAACATTTGAACGTTGATACCCTACTATACGCACTTGCACACATCTTAAAACTTGGGATAGTAGAGAATACCTTGAAATGCTCTTGTCTAAAAGTCTTGGTATGAAAAATTACAAGTGGTGAAGAAAAAAATGAACACTTGTTTTGTAATTACCAAGGTAGCATAAAAAATATAACAAGAGTGTTATATCACCTAGTGCCTTAGACCAACTGGTTTGGGAGCCACTGCTAAGCCTTAAGTGTTGCAAGATGAGAAATTACGTCTTAATAATGCAAGAATATTTTGTAATCGGTCGGTTAGTACCTCAAGAAGTATTAACGGTCGCATAAAAAATGTGTGAGCAATTTCATCTAAAATATTCACCTACTAAAAAGTATTAAGGAAGATGGACAAGAGTATGATAGCTTGAATTGAATTCTTTAAGTGTAGAGATATCTTTTACACACACATGGGGGTATATAATCAATGTTTGGAGGAAAGATAGAGAGGAAAATTAAAGACAATGTTTTATTGAGGGATGATGTGATTTCTAATATCTTTTCACGACCATTAAGATATGGCTCATGACAACCGAAAAACTGATGTAGTTGGAAACTCTTATTTTCAAGTTCTTTCTTTTATAGTTCTTATCTTTGTATGTAACTTTCACTATCTTTTTTTTATTATAGAATTTTGTGGGTGTAATCCGCTGAAAACCCTCAGGAGACAACACTCCTCCTACTAGGGACACCTAGAGATTTAACGGCTTGTTGCACGTGCTCAGTGCAATCGTGTTGCCTACGAAAGTGTGCTACTTAGGTATTTCTTTTTATTTCTCCCTCTCTTGAATAAATAAGTTTGCTCGGGACGATCAAAGTTAAGTTTGGGGGTATTTGTTCAGTCGAAAATATCGCACTTTTGATATGACATTTCCTTACTTTTCATAAATATCTAAAGGTGTTTATTATAAATATGACACATATGAGGGTTTATCTGTAAAAATACTATTTTCATATGTTTATATATTATAATTAACATTATGAAGGAAAATATATACACATAATATTTATATAATATTTTGATAATTTAAATATGCATATCATATCAAATATCCTTAATCAATATTCTTAAAATATAATATCATATCAAATTGGTCAGGATAATATCTCAAAAATACCAAATATTACTAACATTATTCTTTGAGATATGGTGCAATCTTTGGCTCAGGTCAGGAAATCGAGATGTTGAGATGTCGGAAATCAAAAATCTGCCGAAATATTAAAGAAAATCGAAGAATAAATACTGGCAGAGACTCAGGAAATATTTTCAAGTTCCAGATATCAACTAAATCTCCATGTGTCATAAGAATAAAGCCCCAAAAATTTGCACACAAGATCTCACCAACAAACCGCGGATCCGCGGCCAAACCATGCAATATGCGGCGGATCCGCGGCCGATTCACCGAATCAGGAGTTAGGATTTTCAGGTTGGATTTGCTACAACTAATCCTAATTCTGGGAATCTTTGGTTTCTAGTTTTGGGGCTATATAAAGGACCGAGGGCTAAATTTAGAAATCATCAATGTTTTACACAAGCTAATCACCGTCAAAGAACAAGTGATCCAAGACAGGTCCAAGATTCGACGTGATAAAGCAATGTGAGATTCGATGGAACATATACATCCAACAAGACAGAGATCGATAGCAACTTCTTCTTTCTCTTGTAATCTAAACTTGAAGTTTGTACTTATGAAGTTGATTAATCAAGGTAGATCTTTAGTTTAATTAGTTTAATTATTTAGTTATATTATGAATTTCATCTCTATCCGTTCTTCTGTCTCCATCATGCGCGAGTAATTCTCCGATTGACAGGGTTCGTAGCATTAGAGTAGATCAATGGATGAGAAAATATTTTAACTTCTTTTACGTTTTATGAAGTTTGTAAACTTTAGCAAAAGAATCGTTAATATCTTTATCGGGCGCGCTACCAATTTATTGCTAGTCTCGACCGCGATTTGAGATCAGATTAACAATTGTTTTGTTAAGGGCTAGACATGAATAAAGATCAATGAAAGGACAAAGGTCAATAGTGTGGAAACCCTAGTTTCTTCCAAGAACCCTAATCCTCATTCATCACTATCAATCTAGTTTTAAATCTATCAAAAGATAAAAGGAGTCATCTTTATTAGTCATCCAGGATTACTAAATCCTAACGAACCCTACAATCCCTCTTCTGATATAAAATCTACATCCGTCTTTAAACTAGATCTATATTCTACATCCGTGTTTAACATGGATCTTGATTTTATAACTATTCTTCACTATTATCTATTCTTCTTCCTCTTCCTAATTAACACGTCTAAAGAAAGATTAAAAGATTTCACATATCCCTAAGGACGACCCGTACTCATCTCGGTCTAGCTACACGCAACACCGTTATTGATTGCGGTTACTACACATACTTCTTTAAATACAGATCAATCACGCATTACGTGGAACTCACGTGTGCTCACTTAATAAAGGCATGCACATGACGTGGAACTTATATGTGCATACTTAACAAAATTGCCTATAAAGTCATGTGCGCACCTATATACGTGCCCCTCCCTTTTCAGATCAAAACAAATTTGCATATGAGTCATATGCATTTACGCATTTGGACAACAAGTCTTGGCTTGACTACTTAGTTAAAATAGACTAAGTATAGAAAATTTTGCTTCTCATACATGATCTATTGATCAGCATATCAATGATGTTCAAATTGATCTTAGTCTCATATAAGAATCACGATTTTTAGATCCACCATGATCTTCTCCCTCAAATACAGGACTTGGTTCAAGGGTACATCTTTCCACACCTCTGATATATATCATTGTAATTTCTCAACGTCTTCAGAAAGGTGGCGGGTCCCAACAACCAACAACTCCTCCTCCTTCGTCCCAAACATGGCGAAGATGGACCGAAATATCCTTAAACTAGTATCCATCCCAAATATGGGAATATTGGACCGAAATGTCCTTAAACGAATATTCGTCCCAAATATGGGAATGATGGACCGAAATGTCCCTAAACTAATAATGGACCGCGACGTCTTTAAACTAATATGTTTTACCCTGCGGACTGTCTCCATACTGACTACCGTATACTATCTATGAGCTATTCATATATGATCTAATGTTCAGTTGAGCACATATCCTCATTTGTTTCTAAGTCGATCATAGTCTCATATATGACTAATGATCCTTAGATCAAACCCAAGTTTCCCGTAAACGGATGGATCTCACAAATGTGAAAAATGCATCCTAAGTTCATTCCCGTTAGCAAACCAAGCTACCAACGCGGACTTTGTCAAGTAAATACTTGACCCAAAATATCTAAGTTAGTCTTAGTCTCAAATAAGTCTAACGACCCTTAGATAAAACCCAAATTTCATATGAATGGATAGACCTCATATATGTGAGAAATGCGCCCCAAGTTCATTTCCGTTGGCAAACCAAGCTACCAACGTGGATCCCATCAAGCAAATACTTGACCCAAATCATGAAAATATATATACGGATTTGTACTAATCTGCGCCTTATAGGTGATGATATAAACTAGTCTCCGTATACAATCTACGGGCAACCTTAACAAACAAAATAAACACACAACACGAAGTGAACTACTGGAGCAGAAGAAAGTAGTTATCGCAATGCGATAACGTAATTAACTGTAGGGGCTTGCGCCTGCAGAGAAGAGCGTCTCCACAATCAAAAATCCCTCACAAATGAGAGGGAATCTGATAAAGTCTACTACATTTGTCGCATCTATCCAAATCTTCGGTATACGGAACCATAAATCAACTTGGTATCTTCGGAGAGATGGATGGATATGTTCCAAATAAAATCTGTCCCCAAATTCAGGCAAGACGATCAATCCCAGTCTATCTCTGTTTTCGGCGGTAAACAGGGACTTGGCGAGACTTGGGAGGCATTGCACACTAAAAAAGGTATGCCAGAAGAAAGAATAGATACAACCACTTAATATCTAGTAAGATTGCATTCATAAATTCTTTTAAGTAAATACACTTATTAAGTTCGCAAAGAAAAGCAATTACTGTTTCATTTATCAAAGGTGCATTTCGAGGAGGCAGAGAGGAGCTATCGGGGATCAAATCCTGAATTTCTAGCCAACAATCTTATTCCAGTTGAGGCCGAGGTATCTATTATAGAGCAAATTTTTCCTCGCTTAAGGTCACACGGCCGTATTCCCCTTTACGGTGGTCTCGTTGGTCTTTCGCGGTCAAGTTCCAAAAGATCCTTAAGTACGTCGACCGCTCGCTCCAACCCACAAATGGATCAGGTATAGGAGATCGAAAAGCTAAAGGAGCAGCTCAGGAGGAGGGATGAAACAGATAAGAAGAGGGATGAAGCTGATGCGGCATGAAGAGCTCAAAGATAGGAAGCTAATGTGGCATGCAGAGCTCAAATGCAGGTGTGGTGGACTCAATTCTCGTAACAATATGGTCCGCCTTCACAACCGTCGTTAGCATAGGGTCCATGGCCATCGCAACCGGCATATTTCCCTCCTCCAACGCAGCAACCGTATTACCCTCCTCCATCACAGGGACGTACTACCCTAAGCTTTCGCTTCCGCAACAGGGACCATATTACCCTCAGCCTCAGCTTCCACCACAGGGAGGATACTACCCTCAGCCTCCACCTCCGACACAGGGATAGTACTTCTCTTCATTTTTTGGGAGGAAGATTGAGAGGATACCAATCGATACGTATCAAGGCAAGCTTCTGATGGCGATGTCAACGACGTAAGTTAGTGAGGTACATATATGTGTGTGTGTGTGTGTTAGTGTAGCTAGCATTGTTTAAAAAATTATGATTTTAGTTCATATATTTATTTATTTGGTTGGATTTGCAAGGTTCACAAAGTTGAGCAACTTGGGATTGCGCGCGATTTGGAGAGTTGTTGGTATTGTTGGATATATAGCGTATTGTGTTGGTTTGTATTCAAAACACTATTGTTGTATATATTGGTTTGAGTATGTGTTGGTTTATTACGATTTTATTTCATGTATGTGTTGGTTTGAGTTGTTGGTATTGTTGAATATATAATGTATTGGGTTTATGTGTTGTTTGTATTCAAAACACTATTGTTGGATGTTGGGGTCGAAAATTGCACCCCGGTTGACCAAGGCAAAGTCAAGGTCAACCCCAAGCCAGGTAGGCCCAAGCCCAGATCAAGTGGGCTCATGCCCGAGTCGAGCCCGAACATGAAGCGGTCGGCCTCCCCCATGCTGAAATAAAAAAAAATCATGTAATAAATAATTTTGATGTAATTTTTTTTATGCATGAATGGGCAGAAAGCCAAATTTTTGTAAAGCCCATGGCTTATGTGCAAAAAGAAATACCATATGAGCCATGGGATGGGCAAAATGCCATTCTGTAAAGCCCAAGGGGCTATATGTAAAGTGTATAGCCTATAAAGACAAAGATAATGAAAATATCTAAGGAACTTTTTCTCTCTCCCAAAAAGTATCAAGATCTGTGATCTTTTCCTTCCTCAAGATTCTAAAACCTTCTTCTTTCTTTTGAATTAAATCAAGAGTTTTACTCTTCCTTTTCCAAAACTAAATAGTTTTTCACCACAAAACCCACAAAGGGGAGCTTGGATTTTCAATCAGATCTTAAAAAGGAGAGATTTTTAAAATCTCACCCCTCTTGTTATCAAAGAGCCAGCCGACCAAGGGAGGAAGAAGGAGACCCATCTCCAAAGACCACACTTTGGGGAAGATCCAGTGCTCAAGGGGAGAAGCCCTTTCATCAGCTTCAAAATATCCTAGGAGTTTAACTCCTCATACACACACACACGCGCGTACAAAATAATAAGTATTTCTTTCTGGGAGTACAACTCCCAGTGCAGGGATCAACTCCCTTTTGCTGCCCAGCGTTCGAGGGCCAAAAGCACTAGCGCCCAAGCTCCCAAAGCACTAGCGCTCGAGCACCCACGTGCTTGGCACTTGAGGTGATAGCGCCCAAAGCGCTAGCGCCTGAACACCCACGTGCCTAGCACGTGAGGCGCTAACGCCCAAAGCGCTAGCGCCCTGGCGCCCAAAGCGCTCGCGCCCAAGCGCCCAAAGCTCTAGAGCCCTGGTGCCCAAGGCACTAGCGCCCAAAGCGCTAGCGCCCGAGCGCCCACGTGCCTGACATGTGAGGTGCTAGAGCTAGCGCCCGAGGCAATAGCGCAAGCGCCCGAGCGCTCGAGCGCCCAAGGCAATAGCGCCAGCGCCCGAGCGCTCAAGCGCCTGAGTGCTCAAGCGCCCGCGTGCCGCACACGTGAGGCACTGGCGCTTTCTCCCATGCATCATGCCCTTTTCCCTTATACACACACACACACATACATACACACACACACATACTCTACAACACTGTCCCCCGTTAGAAAAAAATTCTAACGGGGCGCTGCCCCACACCCCGCAAGGGGGCTGCTAGCTCCCTTGACCCCCAGCTCGCTATCCAGGTAGCGAGACCCCCGTAAAAACACTGCGGGCCCCCCGATATATTCAAAACCCCCTTTCAAAACACAACACACATACACTGCACATTGAGTTCGCATGACCTGTTTGACCCGTTAATCGGAGGTTCTCTCGCTCTAAAAGCGAGGGGTAATTAACGGCAGCTTAGTCCGCAGTTGCCGGAGATTTGGATCCTCGCAATCAATAAACGCCGGCCTACCTTAGGCAGGGGGAATCTGTAATGCGCCTGAACAGCGCGTGCGTATTGCCATCTCAATGGGGTGACGAAAAACACCCTACATTGGATAATATATTGTGATTATTATTGTGTGGTATATTGTGATTTTTGGTATTTTTTATCCAATAATTTGGTATCAACGATCGTATTGTGATACAGGAACGGTCGCTAATACACGTATTAGCGACCGTTCGCTAATACGGTGAACCGTTAAATATCTTAATGACTGTCCATGCGTAATGTATCAGGGATGATGACAGACGGTCACCAATAGGCATCAACGACCGTTTATATTAGCAACCGTCCTCTATACGGTCGTTGATACACATATCAGCAACTGAACTTTCCACGACCTTGTATCAGCGACCGTATAATATATAGACGGATGCTAATACACTTTAGCAATCGTTGGTGGGGTATTAGAGATCGTTTAGTACGGTCGCTAATACGTACAGTATCAAGCAGTGTTAGGCCATAGAGAGCATGACGAAGACGACAAACATGGCCAGAGGAAGCATGGACACCGGATGGAGGCTGCATATAGATGGTTTTTAATATATCACCATTGAGAAAGGCATCTTAACATCCATCTGAAATATGGGGCATCGTCGAGCAGCAGCTACTGCAACAAGTGTACGAATGGAAGTGATCTTTGCCATGGGAGCAAAAGTCTCCTCATAATCAATGCCATATTCCTGAAAAAACCAACGAGCTACAATTCGGGCCTTATAGCATTCAATGGATCTATCAGATTTTGTCTTGACTTTATAGATCCACTTGCAGCTGATGGGCTTGACTATTGAGGGAAGTGGTACAATGTCCCAGATGTGTGTATCACGAAACGCCTGCAATTCCTCCTGCATAGCCTGTTGCCACTCTCGATATTTGATAGCCTCGATATATGACTTAGGTTCATGTATGGAGTGAATAGCAGCAAGAAAAGATACAAATTGAGTGGAATATGTGTCAGTAACACAACAGCTATACCGGGCAGGCGGTTTTCTATCCCGAGATGGATTTCAACGAGGAGGAAGAGTATCCAGAGAAGACACGGTTAGGAGAGATAGCACGATTAGCGGCAAGTGTATGTGAGTGCATAGGAGCAGAGTGTTCAAGTAATGACACGTCAATATCAGACCGAGCAAAGTAAGGAACATTCTCGAGGAAGGTGACATTTCAAGAAATGTAAAGACGCATTCGCATAGGATCATAACACTGGTACCCTTTATATGAGGGACTATAACCCATCATAAGACATTTTACTGATCGAGAATAAAATTTGTCTCGTTCATGTGGTGGGAGAAGAATGAAAACAACACAGCCAAAAGTACGTAAGATGGAGTATTCAAAAGAAACCTTATGAAGGCGGGTGTATGGAGTCTCATCAGGAAAAAGTTATGTGGGACATACATTAATTAGAAGAACAATAGTCAGGAGGGCCTCTGCCCAGTATGAACATGGCATGGATGCTAAAAGGAGAAGCGTTCGCGTGGTTTCAAGAATGTGTCGGTGTTTTCGTTCGACAATACCATTTTGCTTATGTGTATAAGCACACGACTGTTGTGAAAGTGTACCATGAGACTTAAGAATAGTTTGTATAGATGACGACATATACTCTTGAGCATTATCAGATCGAAAAAAATTAATCCATTTTTGAAATTGAGTGTAAATCATATTAGTGAAATCAGTGTAAATAGACACAATTTCAGACCTGAAACACATCAGATAAACCCAAGTATATCGAGAATAATCATATATAAAACTAACATAATATTTATAGCCATACATAGAAGGTACAGGTGCAGGTCCCCAAACATCAAAATGAACTAAATCAAAACATTCAAATAAAACTTTATTATGAGACTTGAAAGGTTAGGCAGTTTGTTTTGCCAAACGACAACCAATACAATTATTGAAAGGAATAACACGAACAGACCCTATGACTCCTGACTCATACAAAGTTTTAAAACGATGATTAAAGATATGATCTAGACGACGGTGCCAAAAATCAGAGGTGACCACTCCTGCTACGATTTTATTGAGGATGGGAACATGCAATTCCTCCAGCTGATATAACCTATTCACTCTACGGCCAGTTGTAGTACCCAGTTCTTTTATACGCCTACATGCGTACCTTTATAAAAAGGGATCGCTTTCAATTTACCTATTTATATTTATTTTCAGTATTTAAAAATCCTAATTCCTTTATTTTATTTTCCTTCTTAAATTCTTTTACTTAAAACCAATCCTACTACTTTAACTCTTTATTTTACCCTTTTCTAAACCCAAACCCTAACTTCCTTTTTCCCTTAAAATTCCTGGCCCATCACTCCCCTTCTCTTTCCCTTTTATTTTTCCCCCTTTTCTTTTAATTGCCGGCCCATCTCCTTATCTCCATTCCCTTTATTCTTTCATTTTATTTATTCTGGCCCAAACTTCCCGGTCCACGAAATCCCCCAACTCCCCAACCCGACCGATTGCCACCCTTCTCCCCCAACCTAACTTTTTTCCGCTTCTTTTCTCCTTTGTTCGCTGTGCTCCCACGTCGCCGCCCTCGTCGCGTCGCGGCCGCCTCCCTCGTGCTCCACGTCCCCACGACCTCGCGTGCGCGCCGCTTCCCTTCCCTCGACCTCGTCTCCCTCTCTCTCTCATACAAGCCTCGCAACCAACTCCCAACATCACCGAGTCTCTCTCGCTGCACCCGACAACCCAAGGAGCCATCGCCGGCAACCCCTGCTCATCCCTTGCCATTGACGCCAACATCCAACTCACACTCTTCCTCATTCTCTCGATCTTCCTCTTTGATTTCATGCTCAAAATTCAAACTCAATATAAATCTCTCTCTCTCTCTCTCTCTGTGTGCTCCCAAAGCTTCAACCATGGAGTCAAAGGCTAATAATGAGCCCACACCCCCTCATCGTTCAACACTCATAGTCCTCATCCTTGCAGCACTAGTGATCACCTCCACTCTCTGGTGCTTCAACTTTCCATCATCTGCCAACAACAACACCACCCCTGTTTCATATGACCAAAGAGCCATCACCATCAATGGGCAGAGGAGAATTCTCATCTCTGGCTCCATTCACTACCCTAGAAGCACCCCTGAGATGTGGTCTGACCTTATTCAAAAAGCTAAAGATGGAGGCTTGGATGTCATACAAACTTATGTGTTTTGGGATAGGCATGAGCCTTCTCCTGGTCAGTATTACTTTGAGGGGAGATATGATTTAGTTCAGTTCATCAAGCTAGTGAAGGAAGCTGGACTCTATGTTCATCTCAGATTAGGCCCTTACATTTGTGCAGAATGGAATTTTGGCCATCGCAACGCCAGCGCACGTCCGTAGTACCCACCGAGCCATCAAGTCCAAGAACCAAGCTCCACCGAGACCAACTCTTATCGTGCTCGAGTTGTGATCGCGTCGTTGCCGCTGTCGTAGTCATGGTTCACCACTGTGCCGTCCGCTGCTGTCATATCACCGATCGTCGTTGTCAGGCAAGTATTACATACTTGCTTCATGCTATATATAATCATTTCAATTACGATTCCATATCATTATAAGTATTTGATACTAAACTTTATGTGAGAACCTATCTTTAAATAGCGGAACTTATGATCATTAAACCCGATTACTATTTACAGAAGCACTGCGGAAAATTGGTCGAAAATCAATATCGTTTCACCTACAAATATTACCCCCGGCAATCATTGCGAAATCAGAATTTTCCTGAACGCTCTAGATAGTTAAATTCATATTAAATATTTTACAAATCGGATTTTAACGTTCCTGGGCTCGTATTGAAGCCAACGGAATAATCTACAGAACCCTATAACTGATAATTAGAGTTGAACTATTTACAATAGAGAAAACTGTGGTGGATCCTGATTCTGGACTGCAGTCCAGAGCAGTGATTCCAGGTAACCCCTGTATTTAATCCACTGATCTTCCTTTTTCAAATATGAGAATGTGCGGAACCCTATATCGTTACATAGGAAATTGAGTTAGTTTTCTCACTCCACTGGTCTCACTGGATTCCTCAACTGTTTGATATTTTTAACCCATTTTATAATGTCGATATGTTCTGCTGAATTCTGCAGTAACAAATTCTACACATCAACCTTAACCTGACCATAACTCCACGTTGATATAGGATATTACTGATCCGCCAATTGCGGTGGAAACCTAACTGATAACCCTAAATATTTTTCAACTATAGAGACGCCTAATTATGATCTCAACTGGGATTAAAATGTGTTACGAAACGGACTTCCGATTCTGAAACCGGATTTCCAGCAGTGAACGCTTAAAATGAAATGGCCATATCTAGCGATCCTGAAACCCGATCAACTTGAAACCAATTTTTATGGATATATAATTAAACATACTGCTTACCCCTTTTTTATTGTTTCGCTAAATTTTGCATGTATGATTTATAATAAATTATGCAAGTGGTAGGACACCGATTGATGATATTTTAATCATGCCTTAATTACTGTATTCTCATCGCATTATATAGATGTCATTGCATTGAAAACCTAGTGATCATATGCATTACCCAATGTTAGGTATTGGTGTTTGATTGTGGCAAATACGTTAGTGTTTAAGCATGAATGGATAAGTAAAAGTGACACGTAGTTGTACACAATCAGTGGACCCTATTGATTTATTGCATTGTCGATGTCTGTGGGATATGTATAAGTGTGACTATAATTGGTATGGAACGATTATGGAAGCACTTGTATGGGTGTCACAGGTAAGGCACCAAACGCTGTCCATTTATCTTGGGTATCAGTCGAGACATGCTTGATGGAGACCCTGTTTTCAGTTCTCGCGTAGACTTGTCATGGACCGACTGGTATTTGAGTTTATGGTTGGCGTTTGATGTAGACCACGGGGTGTGGGGTAGTTTAAGTGTAAGTTCAACAGAACCTCGGGAGTCCCATGCCGGCACATACAACAATTCTGGAGATATATGGGGATATTACTGATTATTAGCGAGCGACTCGGGCCCGTGTTCCCTTGCCCTTGGGTCCTACCCTTGGGTGGGGGATACTCACGAGTGGTTGACTCTCACACTTGGACTGACGATAGGCTTAGTGACCTGTACAGTGAGACTTAGAGACTGATACGGATAGTGACATTGACATGCATTGCTTACCGATTCAACATACCTGCCATACTGGTTACTGCTTTACTGTTTACCTGCTCTATTAGCTACCTGCATTGGCTACTTCATGTTCACGTCATTATTCCGTGATTACTTTTTCTTATTCAATATTATTGCACGAGTTCACAGTTTTGTATATATATATGTGTGTGTGTATATATATATATATATATATATATATATATATATATATCGTGTCGCTCTGATGACCTGAGTATGCATGCTCAGAGTGAGAAGTGGATCTAGCTTGGACCAGGACCTGACGTACCTCGAGGACATCGCGGACATCTTGATCAGCGACCCAGAGCTATACTTCCTTGATCTTCATCTGGTTAGTTCTTTTGATTTAGTTACTGCATTTCTCATTACCTGTGCATGGATTACTGATTACCACGTAAAGCTAGAACCCGAAGTGTGACTACGGAGAGATATTTCCTCGACCGTAGGAGCATGGCTGGCCTTGTCAACCCCTCGTATTCCGTATTTTGGGAAGCGGGGTGTGACACCTATTCCAATCTTTCTCCCGGTGTTCGAATCCTGCACAGTACAGAAATTGGATGAGAAGGTGATAGTACAACCAAAATCAGCATGTTGGCTAACAGATAATAGATTCATGGTTAATTTAGAAACATGTAGTACTGAAGGAAGTGTAAGTATTCCAGATGGGTATGAGTGAGGTGTGATATCACTATACTGATTAACTGCAAGCGATGAACTATTTGCAGTGTGTATGTATAACAACAGAATATTGGAGCAATTATGAGAAAAGAACTTATCAAAAGTCATATGATGTGAGGCACCTGAGTCAAATATCTAAAAATACCAGATAAGTCCACTGAGGCAGCGCCATCGGAAAAGGCAGATGCTTCGCTGATACCAAGACTCATGGCCATGAGACTATTAATTTCACCCAACTGAGCTGCAGTTAGAGATCCTGAAGTTGACACTGATGGTCTAATGTTTTGGAAATCCATTAAAGTGGTGATGGCTACTGTAAGAGCACGCGTTTGAGATGCCAGCTTATTCTTCAATTTAATACCATCCTCAACTGTGTATGAGCGCTTCTTGCAATACTTGCAGAAGATAAGAGCTATGGTAGGAGCATTAGAGGAAGTAGGTTGATTAACAGTAGTGTATGATGGTGTGCGAGCCTTAGAACGATGTACAGCTAGAGTTGACTCAGAGGCCGTCTCAGAGGAAATATCAATTGAAGTCAGTAAACCCAGACGAATCTCCTCAGATGCAAAAGAAGTAACAACATCCTGAAGAGAAGGAAGCGGTTCATGATGCAAAATCTGACATTGCAAGGCCTCATACCGCGGCTTGAGACGCATAGAAAAATGATAGAGTTTCTGGCGATCACGTTGCCTATAGTAGTCTGCAGACACGGTTCCTAATGTGACAGGGATAGCAACTTCTATGGTATAGAATTCCTCCCACAAATCTAAGAGATAAGCATACAAGTGCTTGATGAAGTTGTTATTCACGTGCTGGTCCTGTCTGGGTAAATTGACGAGCAAGAAATAACCACATATACCGGGAGGTAAGCGGTCGGGATATACTTTTTCGAATGGATACGGATACCGAATGAATGAGATATGCCATAATTTATTGATCAGTACGTCCCCACTGTTCATATGGAAAGATGTGGAAAGTCAAGACATCAGTGGGCAGAGTCTGATGAAGTTCCAGATGTAGTAAACGCAGTGGTTGATGCAGGAGCAGGACGAGGGAATGTGACATCAGTTGCAGAGTCTGATGAAGTTCCTTGCGGCTGTGTCCCTACAGCCGCAAGGAACAGAGATCTGAACGAACGGTAATTGCCCAACCAGTATAATCTCCTCTCTCATCTAAGAGAATGTCAACAGTAGGAAGATGATAAAGTCCTCGTTTGTCTCTTGCGTAGGCATCCCTGACAGAGTGTTGTGGCAATGACACATGCAGCAGTAGCTGCGGGCGGACAGAGCGAGAGGCTCCTCAAGCGAGAGGCAGTTCGAGTGTGAAGCTCGAGCAAGAGGTAGCTCGGGCATGAGGCTCGAGCAGGAGGCTCCTCGAGCGGTGGGAAGGTCGAGCGGAAGGAGGATCCTCCGGAGCGGATGCCTCCACTTGATCTAGAATAAGATCTAGATCAAGATCAGATTAAGATCAGATGATGAACTTTTTGTAAAGTAACAAATACAAAAGTATTTGTTGTGTTGCAAATAAGATCCGACGAAGAATCTAGGTTATGGTTCGAATCGAAAAATATTAAAGTATTTGTTTTGACAATGATCTCTGGTGAGGAATCAATCGGTGAGTAGGGATCGGCACTCTAATACCATGTTACAAATACAATATATATTTATTTATGAATGCGAAAGCGTTTGAAGAGGAATTATCCTTGATGATTGATTAACCTTACAATATATAATACTAGCACTATTTATAGTGTCAGGGTTAGCGTTTGTTAGGGTGAGAATAGAATACAATCATGTCCCAAAGGCTCAATAGTGTATATACAGTATACACATGTACACCACAACTCAACACAATTTTGTTTTGACAAGATAGCAAAACTCAATTGGAATGTTGGGAGTGAAATTTTGAAAATGCCGCCACAAATCTGTGTTGTTTGATGGCAACATATCTCACATTATCAGTTAGTTAGTAGCTCTACAAATAAGACATTATATTTCGTGGAGCTCATGGGTCTCCTGTGTACATGAGTGCGTTGTATGCATGAACTAAAGGTAAGTGCCACTTCAAAAAAATTAAAAGACCTGCTCATTTCTTAGATATTTATCAATATAATATAAGGGATCAAAAAAAAATATTGCTGGAATAAAAAAGCTATCCTTTCAACCTATCCCCTCAACAGCTACAATAGGATCCTCTGCTCTTTAATTTTCAAGAGCGGGGTACTCTTGCTCTTTTCCGGCCGTTGGATCTCTTCTTGACTTCACATAAATCATGGGATCCCCTGTCAGACTCCATCCCCGGCCGTCGAATCTGCTTGCATGGTGCATTGCAAGCAGAGGATCCGGATGATCCTTATATATAATAGCAGCAAAGGTTTGATCTTCTATGTAGGCTCGGCTAATAAAGTGAATCGATTCGCTTCGTTTCGGAATGACGTGGGCGAATTGGTGAGGCGATTCATCTCGCCCGCCACAAATTTGCGAAGCGAGAGGGTTCTCCAATTTTCCGGTGTGTTTCGCCGTAGTTCGTCTCGCCTAACTCGTCTCGCTTCGTCTCGGGAATCGCCATGATTCAGCAAGACTCGCCGATTCGCCTTGCCTCATTGACCGATTCGTCTCGAATTCATCGTCCAACTGTCATAAACGGCCACCAAATCAGCGAATCTCTTCGCCTCGCCTCGAACTCGTCGCCCAACGGTCATAAACGGTCATAAACGGCCACCAACTCGCCTAAATTACTTCGCTTCATCTCGCCTAACTCGCCAACTTTTTTGGCCTAATTTTTTCTTTTAAAATAGACACTTGAGCCAGGTGAAAAATTCGTCTGCTTGGCGGAATTGCCTCGCTTTGTGAACCGGTGAGACGAGCGGGTTCTGGCTCCGCCACTGTAACCATCGCCTCGTCTAGCCGGTGAGGCGAGCAAAATTTGCTTCGCCGGCTAGACGAAGCAAACGAATTTCAAAACGGGCTGATTCAGTTCGCTTCTTTAGCCACGCTTACTTCCATGTGACACTAGATCAGCATGATGTAAGATCCTTAGTTTATATAGACTAGCAAATAGAATGGAGACACTTAATATTATGTGTGGGGTTGACTTGTTTTCGTAAATACAAAGAGCTTGAGAGTGGTAAGGTCACCAAGATCTTCAACATTAAAGGTCGACGATTCATAAAAGATAGGTTAGGGGGGGAAATTTTAGTACCAATTGTGACAATGCCGGTATTTAGCTTGCTCGTTTACAAGATTCATGGGTTGGGTTTTAGCCGATCCGTCCCCGGGTAAATCCGATTCACAAATTCATGAGGTTTACCCGACCAGTGTTGAAAAATATCAAACACTTTTCATCTATTTTTCTAATCATGACCGATAGATATTTCATATTAAAAATATTACGAATAGTAAGCGTGTTTTTGAGAATGTAGATTCCAATATGGTTATTGTCTTTACTTAAGACGTTTAAGATATAATACTATAGCTAATGTACAGTCCTTTTTCTTTTAGATTGTGAAAACATATACATAACAAATACACTTGAAGTTGCTTGTTAATCTGTGTGCATGGACTATCCCTGCATTCTTCATCTATGCACGGGTTTTCCGTACACACGTCTCTCGGATCAAATGATAGGCATGGAATTTAGCAACCATTTAACTCTAGACACTTTTACCCGCTACCAGCAGATGACCTGACCCGCCGATTTGACAACTCTATTTAGGGCATAAAACTTTCCAACACTCTACTTCAATATACCATACAACGAATTTGTCTTTTGCAGCATGATTTTTGTTGAGTATTTTGGCAAGAATTTACATCAGGTCCGTTCCCCACACTTACAAGAGACCACAACATGATCTATTATTAGCAAATGTAAGGCGCGCAACAAATACAAGAACTCAGAAGAACTGAAGAAGCAACAGCCATCTTTCACCAAAGTATCTGTACGAAGCACCTGTAAAGCTTAGTTCTTCACATTCACCATGTGAGACACCAGCAGTCGTACAAACCTTATTCCCTGAAAACAAGCTTAAGAAATCCAATACAAGAAAGAAAATCCAACTATAAGTCTATTACAAACTCATCTCATCTATTAATTTATTGCTTTACTGCTTTATTCGACTAAATATAATTTACACAGTAGAATAGCTTGAGTGAGGTTTTCTTTTTCTTTTTTTCCTTTTTTTTTGGTCGGATGCTTGAGTAGTCGAGTGAAATGGTTTATCTATCACCGTGGATAGCTACTCATATCAGTGGAAATAACCATAGAGTTCAATGAAACAAATACAACAGTTCCACGAGTTTGAATCGCCAGATGTGGGGCTGATAATGCTCGATATCGGTGACTCCCTAGATCATGACACGTGGCAGATGACGTGTCCCAAAGCTTACAAGAAAGGATCAAGAACGTTACGTTGGAAGCACATCCCGAGCCTCCGACTCGAGGATGTTTCCGACCTTCGGTGGCCTTCCAAGCCACCCCCAGCTCGCCTCCGAGCTATCACAGAACCAAGATACCTCGGTCTCCCGCTTATTCCTGAGCCTTCCGCCGAGCTCATATACCTCAGTCTCACCAACCGACCCACAGACACCTCCGCCACGGCTCCGCGAATCTCGCCAGGCACGAGATATCCGCCGCCCATGATCCCGCGTTCCACGCCATCACGATCCCCTATTAACGAACATGTCTCGTCATTAATGGGGAATCCCGCCTATCACGCGGCGCGTGACGCCAGGGGTGTAACGGCCGATGTGAATATTGCGCCCGCCCGCCCATTGCTTTCGCT
Source organism: Agapanthus africanus (assembly GCA_030015575.1). Taxonomy (NCBI): domain Eukaryota; kingdom Viridiplantae; phylum Streptophyta; class Magnoliopsida; order Asparagales; family Amaryllidaceae; genus Agapanthus; species Agapanthus africanus. Next base: position 858,580,117 of record JASDDO010000022.1, on the reverse strand, counting down.
ATATAAATCTCTCTCTCAGACGACTCAGGGAAGCGAATTTTACCACAATATGCTGTTACTCTGCCAAAATACCCCGTCTAACTTGATCGTCGGAGGGTCCTCGGTGGCACAACCACCCCGGAACTTCTTTGCAGGTAGCTCGGCCTCAACCATATAAAACCCATTGAGATCCACACGCTCCAGGAGGCAACCCTCCAACTCAATCTCAGCCATCCATCAGCGCTCGCAGCAGATCAACGGAAGATAACATCTGAAGGAGATCTAGAGATCCATCAATTGGCGCCGTCCGTGGGAACGCTAGTTCCACTCAACGAAAGTTCATCTTCCGATCTCGACTTCATGGCGAGCAGTCACCGCGACGATCCAAGCACCAGTCGTCGGCCTCCCCGCAGTGGAGACGAGGGAGAATCCCCTCCTCCCTCGAACGCCATTCACGTCCTTTCCACCCGGATAGATCGACTTGCGTCCATCGTGGATGCACTCGTCCATGTCCAAACGGCCGGGCAAGCTCCCCAGGTCACCGCTCCCCCACCTCGGGACCAGGACCCCTACAGAGGGAGAGAAGACTCTGCTCGCGTTGGCATGACCGATCACCGCCTCGCCGTCTCCGGCAGTCGCAGATCCCCCGGGCCGATATATTCAATGACCCGGTAGGCGCCGCACAGCTTAACTCCGAGATCTTACGCTAAAGCACCTCGCCCCGAGCCCCATCGCGCCCCTGTCCCTCCCGAGGAGGTGTCGGTCAGCTTGCCTACGCTCAGGCATGACCGACAACCCCTCCCTCGACGGGGTCGCACGCACGGGATTCGCCACGGTGGCTCGACGACGACCTCGCCAGGGGACCTGAGGAACCTCATCGAATGGATCCGGGGCTGCGGCCAGGCAGATGTCTCCGGCAGCAGAGGCCAAAAATCAGAATGTGCCGAATCATCAGGATACCGTGGCCGACTCGACGCCCTCAAAAAGAAGATCGAAGGCATGCATCAGGAAAGTCGTCATTCAAGCGACGAGGCTAAATATGCTGCCGACTCGCTCACGAAGCCCTTCACCAAAGAGCTACTCACTGTCCACGTCTCCTCCCGGAACAAGCCCCCAAAGGTCTCCCTCTTCGACAGGAAGTCCGACCTGAAGGACCGTTTGGACGCTTTCACAGCCAGGATGAGTTTCCAGGACTGTTCCGACTCCGCACAATGCCGCTCTTTCCCGGCCACTCTCATCCGCTCCGGACGAGACTGGTTCTGAGGACTCGCGCCACGCTCAATCTCTACCTTCGATGAGCTGGCCACCCAATTTCTCGGCCACTTCAAAAGGAACAGACGGCAGAAGCGGACCGTCGACCATCTTTTCACCATAAAGAGCGAAAACAAAGAATCATTCAAAGGATACGTCACCCGCTTCTACAACGCCCTCCTTAAGGTCCCGGAACACTGGGATGAAACGGTCATTATGGCACTTAGGTCGGGTCTTAGGCACAAAGAGTGGCTACGCTCCTTTGCATTAGCGCAACCTAAGACCGTGGCCGAGGTAAAGACCTGGACTGAATGTGAGATCCAGCTTGAGTCCGAGGTGCACGCCAACTTGCCCTGGACAGAACAAGCTGATCAGAAGAAAAGGGCCCGGGAGGAGAAAAAGAAGATTGAGCGGCCAAAGCCCTACTCCTCGAAGTTTCAGGAGTGCATCCCTCTCAACGTCTCCCAGACGGTACTGTTGGAGGAGGCTAAAGGCGAGAGGTTCTTCAAACTCCTTCCAGTCTCGAATAAGGCGGCAAAGTGCACCAGAGGCCCCTACTGCAGTTTCCACAGGTCACAGGGACACTCCACTGAGAACTGCAAGTATTTCCGAGACTACATCGAGGAGCTAATCCGCTCAGGGCACCTGGAAACGTACTTGTGAGACAAGCGGTAGGCCGACCGTGAGCAGGAGCAACGTCCCCCTCCCGGCGAATTGACAATCGGCCAAATCATGGCCATATCATAGGGGGTACGACAAAGACCAACGAGACTTAGCATCCCTCACCGATTAAGGGGACTGGCAGCCGCCCGAGGAAGAAGGCCAAAGCAGCCGAGCCGATCATTTTTACCGACGAGGACCTCCACGGTATTTCCCCACCTCACAACGACCCGCTGGTGATCACAGCTCGAGTCCACCGCTACGAGGTGCAGAGGATACTGATCGACTCGGGAAGCTCGACAGACATTCTCTTTTATGACTGCTTCCTGCGTATGGGACTCACCCCGTCGGACCTAAGGCCGACCGCCCACATCTTATCAGGGTTCACTAATCACTCCATACCGGCGGAAGGGGTAATCACTCTCTAATTTAACATCAGGGAGGTGGGCTGTACGCGCACCGTGCCTGTGGAGTTTATCGTCGTAAGAATCCCGTCGTCCTACAACGTCCTCCTCGGTCGCCCGACACTGAACTCCCTTCGAGCCCAGACATCGACCTACCACTTAGCGATGAAATTCCCTCTCGACCAAGGAGGGATAGGTCGGGCCTACGGGGACCAACGAACAACAAAGGTTCGTTTCCCTGCTACATCTACGTCTGAGTGGCCAAACAATGATGTTGAGAGCGAGGGTGACATCAGGAGTTCTCTGTACACTCGAGACAAGCAAAAAGAGGTCCGAGGGACCCTGGTGGAGCCACTAACAGAGGTCCCCCTCGTAGAGGAGGACGACGAATGAACCGTCCAGATCGGTTCGCTTTTGATAGGGACTCAGCGAGACGACTTGGTTCACTTCCTCAAAAACAACTCTGACGTGTTCGCCTGGGCACCTGCCGACATGCCTGGTATCGACCCTAAAATCATATCTCACAAGCTCGGGGTAAACCCTACAGTCCGACCCGTCAGGCAGAAAAAACGAAGTTTTGCCCCGATCAAGCAAAAGGCGATCGAGGATGAGGTAGACAGGCTCCTCGCCGCCAACTTCATTCGGAACGTGCCTTACTCGGAATGGTTGGCGAACGTAGTCATGGTCAAAAAGTCAAGCGGGAAGTGGCGCATGTGCGTCGACTTCACCAACCTCAACAAGGCCTGCCTGAAAGACAACTATCCCCTCCCTCGGATAGATCAGCTCGCCGACAACTCGGTAGGCCACGAGCTACTTAGTTTCATGGATGCTTTCTCCGGCTACAACCAGATCCGTATGAATCCGGCAGACGAGGATCTCACCGCATTCACAACGGACCGGGGGGTATACTGTTACAAGGTGATGCCTTTCGGCCTCAAAAACGCCGGAGCTACGTACCAACGCTTGGTCAATTTCATGTTCAAGCCGCAGATCGGCAGGAACATGGAAGTTTACGTCGACGACATACTCGTCAAATCGATCTCATCGGACGAACATGCCAAGGATCTGGGCGAGGCCTTCGACGCCCTCCGCAAATACAAGATGAAGCTGAACCCCGCCAAGTGCGCATTTGGGGTCACCGGCGGAAAATTCCTCGGTTTCATGGTCACCCACCGTGGAATCGAAGCTAACCCAGAAAAAATCAATGCCATCCTTAACATGGTCGTGCCCAAGACTAACGTCGAAATCATGCGGTTGACAGGGCGGGTAGCCGCTTTGAGTCGTTTCATGTCGAGGTCTGGGGAGAAGTGCCTCCCGTTCTTCAAAGCTCTAAGGAAGATTCTAAGGTTCGAGTGGTCAGAGAAGTTTCAGACCGTCTTTGACCAATTAAAGAGGCACCTTGCGACTCTCCCGCTGCTCACCCGGCCAGTTGAAGGGGACAAGCTATCGCTATACCTAGTGGTATCCGGCCAAGCTGCAGGTTCGGTGCTCGTCCGAGAGGTCGAGGGAGTCCAGAAGCCGGTATACTATGTGAGCCACATCTTCAAGGACGCAGAAACGAGATACCCAGCCATAGAGAAGATTGTCTTGGCACTCATCGTGGCCTCAAGGAAACTGCGGCACTATTTCCAGGCGCACACATCCTCGTTCATACCGAGTGGCCTTTGGGGGCTATCCTTGCCTCCCCCGAGTCCTCTGGCCGCTTGGAGAAATGGAGGTGGGAGTTGTCCTAGTTCGACATAAAATACCGCCCAAGGCAGGCTATCAAAGCACAAGCCCTGTTCGATTTTATCGTCGAGTGCACCATCCCCAGCAAAGAGCCGGAGTCCATACCGGCCCCCGCAGCTCAACCCTCAGTCGATGGGAAGCCGGACTCCATCCCTGATTGGATCCTCTACGTCGACGGGTCCTCGACCGAGGAAAGCTGCGGTGCCAGCCTCATCATTCGGGGCCCGAACGAGGCAGAAATGGAGTATTCTCTGAAGCTCGGATTCAAAGTCTCAAATAACGCGGCGGAATACTAGGCCTTGCTGGCCGGACTGCGCATAGCCTTTGGACTGGGGCTGAAAACGATTCGGATCTGCAGCGACTCTACCCTAGTCGTTGGCCAAGTGACCGGCTGATTTGAGGCACGGGAGCCTCTGATGGTGAAGTATCTCACCGAGGTTAGAAGACTGCGAAAGGACTTCCACAAAGTCCAGGTGGAGCAGATCCCCAGACAGCTAAATGCCCAGGTCGACGCCTTGAGTAAGCTGGCTTCATTTTATACGGCCAACAACAAGAGGAACATCCTCTTCGAGGTCTTGCCACGGCCCAGCGTGGAAGACGGGGCAACGCCACTTCGAGTGTATACAGCCCGGGAAGAAGACCGAGACTGGAGAAAGTCCCTCGTGGAATTCCTGAGGGAAGGTACGCTCCCAGAAGATCGGGGAGAAGCCCGCCGTCTCCGAGCCAAAGCTCGCCATTTCATCTGGAGCAATGGGAACCTCTACAAGAAGTCCTTTACTCAGCCCCTGCTCCGGTGCGTCAACCCCTGCGAAGCCGACTACGTCCTCCATGAGATCCACGAAGGGGTCGGCGACGCGCACCAAGGGGCCCGCACCTTAATCCAGAAGGCATTGCTCCAGGGGTACTACTGGCCGACAATTCATCAGGACGCCCAGAATCTCGTCAGGAGATGCAAGAGCTGCCAACTCCATAGAAGCATACCTCGCCTCCCGGATACCGAGCTAACCGCCCTAACCTCCCCGTGGCCGTTTTCCCAGTGGGGAATGGACATGATAGGCCAGTTCCCTGTTCCCCTCCGAAGGACGGCGCAACGAGAGAACGTCTTGCCTGAGATTCGGGGCAGATGCTATTTGGTTTTATCCGTCCACCTCTTCGAAGATGCTAAGTTGATTTATGGCATCGTGTATCGAAGGTTTAGACGGATGCGGACGATGTAGCAGACTTCGTCAAATTCCCCCTCGCTTGAGGGGTTTTTGATTGTGGGGACGCTCTTCCCTGCAGGCGCAAGCCCCTGCAGTTAATTACGCTACCGCATCGCGGTAACAACTTTCTCCTTCTCCAGATGTTCACTTCGTGTCGTGGGTGTTTGTTTTGTTTGTGGTTGCCCGTGGATTGTATACGGAGACTAATTTATGTTGTCGCCCGTAGGACGTGGATTAGTCCAAATCCGTATTTTCTTAGAATTGGGTTTGGGGTTTTGGTTTAAGGATACGTTAGCCATATTTGAGACTAAGATCAACTTAAACATTTGTTAAGGATACGTTAGTCCAATTCAAGACTAAGATCAACTTAACGGGGTCATTTAAATCCGACAAAAGAGCATTTGGGCTCTATTGTTCCAGTTTTGGGACATAGTGGTCCATCGCCAGTTTAAGGACATGGTGGTCCAACATTCCCATTTTGGGGACGAATATTGGTTTAAGGGCCTCATAGTCCATGAGTTTAAGGATCCCACAGTCCATATTACCAGTTTAGGGACATGGTGGTCCAACATTCCCATTTTGGGGACGAATATTGGTTTATGGACCTCATAGTCCATGAGTTTAAGGACCCCACAGTCCATATCAATGGGTGGTTGTCGGGACCCGTCACCTCTCTGACGACGTTGAAGAATTACAACGACAAATATCAGAGGAGTTCAGAGATGTACCCTTGAACCGGGCATAAATTGATTTGGGAGAGCAGTTGTGCTCAGTTCAATTTAATTTGAGGGCTTATGGCCAGAATTGGGCTAAGTCCAGTTGAGAATATTCAACATTTTATTTGTGTTTGGCCTGTCAGGCCTTTATTTGGGCTCTGCCCTTGTTTAATAATGCATAGCATTTGTTTTGGTCTGTTGGACCTTTTAATTGGGCTTTGCCCTTTTCTAATAATGCATAGCATTTTGTTTGGTCTGATAGGCCTTTTAATTGGGCTCTGCCCTTGTTTAATAATGCACTACATTTAATAGTCTGACAGCTCGCCACGTGGCCTGTCAGGCGCTTTGTGCCGATTGAGGAGCGCAAGGCGCAAACTGATGTGGAGGTGACACATGTCACACTCTGGTGAGCGCAAGTCTGTTAGCGCAGTGTGCTACGCCAGTGCGCTGCGCTAGTGCGCTGCTGACACGTGGCGCGCTCTGATGATTTGCGCCAATCCAAGAGCGCAATGCTCATTTTTTAAAGCGCGAGGCGCAGATTATTCTGGGGTTGACACATGGCGTGTTCTGGTGATTTGCATCAACCCAAGAGCGCAGAGGCTCATTTCAGAAGTGTAAGGCACTGTTCCATAGCGCAGAGCGCATCTTGATCAAATTTAGATCAAAGGAAACAAGTTTTTCTTGTTCTAAAGATTTCAAGAACCAATGGTTCTGATTCTTATCAAAAGGCAATACCTTTATATAGATCAAAAGATCTAATCATGAAATAGATTACTTCTTTATTATTATTTTTATTGAAGATCTTGATCTTGTTCTTAGATTTTTGATCTTTTTTAGAAGAAATTCTTCTTTTTATCAGAGGTTTTACCTTTTTCTCTTCGAGTTCTTCTCAAAATTTTTAGAGGAGTTCTGTATATGTGAGACTTGGAGTCTAGGGGCCTTTATATAGGGCCAATTAGTTTGTTAGGTTGGTTATAGAGATCTTTCTCTGATTGATCTGGGGATATTTCCCCACCGTTGGATCTTTGATCCTAAGGCTTCTGTTTTACAGATGGCAATCTTCTTGTTTTTAACAAGATTGGAAAGATCTTTCCAAAATTTTATTGTTTAAATGCTGGCACAGTTGGCGCAAGCGCACCTGCGCTTGACACGTGTTGCGCAGCGCAACTGCGCTAGCGTAACTGCGCTGACACGTGTCACGTAGCGCAGAGCGCAGCGCAACCGCGCTAGCGCAACTGCGCTGACACATGACATGTGTCGCGCGGCGCAGAGCGCAGCGCAACTGAAGCGTTGCCTCCTTTATTTTTATTTTAAAACAGAGCCTTGCTCTGATTGGGTACGCTGCCTTAGGCGCAGCGCCCCTTGCGCTGGCGTGTCTGTTTTTGACACGTGGCGCTCTGCGCGTAGCGCAAGCGATTTGAAGCGTTGTTTCAGTTTTTGAATTTTTGAAATTCAAACAGAGTTTTACTCTGATTGGGGGAAACAAATGCCCCCCCACCGTTGCGCTCACGTGGCGCACACGTAAGTGCAGCGGTGGCAAGATCCCAACCGTCAGATCAACTCAGGAGTTGAAGGGGCGCTTAAGCGCCTATAAATAGGACCCTTGGTCCTCCTCAGATGTTTATCATCTTCAAGATTTATATTTTCAGAGCCTTGCTCTTGTTTTCAAGAACTTCAGAGCCTTGCTCTCATTTCCAAAGTTAGAACTTTTTAGAAAAACTTTAGGTAAAAATTAATCTTAAATTAAATTAATTTTAATTAATAGAGCCTTGCTCTCATAGATCTTTTGATCTAAAGAAAACCCCTTTGGGACTTCATAAACAGAGCTTTGCTCTCAAGAATCTGTTTCAGGGTTTCTTAACCCATGAACAGAGCTTTGCTCATGGAAAAAGTATAGACCTTTTGATCTAAAAAAATGATGAACCCTTAAAAGTTTTCATGGATCTTTAAGATCCCAGATTTTTAATTTTTAGGAATTAATTTTCTTTGATGGATTTTTCCATCATTATTACAGAGCCAGGATCTTTAAGGAATTTTATTCCCTTGAGACCAGAGTTTGACAAGTGTCACTCTGTGACAGAGCTTTGCTCTGAAAGGGGGGATTTTCTCCTTGTCTCTAGGGATTTCTCATTTAATGAGAGTATTCTTTTGGGGATCTCCTCATTAATTGACAGTTTCATCCAATGATGGGGCTGTCTTATTAACTGATGCATTGTCATCTGGATTTTCTGGGTCCCCCTTTGGTCCCCTCTACACTGCATTGCAGTGTAGTATCAAGCGTCAGGCTTTTAAAATTAAATTATGATACTGACAGCTGAATTTCGTTTTTCTTTGCAGGCAATCATGTCTGCTGATCTGTCTTTTCCATTCTTCCGCTCAGAGGGAGGTTTCCCTGAGGTGCCAGTGGACCGGGAGGTTCTCGCTCTGATTAAGGATCATGATCCGGAGCATAAGAACCTTCATCTATGGAGCATATGGTATAGTGAAATCATCAAGGGTCGCCGAAGCTTCTGTTGCGCGACGCCATCAGAGCCAATCTCGTCGATCCCATATGCGGATGCACCCCCGATGAACTATGCCGTGGAGGTTGTAAATTGGAATTCGGAGGATCTTCTTCAGCCTTCGATCGCCGCTATTCCCGTGCGGCCGCCGGCAGCCGTGGACATTTTGGGGCGGCGCATATGCCAGGGTGAAGCGCGCCCTTGGGGACAAGCTTATAACCTTGGATTGACCCTTCGACAATTGGCCGGGTATTTGCAGTGGGCTAGGTATATCTTGTCAGCAAAGAAGACGCATCTGATGAAGATTGGTCTGTACCCTGCAGTCTACGCTTCGCTCTTTGAGTACCCTACTCCTCCGACGTGGTGGGTTAAGGCATTTGTGGAACAATGGAACACCTCCACCCATACTTTTCTTCTAACGGACAGGGAAGTCTCCATCCCCCTGGAAGAATTCGCTGAGATTTCCGGCCTGCCGGCGAGGGGAGAGCATTATGAAGAGTTACTTCCTCCTGACGAGTATGTCTTCGCCACCAAGCCACTGGTAATGGGCCTAACACCATAGAATGCTATTCAGCACCAGTTTCCGAGCCTGGTGAAGGTGCTGAATATATATGAAGGTCTCTATTTGGAATCGAGAGTCCGGGGAGTTAGTTTTGCAGATTTTATCGCCCGCTTCCTTCTAATGGAGATTCTATCGCAGCGGAGTGAAAAGTTCGCCAAGCTCGACGACCCCTTCGGCTTTGGCTTAGATCGTCGACTAGTATTGGAGGACGACCAAAAAAGTTTCTACCTTCCCGATGCCGCCATCATGCCCTTATCGGAAATCGCCGCCCCGGGCATCGATGAGGAGACCTTCTTCCTCAGGTTTCTGGGGTTGTGGTTGTGCTGGTTCGCGCTCCCCATGCACTCGTGTTACATGAGGTCGTCTGTCTTCTACCCAGTGCATCGGATGGTGGCTGGTATACAGTTGTCGATCGGAATCGCCGGGATGGATCACCTATACCATGGACTCAGCGTGGCGGCGGACGCAAATGAACCTGGGGTGCAACCTGCCAATTTCCCGATGAACTACTTCACTTCGTGGATGGAAATGCATATGCTAGGGGTATTCGGCATTCATAAGAGCCCCTCGTTTTTCGAGAAGTGCAGACTCCCAAGAGTTATGCGGCTGATTGGCGCCTCGATTGTGAATCCATTTCCGCGGGAGGCTAGGGGGTTGCTTCTTCGTCCGCACACGGTCGGAGTGTGGATTTCTTTTACGGACAAAATCGTGACCATCGGCCCGGAGACCTTCAAGGCGGTGTTGGCGCTGCGTGATGGTTTCAAGGACGGGGCCTCCGTATTGAAAGCCCGGGAGATTCTTCACTTATATTCCATCCGGCCGGGCTTCCTGGTGTTCAGGCAAAACAACATGGCGTTGTTCATGAGGTACAACCCCCATCGGTTCGGCCAACAATCAAGCTATAACCAGGGGGTCCCACTGGAGGCGTTTTTGGAAGAGCCCACGGCCACCAGGGAGGGGATACGGAGCGTGCTGCACCATTTTATGCGGCTAAACATGGGCTCCCACTTCTTTATCAGCGAGCCGAGCTGCGTCCCACGGGCCCTCAACGTGTACGTGGCTTGGTACGCACACACGATGGGTGCCGTCATCCGGGAAGAGAAACGGTTGTTGGTTGACCGCAAGGGTGCGCCCCCTGGCAGTGACCGCAAAGCTCCCCTGAGGCCAAGGATTCCTGTCGTTCCCCCGCTGAGAGATGCTGGAGCTGAGCCACCGCGCGTGCTGAGCCCTCCGCGCGGATTACCCCGTGCTACTGCGGATGTGCCTCCAGCGCCCCGTGCTCCAGTGGAGATGGTGAATGTAGTTTCGCCCGAGTCTGGCGTGGGCCCGGACATCGAGACCCGCCGCCCTAAGGTGCCCATGAAGCGCAAGTTGATTTTGGGTGCGACCGGGGTCCGCGCGCAGAAGAGGAAGAAGAAGTCGATTCTTTCTCTCGATGCCATCCTCGGCTTAGAGCCTCAGGCCCCTCTCACCGAAGGCTTAATCGAATACGGGAGCAACGAGGGTTTCTTCATAGATCCAGTAGACACTGATATGGCGGCCGCCATCGCGGCTTCTGAGCGATCGGCAAGGCTTGAAGCGTGGTTGGCTAAACTTGCACAATCAGGTAATCACTAATCGTATTCTTTGTCATTTCATCGTACTTTTATCATTGTCTTTGACTAATGCTTTTCTTTTTTAAACAGGCGTCTCTACCGAAGAAGCCATCTCTGCTTCCCTGAAAACCTTCTAGGAGGAAGAGATGAAACGCACTCTATCGGGTGTTGGTATGTCTCGGCTCACTGAGTCTCTATTCTCCTTTTTTTTATGGCCAATCTAATCCTTTCTTTGTCTCTTTGCAGGGGCTGCGGGATCTACTGCGCAAGCCGATGCGGGGACTCTCCCCAGGCTAGCTACCGATGTTCCGGCCTTATCAGGGCTGCCGCGAGAGTCTCTACTCAAAAAGCCGATGATGGATGCCTTGAAGGCTCTGGAGGCAACTTTGAATGCGGACGATGACGCCTTGCTGAAGGAGGCTTCTAAGAGGTCCGTCGTGATAGCCCGGGAGGAGAGGAAGCGCTTGAGGCGCGCAGCGAAGGAGCGTAGCGCTGCTTTGGCCGTGGGAGCGGGCCCAAGCGCTGTTACTCCGCCGCTACTCCTCCAGAAGAGTCCCCGGTCGCCTTGTCTACAGCTTATAGATGGGCGATGCGTGCAGTTCGGGAGGCCAACGATCGATCTACCTCAGGTAATGTGTCTTTCGAGACTTTGTTGTAAGAGTTGTAAAACTATCGGTTCTTATATATCTTGTCCTACAGGGCCGAGTCCAACTGAAGGAGCGGCAGAAACCGTCGAGCCTAACGGGACAGTAGAGGAGGTACTAGCTGAACCCGAGGCGACGGTGGGCGACGTAGCCGGAGTTGCTGGACCCGAGATAGTAGCTGGTGAGACAATCACGCCTACTGTGCCTGAGACGGCCACCACTGCCGAGCGCGAGGTAGCGGCAAATGAGACGGCTGCTATAACCGAGCCTGGGGCAGCAGCGGATAGAGCGGCTGAGACCGACGACCCTATGGCAACGGTGGACGAGACGGCCACGACCGCTGAGCCCGAGGGAGTAGCGGGTGAGACGGGCATGATTCCTGAGGACTAGCCGGCCGGTCTTTCTCAAGAGTCTGGCAATGCTCCGATCATTGCTCTCCCCGCCTACAGTCCTCCGCCGTCTCCTGGCCTGCGAGCACGACGACGGCTCCCGTAGAGTCTGGTGATGAGGCGACGGGAAGTGAACCCCTGCCGATGGAGGAGGGAGACGCCGCCGTTTCGGCTGGTGACTCATCAGGTAAATTTCGGGTTACCGTCCCTTTTTATTCTGCAACCTTTCCTGACAGGGCTTATCTTGTTTCTAATGCAGGTGCGGCCAGTGTTGATGCCCCATTGCTCGAGGGAGCGCCGTCAGCTACTGCCTTAACGGTGGCTACCTCTCTACCTTCTCTCGCACCGTCGCAAATGCTGGAAGGTATGGATTCGTGACCCATCAGTCTTATCTCTACTGCATAATTTATGTACTGATGTCATACTATTGCGTCTTTGCAGGAGTGCTTTTTGATCATCTTTACCAGGTGTTGCACCCACACTTCTCCTTACCGTCGGAGCTTGCTTCCTCCAGTGGCGCTGGTGAGTATAGTTTTCAATTAATACCCTTTCTTTTTTCAATAATGGAATTATTTCTGATTCTTCCTTGCCCTGATTGCAGTGCTACAGATTGAAGGAGGAGATGTTAGATCAGTCGCGCCACCGGTCCTCCCGGCTTTGCCGCCTGCTGCAGCCGGTATAGTAAACTCCCTCATTGATGACTTTCTTATATTTCTTGAACCGTCATCTGATTATGTTTTTTTTTAGCTGTCGTTCCGATTCCGGACCCCTTCGAGTCTCGCATCATGATGCCGGCAGGCCCATTCTCCAGGCGTCCATCTTCAAAAGGAGCTGCGATGTGTTTGAGCATGCTGAGCGGATGCGTCGAGGAGCTTGACGCAGAAGCTCCTACATCCGCCGCAGATTTCGCTGCGGAGGTTAATCCGATGCTGGCGATGCTTGTAAATTTTCATAATGAAGGCGTCGTCGAGTCTTGGGTTAATCACTGCAGGGAGATCGAGGCCCGCCTGCATCAGCTGGAGCTTATGCGTCCTGCCCCCGAGATTTTGGCCGCGAGTACTTAACGGGCGGCATGGATCGAGCAGAGCGCTTCCTACTTCCGCCATCTGGAACAAGAAGCGACTTTAAGGCAGAGGGAATGCTAAGAGACCTCAAGCGAGTCTGCCCGACTGCATGCTCAGGTGGATGCAAATGCTGCACAGTTGAAGGTCATCTTTGAAGGCCTTCGGCGATGCATCTCTGACGGGTTAACACTGAGGCAGCAGCTTGACATCGTCGAGAGGGATGTACAAAATCGCGAGGCAGCTTAGCAGGCAGTTGAGGAGCAGCTTTCATCCTACCTGCAGCAGCGGGCCCAGGTGGAAGCAGAGTTGGCTGCGGCAGCCGCTCAGGAGGAGGCGTTGAAGGAAGTGCGAGAGCAGCTTATGGGTCTACTTAAGACACTTCCTTCTCAGTAACTGCTTTTGTATCAATAATAGACTTTTAATCTTTGAATAATATGTATCCATTCTTTATTCTTTTATACGATTCGCCTTGTACTTAATTGAATTCATGAATAAAGATACGCACATATTTTTTTTGCAATGTCTTGTGTCATCTCTGCGCTTTCTCCCTTCTTTTATTATCAGCATGTTACCTTAGTAAACATGGTTGACAGATGATAGAGCGAGCATCTTGTATTGGCTTCTTCAGGTGGTAGTGATGGCTTAAGCCGCAGGTTCAGATCTGCTGCCTAAGACTTTTCAACTCTATGAGCCGTGAGGGTCTCATAAAGACTTTTCTCCCTACGGATCGAGAGGATCTCGTAGGTGTATTTTCTCCTTAGGAATCGTGAGGATTCCTAAGTGCGTTTTCTTCTATAAGTCGTAAGGATCTTATAAAAGAATTTTCCCTCTTACGAGTCGAAAGGACCCATAAGCGGTTGTTTCCCTCCTAGTCGAGATTCGACTTTGGAGAGTGTGACCCGTGAATAGTATGCAAGAGTCCATTTTGGATTGACTCGCAGGGTCCCAGTGCTTAGGGAACAGGTTTTTTGATCCCCGCTGCCTAAGGCTTTATCTCACAAATCGAGACGAATCGAGAAGTTCTCGCAAAGACACTAATATTCTCACTAGTCGAGACGAATCGAGCAGTTCTCGGAAGAATATCCTAACGTCACAGTTAACCTCTGCTCTTTACGACAGAGGTCCGTTAGGGTCTGTGGTACTTAGGGTTTTGTCCGTCGGACCGTCGCGTTGGCTGATGTATTCCTCGATAGGCAATCTTTCTGTTCGAGTAGCCTTGCAATTGTCGTGTCTCTGATCCCTTCGGGGGCTGGACAAGACGTCTTCAAGCAATCCTCCTAGGCAGTTTGACCGTCGGAAGAGCAAGCGTTAGGAATTTTGCCATGCCGCTTTTTACTCGAGGTTAGGCTCATTTTAGAGAGCCCCGATGAGTCATAACCATTCCGCGCTGGTGTGGGATGATCTCCGATAGTCTTTCAGGCTTTATATGACTTGCCGTTAAGACCCTGAAGCTAGGAATTTGGCCTTTGCTTCGTTTGTTGGCATTGCGTCTGTTGTATCGAGACGAATGTCGCGTTTGTCTCTAGGTTGCTGGTGAACCATCGAGGTTTGGAACTAGGGATTTTGCCGTGGCTCCTTTTGGTGATGTTGCGTCTGCTGTGTCGAGACGAACATCGAGGTGGTGACCACTCCGCACTGGTGCGAGATGATCTCCGATTGTCTTTCAGGCTTTATATGACTTGCCGTTAAGACCCTGAAGCTAGGAATTTGGCCTTCGCTTCATTTGTTGGCATTGCGTCTGCTGTATTGAGACGAATGTCGCGGTTGTCTCTAGGTTGCTGGTGAACCGTCGAGGTTTGGAATTAGGGATTTTGCCGTGGCTCCTTTTGGTGATGTTACGTCTGCTGTATCGAGACGAACGTCGAGGTGGTGACCACTCCGCACCGGTGCGAGATGATCTCCGATTGTCTTTCAAGTTTTATATGAGTTGCCGTCAAGACTTGGCTCCGTTTTCTGATGGAGCATGGGGAAGGAAGATGTATTTCCTTCTTTGTTTGTGCCCCTGGATTGTATACAGGGATTGCTATGATATCGCCTGTAGGGCATAAATTTCATTATATGTATTTTTCATTTTATTTCTTTCCGCGATACTCTATCATTTCAGCTTTTATATCGCGAGAGTTGCGATTGCCTAATCATTTCGGCTATTTTTCGCGGTGCCCAATCATTTCGGCTATTTATTTTATTTTTACTCGCTTCTTTTTATTGCAAGTTGCCCAATCATTTCGGCTATTTTGCATGCATACATTTTTACTTGCTGATTTTGTTGCAAGTTGCCCCATCATTTCGGCTATTTCGTATGCATGTGTGGCTTGCTGTCTTTTCGGTGCAAGCTTGGGATTAGATACCGATTTCGGCATCAGCATCGCTACAACTGGGATATTGTCAGGAGAGAATCATCATTTGCCTCTGTCGATGTTGAACAAAGGTGGCTTAGTAAACAGGGTTAGGATCTTGTCGACTAAGGCTTTTGACTTTATGAGCCGTAAGGGTCTCACAAAGGTATTTCTCCCTACAAGTCGTGAGGATCTCGTAGGTATGTTTTCTCCTTAGGAATCGTGGGGATTCCTAAGTGCATGTTCCTCTGTAAGTCGTAAGGATCTTACAAAAGAGTTTTCTCCTTATAAGTCGAGAGGACTCACAAGGGTTGTTCACCGTGCGAACATATCCCTAGTCAAGGGTGGGACTTCGTTAGAGAAATGTTTATTCGCGTCCGTGGATTGTATACAAGGGTTAGTATTGAGCCACTTGTAGGGCAATATCGAAGGTTGTGGGGGTTGCTTAAGAACAGGTTCAGGTCTCTGTAACTTAGACTTTCAAATCTTATGAGCCTTGAGGGTCCCATAAGAGAGTTCTCCTTACGAGTCGTGAGGATCTCGCAAGTGTAATTTCTCCTTAGGAATCGTGAGGATCCCTAAGTGTGTTGCTCCCTTATGAGTCGTAAGGATCTTACGCGGGTGGTTTCTCCTTACAAGGTCGAGAGGACCCTGTAAGTGTCTTTCAACGAGGTTGCGCCCTTTCGGGTTTTCACAAACACTCGCCGGTAGCCCTGCTGTTTTTACTCACGGAGCCCTTTCGGGTTTTCATCCGTGCCCATTTTGCTTATGGACATACCGTCTTCTTTTTTTCAATTTTTTTATTCTTTTTTTTCTAACGAGATTGCGCCCTTTGAGGTTTTCACAAGACTCGCCGGTAGCCCTGTTGTTTTTACTCACGGAGCCCTTTCGGGTTTTCATCCGTGCCCATTTTGCTTATGGACGTACTGTTTTTATTTTTTTTTATTTTTTTTATTCTTTTTTTTTGTATCGGCTTTGTGATGTTGCGATCCACCGTAGTTTATCGACATCTCGGTCAACAGCTAGTTTTAGGACATAGTGGTCCGCCATTAGCTTAAGGACGTTTCGGTCCGCTGTTGAAGAAGGCCGGCTACTACTTATAGAGTTTGGGCTTAGGAAGATAGAGAGCGGATATAGTCGTCGTCATCTATCATTGACCTAGGCTATGACTCATTAAGCGTAGTATTTCTTTAGGAAGTGACCGTTTATTGGCCTGAAAGGCCTTTCACCGTGCATATCCATGAGTAGATAGGCTCCACCCTGGTAGACCTTGTCTATGATGTACGGGCCTTCATAGTTCGGCTCGAATTTTCCCTGCTTGGCGTGATTGGGGATCATAGGTCTTTTGACCACTAGGACGAGTTCGCCTTGGCGGAATGTCCTCGGCCTGGTCAATCTTTCTTATGAGCGCGTCATCTTTGCTTTATAAGCCTCAAGATTTTGTTGCGCTATGAGCCGGGTTTCATCAAGGGCATCAAGCTCCGCAAGCCGAAGGTGGGCATTTTCTTCGTCCGTCAGCTCGTAGTGGACTGCCACTCGTAGAGAGGGTAATTCTATTTCGAGGGGGAGTACTGCTTCTGTACCGAAGACCAACGCGTACGGCGTTGTGTTCGTGGCCGTCTTGAATGTAGTTCGATATGCCCAGAGAGCTTCTTGCAGTCTCTCATGCCGGTCCTTCTTATTTCGGGACACTGTCTTCTTCACGATCTTCGTCAAGGTCTTGTTGAAAGCCTCAGCTAGACCGTTAGCTCGGGGATTATAAACTGAGAAATATCTCCAGTCTATGTTGTGTTGTTGCGTGAAGTGGCTGATCTTGTGGCTTCTGTAGGCTGGCCCATTATCGGAGATGATCCGTCACGGAGTTCCAAACCGATAAATGACGTGCGTCTTGAAGAAATGGAGGATATTCTCCGTCTTCATTTCCCTCAGTGGTACTGCTTCTGCCCATTTGGAGAAGTAGTTAGCCGTCGCCAAGATGAATCGATGTCCCCTGGACGATGCTGGTTCAATGGGGCCGATTATGTCAGTCCCCCACATTTCGAACGGCCAGCTGGCCACTGTTGGATGTAGAGGATTTGGGTGTTGATGGATAAATTCCCCATGAATCTGGCATGAGTGGCATTGCTTCGCATATTCGAGGCAGTCCTGAATCATCGTAGGCCAATAGTAGCCCATCCGTTTAATCTTCAACTTCATCTTCGGGCCTGCTTGGTGAGAACCGCAGAGTCCATCGTGAACTTCCTGAACGACTCTTTTCGCATCTTTAGGTCCCAGACATCTCAACCACAAAAAATCAAACGACCTCCGATACAGAGTATCATTGACGAAGGCGAAAGACAGAGCTCGTTTCATAAGCTGATGTCTTGAGGACGCATCTTCAGGTGTTCGACGGGATTTGAAGTAGTCTACAAAGACTTCTCTCCAATCTTCAGCCTTTTCCTGGTCTTTTATTTGCATAGCCATTTGCTCAGTCGCTCCCTTTTCTTCGGATGATTCCAGAGATATTTCTGTTGGGGCAAGCACTCGACGGCTTTGTACCACGATTCTTACGTCATCGAGGTTCTCGTCGGCCAGCTCTTTAGCGAGCTTAGCTAGTGCATCTGCTTTGCTATTTTCTGCACACGGTATGCTTTCCAGCATATAGGAGGGAATTTGAGTCAGCAGTTGCTGTGCTCTCTCGCCATATTTCACCAGTTCGGGTTTGCACGTTTGGTAGTCGCCATTTACTTGACTGACGACCAGTTGAGAATTCCATATATGAGGAGGTTTTCAATTCCCATGTCGATGGCGATCTCGAGGCCTGCTATCAAAGCTTCGTATTCGGCTTCATTGTTCGTCCTCGGCTCTGTTAAGGAGAAGGCGAAGCGCATTATCCCTCCTTGTGGAGTTACGAAGATGAGGCCTACCCCCGATTTGACTATAGGGGTGCTTTGTTTGCGCTTCTTCATGGAAGACGCTCCATCAAAATAGAGTTCCCATCGGGTATCACTACCGTCGATCGCATCAAATGCATGTTTGTTTGGCAGCTCGTAATTCAAAGGAGAATCGGCAGGTATCGGATGCTCAGCGAGGAAGTCGGCGATGGCCTGGCCTTTCACTGCCTTAAGAGGCTGATAGGTTATCGAAAACTCCATTAAGAGCAGGGCCCATTTAGCGAGCCGACCTTTCAATATGGCCTTCGACATTAAATATTTAAGGGAGTCCACCTTCGAAATGAGACGGACTTCATGCGCCAACGCATAGTGCCTGAGCTTTGTTATCGCGAAGATCAACGCCAGGCAGTGTTTTTCGATGGGGGAATAGTTGCTTTCTGCCCCCAGGAGAACTCGACTTAAGTAATAAAGAGTTCTTTCTTTCCCTTGGTCGTTCTCTTATGCCTATAACGCGCCTAAGGAACCTTTGAGGGCGGTTGTATAAAGAATGAGAGGCTTCCCCTTGACCGGAGCAGCCAACACTGGCAGATTCTGCAGGTATTGCTTGATTTCGTCCAGGGCGCTCTGGCATTTGTGATCCCAAACGAAAGGGGTTCCCTTCTTCATCAGGTGACTGTAAGGGCGACACTTGCCTGAAAGGTTGGCTATAAATTGTTGGATGTACGCGAGCTTCCCTTGGAGAGACCGCAATTGCTTGAGAGTCCTTGGTGGAGGCATTTCCATGATCGCTTTGATCTTTGATGGATCTATCTCGATACCTCGGTGTCGGATGATGAGTCCTAGGAATTTGCCCGAGAAAACTTCGAATGCGCACTTGAGAGGGTTCATCTTCAAGTTGTATTGTCGAAGGCGTTGAAATACGGTCTTCAAATGCTCTAAATGCTTCTCGTATGATTTGCTCTTAACCACGAGGTCGTCGATATAGCATTCGACGATTTCATGTATAAGGTCATCAAAGATCTTTGTCATGGCCCTTTGATAGGTGGCACCGGCGTTCTTTAGACCGAAGGGCATCACCTTGTAGCAGAATATACCCAAAGGGGTCCGGAAGGCGGTGTGCTTCTGGTCTTCGGGATGCATCTTTATCTGATTATATCCTAATGAGCCGTCCATGAAGGAGAAAACCTTGTGAGTGGACGTGTTATCTATCATCAGCTCGATGACTGGCACTGGGAAATCGTCCTTCGGGCAGGCTTTATTGAGATCCCAAAATCTACACATATGCGCACCGTCCCAGTTTTCTTCATCACCGGGATGATGTTGGCGATCCAGTCAGGATATTGAACCTCCTGGATGAAACCAGAGTCGATCAGCTTCTTGACCTCGGCGTTGATACTCATCTCAAGCTCGAGCCGCATTCTCCTTGGTGCTTGTTTGATTGGCTTAACGTCCGGGGATATCGCCAATTTATGCACAGCAATTTCTGGATCTAGTCCTGGCATTTCGGAATAATTCCATGTGAAGCAATCATTATACTGCATAAGCACGTCTTTTAATGAAGCCACCCTTCCTTCAGACAACAGTTTACTAACGAATGTTGGTCGCGGGTCGTTTGCCGTCCCCAACTCAATTTTCTTGAGGTTATCCGCAGTGGTGTGTATTCCATCTTCCAGCTCTTTCGGCGCTGGTGGAAATTCTGAGATCACCTCGTCATCGCTGTTTTCGAAGCACCAGGGAAGGTCATCCATATTCTCGGGCTCTTTTTTTGATATTGTTATCATATAACATGTACGAGCTCGCTTCCAAGACCGATGTGGATCTGGTTCTGCTCTCGCGGCTTTGGGTTCATGCTTCTGTGGCAGCGTTACCCTCCAGCTGTCAGATAAAGCGAACTTGCTGATCTGATACTGATCTTCGACCCAATTCTTGAGGGTGAAGCAATCTTCGATAGGGTGTCCTATTACCCTGTGTTAAGAGCAATAGTTCGGATGTGAGATTTCGCCCACTTGTTCGGGGTGCTTGGACTCCGGAAGCGTAATCATTTGGTGTTTTATAGCTGGGTCAAGTATTTTCTTTGTCTTATCTTGAGGAAAAGAGTATGCTCGACTCATCTTCTTCATAAGGGACAAATCCGGACCGCTCGATTCCCGACTGCATGGCTTCTTGTTCCCGCTTTGTCGTTGTTGAATGCCATTTCCGCTTTTTGACTTGTTTCTGCCTCTGCGTCGGGCCTTTTTTACAACAGGTTGACAGGGAGCGGCATTTTCGTCTTTCACAGCCTGTTGGAGGAGGCGTTGCGTCCTGGATTTCTCGTAGATGGCCATTTCGCGGTTGTGGTCGTCTCGAACTTTTTAACCAGCTTCCCTTATAAGCTTGTCCATTTGTTCTTCGAACGACGGACTGGGCATTTTTATGTCGGGGACTTTTTCTGGTTTAGGGTTAGCATCTTCCCATTGAGCATCCCCTTCTTCATCAAAGTTATGCACAACATAGCAGTCGCGGAGTAGCTCCCGTTTCTTGGACCGAACATATCCAAGCCCGATTGCTTCCATTCTCCTATTGGGCAACTTGCGCTGAGTTCCGGGAACGTTCCAGATCCTATCATAGAACTTAGCTTTTCGAGCGGTCTGTTTGAAGGGTATCCCTTGGCGCTTCAATAGCCTTTTCAAGCCTTCTATGTAATATCTAGGCAGACGGATGGGCTGAAGCCTGTCAAGCGTAGGATCCGCACCGTGCCAGATTTCTTTTTCTACTTTAGTTTCCCCGGAGCGGTAGAATAGGATCGCCTTTTCGCCTTCTCACCTGGGAGGGACATAGAACGTCTGCAGCTCTTCTACACTGTAGGTATCAAGCGTGTCAAGTTCTTTATGATGTTTAAGTGGAACCATGGCGACTTGCAGACTTTGCTCTTCATCAATAAAAGTTTGTATTGAAGGTCGAGCGGAAAATATAGCATGGACCTCATCTTCCGATTCACTGCCAAAGATCAACATGGGAGCGGACGGTCCTGGCTTGTTGTGTTGGGGTGGACCCGAATAAACCATCTCTTCCTCTTCCTCAGTATCACTCCCGAAGACAGGGATGGTGGCGATAGCTTTGTTCTCCGGCTTGTGACATCTCTCCGTGTCTTTGAAATCTGGCAAGAAGTATTTTGCATCTTCATATTTGCGGACTTCGTTCACGGAGAATGGGTTCAACTCT
Organism: Agapanthus africanus; assembly: GCA_030015575.1. Lineage (NCBI taxonomy): Eukaryota > Viridiplantae > Streptophyta > Magnoliopsida > Asparagales > Amaryllidaceae > Agapanthus > Agapanthus africanus. The sequence continues at coordinate 858,559,012 of JASDDO010000022.1, read as the reverse complement.
CCTGTTATGGTATACTTGAGACCATCCTTAAAATATTTCATACACTAATGCTGTATAGAAGGGATGATGTTGTACTCGTGTAACCAGGGTCGGCCGAGCAAAGCATTATAACATGTCTTAGCGTCTATGACGTGGAATTTAATGTCCGTGACGAGTAGCCCAAAGCGTAACGTCAGTATCACAGACCCGAGAGTCCGTGATGATTGAGAGTCGAACCCGGAGATAGTGATCTTATCCCGAGCGAGGTGCTGGACGCTCATGCAGATTTCTTTCAACACTCGTACATTGAGAAGATTAACGGAAGACCCATTGTCAACAAAGATTTTGCCTATCTTTATATCGTGGCAGTACCCTGAGACATAGAGGGGACGATTGTGTTCGCACGTCCCAAGGAGGATGTCTTCATCACCGAAAGTGACATCGGTCGTGTGCACTTCTCCCAGCTCGTCCTTCATCTTTTCTTCGGCGAGAAAAGCTTGGAATTGCTCTGGCTCCTGTAGCACTTTGATCAATGAATCTCTTGCTTCTTTTGATAGTAAGAGGGAATCGAGAATACTGAGTTGCGAGGGTAACTTCCTCAAGTGTTCCAGAACGTTGTAGTCCACCTTATTTTTTCTTTGGCGGGTCCTTGGCAGTTAGCTCTACCATGACTTGGTCATCCAGGGTGATATCCTCAGAGACCTTTTCTTTTCCTTTATCTTTTCTATTTGAGAGTCTGAGATTCTTTTCGGGTAGCATACGATTACGCAGCCGGATATTTTCGCAGGCCTTTGGCTCTTCCTCTTTTCCCGAGGTGGACTCTTTAAAGAGAGGGCTAAGAGCCATTTCCTCATCAGAATCGCTCCCGAATGTGAGAATTTGCGCTTCCCCGGCGTTAACCATGCGACAATCGCCGGTAGTTCTTCTAAGTTCCTCGGTCGTACTTTTCCGCACCCGACGAGTTTTGCGCTTCTCCCGCTTAAAATGTTGCCGGTGAGCGACATACCCCTGCCACTATCTATTTGCACACTTCGGTGGGGTGCGAAATCTTTCGATGATATAAGCAGTAGGAAGGGTACATTTCTGCTTTACCGGCAATGTTTCCTTCAGAGGGTGGTAGTTTCATCCCCATTGATATGGCTTTAGCAAACCTTTTCCTCGTCTTAAATTTGTTTTTATCCGCAACGGATGTTTTTTGATTTGATGGGAGTGTCTCAACTCTTTCGTCTAGTCGCCAGCGCTTGGCCTTTTCAAATATGACCGTCTCACGTTCCCGACCAGCTTTACTTTTCAAAAGTGCTTCATTGAGGAATGTATCAATTGTTTCATCTGATGGCCCCAGAAGTTCCGGTTTAGGATCTGCCCCCAGCTTCTTAGTGCAAGGAGTTTTCTCATCGTCTGTAAACAAGTGGGAGATCATATGACAACTTGCTACGCAACCCTCAGATTCATCCAACGAGCTTTCTCCATCATCTTCCTCCTGAAAGACGTGGCTGAGGAATTCTTGGAGCGTGATGGGAATCCGTGCCTTCTGATTATACTCCTCCAGCGCGTCAATCTGTTTTTATAAGTCCGTGCGCTTGTCGCCAGGATTCATGGGCTTTTTGGATCTCTTCTTCTTCTTCTTTGAAGATTTCGACGGCTGGGTGTGAGTGCCTGGGCCGTCACCACCAATCTTTGGAGTTGGGCGCGGCTTCAGCATCCCTTCAATGATCTGTGGTTCTAGCGGGTTCTTTCACCTGATCGCCGGGCATGTCTAGAGATCATTCAGCATCCTTTTGGTTTTGGCAGATAGCACAACCTCCTACGGAGCTTCTTCAACAAGGGAGCCCGTCGCCCCCGGCATATTCACCTTTTTAGGGGTATGAGGTTGCGGCAGGTTCACCTTCCATTTTTTGGATAACGCGAACGTGCCTTGTTGGTATTGGTCTTCAATCCGGTTTTTGAAGACGTAGCAATCTTCGATCGGATGACCCAATACTCGGTGGTAGGGGCAGTAATTGGGATCATTGACGTCGTTTGGCTGCAACGGACGTTTTGAATCTGGAAAATTGATGAGTCTGTTGCACACTGCCAGCTCAAACAGTCTTCTCGTTTTATCTTGAGGAAACGAGTAAGGACGTCCTAGCCTCTCCTCGAGGGATAGGCGTGGACACATATTGTTTTGACGGACAACCGGCTTTAAGTTGCTCGGCTGTTGTTGAGCATTGGCGGCGACGATCGCTTTTCCTTTCCCCTTCTCATTTCGAGAGTCCGGCTTTGGAAGAGACGGTCTATGGCCTATCTGGTCCATTTGGGTTAATTTGTCAATCAAGACCTGGAACGTGGTTGGTTTAAAGAACATCATGAACTGTGAAATAGTTTCATGAGGATCTAAGGTGCCCACGAACATGCCCACCGCTGGCGCTTCTTCGATGCGCTGTTCGCACTTCGACCACAAGTTCCGCCATCGGATTGCATACTGAACCCAAGTTTCGCCCGGCTTTACTCTTGCATTGATCAAAGCTGTTATTGGAGTACGCTCGCTGGCGCTTGTGAAACGCTGGGTAAACAACAACTTCATTTCAGCGAAAGTTTTAACAGAGTCGTTCGGAAGCTCGGAGTACCATTCAAACGCCGTCTCCGATAAGCTGCCGACAAATTGGCGAAGCAGGAGCTTATCATCGCCGCCGGTGTTGCCATAAAGAGCCCTGAACTGGGCAACATGTTGATGGGGATTGCCTGTCCCCTTGTAGATATGAAATTTTTGGATCGTGTAGCCCGGCGAGTATTTGATCTGATCATACCAGCTCGGATATGGTCGTCCCGTTTTGACAACTTGACCGGCTGCCTCAGTTGCCTGGTGAACTCGTATCTGCTGAACTATATATTCATCCAGGGCAGCTTTGGAAATTGTCTCCCCCTTAGCTGTTGAAAGAGCCGGTGGAGGATTCGACGTTTCTCCTCTGTCATCTTCAAGGACAATCGGAGGATCTTCAGCAGGAGGATCCTGCTGGATCATCATACCCACCATGTCTTGGAACAGAAGGGTCATTCGTTTTATATTGGCTGCTTGTTCCGCAGCCTCTTTGTCCTTCTTTTCCAGTATTCTCCGAAGGAATTCGGCGTCGGTTTCTTGCTCCTGTCGTTGATCCGAGGATGCTTTTGGACTTTCTTTTGGCCCGGTGAGTGCGACCATCGCAGTCATCATTTTTTGGAGCTTCTGCTGCTGCTCTTGAGCTTTAGTCACCGATCGCGTAAGCGGTCTATGACCTGTGGATATACGACTGCCCTCTTTCCCGGACGCCATGTAGACGGTATATACCACAATGCCCCCGGACTTAGGGCGTTTAGGCTCACTGCCTTTGACGTTTGCCGCAGGCGTGGGGATTTTCTCCGGCCTTCTTCTCTTGTGGGCTATCGAAGTTGAGGGGGTCGTTGCTGTGGGCACCTAGGTGGCCGTCGTCTTCCGTTGCTTAACAGGGCGGTTGCCTTCCTATCGGACTTTCGACTTCTTATGCTGATGGGAGAAGTTCGGATCAATCATCGATTCTCGGACTCGTCGCCAAGTCTTGTAAACTTTGGAAGATAGCTGTTGAGGAGACTGCTCCGGCTTTGTTTCTACGACGGTCTCTACCGGTGGAGGAGACTTTTTGAGCACAGCAATTGGCGAATTCCTACGTACCCTGTTCAGTAGCTCAAAGCTGTTCCTGGTTGGAACAACAGCATTAATTTCCACCGTTGGAGCTGGTGGAGTTAGCCCAGAGGGGGAGTTGCCCCCAGTCTTCCTTATCCGGCGCCAGTGGCGACGTCGGGCATGACGAGTTGTTGGGATTGGTTCAGCGACGGCTTCGTCTTTCCCCTCGTTCAGGTGGGGGACTGTCGCGGGTGTCAGCCTCTTAAAGACCGACGTCCGTTAAGCAGCCGTGTCCAACCGGTCAAACACAGATTTCTGAGCGGGAGCGAGAATAGGAGAAGTCAGCCTTGCGAAGACCGACCCTCTGACAGGAGAAGCCGCCTTGACGACTCAGGAGCAGGGATGGCTATCTTCTCTGGGATGGCCACTTCAGGTATTATGGGCTTCTTGGTAGGACCTTTGGAGCTCGAGTTCAGCCTGGTGAAGACTGAAGAGTTGGAATTGGACGACCCGTTGAGAGGGGTCATGGTAGTAGCAAGCCAATCGAAGACCGACTTCTTTGAAGCTTCCGATACGGGTACAGGGACGGTGAAGCTTGCTGGCGGGAGCATGGTCCCGAAAAATAGTCCAGTGGTGGCCTGGGTAATTTGTTCCACCGGCATCGTGAACAATGATGCCGCTTGCGGTCCATAGGCTACACCTCCAGGTGAGGCGGAGCGTCGGTTGCATTTGCATTTGGAGCAGTTCGAGCAGTTGAACGCCATTGTTGTTTGATTTCTGTACCAACCAAGAGACCAAATCTTAGTAACTTGAAACCAGAGGGCAACCATTAACAAACCGCGATTCTTTCGCGAATACGACGCACGAAGTGTGGAGTGGAAAGAGGAAAGGTCCCACCGGGCGTGCCAGAATCTGTTCCCCTCCGAAGGACGGCGCGACGAGAGAACGTCTTGCCTGAGATTCGGGGCAGATGCTATTTGGTTTTATCCGTCCACCTCTCCGAAGATGCAAAGTTGATTTATGGCATCGTGTATCGAAGGTTTAGACGGATGCGGCCGATGTAGCGGACTTCGTCAGATTCCCCCTTGCTTGAGGGTTTTTTGATTGTGGGGACGCTCTTCCCTGCAGGCGCAAGACCCTGCAGTTAATTACGCTACCGCATCGCGGTAACAACTTTCTCCTTCTCCAGATGGTCACTTCGTGTCGTGGGTGTTTATTTTGTTTGTAGTTGCCCGTGGATTGTATACGGAGATTAATTTATGTTGTCGCCCGTAGGACGTGGGTTAGTCCAAATCCGTATTTTCTTAGATTTGGGTTTGGGGTTTTGGTTTAAGGATACGTTAACCATATTTGAGGCTAAGATCAACTTAAACATTTGTTAAGGATACACTAGTCCAATTCAAGACTAAGATCAACTTAACGGGATCATTTAGATCCGACAAAAGAGTATTTGGGCTCTATTGTTCCAGTTTAGGGACATAGTGGTCCATCGCCAGTTTAAGGACATGGTGGTCCAACATTCCCATTTTGGGGACGAATATTGGTTTAAGGACCTCATAGTCCATGAGTTTAAGGATCCCACAGTCCATATTACCAGTTTAGGGATATGGTGGTCCAACATTCCCATTTTGGGGACGAATATTGGTTTATGGACCTCATAGTCCATGAGTTTAAGGACCCCACAGTCCATATCAATGTGTGGTTGTCAGGACCCGTCACCTCTCTGACGACATTGAAGAATTACAACGACAAATATCAGAGGAGTTCAGAGATGTACCCTTGAACCGGGTATAAATTGATTTGGGAGAGCAGTTGTGCTCAGTTCAATTTAATTTGAGGGCTTATGGCAAGAATTGGGCTAATTCCAGTTGAGAATATTCAACATTTTATTTGTGTTTGGCCTGTCAGGCCTTGATTTGGGCTCTGTCCTTGTTTAATAATGCATAGCATTTGTTTTGGTCTGTTGGACCTTTTAATTGGGCTTTGCCCTTTTCTAATAATGCATAGCATTTTGTTTGGTCTGATAAACCTTTTAATTGGGCTCTGTCCTTGTTTAATAATGCACTGCATTTAATAGTCTGACAGCGCGCCACATGGCCTGTCAGGCGCTTTGCGCCGATTGAGGAGCGCAAGGCGCAAACTGATGTGGAGGTGACACGTGTCACACTCTGGTGAGCGCAAGTCTGTTAGCGCAGTGCGCTGTGCTAGTGCGCTACTGACACGTGGCGCGCTCTGATGACTTGCGCCAATCCAAGAGTGCAATGCTCATTTTTTAAAGCGCGAGGCGCGGATTATTCTGGGGTTGACACGTGGCGTGTTCTGGCGACTTGCGCCAACCCAAGAGCGCGGATGCTCATTTCAGAAGTGCAAGGCACTGTTCCATAGCGCAGAGCGCATCTTGATCAAATTTAGATCAAATAAAACAAGTTTTTCTTGTTCCAAAGATTTCAAGAACCAATGGTTCTGATTCTTATCAAAAGGCAATGTCTTTATATAGATCAAAAGATCTAATCATGAAGTAGATTACCTCTTTATTATTATTTTTATTGAAGATCTTGATCTTGTTCTTAGATCTTTAATCTTTTTTAGAAGAAATTCTTCTTTTTATCAAAGGTTTTACCTTTTTCTCTTCGAGTTCTTCTCAAAATTTTTAGAGGAGTTCTGCATATGTGAGACTTGGAGTCTAGGGGCCTTTATATAGGGCCAATTAGTTTGTTAGGTTGGTTACAGAGATTTTTCTCTGATTGATCTGGGGATATTTCCCTACCGTTGGATCTTTGATCCTAAGGTTTCTGTTTTACAGAAGGCAATCTTCTTTTTTTTTAACAAGATTGGAAAGATCTTTCCAAAATTTTATTGTTTAAATGCTGGCACAGTTGGCGCAAGTGCACCTGCGTTTGACACGTGTCACGCAGCGCAGAGCGCAGCGCAACTGCGCTGACACGTGTCGCGCAGCGCAACTGCGCTGACACGTGTCGCGCAGCGCAGAGCGCAACTCATCTGAAGCGTTGCTTCCTTTATTTTTATTTTAAAACAGAGCCTTGCTCCGATTGGGTGCGCTGCCTTGGGCGCAGCGCCCCTTACGCTGGCGTGTCTGTTTTTGACACGTGGCGCTCTGCACGCAGCGCAAGGGATCTGAAGCGTTGCTTCAATTTTTGAATTTTTGAAATTCAAACAGAGCTTTGCTCTGATTGGGGGAAACATTCCCCACCGGTACGGGTGGGCAGTAGTACGTCCTCGTCGCAGTGGATCGAGGTCATTCCCATCAGGAAACCGGACGCCACCACGACTATCAAGTTCCTGTAGAACAACGTGATACTCCGGTTCGGCATCCCAAGGTGTACCATCACCGACCATGGGACAAATTTCGAAAACGAAAAAGTTAAGGAATTCTGCACCGAATATCGTATCCTCATGAAGTTTGCCGCAGTCGCACATCGCCGATGCAACGGGTAAGCCGAGGTCGCTAACCGGGACGTTCTCCAAGGTCTTCGGACACGGCTAGAAGGACGCCAAGGCAGTTGGGTCAAGGAATTACCCCGAATCTTATGGGCCCTGTGCACGTCGAAGAAAACCTCCACCGGGGAGACCCCTTTCAGCCTCTGCTATGGTACCGAGGCAATGGTCCCAGCAGAGATCGGGCTCCCCAGTCACCGGGTCGAGCATTTCGACAACGAAGCGAATACCTCAGCCCTTTGAACTAACCTGGACATCTTTTTAGAGAAACGGGACCGGGCTCAAATCAGAGCTGCCGCCTATCAGCAGCAAACCACCCGCTACTACAACGCGCGAGTCAAGTGTCGCTTCTTCAAGACCGGAGATTTAGTCCTAAGGTAGAATGAGTTCGTCGATCAAGGCAAACTGCATAAGTTTTCCCCAAAATGGGATGGTCCTTTCCTCGTCTCCGAGGTCCTGCCCGGTGGAGCCTACCGCTTACAAGACGCGGATGGTCGCAAGTTTTCACGACCTTACAACGCTAAGAAGCTCAAGATGTACCTCTAAAAAGAATATCTACGTATGTATATTTCTTCTTTCATAAAGGCGATGTAAACCTTTCTAAAGTTCTTTCTATTTAAATAATACAAAAGGGAACAATGGGGCATCGCAAAAAGGAGAATTCTAGTTATTCAAAAAGGTATTACGGGCTCCTCAACCTTACAGAAAAAGGAAAAATTTACAACAGAGGGGGAACGGAATTGAGGAAGTACTCCTGGTGATTCTCAGAGTATATTTCCGCTAACCGGGCCCTAGCCTCTGCAGCCCGCTCCCGTCGATGCTACACGCGAACCCGGGACACCACGGAGGCACCCGATGCTCTGCCCTCCACGCCTTGGCTCACGATGTACCTCTTTTTGAAGCACTCCAAAATGAGCGCCAAGGATCGGTCGTGCCCGGCCTTCAAAATGAGTCCGAGCAGGAAGATCGAGTGCACCTTGTCGAGCGCCTCGTCCAGCAGCTCCTCGGAGAAGGGGTTATACAACCCGGAGACCTCCTCCAAATTGTGTACATCAGCAACTATAAGAGGGACGACCGCCGAGGGAGAAGCCGGCCGACGTAACCCTCGAGGCGCTGAACCACTCCCCGGTACCCATCCTCAGCCAGGGATTGGTCATACACGGAGACGTCGTCGAAGGTGATAATCTTTTCGATTGCATACATGCGCCCAGTCATCTCAAAAAGCGATGTCGAAGAAGTTGCCATCTCCTTCTCTATTTATAACCTCAAACAAAATCCTTGAGGACCCAGATACACGCGCGCATGGGCGCGAATCCTGGGATCCACCAAGATTACTCCAATACCGCGCCGTCACGTGGCGGAACTGACGCGGCTTCCCGAAACGTTATGCCTCCCTCAAGCATTCCTGACACGTGTCGCCTGCGACGGTCGTTCCTCCCAATGTCCACGAACCAAGGAAGGTCAGACTGAACCTCCGGATCCACCGAGCAGCTACGCTGCTCGGTCCATCCTTAGCAGACCACTAATTGGGTTCTTCAACAAAGCAATGTAAATTCTTCTAAGTTCTTTTTATTTAAGCAATAAGAAGGACACGATAGAGCATTGCAAAAGGAAGAATTTTATTCATTCAAAAGGTATTGTGGGCTCCTCAGCCTTACATTAAAAAAAAGAAAAAAATATTACAGCAGCGGGGGAAGGGATTGCAGGAAGCATTGCTCGTGGTACTCCGAGGATATTTCCACCAGCCGAGCCCTTGCCGCCTCGGACCTCTGCCTCTAATGCTGTCCGCGAACTCTCGTGGCCACGGATGGGCCAGAAAGCTCTACCGACGGGCACCCATCGGCGAGATGCCTCAATTGGTAACACTCGAGAACGAGTGCCACCGAGCGATGTCGCTGACTCATCGAGATCAGGCCGAAGCGGCATAGTGATCTCAGCTTACCAACCGCCTTGTTCTTCAGTTGCTCGGACAAGGGGTTGTGCAGCCTCGGCGACGCCCTCTAGATCGAGTACATCAGCAACTAAAGCAGGGGCGATCGCTGGGGAAGCAGTCGGCCAAAATGATCCTCAACGCGGCCGATCACCGCCTGCCGCGTCTCCTCGGAGCCCAGTTGGTCATACAAGTACACGTCCTCGAAAGAGATGATCTCGGGGATGGTGAAATGGAATTGATCCATTCTGGCATTCTGAAGATGGAGAAAGGAATGATCAACATGTCTCCCTATTTTATAGCCCTACAGCGCCTCTAAGAGTCCAACAGTCGCTTGTTTCTTCCACTACTGTACCGCCACGCGGCGGATATCCCGTCTTTCTCGGCGAACCAAAAACGGAACGACGTGGATTTTACACTTCGCCTCCCCCCACGCGTTCATAACACGTGTCGCCCGCGACGGTCACTCTTCTCGATGTTCACACGCCGGGGAAGGTCGGACAGAACCTCACGAATCCACCGGGCAGCAACCCTGCTCGGTCCATCCTTAGCAGGCCTCTCCATGCCCTCACATGCTAAGGATCAAAGCCCTCACCAAGAGGCAACCGGGCATCAACCCCGCTCGGTCCATCCTTGGGTGGTAATTTCTTACCCAGCGACGCCAAGGATCAAAGCCTCACCAAGAGGCAATCAGGCAGCAACCCTGCTCAGTCCATCCTTAGCGGTCCTCTCCATGCCCTCCCGCGCTGAGGATCAAAGCCCTCACCAAGAGGTAACCGGGCAGCAACCCTGCTCGGTCCATCCTTAGCAGGCCTGTCCATACCCTCCCATGCTAAGGATCAAAGCCCTCACCAAGAGGTAACCGGGCAGCAACCCTGCTCAGTCCATCCTTGGCTGGTAATTTCTTACCCAGCAACGCCAAGGATCAAACCCCTCACCAAGAGGCAATTGGACAGCAACCCTGCTCGGTCTATCCTTAGCAGGCCTCTCCATGCCCTCCCGCGCTAAGGATCAAAGCCCTCACCAAGAGGCAACCGGGCAACAACCCTGCTCAGTCCATCCTTGGCTGGTAATTTCTTACCCATCGACGCTAAGGATCAAAGCCCTCACCAAGAGGCAACCGGGCATCAACCATGCTCGGTCCATCCTTAGAAGGACACTCCATGCCTTCCCGCGCTAAGGATCAAAGCCCTCACCTAGAGGCAACCGGGCAGAAACCCTGCTCAGTCCATCCTTGGCTGGTAATTTCTTACCCACCGACGCCAAGGATCAAAGCCCTCACCAAGAGGCAACCGAGCAGCAACCCTGCTCGGTCCATCCTTAGCAGGCCTCTCCATGCCCTCCCGCGCTAAGGATCAAAGCCCTCACCAAGAGGCAACCGGGCAGCAACCCTACTCGGTCCATCCTTGGCTGGTAATTTCTTACCCACCGACGCCAAGGATCAAAGCCCTCACCAAGAAGCAATTTGGCAGCAATCCTGCTCGGTCCATCCTTAGCAAGCCTCTCCATGCCCTCCCGCGCTAAGGATCAAAGCCCTCGCCAAGAGGCAACCGGGCAGTTATCCTGCTCGGTCCATCCTTGGCTGGTAATTTCTTACCCCACGACGCCAAGAATCAAAAGCCATCATCAAGAGGCCACCGAGCAGCTACCCTGCTCGGTCCATCCTTAGCAGGCAACTCCTTGCCCAACGACGCCAAAGTTCATAGCCCTCATCAAGAGGCCACCGAGCAGCTTCACTGCTCAACTTCCTCCACGTCTTTACTAAGAGATCTCCACCTCGACTTCAGGGCCATGGTGATACCGACCTTTCACCAGTCTTTGCACACTTGGCAAATGGTCGACTTCAACTCTCAACTTGACGTGCGATCGCTAGACGAAAAACCGACCTAAATGTGAAAGCAATACCACGCAATAAAAATGTTTACCACAAACAAAAGGAAAATGTGCATGCAAAGATCACTGCAAAAAGATTTTTTATTCATAAAAAACCGGAAGTCTTTACAGAGGTATTATGGGCTCCCCAGCCTTACAAAACGTCCAGAGGCTTACAAAATTTTAGCGGAAAGAAAATAAGGAGGCGAGGAAGCTCAGGCCTCAGGGCCGGAGAGAACATCGATGAGCTGTGCTTCCACTGCGACAACCGGGGTGGCATCTTGAAGGTCAGCACCCACAGCGGGAACCTCTCCACCGGTGGCCAGGACGACCGACTTATCCCCAACGCTCCCACCAGGGGCCTCTCCCTCTGCAGCGTTTCCGGAGGTGTTCCCCTGCGCCTCATCCCTGAGGGGGTACTCACCTCGGAGCTCGCCGTCAGGGAACTCCGGCTTCAGGGCCTTGACGGCGTCGAGGACGTCATGCCAAACGACGGTAGCGGCTCCAGCGAGGTCAGTGTAGTACTGGTCCGACTTCTTGTATCTCTCCACCGCCTTCGACGCTCGGAGCTCGGCACGCCTCGTTCCCTCCTTCGCTGCCTCATTCTCCTTCCGGAGGGTGTTCGCCTCCTTCTTTAGGGTGGCGACGAGCACCTTGGAATCTTCTAACCTGGACTCGGCAGTTCGGGCGGCCTCTCGGCACCTGGCGATCTCCCGATCCCCGACCGCTACCCGGTCTTCGAGGGCAGCGACCCTCTCCATCGCCGCCTCCAGCTCCAGCCATGATCTCTCTTCCCACAAGGAGAACTCACCCGCGGCCCCCATCGTCGGGGCAATTTTCTCGTCCTCCATGTTAACGATGAGGGCGACGTGCTGGAGGACCTGAAGAGAACAGAGGAGGGTTAAAAAGAAAAGGGGGCACCCAATCACGCGAGCAAAAATACTGAATGAAGAACCGGGTGGGGTGCGAACACTAACCTGCACGGCCTCTTGAGCTATGGCCTCTCGGCACCTGGCGATCTTCCGATCCCCGGTCGCCATCCGGTCTTCGAGGGCTGTTTCCCTCAGGATCACGGAGACGTGATAAACGTCTTGCCTGAAATTCGAGGCAGATACTAATTGGTGCTATCCGTCCACCTCTCCGAAGATGCCAAGTTGATTTATGGCACCATGTATCGAAGGTTTAAATGGATGCGGCCGATGTAGCAGACTTCGTCAGATTCCCCCTCGTCTGAGGAGTTTTTGATTGTGGGGACGCTCTTCCCTACAGGCGTAAGCCCCTGCAGTTAATTACGCTACCGTATCGCGGTAACAACTTTTTCCTTCTCCATATGGTCACTTCGTGTCGTGGGTGTTTGTTTTGTTTGTGGTTGCCCGTGGATTATATACGGAGACTAATTTATGTTGTCACCCGTAGGACGTGGATCAGTCCAAATCCGTATCTTCTTAGATTTGGGTTTGGGGGTTTAGTTTAAGGATACGTTAGCCTCATTTGAGACTAAGATCAACTTAAACGTTTGTTAAGGATACGTTAGTCTAATTTCAAGACTAAGATCAACTTAACAGGATCGTTTAGATCCAACAAAAGAGCATTTGGACTCTATTGTTTAGTTTACGGACATTTCGGTCGATTACCAGTATAAGGACATGGTGGTCCAATATTAATTTAAAGACATCCCAGTCAAGGTTAAGGACATCATAGTCCGTGGAATGTATGGCTGTCGGGACCCGTCACCTCTCTGAAGACGTTGAAGGATTACAACGACAAATATCAGAGGAGTTCAGAGATGTACCCTTAAACCAATGTTGGTTGGGAGATCTATAGTCCAATTTGGGACAAAAGTCTGTTTGCAGGTTTATAAGCATATGGGCCCAGTTGATATGAGTTGAACATTTTATTGTTCTGGCTATTGAGCCTTTATTTGGGCTCGGCCCTTTTAATAATGCATAGCATTTATCAGAACAAAGTATGTTCTGACAGTGCACCACGTGGCGCGTCAGGCGCTTTGCGCCAAGGAAAGAGCGCATTGCGCTTGTATTGGATAGCGCACACGAGGAGGACACGTGTCGCGCTTAGCGCTAGTTTGTTGGCATCTTGCGCTTTTAATTTATGAGCGTGCTGCGCTAGTTTGTTGGCGCACCAGTAAGTGACACGTGGTGGGCTTGGCGCTGAGCGCCAACCCAGGAGCGCAGTGCGCTGTTTCAGAAGCGCAGATCGTGTCTATGGTTGACACATGGCATGTTATGGCGCTGAGCGCCAGTCCAAGAAGCGCAAGGACGCAGTTCATGAGTGCAAAGCACTTTCCAATAGCGCAAAGCGCATTTTGATCAATTTAAGATTAAAGAACAGATTTTACGTTCTTCTTAAAGGAGGCTTTGCCTCTAGATTCAAGAACTAAGTTCTTATTCTTATAAAAGGCTCTGCCTTTATAGATCAGAAGATCTGTGAAGTAAAAATACTTCTTTTTATGATTAGATCTTGATCTTTTCTTTTTTAATCAGAGACCTTGGTCTTTTTAATAAATCTAAGATCCTTTTAGAAGACGTTTTTTTCTTTTTACGAGATGTTTTTATCTCTGTTGTTCAAGAATTAATTCTTTACCTTTAAATATGAAGAAATAATCTTCTTTCTTCTAAAGGCTTGCCTTTCTTTCTCTTTGGATTTTTCTCAAAGTTTGCAGAGGGTTTTTCCTCTCTCCTTTCTCTGTATCTCCCTTAGACTTGAAGTCTAGAGGCCTTTATATAGGGCCAAATGATTTGTTGAATCAGTTTAAGAGATCTTTCTCTGATTGATTTGGGAATTTCCCCACTGTTGGATCCTTGATCCAAGGGCTTCTGATTTACAGAAGATAATCTTCTTGTTTTAACAAGATTGAGAAATCTTTCCTTCTTTACAGAATTTGTTCTGTATTTTGGTAATTTTTATTTACCATTGGATCATTGATCCAACGGTGCTCTGATTTACAGAGCACAATCTTGTTATTTGGAAAGATTTTGAGAAATCTTTCCTTAACAGAATTTAATTTCTAATTAATTAATGATTTATCATTATTATTAGATCTTTGATCTAACGGTTGGGGAGCTTTTAGGTTCCAGCGCTGGCGCACCCGTGCTTTGCACGTGGTGCGCTGCTTAAAAGGCAGTGCACATTACGCTAGCGCACACGTGTATGACACGTGGTGCGCTGCTTGGAGCGCAGCGTACCTAGCGCTAGCGCACATGTGCTTTGCACGTGGTGCGCTGTTTAGGGCGCAGCGCACTTGGTGCTGCATTTGAAGCGTTGCTTCACAATATTTTAACTCTTGGCTTTGAGGCATTTGTTACATTCTTTGCATGTGGAGTTTTTCCCTTCATTTTTATTTTATTATTATTTTTTATTTATTTATTATTTTATTTTTATTAATTTTTTTTAATAAGGGAGCAGATTGTGAGCCAAAATTTTGGCGGGAACAAATGCCCCCCACTACTTTGCCCACGTAAGTATGTACGTGGGTGAAGTAGTGCAGAGTTATGCAAGGTCACAAAATTGAGGGATTAGGAGACGAGTTTAGGGTCCTTTTCGCCTAAGGCTTTTTTCATCTTCATGAGCCGTAAGGGTCTCAAGAAGGTTTTTTCTCCCTACAGGTCGAGAGGATCCCGCAGGTGTATTTTCTCCTTAGGGATCGTGAAGACTCTTAAGTGCGTTTTCTCTTGAGAGTCGTAAGGATCTCACAAGAGAATTTTCTCCCTTACAAGTCGAGAGGACTCATAAGTGATTGTTTCCCTTCTTGCCGATATTTGACTTCGGGGAATGCAGCCTATAGATAGTCCATCTTGACCTCTCTGTAGGGCAGTGATGGTTTAGGAGACAGGGTTAGGATTTGCCACCTAAGACTTTTCAACTTTATGAGCCGTGAGGATCTCATAAAGACTTTTCTCCCTACGAGTCGAGAGGATCCCGTAAGTGTATTTTCTCCCTAGGACTCGTGAGGACTCTAAAGTGCGTATTTTCTCTTGAGAGTCGTAAAGATCTCACAAGAGAATTTTTCCCGCTTACAAGTCGAGAGGACTTGTAAGTGGTTGTTTCCCTCTTTGTCGATGTTCGACTTCGGAGAGTGTGACCCGTGAATAGTATGCAAGAGTCCATCTTGGACTGACTTGTAGGGCCCCAGTGCTTAGGAAACTGGTTTTTTAATCCCTATTGCCTAAGACTTTGCTTTACGAGTCGAGACGAATCGAGAAGTTCTCGCAAGGATATCCTAACGTCACAATTAACCTCTGCTCTTTACGACAAAGGTCCGTTAAAGTCTGTGGTACTAGGATTTTGTCCGTCGTACCGTCATGTTGGCTGATGTATTCCACGATAGGCAATCTTGCTGTTCGAGTAGCCTTGCGACTTGTTAGTGTATATGCCCTAGGGGCCATTATTGTATCATACTAGTTTGTATATTGCTTAATGGAAGCTTGGGATATTCACATGTATATAACAGTCTTGCTAAACATAGTAGTATGCTACTTGGTTTTTCTATCTTAATATGTGAGTATACGTATTGATAGAGCTCTTAGGATCTTGCTTGACTACCAGCGTTGTGATGGCAGTCACACTAGTGGGGGCTGGGTAGTCTACAAGCACATCCTTTTTCAGGTCCCTAGTCGTAGGATTATCGAGACAGGGTATCGATACTCCGGAGTAGACTAGTGTGTACGCTTCTCATCCCAGTTGGGGAGATGGTCTGTCCCACAGCCGTCAGTATGTCGTACTGGAGATAGTATACAGGTGCTCGTTGGGTTACGGGTACACCGGACAGGATTCGCAGGGAACTGTTGGTTGGGTTTTATACCAGTCGTCAGTTAACAGTTCCCAGGTGACATGAGTACAGCATAGTCCGCAGACTTGACACTGCTACTTCGTCTCGAGTGTGTCCCACTGTTCTTAGATTGCTACCCTACCACGGCTCAAAGGAGTCATGTAAACAGGTAGCAGTTGGGTACAGTCCTGAGCACTTGGAGGCAGTGGCGGTTAGACAGGATTCGTTTCTCCCGGTATTGGGAGTTGATATCGCGCTGTGTCAGAGAGCCATTACGCAAAGTCCCTGGCCAGGACAAGCGAGATTTACTGGTAGGTTCCACTAATTTCTCAGGGTGTAATGGGCTACGCTCCGACACGACTTATACCGCTATTAGGGGACTGACGCTTGCCGCCCCCTAGGCCCGATATGCGATAGTCTTAGACGAACAGACCGGGCTGTTCGGAGATTGTCACATCAGGTTCCGTAGGAGTTCGGATGGGTTTCCTCATCGGCCTTCTTATCGACATCTACCTGGGGACCGTTACGTACAGCTAGTGCCGCTTGCGGTCTGTGGTTAAGCCCACTGCCAGCGTAGTAGTCGAGTCATTAGAGTCCCATACAGAGAGTTTCCCTGCTTCAGGCGAAACAATATAGAGGTCGTATGGTTTTACGACAAGGGTTCGGACGCATACGTGTGTTTTCGCACGTACGACTTTCGGACAGTCTTTACTAGTCGGCTTTGGTTTAAGCCAGATTCTAGTATCGGGATATTGGATTTATACAGTCTAAAGTTTTTCCGTGTTTTCACGGATAGGAGGGGCGTTCTCGTAATTTCACGAGAAGCTTCTAGAAGATGGTGACTTGGGGGTTTAGGTGGCATATGCATTTAATGAGATTAGTGACTCATTTGTGTGATTCATCCATGTCATTAATGCATCATAAATGCTTAATGACTCATGAAGATGAATCACCCATTTGTATTTATGAAGCATGGTTGTTAAATCCTATTTTCTATTTATTTGATAAAGATTAATGCTTCATATATATCATGATAGATCACAATCTCATTCTCATTCTCATGCTCACATTCTCTCTCCTCAAGCTCTCTCTCTTCAAACCCTAATCTTCCCCTCTCATGGGTTGAGATCAAGGATTAGAATAGACTAATCACTCCATAATCCAACTCTATATCACCTAGGTTACTTAGATTAGCACTTTAAGAAACCTAGTTAGCTCTAGTTTGAGGTGAAGCTTGAAGTAAAGCTCTCGGGTGGATCGTCTATTACTTGGAGAAGGCCGAGGAGGAGGTGGAGAACGAAAAGACGAAGGACACGGTTCATTAGGTATAATCACTTCACATAGTAGTTTAGAACTCCTATGTTTATCGTTAGTTATAGTTTAGCAAAGATTCTTCGGTTAGTCGATGTTTAAGCAAAGAACAAGATCGTTTTTCATATTTCCGCCTCCCCGCAAGTCGTGGGGTGTTGTACATCGACTTACAGTGGTATCAGAGCCTCGCTAAACAATAATTAACTTATTAGCAAAGTCATATGAATTTCGAACGCAAAACGAACCGGAAAACACATCGATATCATCATGTTTCTGTCGTTTTTAAAACAGGCTCTAAAAATTTTTCAGGTTGCTGAAGAATAACAAGCATAGAAAGATAAGAACACTGGAGAAAAATAGGTTAGTGAATTGGCCATACAGCCGCGGAACCGCGGCCGATCCCACCGATCCGCCATGGATCCGCGGCCGAGTTGGGGCCGATTCAACCCAGTTTGCTCCAGTTATTCTTCTGTGATATTTTTGTATTTTCTGGAATGTTTATTTTCTGCTCAAGTCTCAGGTGCACAGAGAAGTTTTGGGAGTAGAATCTGATATATTTGCTCAATCGAAATTATACGATATTTGCTAATTTGATTATATCTGTGATTGTATAATGTGTTCGTAAACCTCCCCTAACTGCTAGTATGTCGGTTGGCAGGGGGTTGCACATTTCTGTAATGGATTTTACTGTTTGTGATTATAAACTGTATTGGACTGTTGTGATGATTAGCCGGGGTTTTGTAATGGGTTATTATTTTAATTCATTCAATGTAAATGTAATTTGTTGTAATATTATTTTGCGGGGCACATCCAGGTTGCGGTTGTAGCCACCGTTGTATTATTTCATTTTACTGTTTTTGCTCGTAGGATAGACCCAAAGTGGGGTGCACAAACTACCGGGTACTTTGAAGTGTTTAGTGGCCTACTCACTTTGTTGAGAGAGACCGCTTCACTTCGGGTACTTGGCGGGTAGTTTGCCATACCCGTAATGGCTATTCATCACAACTGTGTAATCCGTCTTTCGTTGCAGGCTCAAAAGAAACGCGGATTGCTTGCATATCCAATAATGTTCATCTGAGATCTGGAATGCCTATTATTGCGTCTGACGAATGTACAATATCTATATATGATAGCTATTTAGACGTCACTTATGTTTTACACCCGCGCTAGCCCAGCCCTCTCTCTGTCGTTAGTTAAGTAACCTAACAGGTGATGACGGGACCCAGAGGCGAATGCGGATGGCATAAGAGGACGTTATATTTTCGTTTTTTTCTGCAATGATAGGTTAATGATGGGACGCATTATTATTAATGCAAAGAAAATAAACCAAAGTTTAATCGTTGGAACAATTTAAAAGAAACCACTCGGTTATTTTTAAAACAGAAGAATTTTTTTTTAATTACGGAGCTTTAACCACTCTTTTTAAAAAAAGCTATCAGGTTCCTTCGATTATATCAAGTTCACTACGTTCACGGTTTTGCCAAAACCAGTCGTAGCCCTCCGTCATTTCTTATGGATGGTCAGTAGTATTCAAGCTATGTTTGTTGGCTTTCGTCAAGGGATAGTGTTTGGTAGCTGCTGGGGTATTCATTTGTTGCATAGATAGATGAGTTGGTTTGGGACAGTCGTATTACCTTGTTGGCTTTCGTCAAGGGTATGTACGGGTGGGTTCAAATTAACAAGATAATGATGGTCAGAACTTGACATGTGACTTATGATTTGTTGGCTTTCGTCAAGGTCATAAGAACATGGGACAAAAATCCACATCGGGAGTTTCTAAAGAAACTGAAACTTGCTAGTGTTGCATACCATTTGGAGTTTGATGAATGTTGGTAGGATTCCTTCAACATTATCATACGATGATATTTGGATCACGATCCTACTGTGAGTATATGCTACTTATCAGGAGATTCGTCACTTAACGATCAATGCTATAAACCAAGTAGGTGCCTAGAAAGGTGTCAGCGGGGTTACGCCCCCAGAGAAAAGAGGTTATTTAATTAAGGAACTTCGCGAAAGCATTGGAAAACCTCCCTCGAAGTATCGACACTGGCCTGGCCGAACAGTTAAGAAAGTATTGTACAGTGAGAATGGTCCTGGCTAATTCTTCTTTTATAGTTTGAGGAAGGATTCGAGAAACAGTGGGAGCCATCCAGTTTAGATAAACTAAAAACCACTCTAAACTTGCAAGAGCATCATGCTAAAGTGTTTTCTTCTCTCTCTCTCATTGCAGCGACCTTGTGACCATGACTAGGTTACATCTAGATAACAAGTTGACTGAATCTAACTTATATAACTGGCAAAGATCTTTCCAGATGTCCATTGCCTATGACAAGCTGGACCACCCTATTACTACTCAAGATCCCGCCGTCCCAGGTCCAGTTTCCACAGTCACGGATATGGATATCCGTCAGACAAGGGAAAAGGATAAAGCGAAAGCCCAGTGCCTCGTGTTGGCTTCAGATGATGGTGTATACCAGAAGCAGTACAAGAAGATGGACTCAGTTTCCATCTTTCTCCATAACAAAGATTTATATGGAGAGCAATCTCATATCGCAAGATATGAGACCTCGAACGAATTAATTCAAGCGAGGTTGGCTGTCGGGTCATATGTAAGGGACAACGTCCTTACAATGACTAGCTATATTGATAAGCTCAAAGACCTGGAGACCACGTTGGGAAACAGGTCATACGCTGACTTATTTCCACAGTCCCTACCCTCTACTTACACCCTGAAAGAAACCAGGGAGATACAAGCTCTGCTTAATGGGGGACCTTCTTCTTCTACATCCAGGGCGAAAGCAAAGGGTGAAAAGAAGAAGACCTCTACAAAGCCGATACACGGTATCAGTAAAGTAGAAGGAAAGGGAAGAGCAAAAGTTTCGGGACTTGGTGTAGGTAAGGAGGGATGTTCCTATTGTTATGGGAACGGGCATTGGCAGAAGGATTGCAGGGCTTTGGAAGCCAGTAGCCAGGATACGAAGCATGTTGTGGCTTCGGCCTCAAGTGTGTTTGTAATTGAGAACTGTTTGTCAATTAACTCTACTTCCTGGGTACTAGATACCGGAGCAGGATCTTATATCTGTAATTCATTACATGCTTTGAGAAACCGTAGAGTTATAAGGGTAGGTGATTTGTCTCTCAAAGTTGCAAATGGAATGAGCGTGGACGCTGAATCCGTGGGAGAATATCGCCTAGGTTTGACAAGTGGGCAGATATTGATTCTACGTAACTGTTTGTATGTACCTAGTTTGACTTATAATATCATATCAGTGTCCTCACTTTCGAGAGAGGGATATGATTTTACATTCGTAAGCGATGTAGTTCACATCCACCTAAATCAAGTTCTGATTGGATTCGGTACATTAGATAACGGTATATACGTATTGAGTCAAACTCAGGTTTTCAATGTCCAGAACACACTTAAAAGAAAGTCTCCAGAAATAAATCAGGCTTTCTTATGGCATTGTAGACTAGATCACATCAATGAAACACGGTTAACGAAGTTACATAGAGAAGGATATTTGAATCCGTTCGAATATCAGTCTTATGCTACTTGTGAATCTTGTCTCATGGGAAAGATGACAAAGACTCCATTTTCTGGACACGGAGTAAGAGCGAGCGAGCTCTTGGGACTCGTACACAGTGACGTATGCGGTCCAATGTCTACACATGCGCGAGGTGGTTATTCCTACTTCATTACTTTTACGAATGATTTCTCTAGGTATGGACATATCTTCTTGATGAAGCATAAATCCGAGGCCTTTGAGAAATTCCAGGAATACAAGAATGAAGTGGAAAACCAAACTGGCAAAAGTATCAAGACACTGAGATCTGATCGAGGTGGTGAATACTTAAGTGCCGAGTTCCTGGGTTACTTAAAAGAGAATGGAATTCTCTTTCAGCTTACTCCTCCATACACACCGCAACAAAACGGTGTATCCGAAAGGAGGAATCGAACCCTATTGGATATGGTTTGTTCCATGATGAGTAAGGCTGAGTTACCGCGATCTTTCTGGGGTTATGCACTAGAATCAGCTGCATATCTTTTGAACAAGGTTCCAACCAAAACTGTGCCTACCACACCATATCAGATGTGGAGTGGGAAGAAACCCCATCTTCAGTACCTGAAGACATGGGGATGTCCAGCTTTTGTAAAAAAGCAGCATCCAGACAAGCTCGAGGCACGATCAGTACAATGTAAGTTTGTGGGATATCCAAAGAACTCCATGGGATATTGCTTCTATTACGCAGAGGAACAAAAGGTTTTTGTTTCTCGTCATGCCCGCTTCTTAGAAACCGAATTTTTAGAAAATCAGAAGAGTGGGACCGCAGTAGAACTGGAAGAAATTCCAGAACCACAAGTTGTTACGGAAAGTTTGGTAGAACCAGAAGTTTCAGAAGAAAAGGACGTACCAGCGCCTATCCGCAGAAGTAGTAGGCAGTCTCATCCGTCCAAGAGATACTACGGTTTTCTCATTGACGGGGATCGAGAAGATTGCATCATTGATAATGATGACCCTACTAGCTTCCAGCAAGCCATTCAGAGCGGCGACTCGGTAAAATGGCTAGATGCAATACGGACCGAAATGGAGTCCATGTACACTAACAAAGTATGGACTTTGGACTTTGCTCCAGATGGGGTAAAACCTGTAGGATGCAAGTGGATCTTCAGAAAGAAGATTGGTGTAGATGGACATGTTGAAACCTATAAGGCTAGACTTGTTGCAAAGGGTTTTCGTCAAAGACCTGGTTTGGACTATGATGAAACCTTTTCTCCAGTGGCTATGCTCAAATCCATTCGGGTCCTTCTTGCCATTGCTGCCTTCCACGATTATGAGATCTGGCAGATGGACGTAAAGACGGCCTTTCTAAATGGAAATTTAGAAGAGTGCGTCTATATGGATCAGCCAAAGGGATTCATTCAGAGTGAGAGCAGCGATAAAGTGTGCAAGTTGCTTAAGTCCATTTATGGACTAAAGCAGACATCGCGGAGTTGGAACATCTGTTTTGATGATACTGTCAAAGAATTCGACTTTATCAAGAATCCAGATGAACCATGCATATACAGTAAGATTGTAGAGAGAGTTGTTGTATTCTCGTCTTGTACGTGGATGACATTCTCCTAATAGGAAATGATATTCCTATGCTACAGTCAGTCAAAAGATTCTTGTCACAGAAATTCTCCATGAAGGACCTGGGTGATGCCACCTACATTCTGCGGATCCAGATCTATCGTGATAGATCAAAGAGGATGTTGGGACTTTCACAGTCCAGGTACATAGACACCATATTGAAAAGATTCAGTATGGAAGATTCTAAGCGCGGTAACCTACCGGCTTGTCACGGAATCACCCTCTCCAAAGAGATGTCTCCCAAGACTGATTTGGAAAGGGATCGCATGTCGATTATACTCTACGCTTCTGCGGTAGGCTCTATAATGTATGCGATGTTATGTACCAGACCAGATGTAGCATACGCATTGAGCGTTGTAAGCCGGTATCAGGCAAACCCAGGGGAGAATCACTGGATAGCAGTAAAGAACATTCTCAAGTACCTGAGGAGGACTAAGGAGATGTTCTTGGTGTATGGCGGAAAAGACCTCCAGATCGAGGCCTTTGCTGACTCCGGCTTCCAGAGTGACAAGGATGACTCTAAGTCCATGTCGGGTTATGTATTTACCCTCAATGGAGGGGCGGTCTGTTGGAAGAGTTCCAAGCAGGAGACCGTTGCTGACTCAACGATGGAAGCGGAGTACATAGCTGCTTGCGATGCTGCAAAAGAAGCTGTCTAGATGAAGAAGTTCCTCACAGAACTTCAGGTGGTTCCTACCAGTGTTGGTCTAATACCTCTGTATTGCGACAACAACGGAGCTATAGCTTTAGCGAAGGAACCCAGGTCCCATCAGAAGTCCAGACACATCATAAGGTGGTATCACCTGATCAGGGAGATCGTAGATCGCCGGGAGATCGAGGTAAAGAGAGTAAATACAGAGGATAACATTGCTGATCCATTCACGAAAGCCCTACCTCAGATTCAGTTCGAGAGGCTACTCGAGATCATCGGTCTTCGATACGCCAGTACATGGCCCTAGTGCAAGTGGGAGATTGTTAGTGTATATGTCCTAGGAGCCATTATTGTATCATACTAGTTTGTATATTGCTTAATGGAAGCTTGGGATATTCACATGTATATAACAGTCTTGCTAAACATAGTAGTATGCTACTTGGTTTTTCTATCTTAATATGTGAGTATACGTATTGATAGAGCTCTTAGGATCTTGCTTGACTACCAGCGTTGTGATGGCAGTCACACTAGTGGGGGCTGGGTAGTCTACAAGCACATCCTTTTTCAGGTCCCTAGTCGTAGGATTATCGAGACAGGGCATCGATACTCCGGAGTAGACTAGTGTGTACGCTTCTCATCCCAGTTGGGGAGATGGTCTGTCCCACAGCCGTTAGTACGTCGTACTGGAGATAGCATACAGGTGCTCGTTGGGTTACGGGTACACCGGACAGGACTCGCAGGGAACTATTGGTTGGGTTTTATATACCAGTCGTCAGTTAACAGTTCCCAGGTGACATGAGTACAGCATAGTCCGCAGACTTGACACTGCTACTTCGCCTCGAGTGTGTCCCACTGTTCTTAGATTGCTACCCTACCACGGCTCAAAGGAATCGTGCAAATAGGTAGCAGTTGGGTACAGTCCCGAGCACTTGGAGGCAGTGGCGGTTAGACAGGATTCGTCTCTCCCGGTATTGGGAGTTGATATCGCGCTGTGTCAGAGAGCCATTACGCAAAGTCCCTGGCCAGAGCAAGCGAGATTTACTGGTAGGTTCCAGTAATTTCTCAGGGTGTAATGGGCTACGCTCCGATACGACTTATACCGCTATTAGGGGACTAACGCTTGCCGCCCCCTAGGCCCGATATGCGATAGTCTTAGACGAACAGACCGGGCTGTACGGAGATTGTCACATCAGTCTCAGTAGGAGTTCGGATGGGTTTCCTCATCGGCCTTCTTATCGACATCTACCTGGGGACCGTTACGTACAGCTAGCGCCGCTTGCGGTCTGTAGTTAAACCCACTGCCGGCGTAGTAGTCGAGTCATTAGAGTCCCACACAGAGAGTTTCCCTGCTCCAGGCGAAACGATATAGAGGTCGTATGGTTTTACGACAAGGGTTCGGACGCATACGTGTGTTTACGCACGTACGACTTTCGGACAGTTTTTACTAGTCGGCTTTGGTTTAAGCCAGATTCTAGTATCGGGATATTGGATTTATACAGTCTAAAGTTTTTCCATGTTTTCACGGATAGGAGGGGCGTTCTCGTAATTTCACGAGAAGCTTCTAGAAAATGGTGACTTGGGGGTTTAGGTGGCATATGCATTTAATGAGATTAGTGACTCATTTGTGTGATTCATCCATGTCATTAATGCATCATAAATGCTTAATGACTCATGGAGATGAATCACCCATTTGTATTTATGAAGCATGGTTGTTAAATCCTATTTTCTATTTATTTGATAAAGATTAATGCTTCATATATATCATGATAGATCACAATCTCATTCTCATTCTCATGCTCACCTTCTCTCTCCTCAAGCTCTCTCTCTTCAAACCCTAATCCTCCCCTCTCATGTGTTGAGATCAAGGATTAGAATAGACTAATCACTCCATAATCCAACTCTATATCACCTAGGTTACTTAGATTAGCACTTTAAGAAACCTAGTTACCTCAGTTTGAGGTGAAGCTTGAAGTAAAGCTCTCGAGTGGATCGTCTACTACTTGGAGAAGGCCGAGGAGGAGGTGGAGAACGAAAAGACGAAGGACACGGTTCATTAGGTATAATCACTTCACATAGTAGTTTAGAACTCCTATGTTTATCATTAGTTATAGTTTAGCAAAGATTCTTCGGTTAGTCGATGTTTAAGCAAAGAACAAGATCGTTTTTCATATTTCCGCCTCCCCGCAAGTCGTAGGGTGTTGTACATCGACTTACACGACTGTCGTGTCTCTGATCTCTTCGGGGGCTGGACAAGATGTCTTCAAGCAATCTTCCTAGGCAGTTTGACCGTTGGGGATGCCACTTTTTACTTGAGGTTAGCTCATTTTGGAGAGCCCCGATGAGTCATAACCACTCCGCGCTGGTGTGGGATGATCTCCGATAGTCTTTCAGGTTTTATATGAGTTGCCGTCAAGACCCTGAAGCTAGGAATTTTGCCTTCGCTTCGTTTGCTGGTACTGCATCTGCTGTATCGAGACGAATGTCGCGGTTGTCTATAGGTTGTTGGTGAACCGTCGAGGCTTGGAACTGGGAATTTTGTCGTGGCTCCGTTGTTTGATTGTCGCGTCTGAACCCTGCTGGAGGAAGAACGCTGGGGCGACATCTCGTCTGCTGTATCGAGACGAATGTCGAGGCGGTGACCACTCCATGTGGGATGATCTCCGATAGTCTTTCAGGTTTTATATGAGTTGCTGTCAAGACCCTGAAGCTAGGAATTTAGCCTTTGCTTCGTTTGCTGGCATTGCGTCTGCTGTATCGAGACGAATGTCACGGTTGTCTCTACGTTGCTGGTGAACCGTCGAGGTTTGGAACTAGGGATTTTGCCGTGGCTCCGTTGTTTGATTGTCGCGTCTGAATCCTGCTGGAGGAAGAACGCTGTGGTGACATCTCGTCTGCTGTATCGAGACGAACGTCGAGGTGGTAACCACTCCGCGCTGGTGTGGGGTGATCTCTGATGGTCTTTCGGGTTTTATATGAGTTGCCGTCAAGACCTTGAAGCTAGGAATTTGGCCTTCACTTCGTTTGCTGGCATTGCGTCTACTGTATCGAGACGAATGTCGCGGTTGTCTCTACGTTGCTGGTGAACCGTCGAGGTTTGGAACTAGGAATTTTGCCGTGGCTCCATTGTTTGATTGTCGCGTCTGAATCCTGCTGGAGGAAGAACGCTTTGGTGACATTTCGTCTGCTGTATCGAGATGAACGTCGAGGTGGTGACCACTCCGCGCTGGTGTGGGATGATCTCTGGTGGTCTTTCGGGTTTTATATGAGTTGCCGTCAAGACCCTGAAGCTAGGAATTTGGCCTTCGCTTCGTTTGCTGGCATTGCGTCTGCTGTATCGAGACGAATGTCGTGGTTGTCTCTAGCTTGCTGGTGAACCGTTGAGGTTTGGAACTAGGGATTTTGCCGTGGCTCCGTTATTTGATTGTCGCGTCTGAATCCTGCTGGGGGAAGAACGTTGGGGTGACATCGCGTCTGCTATAACGAGACGAATGCTGAGGTGGAGCTGTGATTTTGCCGTCACTCCACTTTGTTTCGACCATGGGGTCTTTCGTTGACGTGGCGTATGCATCCTGCTGGACTGTTGACATTGCGTCTGTTGTAACGAGACGAATGCCGAAGTGGTCTCTAAGTTGTCTGTGAACCGTCGAGACTTGGCTCTCTTTCGGATGGAGCCTGGGGAGGGAAGGTGTGCTTCCTTCTTTGTTTGTGTCCTTGGATTGTATACAGGGATCGATGCGATCTTACCTGTAGGGCATAAATTTCATTTTTCTTTATTTCTTTCCGCGATGCTCTATCATTTCAGCTTTTACATCGCGAATGTCGCGATTGCCCAATCATTTCGGCTATTTTTCGCGGTGCCCAATCATTTCGGCTATTTATTTCATTTTTACTCGCTGCTTTTTATTGCGAGTTGCCCAGTCATTTCGACTATTTGGCATGCATACATTTTTACTTGCTGATTTTGTTTGCAAGTTGCCCCGCCGTTTCGGTTATTTGGCATGCATACATTTTTACTTGTTGATTTTGTTTGCAAGTTGCCCATCATTTCGGCTGTTTCATACGCATGTGTGGCTCGCTAGCTTCTTACTGCAAGCTTGGGATTAGACACCGATTTCAGCATCAGCACTGCTACAACTGGGATATTGCCAGGAGAGAATCATCATTTGCCTTAGTCGATGTCGAACAAAGGTGGCTTAGTAGACAGGGTTAGGATCCTGTCGACTAAGGCTTTTGACTTCACGAGCCGTAAGGGTCTCATAAAGGTATTTCTCCCTACAAGTCGTGAGAATCTCATAGGTGCGTTTTCTCCTTAGGAATCGTGAGGATTCCTATGTGTGTGTTCTCTTATAAGTCGTAAGGATCTTACAAGAGTGTTTTCTTCTTGCAAGTCGAGAGGACCTACAAGTGTTTGTTCACCGTGTGAGCATATACCTAGTCGCTGGCAGGACTATGTTAGGGAAATGTCCATTCGCGCCCGTGGATTGTATACAAGGATCAATATTGAACCGCTTGTAGGGCAGTATTGAAGGTTTTTGGGGCTGCTTAAGAACAGGTTTAGATCCCTGTAGCTTAAGACTTTCAAATCCTGTGAGCCGTGAGGGTCCCATAAGAGGGTTCTCCTTACGAGTTGTGAGGATCTCGCAAGTGTAATTTCTCTCTAAGGATCGTGGGGATCCCTAAGTGTGTTGCTCCCTTGTGAGTCGTAAGGATCTCACGCAGGCGGTTTCTCCTTACAAAGTCGAGAGGACCTTGCAAGTGTCTTTTAGCGAGATTGCGCCCTTTCGGGTTTTCACAAAACTCGCCGGTAGCCCTGCTGTTTTTACTCATGGAGCCCTTTCGGGTTTTCATCCGTGCCCATTTCGCTTATAGACATACCGTTTTCTTTTTTTTTCACTTTAACGAGGTTGCGCCCTTTTGGGTTTTCACAAAACTCGCCGGTAGCCCTGCTGTTTTTACTCACGGAGCCCTTTCGGGTTTTCATCCGTGCCCATTTTGCTTATGAACATACCGTTTTTTTACCACGTCAGCCTGAGGATGCCGCGGGTTGGTAGTAGTTTAACGACGTTTCGGTCATTTGCAAGTTTTAGGACATTGCGGTCCGTTGTTAGTTTAGGGACATTTCGGTCCTTTGCAAGTTTTAGGACATTGCGGTCCACTGTTGCCGTATTTGAGGCGAATCTCTAGTTTACTGACTTTTCGGTCTATGGGGCTTTCTCTATGAATGAGCACGATGCCCCCGGCATGTCCACCTTTTTAGGAGCATGAGATTGTGGCGGGTTCACCTTCCAGTTTTCGGATAATGCGAACTTTCCTTGTTGGTATTGGTCCTCAATCCAGCCTTTGAAAATAAAGAAATCTTCGATTGGATGGCTTACTGCTTGATGGTAAGGGCAGTAATTAGGATTGTTGAGATCGCCTAGCTGCAACGGACGTTTTGGACCCGGCAGATTGATGAGTCTGTTGCGCACTGCCAGCTCGAACAGTCTTCTCGTTTTATCCTGGGGAAACGAGTAAGGACGTCCCAGTCTCTCCTCGAGGGATGGGCGTGGACGCACGTTATTTTGGAAAACAACCGGCTTTAAGTTGCTCGGCTGTTGTTGAGCGTTGGCGACGAAAATTGCTTTCCCTTTGCCCTTTTCATTCCAAGGCTCCATCTTTGAAGGAGATGGTCTATGATCCATCTGATCCATTTGGGCCAAGTTGTCAATCAAGGCCTGGAAAGTAGTGGCTTAAAAACATCATGAATTGCGAGATGGTCACTTGAGAGTCAAGAGTGCCCACGAACATGCCCACTGCCGGCGCTTCTTCGATGCGCTGTTCGCATTTCGACCATAGGTTCCGCCACCGGATTGCATACTGCACCCACGTCTCTCCCGGCTTTACTCTGTCGTTGATCAATGCCGTGATCGGGGTGCGTCCGCTAGCGCTCGCAAAACGCTGAGTGAATAACAACTCCATCTCTGCAAAAGTTTTGACAGAATCGTTGGGAAGCTCTGAATACCATTCGAAAGTTGTTTCTGACAAGCTGCCGACGAACTGGCGAAATAGTAGTTTATCATCGCCTCCGGTGTTACCACAAAGAGCCCTGAACTGGGCGACATGCTGATGTGGATTCCCCGTCCCTTTATACACATGGAACTTAGGGATCGTATATCCCGGCGGGTAACTTATTTGGTCATACCAGCCCGAATAGGGTCGTCCAGTCTTGACAACTTGGGCGGCCGTTTCATTTGCCTGGTAAACTCTTATTTGCTGAACAATATAGTCATCCAGTGCAGCTTTGAAGACTGTCTCTTCTTTGGCTGTCGATAGAGCCGGCAGAGGGTTTGATGTTTCCCCTCTATCATCTTCAATTATCACTGGAGGATCTTCGCTGGAGGATCCGGCTGTAACATCATCCCGACCATGTCTTGGAAGAGAAGTGCCAATCGCTTTATATTAGCCGCTTGCTCTGGGGCTTCTTTGTCCTTCTTTTCGAGGACTCTGCGAAGGAAGTCAGCATCAGTTTCTTGTTCATGACGCTGTTCCGCGGATGTTTCCGGGCTTTCTTTTGGTCCGGTGAGTACGGCCACCACAGTCAGCATCTCCTGAAGCTTCTGCTGCTGTTCTTGGGCTTTTGTCACAGATCGCGTAAGCGGTCGATAACTTGTGGAGATACGGCTATCCTCTTTTCCGGATGCCATATGGATGGTATGCACCACCATGTCCCCAGACTTAGGGCGTTTGGGCTCAGTGCCTTTGGCATTTGCCGTAGGCATGGGGACATTCTCCGGCCTCCTTCTTTTATGAGCGGTCGAAGTTGAGGGGGCCGTTGCAGTGGGCACCCAAGTGGTTGTTGTCCGTTGTATTTTGACAGGACAGTGCTCTTCCTTCTGAGCCTTCAGCTTCTTCTATCGGCGGAGATAGTCCTGATCCACCACTGACTCTCGGACTTGTCGCCAGATTTTGTAAACTTTGGAAGACAGCCGTTGAGGGGACTACTTTGGTTTCATTTCTGTGACCGTCTCCACCGGTGGAGGAGATCTCTTCAGCACGGCGATAGGAGAGTTCATGCGCACCTCGTTAAGTAGTTCAAATCTGTTCCCGGTTGGAACAGTAGCATCAACTTACACCGTTGGAGCTGGTGGAGTAAATCCAGACGGAGAGCTGCCTCCAGCCTTCCGTGCTCGGCGCCAGTGACGACGGCGAGCATGTCGCGCAGATGGTGTTGGTTCGGCTATGGGGATGGTTTTGTCTTGCCCCCTGTTTTGAGGAGAGGCTGTTATTGGCGCTAGCCGGTTGAAGACTGACGTTCGTTGAGAGGGGATAGTCAGTCTTGTGAAGACCGAATTTCGAACAGGGGAAGCAACCTTTGTGACTTCGCATGGAGTGGGAGCTGAAACGGGCAGTCTTATGAAGACCGACCCTTTAGCAGGGGAGGCTGCCTTGACGACTTTAGGAGTAGGAATGGCTATCCGCTTTGGGATGGCCGCTTCAGGTATCGTGGGCTTCTTCATAAGCCCGCTTAAGCTTCAGCCCAGTTTGCTGAAAACTGAGGCATTGGACTTGGGCGACCCGTTGAAAGGGGCCGCGGTATTTGTAAGCCGATCAAAGACCGACTTCTTTGGAGCTTCTTGCGACGACATTGGGGCATTGAAGCTCATCGGTGGGATCATGGTCCCAAAGAACAACCTAGTGGTGGCCTGAGTCACCTGCTTCATCGGCATAGCGAAGATGGTGGCCGCTTGGGGCCCGTAAGTCACTCCTCCGGACGGGACGGAGCGAGAGTTGCAGTTGCAGTTAGTGCAGTTTGAAGCCATTAATCTTCTATTTTCTGCACGGAGCAAGACACCAAATCTAAGTACCTCGAATCCACAAGCAACCATATCAAACCGCGATTCGTTCGCGAACACGACACACGAAGTGTGGAGTGGAAAGAGGAAAAGGTCCCACCGGGCGTGCCAGAATCTATTTCCCTTCGGATCACGAAGAAGCGATAAACGTCTTGCCTGAAATTCGGGGCAGATGCTAATTGGTGCTATCCGTCCACCTCTCCGAAGATGCCAAGTTGATTTATGGCACCATGTATCGAAAGTTTAAACGGATGTGGCCGATGTAGCAGACTTCGTCAGATTCCCCCTCGTCTGAGGGATTTTTGATTGTGGGGACGCTCTTCCCTGCAGGCGCAAGCCCCTGCAGTTAATTACACTACCGCATCGCGGTAACAACTTTCTCTTTCTTCATATGGTCACTTCGTGTCGTAGGTGTTTGTTTTGTTTGTGGTTGCCCGTGGATTGTATACGGAGACTAATTTATGTTGTCGCCCGTAGGACGTGGATTAGTCCAAATCAGTATCTTCTTAGATTTGGGTTTGGGGGTTTGGTTTAAGGATACGTTAGCCTCATTTGAGACTAAGATCAACTTAAACGTTTGTTAAGGATACGTTAGTCTAATTTCTAGACTAAGATCAACTTAACAGGATCGTTTAGATCCAATAAAAGAGCATTTGGACTCTATTGTTTAGTTTACGGACATTTCGGTCGATTACCAGTTTAAGGACATGGTGGTCCAATGTTAGTTTAAAGACATCCCGGTCAAGGTTAAGGACATCATAGCCCGTGGAATGTATGGCTGTCGGGACACGTCGCCTCTCTGAAGACGTTGAACGATTATAACGACAAATATCAGAGGAGTTCAGAGATGTACCCTTGAACCAATGTTGGTTGGGAGATCTATAGTCCAATTTGGGACTAAAGTCTGTTTACAGGTTTATGAGCATATGGGCCCAGTTGATATGAGTTGAACATTTTATTGTTCTGGCTATTGAGCCTTTATTTGGGCTTGGCCCTTTTAATAATGCATAGCATTTACCAGAACAAAGTATGTTCTGACAGTACGCCACGTGGCGCGTCAGGCGCTTTGCGCCAAGGAAAGAGCGCATTGCGCTTCTGTTGGATAGCGCACACGAGGAGGACATGTGTCGCGCTTAGCGCTGAGCGCTAGTTTGTTGGCGTCTTGCGCTTTTAATTTATGAGCATGCTGCGCTAGTTTGTTGGCGCACCAGTGAGTGACACGTGGCGGGCTTTGCGCTGAGCGCCAACCCAGGAGCGCAGTGCGCTGTTTTCAGAAGCGCAAAGCGCAGATCGTGTCTATGGTTGACACGTGGTATATTATGGCGCTGAGCGCCAGTCCAAGGAGCTTAAGGGCGCAGTTCATGAGTGCAAAGCACTTTTCAATAGCGCAAAGTGCATTTTGATCAATTTAAGATTAAAGAACAGATTTTACGTTCTTCTTAAAGGAGGCTTTGCCTCAAGATTCAAGAACTAAGTTCTTATTCTTATAAAAGGCTCTGCCTTTATAGATCAGAAGATCTGTGAAGTAAAAATACTTCTTTTTATGATTAGATCTTGATCTTTTCTTTTTTAATCAGAGACCTTGGTCTTTTTTATAGATCTAAGATCCTTTTAGAAGACGTTTCTTCTTTTTACGAGATGTTTTCATCTCTGTTGTTCAAGAATTAATTCTTTACCTTTAAAGATGAAGAAATGATCTTCTTTCTTCTAAAGGCTTGCCTTTCTTTCTCTTTGGATTTTTCTTAAAGTTTGCAGAGGGTTTTTCCTCTCTCCTTTTTCTGTATCTCGCTTAGACTTGAACTCTAGAGGCCTTTATATAAGGCCAAATGATTTGTTGAATCAGTTTAAGAGATCTTTCTCTGATTGATTTGAGAATTTCCCCACTGTTGGATCTTTGATCCAAGGGCTTCTGATTTACAGAAGATAATCTTCTTGTTTTAACAAGATTGAGAAATCTTTCCTTCTTTATAGAATTTGTTCTGTATTTTGGTAATTTTTATTTACCATTGGATCATTGATCCAACGGTGCTCTGATTTACAGAGCACAATCTTGTTATTTGGAAAGATTTTGAGGAATCTTTCCTTAACAGAATTTAATTTCTGATTAATTAATGATTTATCATTATTATTAGATCTTTGATCTGACGGTTGGGGAGCTTTTAGGTTCCAGCGCTGGCGCACCCGTGCTTTGCACGTGGTGCGCTGCTTAAAAGGCAGCGCACACGTGTATGACACGTGGTGCACTGCTTGGAGCGCAGCGCACCTAGCGCTAGCGCACACGTGCTTTGCACGTGGTGTACTGCTTAGGACTCAACGCACTTGGTGCTGCATCTTAAGCGTTGCTTCACAATGTTTTAACTCTTGGCTTTGAGGAATTTGTTACATTCTTTGCATGTGGAGTTTTTCCTTTCATTTTTATTTTATTATTATTTTTTATTTTATTATTTATTTATTATTTATTATTTTATTATTTTATTATTATTATTTTTTTTAATAAGGGAGGAGGTTGTGAGCCAAAATTTTGGCGGGAATAAGGGCAGCGACCCTCTCCATCGCCACCTCCAGCTCTAGCCTTGAGATCTCCTCCCGCAAGGAGAACTCACCCACGACCCGCATCGCCGGGGCAATTTTCTCGTCCTCCATGTTGGTGACGAGGGCGATGTGCTGGAGGACCTGAAGAGAACAGAGGAGGGTTAAAAAGAAAAGGGGGCATCTAATCACGCGAGCAAAAATACTGAATGAAGAACCGGATGGGGTGCGAACACTAACCTGCATGGTCTCTTGAGTTATGGCCTCCATTTGGGCCCGGAGGGTCCCCCGAGGGATTCTGCCCCCGGCCGACCTTTCCATCTCCGAGAGCAGGCCGTTGGCAAAGGAAAGCCCAGAGGGCGCCTCGAAGCGAAACTCCCCATCGTCCACAAGGATCGGGGAAGCCGAGGAACGGGGCGCCGTCCTATGAAACCTCTTGAGGAGAGACGCCGGGGAACCAGTCTCACCCCCACCTCTGGAGCCCGGGGCTCTTGCTCCCAAGCACGTTTTCGGCTCGGCACTTGGCTGGACTCCGGGGCCCAGCGCGCACTTGAGCGCCTGGATGGAGCGGCTGCCGGTGGAGCCGGAGCCGACGACAGGCGAGAAGGGCCAACGCCTCCGACCTTCTTCCTCTTCTTCTGTTCGATCAGGGCTGGCCGAAATTTGCCTAGGTCCATGGGTTCTGCATAAGACAAAATACAGAGGAGGCAGCAATGCTAGAAAAGTAAAAGAATGCACAAGTCTAAATAGGTCGTCTGAAAACTCCTAACTTACCCGCGAACTGAGGGGGCTGAGCCCGGCCCAATTGAGGGCCCGCTCTGACAGCAGCACATCAGCCCAGGGGAGGGACTCCCACTCCGCCACCGCCACAGCGTCGGGATCATTGGATGGGCACAGGCCAATCCTCACCCTCGGACGACCCAACAAACAAAAACTTCTTCTTCTATTCATGAATGGAAGAAGGTACTATGACGACCCCCGACCCGGTAGCACCTCCCTGGTGTTTTCTAAAAGAGATGTATACCCAGCTCGGCTCGCCCCTGCGAGTGCCGGGGTGGTTTTTGTAGCAGAGAGAAGAAACGAGAAGACCCCGGCTGAAAGGGATCAAACATAATTTCAACCAGACCAGGAACCCAAGGAGAATCCTCCAAGAGTTCAGCACTAACTGGCCCGGGGCTAACTCAAAATAATTCAACGCCGCACTCGCCTCAGGGGCGAAGGGCAGGCGCATCCCGGCCCAAAAGGCTTCCAGGTACAGGGCAATCTCCTTGCCCCGTACCTGGTCTGCCCTCTCCCCCTCCTCGGCCAGACGAAGCGAGTAGCTGGCAGGAATGTGGAAACGAGTCCGGATGGTGGCAAGCTCATCCGCGTACCTCAGCACGGATGACGCGCCAAGAGCATCCACAACCTGCGCTCTGGGGACCGCCCCCGTCGCACGATCCCGGGGATCATGACTAACCCTAACTTCCCGGGGGGACTCCGACTTAGAAAAGGAAGAGGAAGAAGTAGAAGAGGAAGCTGCAGAAGACTCCCTAGACTCTATCCGGACTATTTCTACAGACTCCTCGGTAGAAGACATCTAACCTGATCAAAAGGATGAATCCTCGGAAGGGAAAACACAAGCAATCCGACCTACGGAGAAGAGCGTCGAGCTAACATGACTAGGGACGAGAAAATTATGATGAGGTATGGGCCTTGATGGGGATCCCACCTCTACTTATAGCTGAAGGCGTACACATCCTATGGCTTCGATCGCCTCCCGCCAAAAAAACGCTTCACAACCAACGGCCGACAACATTCTACGTGTCGCACTCACATTGGACACGTCATATCGGGCACGGGAACGCCTGCGGCTCTTCTCATCAGTTAACCAGTGCCAGACACGTAGGCTGGCGTTTTGACGAACGTACGCACAAACTGGCGCTTCTTCTTAAATGCGAGATCTTTCCCCTGATCCACTGACGTCATCGAGAAAATACGACTAATTGCCCGGGAATACGCACCGACGATACCTTCAAGTAAGAGCTCATCCCGGATGATCGGTCAGACCACTCTCGACTCGACCCAGGAACAGGTCGAGACGAGAGTGGGGGGCTAATGATGATGCTCGATATCGATGACTCCCCAGATCATGACACGTGGCAGATGACGTGTCCTAAAACTTACAAGAAAGAATCAAGAACGTTACGTTGGAAGCACACCCCCGGCCTCCGACCCGAGGATGTTTCCGACCTTCGGTGGCCTTCCAAACCACCCCTAGCTCGCCTCCGAGCTATCACAGAACCAAGATGCCTCGGCCTCCCACTTATTCCCGAGCCTCCCGCCGAGCTCATATTCCTCGGTCTCATCGACCGACCCATAGGCGCCTCCGCCACGGCTCCGCGAATCTCACCAGGCGTGAGATATCCGCCGCCCATGATCCCGCGTTCCACGCCATCACGATCCCTCATTAACGAGCATGTCTCGTCATTAATGGAGAATCTCGCCTATCATGCGGGCGTGACGCCAGGAGCATAACGGCCGGCGTGAATCTCGCGCCCGCCTGCCTATGGCTGCAGCTATATAAACCTCTCTCTCAGACGACTCAAGGAAGCGAATTTTAAACCAATAGGCCGTTACTCTGCCAAAATCCCCCGTCTAACTTGATCGTCGGAGGGTACTCAGTGGCACAACCACCCCGGGATTTCTTTGCAGGTAGATCGGCCTCAACCACATAAAACCCATTGAGATCCACATGCTCCAGGAGGCAACCCACCAACTAAATCTCAGCCATCCATCAGCGCTCGCAGCAGATTAACGGAAGATAACATCTGAAGGAGATCCAGAGATCCATCAGGGGCCTGTCAAAAGAACACGAAAGAACCTGAAAGGGAGCAGCGCAATCGGACCGTGTACAGACCATGATGAAAACTGACTAGGCCTGCATATTGTCTGGTCGTTCTCGTGTACTCTTAGGTTGCTCCAGCTCTCCCCGTCCATCGAACCCTAATACAAATAACCCATAAAAAACTAAAGATAAGCGTTGGTCCTCGCAATAGTTTTGGTATTCAATTTGGATTTTGATTTGGATAGAAATATGGGAGACGACACGAGTCTAATGGTAGGTCCACAATTTTCCTAAAGTAAAGGATATGATTAATTGGTTGCCGTTAATTTTTTATATATAATTATATATACGTAATAACAAAAAGGGTAAATTACACTAATATACCCTTAATTATTGCTTTTTCTCTCTCACTAAAATACCTTAAAGTTCCTTTATTATAGTAAAATACCTTAAGTGCTACTTTTGAAGGAAGGAAATAACCCCTAAAAACCATAGTTTAAGGAATTTTACTGTAATTAGAAAATTTAAGGTATTCTAGTGAAAATCCATGAGTTAAGGTTATTTTATTGTAATTTACCCTAATAAAAGATTTTCAGATTGGTAAATATAAACTAAAATACAAATGATTTTTTTGTGCTAATGCATAGGTAGTTGGTTATTTAGCCACTTCTTCATGATATATACAACTAGAACATAATATATAAGTTTTAGGATGTGCCAGAAAGAGCTTCACAAGAACTCTTAACGAATCAGGAAAAAAATCTATAAGGATACAAATTAGGGTTGCATTCGGAGAGGATACAGATCGGATATGAGCAATACCGTATCCATATTGGCTTTCTGCTTTCGGATACGGATACGAATACGGATATAGTTCGGTAAAAAATATTCATATCCATATTTGACAAAATCGGATACGGATACCGATCGGATATGAGATAAACGGATATGAATACGAATCACATATTGATAAATAAATATTTAAAACATAAAATAAGTGAATGTGAAGTAAAAATATGCATGCAACCGATACATATTAATACGAGTACTTAAATATTTGAAACGATTAAATATGCACATAACAGAATATATTACCAAATAATTATACATATTTATTGTCCTATTATGTATATTTTAAAATAAAAATAATAAAATAATGTTTTAATGAATAATTTATAATACATATAAAATAGACAAACTATATATTATTTAATTTTAATTTTAATATAGAAGTATTGATTAATTAAGCACAAAAACATTACAAATTTAATTTAAAATGCTATATTTAATTTAATGAGTATGTGGATATCTGTATCCAAATTGATATCCGGATGTCCGAACCCGTATCCAGAAAATGTAACATCCTAGTTCAGTTATACCATATTCGATTTGATTATTTTCTTTATCATATGGCTTTTTCTTGACTTTATTTGTTTTTGGTGCCGATAGTGTTTTGGTATCTGTCTTTAGTATCCGACCTGACCCGCATGCTCGAAACCCATCTTGGTCCTTGATTACGTCTTATCTCTGCTGATTCTGAGGATTCGTGCACACATATGTTCCGTTTACTTGCTTTATATCTGACATCTGCATTTTTAATAATATAATTATAATCAAATAATATATTTTAAAAATACCTAGCATGGCATGCATCATATCCCAGACCCTGTGGTGGCATCCGTACATCTTGTTCTTGTCCCGTTTAGTGAAACAGACTCGTCTGGATTGCTACGTGCATACTATGTGTATTTGGGTATGCATTTTCTTTGAACATCTTTTTTGGTTTTGGTTGACACATATATTATCCGTATTTTCAAACCATAATTTTAGACCCAACCCGGATATATTTTGGAGTAATTTTGTATTAACCAGAAAACTCAAGTTTACCTAATATTATATTCTAATATATATAAACTGTTTATATATATATACACACACACACACGTTTTATATTTTTTTTAACTAAATATATTTTTCAAATATTTTCTAATTTATCACAACCTACCAATCTCCTCTCTGTCTCTCAAATATAAATATTCTTTTATTTTTTTATTAAACCCTATATAAACTCAAACCCCATTCCCCACGTTCCCTATTTCAGCCCACGTCTTCTCTCTCTTCATTCCTCGTTCCCGCCGCCTTCGCCTCCAAACCCTAACCCGACCTCGTCGACGCCCTCGTCGTCGACAACCATCTCCTTCTCGTCTTCGATCCTCTCCTCTCATCTTCTCGACCACCTCTCCTCTTCCCGCAACCCACGTCACCACTATAACCCATCGACCTTGCCTGCACCTCGTCGCGGCCCTCGTCTTGCCGTCGTCGGCGTCACCCGCTCACCACCACCTTCCTCTTCTCCTTCTCTCCTTCTTCATATCTCTTCTATTCCCCGATGAACCCCGAGCCTGCGACCTCGCCCCGGCCTCGCTGCAACCCTAGCTTCGCACCGTCGTCGCCTCACCTTCGCCTCCATCATCTTCTCGACATCACCCTCATCCTCACAACCTCCACCTCCTCTCATCCTTTTCCCAGACCTTGACCCTGCATCCGACGAGATCCCTGCACACCCGAAACCCATAGCCTCGACCTCACCGCACCCATCACCTCGCCGTCGCCTCACGCCGCCGACCACCCTCATCGGCCTCCCCTCGCCTCCATCTTCTCCGCTACTCCATCTTCCTCTTCTTCCACTCCTTTCCCGATCTCCACACCGTAAACCCTGACTGCACAACCCTACAACCCTCTCCTTTCCCCTGCCGTCACCGCCTTCACCCCTGCCGTTACCGCCTTCGCCATCACCACGACATTCCCTCTCTCCTCCCTCCTTCACCCTGACAAGAATCTCTACACACTCGCAACCCTACAGCCTCCAAGAACACCCACTGCCCCGCCGTAAAACCTCGTCGGAAAATCCACGACTCTTCAACATTGCCCCCTCGCAGCCTTCTCTGACCCCAGAGCCTTGAACCCCCACAGCCTCATCACAACAGACCACTTCTTCTTCTTTTTCTTTTTTTCTTCTTTCTTCTCTCTCTTTCTTGGTTTCTTGATTCCAGTCATCGCCGGAGCCGTGCACGTCGCCGACGATCCGGATGACCCAGTGGATATCTTCAACCAGCGTGGTCACTTTCTTGCTTTGCCTGGTTCAGTTCTATACGCGTGTGTGAATATTGCGACATTTACCCGACGTTGGACGCGGCGTACATATCCCGTCGTGAGATCCGATCAGGCAAGTTTCTCTTGCTGCATGCTATGTCGCTATATTTATATCCATATGAATAAAAATATTACATGTTTATTTCATTGTGCATCCCATGTTACCGTTTTCCGATATTCGTTCGTATCCGTACTGTTTATTACATATCTAATTGTATGCCGAAACCTGATTATATCATGTTGATGTTATATAATACAACTTGCTTGTTAATGTGCATGTTTGGTTATATACAATCATATGTTAAGTGTGGTAAATTGTTGGCTTATGGCAAAATCAATTTAGGAAGAGCGTATAACTTTGATCCTAAGTCAAATTTTAGCTGAGTTCGTGTCTCGCATCTTCGTACATCGTTCTCCCGTGATCCTTATCCTCAAGGCAAGTATTCTTATTTTACTTTTGGTCGATGTACATCGGTATTCCTTCGTGTGTATATGTATATATTTATTTTTCCTGCCCTATTAAAATAAAAGAGAAATGTGTTGGTACCTATTTTTCGTTATATCGTACAAAATTATATATAGATAAACTTTAATGCAGCAAGTAAGAAAAAATAGCAAGTGTGGTTTTAAAATGAGATATAATTTAACTACAAATAAAGTTCGAATATTATTAAGCTATCTCACATTTATATATTTCTAGCCAGATTGTGATTAATATATCCATATTAAGGTTAACGGTAAAGATAACAATTGTGACTCATACCAGCTTGTACATCATGTTCATGCAATTACTATTGCTAGAAAACAATTACATTTGACAAGTCATGACTATTCAATACTCTAGTCTCTATGAACGAGATCACTGATTAGGATGCTGAACTACATGACATGACACACTACAATTTACCAGTTTCATTTCTATACAATTACCATATCACAAGTTCCGGTCTTTCAGCATTCTTAATTAGTGCTCTAGTCATTACCATAGTAGGTATAAATACGCGGGTGTTGGGGTAGTTTGAGTGTGCGTTCATACAACATGATCTCAGGAGTCCCATACCGGCAGGGGGTACCGGGCTATATCGGTCGCATTTATTGCAGCTGGTACCGGGCTATATCGGTCGCATGATTACAGCTGGTACCGGGCTATATCGGTCGCTTGTTCACTCCACAGTTGGGCCAGTGTTTCCTAGCCCCTGGGGCACCACTCTTAGGTTAGGAATACTCCTGCAGAGGTTGACGCACACACTCGAGCTTACGATAGGATAGTTTACCTTTTAGTGACCAGTTAGGTTATGACTTGACCTCTTTACATATCGGTTTCATAGTATTAATGGATCTATTTATATATCTTTTTTTACTTGCGTACACGGGCTTCACTACATTCATATATTCATGTTATCATACCACACATACACTTTATACGTTGAGTACTTACTGGGATGTTCTGACATCTCTAAAATTTGTCATCTCAGGTTTAGAGACAGATTTTCCGGCCGAGCAGGATTGCAGCGGCTATCAAGCCTTTGCCGAAGATCAGTAACTCGTACGTTTAACTTTCCTTTCTGCTAGTATTTAGCATGTGTGCTCTTATGGGACATTAGGACTTATGTATCTCTTTTGAATCTTATTTTATTTCGAACGTATTGTATCGGATCTTTTTGCATCAATTATCTAGTGGACCAATTTTTAGTATTCGTTGTAGATTCGTTGCAGCATGATTATCAGTGTTATCCCTTTTGGTATTGGATTTTATTTTTGACAGGTTAAGCTAAACAGCCTTATGTGACTATGTAAGGATGTTTCCTTACCGTAGGTAGCACAACTGGCATCCGTTGCTCTCCGTATTCCGTATTTTGGGAAGCGGGACGTGACAGAAAATTTGAAAAGATATGTATCCGTATCGGTATCCAACTATATCCGAAAATATATATTTGTATCCATAGCCGTATTCGAACAGATCCGAAATTTCATATCCGTATCCGAAAATATCCGGATCCGGATATCCGAATCCGAATGCAACCCTAATACCAATCCATACCGGGTAAGTCTCATCGATCCTTATGTACGGAAGATGGTCAATTCTTGCTTGCCCGAGCAAGAATTGCAACATAGCATATAACACCCATCACATATTGTCTAGCAATTATTAGTCGCCTCTCAACTGGTTTATTGGCACATGGCGGCCCTGAGTTTCCAGCGATTATCCCGAATTTCCTCTTTTAAGTCATATCAAAATTGACCTCACATGTGCTATGTGCTAATAAACAGGTTGTGGGGCGAGATGTGCTCGATAAGGTCTATAGGAAAAGTGTTTTTCCAACCAATTCATGAACTTTCTTTATTCAATATTCAGACATGTATCATATAGCCGTCATTTTATTGCATATAAGACAACCTTGAAAAACAATAGTCTTGAAGTCAATTATTTACAAGATCAAAGGTTTATTTTCTCTTATACAATATCAATTTCATATTTTCATTGAACAACTCTCCTTAATTGTTTCCAAGTTACCTCAAAAGCCCATGATCTAGCGAATGCAGAGCATCCGTCCTGTCTCAGAGTGTAGTGGTTGCAAATAAGCTGTGTTTTGAAAAAAGAAAGAAGGAAAGTGATCGGTTCAGTAAACTTTGTAGTAGTCACCCCATATATAGAAAGAAAAATGAAATAGCCAACAGAATTAACAAGCATAGTGGCAACAAAATGAACAGTTTTCAAAATGTTGCTTTTCCGTGCCGTTAATGCACATTAAGCATCTATAACCAATTATCAGAGTTATTTCTCACAATGTATCTTTTCTTTCATGTTTAACACCTTAGCGTTCATGTTCTTGAAGTTGGTAGGATTTCCAAATCAACATAAAAATTTTGGCCTTTTCTTCGGATTGTTATGCGGAGAAATCCAAGTTGCACCACAAGTTAACACCTGGTGATCCTGCCCGATATCGACCATCCACCAAAAGCAGCTCTGGCCATTAACTATCCGAGGTCCAGCAAAAGAAGTGGCCTAAAGAATTCCAGATGTTTAGAGTTATGATGCATAATATAGGACTTAAGAACTACCCTCACAGCGATCATTTTCAAAACCTGGTAGGTTCGCAATACCAATGCCTTTGGGTCAGTGTATCTGGAAGCAGGGCTGCTTGCAGTCACATTAATTCTCTGCAATGGTAAGAAATTAACTTTAAGAAATATCTAAGTAATACATATATATGTCTCACCTTCGATAAAAATGGAGTATGCTCACCTTCGATAAAACAGGATTCACCCACTGATGTTCTCCATAAGATGTCCCAGCAAAGTATATAGCTCCATTTTTATCTCCATCACATATGTATTGGAGCTCTTTAAAGCTTGATCGTCTATGTTGAAATCTCAT
This sequence comes from Agapanthus africanus, assembly GCA_030015575.1. NCBI lineage: Eukaryota > Viridiplantae > Streptophyta > Magnoliopsida > Asparagales > Amaryllidaceae > Agapanthus > Agapanthus africanus. The sequence goes on along the minus strand of JASDDO010000022.1, from coordinate 858,516,555 downwards.
ACTGAAAGTGCAATCACATTACAAGTTAAAACTACTATAAGCATCAATCTTCAACCCTTACGGAAGAGAACCCAGTTCCGTTACTACAATGCAAATTCTCGGGAGTTTGTCTATTTTGCGATTGCGATTGTCTGCAGACATTCATATATTCAAATGCCCTTAATCATCTATATAGATGCCATATGACATTCTCTACAAAATGCAAAAGTCATGAATTTGTAAAAGGCTTAATTTTCAAAAACTACCAAAATCTTAGGGCCTGTGACTAGCAACTATCAAATTCTTTCAAAATTATAGGAAATTACCAAGTGTACGAAAACTTGTAAAATTAACAAACAATAAACTACCAAACCAACTGAGCTAATAAGAGGAGGTCTCTTATTAGCTCAGTTGGTTAGGTGGCCTCTTCACCAAGAAGAGGTCCCAAGTTCGAACCCCACGAGTAGAATGCCGCGGGATTTCTTCGAACTTGTAGTATTGTGGGGAGGAGGGATGGCTAATTTATTCCACCTATTATCTCAAACAACGAGGATGGCATTAGCGGAAACCTCACAAATGGTACTAACACATCAATAGGCTGAAGCCTCTCTCGAAAAGTTTGCTCAGGTGTTAAAGAACTCAAGAGCTCATCGACTGTTGCCCAGTTACAAATCTCCGAGGCTTCCATGCACCACATTAAAATTGCATCCAGGAAACAAGCTATCAAATTTGCTACCACAGACGAATTTGTTGACTCCATAGACAAAAGCAAGTTGTCCGTATCCAGGAAAATAGTAACACGATCAATATGCATACTTACAATTAAAAAACCACCAAGCTTTTATGCATAAACTATGGGATCTCAGAGACAATTTGCAGCTGCTAATTATCAAATTTCAGAGGCACGAAGAAGGATGAAGGTTGAAAGACCAAAAAATAATAATAATTTAACTGTAGCAGCTTCCCAAAAACGAGAAACTAAAATATAGTTGTGGTTATGGCAATTGGCGCACTCAATTCTGGCATAAAACAGAAGTACATTTGCATGAGTACACACATTTATCTTAAATAACTTCATAATGGGTCATGCTGATCATTAGATTATCATCATCCGCCTCATGATAAAATGACAAGGGAAACAAGCTATCAAATTTGCCCCACATCGATGGCGAACGTTCCTGAAGTATTGTCTTGTCTATATTAGACATCACAGTTAAAGAGCAAAAAATAATCACATGTTATTGGAAAATTTCCCTCTAATGCTAACCCAAAAAAATTGAAAAAAATACAATAAAAAACCTCCTGATATTTTTATATGCAATTCCTTTTTCCTATTACTTTTCTTCTTCTTTTTCCGACTGGCAGAGGCATTGTATACTCCACATCCTATACAAACACATGTGCGTGCACAAATGGGATAGACAAGAAAATGGAGAGAAAGAGGGAGGGAGGGAAACGCGCACGCGTGTGTGTGTGTGTGTGAGAGAGAGAGAGAGAGAGAGAGAGAGATGGTCTTGAAGAAGGTTCTAAAGAAGGAATTTATAGGTAAAGAGACTAGAAGAGGAGATTCACACAAGTTACCAGAAAAAACTATCTAACCCCCGCTATTTCCGTTTTGGAACTTTTGATCCGAAACATTGAATTGTCCGTACCAAATCAGTAAATTTGGCGTTCCAAAAAAACAATTACAACATGAATATAAATCCACTGCATATTAACTTAAAAGACAGCTCTTTAACTTTTTTAAGAGCTATATTACAATCAAATATTACATTCTCATACCATAATATGAAAACTAGTTGTTTAAGTATTTGAGAATAGTTAGGGATGATATCCTGGTCATTAAAAATAACTATCTGTTCCATCGTGTGTATCGTATTTCATTCCACCTCAACGTTCCGAAGAAGCCTACCCCAATCGCACCTCATTCAATCCCCGGCAGCATACTGTGTTCCTGTTTTTGTTCCACGTACTATCAGGTTCGATGTTCGAGGTAACTTCAGGTTCACGTGGACAAACAATCTATTGAACCGTCTAATGGAATGAATCATGCAAACTAACAATTCAATACAACAAATCATATAATGCATTGATACCCTTTTCATATGAAACAATGCAATGCAATGAACATGTACGTCTAATGGAATGAATCATGCAAACTAACAATTCAATACAATAAATCATATAATGCATTGATACCCTTTTCATATGAAACCATGCAATGCAATGAACATGTACGTAGCAGGCAGGCAATGCAATGACTCAAATAATGCATTGAAATCTTTTTTTTTATTTATTATTTATAGGCAAAGAACCAACAATGGATGGTTCATATGGACACACAATGCATCGAGCAATGTGATGCAGTGAATCATGCATCGCAAAATGAAACAAGACAGGTAATATAAACATTGAATAATGTGATGCAATGAATCATGTAACACACAATGCGACAAATCATGATTTATATGAAATGAGATACATCAAGTCTTTATCCAGAATTTTTGGGGTCAGCTTTATGATTTTGTTTCTTCCATTGTGCTCTGATGAGGGCCGTCTCCTAGTTTATATCGAGAAATTAACACATCTTTTTTAACTGCCACTATCCATGTTCATTTAGATCTCCAGCGAGCACTCATTGCACCATTAACTACAATTTTGTCACTTTTCCAAACTAGAGCATTTATTGGTCTTCATTGCACCGTTGCACATGTCCAAGCCATCTTACTCGGTTCTCTCCACTACTACAAATAAGGGTTGCCCCTACGGATTTAGCCGTAGGGGCAAACCAATGCCCCTACGGATATAGCCGTAGGGACAAGAAAATACCCTGTAGGTACAAACGCCGTAGGTGCAAGTTGAAGCACTGAACTTACCCCTACGGACAAAAACTTGTCCCGACGGAGTTCTGTGTAGGTTCTGTTTGCCCTACGGAGTAGGCCGTAGGGACAAAAAATTTATTTTATTTACGGTTTTTTAAAATAGATTACTTGTACCTACGGCTGAATCCGTAGGGCCAAATAATAGCCCCTACGAATACATGCGTAGGTATATATCCGTAGGGGCAAAATATCAGGATTCCTGATATTTTTCCCCTACGGATAACTCCGTAGGAGCATTTGTTTGCCCCTACGGATATATCCGTAGGGGCAAGCCCAACCCCCTGATACTGAGATCACAGGGGAAAATATCAGTTATTCTGATATTTTGCCTCTACGGTTTAATCCGTAGGGGTAACGTGTATACCTACGGATTAATCTGTAAGTACATATTATCAGTTTTTTTTTATAAAAAAGGGCTGCCTATTTTTTTCTCGCCCTGTGCACAATAATATATACATCAATCGAATATAAAATTAATCATCACACAACATATATGGCAGTATTCATAATCACATCTCACGCATATAATATACAAAAGAAACCAAAAAACAGAATATGATATAAATATAACCACCGTAGGACCACCAATATCAATATTGTCCAAAATGTAGTACAATATGTATCATATAAATAAATACATGTTTCAAAAAATAAGAATAAAAAAGCTACCCTAACTCGGTCCAGCTCTACCTCTGATAAACGCTAGAATCTGGCACGCCTGCTCCTCAGTCAATAAATCATGCAATTCGGCGTGTGCGGGAGTTTGAGCGGGCTGTGGAGCTGGCGATGTGGTCTGCGCAGCCGCCGTCGAGGTAGCGGCTTGCAGAGCCACGGCTGCGGGAGTCTGAGTGGGCGATGGAGCTATAGAAGCTGTCTGTGGAACCGCAGCCGATATAGTGGCTTGCGAAGCCGCAGCCGAAGGAGATGCATGTGGAGGCTCGGCCGATGTACCCTGTCGCGTCTGGACCTAACGTGTGTAATAAGCGTGTAAGAACTGTGTATTATTCGAACTCGTATCCTTATCAAGTTATTTTGAAAACCCATTTGGATATCTAGTTTGGAAAACCGTAGTTTATTTTAATTAGATATGTATGTATGATTAATCAAATCTAAGTCTATAACCAAATAAGCTCAGGCTACGTACTAATATTGGATATGTTGATATCTATAATATGACATGATATTTTACTATTAAATAGTATACATACCAGCATCTCCTTCAACTCCTGAACGGTGGCCTTCAAGCTCTCCACTTCCTGCTGGACACGTCGCTCACTGGAGACGGAGGAAGTAACCGCCGGAGTGGAGTCCAACCTTATATGGGCCCTGCTAGGGCCCAGTCCTCGGCCTCTCTCCCAACCTCCGTGGTGCCCTCCGTGTGCGGCGTCCAGGACTGGGGTCAGCAGCCTCGGATCGCTATGTCCGGTAAAATCGATCCCCAAGGCCTCGGTCTGCTCAACCACCCGCTCCTACACCCACATTAAGCAGTAAAGTATAAGTATAAAATTTAAATTTGAACCTTCCAAAACTAAAATTTCAAATATGAGTTGAATAAATATTAACACTTACGCAATACTCCTAGGTAGCGACGTTGGGATATCGAAGCTCGCCCGTGGCGGGATCTGTCGAGATGCCGTGGATGGCAAGATATGCGGACAGCACGCTCGGTGTACCACCTTGCGCCAGGGTCTGAGCTGTCTGCAATATTAGAAAATAACTCTTAATATTAGATATATTAGAAAATAACTCTTAATATTGCATTATATCATAAAGGCCGGTCTATTGTAATTTACCGATAACTCCATGGCTCGAGTAATATTCCTCGAGCCACCTGTGTAAGTGGGGCGACTCCTCTTCGCCGATCTCCTATTCTCTATATTTCGGGGATGGGGAGGCCCTGCGTCTGCAAGAAATATCAAGACAATCAATATTATGACAAAGTTGTATTAAGAAATCAAGGTTAAACGAAAATTGAAGTGTGATATATACCTCCGGTGACTAAAGCACGAGCCTGAGCCCGGGCAGCAGCACGAGCAGGACGATAGTTCCTCCGGTGAGGAACAACCGGTGTCCCGGATGCGGACGCATCCCCTCCAACTAGAAAATAAATATTGACGCTAAATTTCCATGAAATTCATATTTATTCTATAGAGCATATGTAAAGTGAATAAATATTTTATATTTATTCATACTAACCTACAGACGATGCGGAGGGTACGGAAGTGGCAGGAGTGGCCCCTGCGTCAGATGTGGACGCACCACCTATAATTAGACAATTAAAAATAGATTATATAAGTAATTGCAAAAAGAATGTGTAGATCAATAATATAACATTCTAAATCAATATGCATCACTATAGGATATATAAACATACCCGCAGGTGCGGTGGTGTCACCACCTACAGCTAGACAATAATAAAAATTACTATCTAAATAAGAGCAAAAGGAATGCGTGTATATTTATGATATAGCATTCTAAATCAATATACATGCACTATATGATATATAAACATACCTGAGGAGCGGGAGTGGCCTCTGTCCCTGATGTGGACGCATCACCAACAACTAGACAATCAAACATTGACAATATAAGTAAACAGGCATGAATATCTATAGTATTACATTCAAAATGGATATGCGTGCAATATACTTGGAGATGTGGCAAAATCCACACGGAAGGAGGCATCCGAAGGGGTCTCCGATCTGGGTGCAAGACCGGCCCTCTGAAGCTCCCTACGCAGCTCTTCGGGTAGCAGAACCGCTCTGCCTCTGTCGCGGCTGGAGCTCCTGCCGTCCCTCGTTGCTCTCGATATCGTCATCAAATCTAGATAAACGGTTCGTAGACACATTAGACAATTATTAAAAGTATTGACTATATATGTATAGATCGTAAAATGTGAAGTAATAATATAACATTACTGATAACCTTTTTCGTTTCGTTGGCGCATTATACATATCTACTTGGATTTCATCGTCGATGTCATTTCTAACCCATGTAACTTCATGATTGGCCGAAGACAACCCGTCCTTCGAAACAGACGGTCAGAGCACTCTAAGCCTTCTCTCTTCTTCATTCTCATCGCTGTCCTCGAATTCTGGGACATCGTAGACATCTCTGGGTGTCCATCGGCATACAACACTCCAGCCCAGATGCTTCAAACACTGTGAGTAGTATATTTGGAATGCTTGGTTCGGAAAGATAAACGGATCTTCCTGACCGTAAAATCGAAGTGTGTTCACACTGATCAATCCATATTCATCTTTCTAAGTCCCAAGATTACTTCTCCACTTATCCGTATCGGTTCGCGTATCGTACCAAATACACTGGAATATATAAAAGGGTTCTGATCGTCCGGGATAGTGGATGCCGAGTATACAATTTAAGTACCCATAATAAATCACACCGTCCAATCCTACCGTCGCAATCCCACTATTCTGAGTGGTTCTAGATGTTTCTATGTCTTTAACTTCGAATTTGTATCCAAGGACACTAAATTCTTTGTAATATGCAACCTCCATACTAGGAAATTAAGCTAAACATCTGGAATCACTCTCAAATGATGCAGACAAGTTCGGATCGTGGATCTAACAAAACAAATTTTACGAAAAATACATAACGATACAAGTTTAGATTAAAACTGATAGCAATAAAATGTTCTTCGAATAACTTGCATGATCTGTGACCCAATCACAAAAATTATCCTGATGATATTTTTCCAATCGTTCTTCGTTCCAATCAGGATGCCCCTCACGTACCTCGTTAAAATGAATTCTGTTTTCGACAAATAATGGTGACATTAATATTATATCATTTCATACACACAAACACAAATATAACAATTAATCCAAAAAAACTTACTCTCTAATTTTTTCAAGACATGCGCAATTAAGTAAGATAAACCGGTATATCTTGTTGATAAATATAGTGTCTACCCTCTTATACTCGGTTTTACCATATGGCCCGTCTTGAATTCTTTGAGGCCGGTTAAGTCTTGTCTCAATGTTCTCGTCCAGATAGCGGAAACAAAATGTGGTTGCTTCATCAAGAAGATAACCTTACATGATAGAACCCTCTGGTCGATTTTTATTGTGTATATACTTTTTAAGAGTGTAGAGGTACCTAATGAAAATATGTTGAATAAATAAATACGGGCATACAGGACAACAATAAATTTATAAATTGCGCGAAACAAAAAATTACACGTACCTCTCGACGGGATACATCCATCGATATTGTACCGGTCCGGCTAACTTAGCCTCAGCTGCAAGATGAACCGTCAAGTGTATTATGATATCGAAGAATGACGGTGGGAAAATACGCTCAAACTTGCAAAGTATCAACGCAATAGAATTTTCTAGTTTATCCAGCGTCACAACCTCCAGTGTTTTAGCACACAACTCTCTGAAAAAACAATATAGGTCGTTGATTACTAGACTAACCGATTCGGGGAGAGAAGTCCTGAGGGCTATTGGAAGAAGGTGCTCCACGATAACATGGTGATCATGACTTTTCAGCCCATCGATCTTGCCTTTTACAATTTTTATTTTCTCGCTGAATGATCCTGAGAAACCTGTGGGAACTTTCAAATCATGCAACACCTGCAGGAATCTTTTCTTCTCCGGTTGTGACATATGATAAGCGGCATTGGGAAATACAAACTTGTCCGGTTTACCCGCTACCGGTCTAGGGTGCAATTCACTTCTTATTCCCCACTCCTGTAGATCCATCCGAGCATTCAGCTTGTCTTTCGATTTCCCGTCTTTACAAAGAAGCAAGTTGAGTATGTGCTCTAATACTCTCTTCTCTATATGCATGACGTCCAGACAATGACGCTCTAAATTTGTTGACCAGTACGGAAGCTCGAAGAAAATACTTAACTTGTTCCAAAATGGTGGTTTGACCTGTTTCGTCGGATCCATCCCGAAGGTCACATTATTGTAACCATCCCATTGAGCAGTCACGTCCTCTCCGGACAATGGGGATGGAGGTCCAAGAAACTCCTGATGACCATCAAAGTGAACCGTGTCTAACCTATAGGGGTGGTCTGGAGGCAGGAAACGTCGATGGGCCGCAATAACAAACCTTCCTGCTAAAATTCAAGAATTTCGATGTTGTGTGTTCATGGCAATGAGGACATGCTTTGTGACCATGTACGGACCAACCTGATAGCATTGCATACGCAGGAAAGTCATTAATTGTCCATATTAAAGCTGCACACAGTATGAAGGTTGTATTTGTGTTTGCATCGTATGTCTCTACACCATCAATGAACAAAGATTTCAACTCCTCGATCAGAGGTCGGAGATAGACGTCGATATTGTTCCCCGGTGAGTTTAGTCCGTCGATAAGAAGAGGCATCATAAAATATGATTGGTCCATAACCAACCAAGGCGATAGATTATAAATTATCATTACAACGGGCCATGTGCTGTGACTTTCAGCCATATAGTTGAATGGGCAGAAGCCATCAGTAGCCAGTCCGAGCCGGACATTGCGAGGATCGCTACTGAATATTGCGTGCCTCCTATCAAAATCCTTCCATGCCGGTGAATCTCTTGGATGGCTCATTTTTCCATCTTCACTTGGAGGAGCACGGTGATGCCAAATCATTACCTCGGCTGTTTTCTTGCACCTGAATAGCCTCTGTAGCCTTTGTGTTATGGAAAAGTATCGTGCTATCTTGACAGATATATCAGGCTTCTTATCAGAATCTTTCGGCTTATACCTGGCCTCTCCGCATATTGGACACTCTTTCAAATCTGAATTCTCTTTCCGGTACAACACGCAGTTTTTAGGACATGCTTGAATCTTCTCGCATTTTAGACCCAAATCAGACATCATTTTCTGGGCTCCGTACCAGCTGTCGGGCACGTTATTTCCCGGGGGAATAGAATCTTTCAAGAATGAAAGAAGCATTGTGAATGACTTGTTACTCCATCCATTTAGACACTTAATCTGGAAAAGTTGGACGAACCATGAGAGGGTGGAATACTTCGCATTCTCATAAATTGGTTTTCTAGCATCATTCATTAAATTTTCATATTTATCCGCACGCGGTCCTTGACCGGAAGGAATGTCATCTTCGGTACGAATATATTCACCTAGGGCAGCCTCTACCATATCCTCCATTTCTTCTGATGGAAATAAATTACCGTCTTCTCCTTCTGCCGTATTACCGAATTCTCCTTCTTCTCCTGCCGCATTATCGTGTTCTCCTTCTTCTTCTGCCGCATTACTGCATTCTCCTCCTTCCACGTGATATTTCCAAGTTGTATAAAGTCTAGTAAACCCATATTTTACAATATGAAGCTCTGCCAATTCTACCTTCTGCCAGTACTTATTGCCACATCTATCGCACGGACAGAGAATCTTCTCTATTATGATCTTATTATGTGCGCGTGCAAATTCAATGAAAGCAGCAACTCCTGCGACAAACTTAGGTTGCATACGTTGTTTCCAATCCACATACATTCAGTCCTTAACTCTGACGTACTCATGGGCCATGTTAGACTGTATAACATATAAATTGTAGGTTATGGTGACTATATTGAGAAATATAAGAACGGGATAGTTACTGATAAAGGAGAAAATCCGTGTATATGCTTTGTGTGTGCGTTTGTCGTTGAAAAGAATAAATTATCGAACGTATGTTAACCGATAGACGGGGACTAAGTGGCGCTTTTAGTTTCATATATGAGTATCGATGAGAATATGAAGGTTTCATATTATCATCGAGTATCATATATTGGTTTTAACTTGAACATCTCGAATCACTCTCTAATTATGCGTTTGTTGTGTATTCTTGTTGTATGTGTGTGTTCCGGCTGTCGGGGGTAAGGCTTCTATCTCATTAAGAATGTATAGAGCGAACACCCATCACTTGTGCTTTCAACCGTTTCGAGTAAATTTCGGCAGCACCTCCCCGCTGTTCTCCGAGTACACTGTAATAGAATAGATAATCATTTCAAAGCCGTGAAATAACGTTGAAATGAACATCTAATCTATCTTTGTATACGGAGAACCAGCGGAAAGGTACCGACGAAATATCTCGAAACGGATGAAAACACAAGTGAATGAAGGTGTTTGCTTTATACATTCCTAACTTGTCCACACGGGACAAATCTATCGGTTACCATACGATTGAATCTTCTCGTCGCATAGACTATACGACGGTTGTTAGTATCGAGCTATACCGTCCGATATTTAACAACCTTCGTATAGTTCTATGTCACGACGAACATCGCACGTTTGTTAACCGATAGACGGGGACTAAGTGACGCTTTTAGTTTCATATATGAGTATCGATGAGAATATGAAGGTTTCATATTATCATCGAGTATCATATATTGGTTTTAACTTGAACATCTTGAATCACTCTCTAATTATGCGTTTGTTGTGTATTCTTGTTGTATGTGTGTGTTCCGGCTGTCGGGGGTAAGGCTTCTATCCCATTAAGAATGTATAGAGCGAACACCCATCACTTGTGCTTTCAGCCGTTTCGAGTAAATTTCGGCAGCACCTCCCCGCTGTTCTCCGAGTACACTGTAATAGAATAGATAATCATTTTAAAGCTGTGAAACAACGTTGAAATGAACATCTAATCTATCTTTGTACACGGAGAACCAGCGAAAAGGTACCGACGAAATATCTCAAAACGGATGAAAACACAAGTGAATGAAGATGTTTGCTTTATACATTCCTAACTTGTCAACACGGGACAAATCTATCGGTTACCATACGATTGAATCTTCTCGTCGTATAGACTATACGACGGTTGTTAATATCGAGCTATACCGTCCGATATTTAACAACTTTCGTATAGTTCTATATCACGATGAACATCGCACGTATGTTAACCGATAGACGGGGACTAAGTGGCGCTTTTAGTTGCATACATGAGTATCGATGAGAATATGAAGGTTTCATATTATCATCGAGTATCATATATTGGTTTTAACTTGAACATCTCGAATCACTCTCTAATTATGCGTTTGTTGTGTATTCTTGTTGTATGTATGTGTTCCGGCTGTCGGGGGTAAGGCTTCTATCCCATTAAGAATGTATAGAGCGAACACCCATCACTTGTGCTTTCAACCGTTTCGAGTAAATTTCGGCAGCACCTCCCCGCTGTTCTCCGAGTATACTGTAATAGAATAGATAATCATTTCAAAGCTGTGAAACAACGTTGAAATGAACATCTAATCTATCTTTGTACACGGAGCACCAGCGGAAAGGTACCGACGAAATATCTCGAAACGGATGAAAACACAATTGAATGAAGGTGTTTGCTTTATACATTCCTAACTTGTCCACACGGGACAAATCTATCGGTTACCATACGATTGAATCTTCTCGTCGCATAGACTATACGACGGTTGTTAGTATCGAGCTATACCGTCCGATATTTAACAACCTTCGTATAGTTCTATGTCCCGACGAATAACGCACGTATGTTAACCGATAGTTGGGGACTAAGTGGCGCTTTTAGTTTCATATATGAGTATCGATGAGAATACGAAGGTTTCATATTATTATCGAGTATTATATATTGGTTTTAACTTGAACATTTCGAATCACTCTCTAATTATGCGTTTGTTGTGTATTCTTGTTATATGTGTGTGTTCCGGCTGTCGGGGGTAAGGATTCTATCCCATTAAGAATGTATAGAGCGAACACCCATCACTTATGCTTTCAACCGTTTCGAGTAAATTTCGGCAGCACCTCCCCGCTGTTCTCCGAGTACACTGTAATAGAATAGATAATCATTTCAAAGCTGTGAAATAACGTTGAAATGAACATTTAATCTATCTTTGTACACGGAGAACCAGCGGAAAGGTACCGACGAAATATCTCGAAACAGATGAAAACACAAGTGAATGAAGGTGTTTGCTTTATACATTCCTAACTTGTCCACACGGGACAAATCTATCGGTTACCATACGATTGAATCTTCTCGTCGCATAGACTATACGACGGTTGTTAGTATCGAGCTATACCGTCCGATATTTAACAACCTTCGTATAGTTCGATGTCACGACGAACATCGCACGTATGTTAACCGATAGACGGGGACTAAGTGGCGCTTTTAGTTTCATATATGAGTATCGATGAGAATATGAAGGTTTCATATTATCATCTAGTATCATATATTGTTTTTAACTTGAACATCTTGAATTACTCTCTAATGATGCATTTGTTGTGCATTCTTGTTGTATGTGTGTGTTTCGGCTGTCGGGGGTAAGGTTGGTGAGGCCAAGTACATATTTGAAGGTAAAACTATACAAAGAACGGAGCTTCTAGTTCTCGGCACCCTCAAATGGAGGATGCAAGCAGTGACCCCCTTCTCTTTTATAGACTACTTCCTTAACAAACTCGACAACCACAATTCTAAGATAATGTTGTTGGTTTCTCGCGTCATAGAGCTTATCTTGATCTCAATTAAAGGTTTGTTTTCATGATATATCTATCAAATTTACAGAAAAAGAAACAAGATATGAAGTCAAGGTTAATTGCTCATAACACCCTTTACTTATTGACTGGCTTATCAGCATCCGACACTCTTGTAGAGTTAGTCTTGGTTCGGGCCATGCCGACATCTTATAACCGTTAAGTATACTAATTTCAAAGATTTCACACCAAATTAACCAATGAGCGGTTATAACCATTGAATGATTTATATATGTTGCTCCTTGTAAAATGATCTCTTGTATCAAAACATTTTACTTTCTTTGGTCCTTGGAAACTGGAATCCTCATAGATGAATTAAGCTTTGCTATCAATAATGTCAAGAAGTGGTTTCTAACCCCAATCCTAACCCTAACCCTACCACCAGCCCCAGCCCCAACTCCAGCCGAACCCCAACCCTAACCCTAACCCCAACCCCAACCCCAACTGCAACCCCCTGCCGAACCCTAACCCCAACCGCAACCGCAGCCGCAGCCGCAGCCCTAACCCTAACGCTAACCCCAACCGATGCCTCATCGGTACCCAAACCATGAACCATAGCCCTAAAACAATCAAAAATTTGTTTAATTGAAGATTTCCTAACCTGTGCAGAGGCGACGATCGATCGGAGGCGACGACGAAAACGGAGATGAGGAAGAAGCAGGCAGTGGCGACGACGAATCGGCCGGCGCTGGCGATGACGAGAACGGTGATGAAACACACAGGCGATTGGTGGGAACGAGGGTTTGGGGATTTGGGTTCCCGCGCAGTGAGAAAATAATATTTAGAGATAATCAGCGTAGGGATCGATCTGTACCTTTTTACTTAAATCCCTATTTAGATGTCCCTACGGATAAGTCCGTAGGTTCTTGGTTTGCGGCTCCGTAGGGGTAAACAACAATTTAATATTTAATATTTTTAAATTAATATGTAAGGACCGTAGGGGTAACCTTTTGGTCCTACGGATTAGTCCGTACGGCCAAACTAAATCTGCCCCTACGAATGTCGTTATCCGTAGGGGCAACCCCCTATTTTAGTAGTGCTCTCATTTATCCTTTGAGAGTGACTTCCAACTTATTTCAAACACAATTCTAATCCTATTTTTAAGAGTATTACCATTCATACTATGAAAATAGATATTTAAAAAAAACTGAAGGATTAAATGTAGTGAGATTTTTAAGAATGCTGTTCATATTTTCTAGACTTGCTCAATCTTTTATGCATCTTATATCAGCCTGGATACTTTAATATTTCAATGTGTGTGAGGTTCATGTCCGTGATGTGCATGTAAGTAGGTTTGGAATTACAATAAGTATATTATCAGCTATATATGGTCAAACTAATTATAGATTAACATTATATGATTAAAACAAGCTATCATATTGCCCAACATAGATACCCAAACTTGCCTGAAGTGAAAGTTGCCTCGTCTAACAACACAAAATCAGTGCTCGCGGTTGTACAATAATCGAAGTGCCTTGAAAAGTTTCTTTTGCATGTTTCTTCAAGATGTTTACACGATGGAACTGATGAAACTGCTTGTAATATGGGACATACTGTATCCTGCAACAAACTTTGAGGTGCTGGTCTCAAGACACCTAGCAACTTCTCCAAAATCTGCTTTGGCCTTGTCCATTAAATTTGCAAAATACAAATAAGTCTTGAATTGTTGATCTACTTCCAATATGACGCAACCCTGCATATATATATATATATATATGTATATAAAATGTATTAATAGCGTTCTACCAGTCCCATCCATAACCCTTCAACACCCATATGCATGTTGTTAATGGAGCAACTGCGCTTGATAGAAAATGTAATTCCTACTATATACAAAGAAAGGTATTAAAAGTTTATTGAATTTTAACCATTCCACCTTGTTGAAGAGCTAGATTATATTGAGAGCTGCTAATCTATATGGTCCAAGATAACCCTTGCATTCTAAACTTACATCTCTATGACAGAAATCTATGTGGACACATGAAACTATGTAAGTGGTTTGAGAAGTTAAAATTAAAGGATGAGAAAGACACTCCACCAGCTCTTTGGAGTTCAACATTCAACATTGAATTGCAAATTTCTTGTACTTCAAATTATTAAATTGCAAAGTAAATTACCTAGATGTTCTAATAATTGTTGCCAACATCAGTTTTTCAAACCTCGGATATAAGATTTATATTGTAAAGCATATATTATATATATAAGATTCTTATGGTATAGCATACATCAGATATTATATTGGAGACATGAGTCGGGATATTACGTTCATATCAGGTGTCCTATATACATTTCCTGAATACAAATAATTATAGCTTAAGAGTGGCTGTAATATTTAGATCCATTTATCATATTAACTGTTATAAACTAAATCCTATGGCATTCAAAGACAATAATACCATGTGCTACAAAAATAAACTAGAAAGAAAAACCCAAGCAGAATATCACATATGGCATGATAAGTTGTTTGCATAAGTTGTTAAAATACTTGCAATTAGCTAAAACTTCCATATGCAAGGAAATAATTTAGTTGACTTTGCAAATAAACATCTATCAAGTTTTGAGATATGTCGATTAGTCTTTAGTGTATCTTTAGTGTAGAGTGTTTTTCATTATCCCATTGAGATGGGAATACGCGTCGCTTGTCATGCGCATTACAGTTTCCCCCTGTCTAGGATAGGCGGGGATTTATTGATTGTGGGGATCCGAATCTCCGGCAGCTGCGGACTAAATTGCCGTTAATTATCCCTCACTTTTGGGACGAGGAAACCTTCAATTGACGGGTCAAACTGGTCATGTGAACTCAATGTGCCATGTGCGTGTATTGTGTTTTGAAGGGTTTTGAATATATCGAGGGCCTCGCAGAGTTTACGGGGGTCTCGCTACCCGGATAGCGGGCTGGGGGTCAAGAGGGCTAGCGCGGGCCAATGTCTCGTTAGAAAAGTATTTTTAGTGTGAAGTGTATGGGAAAAGAGGGGCAAGGAGCGTCCTAAAGACGCGTGCGTGGCGCGTGGGCGCCCGCGGGCCACGTACGAGATGCGTGGGCGCTGGACGCCTGCAGGAAAAAAAGGGAGGCTTAGCCTCGAGATTAGAAGTTAAACTCCGAGTGACTTTGGAAGCTCTCAGAAAAAAGAAGGATTTTTATTTTTATGGAGTTAAACTTCTAAAGGATTTTGAGTGAGTTAAACTCCAAAAGATTTGGATTTGGAGTTAAACTCTTAAAAGATCTGGATTTGAAGTTAAACTCTTTTGAGGATTTGGGTCTTGGAGTTGAACTTCCCAAAAATCTTCGGAGGTGATCAAAAGTTTTGGGGGACGGAGCCCGCAGGCGATGGATACACAACACAACTTGGGAGTCCATTCTAACCTAAAAGCCCGAGCTGATAGGTAGAGGTCCAAGTTATATTATATCACATCAACTTCTTATAAACTCCCGATATGGAACTAAACATATGAGTCACAACCCAACAATCTCGAACTTGACTCGTATCATACATACCTACCTGCACCGTTGTAGGTGGCATGCAATATCGGTGGTATACAAGTACTTCAACACTAAGGTGGACCGTTGTACTCACAACCTTTCTTCAGTGATATACAACATTGATGATACACAAGCACTCACCATCCTACATCAATATTTTTTTCCTCGCTCCATCCCTTCTCCCAAACAAACCAGGCTCTGATACCATTTGTTAGGGGACGGAGCCCGCAGGCGACGGATACACAACACAATTTGGGAGCCCATTCTAACCCAAAAACCCGAGATGATAGGTAGAGATCCAAGTTATATTATATATCACATCAACTTCTTATAAACTCTCGATGTGGGACTAAACATATGAGTTACAACCCAACAAAAAGAGACCTTTTCTTCTCCCTTGAGCTCTCGATCTTCATTTGAGCCTCGGATTTTTCCCACATCAAAAAAGGTAGCTTGATGCAAATTCCGTGGAGCGTGGATCACCACCTAACATTATCACCACCTAACAATATCATGCATGTCAAAAGTAGCACTTAACAAAGTCACCACCTATCATTGTCACCATCTAACAATGTCATACATGTCAAAGTAGCACCTAACAAATTCACCACCTAACATTATCACCACCTAATAATGTCATGCATGTCAAAAGGTAGCACCTAACCCTAAACTTTAATTTGCATCAATTTTCAACAAACTCCACCTTGATGCAAATTCATCACAATCTCGACATTCTCCTACTTGGAGTAATTTTTCCGCTTTATTCTCAACACTAGTAAATTTCACACGATTCGCTTCTGCTCTTTCCTTATCAAATTTTCATGGAGAGATTCACCATCCTGCAACAAAGATTCAGCTTATCTCTGTCTACAATTTTGGTGAACATATCCGCCGGATTCTTTTCTCCCACGATCTTCTGCAGTGTTAACTCACCATCTTCTGACTAGGGGCAGTATTTTGGACAGGTGGTCCAATCGGATACTGAGGGAGGCATGACGCAGGATACTGATTAAATTCAGTTGACGATACAGTCTAAGAAGTTTGGATTTGGAGTTCATTTATGAACTAAGTCCCATCAGATATCCAGACATATTCTAAGACAGGTATTGCTCATTTTGGGAGATGGCTTTCTCTGCGAACTTGAGATAAATTGAGACATAGAAAGAAACATCAGGGCGGATCCACTCACTGAGGCTATTCCTCGAACGCAATAGTTTCGCAAACGGTCTTTGTGAAACTGATTAGTAGAGAAGTTGGGTATTCGGTATCACACGGGCTGTGAGTATGCGACATCGCAATAATTAGCCTTGAGTGCAAGTGGGAGATTGTTGGATATAGTGTCCTCAGAGTCAATTATTGGATCACATGCACGTGATTGCAATGATTGAGAGAGGACCTATGCTGGTAGGACAGTCTTACTCGAGATGATAGTATGCTATCTGGTTTATCTTTATCATCGTGTACTGCTTTAGGTAGCCTTATAGGCCGCTATTACACGTTGATAGAGGCCTTAGGATTCTTGCTTGACTACCAGCAGTATGATGGCGATCATATACGTGAAAGTTGGGTAGTCTATAAGCACATCCTTAAAGTGGTCCCTAGTCGTGGGAGTTTCGAGACTGTGCATCGATACTCCATTAGTAGACTAGTGTATACAGTTGAGACCCCGACGAGGGGTGGTGGTCGGTCTCACAAGCCATTGGTGTCAGTTGGATCACCTAAGATATATACAGACGCTTATTGGGTTATGAGTACACCGGACAGGACTCGCCGGGAACATGCTAGTTGGTATTATACCTGATGTCAGATAGCAGTTCCCTGGTGACATGTGTACATGTTAGTTCATCGACCTGAGATCGTCATTTGTCTCGTGTGAGTTCCCACTGTGCTTTGATTACTACCCTACCACGGCTCAAAGGAGTCGTGCAAACAGATATTAGTTGGGTACAGTTCCGAGCCATATGGAGGCAGTGAGCGGATCGGCAGGGGTTTCGTCTCTCCCGGTATTGGAGGTGAGATCGCGCTGTGTCTAGGAGAGCCATTACACGAAGTCCTTGGCTAAGGCAGGAGATTTACTGGTAGGTATTCCAGTAGTATCTCAGGGTGTTCTGGGCTACACTCCGACACGACTTGTACTGCTTTTAGGGGTCTGATTTTTACCAACCCCCTAGGCCCGCCATGCGATGCTCATAGACAAACGGACCGGACTGTACGGATATTGTCACTGACAGGCTCAGTAGGGTGTCAGGATGAGTTCGCTCATCGACCTCCCTTTTGGTCAATACCTGGTGTCCCGTTACATATGGCTAGTACCTCTGATGTGCTAGTGGTTAAATCCACAGCCAAAGTATTGACGAGTCTTTAGAGTCCCCCACAGACAATTTTTAAGTTTCGTGCGAAACGTTGTAGAGGCCGTATGGTATTATGGTAGGATTCGATCATATACGTGCAGTAGTGCACGGATCATGATCGGGCGGATCATACTAGTGGGCTTTGGTTTAAGCCGGATCCTGATATTAGATTTGTTGAATTACTTTAGTCTCATCGCATTCGCATTCAGTCGGAATGCGGATGCAGGTATGTATATACAGGTGAGGGGTATCCTTGTGATCCGTTACGAGTTTATTTTAGATGTTGCCGTATCTTTTTATTGCTGTAAACATTTGGATTAATGTTTACAAATGGAAATTGTGAGGTTAAATCATCATTTTGTGCATTTAATGTGACATATACTTCATTAGTGACTCATGGTCTCTTTTCTTGTGCTAATGTCACATTATGTGATTGATTTGTGGTTTGAAATGAGAGGAAGAGAGAGAAGGGCACCCATTGTATTGAGTTGGGTCTTGTATTTTTTCACACTAACTCTCATTTTTCATAGCATAACAAAAGGAAAGAAAATGGCTCATCTTCTTCTTCTTCCTCTAGCTCACAACCTCCATTGATGGCTTCATCTTCAACCTCCATCCATACAATGGATGCAAGAGACAAAGTTGTCACAACATTCTCTACTTCACCTTGGACACGTCGGTTAGCGAATTTCGTACCCGAGTTACTTCGGATGAAGCGGGAGCCCGTAAAATGACTCGAAGATGTGGTGCCTTTTCCGACGAGGAGATCGAGACCGGAGATGCCGTGAGGAGGTTGGGATGGTGGCCAAAGACCGAAGGACACGGATCGATCGGTATAGCTTTCCAACCCTTTCTCTAGTTGCTAATTGTAGGTTAATGGTTCAATCCGGATTTATAGTATACGATAGCGCCAGTTTCAAGTTTTGAAAAAGTTTTCGTTTACGTATTTTGGCCTCGGACAGACGGCCGGAGCGCTACCGTAGACTTACATGGTATCAGAGCCACGCCATTAAGCTTTACCAGCTTGCTCTAACGTGTTTAGAACTTCGATCGAACGAAATTTTCCAAAACTGCATTTTCAATTTTGAGTTTCTGTCGAATTTTTTTTTGTCGTCGAAAAATTATTTTGAGTATTGCAGAAAATCAAGCATGCTTTTTTAAGAAATCTGAGAAAAATTGGTTCACTGATTCCACTGTAGCAGAGCGGAACCGCGGCCGTACCCACATTTTGGCTGCGGTTCCGCCGCCGTACTGTAGCATCAGTCCACCAATTTTCCTACAGTGGTTTCTGACTTGGAAATGGGGTTTCTGGTAATTTTATTTTTGGCTAAGATTATTTTGAGTACTGGGTATTGTGCTTGGGGCCCACTTCATGAAATTTTTTGTCGATCGAAAATTTTAAACATGTTAGTTTACAGTATTTACATTATATCTGCGACCGTGAATGTCATTTGATCGGTAAATCTTGTCTAATTGCTATAGCTCTTTTAGACGGATTTGCGAACGTGACATTCACGTTGATGTTCTATGTTGTGCTGTGATGTTGCGGATTTGTCGTGGTGGATAGCCTGGAGGCAATGGTAGTACAGTTTGGTTGTATTTGTACATTTGATATTGCGAGGCGAGCGTCTGATTAGTCGAAAATATTGTATATTTTAGCCGGTAATTTCCTCATCATTTGCACTCATTTAGAAGTGTGCGGTATTCATATTTTACATATTAGCAAAACTATCGCAAAATATCAGATTACATGTATTAGACCTTAAAACCGGCATTTCTAGGGAAATTGACTGCATTGCATGGCATCGCAATATTTCTATATGTCGCAACCCGTGTTTCGAAGTCTGTGCAGGAAACTAGAAGCATGCTCGAATCAACACTTTTCAAAAGATACGCCAACTCACTAACTTCAGATCTGGTATCAATACAAAGTAACAATCACAATTCAGCATATCAGAAGAAGACCCAAACTCCATCACAAGTCCACATCAGAAGACCCAAAGGCCAAGACCATCAAAGAGCCGCGGATCCGCGGCAGGGGCATGCTAATGCCGCAGATCCGCGGTGGGACAAGGGATTCAGACACTAAATTTTGGTCTACAATGCTTCATTAAGGGCCCACTTCTCAGAAATGTATCTCAAGTTCCAGAATACTCCAGGGGTTTCTGCCAGATCAGCAAACTAGGGTTTCTAAGCCTAATTAAACCTAGCTTAAACCCTAAGCTAGCTCCTAACAAACTACCTTCTAGAAGACTCAACAAACTTTTGGAGGGAACTACCATTTCAAACCTAAACCTAGGGTTTGGGAAGTCTATAAATAGAAGCCTAGACCTAGGGTGAGATATCATGTGGAGATAGATAGAATCAAACCATTACTTGTGTGATTCATTTTAGTTTATTTTTTTAGCCAATCTCCTTCTTCATCTCCTTCCTCCACAAGTCTAGTGAGAGGGCTTGTGTGAAACCCTAATTCCAATCAAAATCAAGATCCCGAGTACCCATTAAGCAAGAAGCCCTACAACCTTTAGGAGCGGAGCTGATCTTCAACGGAGCAAGCGATCCGAGCCGATCCACGACTCACGAAGCCGAGCGACGCCCGATCAACAATCTAGATTCTGCCTCTTGTAGTTCTTGAAGCGAATGTAATCAAAATTGTTGAGATAAATAAAGGTGATATTCTTTTATCTTGTTTTCTTTAAATTCTGCATCATGATATCTTTACAATTCGTAAATATTCTCTGTGTGGTGATGTGTGAATAAAACTCCGCTCGTCGAGGAGTCGAGACGGTCAATAGAATGATGATGTAACATAGCTTTAATCGATTCTTGAGTCCTACGTGTTTTGAAAACCTTAGCTAGTTCAAGAAACGACGACCCATTTCGTTACGATGCTTTCTTGAATGATATCGTTCGAAATTGGGGAGTTACGATCGTTTCTTGAATTTGGTAGAGGCTAGAGAAGGAATGATATCAACGAAAGAACAAGGGTTAAAAGATGAAACCCTAGTTTCATCAAGAAAGCCCTAACTCTTGTCGATTATCATCGATCTAGTATCAATCCTTCGAAGGACAAGAACACGAAATCTTGAGATTACATCACGTCTATAGATCCGATCGATTCCTACGAGCCTCTTTTAGATTCTTGACTGTTGATTGGAAATATCATCGATACACCGATTCTTGATTGTTTAACATTTTCTTGATTCTTGAATAGAATAGTGACACTTGAAAATCAAAATTCTTGAATCATGTTTTCGTTTATCTTAGCTTAACTTTTCGATTCAAGCATATCATAATACAAACGAATCGTGCAATCCCTGTGGACGATCCGCACTCATTCATGAACTACAATTGACACCGTAGTTTGATTGCGGTCAAAATAATTTTTTGGTTGTGAAGTTCTTTATAAATTTTCTGAATACCGACACAAGAAACAGTTTCAATCAAATGGTGCCGTTTTAGGGGACCTTTTGAATTGATTCATACTACACAACGCCAAACAAACGATCAAAATGGCGCCGTTGCCGGGGATCGCGCGCTAATTCGTTTCATATTATAGTTTGAATTGAAAGAATTATTCCATTGTTGTTTTTGAGATCAAAATTCGTGCAAACCCTAAACGATTTGCTGTTGTTCATTGTAAGGAAATCTGGAGCTGTTTGGAAATTAAAGAAATTTTTTGGAAAATACCAGAGAGCTGAGGGAGTCTATAGAGACTCTCTGATGAAATTTGGTGGGGTAATCTCATCAACAGACCGCGTTTCCGCGGTGGGAGTGCCCAAGTGCGGCGGTTCCGCGGCTGGGTAGGGGCTTCTCTCTGCCAAATTGCTTCAGGTAACTTCTTACTCTCTCCTCTCTCCTCTTTTAGCTCCAACTAACACTTTGCTGTAGGATTCTTTGCAAATAATCGCAGCGCCGCAAAAGAAAAATTAAATTTGTGCGTGATTTTGATTTCTTGGTTGTTTGCATTCTAAATACGGATATTAAGGGGCACGGCCAAATCCAAATTAGGTGGGGATTTCATTACCCTTCCTAGGCCCCGAAAATCGCAAAACTTGCATCCGTATTGACCCACATTAACTAAAAGAAATCTAGAGAAGACTCTAAGGACTGTCGCGCTCAATTAGGACAAGAGAAGGCCGTGGGTAATTCATTGCTTATCCGCGTTTTCTTGTGGTGCCTAAGGCGAGTGTGTCTAAGGCTAGTGGTTTTTAATTAGGCCCACTACTTACGTAGTGGAGTACCTTCCCACTTACCTGGCACTTATCCGGCCACAGGGGGACAAAGAGGCAGTGGAGGATTCTATCCTGCGACTTGTCTTTTGGCAGTTAGGAGCGGTCTAGAGCCGGACCTAGGTGACCACTAGATTCTAGGGTTGTGTGCTGCATTTGTTTTGTCGCATCATTTTTTCAAAAATCCGTCCCTTTTTCAAAGCAAACACCGCATTCATTACCCCTAATTATAAGTCAACGCTGCCACTTGTACTAACCCATTTTAGTGCAAGATAGGCTGGACACGGGATTCTAGTGCCCGTTTAGTCCGCGTACCCTTTATCGACTCCGAAGTCGATATTTCTCCATTTACCTTTTCTTTACCCACTACCACACCCACACAGATGGATCCGAATCCATCAAACTTCTTTAACCCTAATCTGCCGCCGTCCGTTGGTGCGCAGAATCCACCCCGCATCTCTCTCCAGGAGAGGTGCTACCCTATTCGAGGTCCTCTTTCGACCTGCTTATCCACACCACCAGCCAACGGGGATAACTTTGAGATTAAGCCCCAGTATATCAATCTTTTACCCAAATTCCACGGACTCGAGACTGAGGACGCTTACGTTTTCATTACCAAATTTGAAAACGTATGCGCAATGATGGGTACGTCACAACTTTCAGCGGATGCTATGCGTCTACGACTTCTTCCATTTACATTGTGCGATATAGCCGAGAAGTGGCTATATAACACTACCGCACACTCTATTACGAATTGGGAAGAATTCGTCGCTGCATTCCTTAAGAAATTTTACCCAATACAAAAGACAGCTCGAATCCGTAGCGAACTGAATCAATTTGCCCAGCTCCCTGCTGAACCATTTTCAAAATGCTTTGAACGTTTCAAGGATCTATTGATTCAGTGTCCTCATCACGGCATCCCTAGATGGGAATTATGCCGAATCATATATGAGGGCATTAACCCAAGCACTAAACAGAGCCTTGAAAACATGTGTCAAGGTACTTTTATGACCAAAGATGATGGGGAAGCTTGGAAGTACTTAGAAGAGTTCGCTGAAAAATCACTACAGTGGGAGAGTGGAACCCAACCATTGAATAGGGGTGGCGTACACCAAATAGATGTGTCCATAGGTGTTCGAGCTGAAATGGCAGCAATGCAAAAGAAGCTCGACGCTATGGAACACAAATTTGCAGCAGCCTCCCTAAACCCAGTGTCACTCCCCAAAACTGTTTGTGGGTGCTGTTCTGATCCGTCTCATTTAACGGAAGAATGTCCATTAAACTCTGCGTTTCAAGGTCACGAGCATTCAAATTCCGCATTTCAAAGACCTAGAAACGATCCATATTCTTCCACGTACAATCAGGGTTGGAGGAATCACCCGAATTTTGCTTGGAACCAAAACCAATCTCAAAACACGGTTCCAAACACGAATCAATTTCAAAGGGTTCTTCCTCCACCACAACAGCAACCCCTTCAACTCACTCAGTACCCCTATCAGTCACAAAATTTCCAAAACCAGGGCAACACTCCTACACAGTCTAATCCTATGCAGTCCTGTTCTGACGAGTTCTCTCAATTCACTCAAACTATGAAATCACTTTTGTCAAATTTCATAGAGGTTTCGACTGAGGTTAGATCTTCCGTCAGTGAGATAAAGAAAAACTCAGCGTCCCAAGCTGAGAGTATCAAATCGATGGAAGCTGAAATCGCACGCCTAAAAGCCGAAATGAGTGCGAGAGAAAAAGGGAAATTTCCCTCTCAACCCCTACAGAATCCTGGGCATTACAATGTAAATGCCGTCACAACGTTGAGATCGGGAAGAGTGCTGAACAATCATGTCGGGGAAGGTATTGATGATACTGAAAATCATATCAACACCCCGGCTGAGACCTTTCCAAACACACACACTTCTCCTTCTGATCCTTCTTCTTCTACCACACCACTTTCTCGCGAGCCTATTCTCCATTTCCCACTAGGCTCGACACCTTCTCCCAATCCTTATAGTTCTCCACAGACGGTCCCCACACCTCTTTTGGGACCTCCTCTACCCCCTCTTCCTTCTCCTGTGATGGACCCTGCGCTTATTGCGAAAGCTCCTTACCCGAACCGGTTAAGGGAAAATAGAACGAGTCCTCATATGGAGAAAATTTTAGAAATGTTCAAACAGGTTAACATCAATATCCCTCTCCTAGATGTTATTCAACAAGTCCCCGCTTATGCGAAAATTCTTAAGGACTTGTGCACTAGGAAGAGGAAGACTCAAGTGCCAAAGAAGGTCTTTATGTCTAATAATATCAGCACTGCTTTTATTCCCCAGCTTCCAAAGAAAAGAAAGGACCCAGGATGTCCTACAATATCGATTTCGATTGGGGGTAAAAACATAAATCGTGCTCTTTTAGACCTTGGCGCAAGTGTTAACCTGCTCCCTTATTCTGTCTATGAGCAATTAGGGATTGGAGAGCTGAAACCTGCTCATTGCACTCTCCAGATGGCAGACCGATCTATCACCAAACCAAGGGGTGAATTAGAGGATGTATTGATAAAGGTCGGGGAATTTTTTTTCCCTGTAGACTTCATTGTGCTCGACACACATCCTGTAGCAAACCCCCGGGGCCAAATTCCGGTGATTCTGGGTCGTCCTTTCCTTGCCACTTCCAACGTTGTTATAAACTGTAGAAATGGTTCAATGAATTTATCATTTGGAAATATGACCATTGAACTAAATATCTACAAAGTTGGAAGTCAGCCATCAGAACCCTCTGCTCATATTTTAGATGTGTGCTCTGTCCATGAGATCGCTCCCGATAGTTGTGGAGCCGAGGAACTTTGCTTTACTGATCTCGATGACATTACCACATCTTTGTTTGATTTCACACATGATCTTAGTGAGGACATTTTATCTACACTTGAGTCCTGCACTTCTGACTTTTCTCCACCCGAGTCTGTATCCTTCACAGGCTCTGAGCTTCTTAGTAGATCCAAAAATCACTCAATGATCCCTCCTTCTATCATTTCTCCGCCTGAGTTAGATCTCAAAATTTTACCTTCTCACCTGAAATATGCATATCTAGGTGAGAATGAGTCTTTACCGGTTATCATATCCGCTTCTCTTGCATCAGAGCAAGAGAATGCCCTTTTATCGGTATTGAGATCTAACAAAGAGGCGTTTGGTTGGAGTATGGCGGACATCAAAGGGATTAGTCCCTTGATAGTTGAACATCATATATATGTGATGGATGATGCCAGACCAACCCGAGAACCACAGAGACGGTTGAATCCCGTCATGAAGGAGGCGGTCATGAAAGAGATCGTCAAATGCTTAGATAATGGTATTATATACCCCATCTCCGATAGCCAGTGGGTGAGTCCTATACATGTCGTTCCTAAGAAATCCGGCATCACCGTTATAACCAATGAGGCGAATGGGTTGATTCAGACATGCGCCCAAACTGGGTGGCGTGTGTGTATTGATTATAGAAAACTCAATGCTGCCACGAGGAAAGACCACTTTCCTCTACCATTCATTGATCAGATGCTGGAACGCTTAGCAGGACGAGAATATTATTGTTTTATGGACGGATACTCAGGCTACAATCAGGTCCCCATCGCCAAAAAGGATCAAGATAAAACCACTTTTACTTGTCCTTTTGGTACCTTTGCTTACAGTCGCATGCCCTTTGGGCTATGCAATGCTCCCGCTACCTTTCAGCGGTGTATGATGGGATATTCTCTGATATGGTAGAGAATTTTCTGGAGATCTTTATGGACGATTTCTCGATTTTTGGAGACTCTTTTTCTGATTGCCTAGAGAATCTTGACGCTGTTCTTACTCGTTGCAAAGAGAAGAACTTGACTTTGAACTGGGAAAAATGCCATTTTATGGTCCAAGAAGGAATAGTACTTGGACATGTCATTTCACAGAAAGGCATTGAGGTTGACAGAGCTAAGATAGATGTCATTCAAAACCTCCCTCATCCCAAAAGCGTCAAAGATATTCGATCTTTCCTTGGTCATGCGGGCTTTTATAGGAGATTCATTAAGGACTTTAGCAAAATTGCTAGACCTTTAACTCTTCTCCTGGCCAAGGATACGACCTTCCATTTTGACTCGGATTGCGAGACAGCTTTCGACTCACTTAAACACTCACTCACTTCAGCCCCCGTTTTATCATCACCAAATTGGGACTACCCCTTTGAGCTGATGTGTGACGCATCTGATTTTGCAGTAGGTGCAGTCTTAGGACAGCACATCGAAAAGATGCCACACGTGATATACTATGCAAGTAAGACCTTGAATGATGCGCAAATCAATTATACAACCACCGAGAAAGAACTTTTAGCGGTTGTATTTGCATTAGAAAAATTCAGGCCTTACTTAATTGGCTCACCTATAGTTGTGTATACTGATCATTCCGCTTTAAAACATCTTCTGGCGAAGAAAGATGCAAAAGGTCGACTAATACGTTGGATCCTACTGTTACAAGAATTTGATCTCGTTATCAAAGATAAGAAAGGATGTGAAAACGTAGTAGCTGACCATCTTTCACGCATCATTTCTTCTCCTGTGACCCTGCCGATTAATGACTCGTTCCCTGACGAACAACTCTTGAGCATATCCGCTGAACCATGGTTCAGGGATATTGTGAACTATCATGCCACGGGACTAATACCGAGCGATTGGTCAAAACAGGACAAATATCGTTTTCTTTCCCAAGTAAAACACTTTTACTGGGACGAGCCCTATTTGTTTAAATATTGTCCTGATCAGATCATTCGCCGGTGTGTCCCGAATGAAGAGTTCAAGAGTGTTCTTTCATTTTATCATGATCAGGCTTGTGGGGGTCACTTTGGTCCTAGAAAGACAGCGGAAAAGGTTTTGCAATGTGGATTTTATTGGCCGACCTTATTCAAGGACGCATTTGAATATTGCAAAACCTGTACACAATGTCAGTATACGGGTAGAATATCCCAGAGGAATGAAATGCCTCAGCAACCCATCTTGGTTGTTGAAATATTTGATATTTGGGGCATTGATTTTATGGGTCCTTTTCCCAACTCCTTTGGGAATTTGTACATATTGCTGGCGGTTGACTATGTCTCAAAGTGGGTAGAAGCCATTCCATGTCGCACTAATGACAAGAAAGTTGTCATTAAGTTCTTGAAAGAGAATATCTTTTCGCAATTTGAACACCCACGTGCTATCATTAGCGATAATGGGACACATTTCTGCAACAGATCTTTTGAGACTCTGATGCGAAAATACTCAATCAACCACCGACTTTCTACACCCTATCATTCCCAAACAAGCGGGCAGGCTGAAATCTCAAACAGACAAATCAAACTTATCCTGGAGAAGACTGTTGCTAAAAATAGAAAAGACTGGTCGACCAAATTGACGGATGCTCTTTGGGCATTCAGAACTGCATATAAAACCGACCTAGGAATGTCTCCATATAGGATAGTGTTCGGGAAAGCATGTCATTTACCCGTCGAGATAGAGCATAAAGCATTGTGGGCTATAAAAGAAATAAATTTTGATCTAAACCTTGCTTTCAACTTTCGGAAGCTGCAACTTAATGAGCTAAGCGAACTCCGCGATGAAGCTTATGATAACGCTGTAATCATAAAGAATAGGACTAAGGTTTTTCACGATAACAACATTTTGAGGAAAACATTTTCACCTGGTCAACAAGTCCTTCTTTATGATTCACGATTACACCTTTATGCGGGTAAGCTCTGATCTTGATGGAAGGGACCTTTTGTTGTGCGGTCTGTATACCCGCACGGGGCAGTAGAAGTAGAAAATGTTAAAAACGGCACCTTTTTCAAAGTAAATAGATATAGACTAAAGCCGTATTTTTCCACTGACCCCACGGAGGAGCTCTTGTTCTTACAAGAGCCAGTTTATTTGGATTAAAATTCCTCCGTCTCACCTTCATGTCCAGTATATCATTGCATCATTTTTTGAATGAAGGTGAGTGAAAAGAGTAAGTTTGGGGGAAGTTCTTCACTTATATATTTTGCCCCCACTAATAATTCCTCCCAGACTTACAGGTTTTGTAGATATAGCTGTCGGCAACAGTGAGGACACTGTTGAAAACAAGTTTGGGGGAGGTTTGTGCTTATTTTCGCATCATTTGCATATCATCTGCATAAGCACAAAACATTTTTTTTAAAAAAAAATATTCTATAAAAATTTTAAAAAAAAATTTCAAAACCCATAAAAATTTAAAAAAATTTCAAGTATAAAAATAATTTTAATATTTACTTTTTTGTATATAAATAAAATAATGAAAATTTAGATAGTGAAAAATTACATCCATGAGATTAGAAAAATTTAAGAAAACCAAGAAAATCAGAAGTTTTCTTATACGAACTAGTAATAAGTAGTTATGAGCCGTTGTCCCAAGGGTTAGTAAGATGAAGGACGTCACTAATCTGAGGATAAAAATAAGTCTGAAAAATAGTTTCTATTCTGGAAGCCAAACATTTTGAACGTTGCTACCCTGCTATTCGCACTTACACACGTCTTAAAGCCTGGGATAGTAGAGGATACCTTGAAATGCTCTTGTCTTAAAGCCAATGTATGAAGGAAATAAAAAGAAAAGTGATTAAAAATATATATATATATATATAAAGTGGTGAGAAAAATGGACACTGGTTTTGTATCACCAAAGGCAATAAAAAAATATATAGCGAGGGTGCTTCTTCACCTAGTGCCCTAAGGCTAACTGGTCTGGGAGTCACTGCTATGCCTAAGGTGGTGCAAGACGAGGAAATACACCAAGTAAGCAAGCACAGGAGTAATCGGTCGGTTAGTACCTCAAGAAGTATTAACGGTCGCATGAAAGTGTGTGAGCAATCTCATCTAAATATTCATTAATTAAAAAGTACTGAGGCTGATGGGCAAGAGTATGATAGCTTGAATTGAATTCTCCGGGTGTAGGGATGTCTTTACACACACGCAGGGTGATATGATCGATGTTTGGAATACAGATAGGAATGAAAAATAAGACGATGTTTTATTGAGGGAGGACGTGATTTCTAACATTTTTTCATGACCATTAAGATAGGGCTCATGACAACCGAAAAGCTAGCTTAGTTGGAAACCCTAATTTTCGAAGCTTTTCTTTTACAATTCTTGTCTTTAAATGTAATATTCATGATCTTGCTTTTATTATTGGATTTTGTGGGTGCAATCCGCTGAAAACCCTCAGGAGACAACACTCCTACTAGGGACACCTAGAGGTTTAAAGGCTTGTTGCACGTGCTCAGTGCAATCGTGTTGCCTACGAAAGTGTGCTAGTTAGTTTTTCTCTTTCTTTATTTTCTCCTTCTCTTTTTAATAAAACATTCGCTCGAGACGATCGAAATTAAGTTTGGGGGAATTTGATTAGTCGAAAATATTGTATATTTTAGCCGACAATTTCCTCATCATTTGCACTCATTTAGAAGTGTGCGGTATTCATATTTTACATATTAGCAAAACTGTCGCAAAATATCAGATTACATGTATTAGACCTTAAAACCGGCATTTCTAAGGAAATTGACTGCATTGCATGGCATCGCAATATTTCTATATGTCGCAACCCGTGTTTCGAAGTCTGTGCAGGAAACTAGAAGCATGCTCGAATCAACATTGCTCAAAAGATACGCCAACTCACTAACTTCAGATCTGGTATCAATACAAAGTAACAATCACAATTCAGCATATCAGAAGAAGACCCAAACTCCATCACAAGTCCACACCAGAAGACCCAAAGGCCAAGACCATCAAAGAGCCGTGGATCCGCGGCAGGGGCATGCTAATGCCGCGGATCCGCGGTGGGACAAGGGATTCAGACACTAAATTTTGGTCTACAATGCTTCATTAAGGGCCCACTTCTCAGAAATGTATCTCAAGTTCCAGAATACTCCAGGGGTTTCTGCCAGATCAGCAAACTAGGGTTTCCAAGCCTAATTAAACCTAGCTTAAACCCTAAGCTAGCTCCTAACAAACTACCTTCTAGAAGACTCAACAAACTTTTGGAGGGAACTACCATTTCAAACCTAAATCTAGGGTTTGGGAAGTCTATAAATAGAAGTCTAGACCTAGGGTGAGATATCATGTGGAGATAGATAGAATCAAACCATTACTTGTGTGATTCATTTTAGTTCATTTTTTTAGCCAATCTCCTTCTTCATCTCCTTCCTCCACAAGTCTAGTGAGAGGGCTTGTGTGAAACCCTAATTCCAATCAAAATCAAGATCCCGAGTACCCATTAAGCAAGAAGCCCTACAACCTTTAGGAGCGGAGCCGATCTTCAACGGAGCAAGCGATCCGAGCCGATCCACGACTCACGAAGCCGAGCGACGCCCGATCAACAATCTAGATTCTGCCTCTTGTAGTTCTTGAAGCGAATGTAATCAAAATTGTTGAGATAAATAAAGGTGATATTCTTTTATCTTGTTTTCTTTAAATTCTGCATCATGATATCTTTACAATTCGTAAATATTCTCTGTGTGGTGATGTGTGAATAAAACTCCGCTCGTCGAGGAGTCGAGACGGTCAATAGAATGATGATGTAACATAGCTTTAATCGATTCTTGAGTCCTACGTGTTTTGAAAACCCTAGCTAGTTCAAGAAACGACGACCCATTTCGTTACGATACTTTCTTGAATGATATCGTTCGAAATTGGGGAGTTACGATCGTTTCTTGAATTTGGTAGAGGCTAGAGAAGGAATGATATCAACGAAAGAACAAGGGTTAAAAGATGAAACCCTAGTTTCATCAAGAAAGCCCTAACTCTCGTCGATTATCATCGATCTAGTATCAATCCTTCGAAGGACAAGAACACGAAATCTTGAGATTACATCACGTCTATAGATCCGATCGATTCCTACGAGCCTCTTTTAGATTCTTGACTGTTGATTAGAAATATCATCGATACACCGATTCTTGATTGTTTAACATTTTCTTGATTCTTGAATAGAATAGTGACACTTGAAAATCAAAATTCTTGAATCATGTTTTCGTTTATCTTAGCTTAACTTTTCAATTCAAGCATATCATAATACAAACGAATCGTGCAATCCCTGTGGACGATCCGCACTCATTCATGAACTACAATTGACACCGTAGTTTGATTGCGGTCAAAATAATTTTTTGGTTGTGAAGTTCTTTATAAATTTTCTGAATACCGACACAAGAAACAGTTTCAATCAAATGGTGCCGTTTTAGGGGACCTTTTGAATTGATTCATACTACAAAACGCCAAACGAACGATCAGCGTCCGACATGTGGACTGTCGTCACTGCCTGTTTGTATATTATTCTTTTGGGGCACGACCGGGCTGAGGTCGATGTACCCGTTGTATATATTTTACTTTCTGTACTAGGATTACCCCGCGGTGGGTTACACGGATAGCCGGGTTCTAGAGGGCAACGGGCCCGCATCTCATGGCTTTGAGACGGAGGGGGCTTTACTCAAGAATTGGCGGGCTATTCGCCGCACTCGTAGGGGGTACAGGTTGACCCAAGGAGGGGTGCTCAAGTTACCGAATTCCGTGAAGTGCTGGGTGGTCCATTCACGTTGTTGAAGGGGGCTGCCTCGCTTCAGGTTTTGGCGGGTAACTTGCCGCGCCCGTAGGGGTCTAGGATTTCATTCCACAGGCTATCCACATGACCAGGGGAGCGTCGGGTTTCAGTAGCGGCTCTATGAAACCCGGGGATCACAGATTTTCTGTATTGTTCTGTGATGCTTATTACTCTCTGTGATGTTGCATTTTATCACGCCTTGAGCGATTATTATATATTGATATATATACTAGTAGATGTTGTATATATTTTACATCCACGCTAGTCCAGTCCCCGCTCTGTCGTTAGTTAAGTAACCTAACGGGTGATGACGGGACCCAGTGGCGAATGCGGATGGCATATACGTACATCATATTTTCGTTCTTTTGTGGTGTGATTAATTGATGGGACTGCATTGATTCGGATCAATGCAAGCTAAACAAACCTATTCTGATGTTGTTGGAACATTTTTCAAAAAAGGCTGTTATTGTAAGGTCGTTCTCTTTTGTTTTGCACAGTGGTATTCGGTTATAAATATCCAAACCTTAGTCGACAAGGCAAGGGCCGAGATCCCTTCACCGGGAGTGACCCCTTGGACAGAAGTTTGCGTCAGGGTAATAACTTCACTATAGTCGATTACTTTTTGCTTCGCATCGTGGTATTCAGTTGGAATATCCTGCACCTCATTCTACGGGGAAAGAGCCGAGATCCCTTCACCGGGAGTGACCTCTTTAGCAAAGGTTTTCGCCACTATATTTTTATAAAAAGCTATCTGGTTCCTTCAACGATATCAAGTTCATTACGTTAAAGGTTTTTCACCAAAAACCATTCATAGCCCTCCGTCATTTCAAACGGGTAGCACTTAGTATTCATGCTATGTTTGTTGGCCAAAGTCAAGGCATAGTATATGGTAGCTATTTGTTATCTTTCTGTTGCATAGATAGATGCGTTGGTTTGGGACAGTCGTACTGCTTTGTTGGCCAAAATCAAGGATAGGTACGGATGGGTTCAAATTAACCTGGACAATGATGGGTAGAACTTGACATGTGACTTATGATATGTTGGCCTTCGTCAAGGTCATAAGAGCATGGGGTAAAAATCACATCGGGAGTTTCTAAAGAAACTGAAACTTGCCAGATATGCGCATACCTTCTGGAGTGTGATAACGTGAGTGGATTCCATCACGTTATCATGCGATGATGGTTGGATCCCGATTCCTACTGATGAGTTGGTTTACTTCTCGAGTGATCCCGACTAATTCTTCTTTCAGGTTTGGAGGAGAATTTGACGATATAGGGGGAGGTTTCCTGATTGGATAAATTGGTAACCATTCTGATCTAGGTTAGAGTGCACGCAAAGTGTTTCTTTTCTCTCTCTCTCTCTGGCAACGACCATGGCCCGACTCTAGACTATGACTCAGTGACCAAGTTAACCGAACCTTCTTGAAATACTGGCTTTTGGATTGTCTGAGTTGCATACCTCATTGCCACTCCTACTTTTACCCTTTTCTCCAGAACACCCCGTATTACTACGAACATCCACTTCCATTGGATAAAACCATCGTATGGTTATATACGAACTCGAAGGAACTTGTTCCAGATTCGAGGATGGTTTCTGGTTCTGGAGAAAATGAATAGGACTATTCAGTTGTCTTTTCCTTTTACCTTCTCTCAAGTTGCGAGTGCTCCTTGGATTAGGACGGTACACTTATTACGCTAATTGGATAGTCTTCTTCCACACCATAGGCTGGTGCCGAACGGTAGGGAATGAAGAAAACCATTCAGCCTAAAAGGTGTACAGAAGGTATTAAGTAAAGACAAATAAAGGGATTAGTAAGAGGGCAAAGTAAATTATGACTGCTATTCATGACCAAACCAAGTATTTCATCACCACTCCTACTTCACCTTTGTATTTCTCCGGAACACCCCGTATCACTACGAAAATCCACAGTTTTTTGGATACTCCATCGTATGGTTATATACGAACTCGAAGGAACTTGTTCCAGTTCGGGGATGGATTATGATTCAGGAGAAATAAGAATAAGGTTTATTCAGTTGTCTTTTATCTTCACCTTCTCTCAGGTTACGAGTGCTCCTAGGATTAGGAGAGTACACCCATTATGCTTATTGGATAGTCTTCTTCCAAACCATAGGCTGGTGCCGAACGGTAGGGAAGGAAGAAAACCATTTAGCCTAAAGGGGTGTACAGAAGGTAATGACTAAAGACAAATAAAGGGATTTGGAGAGATGGCAAAGAAATATACGGTTACAGTTGTGAATCTGATAATGGAAGAGGCATTACTAGGAATACCCAGATACCCCTTCGAAATATTTACATGTTTCAGTTTCACTGTGTATTGTTAAAAGAAAACTGACTTGCCAATTAGTCCTTGCTCCAGGGTATGTATTTACCAGGTTTGATTCTCACATCTGTATGGTTTTACAGATGATGAGTGGGAGTAAGTTATTGGGAATTGGGTGATCATCCTCATTATATCGAGATTCGTTGTAATTGGTGATATTTGAGGAAATCGCCTGGGTTGTTTGCCGGACGGCAAATATTTGGTTTTGAATATCCGTTGTTGTGCACCAATTTCAAATTGATATATCTGTACGTTTATTTTTATAAAGTGAGATATAACTTTTTGAAATTATGTTTATGACATTTACCTATATCAGTGGATGGTTAGGTAAGGAGCATTAAACAGCGGTGTAATTCTTCTTAACCATAAGTACAGTTTTCAACCTACGACACACAGGGAATGAGTTATTAGACTCAGGGGACTTATACAGAGTATTGTATATTGTCCAGTGTCCATGAGGACAGAGGGGTTGGTACTCGTACTTTATTCTGTTTACTTGTGACTTCTCTAGTTCTTAGACATGTGTTTCGTAGAAATGCAAGGTCTAAGTTTTGAGAAGTTATAGGTATAAATAAGAATAAAGTAGAGAACCAGGTGTTGCAAGTATCAGGATTCTTCAAGGTGATCGAAGATGTAGATACTTGTGTATAGTATTCAGATGATAGTAATGATTAAGAGAACTTGCTTCTCTTTCAGGTTACTCATAATTGAAAGTACTCCTAAGTTGAGTAATGCTGATCGGCCTCTCTCCGTTTAGTTGACATGCACTGGAGACAGCTGCATGATTTGAATCTGGTTCCAATTAAATCAGTGCCTCTGTTTCTATATTGGATATAGAATAGTTCATATCTTAACATTGTTAAGGTACGGGGAGTTGTCCGGCTTATGCTTAAAACCAGACTCTGGATAACTCAAGGCACGTTTCTATAATGGCAGTTTGTGGGTTGACCCGGGCTATGACGAGAGTTGATTTTCTACCATCTGGAAGATTAATAGTGATATTGTTCTTGACTCGTCACAGTTTTAGCAAAATGGACTTTTTCAGAAAACAGTAATGGGGGTATGGTAGAACTGGAAGTGATTCCAGAACCGCAAACGATTACTGAAAATTTGATAAGAACCTAAAGATTCGATCTGGTTTGACATTCCATTGACCACTCCGCAGATATGGTGGGTAACCTCAGGCACCCGAGAGGTATTCCGGTAGCCTCAAGGACGGTGACAGGGAGGTTTTTGTTTACCCAAATTTGACACTACTGTTGTTCCAGACTATGAGACCCGGCAGAAGGATGAGTATAGCGTAGAAGTGCACGTGTATATAACTCTGCCAGAGGGTTGTCCTAGTCAGTGGGAGCAGGGGAAGCATAGTGGACAAGTAGCTTATGTCTATTTATGGACTAAAGCAGATATAGCGGAGGTAGATCATCTATTTCTGATGTGACAGTCATAGGTTTGACTTCATCAGAATAGGAGATGGATTTGTTAAGAAAGTAGTAGGGTGTGATGTCCTGGTATTTGGATGACATACACAGAGTGGGAAGTGAAATTCCTATACTACGATCGGTTATAATTTGGTTGTCACACAGTGGTTTCTCCACATAGGAATTGGATATTATATCAGACATTCTGGTTACTAGATCTATGGTTTTAAATCTAGATTTGGAAAGTGTCCCAATTTAGGTACTTAGACAGCATTTTAAAAGTGTTTTAGAATGAACGACTCCTGGCACAGTGGTGTACCTGCAGGTGATGGAGTCACCCTCTCTAAAGATGTCTTACAGACTCAAGGGGAGAGGGATGTGCATGATTGGCAGATCACTTGCTTAGGCAATTGAGTCAATCATGAGATGTCAAGTACCACACCAGATATTGTTTTTGCACGAGATGCAGTAAGTTGATATTAATCCTATCCTGAAGAGACATTCGGAAGCAGTTTTAGAACATAAGTGGATGTTCTAGGGATATGATAACAACAACCTCTTTCGGGAGACGGTTATCATTCTAGGCTTACAAGGTGACCTTGATGACAGAGTGACTGTCAGAGTTATAGTTTTCCCTCTGACGAGGGGCAGTATTTTGGACAGGTGGTCCAAGCGGATACTGAGGGAGGCATGACGCAGGATACTAATTAAATTCAGTTGACGATATAGTCTAAGAAGTTTGGATTTGGAGTTCATTTATGAACTAGGTCCCATAAGATATCCAGACATATTCTAAGACAGGTATTGCTCATTTCGGGAGATGGCTTTCTCCGCGAACTTGAGATAAAGAGAGACATAGAAAGAAACATCAGGGTGGATCCACTCACTGAGGCTATTCCTCGAACGCAATAGTTTCGCAAACGGGCTTTGTGAAACTGATTAGTAGAGGAGTTGGGTGTTCGGTATCACACGGGCTGTGAGTATGCGACATCGCAATAATTAGCCTTGAGTGCAAGTGGGAGATTGTTAGATATAGTGCCATCAGAGTCAATTATTAGATCACAGGCACGTGATTGCAATGATTGAGAGTGGACCTATGCCGGTAGAACAGTCTTTGTAAATCCCCGTTCCCATCTTAATAAAAGTTTCTAATTTTTCCAAATCCCCCGAGTTTTTCCCTTCTTTTCTCCCTCGTAGATTTTGTGGGAAATTGGTTGCTTAAATTCCAATATTTAAAACTTCCCAAATCCTAAAAGTCAAAACCCAAAACTTAAGACCAAAACCCAAACCAAATATATCATTTCCTTTTATAAAACCCCAGCCCATATTAAGTTCAGCTAAACAACAAATTAAATTAAAGTTTAACATTAAACTAAACACCCCCAGCCCAACAGAAATTTAACAATAAAATTCTTTTAAATTCCTGGTCCTTTACCCATCCCTTCAGCCCAGCCAACATTCTCGGCCCACTCCCTTCCCTAATAAATTAATTAACCACTTTTTCTCCAAGCCCAGCAACCTAACAGCCCAACTCCTTAAACCCGCACCCGCGCCTCCTGACCCGACCCGACCCGCTTCTATTCTCTTCTTCTTCCCAACGGCTCTCTCCTTTCCCGCTCGACCGATCTACTTTCTTTGCCTTAACTCGCGCTCATGCCCACGCCCACGCTCGTGCGCCGTTACCCCACGACGACGACCCCACCACCTCGTACTCCCCCTCGCTCACTCCTCCTCCACCAACAGAACCACTCACCACTACACTCCATCAACCCAAGCACCCCCTGCACACCAAATCCCCTCGCCACCGAGCTCGACCACCACCGACACCCGACGCCGGCGATCCCCCACTGCCCTGAACCGCCCCAGTCGACACCTCCGCACCCTCTACATCTTCATCACCTTCTCCTACACCCACACCCGAGCCCCACCATCTCTCTCTCTCTTTCACACTTCGTTGCAAAGCTCACACCCACTGTTGCCATCGCCGAAGCGACGCCGCCGACCATCGTCGACCCCAACACTTCCCAGGCGAACCACAGAGCACCCCATCCCCTTCCAGTGACCGTGAAACGTCTCCGGGCAATTCCGACGTCAAACCCGTATCGCGAGCCAAGGTCATGCAAACCAATTCGCGACGTTCGTCGCGCGCTCGTGACGTTGCCGCTGTCAGACATCAACCAAAACGTTTCCAGGCAAGTATTTTACTTGCTACATGCTAATATATTCGTGTTACAAACTTAAATCGTATAGATTACAAATTTACAGTTTCCGATAAATTATGTGACATATCTGTTCGATGCATGATCCCAATGAAAATATTCATCTAATTTGACGGAATTGGATTTCCTATGCTGGCCCGTGTGATAATGAATATTTTGTATAAATTTCACTGGAGAATACGACTGTTAATGACTACAATGAATACCCCCAAATACACCCGTGAAAACTGGAAATCCCCGTATCTGAAAATTGTTAAAATCACCATAAATTA
The DNA here is from genome assembly GCA_030015575.1 of Agapanthus africanus. Classification (NCBI taxonomy): domain Eukaryota; kingdom Viridiplantae; phylum Streptophyta; class Magnoliopsida; order Asparagales; family Amaryllidaceae; genus Agapanthus; species Agapanthus africanus. The sequence goes on along the minus strand of JASDDO010000022.1, from coordinate 858,478,352 downwards.
TATACATATTGAAATGATGCGTTCGAGGGCTCAAATCGAAGCCGACTCGACGAACTATAACCCTGCACAAGTTTCTAATAGTTTCTGTACTGGAATTGTGATGATATTTGGGTCGGAGTGCGACTCTGGACTGCAGTCCAGAGCGACTCTGGTTACTGTTTGCTGTCCCGTAATGCGTGCAACCTTATTTCCTGAACTTGCATATTGAGGAACTCTGCATTGTATTAAAGGTGAATCTGTTAGCTAAATAACACAAGTGGTTTCACTCCGTTTCATCGACGTTTGCTATTTAATTTGTAAATTAAAAGGGCAGGACGTATAACAGTCCAGAACAGATTCAGAAGTGACAAACTAGTGTTAAACAGTGTAAAACTTTCGACGTACAGATGCGATTGAGGATCCGTCTATTGCGTTGAACACCTTATTGAAAACCCTAGATTTTATTCAACTGTAACATTGCTAAATTCTGATCCCAACTGGGTGAAATTCGTGTCGCGAAACGGGCGTTCAGTTCAGAAACTGAATTTCCAGTCGCGAGCACTTAAAATGAAACTGCTGTAACTTGAATACCAGAAATCCGATCGAACTGAAACTAATTTTGATGAATTTATGGCAGAGTGTGCTATTTATCGTATTTGTATCATTTCGTTGAATTCTAAACATATGAATTAATACAAATTTTGTAAGCTGATGACGTGCATATTGGTTCATAACATCATGGCTTGTTAATGGCATACACACACATATCATACCCCATTTGCCATATACATAGTGTTAGTGCGTGTTAGTGCTCAGTGGATATTGCATTATCGTGCGTGAATGATATTGGTTTAGGAGTGTCGAGTACACCAATGGAAAGTGAATGATTCGTGACAGTGATTGATACAGTGAACAGTGATAAAACCGTGCCATTGGTATATTTGTACACGACTAAATCAAAATCATAAATAGTGTATACCTGGGGAAAAAATGGAAAATCGAAGTGGAAAGAGAATCGTATTTAGCGTGACCGCGTTTTAGAGGATGATCATTCGAGTAGTGATATATATATTACGTAGGATCTAGCGATCCGGCTGACAGGCTTATGTCCCGGGCATGTGGGCCGTTGTCTCGGGTATGTACGAGACTCCTGTTAAACATGATCCTCCTTTCCACTATACGATTTCAAACATGATTTAGAGACTGATAGGGACACAGATCATACTTTGCATCATATAGTGACATAGCGATTACACGCATTGTACTTTCACTGTTATTACCTTATTTACCCATTTCACCTCATTATAATAATATTGCTATTATGTCGCTCTGACGACCTGAGTATGCATGCTCAGATCCCGTGGAAGGACCAGCGCAGAAGACGGATCTATCTTTCGAGCTCACGGAGATCTAGTCTGGTGTACTTTCTTTCTTTTCTGCTTTCCATAAAAGTGATCGTGTAATTGAACTTGGTTAGTAACTCTTCAGGTTTATTTGTAATTTGTGAACAATGGATTTTAATGTAATAATTTAGTGATGCAATTCCTTTACTGCTGTGCTTTATTTACTGATTACCATGTAATGCTAGAAGCCGAAGTGTGACTACGGCGGGATTATTGCTTGACCGTAGGAGCATGGCTGGCCTAGTCATCCCTCGTTTTCCATAGTTTGGGAAGCGGAGCGTGACATGGTTTAGTTGGTATCAGAGCCAGGTTTAGTAACAAGGGATAACATTAACTATACTGTGTTACATTATTTTTCGTTTCACTATTCCAGATTTTCATCCTTGAATCTGATCTTATCCTTTTGAATCTTCCAGCGATATGAAGTCCCCGAACAACCCCTCCTCGGACTCCAGTTCTCAGGACCGCACGGAAAGAATACTTAGTGCACTGACCTCTCTCACGGAAGCTCAGGAGAGGAAGACACACTTACTCGCTGAGGGACTCAGGGCGATTACCGCCGCAGGATGACCCTCCGCAATCATTACCGCCCCCGAGGGCGCTACCCCACCATCTTATCATGCTAGGGCTGGTACCGTATCAGACTTCCGACGGTTGCATCCAACTGCATTCATAGGGCTAGCTGAGCCCCTTGAGGCCGAGCAATGGTTAGTGAACATGGAGAACTTACTGACAGCCGTCAGGGTTCCAGATGAAGATAGGGTGGACGTGATAAAGATCCAATTGGAAGATGAAGCACGTACTTGGTGGTCAGTGGAAGAAAGCAGGCTGGACAGGCTGATTGAGTGGGGCAAATTCAAAGAGTGCTTCCAAGATCATTATTTCCCTTCCACCGCCAAGGCAGAGATGGAGGAAAGATTTATTCTATTGAAGCAGAATGGACGTCCAGTGGACGTATATGCGGCAGAGTTCAACTGTCTGAGCCGTTTTACTCCTTTCATGGTCTCCTCAGAGGCCACCAGGGCCAGACGCTTCTTACAGGGGCTTGATTTCGAGTTGCAGCAGTTGATTGCATCACTGGAGTTGCAGACTTTCGCACAGGTACTCAACGCGGCGAGAGTTTAGGAGCAATTGATCAACAAGTTCAGGAAGCCCCCAGTCGTTCCAGCACGTACCCATGCGCCTTCTCGAGGAGCCATACCGGTTCACAGGCCTGGAACGGCACAAATGAAGCGCCCGTTCGTGCCACAACATCGCCCTTAGAGACGGAACGTAGTTTGCGGCTACTGCGGTGGAGATGGGCATACCCAGAAGGACTGTCGCCGCGCCAAGGGACAGTGCTTGATTTGCGGATCCAGTCAGCACAGGATTAGCGGTTGCCCTGAGCGAGCAGAGATACAGAGAGGTTCTGGACCGCCGCAGCAGAGGCCACAGGAGCAAAAGCAACCCTTTACAGGTCATGGTCAGGGACGGGCTTTCACCTTGACCGCTGAGCAGGAAGAGGCGTCAGGAGACGTTGTTACAGGTACTCTACTCGTACATTCCTTGCCAGCTAGAGTACTATTTGATTCTGGAGCATCGCACTGTTTCTTGTCTGAGCATTTCGTTGATACACACTCCATACCACACGAACCACTAACCAAGGGCTGGAAGATACATGCGGGTAATGGCATTATAATATCTAGTCGAGAATGTAGATCATGTCCCGTTGTAGTGTGTGGCAAAGAATTCTATGCGAATTTCCTACTGATCGGGACATGCAGTTACGACGCAATTCTCGGGATGGATTGGATGAGTACCTTCCATGCAGTTATCGATTGCCGTGCAAGGAATGTGATCTTCCGCATTCCCAATCATCCGGAGTTTATTTTCGAGGGCGGAAGCGAATCTTTGGAGCCAGCCAAGTACAGAGCCAAGCCCAAGGAGCTGACAGCTATGGAGATTGATGAGAGCCCGGCCCCAGAGATTGTTCGGGACTTTCTGGACGTATTTTCTGAAGACCTACCAGGTCTACCACCTCCTCGCATCTTGGAGTTCTCGATTGATTTGACTCCAGGTACGGCCCCAGTATCCAACGCCCCATACAGAATGGCACCAGTTGAGTTGGCGGAATTGAAGAAGCAAATTGAAGAGCTATTGGAGAAGGGATTTATTCGGCCGAGCGCTTCACCGTGGGGTGCACCGGTTTTGTTAGTAAAGAAGAAGGATGGATCGCTGCGAATGTGTATAGATTATCGGGAGCTGAACAAGGTCACAATAAAGAACAAGTACCCAATCCCGCGCATCGACGACTTATTCGATCAGCTAAGTGGGGCCAAGGTATTCTCGAAGTTGCACCTCCGTTCTGGATATCATCAAATCAGAGTAGCAGCGGAGGATGTGTGCAAGACGGCTTTCAGGACCCGATACGGACATTACGAGTTCCTTGTGATGCCGTTCGGTGTTACCAATGCCCCAGCAATATTCATGGACTTGATGAACAGGGTGTTTACAAAGTACTTGGACACGTTTTTCTTTGTGTTTATCGACGACATACTTGTCGACTTGAAGACCCGGGAGGAGCATGATGAACATTTGCGCACGGTTCTACAAATTCTTCGGGAAGAGAAGCTGTATGCGAAGCTAAGCAAGTATGAATTCTGGCTCGACAAGGTTCAGTTTTTAGGACATATTGTTTTGGGTGAAGGCATCTCGGTGGACCCGGCAAAGATAGAATCTGTCAGAGATTGGCCAACGCCGAAGTCAGTGGCCGAGATCAGGAGTTTTCTGGGATTGGCGGGCTATTATTGGAGATTCGTCCAATACTTCTTAAGAATCGTTGAACCATTGACGAGGCAGACACGGAAGGATGTACCGTTTGCGTGGACAGAGGAGTGCACTCAGGCATTTGACACGCTGAAGCAGAAGTTAACCACGGCACATATTCTTACAGTACCAAATGATTCCGGTGGTTTGGTGATACACAGTGATGCCTCAGGGAAGGGTTTAGGCTGTGTTTTGATGCAGCACGGTCAAGTGGTTGCTTACGCCTCTCGACAACTGAGAAATCACGAGAAGAACTATCCTACGCATGACTTGGACTTAGCTGCAGTAGTCTTTGCGTTGAAGATTTGGAGGCACTACCTATTGGGCGAGAAAGTGGAGGTGTACACGGATCATAAAAGTTTAAAGTACGTCTTCGCTCAGAAGGAACTAAACATGAGACAGCGCCGATGGCTAGAGCTGATGGCAGATTATGACTTGGACCTTCAGTATCACCCGGGAAAGGTGAATGTTGTACCAGATGCACTCGGTCGCAAGCCAGCGGTCTTGATGTTGACCCATCAGAGGAGCATTATTGAGGACTTTCAGAGACTCGAGCTGGAAGTCGTTACACCGAGCGTATTCAGTCAACTTTGGCAACTACAGGTGCAGTCTTCTCTGGTGGATCGCATCAAGGCTGCACAAGCGGATGATCCCCGATTGCAAAAGTTCATAGCGCAAGTGGAAGCCGGGCTGAGAACGGACTTGATCATACATGAAGATGGCTCTCTGAGATTCGGTAGCAGACTCTGTATACCCAAGGGAGATGTTCGAGAAGAAGTACTAGCTGAGGCACATAGTTCGGCTTATTCTGTGCATCCGGGAGGTACAAAGATGTATCGGGGCCTAAAGCAGCACTTTTGGTGGAACGGAATGAAGCGGGAAATTGCGAGGTTCGTATCCAGGTGCCTGGTATGCCAGCAGGTGAAGGCGGAGCATCAGAGGACAGCGGGATTGTTACAACCACTGCCGATACCAGAATGGAAGTGGGAGCACATTACCATGTATTTCGTGATGGCCTTACCACGGAGCCCTATCGCCTCACGAAAGCTGCACACTTCATACCATTCCGAGTAAGACAGTCGACAGAGTCACTGGCAGAGAGATATATGCAGGAGGTAGTGCGACTTCACGGTGTTCCAGTCAGCATTGTGTCAGATCGAGACACCAGATTCGTGTCGCACTTTTGGAGGATCTTACAGGAAAGCTTGGGTACCCGCCTCAAATTCAGCACAGCTTATCACCCGCAGACGGATGGACAATCCGAGCGTACGATTCAGACGCTCGAGGATATGTTGAGAGCCTGTATATTGGACTTTCAGGGTTCCTGGGAGGACCATCTGCATCTAGTCGAGTTTTATTATAACAATAGTTATCAGGCTAGCATTCAGATGGCTCCTTTTGAAGCACTTTACGGGCAGAAGTGTCGATCCCCAGTGTGTTGGGATGATGTGGGAGAACGAAAATTACTGGGCCCCGAACTCATCGTTCAGACAGTCGACAAGGTCCAAATGATCAGGCAGCGTATTAAGACGGCTCAGGATCGACAGAAGAGTTGGGCAGATACCAGCCGGAGGGCACTAGAATTCGAAGTCGGAGATCACGTGTTCTTAAAGATTTCCCCTACCCGTGGAGTTATCAGGTTCGGAGGTCGGGAAAAGCTCAGTCCTCGTTTTATCGGACCTTTAGAGGTGCTAGAACGAGTAGGAGAGGTAGCCTACCGACTTGCCTTACCTCCATCGCTAACTGGTGTGCACAATACCTTCCACGTGTCATAATTGCGGCGTTATGTTCGGGATGAGAGCCATGTCCTGGACTATTCGGAGCTAGTTTTGGGTACCGATCTATCATACGAGGAGCAGCCTACTACCATCCTCGACCGCAGAGAGAAGGTGCTTAAGAACAAGGTCATTCCGTTAGTCCGAGTGTCTTGGGGCGGTCGTTCCCCAGGAGAATCCACCTGGGAGCGGGAGGAAGATATCCGTGCTCGTTATCCATATCTCTTTGTTTAGTACTTTGTTTCTTTGTATCCTTGTTAAATTTCGAGGACGAAATTTTTGTAAGGGGGTTATGATGTAAATCCCCGTTCTCATCTTAATAAAAGTTTCTAATTTTTCCAAATCCCCCGAGTTTTTCCCTTCCTTTCTCCCTCGTAGATTTTATGGGAAATTGGTTGCTTAAATTCCAATATTTAAAATTTCCCAAACCCTAAAAGTCAAAACCCAAAACTTAAGACCAAAACCCAAACCAAATATATCATTTCCTTTTATAAAACCCCAGCCCATATTAAGTTCAGCTAAACAACAAATTAAATTAAAGTTTAACATTAAACTAAACACCCCCAGCCCAACAGAAATTTAACAATAAAATTCTTTTACATTCCCGGCCCTTTACCCATCCCTTCAGCCCAGCCAACATTCTCGGCCCACTCCCTTCCCTAATAAATTAATTAACCACTTTTTCTCCAAGCCCAGCAACCTAACAGCCCAACTCCCTAAACCCGCACCCGCTCCTCCTGACCCGACCCGACCCGCTTCTTTTCTCTTCTTCTTGCTAACGGCTCTCTCCTTTCCCGCTCGACCGATCCACTTTCTTCGCCTTAACTCACGCCCATGCCCACGCCCACGATCGTGTGCCGTTACTCCACGACGACGACCCCACCACCTCGTACTCCCCCTCGCTCACTCCTCCTCCACCAACAGAACCCCTCACCACTACACTCCATCAACCCAAGCACACCCTGCACACCCAATCCCCTTGCCACCGAGATCGACCACCACTGACACCCGACGCCGGCGATCCCTCACTGCCTTGAACCGCCCCAGTCGACACCTCCGCACCCTCTACATCTTCATCACTTTCTCCTACACCCACACCCGAGCCCCACCATCTCTCTCTCTCTCTTTCAAACTTCGTTGCAAACCTCACACCCACTGTTGCCATCGCCGAAGCGACGCCGCCGACCGTCGTCGACCCCAGCACTTCCCAAGTGAACCACGGAGCACCCCCTCCGCTTCCAGTGACCGTGAAACGTCTCCGGGCAACTCCGACGTCAAACCCGTATCGCGAGCCAAGGTCGTGCAAACCAATTCGCGACGTTTGTCGCGCGCTCGTGATGTTGCCGCTGTTGAACATCAACCAAAACATTTCCAGGCAAGTATTTTACTTGCCACATGCTAATATATTCGTGTTACAAACTTAAATCGTATAGATTACAAATTTACAATTTCCGATAAATTATGTGACATATCTGTTCGATGCATGATCCCAATGAAAATATTCATCTAATTTGACGGAATTGGATTTTCGATGCTGGCTCGTGTGATAATGAATACTTTGTATAAATTTCACTGGAGAATACGACTGTTAATGCTTACAACGAATACCCCCAAATACACCCGTGAAAACTGGAAATCCCCGTATCTGAAAATTGTTAAAATCACCATAAGTTATATACATATTGAAATGATGCGTTCGAGGGCTCAAATCGAAGCTGACTCGACGAACTGTAACCCTGTGCAAGTTTCTAATGGTTTCTGTTCTGGAATTGTGACGATATTTGGGTCGGAGTGCGACTCTGGTTACTGTTTGCTGTCCCGTAATGCGTGCAACCTTATTTCCTAAACTCGCATGTTGCGGAACTCTGCAGTTTATTAAAGGTGAATCTGTTAGCTAAATAACACAAGTGGTTTCACTCCGTTTCATCGACGTTTGCTATTTAATTTGTAAATTAAAAGGGCAGGACGTATAACAGTCCAGAATAGATTCAGAAGTGACAAACTAGTGTTAAACAGTGTATAACTTTCGACGTACAGATGCTATTGAGGATCCGTCTATTGCTTTGAACACCCTATTGAAAAACCTAGATTTTATTCAACTGTAACGTCGCTAAATTCTGATCCCAACTGGGTGAAATTCATGTCGCGAAACGGGCGTTCAGTTCAGAAACTGAATTTCCAGTCGCGAGCACTTAAAATGAAACTGCTGTAACTTGAATACCAGAAATCCGATCGAACCGAAACTAATTTTGATGAATTAATGGCAGAGTGTGCTATTTATCTTATTTGTATCATTTTGTTGAATTCTAAACATATGAATTAATACAAATTTTGTAAGCTGATGACGTGCATATTGGTTCATAACATCATGGCTTGTTAATGGCATACACACACATATCATACCCCATTTGCCATATACATAGTGTTAGTGCGTGTTAGTGATCTGTGGATATTGCATTATCGTGCGTGAATAATATTGGTTTAGGAGTGTCGAGTACACCAATAGAAAGTGAATGATTCGTGACAGTGATTGATACAGTGAACAGTGATAAAACCGTGCCATTGGTATATTTGTACACGACTAAATCAAAATCATAAATAGTGTATACCTGGGGAAAAAGGGGAAATCGAATTGGAAAGAGAATTGTATTTAGCGGGACCGTATTTTAGAGGATGATCATTCGAGTAGTGATATATATATTAGGTAGGATCTAGCGATCCGGCTGACAGGGTTATGTCCCGGGCATGTGGGCCATTGTCTCGAGTATGCACGAAACTCCTGTTAAAGATGATCCTCCTTTCCACTATACGATTTTAAACATGATTTAGAGACTGATAGGGACACAGATCATACTTTGCATCATATAGTGACATAGCGATTACACGCATTGTATTTTCACTGTTATTACTTTATTTACCCGTTTCACCTCATTATAATAATATTACTATTATGTCACTCTGACGACCTGAGTATGCATGCTCAGATCCCGTGGAAGGACCAGCGCAGGAGACGGATCTATCTTTCGAGCTCACGGAGATCTAGTCTGGTGTACTTTCTTTCTTTTCTGCTTTCCATAAAAGTGATCGTGTAATTGAACTTGGTTAGTAACTCTTCAGGTTTATTTGTAATTTATGAACAATGGATTTTAATATAATAATTTAGTGATACAATTCCTTTACTGCTGTGCTTTATTTACTGATTACCATGTAATGATAGAAGCCGAAGTGTGACTACGGCGGGATTATTCCTTGACCGCAGGAGCATGGCTGGCCTAGTCATCCCTCGTTTTCCGTATTTTGGGAAGCGGGGCGTGACATGGTTTAGTTGGTATCAGAGCCAGGTTTAGTAACAAGGGATAACATTAACTATACTGTGTTACATTATTTTTCGTTTCACTATTCCTGATTTTCATCCTTGAATCTGATCTTATCCTTTTGAATCTTCCAGCGATATGACGTCCCCGAATGACCCCTCCTCGGACTCCAGTTCTCAGGACCGCACGGAAAGAATACTTAGTGCACTGACCTCTCTCGCGGAAGCTCAGGAGAGGAAGACAGACTTACTCGTTGAGGGACTCAGGGCGATTACCGCCGCAGGAAGACCTTCCACAATCATTACCGCCCCCGAGGGAGCTACCCTACCATCTTATCATGCTAGGGCCGGTACCGTATCAGACTTCCGACGGTTGCATCCAACTGCATTCACAGGGCTAGCTGAACCCCTTGAGGCCGAGCAATGGTTAGTGAACATGGAGAGCTTACTGACAGCCGCCAGGGTTCCAGATGAAGATAGGGTGGACGTGATAAAGATCCAATTGGAAGATGAAGCACGTACTTGGTGGTCAGTGGAAGAAAACAGGCTGAACAGGCCGATTGAGTGGGGCAAATTCAAAGAGTGCTTCCTAGATCATTATTTCCCTTCCACCGCCAAGGCAGAGATGGAGGAAAGATTTATTCTATTGAAGCAGAATGGACGTCCAGTGGACGTATATGCGGCAGAGTTCAACCGTCTGAGCCATTTTGCTCCTTATATGGTCGCCTTAGAGGCCACCAGGGCCAGACGCTTCTTGCAGGGGATTGATTTCGAGTTGCAGCAGTTGATTGCATCACTGGAGTTGCAGACTTTCGCACAGGTACTCAACGCGGCGAGAGTTCAGGAGCAATTGATCAACAAGTTCAGGAAGCCCCCAGTCGTTCCAGCACGTACCCATGCGCCTTCTCGAGGAGCCATACCGGTTCACAGGCCTGGAATGGCACAAATGAAGCGCCCGTTTGTGCCACAGCATCGCCCCCAGAGACGGAACGTAGTTTGCGGCTACTGCGGTAGAGATGGACATACCCAGAAGGACTGTCGCCGCGCCAAGGGACAGTGCTTGATTTGCGGATCCAGTCAGCACAGGATTACCGGTTGCCCTGAGCGAGCAGAGATACAGGGAGGTTCTGGACCGCCGCAGCAGAGGCCACAGGAGTAAAGGCAACCCTTTACAGGTCGCGGTCAGGGACGTGCTTTCACCTTGACCGCTGAGCAGGCAGAGGCATCAGGAGACGTTGTTACAGGTACTCTACTCGTACATTCCTTGCCAGCTAGAGTACTATTTGATTCTGGAGCATCGCACTGTTTCTTGTCTGAGCATTTCGTTGATACACACTCCATACCACACGAACCACTAACCAAGGGCTGGAAGATACATGCGGGTAATGGCATTATAATATCTAGTCGAGAATGTAGATCATGTCCCGTTGTAGTGTGTGGCAAAGAATTCTATGCGAATTTCCTACTGATCGGGACATGCAGTTACGACGCAATTCTCGGGATGGATTGGATGAGTACCTTCCATGCAGTTATCGATTGCCGTGCAAGGAATGTGATCTTCCGCATTCCCAATCACCCGGAGTTTATTTTCGAGGGCGGAAGCGAATCTTTGGAGCCAGCCAAGTACAGAGCCAAGCCCAAGGAGCTGACAGCTATGGAGATTGATGAGAGCCCGGCCCCAGAGATTGTTCGGGACTTTCTGGACGTATTTTCTGAAGACCTACCAGGTCTACCACCTCCTCGCATCTTGGAGTTCTCGATTGATTTGACTCCAGGTACGGCCCCAGTATCCAACGCCCCATACAGAATGGCACCAGTTGAGTTGGCGGAATTGAAGAAGCAAATTGAAGAGCTATTGGAGAAGGGATTTATTCGGCCGAGCGCTTCACCGTGGGGTGCACCGGTTTTGTTAGTAAAGAAGAAGGATGGATCGCTGCGAATGTGTATAGATTATCGGGAGTTGAACAAGGTCACAATAAAGAACAAGTATCCAATCCCACGCATCGACGACTTATTCGATCAGCTAAGTGGGCCCAAGGTATTCTCGAAATTGGACCTCCGTTCTGGATATCATCAAATCAGAGTAGCAGCCGAGGATGTGTGCAAGACGGCTTTCACGACCCGATATGGACATTTCGAGTTCCTTGTGATGCCGTTCGGTGTTACCAATGCCCCAGCAATATTCATAGACTTGATGAACAGGGTGTTTACAAAGTACTTGGACACATTTTTCGTTATGTTTATCGACGACATACTTGTCTACTCGAAGACCCGGGAGGAGCATGCTGAACATTTGCGCACGGTTCTACAAATTCTTCGGGAAGAGAAGCTGTATGCGAAGCTAAGCAAGTGTGAATTTTGGCTCGACAAGGTTCAGTTTTTGGGACATATTGTTTCGGGCGAAGGCATCTCGGTGGACCCGGCAAAGATAGAATCTGTCAGAGATTGGCCAACGCCGAAGTCAGTGGCCGAGATCAGGAGTTTTCTGGTATTGGCGGGCTATTATCGGAGATTCGTCCAAGACTTCTCAAGAATCGCTGAACCATTGACAAGGCTGACACGGAAGGATGTACCGTTTGCGTGGATAGAGGAGTGCACTCAGGCATTTGACACGCTGAAGCAGAAGTTAACCACGGCACCTATTCTTACAGTACCAGATGATTCCGGTGGTTTGGTGATACACAGTGATGCCTCAGGGAAGGGTTTAGGCTGTGTTTTGATGAAGCATGGCCGAGTGGTTGCTTACGCCTCTTGACAACTGAGAAATCACGAGAAGAACTATCCTACGCATGACTTAGAGTTAGCTGCAGTAGTCTTTGCGTTGAAGATTTGGAGGCACTACCTATTGGGCGAGAAAGTGGAGGTGTACACGGATCATAAAATTTTGAAGTATGTCTTCGCTCAGAAGGAACTAAACATGAGACAGCGCCGATGGCTAGAGCTGATGGCAGATTATGACTTGGACCTTCAGTATCACCCGGGGAAGGTGAATGTTGTACCAGATTCACTCAGTCGCAAGCCAGCGGTCATGATGTTGACCCATCAGAGGAGCATTATTGAGGACTTTCAGAGACTCGAGCTGGAAGTCGTTACACCAAGCGCATTCAGTCAACTTTGGCAACTACAGGTGCAGTCTTCTCTGGTGGATCGCATCAAGGCTGCACAAGCGGATGATCCCCGATTGCAAAAGTTCATAGCGCAAGTGGAAGCCGGGCTGAGAACGGACTTGATCATACATGAAGATGGCTCTCTGAGATTCGGTAGCAGACTCTGTGTACCCAAGGGAGATGTTCGAGAAGAAGTACTGGCTGAGGCACATAGTTCGGCTTATTCTGTGCATCCGGGAGGTACAAAGATGTATCGGGACCTAAAGCAGCACTTTTCGTGGAACGGAATGAAGCAGGAAATTGCGAGGTTCGTATCCAGGTGCCTAGTATGCCAGCAGGTGAAGGCGGAGCATCAGAGGACAGCGGGATTGTTACAACCACTGCCGATACCAGAATGGAAGTGGGAGCACATTACCATGGATTTCGTGACGGCCTTACCACGGAGCCCTATCGCCTCACGAAAGCTGCACACTTCATACCATTCTGAGTAAGACAGTCGACAGAGTCACTGGCAGAGAGATATATGCAGGAGGTAGTGCGACTTCACGGTGTTCCAGTCAGCATTGTGTCAGATCGAGACACCAGATTCGTGTCGCACTTTTGGAGGAGCTTACAGGAGAGCTTGGGTACCCGCCTCAAATTCAGCACAGCTTATCACCCACATACGGATGGACAATCCGAGCGTACGATTCAGACGCTCGAGGATATGTTGAGAGCCTGTATGTTGGACTTTCAGGGTTCCTGGGAGGACCATCTGCATCTAGTCGAGTTTTCTTATAACAATAGTTATCAGGCTAGCATTCAGATGGCTCCTTTTGAAGCACTTTACGGGCGGAAGTGTCGATCCCCAGTGTGTTGGGATGATGTGGGAGAACGAAAATTACTGGGCCCCGAACTCATCGTTCAGACAGTCGACAAGGTCCAAATGATCTGGCAGCGTATTAAGACGGCTTAGGATCGATAGAAGAGTTGGGCAGATACCAGCAGGAGGGCACTAGAATTCGAAGTCGGAGATCACGTGTTCTTAAAGATTTCCCCTACCCATGGAGTTATCAGGTTCGGAGGTCGGGGAAAGCTCAGTCCTCGTTTTATCGGACCTTTTGAAGTGCTAGAACGAGTAGGAGAGGTGGCCTACCGACTTGCCTTGCCTCCATCGCTAGCTGGTGTGCACAATACCTTCCACGTGTCACAATTGCGGCGTTATGTTCGGGATGAGAGCCATGTCCTGTACTATTCGGAGCTAGTTTTGGGTACCGATCTATCATGTCCTGTACTATAACCCTGCGCAAGTTTCTAATGGTTTCTGTACTGGAATTGTGACGATATTTGGGTCGGAGTGCGACTCTGGACTGCAGTCCAGAGCGACTCTGGTTACTGTTTGCTGTCCCGTAATGCGTGCAACCTTATTTCCTGAACTCGCATGTTGCGGAACTCTGCAGTGTATTAAAGGTGAATCTGTTAGCTAAATAACACAAGTAGTTTCACTCCGTTTCATCGACGTTTTCTATTTAATTTGTAAATTAAAAGGGAAGGACGTATAACAGTCCAGAACAGATTCAGAAGTGACAAAGTAGTGTTAAACAGTATATAACTTTCGACGTACAGATGCGATTGAGGATCCGTCTATTGCGTTGAACACCCTATTGAAAACCCTAGATTTTATTCAACTGTAATGTCGCTGAATTCTGATCCCAACTGGGTGAAATTCGTGTCGCGAAACGGGCGTTCAGTTCAGAAACTGAATTTCCAGTCGCGAGCACTTAAAATGAAACTGCTGTAACTTGAATACCAGAAATCCGATCGAACTAAAACTAATTTTGATGAATTTCTGGAAGAGTTTTCTATTTATCGTATTTGTATCATTTCGTTGAATTCTAAACATATGAATTAATTCAAATTTTGTAAGCTGATGACGTGCATATTGGTTCATAACATCATGGCTTGTTAATGGCATACACACAAATATCATACCCCATTTACCATATACATAGTGTTAGTGTGTGTTAGTGCTCAGTGGATATTGCATTATCGTGCATGAATGATATTGGTTTAGGAGTGTCGAGTACACCAATGGAAAGTGAATGATTCGTGACAGTGATTGATACAGTGAACAGTGATAAAACCGTGCCATTGGTATATTTGTAGACGACTAAATCAAAATCATAAATAGTGTATACCTGGGGAAAAAGGTAAAATCGAAGTGGAAAGAGAATCGTATTTAGCGGAACCGTGTTTTAGAGGATGATCATTCGAGCAGTGATATATATATTAGGTAGGATCTAGCGATCCGGCTGACAGGGTTATGTCCCGGGCATGTGGGCCGTTGTCTCGGGTATGTACGAGACTCCTGTTAAACATGATCCTCCTTTCCACTATACGATTTCAAACATGACTTAGAGACTGATAGGGACAAAGATCATACTTTGCATCATATAGTGACATAGCGATTACACGCATTGTACTTTCACTGTTATTACCTTATTTACCCGTTTCACCTCATTATAATAATATTGCTATTATGTCACTCTGACGACATGAGTATGCATGCTCAGATCCTGTGGAAGGACCAGCGCTGGAGACGGATCTATCTTTCGAGCTCACGGAGATCTAGTCGGGTGTACTTTCTTTCTTTTCTGCTTTCCGTAAAAGTGATCGTGTAATTAAACATGGTTAGTAACTCTTCAAGTTTATTTGTAATTTGTGAACAATGGGTTTTAATGCAATAATTTAGTGATGCAATTCATTTACTGCTGTGCTTTATTTACTAATTACCATGTAATGCTAGAAGCCGAAGTGTGACTACGGCGGGATTATTCCTTGATCATAGAAGCATGGCTGGCCTAGTCTTCCCTCGTTTTCCGTATTTTGGGAAGCGGGGCGTGACAGTCTTACTCGAGATGATAGTATGCTATCTGGTTTATCTTTATCATCGTGTACTGCTTTAGGTGACCTTATAGGCCGCTATTACACGTTGATAGAGTCCTTAGGATTCTTGCTTGACAACCAGCAGTATGATGGCGATCATATACGTGAGAGTTGGGTAGTCTATAAGCACATCCTTAAAGTGGTCCCTAGTCGTGGGAGTTTCGAGACCGGGCATCGATACTCCATTAGTAGACTAGTGTATACAGTCGAGACCCCGACGAGGGGCGGTAGCCGGTCTCACAAGCCATTGGTGTCAGTTGGATCACCTAAGATATATACAGGTGCTCATTGGGTTATGAGTACACCGGACAGGACTCGCCGGGAACATGCTAGTTGGTATTATACCTGACGACAGATAGCAGTTTCCTAGTGACATGTGTACAGGTTAGTTCATCGACCTGAGATCGTCATTTGTCTCGTGTGAGTTCCCACTGTGCTTTGATTACTACCCTACCACGGCTCAAAGGAGTCGTGTAAACAGGTTTTAGTTGGGTACAGTCCCGAGCCACATAGAGGCAGTGAGCGGATCGGCAGGGGTTTCGTCTCTCCCGGTATTGGGGGTCAGATCGTGCTGTGTCTAAGAGAGCCATTACACGAAGTCCTTGGTCAAGGAAGGAGATTTACTGGTAGGTATTCCAGTAGTATCTTAGGGTGTTCTGGGCAATATTCCGACACGACTTGTACCACTTTTGGGGGTCTGACTTTTACCAACCCTCTAGGCCCGCCATGCGATGCTCATAGACGAACGGACCGGACTGTACGGATATTGTCACTGACAGGCTCAGTAGGGTGTCAGGATGAGTTCGCTCATCGATCTCCCTTTTGGTCAATACCTGGTGGCCCGTTACGTACGGCTAGTACCTCTGACGTGCTAGTGGTTAAATCCACAACCAAAATATTGACGAGTCTTTAGAGTCCCCCACAGACAGTTTTCAAGTTTCGGGCGAAACGTTGTAGAGGCCGTATGGTATTATGGCAGGGTTCGATCATATACCTGCAGTAGTGCACGGATCATGATCGGGCGGATCATACCTGTGGGCTTTGGTTTAAGCCGGATCCTAGTATTAGATTTGTTGGATTAATTTAGTCTCATGCATTCGCATTCAGTCGGAATGCCGATGCAGGTATGTATATACAGGTGAGGGGTATCCTTGTGATCCGTCACGAGTTTACTTTAGATGTTGCCGTATCTTTTTATTGTTGTAAACATTTGGATTAATGTTTACAAATGGAAATTGTGAGGTTAAATCATCATTTTGTGCATTTAATGTGACATATACTTCATTAGTGACTCATGGTCTCTTTTCTTGTGCTAATGTCACATTATGTGATTGATTTGTGGTTTGAAATGAGAGGAAGAGAGAGAAGGGCAGCCATTGTATTTAGTTGGGTCTTGTATTTTTTAACACTAACTCTCATTTTTCATAGCATAACAAAAGGAAAGAAAATGGCTCATCTTCTTCTTCTTCCTCTAGCTCACAACCTCCATTGATGGCTTCATTTTCAACCTCCATCCATACAATGGATGCAAGAGACAAAGTTGTCACAACATTCTCTACTTCACCTTGGACACGTCGGCTAGCGAACTTCGTGCCCGAGTTGGTTCGGATGAAGCGGGAGCCCGTAAAAAGACTCGAAGATGTGGTGCCCTTTCCGACGAGGAGATCGAGACTGGAGATGCCGCGAGGAGTTTGGGATGGTGGCCAAAGACCGAAGGACACGGATCGATCGGTATAGCTTTCCAACCCTTTCTCTAGTTGCTCGTTGTAGGTTAATGGTTCAATCCGGATTTATAGTATACGATAGCGCCAGTTTCAAGTTTTGAAAAAGTTTTCGTTTCCGCATTTTGGCCTCGGACAGACGGCCGGTGCGCTACCGTAGACTTACACATCGACCGCTGCTGCCCATAAGAATTTTGGCACATTCATATCCAAGGTCATGCTTCGCACTCGCTCTAGAATTGTTCTGTTCATCATTTCAGCGATACCATTTTGCTATAGCGTCTCCGGTACCATCTTCAACCAACGAATACCTTTTGCGAGCAAAACTCCTCGAACTCTTGGGTACAATATTCCCCGCCATTATCGAACTTTAGGCGTTTAACCTTCATCCCCGTTTCGTTCTCCACTATTCCCCTCCGAACGGCGGCCAAGACATGGGCGTCTTGCTTGTGATTCGGGGCAGATGCTAATTGGTGCTATCCGTCCACCTCTCCGAAGATGCCAAGTTGATTTATGGCACCGCATATCGAAGGTTTAAACGGATGCGGCCGATGTGGCAGACTTTGTCAGATTCCCCCTCGCTTGAGGCGTTTTTGATTGTGAGGACGCTCTTCCCTGCAGGCGCAAGCCCCTGCAGTTAATTACGCTACCGCATCGCGGTAACAACTTTCTCCTTCTCCAGATGGTCACTTCGTGTCGTGGGTGTTTATTTTGTTTGTGGTTGCCCGTGGATTGTATACGGAGACTAATTTATGTCGTCGCCCGTAGGACGAGGATTAGTCCAAATCCGTGTTTTCTTAGATTTGGGTTTGGGGTTTTGGTTTAAGGATACATTCGCCGTATTTGAGGCTAAGATCGACTTAAACGTTCGTTAAGGATACGTTAGCCCAATTTGAGACTAAGATCGACTTAACAAGATCGTTTAGATCTGACAAGTGAGCATTTGGGGGCTCTATTGTTCCAGTTTAGGGACATAGTGATCCATTGCATGTATGGCCATCGGGACCCATCACCTCTCTGACAACGTTGAAGGATTACAACGACAGATGTCAGAGGAGTTCAGAGATGTACCCTCGAACCAAAGTTAGTTGGGAGATCCATAGTCCAATTTGGGACTAAAGTCTGTTTGAAGGTTTAAGGATACGTTAGCCATATTTGAGCCTAAGATCAACTTAACGGGATCGTTTAGATCCAACAAAAGAGCGTTTGGGGGCTCTTTTGTTCTAGTTTAGGGACATAGTGGTCCATTGCCAGTTTAGGGACATGGTAGTCCATTGCCAGTTTAGGGACTTGGTGGTCCATTGAATTTATGGCTGTCGGGATCCATCACCTCTCTGAAGACGTTGAAGGATTACAACGACAAATATCAGAGGAGCTCAGAGATGTACCCTTGAACCAATGAGTTGGTTGAAAGAGCAGATGCGCTAAGTTCAAGATGATTTGAGGACTTATGGCCAGTTTGGGCTAAGTCCAATTATGTTTGAAATATTGGCCCTTTGGGCCATTAGACATTTGTCTGGGTTCAGCCCCTCATCATTCAGCAGTGCTAAACAGAGGTTTGGGGGCTCTGACAATATTTTGTCTTTGATTTCCTCAATTTTGAGATTCATTTGGAGGAGGGACTTTTGCCTCTGGAAAATTAGCCAATTTGGCTAAAAGTAGTGTTAAACACTACAGAACAACAGTGTTAAACACTGGAGGTAGAACTCTCAAATTAGTGTTAAACACTAAAAGACAATCAGTGTTAAACACTGGAAATATAATCATCAATTTAGTGTTAAACACTAGAAACAATCAGTGTTAAACACTGGAAATATAATCCCCGAATTAGTGTTACACTAAAGAAAGAGGGGTCACGTGTGGACACGTGAGAGCGCCCAAAGGTGGGACCAGATCCCTTTTCTTCGTTCTGCAATTAAGTGTTAAACACTTTTTTATTATTTTTATTTTGAGCATCACGTGTTGACACGTGATGGGGATTTATGCGCTGACTGTTAAAGCATCCGCCAAGGGGTCACGTGGGAACACGTGAGAGCGCCCAAAGCCTTCATTTCTTTTGCTTTTTCTTTCTGCGTTTTGGGAGTCACGTGGGAGCGCGTGAGGCATTGCCTCAAAGCTTCTTTTCTTCAGGGATCTTTTTAAGGGTTACGTGGGGGCACGTGACCTTAATTCTTTTCATGCACAGAGATCTTTTAAGTCTCTTTATTTTACTTTGAGAATTTAATTCTCTGTAATATTAAGAATTAAATTCTTATTTAGGGTAAAACCCTAATTTCTTTTTAAAGGAATTAAATTCCCAAATATGTAAAAGAATTGAATTCTTGATTAGGGTTAAACTCTAGTTCTGTCCATCTTGAAGGAATTAAATTCCTATAGTTTTTGGAGAATTGAATTCTCATATAGGGTTGAACCCTAGTTTTGTTTTGGGAGAATTAAATTCTCATAACTCAATTCCCCTTCTAAATTTAGGATCTGCATGGCAGGATCTCGACCCGATGAGAATTAAATTCTCAACTTATGGGGAGATGTGCTCTGTACAGATCTTTAACCAGAAGAAGAACTAAGTTCTTTTTTATATAAGAGTTAAACTCTTGGATTGAGAATTAAATTCCCTTTATTGAAGTTTTGATCCTTTTTCCCTTTCTCACCTAGGGTTTTCTTTGTTAAGAATTAAATTCTCCTTTCATTTCTCTCTCTGTTATTGTTATCTCCCCAAAAAAAAGGTCGCCCCTTCTCTTCTCTTCTTGGCTTCCATTTATAGGAGAAGGAAAAGAAGCAATTTGTTTAGCAAATCTCTCATTGAAAGATTTGATTTGTTTTCATCATTAATATGATCCTTTAGATCATTCAGTGAACTTTATTCACCGTTGGATTTTAAATCCAAAATATTCTGTTTGTCATTTTCGATGAGATTTAGGGGAAATCTTTCCTTGTCTAAGATTTTTTCCATAAATTGGTGATTTTTAATCACCCTTGGATCTTTAATCCAACGGTCCCCATAATCCTTTTCCATTTGGAAAGATTTAGAAGCTTTTAGAATTTAATTCTATTAACTGTGAGGCTTTCGGAGCCAGTCATGTGCTGACACGTGACCCTTAGTCACGTGTGAGCACGTGACCCCCAATTGAGTCCTTTTCTCAGCGTTTATTTACGCTTCAGTTTTAACCATCACGTGTCAACACGCGACCATTGGTCACGTGTGAGCACGTGATACCTCATTGAGGTATTTCCTTTAGCCATTTGTTTTTATTTCTGTTTTAACTATCACGTGTCAACACGTGACCATTGGTCACGTGTGAGCACATGACACCTCATTGAGGTAATTCCTGATTTTTAATCAGGGAACAGTGCATAGCATATTTGCTCATAATTTTTTATCCCGGATGAATTATGAAGCCCATAATATATCAAATCGAAGGGTTTTTCGAGATGCTTCCAATACCATCAGAATTTAATAGTTACTCCTTCGGGAGTTTATCAAAATACAGGCCGGAAGATACTGGTTCGCATTTCCTTAAGCGTATCGCTACCATTTGATTCCTTGGACTCTTCTGCGCAGAAATTTTTGGCAGGAACAAATGCCCCCCACTACTTTGCTCATGTAAGTATATACGTGGGTGAAGTAGTGAAATTTATGAGTAGCTATGAAATTGAGGGCTTAGGAGACAAGTTTAGGATCCTTGTAGCCTAAGACTTTTCAACTTTATGAGTCGTGAGGGTCTCACAAAGACTTTTCTCCCTACGGATCGAGGGGATCTCATAGGTGTATTTTCTCCTTAGGAACCGTGAAGATTCCTAAGTGCGTTTTCTCTTATAAGTCGTAAGGATCCTATAAGAGAATTTTTCCCCCTTACGAGTCGAGAGGACCCGTAAGCGGTTGTTTCCCTCCTTATCGAGATTCGACTTTGGAGAGTGAGACCTGTGGATAGTATGCAAGAGACCGTTTTGGGCCGACTTGCAGGATCCCAGTGCTTAGGAAACAGGTCTTTTAATCGGCCTAAGGCTTTTCCTCGCGAGTTGAGACGAATCGAGCGGTTCTCGCAAAGACATCAATTTCCTCACGAGTCGAGACGAATCGAGCAGTTCTCGCAAGCATATCCTAACGTCACAGTTAACCTCTGCTCTTTACGACAGAAGTCCGTTAGGGTCTGTGGTACTTAGGGTTTTGGCTGTCGTACCGTCGCATCAGCTGATATATTCCTCGATAGGCAATCGTGCTGTTCGAGTAGCCCTGCGACTGTCGTGTCTCTGATCCCTTCGGGGGCTGGACAAGACGTCTTCAAGCAATCCTCCTTGGCAGTTTGACCATCGGAAGAGCAAGCGTTAGGAATTTTGCCATGCCGCTTTTTACTTGAGGTTATGCTTATTTTGGAGAGCCCCGATGAGTCATAACCACTCCGCGCTGGTGTGGGATGATCTCCGATAGTCTTTCAGGCTTTATATGACTTGCCGTTAAGACCCTGAAGCTAGGAATTTGGCCTTTGCTTCGTTTGCTGGCATCGAGTCTGCTGTATCGAGACGAATGTCACGGTTGTCTCTAGGTTGCTGGTGAACCGTCGAGGTTTGGAACCAGGGATTTTGCCGTGACTCCTTTTGGTGATGTTGCGTCTGCTGTGTCGAGACGAACGTCGAGGTGGTGACCGCTCTGCACTGTGGCGAGATGATCTCCAATTGTCTTTCAAGCTTTATATGACTTGCCGTTAAGACCCTGAAGCTTGGAATTTGGCCTTTGCTTCATTTGCTTTGGCGCGTCCGAATCCTGCTGGGGGAAGAACGCTGGGGTGACATTTCATCTGCTGTATCGAGTTGAGATAGTGACCACTCCGCGCTGGTGCGAGATGATCTCCGATTGTCTTTCAGGCTTTATATGACTTGCCGTCAAGACCCTGAAGCTAGGAATTTGGCCTTTTGCTTCATTTGCTGGCATTGTGTCTGCTGTATTGAGACGAATGCTAGGATGGAGCTTGGATTTTGCCATCACTCCGCTTTGTTTCGACCATGGGGTCTTTTGTTGACGTTGCATCTACATCCTGCTGGACTGCGAAGGAACACCGTTGTTGACATTGCGTCTGCTGTATCGAGACGAATGCTGAGGTGGAGCCGGGATTTTGCCGTCACTCCGCTTTACTGACCATGGGGTCTTTTGTTGACGTTGCATCTACATCCTGCTAGACTGCAAGGGAACGCCGTTGTTGGCATTGCATCTGCTGTAACGAGACGAATGCTGAGGTGGAGTTGGGATTTTGCCGTCACTCCGCATTGTTTCAACCATTGGGTCTCTTGTTGACGTTGCATCTGCATCCTGCTGGACTGCGAAGGAACGACGTTGTTGGCATTCCATCTGCTATAACGAGATGAATGCTGAGGTGGAGTTGGGATTTTGCCGTCACTCCGCATTGTTTCAACCATTGGGTCTCTTGTTGACGTTGCATCTGCATCCTGCTGGACTGCGAAGGAACGCCGTTGTTGACATTGCGTCTGCTGTAACGCGACGAATGCCGAGGTGGAGTTAGGATTTTGCCGTCACTCCGCATTGTTTCGACCATGGGGTCTCTTGTTGACGTTGCATCTGCATCCTGCTGGACTGCAAAGGAACGCCGTTGCTGATTCTTAGGCTGTAGATGCCGTTAAGATTTGGAACTAGGGACTATGCCGTGGTTCCGTTTGATGGTGTAACATCTGTGTCATGCTGGAATGAGGAAGCCCACCGTCGTTGGTCTCCAGGCTGCAGATGTGTCCATTGAGATTTGGAACTAGGGACTTTGCTATGGTTCCATTTCGTTGCGACTCTGAAGTCGATTGTTGACGTCACGTCTGCGTCTGGTTGGAATGAAGAGAAACGCCGTTGGTGATCTCTAAGTTGTCGATATCGACATCGAGACCCTGAAGTTAGGGATCTTCTTTTGTTTCGTTTGTTGACATTGTGTCTGCAATATTGCGACAAATGTCGAGGTTGTCTCTAGGTTGTTTATGAACCGTCGAGATTTGGCTTTGCTTTCTAATGAAGCCTGTTGGGAAGGTATGGTTCTCTTTTTGTTTGTGCCCCTGGATTGTATACAGGGATCGATGTGATCTCACCTGTAGGGCAAAAAATTTCATTCTTTCATCATTTTTTTATTCTTTCCGCGATGCTCTATCATTTCAGCTTTTTACATCGCGAAAATCGCGATTGCCTAATTATTTCGGCTATTTTTCGCGGTGCCCAATCATTTCGGCTATTTTTCTTTTTACTCGCTGCTTTTTATTGCGAATTGCCTAATCATTTCGGTTATTTTTCTTTTTGCTCGCTGCTTTTTATTGCGAGTTACCCAATCATTTCGGCTGTTTTGGATGCATAAATTTTTTTTTACTTGCTGATTTTTATTGCAAGTTGCCCCATCATTTCGACTATTTCGTATGCACGTATGGCTCGCTGTTTTTTTTTTTTTGCGAGTGTGGAACTTGGAATCTAGTGCCAATCTCAGTATCAGCATCACTACAACTGGAATATTGCCAGGAGCGAATCATCATTTGCCATGAAAGGATTTGGAATTTGATACCGGTTTAGGCATCAGCATCGCTACAACTGGGACATTACCAGGAGCGAATCATCATTTGCCTCTGTCGATGTTGAACAAAGGTGGCTTAGCGAACAGGGTTAAGATCCCGTCGACTAAGGCTTTTGACTTCATGAGCCATAAGGGTCTCACAAAGGTATTTCTCCCTACAAGTCGTGAGGATCTCGTAGGTGTGTTTTCTCCTTAGGGATCGTGAGGATTCCTAAGTGTATGTTCCCCTGTAACTCGTAAGGATCTTACAAAAGGGTTTTCTCCTTATAAGTCGAGAGGACTTACAAGGGTTGTTCACCGTATGGACATATCCCAAGTCACGGGTGGGACTTGGTTAGGGAAATGTTTATTCGCGCCCGTGGATTGTATACAAGGGTCAGTATTGAGCCGCTTGTAGGGTAATATCGAAAGTTGTGGGGGTTGCTTAAGAACAGGTTAAGGTTTCTGTAACTTAAGACTTTCAAATCTTATGAGCCGTGAGGGTCCCATAAGAGAGTTCTCCTTACGAGTCATGAGGATCTCGCAAGTGTAATTTCTCCTTAGGAATCGTGAGGATCCCTAAGTGTGTTGCTTCCCTGTGAGTCGTAAGGATCTCACGTGGGTGGTTTCTCCCTACAAGGTCGAGAGGATCTTGTAAGTGTCTTTTAACGAGGTTGCGCCCTTTCGGGTTTTCACAAACACTCGCCGGTAGTCCTGCTGTTTTTACTCCCGGAGCCCTTTCGGGTTTTCATCCATGCCCCTTTTGCTTATGGACATACCGTTCTTTTTCATTATTTTTTTTACTTTATTCTTTTTTCTAACGAGGTCGCGCCCTTTCGGGTTTTCACGAACACTCGCCGGTAGCCCTGCTGTTTTTACTCACGGAGCCCTTTCGGGTTTTCATCCGTGCCCATTTTGCTTATGAACATACCGTTTTTTTTACCACGTCAGCCTGAGGATGTTGCGGTAGTAGTTTAAAGACGTTTCGGTCATCAGCTAGTTTTAGGACGTAGTGGTCCATTGTTAGTTTAACGACATTTCGGTCTTCAGCCAGTTTTAGGACATAGTAGTCCGTTGGGCTTTCTCTATGAATGAGCATGATGCCCCCGGCATATCCATTTTTTTTGGAGCATGTGATTGTGGCGGGCTCACCTTCCAGTTTTCGGACAGCGCGAGTTTACCTTGTTGGTATTGGTCTTCAACCCAGTTTTTGAAGACGAAGCAATTTTCGATCGGATGACTTACTGCTCGATGGTAGGGGCAGTAATTAGGATCGTTGACATCGCCTGGCTGTAGCGGACGTTTCGGACTCGGCAGATTGATGAATCCGTTTCGCACTGCCAGCTCAAACAGTTTCTTCGTTTTATCCTGAGGAAACGAGTAAGGATGTCCCAGTCTTTCCTCGAGGGATGGGCGTGGACGCATATTATTTTGGCAAACAACCGGCTTTAAGTTGCTCGGCCGTTGTTGAGTATTGGCAACGAAGGTTGCTTTCCCTTTGCCCTTTTCATTCCAAGGCTCTGTCTTTGAAGGAGATGGTCTATGATCCATCTGGTCCATTTGGGCCAGCTTGTCAATCAAGGCCTGAAAAGTGGTCGGCTTGAAGAACATCATGAATTGGGATATGGTCGCTTGAGGGTCAAGAGTACCTACGAACATGCCCACGGAAGGAGCTTTTTCGATGCGCTGCTCGTACTTTGACCATAGATTACGCCACCGTATCGCATACTGGACCCAAGTTTCGCCTGGCCTTATCCTGGTATTGATCAATGCCATGATCGGGGTGCGTCCGCTAGCACTCGCGAATTTTTATGTAAACAGTAGCTCCATCTTCGCAAATGTTTTGACAAAGTCGTTAGGTAGCTCCGAATACCATTCAAAAGCTGTTTCTACTAAGCTACTGACGAATTGGCGAAGCAACAGTTTGTCATCGCCTCCAGTGTTGCCGCATAAGGCCCTGAATTGAGCGACATGCTGATGTGGATTCCCTGTCCTCTTGTACACGTGGAATCTAGGGATCGTATATCCCGACGGGTAATTGATTTGGTCGTACCAGTCCAGATAGGGTCGTCTGGTTCTAACAATTTGCCCAGCCGCTTCACTCGCCTGATGAGCTCGTATTTGCTGAGCTATATAGTCATCCAGTGCGGCCTTGGAAATGGTTTCCTCCTTGGCTGCTGAAAGAGCCGGAGGAGGATTGGATATCTCCCCTCTATCGTCTTCAGTAATGGTCGGAGGGTCTTCAGCTGGAGGATCCTGCTGTAACATCATTCCTACCATATCTTAGAAAATAAGCGCCATTTGTTTTATGTTGGCCGCCTGCTCTGCGGCTTCTTTGTCTTTCTTTTCGAGGACTCTGCGTAGGAAGTCAGCGTCGGTTCCTTGTTCATGACGCTGCTCTGATGATGCCACCGAGCTTTCTTTTGGCCCGGTAAGTGCGGCCATCGCAGTCATCATCTCCTGAAGCTTCTGCTGCTGTTCATGAGCTTTTGTCACGGATCGGGTGAGCGGTCGGTGACCCGTCGCAGCGCGGCTGTCATCTTTCCCAGATGCCATATAGACAGTGTGCACCACTATGCCCGCAGACTTGGGGTGTTTGTGCTCAGCGCGTTTACGGTTCGCCATGTTCACAGGGGCTTTTTGCGGTTTCCTTTTCTTTTGAGCGATTGACGTTGAGGGAGCCGTTGCAGTGGGCACCCAGCTAGTTGTTGCTTTTTCTGATTTGACAAAGTAGTCCTTCTCCTGCCGAACCTTCATCTTTTTCTGTCGGCGGAGATAGTCTTGATCCATTACGGAGTCTTGGACTTGACGCCAGACCTTGTAAATTTCAGAGGACAGCCGTTGAGGGGCAGCTCCAGCTTCACCTTTGGGGCATTATCTACAGGTGTAGGAGATCTTTTCAATACGGCAGTTGGCGAGTTTTTGCACACCCTTCTTAGCGGTTCAAAGCTATTCCCGGTTGGAACAACAGCATTGATTTCCACCATCGGAGATGGCGGAGTTATCCCAGAGGGGGAGTTGCCCCCAGCCTTCCTTACCCGGCACCAGTGACGACGGCGAGCATGTCGAGCGGACGACGCTGGTTCAGCGATGGGGATGGATTTGTCTTGCCCCCTGTCTAGATGAAGCGTTGCTAGTGCCAGTCTCTTGAAGACTGACGTCTTTTGAGTAGCGGTATCCAATCTGTCAAAGACAGACCTTCGAGCAGGAACGGGAGCTGGAATAGTCAGTCTTATGAAGACCGACCCTTTGGCAGGAGAAGCCGCCTTGACGACTTCAGGAGCAGGAATGGCTATCCTCTTCGGAACAACCTTTTCTGGTATTGCAGGCTTCTTCATGGGCCCACATGAGTTTTGGCCCAGTTTGCTGAAAGCTGAGGCATTGGGCTTGGGCGACCTGTTGAGAGGGACCGCGATAGTTGTAAGCCGATCGAAGACCGACTTCTTCGGAGCTTCTTGCTATGGTAATGGGGCATTGAAGCTCATTGGTGGGATCATGGTCCCGAAGTATAGCCCAATGGTGGCCTAAGTCACCTATTCCACCGGCATAGCGAAGATGGAGGCCGCTTGAGGCCCGTAAGTCACTCCTCCGGACGGGACGGAGCGAGAGTTGCAGTTGCAGTTAGTGCAGTTTGAAGCCATTGATCTTCTGTTTTCTGCACGGAGCAAGACACCAAATCTTAGTACCTCGAATCCACAGGCAACCACAGCAAACCGCGATTCGTTCGCGAACACGACACACGAAGCGTGGAGTGGAAAAGGAAGAGGTCCCACCGGGCGTGCCAGAATCTGTTCCCCTCCGAACGGCGGCCAAGACATGGGCGTCTTGCCTGTGATTCGGCCCAGATGCTAATTGGTGCTATCCGTCTACCTCTCCGAAAATGCCAAGTTGATTTATGGCACCGCATATCGAAGGTTTAAACGGATGCGGCCGATGTAGCAGACTTCATCAGATTCCTCCTCGATTGAGGGGTTTTTGATTGTGGGGACGCTCTTCCCTGCAGGCGCAAGCCCCAACAGTTAATTACGCTACCGCATCGCGGTAACAACTTTCTCTTTCTCCAGATGGTCACTTCGTGTCGTGGGTGTTTGTTTTGTTTGTGGTTGCCCGTGGATTGTATACGAAGACTAATTTATGTCGTCGCCCGTAGGACGTGGATTAGTCCAAATCCGTGTTTTCTTAGATTTGGGTTTGGGGTTTTGGTTTAAGGATACATTAGCCGTATTTGAGGCTAAGATCGACTTAAACGTTCGTTAAGGATACGTTAGCCCAATTTGAGACTAAGATCGACTTAACAGGATCGTTTAGATCCGACAAGTGAGCATTTGGGGGCTCTATTGTTCCAATTTAGGGACATAGTGGTCCATTGCATGTATGGCCGTCGGGACCCATCACCTCTCTGACGACGTTGAAGGATTACAACGACAGATGTCAGAGGAGTTCGGAGATGTACCCTCGAACCAAAGTTGGTTGGGAGATCCATAGTCCAATTTGGGACTAAAGTCTGTTTGAAGGTTTAAGGATACGTTAGCCATATTTGAGCATAAGATCAACTTAACGGGATCGTTTAGATCCAACAAAAGAGCGTTTGGGGGCTCTATTGTTCCAGTTTAGGGACATAGTGGTCCATTGCCAGTTTAGGGACATGGTGGTCCATTGCCAGTTTAGGGACTTGGTGGTCCATTGAATGTATGGCTGTCGGGACCCATCACCTCTCTGAAGACGTTGAAGGATTACAACGACAAATATCAGAGGAGCTCAGAGATGTACCCTTGAACCACTGAGTTGGTTGAAAGAGCAGATGCGCTCAGTTCAAGATGATTTGAGGACTTATGGCCAGTTTGGGCTAAGTCCAATTATGTTTGAAATATTGGCCCTTTGGGCCATTAGACATTTGTCTGGGTTCAGCCCCTCATCATTCAGCAGTGCTAAACAGAGGTTTGGGGGCTCTGACAACATTTTGTCTTTGATTTCCTCAATTTTGAGATTCATTTGGAGGAGGGACTTTTGCCTCTGGAAAATTAGCCAATTTGGCTAAAAGTAGTGTTAAACACTAGAGAACAACAGTGTTAAACACTGGAGGTAGAACTCTCAAATTAGTGTTAAACACTAAAAGACAATCAGTGTTAAACACTGGAAATATAATCTTCAATTTATTGTTAAACACTAGAAACAATCAGTGTTAAACACTGGAAATATAATCCCCGAATTAGTGTTAAACACTAAAGAAAGAGGGGTCACGTGTGGACACGTGAGAGCGCCTAAAGGTGGGACCAGATCCCTTTACTTCGTTCTGCAATTAAGTGTTAAACACTTTTTTATTATTTTTATTTTGAGCATCACGTGTTGACACGTGATAGGGATTTATGCGCTGACTGTTAAAGCATCCGCCAAGGGGTCACGTGGGAACACGTGAGAGCGCCCAAAGCCTTCATTTCTTTTGCTTTTTCTTTCTGCATTTTGGGAGTCACGTGGGAGCGCGTGAGGCATTACCTCAAAGCTTCTTTTCTTCAGGGATCTTTTCAAGGGTCACGTGGGGGCACGTAACCTTAATTCTTTTCATGCACAGAGATCTTTTAAGTCTCTTTATTTTACTTTTAGAATTTAATTCTCTGTAAGATTAAGAATTAAATTCTTATTTAGGGTAAAACCCTAAATTCTTTTTAAAGGAATTAAATTCCCAAATATGTAAAAGAATTAAATTCTTGATTAGGGTTAAACCTTAGTTCTGTCCTTCTTGAAGGAATTAAATTCCTATAGTTTTTGGAGAATTGAATTCTCATATAGGGTTGAACCCTAGTTTTGTTTTGAGAGAATTAAATTCTCATAACTCAATTCCCCTTCTAAGTTTAGGATCTGCATGGCAGGATCTCGACCCGATGAGAATTAAATTCTCAACTTATGGGGAGATGTGCTCTGTGCAGATCTTCAACCAGAAGAAGAACTAAGTTCTTTTTTGTATAAGAGTTAAACTCTTGGATTGAGAATTAAATTCTCTTTACTGAAGTTTTGATCATTTTTCCCTTTCTTACTTTTCTTTGTTGAGAATTAAATTCTCCTTTCTTCTCTCTCTGTTGTTGTTATCTCCCCAAAAAAAAGGTCGCCCCTTCTCTTCTCTTCTTGGCTCCTATTTATAGGAGAAGGAAAAGAATCAATTTGTTTAGCAAATCTCTCATTGAAAGATTTGATTTGTTTTCATCATTAATATGATCCTTTAGATCATTCAGTGAATTTTATTCACCGTTGGATTTTAAATCCAAAGATATTCTGTTTGTTATTTTCGATGAGATTTAGGGGAAATCTTTTCTTGTTTGAGATTTTTTCCATAAATTGGTGATTTTTAATCACCCTTGGATCTTTAATCCAACGGTCCCCATAATTCTTTTTCATTTGGAAAGATTTAGAAGCTTTTAGAATTTAATTCTATTAACTGTGAGGCTTTCGGAGCCAGTCACGTGCTGACACGTGACCCTTGGTCACGTATGAGCACGTGACCCCCAATTGAGTCATTTTCTCAGCGTTTATTTACGCTTCAGTTTTAACCATCACGTGTCAACACGTGACCATTGGTCACGTGTGAGCACGTGATACCTCATTGAGGTATTTCCTTTAGCCATTTGTTTTTATTTCTGTTTTAACTATCACGTGTCAACACGTGACCATTGGTCACGTGTGAGCACGTGACACCTCATTGAGGTAATTCCTGATTTTTAATCAGGGAACAGTGCATAGTATATTTGCTCATAATTTTTGATCCTGGATGAATTATGAAGCCCATAATATATCAAATCGAAGGGTTTTTCGAGATGCTTCCAATACCATCAGAATTTAACAGTTACTCCTTCGGATGTTTATCAAAATACAGGCCGGAAGATACTGGTTCGCTTTTCCTTAAGCGTATCGTTGCCATTTGATACCTTGGACTCTTCTGCACAGAAATTTTTGGCGGGAACATCCACCTGCACAATCCAGTGTTTGAAGATGCCAAACACATCGGACTTTTTCTTCATCGCGTATACCGATGTCTTCCGACTTGTATCATCGATGAACGTCATGAAGTACCGATTTACTCCATAAGACTCCACCGAGGCCGGACCCCATACGTCCGTATGCACCATCTCTAGTTTCTTGGTCTTTTTCGGCGCCTCCAATTTGAAAACTGAGCGCGCTTTGCTTCCCACAAACGCAGCTCTCGGAAAATCCCAACTCCACTTTTTCAGCCCCGAAAGAACCCCCTTCGCTTGAAGAATTTTCATGTTCTTCTCGCTGAGGTGCCCCAATCTTTTATGCCACAATGAAGTCTCCGAATTTTTCTCCGAACTTTCTGTCAATGCAACCGAGCCTCCGCTGCTCCCATTGAATGGGTGCAACGAACCGCTCAGCTTGTTCCTTGTGACCACCAATGACCCTTTGGAAATCTTCCATTGAGAATTCCTAAACGTTGTAGTAAACCCTCCGTTGTCTAGCTGACTTGTGGAAATCAAGATTTTCTTCAAAACTGGAGTATGAAAAGCATTCTTCAATTTGATTTGACCACCTCCTGACGGTTGTAAGATGGTCGTCCCCTTTCCAACAATCTTACACGATTGACTATTTCCCACCGTCATATGTCCAAGATCGCCCTGAACATACTCACTAAAGTGATGTCTGCCCGAAGTGTAATGAAAAGAAGCCCCTGAATCTAGGAACCAAGTATCCGCCTTTGTGTTCTCGCTTGCCCATAAACAAAGACCTTGTTCTCATTGTTCTTGTGTAGACACCACATTCGCTTCCTTTTCATCCGTCTTCTCATCTGAGCCTTTCTTCGGAAGCCTGCATTCACTTTTTCTGTGGCCCTTCTTTCCGCAATTCCAACAGGCACTTTGGATTTTTCCTTGAGATTTACCTCGGCTTTTAGACTTGCCCTTTTTCCACTTTCCCCTTTCTTTTGTTCTACCGCGATTCTCCACCGAAAGTGCAGAAGTTCCAGAACTCCCACTCACGGACTTTCTCCGCATCTCATCATTTAATATGCAGCTTACCGCCTCATTAAACGTGAGAATCCCCGAGATAGAGTTGCTAACCGCCATCACTAGGTTCTCCTAACTTTCTGGCAACGAACATCGGAACAGTAAGGCTCGAATCTCGTCTTCAAAGACGATTGAAACCGACTCAAGTTGGCTTGTCACACTGTTGAACTCATTCAGGTGCTCTATCACCGAACCGTTCCCTACCATTCTCATATTAAAAAGTTTCTTCATCCAAAAAATTTTAGTTGATGTCGATGACTTCTCATACAATTTTGCTAACGTCGTCATTAGCGCCTTAATTGTTTTCATCCTTTGAGATATTAAAGGCCACCTGCGGAGTCAACGACAATCTGATCGTCGCCAAGGCTTTCCTATCCAAAAGGTTCCACTCCTAATCGGTCATCTTTTCGGGCTTTTCTCCTAGAAACGGAAGATATAGATCCTTTTGGTATAGACATTCTTCCAACTGCGTGCGCCACCAACCAAAATTGTGACCATTGAATTTCTCGATTCTTATCTTATCCTCCTCCATCTTTCGTCTGTATCGCAGCAAACTCGACTTCCTCTTAGATCTGAACCAACGCCTTCAAAACTACAATCTAAGAAAGTGGGGAAGAGGACACAAGCGTCGTTACCCACCGTTGACCTAGATTGTAGAATCGAAGAACCCTAGGTTCTCTTAACCTTGCTCTGATATCAGTTGTTAGGAGTGAGCTCGCAGGCAACGGATACACAACACAACTTGGGAGCCCATTCTAACCCAAAACCCCAAGCTGATAGGTAGAAGTCCAAGTTATATTATATATCACATCAACTTCTTATAAACTTCCGATGTGGGACTAAATATACGAGTCACAACCCAACAATCCCGAGCTTGACCCGTATCGTACATACCTACCTGCACCATTGTAGGTGGCATACAATATCGGTGGTATACAAGCGCTTCAACACAAAGGTGGACCGTTGTACTCACAACCTTTCTTCAGTGATATACAACATTGGTGATACACAAGCACTCACACCATCTCACATCAATATTTATTTTCCTCGCTCCATCCCTTGTCCCAAACAAACCAGGCTCTGATACCATTTGTTGGGGAACGGAGCCCATAGGCGACGGATACACAACACAACTTGGGAGCTCATTCTAACCCAAAAGCTCGAGCTGATAGGTAGAGATCCAAGTTATATTATATATCACATCAACTTCTTATAAACTCCTGATGTGGGACTAAACATACGAGTCACAACCCAACAAAAAGGGACCCTTTCTTCTCCTTTGAACTCTCGATCTTCTCTTGAGCCTTAGATTTTTTCCAAAATGGGATTTTTGGAGATGGATCTCCTTCCTACTCCTCTCTGTTGGCTAGATCTGAAGGGAGAAGAAGGGCGAGAATTAAAAATCTCTCATTTTAGAGATTTGATGGAAGATCTGAGTTCCCCTTCAAGGGTTTTACGGTGAAACTTTTTTTTTTTTTTTGGAAAGGAAGAGTTAACTCTTGATTTAATTCAGAAAAGAGGAGAAGCTGTAAAACCTTGAGGAAGGAAAAGAAGGCACAGAAACCCTAATTTTTGAGGTGAATCAATAAATTTTTTTCATTTCATCATCATGTTGCCTTATATAAATTTACAATTTTATACACAGCCCCTTGGGCTTTACAAAATGGTATTTTGTCTATCCCATGCCTCATGTGCTTTTTTTTTTTTTTTTGCATATGAGCCATGGGGTTTACAAAAATTTGGCTTTAGACCCATTTTCCTTACATTTATTCATAAAACTTATATCAAAATTATTTATTACATAATTTTTATTTTGGCATGGGGCAGGCCGGCTGCGGAGCTCGATTCGGGCATGAGCCTACTTGATCTGGGCTTGAGCCTGCTTATTTGGGGTTGACTTTGACTTTGACTTGGTCAGCCGGGATATAATTTTTTGACCCCAACATTTACAAAGGAAATTATTCGTTATGATTTATGAATAAGCTAATTTGTAATAAAATTATGTTATAAAGATATAAATGAAAAATGGATAAAGGATGAAAGATGAAATGGCTGCAAACAAAAATATTGTTATTAGATTATATTAACCAATCTGAAAGGATGTCTTGGACATTACATCCTCAAAATAATAGAAATAATATTTTTATCCATGTACCAATTGGGGTTAGCTCATGAAGTAAGATTTTTCTGTCCAAAGTGAGAGGTCCCCGTTCGATTCTGCAGGGGTCGCATAAAAAAGAAAGATATTTTTATCCATGTAATAGCAATGACCTAATAAAAATTGATATATTGGCTGATATATCATTTGTACTGACTGACATTCGAAACGAGAGCTTGCGATGGAGAAAACAGTTGAAGAGGAAAATTTGAAAGCTACATAATCAACTTAACAGGAAAGTAATAGGAAAGCCAATAAAGGCGAAGTACCTCTGAAAGACATTCAAGAAGTTGTTTACAACACTCCCGTTGAAGTAACGTAATCCCAAATTGATCGGCTAGTAGAAGCAACGGGATCAGTAAAGAACCCATTTCTGCTCTTTCCATTTCTAATTCCCCGGTATACATGAATTGAAGCAAGACTTCAAAAGCTTCTGGAGGTACATCACTGAACGAAATTTCTGAAGAACTGCTTTCAATCATTCCATTTGTGAACAGCTGCATTTTAATAACTTGAGATCAGAATATAAATATATCTGGTGCCCGAACTCCTCAGCAGCCCAAGCCATTCGCTATTACACATAATGAGTAATGCAGATAACACGATGGTCAACCCCCGCATTGCCCAATTAGTAGGAAATAGCCCATATAGTTTGAAATCCTGTAAACCCCCCCTCTCCCCAAAACACAGCACAAAAAGAAGAAGAAAACTCTGTTTTAAAGGCCGTTAATTTTTTCCATTTCTATTAATTTTTTATTCCTAAAATACATCCTTGGTTATAAAAGTAATTACATCCGATGAGTGAATCAGTGACAGAAAATGATGGAGACCTTGATCTCCTTCAGATGCTGTCATTCGTCGATCTGTCGCGAGCATTGCTGGACGGTTAAGATTGGATTCGAAGGTTGCCTCCTTGAGTGTGTGGGTCTCAATGGGTTGAGTTTGAGGTGGAAGCCGGGCTACCTGCAAAGAAGTTCCGGGATGGGTGACCACCGTAAGACTCTTCGACGATCAAGTTAGCCGCGAAATTTAAGCAGAGTAGCGGTTTATTGGGTTCCAGTTCTCTTACGTGAGTCGTCTGAAAAAGGGGTTTTATAGTGGTCGCATGGAGCGAGCAGGTGCGAGATCTTTGCCATCGGTTACGCCCCTGACGTTACGTATGCGTGAATGACGGGATCCCTTCACTAATGACGGGATACGCTCATTAATAGAGGGACGCGCCAGTATGGGACGCGGGACATGGGGCGGCGGTTATCCCGCTTTGGCGAGATACGCGGAGCCGTTGTAGAGGCGCTAAGGCTCTGCAACCTCGGTTGGTCGGGGGAGGCCGAGGAAGCTCGGCATGCTTGGAGCTCGGAGATGAGCGGGAGGCTGAGGAAGCTCGGCATGAGAGAAAGCTCGGAGACGAGTGAGGAGACTGAGAAAGCTCGGAGACGAGCTGTCGGTAGTCTCCTAAATGAAGGTGGAATGTCTTTCAGGGGGGTCTCCCGATAGGTCGGGACGTCCCCCGAGAAAGAGCCCCGGGGAATGTCCCCGATGCGATTCATTTATTCCACCCCCGTGGAATCTGGGATACGTCATCTGCCACGTGTCGTAATCTGAGGAGACACCACTTATGGGCATCATCATTAACCCCCACTCTCGGTCCGACCTATCCAAGGGTCGGGTCGAGAGTGGTTTGCTCAGTCTTTCTTCTGCTCAGTTTAGCGCTAAGGAACCGTAATGCGGATCGTCCGGGAACGGCATGGCGTTTGGTGGTTACGTCGTTTCGATCCATGGGCCCACTTGTCGCTTCGTCGTTCGCCTGAATCTTCGCGCGTATTCATGATGGCGTCAGAAGATCAATGAAATGAACGCGCTTTAAAGAGGGTGTGCCGTTTCGCTCGTTCGTCTGTTGGACTGCAGGCCACGTGTCCGACACGGGTTTATGGACATGATAGGTTGTCGCTGTCACCTGCAGACGAAGAGGCGTCCCCAATGACCGATCGCCACGTAGAGTTTTGATGGCTGGCAGGCGCGACACTTCGTTTTGGCGGGAATTGATCTGGGTCATTGGATACTTTTTGTGGAGTGTATAAATAGGACGGGACCCCTCTAGAGCTGACACTTATACCATAATTCACCTTCGTTGTCAGAGATTGCCCGGCGCTTCTTCCTTTTAGATCGGATCGCCCGTGCTTTTTTTCTCGGCCGGCCCCGTCCTTTGAGTCAGGTTAGATATCTTCATCTAAGGAGTCTGTAGAGATAGTTAGGATAGAGTCGGACGATGAGTTTCCAGTTGTTGGAGCTAAGTCCAAAGGGTATTCCTCCTCTTCGGCTTTAGATAGCCAAGAAGTTTCGTCTTCCGCCGCGTCGTCTGTGTCGAGCTCCCCTAGAGCCAGGGCTGCCCGTGCCGTTCGTCGTCGGGTGGTGACAAGGGCGCCTAAGGTGCGCATCGGGAACGCCCGCGATGCGCCCTTTGTTTTGAGGAATGTGGACGAGCTTGCCGAGATTTAGGCTTGATTCCATATTCTCTCCAACTATTCTCTTCGCTTAGCTAGAGAAGGTGAGTGGGCTGACCAGGTGCAGAGCAAGGAGATTGCCCTGTATTTGGAAGCATTTCGGATCGAAATGCGTCTGCCCTTCTCAACCGAGGTATGTGGGGTGCTTCGCTGCTTCCATCTTGCCCCGGGCCAGCTAGCGCCAAACTAGTGGAGAATCCTCCTCGGGTTTCTGGTCCGGTTGAAACTTAAAAGTATCCCTTTTAATTTGACCCTCCTCGTTTCCTTCCTCTGTTATAAGAATCAACCTGGCACCAGCAAGGATGAGCCGAGCTGGGTGTACTTTTCCTTCAAAAAAACATAGGAGTGGAGTGGCCGGGTCGGGTGTGGTAGCCGTACCCTCTTCTATCCATGAATGGAAGGAGAAGTTCATTTTCGTCGAGCCGCCCGAGGGCGAGAATTGGCCCGTGCCTACACAGTGGCATAGGGCCGACTGCCCGAGGGCGAAACGGTCATCCTCACCCGAGGCAAGGGTGGTGTCCTTATGGGAGCCGATCCAGCAGGCTAACGTCCTGCTTTCTGAGCAGGTCCTGAGCTGGGCTGGGCTCAGCCCTGCATGCTTTCTGGGAAAGTTAGGGCCGTCGTAGACAATCTATTTAGACTTTGATAAATTTTCTTTGCCATTTTCAGCGTCACTAACTCTATGCGTATTCCTACTTTTCGCAGAGCAAATGGACCGATCAAAGTTCTTAGCCGCCATGGCCGCGAAGGCCCAAAAGAAGACCAGGAGCGGAAGCTCATCCCGATCAGGTCCGAGCTTGGTCCTGAGGCCTGCCCCGCTGAGCAAGCCTTCAGCCGCATCACCCCGAGTTCTCGAAGAGTGTCGTAGAGGGGCCAGAAGCACGCGCAGGATCCGACGCCCTGGACGAGGGAGGAGGAGGAGGGGGAAGCCGAGCCCACCGACGCCCCGGGCGAGGGAGGAGGAGAGGGAAGGCCGAGCCCACCGACCCCCCTAAAGAGGCACAAAAGGACGGTTTCTCAGGCGACTCCTTCTACCGGGATCCCAATGCAGGAGGGGGACTTCTACTTCGAGGTGCCCTCGGGGCTCTTTGTCGCCGATAGCTTGCTCTTCGACATGGAGTAAGCAGCTGGGGGCAAGATTCCCCGAGGAACCCTGAAGGCCCAGGTGGCCACCATCGTTCAGGAGGCGGTTCAGGTCGGTATCCGTTTCCTTTCAAGAATCCTCTTAAGCAAATTTTTAACTCTGTTTGGACGTTTCTAACTCCTTTTGCTGCCTTCCTCAGGTCCTCCAACACTGGCCCTCATCGTTAATATGGAATCCGCGGAGATTGCCCCGGCTATGAGGAAGGCGGGCGAATCGTCCTCGCGGGAGGAGAATCTACGCCTAGAGCTGCAGCAGGCGAAGGAGAAGATAGCCGTCCTCGAAACCCGGATGGCCGCTGAGGAGTTGACGAACTCCAAGTGTAAGGAGTCTCACCGACTTCTTAGTGAATCCAACAAGGCCATCCAAGCTAAGTTAGAGGAGGTCAGCAAGCTCTACGCCGCGATGAAGAAGTAGAGGGATGCCAGCAGGAGGGACACCTAGGCGGCAGTCGATGCAGTGAAGCTTGCCGATCTCCGAGCTTGGAAGTCCGTGGAGAGGTACAAGGTGTCGGACCAGTTCTACGCCGACCTCGCCAATGCCTCGGCCATTGTTTGGCACCAGACTCTTGACGCCGTTAAGGCGTTGATACCGAGGTTCGCCGACAGCGAGCTCCTGGTCCAATACCCTCTCTCTGAGGATGCGCCGCAGGTGGAAGCTGCCGGGGATGCTGCCGGGGGTGAGGCTACCGGTGGAAGTGCCGACCCAGAGGTCGTTGTTTTGGTTCCCGACGTTGGCGTCAAGAAATGCGAGATCCTCCCTGGGCCTACAGCCTGAGCTTTCCTGCCTTTTCCTCTTTTTTTATATAGTTTTGAAAGCCTTCGGGCATTTTGTAAGGCTGAGGAGCCCAAAATACCTTGTAAAAACTTCTGGAATATAAATAAAGCTGAGCTTATTTTCCTCTGCAACACTGTGTGCTTTCTGCGTGTGTACTTCAGTTCGTCGGTCTTTTTACACTCGACTCGAGTGGTAGGCCGTAGGTATTGTCCTGGCTTTTTAGATAACAATTGCGCGTCGAGTGTAAGTCGATTAATTGTCAAGTGTAGGAAGGTTGGTGCCCTCCTGCTCCCCGGAGTCGAGGTCACGATCGTTCATTTACGATGAACCGAAAGATATCCAAGTGTAGGAAGATCGGTATCGGTCCATTCCAAAGAGTCGGGTCGACAACACGTCTCTTAGCATGAGTTGAAAAACGTAGAATAGGTCGGCATTGACTGATTCCCCCCTGAGGTGGTTCCTAGACTCGTGCTTTTGTAGGGTAGGAACCTACCCCTCAGAGACTAGCCGAGGAGGAATCTGCACGGTGGCCTCTTTAGGAGGGCTTTGATCCTTAGCGTGGATGGGTAGGAAACTACCCGCTAGGGATGGACCGGGCAGGGAAGCTGCTCGGTGGCCTCATGTGGAGGGCTTTGATCTTTAGCTTGGATGGGTAGGAAGCTACCTGCTAAGGATGGACCGGGCAGGAAAGCTGCTCGGTGGCCTCGTGAGGAGGGCTTTGGATCCTTAGCGTAGATAGGTAGGAAGCTACCCGCCAGGGATGGACCGGACAGGGAAGCTGCTCGGTAGCCTCGCGAGGAGGGCTTTGGATCCTTAGCGTAGATAGGTAGGAATCTACCCGCCAGGGATGGACCGGGAAGGGAAACTGCTCGGTGGCCTCGTGAGGAGGGCTTTAGATCCTTAGCGTAGATGGGTAGGAATCTACCCGCCAGGGATGGACCGGACAGGGAAGCTGCTCGGTGGCCTCATGAGGAAGGCTTTGGATCCTTAGCGTAAATGGGTAGGAATCTACCCGCTAAGGATGGACCGGGCAGGGAAGATGCTCGGTAGCCTCATAAGGAAGGCTTTTAGGGCTTTAGAGACTCCCTTGTGCCTTCGTGGAGGAGTTGTTCGATCTTCCCTAACCCGTAAAATCAGGAAGAGTGACCGTCGTGGATGACACATGGCGAAATTATATCGGAAAGGCTTGATATTCTGAATATTTACGTCGTTCAACCTTCCGTTGACCGCTTGGGAGCTCGTGAAGACCGGAATGGTCGCCACGTGTCTATTCTGTATCGGGAAATTGAAAATATCCCGCGATTCGTGCCGCTGTGTGCATAAATTACGGCTTTTGGAGATTTTAGTTAAGGTTATAAATAGCGAAGGTATGTTGGTTTCTCTCTAGCCTTGTGTTTCTGAAAATGGCCGAGCGTCCGTGTGTGCTCATCAAAGAGATCATTTCTCATGACGACGTGTATCTTTACAACCTCGACCACTCCGCGCAGACGTATGACACGGTGATAGACCGCATGGAGGGGCACTTTGGACGCCTTCTTCCCGGCGATCTCTACTCCTCCAACTTCACATCTACGCGATCTGGAGGATGTTCTCGGGCTGCACAATGCCCTGTCTCCACAGCTGAGGGACGAGGCGATCGAAAAGTTGCACTCGCTCTACCACCTCGGTCTTATCTCGAAGAGCAGGCGGGTCGGGACCGATCGATGGACCTTCTTCTGGAGTGTTTCCAGAAGAGGCTGATCGCTGATTTTGGTCCAGTGGATGGCGCTCCCGTGGCAGCTGAGGAAGCTATGGCTCGGCTGGCGGAGATTTTCTCGGAGTACCATCAACAATGCTTTCATAATCCCCGGACCCCCTTGTTGTAAATGTATATATTTTTTTTGTAAGGCTGAGGAGCCTATAATACCTCTTTGATGAATAAAAGTTTTTCTTATTGAGGCATTTTGTTTCCTTTTGTCCCTTTTGCATTGTTTAAGTGCTTTTTCAAGACGAGCTTAGGGGTCCCGGAACTGAGAAAGAAAACAAAATTTGTGGAAGAAGCCTCTTATAACTCGAAAGACTTAATAAAAATTATATCGCTTCAAAAAGGACAAAATACATTCATTTATACAATTTGAGTTTCTCGGCGTTGTAAGGCCGAAGAAACCTTCGTCCCCTGGCGTCTTGCAAGCGATATCCTCCATCGGGCAACATTTCTGCTGCGAAGAATGGGCCGTCCCATTTTGGAGAGAATTTATGCAGCCTTGTTTGGGCTACGAACTCATTCTTTCGTAGGATAAATCTCCTGCCTTGAAAGCGTGATGCTTGACTCGGGCGTTTTAGTAGTGAGTAGTTTGTTATTGATAGGCGGCCGCTCTGATTTGTGCTCGGTCCCGTTTCTCTAGTAGGATATCCAAGTTGGTCCGGAGCGCCGAGGTGTTATCTTCATCATCGAAATGTTCAACTCTGTAGTTGGGCAATCCGATCTCCGTGGGGACCATGGCCTCAGTGCTATAGCAGAGGCTGAAGGGGGTTTCTCCCGTGGGTGTTTTTCTTGATGTTCGCAGTGCCCACAGAACTCGAGGTAGTTCCTCGACCCAGCCAGCTTGTCTTCCTTCTACACATGAGTGTTCTATCAGCTCAGAAGGCGTTTAAGACCACTCATGTGTAGCATGTGACCCCACAGAGTTAAACTCATTCGCTTATGTGCAACAGCCTAAAAAGGCATCATGTGCTAACACGTGATCTTTTCTGGCTTGCTATTTGTTTTAAAAAGGCGCTATATACTTTGTATATAGATGCTCACGTGCTTGCACATGAGGCTCAATTTCAGCCTTAATTGTTAAGCGCATTGCCTATAATCTTTGTTCATAGGCGCTCACGTGTGAGCACGTGATGCTCTACTAGTGGGAAATTTTCCCATCGCTTTTTCTCTCTTTCTTTTCTTTTCTCTTTTTTTTTATAAGGGAACAAATGCCCCCTAGCGTTGTTCTCATGTGGCTTGCACGTGAGTACAACGGTGTCTCCTTTTCCACCTTTCGTGAACTGCTGGGATCGGTTCATCTTCTTACTCTGATTCCTATGGGTCAACTATCTTGTTCCCCATTCCCCTTTTTCGGCCTGGGAAATAATTTCACCATGCATAAATTTTTTCGTGTCTAGACTTGAATGCTTCTCTTTATAACCTGAAGCTATGTCTTCCTCTTTCTTCATAGAGAGAGACCCATTTAGACTTTAGGGTGATCATTTTTTAGAAACAAACCAAGAACTATGGCTTGCAACTGTCCCCACGCTCGTCAATAACCCTGGAAGGTGCCTATCGAGAAAATTATTCCTCGCTTTGCCACACGGTTAGAGGATCCTATTCTTACTGATGACCCATGTGAAGTGGTATTGTACGAGCTCCTAGCTCGTTGTAACACCCTAGTTCATTTTACCAGTTCCATTTCAAGTATTTCTTTATTTATGATATTTTCCTGATTTATT
Source organism: Agapanthus africanus (assembly GCA_030015575.1). Taxonomy (NCBI): domain Eukaryota; kingdom Viridiplantae; phylum Streptophyta; class Magnoliopsida; order Asparagales; family Amaryllidaceae; genus Agapanthus; species Agapanthus africanus. The sequence continues at coordinate 858,436,746 of JASDDO010000022.1, read as the reverse complement.
ATGTTTTGGGTGCGAATAGTGTTTTTGACATTTGTATTGCATCCGACCCGACCCGCTTGCTGAAAACCCGTCTTGATTCCTATTTATGATTTATCCTGGCTTGTTACGTGGATCCATGCACTTTCATATTTTATATATACTGTATACTGACATTTTATCTGGCATCTGCATATTTTTCAATATAGCATATAAATTCTAATAAAATATTTTAAAAATATATAGCATGGCCAGCATGATACCCCTAACCCTGTCGTAGCATCCGCGCATCTTGTTCTCGTCCCGTTCAGTGAAACGGACCTGTTTGGATGGCTACGTGCACGTGCGTGCATCCGTTCTTAGAGGTATGCTTTTCGTTACTCGGATATCCTATTTTGATGTTGGTCGACACATATATTTTCCGTATTTTAAAACTGGATTTTTAGACCCGACCCGGGCGTGTTTTGGACTATTTTTGTATCCCGCCTAAAATTCAAATTTTCTTAATATTTTATTCTAAAGATTTAAACTGTTCGTTTATATTTTATAAAAGAAAATATAAAAAAACCTAAATCAAATCCAAACTACTCTCTCTCCCCTTAATCTCTCTCTCTCTCTCTCTTTCTCTCTCCCTCTCTCTCCTTCTCGTGACTCTCTCTCTCTTTTCATTCTCTCTCTCTCTTCTATATAATACTCCACGTCCCTATCTTTCTCCCTAAAAAAAAGATTTTCTTTCCTATGCTCGTGAAACCTCCCCCTCGCGAACCCAAACCCTAGCCCCTCACCTCGCCTTCGCCGCCAACCTCCCAACCTCGTCACCACTATCTCCTCGCCATCGTCATCACCTTCACCACCTCTTCTCTTCTCTATCCCCGACACCCCTACAGCAACTTCGAGAACCCACGACAAACCTCGAACCCTCACCTTTCCTGCACACCCCACCTCCATCACCGGTGGTCCATCGTCGTCGCCTCACCCCTTGAGGCCACCCACTCTTCACTTCTCTCCACTCTCCTACTCCCCAGACCCACGCCTCTATCCTTAGCACAAGAACCCTGCATACCTGACTTCTTGAACCCGGAACCCTCACTGCCATCACCATGAAACCTCACCGGAAAACCCTACGACCCATCGTCTTCCTCCCCTCGCCTTCTCCTCTGTCCCAGATAACCCAGAGCCATACTAAACCCCAGCACTTCCTCTTCTTTTTCTTTTTCTTCTCTTCTTGCTTTTCTTGATTTCGCATTTTCCGGTGATCGCCGGAGCCGTGCCACTGCCGACGATCTGAGTAATCCAGTGGACGTCCCCTGCCTGCGTGGTTACCTTCTTGCCTTGCCTGGACCTGTCCCGTGTACTGTGCGTGCGTTGCGACGTTTACCCGACGTCGGACGCTACGTTTGCACCCCGTCGGGTGATCCAATCGAGGCAAGTTCATCTTGCTACATGCTATGTATCTTATTATGCATCCATATGAATAAAAATATCATTGATTGCACTGTACACTCATATTATCATTTTACTATTTTAGGATACCCGTATGCATTCATATCATTTATTATATATGTAGCTGCATCTACAGATCACATTAATTCATATTACTGTTATATTAATACCCCATACTTGATAATGTGCATTCTACATAGTCATGGAGCTGTAGTTGTTACCCCTGATAGATATTTGAGTATTGTGTATCCATACCATTGATTCTGCATATCTAGTTGCATGCCATATTATATTAATTCATATTATTGTTACATTAGTACCCCATACTTGATAATGTGCATCCTACATAGTCATGATATAACCCCTGATAAATATTTGTGCATCCATGCTTTCACTGTACATCCGTACCTTTATCGTGATTCGATACTTGCTACATTTTACTGTTAGGGCACCCACTTGATACATGTACACTATCTGACCTGACCTGATATACCACTACTTGACATGTTACCTGATCCTATTACTAATGCCGACAATCCTGATATGTTGTCCCTACGGACATTTCTTGTTGTCTACATAGACAAACCTGTACCTGCTTGATCCTGTGTTGGCATTAGCTCCAGTTTATCAATACCCGACTCGAACACATAACCTTGGGGGTAAGGAGAAATCAAGAATGTAACTGAACGTAACTCAAAGGGCTATTACATTATGTTATCGTAGTCCCGTGGGGAATGAACGGGACATAGACTGACAGTCTATCATATCTTGTTACCGTGGTCCCGTGGGGAATGAACGGGGTATAAACCGATGGGTTACGATAATGATTACATTAATTGATTTCGAAGACTTTAGAATAGATAACCCAGTAGCACGGTTTAGATTACTCACTACACTTCACATACACCGATACACTTCATTGTTCCATATTCATGTTACTGATATACACCTATTACTGTGTATACTCATGCCTGCATATCTCGTGTATCCTTTTCATTTTTTATTGTTTGATATTATGACGCACTGACGTCTGGGTTTTGCATGGCACAGATCCTTTACCTCTTTCGCAGGTTGATCAGGAGTATTTCTGTCGTCAGGCCAAGCTGTGAGGATCCTGTTAGTATTTTTAGTTTAGTTTCTTTCAGCATTTTCATTTCCTGATGTGAGCCCGTATTTGGGACGTACCTTCCAGATTGTTATTGTTACTTGGATTTATTGCTTCCGCATATTATTTCTTGACTTGTTTATTCTGGTGTATGGACATGTACTAGATAGTTTATTTTATTTCTACTATTCTTGATATCTATAGACAGCCGTAATATGACAGTGAAGGGATATTTCCTAGCCACAGGTAGCATGGTTGGCTCTGTCACGTGCCGATCTTAGCGCACTCTCGGAAGTGGGGCGTGACAGGGTTTGTTTGGTATCAGAGCCATAAGATTTAGGTTAATCGGGTTTGATTCTTTTGTAGTTGGGTATTGGACCCAATACACGAATCAGAAAATCCGTAATTAGGAACATGTCCTACCATATTGTTATCGTGATTCTTGAATCATATCTTTCTCTTCACCCTTTACCTCATATCTTTCTCTTGATCCTTTACCTTGACGAGATGGAATGACTTCGCATCTCGGCTTGAAATATTTATGGTTCCCTATCATTTCTCCCTTCCTTTGATTCTGATACTAGGATTTGGACGACTTGAACGGAGTTATGTGATTGTAACTATGAACTGCAGCATGGTTACAATGTGGTAATCTATTTAAGTAACTTAGAGTTCTAGTCTTGATTCATTTCCTTGATTTATGGTCGTTATATTACCTTGTTTCTCTCGGTTTCATTGCTTACCAGTTCATGTTTTATCGCCAGCTTGAATCATGTTTACCGTGCTTAATCTTCTTCAGTATCTTGACTTCGGATGAAGTCATTTCGGTATCCTACTTGTTCATGTTTTCCTGCATTAGTATTATTCAATTCTGGTGTATCCTATTGTTTGATGTTGTCTTAAGAATGGATTTTCTCAGCACTTTCCATGCTCACACTGATTGTTGTTCCCGCCAAAAATTTCTGCGCAAAAGAGTCCAAGGTATCAAATGGCAGCGATACGCTTAAGGAAATGCGAACCAGTATCTTCTGTCCCGTGTTTTGATAAACTCCCGAAAGATAAACAGCTAAGTTCTGATGATATTGGAAGCATCTCGAAAAACCCTTCGATTTGATATATTATGGGCCTCATAATTCATCCGGGATCAAAAGTTATATGCTATGCACTGTTCCCTGATTAAAAATCAGGAATTACCTCAATGAGGTATCACGTGCTCACACGTCACCAATGGTCACGTGTTGACACGTGACGATCGAAACAGAAATGAAATAACAAACGGCTGAAGGAAATACCTCAATGAGGTATCACGTGCTCACACGTGACCAATGGTCACGTGTTGACACGTGATGGTTAAAACAACAACATAAACAAGCGGCTGTTAAAGGAAACAATTTGGGGGTCACGTGCTCACACGTGACCAAGGGTCACGTGCCAGCACGTGACAGGCTTTGAAAGCCTTACAGTTTAATAGAATTAAAATTCTAAATTTCTCTAAAATCTTTCAAAATAGAATTAAAATTCTAAAAGCTTCTAAATCTTTCCAAATGGAAAAGGATTATGGGGACCGTTGGATTAAAGATCCAAGGGTGATTAAAAATCACCAATTTATGGAAAAATCTTGGACAAGGAAAGATTTCCCCTAAATCTCACCGAAAATAACAAGCAGAATATCTTTGGATTTAAAATCCAACGGTGAATAAAATTCACTGAATGATCTAAAGGCTCATATTAAATATGAAAACAAATCAAATCTTTCAATGAAAGATTTGCTAAACAAATTGATTCTTTTCCTCCTCCTATAAATATGAGCCAAGAGAAGAGAAGGGGAGAAGGAATTTGGAGAGAGAAAACCTTGGAGAGAGAAGAACAGAGAGAGGAGAATTTAATTCTCAAGAGGGAAGAAAAGAAAGGAGAATTTAATTCTCAAGAAAGAAAACCCTAGGTGAGAAAAGAAAGGGATCAAAACTTCAAAAAAGAGAATTTAATTCTCAAAATCTAAGAGTTTAACTCTTTTGCAAAAAGAACTTAGTTCTTCTTCTGGTTGAAGATCTGCACAGAGCACATCTCCCCATAAGTTGAGAATTTAATTCTCATCGGGTCGAGATCCTGCCATGCAGATCCTAAACTTAGAAGGGGAATTGAGTTTTGAGAATTTAATTCTCCCAAACTAATTGGAATTTAATTCCTACAGAATCATAATTGGGGTTTAACCCTACTTAAGAATTTAATTCTTTCACAATAGGAATTTAATTCCTCCAAAACAAAATTAGGGTTTAACCCTACAGAGAATTTAATTCTTAAAAAAGAGACTCGAAAAATCTCCATGCATGCAAAAGAACTAAGGTCACGTGTTCCCACGTGACCCCTGAAAAGATATCCAAAAAACAAGAAGTAAAAGGCTTTGAGGCAATGCCTCACGTGCTCTCACGTGACCTCCAAGATAAAGGGAATAAAAGCAAGGGAAATCTAAGCTTTGGGCGCTCTCACGTGTTACCACGTGACCCCTTAGCAAACATTTTAACAGTCAGCGCATGAATCCCCATCACGTGTCAACACGTGATGCTCAAAATAAAAATGAAAAGTGTTTAACACTTATTCGCAGATTTGAGGATAAAATAAAGGAGATCTGGCTCCACATTTAGGGCGCTCTCACGTGTCCCCACGTGACCCCTAACAAATCCCTTTAATATCCAATGGATGGATGCCTATCACATGCCCACACGTGATGGCCAAGAAATGAAAAGTGTTTAACACTTAATTGCAGAACGAAGAAAAGGGATCTGGTCCCCCTTTTGGGCGCTCTCACGTATCCACACGTGACCCCTCTGTCTTTAGTGTTTAACACTAATTTAATACCCAGCCCTTTTTATACCAATATCTGTATTTCTCCTTCACCTATAAAATTTATTTATTTTACTTATAATTATTTATTTATTTTAAAACCCTATTAAACCCCAAACCCAAATATTTCCTTTTCTTTTCCCTTACTCCAAAGCCGGCCCAGACAATTCATTTCTTTTCAATTATTTCTTAAATTCCCAGCCCTGCACATTTTTCCTTTTCATTAAACCCAAAACCCTATTTTTTCCCTTCAGCCCAACAATTTAATCCCAAATCGTTTATTTAACCCCAAAGCCCAGCATTCCTTCCTCAGCCCATTTCTTTTTTATTCATTAAAATTAAATCCAAACCATTTATTTAAGACTTTCGGCCCGGCCTATTCTCCTCAGCCCATTTTCTTTTTCTAAATTAAACCCTCCCTGGCCCAAGCCCACGCCCGCCCAGCAAACCGACCCGGCCCATACCCTTCCCTTCTTCTTCCCGTTGCGACTTTCCCGCTCGACCGTTCCACCTTCTTCACCGTAACTCGCGCCAACGCCCGCGCCGTTGCCCACGCCACCGCGACCTCAACCACGATTCCCTCGACCTCCTCAAACCCCTCGTCTCTCCTTCTCTCTCCCTCACATCCTCACTCTCCAACTCATCTCATCTCTCTATCTCCACGAAAACCCACGCCGCAGCCACTGCCTTCGTCACTCGCCGCCGACACCGACGAGGACATCGCCGCCGACGACCCCACCACCCTGCTCACTCCTCCTCCACCAACAACACCCCTCACCACTCCACCCCATCAACCAAGTACCCTTCCGAGCACCCCCTGCACCCGAGCTCGACAACCACCTGCACCCTCGACGCCGACGATCTCCCCATTACGTCGTCGACGCCTCTGCACCCCGCATCATTATCACCACAGCCCAAGCCCCATCTCTCTCTCCCCCTCTGCAACATCTCTCTCTCTACACTTCTCTCTCTCTGTTTTCCCTCTCTCTCTCTCTCTACACTTCTCTCTCTGTTTTCCCTCTCTCTCTCTCTCTCCCCCTCTGCAACTTCTCTCTCTCTCTCTCTCTCGCCTCGTCTCACCCAATGCCCTAGCCGCAACAGCCCCGTCACCAAGCTCGAGCCAAGTCCAAGCCTAGCCGAGACTTGTCGTGTCATTGCTACTTCGTGCCCGTGCCGTGTCACCACTGCCTTCGCTGCCGTGCCATCAATTCATCGTCAAAGGCAAGTTCAATTACTTGCTTACATGCTAATCTACTCGTGTTACAAATTCAAAAGTATAAGTTATGAATTTACAATTCCCGATAAAACTAAACGACATACCTGTTCGATACATGATCCCAATGAAAATACTCACCCAAATTGACGGAATTGGATTGTTCATGTTGGCCCATGTAGTGATGAATACTTTACACAAATTTCACTGGATAATACGACTGTTAATGACTAAAACGATTACCCCAAATATATCTGTAAAACTGGAACTTTCCCCGTATCTGAAAACCGTTAAAATTACCATAAATTATGTATATACTGTAATGATGCGTTAGAGGGCTTAAATCGAAGACGACTCGACGAACTATAACCCTATGCAAGTTTCTAATGGTTTCTGTACTTAAATTGTGACAATATTTGGATCGGAGTGCGACTCTGGACTGCAGTCCAGAGCGACTCTGGTTACTGTGTGCTGTCCCGTGATATGTACCAACTTGTCTCCTGAACTCGTATGTTGCGGAACTAAGCATTTTATAAAAGTTGAATCTGTTAGTTAGATAACAAAAATGGTTTCATTCCGTTTCATCGTCGTTTGCTATTTAAATTGTAAATTAAAAGAGCTGGACGTATAACAGTCCAGAACAGATTCAGAAGTGACCAACCAGTGTTAAACAGTGTGTAACTCCTGATGTACAGACGAGATTGAAAATCCGTCTATTACGTTGAAATCCTTACTGAAAACCATAGATTTCATTCAACTGTATCATCGCTAAATTATGATCTCTACTGGGTTTAAAATCCGTTGCGAAACGGACTTCCGATTCTGAAACCGGATTTCCAGCCGTGAACGCTTAAAATGAAATGGCCATAACTAGTGATCCTAAAACCCGATTGACGTGAAACCAAACTCGCTGGATAGATAATCAAACATACTATTTAATTCCCGTTCATTGTTTTGCTAAACTGTACACGTATGATTTATGATAAATTATGCAAGTGGTAGAATACTGATTTATGACATCTTAATCATGCTTTACATACTGTTTACTCATCATATCATACATATGTCACTGCATTGATAACCTAGTGATCATGTGCATTACCCAGTGTTAGGTATTAGTGGTGATTGTGGCAAGTACGTTAGTGTTCGTGCATGAGTGGATAAGTGAAAGTGACACGTACTTGTACACAATCAGTGAACCCTATTATTCTATTGCATTGTCGACGTCTGTGGGACGCGTGTAAGTGTGAATATAAGTGGTATAAGACACTTATGGAAGCTCTCGCATGGGTGTCACAGATAAGGCACTAGACACTGCCATTTATCTTGGGTATTAGTCGGGACGTGCTTGATGGAGATCCTGTCTCCAGTTGTCGCGCAGACTTGTCATGGACCGACCGGTATTTGAGGTTATAATTGGTGTTTGATGTAGACCACGGGGTGTGGGGTAGTTTGAGTGTGAGTTCAACAGAATCTCGGGAGTCCCATGTCGGCTTATATATATGGAGATATATGGAGATTTACAGGCACATGATTATTACCGTGAGTTATATGTTGGGCCCGTGGTCCCTTGCCCTTGGGTCCTACCCTTAGGTGGAGGACACTCGCGAGTGGTTGACTCTCACACTTGGACTGACGATAGGCTTAGTGATCTGTACAGTGAGACTTAGAGACTGATAGGGATAATGGCATTGATATGCATTACTTACTGTGTTGACATACCTAGCATACTATATTACTGCTTTAATGTTCACCTGATCTATTAAATATTGCATTGATTACTCCATGTTCATATCTTTACTGTCTTGGTTTACTGTTATACATCCATTATTACTCTACGAGTTACCACTTGCACCTATGTATATATTGCTATCGTGTCGCTCTGACGACCTGAGTATGCATGCTCAGAGTGTGAAGTGGATCTAGCTTGGATCAGGACTAGACATACCTCGAAGACATCGTGGACTTATTGATCAGCTACTCAGAGCTATACCCCCTTGTTCTCCTTCTGGTTAGTTCCTTTGTATTTGCTTTGTTTCAGTTACTGCATTTCTCATTACCTGTGCATTGTATTACTGATTACCACGTAAAGCTAGAAGCCGAAGTGTGACTACGGTAGGATATTTCCTTGACCGTAGGAGCATGGCTGGCCTTGTCAACCCCTCGTATTCCGTATTTTGGGAAGCGGGGCATGATATGGTTTTGTTGGTATCAGAGCCATGTTTTGCTTCGATTGGGATTGCAGTTCCGTGTAGAGCTTGACAATCTAAGACATCTCTCGGTCTAGATTGTAAACTTGTATTCTTAATCCTTATTCACATTGTATATTCTACTATCCATCCGCTAGGGTTTCGGGTGACTTGGCAGAGTGACGTGGTTGTAATTGTGAACTACCTCATAGTTACAATACTGTACCCGGTTTAAGTGACTTGGAGCCCTACAGTTGATTTCCACTTGTAATGAGTTTCATCACACCCGATATTCTTGATTCCTTACCCAATCCATATTATAATTTAATTCTCATAGCTTGTGCCTTATATCGTTCTCAAAATTGTCGTTTCAGGACCATGTCTTCCAATGGATCTTCCTCTATCTCCACTCCCCAGGATCAGACCGTTGAGATTCTGAGTGTACTGCAAGGTCTGAAGAAAGCCCATGAGCGAACAAACAACTTGTTAGCTGAAGGACTGAGAAGGCAGGTGAATCAGGCACCAGCGGGAGCCTCCAATCGTAAAGGGATCCCTGTTAGACGAGGAAAAGAGAAGAAGATGAAGCGCCCATTTGTTTCCCCGAGACAGAAGCAGCAGAAGACCCAATGTTGTGGGTACTGCAAGAGGCCAGGACATCTTCAGAGGGATTGTTGCCGCGCCCAAGGGAAATGCCTGATTTGCGGATCTAGCGAACATCTTATCGACGGTTGCCCTAAAAGGAAGGAGCTATAAGGAGGAGACTCGTCCACACTCTCCACTTCTGCCTAGTGATGATTATTGCGTAGTTCGAACTTCGAGGATAGGATGGACCTAGCGCAGGATTCAACTCGCATGACGAGAATGTAGCGGTCTAGTAATCGAAGAAGAGTTATCACATTTTCTGCTTTAAATAAAATGTTGTCATCCTCTTGTAAATATTTCTTTTCGTTTGAAATCTTGTATCCGTTGAACTTTTAGTTGAATGCAATAAAAACTTTGAATCGTAATATATGTATCATTCTCTTGCTTTTCCCCTTATTTATACTATTCATTGCCACAACATTTTTAATTCCGATTTTTCAGTTCCTGCCCATCGCATATCTTCCTATACTCCGTACCCTTAGCTATTTTCTTGATGTGTTCTACTGTCTAATCATGACTCTTTCTTTTCAGGCCATGGCCCACCCTGGAGCCGCTCCGCATCTAGATGAGGATGCACAGTCATGCATTTACTTAGACCGTACGCTGATGAGTTCTGACGATGAGATCAACGGTCCCCAGGTCATTTTCAGAAACAGCGATTCCGAGGACGAAGGAGCCGCCGCCTCAGAGGTTGACATGATAGACGATTCCGATGAAGAGGAAGGGGACCCTGAAGAGAACCCGATAGAGGAAGATCCCGAGGAAGACCCGATAGAAGAAAATCTAGTGGAGGAAAATCCCATGGGAGAGGATCCAGAAGAAGAGAATCACATGGAAGCAGACCTCGATGAAGAAGCTCCAGCCGAGGGAGAAGGACCAGAAGAACAAGACCCTGCGGTGGAAGAACTCCCAATGGCGGCCCTTGCGAGGCGCTATAGGAATGAGCGCCCCCACCTGAGCGCGCGAGCCTACCGCAACCTGCTGAACCTCCACAACCGCGACTGACGGGATTTTTAGCTGTTGTCTTTGCTGGCCAAATAAATCTGTGTATAGTTTAGGGCCATCTGTTACTTTTCGAGAGTGCTTTGTTTCAAATTTTCTAGAATGAAATAAACTTTCTGAGTTCGCAAATCTTTTTGATTACTGGTTCACTTGATGTTTTGATTTTTCCTCTATACCGTTATTTCCTCCTGAGACCCCTGACTGTCCACCTCTATACCCTATGTTGTTTTCGACCCTCACTTAGACTAACAAGTACCGCACCCTGATCTTTTAAATGGGCCACCCTTCATCCTTCGTCTATGTCTCGTTTGAGATCCTTTTGGGAGGGGATATTGATAGTAAAATTTCCGAATTAGCTGACCCTTCGGATTTTTGATTCAAATGATGTATCGACCGTTATCCTTCCCATACATTCTTTTTCCCCTTGTAGTCCCTTGCTGCTCACCCTTACTTCCTGTGCTGACCCGACCCCAATCTCTTTGACCTTCAGTCTAAAGCCGTCACACTCCGACCTTTTGTATGAGCCACACTCCATTGTAATCCCTACCCTAGCTAGCCCTATACATTTTTGTGTTTTTTCCTGTTACCCTAACTATATTTAGGGACATTGTTATTCGAAAATTTAGTTTTTATTATTTTGTATTTATCGAAGAGTGCGTGTTATTGACTACTCCGTTTTATATATTTTAAGTACACTACTATTATTCTCATTTTCGGTAGCGCAACCATACACCGCGCATATTTTCGTTCCATATTTCTTATTTTCACTATGTGGATGTTCTAAGTTATTTTAAAACTTTTTTTATCGATACATTATCCTAAAATGTTTTAGCCTACCGACAGATCCTTCACCATTTTATTGTTGTACTTTACTCTCCCGGGTTTTGTGCTTATCTTTTGCTATTATAAATGATTGTGCCTGATGCTATTATTTTAACTACGCTACTTTTGACATACTTATGTGTACACATATTTCGGACTTCGATTTTTTTATTATTCAGCATGCCTCAAGTATTATTGGTGGTCATGGCTATTTTGTTCTCTTGTACATATAGGTTGCCCTTATAGTTGTTTCCCCCTTATACTTATTTAGACCTTCAAAATTTTATCCACCTGTTCTAAGTAAATCTCTATGTGAGTATTCGATATGGTTGCCTTTTGCTTACTGTTTTGTAGCTTATCACTTATTTTAAATTTCGAGAACGAAATTTTTGTAAGGGTGGTATGATGTAATACCCAGCCCTTTTTATACCAATATCTGTATTTCTCCTTCACCTATAAAATTTATTTATTTTACTTATAATTATTTATTTATTTTAAAATCCAATTAAACCCCAAACCCAAATATTTCCTTTTCCTTTCCCTTACTCCCAAGCCGACCGAGACAATTCATTTCATTTCAATTATTTCTTAAATTCCCAGCCCAGCCCATTTTTCCTTTTCATTAAACACAAAACCCTATTTTTTCCCTTCAGCCCAACAATTTAATCCCAAATCGTTTATTTAACCCCAAAGCCCAGCACTCCTTCCTCAGCCCATTTCTTTTTTATTCATTAAAATTAAATCTAAACCATTTATTTAAGTCTTTCGGCCCGGCCTATTCTCCTCAGCCCGTTTTCTTTTTCTAAATTAAACCCTCCCTGGTCCAAGCCCACGCCCGCCCAGCAAACCGACCCGGCCCACACCCTTCCCTTCTTCTTCCCGTTGCGACTTTCCCGCTCGACCGTTCCACCTTCTTCACCGTAACTCGCGCCAACGCCCGCGCCGTTGCCCACACCACCGCGACCTCAACCACGATTCCCTCGACCTCCTCAAACCCATCGTCTCTCCTTCTCTCTCCCTCACATCCCCACTCTCCGACTCATCTCATCTCTCTATCTCCACGAAAACCCACGCCGCAGCCACTGCCTTCGTCACTCGCCGCCGACACCGACGACGACATCGCCGCCGACGACCCCACCACCTTGCTCACTCCTCCTCCACCAACAACACCCCTCACCACTCCACCCCATCAACCAAGTACCCTGCCGAGCACCCCCTGCACCCGAGCTCGACCACCACCTGCACCCTCGACGCCGGCGATCTCCCCATTACGTCGTTGACGCCTCTTCACCCCGCATCATTATCACCACAGCCCAAGCCCCATCTCTGCAACATCTCTCTCTCTCTCTACACTTCTCTCTCTCTGTTTCCCCCCTCTCTCTCTACACTTCTCTCTCTCTGTTTTCCCTCTCTCTCTCTCTCTCTCGCCCCCTCTGCAACTTCTCTCTCTCTCTCTCTCTCTCTCTCTCTCGCCTCGTCTCACCCAATGCCCTAGCCGCAACAGCCCCGTCACCAAGCTCGAGCCAAGCCCAAGACTAACCGAGACTCGTCGTGTCATTGCTACTTCGTGCCCGTGCCGTGTCACCACTGCCTTCGCTGCCGTGCCATCAATTCATCGTCAAAGGCAAGTTCAATTACTTGCTTACATGCTAATCTACTCGTGTTACAAATTCAAAAGTATAAGTTATGAATTTACAATTCCCGATAAAACTAAACGACATACATGTTCGATACATGATCCCAATGAAAATACTCACCCAAATTGACGGAATTGGATTGTTCATGTTGGCCCATGTAGTGATGAATACTGATACAAATTTCACTGGATAATACGACTGTTAATGACTAAAACGATTACCCCAAATATATCTGTAAAACTGGAACTTTCCCCGTATCTGAAAACCGTTAAAATTACCATAAATTATGTATATACTGGAATGATGCGTTAAAGGGCTTAAATCGAAGATGACTCGACGAACTATAACCCTATGCAAGTTTCTAATGGTTTCTGTACTTAAATTGTGACAATATTTGGATCGGAGTGCGACTCTGGACTGCAGTCCAGAGCGACTCTGGTTACTGTGTGCTGTCCCGTGATATGTACCACCTTGTCTCCTGAACTCGTATGTTGCGGAACTCCACAGTTTATAAAAGGTGAATCTTTTAGCTAGATAACACAAGTGGTTTCATTCCGTTTCATCGTCGTTTGCTATTTAAATTGTAAATTTAAAGAGCTGGACGTATAACAGTCCAGAACAGATTCAGAAGTGACCAACCAGTGTTAAACAGTGTGTAACTCCTGATGTACAAATGCGATTGAAAATCCGTCTGTTAGGTTGAAAACCTTACTGAAAAACCTATATTTAATTCAACTGTAGCATCGCTAAATTCTGATCCCTACTGGAGTTAAAATGCGTTGCGAAACGGACTTCCGATTCTGAAACCGGATTTCCAGCCATGAACGCTTAAAATGAAATGGCCATAACTAGTGATCCTGAAACCCGATTGACGTGAAACCAAACTCGCTGGATAGATAATCAAACATACTATCTAATCCCTGTTCATAATTTCACTAAACTATACACGTATGATTTATGATAAATTACGCAAGTGGTAGAATACTGATTTATGACATCTTAATAATGCTTTACATACTGTTTACTCATCATATCATACATATGTCACTGCATTGATAACCTAGTGATCATGTGCATTACCCAGTGTTAGGTATTAGTGGTGATTGTGGCAAGTACGTTAGTATTCGTGCATGAGTGGATAAGTGAAAGTGACACGTACTTGTACGCAATCAGTGAACCCTATTATTCTATTGCATTGTCGACGTCTATGGGACGCGTGTAAGTGTGACTATAAGTGGTATGGGACACTTATGGAAGCTCTCGCATGGGTGTCACAGATAAGGCACTAGACACTGCCATTTATCTTGGGTATTAGTCGGGACGTGCTTGATGGAGATCCTGTCTCCAGTTCTCGTGCAGACTTGTCATGGACCGATCGGTATTTTAGATTATGGTTGGGGTTTGATGTAGACCACGGGGTGTGGGGTAGTTTGAGTGTGAGTTCAACAGAATCTCGGGAGTCCCATGCCGGCTTATATATATAGAGATATATGGAGATTTACAGGGTACATGATTATTACCGTGAGTTATACGTTGGGCCCGTGGTCCCTTGCCCTTGGGTCCTATCTTTGGGTGGAGGACACTCGCGAGTGGTTGACTCTCACACTTGGACTGACGATAGGCTTAGTGACCTGTACAGTGAGACTTAGAGACTGATAGGGATAATGGCATTGATATGCATTACTTACTGTGTTGACATACCTAGCATACTATATTACTGCTTTAATGTTCACCTGATCTATTAAATATTGCATTGATTACTCCATATTCATATCTTTACTGTCTTGGTTTACTGTTATACATCCATTTTTACTCTACGAGTTACCACTTGCACCTATGTATATATTGCTATCGTGTCGCTCTGACGACCTGAGTATGCATGCTCAGAGTGTGAAGTGGATCTAGCTTGGATCAGGACTAGACGTACCTCGAAGACATCGTGGACTTATTGATCAGCTACTCAGAGCTATACCCCCTTGTTCACCTTCTGGTTAGTTCCTTTGTATTTGCTTTGTTTCAGTTACTGCATTTCTCATTACCTGTGCATTTTATTACTTATTACCACGTAAAGTTAGAAGCCGAAGTGTGACTACGGCAGGATATTTCCTTGACCGTAGGAGCATGGCTGGCCTTGTCAACCCCTCGTATTCCGTATTTTGGGAAGCGGGGCATGACAGCTAATTTAGGGATTATATTTCCAGTGTTTAATACTGATTGTTTCTATTGTTTAACACTAAATTAAAGATTATATTTCCAGTGTTTAACACTGATTGTCTTTTAGTGTTTAACACTAATTTAAGAGTTCTACCTCCAGTGTTTAACATAGTTGTTCTCTAGTGTTTAACACTACTTTTAGCCGAATTGGCTAATTTTCCAGAGGTAAAAGTCCCTCCTCCAAATGAATCTCAAAACTGAGAAAATCAAAGATGAAAATGTTTAGCTTTGCTAAATAATGTGGGTTTGAACCCAGACAAATGTTTAATGGTCCAACAAGAGCCAATATTTCTAACTTACTTGGACTTAGCCCAAATTGGCCATAAGTCCTCAATTCAGACTCAACTGAGCCAATGTGCTCATAACCTAATTAATTGATCTTAGTTTCCAAATTGGGCTACAGATTACTTAATCAACTTTGGTCCAAGGGTACATCTCTGAACTCCTCTGATATTTGTCATTGTAATCCTTCAACGTCTTCAGAGAGGTGATGGGTCCCGACAGCCATGCATGTTATGGACCACTATGTCCTTAAACTGGCATTGGACCACTATGTCCTTAAACTGGCATTAGACCACCATGTCCCTAAACTAGCAATGGAACACCATGTCCCTAAACTGGCAATGGACCCCTATGTCCCTAAACTGGAACAATAGAGTCCAAATGCTCTTTTATCGGATCTAAACGATCCCGTTAAGTTGATCTTAGTCTCAAATTAGACTAACGTATCCTTAACAAATGATTAAGTTGATCTTAGCCTCAAATATGGCTAACATATCGTTAAAATCTTCAAACAGACTTTAGTCCCAAATTGGACTATAGATCTCCCAACCAACTTTGGTCTAAGGGTACATCTCTGAACTCCTCTGACACCTGTCGTTGTAATCCTTCAACGTCGTCAGAGAGGCGACGGGTCCCGACGGCCATACATCCATGGACCACTATGTCCCTAAACTGGAACAATAGAGCCTCCAAATGCTCTCTTGTCGGATCTAAACGATCCCGTTAAGTTGATCTTAGTCTCAAATCGGACTAACGTATCTTTAACGAACGTTTAAGTTGATCTTAGCCTCAAAAATGGCTAACGTATCCTTAGACCAAAACACCAAAACCAAATCTAAGAAAATACGGATTTGGACTAATCCACGTCTTACGGGCGACGACATAAATTAGTCTCCGTATACAATCCACGGGCAACCACAAACAAAACAAACACCCACGAGACGAAGTGATCAGCTGGAGAAGGAGAAAGTTGATACCGCGATGCGGTAGCATAATTAACTGCAGGGGCTTGCGCCTACAGGGAAGAGCGTCCCCACAATCAAAAACCCCTCGAACGAGGGGGAATCTGACGAAGTCTGCTATATCGGCCGCATCCGTCTAAACCTTCGATACACGGTGCCATAAATCAACTTGGCATCTTCGGAGAGGTGGATGGATAAAACCAATTAGCATCTGCTCCGAATCTCAGGCGAGACGTCTCAGTCTTGGCCGTCTTTCGGAGGGGAACAGATTCTGGCACGCCCGGTGGGACCTCTTCCTCTTTCTACTCCACACTTCGTGTGTCGTGTTCACGAACGAATCGCAGTTTGCTGTGGTTGCCTGTGGATTCGAGGTACTAAGATTTGGTGTCTCGCTCCGTGCAGAAAAAAGAAAATCAATGGCTTCAAACTGCATTACCTGCAACTGCAACTCTCGCTCCGCCCCCGCCGGAGGAGTGACTTACGGGCCCCAAGCGGCCTCTCTTTTCAAGATGCCAGTGGAGCAGGTAACTCAACCCACCACTGGACTATTCTTCGGGACCATGATCCCACCAACAAGCTTCAGCGCTCCTGTACCATCGCAAGAAGCTCCAAAGAAGTCGGTCTTTGATCGGCTTACAACTACCGCGGCCCCTCTCAACGGGTTGCCCAACTCCACTGCCTCGGTTTTTAACAGACTAGGCCAGAGCTCCAACGGGCCTATGAAGAAGCCTGCAATACCAGAAGGTGTTATCCCGAAGCGGATAGCCATCCCTGCTCCCGTTCCAGGCGAAATCACCAAGGTTGCTTCCCCTACTCGGAAGTCTGCTTTTGATAGGTTGGCCGTCCCCATTCAACGAACGTCGGTCTTTAAAAGGCTGATACCAGCGAATTTTGACCAACACAGGGGGCATGAGGAGGTCACCCTTATCGCCGAGCCAGATCCATCCGCACGACACACTCGACGTCGCCACTGGCGCCGAGTGAGGAAGGCTGGGGGCAACTCCCCCTCTGGGATAACTCCGCCAGCTCCGATGGTGGGGATCAATGCTGCTGTTCCAACCGAGAACAGCTTTGAACTACTTAACAAGGTGCGCAGGAACTCGCCAACTGCTGTGCTGAAAAGATCTACTCCACCTATAGAGAAGTCCCCAAAGGCGAAGCTGGAGCAGCCCCCTCAACGGCTGTCCTCTAAAATTTACAAGGTCTGGCGACAGGTCCAGGAGTCAGTGATTAATCAAGACTATCTCCGCCGACAGAAAAATATGAAGGTTCGATAGGAGAAGGGTTACTCCGTCAAACCACAAAAAGCAACAGCTACTTGGGTGCCCACTTCAACGGCCCCCTCAACTTCAACCACTCAAAATAAAAGGAGGCCGCAAAAAACCCCTGTGAACATGGCGAACCGTAAACACACTGAGCACAAACACCCCAAGTCTGGGGACATGGTGGTGCACACTGTTTATATGGCTTCTGGAAAGGAGGAAAGCCGTGCTTCGATGGGTCACCGACCGCTCACCCGATCCGTGACGAAAGCCCAGGAGCAGCAACAGAAGCTTCAAAAGATGATGACTGCTATGGCCGCACTTACCAGGCCAAAAGAAAGCTCGGAGGCATCGTCAGAACAGCGTCACGAATAAGAAACTGACGCTGACTACCTACGCAGAGTCCTCGAAAAGAAGGACAAAGAAGCCGCAGAGCAAGCGGCTAACCTAAAACAAATGACGCTCCTCTTCCAAGATATGATAGGGATGATGTTACAGTCGGACCCTCCAGCTGATGACCCTCCAATCATTGTTGAAAACGATAAAGGGGAGACATCTAATCCTCCGCCGGCTCTTTCAGCAGCCAATGAAGAAACCATTTCCAAGGCCGCACTGGATGACTATATAGCTCAGCAAATACGAGCTCATCAGGCGAGTGAAGCGGCTGGGAAAATTGTCAAAACTGGACGACCCTATCCGAACTGGTATGACCAAATCAGTTACCCGCCGGGATATACGATCCCTAAGTTCCATGTATATAAAGGGATGGGGAATCCACATCAGCATGTCGCTCAATTCAGGGCCTTATGCGGCAATACTGGAGGCAATGACAAATTGTTGCTTCGACAATTCATCGGTAGCTTATCAGAGACGACATTTGAATGGTATTCCGAACTACCGAATGACTCCGTCAAAACTTTCGCTGAAATGGAGTTGTTGTTTACCCAGCGTTTCGCGAGTGCCAGCGAACGCACCCCAATAACGGCATTGATCAACGCCAGGGTGAAACCAGGTGAAACATGGGTGCAATACGCAATACGATTGCGAAACCTGTGGTCAAAGTGCGAACAGCGCATAGAGGAAGCACCGGCAGTGGGCATGTTCGTGGGTACTCTTGACCCTCAAGCAACTATTTCCCAATTTATGATGTTCTTCAAGCTGACCACTTTTCAGGCCTTGATTGACAAGCTGGCCCAAATGGACCAGATGGGTCATAGACCATCTCCTTCAAAGACAGAGCCTTGGAATGAAAAGGGCAAAGGGAAAGCAACCTTCGTTGCCAATACTCAACAACGGCCGAGCAACTTAAACCCGGTTGTTTGCCGAAACAATATGCGTCCGCGCCCATCCCTCGAGGAAAGACTGGGACGTCCTTACTCGTTTCCCCAGGATAAAACGAGGAAACTGTTTGAGCTGGCAGTGCGCAACGGATTCATCAATCTGCCGAGTCCGAAACGTCCACTACAGCCAGGCGATGTCAACGATCCTAATTACTGCCCCTACCATCGAGCAGTAAGTCATCCGATCGAAGATTGCTTCGTCTTCAAAAACTGGGTTGAAGACCAATACCAACAAGGCAAACTCGCGCTGTCCGAAAACTGGAAGGTGAGCCCGTCACAACCACATGCTCCGAGAAAGATGGACATACCGGGGGCATCGTGCTCATTCATAGGGACAGCCCCATAGACCAAAAAGTCAGTAAACTAAAGATTCGTCTCAAATACGGCGACGGCGGACCGAAACGTCCTTAAACTAACGACGGACCGCAATGTCCTAAAACTTGCAAATGACCGAAACGTCGTTAAACTACTCCCAACCCGCGGCATTTTCAGGCTGACGTAAAAAAAACGGTATGTCCATAAGCAAAATGGGCACGGATGAAAACCCGAAAGGGCACCGTGAGTAAAAACAGCAGGACTACCAGCGAGTCTTGTGAAAACCCGAAAGGGCGCAACCTCATTCAAAAAAAAACAAAAAAAAACGGTATGTCCATAAACAAAATGGGCACGGATAAAAACCCGAAAGGGCGCCGTGAGTAAAAACAGCAGGACTACCGGCGAGTCTTGTGAAAACCGGAAAGGGCGCAACCTCGTTCAAAAAAAAAACGGTATGTCCATAAGCAAAATGGGCACGGATGAAAACCTGAAAGAGCTCCGTGAGTAAAAACAGCAGGACTACCGGCGAGTGTTTGTGAAAACCCGAAAAGGCGCAATCTCGTTAAAAGATACTTATAGGGTCCTCTCGACCTTGTAAGGAGAAACCACCCGCGTGAGATCCTTACGACTCACAAGGGAGCAACACACTTAGGGATCCTCACGATTCCTAAGGAGAAATTACACTTGCGAGATCCTCACGACTCGTAAGGAGAACTCTCTTATGGGACCCTCACGGCTCATAAGATTTGAAAGTCTTAAGTTACAGAGACCTGAACCTGTTATTAAGTAACTCCCACAACCTTCGATAATGCCCTACAAATGGCTCAGTACTGACCCTTGTATACAATCCACGGGCGCGAATAAACATTTCCCTAACCAAGTCCCACCTGTGGCTAGGGATATATCCATATGGTGAACAACCCTCATAAGTCCTCTCGACTTATAAGGAGAAACCCTTTTGTAAGATCCTTACGACTTACAGGGGAACATGCACTTAGGAATCCTCACGATTCCTAAGGAGAAAACGCACCTACGAGACCCTCACGACTTGTAGGGAGAAATACCTTTGTGAGACCCTTATAGCTCATGAAGTCAAAAGCCTTAGTCGACAGGATCCTAACCCTGTTTACTGAGCCACCTTTGTTCGACATCGACAGAGGCAAATGATGATTTGCTCCTGGCAATATTCCAGTTGTAGCGATGCTGATGCCTAAACCGGTATCAAATTCCAAATCCTTTCATGGCAAATGATGATTCGCTCCTGCCAATATTCCAGTTGTAGCAATACTGATGCTGAGATTGGTGTCAGATTCCAAATTCCACACTCGCGATATAAAAAAAATCAGCGAGCCAAAAATGCATATGAAATAGCCGAAATGATGGGGCAACTTGCAACGAAATCAGCAAGTAAAAATGTATGCATACAAAAACAGCCGAAATGATTGGGCAACTTGCAATAAAAAGCAGCGAGTAAAATAAAAAAAACAGCCGAAATGATTGGGCAACTCGCAATAAAAAGCAGCGAGTAAAAATAAAATAAATAGCCGAAATGATTGGGCACCGCGAAAAATAGTCGAAATGATTGGGCAATCGCGACCTTCGCGATGTAAAAGCTGAAATGATAGAGCATCGCGGAAAGAATAAAAAAAATAATGATGAAAGAATGAAACTTTTTGCCCTACAGGTGAGATCATGTCGATCCCTGTATAAAATTCAGGGGCACAAACAAAGGGGGAACCATACCTTCTCAACAGGCTCCATCAGAAAGTGAAGCCAAATCTCGACGGTTCATAGACAGCCTAGAGACAATCTCGACATTTGTTGCAATATTGCAGACACAATATCAACAAACGAAGCAAAGGAAGATCCCTAGCTTCAGGGTCTCGACGTCGATATCGACAACTTAGAGATCACCAACGGCGTTTCTCCTCACTCCAACTAGATACAGACATGACGTCAACAATCGACCTCAGAGTCACAACGAAACGGAACCATGGCAAAGTCCCTAGTTCTAAATCTCAATGGCACATCTGCGGCCTAGAGACCAACAACGGTGTGCCTCCTCATTCCAGCAGGACACAGATATTACACCATCAAGCGGAGCGACGGCAAAATCCCAACTCCACCTTAGCATTCGTCTCGTTACAGCAGACGCAATGTCAACAACGGCGTTTCTTCGCAGTCCAGCAGGATGTACATGCAAAGTTAACAAAAGACCTCACGGTCGAAGTAAAGCGGAGTGACGGCAAAATCCCAGCTCCACCTCAGCATTCGTCTCGATACAGAAGACGCAATGTCAACGACGGCGTTCCTTCGCAGTCCAGCAGGATACGGATACAACGCCAACAAAAGACCTCACGGTCAAAACAAAGCAGAGTGACGGTAAAATCCCGGTCACCACCTCGACATTCGTCTCGATACACCAAACGAGATGTCACTACAGCGTTCTTCCTCCAACAGGGTTCAGACACGACAATCAAACAACGGAGCCACGGCAAAATCCCTGGTTCCAAACCTCGATGGTTCACTAGCAACCTAGAGACAACCGCGACATTCGTCTCGATACAGCAGACGCGATGCCAGCAAACGAAGCGAAGGCTAAATTCCTACCTTCAGGGTCTTAACGGCAAGTCATATAAATCCTGAAAGACAATTGGAGATCATCTCGCCACAGTGCAGAGCGGTCACCACCTCGACGTTTGTCTCGACACAGCAGACGCAACATCACCGAACGGAGCCACGGCAAAATCCCTAGTTCCAAATCTCGACGGTTCACCAACAACCTAGAGACAACCGCAACATTCGTCTCAATATAGCAGACGTAATGCCAGCAAATGAAGCGAAGGCCAAATTCCTAGCTTCAGGGTCTTAACGGCAAGTCATATAAAGCCTGAAAGACAATTGGAGATCATCTCGTCACAGTGCAGAGCGGCAACCACCTCGACGTTCGTCTCGACACAGCAGACGCAACATCACCAAAAGGAGCCACGGCAAAATCCCTAGTTCCAAATCTCGACGGTTCACCGGCAACCTAGAGACAACCATGACATTCGTCTCGATATAGCAGACGCAATGCCGCCAAACGAAGCAAAGGCCAAATTCCTAGCTTCAGGGTCTTGACGGCAAGTCATATAAAGCCTGAAAGACAATCGGAGATTATCTCGCACCAGTGCAGAGTGGTCACCACCTTGACGTTCGTCTCGATACAGCAGACGCGATGCCAGCAAACGAAGCAAAGGCCAAATTCCTAGCTTCAGGGTCTTAACGGCAAATCATATAAAGCCTGAAAGACTATCGGAGATCATCCCACACTAGCGCGGAGTGGTTATGACTCATTGGGGCTCTCCAAAATGAGCCTAACCTCAAGTAAAAAGCGGCATGGAAAATTCCTAACGCTTGCTCTTCCGACGGTCAAACTGCCTAGGAGGATTGCTTGAAGACGTCTTGTCCAGCCCCCGAAGGGATCAGAGACACGGAAGTCGCAGGGCTATTCGAACAGTATGATTGCCTATCGAGGGATACATCAGCCAATGCGACGGTACGACGGGCAAAACCCTAGTACCACAGACCCTAACGGACCTCTGTCGTAAAGAGCAGAGGTTAACTGTGACGTTAGGATATTCTTGCGAGATCTGCTTGATCCGTTTAGACTCGTGAGGAAATTGATGTCTTTGCGAGAACTTCTCGATTCGTCTCGACTCGTGAGATAAAGCCTTAGGCAATGGGGATAAAAACCTGTTTCCTAAGCACTGGGCCCTGCAAGTTGGTCCAAAACGGACTCTTGCATACTATTCACGGACCTCACTTTCCAAAGTCGAATCTCGACAAAGAGGGAAACAACCACTTATGAGTCCTCTCGACTGGTAAGTGGGGAAAATTCTCTTATGAGATCCTTACGACTTTCAAGAGAAAATACACACTTAGAAGTCCTCACGACTCCTAGGGAGAAAATACACCTACGGGATCATCTCGACTCATAGGGAGAAAAGTCTTTATGAGACCCTCACGGCTCATAAAGTTGAAAAGTCTTAGGTGGCAGATCCTAACCCTGTCTCCTAAGCCATCACTGCCCTGCAAAGAGGTCAAGACGGACCATCTATGTGCCGCACTTGCCAAAACTACATGCCACTGAAATGGAGAATTTACTCATGAGCGTATAAACTACTTCACGCCAGAGTAAGACATAAAGAAATAGAAGGGTGCGGCTCATAGAGTTGAGAGTTTGGAACTATATCTCTTAAGAGTCGAGATTTGAGTCAATGATAAATGACGACGCTTGTGTCCGCTCCTTATCTTCTCAGATCAAGATTCTGAAAGTTATATACCAACCCGAAACTAGTCATACGCTATGCATTACTCTGCACTACTTCACCCACGTATATACTTACGTAGGCAAAGTAGTGGGGGGCATTTGTTCCCGCCAAAAATTTCTGCGCAAAAGAGTCCAAGGTATCAAATGGCAGCGATACGCTTAAGGAAATGCGAACCAGTATCTTCCGGCCTGTATTTTGATAAAATCCCAAAAGATAACAGCTAAATTCTGATGATATTGGAATCATCTCGAAAAACCCTTCGATTTGATATATTATGGGTCTCATAATTCAACCGGGATCAAAAGTTATATGCTATGCACTGTTCCCTGATTAAAAATCAGGAATTACCTCAATGAGGTATCACGTGCTCACACGTGACCAATGGTCACGTGTTGACATGTGACGATCGAAACAGAAATGAAATAACAAACGGCTGAAGGAAATACCTCAATGAGGTATCACGTGCTCACACGTGACCAATGGTCACGTGTTGACACGTGATGGTTAAAACAACAACATAAACAAGCGGCTGTTAAAAGAACCAATTTGGGGGTCACGTGCCAGCACGTGCCAGGCTTTGAAAGCCTTACAGTTTAATAGAATTAAAATTCTAAATTTCTCTAAAATCTTTCGAAATAGAATTAAAATTCTAAAAGCTTCTAAAACTTTCCAAATGGAAAAGGATTATGGGGACCGTTGGATTAAAGATCCAAGGGTGATTAAAAATCACCAATTTATGGAAAAATCTTGGACAAGGAAAGATTTCCCCTAAATCTCACCGAAAATAACAAACAGAATATCTTTGGATTTAAAATCCAACGGTGAATAAAATTCACTGAATGATCTAAAGGCTCATATTAAATATGAAAACAAATCAAATCTTTCAATGAAAGATTTGCTAAACAAATTGATTCTTTTCCTCCACCTATAAATATGAGCCAAGAGAAGAGAAGGGGAGAGGGAATTTGGAGAGAGAAAACATTGGAGAGAGAAGAACGGAGAGAGGAGAATTTAATTCTCAAGAGGGAAGAAAAGAAAGGAGAATTTAATTCTCAAGAAAGAAAACCCTAGGTGAGAAAAGAAAGGGTCAAAACTTTAAAAAAGAGAATTTAATTCTCAAAATCTAAGAGTTTAACTCTTTTGCAAAAAGAACTTAGTTCTTCTTCTGGTTGAAGATCTGCAAAGAGCACTTCTCCCCATAAGTTGAGAATTTAATTCTCATCGGGTCGAGATCCTGCCATGCAGATCCTAAACTTAGAAGGGGAATTGAGTTTTGAGAATTTAATTCTCCCAAACTAATTGGAATTTAATTCCTACAGAATCATAATTGGGGTTTAACCTTACTTAAGAATTTAATTCTTTCACAATAGGAATTTAATTCCTCCAAAACAAAATTAGGGTTTAACCCTACAGAGAATTTAATTCTTAAAAAAGAGACTCGAAAGATCTCCATGCATGCAAAAGAACCAAGTTCACATGTCCCCACGTGACCCCTGAAAAGATCCCCAAAAAACAAGAAGGAAAAGGCTTTGAGGCGATGCCTCACGTGCTCTTACGTGACCTCCAAGATAAAGGGAATAAAAGTAAGGGAAATCTAAGCTTTGGGCGCTCTCACGTGCTACCACGTGACCCCTTAGCAAACATTTTAACAGTCAGCGCATGAATCCCCATCACGTGTCAACACGTGATGCTCAAAATAAAAATGAAAAGTGTTTAACACTTATTCGCAGATTTGAGGATAAAAGAGATCTGGCCCCACATTTAAGGCGCTCTCACGTGTCCCCACGTGACCTCTAACAAATCCCTTTAATATCCAATGGATGGATACCTATCACGTGCCCACACGTGATGGCCAGGAAATGAAAAGTGTTTAACACTTAATTGCAGAACGAAGAAAAAGGATCTGGTCCCCCTTTTGGGCGCTCTCACGTGTCCACACGTGACCCCTCTGTCTTTAGTGTTTAACACTAATTTGGGGATTATATTTCCAGTGTTTAACACTGATTGTTTCTAGTGTTTAACACTAAATTAAAGATTATATTTCCAGTGTTTAGCACTGATTGTCTTTTAGTGTTTAACACTAATTTGAGAGTTCTACCTCCAGTGTTTAACACTGTTGTTCTCTAGTGTTTAACACTACTTTTAGCCAAATTGGCTAATTTTCCAGAGGCAAAAGTCCCTCCTCCAAATGAATCTCAAAACTGAGAAAATCAAAGATGAAAATGTTTAGCATTGCTAAATAATGTGGGTTTGAACCCAGACAAATGTTTAATGGTCCAACAAGAGCCAATATTTCTAACTTACTTGGACTTAGCCCAAATTGGCCATAAGTCCTCAATTCAGACTCAACTGAGCCAATGTGCTAATAACCTAATTAATTGATCTTAGTTTCCAAATTGGGCTACAGATTACTTAATCAACTTTGGTCCAAGGGTACATCTCTGAACTCCTCTGATATTTGTCGTTGTAATCCTTCAACGTCTTCAGAGAGGTGATGGGTCCCGACAGCCATGCATGTTATGGACCACTATGTCCTTAAACTGGCATTGGACCACTATGTCCTTAAACTGGCATTGGACCACCATATCCCTAAACTAGCAATGGACCACCATGTCCCTAAACTGGCAATGGACCCCTATGTCCCTAAACTGGAACAATAGAGCCCAAATGCTCTTTTGTCGGATCTAAACGATCCCGTTAAGTTGATCTTAGTCTCAAATTAGACTAACGTATCCTTAACAAACGTTTAAGTTGATCTTAGCCTCAAATATGGCTAACATATCCTTAAAATCTTCAAACAGACTTTAGTCCCAAATTGGACTATAGATCTCCCAACCAACTTTGGTCCAAGGGTACATCTCTGAACTCCTCTGACACCGGTCGTTGTAATCCTTCAACGTCGTCAGAGAGGTGACGGGTCCCGACGGCCATCCATCCATGGACCACTATGTCCCTAAACTGGAACAATAGAGCCTCCAAATGCTCTCTTGTCGGATCTAAACGATCCCGTTAAGTTGATCTTAGTCTCAAATCGGACTAACGTATCCTTAACGAACGTTTAAGTTGATCTTAGCCTAAAAAATGGCTAACGTATCCTTAGACCAAAACAACAAAACCAAATCTAAGAAAATACGGATTTGGACTAATCCACGTCCTACGGGCGACGACATAAATTAGTCTCCGTATACAATCCACGGGCAACCACAAACAAAACAAACACCCACGACACAAAGTGACCAGCTGGAGAAGGAGAAAGTTGTTATCGCGATGCGGTAGCGTAATTAACTGCAGGGGCTTGCGCCTGCAGGGACAAGCGTCCCCACAATCAAAAACCCCTCGAACGAGGGGGAATCTGACGAAGTCTGCTACATCGGCCGCATCCGTCTAAACCTTCGATACACGGTGCCATAAATCAACTTGGCATCTTCGGAGAGGTGGACGGATAAAACCAATTAGCATCTGCCCCGAATCTCAGGCGAGACGTCTCAGTCTTGGCCATCTTTCGGAGGGGAACAATTGTAATGCAAAGAAAGTGATTATTCAGATTCCCGGACATCCGGAGTTTGTAATTGCTGGAGGTAGCAGTTCTGTCGGGCCAGTCAAGTTTAGGGCTAGGCCGACAAACACTGTTCTTTCATTGATGGAAGTTGATAAGGAGGAAGCACCAGCAGTAGTTCGAGAGTTTATGGACGTGTCCGAAAACATCTTGGGTTTACCGCCAAAATAAGATGTTGAGTTCGCGATCGATCTTGTTCCTGGTGCAGCACCAATCTCAAAGGCGTACTATCCAATGGCACCAGTGGAGTTGGAAGAAGTCAAGAAGTAGGCTACTGAATTGTTAGAGAAGGGTTGGATTCGCAGCAGTAATTCACCTTGGGGAGCTCTAGTTCTTCTAGTTAAGAAGAAAGATGGAACAAGGAAGATGTGCATCGATTATCGAGAATTGAACCGGGTGACTATTAAGAACAAGTACCTGATCCCTCGCATTGGCGAATTATTCGAGAAACTCAGTGGCACGAGGGTATTCTCGAAGCTGGATTTGCGGTCCGGATATCATCAAGTTTGAGTTAAATCAGAGGATTTTTGCAAGACTGCGTTCCGAACTCGATATGGACATTACGAGTATTTAGTGATGCCATTCGGAGTCACGAATGCACCGGCAATATTTATGGACTTGATGAACCGAATCTTTTCACTGTTCTTGGACCAGTTTATTGTTGTGTTTATTGATGATATTCTGGTGTACTCGAGGAGCATAGAAGAGCATGCAAAACACTTGAAGATCACACTGCAGACATTGAGGCAAGAAAGATTATATGCGAGGATGAGCAAGTGCGAGTTTTGGCTTGAAGAAGTGAAGTTTTTGGGGCACGTCGTATCCGGAGATGGAATCGCTATTGATCCTGAGAAGATTGCAACAGTTTAAGATTGGCCGATTCCGAAGAACGTAGCAGAGATTAGAAGTTTTCTTGGACTTGCCGGATATTACAGAAGGTTCGTGAAGAATTTTGCTCGTTTGGCTGAGCCTTTGACCAAGCTTACACGGAAGAAAGTATCGTTCGTATGGACGGATAGGTGTGCGTCAGCTTTTGAGACGTTGAAGCAAAGGTTAATAACCGCTCCTATTTTGACTGTACCAGACGGTTCCGGAGGATTGGTGATTCACAGCGACGCATCTGGGAAAGATTTGGGATGTGTTTTAATGCAGCATAGGAAAGTTATAGCTTACGCATCGCGGCAGTTGAAGACCCATGAGAAGAATTACCCAACTCATGATTTGGAGCTTGCAGCAGTGATTTTCACTTTGAAGATTTGGAGACACTACTTATTAGGCGAAAAGGTCGAAGTATTCACAGATCACAAAAGCTTAAAGTATTTGTTCACGCAGAAAGAGCTTAACATGAGGCAGCGTAGATGGTTGGAGCTCATGACTGACTACGATCTTGATCTTAAATACCATCTGGGGAAGTTAATGTAGTGCCGAATGCGCTTAGTCAGTTACCAGCAATTCGTATGTTGACTGCACAGAAGGAGCTTATCGAAGACTTTCGGAGAGTCAAGTTGGAGATCGTGCTACCGCGCTCTTCGGGGCAGTTGATGCAGCTGCAAGTACAGTCGTCGTTGATCGAAAATATTAAAGCAGCGCAGTCACAGGACCCAAGATTGCAAAAGTTTCGAGAATAGGTAGAAGCAGGACTTCGAACGGACTTGTTGATTCATGAAGATGGTTCGTTGCGATATGGTAGCCGTTTGTGTGTGCCGAAAGGAGATATTCGCGAAGAAGTTATGAAGGAGGCACACAGTTCTGCATATTCCGTACATCCAGGAGGCACGAAGATGTACCGTGATTTACGACAACATTTCTGGTGGGAAGGCATGAAAAGGGAGATCGCCCGCTTTGTAGCTAAGTGCTTGGTGTATCAGCAAGTCAAGGCTGAACATCAAAGGGTAGCTGGTTTATTGCAACCACTTCCGATTCCTCAATGGAAGTGGGAACATATAACCATGGATTTCGTGATGCTTTACCGCGGAGTCCAAAGGGCAACAATGCAGTTTTGGTGATTGTTGATCGATTGACCAAGGAAGCTTATTTCATTCCGTTTCGAGTTGGTCAGTCAACGGAAGCGTTAGCAGAACGGTACATGCAGGAGATTGTGAGATTGCATGGAGTACCTGTGAGCATCATTTCCGGTCGTGATACCTGATTCTTATCGCACTCTTGGAGAAGTTTACAGGAAAGTTTGGGACGCGATTGAAGTTTAGCACTGCTTATCATCCTCAGACAGATGGCCAGTCGGAGAGAACGATCCAAACTCTTGAAGACATGTTGAGGGCTTGTATGTTAGACTTCAAGGGTTCATGGGAGGATCATCTACACTTGGTGGAGTTCTCGTACAATAACAGCTTTCAGGAGACTATTCAGATGGCTCCATTCGAAGTATTGTATGGTCGCAAGTGTCACTCACCCGTTTGTTGGGACGATATTGGAGAACGAAGATTGTTGGGACCGGATTTGATCGTGCAAACAGTAGAGAAAGTTAATACTATCCGGAATCACATGAAGGCAGCACAAGATCGGCAGAAGAGTTGGGCCGATATATCGAGAAGACCTCTAGAGTTCACTGTTGGTGATCTGGTATTCTTGAAGATATCACCGACTAGAGGAGTGATTCGTTTTGGGAGTCGGGGCAAGCTTAGTTCTCGATTCGTGGGGCCTTTCGAGATTATGGAGCGTGTTGGATAAGTGACTTATCGATTGGCGTTACCACAATCTTTGGCGAATGTTCATGACGTGTTTCATGTATCTCAACTCCGTAAGTATGTTCGAGATGAAACACACGTGCTAGATCATTCGGAGCTGACTGTAAAGGAGGATTTGACCTTTGAGGAGCGACCGATGTCGATTGTTGATCGAAGAGAAAAGGTCCTCAAGAACAAGGTTATTCCTCCCGTACTTGTTTCATGGGGGAATCGCTCGCACGGAGAATCAACTTGGGAACGAGAAGACGAGATTCGACAGAAGTTTCCAGATCTCTTCCTGTAGTTTCATGCTTGTTTATCTTTTCTTGTTCCTGCAATTTCGAGGGCGAAATTCTTTTTGTAGTTGGGTATAATGTAACACCGTGGTTCATTTTACCAGTTCTATTTCAAGTATTTCTTTATTTATGGTATTGTCCTGATTTATTGTGTTTTGGGTGCGAATAGTGTTTTTGACATTTGTATTGCATCCGACCCGACCCGCTTGCTGGAAACCTGTCTTGATTCCTGTTTATGATTTATCCCGGCTTGTTACGTAGATCTGTGCACTTTCATATTTTATATACTGCATACTGGTATTTTATCTGGCATCTGCATATTTTTCAATACAGCATATAAAGTCTAATAAAATATTTTAAAAATATATAGCATGGCCTGCATGATACCCCAAACCCTGTCGTAGCATCAGCGCATCTTGTTCTCGTCCCATTCAGTGAAACGGACCTGTTTGGATGGCTACATGCACGTGCGTGCATCCGTTCTTGGGGGTATACTTTTCGTTACTCGGATATCCTGTTTTGATGTTGGTCGACACGTATATTTCCGTATTTTAAAACTGGATTTTTAGACCCGACCCGGGCATGTTTTGGACTATTTTTGTATCCCGCCTAAAATTCAAATTTTCTTAATATATTATTCTAAAGATTTAAACTGATCGTTTATATTTTATAAAAGAAAATAAAAAAAATCCTAAATCAAATCCAAACTACTCCCTCTCCTCTTGATCTCTTTCCCTTTCTCTCTCCTTCTCGTGACACTCTCTATCTCTTTTCTCTCTCTCTCTCTCTCTCTCTTTTATATAATACTCCATGTCCCTCTCTTTCTCCCTAAAAAAAAAAGATTTTCTTTCCTCTGCTCGCGAAACCTCCCCCTCGCGAACCCAAACCCTAGCCCCTCACCTCGTCTTCGCCGCCAACCTCCAACCTCGTCACCACCACCTCCTCGTCATCATCATCACCTTCACCACCTCCCAACCTCGTCACCACCACCTCCTCGTCATCATCATCACCTTCACCACCTCCTCTCTTCTACATCCCCGACACCCCTGCAGCAACCCCAAGAACCCACAACAAACCCCAAACCCTCACTTTTCCTACACACCCCACCTCCATCACCGGCGGTCCATTATCGTCGCCTCACCCCTCAAGGCCACCCTCTCCTCACTTCTCTCCACTCTCCTACTCCCCAAACCCACGCCTCTATCCTAAGCACAAGAACCCTGCACACCCGACTTCATGAACCCGGAACCCTCACTTCAATCACCGTGAAACCTCGCCGGAAAACCCCACGACCCATTGTCTTCCTCCCCTCGCCTTCTCCTCTTCCTAGATAGCCCAGAGCCACACTAAACCCCCAGCACTTCCTCTTCTTTTTCTTGTTCTTCTCTTCTTTCTTTCTTGATTTCGCATTTTCCGGTGATCGCCGGAGCCGTGCCGCTGCCGACGATCTGAGTAATCCAGTGGACGTCCCCTGCCTGTGTGGTTACCTTCTTGCCTTGCCTGGACCTGTCTCGTGTGTTGTGCATGCATTGCGACGTTTACCCGACGTCAGACGCTACGTTTGCACCCCGTCGGGCGATCCAATCGAGGCAAGTTCATATTGCTACATGTTATGTATCTTATTATGCATCCATATGAATAAAAATATCACATGTTGATTGCACTGTACACCCATATTAATATTTTACTGTTTTAGGATACCCGTATGCATCCATATCATTTATTATATATGTAGCAGCATCTATAGATCATATTAATTCATATTACTGTTACATTAGTATCACATACTTGATAATGTGCATCCTACATAGTCATGGAGCTTTAGTTGTAACCCTTGATAGATATTTGAGCATCCATGTTTTATTGTGTATCCATACCATTAATTCTGCATATCTAGTTGCATGCCATATTATATTAATTCATATTATTGTTACATTAGTACCCCATACTTGAGAATGTGCATCCTACATAGTCATGATGTAACCCCTGATAAATATTTGTGCATCCATGCTTTCACTGTACATCCGTACCTTTATCGTGATTCGATACTTGCTACATTTTACTGTTAGGGCACCCACTTGATACATGTACACTACCTGACCTGACCTGATATACCACTACTTGACATGTTACCTGATCTTGTTACTAATGCCGACAATTCTGACATGTTGTCCCTATGGGCGTTTCTTATTGTCTACATAGACAAACCTGTACCTGCTTGATCCTGTGTTGGCATTAGCTCCAGTTTATCAATACCCGACTCGAACACATAACCTTGGGGGTAAGGGGAAATTAAGAATGTAACTGAACGTAACTCAAAGGGCTATTATATCATGTTACCGTGGTCCCGTGGGGAATGAACGAGACATAGACTGACAGTCTATCATATCTTGTTACCGTGGTCCTGGGGGGAATGAACGGGGTATAAACCGATGGGTTACGATGATGATTACATTAATTGATTTCGAAGACTTTAGAATAGATAACCCAGTAGCTCAGTTTAGATGACTCACTGCACTTCACATACATCGATACACTTCATTGTTCCATATTCATGTTACCGTTATACACCTATTACTGTGTATACTCATGCCTGCATATCTCGTGTATCCTGTTCATTTTTTATTGTTTGATATTATGACGCACTAACGTCTAGGTT
The DNA here is from genome assembly GCA_030015575.1 of Agapanthus africanus. Classification (NCBI taxonomy): domain Eukaryota; kingdom Viridiplantae; phylum Streptophyta; class Magnoliopsida; order Asparagales; family Amaryllidaceae; genus Agapanthus; species Agapanthus africanus. The sequence continues at coordinate 858,403,993 of JASDDO010000022.1, read as the reverse complement.
TTGCATGGCCCAGATCCTTTGCCTCTTTCGCAGGCTGATCAGGAGTATTTCTGCTGTCAGGCCGAGCTGTGAGGATCCTGTTAGTATTTTTAGTTTAATTTCTTTCAGCATTTTCATTTCCTGATGTGAGCCCGTATTTGGGACGTACCTTCCAGATTGTTATGTTACTTGGATTTATTGCTTTCGCATATTATTTCTTGACTCGTTTATTCTGGAGTATGGACATGTACTAGATAGTTTATTTTATTTCTACTGTTCTTGATATCTATAGACAGCCGTAATGTGACTGTGAAGGAATATTTTCTAGCCACAGGTAGCATGGTTGGCTCTGTCACGTGCCAATCTTAGCGCACTCTGGGAAGCGGGGCGTGACACTCGTAGGGGCTCTCCTCGTCCTATGGGTTCCATTTGGCTCCGGATGATTTTCTTGTCCGTGCTTACTGATATCCCTCCCCATCTAGCGCAGATGACTCCAGCGATTCTCGATACGGCGGAGGACAAGATTGAGTGTTTCCATGAGGCCCACTTGATTACTCAGCCTCTGAAGGATCGTTCGGTTCATTTACTGAGTCAGATACGAGCTCGGAAGGCCATCATTTCTGCCTTCACCGATGAGCATGGCGCTAATCGATGGGGAGCAACTCCTCGCGAAGACCGCCGCTTCGACATGGTAGAGAGGGTAGAGAGAGAACTGGATAACTTTATTTATTGTTTTGTTAACCCCTGTATCTCTGATCCCATATTTGGTGATCTCTTCCCTGTATCCCTGTAGAGTAGTATATTTGTTTCAATGTATTTCTCTTATTATTGCATGTTGAATGTTTTCTGTTCATCATATATTCGTACGTGTATCTCGCCTCTGTACATGAGCTTTATACTTTACCCTTAGGAATTTTTGCTAAGTGCGAGCGCCATTGTAGGGTCATACGTAAATCAGCACGTTTTGGACACCATTTCCATTTAAGCATGCACGCAGTCGTGAATTCATGCTTAGTGGGGCGTAAACCAAAGACTCTCCTTACCGCCTTGCAGAGTACATTGTTGGTGCTCGTGGGTTGTGCCTTTCTGTATTGACTGGACGTGAAGTAGTTTATATACTCATTTCGGAGTTTGTTTAGTTTACCTCCCTTGGGCTTATAGGCAAACTTGTCCTAACGTCACAGTTAACCCTTGCACTTTACGACAGAGGTCCGTTAGGGTGTGTAATACTAAGGCATTCCCGATACGCAGTCTTGTTGTCGTGTCTCTGCTCCCTTCGGGGCTGGACCAGGCATCCTCAAATAATCTCCCAGGTCATATTACCTTCGGGAGAACACATCCTCCCTAGAAATCGTGAGGATTTCCAAGTGTTCATCGCCTCCTTGAGTCGCCTGGATCTCACTCGCATCATGAGGACCCGTAAATAGCTTCTTTATTTCAGTGGCATATAATTTTAGCAAATGTGGCCCATAAATAATCCATCTTGACCTCCTTGCATGGCAATGATGGCTTAGGAAACAGGTTCAGGTCTGTTGCCTAAGACTTTTCAACCTTATGAGCCATGAGGGTCTTCATAAAAACTTTTCTCCCTACGAGTCGAGAGAATCCCGTAGGTGTATTTTCTCCTTAGGAGTCGTGAGGATTCCTAAGTGTGTTTTCTCTTGAGAGTCGTAAGGATCTCACAAGAGAATTTTCCCCTTTATAAGTCCAGAGGCCTCGTAAGTGGTTTCTTTCCTCCTTGTCGATATTCGACTTTGGAGAGTGTGGTCCGTGAATAGTATACAACAGTCCATCTTAGACCTACTTGTAGGGCCCCAGTGCTTAGGAAACAGGTTGATATCCCCGTAGCCTAAGGCTTTTCCCTACGAGTCGAAACGAGTCGAGAAGTTCTCGCAGGAACATTGTTTTCCCTACGAGTCGAGACGAATCGAGAAGTTCTCGCAAGGATGTCCTAACGTCACAGTTAACCTCTGCTGATAGAAATCCATTAGAGTCTGTGGTACTAGGGCTTTTATCCGTCATACCGTCGCGTTGGACGATGTATTCCCCGATACGCAATCTTGCTGTTCGAGTAACCCCGCGACTGTCGTGTCTCTGATCCCTTCGGGGGCTAGACAAGATGTCTTCAAGTAATCTTCTAGGTGATTGTTTACCGCCGAAAGACGCGACCGGAACGTTAGGACGTCTGGCCTGACTTTTGGGGGCAGATGCTATTTGGTTTTATCCGTCCACCTCTCCGAAAATGCCAAGCTGATTTATGGCACCGTGTATCGAATGTCTAGGTGGATGCGGCCGTTGTAGCAGACTTCGTCAGATTCCCCCTCGTTGTGAGGGGTTTTTGATTGTGGGGACACTCTTCCCTGCAGACGCAAGCCCCTGCAGTTAATTACGTTACCGCATCGCGATAACCACTTTCTCCTGCTCCAGATGTTCACTTCGTGTCGTGTGTGTTTGTTTTATTTTTGGTTGCCCGTGGATTGTATACGGAGACTAATTTATGTTGCTACCCATAGGGTGTGGATTAGTCCAAATTCGTATATTCTTAGATTTGGGTTTAGGTTGATTTAAGGATCGTTAATCTCGTTTGAGATTAAGATCAACTTAAGTGGTTGTTGAGGATACGTTAGTCTAATTTTAGACTAAGATCTACTCAACAAGATTTTGGGACCATTCAGATCCAACAAAAGAGCATTTAGGCTCTATTGTTTTAGTTTAAGGACATTTTCGGTCCGTAGCTAGTTTAAGGACGTTGCGGTCCGTTATAGTTTAAGGACGTTACGGTCCATAGCTAGTTTAAGAACGTTGCAGTTTGTAGATCACCATTTGGCGGTGAGGTCGTAGTTTAAGGACATTGCGGTCCATAGCTAGTTTAAGGACATTGCGGTCCATAAATCACCATTTGATGGTGAGGTCGTAGTTTAAGGACGTTGCGGTCCATAACTAGTTTAAGGACGTTGCGGTCCATAGATCACCATTTGACGGTGAGATCATAGTTTAAGGACATTGCGGTCCATTGGGATATGCTCATGGGTTTGAGAGTGCATCCAAGAGCTCTTGGTTGTTGGGACCCTCCACCTCTCTGACATCGTTGAAGAATTACAACGACATATATCAGAGGTGTGGAGAGATGTACCCTTGAACCGAACTCCAGATTAAAGGGAGAGATCATGATGGAACGAACATTATTTTAGATGCCACGTGTCAAGAGATCATTGGCCATCTCAGGGACCAAGATCGATTTTGGGGGACCTGAGTATAGGAAGGCTCGGTTGATTGATGGTCAAAAGGTTTTTGGCCTTGAGAGACTTGGCTGATTTGGGCTAAGGTTGGCCTCTCACAGTGTTAAACACTGCTAAATGTTTGGCACTTACGTGCTCCCACGTGAGCCTTTTAAGCAGTGTTAAACACTGAAACTTGGAAAGCTCACGTGTGGCACATGAGGCGCCTGAATATTGGGCATTGTTTCTTTTGGGTTTATTCCCTCTTTCTATACATATAAGTGTTAAACAATTAAATCTCGCAACCATCACATGTAGATACGTGAGGCGCCACCAAGTTGGGCACTGCCTCCTTTGAATTTATCTTCCTATTCTTTTCTAAGTGCTAAGCACTATTGGAGGTCACGTGACTCAATCTCAGTTGTTCTTTTTTGTTCCTCAGAAGTGCTCACATGGAAACACGTGATATGTCGTTATAGCGTTAAATGCTAATATGCATGGGGCTCTTGATCTTAGTCTTGAGAATTTCAAGTCCTTTGTTTTATAAGAATTAAATTCTTATGTAGGGTTAAACCCTAGTTTTATCAGAGGAATTAAATTCCTATATCTTTGGAAGAATTAAATGCTTCAAACCTAATTTTTTCCTCTAAGTTTTGGGACTGCATAACAGAATCTCCCCGATGAGAATTAAATTCTCAACTTATGGGGAGATCTGCTTCTGCAGACCTCAACCAGAAGAAGAACTAAGTTCTATTTTGGAAGAGTTAAACTCTTGTAAAAGGAGATAAAATGATCTCTGAGTCTTTTCCTCACCTAGGGTTTTTTTTCTGTAAAGAGGACTCCTCTTCTTTTTGTTTTGTCAAATCTTATGGGGGATCTCCTCTTCTCCACTCTTCAGTCTCGAGTCCTTTTTATAGCAGAGCAAGTTTGTTGATTTTTGTTAAGGAAATCTCTCATTGAAAGATTTTGATTAATTCGGGGATTTTATCCACCGTTGGATTTTTGATCCAAGGACTCCTGTTTTACAGAAGACATTTTTCTTGTTTTTAAAAAGATTGGGAAAATATTTTCCCATACAGACCTTATTCTGTATCTTGGTGATTTTTAATCACCATTGGATCTTTAATCCAACGGTGCTCTGATTTACAGAGCACAATCTTTCTTGTTTAGAAAGATTGGGAAAATATTTTCTCATACAGTGCTTATTCTGTAGCTTGGTAATTTTTAATCACCATTGGATTTTTAATCCAACGGTGCTCTGATTTACAGAGCACAATCTTTCTTGTTTAGAAAGGTTGGGAAAATATTTTTCCAAATAGGGTTTTGACCTTTCTTATTTAGAATTTAATTCTATAGGCTCGGAAAGTATTAGGAATCCTCACGTGTAGCACGTGACCCAATGGCACTAGGCCGGTTTGCTTATATGCAACAGTCTCAGAGAATAGCATCACGTGTTGGTACGTGATGCGCCTTCTGTCCTGTTATTTGTTTTATGAAGGCGCCTATATACTTTGTATATAGATGCTCACGCGTGGCACACGAGGCTCAATTTCAGCCTTATTTGTTAAGCGTAATGCTTATAATTTTTGCTCCAAGGCGCATCACATATGGGCACGTGATGCTCCTTTTGGGGAATTCTTCCATCGCTTTTTGGTTCATTATTTATTTATTTTTTATAAGGGAACAAATGCCCCCACAACGTTGTTCTCACGTGACTTGCATGTGAGTGCAACGCTGTCACCTTTACAGCCATTGGATTGCCTAGGGAAACGGGGAAGTGAACCGCCCTTCTCACATCTTATAAATGCAAGGGTTTGATCTTTGGGAAGCTACTGTTCTTTCATCTTCTTCCTTCTTTGTTTTTCTCGAGAATTTAATTCCCCTTTTCAGAGCTTAGTTCTCTATTCATTGCAATTCCAGAGTTAAACTCTGTTAGAAAAAGGAACCTTTTCTAGGTAAAGATCTCGAACATTAAAGAAACCCTTTTCTTAAAGAAAACCTCTGGATTTTAAATCCATCATGAGAGCTTTGCTCTCCTCCGAAACCCATCTCTCAGAGATCTAAAAACATGATCTTTGAGTAACAACCCTCAATGCCTTGGGCATTCCTCTTCTGACCTTTAAGGATTCATGGCATTTGATTTTTCGCTTTCTCTTTATGGGGGTTTCTGGAATTTAATTCCATTGCATAAAACGAATTTAATTCCTCACCAAAGAGCTCTGCTCTGAAGATCGAAAGGGCCCTTCAGGGATTTCATTCCCTGGTGGTCTCGAGAACATTTTCACAGGGTTTTTCTTTACTTGCGTAAATTCAAATTTGTTGAGTATTTTAACAGAACTTGCTTTCTCTATGAGGATATCAAGGGTTGTTTAAACCCCCGTGTCCGTTTAATGAGAATCTTTTTAGATCCTCATAATAATTGCCCTGTCTTTGCCATTGGTGAGCCACCGTATTGATTTTGTGGGGTCCATTAGTTTTGCAATCAATGGTCCCATGGAACAAATTTTCTGTCATTTCCCTCTATTATTATACACACACACACACACACACACACACACACACACATATATATATAGGTTTTATTAATGGCCTTTCTTTCCCCTTTTTCAGGAATAATGGCTTCTTTTCCTTACTTTCCTTTTACTCGCTCAGACGCCGCTTTTCCGCAATCGCCGTCGGATGAGAAGACCATGGCGATGATCCGGGCCCATGACAAGGATTGTAGTAGTTTGCTTTTATGAGAAGTTTGGTATGGGAAAATTATCCGGGGCCGCCGCAGCTTTACTTGTGAGATGCTAACAAAGCCTCTGCGCCCAATATCGCTGATGGAGCATCCATCGACTGCTTATGCGGTAGAGGTGGCTAATTGGACTCCTACAGGCCGGTTTGAGCCGTCAACAACCGGGATATCCAACCAGCCCTTGCCGGCTATAGATATCTTGGGGCGCCGCATCTGTCAAGGTGAAGCCCAACCCTGGGGACAAGTCTATAAGGTAGGGCTTACCCCTCATCATCCAATCGGCTATCTTCTTTAGGCTCGATATTTCCTCTCCGCCCACCGTGCACGGTTGCAGAAGGTTGGGTTATATCAAGCAGTGTACTCGTCTTTTTTTCATTACCCGGCTCCTAACGTCTGGTGGTGGGTTAAAGCTTTCCTGAACCAATGGAATCTTCCCACCAACACCTTCTTGCTAGGGGATCGTGAGGTTTCATTTCACTGGAAGAGTTCCGCGAGATCTCTGGATTGCCGATCAGGGGAGAGCACTATGAAGAGTTGCTACCTCCCGATGAGTATGTATTCACGACTGTGCCTGCTATGCTTGATGGCTTGACGACCGAAAACGCCGTTCGTCATAAGTACCCCGGTCTAATCAAGACTCTGGGTATTTTCGAGAAGCTGTTAGCGGAGTCAGAAAGACAGGGCGTCACTTTTAAGAGCTTCATCGCCTGTTTTCTTCGTGAAGACATCTTATCAAAAGAGGCCCCAAAATTTGCGAACATTAACGACCCTTTTAGGTTTGGGCTGAATAAGCTGCCGGCCAAAGAAGAGGACTTGCTGCAGTTTTACATTCCGGCTTCATCGGCCGTGCCCTTCGATTCAATTGCTGCCCCTGGCATGGACGAAGAGACCTTCTTCGTCGGCTTCATCAGTCTTTGGCTCAGTTAGTTCGCCATGCCGACGTATCGACGCTTTATGAGAGCCTCTGTCTTCTACCCCGCTCATCACGTAGCCGAAGGGGCACGGTTGGCCGTTGGCATCGCGAGGCTGTCACATCTTTATCATGGATTGAGTGCTGCGGCCAACACTTCAACCCCAGGTACGGATGTTGTGAATTGCTCCCTCCACTACTTCACGTCGTGGATCGAGATGCATGTATTGGGAGCATTCGCAGTGCATCGGAGGCCAGATTTTTATGAATCTTATACATTCCCACGGATTATGAGGCTGGTGGATGCTTCTGCTCCTGACCCTACCTAGTTAGGAGCCCTCCGCGTGCTGCTTAATCCGTATTCCAACGAGGGCAGGATGGTTTTTATTGACCGAGTCCTTTCTGCTCCCGCCGGGCCAACTTAGCAGCTGTTTGACTTATCAAAAGGTGGAGCGTCATCTTTAAAACCTAAGGAGATCATGCACCTATACTCGATTAGGCCGGGCTACCTGGTGTTCCAGCAGAACAACGCGGCCCTTTTTATGTGGTACAATCCGCATCACTTCGCCCAGCAGTTAGGCTATAACCAGGGTGTCCTTTTTGAGGCGTTCTTGGTTGAACCTACTTCGTCTCTAGAAGTCACGCGTGACGTCACCCATCATTTCATGCGGCTGAACACCGGCTCCCGTTTCGTGATCCCCGAGGCTGATAATATCCCAAGGTGTGTGGGATCCTTCACTGATTGGTACCGTCATCGTCGAGGAGAGGCGGGTACTCTTTGAATGTCGATCGTTGGCTCCGGCCCAAGCCACTGGTATTCCGTTGCTGCCGCGGACAGTTGTTCGCCCTCCATTGAGGGATGGAGGTGTGGTTCTCATCCCAAAAACCGCAGAAGCAGAATCGACTCCTCGCACTGTTGGGATGCCAGTGCGCACCAGAGCTCGAGCAAAGGCCTCCGATGAAGCGCCAATAACAGTACCATCAGTGGCGGTGTCATCCGCGGTGGTATTGCTAAAAGGGGATACCGGAAGCGAGGTTGGCCAACGTCGCACCAAAGCGCCGAAGGGAAGGAAGTGATCCTCTTCCAATGTTAGCTCCGGCTCGAAAAGGAGGAAGAAAACAGTTGCTGGTCTTCTTGACCTCTTGCTGGAATCTGAGCCTATTGTTCAAGACGAACCCATCTCCATGCAAGAGCAGGATGACAGTCTTATTTATCCTGGCTCGTCCGCTGAGGAAGCTGCGCAATTAGCTGAGGCTTTAAGGCGCTCGCGGGATGAGACCTAAAATGTGCGCATCCCGAAGAAGCGCTACCCCCCGGTTATCTTCTATGAAGATCCCCCTTCACTACGGAGAGTACATATGAGTCCTCTGCGAAGGGAAGATGAAAGAGCCTTCAAGCAGCCCATCTCGGCTGCTTCTGAAGACGAGATGACACTGAAAACCGGTGGGCATGAATCTGCATTTGAATCCCGGCGAGCACATTTCCTCAGGAAGGAACGGCGGCTGATAAAGCCATACTAGAAGCATCCTGACGTATCGGTATGTGTGCTTTCTGTATTTTCCTTTTGGCAAATAATTTGTATCGCCTTTTATATCTCCTTATCTTTACAAAAACTTTATAGGGACTTCAGTAACGAAAGAGGATCTGAGCCCAAGTTGTGCCATGACCGCAGCTTCTGTAGATGTCTCCCATGACGCACCGGCAGGTGCAGAAGGGATTACTACGGCCGCCGTTCCTATTCTGGAACTTCCGGTATCCATTCCTCGAGCGGAGGTGATCTCATTGGCCGCAGACCCTATGGATGTCTCTAGTGATGCACCGAAGGGTGTAGAGGAGACTGTTGAAGCTGTTAGTTCTAACTTGGAGCTCCCATTGATGACCTCCATCTCTTCGGTGTCTTTACGTTCCACAAAGGCGACTTTGCCGGACGTAGACCCAATGGATCTTTTTGGTGGCGTCTTGAAGATTGTAGGAAGGGCTGCCAAGGCCACTGTTCCCTCTTTGGAGTCTAAAGTAGCAGTTGTTGCTCTGCAACTGGACGTTACTACACCAGCAGATATCCCCGGTGATGTACCTGAGGGAGCGAATGAGGCTGTCGAAACTGCTATGCCTCCAGTTCAAGACGAGCGGAGCGTTGAAGGTAACCTCTTACATTTTATTTTTAATGATCTCCTCATTATCTAAACTCTTCTTTTTTCAGAACTGCGGGAATTGGCGGCTTCTATAGTGGACCTATCTCCCAGGAAGTCCTTCCAGCGCTTACTTGACATGGCTGCCCTACGGGCGATAACCTCGCAAAGCATCGTCCTTTCTTCCGGGTAAGGTCGGTGTTCTTTGACTCTTTTGCTTTATTATCACTTTTTTTACAATGATGCTAAAATGCCCTCTGCAGTTCTGGAAGCTGATGATGAAGTGGAGATCCTTGATGGGCCTGGGGATCTTTCAAACCCTCCTTACATGGCTATGGGTAAGTAAAACCTCACCCTCGGTATTGTTTTGTTTATTCCATGTTTGCTAGTCTCGCTGACTAGTTATAAACTTTGACAGCTTTGCCAGCTCCGGCTCCGTTAGAGTCCCGAATCTTTATGCCACCGGGCCCATATGCTCGACGTGCGTCTGAAAGGATAGCGGGACAAAGCATGCATTCCTTGTCGGCTCTTATTGAAGATCTTCGTGCTGGTAGTTTTGTTACGGCCGAAGAATTTGCTGCCGAAACCAATACTTCTTTGCCCTTCCTTGTCACTTATCATGATGAAACATTGGTGCATGTTTGGGTTGAGTATTGTCGCCGAGTTGTCATGACCCAAAGTTTGGCCCGTGACCGGTACTTAACCACGTAACGTCTACAGGCGTAACGCGACTAAGTGAACCGAAAACCCAGAAATCAAACCAGAAAGTATAGAGTGATATAAGTTTTAAATGAAAGCACTTACTAATATGTTAAGAAATCTAAGTAAACAATCACCAAGATAACAATATACGACGCCGTAGCGAAGATCAAGATCCATAAGTGGGAACATCACAGATAGAATAAACTGCAAGTACAACCGGCTCACAACGAGCTCGACACAAGAATACAAATAATATACATCACCGTCCTCACACTGTCTCTAAGTCAATACATACATGGTAGATGGAGATTACTAGATACAATAATATACATAACTAAAAGATAACAGATACCGTGTAAAACCCACCTATCAGCAAAAGAGCTAGTACACCAACTATGGGGGTATCTGTGTCAAAAGATGCAAAACGCAGCCTGCCGCGACTACTCCGAAGGGCAACCTGCAAACACTGTGGCACAACGGGGGTGAACTGGCAACTCGTGAATAGAGATAACATATAAAGATAATCGAGAGCATGCACGTACTGCGCTGCTCTATCATATGCCAACAGATGATATCAATATGTGATAAGCAGTATGTGCAATAATCATGCAAGTACTCTATCAGGTAATATAACTACAGGATGAGGTACAATAATAAATGCTGAGCATGGGCAATATAACATGTACACGGAATGTCAACGTGGAATATATAATCGGTGTCCATCAATGCACCCAGATCCCCCAAATAGCTCAGGCGCAGGCACACTCATCGGCCCTCAAATCCTGTAACTCTCTGAAAATCCCAAGTGCCCAACATCGGCACCCAAATATCATAAATACTCGTGTCCAGCATCGACACGCAAATCCTCATCCATCGGGCCACGTCAGTCCGGGTCAGCCTACGGGCTCCGTCTGCGGTATCGGCCCTCGGCCCCGGCAGTACGGATCACCCCGAATCCATCTATCGACTCTGATCAGTATCCTCCGGATAACTGTCAGGTCCAACCAATCACCGGTAGGTAATAGTTCCTCTGCCAGGCTCACCGTCTACTACACAGCGAAACCGTTCTCGCCCCGGGGTACCATACCGGGTCCACCATGTACCCGTAATCGGCCTCATCCATCTCCTCGATTCGGGTTCACATATATCACTCTAGCACCGAGGAAACACATGGTGGACGCACCGAAATATCATATCAAGAGAACCGGGTTTTTAAATGATTACATATTTGAAATAGCCACGGTTCCCAAATCCAGAAATCACATATAATCCAAAACAATATGCAAGTCAATGATCCGATATGATATGTGCATCAAGTATGAATATCATGTCAAGTCACATAAAGATGAGCTACAACATAATGATCCGATGTGATATATGCATCAAGTATGAATATCATGTCAAGTCACATAAAGATGAGCTACTACATAATGATCCGATGTGATATATGCATCAAGTATGAATATCATGTCAAGTCATATAAAGATGAGCTACTACATAATGATCCGATGTGATATATGCATCAAGTATGAATATCATGTCAAGTCACATGAAGATGAGCTACAACATAATGATCCGATGTGATATATGCATCAAGTATGAATATCATGTCAAGTCACATAAAGATGAGCTACTACATAATGATCCGATGTGATATATGCATCAAGTATGAATATCATGTCAAGTCACATAAAGATGAGCTACTACATAATGATCCGATGTGATATATGCATCAAGTATGAATATCATGTCAAGTCACATAAAGATGAGCTACTACATAATGATCCGATGTGATATATGCATCAAGTATGAATATCATGTCAAGTCACATAAAGATGAGCTACTACATAATGATCCGATGTGATATATGCATCACATATGAATATCATGTCAAGTCACATAAAGATGAGCTACTACATAATGATCCGATGTGATATATGCATCAAGTATGAATATCATGTCAAGTCACATAAAGATGAGCAACTACATAATAATCCGATGTAAATTCTACAGTGTGAGTGTCATGGCAATTACTAACGGTGTGTGTGTAACATGCAAGATAGTGCTCGTGCAACATGAACCGTCAGTAAGAGTGCGGTGTTCTATCAATTCTAGTTTATATACATATATCAGGGAATGTGGTATGCACTAAATAGTAGACATGAACAGTCAATGTATGGAAATGTAGTTATAAGATCCTATCAGCCCTGACGTAGAACGCCATGCGGGCGATATCCCCGTAGATGTTAAATCTACTCACCGTAGTCTCTCGCTAGGTATAGCCGACGACTTGTTCCCCTCCTTCGCGGCGCCCGTCGCACTCGCCTGCGAATCCTATAATTTCACAACATATCACGCATAAGCTCAAAATCGTACAAACACGACATTTAAAGTCAACTAGAAACCTGTGTCGCAAACCAAGCGCGCGTGTGCGCGATACGCTAAAACGTGTGATCACGCGCCTGAAGCCACTCCGACGTGTCGCGATACGCAGAAACCCCAAACCCACACACACGTATCACGCGTGTCGCGAAAGATTAAAAATACGGGAAATAGGGTATTCTACTCCAGATTTTGATACAGAACAGATATTATAAAAATATATATACCAAAATACTCCACATAGCAGCAGACTCCAGTGGACCAAACCCAAACCCCCATCTCACCCATCTGGCCGCAAATTGCGGCCAGAACGAATATTCCGGCGGCCTCACTTGGGAATTGGGCTCCCAGGTTTGGTGTGTGCACTCTATACCCCCCATACATGCTACAGTAACATCTAGTTTCACTATGAAATATCTCGGGTAGCAGCAGATCCAACAGAACCCTATTTCTAGTTAAAACTCCCACTTTTGCACTAAATTGAAACTTTATGGTATTTTCCTAAAATCTGAAGCAAACCCAAGTCTAGAATCACACTAACAACTCATTACCAAGCTAATCAAGCAACAACAACATAAATTTTAACATATCATCACTAAATCCCTTCAATAGCACTAAAGTTGCATAAAATGTGACATTTTGAAACTAAACATACAAGTTATGGAGATAGGGTGCTAGGAGTGAGATTTATACCTTCAAAAGACCCTATGAAACACCAAACATTCCAGCTCCTCCTTCAAGTATGCAGATTTGCCTCCAATCATCTCAAAAACTCATTTATCCTATGGTTTTGTGAAGGAAAAGAGTGGTTTTTGTGTAGGATTTTGTGTAGAGATCAAAGAGAGGTGAAAAGGAGAGGGAAAAGTGAAGAAAAGCTAGGGTTTTGCTGCTGAATTTCTGCTGGATTCAGAAATGAGGAGAAGAGAGAGAAGAGAGAAAGAAAAAGGGGTCAAAAGTCAAGTTCTCACCTAACCACCATGCCTCATTTGTTTATTTGGATTTTAGAATTCAAAAAGGGGTTTTGTTTTGATTAAAGGGTGGGGAATTAACAAGGAAACATGCAAGGAAAGAATGGCTAACACTTTAACCTAGGTCAAGGAAAATTATGCTAAGTGTGCATGTGTGCACTAACACAAGAAAATTCCCAATTAGGGTAAACACGACTAATTTATAACTAATAATCCTATGAACACATATATAATAACACGTACAATTACTAATTATCACGAAGAACATTCTAACGGAAATTCAAAGTGTTACAATCTACCCCCCTTAAAGAAATTCGGTCCCCGAATTTAAAAATCTAACTATACGCACCTTCAAAAAGATAGGGATACCTCTTCCTCATCTCGCTCCCGGTCTCTCAAGTGACCTCCTCGCCACTATGGCCACGCCAACGTACCTTGACGGACGGTATCTCTTTCGACCTCAATTTCTTCACTTGTCGATCCGAGATCATCACCGGCTGCTCTGCATAGGAAAGGTCGCGCTCAAGCTGGATCGTCGGGTGCTGAATCGCATATGAAGGATCATGAAGATATCTGCGGAGCATCGAAACGTGAAATACAGGGTGCATGTCTGGAAAACTGGGCGGAAGGGCTAATCGATACGCAACCGCACCAACACGCTCGAGGATCTCGAAGGGGCCCATATATCCGGGACTAAGCTTCCCTTTCTTACCAAACCTCATCACGCCTTTCATTGGGTAGACCCTCAAGAAAACATGATCACCAACAGAAAACTCAAGTCTGCGCCGACGACGGTCCGTTTAAGATCTCTGCCTACTATGGGCTGCTCTCATCCTATCGCGAATCAACTGGATCTTCGTGGTCGTCTCTTCCACAATCTGCGGCCCTAAAATACTGCTTTCGCTGAGCTCCGTCCAACAGGTGGACGATCTGCATCTCCTCCCATAAAGAGCCTCAAACGGTGCCATCTGAATGGTCTCCTGGTAGCTGTTGTTGTAGGAGAACTCTACTAAGGGCAAATGATGATCCCAGCTACCTCCGAAGTCTAATATGCATGCTCTGAGCATGTCCTCGAGAGTCTGAATAGTCCGCTCTGACTGTCCGTCGGTCTGCGGATGGAATGCTGTGCTGAACTCAAGCGAGTGCCCAAAGCCTCCTGAAGCCTCTGCCATAGCCGGCTGGTAAACTGGGTGCCTCTATCGGACACGATACATGTCGGAACTCCGTGCAATCGTACAATCTCATCAATGTAAATCTGGGCATACTGAGCAAACCCGAAAGTCGTCTTCACCGGTAGGAAGTGAGCCGCTTTCGTCAAACGATCCACGATCACCCAGATGGAGTCATACCCTCGACTAGTCCTGGGTAGATCCATAATGAAGTTCATAGAAATCTGTTCCCATTTCCCTTCCGGAATGGGTAACGGCTGTAGCTCTCCCGCGGGCCTCTGGTGCTCAGCCTTGACTTGCTGACAAGTCAGGCGTCCCGACACAAAATCTGCGATGTCTCTCTTCATTCCGTCCCACCAGTAAACACCCCTCAAGTCATGGTACATCTTGGTGGAACCGGGATGAACACTATATACCGATCGATGTGCCTCCTCAAGAATCTCGCGCCGCAATCCCTCAGCATCTGGTACGCACAGTCTAGTCCCAAATCGTAATATCCCCTGATCATCGATCACGAACTCGGAAAATCTGCCCTGTCCCATCTGTGTCCTGATCTAAGAACAGCGGTCATCACTGTGTTGTGCCTCATGTATACGGTCAAACAAATGTGGGCGAGCACGAACCTGCGCAATCTGTCCTCCGATCGGCTTAAACTCGAACTGTACCCGGCTGTCGCATAAGATCTGCCAATCTGCCGAAGACTGCCTCTGCACTGCGTTCAAACAAGATAGACTACCCCCAGGCCTCCTGCTTAAAGCATCCGCCACTACATTTGCCCTGCTCGGGTGATACAAGATCTCACAATCGTAGTCCTTCGCTAACTCCATCCATCGGCGCTGTCTAAGGTTCAGGTCTCGCTGCTGAAATATATGCTTTAAGCTCTTGTGGTCAGTGAATATCTGGCATGACTCTCCATACAGATGACGTCGCCAGATCTTAAGTGCAAAGACCACTGCAGCCATATCCAGATCATGAGTGGGTAATTCTGTTCATGTTTCTTTAATTGTCGCGAAGCATACGCGATCACCCTGTCATGCTGCATCAAAACGCACCCTAGCCCCACTCGTGAAGCATCACAGTAGACCACAAATCCGCCTGATTCTGAAGGCAATGATAGCACTGGTGTCGTAGTCAGTAGAGCCCATAGCTGCTGGAAACTGTGCTCACACTCCTCCGTCCAATCGAAGCGAACTCCTTTCCAGGTCAACCCGGTCAAGGGTGTAGCAATGCGAGAGAAGTCCTGCACGAATCGCCTGTATAGCCTGCCAGCCCTAGAAAGCTGCAAACCTCCGTCACTGACGTGGGTCTAGGCCAACTCCGAACTGCTTCGATCTTCCTCGGCTCTACACATATACCATCTCATGTAATCACGTGCCCCAAGAAGTCTACGCTGTCTAGCCAGAAAGCATACTTTGAAAATTTGGCGAAAAGCTGATGCTCCCTCAAGGTCTGCAGTGTAATCCGCAGGTGCTGCTCGTGCTCCTCTCTACTCCGAGAATACACCAAGATATCGTCAATGAACACTATGATGAACAGACCAAGATACGGCCAGAAAATGCGGTTCATCAAGTCCATGAATGCTGCTGGCGCGTTGGTGGGTCCGAACGACATCACCAAAAACTCATAATCACCGTAGCGCGTGCGGAAAGCTGTCCTAGAAATGTCCTCCTGTCGAACCCGCAGCTGATGGTAGCCTAATCGCAAATCGATCCTCGAAAAGTATCTTGCCCCCTGAAGCTGGTCGAACAAATCGTCGATACGTGGCAAAGGATACATGTTCCGCACTGTCACCCTGTTCAGCTGGCGGTAGTCGATACACAAACGCATACTGCCGTCCTTCTTCTTGACAAACAGGACTGGAGCACCCCACGGAGAAACACTGGGTCGAATAAGTCCCTTATCTACCAAATCTTGCAACTGACCCTTCAATTCTCTAAGTTCCGCCGGGGCTACCCGATAAGGCGGTACGGAAATAGGCCCCGTGCCAGGAACCAAATCAATACAGAAAGAACTGTCACGCTCGGGCGGTAGCCCAGGAAGCTCGTCAGGGAACATATCAGGGAACTCGCTAACAACCGGCACTTGATCCAACGGAACCACTATAGCTCTAGTATCGCATACATAGGCGAGAAATCCCTGACATCCCTTCCTCAAAAGCTGTCCCGCGTGAAAAGAAGAAATCAGACTGTGAGGGGTGGCCCCACGGTCCCCCAACACAACAAAAACCGCCTCGCCGGGAAAACAGAATCTAACTGTCTTCTCGCGGCAGTCAACAGAAGCATAGCACGTGGCTAACCAATCCATTCCCAAAAGAACGTCGAAGTCCAACATCTCAAGAAGGATCAAATCGACCGGCAACTCTCTCTCGCCAATATGGACGGTACAGGATCGGAACACGTGACTAGCGACAAACGACTCTCCCACAGGAGTAGTCACAACAAGCGGTTGACCAAGCAAACTGGACTCTCTACCCAAACTCGGCATAAGGTGTGTGGATACATACGAGTACGTGGAAACATACGAGCATAAGGATCCGGATCAGACAATACGTTTGCAACAAAGGACATACTGAAAGAGTACTTGAAAGCTCTGCGTTGGACGCCTCGCGTCCCGATGAGTCGAAGCGAAAACTTATGCATGTCCTTCATCTGCGACTGACCGAACTCCTCCTCTACTAACCTGACCCCTCTGCGCGAACCCTCCGCATCCACGACGTCTCAGAATACGACCCTGACGTGGTGTGAAGGAACACTGCCTGATGAGGTGTTGAAGGCTCCCACATCGTAAACATCTACGCGCTGGCTGCCGTCCTCCCTGGGTATGAGAGCCAAACAACTGTCCTCGTCCTAAGCCTCTGCTCTGGGCTGGTACACCAGTACGATTCCTCAACTGTTCTGGAACTCTCACAGTCTCTAGAAGACGTGTCCCGTAAACTGGGGCTGCCCCCACCGGTGCTATGTAGGGGATGGAATACTGCATGATGATCGCAAGGAACAACTGGGCAACAGGGGTGACAACCACCTGTCACTGCACTCGAACGACCTCTACCAACGAGCTCATCGCCTGGCGTAAGCCCTGCATCTCTACCACTAGTTTAGCGATCTGAGCTGTCGTAGGGGGAACAATCTATCCTTGTATAACAGGAGTACTACTCGGATTAGTCCTCGTCTCAGATGAATCAACTCGAACCTCGGCTCTCACGGCCGCTCTCTGCACCCTCGTAGTCCTGGGCGGCATAATGGCTGAAAAGAAGGTAGGATTCGATGAGGATACAGAAATCGAATCGCAAGGATGTATACAATCATGAGGGAATTTCAATCAATAAGTCCTAAGGTCGCGTAGGCGGAGTACCGTGTCGTGAGTATGCCGCGGAACATACGCACGCTACGCCACTCTGCTGCAGCTACCTACTCCATCATACCAGGGTCATCCTACACTCCGAAGGTAAAACCTACGCTCTGATACCAACTTTGTCACGACCCAAAGTTTGGCCCGTGACCGGCACTTAACCACGTAACGTCTACAGGCGTAACGCGACTAAGTGAACCGAAAACCCAGAAATCAAACCAGTGAAATTATAGAGTGATATAAGTTTTAAATGAAAGAACTTACTAATATGTTAAGAAATCTAAGTAAACAATCACCAAGATAACAATATACGACGCCGTAGCGAAGATCAAGATCCACAAGTGGCAACATCACAGATAGAATAAACTGCAAGTATAGCCGGCTCACAACGAGCTCGACACCAGAATACAAATAATATACATCACCGTCCTCACACTGTCTCTAAGTCAATACATACATGGTAGATGGAGATTACTAGATACAATAATATACATAACTGAAAGATAACAGATACCGCGTAAAACCCACCTATCAGCAAAAGAGCTAGTACACCAACTATGGGGGTATCTGTGTCAAAAGATGCAAAACGCAGCCTGCCACGACTACTCCAAAGGGCAACCTGCAAACACTGTGGCACAACGGGAGTGAGTTGCCAACTCGTGAATAGAGATAACATATAAAGGTAATCGCGAGCATGCACGTACTGCGCTCCTCTATCATATGCCAACAGATGATATCAATATGTGATAAGCAGTATGTGCAATAATCATGCAAGTGCTCTATCAGGTAATATAACTACAGGATGAGGTACAATAATAAATGCTGAGCATGGGCAATATAACATCTACACGGAATGTCAACGTGGAATATATAATCGGTGTCCATCAATGCACCCAGATCCCCCAAATAGCTAAGGCGCCGGCACTCTCATCGGCCCTCAAATCCTGTAAATCTCTGAAAATCCCGAGTGCCCAACATCGGCACCCAAATATCATAAATACTCGTGTCCAGTATCGACACGCAAATCCTCATCCATCGGGCCCCGTCTGTCCGGGTCAGCCTACGGGCTCCGTCTGCGGTATCGGCCCTCGGCCCCGGCAGTACGGATCACCCTGAATCCATCAATCGACTCTGATCAGTATCCTCCGGATAACAGTCAGGTCCAACCAATCACAGGTAGGTAGTAGTTCCTCTGCCGGGCTCACCGTCTACTACACAGCGAAACCGTTCTCGCCCCGGGGTACCATACTGGGTCCACCATGTACCCGTAATCTGTTAGTGTATATGCCCTAGAGGCCATTACTGTATCATACTAGTTTGTATATTACTTAATGGATGCTTGGGATATTCACCTTGTATATACAATCTTGCTCAAAATAGTAGTATGCTACTTGGTTTGTTTCTACTTCAATGTGTACTTGTGTTTATTTCAGTATATCACTTATACGCATTAGTGGAGCCCTTAGGATCTTTGCTTGATTACCAGCGTTGTGATGGCAGTCACACTAGTGGGGGCTGGGTAATCTATAAGCACATCCTTATACAGGTCCCTAGTCGCAGGACTATCGAGACAGGGCATCGATACTCCGGAGTAGACTAGCGTATGCGCTTCTCATCCCAGTGTGGGAGATGGTCTGTCCCACAGCCATCAGTACGTCGTACTGGAGATAGTATACGGGTGCTCGTTGGGTTACGAGTACACTGGACAGGACTCGTCGGGAACTGACAGGTTGGTATTATACCTATCGTCAGTTATCAGTTCCCAGGTGACATGAGTACAGCTTAGTCCGCTGACTTGACACTGGCACTTCGCCTCAAGTGTGTTCCCACTGCATTTTGATCACTACCCTACCACGGCTCAAAGGAGTCGTGCAAACAGGTGGTGGTTGGGTGCAGTCCCAAAGCACTTGGAGGCAGTGACGGTTAGACAGGATTCGTCTCTCCCGGTATTGGGGGTTGACATCGCGCTGTGTCTAGGAGAGCCATTACACGAGTAGTCCCTGGCCAGGGCAAACGAGATATACTGGTAGGTTTCCAGTGTTATCTCAGGGTGTTTTGGGCTTCGCTCCGGCACGACTTGTACCGCTATTGGGGGACTGACGTTTACCACCCCCTAGGCCCGCCATGCGATGTATCAGACGAACAGACCGGACTGTACGGAGAATGTCACATTCAGACTCAGTAGGAGTTCAGATGGGGTTTCACCTCGTCAGCCTTCTTGTCGACATCTACCTGGGGACCGTTACGCACAGCTAGTGCCGCTTGCGGTCTGTGGTTAAACCCACTGCCAGCGTAGTGTCGAGTCTTTAGAGTCCCACACAGAGGGTATTCGCCTCTGGGCAAAACAGAGTAGAGGTCGCATGGTTTTGCGACAGGGTTCGTTCTCATCCGCGCACTTGTGCACGTTTGGAGTCCGGACGGATTATACTGGCAGGCTCTGGTTTGAGCCAGATACTGGTATATGTTTTGGGGTTGCTTTTATATCTCGGTATTCTTGTTCCTCGGAACGAGAATGCAGGTGTGTATGCACAGTTGCTTGAGGCGGAGGATGAGTTTTTCCATTAGGGTTTCGGAACGGGTGCGTATGCACAGTTGACAGTTATCATTTTCCAAACCCTAATAGATTTATGGATTATCTATTTATAATAGTAATTAAATGAGAATTTTGTTATGGTTGATTTTGTTGACTTGTTGACCATGGTTGAATGTTGACCACCATCATGCTTTAAAAAGTCTTCCTTGATTTATGCTTACATTTTTAAATGAAGCATGGTAGTGGTCATTCCAAATTACCATCAACTATTCTCATTTTCAATTATTATTATTAGATAATTCTTTTATTTTGCATTATGGTTGCAAGAAAGAAAAGAATAGCTCATTCTATCATATTCATTCTCTCTCCTCTCTTCATCTTCTTCTTCCTCTAGCAAAGAGAAACCTTCTCATGAGTTGAGAATCCTTCTCTTTAAAAAGAAAAGCAAACCCTAGTCACTCTCTACTCACTCTAGGATCAAGGGTTTAGCAAGCCGGCGATTCTAGTTCACTCCAAGTTCGAGAAATAGCCCAAAGGTCGAGCCTTCGAGGTGGATCCATCTTCGACGGAAGAAGGCGACAAGAGAAGAGAACCATCAACCTCCACAAAGTTTGAAGAAGAAGGAGTTCAAGTTTAGGTATAACCATCTCTATCCGAGTAGCTAAATCCCTTTAGCAAGTTTGCTAGTTTTAGTTTAGGTAACGATCCCGACCTAGTTTAGTCCATGTTGCCTCTTGCACTAAAAATTTGATTTTTATACCGTTTCCGCCTCCCCGTAAGAACCGGGGGTCGCAACGTGGACTTACAGTGGTATCAGAGCCTAACTAAACTTAAACTAGCTTGGTAGTGAAGTGTAACGAAGTTCGGAACCGAAAAATCGCAAAACCGGAAAAACAAAACCCTAAGTTTCTGTTGAAATTTTTTCTGCTCAAAATGAAAAACTTTATACTTGTAAAATCGTCTCAGGGTTTTCTAAGAACAACCACCAAAAACGATAGCATGATTCCTCCAAACCGCCGCCCTTCCGCGGCCTCACCTATTCATCTGGCCGCGGAACCGCCGCTGTTTGGTGTCATCTCTGCATCGTTTTTTGTGCAGTGTTCTTCTATGTTGGTTTTGGGATTTTTAAGATATATTATATGTACCCAGATTTTCCAGAACTGAAATTCACTTTTGGGGTCCTATAATTCCGTATTTTTTTCCGAACTTCACTGCACTTTGGCTATGTTGGTTATATCTGTGTTGTTTGCATGTATTGAACGTCGGCTAATCGCTATAAGTCGATTAGTCGGGGTTATACATGATCTGTAATGTGCTGGAATGTGTATATGAATCTGTTGGACTGTCGCGGGTGAATAGCCGGGGTGGATGTGAGATGAGCTTTTGTTTTTCTTTCATTCATTGTAAATGTAAATTGATGTAATAATATTATTTGTTTGGCCGCACAACCGGGTCGGGGTTGTAGCCGTCATTGTATAATTCTTTTTACTGTTTTTGCTCCTAGGATAGACCCATGGAGGGGTGCACAAACTACCGAGTACTTGGCGGGTAGTTTGCCGCACCCGTAGGGGTCTTGGGTGGGGTATTTGGCTATTCACCGCGACCGTGTTATCCGCTTTTCGTTTCAGGCTCGAAAGGATTGCGGATTGCTAGTATATCCAATGTATTCATCTGTGATCTGTAATGTCTATCATTGCTTTCTATTTAGGCGTTGCTTATGTTTTACAGCCGCGCTAGCCCAGTCCCCGCTCTGTCGTTAGTTAAGTAACCTAACGGGTAATGACGGGGCCCCGTGGCGAATGCGAATGGCATAAGCATACGTCATATTTTGGTTGTTTTCTGCAATGGTAGGATTAAATGATGGGACGCATTAAAAGTACTAATGCAAGAATATCACGCATTAAAAGAACTAATGCAAGATAATAAACCAAGTTAAAGTCGTTGGAACACTTTCGAAAAACCACTCGGTTCTTTTCAAAAACAACTTTTAAATGCGGAGCTTGAGCCACTCCTTTTAAAAGCTATCTCGTTCCATCGACCAAATCAAGTTCACTACGTTCACGGTTTTGCCAAAACCATTCGTAGCCCTCCGTCGCTTCGCATGAATAGGCAATAGTATTCAAGCTATGTATTTTGGCCAAAGTCAAGGCATAGTGATTGGTAGCTATTGGGTGTTCATGTGTAGCATAGATAGATGCGTTGGTTTGGGACAGTCGTGCTGCCATTTTGGCCAAAGTCAAGGGTAGGTACGGATGGATCCAAATTAACCTGGATAGTGACGGGCAGAACTTGACATGTGACTTATGATATTTTGGCCAAAGTCAAGGTCATAAGAGCATGGGGCAAAAATCCACATCGGGAGTTTCATAAGTACTGAAACTTGCTAGATTTGCATACCATTTGGAGTGTGGTGATTCTGGTAGGATTCCTTCAGTTTCGTCACGCGATGATATTTGGATCCCGATCCTACTGTGAGTATATGCTACTCCTCGGGAAATTTCTCACTTAACGATCAATGCTATAAACCTAGTAGGTGCCTAGAAAGGTGTTAGCGGGGTTACGCCCCCAGGGAAAAGAGGTTATTTAATTAAGGAACTTCGCGAAAGCGTTGGAAAACCTCCCTCGAAGTACCGACACCGGCCTGGCTGAACGGTTAAGCAAGTATTGTACGGTGGGATTGATCCTGACTAATTCTTCCTTTATGGTTTGAGGAGGGATTCGAGAAACAGTGGGAGCCATCCTGTTTAGACAAACTAAAAACCACTCTAAACTTGCAAGAGCATCATGCTGAGTGTTTCTTCTTCTCTCTCCTAATTGCAGCGACCAAATCAACATGACTGGACTTAAGTTACTCCTAGATAAAAACAAACTGACAGGGCCAAACTACAAAGATTGGCTCAGGAATGTCAAGATAGCAATCACTTATGACAAGCTGGGGTATCTTCTTACCACCAAAGCTCCCCCTGTCCCTGGTCCAACTTCCAGTGTCGCGGATAAGGAAATCCGCAAGACTTGGGAGATTGATAGCGCGAAGGCCAAGTGCCTCCTGCTTGCCTCGATGGACAACGAACATCAGAGGAGGCATGAGAATATGGACATGGAGTCCATATTGCTCCATACAAAAGAACTGTATGGAGAGCAATCACGTATCGCAAGATACGAAGCGTCGAAAAAGTTGTTTTCGACAAGAATGGCCGTCGGATCATCAGTAGCCGAGCACGTGCTAAAGATGATCGGCTACATTGAGGAGCTCGCTGACCTAGGGATCACATTGGAGAGTGAGCTATATACGGATATAGTTCTCCAGTCCCTTCCTTCCACTTACACCCAGTTTATACTGAACTTCAACCTACAAGAAAAAGAGGTTGAACTATCAGAGCTCCTCAACATGCTGAGGAGCGCAGAGGGCACCCTACAGAAAAGTAGGGATACATCCACTTTGTTTGTAGGAGGATCATCTTCTTCTAGGTCCAAGGCGAAAGCCAAGGGAAAGAAGAAGAAGGCCCCCGCCAAACCAAGGGGCGGTGTTAGTAAAGTGGATACGAAGGGAAAAGGGAAAGCAACAAAGATAGCGGGGAAGCTTGTGGATAAGGAAGAATGCTTCTTTTGTCATAAGAAAGGACACTGGAAGAATGATTGCAGGGCCTGGAAGGCCAGAACACAGGAATTGAAGCAGGTTGCAGCTTCAGCTTCAGGTGTGTATGTTATTGAAAACTGTCTTTCAATAAACTCTACTTCCTGGGTATTGGATACCGGATCAGGATCTCATATCTGTAATTCTTTGCAGGCGTTGAGAAACCGTAGGGTTTTGAAGGCAGGTGACATGACCCTCAGAGTTGCGAACGGAGCTAGCATGGATGCTAAAGCCGTGGGGGACTATCACCTGGGAATGTCAGATGGACATGTTTTGGTTTTGCGTAATTGCTTTTTTGTACCTAACGCAACTTGTAATATCATTTCTGTATCTTTAGTTTCTAAAGAAGGTTATGAATTTGCGTTTGTAAGTAATGTTGTAAACATTCACCTTAATCAAGTTCTGATTGGGTCAGGTACATTGAGTAATGGTATATACGTGTTAAACCAACCACAGATTTTTAATGTCCAGAATACACACAAAAGAAAGTCTCCAGAAATAAATCAGACTTTCTTATGGCATTGTAGATTGGGTCACATCAATGAGAGAAGGTTGACTAAGTTGCATAAAGAAGGATATTTGAATGCGTTCGAATATCAATCATATGCCACTTGTCAATCTTGTCTCAAAGGAAAGATGACAAAGACTCCGTTTACTGGACATGGAGTAAGAGCGAGCGAGCTCTTGGGACTCGTACACAGTGACGTGTGCGGTCCAATGTCTACACATGCCCGAAGCGGACATTCTTACTTCATTACTTTTACGGATGACTTCTCAAGGTACGGTTATGTCTTCTTAATGAAACATAAGTCCGAGGCCTTTGGAAAATTCCAGGAGTATAAGAATGAAGTAGAGAAACAGACCGGCAAAAGTATTAAGATTCTAAGATCGGATCGAGGTGGAGAATACTTAAGTGCCGAGTTCCTGGACTATTTAAAAGAGAACGGAATTCTCTCTCAGCTTACTCCTCCATACACCCCGCAACATAACGGTGTATCGGAGAGACGGAACCGCACCCTATTGGATATGGTGCGGTCCATGATGAGTAACGCTGAGTTACCGCGATCATTCTGGGGGTATGCGCTAGAATCAGCCGCATACCTTTTGAACCGAGTTCCCACTAAGACTGTGCCTACCACGCCATTTGAGATGTGGTGTGGGAAGAGACCCCATCTTAATCACATTAAGATATGGGGAAGTCCAGCTTTTGTCAAAAAGCAGCATGCGGACAAGCTCGAGGCACGCTCAGTACTGTGCAAGTTTGTGGGATATCCAAAGAATTCCAAGGGATATTTCTTCTACTGTGAAGAGGAACAAAAAGTTCTTGTTTCTCGTCATGCCCACTTTCTAGAACACCAATTCATAGAAAAAGAAATAAGTGGGAGCGCAGTAGAACTGGAAGAAATTCCAGAACCACAGACTGTTACTGAAAGCATGGTGGAACCAGAGGGTTCAACAGAACAGGACATTCCTACGCCGCTCCGCAGGAGTAGTAGGCAGTCTCATCCGCCCGAGAGATACTACGGTTTTCTCATAGACGGGGATAGAGAGGATTGCATCATAGATTATGATGAGCCTACTAGCTTCCAGCAGGCCGTTCAGAGCGTTGACTCAGTGAAATGGCTGGATGCAATGCGGACCGAAATGGAGTCCATGTACACCAACAAGGTATGGACGTTGGACATTGCTCCAGACGGGGTAAAACCCGTAGGATGCAAGTGGATCTTCAAAAGGAAGATTGGTGTAGATGGACAGGTTGAGACCTATAAAGCTAGGCTGGTAGCAAAGGGTTTTCGTCAAAGACCTGGCTTGGACTACGACGAAACCTTTTCTCCAGTAGCCATGCTGAAATCCATTCGGATCCTTCTTGCCATTGCTGCCTTCCACGATTATGAGATCTGGCAAATGGACGTAAAGACAGCTTTTCTAAATGGAATTTTAGAGGAGTGTGTCTATATGGACCAGCCAGAGGGTTTCATTCAGAGTGGGAGCAGCGGAAAGGTGTGCAAGTTGCTTAAGTCCATCTATGGACTAAAGCAGGCATCGCGGAGTTGGAACATCTGCTTTGATGAGACGGTCAAAGAATTTGGCTTTATCAAAAATCCAGATGAACCATGCATCTATAGTAGATTTGTAGCGAGAACTGTAGTATTCCTCGTTTTATACGTGGATGACATTCTCTTGATAGGAAATGACATTCCTATGCTACAATCTGTCAAGGGTTTCTTGTCACACAGGTTCTCCATGAAAGACCTGGGTGATGCCTCTTACATCCTGGGGATCCGGATCCATCGTGATAGATCCAAGAGGATATTGGGACTTTCTCAGTCCAGGTACATCGACACCATAGTGAAAAGATTCAGTATGGAAGATTCCAAGCGCGGTAACCTACCGGCTTGTCACGGGATCACCCTCTCTAAAGAGATGTCTCCCAAGACTGATTTGGAGAGGGATCGCATGTCTATTATACCCTACGCTTCTGCGGTAGGCTCTATAATGTATGCGATGTTGTGTACCAGACCAGATGTAGCTTATGCACTGAGTGTGGTAAGCCGGTATCAGTCTAACCCTGGGGAGAAACACTGGATAGCAGTAAAGAACATTCTCAAGTACCTGAGAAGGACTAAGGAGATGTTCTTGGTGTATGGCGGAAAAGACCTCCAGATCGAGGCCTTTGCTGACTCCAGCTTCCAGAGTGACAAGGATGATTCCAAGTCCATGTCGGGTTTTGTCTTCACCCTCAATGGAGGGGCGGTGTGTTGGAAGAGTTCCAAACAGGAAACCGTTGCAGACTCGACGATGGAAGCGGAATACATCGCTGCATCTGATGCCGCAAAAGAAGCTGTCTGGATGAGGAAGTTCTTGAAAGAACTTCAGGTGGTTCCGTCCATTGTTGACCCAATACCTCTGTATTGCGACAACAACGGGGCTATAGCTTTAGCGAAGGAACCCAGGTCCCATCAGAGATCCAGGCACATCTTGAGGCGGTATCACCTGATCAGGGAGATCGTGGATCGCAAGGAGATCGAGGTTCGGAGGGTTGCTTCAGAAGAGAACACTGCAGATCCATTCACCAAGGCCTTGCCCCAGACTCAGTTTGAGCGGCTGATCGAGATGATAGGTCTTCGATACGCCAGTACATGGCCTTAGTGCAAGTGGGAGATTGTTAGTGTATATGCCCTAGAGGCCATTACTGTATCATACTAGTTTGTATATTACTTAATGGATGCTTGGGATATTCACCTTGTATATACAATCTTGCTCAAAATAGTAGTATGCTACTTGGTTTATTTCTACTTCAATGTGTACTTGTGTTTATTTCAGTATATCACTTATACGCATTAGTGGAGCCCTTAGGATCTTTGCTTGATTACCAGCGTTGTGATGGCAGTCACACTAGTGGGGGCTGGGTAATCTATAAGCACATCCTTATACAGGTCTCTAGTCGCAGGACTATCGAGACAGGGCATCGATACTCCGGAGTAGACTAGCGTATGCGCTTCTCATCCCAGTGTGGGAGATGGTCTGTCCCACAGCCATCAGTACGTCGTACTGGAGATAGTATACGGGTGCTCGTTGGGTTACGAGTACACTGGACAGGACTCGTCGGGAACTGACAGGTTGGTATTATACCTATCGTCAGTTATCAGTTCCCAGGTGACATGAGTACAGCTTAGTCCGCTGACTTGACACTGGCACTTCGCCTCAAGTGTGTTCCCACTGCATTTTGATCACTACCCTACCACGGCTCAAAGGAGTCGTGCAAACAGGTGGTGGTTGGGTGCAGTCCCGAAGCACTTGGAGGCAGTGACGGTTAGACAGGATTCGTCTCTCCCGGTATTGGGGGTTGACATCGCGCTGTGTCTAGGAGAGCCATTACACGAGTAGTCCCTGGCCAGGGCAAACGAGATATACTGGTAGGTTTCCAGTGTTATCTCAGGGTGTTTTGGGCTTCGCTCCGGCACGACTTGTACCGCTATTGGGGGACTGACGTTTACCACCCCCTAGGCCCGCCATGCGATGTATCAGACGAACAGACCGGACTGTACGGAGAATGTTACATTCAGACTCAGTAGGAGTTCAGATGGGGTTTCACCTCGTCAGCCTTCTTGTCGACATCTACCTGGGGACCGTTACGCACAGCTAGTGCCGCTTGCGGTCTGTGGTTAAACCCACTGCCAGCGTAGTGTCGAGTCTTTAGAGTCCCACACAGAGGGTATTCGCCTCTGGGCAAAACAGAGTAGAGGTCGCATGGTTTTGCGACAGGGTTCGTTCTCATCCGCGCACTTGTGCACGTTTGGAGTCCGGACGGATTATACTGGCAGGCTCTGGTTTGAGCCAGATACTGGTATATGTTTTGGGGTTGCTTTTATATCTCGGTATTCTTGTTCCTCGGAACGAGAATGCAGGTGTGTATGCACAGTTGCTTGAGGCGGAGGATGAGTTTTTCCATTAGGGTTTCGGAACGGGTGCGTATGCACAGTTGACAGTTATCATTTTCCAAACCCTAATAGATTTATGGATTATCTATTTATAATAGTAATTAAATGAGAATTTTGTTATGGTTGATTTTGTTGACTTGTTGACCATGGTTGAATGTTGACCACCATCATGCTTTAAAAAGTCTTCCTTGATTTATGCTTACATTTTTAAATGAAGCATGGTAGTGGTCATTCCAAATTACCATCAACTATTCTCATTTTCAATTATTATTATTAGATAATTCTTTTATTTTGCATTATGGTTGCAAGAAAGAAAAGAATAGCTCATTCTATCATATTCATTCTCTCTCCTCTCTTCATCTTCTTCTTCCTCTAGCAAAGAGAAACCTTCTCATGAGTTGAGAATCCTTCTCTTTAAAAAGAAAAGCAAACCCTAGTCACTCTCTACTCACTCTAGGATCAAGGGTTTAGCAAGCCGGCGATTCTAGTTCACTCCAAGTTCGAGAAAGAGCCCAAAGGTCGAGCCTTCGAGGTGGATCCATCTTCGACGGAAGAAGGCGACAAGAGAAGAGAACCATCAACCTCCACAAAGTTTGAAGAAGAAGGAGTTCAAGTTTAGGTATAACCATCTCTATCCGAGTAGCTAAATCCCTTTAGCAAGTTTGCTAGTTTTAGTTTAGGTAACGATCCCGACCTAGTTTAGTCCATGTTGCCTCTTGCACTAAAAATTTGATTTTTATACCGTTTCCGCCTCCCCGTAAGAACCGGGGGTCGCAACGTGGACTTACATAATCGGCCTCATCCATCTCCTCGATTCGGGTTCACATATATCACTCTAGCACCGAGGAAACACATGGTGGACGCACCGAAATATCATATCAAGGGAACCGGGTTTTAAATGATTACATATTTGAAATAGCCACAGTTCCCAAATCCAGAAATCACATATAATCCAAAACAATATGCAAGTCAATGATCCGATATGATATGTGCATCAAGTATGAATATCATGTCAAGTCACATAAAGATGAGCTACAACATAATGATCCGATGTGATATATGCATCAAGTATGAATATCATGTCAAGTCACATAAAGATGAGCTACTACATAATGATCCGATGTGATATATGCATCAAGTATGAATATCATGTCAAGTCACATAAAGATGAGCTACTACATAATGATCCGATGTGATATATGCATCAAGTATGAATATCATGTCAAGTCACATAAAGATGAGCTACTACATAATGATCCGATGTGATATATGCATCAAGTATGAATATCATGTCAAGTCACATAAAGATGAGCTACTACATAATGATCCGATGTGATATATGCATCACGTATGAATATCATGTCAAGTCACATAAAGATGAGCTACTACATAATGATCCGATGTGATATATGCATCAAGTATGAATATCATGTCAAGTCACATAAAGATGAGCTACTACATAATGATCCGATGTAAATTCTACAGTGTGAGTGTCATGGCAATTACTAACGGTGTGTGTGTAACATTCAGGATAGTGCTCGTGCAACATGAACCGTTAGTAAGAGTGCGGTGTTCTATCAATTCTAGTTTATATACATACATCAAGGAATGTGGTATGCACTAAATAGTAGCCATGAACAGTCAATGTATGGAAATGTAGTTATAAGATCCTATCAGCCCTGACGTAGAACGCCATGCGGGCGATATCCCCGTAGATGTTAAATCTACTCACCGTAGTCTCTCGCTAGGTATAGCCGACGACTTGTTCCCCTCCTTCGCGGCGCCCGTCGCACTCGCCTGCGAATCCTATAATTTCACAACATATCACTCATAAGCTCAAAATCGTACAAACACGACATTTAAAGTCAACTAGAAACCCGTGTCGCAAACCAAGTGCGCGTGTGCGCGATACGCTAAAACATGTGATTACGCGCCTGAAGCCACTCCGACGCGTCGCGATACGCAGAAACCCCAAACCCACACACACGTATCACGCGTGTCGCGAAAGATTAAAAATATGGGAAATAGGGTATTCTACTTCAGATTTTGATACAGAACAGATATTATAAAAATATATATACCAAAATACTCCACATAGCAGCAGACTCCAGTGGACCAAACCCAAACCCCCATCTCACCCAGCTGGCCGCAAATTGCGGCCAGAACGAATATTCCGGCGGCCTCACTTTGGAATTGGGCTCCCAGATTTGGTGTGTTTACTCTATACCCCCCATTCATGCTACAGTAACATCTAGTTTCACTATGAAATATCTCGGGTAGCAGCAGATCCAACAGAACCCTATTTCTAGTTAAAAACCCCACTTTTGCACTAAATTGAAACTTTATGGTATTTTCCTAAAATCTGAAGCAAACTCAAGTCTAGAATCACACTAGCAACTCATTACCAAGCTAATCAAGCCACAACAACATAAATTTTAACATATCATCACTAAATCCCTTCAATAGCACTAAAGTTGCACAAAAGGTGACATTTTGAAACTAAACATGCAAGTTATGGAGATAGGGTGCTAGGAGTGAGATTTATACCTTCAAAAGACCCTATGAAACACCAAACATTCCAGCTCCTCCTTCAAGTATGCAGATTTGCCTCCAATCATCTCAAAAACTCATTTTTCCTAAGGTTTTGTGAAGGAAAAGAGTGGTTTTTGTGTAGGATTTTGTATAGAGATCAAAGAGAAGTGAAAAGGAGAGGGAAAAGTGAAGAAAAGCTAGGGTTTTGCTGCTGAATTTCTGCTGGATTCAGAAATGAGGAGAAGAGAGAGAAGAGAGAAAGAAAAAGGGGTCAAAAGTCAAGTTCTCACCTAACCACCATGCCTCATTTGTTTATTTGGATTTTAGAATTCAAAAGGGGGTTTTGTTTTGATTAAAGGGTGGGGAATTAACAAGGAAACATGCAAGGAAAGAATGGCTAACACTTTAACCTAGGTCAAGGAAAATTATGCTAAGTGTGCATGTGTGCACTAACATAAGAAAATTCCCAATTAGGGTAAACACGACTAATTTATAACTAGTAATCCTATGAACACATATATAATAACACGTACAATTACTAATTATCACGAAGAACATTCTAACGGAAATTCAAAGTGTTACACGAGTGGAGGCTTGCTTACATAATCTCAAGTGTATACGCCTTCCTTCCGAGCTCTTAACTGCAAAGGTGAGCCTACGGGGGTGGATTGAGCGGTGCGCCGCTAATTTACAATCATGGAAGAAGAGGCTTAACCGGAAATTCTCGGAGTGGGAGATAGCTTCAAATGCTTTAGGGGAACTCCAAGCTCAACTCACCACTAAGACCACCCGTGCGTACGAACTTCGGCGGGTGCTTCAAGAAGCCATCACAGAGGTGGTAGCTCTTGATAAAGCCGTTATCTTCACTCACGCGATGGTTGAAGCTCAAAAAGTTACTGAAAAGGAGCTTGCGAGTCGGTTTGCCTCGTATCAGACTCAACAGTCTCAGGCGGAGACTCGTCTTGTGGCAATAACAAAGCTTGAAGCCGAGGCCCAGCAAAAGAACGATGAACTGACGAGCTTATTGCACCATCCGCTGGCTTGAGGATCTCTCTCTTTTTTTATATTCTCCCCTTTTTTGTATTTACTCCTGAATGAGAGTATCTTTTGATTCTTCTATGAAATGTACCTTGTATTCATTTGGATTCATGAATAAAAGACATATTTTATTTCATACTGGCATGTCCCTTTTAGAAAATGCGTCTTGTAGATAGTCTATCTTGATCTCCTTACAGGGAAGCGATGGCTTAGGAAAAAAGTTCAGATCTGTCGCATAAGGCTTTTCAACTTTATGAGCCGTGAGGGTCTCATAAAGACTTTTTTTCCTACGAGTCGAGAAGATTCTGTGGGTGTATTTTTTCCTTAGGAGTCGTGAGGACTCTTAAGTGTGTCTTTTCTCTCGAGAGTCGTAAGGATCTCATAAGAGAATTTTTCCCCCTTACAAGTCGAGAGGACTCGTAAGTGGTTGTTTCCCTCCTTATCGATATTCGACTTTGGAGAGTATGGCCCATAAATAGTATGCAATAGTCCATCTTAGACCGACTTGCAGGGCCCCAGTGCTTAGGAAACAGGTCCTTATCCCCATGGCCTAAGGCTTTCCCTACGCGTCGAGATGAATCGAGAAGTTCTCGCAAGGACACTTATTTCCTCACGAGTCGAGACTAATCGAGAAGTTCTCGCAAGGGTTTCCTAACGTCACAGTTAACTCCTGCTAATAGAAGTCCGTTAGAGTCTGTGGTACCAGGGTTTTTTACCCGTCGCACCGTCGCGTTAGCCGATATATTCCCCGATATGCAATCTTGTTGTTCTAGTAGCCCCACGACTGTCATGTTTCTGATCCCTTCGGGGGCTGGACAAGGCGTCTTCAAGTAATCTTCCAAGTAATATTACCGTCGAAAGAGCAAGCGTTAGGGATATTCCATGTCGCTTTTTAGTTGAGGTTAGGCTCAGTTTGGGAGCCCCGATGAGTCATGACCACTCCGCACTGGTGTGGGATGATCTCCGATGGTCTTTTCAGGTCTCATTTGAGTTGCCATCAAGACCCTGAAGCGAGGTGTTTTCCTTGGCTTCGTTTGTTGATTGTGTCTGCAATATTGCGTCGAATGTCGAGGTTGTCTCTGGGTTATCTGTGAACCGTCGAGGTTTGGAGCTAGGGGACTTTGACATGGCTCCGTTTTGTCGATGTCGCGTCTGTATCCTGCTGGAGAGAGGAAGAACGTTGTTGGTTGATCTCTAGGCTGTGGATGCTTCCGTCAAGACTTGGAACTAGGGACTTTTCCATAGCTCCGCGGTAGTCTCTAGGTTGTCTGTGAACCGTCGAGATTTGGAACTAGGGGACTTTGTCGTGGCTCCGAGGTAGTCTCTAGGCTGTCTGTGAACCGTCGAGATTTGGAACTAGGGGACTTTGTCGTGGCTCCGAGGTAGTCTCTAGGCTGTTCGTGAACCGTCGAGATTTGGAACTAGGGGACTTTGTCGTGGCTCCGAGATAGTCTCTAGGCTGTCTGTGAACCGTCGAGATTTGGAACTAGGGGACTTTGTCATGGCTCCGTGGTAGTCTCTAGGCTGTCTGTGAACCGTCGAGATTTGGAACTAGAGGACTTTGTCGTGGTTCCGTTTTACTGACGTCGTATCTGCTTCCGATTGGAACGAGAAGGAACGCCGATATTGATTTCTAAGCTGTAGGTGTAGCCATCGAGATCTAGCTTCCCTTTGACGAAGCCTGGTGGGACGATATAGTTCCCTTTCTGTTTGTGCCCATGGATTATATACAAGGGTCAATGCGATCTCACCTGCAGGGCAGAAGTTTCATTTCATTTTTGTATTTTTTATTTCTTTCTGCGATACTCTATCATTTCAGCTCTTTATATCGCGAAAGTCGTGATTGCCCAATCATTTCGGCTATTTTTCGCGGTGCCCAATCATTTCGGCTATTTTTCTTTTTCTTTACTCGTTGTTTTTTATTGCGAGTTGCCCAATCATTTCGGCTATTTTTGTATGCATATATTTTACTTGCTGATTTTTGTTGCAAGTTGCCCTATCATTTTGGCTATTTCATATGCATTTATGGCTCGCTGATTTTCGTCACGAGTATGGAACTCGATATCTGATACCAATCTTAGCATCAGTATCGCTGCAACTGGAATATGGTCAGGAGCGAATCATCATTTGCCGTGAAAAGACTTAGAATTTGATACCGATTCAGGCATCAGCGTCGCTACCACTGGGACATTGCCAGGAGCGAATCATTATTTGCCTTTGTCGGTTCAAACAAAGGTGGCTTAGCAAATAGGGTCAGGATCCTGTCGACTAAGGCTTTTGACTTCAAGAGCCGTAAGGGTTTCATAAAGATGTTTCTCCCTATGAGTCGTGAGGATCTCGTAGGTGCGTTTTTCTTCTTAGGAATCGTGAGGATTCCTAAGTGTATGTTCTTTTATAATTCGTAAGCATCTTACAAGAGTGTTTTCTCCTTATAAGTCGAGAGGACTTACAAGTGTCGCTCACCACATGAGGACATTTCTCATCGTTGGTGGGACTCGATGAGGGAAACGTTTATTTGTGCCCGTGGATTGTATACAAGGATTGATATTGAACCGCTTGTAGGGCAATTTGGGGAATGAGATGGCTTAAGAACAGGTTCAGATCCCTGTAGCATAAGGCTTTTTGAATCCTACGAGCCATGAGGGTCTCATAAGGGGAATCTTCCTTATGAGTCGTGAGGATCCCGTAAGTGCAATTTCTCCTTAGGAATCATGGGGATCCCTAAGTGTGTTGCTCCCTTGTGAGTCGTAAGGATCTCACGCAGGTATTTTCTCCTCACAAGGTCGAGAGGACCTTGCGGGTGTCTTTATTTTAACGAGATTGTGCCCTTTCGGGTTTTCACAAACTCACCAGTAGTCCTGCTGTTTTTACTCACGGCGCCCTTTCGGGTTTTCATCCGTGCCTATTTCGCTTATGGACGTTTTTTTTTTGCACGATGAAACTCTCGAGAATAATTTCTCCTTATGTGATCCATCCGTTTGCAGGTGGGATTTGAGTTGCAGTTCTCACCGCTGGGACTTGTGGACTTGCATTCCACTATCGCCGTACTTGAGGCGACGTTGTTAGTTTAGGGATATCTCGGTCTTTTGTTAGTTTAAGGACATCTCGGTCCATTGTTAGTTTAAAGATATTACGGTCCATTGTTAGTTTAAGGATATCTTAGTCCATTGTTAGTTTAAGGACATTACAGTCCGTAGCTAGTTTAAGGACGTTACGGTCCATTGGGATTTTGAGGCGACATTGTTTCACCGGATACTACTTATAGAGTTTGGATTCGGGAAGATAGCGAGCGGACATAGGGTCGTCATCTATCATTGACCTGGGCCATGACTCGTCGGGCGTAGTATTTTTTCAGGAATCGGCTGTTTATTGGCCGGAATGGTCTTTCGCCATGCATGTCCATGAGCAATTAGGCTCCACCTTGGTAGACCTTGTCTATGATGCACGGGCCTTCATAGTTCGGCTCGAATTTCCCCCGTTTAGCACGATTGGGGATCATAGGTCTTTTTACGACTAGCATGAGTTCGCCTTGGCGGAATGTTCTCGGCCTAATTAATCTTTCGTATGAATGCGTCATCCTTGCTTTATAAGCTTCTAGGTTTTGCTACGCCATGAGAAGAGTTTCATCGAGGGTATTGAGCTCTTCAAGTCGAAGATGGGCATTCTCTTCGTCTGTTCGTTCATACCGAACCACCACTCGTAGAGAGGGTAGCTCTATCTCTAAGGGAAGTATCACTTCCGTGCCGAATACTAACGCAAATGGCGTTGTGTTCGTGGCCGTCTTGAACGTAGTCCGATAGGCCCAGAGAGCTTGATGCAATCTCTCATGCCAGTCCTTTTTATTTCGGGACACCGTTTTCTTTATGATCTTTGTCAAGGTCTTGTTGAAAGCCTCAGTTAGACCGTTAACTCGGGGATTATAAACTGAAGAATATCCCCAATCTATGTTATACTACTGTGTGAAGCGGCCGATCTTATGGCTCCTATAGGCTAGCCCGTTATCAGAGATAATCCGTCGCGGAGTGCCGAACCGGTAGAGGACGTATATCTTGAAGAAATGGAGGATGTTCCCCGTCTTCACTTCTCTTAGCGGTATTGCTTCTGCCCACTTAGAGAAGTAATCGGTTGTTGCCAATATGAACCGATGTCTCTTGGATGATGCTGGCTCAATGGGACCGATTATATCGGTTCCCCACATTTCGAATGGCCAGCTAGCCAATGTCGGGTGTAGCGGATTCGGATGCTGGTGGATGAATTCCCCGTGAATTTGGCACGAGTGACACTGCTTCACATATTCAAGGCAGTCTTGAATCATCGTGGGCCAATAGTAACCCATTCTTTTGATCTTCCACTTCATCTTTGGCCCAGCTTGATGGGAACCACAGAGTCTGTCAAGAGTTTCTTGGATGACCCTTCTTGCTTCTTCTGGTCCCAGGCATCTCAGCCATAGACAATCGAATGATCTCTTATAAAGAGTACCATTGACGAAGGCGAAAGACAGGGCTCGTTTCATGAGCTGATGTCTTGACGACGTGTCCTCGGGCGTTCGACGGGATTAGAAATAGTCTATGAAGACTTCTCTCCAATCCTTCGCCTTTTCTTCATCCTCTAATTGGAAGGCCTCTTGTTCGGTTGCTTCCTCTCTTTTAGATGTCTTCGGAGATATTTCTGTTGGTACGAGAATCCGGCGACTTTGCACAATGATCTTTACATCATCGAGGTTTTCATCGGCCAGTTCTTTAGCGAGCTTGGCTAACGCATCTGCCTTGCTATTTTCTGCAAGCGGTATGCTTTCCAGGGTGTAGGAGGGGATTTGCGTCAGCAATTGCTGTACTCTTTCACCATACCTGATCAGTTCTGGCTTGCACATCTAGTAGTCGCCATTTACTTGGCGAACGACTTGCTGGGAGTCTCCATATATGAGAAGGTTTTCGATCCCCATGTTGACAGCAATCTAAAGACCTGCTATCAAAACTTCATACTCAGCTTCATTGTTTGTTCTTGGCTCCGTTAAGGAAAGGGCAAAACGCATAATCCATCCTTGTGGAGTCACGAAGATAAGGCCCACCCCGGCTTTAATCATGGGGGCGTTTTGCTTTCGCTTCTTTAAGAAGAACGCTCCATCGAAGTAGAGTTCCCATTGGGTATCATTCCCTTCTTTCTCCCTGTCAATTGCATCAAACGTGTATTCATCCGGCAACTCGCAGTTCAAGGGAGAGTCGGCAGGTATCGGATGTTCAGCGAGAAAATCGATGATGGCCTGACATTTTATTGCCTTGAGGGGTCGATATACTATCGAGAACTCCATCAGGAGGAGGGTCCATTTGGCAAGCCTTCCTGTTAGCATGGCTCTTGACATTAAATACTTGAGAGGATCCACTTTTGATATGAGATGGACCTCATTTGCCAAGGATTAATGTCGGAGCTTCGTTACCGCGAAGATCAATGCCAGGCAATACTTTTCGATGGGGGAGTAGTTATTTTCTTCCCCAAGAAGAACTTGACTTAAATAATAGAGAGCTCTCTCCTTCCCCTGGTCGTTCTCTTGTGCCCATAACACGTCTAAAGAACCTTCAAGAGCTGTTGTGTACAGGATGAGGGGATTTCCCTTGACCGGCGCGGTCAGTACCGACGGGTTCTGCACATATTACTTGATTTCATCCAGTGCGCTTTGGCATTTACGATCCTAAACGAACGGGGTCCCTTTCTTCATTAGATGATTGTAGGGGCGGCATTTGCCGGAGAGGTTAGCTATGAACCGCCGGATATACGCGAGCTTTCCTTGGAGAGACCGCAATTTCTTGAGAGTTCTTGGCGAAGGCATTTCCATAATCGCCTTGATCTTCGACGGGTCTATTTTGATGCCCCGGTGTCGTACGATGAATCCTAGGAACTTGCCTGAGGAAACTCCAAATGCACATTTCAGAGGGTTCATCTTCAGATTATATTTCCGAAGACGCTGGAACACTATTTTCAAATGCTGTAATACCCCGGGTATTATCCGGTATACCCATATATACCAGATAAGTATAGGGACCCACTGTAAAACAATGGGGAATCTTCGAAATACATTCCGAAAGAGGACAGATCTGTATTATAAATGGAATGATACCACTCTTCAATACAGAGGCGCTTTTTAAGTGAACTGGCACTACAGGAGCTTGAAAACTCCATAGTTAAGCGTGCTTGAGCCAGGGAAGTTCTGGGATGGGTGGCCTCCTGGGAAGTGGCCCCTGGTCGGGTCCAATTCGCCCCGAAGGAAAAAATCGTGCGGCTTCGGCTAGAGCAGACAATACTCTCTATATTGGGGGTGGGTCATGACAAATGCTCCCAGTGTTCCTCGTATGATTTGCTTTTCACCACGAGATCTTCGATATAACATTCAACAATCTCATGTACAAGGTCATCGAAGATCTTTGTCATGGCCCTTTGGTAGGTGGTACCAGCGTTCTTCAGACCAAATGGCATCACTTTGTAGCAGAATATGCCCAGCGGAGTCCGAAAAGCAGTGTACTTTTGGTCTTCAGGGTGCATCTTTATTTGATTGTACCCTGAAAATCCATCCATGAAGGAGAAGACCTCATGGGTAGACGTGTTGTCTATCATCAGCTCGGTAACAGGTACTGGGAAGTCATCCTTTGGGCAAGCTTTATTGAGGTCCCAAAAATCTACGCAGATACGTACTGTCCCATTTTTATTCATTACTGGAACGATATTGGCGATCCAGTCAGGTTATTGAACTTCTTGGATGAAACCGGAGTCGATTAGCCTCTTGACTTCGGCATTGATACTCATCTCAAGCTCGAGCCGCATTTTTCTTGGCGCCTGTTTGACTGGTTTGACGTCCAGCGATATTGCCAGATTATGCACAGCTATCTCTGGATCTAATCCCGGCATCTCGGAATAGTTCCATGCGAAACAGTTTTTATACTGCATAAGAATGACCTTTAACGTGGCTACCTGTTTCTCAGACAGCAGCTCACTGATGAACGTTGGCCTTGGCTCGTTTGCCGTCCCCAAGTCGATTTTTCTTAGGCTGTCTGCTATAGTGTGTATTCCATCTTCCAGCTCTTTTGGCGCCGGTGGAAATTCTGAGATCACCTCGTTCTCATCTTCATTTGCGAAGTATTGGGAGAGGTTGTTCATATTCTCGTGCTCTCCTTCCTTTGAGAATGTTATCATATGGCAGGTATGAGCTTGTTTCCAAGCTCGATGCTGATCTAGACTTTCCTTCGCAGTGTAGGTTGCTTTCGGCTCATGCTTCCGTGGCGGGGCTACCTGATTGATCAAAGAATTTATTAACCGCAATCAAGAACGGCGTCGCTTGGTAGCTAGCCGGTGAGTACGGGTCGGTCCATAGGCATGTTGTGTATTTTCTAATTTGGTCTAACGAGTTAATTCCAAACGGTGTGGATGGATTATCACTAAAAACTAAACTGATTTAAACTAGGATTAGAATCTTGCTAGGGTTAGGCTTAGGTTAAGTTTGGAAATTGAAGATTTCCTCACCGCTTTCAATACCCTAATTTAGATCTCTTTAGGTGTTATGGTAATAATTAATAAAGGGGATTAATACCATCGGGAAGAAACGATGTTTCTTTCTCTAGGTTCTTGTCCTTCCTTTCTTAATTATTATCCTAATCTCCATGGAAAACATATGCAACCGGTCGTTTATACTACGGTATCACAGCTACCTTGTGGGGTAGGGTGCCGTAGGGAACGGTGTGTGTATGTATGCATGGAGTCCTATTAATTATATGTGATGGGCAAGAAAGGGGTGAGAGATTTTTACCTCTCAAGCCTTCCCTATTCCTAACCCTAACAAGTGAGAAGACTACTCACTCATTAGAGAATTGATTAACATTTTCTAATTATCTAACTAGGGCAGATAAGAAAAATTATACTAAGGCAGAATGAAAATTAACTAGGGTAATGAAATAAAAAAACCTTACTTTATTTGATGGCTCTCTCTAAACATTTACACCGAATTTAGAATTCTGAATAGATGAAATAAAAAGAGGCATACCCTAAAACAGGTTTTAGGGTTTCTATTTATAGAACATAGAAACCCTAGGGTTACAATCGAGTCATATCTGCAATTACAAGTTTACCCCCTAAGAAAAGAACTAGTCAACGCACCGCCAGCCGCCACAATTTTGTCCACCGATACGGGCTTAGCACGGCCGCGGAACCGCGGCCAAGGGCCAGGTTTGGCCGCGGTTCCGCGGCCATTTAGGGGTCTTGTCGGCTGAAATTTCTAGTGATGATTCTGGTTGCATTTTTCTTCTATTTTCCTTAGTTGGTTCTTCAGAATGTCTTCTAGTTCTCTTCCAGATCTCCACAGTGATTAATGTAGTGGACTTTTACCGTTGCTTCGTGTCGAAGTCTTGAACCTTGCGCTGCCTTTGTGCTTTGTGAACTTGTTCATTGATCTTCATTGTCCCTCAACATGTAGGCATGATCAAGATTCCACCATTTGTTGGTCGTAGTCTCACTTTTGTATCGTCTTTTTAACTTTTCACTGTTTTTATTCCGAGAACCTGTAACCTGCAACTATGTAGCAGACATGGATCAAACGCACCTGTTTATTTGTAAAATAACTAAGAATGGAGAATATAATAATGCAAAATTATGGTATGAACAAATACCCCCAAACTTATCTTTTGCTCGTCCTCGAGTAAACCTAGTTTTATTCTCGAAAAAAAAACCTAGCCTCACTTTCGCAGGGAAACGCGATTGCACTGAGCTCGTGCAAAAGCCGTTAAATCTCTAGGTGTTCCTAGTAGGAGGAGTGTTGTCTCCTGAGGGTTTTCAGCGGATACTACCCACAAAATCCTATCAATTCAGCCCATTGACTTTTATTCTCCAATTAGGTTTTCTAATAAGAAACTCTATTATTTTTAACTCAGAAATTATCCACCCGTATTTTTCATACTTCCTTATCATTTAACTTAAGATTATATATATTCTTATGAATTTACTTAGCTTTTGGCATCTTTCAAGTTTTCCTTCTAGGGTTCCATCTCAACTTAGGAATTTTTATCATCTCTACTAAAGATATACGTCCTATTCTTCATTCCTATCTCTTATCTAAATCTCAATCACATACCCCTACGTGTGTGTGTATATCACCCCTACACTTGGAAATTCAAATCAAGCTATTATACTCTTGTCCCTCGTCCAAAGTACTTTTCAATTGGTGAATTTTTAGATGAAATTGCCCACACATTCTTCATGCGACCGTTAATACTTCTTGAGGTACTAACGACCGATTACAAAATGTGTTTGCATATTAAGGCGTAATTCCTAGTCTTGTAACACCTAAGGCTTTAGCAGTGACTCCCAAACCAGTTGGTCTAAGGCACTAAGTGATAAAACACCCTTGCTAAATATTTTTTTTCTATTAATGCAGCCTTAAGTAATTACAAAAACCAGTGTTCATTTTTTTTATCTCTTTATTCACACTTGTATTTTTATTTTATTTTTCTTTCATACTAAGGACTTTAGACAAGAGCATTTCAAGGTATCTTCTATTATTCCAAGTTTCAAGGTTCGTGTTTGTGCAAGTTGTAGGGTATATATTTTCAGAATTTAGACTTAAGCTTAGGAATTATTTTTCAAACTTATACTTTAATAAAAATATCAATACTCTTCCTTTATCTTGACTTAGCCTAAGAAGTGAACTCAAAATTTGCCTATTTCTAAGTAAACTACAAAGACATATATTTTCTACCGTTAAATTTTAAGAAAGGTTATTTTTAGGGTTTTTAATTTACTAAGTCTAAGGTCTAGTTGTTTCTAGCCAGTTAACCGTAATGTCAAACTCAAGTCAATTAAGGCCAAAATTGAATGTTTTAATTTTTTATAAATTTTAAAAAAATTCAATTTTTTATGGGTTTTAAAATAATAATGCAAATGCAAAAATGTACACATGAATGCGAAGGAAGAAAGCTTACCGAGCACACCCCCAAACTTAAACTTGACAGTGTCACCACTGTCAGGCTACATCAAGAGGGTCAAAATGTCGGCATTCCCCTGTTTATTTTTTTATAATTTTTTTATTGTTAAAAGAAAAGCAAAATATATATACAAAAAGGTCCCCCCCAAACTTAAGTTAAACGATGTTACAAGTCAATGCCAAACTTTGCAAAGACCAAAAGTCAATACCAACCAGTTGAAAAATTTATCTGTGTAGAGTATCGGTCGGTGGAAAAACATGTGGTACCGAGCCAAGAAGAATTGGGGAAGAGATAAGTGGTGGTATGGAAAGTGTCTGTACATACGTGGAAGTGAAGAGATGGGAGGTGATGATGAATCAAAACGAGAATGTGAATGATCAAAAATCAGTGGAATATTGGCATTCTCGTAGCTTATTAAAAGAAAAGTGGGTGGTTCAACTTCTAAAGGAGGAGGTTGATTATCCACAAAATCCCCGAGATGTTTTAGTGGATCCTTTATTGACTTGGCATCATCCATCATATGCATATGATATTTAATTATGAGAGAACTAATCTCCTCGATGTCCGCCATAGTCCAGCCAAAAGCCTGCCGGTTATTTTGTAAGACCATTAAAAGGGCTTTCTCTTGCTCAAGGGCTAGAGAGGCCGATATGATAACGGGAAAGGTCTCATTCTCACCTAGGTAAGCGAATTTAAGGTGAGACGGTAAAGGCTTGAGTTCGAGTTTCGGAAGCGAAACAATTGAAGGTAAAATTGGGGAGGCTATCTCGAACTCAAAGGATTCCAACAATGGTTCGAAATTACTGCAAACAACCGAATCGGATGGTTCAACTAACTCATCCAAATATTCAAAGGACTCATATTCGGGCGGTAAGTCATCAAAATCGTCCGAAAAAGTGAAACATTCATAATCAATATCGGTTGTGCCAACTGTGTTAGATTCAAGGAGAGACACACTAGTGGCGTCAAAACTGTTGTCATCAAACAGAAATTTTTCAAGCTCGCAGTCCTCCTGCGTGATTTCGTGAATAGAGCAAACTTTTCGTGTACTAGTTTTAGGCACGGGGGGCAGACTTCCTATCTTGTAAATATTGAACTCACTAGACATCTTCCCGAAAGATAGAGTCATGGAGCCATTGCGACAATTGATTACGGCATTGGAAGTGGCAAAAAATGGTCGACCGAGGATCACTGGAATTTGGTTCCGTGGGTTAGCAACGGGTTGTGTGTCCATAACAATAAAATCAACGGGGAATATGAAGTCCCCTACTTTGATCAACACATCCTCTAACTCACCCCTAGGATGGGTGATCGATCGATCAGCCATTTGGAGAGTACAACGAGTGGGTTTCAACTCTCCAATACCTAATTGCTCGTACACGGAGTAGGAAAGTAGGTTAACACTAGACCCAAGATCTAAAAGTGTTCGATTGATGTTCTTATCCCCAATTGTTATTGAAATTATAGGACAGCCAGGGTCCTTTCGTTTTGGGGGTAAGGGATGACGTTGGTTAATAGTATTGCCCACGGCACTAGCTACTAGCACTTTCTTAGGTATCTGAGACTTTCTCTTCGAGGAGCATAAGCCCTTTAAGATTTTCGCGTAAGAAGGGACTTGTTGGATTGCATCCAAGAGAGGTATATTTATACTAACCTGTTTAAATAACTCTACAATCTTCTCCATTTGTGGAGTTGGTTTATTGGATCTTAACTT
Organism: Agapanthus africanus; assembly: GCA_030015575.1. Lineage (NCBI taxonomy): Eukaryota > Viridiplantae > Streptophyta > Magnoliopsida > Asparagales > Amaryllidaceae > Agapanthus > Agapanthus africanus. Next base: position 858,360,595 of record JASDDO010000022.1, on the reverse strand, counting down.
GTTTGGAAATGGAGCATTTTGAAAATCTGTTGAGTTCAATATCTGTGGAGTAGAATGTAGAGTTGGAACGGATCCCAGTGTGGGTGTGTTCGTGAAGTGAGATGTGGGTCCGTTCGGATCAGAAGAAGAAAAGCCTTTTGAAGAATGAAGAATAGGCTCTAACGAAGAAGATGAAGATGAAGAAGAAGATGATTGAGAAGAAGAAGATGAAGAAGAACCACCGGCGGGGGTGTCATCACTATTACCCACATTATTATGCAACACTATTCCAGATCTCAACGTGGTGACAGCATTTACATTATAATTTTGTTGTTCATATGCAACATGTACGTTGTGTGTGTGACCGGGATTTGGCAATGGTTGAGATGGAAGCTTTCCCTTTTCTCGCTCGCTCAACGCAGCAGTTAGTTGTGCAATTTGTGCCTCAATAGATTTGATGCTTTGATCGTGTGAAGATTGTTGTGCACCAAAGACTGAATGGAAGTCTCCAACCTTGCTGCGGATTGTGTAGATTGTTTGAGAAACGCATCTAGATTTCTTTCTAGCGAGGTAACCTTATCATCATTTGGTTGAACAAAATTGTTTAGAGGATAAGAGTTGTTGGACACAAAATTGTTCATTTGGTTTGGGTAAGGTTGTGGTTGGAAAAGGTTGCTGGTATTTAGTTTGTTGTGGAGCTTGTTGTTGTGGAGGAGGAGGCCTTTGAAAGTTATTGTTTCCTTAGAATTGTTGATTTTGATTCCAAGCAAAATATGGGTGACTCCTCCAACCCGGATTATAAGTCGAAGAGTATGTATCATTTCTTTGTCGTTGCTGAAAGGCAACATTGACTTGATCGTGTCCTTGAACAGGTGGATTGTAAGGACACTCTTCGGTAAGATGTGATGGATCCGAACAACAAGCACAAACAGTTCATGGGGGTAAAGTAGGGGCAAGAGAAGGAGATGAGAATTTGGTCTCAATTGCTTCTAGCTTTTTCGTAAGTGTGGCCATCTCGGCCTTCATTGCAATCGACATATCTAATTGATGTATGCCTGCCCTAGACTGACCAATAGAAGAAGATGAGGTGGTCTTAGTGCTTTCCCACTGAAGTATTTGTTCAGCAAGATCCTCGAGAAACTGCCAAGCTTCTTCATTAGATTTGGTTAGAAAGTGACCTTGACAAATGGTTTCCAGCAACTGCTTCGTTGCTGGGTTCAATCCCTCGTATAAAGTTTGAAAAAGTTGCCAATTCTCGATACCATGGTGAGGGCATTGAACAAGTTGGTCTTTGAATCTTTCAAAACACTTCCAAAAGGGTTCGGAAGGAAGCTGGGAAAATTGAATAATCTCATTGCGAATTCTCGCGGTCTTGTGATGTGGATAAAACTTTTTAAGAAAAGGTTTAACAAACTCTTCCCAATTTTTAATTGAATGTGATGTTGTGCTGTATAACTACTTCTCGGCTAAGTCACATAAGGTGAAAGGAATGACCCTTAGCCTTATAGCATCATCTGAAATTTGGGTTGTTTCCATCATTGCGCAAACGTTTTGGAATTTGTTTATGAAGATATAGGTATCTTCGGATTCCAGTCCGTGAAATTTTGGCAACATGTTGATGAAGTGGGGTTTGATCTCAAAATTGTCCCTATTTGCCGGTGGGAGTGAAAGACAAGTAAGTAAGATGGTGCGGACAGGGTAGAAAAGATCCTGGAGCGCGATTCGTTGGGGCGCTTCAACAGGCGGGTGTTGCGGGTTATTTGCACCTAGCGAAGGTGGAATCAGTCCCGTGGGTAAGGTGTTGTTAGGATTAAATCTTGACATCTCCTTAGAAAATGAAGAATGTGAAGGTGAAGGTAAGGAAGTGGAAGGAATTTCGACTTCGGAGTCGAAAACGTTGTCGGTCGGTAGCAACGAGACACAGACTAATCGGGCGCTAGTGTCCCTAGTCCAACCAGACATACACTAAAGAGGTAGTGTAGTCAAAAAGTGAAAAACAGAATGTGGGGGTAAGAAAACGTCAATGAGAAGAAAATGGGTGTAAGTAGGGTACACGGATTTTTTAGCGACAAGTTGCAAGTTTTTGTAAAGATCTTTCCTTTTTTATATATGTGGAGCTTTTTGCAAAAAAAAATTCGATAAAAGGCTTAGACACACGTTCAATCAACCACAAATGCACAATCAGGCCTAGATCTAGGGTCACCTAGGTCAGCTAGACAGCTCCTAACTGTTCCAAAGGGCAAGAGGTAGGACCTCAAACCGTCTCTTCACCGCCAATTGTGGCCAGGTAAGTGCCAGGTAAGTGGGAGGTTCTCCATTACGTAAGTAGTGGGCCTAATTAAGTAACCGCTCACCTTAGACACACTTGCCTAGACACCACAAAGTCAGGTTAGGATCAACGGTCGATGCCTACAACTGTTCCTCTGTCCTATTGAGCACGAAGTCCTTAGGGCTGAGTCTATTTTTTTTTAATTAATTGATGGTCAATGCAATATGCCTTATGTGATTTCTGGGGTCCTGAAAAGGTTGATGAAATCCCCACCCAATCTGGATTGGTTTCAAGCCCCTTAAAGTCCAATTAAATATGCAAAACAGTAAACAATCACTTGCAAACAATTTTTAGCACGGCGCAAAAAATCCTGCACAAGATCAATTATTGGAAGGGGGAGAGATTTTTTTAGCGCAAAGAATCCTGCAGGCAAATTTACAGAGGAGATATCAGGTGGTTCAGAGAAGGAGAAAGGGATCTTACAGTGAAGATTTGGTCTGCAGACGTCAGCAGACCGCGGCGGTTCCGCGGCACAAAGAGGTCTTCGGCGGCGGTTCCGTGGTATAAAAGCCGGTTCAGTTCCCAAAAATTTTTCTGCCCCTCTGGTTTGACTTTTCTCTGTTGTTCAGATCTAGGGTTTTCTGTTTTGATCTCTGGATTTTTCCAGATCCGAACTCGTTCGTTGATCCTGCAAAATTCACACGAAACACCCTTCAAACAATAAAAAGATGATAAAATTTTTATATTTTTTAATTTTTCAGTTTTTATGATTTTTTTAATTTTATATTAACCTGAAATTGCAAAAAGAAAATACTACGCCATCCCCGGCAACGGCGCCATTTGATTGATCAAAGAATTTATTAACCGCAATCAAGAACGGCGTCGCTTGGTAGCTAGCCGATGAGTACAGGTCGGTCCACAGGGATGTTGTGTATTTCCTAATTTGGTCTAACGAGTTAATTCCAAACGGTGTAGATGGATTATCAGTAAAAACTAAACTGATTTAAACTAGGATTAGAATCTTGCTAAGGTTAGGTTTAGGTTAAGTTTGGAAATTGAAGATTTCCTCACCGCTTTCAATGCCCTATTTTAGATCTCTTTAGGTGTTATGGTAATAATTAATAAAGGGGATTAGTACCATCGGGAAGAAACGATGTTTCTTTCTCTAGGTTCTTGTCCTCCCTTTCTTAATTATTACCCTAACCTCCATGGAAAACATACGCAACCGGTCGTTTATACTACGGTATCACCGCTACCTCGTGGGGTAGGGTGCCGTAGGGAACGGTGTGTGTATATATGCATGGAGTCCTATTAATTATATGTGATGGGAAAGAAAGGGGTGGGAGATTTTCATCTCTCAAGCCTTCCCTATTCCTAACCCTAACAAGTGAGGAGACTACTCAATCATTAGGGAATTGATTAACATTTTCTAATTATCTAACTAGGGCAGATAAGAAAAATTATACTAAGGCAGAATAAAAATTAACTAGGGCAATGAAATAAAAAACCTTACTTTATTTGATGGCTCTCTCCAAACATTTACACCGAATTTAGAATTCTGAATAGATGAAATAAAAAGAGGCATACCCTAAAACAGGTTTTAGGGTTTCTATTTATAGAACATAGAAACCCTAGGGTTACAATCGAGTCATATCTGCAATTACAAGTTTACCCCCTAAGAAAAGAACTAGTCAACTCACCGCCAGCCGCCACAATTTTGTCCACCGATACGGGCTTAGCACGGCCGCGGAACCGCGGCCAAGGGCCAGATTTGGCCGCGATTCTGCGGCCATTTAGGGGTCTTATCGGCTAAAATTTCTAGTGATGATTCTGGTTGCATTTTTCTTCTGTTTTCCTTAGTTGGTTCTTCAGAATGTCTTCTAGTTCTCTTCCAGATCTCCACAGTGATTAATGTAGTGGACTTTTACCGTTGCTTCGTGTCGAAGTCTTGAACCTTGCGTTGCCTTTGTGCTTTGTGAACTTGTTCATTGATCTTCATTGTCCCTCAATATGTAGGCATGATCAAGATTCCACCATTTGTTTGTCGTAGTCTCACTTTTGTATCGTCTTTTCATCTTTTTCACTGTTTTTATTCCGAGAACCTGTAACCTGCAACTATGTAGCAGATATGGATCAAACGCACCTGTTTATTTGTAAAATAACTAAGAATGGGGAATATAATAATGCAAAATTATGGTATGAACACTACCCTCCAACTGTCGGATAAAACAAACCTGCCTTGCTGATACTGATCGTCAACCCAGTCATTGAACGTAAAGCATTCTTCAAGAGGATGTTCCACTACTTGGTGGTAGGACCAATAATCTGGGTGATGGACTTCATTTATCTGTTCGGGATATCGAGACTCTGGGAGCGTCATCATTTGATGCTTTATGACAAGGTCAAATATTTTCCTTGTCTTGTCTTGAGGGAAGGATTATTCCTGACCCATCTTCTTCATGAAAGACGGGTTCCAGCTGACTTTTCCTCGCTCGCGTGGCTTCTTGGATCCACTTTGCTATCTTGGAGTGTCGTCCCCGTTCTTGACCTTGCTGTTGTTTCTACGTCGGGCTTTCTTTTTGCCACGAGAGCGCACAGCGGGTTGGGGGTGAAAGGGATCGTCATCCTCCGTAACTTGCTGAATGATACGTTGCGTTCTGGCTTTTTCGTAAATGGCCATTTCGCGGCTGTGGTCAACCCGAACCCTTTGACCTGCTTCTCTTATTAGCTTGTCAATCTGCTCTTCGAATGACGGACTTGATATTCGTACAGCGGGATCTCGTTCTGGTTCGACCTCAACGCGGTCCGGAAATGTATTCGCTTCTCCGCCGGAGTTATTTATGACATGACAACCATTGAATCGCTCCTGTTTCTTGGACCGAACGTATCCAAGGCCAGTCGTCTCCATTCTCCCGTTGGGCGTCTTTTGCTGAGTCCCGGGAATGTCCCAAATCTTGTTATAGAACTAGGCTTGTCGAGCAGTCTATCTGAAGGGCACGCCTTGGCATCTCGATAGCCTTTTCAGTCCCTCTGCGTAGTATATGGGCAAACGAATCAGTTGGAGCCTATCGAGCGTAGGTTCGGCACCGTGCCATACTTCTTTCTCCACTTTAGTCTCCGTGGATTTGTAGAAAAGGATCGCCTTCTCACTTCTTTGGCGAGGAGGGATGTAGAAGGTCTGCAGCTCTTACACGCTATATGTACCTAGTGCATCAAGTTCTTTGTAATGCGTCGCAGAACCAGGGTAATCTGTAAATTTTGGTCAGCTCCAGCAAAGGTCTGCATTGACGGGCGGACGGAGAATACTGCATTGGCCTCGTCCTCAGAGTCACTGCCAAAGACCAGCATAGGAGTAGATGGTCATGGCCTATTGCCTTGGGGTTGTCCCGAGTAGACCATCTCTTCATCTTCTTCGGTATCGCTCCCGAATGTCGGGATAGTGGCGATGGCTTTTTGCTTGTTCTTCAGTTTGCGACGTCTTTCCATATCTTCGAAGTATGGTAAGAAGTACTTGGCGTCTTCATATTTGCGAACTTCATTTATGGAGAATGGGTTCAGCTCCCCTGTAACTGTGTACTCGAGGCCATCCTTGAATTACATCATACAATGATGTTGTGTAGAAGGGATGATGTTGTACTCATGTAACCAAGGCCTGCCGAGCAAAGCATTGTAGCAAGTCTTGGCATCAATAACATGGAACTTGATATCAGTGACGAGCAGCCCAAAGCGTAATGTCAGTATTATAAACCCGAGCGTTTGTGATGATTGCGAGTCGAACCCGGAGATAGTAATTTTGTCCCACGCCAGGTGATGCACGTTCATGCAAATCTTCTTCAACACCATTATGTTGAGAAGGTTGACGGAGAACCCGTTGTCAACCAGGATCTTCCCTATCTTGATATCGTGACAATACACGGTTACATACAGCGGACGGTTGTGCTCGCACGTTCCGAGAAGGAGGTCTTGACCGCTGAAGGTGATATCAGATGTGTGGACTTCTTCTGGCTCGTCCTTCATCTTTTCTTCTTCCAGGAAGGCTTGAAACTGGTCGGGCTCTTGTAACGCCTTGATCAAGGAATCTTGAGCTTCTTCAGACAAGAGAAGGGCATCCAAAATACTTAATTGTGAAGGTATCTTTCTCAGATGTGCCAGGACATTGTAATCCACTTTGTTCTTCTTGGGCGGGTCCTTGGTCGTGAGCTCTTCAACGACTCTATTATCGAGAGCAATCTCCTCAGGAACTTTTTCCTTTCCTTTGTCTCTTTTGCCCGAACCTTTGTTTGAAGGTCCGAGATTCTTTTCAGGCAACATACGGTTACGCAGCTGAATGTTCTCACAGTTCTTCATCTCCTCTTCTTTTTCAGAGGTGGATTCCTTGAAGAGAGGGCCGAGGGCTATTTCTTCGTCAGAGTCGCTCCCGAAGGTAAGAACTTGAGGTTTTGCTCTTGTCGGGATGGCATCAACTATATGACAGTTACCGGCTGTTCCTTTACACTCGGCTGTCGTACTTCTCTGCTCCCGACGGGCTTTGCGCTTCATTCACTTGAAGTGTTGTCGGTGGGCAACGTATCCTTGCCACCACTTCTTGAAGGCATTGCACTCTTCGGTAGGGTGTGTGACCCTCCAATGATACAAGCAGTATTTCGGATGGACATACGGTTCATCGGAGCACGTATTCCCGGAATTATTTCTTTCGAAAGGTGGCAGATTCATTCCATTGACAGAGCTTTGGTGAACTGCTTCCTTATCTTAATTCTGTTCTTGCTGGTGGCAGGTATGCTTTGATCCGGTTGAGGCACTCTATGGCTTCTCATCACTGGATCTTTTCCGGCCTGACACCGATGCTTGGCCTTTTCGTAAATGGACGCTTCACGTTCTCGATCAGCTTTGCTCTTTTGAAGAGTTTCGTTCAGCAGCTTATCGATGAGGTCATCTGACGGTTCCATGGATTTTGGTTCCGGATTTGCCCCCGGTTTCTCTACGTCAGGAGCTTCTTTTCTATTTATCGACGAGCGAGAGATCATGTGGCAGCTCACCACATACTCCTCGGGTTCTTCTGACGAGTCGTCTCCTTCATCAATATCACTGTTTCCGTTCTCAAGGACATGCCTGAAGAACTCTTCTAGTATGACTGGGGTCCACGCTTTTTGGTTGTATTCCTCCAGCGCGTCAATGTACTTTTGCAGACCCGTACGATTGTCGTCGAGCTGCATAGGCTTTTTGGCCTTCTTCTTTTTCTTTGAAGACTTCGGAGTCTTGGCCTGGAGGTTTTGTCCATCGTCACCAAATTTTGGCGTTGGGCACGGTTTCAGCATTCCGTCAATGATCTCAGGCTCCAACGGGCTCTTCCACCTAATCGCCGGACATACTTGAAGATCCTTCAGCATTCATTTAGTTTTAGCTGAAAGGACCACTTCCCACGGAGCTTCTTCTATAAATGAGCATGATGCCCCCGGCGTGTCCACCATTTTAGGAACGTGCTGCTGCGGCGGGTTCACCTTCCAGTTTTCGGACAGCGCGAACTTGCCATGCTAGTACTGGTCTTCGATCCTGTTTTTGAAGACGGAGCAATTTTCGATTGGGTGGCCCACTATTCGGTGGTAGGGGCAGTAATTGGGATTGTTGACGTCGCCCGATTGCAGTGGGCGTCTCGGATCCGGCAGAGTGATGAGCCTGTTGCGCACCGCCAGTTTGAATAGCCTCCTCGTTTTATCCCGGGGAAATGAGTAAGGACGTCTCAACTTCTCTACGAGGGCTCGCGGTCTGCCGTTGTCATGCCCCGCTTCACACAGTGCGCTAAGATCGGCACGTGACAGAGCCAACCATGCTACCTGTGGCTAGGAAACATCCCTCCACAGTAACATTACGGCTGTCTATAAGATATCAAGAACAGTAGAAATAAAATAAACTATCCAGTACATGTCCATATGCCAGAATAAACGAGTCAAGAAATAATATGCAGAAGCAATAAATCCAATAAACAATAACAATCTGGAAAGTACGTCCCAAATACGAGATCACATCAGGAAATGAAAATGCTGAAAGAAAACTAAACTAAAATACTAATAGGATCCTCACTGCTCGGTCTGTCGGCTAAAATTCTCCTGGTCAGCCTGCGACAAAGATAAAGGATCTAGGCCATGCAAAACCCAGATGTCAGTGCATCATAATATCAATAATAATAAGCAACCAGGATGTAACGAGATATGCAGGCATGAATAGTAACATGAATGTAATAAGTAAACACGGATATAGGACAGTGAAGAGTATCAGTATATGTGACGTGCAGTGATCAATCTAAACTGTGCTACTGGGTTATCTATTCTGAAGTTTGTTTGAAATCAATTAGTGTACTTCTCCATGTAACTCAAAAGAATATATCCCGTTATCCCCCGGGACCACGGATCAGGTAGTGGGAGTCACGATGACTCTGTCCCGTTATCCCCCGGGACCACGGATCAAGTAAGAATCATGAATGATTCTGTCCCATTATCCCCCGGGACCACGGATCAAGTAATACCCTTTTAAGCTACACTTCAGTTACACTTTTGATTTCCCCATTTCCCCAAGGTTATGTGTTCAAGTCAGGTATTGATAATCTGGAGCTAATGCCAACACAGGATCAAGCAGGTACAGGTTTGTCTGTGTAGACAACAGGATACATCCGTCAGGACGACAAGTCAGGATTGTCGGCATTAGGAACAGGATCAGGTAACATGTCAAGTAGTGGTGTATCAGGTCATTTTAGGTAGTGCACATGCATCAAATGGATGCCCAACAGTAAAATATAGCAAGTATCGAATCAGGATAAAAGTACGGATGTACGGTAAAAGTATGGATGCTCATATATCTATCAGGGTTTACATCATGACTATGTAGGATGCACATTATCAAGCATGGGGTACTAATGTAACAGTAATATGAATTAATATGACATGGCATGCAACTAGATATATAGAATTAATGGTATGGATACACAATAAAACATGGATGCACAAATATCTATCAGGGGTTACAACTACAGTTACATGACTGTGTAGGATGCACATTATCAAACATGGGGTGTTAATACAACAATAACATGAAATAATACGATCTGTAGATGCAGCTACATATATAATAAATGATATGGATGCATACGGTTATCCAAAAATAGTAAAACATTAATATGGGTGCACAGTGCAATCAACATGTGATATTTTTGTTAGGTCCATGTTACCCACCCCGGTTCTTTCGAGGAGGCGGAATATGTAAAAATCAAAATTTTCTCACAAGGTAACATGGACCATGCATGAAGGATCTTTGCTAAACAAAAACTAATATACTAACTACAAGTTCTAGCTACTATGTAGAATGGTTATACCTAGATCTTGAACTCCTTCTCTTCTTGTTGTGGTTCTCCTTCTTACTTGCTCCTTGTAGTGGCGTAGACGGCTCCTCCTCCTCGTCTTCTCTTTGCCGAAGATAGATCCACCAGAGGGCCTCTACCTTGAGCTCCTACCTCAACCAAGAGGTAACTAGAGTGCTTGGTTTGCTAGACAAAGAACCCTAAAAAGAGTAGAGAGATGTTTTGATGGTTTTGTCTCAAAAGCTTTTGATTTTCAACTCATGAAAGATTAAAGCTTTGAGAGGAAGAGGGACAGCACAAAACATGAGAGAAAAAGGGCAAGAGAGAATGAGAGAATAATAGCCACCATCTCTCATATGAGAGAAATAATATTAATAATAATAATAATTAAGGGAAAATGTGATGGTTAGTTTTGAAATGACCATTATCATATCACGTTAAATGAAATTTGCAAGAATCAAGAAGCATCTTTCATGTGAAATGATGATGGTCAAAATGTCAACAATAGTCAACCGGTCAACCAAAGTCAAAAGGTCAACAAAAGTCAAATGGTCAACCTAACCATGGCACAATTATCCTTAATTAATATCATTAATCATATCTCTCATTCTCATTAGGGTTTGGAAAAAGTCAACGGTCAATAACCCTAATGAGAATCCTCTGCCTCTGTCAACTGTGCATACACACCCGCATCCGTGTTCCGAGGAACACGAATACAATGAGACAAAACCAATCCCAAAACAAATACTAGGATCTGGTTTAAACCAAAGCCCGCTAGTAATAACTGCCCGGACACCAAACGTGCACAAGTGCGCGGATGTGAACGAACCCCGTCGCAAAACCATGCGACCTCTACTCTGTTTTGCCCAAAGGCGAATAACCCTCTGTGTGGGACTCTAAAGGCTCGACACTACGCTGGCAGTGGGTTTAACCACAGGACGCAAGTGGTACTAGATGTACGTAACGGTCCCCAGGTAGATGCCGATAAGAAGACCGACGAGGTGAACCCATCCGAACTCCTACTGAGCCTGAACGTGACAATCTCCGTACAGTCCGGTCTGTTCGTCTGAGAGTATCGCATGGCGGGCCTAGGGGGCGGTAAACGTCAGTCCCCTAATAGCGGTACAAGTCGTGTCGGAGTGTAGCCCAGAACACCCTGAGAAACTACTGGAAACACTACCAGTAATTCTCGCTTGCCCTGACCAGGGACGACTATGTGTAATGGCTCTCCTAGACACAGCGCGATATCAACTCCCAATACCGGAGAGACGAATCCTGTCTAACCGTCACTGCCTCCAAGTGCTTCGGGACTGCACCCAACTACTACCTGTTTGCACGACTTAATAGAGCCATGGTAGGGTAGTAATCTAAGAACAGTGGGACACACTTGAGGCGAAGTGACAGTGTCAAATCAACGGACTAAGCTGTACTCATGTCACCTGGGAACTGTTAACTGACGATAGGTATAATACCAACCAACAGTTCCCGACGAGTTCTGTCCAGTGTACTCGTAACCTAACGAGCACGTGCATACTATCTCTAGTACGACGTACTGATGGCTGTGGGACAGACCATCTCCCCTGCTGGGACGAGAAGCGTATGCACCAGTCTACTCTGGAGTATCGATGCCCTGTCTCGATAATACTACGACTGGGGACCAAAATAAGGATGTGCTTATAGACTACCCAGTCCCCACTAGTGTGATCGCCATCATAACGCCGGTAGTCAAGCAAAAATCCTAAGGGCTCCATCAATATGTTTTTAGCGATATGTTAAAAGAAACATATACACATATTAAGATAGAAACAAACCAAGTAGCATACTACTATATCGAGCAAGACTGTCGTAAATCCGTATATATATCCCAAGCCTCCAAAATGTATTATACAAACTAGTACTACACAATAATGGCCTCTAGGGCATACATATCCAACAATTTTTATTCATATGGATGCAAAATAAGATACATAGCATGTAGCAAGATGAACTTGCATGCGACTAGATATGTAAATAATAGTATGGATGCATACGGGTATCGAAAAACTATAAAATTGTAATATGGATGCATAACTAAACAATATGTAATATTATTATTCGCATGAATGCAAAATATAGTTGTATAGCATGTAGAAAGAAAAACTTGCCTGAACGGATCACACGACGGGGTGCGCTCGCTGCGTTCGATGTCGGGTAAACGTCGCAACGCACACATGGCACACGGAACAGAACTAATCCAAGCAAGAACATGACCACGCTGGCTGGGAACGTCCACTGGGTCGCTCGGATCAGCAGCGGCGAGCACGGCTCCGGTGATCACCGGAAAACGGAATCAAGAAACCAAGAAAGAAAAGAAAAGAAAAGAGGAGAAGAAGGAAGAAGAGAAGAACAGAGAAGAGAGGGGATGGTTTGGTGTACAGGGTCCAGAGAGGAAGACGAGTAGGAGATGACGAGGTCATGGGTCACCGGAGATGGTGTTTCACGGCCATGGCAGCAAGGGTTGCGGCAGCTACAGGGGGTCGGGTTTTGTGCAGGGGAGGAGCTCGGGGTTGGCTCGGGGGTGTTGGTGAGGAGGAGGGAAGGTGATGGTGGTGGTGATGAGGCCGACGAAGAAGATCGGCGGCGAGGGGCGACGTGGGTGCAGGCGAGGTCGGAGTTGTGGGGTTTGTGGGTTCTTGGGATGGAGGGGAAGGTGATGTCGGCGACTTGATGGGGAGAATGAGGGGAAGAGGACGAGGGCTTTGGCGGTGGTAGCGGCGATGGCGAGGCGGGCGCGGCCATGGGTTCTCGCGAGGTGGGAAAGAAAAATTTTTTTCGAGAAGAATAAAATGATACGTAGTGAATAAATGGGTTTGGGTTTTTTAAATAATAAAAATATAAATAATATATTTGAATAAAGAGAGAGAGGGGGGTCTGTTATAAAATCTTTGGTTTAAAATATTTTATGTTTAAAAAAATACAAACGATTATAATATATAACAGTTTAAATCTTTTAGAATATAATATTAAGGAAATTTGAGTTATAGGCGAAATACAAAATAGCCTAAAACACGCCCAGGTCGGGTCTAAAAATCTAGTTTTAAAATACGAAAAATATACGTGTCGACCAACATCAAAACAGGGTATCCGAGTCACAAAAAAGTATACCCCCAAGAACGGATGCACACACGTGCACATAGCCATCCAAACGAGTCTGTTTCACTGAACGGGACGAGAACAAGATGCGCGAATGCTACCACAGGGTCAGGGGTATCATGCAGGCCATGCTATATATTTTTTAAAATATTTTACTTCACTTTATATGTTGTATTGAAAAATATGCAGATGCCAGATAAAATGCCAGTATGCAGTATATAAAAAAATGAAAGTGCACGGATCCACATAACAAGCCGGGATAAATCATAAACAGGAATCAAGACGGGTTTCCAGCAAACAGGTCGGATACAAAGACGGATACCAATACACTATTCGCACCCAAAACACAATAAATTAAGAAATAGCCATAAATAAAGAAATACCCAAAAAATAGAACTGGTATAAATGAACTAGGGTGTTACAGCCGTTTTGACGAATAACTAGTTTCGGATCACTCGATTGTTGTTGAGTGTTGGCGACGAAAGTCGCTTTCCCTTTGCCATTTTCATTCCGGAGATCCGTTTTTGAAGAGGACGGCCTATGGTCCATCTGATCCATTTGGGCCAGTTTGTCAATCAAGGCCTGGAAGGTGGACGGCTTGAAGAACATCATAAACTGGGATATAGTTGCCTGAGGATCAAGGGGCCCATGAACATGCCCACAGCAGGAGCTTTTTCTATACGTTGTTCACACTTTGACCATAGGTTACGCCACCGAATTGCGTATTGAACCCAGGTCTCTCCCGGTTTCACCCTGACGTTGATTAATGTCGTGATTGGGTGCGCTTGCGAACCGCTGTGTAAACAGTAGCTCCATTTCTGCAAATGTCTTGATGGCATCATTCGGAAGCTCCAAGTACCATTCAAATGCCGTCTCCGCCAAGCTGCCGACAAATTGGCGAAGCAGTAGTTTGTCATCGCCTCCAGTATTGCCGCATAGAGCTCTGAATTGAGAAATGAGTTGGTGCGGATTGCCTGTCCCCTTATACACATGGAATTTGGGGATCGTATATCCTGGTGGGTACTTAATTTGGTCGTACCAGCCTGGATAAGGTCGCCCCGTTCTGACGACTTGTCCTGCCGCTTCGTTCACCTGATGAGCTTGTAATTGTTGAGCTATGTAGTCATTAAGGGCAGCTTTGGAGATCGTCTCCTCCCTGGCTGCTAATAAAGCTGGAGGAGGGTTCGATATCTCCCCTCTGTCGTCTTCAAAGATTATTGGAGGGTCTTTAGCTGGAGGATTCGGCTGGATCATCATCCCAACCATGTCTTGGAACAGAAGCGTCATTTGTTTTATATTAGCCGCTTGTTCCGCGGCCTCTTTATCTTTCTTTTCGAGCACCCTCCGTAGGAATTCGGTGTCGGTTTCCTGCTCCTGGCGTTGTTCCGACGATACTTCTGGGCTTTCTTTCTGCCCAGTGAGTGCGGCCATTCTTGTCAACATTTTCTGGAGCTTTTGTTGTTGCTCCTGAGCTTTCGTCACAGACCATGTGAGTGGTCGATGACTCACGGAAGCACGACTATCCTATTTTTCGGATGCCATGTAGATGGTATGCGCAACCATGCCCCCAAACTTAGGGCGTTTGGGTCCATTGCCTTTGAAATTTGCCGCGGGCAAGGGGATCTTCTCCGGCCTTCTCCTCTAATGGGAGGTCAAAGTTGAGGGGGCCGTTGCGGAAGGCACCCATGCAGATAATACCTTTCGTGGTATGGCTGAGGGATGGTCCTCCTCTTGCCGAGCCTTCGTCTTCTTCAACCGGCGAGAATAATCTTTGTCCATTACAGAGTTTTGGACTTTCCGCCAAACTTTGTGGATCTTGGAGGATAACCGCTGAGGAGGCTGTTCCGGCTTCACCTGTGTTGTGTTTTCGACAGGCGGAGGAGATTTCTTCAGTATGGCAGTTGGAGAGTTCTTGCACACCTTCTTGAGCAGCTCGAAGCTGTTCCCAGTTAGAACAGCGGCATCAATTTCCACCGTTGGAGCTGGTGGGGTAAGTTCAGAAGGAGAGTTGCCCCCAACCTTCCTCATTCAGCTCCAGTGGAGACGTCGCGCATGTATTGCGGATGGGAATGGTTCAGTTGTAGAAGCGACCTCGTCATGCCCCTTGCTCTGATGAGAGGCTGCTATTGGTGCCAACCTGTCGAAGACTGACGTTCGTTGAGGGGGAACTTCTAACCTGTCGAAGACTGGCTTTTGAATAGGGGAAGCACTTGTAACTACCTCACCCGTAGCAGGAGTTGGAACGGCCAGTCTTATGAAGACCGATCCCTTAGCAGGAGAAACTGATTTAAGATCCCGTAGCAGGAGTTTGAGATTAAGATCAACTTAAATAGTTGTTGAGGATACGTTAGTCTAATTTAAGACTAAGATCTACTCAACAGGATTTTGGGATCATTTAGATCCAACAAAAGAGCATTTGGGCTCTATTGTTTTAGTTTAAGGATGTTTTCGGTCCATAGCAGTTTAAGGACGTTGCGGTCCGTTGTAGTTTAAGAACGTTACGGTCCATAGCTAGTTTAAGGATGTTGCGGTCCATAGATCACCATTTAGCGGTGAGGTCGTAGTTTAAGGACATTGCGGTCCATAGCTAGTTTAAGGACATTGCGGTCCATAGATCACCATTTGGCGGTGAGGTCGTAGTTTAAGGACGTTATGGTCCACAGCTAGTTTAAAGACATTTGCGGTCCATAGATCACCATTTAGCGGTAAGCTCGTAGTTTAAGGATATTACGGTCCATTGGGATATGCTCATGGGTTTGAGAGTGCATCCAAGAGCTCTTGGTTGTTGGGACCCTCCACCTCTCTGACATCATTGAAGAATTACAACGACATATATCATAGGTGTGGAGAGATGTACCCTTGAACCAAACTCCAGATTAAAGGGAGAGATCATAGTGGAACGAACATTATTTTAGATGCCACGTGTCAGGAGATCATTGGCCATCTCTGGGACCAAGATCGATTTGGGGGGACCTGAGTATAGGAAAGCTCGGTTGATTGATGGTCAGAAGGTTTTTGGCCTTGAGAGATTTGCCTGATTTGGGCTAAGGTTGGCCTCTCACAGTGTTAAACACTGTTAAATGTTTGGCGCTCACGTGCTCCCACGTGAGGCTTTTAAGCAGTGTTAAACACTAAAACTTGGAGCGCTCACGTGTGGCATATGAGGCGCCTGAATATTGGGCATTGTTTCTTTTGGGCTTATTCCCTCGTTCTATACATATAAGTGTTAAACACTTATATCTCACAACCATCACGTGTAGACACGTAAGGCGCCACCAAGTTGGGCACCGCCTCCTTTGAATTTATCTTCCTATTCTTTTCTAAGTGCTAAGCACTATTGGAGGTCATATAGGATCACGTGACTCAATCTCAGATGTTCTTTTTTGTTCCTCAGAGGTGCTCACATGGGAACACGTGATATGTCGTTATAGCGTTAAACGCTAATATGCATGGGGCTCTTGATCTTAGTCTTGAGAATTTCAAGTCCTTTGTTTTATAAGAATTAAATTCTTATGTAGGGTTAAACCCTACTTTTATCAGAGGAATTAAATTCCTATATCTTTGGAAGAATTAAATTCTTCAAACCTAATTCTTTCCTCTAAGTTTTAGGATTGCATAACAGAATCTCCCCGATGAGAATTAAATTCTCAACTTATGGGGAGATCTGTTTCTGCAGACCTCAACCAGAAGAAGAACTAAGTTCTTTTTTGGAAGAGTTAAACTCTTGTAAAAGGAGATAAAATGATCTCTGAGTCTTTTCCTCACCTAGTGTTTCTTTTTCTCTAAAGAGGACTCCTCTTCCTTTTGTTTTCTCAAATCTTATGGGGGGTCTACTCTTCTCCTCTCTTCAGTCTCGAGTCCTTCTTATAGCAGATGCAAGTTTGTTGATTTTTGTTAAGAAAATCTCTCATTGAGAGATTTTGATTAATTCGGGGATTTTATCCACCGTTGGATCTTTGATCCAGGGACTCCTATTTTACAGAAGACATTTTTCTTGTTCTTAACAATTTTGGGAAAATATATTCCCATACAGAGCTTATTCTGTATCTTGGTGATTTTTAATCACCATTGGATCTTTAATCCAACGGTGCTCTGATTTACAGAGCACAATCTTTCTTGTTCAGAAAGATTGGGAAAATATTTTCCCATACAGAGCTTATTCTGTAGCTTGAAGATTTTTAATCACCATTGGATTTTTAACCCAACGGTGCTCTGATTTATGTTCATATCATAACTTTGCATTATTATATTCCCCATTCTTATTCATTTTACAAATAAACAGGTGCTTTTGATCCATGTCTGCTATATAATTGCAGGTTACAGGTTCTCGGAACAAAACAGTGAAAATGATGAAAAGACGATACAAAAGTGAGACTACGACCAACAAATGGAAGAATCTTGATCATGCCTACAGTTTGAGAGACAAATGAAAATCAATGGTCAATTTCACAAAGTACAAAGGCAGCGCAAGGTTCAAGACTTCGACACGAAGCAAACGGTAAAATTCCACCACATTCTACACTGTGGAAATCTGGAAGAGACTAAAAGACATTCTGAGAAACCAAGTGAAGAAATCAGAAGCTAAATGCAACAGGAAGCAGCCCAGAAGAACAGAGCCAAAGACCCCACTAGATGGCTGCGGATCCGCGGCCAAACAGGGCATATGGCCGCGGATCCGCGGCCGTGCTAAGTACGTGACGGTGCAAACTTTGACGGTGTGGCGGTGCGTTGACTAGGCTTTTTAGGGTAATTTTGTAAATGCAGATAGGGATCGGATGTAACCCTAGGGTTTCTATAATCTATAAATAGGAACCCTACAGCTCTTTTTGGAGCATGCCTCTTCCTATGCCTCTTTTTGTTTATCAGATTCAGAATTCTTAATTCGCTGTAATGTTTTGAAGAGAGTATCAAATAAAGTAAGTTTTTTCCTTTCTATGCCCTAGTTAATTTTCTTTTCTGCCCTAGTATAGATTTTCTTTATCTGCCCTAGTTATAACTTTTATTTAATTGCCGTAGTTTAGATAATTAGGTTATTAAAAACAATCATAAAAAATGTCTCTTTTTATCAAATCCCTAATGAGTGAGTAGTTCCTCACTTGTTAGGGTTAGGAATAGGAAAGGTTTGAGAGATGAAAATCTCCCACCCCTTTCTTGCCCGCTACACATTTTAAATAGGACTCTATGCATACATACACACACCGCTCACTACGGCACCCTATCCCACGAGGTAGCGGTGATACCGTAGTTTAAAAAGACCAGTTGTGTATGTTTTCCATGGAGGTTAGGGTAAGAGTTAAGAAAGGACGGACAAGAACCTAGAGGATGAAACCTAGTTTCTTCCCGATGGTATTAATCCACTTTGTTAATTATTACCTTAACACCTAAATAGATCTTAATTAGGGCAAAGAAAGCGGTGAGAAATATTACCTTTCCAAACTTAACCTAAACCTAACCCTAGCAAGGTTTTAATCCTAATCAAACTCATTTCAGTTTTTAGTGATAATCAATCCAACCCCAATTGGAATTGACTCATTAGAACAAATAGAAAATACACAAAATCCCTGTGGACCAACCCGTACTCATCGGCTAGCTACCAAGCGACGCCGTTCTTGATTGCGGTTAATATTCTTTGATTTATCTTTTAAAAGCGCAACCGCACACATTAAAACATCTCGTCCAATCAAATGGCGCCGTTGCCGGGATGGCGTAGTTATTTTCTTTTTGCAATTTCGGGTTAATATAAAATTAAAAAAAATCATACAAAATTGAAAAATTAAAAAAATATATAAAAAAAAAAATTCATCTTGTTATTTTTTGAAGGGTGTTTTGTTTGAATTGTGCAGGATCGACGAACGGATTTGGATCTGGAAAATTCCAGTGAGCAAAACAGCAAACATCAGATCTGAAAAGGCAGAGGAAGATATAAACAGCAAATAGAAAAACTTCGAAGGCTTGAAACACCTAAAGAACCGCGGAACCGCCGCGGATTCGTGCTTCTGACCGCGGTAACACCGCAGCCTGCTGACATCAGCACGTGGAAACCCCTCGGTAAGCCTTCTTTTCTTCTCTGTAACCCCCTTATCTCCTCTGAAAAATTTTCCTGCAGGGTTCTTTGCGCAAAAACTTCTCCCCCTTCTCCAATAACTTGATCTTGTGCAGGATTCTTTGCGCCGCAATAAAAATAAAAAAAAATTGGCAAGTGTTTGATTGTGTTTACTGCTTTGCATGTTTAAAATTAACTTTAAGAAGCTTTTACACCAATCCAGATTGAGTGGGGATTTCATTACCCTTCCTAAGACCCCAAAAATCACAAAAAGCATATTGCATTGACCATCGAGTTAATTAAAAAAGATTAGACTCAGCCTTAAGAACTGTCGTGCTCAATAGGACAAAGGAATAGTTGTAGGCATCGATCGTTTATCTAAACCAGACTTTATGGTGCCTAGGCTAGACAAGTGGGGAAAGGTAACTTTAAAAGGTCCGTCTCACGGTGATTCGTGAGCGGATCCCTCCTTTCTCTACTTGTGCTTACCTGGCCACAATTGGCGGTGAAGAGGCAATTTGAGGTTCTCACAACTTGCCCTTTGGAACAGTTAGGAGCAGTCTAGCTGACCTAGGTGACCATAGATCTAGGCTTGATTGTGCATATTGTGATTGATTGAACGTGTGTCTAAGTTTTTTATTGAAAATCTTTTTGCAAAAAGCTCCTTATAAAAAAAACACAAAAAGGAAAAAAAATTTACAAAAACTTGCCACTTGTCGCTAAGAAATCCATTACACCCCACTTCCTTCCATCGACGTTTTCTTACCCCCACCTTCTATTTTCACCTTTTGACTACACTACACATCTTTAGTGTATGTCCGATTGGACTAAGGACACTAGTGCCCGTTTAGTCCGTGTCTTGTTAGTGCCGACTGACGATGCTTTCGACTCCGAAGTCGAAATTCCATCCACTTCTTTACCTTCATCTTCATATTCATTGTCTTCTAAGGAGATGTCGGGATTCAATCTAAACAACCCCTTACCTATGGGACTGATTCCACCCCCACTGGTTTCGAATAACCCACAACACCCACCTGTCGAAGCGCCCCAACGAATCGTGCTTCGGGATCTTTTCTATCCCATCCGCACCGCACTCCCCACTTGTCTTTCACTTCCACCAGCTAATGGGGATAACTTTGAGATTAAACTCCACTTCATCAACATATTGCCCAAATTTCACGGGCTGGAATTCGAAGATGTCTACATCTTCATAAACAAATTCCAGAATGTTTGCGCAATGATGAAGACTACACAACTTTCCGATGATGCTATAAGGCTACATGTCATTCCATTCACCTTATGTGACCTAGCCGAAAAATGGTTATATAGCACAGCATCACACTCGATTAAAAATTGGGAAGAGTTTATTAAGGCTTTTCTTAAAAAGTTTTACCCACACAACAAGACCGCGAGAATTCGCAATGAAATCATTCAATTTTCCCAGCTTCCTTCCGAACCTTTTTGGAAGTGTTTTGAAAGATTTAAAGACCTACTTGTTCAATGCCCTCACCACGGTATCGAGAATTGGCAACTTTGCCAAACTTTATACGAAGGATTGAACCCAGCAACTAAGCAGTTGTTGGAAACCATTTGTCAAGGTCACTTTCTAATAAAATCAAGCGAGGAAGCTTGGCAGTTTCTCGACGATCTTGCTGAACAAACACTTCAGTGGGAAAGCACTAAGACCACCTCATCTTCTTCATCAGGTCAGTCTAGGGCAGGCATACATCAACTAGATATGTCGATTGCAATGAAGGCCGAAATGGCCGCACTTACGAAAAAGCTAGAAGCAATTGAGAGCAAATTCTCATCGCCTTCTCCTGCCCCTGCTTTACCCCCATGCACTGTTTGCGCTTGTTGTTCGGCTCCATCCCATCTTACTGAAGAGTGTCCTTACAATCCACATGTTCAAGGACAAGATCAAGTCAATGCTGCCTTTCAGCAAAGACAAAAAAATGATCCATACTCTTCGACTTATAATCCTGATTGGAGGAGCCACCCAAATTTTGCTTGGAATCAAAATCAACAATTCCAAGGCAATAACAACTTTCAAAGGCCTCCTCCTCTACAACAACAAGCACCTCAACAAACTCAATACCAGCAACATTTTCCAACCACAACCTTACCCAAACCAAATGAACAATTTTGTACCCAACAACTTTTATCCTCAAAACAATTTTGTTCAACCAAATGACAATAAGGTTTCCTCGCTAGAACGAGGTCTAGATATATTTTTAAAACAATCTACACAATCCGCAGCAAGGTTGGAAACTTCCATTCAGTTTTTGGTGCAAAACAGTGTTTCACATGATCAAAGTATCAAATCAATCGAGCCCCAAATTGCACAACTAAATGCTGCGTTGAGTGAGCGAGAAAAGGAAAATCTTCCATCTCAACCATTGCCAAATCCAGGTCACACACACAACGCACATGTTGCTTATGAACAACAAAATCATAATGTAAATGCTGTGACCACGTTGAGATCTAGAAGAATGTTGCACAATAATGTGGGTATTAGTGATGACACCCCTGCTGGTGCTTCTTCTTCATCTTCTTCATCTTCTTCTTCATCTTCATCTTCTTTGTCAGAGCATGTTCTTCATTCTTCACAAGGCTCTTCTTCTTCTATCTCGAACGGACCCACATCTCACTTCACAAACACACCAACACTAGGATCCGTTCTAACTCCGCAATCTACTCCACAAACATTGGACTCAACAAATTTTCAAAATATTCCATTTCCAAACAGGTTGAGATCCAATAAACCAACTCCCCAAATGGAGAAGATTGTGGAGTTATTCAAGCAGGTTAGCATTAACATACCTCTCTTGGATACAATCCAACAAGTCCCTTCTTACGCGAAAATCTTAAAGGGCTTATGCACCACGAAGAGAAAGTCTCAGGTACCCAAGAAAGTGCTTGTAGTTAGTGCCGTGAGCAATGCTATCACCCAACCTCAACCTTTGCCCCAAAAACGAAAGGACCCTGGCTGTCCTACAATTTCAATAACAATTGGGGATAAGAATATCAATCGAGCACTTTTAGATCTTGGTTCCAGTGTTAACCAGCTTCCCTATTCCGTTTCTGAGCAATTAGGTGTTGGAGAGTTGAAACACACTCATTGTACTCTCCAAATGGCTGATCGATCCATCACCCATCCTAGGGGTGAGTTAAAGGATATGTTGATCAAAGTAGGGGACTTCATATTCCCTATTGATTTCATTGTTATAGACACACAGCCTATGGCTAACCCACGGAACCAAATTTCGGTGACCCTCGGTCGACCATTTTTGGCCACTTCCAATACTGTAATCAACTGTCGCAACGGCTCTATGACTCTATCCTTCGGGAAGATGTCAAGTGAGTTCAACATTTACAAGATAGGAAGTCTGCCCTTCGTGCCTAAAGCTAGTATACGTGATGTTTGCTCGATCCACGAAATCACGCAGGAGGACTGTGAGCTTGAAAAATTTCTGTTCGATCACAGCAGTTTTGACGCCACTAGTGCGTTCCTCCTTGAATCTGACACAGTTTGCACAACCGATAACGATTACGAGTGTTTCACTTTTTCGGACAATTTTGAAGACTCATCGCCCGAGTTTGAGTCCTTTGAATTTTCGAATGAGTTAGTTGAACCATCCTACTCGGTTGCTTACAGTCATTTCGAACCATTGATGGAATCCTTCGAGTTCGAGATAGTTTCACCAATTTTACCTTCAATTGTTTCACCTCCAAAACTCGAACTCAAGCTGTTGCCGTCTCACCTTAAATATGCTTACTTAGGTGAGAATGAGACCCTTCCTGTTATCATCTAGGCATCTCTAGCTCTCGAGCAAGAGAAAGCCCCGTTAATGGTCTTACAAAACAACCGGCAAGCTTTTGGCTGGACTATGGCGGACATCAAGGAGATTATTCCCCTCATAATTGAACATCATATACATATAATGGATGATGCCAAGCCAGTAAAGGATCCACAGAAACACCTCGAGGATTTTGTGGTTAATCAACCTCCACCTATAGAAGTTGAGCCACCACCTTTTCTTCTAATAAAATACGAGAATGCCAATATTCCACTCACTTCTGATCATTCACATTCTCGTTTTTATTTATCATCACCTCTTATCTCCTCACATTCACGTTCACGCAAAGCCTTTCCTTACCACCACGTATCTCTTCACTTCTTCTTCTTGGCTCTTTATAACAGGTTCCTCCACCGACCTATACGTTACACTGATAAATTCTTCAAATGGTTGCTGTTGACGTTTGGTCTTTGCAAAACTTGGCATTGACTTGTAATATTGTTTAACCCAAGTTTGGGGGGTATAATTTGGCTTTCAAAAATAACATAAAAATATATAAAAATATTTTTTAAAAAATTTGGGTATTTTTGTAAATTTTCAAATTTTCTAATAAAATAAAAAATTTATTTGCAAATAATTTCCTCTTTTTAGAGGGGTTTATTTGCAAATATCCATCACTTCCTCCCTGTATAAAGAACCCGACCCTCTCTGTGTTTTCATACCCTAAAAACAAAACTCCACAGCAAACCCTAGCCGCCGCCGCTTTTCTGCAGAGCGATCTCTCCATCCCGCCGCTGAACCACCGCCGAAGGCCCCTTCCCGCGCTGATCCGCCGCGCGCTCTAGTCTTCACCCCATGATTTTTTCAGGGGTGGTTCGATCTCTGTACCCATATCTGTTTTTATTTTCTGTAGATCAGTAACTTATCTGATGGCACCCAGTATGCAACTAGAGCGTGACTTTTCACAAATTTTTTCACATGCGGTGTATGGAAGTTATTTTGCGAATGAGATAGCACGTAGGGGCTGGAACTTTTTGATATATAATCACCCAAACGCCTATGCCCTTCCGGAATTAGTCACTCATTTTTACGAGTGCATGGAAGATGGGTGTCTCACCCAATTCGGCTTTATAAAATTGCAATGGGGTGATAGGGAAATTATCATCGATAGGGACTTCATACATGAAGTCACCTTAATCCCTCGGATACCCGCTCATGATCAACAATTACAGTTTGAGGATTACATGCCCTTGATGGGCAATGATTGCTCAAGGGAACCATGGAAAGGGATCCAAGCGAGAACCCTTTTCGCCAATGTCTTAACTGTGTGCCGTTGGGCACAAAACAATATTTTTGGTAGTTCCCACAACACCGCATTTTTTACACCCTCACTGCATATCATGCTCACACTCATGACTAGCAACCCTTGATTCGATATGTGCACGGTGTTGCTAAACTCAATTGGTGCGGGAAAAAGAGCCGCAAACTACCCTTGTCCCATGCTTGTGACACAACTGTGTCGATATTTCCTCCCCGTGGAGGAGTTCGAATTTTACATGCTTGGAGGCATACCTGTCAGGCCTTTCATTGAGAGCGTTTCTACGTCCTATACACGATTGACAGATGTGTGGTCAAGAACTGAACCGGCGGAGCACGTGCCCGCCCGCACACCTAGCTCCAGCTCGACCGCGAGCGAAGGAGAACTTACCCCCCTAGAACATGCAAATTTAATGCGAAGAGCTGTTAGGGGCATTGACGAGTTGAGGGGGATAGCTAAGGAGCATGATCGGCGGTTGACTGAAGTAGAGCAGGGGATCCGAACCCTGCTAGCTAGGGAGGAGCGTTCCCGTTCACGCTCGAGAGCGCAGTGTGGGGTCGAGCAGTGAGGGCACTGCTTGTGGTAAGTTTGGGGGAGTTGATGGTTGTAAATAGTTATCTTTTGCATTGCATACTTTTTTTAAAATTTTTGTATATATTTTTCTTTTTCTTTTGCATGTTCAAATTCTGCATAGCATCAATATAAAAAATGAAAATGAAAAAAAAAGAAAAAATATAAAAAGAAAAAATCAAATAAAAACTGAAAAATTTGAAAAATTATAAAAATTGAAAAATTCAATTTTGGCTATAATTGACTTGAGTTTGACAAGAAGCTTAACTAGTTAGGAACAACTAGATCCTAGACTTAGTAAATTAAAAAACCCTAAAAATAACATTTCTTAAAATTTAACGGTAGAAAATATATGTCTTCGTAGTTTACTTAGAAATAGGCAAATTTTGAGTTCACTTCATGGGCTAAGTCAAAATAAGAGAAGGGTATTGATATTTTTATTAAAGTGTAAGTCTGAAAAATAATTCCTAAGCTTAAGTCTAAATTCTGAAAATATATACCCTACAACTTGCACAAACACGAACCTTGAAACTTGGAATAGTAGAAGAGACCTTGAAATGCTCTTGTCTAAAGTCCTTAGTATGAAGGAAAATAAAATAAAAAATACAAGTGTGAATAAAGAGATAAAAAAAAATGAACACTAGTTTTTGTAATTACTTAAGGCTGCAAAAATAGAAAAAATATTTAGCGAGTGGGCTTTATCACCTAGTGCCTTAGACCAACTGGTTTGGGAGTCACTGCTAAAACCTTAGGTATTACAAGACTAGGAATTACGCCTTAATGTGCAAACACATTTTGTAATCGGTCGTTAGTACCTCAAAAAGTATTAACGGTCGCATGAAGGATGTGTGAGCAATTTCATCTAAAAAAATTCACCAACTAAAAGTACTTTGGACGATGGACAAGAGTATAAGAGCTTGACTTGAATTTCCAAGTGTAGGGGTGATATACACACACACGTAGGGGTATATGATTGGGGTTTAGATGAGAGATAGGAATGAAAAATAGGATTTATATCTATAGTAGAGATGATAGAAATTCTTAAGTTGAGATGAAACCTTAGAAGGAAAACATAAAAGATGCTGAAAGCTAAGTAAATTTACAGAACATATACTATCTTAAGTTAAATGATAAGGAAGAGTGAAAAATATGGGTGGATAATTCCTGAGTCGAAAATAATAGAATTTTTTGTTAGAAAAACGAATTGAAGAATAAAATTCAATAGGCCAAATTGATAAGATTTTGTGGGTAGTATCCGCTGAAAACCCTCAGGAGACAACACTCCTCCTACTAGGGACACCTAGAGGTTTAACGGCTTGTTGCACGAGCTCAGTGCAATCGCGTTTCCCTGCGAAAGTGAGGCTAGGTCTTTTTCGAGAATAAAACTAGTTTTGCTCGAGGACGAGCAAAAGATAAGTTTGGGGGTATTTGTTCATATCATAACTTTGCATTATTATATTCCCCATTCTTATTCATTTTACAAATAAACAGGTGCTTTTTATCCATTTCTGCTACATAGTTGCAGGTTACAGGTTCTCGGAACAAAACAGTGAAAATAATGAAAAGACGATACAAAAGTGAGATTACGACCAACAAATGGAAGAATCTTGATCATGCCTACAGTTTGAGAGACAAATGAAGATCAATGGACAATTTCACAAAGTACAAAGACGGCGCAAGGTTCAAGACTTCGACACGAAGCAAACGGTAAAAGTCCACCACATTCTACACTGTGGAAATATGGAAAAGACTATAAGACATTCTGAGAAACCAAGTGAAGAAACCAGAAGCCAAATGCAACAGGAAGCGGCCCAGAAGAACAGAGCCAAAGACCCTAATAGATGGCCACGGATCCGCGGCCAAACAGGGCATACAGCCACGGATCCGCGGCCGTGCTAAGCACATGACGGTGCAAACTTTGACGGTGTGGTGGTGCGTTGACTAAGCTTCTTAGGATAATTTTGTAAATGCAGATAGGGATCGGATGTAACCCTAGGGTTTCTATAATCTATAAATAGGATCTTAGGATAATTTTGGAGCATGCCTCTTCCTATGCCGCTTTTTGTTTATCAAATTCAGAATTCTTAATTCGCTGTAATGTTTTGAAGAGAGCATCAAATAAAGTAACTTTTTTCCTTTCTATGCCCTAGTTAATTTTCTTTTCTGCCCTAGTATAGATTCTGCCCTAGTTATAACTTTTATTTAATTGCCGTAGTTTAGATAATTAGTGTTCCCTGATTAAAAATAAGGAGAAGCCTCAGAGGAGGCATCATGTGCTCACACGTGACCAGTTGTCACGTGTTGGCACGTGACGCTTAAAGCAGCGGCAAAAAGCACATTCATCTCCTGATTAAAATCAAGAAAAAGCTCCAGAAGAGGCATCACGTGCTCACACGTGACCAGTGGTCACGTGCTGGCACGTGATGGTTAAGCAGCGGCCAGAGAACAAAGCGCAGAAAAAGAGAAGCCCATTCCAGGGGTCACGTGCCTACACGTGACCAGGGGTCACGTGCCTACACGTGACCAGGGGTCACGTGGCCATACGTGACCGGCTTAAAGAGCCTTATTCTTTAACAGAATTAAAATTCTGAGGATGAATCATTCAAATCTTTCCAAAATGGAGAAAGATTATTTGAAACCGTTGGATTAAAAATCTAAAGGTGATTAAACATCACCAATTTATGGAAAAATCTTGGACTTGGAAAGATTTTCCCCCTAAATCTAACCGAAATAACAAAGAGATATCTTTGGATTTAAAATCCAATGGTGAATAAAATTCACCTAACAATCTAAAGGCCCAGATTAATGATAAATATAAATCAAATCTCTCAATGAGAGATTTACTTAGCAGATTGATTCTTTTCCTTCTCCTATAAATAGGAGCCAAGAAAAGAAGAGAAGGACCTTTTATTGAGACCTTTGGACCTTTTCTTTTGATACAAAGAAAGAGAGATACAGAGCCTTTGATTCTCTGCAAAAGGAAAACCCTAGGTAAGAGAAAAAAAGGGAGGCTTAAAAAGAGAATTTAATTCTCAAAAGAGTTTAGCTCTTATATAAAGAAAAGAACTTAGTTCTTTCTCTGATGGAGGATCTGTAAAGTGCACATCTCCCCATGAATTGAGAATTTAATTCTCATTGGGTTGAGATCCTGCCATGCAGATCTAAAACACAGAGGAGGAACTGAGTTTTGAGAATTTAATTCTCACAAAATGATAGGAATTCAATTCCTTCGAGATAAAATTAGGGTTTAACCCTATGTTATGGGAATTTAATTCCTTCAAAATAAACAGAAATAGGGTTTAACCCTAATTGAGAACACAATTCCCTCAAACTCACAGGAATTTAATTCCCTTAAGAAAAGAAATTAGGGTTTAACCCTATTAAGAATATAATTCTTCAGAAGAAAGCAGGAATTTAATTCCTCTAAAGTTTGTCGCTAGGGTTTAACCCTATTAATTCTTAAAAGATGAACAGATCTTTAAAACATGCAGAGTCACGTGCTACCACGTGACCCCTGCAAAGATCCATAGAAAGAACTCTGAAGTAAACACCTCACGTGTTACCACGTGACTCCTGCGAAGATCCATAAAAGAGAACTGTGAGGCAATGCCTCACGTGCCCCACGTGATCTCTAAAGCACACAAAAGAAAAAGAAACAGAAAAGAGCTCTAAGGCACCCTCACGTGTCGACACGTGACCCCTAATGAACATTCTAACAGATCAAAGCGCAGGCCCCCATCACGTGCCCACACGTGATGGCGAATTAAAAGTGTTAAACACTTATCTGTAGAACAAAGTAAAAGGAAGCAGGGCGCTCTCACGTGTTACCACGTGACCCCTCTTGCCTCAGTGTTTAACACTAAATTGAAACTTCTGTATCCAGTGTTTAACACTGATTTGCCTTAGTGTTAAACACTAATTTGGAATCTCTATTTCCAGTGTTTAACACTGATTTGCCTAGTGTTTAACACTAATTTGAAAACTCTGTTCCCAGTGTTCAACACTGATTATCTTTTAGTGTTTAACACTAACTTGTCAATCTTATTCCCAGTGTTCAACACTGCTGGTCTCTAGTGTTTAACACTGGTTTTAGCCCAACTGGCTAAGTTTCCAGAGGCAAAACCTCTCCTTTAATGAACCAACAGAGGGCCAATATCCCAAACATGATTGGACTTAGCCCAAGCTGGCCATAAATCCTCAATTCAAACTTAACTGGGCCAATGGGCTCATAATATAATAATTGATCTTAGTTTCCAAATTGGACTACAGATCACTTAATCTACCTTGGTTTAAGGGTACATCTCTTCACTCCTTTAATACTTGGCGTTGTAATTCTTCAACGTCTTCAAAGAGGTGATGGGTCCCGATGACCACACATTGATATGGACTGTGGGGTCCTTAAACCTATGGACTATAAGGTCCTTAATCTTGACCGTGATGTCTTAAAACTAACATCGGACTGTGGGGTCCTTAAACCCATGGACTATGAGGTCCTTAACCTTGACCGAGATGTCTTAAAACTAACAACGGACTATGACGTCCTTAACCTTGACCGTGATTTCTTAAAACTAATATTGGACTGTGGAGTCCTTAAATCCACGGACTATGATGTCCTTAACCTTGACCGCAATGTCTTAAAACTAACATTGGACCGCAATGTTCCTAAACTACCTATTGACCGCAATGTCACTAAACTAAACAACAGGGCTCCCTTAAATTGCTCTCTTGTTGGATCTAAACGATCCCGTTAAGTCGATCTTAGTCTAAAACTAGACTAACGTATCCTTAACCAACGTTTAAGTCGATCTTAGTCTCAAATGAGGTTAACGTATCCTTAAACACAACCCCCAAACCCAAATCTAAGAAAGATACGGATTTGGACTAGTCCACGCCCTACGGGCGACGACATAACTCAGTCTCCGTATACAATCCACGGGCAACCAAACACAAATCAAACACAAACGACACAAAGTGACCATCTGGAGAAGGAGAAAGTGGTTACCGCAATGCGGTAGCGTAATTAACTGCAGGGGCTTGCGCCTGCAGGGAAGAGCGTCCCCACAATCAAAAACCCCTCAAGCGAGGGGGAATCTGACGAAGTCTGCTACATCGGACGCATCCGTTTAAACCTTCGATACATGGTGCCATAAATCAACTTGGCATCTTCAGAGAGGTAGACGGATAGCACCTATTAGCATCTGCCCCGAATTTCAGGCAAGACGTCCGTCACGCCGTCCTTCGGAGGGAAACAGATTCTGGCACGCCCGGTGGGACCTTTTCCTCATCCCACTCCACATTTCGTGTGTCGTGATTCGCGAACCAATCGCGATTCGCTAATGGTTGCCCTTGGGTTTTGAAGTACTAAGATTTGGCATTTCGTTTGCTGCAGAAAGCAAAAGGATCAATGGCTGGCAACTGCTCGAACTGCTCCAACTGCAAATGCAACCGACGCTCCGCCTCACCTGGAGGTGTAGCATATGGACCGCAGGTTACTTCGCTATTCACTATGCCTGTGGAGCAAGTGACTCAAGCTACCACTGGGCTGTTCTTTGGGACCATGCTCCCGCCGGTGAACGTTAACATCCCAGAGCCCGTACCGGAAACTTCAAAGAAGTCGGTCTTTGATCGACTTGCCACTCTTACGGCCCCTCTCAGCGGGTCATCCAACTCCTCGGTCCTCACTAGACTGGGCCTGAACTCCAAAGGGCCCGCCAAGAAGCCCGTGATACCTGAGAAGGCCATCCCAAAGAGGACAGCTGCTCCCAGAGTCGTTAAGGCGGCTTCTCCTCCCAGAGGGTCGGTCTTCGCGAGACTGACTACCTCCATTCCCGCTCTCGCTCAGAGATCTGTAGCTTCTCAACGAATGTCAGTCTTCGAAAGGCTGACACCAGCAGCAGCCCCTCCCCAGAACAGGGGGCAAGACGAAACCGTCGCTGAATCAATCCCAACAACCCGCCATGCCTGACGTCTCCATTGGCGCCGGATAAGGAAGACTGGGGGCAACTCCCCCTCCGGACTAACTCCACCAGCTATAACGGTGGAAATTGAGGCTACTATTCCAACCGGAAACAGCTTCGAGCTGCTGAACAGGGTACGCAGAAATTCGCCAACTGCGGTTCTCAAAAGATCCTCTCCACCTGCGGAGAATGTTATAGAAACAAAGCCGGAACAGCCCCCTCAACGGCTGTCCTCCAAAATTTATAAGGTCTGGCGACGGGTTCAGGACTCGGTAATCATTCAAGATCACTATCGCCGGCAGAAAAGGACGAAAGTGCAGGAAGAAAAAACCGTCACGTCAAACAACAAAGGACGACAACCACTTGGGTGTCCGCTGCAACGGCTCCCTCCACGTCGACTACACAAAAGAGAAGAAGGCCGGATAGAGTCCCCACTCCTGCAGAAAATGTCAAGGACAATAAGCCTAAACGCCCTAAGTCTGGGGGCATAACGGTGCATACGGTATACATGGCGCTGGGAAAAGAGGACAGCCGTGCATCCATGGGTCATAGGCCGCTTACACGGTCAGTGACCAAAGCTCAGGAGCAACAGCAGAAGCTCCAGGAAATGATGAACGCGATGGCCGCACTCACTGGGCCGAAAGAAAGCCCCGAAGCGTCATCTGATCAACGCCAGGAGCAAGAAACTGACGCTGAATTCCTTCGTAGGATATTGGAGAAGAAGGATAAAGAGGATGTGAAACAAGCAGCCAATATACAATGAATGGCCCTCCTGTTCCAGGACATGGTGTGGATAATGATCCAACAAGAGTCTCCTGCTGAAGACCCTCCAATCGTTCTTGAAGACGACAGGGGAGAAACGTCAAATCCTCCACCCGCTCTGTCAACAGCCAAGAAGGAAACAATCTCCAAGGCTGACCTGGACGAATACATAGCCCAACAGATACGAGTTCACCAGGCGACTGAGGCAGCGGGTCAAGTTGTCAGAACAGGGCGACTATATCCGAGCTGGTATGATCAGATCAAGTACCCGCCGGGCTATACAATACCGAAATTTCATGTCTATAAGGGGACGGGCAATCCCCACCAGCACGTTTCCCAGTTTAGGGCGCTTTGCGGCAACACCGGCGGTGATGATAAATTGTTGCTTCGTCAGTTTATCGGTAGCTTGTCAGAAATGGCGTTCGAGTGGTACTCTGAGCTCCCAAACGACTTTATTAAAACATTCGCAGATATGGAGTTGCTATTTACTCAGCGATTCGCGAGCGCCAGCGAACGTACCCCGATAACGGCATTGATTAATGCCAGGGTGAAACCAGGTGAGACGTGGGTCCAGTACGCTATACGCTGGCGAAACTTGTAGTCAAAATGCGAACAATGCATTGAGGAGGCGCCCGCGGTGGGCATGTTCGTGGGTACCCTAGATCCTCATGCAACTATCTCACAGTTCATGATGTTCTTTAAGCCAACCACGTTTCAAGCTTTGATGGACAAGTTGGCCCAGATGGACCAGATGGGTCACTGACCATCTCCCCCAAAGCCAGAACCTCGGAATGACAAGGGTAAAGGGAAGGCAACCTTCGTTGCGAACGCTCAGCAGCAACCCAGTGCCCCAAAGCTGGCGGATCAACTGGAAGAAAGACGGCGGTATTATAATGAGAAAATGAAGTGCCCCTACTCATTCCCGCGGGATAAGACGAAGAGGCTATTCGAGCTGGCAATACGCAACAGGCTTATCAACTTGCCAAACCCAAGGCAACCGCCGCAACCCAGTGAGGTGAATAACCCCAACTACTGCCATTACCATCAAACGGTAAGCCATCCGATTGAGGATTGCTTCGTCTTCAAAGGATGGATTGAAGATCAATACCTACAGGGCAAGTTTGCGCTGTCCGAGAAGTGGAAGGTGAACCCGCCACAACCGCACACTGCTAAGAAAACGGACACACCGGGGCCAAC
The DNA here is from genome assembly GCA_030015575.1 of Agapanthus africanus. Lineage (NCBI taxonomy): Eukaryota > Viridiplantae > Streptophyta > Magnoliopsida > Asparagales > Amaryllidaceae > Agapanthus > Agapanthus africanus. The sequence goes on along the minus strand of JASDDO010000022.1, from coordinate 858,328,220 downwards.
TTGTTCTTTCATTGAAGAAGCTCCATGGGAAATCATGCTTTCAGCAAAAACCAAGAGGATGTTGAACGACCTTAAAACATGCCCGGTGATCAGGTGGAAGAACCCGCTGGAACCCCAGATAATTGAAGGGATGCTGAAGCCGTGCCCAACTCCGAAGATTAGTGGTGATGGCCCCAGTACTCACAACCAGCCGTCGAAATCTTCAAAGAAAAAGAAGAAGAAATCTAAGAAGCCCATGAAGCCTGGCAACAAGCGTACGGACTTGCAGAAACAGATTGACGCGCTGGAGGAATACAATCAGAAGGCGCGAACTCCCATCACACTCCAAGAGTTCCTCAACCACTTCTTTCAAGAGGAAGATAACGGAGAGAGCTCGTCGGATGAATCCGAGGAATCTGTGGCGAGTTGTCACGTGATCTCCCACTCATTTACAGACGATGAAAAAACTCCTGGCACTGAGAAACTGGGGGCACAGCCTGAACCAGAACTTGTGTGGCCGACAAACGAAATGATCGACGCCTTTCAAGACGAGATTCGTTTGAAAAGTAAAGCCGATCGGGAGCGTGAGACGGCCGCATCCAGAGGAACCAAACGCGAGCGGCTAAGCGAAAAAGTCGAAGCACTTCCGCCAGATCGAAAGACACCCGACACGGGTAAAAACATATTCAAGACGAGAAAAAGGTTTGCCAAAGCCATGTCAATGGGAATGAAACTACCACCCTCGAACGAAAACACGCTCGATAGGGCGGAAAGGCACCCTAATTACTGCTCATATCATCGGAAGATTTCACACCCCACTGAGGAGTGCGACGCTTTTAAAACATGGTGGCAGGGATATGTTGCTCATCGGCAACATTTTAAGCGAATGAAACGCAGAACTCGTCGGGAGCATAGAAGTACGACCGAAGGACACAAAAGAACTACCGATGACTGTTACACGGTCAACGCCGGGGGATCACAAGTGCTCACATTCGGGAGCGATTCTGACGAGGAAATGGCTCTTAGCCCCCTCTTTAAAGAGTCCACCTCGGGAAAAGAGGAAGAACCAGAGACCTGCAAAAACATTCAGCTGCACAATCGCACGCTTCCGGAAAAGAATCTCGGACCCGCAACTAGAAAAGATAAGGGAAAGAAAAAGGTCGCTGAGGATATCACCTTAGATGACCAAGTTATGAAAGAGCTGACTGCTAAGGACCCGTCTAAGAAGAGTAAGGTGGACTACAACATCCTGGCGCACCTAAGGAAGCTACCTTCGCAGCTCAGCATTCTCGATGCTCTCTTATTATCAAAAGAAGCGAGAGATTCATTAATCAAGGCGCTACAAGAGCCCGAACAATTCCAAGCCTTCCTCGCCGAAGAAAGGATGAAGGATGAACTGGAAGAAGTGCACACGGCCGATATCACTTTCGGTGATGAAGACCTTCTCCTCGGGACGTGTGACCACAACCGTCCCCTATACGTCTCTGGATACTGCCACGATATCAAGATAGGCAAAATCCTGGTCGACAATGGATCCTCCGTTAATCTCCTCAATGTGCGGGTGTTAAAAGAAATCTGCATGAGCATCCAGCACCTTGCTCGGGACAAGATCACCATCTCCGGGTTCGATTCCCAATCATCAAGAACTCTTGGGTCTGTGATACTGACGCTACGCTTTGGGCTACTCGTCACGGACATTAAGTTCCACGTCATAGACGCCAAGACCTGCTACAACGCCTTGCTCGGTCGTCCCTGGTTACACGAGTACAACATCATCCCTTCTACGCAACATCAGTGTATGAAGTATTTCAAGGATGGTCTCGAGTATACCCTAACAGGTGAGCTAAACCCGTTCTCCATAAACGAGGTCCGCAAGTACGAAGATGCAAAGTACTTTTTGCCAGATTTCGAGGATACAGAGAGGTGTCGAAAACCGGAGAGCGAAGCCGCCGCCACCATTCCTGTTTTCGGGAGTGATACCGAAGAAGAAGAAGAAGAGATAGTTTACGCTGGGCCGTCTCGACGCAACAACCCGGGACCGTCCGCCCCCATATTGATCTTCGGAAGTGACTCGGAAGATGAGGTTAATGCTGTGTTCTCCAATCGGCCATCAATACAAGCATTCCCTGGTGATGATCAGAGTTTGCAAATCACCATGACTCCGCGGGAGCACTACAAAGATCTTGACGCGCTTGAAGCTCACAACATGCAAGACCTGCAGACATTTTACGTCCCTCCCAAGCGAAAAGGCGAAAAGGCGATCCTATTCTATCGATCCTCGGAAACAAGAGTAGAGAAAGAGATCTGGTATGGAACGGATTCTACACTTGATAAGCTTCAACCCATCCGTTTGCCCAGATATTACACAAACGGATTGAAAAGGCTATTGAAGCGCCAAGGGGTACCCTTAAAACAGACTACTCGACAAGCTCGATTCTATAACAGAATTTGGGATGTCTCTGGGACTCAGCGCAAATTGCCCAATGGGAAAATGGAAACACTTGGGCTTGGATACGTGAGAGCCGGGAAACGGGAACAAGTCCACGGTAGCTACGCCATATACAACTTCGATGAAGAAGAGGACGCCCTGTCAGGAAATGCCAACCCCTCATCAGGACTAGATCCCGCAATCAAGGTGCCGAGTCCGTCATTTGAAGAGCGAATGGACAAGCTTATCAGGAAAGCAGGTCAAAAAGCTCGGGACGGCCATAGTCGCGAGATAGCCATCTACGAGAAAACCAGGATGCAACGTCTTCTTCAACAGGCTGACAAAGACGAAAATACTCCTCCCTGTCAACCTCTTGTGCAAAAAGCCCGACGCAGAGGTAGAAACAAGTCAAAGAGCAGAAAAGACGTTCGACGGCGATGAAGCGGGACCGAGAAATCACGCGATCGGAAATTAAGCGGTCCAGAATTGTCCCTTATGAAAAAGATGAGTCAGGCATACTCTTTTCCTCAGAATAAAACACGGAAGATACTTGACCTCGCTTTAAAACATCGAATGATTACACTTCCGGAGTCTAAACACCCTGGGCAAGCTAACGAGGTCTCTCATCCGGGCTATTGCTCTTATCACCGAGCCATAGGACACCCTATCGAAGACTGCTTCACCTTCAAGAACTGGGTTGAAGACCAATACCAGCAAGGCAGATTTGCTCTATCTGATAGCTGGAGGGTAATGCAGCCACAAAAGCACGATCCCAAATCCACAAGAGCAGAACCAGATCCATATCAGTCTTGCAAGCGAGCTCGTACTTGTCATATGATAACGATATTAAAAGAAGAGCCCGAGGATATGGATGACCTTCCCTGGTGCTTCGAAAACAATAATGACGAGATGATTGCGGAGTTTCCACCAGCGCCGAAAGAGCTGGAAGATGGCATACATACTACTGCAGACAACCTCAAGAAGATTGAGTTGGGGACGGCAAACGACCCGCGACCGACATTCGTCAGCGAGTTGCTATCTGAAGAAAGGGTGGCTGCATTAAAAGACGTGCTTATGCAGCATAGAGATTGCTTCGCATGGAACTATTCTGAAATGCCAGGACTAGATCCAGAAATTGCTGTGCATAAATTGGCAATATCCCCGGACGTCAAGCCGGTCAAACAGGCGCCGAGAAGAATGCGGCTTAAGCTTGAGATGAGCATCAACGCCGAAGTCAAGAAGCTGATCGATTCTGGGTTTATCCAAGAAGTTCAATATCCTGACTGGATCGCCAACATCGTCCCGGTAATGAAGAAAAATGGGACAGTGCGCATATGCGTGGACTTCCGGGATCTCAATAAAGCTTGCCCGAAGGATGATTTCCTAGTGCCAGTCACAGAGCTAATGATAGATAACACGTCCACTCACGAGATTTTCTCCTTCATGGACGGCTCATCCGGATATAATCAGATAAAGATGCATCCCGAGGACCAGAAACATACCGCTTTCCGGACCCCTTCGGGAATATTCTGCTACAAAGTTATGCCCTTCGGTTTAAAGAACGCCGGTGCCACCTATCAGAGGGCCATGACGAAGATCTTTGATGACCTCATACATGAAATCGTCGAATTCTATATCGACGACCTCGTCGTGAAAAGCAAATCATACGAGGAACATCTCGAGCATCTGAAGACTGTATTTCAACGCCTTCGGCAATACAACTTGAAGATGAACCCTCTCAAGTGCGCGTTCGGGGTGTCATCAGGCAAATTCCTAGGATTCATTGTCCATTACCGGGGCATCGAGATAGATCCGTCGAAGATCAAGGCGATCATGGAAATGCCACCGCCAAGGACTCTCAAACAATTGCGGTCTCTCCAAGGGAAGCTCGCATACATCCGGCGATTTATAGCCAACCTCTCAGGCAAGTGCCGCCCTTACAGTCACCTGATGAAGAAGGGAACCCCGTTTGTCTGGGATCAAAAATGCCAAAGCGCACTAGACGAGATCAAGCAATACCTGCAAAACCCGCCGGTGCTGGCTGCTCCGGTCAAGGGAAAGCCCCTCATTCTTTATACGACCGCCCTCGGAGGTTCCTTAGGCGCATTATGGGCGCAAGAGAACGATCAAGGGAAAGAAATAGCACTCTACTATTTAAGTCGAGTTCTACTGGGGGCAGAAGACAACTACTCCCCCATTGAAAAATACTGCCTGGCGTTAATCTTTGCGATAACAAAACTCCGGCACTATGCATTGGCGCATGAAGTCCGCCTTATATCAAAGGTGGACCCCCTCAAATATCTGATGTCAAAAGCCATATTGACAGGAAAACTCGCTAAATGGGCCCTGCTCTTGATGGAGTTTTCAATAACCTATCAGCCTCTTAAGGCAGTGAAAGGCCAAGCCATCGCCGACTTCCTCGCTGAGCATCCAATACCTGCCGACTCGCCGTTGAAATGCGAGCTGCCAGACGAACATGCGTTTGATGCGATCGACGGTAGTAATACCCGATGGGAACTTTATTTTGATGGAGCGTCTTCCATAAAGAAGCACAAAAAAATACCCTTATAATCAAATCAGGGGTAGGCCTTATCTTCGTGACCCCACAAGGAGGGATAATGCGCTTCGCCTTCTCCTTGACAGAGCCGAGGACGAACAATGAAGCTGAATACGAAGCTTTGATAGCAGGCCTCGAGATCGCCATCGACATGGGAATTGAAAACCTTCTTATATACGGAGATTCCCAACTGGTCGTTAGTCAAGTAAACGACGACTACCAGACTGCAAGCCAGAGCTGGTGAAGTATGGAGAGAGAGTACAGCAACTGCTGACTCAAATCCCTTCCTACACTTTGGAAAACATACCGCGCGCGGAAAATAGCAAAGCAGATGCATTAGCCAAGCTCGCTAAAGAACTGGCTGATGAGAACCTCGATGACGTTAGGATCGTGGTACAAAGCCGTCGAGTTCTTGCTCCGGCAGAAATATCTCCGGAATCATCCGAGGAAAAGGAAGCGACCGAGCAGACGGCCATGCAAATAAAAGACCAAGAAATAGTTGAGGATTGGAGAGAAGTCTTTATAGACTACTTTAAATTCCGTCGAACGCCTGAAGATGCGTCCTCAAGGCATCAGCTCATGAAACGAGCTCTGTCTTTCGCCTTCATCAACGATACTTTGTACAAGAGGTCATTCGATTCTCTGTGGTTGAGATGCCTGGGACCTGACGAAGCGAAAAGAGTCGTTCAAGAAGTCCACGATGGACTCTGCGGTTCTCACCAAGCAGGCCCGAAGATGAAGTTGAAGATTAAACGGATGGACTACTATTGGCCCACGATGATCCAGGACTGCCTTGAATATGCGAAGCAATGCCACTCGTGCCAGATCCATGGAGACTTCATCCACCAGCATCCAAATCCTCTACATCCAACGATGGCTAGCTGGCAGTTCGAAATGCGGGGGACTGACATAGTCGGCCCTATCGAACCAGCATCGTTCAGGGGACATCGTTTCATCCTGGCGACGACTGATTACTTCTCCAAATGGGCAGAAGCAGTACCGCTGAGGGAAGTGAAGACGGAGAATATCGTCCATTTCTTCAAGACGCACGTCATTTATCGGTTCGGAACTCCGTGACGGATCATCTCCGATAATGGGCCAGCCTACAGAAGCCACAAGATCAGTCGCTTTGCGCAACAGCATAATATAGACTGGAGATATTCCTCAGTTTATAATCCCCGAGCTAACGGTCTGGCCGAGGCTTTCAACAAAACCTTGACAAAGATCGTGAAGAAGACGGTGTCCCGAAACAAAAAGGACTGGCACGAGAGACTGCAAGAAGCTCTTTGGGCGTATCGAACTACGTTCAAGACGGCCACGAACACAACGCCGTACGCGTTGGTATTCGGTACGGAAGGAGTACTCCCCCTCGAGATAGAGCTACCCTCTCTACGAATGGCGGTCCACTACGAGCTGACGGACGAAGAAAATGCTCACCTTCGGCTTGAGGAGTTTGATGCCCTAGATGAAACCCGGCTCATAGCGCAATAAAATCTGGAGGCTTATAAAGCAAAGATGACGCGCTCATATGAAAGATTGACCAGGCCGAGAGCATTCCGCTAAGGCGAACTCGTGCTAGTGGTCAAAAGACCTATGATCCCCAATCGCGCCAAGCGGGGAAAATTCGAGCCGAACTATGAAGGCCCGTACATCATAGACAAGGTCTACCAGGGCGGAGCATATCTACTCATGGATATGCACGGTGAAAGACCTTTCAGGCCAATAAACGGTCGCTTCCTGAAGAAATACTACGCTTGACGGGTCAAGGCTTAGGTCAATGATAGATGACGACGACCATGTCCGCTCGCTATCTTCCTAAGCCCAAACTCTAAGTAATAACCAGCATCCTTTACAACGGACCGAAACGTCCTTAAACTAACAACGGACCGAAACGTCCTTAAACTAACAACAGACCGAAACGTCCTTAAACTAACAATGGACCACTTTGTCCTAAAACTAGCTGTTGACCGAGATGTCGATAAACTACAGTGGATTGAAGTATCTCAAAGCCGATATAAAAAATATATATATATAAATAAAAAGAATAATAATAAAAACGGTATGTCCATAAGTAAAATGGGCACGGATGAAAACCTGAAAGGGCTCCGTGAGTAAAAACAGCAGGGTTACCGGCGAGTGTTTGTGAAAACCCGAAAGGGCGCAACCTCGTTAAAGAACACTTGCAGGGTCCTCACGACCTTGTAAGGAGAAACCACCCGCGTGAAATCCTTACGACTCACAAAGGAGCAACACACTTAGGAGTCCTTACGCTCCTAAGGAGAAATTACACTTGCGAGATCCTCACGACTCGTAGGGAGAACTCTCTTATGGGACCCTCACGGCTCATAAGATTTGAAAGTCTTAAGTCACAGAGACCTAAACCTGTGCTTAAGCAACCCCCACAACCTTCAATTTATGGCCTACAAGTGGCTCATACTGACCCTTGTATACAATCCACGGGCGCGAATAAACATTTCCCTAACAAAAGTCCCGCCCGTGGCTGGGGATATGATCGCACGATGAACAACCCTTGTAAGTCCTCTTGACTTATAAGGAGAAAACCCTTTTGTAAGATCCTTACGACTTACAGGGGAACACGCACTTAGGAATCCTCACGATTCCCAAGGAGAAAACACACCTACGAGATCCTCACGACTCATAGGGAGAAATACCTTTGTGAGACTCTTATGACTCATGAAGTCAAAAACCTTAGTCGACAGGACCTTTAACCCTGTTTACTAAGCCACCTTTGTTCAACAGCGAAAGAGGCAAATGATGATTCGCTCCTGGTAACATTCCAGTTGTAGCGGTGCTGATGCCGAAATCGGTGTCTAAAATCTAAGCTTGCAACGAAAAGGCTAGCAAGCCACACATGCATACGAAATAGCCGAAATGATGGGCCAACTTGCAATAAAAATCAGCAAGTAAAAATGTATGCATGAAAAATAGCCGAAATGATTGGGCAACTCGCAATAAAAAGCGGCGAGTAAAAAATAAAATAAATAGCCGAAATGATTGGGCACCGCGGAAAAAAATAGCCGAAATGATGGGGCAATCGCAACCTTTGCGATATAAAAGCTGAAATGATAGAGTATCGCGGGAAAAGAAATAAAATAAAAATGAAATTCCCGCCCTACAGGTGATGTTACATCTATCCCTGTACACAATCCAGGGGCGTAAACAAAGAAGGGATCATACTCCTCCCCCAGGTCTCATCATAAGAAGAAGCCAAATCTTAACGGGCCGCAAGTGACCTAGAGATCGTCTCAACACTCGTATCGTCACAACGGACACAACATCAAGCGAAGTGGAACAGTGGCAAATCCCAGTTCCATGGCTCGGCGATATACAGATCACCAAGAGTCAAATCCCTACTCCGTGAAATGCGGATATAATCAACAAAATTCCTGGTCACGTGGAACGCAGATAACGTCACTCTTTGACCCCGTAGAAAACGTCCAGAGCGGATCCTGGTCCTCGCAGAGCACGGCAGTGAACCCGTGTGAAGTATCCAGAGTGGAGCCTAGTCCTCGCCGAGCACGGCAGTGAACCCGTGTGAAGCATCTAGTACAAAATTCCTGGTCACGTAGAACGCGGATAACGTCACTCTTTGACCCCGTGGAAAACGTCCAAAGCAGATCCTGGTCCTCGCAGAGCACGGCAGTGAACCCGTGTGAAGCATCTAGAGCGGAGCCTAGTCCTCGCCGAGCACGGCAGTGAACCCGTGTGAAGCATCTAGTGCAAAATTCCTGGTCACGTGGAACGCGGATAACGTCACTCTTTGACCCTGTGGAAAACGTCCAGAGCGGATCCTGGTCCTCGCAGAGCACGGCAGTGAACCCATGTGAAGCATCCAGAGCGGAGTCTAGTCCTCGCCGAGCACGGCAGTGAACCCGTGTGAAGCATCTAGTGCAAAATTCCTGGTCACGTGAAACGTGGATAACATCGCTCTTTGACCCCGTGGAAAACGTCCAGAGCGGATCCTGGTCCTCGCAGAGCACGGCAGTGAACCCGTGTGAAGCATCTAAAGCGGAGCCTAGTCCTCGCCGAGCACGGCAGTGAATCTGTGTGAAGCATCTAGTGCAAAATTCCTGGTCATGTGGAACGCGGATAACGTCACTCTTTGACCCTGTGGAAAACGTCCAGAGCGGATCCTGGTCCTCGCAAAGCACGGCAGTGAACCCGTGTGAAGCATCCAGAGCGGAGCCTAGTCCTCGCCGAGCACGGCAGTGAACCCGTGTGAAGTATTTAGTGCAAAATTCCTGGTCACGTGAAACGCGGATAACGTCACTCTTTGACCCCGCGGAAAACGCCCAGAGCGGAGCCTGGTCCTCACCAAGCACGGCAGTGAACCCGTGTGAAGCATCCAGAGCAAACACCGGACTGTGGAGTCCTTAAATCCACGGACTATGATGTCCTTAACCTCGACCGTAATGTCTTAAAACTAACAATCAACCATGATGATTCTAGACCAATTTTACCTTGGTTAAAGGGTACATCTCTTCACTCCTTTAATATTTGGCGTTGTAATTCCTCAACGTCTTCAAAGAGGTGACGGGTCCCAGTAACCACACATTTCGTGGACTGTGGAGTCCTTAAATCCACGGACTATGAGGTCCTTAACCTTGACCGTGATGTCTTAAAACTAACATCGGACTGTGGAGTCCTTAAATCCACGGACTATGAGGTCCTTAACCTTGACCGTGACGTCTTAAAACTAACATTGGACTGTGGAGTCCTTATATCCACGGACTATGAGGTCCTTAACCTTGACCGTGACGTCTTAAAACTAACATTGGACTGTGGAGTCCTTAAATCCACGGACTATGAGGTCCTTAACCTTGACCGTGATGTCTTAAAACTAACATCGGACTGTGGAGTCCTTAAATCCACGGACTATGAGGTCCTTAACCTTGACCGTGATGTCTTAAAACTAACATCGGAATGTAGAGTCCTTAAACCCACGGACTATGAGGTCCTTAACCTTGACCGTGATGTCTTTAAACTACGGTATCTCGGAGAACGTCCCAAAGCAACCCCTAACCCCGTAAAATACGGATAAGGGCGACCGCACCCAACACTTGCGGGTCCTCACGACCCGTAAGGAAGAAAACTCTCTTGTGAGATCCTTACGACTCCCAATGGAAAACCCGCTTAAGAATCCTCACAATTCTTAAGAAAAACTTACACCTACGGGATCCCCTCGACCTGTAGGGAGAAAAACTCTTTATGAGACCCTCACGGCTCATAAAGCTCAAAAGTCTTAGGAGGCAGATCTTAACCCTGAATCCTAAGCCATCGCTACCCTACAAGGAGGCCAAGATAAATTGCCCACAGAACAAGTTCAACCGAGAGAGACACACCATTGAAAAAAATATATATGTCTTTATTCATGGGACAAAATAGGCATAAAGTACAATTCATGAAAGAACAAAAAAATACTCTTATTCAGGAGTATGTGCAAAAAGAAAGGAAAAGATACAAGTCTTTAAGCCGGCGGGCGATTTAGTAATTTTGCTAGCTCATCCTGCTTTTGCTGGGCCACGGTTTCATGATTCAGGATCGCCAGAAGACGGGCCTCCGCCTGAGCTTGCTGGGCGACGGAGCAGTAAACAAGAACGGAAGAGCTCCTTCTCTGTAGTTTTGTGGGCCTCAACTCTTTCGCGGGTAAACTCGGCGGCCTTGTCGATGGCCACTACCTCTTTGATAGACTCTTGAAGCACCCGCCAGAGTTCATATGCTTTGTGGGCCTTAGCGGTAAGATTAGCTTGAAGCTCGCTCGGCGCCTTAGAAGCCAGCTCTCTCTCCGAGAATTTGCGGCCGAGCCTCTTCTCGCACAACAATATGTTCATTACACGTCGCTCTATCATACCACACAAGCCCGCTTTCGCGACCGCAACCTCTGAAACAGGACACATACGCTCAAGACCGTATAAAAAAGCCTCCAGTCGATAGCAATAGTCGATCTAAAACACGCGCACATCATCTGGTATGGGAAGCAACAAAAAAAATTCTCGATGTATATCCTATCAAGCATGCATTCGCAACTATATGAATATCCGAAAAGAAATAATACCCGAAGCTCTGATGTGCATGCAACATGGTGATAGTGTTCGCAATTAAAGAAAGTTATCATGGGAAAAACACAAAGTTCATTTATGCAAGAAAAAACATACATACGAGTACCCAGCATACATGAAAGTTCAACATAAAGCATGTGAAAACTAATACACTACGCTAACGGGAAAAGGTCGCCAAACAAAGGATCGGTAGCACAAAGGTTAACAAAACAAAGAACAAAATTCTCCATCTCTCTCTCTGCTTTCTCCAACACATCAAAGCGACGGTTTTCGTGAGGGGTCGCTCCCCACCGATTGGTGCCATGTTCGTCTGCAAAAGCAGACATAACCGCCCGCCTAGCTCTTATCTCGCTCAAGAGGTAAACTGAGCGATCTTTCAAAGCCTGAGTGATCAGGCACGCTTCGTGAAAACCCTCGAGCTTTTCTTCAGCCACGTCAAGCATCGCCAGGGTCATCTCCGCCGGGTGAGGAGGGACGTCGGCAAGTACGGCGGCAAGAATCATCCGGAGCCAGAGGGAGCCCATCGGGAGGGGGGACCCCCTACGGATCGAGAGCTCATATGTCGCTGAGTCGCATTCGTCGTCGGTAAGGACAGGGTCCACCAATCGTGCAGCAAAGCGAGGAATCATCTCCTCGATAGGCACTTCCCATGGCTGTCGACGAGCGCGTGGACGGTTGTAGGCCATGGCACTCGGTTGTTTTTCAAATTAAATCACGTCAAAATGGGAATAAATTTCTCTGTGAATAGGAAATAGGTTATGGCCGCAAGACTATAAAGGAGAGCATTAAATGCTGCGCGCGGAAAAAATTGCATGATGGAACCCATTCCAAGGCCCAAAAAAGGGAAGACATTGGAAATCAGGAAAAGGAACGATTTCCAAGGCGCCTTCTCTGCATCTAATGCCATGCACAGAAATATGGCATGAAAAATTGAATAGCCCCATAAAAGACCCCTCACGTGTGGAGCACGTGAGCACCATGCTTGGTGTGTACTAGAAAGTGAAATAGTGCCCTGCACGTTAAAAACATCAACAACAACAATAGCAAAATGACAAAATCCAAAAAAAAGGGGGGGCATGCAAACACAGAAAGACACGATAAGATTTATCATTCATGCTTTAAAAGGTTCATACAAAATAAAAAGAAAACGTTTACAACGGTAAGACCTCGGACGCGGGGCATGGATTGAGAAACTCGAACGTAACTTTGTCCAAGATCTTCCAGGCATTTCGAACCATCCTAATATGTTTCCTCTCGCCGTCACAAGCATCGGGTCCTCGCGAATGTCCTCCACCCTCCGATAGGCAGTAAGTATAGCCGACTGCTGAAAAGCCTGGTGCAAGAGATCAATGAGGTTATCGCGCCTTCTCTTCGAGATTAGGCTTATCAGATACACCGAATGTATCTTATCCTCGGCAGCGTCCAATGCCCCGAGCGGTACACCGGTGCAGAAGAGAGGAAGCGCCTCCCAGATCGCCAGCACGATGAGTCTCAGAAGAGAAGAGCGACGGGGGAGTAGCCGATGGTTGTACTCGTCAAAGCGGCCCATGATCTCAGCGCATTGAGCGTTGGTGAACTCCTGGTTCTGGCTGCGGCCCAGTGCATGAATATTCCTGTAAGAAACGATTTCGTCAAGATCATACAAATGGGCATCCATGACACCTGAAATAATGAGCATAAAAAATTCATTACAAACTTTTCCCTCTCGGATGTGAAAGAAACAACCCAGGGCAAGAAAACCCTAAGAAGCCTCCATGGGAAGAACTTAGTTCCTCATAGGAATTAAATTCCTTCTTAAAAAAGGGAATTAAATTCCCAGAAGTTTGTTTTTCCAGAGCCAGGGCTCCTTGAGGATGGATTTAAATTTCATGGAAGGGACAACCGACACCACCATCTCCCTAAAGGTTAAAGAGACCCTAAGAGATCTACAGTTTGAAAATTAGAAGGGTTACTGTTCTTGTAGAAGAACTTAAAACAAAAAGAAATGAGTGTTCTTGTCAAAGGGAAAAACCCTTGATCTGAATTTAAAATCCTGTGGTGGTTGCTGGGAAAGTTCTCCGATCGTTCAAAGATCTTTACCTGAAGAAAGGGTCTTCTTGGAACAGAGTTAAACTCTGGAAAAAGTTTGAGGCAGAGAACTAAGCTCTGGAAACGAGAATTAAATTCTCAAGGAAAAAGTTACAAGGAAGAAGACAAGTAAGAGTGGAGGCGCTTCTAAAGAGACCCCTATATTTATAGGATGTGATAAAAACGTTTCATCTACCCTACTCCCAGAGCAGATCCGACGGTCACAAAAGTGACATCGTTGTACTCACGTGCAGACACGTGAGAACAACACTGTGGGGGCATTTGTTCCCTGATTAAAAATCAGGAGAAGCCTCAGAGGAGGCATCACGTGCTCACACGTGACCAGTTGTCACGTGTTGGCACGTGACGCTTAAAGCAGCGGCAAAAAGCACATTCATCCCCTGATTAAAATCAAGAAAAAGCTCCAGAAGAGACATCACGTGCTCACATGTGACCAGTGGTCACGTGCTGGCACGTGATAGTTAAGCAGCGGCCAGAGAACAGAGCGCAGAAAGAGAGAAGCCCATTCCAGGGGTCACGTGCCTACACGTGACCAGGGGTCACGTGGCCACACGTGACCGGCTTTAAGAGCCTTATTCTTTAACAGAATTAAAATTCTGAGGATGAATCATTCAAATCTTTCCAAAATGGAGAAAGATTATTTGAAACCGTTGGATTAAAAATCTAAAGGTGATTAAACATCACCAATTTATGGAAAAATCTTGAACTTGGAAAGATTTTCCCCCTAAATCTAACCGAAATAACAAAAAGATATCTTTGGATTTAAAATCCAATGGTGAATAAAATTCACCTAACAATCTAAAGGCCCAGATTAATGATAAATATAAATCAAATCTCTCAATAAGAGATTTACTTAGCAGATTGATTCTTTTCCTTCTCCTATAAATAGGAGCCAAGAAAAGAAGAGAAGGACCTTTTTTTGAGACCTTTGGACCTTTTCTTTTGATACACAGAAAGAGAGATACAGAGCCTTTGATTCTCTGCAAAAGGAAAACCCTAGGTAAGAGAAAAAAAGGGAGGCTTAAAAAGAGAATTTAATTCTCAAAAGAGTTTAACTCTTATATAAAGAAAAGAACTTAGTTCTTTCTCTGATGGAGGATCTGTAAAGTGCACATCTCCCCATGAATTAAGAATTTAATTCTTATTGGGTTGAGATCCTGCCATGCAGATCTAAAACACAGAGGAGGAACTGAGTTTTGAGAATTTAATTCTCACAAAATGATAGGAATTCAATTCCTTCGAGATAAAATTAGGGTTTAACCCTATGTTATGGGAATTTAATTCCTTCAAAATAAACAGAACTAGGGTTTAACCCTAATTGAGAACACAATTCCCTCAAACTCACAGGAATTTAATTCCCTTAAGAAAAGAAATTAGGGTTTAACCCTATTAAGAATATAATTCTTCAGAAGAAAGCAGGAATTTAATTCCTCTAAAGTTTGTCGCTAGGGTTTAACCCTATTAATTCTTAAAAGATGAACAGATCTTTAAAACATGCAGAGTCACGTGCTACCACGTGACCCCTGCAAAGATCCATAGAAAGAACTCTGAAGTAAACACCTCACGTGTTACCACGTGACTCCTGCGAAGATCCATAAAAGAGAACTGTGAGGCAATGCCTCACGTGCCCCACGTGATCTCTAAAGCACACAAACGAAAAAGAAACAGAAAAGAGCTCTAAGGCACCCTCACGTATCGACACGTGACCCCTAATGAACATTCTAACAGATCAAAGTGCAGGCCCCCATCACGTGCCCACATGTGATGGCTTTCAGAATTAAAAATGTTAAACACTTATCTGTAGAACAAAGTAAAGGGAAGCAGGGCGCTCTCACGTGTTACCACGTGACCCCTCTTACCTCAGTGTTTAACACTAAATTGAAACTTCTGTATCCAGTGTTTAACACTGATTTGCTTTAGTGTTAAACACTAATTTGGAATCTCTATTTCCAGTGTTTAACACTGATTTGCCTAGTGTTTAATACTAATTTAAAAACTCTGTTCCCAGTGTTCAACACTGATTATCTTTTAGTGTTTAACACTAACTTGTCAATCTTATTCCCAGTGTTCAACACTGCTGGTCTCTAGTGTTTAACACTAGCTTTAGCCCAACTGGCTAAGTTTCCAGAGGCAAAACCTCTCCTTTAATAAACCAACAGAGGGCCAATATCCCAAACATGATTGGACTTAGCCCAAGCTGGCCATAAGTCCTCAATTCAAACTTAACTGGGCCAATGCGCTCATAATATAATAATTGATCTTAGTTTCCAAATTGGACTACAGATCACTTAATCTACCTTGCTTTAAGGGTACATCTCTTCACTCCTTTGATACTTGGCGTTGTAATTCCTCAACGTCTTCAAAGAGGTGACGAGTCCCGAAGACCACACATTGATACGGACCGTGGGGTCCTTAAGCCCATAGACTATGAGGTCCTTAACCTTGACCGTGATGTCTTAAAACTAACATCGGACTGTGGGGTCCTTAAACCCATGGACTATGAGGTCCTTAACCTTGACCGAGATGTTTTAAAACTAACAACGGACTATGACGTCCTTAACCTTGACCGTGATATCTTAAAACTAATATCGGACTGTGGAGTCCTTAAATCCACGGACTATGATGTCCTTAACCTTGACCGCAATGTTTTAAAACTAACATTGGACCGCAATGTCCCTAAACTACCTATTGACCGCAATGTCACTAAACTAAACAACAGGGCTCCCTTAAATTGCTCTCTTGTTGGATCTAAACGATCCCGTTAAGTCGATCTTAGTCTTAAACTAGACTAGCGTATCCTTAACCAACGTTTAAGTCGATCTTAGTCTCAAATGAGGTTAACGTATCCTTAAACACAACCCCCAAACCCAAATCTAAGAAAGATACGGATTTAGACTAGTCCACGCCCTACAGGCGACGACATAACTCAGTCTCCGTATACAATCCACGGGCAACCAAACACAAATCAAACACACACGACACAAAGTGACCATCTGGAGAAGGAGAAAGTGGTTACCGCAATGCGGTAGCGTAATTAACTGCAGGAGCTTGCGCCTGCAGGGAAGAGCGTCCCCACAATCAAAAACCCCTCAAGCGAGGGGGAATCTGACGAAGTCTGCTATATCGGACGCATCTGTTTAAACCTTCGATATATGGTGCCATAAATCAACTTGGCATCTTCGGAGAGGTAGACGGATAGCACCTATTAGCATCTGCCCCGAATTTCAGGCAAGACGTCCGTCGCGCCGTCCTTCGGAGGGGAACAATTAGGTTATTAAAAACAATCATAAAAAATGTCTCTTTTTATCAAATCCCTAATGAGTGAGTAATTCCTCACTTGTTAGGGTTAGGAATAGGAAAGGTTTGAGAGATGAAAATCTCTCACCCCTTTCTTGCCCGCTACACATTTTAAATAGGACTCTATGCATACATACATACGCCGCTCACTGCGGCACCCTATCCCATGAGGTAGAGTTGATATCGTAGTTTAAAAAGACCGGTTGTGTATGTTTTCCATGGAGGTTAGGGTAAGAGTTAAGAAAGGACGGACAAGGACCTAAAGGATGAAACCTAGTTTCTTCCCGATGGTACTAATCCACTTTGTTAATTATTACCTTAACACCTAAATAGATCTTAATTAGGGCAAAGAAAGCGGTAAGAAATATTGACTTTCCAAACTTAAGCTAAACCTAACCCTAGCAAGGTTTTAATCCTAATCAAACTCATTTCAGTTTTTAGTGATAATTAATCCAACCCTAATTGGAATTGACTCGTTAGAACAAATAGAAAATACACAAAATTCCTGTGGACTGACCCGTACTCACCGGCTAGGTACTAAGCGATGCCGTTCTTGATTGCGATTAATATTCTTTGATTTATCTTTTAAAAGCGCACACGCACGCATTAAAACATCTCGTCCAATCAATTTACAGAACACAATCTTTCTTGTTTAGAAAGGTTGGGAAAATATTTTTCCCAAATAGGGTTCTGACCCTTCTTATTTAGAATTTAATTCTATCGGCTCAGAAAGTATTAGGAATCCTCACATGTAGCATGTGACCCAATGGCACTAGGTCGGTTTGC
Organism: Agapanthus africanus; assembly: GCA_030015575.1. Lineage (NCBI taxonomy): Eukaryota > Viridiplantae > Streptophyta > Magnoliopsida > Asparagales > Amaryllidaceae > Agapanthus > Agapanthus africanus. The sequence continues at coordinate 858,311,005 of JASDDO010000022.1, read as the reverse complement.
TTATATGCAGCAGTCCCAGAGAAGAGTATCACGTGTTGGCACATGATGCGCCTTCTAGCCTGTTATTTATTTTATGAAGGCACCTATATATTTTGTATATAGATGCTCACGTGTGGCACGTGAGGCTCAACTTCAGCCTTATCTGTTAAGCGTAATGCTTATAATTTTTTCTCCAAGGCGCATCACGTGTGGGCACATGATGCTCCTTTTGGGGAATTCTTCCATCGCTTTTTGGTTCATTATTTATTTATTTTTTATAAGGGAACAGTGATATTACCGTCGGAAGAGCAAGCGTTAGGGATATTCCATGCCACTTTTTACTTGAGGTTAGGCTCAGTTTGGGAGCCCTGATGAGTCATGGCCACTCCGCGTTGGTGTGGGATGATCTCCGATAGTCTTTCAGGTCTCATTTGAGTTGTCGTCAAGACCCTGAAGCTAGGGATCTTCCTTTACTTCGTTTGTTGACATTGTGTCTGCAATATTGCAACGAATGTCGAGGTTGCCTCTAGGTTGTCTGTGAACCGTCGAGTCTTGGAACTAGGGACTTTGCTACGGCTCCATTGTTTTGACCCTGGGGTCAGTCGTTGACGTTGTGCCTGCATCCTGCTGGAGTAAGAAGGAACGCCGTTGTGATCTCTAAGCTCTAGATGTTGTCGCCGAGACCCTGAAGCTAGGGATCTTCCTTCTCTTCGTTTGTTGACATTGTGTCTGCAATATTGTGACGAATGTCAAGGTTGTCTCTAAGTTGTTTATGAACCGTCGATTCTTGGAACTAGGGACTTTGCCATGGCTCCATTTTGTTGACGTCGCGTCTGCATCCTGCTGGAGTGAGAAGAAACGCCGTTGTTGATCTCTAGGCTATAGATGTTGCCGTCGAGACCTGGCTCTCCTTCTGATGGAGCCTGGTGGGAAAATGTGATTCTCTTTTTCGTTTGCGCCCATGGATTGTATACAGGGGTCGACGTGGACTTGCCTGCAGGGCAGAAGTTTCATTTTTTTATTCTTTTTTTCCGCGATGCTCTACCATTTCAGTTTTTTTATATCGCGAAAGTCGCGATTGCCCAATCATTTCAGCTATTTTTCACGGTGCCCCATCATTTTGACTGTTTCTATTTTTACTCGCTGCTTTTTATTACGAGTTGCCCAAACATTTCGGCTATTTTATATGCATACATTTTGCTCGCTGATTCTTACTGTGAGTTGCCCCATCATTTCGGCTATTTCATATGCATTTTTGCTCGCTGATTTTTATTGCGAGTATGGAACTCGATGTCTGATACCAATCTTAGTATCAACATCGCTGCGACTGGAATATTGCCAGGAGTGAATCATCATTTGCCGTGAAAGGACTTGGAATTTGATATCGATTTAGGCATCAGCGTCGCTACAACTAGGATATTTCCATGAGCGAATCATCATTTGCCTTTGTCGATTTGAACAAAAGTGGCTTAGCAAACAAAGTTAGGATTCTGTTGACTAAGGCTTTTCGAATTTACGAGCCGTAAGGGTCTCATAAAGGTGTTTCTCCCTACGAGTCGTAAGGATCTCGTAGGTGTATTTTCTCCTTAGGAGTCGTAAGGATTCCTAAGTGATATCTTCTCCCGTAAGTCGTAAGAATCTCTCAAGAGTATTTTCTCCTTGCAAGTCGAGAGGACCTACAAGTGTTGTTCACCAAATGGATAATTTCATGCCATTGGTGGAACTAGGTGAGGGAACATTTATTTATGCCCGTGGATTGTATACAAGGGTCAATATGGGACCGCTTGTAGGGCATTTTGGGGAATGTGATGGCTTAAGAACAGGTTTAGATCCCTGTAGCTTAAGGCTTTTAAATCCTATGAGCCGTGAGGGTCTCGTAGGAGGGAATTCTCCTTACGAGTCGTGAGGATCTCGTAAGTGTAATTTCTCCTTAGAAATAATGGGGATCCCGAAGTGTGTTGCTTCCTTGTGAGTCGTAAGGATCTCACGCAGGTGTTTTCTCCTTATAAGATCGAGAGGACCTTACAAGTGTTTTTATTTTAACGAGATTGCGCCATTTCGGGTTTTCACAAACTCGCCGGTAGCCCTGCTGTTTTTACTCACGGAGCCTTTTTGGGTTTTCATCCGTGCCCATTTCGCTTGTGGACGTATCGTTTTTCTTAACAACGATGAAACCCTCGAGAATAGTTTCGCCGCATGTGTCACATCTGTTTGCCGGTGAGATTTGAGTTGCAGTCCTTACCGCTGGGACTCGCGGACTTGAATTCCATTGTCACCGTGTTTGAGGCGACGTACTTAGTTTAAAGACATTATGGTCCATTGTTAGTTTAGGGACATCTCGGTTCACAGCTAGTTTAAGAACGTTGCGGTCCGTAGGGATTTTGAGGCGAAGTTTTGCCGGATACTATTTACAGAGTCTTGACTCGGGAAGATAGAGAGCGGACACGAGCGTCGTTATCTATCATTATCCTGTGTTGTGACTTGTCAGGCGTAGTATTTCTTAAGAAATCGGTCGTTTATTGGCCGGAAGGGTCTTTCGCCATGCATATTCATGAGCAAGTAGGCCCCACCTTGGTAAGCCTTTTCTATGATGTACGGGCCCTCATAGTTTGGTTTGAATTTCCCCCGCTTTGCACGGTTAGGGATCATCGGTCTTTTTACGACTAATATGAGTTCGCCTTGGAGGAATGTTCTCGACCTAGTCAGTCTTTTGTATGAGCGCGTCATCCTTGCTTTATAAGCTTCCAGGTTTTGCTGCGCCATGAGACGGGTTTCATCAAGGGCATCGAGCTTCTCAAGCCGAAGATGGGTATTTTCCTCATCTATCAGCTCATAACGAACCGCCACTCGTAGAGAGGGTAGTTCTATCTCTAGAGAAAGTACCGCTTCTGTGCCGAATACCAACGCGAATGGCATTGTATTCGTAGCCGTTTTGAACGTGGTTCGATACGCCTAGAGAGCTTCATGCAGTCTCTCGTGCCAGTCCTTTCTGTTTCTGGACACCATTTTCTTTATGATCTTCGTCAAGGTCTTGTTAAATGCTTCAGCTAGACCATTGGCTCGGGGATTGTAGACTGAAAAGTATCTCTAGTCTATATTATGCTGCTATGTAAAGCGGCTGATTTTATGGCTTCTGTAGGCCGGTCCATTGTCCGAGATGATCCGTCGTGGAGTGCCGAACCGGTAGATGACGTGTGTTCTGAAAAAATGGAGGATTTTTTCCATCTTCACCTCTCTTAGTGGTACTACCTCTACCCACATAGAGAAGTAATCGGTTGTTGCCAATATGAACCGATGCCCCCTAGATGATGCTGGCTCGACGGGCCCGATTATATCGGTCCCCCACATTTCGAACGGCCAGCTAGCCAATATTGGGTGTAGAGGATTCGGATGCTGGTGGATGAAGTCCCCGTGAATCTGGCACGAGTGACACTGCTTCGCATATTCGAGGTAGTCCTGAATCATCGTGGGTCAATAGTAACCTATTCTTTTGATCTTCAGCTTCATCTTGGGCCCAGCTTGATAGGAATCGTAGAGTCCGTCGTGAGTTTCTTGGACGACCCTTTTTCTTCTTCTGGTCCCAGGCATCTCAGCCACAGACAGTCGAATGATCTCTTATAAAGAGTATCATTGACAAAGGCAAAAGACAGGGCTCGCTTAATGAGCCGATGTCTTGACGACGCGTCTTCGGGTGCTCGATAGGATTTGAAGTAGTCTATGAAGACTTTTCTCCAATCCTTAATCTTTTCTTCATCTTCTATTTGGTAGGCTACTTGTTTGGCCGCTTCTTTTTCTTCAGACGACTCCGGAGATATTTCTGCTGGAGCGAGAATCCAGCGGCTTTGCACAATGATCCTTACATCATCGAGGTTTTCGTCAGCTAGTTCCTTAGCAAGCTTGGCTAATGCATCTGCCTTGCTATTTTCTGCACGCGGTATGCTTTTCAGGATGTAGGAAGGGATTTGAGTCAGCAGTTGCTGCACTCTTTCGCCATATTTTACCAATCTGGCTTGCACGTCTGATAGTTGCCATTTACTTGGCTAACGACCAGCTGGGAGTCTCCATATATGAGGAGGTTTTCGATTCCCATGTCAATAGCGATCTCAAGACCCTCTATCAAAGCTTCATATTCCGCTTCGTTATTTGTTCTCGGCTCTATTAAGGAAAGGGCGAAACGCATTATCCCTCCTTACGGAGTCACGAAGATAAGGCCCACCCCAGTTTTAATTATAAGGGTGTTTTGCTTTTGCTTTTCCATGGAAGATGCTTCATCGAAGTAGAGTTCCCATCGGGTATTATTTCCTTCTCCCTCCCTGTCGATTGCATTTAACTCGTGTTCATCTGGCAATTCACAATTTAAGGGGGAGTCGACTGGTATTGGATGTTCAGCGAGGAAGTCAGCGATGGCCTGGCCCTTTACTGCCTTGAGGGGTCGATATGTTATCGAGAACTCCATCAAGAGGAGGGCCCATTTGGCAAGCCTTTCCGTTAGTATGGCTCTTGACATCAAATATTTGAGAGGGTCCACCTTTGATATGAGATGGACCTCATGTGCCAAGGCATAGTGCCTGAGCTTCGTTATCGCGAAGATCAGTGCCAGGCAATGCTTTTCAATGGGGGGTAGTTGTTTTCTGCCCCTAAGAGGACTCGACTCAAATAATAGAGAGCTCTCTCCTTCCCCTGGTCGTCTCCTGTGCCCATGGTGCGCCTAAAGAACCTTCAAGGGCTGTTGTATACAAAATGAGGGGCTTTCCCTTGACCGGGTCGGTCAATACCGATGGATTCTACAGGTATTGCTTGATTTTGTCCAGTGCACTTTGGCATTTCTGATCCCAGGCGAACGGGGTCCCTTTCTTCATTAGATGGTTGTAGGGACGGCATTTGCCGGAGAGGTTGACTTGGAGTTTGACACCTGTTTAGGCATCAGTATCGCTATGACTGGAATATTGCCAGGAGCGAATCATCATTTACCTCTGTCGATTTGGACAAAGGTGGCTTAGTAGACAGGGTTAGGATCCTGTCGATTATGAGCCGTAAGGGTCTCATAAAGGGTTTTCTCCCTACGATTCGTGAGAATCTCGTAGGCATATTTTCTCGTTAGAATCATGGGGATTCCTTAGTGATGTCTTCTCTTGTAAGTCATAAGGATCTTCCAAGGGTGTTTTCTCCATATAAGTTGAGAGGACCTACAAGTGTTATTCACCATATAGGGATATTTCTCGCCATTTATAGAACTTGGCAAAGAAATATTTATTCGCGCTGTGTGGATTGTATACAAGGGTCAATATGGACCGCCTGTAGGGCAATTTGGAGGATATGACAGCTTAAGAACAGGTCCAGATCCCTATAACCGAAGGCTTTTGAATCCTATGAGCCGTCAGGGTTTCACGGGAAGGGGGATTCTCCTTACGAGTCGTGAGGATCTAGTAAGTGTATTTATTTTAACGAGGTTGCGCCCTTCCGGGTTTTCACAAGCTCGCCGGCATTCCTGCTGTTTTTACTCACGACGTCCTTTCGGGTTTTCATCCATGCCCATTTTGCTTGTGGACATACCCTTTTTTTAGCGGGGCATTCCACTAGATTGTAGGACCTTTTTGTAAGCCCCCTAATATCCTTCCTATCTTTTGAGAAGAAAGGCCATTCTACATAGAGATTCTTCCGCCAGTGAGAAATATGCCCCATATGTATATCTCGGAGGGAACGAGTACCCACGCCGTCGCTATTTTGGCGACAGGTTGCTTCAGAGCCGCTTATTTTTGTTGAGCGTAGGTGACAAGCACCATCTTGCCTCCACTTTTCACTCGTCATCATCGGATGAGAAAGAGTCTTGACTTTGATCCAATCGAGCCATTTTATCCATGAGTTCTTGGAATGTCGTCGGCTTGAAGAGGGCCATATACGGGAACGCTTTTGAATTTGGGTCAAGGGTGGCTATAAGCATTCCCATGGCTGCAACTTCATCGATGCGTTGCTCGTATTTGACCAGAGATTTCGCTATTGGGTAACATATTGAACCCAAGTCTCATTCGGTCTAACCCTTTCGTTAACCAACGCCGTCACGGTAGTATGTTCGTTCTCATTAGCGAATCCCTGACAGAAGAGCATATCCATTTCGTCGAAGCTCTTCATGAAATCATTTGGAAGTTCCGCATACCATTAGAAGGCAATGCCCGCCAGACAACTAATGAACTGTCAGAGGAGGAGTATATCATTCTCTCCAGAATTGCCGCACATGGATTTAAATCACGCAATGTGCTGGCGAGGATTCCCAGTTCCTTTGTACATGGGGAACGCTGGAAGTGTGTACTCTGGAGGGTATTGTATTTGATCATACCACGTCGGATACGGTCGACTAGTCTTGATTGATCTATTTACGGATTCACTGCCGTAGTGAGCTTTGAATTGCTGAGCGATATATTCGTTTGGCTTTACTTTTGAAATCATTTCCTCTTCAGCCGTTGATGAGGTTTGCAGAGGATTTGAAATATCATCCTTATCTTTAAGACCGACTACCGGCAGTTCATCTGCCAGTGATTCCGATTGAACCATCATTCCAGCCATATTCTGAATCAAAAAGGTCATCTGGTTCATTTTAGTGGACATTTCTGCTGCTTCTTCATCTCTCTTTTTCAGAACGCACTTTAGGAAATCAATATCCGACTCCTTCTCTACTCTTTCTTCAGGTGCGTCCTCGGGATTTTCCTTAGGCGATGGATTAGCGTTTGTTGCCGCCTGAGTGAGCATCTCCTGCAGCTTTTCACGTTGTAGTTGAACTTTTGTCAGGGATCAAGTTTGAGGTCGGTGACTAGTAGAAGCTCGAACTTCATCTTTGGAATTCACCACATAGACTATGTGAACTACCATGCCCCCAGGCTTGGGGTGTTTGGAGTTTTGGCCTTTGGAGTTTGCTTCGGGCACTTGAGCTTTATTAGGCCTCTCTTTATTGTGAAACCGCTTTGGTTTTGGGAGGAACCGCTGTATTAGGATCCGTCTTGGGATGAATCTTCTTGTATTTGAAAGGGGATTTGTCAGAATTTGGCTGACGTTTAGAAAAAAAGCCACAGACAACGACTGAGTCCTTCACCTGCTTCCACACCTTAGATATAGATGAGGAAAGTTGTTATAGGGAGCGAACTGGTTTCTGCTCTCGTGGGATCTCTATGGGCTGCGGAGATTTCTTCAATATTGCGGTGGGAGAATTTTTTCTGACCCTTCGCAACAGTTTGAAGCTGTTCCCAGTTGGAACAACAACATTCACCACTGGGGTTGAAACAGGAACATACGGAGAACTGCCCCCAGCTCATTTTGTATGATGCCGATATCGACGTCGACCATTTCTTACGGCCAGGATTTGATCAGCCTCGGGATTTTGCCGAGCCTGCCCCATGTATCTTTTAAGAGCTTGAATATTTGCCCCCTGCGTCGACCTTGGTCCTTGGCAGGTGCCAGTTGTTTGAGAACTGATTACGTCGGCAAAGCTATTGGTTGGGGAGCCAGCCTGTGGAAGACGGACTTCCTTTGGGCTTCCTCCATCGGTGTTAAGACACAGAGGGTGGGAGGTGGGAGTATCGACCCAAAGAGAAGCCCGTTGATTTCTTGAAGAGCCAGATTACAGAGATTTGAGGCCGCAAGCAGTCCATACTTGACTCCACCGGATATGACAGAGCCTGAGTTGCTGTGAGTGAAAGCAAACGCCATTCTCGGAAAAGACGGAATGCCGTCTTCAGTATCTCATCACCCAAGGGCAACTACAAACATATACACCGCGATTATCTGATCGTGGGAAAAACTCGACACACGAAGTGTGGAGTGGAAAGAGGAAGAGGTCCCACCGGGTATGCCAAAATCTGTTTATCGCCGAAAACCGGAAAGACAAACGTCTTGCCTGAATTTGGGGACGATGCTATTTGGATTTATCCATCCACCTCTCCGAAGACGCCAAGCTGATTTATGGCACCGTATATCGGAGGTTTGGACGGATGCGGCCGTTGTAGCAGACTTCATCAGATACTCTCTAGTTTGTGAGGGGTTTTTGATTGTGGGGACGCTCTTCCCTGCAGGCGCAAGCCCCTGCAGTTAATTACATTACCGCGTAGCGATAACCACTTTCTCCTGCTCCAGAAGGTCACTTCGTGTCGTGTGTGTTTGTTTTATTTTTGGTTGCCCGTGGATTGTATACGGAGACTAATTTATGTTGTCGCCCGTAGGGCGTGGATTAGTCCAAATCCGTATATTCTTAGATTTGGGTTTGTGTTGATTTAAGGATCGTTAATCTCGTTTGAGATTAAGATCAACTTAAATATTTGTTAAGGATATGTTAGTCCAATCTTGGAATAAGATCTACTTAACGGGGGTTTAGGATCATTTTTGATCCAACAAAAGAGCATTTGGGCTCTATCGTTTTAGTTTAGGGATGTTACGGTCCGTAGATCACCATTTTTTGGATGAGGATGTAGTTTAAGGACGTTGCGGTCCACAGCTAGTTTAAGGACGTTGCGGTCCATTATTAGTTTAAGTACGTTTCGGTCCACAGCTAGTTTAAGGACGTTGCGGTCCATTGGGGTGTGCTCATCAGTTTGGGAATGCACCAAAGAGTCGTTGGTTGTCGGGACCCTCCACCTCTCTAAAGACGTTGAAGAATTACAACGGCATGTATCAGAGGTGTGGAGAGATGTACCCTTGAACCGAATTCCAGATTGAAGGAAGATCATAGTGGAGTGAACATCATTTTAGATATCATCTGCTAGGAGATCATTAGTCATCTTTGGAACTAAGATCTATTTGGAGAGACCTGAGCATAAGAGGGCTTGGTTGACTGGTGGTCAAAAGGGTTTTGGCCTCGAGAGACTTGATTAATTTGGGCTGAGATTGGCCTCTCATACTATTAAACACTAATATCTGCTCGGCGCTCACGTACTCCCACGTGAGGCTCTAAAGCAGTGTTAAACACTGAAATTTGGAGCGCTCATGTATGGCACGTAAGGCGCCTGAAAACTGGGCACTGTTTTTTTGGGTTTATTCTCTTGTTCTTTTATAAGTGCTAAGCACTATTGGGGTCACGTGGGATCACGTGAGGCCTTCCAAGAATGGGAACTGTCTTTGATTTATTCCCTTTTCCTTTTATAAGTGCTAAGCACTATTAAGGGTCACATGGGATCACGTGAGGCGCCCCAAGAATAGGAACTTTCTTTTATTTATTCCATTTTCCTTTTATAAGTGCTAAGCACTATTAGGGAGTCACGTGAGATCACGCGACTCGATCTCAGTCGTTCTTTTTTGTTCATCAGAGGTGCTCACGTGGGAACACGTAATCTGTCGCTATAGCGTTGAACACTAATATGCATAGAGATCTTGATCTGAATTTTGATAATTTTAGGTCGTTTATTTTATAAGAATTAAATTCTTTTATAGGGTTAAACCCTAATTTATCAGAGGAATTAAATTCTTATATCCTTTTGTAAGAATTAAATTCTTTGAACTTAGTTCTTTCCCCTAAGTTTTGAGTCTGCATGACAGAATCTCTCCGATAAGAATTAAATTCTCAACTTGTGGGAAGATCTGCTTGCACAGACCTCAATCAGAAGAAGAACAAGTTCTTTTTAGAAGAGTTAAACTCTTGGTTTGAGAATTAAATTCTATATACTTTCTTCTTACCTAGGATTTTTGATTAAGAAGGGAATTTTCTTCTTCTAGAGAATTGAATTCTCCTTTCTCTTTTCTTTTTCTTTTTTGTAAAGCTTATAGGGGGGTCTCTTCTCTGTACAAGACTTGAAGTCTTGGGTCCTTTATATAGTAGAGGCTAGTCTGTTGATTTAGTTAAAGAAATCTCTCATTGAGATATCTTAATTGATTTGGGGATTTTATCCACCGTTGGATATTTGATCCAAGAACTTCTGTTTTACGGAAGATGTCTTTGTTGTTTTTAACAAGATTAGGGAAATATTTTCCCATACAGAATTTTTTCTGTAGATAGGTGATTTTTAATCACCGTTGGATTTTTAATCCAATAGTACTCTGTTTTACAGAGCGTAATCTTTCTCGTTTAGAAAAAATTAAGGAAATATTTTCCACATAGGTGTTGGGGTCAAAATTTGCAACTCCGGTTGACCGAGTCAAAGTCAAGGTCAACCCCAAACCAGGTGGGCCCAAGCCCAGGTCAAGCGGGCTCATGCCCAAGTCGAGCCCGCGGCCAGCCTCCTCCATGCCAAAATGTAGATCATGTAATAAATATTTTTTTATGTAATTTTTTATGTATGAATGTATGCAAAATGGGCATAAAACCAAGTTTTTGTAAAGCCCATGGCTTATGTGCAAAATGAAATGGCACATAAGCCATGGGATGGGCAAAATGCCATTTTGTAAAGCCCAAGGGGCTATATGTAAATATGTAAGCCTATATAAGGCAACACGATGATGAATAAAGAGACACTTTTCATTCCCCTCAAAAATCTAGGGTTTGTGCCTCTTTCCCCTTTCTGAAGGTTCTAAACCTTCTTCTTTCTTTTGAATTAAATCAAGAGTTTTACTCTTCCTTTTTCAAAACTAAATAGTTTTTCACCACAAAACCCACAAAGGGGAACTTGGATCTACCATTAGATCTCAAATATAAGAGATTTTTAAAATCTCACATCTCTTGATCTTCAAGATCCTGCCAACAGAGGAGGAAGAAGGAGACCCATCTCCAGAGACCCCACTTTGGGGAAGAACTAGGGCTTAAGGGGAGAAGCCCTTCATCAGCTTCAAAACATCCTAGGAGTTTAACTCCTCACACACACACACACACACACACACACACACACATATATATACACAGAGAATAATAGGTGCTCCTTTCTGGGAGTATAACTCCCATTGCAGGGACCAAGTCCCTTTTGCCGCTCGAGCGCCCACGTGCTGACACGTGGGGCGCTAGCGCTCTTGCGCTCAGAGCGCTAGCGCCCAAAGCGCTAGCGCCCGAGGGCCCACGTGCTGACACATGGTGCGCTAGCGCTCAAAGCGCTAACGCTCTTGCACTTAGAGCACTAGCGCCCGAGCGCCCACGTGCCGACACGTGGTGCGCTAGCCCTCTTGTGCTCAAAGCGCTAGCATCCAAAGCGCTAGCGCCCGAGCGCCCACGTGTCGACACGTGGTGCGCTAGCGCTCTTGCGCTCAGAGCGCTAGCGCCCGAGCGCCCACATGCTGACACGTGGGGCGCTAGCACTCTTGTGCTCAGAGTGCTAGCGCCCGAGTGCCCACGTGCTGACACGTGGTGCGCTAGGGCTCAAAGCGCTAGCACACTTGCGCTCAAAGCGCTAGCACCCAAAGCACTGGCGCTTTTCCTACGCATCCTTTGGATGCCCTTTCCTTTTTTTATTTTATATATATATGTATACACACACATACTCTACAGCACTATCCCTCTCAAAAAAATTTGGGCCGGGGCGCTGCCCCGCACCCCGTAAGGGGGCTGCTAGCCCCCTTGACCCCCAGCCCGCTATTCGGGTAGCGGGACCCCCATAAAAACTCTGCATGGCTCCCGATATATCCAAGCCCCCTCCAAAACAAAACACGCGTACACTACACATTGAGTTCACATGACCAGTTTAACCTGTCAATCGGAGGTTCCCTCGCCCCAAAGGCGAGGGGTAATTAACGGCAGCTTAGTCCACAGCTGCCGGAGATTCGGATCCCCACAATCAATAAACCCCGGCCTACCCTAGGCAGGGGGAATCTGTAGTATGCCTGACAAGCGCGAGCGTATTCCCATCTCAATGTGGTGACGAAAAACACCCTCCAGATTCTGGCATGCCCGGTGGGACCAATCTCTCCTCCCATATTTCGGGTTAAGCTTTCATGCGAACTTAATTAATATGCATATCAATTGCCTGTACTAAAATCATTTTTTTTGTGCAGGTTAACGTTCTCCAATTGCAAACTTCGGACGCAGCAAAGACGTCTCCAAGGATCAGCTCAGCTCTCGACACAGCTCCCATCTCCTACACGATGAAGATGGACGCCAGGACGGTCCTCCCTGCCAGTCTTGGGCGACAATGGGAAGAGCCGCCACTACCATTCGGCTCTCTTCTGTTCGTGTCAGCTAACGCCATCCCAGCTCCTCAAGCCCCGGTGACAGACAAGCCGGTCTCGAAAGGCAAGAGGCCAAATGTGGTGGTCTCGAAGGCGCCCCAACTCAAACGCAAGTCGGTGTTTGAACGAATCTCCTTGGCCCCAGATGGGGGCAAGGCCATCAACACCAACAAAGCAACAAGGCGTCTCGAGCAAGCTCCGGCGGTGCCCCAGACAACTGCTTGATCGGGTGTCTTCTCTAAGCTCCCCGCTAATCGACTCATAGTGGCTTCCCAGGAAACAGATGCTCGCCAAGCCCTTAAAATTGAGAAGCTAAGACAGAAAAGGCTCAGATATAGAGCCAACAAAAGGGCTAGGGCTCCTGCTAGGCTGTACCTCATGAGGTTCGAAGAACAGGGCTACCCTTCCAAAGATGAAAGGATGGCTGAATGTGTTATCCATACCGTCTACATGGTGGGCACGCGTCCCAGTGACAACCTTCGCAGAAAAAGCAAGGATGGGGCCACCACATCTCAAATCCAACCTGGTGTGAATATGGCTGCCACATTCCAAGACCAGCCTCCTCTGGAAGATAATGAAGGCCCTTCTAGTGAGGCTGATAAGCAGAGAGAGCCATCGGTTCATGAGGAGTCGGGCTCAGAAAGTGAAGAGGAGCCAATCTTCCGTCCCAAGAATGCAGAGTAGCAACTTCTCCAAAAGCTCCAAAAACAGCTCAGAAGCAAAGACAAGGAGATGGCCAAACTTTACTCTAAAATTGATGACTTGACGAACGTCGTCTTGCAGCTCACGGCCCGACTTACCTCTCAGCCGCCCAATCAAGCACAGAGCTCTGCCCGTGAACCGGGAAACGGTGTCCCAAAGCAGCCGACGCCTATTCCCTCAAATCCAAAAATGGGCGAACCGCATGAAAATCAGTCGCATCCTATCTCGGGAAATGTCTTGGCTACTGATGACAGTAGCCCGCTAACTCAAGATCAAATCATGGATTTGGTTGCCAGCAAAGTCAAAACATTGGTAGCTGAAGCCGAAGCACAAAAAGTTTTTAGCAATAGCGGGAGACCATATCCTGCTCAGTATGATCTGGTAGAATTTCCCAGCGGCTATGTCATCCCAAAATTCGGAAGATTTGATGGGATGGGAAATGCGAATCAGCACATCGCCCACTTTAAAGCATCATGCGGGAATACCGGGGGCAATGATGCGCTTCTCCTCCGCCAGTTCGTTAATAGCTTGGCCGACGTTGCTTTCGACTGTATGCGAGCATACCGGATGGCTCCGTCACAACTTTCGTCTAAATGGAGTCTCTGTTTCGGCAGAGGTTCATGAGCGTCAGCGATAAGATCACCATTGCCGAGCTCGTAAGGACCAAGCCAAAGAACAACGAAAGCAGAACGGATTTTATAACCCGATGGCGCAATCTTTCCGTCAAATATGAACCGCCGATAGAGCAGGACCAATCTGTCAGTCTCCTTGTCGGAAATCTCAATAATTGGATGGCCCCGTTTTTATGCACCGCGGGTCTCAAAACATTCCAAGAGCTGACCAGGAAAGTTCATATGCTGGAGCGCTCAAAGCAGGAGTCCTCCTCGGATTCCCAAAATAACAATACTCCTCGGATTCCCAAAATAACAATAGGTTCTGGAGAAATCAAAAGGACGATAATCGCAAAGGCGGAAATCCCGACGATTCTGAATCATTCAACACTTCGACCAACCGAAATAAGCGAGGGATGAGCGGGCATAATGCCAACCAGCCTCGGAAGCCAGTGTTCGGAGAGGGAGGAGAATCTCCACTAAAAGAGAAGCTGTATAAGGTCTATTCCTTCAGAAGAGACAAAATCCGTAAAATATTTAAAGACGCCCTGAGGAACGGTCTACAACTGCCAGAGTCAAAAAGACTGCATGAAGCGAATATGACCGACGACCCCAAATACTGCTCCTATCACAGAGTGATAGGTCATGCCATTGAGGACTGCTTCGTCTTCAAAGATTGGGTCGAAAAGCAATACCAGGCAGGAGAGATAGAACTGTCTAAAGGCGTGTTAACAAACAGTCCAGCTGCGACCGCCAATTTCATACAAACGGCTGTTGGTTATATGTATGTCCTAGAGGCCATTATTGTACATATGATGTATATTGTAATAGATGCTTGGACATATATAGGGAGGACTTTCTTGCTCGACATGATAGTACACTATCTGGTTGTACTTTATCTTAACATGTACTCTGGTTGTCTCTATATTACATGTTGATAAAGCCCTTAGGATATGTACTCGACTACTGGGACTATGATGAGATCATACTAGTGGGGCCACGGTAGTCGACGAGTACATCCTATAACTGTTCCTAGTCAAGGGTGTATCGAGACAGGGCATCGATGCACCAGAGTAGACTAGCGTATGCGCATCTTGACCCATACGATGGGCGATGGATGATCCTATATCCATCAGTGTTTGACATCAAGTATGGTGTACGGGTGCTCAGTGGAGACTGGGTACACTGGACGGACTCGCCGAGAACTCCCAGATGGTATTATACCTCACGTCAGATGGCAGTTCTCCGGTGACACTGGTACAGAGTAGTCTGTTGACCCGAGATCGTCATAGAGTCTTGTGTGATTCCTACTGTACTTTGATTTCCATCATACCACGTCCAAGAGGACGTGCAAAAAGGTGGCTTCTGGGTACAGTCCCGAATCACATGGAGGCAATGAGTGATAGGAGGGGATTCGTCTCTCCCAGTATAGGAAGTTGATGTTGTGCTGTGTTCGATTGGCTATAACTGGAAATCCCTGGCCAGGGTTGCTGAGATTTACTGGTAAGTGTTATCAGTAGTTTATCAAACTGTTATAAAGCTCATATCGACACGACTTATCGAGCTACTGGGGTCTGACGTTTACCACCCCTAGGCGAGATATGCAATATATCAGACGACGAGACCGGACTGTACGGGAGTGTTACTGATTGGATTCGTATGAGAATGTACAGGCTTGCTTGTTGATCTTCTGAGCGCTCAATACCTGGGTGGCTGTTACATTTAGCTGACCGCTTGCAGCTTGTGGGTGTTTGATATGATCATCACCTACTGCCGGCGTATTGACGATTCTTTAGAGTCCTACACAGAGGTTTCTTGGCTCAGGCAAAACGGGGTAGGAGCACGTATGTGATATGTGCGGGACCGAGGATAATGCGATATGAGATACCGTATTCTATTCTCACGATATATGATATCAGCCGGGTCATCGGATCAAGTGTTGATTCGATGAATCGGTAAATGAGATATTAGTCGGTTATATGCGATATAGCCGGATTTTCGAATCAAGTGTTGATTCGATAATTTAATTTATAATAATATATATGATATATTAAATTACATTAACTAATATTAGCTCACTAAAAGATTCTTTTTCTCACTCGGGTAATACATTGATATATATGCGATATATGTTAATTGTATTATTTTATTTTGTTACAATAAATATTATATATGTGATATATAATATTGTAACATGATATGATTACTAATGCAACATGTTTAGTGGAGATTAAACAAGATTAGGGTTTGATTTGGGTTAGTTCATTCATGAACCTTCTAGAAGGTTTTCCTTTTTGTTTTGTGTAAGATATTTTCAAGTGACTCATGCTTTAACTCAACCC
The DNA here is from genome assembly GCA_030015575.1 of Agapanthus africanus. NCBI lineage: Eukaryota > Viridiplantae > Streptophyta > Magnoliopsida > Asparagales > Amaryllidaceae > Agapanthus > Agapanthus africanus. The sequence continues at coordinate 858,295,305 of JASDDO010000022.1, read as the reverse complement.
AAACCCTAGCCCTAGTTAAATCTCTACAAAAGTTTAGTCAACCATCGTTGCATTATTCATCATAATTATCTTTTCATTATTCATCACAAAAGGAACACTATTCTTCTTCTTCATCTTTGAGCTTCATGAAAAGCTTTCTAGGTTTTTCCTAAGTGATGATTATGTGTGAGAAAAAGATTATAAATGAGAGCAAAAATCCCACTTCATCATTCTCATCTACCCTTGCCCTTTAGATGAGAGTGTTCACTTCATTTAGTGAGTGAGAGCCTGTGTTAATGAAACTTCAAGGTAGATCATCTTTGTTATCGAAGATCGGAAGCAAGCTTGCATCTTTCTCTTCGTGGAGCCTCTCGAGAGTCCGGAACACGATGATCGCAGCGAAGGGACTTCAACACGGAGCTTAAGAAGTGAAGGACCGGATCTACAAAGGTTGTAATCCCTCTCACTTAGTGTTAAAATGTTTAACATGCTTGTTTTCGCCTAATCTCTAGTATAAAGATCTTGGTTAGGGTTGTTTGGCACGGCTAAATTTTAAATCGGGTATGGTTGATGCCTTGTAGACCCTTGTGTGTGTGTCTAGCAATTCTACAGTGGCATCAGAGCCAAGCTAGAGCCTTAGGCGAAGTCTAGACGAAGTTTAAAGTCCGATCGAACTCCGAAAACCCGATATACTCTAGTTTCTGGAAATTTTTTAAAACTGTTGATTTTTCATATTAAAAATGCTTTAAAAAATCAGCAGGGAATTATATGGACACCTGTGAAAAACGACACCATAAGGCCACTGTAGCGCCGCGGAACCGCGGCCAAACTGTGGTATTGGCGGCGGTTCCGCGGCAATAATTGAGAATTAGGGTTTTAATTTTCTACAGTAACGTCCGTATGTGTTTCCTGATGCTTCTGGGTATTTTTAATTTATACTCAAGTGTTGAGTTTTCTGGGTTGTATTGGGGACTCGTTGATTCGATCGGATAATTTAATTTCATTTAAGTTTTTTCCGGATAATTTTAGAAACTGTTAAAAAGTTCGAACGGATATCAATAACTCACTTTTTCCCCTGTTGGAAAATTTTTCAAAAGTTGGATTTTTTCTCGAGTTTGAAACTTCCGGAAAATCATGCAAGTAATGTAGTGGACCCTCTAGAAGACAACAAATCTTAACCCGATTATGTGACCGTCTTGAACTGCCTCTGAACCTTAGGGTTTGGAGCAGTACGGCGTTGCCACATGTGAGGCGTTGGCTTGACCCTTCTACGGCTGGACCATTGGTACTGTGGCATGTGATGGATACTTTTAAACTCCGCTCAAGTGTTGAGCTATTGGGAAAACTTGGGTGTTTGATTATTCGATCGGAAAGTTTAACATTGTCTATTTATCTGGAATGTGATACAATATTTGGAATCCACAAGTAGTTATGAGATAACTAATTTGAATGTTATAAATCTAGCAGTTCAGTCTCAGATGATCGGTTGCCACGGAATTTTGATGTGATCAAAAGTCCGTCGCAATCACGTAGCGTTCGCGGATACTCGCTGGGTAAACTTAATAGACAGCCACGCCCCATAGCCCCGACCAAGTGACTGTAGGAGAACCCCGTCGCCAAAAGCATCCGTTCGGGTGCTCGCGGCAGCGGTGTTCCGCCTTAGTGCACTTCGTCGACGGCATCGGGGGTGCGGCCGTCTACTAAAGTTTGCGACGAGCATTCGATCAGAATGTCGGGAATCTTGTTGAATTGCCCGACTTGATATTGAAAAGAGTTTTCGATAATGAGACTAAAATGCGGGGTTTATAATTGTTAGGCATGCGATGTCTAAGGAATTCATTTGGTTAGGCATGCGATGTCTAAGGAGGTTGCGGATTCCAACTGTTGTAGTTTTACACTTTCTTTTCTATGACCGTAAGCATAGTATATGGTGTATCGCCAGCTTCGTTGCTATACATCAACGACAATCGGGATACGCATACTTGCTTACGTTAATGATATGAGATATTATGTGTTGCTGTGATATGTTATATTGGATCGTCGTGTTCTGAATAACCGGGGGTTTTATGTAAGATAAGAGTTTTTTCTTTTTCATTCATGTAAAATTCATTTGTATGTAATATTCTTTTATTGGGGCACTTCCGGGCTGAGGATGATGTCACCATTGTATATTATTTACTTTTCCGCATTAGGTAGACCCAAGGCGGGGAGCACAAGTAGCCGGGTTCTAGGGTCCAGTGGGAGACCATCTCGAGGAGTCAAGATCGGGTCTCTTAACCCTAGAATTGGCGGTGTTGCTTGCCGCTCTCGTAGGGGTCTAGAGATGTGGGTTTGGCTATTCATCGCAATCGTGGAATCCGTGTTTTATACAGGCTCGTATTAAAACACGGACGTCCTAGTATATCCAATATTTCATATATGTTCTTCTGCTGCAATGTTCTGTGATGAGATCATATTACTGCTTGAGACGAATGTTTATATTATATATATGAGATATATATTATATTGCAGATTTCGTTTCAAATGTGATGCTTGTGAAGCATAATAAAATGGGACTTCATTAATGAGATTAATGAAACTAAAAGAAACCTAAGATGTTGTAGAAACTTGTTTAAAAACTGGTAGCTCTAGTTCTTGCTTTGCATAGCGGTGTTCCTTGTAGAACATTCAGCACCTTATTCGATAAGGAAAGAGCCGAGATCCCTTCACCGGGAGTGACCTCTTTAGTGAAACTAGCAGATACTGCAAACTCGGTTTGTCTTTTGATTGCTTCTATAGTTCTTGCTTTGCATAGTGATATTTGTGAAATATCTTGCACCTTATTCGATGAGGAAAGAGCCGACGATCCCTTCACCGGGAGTGACCTCTTTAGCAAAACTAGAAAAGGCCTCAAAAACACTCCATTTAAAATCACTCGATTCTACAACGATATAAAGTTCATTACGCAAAGTGTTTTCTTAAAAACCTGCCGTAGCCCTCCGTCATTTCAGATAAGTAGTTTTTAGTATTCGTGCTGCGTTTGTTGACTTAGTCAAGGCGTAGTGTGCGGTAGCTGATTAGTGCTTATCTGCAAAGCATATGATGCGATTGGATTAGGGTAGTCGTGCAGCCTTGTTGACTCAGTCAAGGGTCGTGCGGGTGGGTTTAATTCAATCGGGAAATGACGGGTTGAACTTTACTTGCAGTCTATGGTTTGTTGACTTAGTCAAGGTCATAGATCGCTTGGGGTAAAATATTATTGGGAATTTCAAGTGTTGAAATTTGCAATGAGATTGCATACCTTCTATGAGATAGTTGGATCCCGATACCCGCTGCGAGAAAGAGTTACTCCTGGGAGAGTTTTACACATTATAATTAGCCGATCAAGTAAGTGTCTAGAAAGGTGTCAACGGGGTTAGCCCATGGGAAAACGAGGTTTACTTTAATTAGGTCCGTGCGAAAGCACGGGGAACCTCCCTCAAAGTACCGACACTGGCCTGGCCGAAAGATTAGCGAACTTGTAGCGTGTAATTAATCCCGGCTAGTCTTTCCTTTTAGGGTTTGAAGAAAGATTTGACTAAAACAGTGGGAGACATCCTGATTAGATAAATTGATAACCAATCTAATCTTGTAAAAGCGCACGCTGAGTGTTTTCTTCTCTCTCTATCCTGGTTATGACTATGTCACGCCTTAATCAAGATAATAATACGGATATATTGACCGAACCCGCTTGTTATACTGAGCTGGGGAACGTTGGTCCCGCTCCAACTTATAATTGTTATAAGACAGAGCAGGAAATTGGGGATTACCAGAATTCCCGTGCCGCCCAAACGAAGAAAGTGCATGCTGATGCATTTTCTTCGGGTGTGTTCATTACCGAGAACTGTTTCTCAGTATCTTTTACGTCCTGGGTATTTGATACCGGATCAAGATCCCATATATGTAATTTGTTACATGGGCTACAGATAGGTAGAGAACTGAGAACGGGTAATAAGTTTCATGAGATAGAAACGATGCAAGTGTTGCAGCCAATTCTGTTGGTCACTATCACCCTGAATTACCAGAATACATTGATTATGAACGAATGTTATTAGATACCGAACCTGATATACAACATCATATCAGTCTCTTTATTAGTAAAGAAAGGATATAATTTTGTATTGTTGGATAATGTTTTGAACATTTCCTATATCAAGAGTTGATCGGTTCAGGCACGTTATCTAAAAGTATTAACGTTCTAAATCAAACTACAGTTCATAGTATACAGAACACACACAAGAGGAAGAGTTCAGAAATGAACAAATCCTTCTTGAGGCATTGTAGACTAGGTCATATCAATACGACCCGACTAGCTGAAGTTACATATAGATGCATATTTAAATTAGTTTGAATTTACATCTTGTGAAACTTGCCGGTCATGTCACAGAGATAAGATGGCCACAGCTCTGTTTATTGGAAACAGAGAAAGAGTTAGTGAACTCTTGGGATTGATACATGCTAATGTATGAAAGTTCCTTGTCTACACATGCCAGGACTTGTTCTTTGTACTTCATTATATTCACTGATGATCTCTCAAGATTCAAACATATGTTCCTGTTGAAACACAAGTCCGAAACTTTTGAGATATTCACAGAATATAAGTTAGAAGTAGAGAACCAAAAATGGGTATAAGTATTATGTCCTTTGATGAGATCAAGGAGGAGAATACTTGAGCACGGGATTCCTGGACTATTCTAAAAGAGAATGAGATTCTCTCTCAGCATTACTCCTCCGTATACACCATAGCACGATGGTATATCGGGGCGGAACAATAACACCCTATGTGATACGGTGTGCTCTATGATGAGTACTACTGAGTTTCCTATTTCCTTTTGGGAGTTATGCACTTGAGAAGTTGCATACCTATTGAATAGGGTTCTAATCAAATCAGTTGCCTACCACTTCATATGTGATATGGAATGGGAAGAGCCCATATTTTAAGTATGTTAAGATTTGTGGTTGTCCAGCCTATGTCTAAAAGCATAATCCAGACAAGCTCGAGGCAAAGTCAGTTCTGTAGAAGTTTGTTGGATATCCCCAAGCATTCGCAATGGAATATCTTCTACCTAACCGAGGAACAAAAGATGTTTTGTTTCTCAGCATGCCACCTTTGTGAAAGGGAATTTCTTGTGAAGAAATTATTGGTCATGAGGTAGAACTGGAAAGAGTTCCAGCTATACAAACTGCAGCTGATGATTTGGTAGAACCAAAGGATTCAATAGTTTCCAACGAATCTCAGCCTCTCCGCCGATCTATTAGGGTTCCTCACCCACCTGAGAGATACTTCAATTTCTCTATGACAGTGGGAGCGAGGATTGCATCATGATATGATGACCCAACTAGTTTCGAGCAGGCCATCAGGAGTAGGACTCTGTAAGAATGACTGGATACTTAGTGATCTGAGATGGAATCCTTATACACCAACAAAGTATGGACTTTGGTTGCTTTATCTGAAGGGTTAAATTCCCATCAGGAGCAAGTATATCTTGAGAAGATTACTTGGTGTACATGGAAAAGTTGAGACTTTCAAAGCTAGGCTTAAGTCCATCCAGATCCTACTTGCCACGGCTACATACCATGACTACGATATCTGGCGGTTGGGTGTCATGATTGCTTTTCTAAATAATGATTTGGAAGAGAGCGTCTATAAGTACACAGCCAGATGGCTTCGTAGACAGTGGGAGCAGCGGAAACGTGTGCAAGATGCTTTATAGGATAAAGCATGCATCGCGGAGTTGGAACATCTGTTTTGATGTGGTAGTCAAAGAGTTTGACTTCATCAAAATGGTAGATGAACCTTGTATATACAAAAAAGGTAGTAGAGAGTATGGTGATGATCCTCGTAGAGTACGTGGATGGCATACTCTTGATAGGGAAGGAGTTTCCTATGCTACGCTCGGTCAATCTCCGCTTATCACAAGGATTCTCCATATAGGATCAAATTGATACCTACTAAATCCTGGGTTTTGGTTCTATGAGATAGATCTAATTGGATGTTAGGATACTCACTAGTTGTAGTGAGATGGTATCAATCGATCCTGGGGAGAATCACTGGAAAAGTTCCAGGGTGATAAGGACGATTGAATGTCAGTCGCAGGTATTGTCTTTACCCTCAGTGGAGGGACGGTATGTTGGAAGAGTTCCAAGCTAGATATCATGACTTACTAGACGATTAAAGGCAAGATACATCGTTACCAAGGATGCTACCAAAGAGGTAGTCTGGATAAATATAAGTTCATGAGATGAACTTCGTTCCTACCATTGTGTGACAATGGAGTTGTGACTTATGCCAAGGAACCCCCGTCCCATCAGAAATCCAGATATAATTCTTAGGCAGTATCACCTGATCATGGAGATGGTTGATCTCCAGGAAGATCGAGATTAGGAGAGTAGACACAGAGGACAACAGCGCGGATCCACCCACAAAGGCTTTTTTTCTCAGTAGAGACTCTTATGGGATGGTTGAGTATAAAATACTTCAACCACAGCTAATTGTTGGGTATGTGATACCACAACAGATAGCCCTAGTGCAAGTGGGAGATTGTTAGTTATATGTATGCCCTAGAGGCCATTACTGTACATACGATGTATATTGTAATAGATGCTTGGACATATATAGGGAGGACTTTCTTGCTCGACATGATAGTACGCTATCTGGTTGTACTTTATCTTAACATGTACTCTGGTTGTCTCTATGTTACATGTTGATAAAGCCCTTAGGATATGTACTCGACTACTGGGACTATGATGAGATCATACAAGTGGGGCCACGGTAGTCGACGAGTACATCCTATAACTGTTCCTAGTCGAGGGTGTATCGAGACAAGGCATCGATGCACCAGAGTAGACTAGCGTATACGCATCTTGACCCATATGATGGGCAATGGATGATCCCATATCCATCGGTGTTTGACATCAAGGATGGTGTACGGGTGCTCAGTGGAGACTGGGTACACTGGACGGACTCGCCGAGAACTCCCAGATGGTATTATACCTCACGTCAGATGGCAGTTCTCCGGTGACACTGGTACAGAGTAGTCTGTTGACCCGAGATCGTCATAGAGTCTTGTGTGATTCCCACTGTGCTTTGATTTCCATCATACCACGTCCAAGAGGGCGTGCATAAAGGTGGCTTTTGGGTACAGTCCCAAATCATATGGAGGCAATGAGCGATAGGAGGGGATTCGTCTCTCCCGGTATAGGGAGTTGATGTTGTGCTGTGTTCGATTGGCTATAACTGGAAATCCCTGGCCAGGATTGCTGAGATTTACTGGTAAATGTTATCAGTAGTTTTTCGAACTGTTATAGACCTCATATCGACACGACTTATCAAGCTGCTGGGGTCTGACATTTACCACCCCTAGGCGAGATATACAACATATCAGACGGCGAGATCGGACTGTACGGGAGTGTTACTGATTGGATTCGCAAGAGAATGTACAGGCTTGCTTGTTGATCTTCTGAGCGCTCAATACCTGGGTGGCTGATACGTTTAGCTGACCGCTTGCAGCTTGTGGGTGTTTGATATGATCATCACCTACTGCCGGCGTATTGACGATTCTTTAGAGTCCTACACAGAGGTTTCTTGGTTCAGGCAAAATGGAGTAGGAGCACGTATGTGATATGTGCGGGACCGAGGATAATGCGATATGAGATACCGTATTCTATTCTCTTGATATATGATATCAGCCGGGTCATCGGATCAAGTGTTGATTCGATGAATCGGTAAATGAGATATTAGTCGGTTATATGCGATATAGCCGGATTGTCGGATCAAGTGTTGATTCGATAATTTAATGTATAATAATATATATGATATATTAAATTACGTTAACTAATATTAGCTCACTAAAAGATTCTTTTTCTCACTCGGGTAATACATTGATATATATGCGATATATGTTAATTGTATTATTTTATTTTGTTACAATAAATATTATATATGTGATATATAATATTGTAACATGATATGATTACTAATGCAATATGTTTAGTGGAGATTAAACAAGATTAGGGTTTAATTTGGGTTAGTTCATTCATGAACCTTCTAGAAGGTTTTCCTTTTTGTTTTGTGTATGATATTTTCAAGTGACTCATGCTTTAACTCAATCCAAACCCTAGCCCTAGTTAAATCTCTACAAAGGTTTAGTCAAGCATGGTTGCATTATTCATCATAATTATCTTTTCATTATTCATCACAAAAGGAACATTATTCTTCTTCTTCATCTTTGAGCTTCATAAAAAGCTTTCTAAGTTTTTCCTAAGTGATGATTATGTGTGAGAAAAAGATTATAAATGAGAGCAAAAATCCTACTTCATCATTCTCATCTACCCTTGCCCTTTAGATGAGAGTGTTCACTTCATTTAGTGAGTGAGAGCTTGTGTTAATGAAACTTCAAGGTAGATCATCTTTGTTATCGAAGATTGAAAGCAAGCTTGCATCTTTCTCTTCGTGGAGCCTCTCGAGAGTCCGGAACACGATGATCGCAGCGAAGGGACTTCAACACGGAGCTTAAGAAGTGAAGGACCGGATCTACAAAGGTTGTAATCCTTCTCACTTAGTGTTAAAATGTTTAACATACTTGTTTTCGCCTAATCTCTAGTATAAAGATCTTGATTAGGGTTGTTCGGCACGGCTAAATTTTAAATCGGGCATGGTTGATGCCTTGTAGACCCTTGTGCGTGTGCCTAGCAACCCTACAACGGAGACCGAAGTTCTTCGTGAAACCGATTCTCTCAGACATCTGCCTTTCTCTGAAAACAATCGACCACCACGTCATTAAACTGGGAACAGTCGACCTCTAAGTCGTTAAACTGGGAATGCAAAAAAAATATATATATATATATATATGTATATGTAAATAAACAAAAAATGTGTAAATAAAAGAAAAATAAAGAAAAGCCGTAATGATGGGACAACTCGCAATAAAAATTAGCGAGTAAAATAAAGATGAAAATAAAGCTGAAATGATGGGGCAACCGCGAATAAAAGCCGAATGATAGGGCAATCGCGATTTTCGCGATAAGAAAAGCTGAAATGATAGAGCAATTGCGGTAAAACAAAAAAAAACAAAAACAAAACAAAAACAAAAAAAATAGTGGCGAATGATGAGTCGCTCCTGGTACCATATTCCAGTGCAGCGATGCAGAAGCCAACCAAAATCCAGTTTCCCAAAATTCTTACGGCCCTACGGCCAGTCCCCAAATTGACTACCGTATACAATCCACGGGCTCAAATAATTCTCGTCATACCCATGCCCTACCACAATCACCAGTTATGCGCCGCCTTTGGAATTATGCTCCATTGAGAAGACCCACTCATGTGTCCTCACGATACATGAGGAGAACAAACCTTTGTGGGATCCTTACGACTCATAAAGGAAAAACACACTTAGGAGTCCTCACGACTCCTAAGGAGAAAATACACCTGCGGGATCCTTACTACAACGTAGGGAGAAAATGCTTTTATGGGACCCTCACGGCCCATAAAATTGAAAAGCCTTAGGCGATAGGGATCTAAACCTGCCTCCTAAGCCATCGCTCCCCAATCCCCAAGTGGCGAATGATGAGTCGCTCCTGATACCATATTCCAGTGCAGCGATGCAGACGCCAACCAAATTCCAAATTCCAATCCCTAAATGGCGAATGATGAGTCGCTCTTGGTACCATATTCCAGTGCAGCGATGCAGATGCCAACCAAATTCCAAATCCCATACCCTAATGGCGAATGATGAGTCGCTCCTGGTACCATATTCCAGTGTAGCGATGCAGACGCCAACCAAACCCAAACTCTCAAATGGCGAATGATGAGTCGCTCCTAGTACCATATTCCAGTGCAGCGATGCAGAAACCAACCAAATTCCAAATCCCATACCCCAACGGCGAATAATGAGTCGCTCCTGGTACCATATTCCAGTGCAGCGATGCAGACGCCAACCAAATTCTAAATCCCATACCCCAACATCGAATGATGAGTCGCTCCTAGTACCATATTCCAGTGCAGCGATGCAGACGCCAACAAAGTCCCGAAATTTTTCCAGCCCTACGGTCTGGATCATACATCCTGCAAAACCGTATACAATCCACGGGCGTAAAACAATCCCAATCTCTCCCAAGTCCTGCCGGTGAGACCACATTCAAAGTCCCACCAGCGATGAAGATTCAAAAAAAAAGAAGGTATGTCCACAAGCAAAATGGGTACGGATGAAAACCCGAAAGGGCTTCATGAGTAAAAACAGCAGGACTGCCAGCGAGTTTGTGAAAACCCGAAAGGGCGCAAACTCGTAAAAAAGAAATGAAATGCACTCACAAAGTCCTCTCGACTTTGTGAGGAGAAAATTCCCGCGTGAGATCCATACGACTCACAAAGGAGCAACACACTTAGGAGTCCTCACGACTCCTAAGGAGAAAATACACCTACGGGATCCTTATGACCCGTAGGGAGAAAATGCTTTGTGAGACCCTTACGGCTCACAAAATTGAAAAGTCTTAGGTGATAGGGACCTAAAACCTGTCTCCTAAGCCATCGCTTCCTGATAAACAAGCGCAAATGATGATTCGCTCCTGGTACCATATTCCAGTGCAGCGATACTGATGCCAAGCAAAAACCAATTCCCAAATCCTCCCGGGGCAAATGATGAGTTGCTTCTAGCATTATTCCAGTGCAGCAATGCAGATGCCGACAAAAAAAAACCCCAAATCCTCTCATGGCAAATGATGATTCGCTCTTGGAATCATATTCCAGTATAGCGATGCTGATGTCAACCCAAATCAAATCAAACCAACAACCTCTGCAGCGGAATCATGCTTCGTCCCAGAATTTACCCCGTGTCGAAATGATGCTTCTCCTCGGAATCAACCAACGACCTCCTCGTCGGAATTATGCTCCGCCTCGGAATCAAGTCAACCAACCAGCTCTGCGTCGGAGTCATACATCGTTTCAGAGTGTACCCCGTGTCGAAATGATGCTTCTCCTCGGTGTATCTGCCTTCCCTGTTGGAATTATGCTTCGGCTCGAAATCAACCAACGACTTCCTCGTCGGAATTATGCTCCGCCTCGGAATCAAATCAACCAGCAAGCTCTGTGTCGGAATTATGCTTCATCTCAGAATGCTCACCCCGTGTCGAAATCATGCTTCGCCTCGGTGTATCTGCCTTCCCTGTCGAAATTATGCTTCGTCTCGAAATCAAGTCGGCCAACAAGCTCTGCGCCGGAATCATGCTTCGTCGCAGAGTGCACCCCGCGTCGAAATCAAGCTTCGCCTCGGAGTATCTGCCTTCCCTGTCGAAATTATGCTTCGACTCGGAATCAAATCAGCCAACAAGCTCTGCGCCGGAATCATGCTCCGTCTCAGAATGTACCCCGTGTCGAGATCATGCTTCGCCTCAGAGTATTTGCCTTCCCTGTCGGAATTATGTTTCGCCTGGGAATCAACCTCTGCATCGAAATTATGCTTCGGTCAGAATGTCTGCCGCTCTTCGGAATGATGCTCTGATCCCCTGGAATCATGCTCCGCCCTTCGGAATGATGCTCCGATCTCTGGAATCATGCTCCGCTTATCGGAATGATGCTCTGATCCCTAGAATCATACTCCGCTCATCGGAATGATGCTCTGATCCCTGGAATCATGCTCCGCTCATCGGAATGATGTTCCAATCCCATGGAATCATGCTCCGCTCTTCGGAATGATGCTCCGATCCCTGGAATTATGCTCCACCCTTCGGAATGATGTTCCGATCCTTGGAATTATGCTCTGCCCTTCAGAATGATGCTCCGATCTCTGGAATTATGCTCCGCCCTTCGGAATGATGCTCCGATCTCTGGAATCATGCTCCGCCCTTCGGAATGATGCTCCCATCTGTCCGCCCTTCGGAATGATGCTCCGATCCCTGGAATCATGCTCCGCCCCTCGGAATGATGCTCCAATCCCTGGAATCATGCTCCACTTTTCGGAATGATGCTCCGAATCCTGGAATCATGCTCCGCCCTTCGGAATGATGCTCCGACCCCTGGAATCATGCTCCCCCCTTCGGAATGATGCTCCGATCCCTGGAATCATGCTCCGCTCTTCGGAATGATGCTCCGATCTTTGGAATCATGCTCCGCCCTTCGGAATGATGCTCCGATCTCTGGAATCATGCTCTGCCCTTCGGAATGATGCTCCGATCCCTGGAATCATGCTCCGATCCCTGGAATCATGCTCCGATCCTTGGAATCATGCTCCGCTCTTCGGAATGATGCTCCGATCCTTGGAATTATGCTCCACGAATCAGAATGATGCTCCGATCCTCAGGAATCATGCTCCCCGGGATGATGCTCCGCCCCCGGAATGATGTTCCACCTCGAAGTTCGGCTTCAAGATCCATCAATTTCATGCACACAACTCAAATGTGTAGTGTGCATTTATTGATGGGGGGCACTTTGTTGGGATCAAAATTTGCACCCTCGGTTGACCGAGTCAAAGTCAAGGTCAACCCCAAGCCAGGTGGGCCCAAGCCCAGGTTAAGCGGGCCCATGCCCAAGTCGAGCCCGCGGCCAGCCTCCTCCATGCCAAACTGTAGATCATGTAATAAATATTTTTTTATGTAATTTTTTATGCATTAATGTATGCAAAATGGGCATAAAACCAAGTTTTTGTAAAGCCCATGGCTTATGTGCAAAAAGAAATGGCACATGAGCCATGCGATGGGCAAAATGCCATTTTGTAAAGCCCAAGGGGCTATATGTAAATATGTAAGCCTATATAAGGCAACATGATGATGAATAAAGAGACACTTTTCATTCCCCTCAAAAATATAGGGTTTGTATCTCTTTCCCCTTTCTGAAGGTTCTAAACCTTCTTCTTTCTTTTGAATTAAATCAAGAGTTTTACTCTTCCTTTTTCAAAACTAAATAGTTTTTCATCACAAAACCCACAAAGGGGAACTTGGATCTACCATTAGATCTCAAAAATAAGAGATTTTTAAAATCTCACATCTCTTGATCTTCAAGATCCTGCCAACAGAGGAGGAGGAAGGAGACCCATCTCCAGAGACCCCACTTTGGGGAAGAATTAGGGCTCAAGGGAAGAAGCCCTTCATCAGCTTCAAAACATCCTAGGAGTTTAACTCCACACACACACACACACACACACACACACACACACACATATATAAATACAGAAAATAATAAGTGCTCCTTTCTGGGAGTATAACTCCCATTGCAGGGACCAAGTCTCTTTTGCCGCTCGAGCGCCCACATGCTGACACGTGGGGCACTAGCGCTCTTGCGCTCAGAGCGCTAGCGCCCACGTGCCGACACGTGGTGCGCTAGCGCTCAAAGCGCTAGTGCCCGAGTGTCCACGTGCCGACACGTAGTGCGCTAGCGCTCTTGCGCTCAGAGTGCTAGCGCCAAAAGCACTAGCGCCCGAGCCCCACGTGCCGACACGTGGTGCACTAGCGCTCAGAGCGCTAGCACTCTTGCGCTCAGAGCGCTAGCGCCCATGTGCTGACACGTGGGATGCTAGCGCTCAAAGTGCTAGTGCCCTTACGCTCAGAGCGCTAGCGCCCAAAAGCGCTAGCGCCCACGTGCTGACACGTGGTGCACTAGCGCTCAAAATGCTAGCACTCTTGCGCTCAAAGCGCTAGCACCCAAAGCGCTGGAGCTTTTCCCACGCATCCTTTGGATGCCCTTTCCTTTTTTATTTTATATATATATGTATACACACACACATACTCTACAACACTATCCCTCTTAAAAAAAATTTGGCCGGGGTGCTGCCCCACACCCCGTAAGGGGGCTGCTAGCCCCCTTGACCCCCATCCCACTATCCGGATAGCGGGACCCCCGTAAAAACTCTGCGTGGCTCCCGACATATCCAAGCCCCCTCCAAAACAAAACACACGTATACTGCACATTGAGTTCACATGACCATTTTAACCCGTCAATCGGAGGTTCTCTCGCCCCAAAGGCGAGGGGCAATTAACGGTAGCTTAGTCCGCGGCTGCCGGAGATTCGGATCCCCACAATCAATAAACCTCGGCCTACCCTAGGCAGGGGGAATCTGTAGTATGCCTGACAAGCGCGCGCGTATTCCCATCTCAATGGGGTGACGAAAAAAACCCCACAATAGGGTTTTGATCCCTTTATTTAGAATTTAATTCTATCAGCTCAGAAGGCGTTTAAGACCACTCACGTATAGCATGCAACCCCACAGAGTTAAACTCATTCGCTTATATGCAACAGCCCAAAAAGGCATCACGTGCTTACACGTGATCTTCTCTGGCCTGCTATTTGTTTTAAAAAGGCGTCTATATACTTTGTATATAGATGCTTACGTGCTTGCACATGAGGCTCAATTTCAGTCTTAATTGTTAAGCGCAATGCATATAATCTTTGTTCATAGGCGCTCACATGTGAGCACGTGATGCTCTACTAACGGGAAATTTTCCCATCGCTTTTTCTCTCTTTCTTTTCTTTTCTCTTTTTTTTATAAAGGAACACGCATCCCTACTCAGAACACTTCCAAATACAGGGCAATGTCATTAATGGTCAACCCATTCGCCCTCCCTTGCCAGACGGAGCGTGTAGCCAAAGGGAATTTGAAAACGAGCCCGGATGTCGGAAAGCTCGTCCGACCTTTTCAGCATCGAGACAGCGTCACGGGTATTCTCGATATGCACCTTAGGGGCTTTCTTGGCCCCCTGACGACGGGGAACAAGGGAATCACCACCACCCCTTGGGGGTGTACCCGACTCAGAGGAAAAAGAACTTCCTCGGCTGTCAGAAGCCAAGGAAGATGAGAAAGACCCACTAAACTCGACTTAAGAGGTCGAAACCTCATCGCTTGACTCTACCTTAACTACATCTATTAGAGGATCAGAGAAAGATATCTGACCTGATTCAAAAGAAGAGGAGCTGAAGAAAGGTTTGGACTGAGGATCCGATCTAAGAGTGGGAGCGCCGAGCAATCCACAGACGTTAGTAGGCAAGCGAAGCAAAGGTGTTTCCTAAGGATAAGTATCCCCTATTTATACAGCAAAGGCTATCTAACGGCTCAAATCTGCTCCCGTCAAAATGAAGCGTCATGCCCAACGGTCCCGATGGTGCCATGTGGTAGCCAACCATTGGGCGCTTCCCCCTCACGCGGATCCAATCGGCGGAAGCAACATCTCACATTCCGCCATCCTATTGCGGCCACGTGGTACGAAATCAATAGCCCGAACATGCAAAGCGACGTTTCCATTATTGCGCCGCCCTCTTAGTGATCTACTGATGTCATAGGGGATAAGCACGAAAATTAAGGCGCATGGTAAAATGCCACGTGGACTCAAAGATCGAAAATACACAATCGCTAAACACCATGTTGTTCCTGGACAACCCACCATGAAGAATTCTCGACAACATGCTGAACAAAGAAAACTAAGCAGATCACTCTCGACCCGACCCATAATAGGTCAGAACGAGAGTGGGGGGCTAATGATGATACTCATAAGTAGGAATTCTCCAGATCATGACACATAGCAGATGAAGTGTCGTCCACATAAGCCCACTAAATTCCTGAGGGTTATGGAGCTGGAATATGCATGATGCATTGGGGACAATTCTCGGCGCCTAGCCTTCAAGATTGCACCCAACCTTTTGGAGGCCTCTCTTGAGTATGTTCCCTCTGTGCCTAACCACCAGCCATTGCCTGTCTTCGAGAAATCATAGAGTTGAGCTTCCTCAGCTCTCTAGCTTGTCTCCGAGTTATCTTAAAGCTGAGATTCCTCAGCGTCCCTATTTGGCCGGGAGCACGGGACACGAGTGCCCCTATAACGGCTCCGTGTATCTCGCCACGACGAGATCTCCGCCGCTCTACGTCCCGCATCCCACGCTAGCGTATCTCGCCATTAATGAGCGTATCTTGTCATTAATGGGTGTACCCCGCCATTAACGCGAGCGTAACGCGAGGGCGTAACGGACGGCGAAAATCTTGCATCTGCTCGCTTTAATGTGACCCTTATAAATCCCTCCTCCGGACGATTCAGATAACTCGAACTCAATTCAATACGTTGCTACTCTGCCCAATCATTTCTCTATACTTACTTGATTGTTGGAGGGTCCTACGGTGCTTTCCCACCCCGGGACTTCCTTTGCAGGTAACTCGGCGTCAACAACAACTAATAACCTATTGAGATTCACACCCAATTTTTACCACAAATCTCAACCATTCAGGCCCGCTCGCTACAACATTAACGGAGAACAACATCTGAGCATGATGATGCTCGATATCGGTGATCTCCCAGATCAGGACACGTGGCAGATGACGTGTCCCAGGGCTTACAAGAAAGGACCTACAGTGGCCGACCAGACCACTCTTGTGCCCGTCCTAAAAGCAAACGCTGGCTCACCTCCGAGCCCCCAGCACAATTGGCCTCCTCAGCCCCACAGCTCGTCTCCGAGCTATCACAGGCCCGAGCTTTGATTGAACAATGGATTTTATGCGCGCATGCTCTTTCGAAAGATGAATCAAAGAATATTTTACCGCAATCAAGAACGGCGTCGCTTGGTAGCTAGCCGATGAGTACGGGTCGGTCCACAGGGATTTTGTGTATTTTCTAATTGTTCTAACGAGTTAATTCTGATTGTTGTTGGATTGATTATCGTTAAAAACTGAAATGAGTTGATTAGGATTAAAATCTTGCTAGGGTTAGGTTTAGGTTAAGTTTAGAAAGTCAATATTCCTCACCGCTTTCAATGCCCTAATTTAGATCTATTTAGGTGTTATGGTAATAATTAATAAAGTGGATTAGTACCATCGGGAAGAAAAGATGTTTCTTCCTCTAGGTCCTTGTCCGTCCTTTCTTAATTCTTACCCTAACCTCCATGGAAAACATACACAACCGGTCTTTTAAACTACGGTATCACCGCTACCTCATGGGATAGGGTGCCGTAGTGAGCGGTGTGTGTATGTATGCATGGAGCTCTATAAAAAATATGTGATGGGTAAGAAAGGGGTGAGAGATTTTCATCTCTCAAACCTTTCTTATTCCTAACCCTAACAAGTGTGGAACTACTCACTCGTTAGGGAAAAAGATTTCATTTTTATGATTGTTTTTAATAACCTAATTATCTAATCTACGGCAGATAAATAAAATCTAAACTATGGCAGATAAATAAAAGTTATACTAGGGCAGAAAGGAAAATTAAACTAAGGCAAGAAAAGAAAACTTACTTTATCTTTTATTTGATACACTCTTCATACATTACAGGAATTGAATTCTGAATTTGATAAATAAAAAGAGGCACAGGAATAGGCATACTCCAAAAAGAGCTGTAGGGTTCCTATTTATAGATTATAGAAACCCTAGGGTTACATCTGATCCTTATCTGCATTTACAAAATTACCCTAAGAAGCCTAGTCAACGCACCGCCACCCGTCAAATTTTTGCACCGACACGTGCTCAGAACGGCCGCGGATCCACGGCCAAAAGCCCTGTTTGGCCGCGGTTCCGCGGCCATGTTGGAGGATTTTGGGCTTCTGTTTCTCTAGTAATTCTCATGTTGCTTTTTACTTGACTTTTCTTCCCTTAGTTCTTCAGAATGCTTTCTAGTCTCTTCCAGATTTCCACAGTGTAGAATGTGGTGGACTTTTACCGTTCGCTTCCTGTTGAAGTCTTGAATCTTAGCGCTGCCTTTGTACTTTGTGAAGTTGTTCATTGATCTTCATTTGTTCTTCAAACTGTAGGCATGATAAAGATTCTCTATTTGTTGGTCGAAGTCTTACTTTTGTAGCGTCTTTTCATTATTTTCACTGTTTTGTTCCGAGAACCTGTAACCTGCAACTATGTAGCAGACATGGATCAAAAGCACCTATTTATTTGTAAAATGATTAAGAATGGGGAATATAATAATGCAGAATTATGATATGAACAAATACCCCCAAACTTATCTTTTGCTCGTCCTCGAGCAAAACTAGTTTATTCTCGAAAAAGACCTAATCTTACTTTCGCAGGGAAACGAGATTGCACTGAGCTCGTGCAACAAGCCGTTAAATCTCTAGGTGTCCCTAGTAGGAGGAGTGTTGTCTCCTGAGGGTTTTCAGCGGATACTACCCACAAAATCCTATCGATTCGGCCTATTGACTTTTATTCTCCAATTCGGTTTTCTAACAAGAAATTCTATTATCTTCGACTCAGAAATTATCAACCCGTATTTTTCACGCTTCCTTATCATTTAACTTAAGATTATATATGTTCTGTAAATTTATTTAGCTTTTAGCATCTTTCGAGTTTTCCTTCTAAAGTTCCATCTCAACTTAGGAATTTTTATCATCTCTACTAAAGATATAAGTCCTATTTTTCATTCCTATCTCTCATCTAAACCCCAATCATATATCCCTACGTGTGTGTATGTATCACCCCTACACTTGGAAATTCAATTCAAGCTCTTATACTCTTGTCCATCGTCCAAAGTACTTTTAGTTGGAGAATTTTTAGATGAAATTGCTCACACATCCTTCATGCGACCGTTAATACTTCTTGAGGTACTAACGACCGATTACAAAATGTGTTCGCCCATTAAGGCATAATTCCTAGTTTTGTGCTAAGGTTTTAGCAGTGACTCCCAAACCAGTTGGTCTAAGGCACTAAGTGATAAAGCACCCTCGCTATATTTTCTTTATTTTACGCAGCCTTAAGTAATTACAAAACTAATGTTCATTTTTTTATCTCTTTATTCACACTTGTATTTTTATTTTATTTTCCTTCATACTAAGGACTTTAGACAAGAGCATTTCAAGGTCTCCTCTACTATTCCAAGTTTCAAGGTTCGTGTTTGTGCAATTTGTAGGGTATATATTTTCAGAATTTAGACTTAAACTTAGAAATTATTTTTTAGACTTATACTTTATTAAAAATATCAATACTCTTCCCTTATTTTGACTTAGCCCAAGAAGTGAACTCAAAATTTGCCTATTTCTAAGTAAACTACAAAGACATATATTTTCTACCATTAAATTTTAAGAAAAGTTATTTTTAGGGTTTTTAATTTACTAAGTCTACGATCTAGTTTTTCCTAGCTAGTTAACCTTCTTGTCAAACTCAAGTCAATTATGGCCAAAATTGAATTTTTCAATTTTTATAATTTTTCAAATTTTTCAATTTTTTATGGGTTTTAAAATAAGTATGCAAATGTAAAAATATACATATGAATGTAAAGGAAGAAAGCTTACCGAGCACACCCCCAAACTTAAACTTGACAGTGTCCTCACTGTCAGGCTACACCAAGAGGATCAAAATGGCCGGTATTCCCCTGTTTATTTTTTATTATTTTTTTTATTGTTAACAGAAAAACAAAACAAAATATATATACAAAAAGCCCCCCCCCCCAAACTTAAGTGAAACAGTGTTTCCACTGTTCAAACGTTAAAGTTTAGAGTTAGGGGGGAGAAAACACAGTATCAAGCTATACAAGGTCTTACACAGGCCAAAGGTTAGCACCAACCAATCAAAAAATTTATCGTTATAATGGTGTGGTTGGTGAAAGAATGGAGTGTAGAGAAAAGAAATGAGAAACACACGAGACGGTATGGGAAGAAAGGTGGAATATGGTCTCGGTATATTAGGAGAAGAATGGCGGAAGAAAGAAAGAAGTGTAGTACGAACTTCAGGGTGTAAATTGAGTGAATAAATTAGCACAAATTGTGATGACCGATGTGTTAAAAGCGATTGTGCTAATCTATCAACTCGTCGAGAAATGGGGTCAAATCCCTCAAGATTCGCGAGAAAACATGGGCACGTTGAACTTAGTAAACCAGACATTGAAAATGGAAGCGTAACGGATTCTTGCACGGTCGAAACGATGGAAAGGACGAAGGAGAGTGATTTAGGAAGGGTCTCATTCTCACCTAAGTAAGCGTATGTAAGGTGAGACGGCAACAGCTTGAGTTCGAGTTTCAGAGGTGAAACAATTGAAGGCGAAATTGGTGAAACTGTCTCGAACTCGAAGGACTCCATCAATGGTTCAAAATGACTGTAAGCAACCGAGTCTGATGGTTCAACTAACTCATCTGAAAATTCAAAGGACTCAAACTCGGGCGGAGATCTTCAAAATCGTCCGAAAAAGTGAAACACTCGTAATCGTTATCGGTTGTGAGAACTGTGTCAGATTCAAGGAGAAACGCACTAGTGGCATCAAAACTGCTGTGATCAAACAGAAATTTTTCAAGCTCACAGTCCTCCTGCGTGATTTCTTGCGTGGTCGGAACGATGGAAAGGATGAAGCAGGGTGATTTAGGAAGTATAATAGTTAAAGATTCAGGAGGATGAATTGGAAAATCCGACTCATCAAACAAAACTGGTTCATCCTCAATACTATCCTCAATACTCTCCTCAATACTATCCTCATAATTCTCCTCAAAAGTTATCCAATCCATGCAATTATCATCAAAATCAAGACGCATATGAAGTTCGGGAGAAACATTTAATGACTCGGGATGATGAATTGGAGAGAAAAATTCAGTCAAATCTGCGGGTTCATCATCCAAATTATTCCCTGCGTCAATATCCTCAATCAAGTGAAAATCAATTTTTTCGGACACCTCAACAAAAGCATGGATATTTATCAATTCAGGTTCTAGATTGGAGGTGTAGAGGTCGAAAGGATTGGTGATGGTTTCACTTGAAAGGGACCCTTCACAATCTGGCAAATCAAGCACTACAAAGTCGCACAACTCATTAAATGTTTTATTTTCAACTGGTGAATCATTTGGGACACTAGATAGACATTCAAAACCGTAGTTGTGGGATTCAATTGGGGATGGGTAGGTTTGATTTAGAAGGGTGCACGGCTCACTCTCTCCACTCAAATTCTCAATCTGTCCAACTGCCTCATCATACATTGGAATTTTTGGAGCTAGTTGGAAACTAGCTACCGGGTCACTAGGTTGCATAAGGGCGGCAATGGACGCATCCAAATTCCTCATCTGTTGGTTTGTCGCTACAAAATATAAGCTTCCAACGACTGTTCTAGACTAGACATGGGTTGTGAAGGGGTTTCAGTAAAAAATTCAAAATTGTTTGGATTCTGGAAACTCCCAAATGGCTGTGTAGAAGCAATGTCTAGGGAAGGTGCGAAAGTCGGGTAGGACTGGTAGGAATTGAATAGTTGGACAGGAGTAGGATCGACATTTGGATAAAAAGGTGAATGGACTTGTTGATCCCAAGAATTGGAAATATTGAAAGGAGTGAAAGATCGGTTACGAGATTGTTCAATATGTTCAGCAATAGACATGGGTTTCGGAGTTACAACAGAACTCGAAAAAGGAGTATCAACTTAAGAAGGTGGTGAAGGTTGAAATGGTTGATACAAAGTGGATTGCGGAGTCGAACTGTTTCTCCTAAACGCTTCTATTCGATCTTTCAAAGAAATTTTGGGCATGGAGGGGTCGTCCATAATTCGACCAAAACAATTTGCATAGGAAGCAATATTTGGATGAGGGTACCAAAGTTCGGCAAGAGTTTTGTGAGGTGGGGTACCCATGATGTAAGAAAGGAGAAGAAAGAGAATGTGGGTGCAAGTGGGGTGCAATGGATTTTTTAGCGACAAGTGGCAAGTTTTTATAAAAAAAATTCGCTTTGTGTTTTTTTTATAAGGAGCTTTTTGCAAAAAGATTTTCAATAAAAGGCTTAGACACACGTTCAAGCAATCACAATATGCACAATCAAGCCTAGATCTAGGGTTTTCTAGGTCAACTAGATTGCTCCTAACTGTTCCAAAGGGCAAGTTGTGAGGACCTCAAATCGTCTCTTCACCGCCAATTGTGACCACGTAAGTACAAGTAAAGAAAGGAGGGATCCGCTCATGAATCACCGTGAGACGGGCCTTTTAAAATTACCTTTCCCCACTTTTCTAGCCTAGGCACCACAAAATCTGGTTTAGATAAATGATCGATGCCTACAACTATTCCTTTGTCCTATTGAGCGCGACAGCCCTTAAGGCTGGGTCTAATCTTTTTTTAATTTAATTCGATGGTCAATGCAATATGCTTTTTGTGATTTTTGGGGTCCTAAGAAAGGTAATGAAATCCCCACCCAATCTGGATTGGTGTAAAAGCCCCTTAAAGTCAATTTTAAATATGCAAAGCAGTAAACACAATCAAACACTTGCCAAATTTTTTTATTGCGGCGCAAAGAATCCTGCACAAGATCAAGTTATTGGAGAAAGGGAGAAGTTTTTTTTTTTTGCGCGAAGAACCCTGCAGGAAAATTTTTCAGAGGAGATAAGGGGGTTACAGAGAAGAAAAGAAGGCTTACAGAGGGTTTTTGAAATGATGACGTCACTACTGCGCGGCGGATCCGCCGCCAAAAGCAGCAAGTGACCGCAGTTCCGTGGTTGTAATGTCGGTTCAGATCCCAAATATTTTTCTGTTTCGCTGTTGTGGTACTCCTCTGTTTGTTCAGATCTTCTGTTTTCTGTTTCGCTCTCTGGATTTTTTCAGATCTGAATTCTTTCTTCGATCCTGCACAATTCAAAAGAAAACCCTTCAAAGAATAACAAGATGATAAAAAAAATTTATTATTTTTATATTTTTCAGTTTTTATGATTTTTCAATTTTTATATTAACCCGAAATTACAAAAAGAAAATAACTACGTCATCCCCGGCAACGGCGCCATTTGATTGAACAATGGATTTTATGCGCGCGTGCGCTTTCGAAAGATGAATCAAAGAATATTTTACCGCAATCAAGAACGGCGTCGCTTGGTAGCTAGCCGGTGAGTACGGGTCAGTCCACAGGGATTTTGTGTATTTTCTAATTGTTCTAACGAGTTAATTCCGATTGTTGTTGGATTGATTATCGTTAAAAACTGAAATGAGTTGATTAGGACTAAAATCTTACTAGAGTTAGGTTTAGGTTAAGTTTGGAAAGTCGATATTCCTCACCGCTTTCAATGCCCTAATTTAGATCTATTTAGGTGTTATGGTAATAATTAATAAAGTGGATTAGTACCATCGGGAAGAAAAGATGCTTCTTCCTCTAGGTCTTTGTCCGTCCTTTCTTAATTCTTACCCTAACCTCCATGGAAAACATACACAACCGGTCTTTTAAACTACGGTATCACCGCTACCTCATGGGATAGGGTGCCGTAGTGAGCGGTGTGTGTATGTATGCATGGAGCTCTATAAAAAATATGTGATGGGTAAGAAAGGGGTGAGAGATTTTCATCTCTCAAACCTTTCTTATTCCTAACCCTAACAAGTGTGGAACTACTTACTCATTAGGGAAAAAGATTTCATTTTTATGATTGTTTTTAATAACCTAATTATCTAATCTACGGCATATAAATAAAATCTAAACTAGGGCAGATAAATAAAAGTTATACTAGGGCAGAAAGGAAAATTAAACTAAGGCAAGAAAAGAAAACTTACTTTATCTTTTATTTGATACACTCTTCATACATTACAGGAATTGAATTCTGAATTTGATAAATAAAAAGAGGCACAGGAAGAGGCATGCTCCAAAAAGAGCTGTAGGGTTTCTATTTATAGATTATAGAAACCCTAGGGTTACATCTGATCCCTATCTGCATTTATAAAATTACCCTAAGAAGCCTAGTCAACGCACCTCCACCCGTCAAATTTTTGCACCGACACATGCTCAGAACGGCCGCGGATCCACGGCCAAAAGCCCTGTTTGGCTGCGGTTTCGCGGCCATGTTGGAGGATTTTGGGCTTCTGTTTCTCTAGTAATTCTCATGTTGCTTTTTACTTGACTTTTCTTCCCTTGGTTCTTCAGAATGTCTTCTAGTCTCTTCCAGATTTCCACAGTGTAGAATGTGGTGGACTTTTACCGTTCGCTTCCTGTTGAAGTCTTGAATCTTAGCGCTGCCTTTGTACTTTGTGAAGTTGTTCATTGATCTTCGTTTGTTCTTCAAACTGTAGGCATGATAAAGATTCTCTATTTGTTGGTCGAAGTCTCACTTTTGTAGCGTCTTTTCATCATTTTCACTGTTTTGTTCTGAGAACCTGTAACCTGCAACTATGTAGCAGACATGGATCAAAAGCACCTATTTATTTATAAAATGATTAAGAATGGGGAATATAATAATGCAGAATTATGATATGAACAAGCCTCCTCGGCCCTCTCAGCTCGTTTCCGGGCTCGAGCAGAACCAAGATATCTCGGCTCTCCCGCTCCTCCGGGAGCTCTCCCGCCGAGGTCATCTTCCTCGGTCTCATCGACCGACCAACAGCACCGCTTGTAGGCGTAACCGCCATCCTGCGAATCTCGCCATGCGCGAGATCTCCGCCGGCCACATCCCACGTTCCACGCCACCATGATCCCCATTAACGAGCCTGTCTCGCCATTAATGGGAGGTCCCGCTCATCACGCGGGCATGATGTCGGGAGCATAACGGCTGGCGTGATTCTCGCGCCTGCCTCGCCTGCTGCCACCGCTATATAAACCCCTTCTTCAGACGGTTCAAGTAAGCCATTTTTACTCAACTAAGCCGTTACTTTGCTCAGATCTCTAGTCTAACTTGACCGTCGGAGGATTCTCGGTGGTACAACCACCTCGGGACTTCCTTGCAGGTAGCTCGGCAACCGCAACCTCAAACCCATTGAGATTCACACGCTTCAGGAGCGACAGCCTCCAGATCCAATCTCAGCGACCCATCGCCGCCATCAGCAGATCAACGAAAGGTAACATCTTGGCGCGACCCAGGTCGCGTCAGCTGGCGCCGTCTGTGGGAAATCCTTGATTCCACAAAAACAAAAGTTCACTTTCCGATCTCAACCCAATGGCGAGCGATCATCACGACGATCCAAATACCAGCCGCCGCCTCCCCCTCAACGGAGGCGCGGACGAACCTCCTCCGCCGAATGCCATCAACGCTCTCGCCGGCCGGATAGACCAACTTGCGTCCATCGTGGAAGCACTCATCCGCGTCCAAACGGCAGGGCGAGATCACCAGTCGCCGCTCCCCCGTCTAGGGACCAGGACCCCTACAGGGGGAAAGAAGACTCCGTCCGCGTCAGCACTGCTGACCACCGCGTCGCTACCTCCTACGGCCGCAGATCTCCCGGGCTAATACGTTCTGAGGCCCGCTGGGCTCCCCACAGTTCGACACCAAGGTCCGTCGCCAGAACACCTCGCCCCGAGATCCTCCTCGCACCTGTCCCTCCCGAGGAGATGTTTGTAATCTAGCCTGTTACCAGGCATGACCGACACCCCCTCCCAAGACGGGGTCGCGCGGACGGAACTCACCATGGCGGCTCGAGGGCCACCTCGCCGGGGGATCTAAGGAACCTCATTGAGAGGAACCGGAGCCGCGGCCAGACGCAGGCTTCCAGCAGCAGAGGCCTAGGATCAAAATGCGCCGAGTCGTCGGGGTACCATGGCCGACTCGATGCCCTCGAGAAGAAGATCGAGAGTCTGCATCGGGAAGGTCAACGTTCGAGCGATAGGGCTAAGTATGCCGCCAACTCGCTCACAAAACCGTTCACCGGGGAGTTGCTCGTCGTCCACGTCTCCCTTCGCAACAAGCCCCCAAAGGTCTCCCTCTTCGACGGCAAATCTGACCCGAAGGACCACTTGGATGCATTCACCATGGGAATGAGCTTCCAAGACCACTCCAATGCCGCCCAGTGCCGAGCTTACCCAGCCACTCTCATCCGCTCCGGGCGAGACTGGTTCCGAGGACTCGAGCCGCGCTCGATCTCAACCTTCGACGAGCTGGCCACACAATTCCTTGGCCACTTCGTCGGGAACAGGCAGCAGAAGCGCACAGTCGACCATCTCTTCAAGATCAAGAGCGGGGACAAGAAGACGTTCAAAGAATACGTCACCCGCTTCTACAACGCCCTTCTCGCGGTCCCAGAGCACCGGGACGAGACGGTCATCACGGCTCGTTTATCCCTGGCTGGTAGCTCCCCTACCTCACAACGCCAGGGATCAAAGCCCTCACTAAAAGGCAGCCGAGCGGCTACCCTGCTCGGCTATCCCTGGCCGGTAACTCCCCTATCTCACAACGCCAGGGATCAAAGCCCTCACCAAGAGGTAGCCGAGCGGCTACCTCGCTCGGCTATCCCTGGCCGGTAGCTCCCCTACCTCACAACGCCAGGGATCAAAGCCCTCACCAAGAGGCAGACGAGCGGCTAGCCTGCTCGGCTATCCCTGGCCGGTACCTCCCCTGCCTCACAACGCCGGGGATCAAATCCCTCACTAAGAGGCAGCCGAGCGGCTATCCCGCTCGGCTATCCCTGGCTGGTAGCTTTCCTGCCTCACAACGCCAGAGATCAAAGCCCTCACCAAGAGGCAGCCGAGCGGCTACCCCGCTCGTTTATCTCTGGCCGGTAGCTCCCCTACCTCACAACGCCAGGGATCAAAGCCCTCACCAAGAGGCATCCGAGCGGCTACCCCGCTCGGCTATCCTTGGCCGGTAGCTCTCCTACCTCACAACGCCAGGGATTAAAGCCCTCACCAAGAGGCAGCCGAGCGGCTACCCCGCTCGGCTATCCCTGGCCGGTAGCTCCCCTACCTCACAATGACAGGGATCAAATCCCTCACCAAGAGGCAGCCGAGCGGCTACCCTGCTCAGCTATCCATGGCCGGTAGCTCTCCTACCTCACAACGCCAGGGATCAAAGCCCACGCCAAGAGACACCGGGCAGCAACCCTGCTCGGCCATCCTTAAGGACAAAAAGCCATCGCCAAGAGGCATCGGGCAGTAACCCTGCTCGGCCATCCTTAGTAGGCCACCTACGGCCCCTCCCGTGCTAAGGATGAAAAGCCCTCGCAAGAGGCAACCGAACCCACCCTTGTTCGGTTATCCCTGGCCGGTAGCTCCCCTACCCCAACAAACCAGGGATCAAAGTCCTCACAGAGGTAACCGGACCCGTCCTTGTTCGGTTATCCCTGGCTGGTAGCTCCCTACCAAACTAGGGATCAAAGCCCTCCCCAAGAGGCACCGGACAGCAACCCTGCCCGGCCCGGCCTTAAGGATCAAAGCCCTCGCAAGAGGCAACCGGGCCCACCCTTGCTCGGTTATCCCTGGCTGGTAGCTCCCTACCCCAACAAGCCAAGGATCAAAGCCCTCGCCAAGAGGCACCGAGCAGCTACCCTACTCGGCCCCATCCTTAGTAGGCCCCTCACGGCCCCTCCCGCGCTAAGGATCAAAGCCCTCGCCAAGAAGCACCGAGCAGCTACCATGCTCGGCCCTGTCCTTAGTAGGCCCCTCACGGCCCCTCCCGCGCTAAAGATCAATGCCCTCGCCAAGAGGCACCGAACAGCTACCCTGCTCGGCCCAATCCTTAATAGGCCCCTCACGGCCCCTCCCGCGCTAAGGATCAAAGCCCTCGCCAAGAGGCACCGAGCAGCTACCCTGCTCGGCCCAATCCTTAATAGGCCCCTTACGGCCCTTCCCGCGCTAAGAATTTATACCCTCGCCATAAGGCACCGAGCAGCTACGTTGCTCGGCGCCATCCTTAGTAGGCCACTCACGGCCCTTCCACCAACTAAGGAACATTAACTCAACAAGAGGCATCCGGTCTATCAACGTCTTAGCGATCTCCATATCGACTTTGGGGCCATGGAGATACCGTCTTCCCGCCGGTCCTCGCACACTCGGCAAGTGATCAGATTCAAGTCGACGAGTAATCGCTAGACGAGGAACGTGTCGAACATGAAAGCGGTACTGTGCAAATACAAGTGTCTACCAACAAAAGGAAGTACAAGCACAAAGCAAAAACACTGCTGCGAAAACAAAAAATCTTTATTCAAAAATCCAAGAGTCTTTACAAGGGTATTATGGGCTCCCCAGCCTTACAAAAATACCCGAAGGCCTACAAAATACCCGACGCGACAAAAGAAAAGACAAAGAAAAGACGAGGGGCTTCAGGCCCCATGGCCAGGCGCGATATCGATGAGCTCGACGTCCACCATGGCTGGGGATGCGTCCGTCACAGGAGCCTCGGCGTCGCCATCGCCGAGAGTCCCTTCCCCGGAAGTGCTCCGAGGGGCATCCCCCTGCTCGTCATCCCCGTGGGGATATTCTGCTCGGAGCTCTTCATCAGCAAACTCCGGCACCCAGGCCTTGACGGCGTCAATAGCCTCATGCCAGATGAGGGTGGTGGCCGAGGTTAGGACGGTGTAGAATTGCTCCGACTTCTGGAAGTTCTCCACCGCCTCCGCCACCCTGAGGTCGGCTCTCTTCGCTACCTCTACCGCAGCCCCCAACTCCTTTCGGAGGGTGCTCACTGACTTCTTCATGGTGCGGACGAGCACCTTGGAGCCCTAAAGCTTGTCCTCGGCAACCTGGGCAGCCTCGCGGAACCTGGACACCTCTTGCTTCGAGGCTGCCAACTCCTGCTTCGCTGCCGCCGCCTCCTGCCTCCCAGCAGCCACCTCGTCCTCGAGGGTAGCGACCCTCGCCATCGCCGCCTCCAGCTCCCGCTTCGAGCTCTCCCCCAGCGAGGAGAGCTCGCCCGCGGCTCGCATCGCAGGGGCTATCTCCTCCTCCTCCATTCGGGCGACGATAGCGACGTGCTGGAGGACCTGAAGAAATCAGAGGGGGGTCAGAAAGAAAAAGGGGCACCAAATCTCCCAAGCAATGAGACGATATACGAGCGCTAACCTGCTGGGCCTCTTGGGCGATGGACGCCATTTGTGCCTTCAGCGTCCCCCTAGCAACCCGACCCCTGGCCGACCTCTCCATGTCATGCAGCAAACTGTCAGCGACGGAAAGCCTCGAGGGCACCTCAAAACGGAGCTCCCCCTCGTCCACCAAGATCGAAGAGGCCGGGGTCTGCAGAACTACTCGGGGGAACCTCTTGAGAGATGGCGGCGGAGAGCTCGTCTCCACCTCCGAAGCTCGGGCGTCCTCTCCCCGAACCTTTTTTCTGCTCGGCACCTGGCTGGGCCCCGAGGCTCGATCCGCACTTGAGCGCTGGGGCGGGACGGCCGCTAGGGAAGCTGGGACCGGCGTCTGACGGGAAGAGCTGGCCCCTCCAGCCTTCGACCCCTTCTTCGGCCTGCGCATGCCTGCTCAGAGGAGGTCCGCGTCCATGGTTTCTGCACAAGACAAGATATAATGGAATCGGCGACACAAACAGAAACAAAAACAAACACAAGCCTAACTTACTGACGAACTGGGCGGGGCTGAGCCCGGCCCAACTAAGGGCCCGCTCAGAAAGCAGCACATCAGCCCGAGGAATAGGCTCCCACGCCGCCACTCTCGCTGCGTCGGGGTCATTGGACGGATTTCCCTGCCAACACCTATCCCTAGACCACTGGACGGGTACGGGCCAGTCCTCACCCTCTGGAGGCCCGACGAAGAAAAACTTCTTCTTCCAATTATGGATGGAAGAAGGCAGGAAGACAACTCCTGACCCAGCTACACTCCCCCGCTGCTTCCTAAAGGAGAGGTAAACTGACCTCAGGTCGCCCGCGCAAGTCCCGGGGTGACTTTTGTAAATAAGGGAGGAGGTAAGGATGGACAGACTAAAAGGGATCGTCTGCAATTTCAACCGGACCAGGAACCCAAGGAGAATCCTCCAGGAGTTCGGCACTAGCTGGCTCGGGGCTAACCCAAAGTAATTTAACGCAGCAACAAACTCGGGAGAGAAAGGCAGGCGCATTCCGGCCCAAAGGGCTTCCAGATATAAGGCGATCTCTCTACATCTCACTTGATCTGCCCTCTCTCCTTCCTCGGCCAATCGTAGCGTGTAGCCGGAGGGAATATGGAAACGAGCCCGAGCGGTGAAAAGCTCGTCCTCATATCTTACTGAGGACGACGCACCAGGGGCGTCCGCCGCCGCCACTCCAGAAACTGCACTAGACGCGCGACCCCGGGAAGAGGATCTGACCCTAACCTCCCAAAGGGGCTCCAACCCGGGGGAAGAATCCCTAGTATCTACCCCTACGACATCTACAAACTCCTCAAAGCAAGACATCTAACCTGATGGCAGGAAATCCTCGAGAAGAGAAAACGCTGAGATCCGACCTAAAGAGAAAAGCACCGAGCTAACAAAACTCAGAATGAGGAAAGTGGGAAGAGGGAGAGACCCCGAATCAGGCCTCCCCTCGATTTATACAGTCGGCGTCCTCATCTAGCGGCAACAGTCGACTCCCGCCAAAATGATTCGGTACACTCGACGGCCACGATCACTCCACCTGTTGCAAGCGCATTGGCAGCATCCTATCGGACGCCGGAAGCCTGCAGCACATCACATCAGCCAACCGGCACCCAACACGTGGCATGTCGCTTCAGCAAAAGGGCACGCGATCCGGCGCACCCTCTTTAATGCGGAGATCTCGTCCTGATCCGCTGACATCACCCGGAAAAAAAACCGATCGCCCAGGGACATGCCCGACGATATCTTCGAAAAGAAGCTCACCTCGGGTGACCCGGCAAACCACTCCCGACCCGACCCGTCAGCTGGTCGGGACGAGAGTGGGGGGCTAATGATGATGATCAATATCAGTGATCTCCCAGATCAGGACACGTGGCAGATAACGTGTCCCAGGGCTCACAAGAAAGGACCTACAGTGGCCGACCAGACCACTCATGTGCCCGTCCTACAAGTAAACGCTGGCTCACCTCCGAGCCCCCAGCACAATTGGCCTCCTTGGCCCCACAGCTCGTCTCCGAGCTATCACAGGCCCGATCCTCCTCGGCCCTCTCAACTCGCCTCCGGGCTCGAGCAAAACCAAGA
This sequence comes from Agapanthus africanus, assembly GCA_030015575.1. Classification (NCBI taxonomy): domain Eukaryota; kingdom Viridiplantae; phylum Streptophyta; class Magnoliopsida; order Asparagales; family Amaryllidaceae; genus Agapanthus; species Agapanthus africanus. The sequence continues at coordinate 858,264,632 of JASDDO010000022.1, read as the reverse complement.
TACCTCGGGTCTCCTGCTCCTCCGGGAGATCTCCCGCCAAGGTCATCTTCCTCGGTCTCATCGACCGACCAACAGCACCGCTTGCAGGCGTAACCGTCATCCCGCGAATCTCGCCATGCGCGAGATCTCCGCCGGCTACATCCCACGTTCCACGCCACCACGATCCCCATTAACGAGCATGTCTCGCCATTAATGGGAGGTCCCGCTCATCACGCGGGCGTGACGTCGGGAGCGTAACAGCCGACGTGATTCTCGCGCCCGCCTCGCCTGCTGCCACTGCTATATAAACCCCTTCTTCAGACGGTTCAAATAAGCAATTTTTACTCAACTAAGCCGTTACTCTGCTTGGATCTCTAGTCTAACTTGACCATCGGAAGGTCCTCGGTGGTACAACCACCTCGGGACTTCCTTGCAGGTAGTTCGGCAACCACAATCTCAAACCCATTAAGATCCACACGCTTTAGGAGCGACAGCCTCCAGATCCAAGCTCAACCACCCATCGCCGCCATCAACAGATCAACGGAAGGTAACATCTTGGCACGATCCAGGTCGCGTCAGAGCGAGATTCCCACCTCCACCATCTAAGAACAAGGAGTGTGCATTGTCTCTTCTTTTTGAGTTGGTGTCTCATGATGCTAGCTTTGTTTCTGCTGCAGTTGATCTTGGTGTTTATGAGCATGTTTGTGAGGCAGCAAAAAGCCGGACAAATAGGGCTCCGAGGAAAACAAAATCACTGTTGCAGCTGATGAGCAAGTGTGAGAATGTAGGGTGAAGGTTGACAGATTGGATTGCTTTTAATTTTTTATGGAAATGTTGAAGAGGTTTATTGCTTTATGTATGATTTCCGTTTATATCCGAAATGAACAGGGGGATTAAAAATAATAATCAAAGGTTGGTTTTTGCTTTTGTAATGTGATTTTTAAAGGGAGAAAAAAAAATGGCCAATTTCCAACTAATATATCATGACCTCTGGCAGCTTTCCGTGCCGCTGCCATGAACTTCTAAATAATGCAAAAGTACCATAACTTTTTCAGAAAACTACCATTTGTTATCCTTCCCTAAATCAAATTGACACATGATTGTTGTGTGTTTATTTCATGATAGAAATGCTCTCATCTTTTTCCTGAGCTCTCTCTCCTTCTCTCTTAAACCCTTGTTTTCTCATGCATTCCCTCTATCCAAACTTCCATCAGAAACACTCGTTCGTATCTGCGTTCACACCTTGTTTACATGGGTACAAATTTAACAAACAGTTACCATCCATAAAACAAAATTAGAAGAATATGGATTACCAGTTATGCTTAAATCTGAACAACGTCTAAATATTTTTCATCTATTTTTTTTATACAGGGAATGTGTTTTAATTGAAATTATAAGATAGAGATTGAATAAATTGTTTTTTCTCTAAAGTGTTGTTCTAAATTATATGGGTATGGGATAGATATTAAATAATTAAAGATACCTTGTCTAGGTTAGAAAAGGTTGGAAAATGGTGGGTTGCGGGGGGCGCGGGGGTGGCGGGGGTGGGGAGGGGGATCAATATTCGTACGAACAGAATTGAAAGCTAGAAGAACAAATGATATATACATTGTTGAAAAGTTTATTATTTACATAAATAAAGTTTTCTTTTAATAAAAATATGGCCGCAATATTCTAAACAAACATCTGTCATTTTTATTATCGGCAAAAAAAATTTCCCTTTTGCTCTTTTGCAGTTAACCGTATCTACCTATCTAAATTTAAAGACGTACTACACCATTACAAGTAAACAAGTGTGTTGTTTGTGCGTTGCATCCGGGTAAACAAAACGTATGCCTTCCAGCGGCCGCCTTCGGCTGCATAATTTAGAGAGCACAAACTGAATACAGGAAATAGATGATAATATAAGAGTATCTTGAATCAAAAGGTATAATTATGTATCTTATTGACTGAATTTTAGAGATACAATTTCGGAATCCAGCAGCTACCGAATTCCAAATTCAGAGTATAATTATAAATTTTGGCTGAGAAAAGGGAGATTGCCGATTTATACAATTAACACGAACAACGCTAATATATATAAGCAAAAAAACAAGCCACCAACTTCTCTCTAGAATCTGTCAATAGTCGATTGATATATATACATACAGAGTTCCAAACGTGTATGCTTTCAACTATTGGTCCACAGCTTTTAAAACAGAAATATTTGTAATATGTCTAACTAATTGCAATATTTGTAATATGTCTTAATAATTGTTATGTCACAGCCATTGGAACATCACTTCTAGGATTCTGAATCAAGAAATTGAAATTATGTTAAACACCGTGATAAAATTATTTTGGCTATATGATAATAAAAAATGTTTTATACTTACACGTTCCTGCTTGATTTTCTTTGCATAGGCCAAAACCGAGACTGGTGTATTTTCGTCACCATCTACGTTTCTGGAAATTCCTGACTTTTTCTTGTTTGTGGACTTCTTAGTGTCAGGAGTCCCACCCTTTTTGTTCACATGCTCAATTTCTTTAAGAATATACAAAACATGATTTGTAAACCATTTTATTAACTAAATAAATGATATGCATATGTAAGTAAGACACTAAAAAAATTGTTATTTAATTAGAAATAAAACATACCAAATCCGGATTCCCAAAAGACAATATTTTGAAGTAGAGAGTTCTGCGATCGTTTCAACTTTTCACTTGATGGTGTATCATAGTCCTCTGGTCCTGAATCCTAAATTTAAAATAATGAAAAATAATCATAGCTGAACGGATATGTGTAATCTATCTTAATATAGTTATAAATTTATTATGAGCCAAAAGTCATTCTTACTTGAGTAAAACTATTTTGCTCCTGAAGATTTTCAACCATATCTTTGGCAGAGCAGCTTCCCATTGTCTCATTTTCTTCTGAAATGTCGCAAGCAATATAGGGTTGTCTATCATGGATTAAGTTATCATCATTCAGATGTATAGCAATTGAAAATTGTTTCCCTATAATGTCCTTTATATCGCTTGAAAACTGGTCAGGTGTCTTTGCCTGAAACGAAAACTAACCAAATATAATAAATCGCACGCACGCTATAAATAATTATTTTATATATCAAATATTTTAGAAATGGAGTTAAATAATATACAAACCTTGTTTAACAGAGCCAAGATTTGCATTACAGTTTTCCCTACTATTCTTCTAATCTCACGGTCCATTAAAACAATATTAATTGCATCACAGGAATCCTCAGCTATGATTATAACTCTATACCTTATTTATCCATGCGTTAAGTTACAAATATGAAATATATTGAACTTGTAGGGTTCTTTGGCACAACCATAAGGTCTCGGGAGGCATCAAACATGCCGTATTTTAAAATTTCTAGTGTGCCAAACAACCTAACCAAAGATCTAGCCAGAGTTTTAGGAGCTAACTAGAATGCAAACTACTTTACATAGAAAGTGAACAAGGAATACAACCTTTGTAAACCGGTCCTTCACTTCAATAGCTCCGTGTAGAAATCTCTTCGCTCCAAGTAGTGATCTCCCGGACTCAAGATAGGCTTCACAAAGCGAAATGAACGAGCATGCTTGAAGTCTTCGAGGCCGAAAATGATTTACGTCGATGAGACTTTAACCCAAGCTACCTCTTCACTAATGAGGGATTAGTGAAGCAAATACCCTAAACTAAATGGCTAGTCTAGTAGAGAATGATGAAGTAGGATTTTTGCTGACTTTAGATTTATTTTTCTCACTAGAATTCACCTCCCAAAAAGCTAGATAGCTTGAGGAAAGAGATGAAGAAAAGCAACCATGGAGAGAAGCAAGTCAAGAATGAATCAAGTGGTGAGAATAGCAACCATGGGTGAAATAATATCTCATACTAACTCATGTAAAGCTTTAACCATGGCTTGGGATAATGGTTGGGTTAATAAATATCTCAAGTAAAACAAAATTAGTGGACTTGGTCAATGGTTCCACATGCTTCCACAAGCTTCAACCATGTGACTTATTTCCAACTAATTATAATTTACTTTAAATAAATAAAACCTTTCATTATCACAAGCATAGTGTGAGTCTCATACACCCATGTTGCATGTAGCAACAAGTATGACACAATAATATATATCACACATATATTAAGTGTACAAACTAGTAAGAAAAAGAAATGCTTAAGTGAGCTAATATTAGTTAATGTAAGTTAATATATCAAATATATAATTATACATTAAATTATTAAATCAACACTTGATTTAATAATCCGGCTATATCACATATAACCGAATAATATCATATGTATCAGCTTATCGAATCAACACTTGATTCGACAGCCCGGCTATATCACATATAACCGACCGATATCACATATCGCGAGAATAGAATACGGTATCACATACACGTATTAATCTCGGTCCCGCACATATCACATATGTGCTCCTACTTCGTTTCGCTTGAGCCAGAAAACCTCTGTGTAGGACTCTAAAGACTCGTCAATACGCCGGCGGTAGGTGGTAATCATATCAGTCACCCACAAGCCGCAAACGGTCTGCTAAACGTAACGGCCACCCGGGTATTGAGCGATCAGAAGATCAACAAGCAAGCCTGCTCATATTCCCGCGAATCCAATAAGTAACACTACCGTACAGTCCGGTCTCTTCGTCAGATATGTCACATATCACAGCCTGGGGGTGGTAAACGTCAGACCCCAATAGCCTGGTAAGTCATGCCGATATGAGGCCCATAACGGTTCAAGAAACTACTGATAACACTTACCAGTAAATCTCAGCAACTCTGGCCAGGGATTTCCTATTATGGCCAATTAAGCATAGCGCAACATCAACCCCCAATACCGGGAGAGACGAAATCCCCTTCTATCGCTCATTGCCTCCATGTGACTCGGGACTGTACCCAAAAACCACCGTTTTGCATGACTCTTAAACGTGGTAAGGTGGAAATCAAAGTACAGTGGGAATCACACAAGACTTTATGACGATCTCGAGTCGACAGACTAACCTGTACCAGTGTTACCAGAGAACTGCTATCTGACGATAGGTATAATATCATTTAGGAGTTCCGTTCAGTGTACCTAGTCTCCACTGAGCACCCGTATACCTTCTCCGATGTCAAACACCAATGGATGTGGGATCATCCATCGCCCATCATATGGGTCAAGAAGCGTATACGCCAGTCCACTCTGGAATATCGATGCCCTGTCTCGATAATCTCTCGACTAGGAACATTTGAAGGATGTACTTACCGACTACCTCTGCCCCACTAGTATGATCTGCATCATAATCCTGGTAGTCAAGTACTCATCCTAAGGGCTTTATCAACATGTAATAGAGAGACAGTAAGTGTACATGTTAAGATAAAGTGCAACCAGATAGCATACTATCATGTCGAGCAAGAAAGTCCTCCCTATATATGTCCAAGCATCCACTACAATATACATCGTATGTACAGTAATGACCTCTAGGGCATATATATAACCAACAGAACTATATAACATTATATATAATTCAAATAGTTAAACCGTGTATTAAGCAGTCAAGAGTGTATACCTCTTATCAGGAAATAATATCGGGATATCACATGCATGACATTTGTATTTTCTATTAACTTTTTCGATTTTTTCTTTGCATGAAACACACGCCATATACCACCATCTTTCATCTTGTACTACATGATTAACCACAACATGACATGTCACACTTTTCTGTGAATAAATGTGTGAATAAAAGTATGTGTGGATGCAATTGGAGTAAAAATAGTCTAAAATATGATAATTATTTATCTGCACACACTTATCACTCCTGAGTTCCTTAATTTCTTTTAGAGTGAGAAGAGAGAGATCTGGATCACCATCTTCATCCTTTTTTTGTATTTCAGGACCATTACCATCTTCAAAATTATCAGGATTAGGTTGATCAATCCTACAAACCATTCAATAAAAGCAAAACGATTAAATAATTGTATTGTAAAAATATTTGATATTGCAGGAACGTTGACTTAAATATTACTCAGCACTTTACCTCTCTTTTACCGCAGTAACGTTATCATGATCTAGATTAATGTAAGACTTAGTAGCATGATATGTGCCAATCTGAATTTTGTCTGCATTATATAAATGATTCAGACCAACAATTTTAATAAGGATTATAATAGATAAATATTCTCTATTTTATAACTATTTACCTCTCCAAGTTATCACCTTATTACGGTTAAAATAATAATGGGCGGCTTCTCATGCTCTTCTTCTAAGGCTTTGTTCAGTGCCTCAGCCAATTCATCCCAAAACGTGACTTGCTCGCAATATTCTCTTTGTAAAATATTTATAAGAAATATAAGTGAGTTGATATACTCAAAATATCAAATTAAATAAAATGCAATTCCACACTTATAAGTTAAATTGATATGTATTTTGTAACAACCCTAATTTTCTTATACAAATTTTTAAATTAAATTTTTTCAAAATCCATAAAGGAGTATTTTAATCTGAGCATAATATATACGTAATTATTTTGTTTTTAAATAACTCCATTTTTAGTGTACATAAATTGTTTTAAAATAAAAGTATACTTGGAGTATTTAATGCTGCTGTTATCACTTTAAGTATTTATTTTCCCACAATAATTACAAGAAGGAGCTTGTAGCTCATTGGTAATACCTTGCATTGCTGAACCAAGCCACCAGAGTTCAAATCCCATACCCCACATTATTTTTAATATTGATTTTTTTAAAAACCTTTAGAATACCAAGAGTTTACACGTGCATATCTCACAAAAACCCCACTACACCCAAACATGTAACACTTGCAGGAGTTAGATGAACCGTCGGGGGGGATCCAGGCCACCGGACTCGGCCGGGAATCGGCCAACTCGGCCGACTCAGTTCTCCCACCGAGTCACGGCCGAGTCACCCCCGATTCGGCCGATTTCGACGATGGTCACAACATGAAAGTTGTGTCTTTTTATATTACCTATGCACCTGCAAAGTTTCAGCCCCATACCACTTCCAGAATTCTTTAAAAACCCCAATTACTCCACTTTTAATACATTTTTATTACATTTTATCACATTTTTATTTTTAACTTTTCATCTACCCTAACCCTAGCCTAACCCTATAAATACCAACCCTACATACTATCCTCTCACCCCCCAAAATCTTGAGCCACTCTCTCAAAAGTTTTCCAAGAAGTGTGTGCTTTGAAAACAAGTTCGCGGCGAAGCTCCGGTGAGATTCCGACAGGAATTCCGGCGACGTTTTTAGAAACAACCGGCGACGAAGTAACGCCTCGGCAACTTCTTTAGTTCCCCTACACTCCTTAGTATAGATCGAAACCCGTAAGTCCCATCCTTCTCACCTTTCTATTTCTTAAAATACGGATTTATGGAACCCGGCGGAAATCGGAACAAACCGATTTCCGATTCGGTTTTTCTACAAAATTCCACTTGTCACCTAATCCATAATACCTACCCATATACATGATGACTATTAATCACATAGAAACCAATTTAAATAAAGTTTCTCACATGAAATGACAGCTTTCTTGTAAAATCGTATTCTTTACACAAAAATACCATAAAGTTTATTTTTCTTGTTCTAATTAAATCCCTCACTCCTAAATATGTTTATCTTGATCACTAAACTTGTAGAAGTCAATTTGAATGAGTTTCCACACATGAAATGATAACGTTTTCAAATACCGTATTCTTGCGCTTTAATACCTTCAAGTTTAATATATCTTGTTTAACCTCTAAACTTCACAATACCTTAAAATAAGTCACAAGGTAATGACCTACCTCTACACACACACAAATATAACCCTAATTGATAAATATCAAAATATAGAATACGAAAATACAGGACTTTTCACTAAAATACCATATTCTTTATAAATCTTTTCTAAAATGCTTTAAGTTGTACACAATTTTAAATAAATCTTTTAAAATGAAAACCACGATATGTCATGGACATCGATCGTTTATCTAAACTGACTTTGTGGTGTCTAGGCTAGGCAAGTGAGGTTGGGTAACTTTAAAAGGACCGTCTCACGATTCGTGAGCGGATCCCTCCCTCCTCACTTGTACTTACCTGGCCACAATTGGCGGTGAAGAGACGATTTGAGGCTTCTAATGACTTGTCGTTTAGACCTTAGAAATAGGCTAGTTGGCTTAGGAAACCCTAACAACTAAAATACGGAAAACTATACTCTTTTACAAATAAATACCTTATATTTATAAAACCGTTTTTCTAAATGAATGGTATTTATTAAACCTAAGCAAAGCGCCGCTACAACCCATCTTTGGGGAACCCGTTAGGGATAGTACGGTTCATCGTGCACCCGCGGGCTAGTAGTGCGAGATTCAGACCTCCGTAAGGAGCATTCGGTCTCGAAAGGTTTAAAATACGGCATTTAAGAAAAATGAGATTTTGGGAAAATAAAATATTTATTTAAAATTATTCATGTGTTAATATATATATATATAATTATCATTTAAACACCTATTTTATCATAAGATAAAGTTTCCACTTTATCTAAAAATTACAAGATTAAAAGTTATATTAAAATACCATGAATTTCAAATAAATAAATTAATACTTTTATTAGGATATATTCACTAGAATAACACAAATAAAATTTACACTCATTATAACTATAAAGACGAATAATAATTACTTGAGGTGTATTTTGAAAACTATACAATATTACTTTTTACAATAAACCCCCTCAAGTTTTATAAATTACAATAAGGCCCCTAACAAATATAGAACTTCAAATTATCTTTCTTTTAGTCTGACTCGTGTTAAAGTCTGACTATTTCTGACTTGAATATGATTCAAGTCAATCTATATTCTGTATATTTCTTCTCAAGATGAATACATGAATCCCTGAATCCAGATAACAATCTATATAACTTGACTGAACCAAACCATGGATATACCTTTTACATGTTTCCCAGTATTCCATTTACATGACTCTACGGTTATAACTGTTTCCTGATATCATGGTTTCGGTCGGTCAGTTAATCAATCTTACAATCAATACTATTTTTACAAGATAACAATACAAACAAGATATCGCGGGGTTTAAGGGGTAGATTGGTACGGAAGATGTTAAAGGTGGCATGAGGTGATCAGATTAATACACCTAACCTGAATCCCATTGCTGTTGTACCGTGGCATAACGGTTCCTTGTACTACACGTGTCCTAGTCTCCAGCAAGTGAGACTCCCCTTGTATACACTGGTATTCTTCTGTACCAAGCTATAAATAACAGCGTTAACATAACATTACAACAATAGTTTACACTTTAAAATGTTTCTTCCTATTCTGTCTTCTTTACTTCCCTCTTACCTTTGGGACTTACCGAGCGATCTGTTCGCTGACGACATTCTATTTCTTTCTTCTTTGAATGTCGTCAGGTGACTTGGACCCGGCAGAAGTAAAGCCAACAGAAGAAGACTTGGAGCAATTTGCCGAAGACCCAGCAGTATAATTTCATTGTACACTTTCTTTTCAGTACTTTCCTTTTCCTGTTATGCCACTGTTTAGGCATCTTTATTTCAGTTGTATTTTCCTTTCCATGTATTGTACAAAGAATGTTAATAAATAAAAGTTGCTGTTCTTTTATACTCTTGTCTCTTGTGTATTTATTTTATATTGCTTAGATACGCTTAGCGTATGTACTTCTAAGTACATACGTAGCGGGCCTCGTCGCGTCCGTTTCGCCGTATACTGGGAAGCGGGGCGTGACATATTTACCATCACTTATGTGAAAGGTTATCATTGCAGTGTGACCATTTTTTATGCTCGTCCATTTCAAATTCTGTGCATCCTCCATAGTGCCAATTATGTCTGCAACTCAGAATTTTATATATTTCAAATATTTAGATATGATTAAACATTTGATTGGAATAGAAACGAAGATTGTGCAGTAAGATACCTATCATGTAATACTTAAGTCACTTAATTCCACATACTCAAATTTATGTTTAGGGATCATTATATCATCACTTGGCACTTTCTTGACTGGGGTATAGCTGTAGAAAAATATACCATATCGGGATTTCACAGCTTTAAAATCACATGTCGCAGGAGTAACCTTGAAATTTGATATAACATAAATTTGACTCTTGTGAAGAAAATTCTTAAATTTCTCGCAGTAGTCAGCAACAACATTCTGACATAATAAGAATAAATGTTATATATATATATATATATATATATATATATATATATATATATATATATATATACGAGAATAATGGAGGAAAGAGGCCATAGGAAGGAATTTCCTCCTATGGCGTCGAAAAAATACACCCTTCATCGTGTTTTCCGACGATCGGAATGCATCATCTTCATCGTTATCATTTAAGATGTGGGTACACCAAATTTCATGTGATTCTATAACCTTTTCACCGTTGATTTAGCAAAGTAAAAAATTCTATTGTCGGTAAACCGTTAATTTTGAACCCACTAATTCAACGGTGAAAAAATATTGTAGAATCACATGAAATTTGGCGTACCGATATCTTAGATGATAACGATGAAGATGATGCATTCCGATTGTCAGAAAACACGATGGAGGGTGTGTTTTTTCGACGCCATAGGAGGAAATTCCCTCCTATGGCCTCTTTCCTCCATTATTCTCTCTCTCTCTCTCTCTCTGTGTATATATATATATATATATATATATATATATATATAACAAATAAAGGCAAGGATATGTAAATTAATAATAACTTACATCATCATCCACCATTACCATGTTATATCCCTTAAAATCGCCGGAACTAAATTGTATGCCAGATCACAATCTCGTCAACCTAACTTTAATTTTCCAATTAGATTGGGTATTATTAATGGTACTTAACGGGTTATAACGATCTCCTGCCATATCCAATTGAGAAGCCTGGAACATAAAATAAATAGGGTGCATGGAAGTCAGCTGAGGTATTTGTTTTGGGACGGATGTAATATATCTTTATTACGATGATTGCAATGTATTATGGACGTTGATACTTCATTTGTTGTTTACAAGTTATACTTGAAGTTTATTTATAGTAGAAGTCTTTGAATTTTTTCTATTACTTTAGGTACACATTTCAGCAACACTTTTAATGACTATTTCTTCCAAACGAAATTTATAAAATATAACTCAATAGCATGAATAAATAAGTCATATAAATATAGGGAAGTGATCCATTGCAAACCGGTTTGCGTTTTTTAATTAAAAACAGGAACTCCCGATCTGCGACATATTTTAACGATCCGATCCATTCAAGTTGATCATCCTACCCCTTAAATATATGTGTATGAAAAATCAAGGCCTCTAGCCTATGCATCGATGAATGCAAAAATGAATGTCTTTCGATAATGCAACATAAACGTCATCCGATACATAGACTAGAGATCTTTAAATCCTTTGATTTTTCATATACATATATTTGAGGGTAAGATGATCAACTTGAACGGATCGGATCGTTAAAATATGTCGTAGATCGGGAGTTCCCATTTTTAAAAAACGCGGACCGGTACACATACATTAAAGGAAAAACAAAGATGTCTTTGCAAATTTACATGCTGTATAAAAAAACATATATGAACTGTAATGGATTATGTAGTTAGAAGCTACATTGGGTAAGTTTTGAGTATTGACCAAATAATTAGTACTTCAAAATAGCATAGCAGGTAGCTGTAGATAAACCGAAATTAGTTATACTTCCATAAACTTGTATTTAGAAAAAATTAAAATATTAATGTTGCTGAAAATATTTAAATGTCTTATGCTCAATTCTTAATGATGTTGTGTAGAAGACCATTACCAACAATAGTTGTAATAAAAGCATATTTCAAGTTACATTAATTAATTTATTTTTTTGCTATCAATATAGAATGGAGATTTTCATGCATCATTTTGCAGTGTTTAACCTTATCTACAATTTATTTAATATGAAACCACAACACTTTATATTGCCTACAGAAAAAGAAGGATCGGATATGGATGAAAGGTTAAGAGACAAAATGATCGTTGTTCATCAATGGAGGAATTGGAAAAAAATACAGACATGAGACATGAAGGGATGGAGGATGGAGGTCCATCGATGGTGGAATAATAATAAAAAGACTACAATGATGAAGGGATGTGATTTATACCTGTTTTAAGTTTTTGAAATATTCTTACACAACAAGAACAGAGCCGACGATCCTGAAAGGGAGAACAAAGGCGACGACGACAATGAGCCGACTGTAGTCCTTTCGAATATTGTTGAACGCGAACAAATGAAGATCCTGCTTGCACGATCATATTTTTAGGAGAGAATTATGGGGATAGAAAGCTGTAAGATTGATGAAATCGTAATTACAGAGATGAAGGCCGGAGAATTACGTGATTTTGAATAATATTTTGAGCGGCAGATTCATAACTAAGGTGAACAGTAGAAAATGACAGTTTTGTAATTAAGATGAACAGTAGAAAATGACAGTTCTATAATATTTTGAAACATTTTGGAACTTAAAATTTATATTTTAAATTAAATAGATAGATAGATACATATGTCGAAATTCTCTACGTAGAACAGTGGTCAAAAGTAAAGCTTAAATCATTCCTTTAGCGAAAAAAGGCATGTGTCTGGATACCTAATCTCTAAATTTAGATATACCAAATTTCAAGTTATTTTATGCTTTCGTACTCATCAGTTTATAAATTCCTTCATAAACTAAATATGAAAATATAAGAAATATGTAATTGATCTGAAAATTGGTCCATCTGTGTTTTAGGCCATGAATTTAGTTACCGTTTTAACCGAAAAAGGAAGGAGTGCTTAAATCGAAGTCTCAACTTCATTTTAATCCAAGGGCATCATATAGGGTCGGACATACCCTCTTTTTTTTTTCCTTCAAAAAATATAACCTGTAAATAAATGCGTTACTTATCAATCAAACCTACAAAAAATCTATACCGTTCTAACCAAAATATTAAAAATCTTTCCAAACTTTTTTCTATGACGTCATGTAATAGCACGTGCAAAATACTAATAAAACGAACATGTGCGGTTGATTTTTTACCACCATTTTCCTCCGAGCATAATTTATTCACTGCTCTCACATTAAAATCTTATTCTTTTGAAATTTGAACTGGTCCAAATCATCTCTCAACTCTCACATTTTATTCCTTTTAAAGAACTAAACTAAGGTGTTTACTACAATACCATTAGCATGAATAACTCTCCAGCATTTATAAACATGCATGCACATGAAAACATCTAGCTTGGCATGGGTTTGACCCCAAAGAAAATTTTTAATATATTTTAATCACGAGATTAGCTGCAAATTTATGACTACTATTTATCATCCGTCCAATTAAAAAACAAAGAATCAACCCCAAACCCCAACCCATACAAATCCTAATCACACAACCACCCACCCAATTCCCACGCATTAAAAACCCCGACCCAACCCGACTTGCCTCCCTTTCCCAATTTAGGAAGTCTCCTCCCAAATTCCTCCTTCAAACGAAACCCCACCCCCAATTTCTCCTTCAAAAAAAATCCCACCTTTTTCCGATCTAGGGTTAGGGTTTCGCCTCCTCGGATCTCTAATCGATGGGCGGTGACGGCGACTCCGGCGACTCCGTCGTCACCGTGAACATACGGTGCTCGAACGGATCGAAGTTCGCCGTTGAGACGGCGTTAGATTCCACGGTGGAGGCGCTTAAGGCGATCCTCGAGGAGAGGTCCGAGGTGCCGGCGGCACAGCAGCGGCTGATCTATAAGGGCCGGATCTTGAAGGACGATCAAACCCTAGCCAGCTATGGTAACATAATCTGCCGTCAGTTCTTCTTAATTTGCATTTTCTGTTGTCTTGATCTGTTTTTTGAGTAATTAAGTGCGATTAGTTTTTCATCGGGAGGAAAAATGGGTCATTTTCAAATAATTGGCATGAGGCGATACAAAGAATTTTCGATTCGGCTAGTTTACTTACGATAGGTTATCATAATCATAGTATGCAGTAGTATTTGCAATACATTTGTTTGCTTTGTTTTGTTTCCTGAGATTTGGAGAGCTAAATGTTTAGGACTCACAATGGTCTGTAGATTTAAGTATGTCAACTTTCCTTAGTTTTAGGGTTCACGATAATCTGCACATATGAGTTTGTTAAACTTTCTCCTTGATGCTTGAGCATGAAGGATGATAAAAGCCTCAATTTTAATTTACTGTATCCTGGCCTACTGCTTTGTATTTAGCTATTGCTGCCATTTAAAAATGTTATTTTTGTCGATAAATGCTTGGGTGGATTTATCTTTAAATATTTAGAATTTTGAAACTTTTGTGGTGGTTGTGTGTTCGATATTTGTTTACCTCACCCATTTCAAAAATTCATTTTTTCTAGTACTGTCTTGTATAAATTTTTAAATTTATTTTTAGCATGGGATCCCTTTAAACATGAAATAAAGAGCAAGTAACATTGGATCAAATGCTTGATGTAGTATATACCGCGTGCTTGAAGAGAATGAAAAATCTACCGAGAGAAAGAAACTACATGCTAGACGGACATTCAGCTTTCTTATGGAATAAAATCCAGGAACATTATTATGCTTTTTAGGCTTATGGTGCTGGAAATGAGAACAGAAAGTACCCCTTCTTACGGTTTTTCTCATTATATGGTTATGGACTTGAAGTCAGGGCCAAATTCCATGCAAGGCTATAGTTTGTCTTCTTCCCTGATTGGAGTTGTATGCTTTGTAGAAAAGCAGACCAACCATATGTTTTTATTGTGGTTAACTTGTTAATGTTGACTTACATGGAACTTATATCGTGATCCAAACCTTGAGATTATGTCTTATCTGGACTTTTGGGCGTGGGGGGGACTGTTGAAAGTCAACTACTAGTGGGAGAAAGATGCAAGTCTTCTTTGAAGAAAGAAAATATTATGTCCGTGTTTGGTTTACTCGTCCTTTTGGTCACCTTCTTTTTGCTTTGAATTATTTATCCATTTGGTTATTTTTGTTTTTGCCTCAAATTACTTGTCATTTTCGAAAATCAAGAACATTGAGGATATACTCTTTTATTTAATGCATATTATATGTAAATTACCAACGGACCCTAATTTTTTTTGGAAGTGGAGATCTCGTTGTCCATTTCCAAATTTCTGTATGAGGGGAACTTAGAACTTCTTCATTTTTATTATCCTCTATTAAAGAGGAGTTACAATCTTTCTTAATTAGCGTGCTACATGCCAAAAGGACGAGCAATTTGATTTTGAGGGATACTATAAAGTGTGAAGTGACTCAAGTCTACAAGTTAGTTTTTGTAATCATTTTTGTAAGCTTGTGAGATCTCTGAGGTTATGTTCTATTAAATAAATGATTCATAGAGACATCTGTCCCTCTGTCAAGTTAAAATGGAATGTTGCTACAAGTGGGGCGCATGCCCGTATTGAAAGAGAACCCCTTACATGGGAGAGGGCTGCCATATTCAGCATAAGCAGGTTTCTAGATAGTCAACACCACGATACGTGAATGTTATCTGGTTAAATTAAATCTCCAAGTGAACAGTCCTCTAGTTACTGTATGTTTTCAGGACTATGCAAACAACAAAATCGGCATGAACTCTAAGTATCCCAAGGATCATTAACCTGGCCGACTCTTTCGACATGACAATATAGTTAGTCATAGAATGCATTCCTAGAGCATATTATCAGGGAAATCAATTTCCTGATGTCAACTTACCTGAGTCTGTGAGTGTTAGACAACCAGACGTTAGAAGATGCTTTCAAAATTTCGAAGTCTGGATCCATTTGTACGCATTCCAACATAAGCAATAGGATGATTCTTTGGTCATGTTAGAGGTTAGCGGTCATGTGATCTTTAATTCTTTTGCGAGGAAACTTCTTTCAAGTTCTTGTCTTTGGTTAAATTGGCTGTTGATGGCTTCTGAGGGTTTTGTTTTTGGGCTTATTTTGAACTTTGGACCGTTGTTTAATATTTTAATGGATAATATGTTCTATTTTAGTATTTATTCGCTCAGTTTCTACACTTTTTCTTGCAAACCTTGATTTAAGTTTTGAAAGATGCAACTTCTTCGGTTGATTTGGATTGATTTTGGCTAGAGCTGATCAGACACTTTACAGATAATTGTTCCCAGCATACATTTTATAGCTTTAGAGCTAGATCATCTAGGAAAGCTCAAAAGTTATATCCCTGTTCTTTGGATCGAACTTCCCAATGTACAAGCGTGCCTCTTCTGGAGTGGGCTATGGGGATGATTTATGGACAGCTGCATATTCTAAAGCAGACCGATTGATTTTTGATTCTTGTGTATATGTTTCATATAAGAATCCTATGTTTACTTTACATGAACTTCTTATTTAATAAACTTTTTGAACATGTAATTTCTATAAGCTTTTAAAACTTTCTTCCGTGTACTGGAAACTTTTTAATCAAATGAAATATTGCTGATTAAGTTTGAAAGGTTTAGAATGGAGGCAAAAGGTGTCAAATTCAACATATGCACATTTGATCTGTAGAAAATAAAGTTTTTTTCCTTTGCAATTTTATTATATCTTACATCTTAGGAATTTTGAAGCTGGTTATTACTTGAGAAATAAAACTACAGATAAGCTTAGCACCAATGAGGCATGAACAACCTTATTAGGCTGGGAACATTTGAATCAATTTTCTAATTCTCGTGTCCGTGATACACATGTTATTGGTGATGATGGGACTTAACCAGAGTATAGAAGTCGAGTAAGTTTACTGAAGGCTTGAGAATTTAGGAGTAGGTTTTGGTTGATATGCCTCTGTAGGGTGTTTTTCGTCACCCCATTGAGATGGGAATACGCGCGCGCTTGTCAGGCGTACTACAGATTCCTCCTGCCTAGGGTAGGCCGGGGTTTATTGATTGTGGGGATCCGAATCTCCGGCAGCCGCGGACTAAGCTGCCGTTAATTATCCCTCGCCTTTGGGACGAGAGAACCTCCGATTAACGGGTTAAACTGGTCATGCGAACTCAATGTGCAGTGTACGTGTGTTGTGTTTTGAAAGGGGTTTTTGGATATATTGGGAGCCACGCAGAGTTTTTACGGGGGTCCCTCTACCCGGATAGCGGGCTAGGGGTCAAGGGGGCTAGCAGCCCCCTTGCGGGGTGCGGGGCAGCGCCCCGTTAGAAATTTTTTTCTAACAGGGACAGTGTCGTGGAGCACGTGTGTGTGCAAATATGTATACATATGTATATATATATGTATATATGTATATATATAAAAGAAAGAAAGGGGGAAAAGGCATCCAAAGGATGTGTGGGGGCGGCGCTGTGCGTCTAGGTGCTGTGCGCTCAGGCGCTAGAGTGCTGCGTGTCGGCACGTGGGCGCTCTGCGCTTGAGCGCAAGCGCGCCACGTGTCGGCACGTAGGCGCTTTGCGCTTGAGCGCCTGCGCGCCACGTGTCGGCACGGGGGAGACTTGCGCTCGAGCGCTTGCGCTTGGGCGCAAGCGCGCCACGTGTCGGCACCGGGGGGACTTGCGCTCGAGCGCTTGCGCTTGAACGCAAGCGTGCCACGTGTCGGCACCGGGGCGACTTGCGTTCGGGCACTTGCGCTTGAGCGCAAGCGCGCCACGTGTCGGCACGTGGGCGACTTGCGCTTGAGCGCTTGCGCTTGAACGCAAGCGCGCCACGTGTCAGCACGTGGACGCTCTGCGCTTGAGCGCCGGCGAGAAAAAGTGGCTTTTAGCCTAAGAAACAGAAGCTATGCTTCAGAAAGGAAATATTTGTTATGTATATATGTATGGAGTTAAACTCCTGGGATGTTTTGAAGCTGATGAAGGGGGTTCTTCTTCTTCCTTCTGTTGTTTGGCCGGATCTTGAAGATCAAGAAGTAGGAGATTTTAAAAATCACTCCTTTTTGAGATCTGATGGGAGATCTGAGTTCCCCTTTGTAGGTTTTGTGGTGGAAAACTACTTAGTTTTGGAAAAGAAAGAGCAAAACTCTTGATTTAATTCAAAAGAATTGAGAAGGTTTATAACCTTGGAGAAGGAGCAGGAGGCACAAAGAACCCTAGTTTTTGGGGGAATGAAAAAGTATATCTCTTTTTTTATTCATCATGTTGCCTTATATAGGTTTACATATTTACATATAGCCCCTTGGGCTTTACAAAAATGGCATTTTAGCCATCCCATGGCTCATGTGCTATTTCATTTTTGCACATAAGCCATGGGTTTACAAAATATTGGCTTTATTTCCATTTTGTTTTCATTCATGCATAAACAATTACATAAAAATTATTTATTACATGATTTTGTTGTTGGCATGGGGAGGCTGGCCGCGGGCTCGACTTGGGCATGGGCCCGCTTGACCTGGGCTTGGGCCCACCTAGCTTGGGGGTTGACCTTGACTTTGACTCGGTCAACAGGGGTGTAAATTTTTACCCCAACAGCCTCGTGGACAGTCCTGTATGGAGACTAGGAGGATGTGAATACTTGATAAGCTGTCTGCCACCTGTACAAACGAAGAAAGAAGTATAGATGATGAATTTTTTTCAGCCTGTATTACCCATCATGATTATCCCTACATATATTAGTTTTCAATTATTGATACAAATGTTGTATGTTATAAGGGTTGGTCATCAAAGTCTTCACTTATTAAGATCATTAGCCTTTTCTCTAAGAACCTATTAGTTTTGGGCATGGAGTAGAAGAAGATGACCCAAAGAAATGAGCTTGGCTTGCATCCTGGTTAAATTCTTTTCATTTACCTTCGTTTTAATATCCTACAAACTCATGATAACACAAACTCATGATAATATAAAGAAATATTACCTTGGCTCTTAGGTTTTTAAGAAATTTAATTTTGGAGAAAGCTTTTGGTGTCTGTTAATGTATGGCTTAGCCTATCTTCTTCTGTTTTCTAAATTTATGAGCATAAGCTATAAAAATATAGCCAGTTTTTGAAATTAATTTTATTAGCGTGTAATTAATAAAGGCTTAATTTTGGCCTAATTATGAGAACTACCAAATTCTTGTTAAATACACAAGAAACTACCACAAAACCTTCAAAAACTACGTGAAACTACCACAAAACTTTCAAAAATTACCATAAATAAGGTGCCACGTTAGCAATAATTGCAAGGAACTACCATAAAAAGTATGGTAGTTTCTTGTAATTTTGATGGAATTTGGTAGTCTCGACTTTTTAATAGCTGAGGGAAAGAATTTGGTTGTTTTTTTTGGAATTAAGCCATTAATGAATGTCCTACCTATTTTTACTAAATTAGTTGAAAGGTTAAGGAAACTTAGGGGTTGTTTGTAGTTGTACAAACAATGCATTTGCAACTACGCATAGATCCAACCATTAAAGTTGCAATTCATTCCTTTGTTTGGTTAAAATATAGTTCCAACTACATGTTTTGCAAGTTTTTGCAAAACATGTGTTCGTTTGGATATAGTTGCAACATAGTAACTACATTTTCTATTGTATTTTCTGTTCCAACACATGTAGCTGCAAAATCACTCATGTTGTTTCAATTACATGTAACAACTATTTGAAACAAAACATTTGTTTTTATATTTCGGTGTAGTTAGAAACGCATGAGGCTCCAACAACATCCAACAAAGTAGCCCCTTAGAATTTGTGAGAGCCTTGATAGTTTTAGTCTGATCACCTTAATTTCTCTTATTTTCACGGTTTTAGTTACAATGGTGGAAATTTTACTAGCAAGCAACAAGATTACTAACATGACAAAAGTTCAATTCAAATTATAAAAATCATGAGAAAAGTTAACCAACCATTAGACAATATCACATGATTAAGGAGAGAAATTCTAAATATAAATAGCATAAAATATACTTTTTATTGAAGTAGATTCTGATGAATTAGAAATTATGAAATTAAAATATTAATTTCTTTGAACTATTTATGCAATCATATTGTATTTATTTTTGGCTGGAATCATAACTACATAACAGAATTTTTTTTGTGCAAACTTCATACTATAGGAATAATGAACAGAGTAATATAAAAACTTTAATGTCAGGCGAATGTATTTCTATGACTTTTAGTAAAACATGAACAATTATAATTTATTTTTTTATGTGACTTTGAAACTATCGACTTTAGCCTTAGGCGTTTATGTATCAGTAATCATTTTTTGGTGTGATTTTGATATTCCAGTATGACAAAAAATTGTGGAAACGAAATCAGTGGTATATGATACGATTTCAAAACAAATCTTTCTATTCTTTTGTTTGAAAATATATAAATTGTGGTTCTTGTTAGTGAGTCTATTCTTAGTTTTATTTATCCAGTTTCAATCATCATTGGACTTAGTTTATGAGATTTGATAAACGTGGGAATTCCACTTCAATTACGACAAATTAGATGAGTAAAAACATCACTGAGCATTGTATACCTGTGGTAATTTGCTGTTCAGATGAATATATTGAGCTTAAGGTTAAACGATAAATTTTACAGACCATATTGTTCTTAAAATCAGGCTTCAGAAGTAAACAGTCAGTAATTATAGGCTTTATTTTCTATATGTTCACAAGCTTCAGATTGACTTAAAGATAAATACTAAATTTATATTGCGATGGCAAAACAGAGAGAAAGCAAGGATACAATTCGTGATCGTGCAAGTAAAACTTATGTTGGTGACATAATGTAGCCAACCAAACAAAACAGGATAAGCATTGCGTGTCAATTATCCTAAGTTTCACTCATTAGCATTTTTCTATTTTTATTCAAATGACTCATGCCTGATCATTCAACATTTTCAAGTTCTTTTTTAATTTGCGTATTAAATTTTTTTGCCTCTCCGAGAATTTAACCCCCGTGTATCATGTTTGTACAAATTTGTCTATATGCCGTCTTGCTTTCTTTTTAACTAAACTAAATATCTCTGCATCCCTGCTAGGTGTGGAAAAAGACCATACTATTCACTTGGTTCGTGGTTTTGCACCACAACAATCTGCACCAGCTAACACAGGAGCAGCCAATGTCAATGCTTCAGGAGCTGGAAACCCTAATCCGGGAGTTACAAGAGGAGTCGGTGCAGGTTTAGGTGCAGAAGGTCTCAGCGGCTTACAATTCCCCGGTCTTGGACTTAATGGTCTCGGCACCAACTTCCCTGAGCTTGATCAAATGCAGCACCAACTATCTCAAAACCCTAACATGATGAGGGAATTAATGAACTTACCGGTAATACAAAACATGATGAACAATCCTGATCTCATGCGTAACTTGATTATGAGCAATCCTCAAATGAGGGAAATCATAGACCGGAACCCTGAGCTCGGGCACGTGCTTAACGATCCCAGCACTTTAAGACAGACTTTAGAAGCTGCAAGGAATCCAGAAATTATGAGAGAAATGATGAGAAACACTGACAGGGCTATGAGTAACATCGAGGCTTCGCCGGAAGGGTTTAATATGCTTAGAAGAATGTATGAGACTGTTCAGGAGCCGTTTTTGAATGCTACGACAATGGCCGGAGAGAATGGGGGTGGGCTTGGATCTAATCCATTTGCAGCCCTTCTAGGGAACCAGGGCGCTGCTAGGACACCAAACTCATCAATTACCGGTTCTGAGGCAACTACTGAGTCTCCTGCCCCAAATACTAATCCGCTCCCGAATCCATGGGGCAATGCTGGTAATTAAGTGATCATTTTTTTTGCTAGTAGGTGTGGCAATTGGGTCAGCTTTGATCCAGACCTGCCCGCGTTTTTAAATGGGTCAGATCGACTTAGCTATTCCAATTAACAAAATTTTGATCTGTAGGAAGATGAGTAAATATTTAAATAATTTCAAGACTAAACAAGGTCGGCAAGCAGGTGATTTATTTGAAGGGATGGCTTGGGTATGAGATCTTGAATTATCGATTTTCTAACAATAGCTAAAACATGTAATAATTGCATCATTAATTGGGTCAAAGCCCTTGACCCTATCCCTACCTCAGTTGACCCTTTTTTGTTCCATAGCTGTTGATTCCTGACCCATACACGATGGGTTTGGGTCGCCGGCTGTGTCATGATTTATGAGCACTTGGAAAATTTACTATGCGTTTTGAGGAACGAAAAATTTATTTTGTTACTCAGAACATTCTCTATTCAGCAACAGGGGGTATGCCTATAAGCAACAGTAGATCTACTGCTAGCGAGGCGAGGGCTCCTGCTGGAATTGCTGGGTTAGGTGGGCTTAATTTACCGGACTTGTCTGGTGGAATGCCTGACCCTGCCATATTGAATCAGGCGATGCAAAACCCAGCCATAACACAAATGATGGGGAGTCTTCTTTCCAATCCTCAGTATATGAATCAGGTAAACAGTATGAATGAGGTAACTGTGAATTGCATGTGCTTTATGTGTTTACAATAGAAATATTGGAATTGGCTACTTTGGGGACATTTATACTTTTTTTTTATCATATAATTCAAAAAAAAAAAACTTTCTTACTTTCAAAGGCGTATATGCAAAAAGCATAGATTATAAAGTAGTTCCCTATAAAAATATTTTGATTGTATTATACGCAAACAAAAGGGCTTATTGAGAAAAAAAGGTTAGTTTTAAAGTCTTAGTGATGGCCACAGAGAATTCAAAGAGAGCTATGCAGACAAATTTGAAATGGCAAGCCACAATTTGGAGTTTGCATCATTATAGTAGAGATTTGGTGAATTAGTACCCAGAGTCTGACTTCTTGTAATTCCGCGAATATTTGTGTGCTATCAGATTCTAAGTTTGAATCCCCAGCTGCGAAGTGTAATGGATTCAAGTCCCCACTTAAGAGAGATGATGCAGAATCCAGAATTTCTTCAGCAGTTGACTTCCCCTGCAACTCTGCAGGTAGCTTTCAGTTTCCAAGATTTCACATGCATTTCATATTTTCATTCCTGTGAACAACTTTTCCTCTTCTCGTGCAGCATCTTATGTCCATGCAGTCGCTTTTTTCCCAGTTTGGTCGTCAACAGCCAAGCCAGTAAGCACTTCATATGCATTATTCTCTTTATCTTTCTACTTTTCTTTTAAATGTTAAATCCAGCCAATCTGTCCATGGCTGTAGTTATATTCCGAACTTTTTTTTGTTTTAAGTTAGAGAACTAATCTCCGTATTGGACCATTTTCTTGTTTGTTTATTATGATTAACTAACTATAGTTTATCAGTATGAGAAAGACTTTTCTGCACAAAAACTACTTTTAGATAGCAAGCTTCTGATTTTGTTCATGTGATCTAAGATATATTGCAAAAGCATCCCTTGATTTTTGGTCATTTTCTGCACTGCACTACCATGCTTGGCCAAGGTATAGGAGGGCGTGGTCACTTTTCCTTGGAAAATAATTTTCCTGCCTGTATTGGCATCCCACCCTCATGGTACCCAAGAGAATTAGGTATATCAACGTGGAGCCCACATGAAGCCTACTTGGAGTCTACATTGTCTAAAACGTAGTGCTATCTCTCGAGTACCATGAGGGTGGGATGCCAAAGTGGGTAGGAAAAGTGTTTGCCCTTTTTCTTTGGTCACATTAAAGAAGCTAGTAATGTGGCCGCATTGCGTTAAAAATGCTTTTTGAGCTCGTAATTCATGTTGGATTGGTTAAATGTTTATGGTGATCAGTTTTCTCATTTAAATATATATTTTGGATCTTTTAATTTATTCAACTGGCATGATGTTTGTTGCAGGGGACAAAACCAGACTGGAGCTGGCACAGGTAAAGACCCTCGTCTAGATACATACTTCATTTATATCTATCCTTGTAACCCCCCCAAAAAAAAATCGATGTTATCAGTTGGCTAAAGGGGGGCGAAAAACAGCAGAAGTATAGCATATTTATAATGAAAATATTTTTCCTTTTTCTTTCTGCCTTTTATTTTCGTATGCCCTTGTACTGTAGGAACACCAAACAATGGCATAGATTTTTTGATGAACATGTTCGGTGGGCTTGGTTCTGGTGGTCTCGGTGTTCCAAATACCCCCAATGGTATCTTTTGTCGATTTCACTTTTCATTGATTAAAGAATGGCTATACTATGCTAAACTATCCTTAATTATGAGTTTTTTTTAAACTAAAGTATCCTTAATTATTGTTCCTAAGGGATTTTTTCATTAAAATACCCTTGAATGTAAATAAATTTTTGAAGGCAATTAATTTAAAAATGCTCATAATCAAGGATAGTTAAGTGAAATTTAGACTTAAAAAAGTCTCTGGCTAAACTATTTCCATTCCCTACTTAAAATTTTCAGTGCCACCAGAAGAGTTATATGCAACACAACTAGCTCAGCTTCAAGAAATGGGTTTCTTCGACACCCAAGAAAACATTCGCGCTCTGAGCGCAACTGCAGGCAATGTTCATGCTGCGGTTGAGAGGCTATTAGGGAACCTTGGGCAGTAAAACCTAACTTCAAGTGGTTCTGTACAATTACGGTTTCCCCTGTTTTAGTTTCCTTAAAATATTCACTTCCATTTTTTTTTAAGTATGGGAATAACTAAGAGGTATTGGCCAAGCGCTTTGAACTTTCTATATGCTTCATCTCTGTTGGAGTTGTATCTTTTTTTCGCCCCCTACTCTGTCTTCCTCTTTCTTTGCTGAGATGTTCTATTAAGACCCCATAATATTTGTAAATACATGTATTTCAAATACTTGGGATTGTCCATAATCGACAAATCTTGTTGATATTGTACTTCCCCCTTTATACCTTTTTTCTGTGATTTAAATTTGCTGGTTTTGTATAGCACTTTACTTTGTTTGGTTGCAGTTGATGTTGGATTTCATAAAATGTCTGCTTGGGTTGTAATGGTAGAGATTTTGGGTTGTAATGGAAGAGATTTAGGGCAACCTATGAATCTCTCTAGTCTCATTCCATCCTTTTTTGCTTCCTCGTCTTCCTCCACCGATAAATCCAACCTCCCATTCCTGTAAAACTCCCATTCCTATAACACGCATTCGCCCAATCCGCCAAAGTAGCCTTTTCCATGCTCTCTTATCCCCACTCGAAATTCCTCCTGCAACAAACAATCCCCAACAGCACCACCCTGAAGCTATACACATCCACCTTCGCTGTGATCGCTACTTTCTTAAATTACTTGGGTGCAAATAGCCTATAGTCTCCCTGATGCTCATGCTTGTCGAGGTTTGTTCAAGCCTTGGCAGTTTCGCCAGCCCAAAGTCTGATATCCTCACGATGTAATTGTCATCCAAAAGTATGTTCTGAGTCTTTAAATCGTAATGGATAGTATGTTCTGAGTCTTTAAATCGTAATGGATGGTTTGCGTCCTGCACGCTTCGTGTAGGTATGTGAGCCCTTCTGTGATGTTGATTGCGATTTGAACTCGTTTCGACAACTCAGGCCAATAGTTTCTGAATATGTATATGTTCAATGAGCCATCGCTTATGAACTCATAAACTACAAGCCTCTCTGTCCCTTCGTTGCAGAAGCCTAAGCCAAGCAAGTGGACTAGGTTTGTTTATGGTGTGTTTGGCCTATTGTATCGACCTTGTTGGCGAAATCTTTCCTGGCTTCTTCTAATATGGTGTCTAGTTAACGAAATCTTTCCTGGCTTCTTCTAATACGGTTTCTACGTGTCTAGTTAACGGCGATGAGAGTTTCGGATTCTGAGTATGCTTATAATGCCTTTATACACCGTACCAAAAGCGCCTCTTCCTAGTTCCTGGCTAAAGCCTTTGGTTGCATGTTCGAGCTCTTTGTAAGTGAATGAGCACAGAGCTGGCCCTGAGCCGCTTGAACTTCGGTGCAACAACCGATGCTTTCTTTTATACAAGCTAATGGTGAACTGAACAAGGTTCAAAACCACAGAGTTAGCAAGAAACACTGATCCTGCAATTGCCCAAGTCTTCCGATTTCTCTGCATTGGTATACGGCAACTGAACAAAAACAGTCTTTTAAGCAGTTATGTCTGCATTGGTATTCATCCATGGGGCTGAACATATCAGCATCGGACACTGGCAATTAACCCTCGCATTTGCACCCAAAGTGCAGTAGCTATTGAATCCACAAGCGTCGCCCACTTGTTGTTTGTCTGTATGCTGCATGTAATGAATTTAGGGGGGCGCACGCGCTCATATACATACTTGTTCATGTGCGCGCGCGCACACGCATTCATGTATCTACATGCACACGAAATGAATGATGAATCATATAACAACTTTTGGGTCTGCGATACGTATGTTCAGACCATAATATTGCATTTATCATTCCCCTATTCTTATCCTTTTTATAAATAAACAGGTACTCTTGACGCACGTTTGTTGCATATTACAGGATACAGGTTTCTGGAGCAAATACAGTGAAAAAGATACAACACAACAGAAAAAGGGACTTTTGACCAACTATTGGACGGATCCTAGTCAAACCTAGACGAAGAACAGTACAAGGTCCAAAAATGGCAAGTGAACGGTCAAAAGATACGAACAAGTTTTCACTGAAGATCTGGAGAAGACCCAGAAGCCCAACAGAGAAAATACATATAAAAATACAGAGCCCAAGAACCCCTGAACCAAGCCCAAAAAGTGCAGGGCCCAACTCCTCTCTTTGGCCGCGGAACCGCGGCCAAACCAAGCCTGGCGCCGCGGTTCCGCGGCCGTACAGAGAGCTTGTCGGTGGAATTTTGATGCGTCGGTGCGTCGGTTCAGATGTTAGGATTTTCAGGGGTCAAATATGTAATTGCGCATGTGCGAGAGTCTGTAACCCTAGGTTTCCTATTTTCCTATAAATTGTAATTTTAGATCTGTAAAATGTGATGCCTCTTTTCAATAAATAAAATTCAGAATTTCTGGAAGTGACATTCAGATCTATTCTGTCTTCTACTTGGAGGGAGCCATCAAATCTGTAGGTAATTTATTTTCTTGCTTTTATTTTCTAGTATAATTTATCATCCCCTAATGAGCGAGTAGTCTTCTCGCTTGTTAGGGTTAGCCTTAGCGAAAGGGTTGAGAGATGAGATCTCTCACCCCTTTCAATGCCATCTTCACTTTAGAGTTAGAACTCCATGCATACGCACACATCCGCTCCCTACGGCACCCTACCCCTCGAGGTAACGGTGAACCGTAGTATAAAGGGCCGGTTGCGCGCGTTTTCCATGGGGGTTAGGGTAATTATCAACAAAGGAAGGATACAAATCTAGAGGAAGAAACATCTTCCCAAAAGATTCGTATCCACTTTATTGATAATTAACGTAACATCTAATAGATCTAAAAAAGAAGGCATTGAAAGCGGTGAAGGAAACATTAATCTCCAAAACTTCCCCTAAGCCTAACCCTAGCAAGACTTTCAATTAGATTAATTAGATCTAGTTTTTATAGATTTTTATAAACCAATCAAAACGACAAATAGAATCAATTCGTTAAAACACATAAAAGGAATTTACCCGTCTCTGTGGATCGACCCGCACTCACCGGCTAGCTGCGAAGCGACGCCGTTTCTGATTGCGGTAAACTTATATTTTTGACGACTAATCAACGCACACATTCTGAAATATAGATTGTGAGAACATGCCTGAAAAAACAGTCGGAATCGAGCGTGGCTCGTTGGTAACTATCTCTGGTGACTAAAGAGGGAATTGTTTTTTGCACACTACTGTTACCAACATAAAGAAAGATGCTCCAAGAATTATCATACTTAAGCTGAACTCCAGACCCAGTAGTCCCAGCAGCCCAATAAAAACCATACAGAGTAGTCGTCGGGTAGCCAACTTCATAAAACACAAGATTCCCATGATTCTGCATCGTCATCACAAATCGTCCTCGACTGCAGTACTCCATAATGCGCACATAAACCATGGCACCTTCGTTTAATACTTGTCCAGGCAAAATAGTATCGATCGGGTTGTAGAAGCTCTGGCAATTAACTGTAGAATCTGCTGCCGAAAGCACAAAGTTTCCAGTATCAAGCATGGTGGCATAGGGAAAATTTCCAACTCCAGGGTTCCATATTTCTCGGCCTGTTGGGTCTCTCCTGTTGGGTCTTTGAGAGAGACATGTCCATTAGATGTTAGTTCAACTGTTGTCTGGCCAATGGTAAAAAAAGAAAGGCTAAAATGTTGTAAACCCTCTTAGTTTTGCATGAAAAGCAGGAAACCTTCATAAATTCAAAAGACAAGCACTTTACCCCAAATGTTTAACACCATCAAATTTTTCATCTATATTTCCCAAAATGCCCCTCAATTCTTTCTTCTCCAATTTCCCCTTTTCTTTTCTCTAATTTTTTCTTTTCCCCCCTCAAAACTTGTATTTGTCATTTTTCTCAAAATCTCTAATTTAATCACTTATCTTCTTTCTTTTCCTCCAAAAAGTGAGTATGGATTCAAAAAATATGGATTCGGAAACCATGAAGAAAAGGAAAAGAAAATTAGTTTAATCAATTGAATTTATTAGAAGGTATTTTTTGAATTAAAAAGTATTATGGATGGAAAATTTAACACCATAAGAGTTTTTGGGGGCAAAGTGTGTGTTTTTCAAGTTTAAGATGGTTTCTTGATTTTCATGCCAGAGGGAGGTTTTCTGCACTTTAGCCAAAAACAAATAAAGTCTTTTACCAACGTCCAATGGATTGGTAAAATTAAAAATTCTGTACCAACAGATGTACCCATTTCAATAATTTCATGGTTAATTATTCTTTACGAAGGGAGGGGCGTCCGAAAAGCGGACATCAACGGCGGAATTGTAAATCTAGAACCGTTCAAAGAAGCAGGTCATTCACAATTTGATCGGACTCCCCACTCGCTTGGGTTACTATTGGCACCAAAAAATAGTAATAGAACATAAAGGTTTCAGCGACGGCCCTCCGTCGGTAAAGAGTTTCCCATATGTTCTTGCAACGGGTTAGCCCTTTACTGAACATTTCATAATTAATTACTCTTTCCCAAGGGAGGGGCTCAGCTACAGTTACCAACCCACCTCTTTCATATCACTAACCATGGCGTATACTGGTAATTATGTATCATCAATCGAGCGCCAGTCAGCAATATTGCCGGACTTGTAGTAAAATCATTATTTGTTCATATAACTACACTCAAGTGGCTTTTGTGGTCGTACCTTCGTACAACTATAATTTAGAAATTAGAAAGTATATTTAGTGTTCTTTCAACACAAAATAATTTACAGTTGTAAATCAACTCCTTGAGTTGGGAGTGATTCTGTAGTAGCCTTGTTTGACATGTTGTGGTCAAACAAGAGTGTGATATCATTGGACAAAATTTGGGATTTTGCACTAATTACAAAATGATCAGGAATTTAGGCCATTTTTAAAACTATTTAGAGATTTAGCATATTTGGGTCACATTGGTGACACGTAAGCGACACGTAAGATGCCCAATTTCGAAAGTACCAAGTCAAATTTCGCACTCGCAAAGTGCGGAATTGAACTTGGCCCAGTTGTGGTGAAGTCTTATTCCGCACTTTCCAAGTGCGGAATTTGACTTGCTCCATCCAGAGAGCAACTGAGTGTCGCCAAGACTAATTCCGCACTTGTAAAGTGCGGAATTCGACTTGGCCTCTTCCAGAGAGCATCATCTCTATTGGCCAAGTATATTCCGCACTTTGCAAGTGCGGAATATACCGGCACTCCCACATTCATATGGCCCCACCTCTTTCCCCTTTAATACTCCTCTCGACCTCTCTCACTCTCCCCCCTCTCTCTCGATCTCGATCTCTCCCTCTCCCTCCTTCTCCTCATTCGACCCCGAGCCCCATCTCCGGACCGAGCTCCATCTTTGAAGCCGAGCCCCCTCCTCCAGCGTCAATCTCGAGCCTCCCTCCTCCTCCTTTGAAGCTCTCAACTGTGGCCGATCCCTTCCTCGTCGAGACCGAACCCTCATTCTCCCAAGTGAATTTTAATTTAAAAAAAATGTTTGAAATTATTGTTAAATTTTGGCTTTTAATTAGTGGGTTTTGGGTTAGGATATTGTATTGTTAGGGTTAGGGTAATTTATGGTATGTTAGTGTTAGGGTTAGGATAATTTAGTGTATTTTGGGGGTTAGGATAAAGGTAATGTAGGGTATTTAGGGGGTTAGGATTAGGGTAATTTAGGTTTTTTTAAGTGTTAACATTAGGTTATTTTGGAGGATAGAGTTGGGTTATTTCGGAGGAGAGAGTTAGGATAATTTAGTGTTTTTGTGAGGGTTAGGACTGGCGTATTTTGAGGGTTAGGTAAAATTCATAAGTATTGGATTTAAATTAAAATAGGGTATTGAATGTTGTTGTGAATGTTGTAGAATGTATAAGTTTTTTCTTTAGTTTTCGATAATTTCACAATTATTATTAATATTAGATGCGATGGCAAATGAGAATGCTGTGTTAATTTGTCATTATAACGGCATCTTAAATATTGAGGCGAGTGGAAGGCCGAATTACGTTGGTGGAAGAAGTAAAATGATGGGAATTAATAAATCGTGCTTATACAATGAGTTGAAGCGAAAGATTTATGCAACAACGCGGATAAATCCGAGAGATTATAAAATTGAATTGGTATGCAAGGTTCCGATCACAAGTTAGGACCATACAAGCGTTGAAGTAGTCGATGACGAGAATACAAGCATGATACTTAGCTTATATCTTGAAAATCCATCAATACAGGTGTTGGTGGTGAAAGAAACTGTACAATCGTATCAAGAAGATAGTCATATACTCTGGATATCTACCGGGCACTACTGGATTTGTATTTACAGTTTCCATATATTTGGCGTGCCTGGACACCAATTATCTGTTTCGGCATCGTTGCATATCATGTCCCCAATCGTGTATTACGATAGTTCGGGCTTGTACATCACATCCCGGATCCGGTAGCTTATTGATCAAGTCACACGGAGAGATAGAGCTGTTAATTGGAGGGCTTTTCGACATATCTACATCGTTCGATGGGATGTACGAGCTCTGTTTGTCGTACACCAGAGAGATTCGCTTTTACTGCTAGATGGTTACCAGGGATGGTACTCGAGAATTACTTGGCGGTACATTCAGACGGCGTTTCCTCTACGGGTGATGTATGAGCCGCATGGACTTGTAGAGCGTGAGATGGTAAACACTTTGTTGTTGCTTTATATTTTTTATTATGTAATTCTTTAATATTATATATTTGAGATATTTACTTATCTATATTACTGGAGGACGTCTTGTTTCAGATCCATGATGTCGCGGAAAGCGTCATAGACGGACATACGACATCAGCTAGTGGGATCGAGGGCGTTTGGAGACCGGCCAGCCGTTTTTTCCAGCACCGTCCGATACAACGTCTGGATCCTCCTCCTCCTCCACCCCCTAGAGCACCGGTGACTGTGACTTATCAACGTCAACGTCGTCGACACAGAGGAGAAGCCGGTCCTTCTAGAGCTACAGACCAAGATGGACCATCACAGCTAGCCACACAACCGGAGTGTTGGGGTAAAAAATTACATCCCGGTTGACTAAGTCAAAATCAAATTCAACCCCAAGTTAAGTGTGTTGGGGTCAAAAATTACACCCCGGTTGACCAAGTTAAAGTCAAAGTCAACCCCAAGTAAGCGGGCCCAAGCCTAGATCAAGTGGGCCCATGCCCAAATCGAGCTCCGCGGCCGGCCTCCCCCATGCCAAAATGAAATCATGTAATAAATAATTTTGATGTAATTGTTTTATGCATGAATGTAAGAAAAACGGGCATAAAGCCAAATTTTTGTAAAGCCCATGGCTCATGTACAAAAGAAATGAGCACATGAGGCATGGGATGGGTAAAATGCCATTTTGTAAGGCCCAAGGGGTTATATGTAAATATGTAAGCTTAAATAAGGCAACATGACAATGAAATAAACAATAATTTCCATTCCCCTCAAAATTTAGGGTCTGTGCCTCCTCCTTCCTCAAGATTCTAAAACCTTCTTCTCCTTTTGAATTAAATCAAGTGTTAAACTCTTCCTTTTCCAAAAAATAAACAGTTTTCACCATCAAATCCTTGAAAGAGAACTCAGATCTTCCATCAGATCTCAAAAAGGGGAGATTTTTAGATCTCAAAAAGGGGAGATTTTTAAATCTCACCCCCTTTTTTCCAAGATCCGGCCAACAGAAGAGGAGGAAGAAGGAGATCCGTCTCTAAAAATCCCATTTTGGGGAAGATCCAGGGCCAAAGGGGAGACCAAAGGGGTCCCTTTCGGTCATTTCCAAAGATTTCTAGGAGTTTAACTCTATTCAAGTTCTGTTGGAGTTTAACTCCATAAACAAAACCCTTTTAAGAGTTTAACTCCAAATCTATACATAATCCCTTGGGAGTTCAACTCCTAGCCCGGGGGCTAAGCCCCTTTTTTGCTAGTGTTTCAAGCGGTCGCGTGCCGTGCAAGTGACCCACGAGCGTCCAGCGGTCGCGTGCAGGGCACGTGACCCGTGGGTGCTCAGCGCCCACGTGCGCCTCACGGGATCCGCGGGCGCTCAGCGCTCAGCGGTCGCGTGTAGAGCACGTGACACGTGGGCGCCTAGCTCCCAGCTGTCGTATGCCATGCACGTGACACGTGGACGTCCAGCGCCTAGCGGTCGCGTGCAGGGCACGTGACCCGCTGGCGCCCAGCGGTCACGTGCAGGGCACGTGACCCGTTGGCGCCCAGCGTTCGCATGCAGGGCACGTGACCCGCGGGCACCCAGCGCCCACGCGCCTGGCACGTGTCTTTTAAGACGCTCATCACCCCTCATTTACCATGCACTCCAACCCAAAACATGTCCCCCGTTGGAAAAATTTTCTAACGGGGCGCTGCCCCACACCCCGCAAGGGGGCTGCTAGCCCTCTTGACCCCCAGCCCGCTATCTGGGTAGCGAGACCCCCGTAAACTTTGCGAGGCCCTCGATATATCCAAACCCCTTTCAAAACACAACACACGCATATGACACATTGAGTTCGCATGATCAGTTTGACCTGTCAATCGAAGGTTCCCTCGCTCCAAAGGCGAGGGGTAATTAACGGCAGTTTAGTCCGCGGCTGCCGGAGATTCGAATACCCACAATCAATAAACCCCTGCCTACCCTAGGCAGGGAGAATCTGTAGTACGTCTGACAAGCGCGTGCATATTCCCATCTCAATGGGGTGACGAAAAACACCCTACAGATTCTGGCACGCCCGGTGAGACCTTTCTCTCCACCCATATTTCGGGTTAAACGTTCACGCGAACTCAATCAACATATACATTGATTGCCTGTACTGAAATCATGCTTCTATTTGCAGGTTAACAATTTCCAATTGTAATCTTCGGACACAACAAAATGTCTCTAAGGACAATCTCAACTCTCAGCACGGCTCCCATCTCCTACACGATGAAGATGGACGCCGGGACGGTCCTCCCGGCCAGTCTCAAGCGACAGTGGGAGGACTCGCTACTACTATTCAGCTCTCTTCTGTTGGTGCCAGCTAATGCCATCTCTGCTCCTCAAGCCCCGGTGATGGATAAACCGGCCTCGAAAGGCAAGAGGCAAAATGTAGTGGTCTCGAAGGCGCCCCAACCTAAACGCAAGTCGGTGTTTGAACGACTTTCCTTGGCCCCAGCTGGGGGCAAGGCCATCAACACCAATAAAGCAATAAGGCATCTCGGGCAAGCTCCAGCGGTGCCCCTGACAACTGCTCGATCGGGTGTCTTTTCTAAGCTCCCTGCCAATCGACTCACGATGGCTTTCTGGACGACGGATGCCTGTCAAGCCCTCAAGATCGAGAAGCTAAGAAAGAAAAGGCTCAGATATAAGGCCAATAAGAGGGCTAGGGCTCATGCTAGGCTGAACTTCATGAGATTCCAAGAACAGGGTTACCCTGCCAAAGATAAAGAGACTGCTGGATATGTGGTCCATACTGTCTACATGGTAGGCACACGCAGCAAGAGCAAGGATGGGTCCACTACATCTCAAATCCAATCTGGTGTGAATGTGGCTATCACTTCCCAAGACCAGCATCCTCCGGAAGGTAATGAAAATCCTCCCACTGAAACTGATAAGTAGAGAGATCTCTCGGTTCATGAGGAGTCGGGCTCCAAAAGCGAAGAGGAGCCAATCTTCCGTCCTAAGAACGCAGAGCAGCAACTTCTCCAAGAGCTCCGAAAATAGCTCAGAAGTAAAGATAAGGAGATGGCCAAGCTCTACTCAAAGATTGACGACTTGACAAATGTCGTCTTACGGCTCACGGCCCAAGTTGTGTCTCATCCGCCCAATCAAGCGTAGGGCTCTGCTCATGAACCGAGAAACGATGTCCCGATGCAGCCAACGCATGTTCCCTCAAATCCAAAGGTAGACGGACCGCATGAAAGTCAGTCGCATTCTATCTCGGGAAATGTCTTGGCTACCGATGATAGTAGCTCGCTAACTCAAGATCAAATCATAGATTTGGTTGCCAACAAAGTCAAAACATTGGTAGCCGAAGCCGAAGTGCAAAAACATGTTAGCAATAGTGGGAGACCATATCTTGCTCAGTATGATCTGGTAGAATTTCCTAGCGGCTATGTCATCCCCAAATTCGAAAGATTTGATGGGACGGGAAATGTGAATCAACACATCGCCCATTTTAAAGCCTCATGTGGGAATACTGGAGGCAATGATGCGCTTCTCCTCCACCAGTTCGTTAATAGCTTAACCGATGTTTCTTTCGACTGGTACGCTAGCATACCGGATGGCTCCATTACAACTTTCGTCCAAATGGAATCTTTGTTTCGACAGAGGTTCATGAGTGTCAGCGATAAAATCACCACCGCCGACCTCATAAGGACCAAGCCAAAGAACAACGAAAGCAGCACGGATTTTATAACCCGATGGCGCAATCTTTCCGTCAAATATGAACCGCCAATAGAGCAGGACCAATCTGTCAGTCCCCTTGTCGGAAATCTCAATAATTGAATGGCCCCGTTTCTATGCACCGCGGGTCTCAAAACATTCCAAGAGCTGACCAGGAAAGTCCAGATGTTAGAGCGCTCAAAGCAGGAGTTCTCCTCTGATTCCCAAAATATTAATAGGTACTGCAGAAACCGAAAGGACGATAATCGCAAAGGCAGAAATTCCGACGATGCTGAATCTTTTAACACTTCGGCTAACCGAAATAAGCGAGGGATGAGCGGGCCGAATGCCAACCAGCCTCGGAATCCAGTGTTCGGAGAGGGAGGAGAATCTCCACTAAAAGAGAAGCTGGATAAGGTTTATTCCTTCAGAAGGGATAAAGTCCACAAGATATTCAAGGACGCCCTGAGAAACGGTTTATAATTGCCAGAATCAAAGAGACCGCAAGAAACGAATGTGACCGACGATCCCAAATATTTCCCTTATCACAGAGTGATAAGTCATGCTATTGATGACTGCTTCGTCTTCAAAGATTGGGTCGAAA
The DNA here is from genome assembly GCA_030015575.1 of Agapanthus africanus. NCBI lineage: Eukaryota > Viridiplantae > Streptophyta > Magnoliopsida > Asparagales > Amaryllidaceae > Agapanthus > Agapanthus africanus. The sequence goes on along the minus strand of JASDDO010000022.1, from coordinate 858,229,353 downwards.
AGCAATACAAGGCAGGAGAGATAGAACTGTCTAAAGGCGTGTTAACAAATAATCAAGCTGCATACAAATGGAGATCGAAGTCCTTCGGGAACCTGATTCTCTCAGACATCTGCCTTTCTTTAAAAAGAGCGGACCACCACGTCATTAAACTGGGAATAATCGACCACTAAGTCGTTAAACTGGGAGTGAAAAAAATGTGTGTAAATAAATAAAAAATGTGTAAATAAAAATAAAAAAGCAAGCCGAAATGATGGGGCAACTCGCAATAAAAATCAGCGAGTAAAATAAAGATGAAAAATAAAGCCGAAATGATAGAGCAACAGCGAATAAATAGTCGAAATGACAGGGCAATCGTGACCTTCGCGACGAGAAAAGCTGAAATGATAGAGCAATCGCACAAAAAAAAAACTCCAAATGGCGAATGATGAGTCGCTCCTGGTACCATATTCCAGTGCAGCGATGCAGACGCCAACCAAATTCCAAGTTCCCAAATGGTGAATGATGAGTGTCTCCTGGTACCATATTCCAGTGTAGCGATGCAGATGCCAACCAAAATTTCAAATCCCTGGATGTCCTAATGGCGAATGATGAGTCGCTTCTGGTACCATATTCCAGTGCAGCGATGCAGACGCCAACCAAATTCCAAGTTCCCAAATAGTGAATGATGAGTCGCTTCTGGTACCATATTCCAGTGTAGCGATGCAGACGCCAACCAAAATTTCAAATCCCTGGATGTCCCAACGGCGAATGATGAGTAGCTCCTGATACCATATTCCAGTGTAGCGATGCAGACGCCAACCAAAATTTCAAATCCCTGGATGTCCCAACGACGAATGATGAGTAGCTCCTGATACCATATTCCAGTGTAGCGATGCAGACGCCAACCAAAATTCTTCCAGCCCTACGGTTGGTCCCCGAACTGACTACCGTATACAATCCATGGGCTCAAATAATTCTTATCATACCCATGCCCCACCACAATCACCAATCACGCAGCCGGTCTCCATCCTTGGAATTATGTTCCATTTGGAAAGACCCGCTCATGCGTCCTCACGATACATGAGGAGAACAAACTTACGAGATCCTCTCGACTCGTAAGAAAACACCTTCGTGGGATCCTTACGACTCACAAAGGAAAAACACACTTGGGAGTCCCCACAACTCCTAAGGAGGAAACACACCTACAAGATCCTTTCGACTCGTAGGGAGAAAATGCTTTTATGAGATCCTTACGGCTCATAAAATTGAAAAGTCTTAGGTGATAGGGACCTAAACCTGTCTTTTAAGTCATCACTCCCCAACGGGTAAAGGAAAATGATGAATTGCTCCTGGCACCTGTGCTTCAGTGTTAGCAACACTGATGCCGGCCCCTACCCCTAAAATTCCAAACTTCCGATCCAATCGACCCCTAAGTCGTTAAACTAGGGAACATATGACCCCTAAGTCGTTAAACTGGGAACAGATGACCCCTAAGTCGTTAAACTTGGAACGAGGGAAATCTCCCCATGGAAAATGATGATTCGCTCCTGGTACCATATTCCAGTGTAGCGATGCTGATGCCAAACCAAAACCAAAATCCTCAAATCCTCTCATGGCAAATGATGATTCGCTCCTGGTACCATATTCCAATGTAGCGATGCTGATGTCAACCCAAATCAAATCAAGTCAGCAAGACAACCAACGACTTCCCTGGCGGAATCAAGCTCTACCTCGGAAACAAGTTTAATCCCTGACACCGCGAGAAGCGGAGCAAGTCAAATCATGCACCGACCGTCCAAGTCGCTAAAAGGGAAGCACCAACCGTCCAAGTCGTTAAAAGGGCATCACCGACCGTCCAAGTCGCAAAATGGGCAGCACCGACCGTCCAAGTCGCTAAAAAGGCAGCACCGACCGTCCAAGTCACTAAAAAGGCTGCACCGACCGTCCAAGTCACAAAAAGGGCAACACCGTCCGTCCAAGTCGCAAAAAGGGCAGCAACGACCTCCCCGTTGGAATTATGCTCCGTCTCGGAATCAAGTCAACCAATGACCTCCCTCTCGAAATTATGCTTCGTCTCGGAACCAAGTCAACCAACGACCTCTCCGTCGGAATTAAGTTCAGACTCGGAATCACGTCAACCAACAAGCTCTGCGAAGAAATCATGCTTCGTCTCGGAATATACCCCGTATCGAAATCATGCTTCGCCTCGGAGTATTCACCTTCCCTGTCGGAATTATGCTTCGCCTCGAAATCAACCTCTGCATCAAAATTATGCTTCGGTCAGAATGTCTGCCGCTCGTCGGAATTATGCCCCAATCCTCGGAATTATGCTCCACTCGTTGGAATTATGCTCCGATCTCGGAATTATGCTCCGATCGCCGGAATTATGCTCCCAGAATGATGCTATGCTCTTCGGAATTATGCTCTAATCCTTGGAATCATTCTCTAGTCTCCGGAATTATGCTCCGATCATCAGAATTATGCTCCCGGAATGATGCTCCCTCCCCGGAATGATGTTCCACCTTGAAGTCCAACTCCAAGATCTATCAATTTCATGCACACAACTCATATACGCGGTGTGCATTTATTGATGGGGAGCACTTTGTTGGGGTAAAAAATTACACCCCGGTTGACCAAGTCAAAGTCAAAGTCAACCCTAAGTAAGCGGGCCCAAGCCCAGATCAAGTAGGCCCATGCCCAAGTCGAGCCCCGCGGCCGGCCTCCCCCATGCCAAAATGAAATCATGTAATAAATAATTTTGATGTAATTGTTTTATGCATGAATGTAAAAAAAACGGGAATAAAGCCAAATTTTTGTAAAGCACATGGCTCATGTGCAAATGAAATGAGCACATGAGGCATGAGATGGGCAAAATGCCATTTTGTAAGGCCCAAGGAGCTATATGTAAATTTGTAAGCGTATATAAGGCAACATGATAATGAAATAAACAATAATTTCCATTCCCCTCAAAATTTAGGGTTTGTGCCTCCTCCTTCCTCAAGGTTCTAAAACCTTCTTCCCCTTTTAAATTAAATCAAGAGTTTAACTCTTTCTTTTCCAAAAATAAACAGTTTTTCACCATCAAACCCTTGAAGGGGAACTCAGATCTTCCATCAGATCTCAAAAATGGGAGATTTTTAATCTCGCATCCTTTTTCTCCAAGATCCGGCCAACAGAAGAGGAGGAAGAAGGAGACCCGCCTCTAAAAATCCCACATTGGGGAAGATCCAGGGCCAAAGGGGGGACCAAAAGGGTCCCATTCAGTCATTTCCAAAGATTTTTAGAAGTTTAACTCCATTCAAAATCTGTTGGAGTTTAAGTCCATAAACAAAACCCTTTGAGGAGTTTAACTCCAAATCTATACATAATCTCTTGGGAGTTCAACTCCCAGCCCTGGGGCTAAGCCCCTTTTCCGTTGGTGTTTCCAGCGGTCGCGTACTGCGTACGTGACCCACGGGCGCCCAGCGGTCGCGTGCTGCACACGTGACCCACGGGCGCCCAGCGGTCGTGTGCATAGCACGTGACCCGCGGGCGCCCAGCGCCCAGCGATCGCATGCAGGGCACGTGACCCGCGGGCACCCAGCCCCCACGTGCCTGGCACATGACCCGCGGGCGCCAAGCGCCCACGCGCCTGGCACATGACCTGCAAGCGCCAAGCGCCCACATGCCATGCACGCGTCTTTTAAGACGCTCCTCACCCCTCATTTACCATGCACTCCACACCCAAAACATGTCCCACATTGGAAATTTTTTTCTAATGGGGCGCTGCCCTGCACCCCATAAGGGGGCTACTAGCCTCCTTAACCCCCAGCCTACTATCCGGATAGCGGGGCCCCCGTAAACTCTGCGAGGCCCCCGATATATCCAAATCCCTTTCAAAACACAACACACGCACACGACACATTGAGTTCACATGATCAGTTTGACCCGTCAATCGGAGGTTATCTCGCTCCAAAGGAGATGGGTAATTAACGGCAGCTTAGTCCGTGGCTGCCGGAAATTCAGATACCCACAATCAATCAACCCCCGCCTACCCTAGGTAGGGGGAATCTCTAGTACGCCTGACAAGCGCGTGCGTATTCCTATCTCAATGGGGTGACGAAAAACACCCTACAAAGTGGGCCTAAGCCCAGGTCAAGACCGAGCATGGAAGGGACCGGCCCCATGACAAAAATAATGAAGCTATAAATTAGTTTAATGTAATTCTTTTTTAGGAATAAATGTATGTAAAATGGGCAAAAAACCAAAATTTTGTAAACTCCATGGCTTATGTGCAAAAAGAGATAAGCACATAAGGCATGGCGTGACACGAGTGCCATTTGGCAAAATTCAAGGGGTTATATGTAAAGTGTATAGCCTATAAAGGCAAATATGATGAAAAAATCAAGAAAAACATTTTCATTCTCTCAAAAAATTCTAGGGTTATGTGTCTCCTTCTCCTTCCTCAAGGTTCTAAACCTTCTTCCTTTTTCTTAAATTAAATCAAAAGTTTCGCTCTTCTCTTTCTAAAATAGAATAGTTTTTCACCATGAAACCCACAAAGGGGAGCTCAGATATCCTATCAGATCTCTAAAAGGGAGATTTTTAAGTCCCGCCATCCTTTTTCTCCAAGATCCAGCTAACATAGAGGAGGAGGAAGGAGACCCATCTCCAATAATCCCACTTTAGGAAGATCCAAGGCTCAAGAGAAAATTCAGGGCTCAAGGGAGAAGGAAGGGGTCCCTTTTCATCATCTCCGAAAATCTCTTAGGAGTTTCACTCCAGAAAAAACAATAATATAAAATAAATCCATTTTTTAAGAGTTTAACTCCAAAAGTCAACCGGGAAGTACAACTCCCTGTGTAGGGCTAAGTCTCTCTTCTTCTTTTTTACGAGTTTAACTCCAAAAGTCAATCGGGAGTACAACTTCCAGTACAGGGGCTAAACCCTTTTTTTCCACGGGCGCCCATCGCCCACCTTTAGAGCGTGTGATCCGCTGGCGCCCAGCGCCCACGCGCCATGCACGTGACTCGCTGGCGCCCAGTGCCCGCTGGCCAGGCACGTGAACCATTGGGGCCCAGCTCCCGCGTGCAGGGCGCGTGACCCTCTGACGCCCAGCGCCCACGCGCCAGGCATGTGAACCGCTGGAGCCCGGCGCCTGCGTGCAGGGTGCGTGGCCCTCTGGCGCCTGACGCCCACGCGCCACGCATGTGGCCCGCTGGCGCCCACGCCCCACGCACGTGGCCTACTGGCGCTCGGCGTCCATGCCCTACGCACGCGTCCTTAGGACGCTCCTTACCTCACTTTTTTTCATACACTCCACGCTCAAAACACGTCCCCCATTAGAAAAAATTTCTAACGGGGCGTTGCCTCGTACCCCACACCTCGTAAGGGGACTGCTAACCTCCTTGACCCTCAGTCTGCTATCCGGATAGCAGGACTCCCGTAAACTCTGCGAGGCCCCTAATATACCCAAAACCCCTCAAGACACACATACGCACACTGCACATTGAGTTCGCATGACTAGTTGACCCGTCAATCGGAGGTTCCTTCGCTTCAAAGGCGAGGGGTAATTAACGGCAGCTTAGTCTGCCACTGCCGGAGATTCGGATCCCCCACATTAAATAAACCCCGGCCCACCCTAAGCAGGGGGAATCTGTATATGCCTGAAAAGCGACATGTATTCCCATCTCAATGGGGAGACAAAAAACACCCTACACGGAGGATATACCCGGTCCATCTCAGAGTCGTCCCGGCCGATCTAGGATTCCACGGGCTTTGTCTTGCTTGATATGATGCTCTTTTTTGTATTTGTTTTTACCGAATTTCATAAGACGTGTGTATTTATTTATATATACTGTTTATTGCGTTTCGCTTGTTGTTCTTCGCATTTAGGCATCGTATATTTTGCATGGATTGTGTCTCCGCCGTGTTTGGGGTCGAGTTAGCACCCGTGTTGGGCAGCGTTTATTTTATCGATGTTGTACATGACTTTATTCAAAATTTTCAAAGGGGGTGCTGCCCGTTTTTTGTTTAATGTGCCAAAATTGAAGTCTGATTCAGTTTGTCCAGTTGCAAAAAATAATAAATTGAGAGTTTGAACCAACGAGAAGGTGAAGAGTTTCAGGATTGGTTGCCGGAGGAGGTTCCAGTCTATTGCACTTTGCAAGTATAGAATAAGACTTGGCCCCCAAACCAGAGAGCCAAGTTTGATGTCTTGGCTCTCTAGATGTTGTGGCCAGTCTATTCCGCACTTTCAAAGTGCGGAATATGACTTAGGCCCCAACTAGAGAGCCAGGCCCAAACCTGGCTCTCTGGTTGGGGGCCAAGTCTCTGGAGGGGGGAGGGGTTATTCCGCACTTTCAAAGTGCGGAATAATCTTAGGACGCTTAGAGAGGCTCATGTATAAACCGCACTTTGCAAGTTCGGTTTAAAACTCGCCTCATCTGTCAACCTCCAATTCTACGTGGTGCCTACGTGTCATTGATTTGATCTAAATGTGCTAAATTTCTAAATAGTTTTAAAACTACCTTAAATCCCTAATTAGTTTATAATTAGTGCTAAATCCCAAATTTTGTCTATATATCATATGCTTAACAAATAGTTGAATGCCATAAATCGAATGCCACAAATAGTCGAATGCCATAAATCAATTCCATAAGTGAATGGAAAAAAGATAAACGGTGGCCAGTCTTCAACAGAAGATCGTCGCAACAAGAGCTCCATGAGAGACGGAAGCTGATCAACCACCTGAATGAATGGAAGCCGACGACTAATACTAAAGATGCCCCGGTTTGGAGATGGTCCTCAACCAATAAATTTACAGTCCAATCAATGTATAGGATTCTACATTACGGAGGGATGGACGATAGGTTTCTAAACTCGATATGTGATGTTCGAGTACCGCATAAAATTAACATATTTAATTGGTTGGCTGTTAGGAACGCGATCCACATAAGAGATAACTTGATTAAATGGAAATGGGTTGGTCCTATAGAATGTGGGCTATGTTGGATTCATGATGAAACGGTCGACCACCTGCTGCTCAAATGTGAGGTAGCATCGCGTATTTGGGACAAATATATAACACGTTCTAAGGAAGGTGTGATGCCTCATCCATTATAGAACTTTGGGGTTCCCGAAGATCTAGAAATTTCGGAAGAAAGGATCTTCCGGCTTGGAACATTACTGTTAGTGCCATATGTGGGATAGTTTGGACAGAACGGAACAACAAAATATTCAACGCGAAAATTAAAACTAGCGCAAGCTTGATATATAACACTGATATAATCATGATGTTATGGGCAGGGATTGCGGCGGATAGGAACCGCAAGAGAGCCAGGCCGACCACAGTAGAGGAGGGTGGACATGAGGAAGAGGATGCGCGAGGAGAAACCACTGCTTCACTGTCACGAGGAGCACCGGACTTTGGTGCCTGAGGTGAGGGGTCTGGCTGAAGTGTCCTTAGGTAGGACAATATTGGTTTATGGATGTCTTTGAGAGAGAATTGTATTTTGTATTGACTGGGTTACCCCTTGTATTTTCTTTGCCTTTTCGTTTATCTGTCCCGAACTTGATGTAGTTTTATTAATTGTTCTTTTAATGAAACGTGGGACTTGTTGCCTTCGTATATTCAAAAAATAAAGAATTTAAAAATAAAATTTCCTATTGTTTTTGGCACCGGCGGTTTTTTTTATAATACTTTTCATGTCCTAACTAGCCCGCCTCCCAAAATACTGGAGAAAGAAAACATTATGCATTTATAGGCTTAAAAGCTGAGACTGTTGGATCAGAAATTGAGAGCTAAAACCTATAAACTCAAATGACTTAATTTGGTGGTCAAATATTTTTGTATTACATACGAATGTGCTCCTATTGCGCGTCCTCTAGTGTATGCTTCTTTTCTTGATAATCAAATTTTAAGGATGGCACACTGAGTACTTTCTCGTAAAATTATGCATATTTATCAAAATAAAATTTTGCATATGCCCGTAAATAATTTATTTTGATAAATATGCATAATTTTCCATATGCGGTTTTGGGTACTTTCTGTTTTTTTTATATGTTGGGCGCTTCATTGTTGTACTTGTACATTAGCTTTTCGTCTAACCATAATGTGAATGTAACAATTAAAAAGAAAAAAAATGACTCAATCCATCTCCAAAGGCTAAATTTCTAGGTTTGGTTCAACTAGTACATAAGATTAGGTTTTTAATGATCTAAAATCAATACCTGAGTACTGCACTATATTCTAATTTTGATATAGTATTTAAACAATAAATATTTGGTAAATACTTTTTATTAAAAGTTTCCAAATTTGAATATTCAAGACTTATATTTCAACCTTAAAAAGTCTTTGCATCTATTAACTCGCTGCAACCTACAACTCAATTTCCTACATGTGCTCCAATGTTAGAATTGTGGAGAGTTCTTTCTCAGACGTCTGAACAAGAAGGTTCGGACGTCTGGATATGCACACATGCATAAAGCAGAAATTCCGAGCAATACTAGACGTCTGAAGGCTAAAGTACAGACTTTTGGATAAGAGCGTTATCCAACAATAGAGCCAAGACAAACGTTTGGAGCAGGCGTCTGAGGAAACATGAAGCTCAATCCAGAGTGTTGGTAGACGTCTGACCAAGGAGTGGTGGACGTCTGGCCAAGGAGATGAATTAAAAGCAGAGAGGAGGCGGGCGTCTGACCAATCCTTGATCAGACGTCTGTCGACGGGTTTTCTGTACGAACCGGATATTTCAGATTTGGGTTTATCTCTTATTTTAAATAGAATTAGGGTTTGCCTATATATAGGAATCTTTTTATGTTATATGTAGTCCCAATTTGAGAGACTATTGTACATAGAGAGGGTGACGGCTAAGATCTAGAAAGATTTGAGAGAAATCTTCTAGGGTTGTTTGGTGTAAACTTGATTCAAGAATTTAGTAGACTTTGCAGATTCCGCTCTGCCGAGAACTAGCCGTACGGTGGGTGAAGCTCGTCAACAAATCCCTGTGTCTCTCTCTGGTTTATGATTCTTATAATCTCGCATTACTATTACAAAAGTGCTCAAAGGTCACGGGGATTTCGTCACGATTCAAACCGTGACCATTTTATCGTAACAGCCGTAAAATAATTAGTCACGGTGTGAACCGTGACCAATTGCATAATGTGTTGGGCCCCACAACTCTGGCGCGATAAAACCCAATTTCCCCTCACCCAAAACCTTCGAGCCCTAATTCTTTTTCCCCCTTGCCCCAAAAATTTCCTCCCAAATTTCTCTCGCCTCCGCTCCTTCTCACCCTAGCCGTCGTTGATCGATCGAAACCCTCCGGTGTCGAGGCTCCTCTCCTCCGGAGCTCGAAGCCGGCCCTTGGAGCTCTCCACCGTCGATCGAAACCGTCCTGGTCACTCCCATCACCGCTCGATTGAGCCCGTCAAAGATCAACACCACTCGAAGTTTGCTCGTCGAAGAGGAAAGTATAAATTAACCGGTTAAATTTTTATTTTTTTGTTTAATTTTAATTGTTGTGCTCGATTGATCCCAAAATTTTTGTTTTCGCATGTTGTTGTTGTTGCTGCTATTGGTGTTGCTAGTGTTTTTGTTATTGTTGCCGAGCCTCCCCCTCCCCCCCCCCTCCCCGAGTTGGCCGGTCGGATATTGGTTAGGATTTGGATTTTGGTTGGGGTTTAATTAGAGCTGGTCGAGTTAGGGTTAGGGTTTTGGGGTTAGGGCAAGGTTAGGGGTATGATTAGGGTTAGGATTTAGGGTTAGGTTTAGGGTTCGGGTTCGAGTAATTTGGCGAATTTTTGTAGGTAATTTATTGAAAAGCAACAACAGTTTACGGTATTTTAGTGAAAAACAAAAATAGTTAATAGTATTTGGATGATATTTATAGCAATTTAGTTAATTCAAGAAGATGAATGGTTTATTTAAATTTGTTAAGCTAGTTTAGCGAAAAACCAACAATAATTAAAGGTATTATAGTGTACTTTATTGAAATTGAAAAAATAGGTTTCTTAGGACCCTTGTTAAGGTAGTTTAGTGGCAAAACAACAATAGCCAAGAGTAGTTTAGTGAAACATTATAAGGTATTTTATAGTAATTTAGTAAATGTGTGTGTGTATGCTTGTGTGTGTGCGCGCGCGCACACACACATACACACAAGCACACGCACACGCATAGAGAGAGAAAGACACACATACAAATAAGGCCAAAACTTAATTCATCATTATTCTTCTCTATATAGAACTCTTATCAAATCCCACCGTAATGCTGACCTCAGATATACACACTCAGATATACATAAATAGACACACACACAGAGACACATATGAACAAGGCTAAACCCTAATTCATCATCATTTTTCTCTACATTGAACTCTTGTCAAATCTTAAACTCGAATAAGAAAACCCCTATCCTTATAAAAAATTACCCTAAACTTAGAACTTCAAAACCTTATATTTGAAACGTAAATGTAAAAATAATTGAAATCAAATCCTAAACTAAGTGTATGATTTTCGATGATAATATGAAATTTTCATATTCTCATCGATAATTAATCATATGTGAAAATGAAAACGTGACTTAGTTCCCGTCTATCGGTTAACATATGTTCGGTGTTCGTCGTGACATAAAACTATACGAAGGTTGTTAAACACCGGACGTTATCGTTCAGTTTCTTACAACCGTCGCGTAGTTTATATGAAGAGAATTAATATTCGATCATATGATAACTGATAGATTTGTCTCGTGTGGACAAATTAGGAATGTATAAAGCAGACACCTGCATTCACTTGTGTTTTTCACTCGTTTCGGAATATTTCGTCGGTACCTTTCCGCTGGTTCTCTATATACAACGATAGATTAGATATTCGTTTCAATGATGTTTCACAGTATTGAAACGATTATCTGTTCTATTACAGTATACTCGGAGAACAACAGGGAGGTGCTGCCGAAATTTTTTTGAAACGGATGAAAGCACAAATGAATGGATGTATATTTTATACATTCTTAATGCGATAGTTATCTTACCCCTATAGCCATTACCCTTGACATCCAATAAAGAGCATTTAATATTATCATCATTTTTCTTGGAAGAAGAATCCAACTCTTCAGTTTTGAGATTAGAAGGAGAAAGTTCTCAATAAAAGTTGGAGGAGATTAGAAGGAGAAAGTTCTCAATAGGAGTTGAAAGAAAGCCCAATCCATTAACAATTGAAACCAAACTTAACTAAGTCTTTAATTAAACCTAACACTAATGCTTCTTATTATCCGTCTATCTCGTATTTCTCACAAAATCTTAATTCCATGACTCTTATTTATATGAACCTTACTACGTTCCATTTTCTACCAATATGGCATTCCCGTACCTCCATGACAAGAGTTGGATGTACGCCGACATTTCCTCGAGAGCCACTGATTTTTTCCTTAACGGTGTTTACTTTTTCATCGATTTTGCCTACGCACGTCTTAGGATACCGAAAGAGCATGAAATCTATGTCCTTGTTATAAGTGTATGAACATGCGGTTGCAGAAGAAGTCGGATGTTGTTATACATCATGAAAAACGGTTTCCTTAGAGATTACACTAAATGGGATATTCATGGAGAAAAGGACGATGGAGGGCCAGTGCAAGAGATGGAAAATGAATTCATTGAAGCAAAAATTGAAGAGTGGCAAGGGATAATAGAAGAGGAGGAAGAAGAGAAGGAATGACAGTTTGAAGAAGACGAAGCCGTCGAAGACGAAGATGCGGAGTTCGTGCCGGTCGATGACATGGATGGGCTTATAAATATTGCTGAACTTTCTTATGATACGGAAAGCACTGGACCCGCGTTATTTGAGGAGTACAAGACTTTCTCGAGAATCTCTCTATATCCAAATTGCAAAGGGTTTTCAATACTATCCTTTTTTGTACGTCTCTTCCAGATCAAGTGTAAGAACAGATGGGGTAAGTCACATCTTTCTGTGCTCGATTGTGGAAGGTTATCTCTTGAAAGAAGTCGCGTCTTTCTGTGCTCGTTTCCTGAATGACGATGTCAGGACGAAGCTGAACAAACCGCAGAGTGTTCCTGATGGTCCAATTGGAGCAGGAAGGCTAAAAAATATGTCTTACGATCTCGCGGCTAGTGTACATGCATACATCTTGATAAACAACGAATGTTTTGCTAAATATGTAGAGTAAGTGTTTATTATTTTATCGTTTTAAACGTTCGAAATTAAATTTAATCTAATTAATATAACTGTATATTAACGAACAGAGCGCATACAGATATACATAAGAGATCGAATCCTAAGACGTGGTCGAATGACAGGATCGAAAAAGAACATAGGCACACTTTCGCTGCTTAGTATATAAAAGAAGTGAACGAACAATTGAATCGTGAAGAGCAGATTGATAGAGAGGTCCATGACCTTTTAAACGGTCCAACGATTGCAGCCAGGTTTTACAACGGGTACGGGGTATCCGGATATAAATTTAAGTTAGAAAGTACGGAACGTATTAGAGCTACACAAAATAGCGGCATCGCAACCATCGACGAGAATGGAAATCCCTAATACGTTGTTCTTAAGGAAGTTATAGCGGTCTTATAGCAGCATACGACTGTCCCATTTCATATATTCAAATGCAGATGGTACGATACTAAGTCTGACCGGGGTATGAAGGTCGATCAATACGGTCTGACTTTGGGAAACACCAAATGAATATTACCAAAATACGGCAGTTTTATTTTTTCCACAATGGCAACACAAATATATTATTCTCAGGATTTGCAGAAGGTTGACTAGAATGTTGTTTATCGTTGGAAACCGAGAGATTATTATAATGTGCCGACGTTGAATAGCTCTGAAAATGAGAGCGACGATGAAGATCTCGCGATAACACGTCTCAGTCCATCTATTGAACGTACCAAGAATTCAAACTATTCCGCGCCGCTCATCCATACGTTTGTAGGAAGTGATATCGGCCAATTGATTGTCACGGATCAAGATTTTAAGAATCCGTCCAACGAATCTTCAGATAATGTACCACATGTGTTAGGTAATGAAGTTAAATTGAATGTTCTAAATTGTATAATGATTATAAATAATGAAATAACGTTTATATATATATATAGGATTTGATCATGGGTGCAGGAAAAGGCACTAAACGCCACAAGAGATAACGTCTACATGACATTCTGAGTTGATCCATTCCCGCCGACGAGACTATCCCAGGAGCCTCAGCAGGCACGGGAGCCATAGCAGCAGTGTCTATCCCTAGCAGCGCTCTCCTATTACCGCCACATCACCCCCATGGCCCCCTACTCACATCGCATCACCCCCGACTGTCCTTACTATCTTTACTAGTGCTCCCTATATTACCGTCAAATCACCCGCAGCATCGTCGCCTCCCCCTAACCCTATTAGTGCGTGTCACGCCCCACTTCCCGGAGTACGGGTAAGGAGACGCGACGAGGCCCGCTACGTATTTACTCAGAAGTAAACACGCTAAGTGTAACAAGCCTAACTTTCTGTACGAATTTTTTCAAAATACAGAAAGGGACATGTAAGCCTGAGTACGAGTTATAAGTTTGTTTTATTTTTGAACAGCAAGAAAGAGCTTGTAGCTCATTGGTAAGACCTTGCATTGCTGAACCATAGCACCAGAGTTCAAATCCTATCAGCCACATTATCTTTTTATTTTAATTTCATTTAACCTTTTAGAAGCCTAAGAGTTTGCACGTGGCCTGCACGTAAACTGAAGAGTCACAGTTTAATTAAACATATGCACTGAAGAAGCCAAAGCGACAAGGACACGTGGCCCAAACCCTAGCCCCAACCGTCGGTGAAGACCCGGCGACATGTACACAATGAACCGACATCGCCGGTCAAATCTGTCTGTAATGCCTTGATCTTTCCACACCTGCAACCTTTCAGCTACCCCACTCCTTTCACACTGCTTATTTCCCTGCATTCACACAGAGAATTTAAATCACCCATTTAAACCCTTCAAATTCCATTTTAATGCAATATTCATCACCCCTAAACCCTAAATTGTCCTATAAATACCCACCCCATCTTACACCCCTCTCACTCAGAATTCTCTTGCAAAAATTATACCGAATTCTCAAGTCTTTTAGTATACAAGTGGAGTTAGTGAAGGGCGAAACTCCGACGAACTTCCGAGGAGATTCCAGCGACGAAACGATGCCCCGAAACTTTCTTTAGGACCCATCTCTCTCCTCTAGTCTAATAAACATGTAAGTCCCATTTCCCCTCTCATCTTTTTCTTTACAAAGTTCCATTTCTAAAACTCGACGGAAGCGGAGTTAGTCCGACATCCGATTCGGTTTTCTTTTTAAAACTACACTTTTCTTTAACAAGATAAAACCATATTCTTATATGTTGATAAATAAACATTAACAAACTCAATAAAACAAGTTTCACATCAAAATAATCATTTTTGTGACATTTATCGCATTTTTACATAAAAATACCACAAACTATCCATTTCGACATTATAACCTTTATTCTTTGCTAATATTTTTAGATAGCTCATGAGGTAATGCTCTACCTCATCACAACACACATCTCTATCATAGCACGATTGATTTTGGGATAATAGAATACGGGAAATACGACTTTACAAATAAATACCCTAAACTTACAAAACCGTTTTCTATACAAAAGTGTGTTAACAATTTCCATGCAATTGCGCCTCTACAACCCATTTTGGGGACCCTGTTCAGGATGGTGTGGATTATCGCACATCCTCGGGCTTAGTAGAGCGAGATACAGACCTTCGTAAGTTGCATTCAATCTCGATGGAATTTTTACATTTTTCTTTAGAAAATGATATTTCTATAAGAAAATAAATAAATTATTTTCATTAAATATCTATATAATTATTATCAAGATACCTATTTTAATTATATAAATATTCCAAGTTTTCCAAATCAAAGGAATCACTATTACATGAAAATACCATCCAAATACAACACAAGTACAATATTTCAAGCAAATACCATATACTATGAAAATTAGGTTCTATTTACTAGAAATTGCACAATTGTAAAATACACATCTATGAAAACTCTAAAAACGATAATTAAATACTTGAGTTGTATTTTGAAACTATACCAAAACTATTTTTACATAAAACCCCCTTAAGTTATACTAAATTACAATAAGGACCCTATTAAATATAGGTTTAAGCGGGACCAGTCTCTTGAGCCTCAGCGAGCCGGAGATATGTGTGTTTGCCTATTTAAGGTAGACAACCTAACAAAAGGTGTTATCAATACGGTAATTGTCTTGGAAAAAGACACAAATCTTGCCGTCCATGTGCAGCAGTTATCGATAACATCAAAACCTAATTCAGGACTTCAATTTCTTTTCTAATTGTATGACTCAGACTGAGTCTAAAAATCATCAATCTGACTTGAATGTAATTCAAGTATAAAACCACATTTCAATATGAATCCATATACTCAATCTATTCAATCTAACCAATCTGATTTGAATGTGATTCAAGTATATAACTAAAATACAACATGAATCTATATATTCAAGCTATATCAATCTATACCACTTGACTGAACCGAACCATGGATCTACTCCATCTACATATTCATCCATTATATCCGTTCTATTTACTGATATCATGGTTTCGGCAAGTTATCCATCTAAACAATTTATAATACAAGACAAGACAATACAATCCATACAATCAATACAATCAATATATAAACACTACAGGGTTATAAAGGGGTAGACCAGTACGGAACATGTTAAAGGTGGCACGAGGTGGTCACTTAAGACGTAATTACATCTATGTTGTTGTTCCATGGTATTATCGACGGAGCCTTGTACTACGGGTTACCAAAGTCTCCGGTGTAAGTGGGACTCCTCTCGTATACACTAGCATTTTCTGTACCAAACTACAAACAACTGCACTAACATTATAATAAAACATTATAAAACTATACTTTCTCTCTGTTTATTCTACTTCTCCCTCATTTTCGGGACTTACCGAGCGATTGTTCACTGACGACATTCCTATTTCTCTTCTTCTTTGGAATGTTGTCAGGAGGACCCGACGCTGAGGAGTATGAGACCAGTCAGGAGCATTTAGAGCAGGCCCCTGAGCAGTACACCGAAGACCCAGAGCTGTAGCCACTTGTACTTATTCCATTTTTATTTCTGTTATGCCGTTGTTTAGGCATTGCTTTCATGCCATATATTTACTTTTCATTGTATTGTAAAAAGAATGTTAATAAATAAAGTTGCTGTTCATTTACATCTTATATCTTGTGTACATTTTATTTTATATTGCTTTGATACGCTTAGCGTGTTTACTTCTGAGTAAATACGTAGCGGCCTCGTCGCGTCCTCTGCCCGTACACTGGGAAGCGGAGCGTGATAGGTTTTGTTAGTGACCCATGCAGGTCAGCTCTATGTGGACATACAGATCAGCTCTGTATGGACATATAGGTCAGCTCCGCATGGACAACCTAAGCAATATAACACAAGAACCAACAACTAAAAACATTCTTTACAATTCATATTCCTTGAATCTTCCAATTTCATATATTTTGAATCTGTCCTAACCCAAATTTTTCTTTCAAGGTTATGGATTCCCCAAATAACACCAACACCAACTTCAACAACACTCCACTATCCCTACCAATTACACCTACCGTAGCTTCTCCGATCAATGAGCAGACGGTTTTGCTTGAGGCGATCCGCAGCCTCTGGGAGGGACAGCAGCAGCAAACTGCTATATTGATGAACCGTCCCAAGGCAGAAGCACCTGAGGTGAAACAATTCAGGGCCTTGCACCCCAAGCAGTACGCAGGAAAAGAGAGCACTATAGAAGTTTAGGAATAGGCTCAAAGCATTAAAGATGACCTGGCAGCGGCACAAGTGCCAGAAGTCGCTTGGGTTCGAGTTGCAAAGCTGCAGCTCACTGATAATGCACGGGTTTGGTGGAAAGCGGAAGAAAGTCGTCTCACCCAGCCGATCGAATGGAGAACTTTCTGTGATATGTTCGACGCAAAGTACTTCCCCGAGACTGCTAGATTCAACATGGAACATCAGTTCATCTACCTACAACATGGTTCGATATGGACCAAATCTGTAGATGAGTAAGATTCTGAGTTCACCATGCTCAGTTGGTAAGATACGTCTTAATATTTCAATTTTAAAATATCACATAATACACAGCTAACACAATATCTTAACAGATTCGCAGAACACCTGATACCGACTGCTGAGATCAGAGCCCGACGATTCCAACAAGGGTTAGATACGGAGATCCAGAATGCATTAGCCACAGGAGATTTCCCGAATCATGAATTGGCTCTGAAGGCTGCCCGAAGATACGAGGCAGTGGTGAAGAGAAAGGGCAGACCTCAATCTGCCGGAGTGAAGCACCCTGCCAACCAGATGGCAGGAGGAGCCTTTTTAGGGCCAACTGTGGAACCTAGGAGATTGGAAGAAACCAATAACCAGCTAAATCCAGATTTTTGCTTCTATTGCAAGAGGGAAGGATACTTATGGAAGAACTGTAGGCGCGCAAAAGACCTGTGCTTAGTTTATGGCGCATCCAATCACGGAATTAGGACCTGTCCTTATAGACGAAACCCAGCTCACACACCCACCAACTACTCGCAGCGGCCAGCTATCCAAGCTCCTGCATCTCGTCTTGCACTCCCAGCTCCACCACCTGCACAGCCTACTCGCCTATTCCATCAGGCACCGAGGAACATGCCTTAAGGGCAGAGAGACATGCCCCAAGGACAGAGGAATGTGCCTCCAGCTAGGAGGAATGTACCCCGGCGCCAGGCTTTCACATTAGTAGCCGTAGAAGCCGAGACTGCAAACCAAGGTAACACTGGCAATTCTCTTCAACCTTTTCAAACCCTTGTACCACTTTATTATTTTTCATACACTATCAGCACTTCTATCACCAAACTTTCCTTGAATCTGTTACACTTTCCTTTTACAAATTTCGAGGACAAAATTTTTATAAGGAGGGTAGAATGTAACAACCCTAACTTTCTTTACGAAAATTTTCAAAATACAGAAAGGGACACCTAAGCCTGAGCACGAGTTATAAGTTTGTTTTGCTTTTGAACAGCAAGAAGGAGCTTATAGCTCATTGGTAAGACCTTGCACTGCTGAACCATAGCACCAGAGTTCAAATCCTATCAGCCACATTATCTTTTTATTTTAATTTATTTTAACCTTTTAGAAGCCCAAGAGTTTGCACATGCCCTGCATGTAAACTGAAGAGTCACGGTTTAATTAAACATATGCACTGAAGAATCCAAAGCGACAAGGACACGTGGCCCAAACCCTAACCCCAACCGTCGGTGAAGACCCGGAGACATGTACATAATGAATCGGCACCGCCGGTCAAATCCATCTGTAATGCCTTGATCTTTTCACACATGCAACCTTTCAGCTACCCCACTCCTTTCACACTGCTTGTTTTCCCTGCATTCACACAGAGAATTTAAATCAACCATTTAAACCCTTCAAATTCCATTTTAATGCAAAATTTTAATGCAATATTCATCACCCCTAAACCCTAAATTGCCCTATAAATACCCACCCCATCTTACACCCCTCTCACTCAGAATGCAAAAATTATACCAAATTCCCAAGTCTTGTAGTGTACAAGTGGAGTTAGTGAAGGGCGAAGCTCCGACGAACTTCCGAGAAGATTCCGTCGACGAAATAACGCCCCAAAGATTTCTTTAGGACCCCTCTCTCTCCTCTAGTCTAATAAGCCTATAAGTCCCATTTCCCTCTCATCTTTTTCTTTAAAAAGTTCCATTTTTAAAACCCGACGAAAGCGGAGTTAGTCCGACATCCGATTCGGTTTTCTTTTTAAAACTACACTTTTCTATCACAAGATAAATCCATTTTCTTATATGTTGATTAACAAACATTAAAAAACTCAATAAAACAAGTTTCACATCAAAATAATTATTTTTGTGACATTTATCGCATTTTTATATAAAAATACCACAAACTATCCATTTCGACATTATAACCTTTATTCCTTACTATACCTTTAGATAGTTCACGAGATAATGACCTATCTCATCACAACACATATCTCTATCATAGCATGATTGATTTTGGGATAATAGAATACGTGAAATATGACTTTATAAATAAATACCATAAACTTACAAAATCGTTTTCTATATAAAAGTGTGTTAACAATTTCCATGCAATTGCGCCTCTACAACCCATTTTGGGGACTCCGTTCAGGATGGTGCGGATTATCGCACATCCTCGGGCTCAGTAGAGCGAGATCCAGACCTCCGCAAGGAGCATTCGATCTCGATGGAATTTTTATACATTTTTCTTTAGAAAATGATATTTCTACAAGAAAATAAATAAATTATTTTCATTAAATATCTATATAATTATTATCAAGATACATATTTTAATTATATAAATATTCCAAGTTTTCCAAATCAAAGGAATCACTATCACATGAAAATACCATCCAAATACAATACAAGTACAATATTTCAAGTAAATACTATATACTATGAAAACTAGGTTCTATTTACTAGAAATTGTACAATTGTAAAATACACATCTATGAAAACTCTAAAAACGATAATTAAATATTTGAGGTGTATTTTGTAACTATACCAAAACTATTTTTACATAAAACCCTCTCAAGTTATACTAAATTACAATAAGAACCCTAGTAAACATAGGTTTAAGCGGGACCAGTCTCTTGAGCCTTAGCGAGCCGGAGATATGGGTGCTTGCTTATTTAAGGTAGACAGCCTAACAAAAGGTGTTATCAATACGGTAATTGTCTTGGAAAAAGACACAAATCCTGCCGTCCATGTACAGCACTTACAGATAACATCAAAACCTAATTCAGGACTTCAATTTCTTTTCTAATTGTATGACTCAGACTGAGTCTAAAAATCATCAATCTGACTTGAATGTGGTTCAAGTATAAAACCACATTTCAATATGAATCCATATACTCAATCTATTCAATCTAATCAATCTGATTTGAATGTGATTCAAGTATATAACCACAATACAACATGAATCCATGAATCCATATATTCAAACTATACCAATCTATACCACCTAACCGAACCGAACCATGTAAATACTCCATCTACATGTCCATCCATTATATCCATTCCATTATATCCATTCCATTTATTGATATCATTGTCCCCTCCGAACGGCGGCTACGACATGGGCGTCTTGCCTGAGATTCGGGACATATGCTATTTGGTTTTATCCGTCCACCTCTCCGAAAATGCCAAGTTGATTTATGGCACCGTGTATCGGAGGTTTAGACGGATGCGGCCGATATAGCAGACTTCGTCAGATTCCCCTTCGCTTGAGGGGTTTTTGATTGTAGGGACGCTCTTCCCTGCAGGCGCAAGCCCCTGCAGTTAATTACGCTACCGCATCGCGGTAACAACTTTCTCCTTCTCCAGAATTTCACTTCGTGTCGTGTGTGTTTGTTTTGTTTGTGGTTGCCCGTGGATTGTATACGGAGACTAATTTATGTCGTCACCCGTAGGACGTGGATTAGTCTAAATCCGTATTTACTTAGATTTGGGTTTGGTGTTTTAGTTTAAGGATACGTTAGCCATATTTGAGGTTAAGATCGACTTAAACGTTTGTTAAGGATGCGTTAGTCCGATTTGAGACTAAGATCAACTTAACTGGATCGTTTAGATCCGACAAAAGAGCATTTGGGCTCTATTGTTCCAGTTTAGGGACATAGTGGTCCATTGCATGTATGGCCGTCGGGACCCGTCACCTCTCTGACGTCGTTGAAGGATTACAACGATAGGTGTCAGAGGTGTTCAGAGATGTACCCTTGAACCAAAGTTGATTAGGGGATTTATAGTCCGATTTGGGACTAAAGTCTGTTTGAAAGTTTAAGGATACGTTAGCCATTTTTGAGGCTAAGATCAACTTAAACAGGATCATTTAGATCCGACAAAAGAGCATTTGGGGCTCTATTGTTCCAGTTTAGGGACGTAGTGGTCCATGTTCCAGTATAGGGACATGAGGGTCCATGTTCCCGTTTTAGGGACGGATGTTAGTTTAAGGACGCATTAGTCTATGGGTTTAAGGACCCCATAGTCCATATAGATGTGTTTAAGGACGCATTAGTCCATTAGTTTAAGGACACATAAGTCCATGAGTTTAAGGACCCCACAGTCCGTATCGATGTGTGGTTGTCGGGACCCGTCACCTCTCTGACGTCGTTGAAGGATTACAACGATAGGTGTCAGAGGAGTTCGGAGATGTACCCTTGAACCGGATGTAAATTGATTTAAGAGAGCAGTCTTGCTCAGTCAATTTAATTTGAGGACTTACGGCCGTGATTGGGCTAAGTCAGTTGAAGATGTTCAACATTTTATTTGCATTTAACCTGTTAGGCCTTTATTTGGGCTCTGCCCTTTTTAATAATGCATTGCATTTTTTTATTTGGGCCCATTAGACCTTTAATTGGGCTCTGCCCTTTAATAATGCATAGCATTTTTTATCTGGGTCTGATAGACCTTTTTATTGGGCTCTGCCCTTTTAATAATGCATTGCATTTAATTTGGCCTGTTAGGCATTTTTTTTAATTGGGCTTGGCCCTTCTGTAAATAATGCAGTGCATTAATTATCTGACAATGGCTTGTCAGGCGCTTTGCGCCAATTATTGAGCGCAAGCGCATGTGGAAGTGACACGTGTCACGCTCTGGTGAGCGCAAGCGCAGTGCGCTGCTGATACGTGGCGCACTATGGTGAGTTGCGCCAAATTCAGAGAGCAATGCTCTATCTTAAAAGCGCATAGCGCAAGTGGTTATGGTGCTGACACGTGGCGCTATCTGGTGGCTTGCGCCAACCCAGGAGCGCAACAGTGCAGATCTGCAAGTGCAAGGCACTGTTTTAATTTCTTGATCCAATTTTGGATTCAAGAAAAGAATCTTTAAGATTTCAGAACCAATGGTTCATAAAAAAGCAATGCTTTTGTCATTATTTATTTTTTATTGAAGATCATTGATCTTGTTCTTAGATCAATGATCTATTCAGAAGAAATTCTTCTTTTTTTTAAAAGGTTTTACCTTCTTTTTCCTTCTGAATTTCTTCTCAGAGTTCTTTAGAGTTTTCTCTCTGTTTCCAGAGTTTTTCTATTCTCCGTGTTCTTGTTGTTGATCTTGATGTGTTTTTGAGTTGGGGTCTAGGGGTCTTTATATAGTGCCCATTAATTTGTTAAATTTGTTAAAGAGATCTTTTTCTGAGTGATTTGGGGAATTTTCCCCACCGTTGGATCTTTGATCCAAGGGCTTCTGTTTTATAGAAGACAATCTTCTTGTTTTAACAAGAACAGAAAGATCTTACTGGAATTTTAAGTCTGTTTGGCGCAGATGCATCAGCGCTTGACACGTGTCGCGCAGCGCACAGCGCAACTGCGCTGACACGTGTCGCGCAGCGCACAGCGCAGCGCAACTGCGCTGACACGTGTCGCGCAGCGCAGCGCTTGCGCTACTGAAGCGTTGCTTCCTTTAATTTTGTTTTAAATAAAGCCTTGCTCTGATTGGGTACGCTGCCTTGGGCGCTGCGCCGACGTATCAGTTTTTGACACGTGGTGCGTTGCGCGCAGCGCACTGAATTTGAAGCGTTGCTTCAATTTTTTTGAATTTTTTGAAATTCAAACAGAGTTTTGCTCTGATTGGGGGAAACAATCATGGTTTTGGCAAGTCATCCATCTATACAATTTATAATACAAGACAAGACAATACATTCCATACAATCAATACATAAACACTACGAGGTTATAAATGAGTAGACTGTTACAGAACATGTTAAAAGTAGCACGAGGTGGTCACTTAAGATGTAATTACATTCATGCCGTTGTTCCGTGGTATTATCGACGGAGCCTTGTACTAGAGTTACCGAAGTCTCCGGTGTAAGTGGGACTCCTCTCGTATATACTGACATTTTCTGTACCAAGCTACAAACAACTGTGCTAACATTATAATAAAATATTATAAAACTATACCCTCTCTCTGTCTATTCTACTTCTCCCTCATTTTTGGGACTTACCGAGCGATTGTTCGCTGACGACATTCCTATTTCTCTTCTTCTTTGGAATGTTGTCAGGAGGACCCGACGTTGAGAAGTACGAAACCAGTCACGAGCATTTGGAGCAGCCCCCTGAGCAGTACACTGAAGACCCAGAGCTGTAGCCACTTGTACTTATTCCATTTTCATTTCATTTATGCCATTATTTAGGCATTGCTTTCATTCCATCTATTTATTTTTCATTGTATTGTAAAAGGAATGTTAATAAATAAATTTGTTGTTCATTTAAATCTTGTATCTTGTGTACATTTTATTTTATGTTGCTTAGGTACGCTTAACGTGTTTACTTCTGAGTAAATACGTAGCGGCCTCGTCATATCCTCTGCCCGTACACTGGGAAGCGGGGAGTGACACTAAGTGTATCTAAGCAATATAAAGTAAAAATGTACACAAGAGATAGGAATATAAATGAACAACAACTTTTATTTATTTAATAATTCTTTACAAATACAACTGGAAATATAAATATACGAATAGAAAGCAATGCCTAAACAATGACATAATTGAAATGAAAAGTATATACACATGCCTACAGCTCTGGGTCGATAGCAAACTGCTTCAAGTGCTCAGTATTGGGCTCGATCTCTAGTGAGTCCGATCCACCCGACAACATTCCAAAGAAAGAAGAAAGGAATTTCGTCAGCGGACAATCGCTCGGTAAGTCCCAAAGAAAGAGAGAAGTATAATAGACAGAAAAGAGAATATAACTAGTAAGATTTGATTATAATGTTAACGCAGTTGTTTGTAGCTTGGTACAGAATATGCCAGTGTATACGAGAAGAGTCCCACTATTCCGGAGAATAAGCTATACGGAGCACAAGAAACCGTTCAGCCACGGTACAATGACAATGGATATTCAGGTTATGTGTATTAAAGTGATCATCTCGTGCCACTTCTAACACATTCCGTACCAGTCTACCCCTTTAAAATCCCGTAATGTGTTTTGTATTGATTGTATTGTTTTGTTATATAGATGGATGACTTGCCGAAACCATGATATCAGTAAACGGAATGGATATAAATGGATAGCCATGTAAACAGAGTATATCCATGGTTCGGTTCAGTCAATATAGATTGAAATCTGGTATAGACGGATTCATGTTGTATTGCAGTTTATATTTGAATCATATTCAAGTCAAATTGATTAGATTGAGACTCTGTTTGAGTTAGACATTTTGAAAAGAAATTGAAGTCCTGAAATAGTTTTGATGTTATCGGTAACTGTTGCATATGGACGGCAGGATTTATGTCTTTTTTCAAGACAATTATCGTGGTGATAACACCGTTGTTAGATTGTCGACTTTAGATAGGCAAGCACCCACATTCTCCGGCTCTTTGAGGCTCAAGAGAATTGGTCCCGTTTAAACCTATATTTACAAAGATCCTTATTGTAATTTAATATATCTTGAGGGGGTTTTATGTAAAAATAGTTTGATATATTTTCAAAATACACCTCAAGTTTTTTATTATCGTCTTTAAGGTTTTCATAGATATATATTTTATAAAAGTGAAATTTTCTAGTGAGTAGAACTTAGTTTTTATTGAATATGGTATTTTAATGAAATGTTGGAATTTGGATTGAATTGTAATGGTAGTTTCACGAAATTATGATTCCTTTGATTTAGAAAATGTTCTCCGCCGAAAAACGCGGACGCGCGGGTTCGTCTCGCCTGAATTTCGTGGTAGATGCTAATTGGTGCTATCCGTCCACCTCTCCGAAGATGTCAAGTTGATTTATGACACTATGTATCGAAGGTTTAAACGGATGTGGCCGATATAGCAGACTTCGTCAGATTCCCCCTCGTTGAGGGGTTTTTGATTGTTTTTGGTTGCCTGTGGATTGTATACGGAGACTAATTTATGTTGTCGCCCGTAGGGCGTGGATTAGTCCAAATCCGTATCTTCTTAGATTTGGGTTTGGGGGTTGGGTTTAAGGATACGTTAGCCTCATTTGGGACTAAGATCAACTTAAACGTATGTTAAGGATACGTTAGTCTAATTTTTAGACTAAGATTAACTTAACAGGATCATTTAGATCCAACAAAAGAGCATTTGAACTTTATTGTTTAGTTTAGAGACATTGCGGTCGATTAGTTTAGGGACATTACGGTCCATTGTTAGTTTAAGGACATCTCGGTCCAAGGTTAAGGATATCATAGTCCGCGAGTTTAAAGACATCACAGTCAAGGTTAAGGACATCATAGTCCGTGAGTTTAAAGACCTCACAGTCAAGGTTAAGGACATCATAGTCCATGGGTTTTAAAGGACCCCACATCCCGTGGAATGTTTGGTTGTCGGGACCCGTCACCTCTCTAAAGACGTTGAAGGATTACAACGACAAATATCAGAGGAGTAAAGAGATGTGCTCTCGAACCGATATGAGTTGGTTGAAAGATCTGTAGTCCAATTTGGAGCTAAGATCTGTTAACATATTTATGAGCAGATGAGCTCAATTAATATGAGTTGAGGACTTATGGCCAATCTTGGGCTAAGTCCAATCAGGTTAAAATGTTTAACATTTTATTTTGGGCTGTTGAGCCTTTATTTGGGCTTGGCCCTTTTAACAATGCCGAGCATTGATTTATATCTTGACAATGTTTTTGTCTTTTATTGAATGCTGAGCATTCATCAGAGCCCCGGGCTTATTAAAGAACAATTTATGTTCTGTCAGCGCAACACGTGGTGCACTAGGCGCTTTGCGCCAGTCAAAGAGCGCAGTGTGCTTCTGCCACGTGGTGCACATGTAAGGGACACGTGTCGCGTTTGGCGCTAGGCGCCAGATGATGAGCGCATGATGCCAGTTTATGAGTGCTGAGCGGTAATTTATGAGTGCATTGCGCTTTCAGTTTAGTGGCGCACACGTGAGTGACACACGGTGCGCTTGGCGCTGAGGGCCAGCACATGAGCGCAGTGCGCTATTTCAGAAGCGCAAAGCGCAAGTTATTAATTGGCGCATACGTGATTGATACGTGGCGCATTTGGCGCTGAGCGCCAGTCCAGAGAGCGCAAAAGCGCAGTTCAAGAGCGCAAAGCGCATCTGATCAGTTTTATAATCTGGGAAACAAATTTATGTTCTTTTAAAAGAGACTTTGTCTCAAGATCTAAGAACAACAGTTCTTATTTTTGCAGGAGATATTTCCAATCTCTTATGTTGATGAAAGACTTTGCCTTTATAGATGCATTATCTGTGAGAAGAATTATGTTCTTCTTCTATTTTATGATGAGATCTTTTGATCTTTTTTTGTGAAAGACTTTTTGTCTTTGTAGATCTATGATCTTTTTAAAGAAATGAATTTTTCTTTTTATGAGATGATTTCATCTCTATGTTCATCATTATCATTTTTACCTTGAAGAAAAATCTTCTTGCAAGAGCTTGCTCTTTGAATTTTCTCAAAGTTTTGGGGAGGTTTCTCTCTCTCTTTTTTTTGTATCTGTATCGTATATCTGTGAGACTTGAAGTTTAGGGGCCTTTTTAGATGGTAGGCTGATTTGTTGAATCAGTTAAAGAGATCTTTCTCTGATTGATTTGGGGATATTTGCCCACCATTGGATCTTTGATCCTAGGGCTTCTATTTTACAGAAGGCAATCTTCTTGTTTTTAACAAGATTGGAAAATCTTTCTATACCGAATTTATTCTGTCTTTTGGTATTTTTTATTTACCATTGGATCATTAATCCAACGGTGCTCTGATTTACAGAGCATAATCTTGTTATTTAGAAAGATTTTAAGGAATCTTTCCTTAACAAAATTTAATTCTGATTTATTAATGATTTATCATTATTATTAGATCTTTGATCTAACGGTGGGGAGTTTTTAGCTCCAGCGCTAGTACGCCCGTACTTTGCACGTGGTGCGTTGTTTAAAAGGCAGCGCACATTGCGCTAGCGCACCTGTGTTTGACACGTGGTGCGCTGCTCGGAGCGCAGCGCATCTAGCGCTAGCGCACACGTGGCGTGCTGCTTAGAGCGCAGCGCACCTAGCGCTAGCGCCCACGTGCTTTGCACGTGGTGCGCTGTTTAGGGTGTAGCGCACTTGGCGCTACATCTGAAGCGTTCCTTCATTTCAAAATTTGAAGTTTTGAACAGAGCTTTGCTCTGATTGGGGGAAACAAATGCCCCCCACCGTTGCGCTCACGTGGCCCACACTTGAGTGCAGCGGTGGCAGTATCTGTGCTCTCGGATCAACTGAGAAGTTGAAACGGCACTCAGTGCCTATAAATAGGACCTTTGGTTCTCTGGGATGACCACTGCTCATCGTCTTCCTTGTTTTTCTGAGAATTTTCATTCTCCCACAGAGCATAGCTATTCATCTTAAGAATTTTCAAGAGTCAAAACTCTGCGAAAATTTTTAGGTAAAGATTAATTTTTTTAAAGTTCTAAGGTTTTACCCATTAACAGAGTCTTGCTTTTCATAGATCTTTGATCTAAAGAAAAACCCTTTTAGGGTTTCATTAACAGAGCTTTTGCTCTCTTCAAATCATGAAGAACTCTTAAGAGTTTGTTCATGGATCTTGAAGATCTCATTTTTTTTTTATTAATTTGTACTTAAAAAAATTGTTTTTAATTTTCTTGATGGATTATTCCATCATTTTCTTCCAGAGCAAGGCTCTTGAGGAATTTTTATTCCTTCATGATCAGAGTTTGACAAGTGTCACTCTGTCACAGAGCACTGCTCTCAAAGGGAGATTTACTTCTCTACCCGAGAGATCTCTGATTTAATGATAATTTCTTGAGGATTTCCTCATTTAATCAACAGTCTCATCAAATGATGAGGCTGTTTTATTAATGATGAACTGTCATCTAGATTTTGTGGGCCCCTTTTGGTCCCTCTTCACTACATTGCAGTGTGGTACAACTTCTAAAGTACCAAGTGTCAGAATTTAAATTAAATTATCACATTGACAGTTTACTTTTGTCCCTTTTTGCGCAGGCGACATGTCTTTCGATCCCTTTTTCCCGTTTGTTCGTTCAGAGGGAGGATTCCCTGGAGCGCCTGTGGACCGGGAAGTCCTAGCATTGATCAAAGATCATGACCCAGAACATAAGAATCTTCACCTCTGGGGGATATGGTATAATCATATTATTAAGGGTCGGCAGAGCTTTTCGTGTGCGGTACCCTCAGTACCCATCATGGCGATCCATTACGCCGACCCACCCTCGGTGAACTATACCGTGGAAGAAGTCAACTGGACTTCGGGAGGTCTTCTTCAGCCTGCTATGGCTTCGATACCTGTTCAGCCTCCAATGGCTTTGGATACCCTGGGGCGACGTATTTGTCAAGACGAGGCGCGACCATGGGAACAACCATATATGATCGGCCTAATTCCTCGTCATCCAGCTAGCTATCTGCAATGGGCCCGCTACATTCTGTCAGCGAAGAAGTCACAGTTGTTGAGGCTTGGGTTGTATCCCACCATTTATGCTTCTCTCTTCCAGTATTCTACGCTTCCCCCTTGGTAGGTTAAGGCCTTTCTGGAGCAGTGGAATATTCCTACTCACACCTTCCTTTTGCTGGACCGAGAAGTATCAATTTCTTTAAGGAATTTGCAGAAGTTTCTGGTTTGCCGGTTATGGGGGAGCACTATGAGGAACTGCTTCCTACAGATGAATACATTTTTGGTGCCAAGCCAGTGATGACAGGCCTTACCCCGGAGAACGCCATTCAACACCAGTTCCTTAGTTTAATCAAAGTGTTGAATATTTATGAGGGCCTTTTCTCGAATCTGAGAGCCGCTGGCTTACTTTCGAGAATTTCATTGCTCGTTTTCTCCACCCGGAAGTCCTCTCGAAGGATGCTACTAAATTCGCCAAACTTGACGACCCTTTCGGTTTAGGGTTAAACAACTTCCCAACGGCGGAGGCAGATCAAAAGAGTTTCTTCCTTCCCAACACTTCAGTTGTTCATTTCGCGGAGGTCGCAGTCCCTGGGATTGATGAGGAAACGTTCTTCTTGGGGTTTCTTGGGATATAGCTGAGCTGGTTTGCGCTCCCGATACACCCTCGCCATATGAGGCCGTCTGTCTTCTATCCGGCTCACCGAATGATTATTAGGGTGAAAGTGGCTGTCGGGGTTGCCGGGTTAGCTCATCTGTATTATGGCCTCAGCCAAGCGGCGGATACTACTGAACTCGGAGTGCAGCATGTGAACTTCTCGATGCATTACTTCCTGTCATGGCTTGAGCTACATGCACTTGGCGTTTTCGGTATCCATAAGAGGCCGTCTTTCTACGACAGGTGCGGCTTCCCGAGGATTGTGCAATTAGTCAATGCATCTATTGTAAATCCGTCACTGCGGGAAGCTAGAGGTTTGCTCCTTCGTCCTCGCACGGTTGGAGATGGCATGACTTTCACCGACAAGATCCTGACTATCGGTAAAGAGTCCGCAACGACGGTGCAGCCATTGCGGGACATTTTTAAGGATAGAGCCTCTGTTTTGAAAGCTCGGGAAATCCTTCATTTATATTCCATCAGACCGGGCATTCTAGTTTTTAGGCAAAATGATTTTCTAGTGTTTAGGCAAAATGATGCGGTGTTATTCATGAGATATAACCCGCACTGTTTCGTCCAGCAGCTGAGCTACAATCAGGGAGTCCCGCTTGAGGATTTTTTGTTAGAACCTGCTGTCACTAAAGAGGGAATGCGAAACGCGCTGCATCATTTCATGCGCATGAACACAGGGTCCAACTTCTTTATCAGCGAGCCGAGCTGTGTCCCGAAGGCCCTTAATGTGTACGTGGCGTGGTACCAGCATTCAATGGGCGCCGTCATTAGGGAGGAGAAGCGACTGTTGCTCGATCGCAAAGGTGCACCCCCTGCTGGTGATCGAAACGTCTCTCTGAAGCGACGAACCATTATCCCGCTTCCCTTAAGAGAAGCTACCGTGACCGAAGTCCCGCACAACAGGCCTGAGCTACCGATACCCCGGGCTCCTGTAGAAACGACGACTGTAGCTTCCCTCGATTCCAGCGTGGGTTCAGATATCGGGACTCGTCGCCCTAAAGTGCCTACCAAGCGTAAGCTTGTGCTAGATGCGACCGGAGCTCGCTCGCAGAAGAGGAAGAAAAAGTCGATCCTTTCTGTCGACGTTGTACTCGGCCAGGAGCCCTACGCTCCTTATGGCGAGGGCCTGAGCGAGTATGGAACAAACGAGGGTCTATTCATGCCACCAGATGATACTGATCTGGCGGCTGCCATTGCAGCTTCTGAGCAATTGGCAAGCCACGAAGCGGGAATGGCCACCCTCACGCAATCAGGTAACCATTAGCTATATCTTTCGTCATTGCATTGTATTTTTGTCATCATGTTTTGACTGACACTTTCCCCCTTTTTTTTAACAGGCATTTCCACCGAAGAAGCTCTCGCAGCTTCTCTCAAGACTTTTGAGGAAGAGGAAAGACTTCGAGCATCCTTAGTCATCGGTATATTTCGGTTCATCGCGTCTCCGCTCCCGTTTCTTATGGGTAATCTGACCCCTCCTTTTCATCTTATTACAGGAACTACCTCTACTCAGGTTATCCCAGGCGTGGCACCGATTTCACGGGGCGGTGCGGAGACGCTTCTCGGATCGGCTACCAAAGTCGCAATTCCGTCGGTATTGCCGAAAGAAGCTTCACTCAAGCAACCGATGATGGATGCCATAACGGCTCCAGAGGTAACTATTGGCGCAGACGATGACGTCCCGTTGAAGGAGGTCTTTAGAAGATCTGCCCTCACGGCCCGGGCAGAAAGGAAGCGTAGGATGCGCGCGGCAAAGGAGCGTACTGCTGCCTTGGATGCGGGTGCAGGTCCAAGCGCTGTTGCCCCTGCCCCTACTCCTTCAGAGGATACTTCGGCTGCCTTGTCTACTGCCCACAGACAGGCAGCACGTGCGGCTCGGGAGGCAATCGAAAAACCGACTCAAGGTAACGTGACATTGGGTCCTTTTGTCAAAGTTTTAATTTTCAGGTTCTTATATATCCTATCCTGTAGGGCCGAGTCTTGCCGAGGAAGTGGTAGGCGACGTGATGGCAATCGCCGAGCCCGAGGTAGCGGTAGGTGAGATAACCATAATCGCTGAGCCCGAGGTAGCGGTAGGTGAGATGGCAACAATTGCCGAGCCCGAGGTTGCCACTCTTTCTCAAGAGTCGGGCACTGCTCCAATCGTCGCTCTTTCCCCTTGCGGCTCCTTGCCGTTGCCGGGCGCTGCGAGTGTCACGACGATTCTCATGGAATTGGGAGATGAGGCTAAGGGTGGCGAGACCGTTCCGATGGAGGCGAGTGAAGCATTTGCTGCATCCAGTGACGCCCTTGTCGCGGTCTCGACCGGCGACTCACCAGGTAGGTTTTAGGTCATTACTTTCCCCTTTATTCTGCAATCCGTTTCAATTTCTTTTGACAGTGTTTCTCTTATTTTTAATGTAGGTGTGATGAGCGTTGGGGTTATGCCATCCGAGGAAGCGTCTCCAGTTGCTGCTTTGATGGTGACCGCTCCTTTACCTTCTCCCGTACCCTCTCAAATGTTGGAAGGTGCAGATTTGTGACCCATCAGCTTTATTGTAGGCAGTATACTTCATGTACTGACATTGCATTATTATATCCTTACAGGAGTCCTTTTTGATCATCTGTATCAGGTGCTACACCCACACTTCTCCTTTCAGTCAGAGATTGCCTCTTCTAGCGGAGGTGGTGAGTACAGCCTTTAGCTAACATCTCTTCTTTTCTTTGACATGTAGTCAAATCATTTTTAATTCTCCTTTGTTTTAATTACAGCCCTACAGCTCGAAGGGGGAGACGAAAGATTAATTACACCGCCGGTACTCCCAGTCTTGCCCCCTTCTACAGCTGGTATGGTAAACTCTATTGTTCATGAACCTCCTCTATTTCTTGAACCGTTACTTGACTGTGATTTGTTTTGCAGCGGTGATGCCGACTTCAGCTCCGTTCGAATCTCGAATCATAATGCCGGCAGGCCCCTTTTCTCGACGTTTATCTTCAAAAGGTGCTGTGAATAGTCTGTGCATGTTGAGCGATTACATCGAAGAGCTTGACGTGGAGGCTCCTACATTCGCTGCAGATTTTGCTGCGGAAGTTAATCCTATGTTGGCGACGCTCGTGAACTTTCATAGTGAGGGTGTCATTGAGTCTTGGGTTAATCACTGCAGGGAAATTGAGGCCTGTCCGCATGAGCTCGAATTCAGACGTCCTGCTCCTGAGGTCCTGGCTGTGAACTCTCAACGGGCTGCGTGGGTTGAGCATAGCACTCCCTACTTCCGTTGTCTTGAACGAGAAGCGGCCTTAAGGCGTAAGGAGCGTGAGGAGACTTCAAGTGAATCTGCTCGATTGCATGCTCAAGTTGATGCAAAGCACAGTTGAAAGTTATCTTCGAAAGCCTTCTACGATGTATTTCTGACGGGCTCACGCTGAGGCAAAAGCTTGACCTCATCGAGCGAGATGCACAGAATCGTGGGGCAGCTCAGCGGGTTGTCAAAGAGAAACTTTCATCCTATTTGCGGCAACGAGCCCAGGTCGAAGTAGAGTTGGCCACGGCAGCTGCCCAAGAAAAGGGGCTGAGGGAAGTGCGCGAGCGGCTGATCGGTCTATTGAAAACGCTTCCCTCTCAATAATTGTTTTTTGTACCATTTGTAATTTTGAATAAAATGTATCCATTTTTTATTCTTTCATATGATGTATTTTGTACCCAATTGAATTTATGAATAAAAGATACATTTCTTTCGCAATGTCTTGTGTCATCTCTTTGCTTTCTTCTTTTCTTTGTTATCAGCATGTCACTTTAGTAAGTGTAGCCTGCAGATGATAGAGAGAGCATTCCGTTTTGAATTCTTCGAGAGGTAGTGATGGCTTAGAGAGCAGGTTCAGATCTGCTTCCTAAGGCTTTTCAACTTCATGAGCCGTGAGGGTCTCATAAACATTTTTCTCCCTACGAGTCGAGAGGATCTCGTAGGTGTATTTTCTCCTTAGGAATCGTGAAGATTCCTAAGTGCGTTTTCTCTTATAAGTCGTAAGGATCTTACAAGAGAGTTTTTTTCCTTACGGGTCGAGTGGACCTGTAAGTGATTGATGGTGTTGCCATCATCCGCACTTCACGGAGTCAGTAGTTGCTCTGGGCGTTTCCCACGGGGTCAAAATTGACTTTAACCGTGTTCCACAGGACTAGGAATTTGCTCTGGATGCTTCTCATGGGGTCATATCCGTGTTCTGTGAGGACCAGGCTCCGCTCTGGACGTTTCCCACGGGGTCAGGATTGACATAAGCCACGTTCCACGTGACCAGGAATTTGCTCTGGATGCTTCCCACGGGGTCATAGCCGTATTCTGCGAGGACCTGGATCCGCTCTGGACGTTTTCCACGGGGTCAAGATTGACATAGGCCGTGTTCCACGTGACTAGGAATTTGCTCTGGATGCTTCCCACAGGGTTATAGCCGTGTTCTACGAGGACCAGGCTCCGCTCTGGACGTTTCCCACAGGGTCAAGATTGACATAAGCCGCGTTCCACGTGACCAGGAATTTGCTCTGGATGCTTCCCACGGGGTCATAGCCGTATTCTGCGAGGACAAGGGTCCGCTCTGGACGTTTCCCACGGGATCAGGATTGACATAAGCCGCATTCCACGTGACCAGGAATTTGCTCTGGATGCTTCCCACGGGGTCATAGCCGTGTTCTGCGAGGACCGGGCTCCACTCTGGACGTTTCCCACGGGGTCAGGATTGACATTAGCCATGTTCCATGTGACCAGGAATTTGCTCTGGATGCTTCCCACGGGGTCATAGCCGTGTTCTGCGAGGACCAGGATCCGCTCTGGACGTTTCCCACGGGGTCAGGATTGACATAAGTCGCATTCCACGTGACCAGGAATTTGCTCTGGATGCTTCCCATGGGGTCATAGCCGTGTTCTGCGAGGACCAGGCTCCGCTCTGGACGTTTCCCACGGGGTCAGGATTGACATAAGCCGCGTTCCACGTGACATTTGCTCTGGATGTTTCCCACGGGGTCATAGCCGTGTTCTGCGAGGACCAGGCTCCACTCTGGACATTTCCCACGGGGTCAGGATTGACATAAGCCGCTTTTCACATGACCAGAAATTTACTGGATGCTTCCCACGGGGTCATAGCCGTATTCTGCGAGGACCAGGCTCCGCTCTGGACGTTTCCCACGGGTCAGGATTGACATAATTCGCGTTCCACGTGACCAGGAATTTGCTCTGGATGCTTCCCATGGGGTCATAGCCGTGTTTTGCGAGGACCAGGATCCGCTCTGGACGTTTTCCACGGGGTCAGGATTGACATAGGCCGCGTTCCATGAAACCAGGAATTTGCTCCGGTTGCTTCCCAGGGGGTCATAGCCGTGTTCTGGGAGGACCAGGCTCCGCTCTGGACGTTTCCCACGGGGTCAGGATTGACATAAGCCGCGTTCCACATGACCATGAATTTGCTCTGGATACTTCCCACGGGGTCATAGCCGTGTTCTGTGAGGACCAGGCTCCGTTCTGGACGTTTCCCACTGGGTCAGGATTGACATAAGTCGCGTTCCACGTGACTAGGAATTTGCTCTGGATGCTTCCCATGGGGTCATAGCTGTATTCTGTGAGGACCAGGCTCCGCTCTGGACATTTTCCACGGGGTCAGGATTGACATAGGCCGCGTTCCACGAAACCAGGAATTTGCTCTGGATGCTTCCCACGGGGTCATAGCCGTGTTCTGCGAGGACCAGGCTCCACTCTGGACGTTTCCCACGGGGTCAGGATTGACATAAGCCGTGTTCCACGTGACCAGGAATTTGCTCTGGATGTTTCCCACGGGGTCATAGCCGTGTTCTGCGAGGACCAGGCTCCGCTCTGGACGTTTCCCACGGGGTCAAAATTGACATAAGCCGCATTCCACGTGACCATGAATTTGCTCTGGATGCTTCCTACGGAGTCATAGCCGTGTTCTGCGAGGACCATGCTCCGCTCTGGATGTTTCCCATGGGGTCAGGATTGACATAAGCCGCGTTCCACGTGACCAGGAATTTGCTCTGGATTCTTCCCACGGGGTCATAGCCATGTTCTGCGAGGACCAGGCTCCGCTCTGGACGTTTCCCATGGGGTCAGGATTGACATAAGCTGCGTTCCACGTAACCAGGAATTTGCTCTGGATGCTTCCCACGGGGTCATAGCCGTGTTCTGCGAGGACCAGGATCTGCTCTGGACGTTTTCCACGGGGTCAGGATTGACATAGGCCGTGTTCTACGA
Source organism: Agapanthus africanus (assembly GCA_030015575.1). NCBI lineage: Eukaryota > Viridiplantae > Streptophyta > Magnoliopsida > Asparagales > Amaryllidaceae > Agapanthus > Agapanthus africanus. Next base: position 858,194,034 of record JASDDO010000022.1, on the reverse strand, counting down.
AACCAGGAATTTGCTCTGGATGCTTCCCACGGGGTCATAGCCGTGTTCTGCGAGGACCAGGCTCCGCTTTGGACGTTTCCCATGGGGTCAGGATTGACATAAGCCGCGTTCCACATGACCAGAAATTTGCTCTGGATGCTTCCCACGGGGTCATAGCCGTGTTCTGCGAGGACCAGGCTCCGCTTTGGACATTTTCAACGGGGTCAGGATTGACATAAGCCGCGTTCCACGTGACCAGGAATTTGTTCTGGATGCTTCCCATGGGGTCATAGCCGTGTTCTGTGAGGACCAGGCTCCGCTCTGGACGTTTTCCATGGGGTCAGGTTTGACATAGGCCGCGTTCCACGAAACCAGGAAGGGTTGACTTTATCCGCATTTCACGGAGTCGGGGTTTGACTCTCGGTCATCTGTACTCCGTCGAGTCATGGAACTAGGAATTGCTGCAGTTCAGCTTTACTTGATGTTTCGTCTGTTGTAATGAGACGAATGTTGAGATGATCTCCAGGCTATCTGTGAACAGTTGAGATTTGGCTTCTTCTTTTGATAGAGCCTGGGGAGGGAAGGTGTGATTCCCTTTTTGTTTGCGCCCTTAGATTGTATACAGGGATTGATGTGATATCACCTGTAGGGCATAAATTTCATTTTTTTTATTTCTTTCCGCGATGCTCTATCATTTCAGCTTTTATATCGCGAAGGTCGCGATTGCCCAATCATTTCGGCTATTTATTTTATTTTTACTCGCTACTTTTTATTGCGAGTTGCCCAATCATTTCGGTTATTTTCGTATGCATACATTTTTACTTGCTGATTTTGCTGCAAGTTGCCCCATCATTTCGGCTATTTCGTATGCATGTGTGGCTCGGTGGCTTTTTTGCTGCAAGCTTGGAATTTGACACCGATTTCGGCATCAGCATCGCTACAACTGGGATATTACCAGGAGCGAATCATCATTTGCTTCTGTCGATATTGAACAAAGGTGGCTTAGCAAACAGGGTTAAGATCCTATCGACTAAGGATTTTGACTTCAGGAGCCGTAAGGGTCCCATAAAAGTATTTCTCCCTGCGTGTCGTGAGGATCTCGTAGGTGCGTTTTCTCCTTAGGAATCGTGAGGACTCCTAAGTGTATGGCTTTTCATAAGTCGTAAGGATCTTACAAGAGTATTTTCTCCTTCTAAGTCGAGAGGACTTACAAGGGCTGTTCACCGTGTAGACATATTCCTAGTCACGGATGGGACTTTGTTAGGGAAATGTTTATTCGCGCCCGTGGATTGTATACAAGGGTCAGCATTGAGCCGCTTGTAGGGCAGCATTGGAGGTTGGGGTGGCTGCTTAAGAACAGGTTCAGATCCTTGTAACTTAAGACTTTTGAATCTTATGAGCCGTGAGGGTCTCATAAGAGGGTTCTCCTTACGAGTTGTGAGGATCTCGCAAATATAATTTCTCCTTAGGAATCGTGGGGATCCCTAAGTGTGTTTCTCCCTTATGAGTCGTAAGGATCTCACGCAGATGGTTTCTCCTCACAAGGTCGAGAGGACCTTGCATGTGTCTTTTAACGAGGTTGCGTCCTTTCCGGTTTTCACAAAACTCGCCGGTAGCCCTGCTGTTTTTACTCACGGAGCCCTTTCGGTTTTTCATCCGTGCCCATTTTGCTTATGGACATACCGTTTTCTTTTTCTTTCTTTCTTTCTTTCTTTTATTCTTTCTCTTCTTTTTTTCGTGTCAGCCTTAGGATGCTGCAGTCCACAGTAGTTTATCGACGTCTCGGTCAACAGCTAGTTTAAGGACATAGTGGTCCATCGTTAGTTTAAGGACGTTTCGGTCCGACGCCAGTTTTAGGACATAGTGGTCCATTGTTAGTTTTAGGACATTTCGGTCCGTTGTTAGTTTTAGGACATTTCGGTCCGCTGTTAAGGAAGCCGGCTACTACTTACAGAGTTTGGGCTTAGGAAGATAGCGAGCGGACATAGTCGTCGTCATCCATCATTGACCTAAGCCGTGACTCGTCAGGCGTAGTATTTCTTTAGGAAGCGACCGTTTATTGGCCTGAAAGGTCTTTCACCATGCATGTCCATGAGTAGATAGGCTCCACCCTGGTAAACTTTGTCTATGATATATGGGCCTCCATAGTTCGGCTCGAATTTCCCCCGCTAGGCACGATTAGGGATCATAGGTCTTTTGACCACTAGCACGAGTTCGCCTTGGCAGAATATTCTCGGCCTGGTCAATCTCTCATATGAGCGCGTAATTTTTGCTTTATAAGCCTCCAGACTCTGTTGCGCCACGAGCCGGTTTTCATCAAGGGCATCAAGCTCTTTGTTCCCCTCCGAATGGCGGCCGAGACGACGTGAGGACGTCTTGCCTGAAATTCGGGGCAGATGCTATATGGTTTTATCCGTCCACCTCTCTGAAAATGCCAAGTTGATTTATGGCACCGTGTATCGGAGGTTTAGACGGATGCAGCCGATGTAGCAGACTTCATCAGATTCCCCCTCGCTAGAGGGGTTTTTGATTGTGGGGACGCTCTTCCCTGCAGGCGCAAGCCCCTGCAGTTAAGTACGCTACCGCATCGCGATAGCCACTTTCTCCTTCTCCAGAATTTCACTTCGTGTCGTGTGTGTTTGCTTTGTTTGTGATTGCCCGTGGATTGTATATGGAGACTAAGTGATGCCGTCGCCCGTAGGACGTGGATTAGTCCAAATCCGTATTTACTTAGATTTGGGTTTGGTGTTTTAGTTTAAGGATACGTTAGCCGTGTTGAGGCTAAGATCAACTTAAACATTCGTTAAGGATACGTTAGTCCTGTTTGAGACTAAGATCAACCTAACGTGGTAATCCATTTAATATGTGACCATCGGGACTCGTCACCTCTCTGACGTCATTGAGGGATTACAACGACAGGTGTCAGAGGAGTTCGGAGATGTACCCTTGAACCAAAGTTGATTTGGAGTTTTATAGTCTATTTGAATGTTTAAGGATACGTTAGCCAGGTTTGCGGCTAAGATCAACTTAAACAGGATCGTTTAGATCCAACAAAAGAGCGTTTGGGGGCTCTATTGTTCCAGTTTAGGGACGTAGTGGTCCATAAGTAGTTTAGGGACATTACGGTCCATCGATAGTTTAAGGACATTGCGGTCCATCGGTAGTTTAAGGACGCATAAGTCCATGTGGGTGTGTTTAAGGACGCATTAGTCCGTTGGTTTAAGGACGCATAAGTCCGCGGGTTTAAGGACCCCTCAGTCCGTATCTTAGTTTAAGGACGCTTAAGTCCGTGGGTTTAAGGACCCCACAGTCCGTATTGATGTGTGGTTATCGGGACCCGTCACCTCTCTGACGTCGTTGAAGGATTACAACAATAGAAGTCAAAGGAGTTCGGAGATGTACCCTCGAACTGGATGTAAATTGATTTAAGAGAGCAGTTGTGCTCAATCAATTTAATTTGAGGACTTACGTCCATGATTGGGCTAAGTCCAGTTGAAAAATGTTCAACACTTTTATTTGTTTTTTGCCTATTAGGCCTGTGCTAGGGTTTGGCCCCTTTTAAATAATGCATAGCATTAATCTTGGTCTCTGTTGGACCTTTGTTTGGGCTCTGTCCCTTTTAAATGATGCACAGCATCTGCTTTGTTTGGGCTCTGCCCTTTTAATGCACAGCATTTTATTTGGCCTGTTGATTAATGTCAAAAATATGAGTTTACCGCAATCAGAAACGGCGTCGCTTCGCAGCTAGCCGATGAGTACGGGTCGATCCACAGAGAGGGTAAATTTCATTTATGTGTTTTAATGAGTTGATTCAAAATGTCGTTTTGATTGGTTTATAAAAATCTATATAAACTGGATCTAATTAATCTAATTGAGAGTCTTGCTAGGGTTAGGCTTAGGGGAAGTTTTGGAGATTAACGTTTTTCCTCACCGCTTTCAATGCCTTCTTTTTTAGATCTATTAGATGTTAATGTAACTATTAATAAAGTGGATCCAAATCTTTTGGGAAGATGTTTCTTCCTCTAGATTTGTATCCTTCCTTTGTTGATAATTACCCTAACCCCCACGGAAAACGCGCGCAACCGGCCCTTTATACTACGGTTCATCGTTACCTCGAAGGGTAGGATGCCGCAGGGAGCGGTTGTGCGCGTATGCGTGGAGTTCTAATTCATTAGGTGAAAGTGGCATTGAAAGGGATGAGAGATCTCATCTCTCAACCCTTTCCCTAAGGCTAACCCTAACAAGCGAGGAGATTACTCGCTCATTAGGGGATGAGAAAACATTTTAATTAAAAGAAACAGAAATAAAATACCTTCCTAAGTTGACGGCTCCCTCCAAACAAGAAGAACAGATCTGAAATTATCTCTCAGAAATTCTGAAATTTATTGATTGAAAAGAGGCATAGGGTTTTACAATTTTAGATTACAATTTATAAGTAAACAGAAGAATTAGGGTTTCAGAGTCTCGCGCATGTGCAATTACAGATATGCCCACGAAAAATCCCAACCCCTGCACCGAGGCACCGACACGAGGAAAATCCACCGACACGGGCTCTGAATGGCCACGGATCCGCGGCAAATGTTGGCTTGGGCCGCGGATCCGCGGCCATTTGGTGGGCTTGGGCCACCAATTTTCTGCACTTGGGTTATATTGTCTTGGGATTCCTATTTTCATATGTATTTTCTCTGTTGGGCATCTAGGTCTTCTCCAGATCTTCAGTGAAAACTTGTTCGTATCTTTTGACCGTTCACTTTGACATTTTGGACCTTGCACTGTTCTTCGTCTAGGCTTGACTAGGATCCGTCTAATTGTTGTTCAAAAGTCCCTTTTTCTGTTGTTTTGTGTCTTTTTCACTGTATTTGCTCCAGAAACCTGTATCCTGTAATATGCAACAAACGTGCGTCAAGCGTACCTGTTTATTTATAAAAAGGATAAGAATAGGGGAATGAAAAATGCAATATTATGGTCTGAACAAATACCCCCAAACTTATCTTTTGCTCGTCCTCGAGCAAACTTATTTTTTTATTCACTAAAATCCTAACCACACTTTCGCAGGGAAACGCGATTGCACTGAGCACGTGCAACAAGCCGTTAAACCTCTAGGTGTCCCTAGTAGGAGGAGTGTTGTCTCCTGAGGGTTTTCAGCGGATTACACCCACAAAATCCTATCAACTCGGCCCATTGACTTTTGTTCTCCAATTAGGTTTTCTAACAAGGAATTCTATTATCTTTTGACTCGCAAATTATCCACCCACATTCTTCACACTTCATCATTATTTAACTTAAGATTATATATGTTCTATAGACTTACTTAGCTTTCGGCATCTCTTAAGTTTTCCTTCTACGATTCCATCTCAACTTAGGAATTTTCTATCAACTATATTAAAGATACAAATTTTATCTTTCATTCCTCTCTCTTATCTAAATTCTAATCACATACCCCTACGTGTGTGTATAGATCACCCCTACACTTGGAAATTCAATTCAAGCAATCATGCCCTTGTCCATTGTCCAAAGTACTTATTAATACGTGAATTTTTAATTGAATTTTTGCTTACACATCCTTCATGCGACCGTTAATACTTCTTGAGGTACCAACGACCGATTACAAAATGTGTTTGCACTTTAAAAGCGTACTTCCTAATTTTTGCAAACCCAAGGCTTTTAGCAGTGACTCCCAAACCAGTTGGTCTAAGGCACTAGGTGATGAAGCACCCTCGCTAAAGATTTTTTTATTTTTACAGCCTTAAGTAATCACAAAAACCAGTGTCCATTTTTTTATTCTTTATTCACATTTTTTTTCTTTTATTTTCATTGTACTAAGGACTTTAGACAAGAGTATTTCAAGGTCTCTTCTACTATTCCAAGTTTCAAGGTGCGTGATAGTGCAAATTGTAGGGTATACATTTTCAGAATCTAGACTTAAGCTAGGAACTATTTTTCAAACTTATACTCTAATAAGAAGATCAATACTCTTCCCTTGTTTCGACTTAGCACAAGAAGACAACCAAAAATTTGCCTATTTCTAAATAAACTACAAGGCATATACTTTCTACCGTTAAACTTTAAGAAAGGTTATATTTAGGGTTTTTAATTTACTAAGTCTAAGATCTAGTTTTTCCTAGCCAGTTGACCTATTTACCAAACTCAAGTCAATTAACCAAATTGAATACATTAATTTTTATAATTTTTGAAAATTTTCAATTTTTATGGGTTTTCGAATAAATATGCAAATGAAAAAAAATATGTACAAATGAATGCGAAGGAAGAAGACGTACCGAGCCTACCCCCAAACTTGAACTTGACAGTGTCCTCACTGTCATGCTAAACTAAGAAGGTCAAAATATCGGCACTTCCCTGTTTATTTATTTATAATTTTTTTTTATTTTTTTAAGAAAAACAAAAATATATACAAAAAGGCCCTCCCCTTAACTTCATTTAAACTATGTTAGACATTACTGCCAAGCTTTGCCTAGACCAAACGTCAACACCAACCAGTTGAAAAATTTATCAGTAAAGAGTATTGGTTGGTGGAAGAATAAGTTGTAGCGATTCGCAAAGAATTGGGAAAGATAGAAGTAGTGGTAAGGGAGGTGTGGAGGTAAATATACAGGCGATGGTGATGTATCAAAACGAGAATGTAAATGATCAGCAATCAGTGGAGTATTGGCATTCTCGTAACTTATTAAAAGAAATAGGGGTATTTGAACTTCTAAAGGAGGAGGTTGACTCACCACAATACCCCCAAGATGTTCCTGTGTGTCCTCTAGTGACTTGGCATCATCCATCAATTTTGTATGATATTCAATTATGAGGGAACTTATCTCCTCGATGTCCGCCATGGTCCAACCGAAAGCTTGCCGCCTATCTTGTAAGACCATTAAGAGGGCGTTCTCTTGCTCGAGGGCTAGAGAAGCCGATACGATAATGGGAAGGGTCTCATTCTCACCTATGTAAGCATATCTAAGGTGAGACGGCAAGGGCGTGAGTTCGAGTTTCAGAGGCGAAAGAATCATTGCGGAATCTACCTCGAACTCAAAGGACTCCAACACAGGTTCGAAATCACTGCAAACAACCGATTCGGATGGCTCGACTGACTCATCCAAAAATTCAAACGACTCATATTCGGGCTGTGAGTCGTCATCATCCAAAAAAGTGAAACATTCATAATCAACATCGGTTGTGTCAACGGTGGTAGGCTCAAGGAGGGACGCACTAGTGGCGTCAAAACTGTTTTCATTAAACAAGAATCTTTCAAGCTCGCAGTCCTCCTGCGTGATTTCGTGAATAGAGCAAACTTCTCGTGTACTGGTTTTTGGTACGGGGGCAGACTTCCCATCTTATAAATATTGAACTCACTAGACATCTTCCCGAAGGATAGAGTCATGGAGCCATTGCGACAGTTTATTACAGCATTGGAAGTGGCCAAAAATGGTCGACCGAGAATCACCGAATTTGGTTTCTTGGGTTAGCAACAGGTTGTGTATCCATAACAATAAAATCAACGGGGAATATGAACTCTCCAACTTTGATCAACACATCCTCTAGCTGACCCCTTGGATGGGTGATTGATCGATCAGCCATTTGGAGAGTGCAACGAGTGGGTTTCAACTTTCCAACTCCTAATTGTTCGTACACGGAGTAGGGAATCAGGTTAACACTAGACCCAAGATCTAAAAGTGCTCGATTAATTTTCTTATCCCCAATTGTCATGGAAATCGTAGGACAGCCGGGGTCCTTTCGTTTTTGGGGTAAGGTTTGATGGTGGTTAATAGCATTGCTCACTGCACTAGCCACTAGCACTTTCTTGGGTACTTGAGATGCTTTTCTCTTCGAGGTGCATAAGCCCTTTAAGATTTTCGCGTATGAAGGGACTTGTTGGATTGCATCCAAGAGAGGTATATTTATGCTAACCTGCTTAAATAATTCCACAATCTTCTCCACTTGTGCAGTTGGTTTATTAGGACTCAACCTATTTGGAAATGGTGCATTTTGAAAATTTGTTGAGTCACATGTCTGTGGAGTAGAATGTGGAGTAGGAACGGATCCCGGTGTAGATGTGTTCATGTTGTGAGAATTGGGTCCATTCGAGCTAGAAGAAGTAGAGCCGTGTGAAGGGTGGAGAATAGGCTCTAAAGAAAAAGGTGAAGAAGAAAGTGAAGAAAATGAAGAAGGGGAAGGTGACGATGGAGAGGAAGAAGAAGAAGAAGAAGAACCACCGGCGGGGATGTCATCACTAGTATTCACATTATTTTGCAACACTCTTCCGGATCTCAACGTGGTCACCGCATTTACATTGTGATTGTGATATGCGTTTTGTGTGTGACCGGGATTTGGCAATGGTTGAGATGGAAGCTTTCCCTTTTCTCTCTCGCTCAACGCAGCAGTTAATTGTGCAATTTGTGCCTCAATAGATTTGATACTTTGACCGTGTGAGGCATTGTTATGCATTAAAGATTGAACATAACTTTCAAATCTTGCTGCTGATTCTGTAGATTGCTTGAGAAAAGCATCTAGACTTTTCTCGAGCGAGCTAACCTTATCATCATTTGGTTGAACTAAATTGTTCGTTTGATTTGTATAAGGTTGTTGTTGGAAAGGTTGCTGGTTTTGAGTTTATCCTGGTGCTTGTTGTTGTTGTGGAGGAGGAGGTCTTTGAAAATTATTATTTCCTTGGACTTGTTGATTTTGGTTCCAAGCGAAATTTGGGTGACTCCTCCACCCCTGATTGTATGTCGAAGAGTACGGATCGTTTCTTTGTCGTTGCTGAAATGCAGCATTGACTTGATCCTGTCCTTGAATAGGTGCATTATAAGGACACTCTTCGGTTAGATGTGATGGATTAGAACAACAAGCACAAACAGCTCGTGTGGGTAGAGTAGGGGCAGGAGAAGACGATGAGATTTTGGTCTCAATGGCTTCTAGCTTTTTCATAAGTGAGGCCATCTCGGCCTTCATAGCAATCGACATATCTATTTGATGTATGCCCGCCCTAGATTGACCAACAGAAGAAGAAGATGTGGTCTTGGTACTCTCCCACTGAATTGTTTGCTCACTTAGATCCTCAAGAAACTGCCACGCTTCGTCGCTAGACTTGGAAAGAAAATGACCTTGACATATAGTTTCTAGCAACTGCTTCGTTGCTGCGTTCAATCCCTCGTATAATATTTGGCAAAGTTGCCAACTTTCGATCCCATGATGAGGGCATTGAACGAGTAGGTCTTTGAATCTCTCGAAACATTTCCAAAATGGTTCGGAAGGAAGCTGTGAAAATTGTATTATCTCGTTACGGATTCTAGCAGTTTTATGATAAGGATAGAACTTTTTCAGAAAAGCTCTCATAAACTCGTCCCAATTTCTAATGGAATGTGATGCGGTGCTGTATAGCCACTTCTCGGCTAGGTCACATAAGGTAAAAGGAATGACCCTTAGCCTTATTGCGTCATCACTTAATTGGGTTGTCTTCATCATGGCGCAAACGTTTTGGAATTTATTAATAAAAATATACGCATCTTCTGATTCCAAACCATGAAATTTTGGCAGCATATTGATGAAATGTGGTTTTATTTCAAAATTATCCCCATTTGCCGGTGGGGGTGAAAGACAAGTAGGTAAAGAAGTGTGGATGGGGTAAAAGAGATCCTGGAGCGCAACTCGTGCGGGCGCTACAACAGGCGGAAGATTCGGGTTATTGCGCCTGGCGGAGGTGGAATCATTCCCGTCGGTAAGGTATCGTTGGGGTTGAATCCCGACATACCTTCGAAAGAAGAATTTAAAGGTGGAGGTAAGGAAATGGACGGAATGTCGACGAAGGGTTCGTCGAAGGGTTCGTCGGTCGGTACCAACGAAACACGGACTAATCGGGCGTTAGTATCCCTAGTCCAAAGTGACATACACTAAAGGAGTAGTGTAGTCAGAAAAAATAGAAAAACAGAATGTGGGGGTAAGATAACGTCAGTGAGAAGAAGTGAGTGAAAGTGAGTTGCAAGTTTTCTTAGCGGCAAGTTGCAAGTTTTGAAAAGATTTTTCTTTATTTATTTTTTTATTTATGAGAGTTTTGTAAAAAGGTTTTTGAAAAGGGACTCGTGACACAAATGTGTCAACCACACATGCACAATCAGGCCTAGATCTAGGGTCGCCTAGGTCTGCTAGACAGCTCCTAACTAGGGCTAGAAATAGGACCTCAAACCCCTCTTCACGGACAAGTACGGCCAGGTAAGTGGGAAGGAACCACCACTACAGTGGGCCTAATTAATAACCACTAGCCTAGACACCGCAATGTCGGTTAGGATAAACGGCCGATGCCTATACTAGTCCTTTTCCTATTGAGCTCGATGTCCTTAGGTCTGAGTCTAGTCTTTTTTAATTAATTGTGGTCGATGCAAAATGCTTTAGGTGTTTTCTGGGGTCCTGGGAAGGGTGATGAAATCCCCACCCAATCTGAGTTTGGTCAATTAGCCCCTTAGAGTCCGGTTAAATTATGCAAAACAGTAAAATTTCACTTGCAATCAATTTTTAGCGCGGCGCAAAGAAACCTGCAGAAAATCTATTATTTAGAAGGGGGAGAAAGATTTTTTAGCGCAAAGAACCCTGCAGAAATTTTTTTACAGATAGAGATATGGAGTTGACAGAGGGAAGAAGGAGGAAGCAAACCCTGCACTTTTGATGTGCTGATGTGGCAAACCCGCGGCGGTTCCGCGGTGTGGGGCCCCCTTCTGCGGCGGAAACGCGGTGGAGCAGAGGGATCGGGCGCTGGAAAAAATTCTGCTGTTCTGTGCCTTCAGTTCCTTTCTGTTCTTATATGTACTTTTCTGTTTTTCCCTCTGTAAAATTCCAGATCCGCGATTCGTTGCTGTTCCTGCAAGATTCAAAAGATACACCCTTCAAACAGATCAAAGTTGATAATTTTTGTATATTTTTTTATATTTTCAGCTTTTTATAATTTTTAAAATTTATATCAACCCGAAAATTCACAAAAAGAAAAATTACGCCATCCCCGGCAACGGCGCCATTTGATTAATGTCAAAAATATGAGTTTACCGCAATCAGAAATGGCGTCGCTTCGCAGCTAGCCGATGAGTACGGGTCGATCCACAGAGACGGGTAAATTTCTTTTATGTGTTTTAACGAGTTGATTCAAAATGTCGTTTTGATTGGTTTATAAAAATCTATATAAACTGGATCTAATTAATCTAATTGAGAGTCTTGCTAGGGTTAGGCTTAGGGGAAGTTTTGGAGATTAACGTTTTTCCTCACCGCTTTCAATGCCTTCTTTTTTAGATCTATTAGATGTTAATGTAACTATTAATAAAGTGGATCCAAATCTTTTGGGAAGATGTTTCTTCCTCTAGATTTGTATCCTTCCTTTGTTGATAATTACCCTAACCCCCACGGAAAACGCGCGCAACCGGCCCTTTATACTACGGTTCATCGTTACCTCGAAGGGTAGGATGCCGCAGGGAGCGGTTGTGCGCGTATGCGTGGAGTTCTAATTCATTAGGTGAAAGTGGCATTGAAAGGGGTGAGAGATCTCATCTCTCAAACCTTTCCCTAAGGCTAACCCTAACAAGCGAGGAGATTACTCGCTCATTAGGGGATGAGAAAACATTTTAATTAAAAGAAACAGAAATAAAATCCTTCCTAAGTTGACGGCTCCCTCCAAACAAGAAGAACAGATCTGAATTTATCTCTCAGAAATTCTGAAATTTATTGATTGAAAAGAGGCATAGGGTTTTACAATTTTAGATTACAATTTATAAGTAAACATAAGAATTAGGGTTTCAGAGTCTCGCGCATGTGCAATTACAGATATGCCCACGAAAAATCCCAACCCCTGCACCGACGCACCGACACGAGGAAAATCCACCGACACGGGCTCTGAATGGCCGCGGATCCGCGGCAAATGTTGGCTTGGGCCGCGGATCCGCGGCCATTTGGTGGGCTTGGGCCACCAATTTTCTGCACTTGGGTTGTATTGTCTTGGGATTCCTATTTTCATATGTATTTTCTTTGTTGGGCTTCTAGGTCTTCTCCAGATCTTCAGTGAAAACTTGTTCGTATCTTTTGACCGTTCATTTTGACATTTTGGACCTTGCACTGTTCTTCGTCTAGGCTTGACTAGGATCCGTCTAATTGTTGGTCAAAAGTCCCTTTTTCTGTTGTTTTGTGTATTTTTCACTGTATTTGCTCCAGAAACCTGTATCCTGTAATATGCAACAAACGTGCGTCAAGAGTACCTGTTTATTTATAAAAAGGATAAGAATAGGGGAATGAAAAATGCAATATTATGGTCTGAACACCTGTTGAGCCTTTTTTAATTGGGCTTGACTCTTCAGTAAATAATGCAATGTATTTGTCAGGCACTTTGCGCCAATCATTGAACGCAAGCGCATGTGGAGGTGACACGTGTCATGCTCTGGTGAGCGCAAGCGCAACTGCGCAGTGCGCTGCGCTAGTGCTCTGCGCTGTTGCGCTGCTGACACGTGGCGCGCTCTGGTGAGTTGCGCCAATCTCAGAGAGCAATGCTCTATCTTAAAAACGCAGAGCGCTAGCGCATCTGCGCTGACACGTGGCGCTCTCTGGTGGCTTACGCCAACCCAAGAGCGCAACAGTGCAGTTTTGCAAGTGCAAGGCACTATTAACTTGAGAATCTTTTAGATTCCAGAACCAATGGTTCATAAAAAAGTGCAAAGCACTATTTGATTTCTTGATCTAACTTAGATTAAAGAAAACAAGTATTTCTTGTTTTTTCTTGATCTCAGAGAACCAATGGTTCATAAGTGCAAAGCACTATTTTTATTTTGTTTCTTCTCTTTTCTTTATTGAGGATCATTGATCTTGTTCTTAGATCAATGATCTATTAGAAGAAATTCTTCTATCTTAAAGGTTTTTACCTTTTTCTTCTTGAAATTTCTTCAGAGTTCTCTCTGTTTGAAGTTCTTGATTGCTCATAAATGTTGATGCCTTTGATTTGGGGTCTAGGGGCCTTTATATAGTGCCCATAAATTTGTTAAATTTTTTAAAGAGATCTTTCTCTGAGTGATTTGGGGAATTTTCAAGGGCTCCTGTTTTACAGAAGAAAATCTTTTTATTTTAACAAGAACAGAAAGATTTCTTTAAAATTTTAATTCTGTTTGGCGCAAATGCCCCAGCGCGTGACACGTGTCACGCAGCGCAACTGCGCTGACACGTGTCGCGCGGCGCACGGCGCTAGCGCATCTGCGCTGACACGTGTCGCGCGGCGCACGGCGCAGCGCATCTGCGCTGACACGTGTCGCGCGGCGCAGCGCTTGCGCAAACTGAAGCGTTGCTTCCTTTAATTTTGTTTTAAATAGAGTTTTGCTCTGATTGGGCGCGCTGCCTTGGGCGCTGCGCTGATGTATCAGCTTTTGACACGTGGCGCGTTGCGCGCAGCGCAAAGAATCTGAAGCGTTGCTTCGAATTTTGAATTTTGAAATTCAAACAGAGCTTTGCTCTGATTGGGGGAAACAAATGCCCCCCCCACTGTTGCGCTCACATGGCGCGCACGTAAGTGCAGCGGTGGCAAGATCCTGATCGTTGGATCAATGGGTGAGCTGAAGGGGTGCAAGCGCCTTATAAATAGGACCCCTGGCCCCTAGAAAAATCTTCACCATTTTCTAGATTTTGATTTACAGAGCTTTGCTCTTGCTTAAGAACTTCAGAGCTTTGCTCTTGCTTTCAGACTCTAGAGCTTTGCTCTCATCTCCCAAAGTTAGAAAACTTTAGGTAATAATTAATTTAAAATTAATTTAAATCAATTTAAAATTAATTTAAATCAATTTTATACAACAGAGCTTTGCTCTCATAGATCTTTTGATCTGAAGAAATTTCCTTTGGGGTTTCATCAACAGAGTTTTGCTCTCACGAATCCATAGATCTACAGAGATCTTGTTCATGGGTTTTAACCCATGAGCAGAGCTTTACTCATGGATCAAGAATATATCTTTTTGATCTAAAAGTGAAGAATTCCTAAGAGTCTTCAAAATTTTTAATTTCTTTAGGAGTTTAAATAGATTTTCTCATCATCATCACAGAACTAGGCTCTTTTAAGGAATCTTATTCCCCTGAGACCAGAGTTTGACAAGTGTCACTCTGTGACAGAGTTTTGCTCTGAAAGAGGAGATTTTCTTCCTGCCTCTAGGGATATTTATTTATTAATGGGAATATTCTCTCGGGGACCAACTGACAATCTCCACTAATGATGGGGTTGTCTTATTAACGTATTGTCATCCAGATTTTGTGGGTCCCCTTTCGGTCCCCTACCCACTGCACTGCTGTGTGGTGTAATTAATTAATTTTAATTTAATTAATCAATTAATGAATTTTTTTAAACGCCAAGCGTTGGAATTACAACCCTGACGGCTAATTTCTTTTCACTTGCAGCGATCATGTCTCTCGATACTTCATTCCCGTTCGCTCGCTTAGATGAAGGGTTCCCTGAAGCGCCCTTGGACCGCGAAGTCTTAGCCATGATCAAGGACCACGACCCGGAATATAAGAGTCTCCACCTTTAGGGGTCATGGTATAATCAAATTATTATGGGTCGACGCAGCTTCACGTGCTCAGTACCGTCAGAACCCATCACGGCAATTCATTACGCCAGTCCACCCCCGGTGCAATACGCCGTGGAGATGGTTGATTGGACATCAAAGGGCTTTCTTCATCCGGCCATAGATGCAATCCGGTCCAGTGTCCCATGGTTTTGGATATCCTGGGACGCCGAGTCTGTCAAGGCGAGGCGCGCCTTTGGGCGCAATCATATAAGATAAGTCTGATCCCCCACCACCCGATCGGCTATCTGCCGTGGGCTCGGTATATCCTGTCGACGAAGAAGTCGCAGTTGATAAGGTTAGGGTTGTACACCGCGGTTTACGTCTCCCTCTTCCAGTATCCTACGCTTCCCACTTGGTGGTTCAAGGCTTTCTTGGAGCAGTGGAACATTCCCACTCACACTTTCCTCGCAATGGATCGGGAAGTGTCGATTTCTCTGTGGGAGTTCACAGAAGTCTCCGGTTTACCGGTTATAGGGGAGCACTATGAGGAGTTGCTCCCGACAGACGAATATGTTTTCGGTGCCAAGCCGGCGGTAAGGGGCCTCACACCGGAGAATGCTGTTCAACACCAATTCCCAAGTTTGATCAAGGTGTTGAACATCTACGATGCCCTTTTCATCGAACGTGGGAGTCGCGGAGTCAGTTTCGAGGATTTCACCGCCCGGTTCCTTCACCCAAGTGTCCTCTCGGCAGAAGCTGCCAAGTTTGCCACCCTCGAGGATCCTTTCGGTTTAGGTTTGGATAACCTACCGGCGAAGGAAATAGACCAAAAGGGTTTTTTATTCCTAACTCCCCGACCATGTCTTTTGCGGAAGTTGCAGCCCCTGAGATGGACGAGGAGGCCTTCTTTTTAGGATTTCTTAGGCTATGGCTGAGTTGGTTTGCGCTCCCGATGCACTCTCGCCATATGCGGCCCTCTGTCTTTTACCCGGCTCACCGGATGACCATCGGGGTAAAGGTAGCCGTTGGGATAGCCGGTTTGCCACATTTGTACCATGGCCTCAGTCGAGCGGCGGATGCTAATGAGCCTGGGGTACTGCACGTGATCTTCCCGATGCACTACTTCATATCGTGGCTCGAGCTATACACATCAGGTGTCTTCGGCATGCACAAAAGGCCTTCGTTCTATGACAGGTGCAGCTTCCCTCGCATTATACAGCTGATTGGCGCATCAATTGTGACTCCATCGCCGAGGAATGCCAAGGGTTTGCTCCTTCGCCCCCACACCGTTGGAGACGGGATGTCTTTCATTGACAAAGTGTTGACTATTAGAAAGGCATCCACCACTATAGCGCGGCCATTGCAAGACACTTTCAAAGATGGAGCCTCAGTTTTGACGGCCCGGGAGACCCTCCATCTATATTCCATCAGACCGGGCTTCCTGGTATTTAGGCAGAACGGTGCAGCGATTTTCATGAGATACAACCCGCATCGTTTCGCCCAACAACTGAGCTACGATCAGGGGGTACCATTGGAAGCTTTTCTACTGGAACCTGCTGCCACGGAAGAAGGGATGGAGAACGCGCTGCATCATTTTATGCGTCTGAATACGGGTTCTCACTTTTTTATCAGTGAGCCGGCTTGCGCCCCACGACTCCTCAACGTATATAAAGAATGGTACAATCATGCGACGGGAGCCGTTGTAAAGGAGGGAAGGCGATTGCTGGTCGACCGTAAGGGTGTGCCTCCAGGTAGCGACCGCAACGCTCCTTTGGTGCCAAGGACCCCGGTAGTTCCCCCTCTAAAAGATGCTAGAGCCGGACCATCGCGTGCACAAAGTCCCCCACGCGGATTGCCGCTCCCTGATATTGCGGATGCACCACCAGCGCCCTGTGCTCCAGTGGAGACAGTGGTTGTAGTCTCGCCGGAGTCTGGCGTGGGTGCGGACATTGGGACCCGCCACCCCAAGGTGGCTGCCAAGCGTAAGTCGATCCCGGGGGCACCTAGGATTGGTGGGCAAAAGAAGAAAAGAAGTCGCTCTTCGCCGCTGGTGTCGTGTTTGGTCAAAAACCCCACGCTCCCTATGCCGAGGGCCTGAGTGAATATGGGACTAACGAGGGATTAGTCATGCCGGATGATACGGATTTGGAGGCCGCCCTCGAAGCTTTGAAGCGGTTAGCGAGGCGTGACGCATGGCTGGCTAAGCTTGCGGCATCAGGTAATCACTAGTCGCATTTTCTATTGCATCATATCTTTATTATTGCCTTTGACTAACATTTTTCCTTCTTTCTTCCAACAGGCATCACCACTGAAGAAGCCATTGCCGCTTCCCTCAAGACCTTCCAAGAGGAAGAACGCCTTAGAGCGTCTTTAGGCCTTAGTAAGCTTCAATTCATCAAGTTTTCATTTTCCTTGCGTTATGGTCGATCTAACTTCTCCCTTTTTATCGCAGGAACCTCAATGCCGTTCCCGCCAAGTGACGCGGATATTCCGCCAGCTGCCCATGTTCCTGCCTCCTCAGGGCTACCGCGGGAGGTCCGTCTTGAAGAGCCGATGAGAGATGCCTTAAAGGCTCTGGAGGCATCTCTGAACGAGGACGACGACGCCTTGATGAAAGAAGCGTCGAAGAGGTCCATCGCGACAGCCCGGGAGGAAAGGGAGCGGTCGAAGCGCGAAGCAAAGGCACGCAGGGCTGCCTTGGCCATTGGAGCGGGCCCAAGCACCGTCCCTCGTGCCGATACTCCGTCAGAAGAGCCCCCAGTCGTCTTGTCTACAGCTTATAGACAGGCGATTCGCGCCAATAGGGAGGCTAACGACAAGTCCACCTCAGGTAATATTTCTTTCAAAATCTTGTTGCAAGAATAATAAAGCCGTCGGTTCTTATATATTCTATCCTACAGGGCCAAGTCCGACCGAGGGGGAAGCGGAGACCGTCGAACCCAAGGAAACAGAGGAGGAGGCACCGGCCGAACCCGAGCCAACGATGGGCAACGTCGCCAGGGTTAGCGAGCCTGAGTTGGGGGCTGGGGGAGCCACACCCGAAGAGGTCGTTGATGCCGAGCCTGAGGTGACGCCAAATGAGATGATCATTACTACTGAGCCTGGGGTGGCGACGGACGAGGTGCTTAAGACTGGCGACCTCATGGTGGCGGCGGATGAGACGACGGCGACCGCCGAGCCCGAAGAAGTAGCGGATGAGATGTGCACAACTCTTGGGGAAGAGCTAGCCGCTCTTTCTCAAGAGTCCGGCAATGCTCCGATCATTGCCCTCCCCGTCTACGGTCTTTCGCCGTCTCCTGGCCGCGTGAGTACGATGACGGCCCCCGTGGAGTCTGGGGATGAGGCCACGGGTGGTGGACTCATGTCGCTGGAGGAGGGAGACGCCTCTGTCTCGGCTGGAGGCTCATCAGGTAAATTTCGGATTGTTGGTTCCCCTCTTTTTTTTATCTTGCAATCTTTCCTGACAGGTTTACCCTTGTCTTTTAACGCAGGTGCAGGCAGTGCCGATGCTCCATTGCTCGAGGGAGCGCCGTCAACTACTGCCTTGGCGGTGGTCACCTCTCAGCCTTCTTTCATACCATCGAAGATGTTGGAAGGTACGGGTTCGCAACTTATTAGTCTTATCTTTCAGAAGTATAGTTTATGTACTGAAGTCGTGTTGTTGTGTCTTTTCTGGAGTACTTTTTGACCATCTTTATCAGGTGTTGCTCCCACACTTCTCCTTCCCATCTGAATCCGCTTCTCCTTCTGGTGGCGCTGGTGAGTATGGTTTCCAATTGATATCTTTCTTTTTCAGTGACGGAATTATTTCTAACTTTTCCTTGTCCCGACTGCAGTGCTACAAATTGAAGGAGGGGATGAAAGATTGGCCGCGCCACCGGCCCTTCCGGCCTTGCCACCTGCCTCAGCTGGTACAGCGACTATCACATTGATAACTCCCCCCTTTTTTATTTCTTGAACTGTTATCTGATCACATCTTGTTTCTTTTCAGCTGTCGTTCCGGTCTCGGCGCCCTTCGAGCCTCGCATCATAATGCCGGCAGGTCCTTACCTGAGACGTCCATCTTCGAAAGGCACCGCGAACAGTTTGCGTATGTTGAGCGACTACATTGAGAAGCTCGACGTCGAGACCCCTACGTCTGCTGCGGATTTCGCTACGGCGGTTAACCCGATGCCGGTGATACTCGTGAATTTCCATGACGAGGGCATTATCGCATCTTGGGTTAACCATTGTAGGGAGATCGAGGCTCGTCTGCATCAGCTGGAGTCGATGCGTCCCGCCCCCGAGACTTTAGCCGCGAGCAATGAAAGAGCAGCATGGATCGAGGAAAGCGCTTCTTACGTCCACCACTTGGAAAAAGAAGTAGCTTTAAGGCTAAGGGAATGCCAAGAGACCTCGAGCGAGATGGCTCGTCTGCGTGCTGAGGTTGAGGCGAATGCTGCCCAAGTGAAGGCTATCTTTGAGGGTCTCCTGGAGCGCATCTCTCATGGGCTAAACTTGAAGCGAAAGCTTGATGTAGCCGAGCATGATACCCCAGGCCGCGAAGCTGCTCATCAGGCCGTCAGGGAGCAGCTTGCATCTGTCTTGCAGCAACGGGCCCAAGTGGAGGCGGAGCTGGCGGTGGTGACCGATCAGGAGAAAGTGGGGAAGGAAGTGCGCGAACAATTGCTAAAGCTATGCAAGACGCTTCCTTCCCAGTAATTCTCCTTGTATCTAGATACTTGTAAAATTTTTCTTTTTAAATAATATGTATCCATTCTTTATTCTTTTGTACACTTCATCTTGTACTTGATTTACATTCAATAAAGATACACATTTTTCTTTGCAATGTCTTGTACTATTTCTTTGCCTTTTCCTTTCTCTTATTATCAGCATGCTGTCTTGATAAACACATTTGACCGATGATAGAGTAAGCGTCTAGATTTTTCAAGAGATAGCGATGGCGTAGGCCGCAGGTTCAGATCTGCCGCCTAAGACTTTTCAACTCTATAAGCCGTGAGGGTCTGATAGAGACTTTTCTCCCTACGGATCGAGAGGATCTCGTAGGTGTATTTTCTCCTTAGGAATCGTGAGGATTCCTAAGCGCGTTTTCTCTTATAAGTCGTAAGGATCTTATAAGAGAATTTTTCCCTCTTACGAGTCGAGAGGACCCGTAAGCGGTTGTTTCCCTCCTTGTCGAAATTCGACTTTGGAGAGTGAGACCCATGAATAGTATGCAAGAGACCGTTTTAGACCGACTTGCAGGGTACCATTGTTCAGGAAACAAGTTTTTAATCCCTGCTGCCTGAGGCTTCATCTTACAAGTTGAGACATATCGGGAATTTCCCGCGGAGACACTGGTTTCTCTGCGAGCCGATGCGAATCAGGAGGCTCTCATCAAGGACACTTGTTTCCCTGAATTGAGGTATTTGCCAAGGATATTTGTTTCCCTGGTGTTGAAACGAATCGAGAATTTCCCACGGAGACACTGGTTTCTCTGCGAGTCGACGCGAATCAGGAGGCTCTCATCAAGGATGCTTGTTTCCCTGAATTGAGGTATTTGCCAAGGATATTTGTTTTCCTGGTGTTGAAACGAGTCGAGAATTTCCCACGGAGACACTGGTTTCTCTGCGAGTTTACGCGAATCAGGAGGCTCTCATCAAGGATGCTTGTTTCCCTGAATTGAGGTATTTTCCAAGGATATTTGTTTCCCTGGTGTTGAAACGAGTTGAGAATTTCCAACGGAGACACTGGTTTCTCTGCGAGTCGACGCGAATCAGGAGGATCTCATCAAGGATGCTTGTTTCCCTGAATTGAGGTACTTGCCAAGGATATTTGTTTCCCTGGTGTTGAAACGAATCGAGAATTTCCCACGGAGACACTGGTTTCTCTGCGAGTCGACGCGAATCAGGAAGCTCTCATCAAGGATGCTTGTTTCCCCGAATTGAGGTATTTGCCAAGGATATTTGTTTCCCTGGTGTTGAAACGAGTCGAGAATTTCCCACGGAGACACTGGTTTCTCTGCGAGTCGACGCGAATCAGGAGGCTCTCATCAAGGATGCTTGTTTCCCTGAATTGAGGTATTTGCCAAGGATATTTGTTTCCCTGGTGTTGAAACGAATCGAGAATTTCCCACGGAGACACTGGTTTCTCTGCGAGTCGACGCGAATCAGGAGGCTCTCATCAAGGATGATTGTTTCCCTGAATTGAGGTATTTGCCAAGGATATTTGTTCCCCTGGTGTTGAAACGAGTCGAGAATTTCCCACGGAGACACTGGTTTCTCTGCGAGTCGACGCGAATCAGGAGGCTCTCATCAAGGATGCTTGTTTCCCTGAATTGAGGTATTTGCCAAGGATATTTGTTTCCCTGGTGTTGAAACGAGTCGAGAATTTCCCATGGAGACACTGGTTTCTCTGCGAGTCAACGCGAATCAGGAGGCTCTCATTAAGGATGCTTGTTTCCCTAAATTGAGGTATTTGCCGAAGACACTGATTTCTTCGGGGTTGGGATGAATCGTCGAGATTTGGCTTCGTTTTCTGGCGGAGCTTGTTGGGAAAGTATGGTTCCCTCTCTGTTTGCGCCCTTGGATTGTATACAAGGATCTATGTGATGTAGGGCCAAAGTTTTATCATTTTTTTTGTTTTATTTCCGTGATGCTCTATCATTTCAGCTTTTATATCGCGAAGGTCGCGATTGCCCAATCATTTCGGCTATTTTTCGCGGTGCCCAATCATTTCGGCTATTTATTTTATTTTCACTCGCTGCTTTTGATTGCGAGTTGCCCAATCATTTCGGCTATTTTGTATGCATACGTTTTTACTTGCTGCTTTTTATTGCAAGTTGCTCCATCATTTCGGCTATTTTGTATGCATACGTTTTTACTTGTTGCTTTTTATTGCAAGTTGCTCCATCATTTCAGCTATTTTGTGTGCATACATTTTTACTTGCTGCTTTTTATTGCAAGTTGCCCCATTATTTCAGCTATTTTGTGTGCATGTGCGGCCTACTGGCTTTTCGCCGTAAACCTGAAATTAGACACCGATTTCGGCATCAGCACCACTACAACTGGGATATCGCCAGGAGAGAATCATCATTTGTCTCTGTCAATGTCGAACAAAGATGGCTTAGCGAACAGGGTTAAGGTCCTGTCGACCAAGGCTTTTGACTTCATGAGCCGTAAGGGTCTCACAAAGGTATTTCTCCCTACAAGTCGTGAGGATCTTGTAGGTGTGTTTTCTCCCTAGGAATCGTGAGGATTCCTAAGTGCATGTTCCTCTGTAATTCGTAAGGATCCTACAAGAGGGTTTTCTCCTTGTAAGTCGAGAGGACTTATAAGGATTGTTCATCATGCGTACATATCCCCAGTCATATATGGGACTTGGTTAGGGAAATGTTTATTCGCGCCCGTGGATTGTATACAAGGGTCAGTATTGAGCCACTTGTAGGGCAATATTGGAGGTTGTGGGGGTTGCTTAAGCACAGGTTTAGGTCTCTGTAACTTAAGACTTTCAAATCTTATGAGCCGTGAGGGTCCCATAAGAGGGTTCTCCTTACGAGTCGTGAGGATCTCGCAAGTGTATTTTCTCCTTAGGAATCGTGGGGATCCCTAAGTGTATTGCTTCTATCTTTTTGATCAGAGGTTGAGTCGTAAGGATCTCACGCGGGTGGTTTCTCCTTACAAGGTCGAGAGGACCCTGTAAGCGTCCTTTAACGAGGTTGCGCCCTTTCGGGTTTTCACAAACACTCGCCGGTAGTCCTACTGTTTTTACTCACGGAGCCCTTTCGGGTTTTCATCCGTGCCCATTTTGCTTATGGACGTACCGTTTTTTTTCTTTTTATTCTTCTTCTTTTTTCTTTTTTTTTACGAGGTCGCGCCCTTTCAGGTTTTCACGAACACTCGCCGGTAGCCCTGCTGTTTTTACTCACGGAGCCCTTTCGGGTTTTCATCCATGCCCATTTTGCTTATGGACATACCGTTTATTATTATTTTTTATTATTATTATTTTTTCCCTTTTTTTATTCATCTCGTCAGCCTAAGGATGCTACGGTATTAGTTTAAGGACGTTTTGGTCCGTCATTAGTTTAAGGACGTTTCGGTCCGTTATTAGTTTAAGGACGTTTCGGTCCGTTCAGAGAAGGTCGGCTACTACTTACAGAGCTTGAGCTTAAGAAGACAGCGAGTGGACATAGTCGTCGTCATCTATCATTGACCTAGGTTGTGGCTCATCAAGCATAGTATTTCTTCAGGAAGCGACCGTTTATTGGCCTGAAAGGCCTTTCACCGTGCATATCCATGAGTAGATAGGCTCCACCCTGGTAGACCTTGTCTATTATGTACGGGCCTTCATAGTTTGGCTCGAATTTTCCTCGCTTGGCGCGATTGGGGATCATAGGCCTTTTGACCACTAGCACGAGTTCGCCTTGGCGGAATGTCCTCGGCCGGGGCAATCTTTCATATGAGCGCGTCATCTTTGCTTTATAAGCTTCCAGATTTTGTTGCGCTATGAGCTGTGTTTCTTCAAGGGCATCAAGCTCCTCCAGCCGAAGGTGAGCATTTTCTCCGTCCGTCAGCTCATAGTGGACTGCCACTCGTAGAGAGGGTAATTCTATCTCGAGGGGGAGTACTGCTTCTGTACCGAATACCAACGCATATGGCGTTGTGTTTGTGGTTGTCTTGAACGTAGTTTGATATGCCCAGAGAGCTTCTTGCAGTCTCTCGTGCCAGTCCTTCTTATTTCGAGACACCGTTTTCTTCATGATCTTTGTCAAGGTCTTGTTGAAGGCTTCAGCTAGACCGTTAGCTCGCGGATTATAAACTGCGGAATATCTCCAGTCTATATTATGCTGTTGCGCGAAGCGACTGATTTTGTGGCTTCTATAAGCTGGCCCGTTATCGGAGATGATCCGTCGCGGAGTTCCAAACCGATATATGACGTGCGTCTTGAAGAAATGGAGGATATTCTCCGTCTTCACTTCCCTCAACGGTACTGCTTCTGCCCATTTGGAGAAGTAGTCAGTCGTCGCCAGGATGAAACGATGTCCTTTGGACGATGCTGGTTCGATAGGGCCGACTATGTCAGTTCACCACATTTCGAACGGCCAGCTAGCCACCGTTGGATGTAGTGGATTTAGATGCTGGTGGATGAAGTCCCCGTGGATTTGGCATGAGTGGCATTGCGTCGCATATTCAAGGCATTCCTGAATCATCGTGGGCCAGTAGTAGCCCATCCGTTTGATCTTCAACTTCATCTTCGGGCCTGCTTGGTGAGAACCACAGAGTCCGTCATGAACTTCCTGAATGACTCTTTCTGCTTCATCCGGTCCTAAGCATCTCAGCCACAGAGAATCAAACGACCTCTTGTATAAAGTATCGTTGACGAAGGCGAAAGACAGAGCTCGTTTCATGAGCTTATGTCTTGTGGACGCATCTTCGAGCATTCGATGGGACTTAAAATAGTCTATGAAGACTTCCCTCCAGTCCTCAGCCTTTTCTCGTTCTTTTATTTGTAAGGTCATCTGCACAGTCGCTCCCTTTTCTTTGGATGATTCCGGAGATATTTCTGCTGGGGCGAGCACTCGACGGCTTTGTACCACGATTCTGACGTCATCAAGGTTCTCGTCAGCCAGTTCTTTAGCAAGCTTAGCTAACGCGTCCGCTTTGCTATTTTCCGCGCGTGGTATGCTTTCCAAAGTATAGGAGGGAATTTGGGTCAACAGTTGTTGCACCTTTTTACCGTACTTCACCAACTCCGGTTTGCACGTTTGGTAGTCGTCGTTTACTTGACTAACGACCAGTTGAGAATCTCCGTATATGAGGAGGTTTTCAATTCCTATGTCAATGGTGATCTCGAGTCCTGCTATCAAGGCTTCGTATTCGGCTTCGTTATTCGTCTTCGGCTCTGTTAGGGAGAAAGCAAAGTGCATTATCCCTTCTTGTGGAGTTACAAAGATGAGTCCTGCCCCCGATTTGATTACATGGGTATTTTGTTTGCGCTTCTTCATGGAGGATGCTCCGTCGAAATAAAGCTCCCATCGGGTATCACCACCATCGATCGCATCAAACGCATGTTCGTCTGGAAGATCGCAATTCAGAGGAGAATCGGCGGGTATCGGATGCTCAGAGAGAAAGTCGGCGATGGCCTGGCCTTTCACTGCCTTGAGAGGTTGATAGGTTATTGAGAACTCCATCAAGAGCAGAGCCCATTTAGCGAGTCGTCCCGTCAATATGGCCTTTGACATTAAATATTTAAGAGGGTCCACCTTCGAGATAAGACGGACTTCGTGCGCAAACGCATAGTGCCTGAGCTTTGTTATCGCAAAGATCAACGCCAAGCAGTGTTTTTCAATGGGGGAATAATTGCTTTCTGCCCCCAGTAGGACTCGACTTAAATAGTATAGTGCTCTTTCTTCCCCCTGGTCGTTCTCTTGTGCCCATAATGCGCCTAAAGAACCTTCGAGGGCGGTCGTATAGAGAATAAGGGGCTTCCCTTTAACCGGAGCAGCCAGCACTGGCGGGTTTTGCAAGTACTGCTTGATTTCGTCCAGCGCGCCCTGGCATTTTTGATCCCAGACGAATGGAGTTCCTTTCTTCATCAGGTGGCTGTAAGGACGGCACTTGCCTGAAAGGTTGGCTATAAATCGCCGTATATATGTGAGCTTCCCTTGGAGAGACCGCAACTGTTTGAGAGTTCTCGGCGGAGGCATTTCCATGATCGCTTTGATCTTTGACGAATCTATTTCGATACCTCGGTGTCGGACGATGAATCCCAGGAATTTGCCCGAAGAAACTCCGAATGCACACTTGAGAGGGTTCATCTTCATGTTGTATTGTCGAAGGCGTCGAAATACAGTTTTTAGATGCTCGAGATGTTCTTCGTATGATTTGCTCTTAACCACGAGGTCGTCGATATAACATTCGACGATTTCATGTATAAGGTCATCGAAGATCTTCGTCATGGCCCTCTGATAGGTGGCACCGGCGTTCTTTAGACCGAAGGGCATCACCTTGTAGTAAAATATTCCCAAAAGAGTCCGGAAAGCGGTGTGCTTCCGGTCTTCGGGATGCGTCTTTATCTGATTATACCCTGATGAGCCGTCCATGAAGGAGAAAACCTCATGAGTGGACGTATTGTCTATCATTAGTTCGGTGACTGGTACTGGGAAATCATCCTTCGGGCAGGCTTTATTGAGATCCCGAAAGTCCACGCATATGCGCACCGTCCCATTTTTCTTCATCACCGGGACGATGTTGGCGATCCATTCAGGATATTGAACCTCCTGAATAAAGCCGGAATCGATCAGCTTCTTGACCTCGGCGTTGATGCTCATCTCAAGCTCGAGCCGCATTCTTCTTGGTGCTTGTTTGACCAGCTTGACGTCCGGGGATATCGCCAATTTATGCACAGCAATTTCTGGATCTAGTCCCGGCATATCGAAATAGTTCCATGCGAAGCAATCCCTATGCTGCATAAGCAGGTCCTTTAATGAAGCCACCTTTTCTTCAGACAGCAGTTCACTAATGAATGTCGGTCGCGGTTCATTCGCCTTCCCCAACTCAATTTTCTTGAGGTTGTCCGCAGTGGTATGGATTCCATCTTCCAGCTTTTTGGCGCTGGCGGAAATTCTGAGATCACCTCGTCGCTATTGTTTTCGAAGCACCAGGGAAGGTCATCCAGGTTCTCGGGCTCTTCTTTTAATATTGTTATCATGTGACAAGTGCGAATCCGCTTCCAATCCCAATATGGAGTTGGTTCTGTTCTCGTGGCTTTGGGTTCGTGCTTCTGTGGCGGCTTTACCCTCCAGTTGTCAAACAGAGCGAACTTGCCAAGCTGATACTGATCTTCGACCCAATTCTTAAAGGTGAAGCAGTCTTCGAGAGGATGCCCCATTACTCGATGGTAAGAGAAATAATTTGGGTCAGAGACTTCTCCTGCTCGTTCGGGGTTTCTGGACTCCGGCAGCGTAAGCATTTGATGTTTTAGAGCAATATCAAGTATTCTCTTCGTCTTGTCCTGAGGAAATGAGTACGCTCGACCCATTTTTCTTATGAGGGATAGATCGGAACCGCTCGATTTCCGCTTGCGTGGCTTCTTAGTCCCGCTTTGTTGCTTTTGAGCACCTTTTTCGCCTTTCGACTTGTTTCTGCCTCTGCGTCGAGCCTTTTGTATAACAGGTTGACAGGGAGCGGCATTTTCATCTTTCACAGCCTGTTGAAGGAGGCGTTGTGTTTCGGCTTTCTCGTAGATTGCCATTTCGCGGTTTTGGTCGTCTCGGACTTTTTGACCAGCTTCCTTTATAAGCTTGTCCATTTTTTCTTCGAACGACGGACTGGGCACTTCTGCATCTGGAACTTTTACTGGTTCAGGATTAGCGTCCTCCCATTGAGCATCCGCTTCTTCATCGAAGTCATACACGACGTAGCAATCGCGGAGTAGCTCTCGTTTCCTGGACCGAATGTATCCGAGTCCGATTATTTCCATTCTCCCGCTAGGTAGCTTGTGCTGAGTTCCAGGAACGTTCCAGACCCTGTCATAAAATTTGGCTTTTCGAGCGGTCTGTTTAAAGGATATCCCCTGGCGCTTCAGCAACTTCTTCAAGCCTTCTGTATAATATCTGGGCAGACGGATGTGCTGAAGCCTGTCAAGCGTGGGATCCATACCGTGCCAGATTTCTTTCTCCACCTTGGTTTCCTCAGAGCGGTAGAATAGAATTGCCTTTTCGCCTTCTCGCCTGGGAGGGACATAGAACGTCTACAACTCCTCTACACTGTCGGTATCGAGCGCGTCCAGTTCTTTATAATGTCTAAGCGGCACCATGGCGACTTGCAGACTTTGCTCTTCGTCAGCGGACGTTGGTATTGAAGGCCGAGCAGAGAATACAGCTTGGACCTCATCCTACGAATCACTACCAAAGATCAATGTAGGAGCGGATGGTCCCGGCTTGGTGTATTGGGGCGGACCCGAATAAACTATCTCCTCCTCCTCGGTATCACTGCCGAAGACAGGGATGGTAGCGTTAGTTTTGTTCTCCGGCTTGTGACACCTTTCCGTGTCTTCGAAATTCGGCAAGAAGTATTTGGCAGCGAACTTCGTTCACGGAAAACGGATTCAGTTCTCCCGTCACGGTATACTCGAGACCATCCTTAAAATATTTCATACACTGATGCTGTGTAGAAGAGATGATGTTGTACTCGTGTAACCATGGTCGGCCGAGCAGGGCGTTGTAACATGTCTTGGCATCTATGACATGGAATTTAATGTCCGTGACGAGCAGCCCAAAGCGTAGCGTCAGTATCACAGATCCAAGAGTTTTTGATGATTGGGAGTCGAACCCGGAGATGGTGATCTTGTCTCGAGCGAGATGTTGGACGCTGATGCAGATTTCCTTTAACACCCGCACATTGAGTAGATTAACAGACGATCCGTTATCGACCAGGATTTTGCCTATCTTTATATCATGGCAGTATCCTGAGACATAGAGGGGGCGATTGTGTTCGCACGTCCCAAGGAGAAGGTCTTCATCGCCAAAAGTGACATCTGCCGTATGCACTTCTTCCAATTCATCCTTCATCTTTTCTTCGGCCATGAAAGCTTGGAACTGCTCCGGCTCCTGTAGTGCCTTAATTAACGAATCTTTCACTTCCTTTGATAGTAAAAGGGCGTCAAGAATGCTGAGCTGCGAGGGTAGCTTCCTCAGATGCGCTAAGACGTTGTAATCCACCTTATTTTTCTTCGGCGGGTCCTTGGCAGTTAGCTCTTCCGTAACTTGGTCATCTAGGACGATGTCCTCAGAGACCTTTTCCTTCCCTTTATCTTTTTTGTTTGAGGGTCCGAGATTCTTTTCGGGCAGCGTGCGATTACGCAGCCGGATATTTTCATAAATCTTCGGCTCTTCTTCTTTTCCCGAAGTGGACTCTTTAAAGAGGGGGCTAAGAGCCAGCTCCTCGTCAGAATCGCTCCCGAATGTGAGCACTTGTGATCCCCCGGCGTTAACCATGCGACAATCGCCGGTGGTTCTGTTAAGCCCCTCGGTCATACCTTTCTGCTTCCGACGAGTTTTGCGCTTTTCCCGCTTAAAATGCTGTCGGTGAGCAACATATCCTCGCCACCATCTATCGAAAGCTTTGCACTCTTCAGTGGGGTGCGAAATCTTCCGATGATACAAGCAGTAGGAAGGGTGCGTTTCCGCTTCACCAGTAATGCTTCCTTCAGAGGATGGTAACTTCATACCCATTGACATGGCTTTAGCGAACCTTTTCCTCGTCTTGAATTTGCTTTTATCCGTAGTGGGTGTATTTTGCTTCAGCGGGAGTGTCTCAGCTCTTTCGTCAAGGCGTTGGCGCTTGGCCCTTTCAAATATGACCGCCTCGCGTTCCCGATCAGCTTTACTTTTTAAGAGAGCTTCATTGAGGAATGCGTCAATTACTTCATTCGATGGCCCCAGAATTTTTGGTTCAGGATCTGCCTCCAGCTTTTCAGTGCACGGAGTTTCCTCATCATCGGTAATCGAATGGGAGATCATATGGCAGCTCGCCACGTATTCCTCGGATGAATCCGACGAACTGCCTCCCTCATCTTCCTCTTGGAAGACGTGGTTGAGGAACTCCTGGAGTGTAATGGGAGTCCGTGCTTTCTGGTTGTATTCCTCCAGCGCGTCAATTTGTTTTTACAAGTCCGTGCGCTTATCGCGAGGCTTCACGGGCTTTTTGGATTTCTTCTTCTTCTTCTTCGAAGATTTTGACGGCTGGTTGTGAGTGCTTGGGTCACCGCCACCGGTCTTTGGAGTTGCACACGGCTTCAACATCCCCTCAATGATCTGAGCTTCCAACGGGTTCTTCCACTTGATCGCTGGGCATGTGTGAAGATCGTTTAGCATCCTCCTTGTCTTGGCTGACAGTACAACCTCCCATGGGGCTTCTTCGACGAGAGAGCATGTTGCCCCCGGCGTATTTATCTTTTTAGAGGTGTGGGGCTGCGGCGGATTCACCTTCCATCTGTCGGACAATGCGAACTTGCCCTGTTGGTATTGGTATTCAATCCAATTTTTGAAGACGTAGCAATCCTCAATCGGATGACCCAGTACTCGATGATAAAGACAGTAGTTGGGATCGTTAACATCATTTGGCTGCAACGGACGTCTTGGATCCGGCAGATTTATGAGTCGGTTACGCAATGCCAGCTCGAATAATCTTCTCATTTTATCTCGGGGAAATGAGTAAGGACGTCCTAGCCTCTCTTAAAGGGGTACGCGTGGACGCATATTATTTTGACGAACGACCGGCTTCGAGTTGCTCGGCTGTTGTTGAGCATTAGCGACAACGATCGCTTTCCCCTTCCCTTTTTCATTTCGGGAGTCCGGCTTTGGAAGAGGAGGTCTATGGTCCATCTGATCCATTTGCGCTAGTTTGTCGATCAGGGCCTGGAAGGTAGTCGGCTTGAAGAACATCATAAATTGCGAGATGGTTGCTTGCGGATCGAGGGTTCCCACAAACATACCCACTGCAGGAGCTTCTTCAATGCGTTGTTCGCATTTTGACCATAAGTTCCGCCACCTTATAGCGTATTGGACCCATGTTTCGCCCAGCTTCACCCTGGCGTTAATCAGTGTCGTCATCGGGGTGCGTTCGCTGGCGCTTGCAAAACGCTGAGTAAACAACAGCTCCATCTCCGCGAAGGTCTTGATAGAGTCGTTCGGGAGCTCAGAGTACCACTCGAACGCCGTATCTGATAAACTTCCAACAAACTGGCGAAGCAACAGCTTGTCATCACCGCTGGTGTTGCCGCAGAGTGCCCTGAACTGGGCAACATGCCGGTGAGGATTGCCCGTCCCTTTGTAGACATGGAACTTGGGAATTGTGTAGCCCGGCGGGTACTTGATCTGGTCGTACCAGCTCGGATATGGTCGTCCTGTTTTTACGACCTGACCGGCTGCTTCGGTCGCATGATGAACCCGTATTTGTTGGGCTATATACTCGTCCAAGTCAGCTTTGGAGATTGTCTCCTCCTTGGCTGTTGACAGTGCTGGTGGAGGGTTTGACGTTTCTCCCCTATCGTCTTCAAGGACGATCGGGGGATCTTCGGCCGGAGGATCCTGTTGGATCATCATCCCTACCATGTCTTGGAACAGGAGGCCCATACGCTTTATGTTGGCTGCTTGTTCAGCAGCCTCTTTGTCCTTCTTCTCCAATATTCGTCGAAGGAATTCGGCATCGGTTTCTTGCTCTTGGCGTTCATCTGAAGACGTTTCAGGGCTTTCTTTAGGCCCAGTAAGTGCGGCCATCGCGTTCATCATCTCTTGGAGCTTTTGCTGTTGCTCCTGAGCTTTGGTCACTGACCGTGTAAGCGGTCTATGACCTATGGATGCATGGCTGTCCTCCTTTCCCGACGCCATGTATACTGTATGAACTATTATGCCCCCGGATTTAGGGCGTTTAGGTTCACCACCTTTGATATTCGCCATGGGTGTAGGGACTTTTTCTGGCCTTCTTCTCTTATGGGCTGTAGAAGTTGAGGGGGCCGCTGCTTTGGGCACCCAAGCGGTCGTCGCCTTTCGTTGCTTGATCGGGGGATTTTCTTCATGCCGACCTTTCGACTTCTTGTGTTGGCGAGAGAAATTAGGATCAATCATAGATTCTCGGACTCGTCGCCATGTCTTGTAAATCCAGGAGGACAGCGATTGAGGAGACTGCTCCGGCTTTTCTGCTTCCACGGCGGTCTCTATCGGTGGAGGAGATCTTTTGAGCACCGCAGTTGGCGAGTTTCTGCATACTTTATTCAGTAGCTCGAAGTTGTTCCCAGTTGGAATAGCAGCGTTAACTTCCACCGTTGGAGCTGGCGGAGTCATCCCAGAAGGGGAGTTGCCCCCGGTCTTCCTTACCCGGCGCCAGTGGCGTTGTCGGACGCGACGAGTCGTCGGTATTGGTTCAGAGACAGAAACAACTTCTTCTTACCCCCTGTTCAGGTGTGGGGCTGTTGCCGGCGTCAGCCTATTGAAGACTGATGTCTTTTGAGCAGTAAGAGCAGGAGTGGGAGTTGGGACGGTCAATCTTGTAAAGACCGATCTCTTAGCAGGAGAAGCCGCCTTGACGACTTCAGGAGCGGGTTTGGCTACTCTTTTTGGGATAACCTTTTCTGGGACTGCAAGCTTCATTGTGGGCCCGCAGGATTTTTGGCCCAGTCTGGAGAAGACCGAGGCACTGGTGTTGGGCGACCCATTGAGAGGGGCCGCAGTAACTGAAAGTCGATCGAAGACCGACTTCTTAGGAGCTTCTTGTACGGGCACGGGGGCGCTAAAGCTTGTTGGTGGAAGCATAGTTCTGAAAAACAACCCCGTGGTGGCTTGAGTAATCTGCTCCACGGGCATGGTGAACAAAGAGGCCGCTTGGGGCCCATAGGTTATGCCCCCAGTTGAGGCCGGACGCGAGCTGCAGCTGCAGTTGGAGCACTTCGAACAGGTATAGGCCATTGATGCTTGATTTCTGCACCAGGCAAAAGACCAAATCTTAGTAACTTAAAATCCGGAGCCAACCATTAACAAACTGCGATTCGTTCGCGAAGACGACACACGAAGTGTGGAGTGGAAAGAGGAAAAGGTCCCACCGGGCGTGCCAGAATCTGTTCCCCTCCGAATGGCGGCCGAGACGACGTGAGGACGTCTTGCCTGAAATTCGGGGCAGATGCTATATGGTTTTATCCGTCTACCTCTCCGAAGATGCCAAGTTGATTTATGGCACCGTTATCGGAGGTTTAGACGGATGCAGCCGATGTAGCAGACTTCGTCAGATTCCCCCTCGTTAGAGGGGTTTTTGATTGTGGGGACGCTCTTCCCTGCAGGCGCAAGCCCCTGCGGTTAATTACGCTACCGCATCGCGATAGCCACTTTCTCCTTCTCCAGAATTTCACTTCGTGTCGTGTGTGTTTGCTTTGTTTGTGATTGCCCGTGGATTGTATACGGAGACTAAGTGATGCCGTCGCCCGTAGGACGTGGATTAGTCCAAATCCGTATTTACTTAGATTTGGGTTTGGTGTTTTAGTTTAAGGATACGTTAGCCGTGTTGAGGCTAAGATCAACTTAAACATTCGTTAAGGATACGTTAGTCCTGTTTGAGTCTAAGATCAACCTAACGTGGTGATCCATTTAATATGTGACCATCGGGACTCGTCACCTCTCTGACGTCATTGAGGGATTACAACGACAGGTGTCAGAGGAGTTCGGAGATGTACCCTTGAACCAAAGTTGATTTGGAGTTTTATAGTCTATTTGAATGTTTAAGGATACGTTAGCCAGGTTTGCGGCTAAGATCAACTTAAACTGGATCGTTTAGATCCAACAAAAGAACGTTTGGGGGCTCTATTGTTCCAGTTTAGGGACGTAGTGGTCCATAAGTAGTTTAGGGACATTACGGTCCATCGGTAGTTTAAGGACATTGCGGTCCATCGGTAGTTTAAGGACGCATAAGTCCATGTGGGTGTGTTTAAGGACGGATTAGTCTGTTGGTTTAAGGACGCATAAGTCCGCGGGTTTAAGGACCCCACAGTCCGTATCTTAGTTTAAGGACGCTTAAGTCCGTGGGTTTAAGGACCCCACAGTCCGTATTGATGTGTGGTTATCGGGACCCGTCACCTCTCTGACGTCGTTGAAGGATTACAATGATAGGAGTCAAAGGAGTTCGGAGATGTACCCTCGAACCGGATGTAAATTGATTTAAGAGAGCAGCTGTGCTCAGTCAATTTAATTTAAGGACTTACGGCCATGATTGGGTTAAGTCCAGTTGAAAAATGTTCAACACTTTTATTTGTTTTTGGCCTATTAGGCCTGTGCTAGGGCTTGGCCCCTTTTAAATAATGCATAGCATTAATCTTGGTCTCTGTTGGACCTTTGTTTGGGCTCTGCCCCTTTTAAATGATGCACAGCATCTTCTTTGTTTGGGCTCTGCCCTTTTAATGCACAGCATTTTATTTGGCCTGTTGAGCCTTTTTTAATTGGGCTTGGCCCTTCAGTAAATAATGCAATGTATTTGTCAGGCGCTTTGCGCCAATCATTGAGCGCAAGCGCATGTGGAGGTGACACGTGTCATGATCTGGTGAGCGCAAGCGCAACAGCGCAGTGCGCTGCGCTAGTGCGCTGCGCTGTTGCACAGCTGACACGTGGCGCGCTCTGGTGAGTTGCGCCAATCTCAGAGAGCAATGCTCTATCTTAAAAGCGCAGAGCGCTAGCGCAGAGCGCTAGCGCATCTGCGCTGACACGTGGCGCTCTCTGGTGGCTTGCGCCAACCCAAGAGCGCAACAGTGCAGTTTTGCAAATGCAAGGCACTATTAACATGAGAATCTTTTAGATTCCAGAACCAATGGTTCATAAGAAAGTGCAAAGCACTATTTGATTTTTGATCTAACTTAGATTAAAGAAAACAAGTATTTCTTGTTTTTTCTTGATCTCAGAGAACCAATGGTTCATAAGTGCAAAGCACTATTTTTATTTTGTTTCTTCTCTTTTTTTATTGAGGATCATTGATCTTGTTCTTAGATCAATGATCTATTAGAAGAAATTCTTCTATCTTAAAGGTTTTTACCTTTTTCTTCTTGAAATTTCTTCAGAGTTCTCTCTGTTTGAAGTTCTTGATTTCTCACAAATGTTGATGCCTTTGATTTGGGGTCTAGGGGCCTTTATATAGTGCCCATAAATTTGTTAAATTTGTTAAAGAGATTTTTCTCTGAGTGATTTGGAGAATTTTCCCCTCTTTGATCCAAGGGCTCCTGTTTTACAGAAGAAAATCTTCTTGTTTTAACAAGAACAGAAAGATTTCTTTAAAATTTTAATTCTGTTTAGCGCAAATGCCCCAGCGCGTGACACGTGTCGCGCAGCGCAACTGCGCTGACACGTGTCGCGCAGCGCACGGCGCGGTGCAACTGCGCTTGCGCGTCTGCGCTGACACGTGTCGCGCAGCGCAGCGCTTGCGCAAACTGAAGCGTTGCTTCCTTTAATTTTGTTTTAAATAGAGTTTTGCTCTGATTGGGCGCGCTGCCTTGGGCGCTGCGCTGATGTATCAGCTTTTGACATGTGGCGCGTTGCGCGCAGCGCAAAGAATCTGAAGCGTTGCTTCGAATTTTGAATTTTGAAATTCAAACAGAGTTTTGCTCTGATTGGGGGAAACACTCTTCAAGCCGAAGGTGAGCATTCTCTTCATCTGTTAGCTCGTAGTGAACTGCCACTCGTAGAGAGGGTAACTCTATCTCAAAAGGAAGTACCGCTTCTGTGCCGAATACCAATGCGTACGGCGTTGTGTTCGTGGCCATTTTGAACGTAGTTCGATACGCCTAGAGAGCTTCATGTAGTCTCTCGTACCAGTCCTTCTTATTCGAGACACTGTCTTTTTCATGATTTTCGTCAAGGTCTTGTTGAAAGCCTCTGCTAGACTGTTAGCTCGAGGATTATGGACCGAAGAGTATCTCTAGTCTATGTTATGCTGTTGTGCGAAGCGACTGATCTTGTGGCTTCTGTAGGCTGGCCCGTTATCGGAGATGATCCGTCGCGGAGTTCCAAACCGATAAATGACGTGCGTCTTGAAGAAATGGAGGATATTCTCCGTCTTCACTTCCCTCAGCAGTACTGCTTCTGCCCACTTGGAGAAGTAATTAGTTGTCACCAAAATGAACCGATGCCCTCTGGACGATGCTGGTTCGATGGGGCCAATTATGTCAGTTCCCCACATTTCGAATGGCCAGCTAGCCACTATCGGATGTAGTGGATTCGGATGCTGATGGATAAAATCTCCATGAATCTGGCATGAGTGGCATTGCTTCGCGTATTCGAGGCAATCTTGGATCATCGTGGGCCAATTGTAGCCCATCCTTTTGATCTTTAGCTTCATCTTCGGGCCGGCTTGGTGAGAACCGCAGAGTCCGTCGTGAGTTTCTTGGACTACTCTCTTTGCCTTTTCAGGTCCCAGGCATCTTAGCCATAGAGAATCAAATGATCTTTTATACAGAGTATCATTGACGAAGGCAAATGATAGAGCTCGTTTCATGAGCTGATGTCTCGAGAATGCATCTTCAGGTGTTCGACGGGATTTGAAGTAGTCTACAAAGACTTCTCTCCAATTCTCAGCCTTTTCCTGGTCTTTTATTTGCAGAGCCATTTGCTCGGTCACTTCCTTTTCTTCGGACGACTCCGGAGATATTTCTGCCGGTGCAAGAACCCGACGACTTTGTACCACAATCCTTACGTTATCGAGGTTCTCGTCGGCCAATTGTTTAGCGAGCTTAGCTAATGCATCCGCCTTGCTATTTTCTGCACGCGGTATACTTTCTAGGGTGTAGGAAGGAATTTGAGTCAGCAGTTGTTGCACTTTCTCGCCGTACTTCACCAACTCAGGTTTGCACGTTTGATAGTCGCCGTTTACTTAACTAATGACCAGCTGGGAGTCTCCGTATATGAGGAGGTTTTCAATTCCCATGTCGACGGCGATCTCAAGACCTACTATCAAAGCTTCATATTCGGCTTCGTTATTCATCATCGGCTCTATTAAGGAGAAGGAAAAGCGCATTATCCTTCATTGTGGAGTCACGAAGATGAGGCATACCCCTGATTTGATTATAGGGGTGCTTTGTTTGCGTTTCTTCATGGAAGACACTCTATCAAAATAGAGTTCCTACCGGGTATCATCCCCGTCGATTGTGTCAAACGCATGTTCGTCTGGCAATTCGCAGTTCAAAAGAGAATCGGCGGGTATCGGGTGCTCAGCGAGGAAGTTGGCGATGGCCTGGCCTTTCACTGCCTTAAGAGGCCGATAAGTTATCGAGAATTCCATCAAGTGTAGGGCCCATTTAGCGAGACGTCCCGTTAATATGGCTTTTGACATCAAATATTTGAGAGGATCCACCTTTGATATGAGATGGACCTCATGTGCCAACGCATAGTGTCTGAGCTTCGTTATCGCGAAGATCAATGCCAGGCAGTGTTTTTCAATGGGGGAGTAACTTTCTGCCCCAGGAGAACTCAACTCAGATAGTAGAGAGCTCTTTCTTTCCCTTGGTCGTTTTCTTGTGCCCATAATGCGTCTAGAGAACCCTCAAGGGCTGTTGTATACAGGACGAGAGGTTTTCCTTTAACGGGAGCGGCCAGCACTGGCGGATTCTGCAGGCATTGCTTGATTTTGTCCAGTGCACTTTGGCATTTGTGATCCCAAACGAACGGGGTTCCTTTTTTCATCAAGTGACTGTAGGGGCGGCACTTGCCCGAAAGATTAGCTATAAATCGCCGGATATACGCGAGCTTCCCTTGGAGAGACCGTAGTTGCTTGAGAGTCCTCGGCGGTGGCATTTCCATAATCGCCTTGATCTTCGACGGGTCTATCTCGATGTCTCGGTGTCGGACGATGAATCCCAGGAACTTGCCTGAGGACACTCCGAACGCGCATTTGAGAGGGTTCATCTTCAAATTGTATTTCCGAAGGCATTGAAACACGACTTCAGATGCTCTAGATGTTCCTCGTATAATTTCTTTTAACTACGAGGTCGTCGATATAGCATTCGACGATTTCATGTATGAGGTCGTCGAAAATCTTCGTCATGGCCCTCTGATAGGTGGCACCGGCGTTCTTTAGACCGAAAGACATCACCTTGTAGCAAAATATGCCCAAAGGGGTCCAGAAAGCGGTGTGCTTCTGGTCCTCGGGATACATCTTTATCTGATTGTATCCTGATGATCCGTCCATGAAGGAGAAGACTTCGTGAGTGGATGTGTTATCTATCATCAGCTCAGTGACTAGTACTGGAAAGTCGTCCTTTGGGCAAGCTTTGTTGAGATCCCGAAAGTCCACATATGCGCACCATCCCATTTTTCTTCATTACTGGGACGATGTTGGCAATCCAGTCAGGATATTGAACCTCTTGGATGAAGACGGAGTCGATTAGCTTCTTGACCCCGGCATTGATGCTCATCTCAAGCTCGAGCCGCATTCTTCTCGGTGCTTGTTTGATCGTCTTGACATCCGGAGATATTGCC
Source organism: Agapanthus africanus (assembly GCA_030015575.1). Taxonomy (NCBI): domain Eukaryota; kingdom Viridiplantae; phylum Streptophyta; class Magnoliopsida; order Asparagales; family Amaryllidaceae; genus Agapanthus; species Agapanthus africanus. The sequence continues at coordinate 858,156,561 of JASDDO010000022.1, read as the reverse complement.
AATTTGTATACAGCAATCTCTGGATCTAGTCCCGGCATCTTGGAATAGTTCCATTCGAAGCAATCTCTATGCTGCATGAGCACGTCCTTTAGCGTAGCCACCCTTTCTTCGGACAATAGCTCACTGACGAATGTCGGCCGCGGGTCACTTGTCGTCCCCAAATCAATTTTCTTGAGCTTATCTGCAGTAGTATGTATTCCATCTTCCAGCTCTTTTGGCGCCGGTGGAAACTCTGAAATTACCTTGCCATCATCGTTTTCGAAGCACTATGGGAGGTCATCCATATTCTCGGGCTCTTCTTTTGACAGGGTTATCGCGTGACAGGTATGAGATCGTTTCCAAGATCGATGTTGATCTGGTTCTACTCTCGCTATACGCGTCGCTTTCGGTTCATGCTTCTGTGGTGGGCTTACCCTCCAACTGCTGGATAGAGTGAACCTGCCTTGTTGATATTGGTCTTCAACCCAATTCTTGAAGGTGAAGCAGTCTTCAAGAGGATGTCCTATTGCTCGGTGATAGGAGCAATAGTCTGGGTAGGAGATCTCGTTCTCTTGCTCGGGGTGTTTGGACTCCGGGAGTGTCATCATCTGATGCTTTACGACGAGATCGAATATCTTCTTTGTCTTGTCTTGGGGAAAAGAATATTCCCGACCCGTCTTCTTTAGAAGGGACGAATCCCGGCTGGTCGACTCTTGCTCGCGTGGCTTCTTAGAGCCGCTTGGCTGCTGTCGAACGTTTTTTCCGTTCTTTAGTTTACTTTTGCCTCTGCGTCGGGTCTTCTGTATGACGGGCTGGCGATGAGGAGCATTGTCATTCTCCATGGCCTGCTGAAGGAGGCGCTGCGTCCTGGCTTTCTCGTAAATAGCTATTTCACGGCTATGGTCATCCCGGACCTTTTGACCCGCTTCCCTTATTAGCTTGTCCATCCGTTCTTCAAACGACGGACTCGGCATTTTCATGGCGGGAGCTCGTTCTGGTTCAGGGTTAGCATCTTCCGACAGAGCATCTCCTTCTTCATCAAAGTTATGTATAACGTAGCAGTCGCGGAATAGCTCCCGTTTCTTGGATCGAACATATCCAAGCCCGATCGTTTCCATTCTCCCATTGGGCAACTTTCGTTGAGTTCCGGGAACGTTCCAGATCCTGTTATAGAACCGTGCTTGTCGCACAGTTTGCTTAAGGGGTACATCTTGGGGTCGCAAGAGTCTCTTTAATCCTTCTGTATAGTATATGGGCAAACGGATAGGCTGAAACCTGTCAAGTGTAGAATTGACGCCGTGCCAGATTTCTTTCTCCATTTTGGTTTCCCCAGATCGGTAGAATAGGATCGCCTTTTCACCCTTTCGCCTGGGGGGGACATAGAATGTCTGCAGTTCTTGCACACTATAAGTTTCAAGTGCATCAAGCTCTTTGTAATGCTCTTATGGAACCATGGCAACTTGCAAACTTTGATCTTCATCGGCGAAGGTTTGTATCGATGGCCGAGCGGAGAATACAGCATCGACCTCATCTTCCGAGTCGCTGCCGAAGACCAACATAGGGGTGGACGGTCCCGGATTATTGTATTGGGGCGGCCCTGAATAAACTATTTCTTCTTCGTCCTCGGTGTCACTCCCGAAGACCGGAATAGTGGTGATAGCTTTGTTCTTGTCCTCCGGTTTGCGACATCTTTCTGTGTCTTCGAAATCCGGCAGGAAGTACTTTGCATCCTCATATTTGCGGACTTCGTTCACGGAGAATGGGTTTAGTTCCCCTGTCACAGTATACTCAAGACCATCCTTGAAATACTTCATACACTGGTGTTGTGTAGAAGGGATGATGTTGTACTCGTGTAACCAAGGCCGGCCGAGAAAAGCGTTGTAGCAAGTCTTGGCGTCAATGACGTGAACTTGATGTCCGTGACTAGTAACCCAAAGCATAGTGTCAATATTACAGACCCGAGCGTCCATGATGATTGGGAGTCAAACCCGGAAATGGTAATTTTATCACGAGCGAGGTGCTGAACGCTTATGCAGATTTCCTTCAACGCTCTCACATTAAGGAGATTGACGGAGGACCCATTATCAACCAGGATTTTGCCTATCTTGATATCATGACAGTATCCGGAAACATAAAGGGGACGGTTATGCTCGCATGTCCCAAGGAGGAGATCTTCATCGCCGAAAGTGATATCGGCCGTATGCACTTCTTCCAACTCGTCCTTCATCTTTTCTTCGGCGAGAAAAACTTGAAATTGGTCAGGCTCTTGTAATGCCCTGATCAGAGAATCTCTCGTCTCTTTGGATAGCAGAAGGGCGTTGAGAATACTTAGCTGCGAAGGTAGCTTTCTCAAGTGTGCCAGAACGTTGTAGTCCACCTTGTTTTTCTTTGGCGGGTCCTTGGCTGTCAGCTCTTTAACGACCTGATCTTCTAGGGCGATCTCCTCAGGGACCTTTCTTTTCCCTTATCTTTTCTATTTGACCCACTGTTCGAGGACCCAAGATTCTTTTCGGGAAGCGTACGATTGCGCAACTGTATGTTCTCACAGTTCTTCGGTTTTTCCTCTTTTCCCGACGTGGATTCTTTGAAGAGAGGGCCAAAAGTCATTTCTTCGTCAGAGCCGCTCCCGAAGGTAAGAACTTGCGATCCCCGCAGTCAACTATATGACAGTTGCCGGTAGTTCCTTTACGCTCCTCGGTCGTATTTCTTTGCTCCCGACGAGTTTTGCGTTTCATTCACTTGAAATGTTGCCGGTGAGCAACATATCCCTACCACCATCTTTTAAAAGCGTTGCACTCTTCAGTGGGGTGCGCAATTTTTCGATGATATAAGCAGTAGCTAGGATGTGTTTCCGCTTCACCAAGAGCGTTCGCTTCGGAGGGTGGCAGCTTCATTCCCATCGATATGGCTTTGGCGAACCTCTTCCTCGTTTTGAACCTGCTTTTATTTGCAATGGATGTACTTTGATCTGGTGGGAGTGTTTCAACTCTTTCGTCCAGTCGCCGGCGTTTGGCTTTTTTAAATATGGCCATCTTACGCTCTCGAGCAGCTTTGCTTTTAAGAAGAGCCTCGTCCAGGAATGCATCAATCATTTCGTCTGATGGCCCTAGAAGTTCCGGCTCAGGATTTGCCCCCAGTTTCTCTGTGTAAGGAGCTTCTTCATTTTCTATCGACGAGTGAGAGATCACATGGCAGCTTGCTACATAACCTTCAGATTCATCTGACGAGTCTTCTCCATTGTCATCATCTCCGTCCTCAAGGACATGGCTGAGAAATTCTTGGAGTGTGACTGGAGTCCGCGCTTTTTGATTATATTCTTCCAACACGTCAATCTATTTTTGCAGGTTCGTGCGTTTGTCACCAGGCTTCATGAGCTTTTTGGTCTTCTTCTTCTTCTTCGAAGACTTTGACGGCTGGGTGTGAGTGCTTTGGCTATCACCACCAATCTTTGGAATTGGGCGCGGTTTCAGCATTCCCTCGATAATCTCGGGTTCCAGTGGATTTTTCCACCTGATCGCCGGGCATGTTTGGAAATCCTTCAGCATTCTTTTCGTCTTGGCTGAAAGAGCGACCTCCCATAGAGCTTCTTCTATGAAGGAGCATAATGCCCCCAGTGTATCCGTCTTCTTGGGAGCGTGTGGCTGTGGTGGGTTCACTTTCCAGTTCTCGGACAGGGCAAACTTGCCCTGTTGGTATTGATCTTCGATCTAGCCTTTAAAGACGAAGAAATTTTCAATTGGATGGCTAACCGTTTGATGGTAGGGGCAATAATTGGGACTATTAGCCTCGCCGGGTTGCAATGGTCATTTTGGATTTGGCAGATTGATGAGCCTATTGCGCATCGCTAGCTCAAACAATCTCTTCGTTTTGTCCCGGGGAAATGAATAAGGGCACTTCATTTTCTCATTATAGTATCGCCGCCTCTCTTCTAGGCGATTAGTTAGTTTTGGGCCACTGGGCTGCTGTTGAGTATTCGTAACGAATGTCGCCTTCCCTTTACCCTTTTCGTTTCGCGGCTCCGGCTTTGGAGGAGACGGTCTATGACCCATCTGGTCCAGTTTGTCAATCAAGTCCTGGAACGTGGTCGGCTTGAAGAACATCATGAATTGGGAAATAGTTTCTTGAGGGTCAAGAGTGCCCACGAACATGCCCACTGCCGACGCTTCCTCGATGCGCTGCTCACATTTTGACCATAAATTTCGCCATCGTATTGCGTATTGCACCCACGTTTCACCTGGCTTCACCCTGGCATTGATCAATGCCGTTATTGGGGTGCGTTCACTAGCACTCGCGAAACGCTGGGTGAATAGTAGCTCCATCTCTGCAAGGGTTTTGACGGAGTCGTTTGGAAGTTCAGAATACCACTCGAATGCCGTCTCCGATAAGCTACCAATAAACTGGCGGAGCAGAAGTTTATCGTCACCCCCGGTGTTGCCGCACAAGGCTCTGAATTGAGCGACATGCTGATGTGGATTCCCCGTTCCTTTATATACATGAAATTTAGGGATCGTATATCCCGGCGGGTACCTTATTTGGTCATACCAGCCTGGATATGGTCGCCCAGTTTTAACAATTTGGCCGGCCGCTTCATTCGCCTGGTGAGCTCGTATTTGCTGAGCAATGTAATCATCCAGGGCAGCTTTGGAGATAGTTTCCTCTTTGGCTGCTGAAAGAGCCGGAGAAGGGTTCGATATCTCCCCTCTGTCGTCTTCAATGATAATCGGGGGGTCTTCAGCTGGTGGTTCCGGCTGTAACATCATCCCAGCCATGTCTTGGAACAAAAGAGCCATTCGTTTGATGTTGGCTGCCTGTTCTGCGGCCTTTTTTTCTTTCCTCTCGAGCATTCTTCGGAGGAACTCGGTATTAGTTTCTTGTTCTCGACGCTACTCCGAGGTCTCTGTATTATCTTTTTGCCCAGTGAGTGCGGCCATTACAGTCAGCATCTCCTGAAGTTTCTGCTGCTGTTGTTCCTGAGCCTTCGTTATCGATCGGGTAAGCGGTCGATGACCCGTAGAAGCACGACTTTCTTCTTTTCCGGAAGCCATATAAATGGTATGTATTACCATTCCTCCGGACTTGGGGCGTTTAGATTCGACGTCCTTGCGGTTTGCCGCATTCACGGAGGCTTTCTCTGGCCTCCTTCTCTTTTGAGCGGTTGACGTTGAGGGAGCCGTTGCAGCGGGCATCCAGACGGATGACGTCTTCTATGGTACCATGAGATGGCTATTTTCTTGCTGAGCTTTAAGTTTCTTTGATCGGCGAGAGTAGTCTTGGTCAATCACCAATTCCTGGACCTGTCGCCAGACTTTATAAATTTTGGAGGATAGCCGCTGAGGGGGCTGCTCCGTCTTCTTTTCCATAGTAATCTCCATAGGTGGAGGAGATCTCTTCAGCACGGCAGTCGGAGAGTTCTTGCGAACCCTCCTAAGCGGTTCAAAGCTGTTCCCAGTCGGAACAGCAATATTGATTTCCACCATGGGAGCTGGCGGAGTTAGTCCAGAATGGGAGCTGCCCCCAGCCTTCCTTACTCGGCGCCAGTGACGACGGCGAGCATGTTGTGCGGATAGAGTTGGTTCACCTATGGAGATGGCTTCGTCATGCCCCATGTCTTGACGGAGGGTTGTCGCCGGTGTCAGCCTTTTGAAGACCGACGTTCGCCGAGCAGTAATGTCCAACCTATCGAATACAGACCTCTGGGCAGAGGTGACTTCGCCTGGAGTGGGAGCCGGAGTGGCCAGCCTTGTGAAGACTGACTTCTTGTCAGGAGAAGCCTTTCCAATGATTTCGTCCACCTGAGCCGGGATGGCTATCCGCTTTGGGATGGCTGCTTCAGGTATTGCGGGCTTATTGGCATTTTGGCCCAGTCTGTTGAAAACTGAGGCATTAAACTTGGGCGACCCGTTGAAAGGGGCCACAGCAGTGGTAAGTCGATCAAAGACCGACTTCTTTGGGGTTTCTTGTGGCAGGATCGGGGCATTGAAGCTCATGGGTGGGATCATAGTCCCAAAGAACAGCCCGGTGGTGGCCTGAGTTACTTGGTCCACCGGCATCGTGAATAGGGAGTTGCAATTGCAGCCAGAACATTTTGTTCAGGTAGACGCCATTGATCTTTCGTTTTCTGCACGGAGCAAGACACCAAATCTTAGTACCTCGAACCCAAGGGCAACCATAGCAAATCGCGATTCGTTCGCGAACACGACACATGAAGTGTGGAGTGGAAAGAGGAAAAGGTCCCACCGGGGTGCCAGAATCTGTTCCCCGCTGAAAAACGCGGACGCGACCGCACGGGTCCGTCTCGCCTGAATTTCGGGGCAGATGCTAATTGGTGCTATCCGTCCACCTCTCCGAAGATGTCAAGTTGATTTATGATACCATGTATCGAAGGTTTAAACGGATGCGGACGATATAGCAGACTTCGTCAGATTCCCCCTCGTTGAGGGGTTTTTGATTGTGGGGACGTTCTTCCCTGAAGGCGCAAGCCCCTGCAGTTAATTACGCTACCACGTCGCGGTAACCACTTTCTCCTTCTCTAGATGGTCACTTCATGTCGTGGGTGTTTGTTTTGTTTTTGGTTGCCCGTGGATTGTATACAGAGACTAATTTATGTTGTCGCCCATAGGGCGTGGATTAGTCCAAATCCGTATCTTCTTGGATTTGGATTTGGGGGTTGGGTTTAAAGATGCGTTAGCCTCATTTAGGACTAAGATCAACTTAAACGTATGTTAAGGATACGTTAGTCTAATTTTTAGACTAAGATCAACTTAACAGGATCATTTAGATCCAACAAAAGAGCATTTGAACTCTATTGTTTAGTTTAGGGACATTGCGGTCGATTAGTTTAGGGACATTACGGTCCATTGTTAGTTTAAGGACATCTCGGTCTAAGGTTAAGGACATCATAGTCTGTGAGTTTAAAGACATCACAGTCAAGGTTAAGGACATCATAGTCCGTGAGTTTAAAGACCTCACAGTCAAGGTTAAGGACATCATAGTCCATGGGTTTTAAAGGACCCCACAGTCCGTGGAATATTTGGTTGTCGGGACCCGTCACCTCTCTGAAGACGTGAAGGATTACAACGACAAATATCAAAGGAGTAAAGAGATGTACCCTCGAACCGATGTGAGTTGGTTAAAAGATCTGTAGTCCAATTTGGGGCTAAGATCTGTTAACATATTTATGAGCAGATGAGCTCAATTAATATAAGTTGAGAACTTATGGCCAATCTTGGGCTAAGTCCAATCAGGTTAAAATGTTTAACATTTTATTTTGGGCTGTTGAGCTTTTATTTCGGCTTGGCCCTTATAACAATGCTGAGCATTGATTTATATCTTGACAATGTTTTTGTCTTTTATTAAATGCTGAGCATTCATCAGAGCCCTGCGCTTATTAAAGAACAATTTATGTTCTGTCAGCGCAACACATGGTGCGCTAGGCGCTTTGCGCCAGTCAAAGAGCGCAGTGCGCTTCTACCATGTGGCGCACATGTAAGGGACACGTGTCGCGCTTGGTGCTAGGCGCTAGATGATGAGCGCTTGATGCCAGTTTATGAACGTTGAGCGCTAATCTATGAGCGCATTGCGCTTTCAGTTTTGTGGCGCACACGTGAGTGACACGCGGTGCGCTTGGCGCTGAGCGCCAGCACATGAGGGCAGTGCGCTATTTCAGAAGCGCAAAGCGCAAGTTGTTAATTGGCGCTTACGTGATTGACACGTGACGCATTTGGCGCTGAGCGCCAGTCCAGAGAGCGCAGAAGCGCAGTTCAAGAGCGCCAAGCGCATCTGATCAGTTTTATGATATGGGAAACAAATTTATGTTCTTTTAAAAGAGATTTTGTCTCAAGATCTAAGAACAACAGTTCTTATTTTTGCAGGAGATATTTCCAATCTTTTATGTTGATGAAAGGCTTTGCCTTTATAGATCCATGATCTATGAGAAGAATTATGTTCTTCTTCTATTTTATGATGAGATCTTTTGATCTTTTTTTGTGAAAGACTTTTTGTCTATGTAGATCTATGATCTTTTTAAAGAAATGAATTCTTCTTTTGATGATTTCATCTCTATGTTCATCATCATCATTTTTACCTTGAAGAAAGATCTTCTTGCAAGAGCTTACTCTTTGAATTTTCTCAAAGTTTTGGGGAGGTTTCTCTCTCTTCTTTTTTGTATCTGTATCTGTATATCTGTAAGACTTGAAGTCTAGGGGCCTTTTTATAGGATAGGCTGATTTGTTGAATCAGTTAAAGAGATCTTTCTCTGATTGATTTGGGGATGTTTCCTCACTATTGGATCTTTGATCGTAGGGCTTCTGTTTTACAGAAAGCAATCTTCTTGTTTTTAACAAGATTGGAAAATCTTTCCATACAGAATTTATTCTGTCTTTTGGTAATTTTTATTTACCATTGGATCATTGATCCAACTGTGCTCTGATTTACAAAGCACGATCTTGTTATTTAGAAAGATTTTGAGGAATCTTTCCTTAACAGAATTTAATTCTGATTTATTAACGATTTATCATTATTATTAGATCTTTGATCTAACGGTGGGAAGCTTTTAGCTCCAGCGCTAGCGCGCCCGTGCTTTGCACGTGATGCGCTGTTTAAAAGGCAGCGCACATTACGCTAGCGCACCTGTGTTTGACACGTGGTGCGCTACTCAGAGCGCAGCGAACCTAGTGCTAGCGCACACGTGGCGTGCTACTTAGAGCGCAGCGCACCTAGCGCTAGCGCCCACGTGCTTTGCACGTGGTGTGCTGTTTATGGTACATCGCACTTGGCGCTGCATCTGAAGCGTTGCCTCATTTCAAAATTTGAATTTTTGAACAGAGCTTTGCTCTGATTGGGGGAAACAGAAAACATGGAATATTTATAATATATTTTAAAATTATATTTTGATAATAGTTATATATATATATATATAATAAAAATAAAGTTTATTTATTTTATAGAAATCTCATTTTCTTAAAAATTGTATCAAATTTCCATTGAGATTGAATGCTCCTTGCGGATATCTGCATCTCGTTCTAATACGCCCGAGGATGTGCGATAACCCGTACCATCTTGATCAGACAGCATCTCCCGACTCTGCTCCTTGAGAACCTGTCTAGCGTGTCACCTGCCTCAACTTCAACTTGGTCTCCTCCCCAAAATGGGTTGTAGAGGTGCAATTGCAAGGAATTTAATAAACACACTTTTTAAAGAAAACGGTTTTGAATGTTCAAGGTATTTATTCGTAATCTCGTATTTCCCCATAAACTAGAGTTCTAAAATTCATCGTGCTATGTTAAAAATGTGTGTTGTGATGAGGTATGTCATTATCTCGTGAGTTATCTAAAGGTAATACGGTTAAATTGTACAATTATAAGTTGTATGTAACATGATGGTATTTTACTGTAAAAGTGAAATAAAAATTGCAACATGAAGTTTTTGAGGTGAAACTTATTCTAATGTGTTTATTTATGTTTGTTAAAAATTATAAAAGAATATGGTATTTTATTATTTAAGAAAAATAGAGTTTTTAAAGAAAAATGAATCGGAAGTCGGAATAACTCCGCTTCCGACAAGTTTTAAAAAAGAGAAGTTTTAGAATAGCAAAAGAAGAGGGGAGAGGGAACTTACTGGCTATAAAGAAAAAGGAGAGGTAGAGAAAGACTTTGGAACCATCGGGGCGTCGTTTCGTTGCCGAAATCTTTCCAAAAGTTCGCCGGAATCTTGCCCTTTGCTAACTCCACTTGCACAACTTAGGACTTCGAAATTTTAGAGAGTTTTTGATACTAGATTTCAGAATGAAGAAAGACAAAATGTAGGGTTGTATTTATAGGATAGGATTAGGGTTTAGAGTGATGAATTTGAGAATTAAAATGCATTAAATCATGGAGTAATGCTGAATTTTAGTTCTCTGGAAATGTGCAGAGAAAACAAACAGTATAGGAGTAATGGGGGGAGTCCAAGGGGTGTAGGGTTAAAAATTGGGGAGCATCCCCTACGGGGGGCCCGGCGGTGCCGGTCCAAACTCGATCTTCACTGGCCAAATTTCGGTGGAATTGGCTTGGATCATCACCACGTGTCCCTGTCGCTTGGTATACTTCAATACACGTGTTTGTTTAATCCGTGACTCTTCATTTTACGTGTTGTGCACGTGCAAACCTTTGGGCTTCTAAAAGATTAAAAGAAAAAATCAATTAAAAATATATGTGGCGGGTGGGATTCGAACACAAGGGCTACGTCATAGCGGTGCAAGACTTTACCAATGAGCTACAAGTGCTTTCTTGCTGTTCAAAAGCAAATCGAATTTATAACTTGTGCTCAGGCTTAGATATTCCTTTCTGTATTTTTGAAAAAATTATGTACAGAAAGTTTAGGGTTGTTACATTCTACCCTCCTTATAAAAATTTCGTCCTCGAAATTTGTAAAAGGAAAGTGTAACAGATTTAAGAAAAGTTTGATGACAGTTATGATGTGTTGTTGAAGTTTGTGGTAGTATTGTTTGGAGAATCCATAAACTTGAAAGAAAAATAGGGTTAGAATAGATTCAAAATATATGAAATTGTGAGATTCAAAAAATATGAAATGTAAAAAATGTTTTTAGTTGCTGATTCTTGTGTTATATTGCTCAGGACTTCATGCAGAATTGACCTACATGTCCATGCAGAACTGACCTGCATGGTAGGGTTCCATGCAGTACTGACCTGCATGGGCCGCCAACAAAACCTGTCACGCTCCACTTCCCAGTGTACAGGTAAGGAGACGCGGCGATGTCCGCTGAGTATTTACTCAGAAGTAAATACGCTAAGCGTATCCAAGCAATATAAAGTAAAAATATACACAAGGGACAGGAATATAAATGAACAGTAACTTTAATTTATTTAACTATTCTTTACAAATACAACTGGAAATGTAATTATATGAATAGAAAGCAATGCCTAAACAATGGCATAACTGAAATGAAAGGTATATACAAGTGCCTACAGCTCTGAGTCGATAGCAAAATGCTCAAAATCCTCAGTATTGGGCTCGATCTCCAGTGAGTCCGATCCACCTGACAACATTCCAAAGAAAGAAGAAAAGAATGTCGTCAGCTAACAATCGCTCAGTAAATCCCAAAGAAAGAGAGAAGAAGAATAGACAGAAAAGAGAATATAACTAGTAAGGTATGATTATAATGTTAACGCAGTTGTTTGTAGCTTAGTACAGAATATACCAGTGTATACGAGAGGAGTTCCACTATTCCGGAGAATAAGTTATATGGAGCACAAGGAACCGTTCAGCTACGGTACAACGACAATGGATATTCAGGTTAGGTGTATTAAAGTGGCCGTCTCGTGCCACTTCTAACACATTCCGTACCAGTCTACCCCTTTAAAACCCCATAATATCTTTTGTATTGATTGTATTGTTTTGTTATATAGATGGAAGACTTGCCGAAATTATGATATCAGTAAACGGAATGGATATAAATGGATAGTCATGTAAACAGAGTATATCCATGGTTCGGTTCAGTCAATATAGATTGAATTCTTGTATAGACGGATTCATGTTGTATTGCAGTTTATACTTGATATTCAAGTTAAATTGATTAGATTGAGACTCTATCTGAGTCAGACACTTTGAAAAGAAATTGAAGTCCTGAATTAGTTTTGATATTATCGGTAACTGCTGCACATGGACGACAGGATTTGTGCATTTTTCCAAGACAATTACCGTGTTGATAACACCATTGTTAGATTGTCTACTGTTCCCACCAAAAAATTTCTGCGCAAAAGAGCCCAAGAGATCAAATGGCAGCGATACGTTTAAGAAAATGTGAACCAGTATTTTCGGGGCTGTATTTTGACAAACTTTCAAATGTGAAACAGCTAAATTCTGATGGTACCGAAAGCGTCTTGAAAAAGTCTTCGATTTGATATATTATGGGCCTCATAATTCATCCGAGATCAAAAATTATGAGCAAATATGCTATGCACGTGTAATCTAAGGAAGAAAATACGAACCAGTATTTTCCGGGCTGCATTTTGACAAACCCCCGAATGAGATAGAGCTAAATTCTGATGGTATTGAAAGTGTCTCAAAAAATCCTTCGATTTGATATATTATGGGCCTCATAATTCATCCGGGATCAAAAGTTATGAGGCATCACGTGCCCACACGTGACCAGGCATCACGTGCCTATACGTGACCGGGCATCACGTGCAGACACGTGACCATTTACAGGCAAAGTCTGTAGGCACTAAATAAAATAAATAATTAGAAATAATTAATCAGTGGGGTCACGTGCCAACACGTGACATGCTCTTAAACCCTCTGAAACAATAAAATTAAATTCTAATTAAATAATTAATCAGTGGGGTCACGTGCCAACACGTGATGGGTTCCTGAGCACTATAAACCAATAGAATTAAATTCTAATTAATTGGTCAATCAGTGGGGTCACGTCCTAACACGTGATGGGCTCTTAAACTCTCTGAAACAATAGAATTAAATTCTAATTAAATAATTAATCAGTGGGGTCACGTGCCAACACGTGATGGGTTCCTGAGCCCTCTAAACCAATATGATTAAATTCTAATTAATTGGTCAATCAGTGGGGTCACGTGCTAATACGTGATAGGCTCTTAAACTTTCTGAACTAATAGAATTAAATTCTAATTAAGGGAAATCAAAAACCCTAGTTGGAAAAATATTTCCCTAGATCTTTCCAAACAAAAAGATTGTGCTCTGTAAAGTGGAGCACCGTTGGATTAAAAATCCAATGGTGATTAAAAATCACCAATTTATAGAAAGATTGTATACAAGGAAAGATTTCCTTAAAATTTGCCAGGAATAACTGATAAAAGATCTTCTGGATTAAAAATCCAATGGTAAATAAAATTCACTGAGTGATCTAAAAGATCATATTGGTTACAAAATCAATTAAAATCTTTCAATGAAAGATTGACTAAACAAACTGATTTTTTTCTTTCTCCTATAAATAGGAGCCAAGAAGAGAAGAGGGGGGATACAGAGAGAAAAAAGAAGAGAATTTAATTCTCCAAAGAGAAAGAAGGTCTCTTGAGAAAAGAAAGAGATTCTAGGTGAGAGATCATCCTATAAGCTCTCACAAAATAAAAAAAGAGAATTTAATTCTCAATTTAAGAGTTTAACTCTTCTGAATAAGAACATAGTTCTTCTTTTGGTTGAAGATCTGCAAAAGCAGATCTCCCTACAAGTTGAGAATTTAATTCTCATCGGGGAGATTCTGCAATGCAGATCCAAAACTTAGAGGGAGAATTGAGTTTAGAGAATTTAATTCTCCCAAATTCATAGGAATTTAATTCCTTCAAATGAAACTAGGGTTTAACCCTATATAAGAATTTAATTCTTCCAAATTCATAGGAATTTAATTCTTCCAAATTCATAGGAATTTAATTCCTCCATATGAAACTAAGGTTTAACCCTACATAAGAATTTAATTCTTCCAAATACATAGGAATTTAATTTCTCCAAACAAAACTAGGGTTTAACCCTATAAAAGAATTTAATTCTTAAAGACAAGAGACTTAAAGTTCTCCATGCACATAAAGATCAAAGTATCCAACGTGATCACGTGGTAACACATGACCCTTCATCCCAACGAATGAAAAAGAACAAACAAGACTAGGTCACGTGACCCCACGTGACCCTTAAATAGACTCCTTAAGATGAGAAAGAAAAAGCTTGGAGGCAATGCCTCACGTGCTAACACGTGACCCTCTCCCTCAATGATCAGAAAGAGAACGAACAAGACTAGGTCACGTATCCCCACGTGACCCTTAAACAGACTTCTCAAAATAAAGAAGGGCAGAATATATTTTGGGTGCCTCACGTGTCCCCACGTGACCCTTAAACAGACTCCTCAAAATGAGAAAGAACAATCTTGGAGGAAATGCCTCACGTGTCCCCACGTGACCCCTAACAAATCCTTTTAATATCCAGTGCATGGATGCCCATCACGTGCTCACACGTGATGGCCTCGAAGACTAAAGGTGTTTAACACTTATTTGAATATTCTGGGAAGAAAATAAAGGAGGTTTGGCCCAATTCTCAGGCGCCTCACGTGACCACCTCATTTCTAGTGTTTAACACTATTTTGAGCGTTTTGTCCCTAGTGTTTAACACTATTTTAAGTGTATCACGTGGGAAGACGTGATCGTTAAATATGTGTTAGTGTTTAACACTATTTTCAAACCAGTCTTGGCCCAAAATCAGCTAAGTTTTCCAGAGACAAGATCTCCCCTTGGATTGAACCCCAACTACATTCTTCCAAACTTGATCATTTCATGTGACATTCAAAGTAAAGTCCAGAGCTATAATGAATGTTTAGTGCTCAGCTAAAGACAAAATGTTGTCAGAACCCCAAACCCCTGTTTAGCATTGCTGAATAATGGAGGGGCTGAACCCAGACAAATGTTCAACAGTCCAAACAAAGGTCCAACATTTCAAATCTAATTGGACTTAGCCCAAGCTGGCCATAAGTCCTCAATTCAGATTTTACTGAGCCCATGTGGTCATAATCCAGTTAATTGATCTTAGTCCCAAATTGGACTACAGATTTCCCAATCAATTTTGGTTCAAGGGTACATCTCTTCACTCCTCTGATATTTGTCGTTGTAATTCTTCAATGTCTTCAGAGAGGTGACGGGTCCCGATAACCAATCATTCCACGGACTGTGGGGTCCTTAAACTCATGGACTATGATGTCTTTAAACTTTATAGACTATGACGTCTTTAAACTACGGACTGTGGGGTCCTTAAGCCTATGGACTATGATGTCCTTAACCTCGGACTATAGGGTCCTTTAAACCCATGGACTATGATGTCCTTAACCTCGGACTGTGGGGTCCTTAAGCCCATGGATTATGACGTCCTTAACCTCGGACTGTGGGGTCCTTTAAACCCATGGACTATGATGTTCTTAAACTGGACCGAGATGTCCTTAAACTAATATTGGACCACCACCATGTCCTTAAACTGGTAATCGACCGCAATATCCCTAAACTAAACAATAGAGCCCAAATGCTCTCTTGTTGGATCTAAACGATCTCGTTAAGTTGATCTTAGCCTAAAATTAGACTAGCATATCCTTAACAAACGTTTAAGTTGATCTTAGTCTCAAATGAGACTAACGTATCCTTCAACCCAACCCCAAACCCAAATCTAAGAAACTACGGATTTGGACTAATCCACGCCCTACAGGCGACAATATAAATTAGTCTCCGTATACAATCCACGGGCAACCAAAAACAAAACAAACACCCACGACACGAAGTGACCATCTGGAGAAGGAGAAAGTGGTTACCGCGATGCGGTAGCGTAATTAACTGCAGGGGCTTGCGCCTGCAGGGAAGAACGTCCCCACAATCAAAAACCCCTCATCATGAGGGAGAATCTGACGAAATCTGCTATAAATCAACCTGGCGTCATAAATTAACCTGGCATCTTCGGAGAGGTGGACGGATAGCACCAATTAGCATCTGCCCCGAATTCAGGCAAGACGGACCTGCGCGGTCGCGTCTCCGTGTTCGGCGGGGAACATCTACCTTAGATAGGCAAGCACCCATATTCTTCGGCACTCTGAGGCTCAAGAGAACTGGTCCCGCTTAAACCTATATTTACTAGGGTCCTTATTGTAATTTAATATAATTTGAGGGGGTTTTATGTAAAAAATAGTTTGATATATTTTCAAAATACACCTCAAGTATTTAATTATCGTCTTTAGGGTTTTCATAGATATATATATTTTATTAAAGTGAAATTTTCTAGTGAGTAGAACCTAATTTTCATTGTATATAGTATTTTAATGAAATGCTGGAATTTGTATTAAATTGTAATGGTAATTTTATGAAATTGTGATTCTTGTGATTTGGAAAACATGGAATATTTATAATATATTTTAAAATAGATATTTTGATAATAGTTATATATATATATATATATATATATATATATTTAATAAAAATAAAGTTTATTTATTTTGTAGAAATCTCATTTTCTTAAAAATTGCATCAAAATTCCATCGAGATCGAATGCTCATTGCGAAGGTTTGCATCTCGCTCTAATAGGCCCGATGATGTGCGATAACCCGCACCATCCCGATCGGGGTTCTCCAAAATGGTTGTAGAGATGCAATTGAAAGGAATTTAATGAACACACTTTTTAAAGAAAACGGTTTTGAATGTTCAAGATATTTATTCGTAATCTTGTATTTTACCATAAACTAGAGTTCTAAAATTTATCGTGTTATGTCAAAGATGTGTGTTGTGATGAGATAGGTCATTACCTCGTGAGTTATCTAAACGTAATACGGTTAAATTCTACAATTATAAGTTGTATGTAACATGATGGTATTTTACTATAAAAATGAAATAAAAATTGCAACATGAATTATTTTGAGGAGAAACTTGTTATAATGTGTTTATTTATGTTTGTTAAACATTATGAGAGAATATGGTATTTTATTATTTAAGAAAAATGGAGTTTTTAAAGAAAAATGAATCGGAAGTCCGAATAACTCCGCTTCAGACAAGTTTTGAAAAAGAGAAGTTTTAGAATAGAAAAAGAGGAGAGGAGAGGGAACTTGCTGGCTATAAAGAAAGAGGAGAGGTAGAGAAAGACTTAGGTATTTTTTTCTGTATTTTTGAAAAAATTATGTACAGAAAGTTTAGGGTTGTTACAGTGCGTTAGTGGGTTCTCATACTCCAGTCACTCCTGCGCATGATGCGTAGTTTACTCATTTAAAATTTGATGCATCATTATAATATAGATGGATATTGAATCATCTAACAGTTTATTATTTGTGGATCCGCATTCTACTCATGAGATGGCATCTGGCGCCGGCGCCACGTCGGGAACGGCAGGTATAATCGTTATTTCTTAAAACTTTTAAATAACAATTGTAATTTAAATTCATCAAATCTATATTCATATTTTAAATATTATAATATTATGTATGTATATCTACTTTTTCGTAAGCTTGAGCAGTGTTAGGGCAAGGGGTCCTATTGGGCCCGACTGCTGCAGGCCGTCCAAGGATTCTGGGCCATGGGATCTGTTCTTTGACGCGACAAGCGTTCCTGTTGGAGAGCACGCGACTTAGTGGGGGATTATGTTAGACAATAGATCCGTAATTATTATAAGTACCCACTCCATATTCGGTAGAACAAGCCCCAGACTGAGCATGCTACACGGTATTTTGGGTCGGAGAAGGTATGGCATATTCTTTCACACATTTAAATTTTAATCATTGTTATATGCATATACATATAATTATTTTTTTAATATATTTCAATTTCAGACTAAAAAGAATTACAGGTTCGTTGGCGAGCCCGGCAAGAATGGCGTGTACAGGCCATTCGATATAGATCGTGACCTTGCTCACTACCTAGGTCAGTGTCAAGTGATCAAGCGACATTGCCGATGGGAAGTGAAGAGTGAAGTTTATCTTCCCTAGACCTCGGCGACTGAGGATCAGCGGAGACACTTGAAGGAGATCATAATGCTGGAGATCTTGATAGAGGATTGGCTGCTTCTTGTCGTCTATTTTGAGCGCGATGATTTGCAGGTATCAATTTAATTTTTAAGATTTTAACAATATAATATGAAATCATATTCTAAAATATATTATAATATTTATTTTTGCAAGACGATATCGGTTCGAAATAAGTAGAACCGGAACAACGATGTGCGAGATCACGCTATCCCGATCCAAGGGAAGCGCTCGCAGGCCAACACTTAGTGGCACTTGGTGAGTATTTCGACGCTTAATTTCATATGATTTTTATATCGTTAATTAATTATTAAACTAAATTCTAATTTCATCGCAGAGAAATAAAGATCCCGCCAACCACAATGAAGCCAAGGGGTGGATCACATTACATAAATGCATTGGCACGTACATGGTAAGTTTCATACAATCAAGTTGATTACGTATTTTAAGTAAGCACCTATATGTTTATACACACACACACACCCGATTTCAGGAGCAGACGGACGTCTTGGAACTTGGCCCCGGCTATAGACCCAATTCCAGGAGCAAACAGACGCCTTGGGATTTGACCCCGGCGATTCAATCATCGCCATTGTCCTTATCCTGGATTCGATATCCGACGGGTATCACGGTAGGTATGAGCACGGGATTGGTCCCGGGGCCCATCGATTTTTTGATAGGCGTTTGACTGTGCATGAGTATGCCGTGACCCAGACGCGGGCGGATGCGGTGGCTGCATCGGAGGAGATGCAGCGGCTGCATCGGAGGAGGTGGAGCAGCAGCATCAGACGCTGCAGAAGACACGACATGAGATGCAGCATGAGCTGTAGGAGCCGCAGGCGGAGATCCGAAACATGAGCCAGCCGCAAGCCGATTCCGTCCAGCATACCGTACGAAATGAGTTGAGCGCATTCTTTAGGCTACGGGACGATGAAGGTGAATCGTCGTCCCAACGACATTAGTTCTATTTTTTGATTTGTTGACATATACATTTGTTCATTAGTGGAGTATTGATCATATTGTACGATTTATTGACACAAACATTTTTTGATTTGTTGACACATACATTTGTTCATTAGTGGAGTATTGATCATATTGATTGTATGTATATATTTTGTTTATGTTTGCGTGCGATTTGGAGATTATTACTTTGATTATCATATATTGCGTGAATGAAAATTATATATTACTGCTTGTGAATAGAAATTATATATTGCTGGTTGCGATTGAAATTAATGCGCGGGGTGTGGAAAATTTAATTATTTAAAAAAATAATTATTCACGGTTGTAACCGTGACATTTGTTCACGGTTACAACCGTGAACAAAAGGCTACTCCAGATACTGATATCTGGAGTAGGTCAGTGTTTTGGATCAGGTTACAAGTTTTGTTCATGGTAACGGTGACCCAAAATTGGTTTTGTTCACGGTTAGTACCGTGAACAAAAACTTGGGGCCACCAACTAACTGACTTTTTAATTTTTCATGCTAAGAAATGTTCACGGTTCTAACCGTGAACGTTTCTCATTTTGTTCACGATCAGAACCGTTATCCAACCTTTGCTTACACAGGTTTGGGTCACGGTTTAAACCGTGAACTAAAGTCCTTTTGTTCACAGTTTATACCGTGAACAAATCCTTACCCTGTAGTAGTGCGTGTTTATTGTTTGTTTTATCTTTCGTTGGTATCGCATTGTTGTTGCGTTATTGGTCGTAAGTATTGTTCCATGTATCATCTTTCTCTGCCGTGGTTACCATACCACCACATCCGACTCATGCATGCATGTTATCATGTATCAAAATTGTGTATGTACGTCCCCCCTAGCCTACCCTAACAAATATGTCATATGCAATAAATTGACACATGAATTCCTTCTAACAAATTAACAAACCTAGTGAGAAACATACCATAAAAGGGAGATAAAATTTGGACAATTAAAGGTGGATGAATGTGACTTTTAGACTCCCTATAATAAGTGTCTATCCATTAATCAAAGGGATTCAACCCTAGTACTAGATTAAGACCATGCATGGCTTCCCCAAATCCTCAAAACACTAACCACAACGATCGCTGTCACGGCAAACTACCGATGCAAGAGTTTGTTCCTCATGACGATGATGCTACCTCCAATGAGTCCTCGACTACCAATGCCAGTGCAAGGAGAAAGTTAGATTTAGACAAAGAAAGTGATTTATCGTCCCCCGAGTCTAATGGTGGCGAAGAGGAAGAGGATAAAGAAGTTGCTTCATTCGTTGATCATGCTAGCAAGTGGTGGAGAAATCGAAGGTGAGGGCCCCGACCCCAACCCTAACTCTAACCCTAGCCCTAGCCCTAATTGTAAGGAAAAGGGTAAGGAGGAGATGAAGCTAAAGATCTACTTGTGTGCAATGTGTAAGAGGGCTTTCGAGTCGCGGCAAGCTCTAGGTGGGCATAGGGCTAGTCATAAGAATGTGAAGGGGTGCTATGCAGTTGGGAAAAAGGAATTAGGAGAGAATAGTGGCAATAAAAATGTTGTAGATGATGATGATGAGATTAAAGGGCATAAGTGATGTATGTGGAAGGGCTTTTGTGAATGCACAAGGGCTAGGGGATCATAAAAGGGTTCATGCTTCTCAAGTTGTGGAGAATTACAGGTTTGATTTGAATTTGCCTCCTCCTCAAGAGGATGATGAGAATTGATTAATGGGAAATTTTTGTTGTCAAAAAACAACTAAAACATGTAAGTTATTTATTTTCTTTCTAGTGATAATGAGATTTAGTTTTTATTCAAAGATTCATGAGGGAAGACATACAGTCGACTGCTTAATAATTTGTTTAATGATTTTTTCCTAGATGAAAATTTCTAAAGATAACTATAGTTATTCTAAATCTAAATTAAATGAACACAGTTACTGGTAATTTTAAAATCGAGAAATTTATGGATTATACAAAATAACAAAAATATAAAGACTTATGGATAAGCATATCACTTTTTGGGTTTTAGAGTACGAAAGAGAATGAGTCATGAATGACATAGGGAAAGATGATCGTTGACTTTTCATTTTCTTATTTTTGTGTTTTGTGGTGGATGAGATGGACATTTTCAATTCTCAGCTTTGTCTATTGGAATTTTGTTATTTTCTATTTTTTATTTTGTCGATTAATGACGTCATAGGACTTCTATTTTTGCCGTTTCTTTTTCAGTTCAGCTTCTCCAACCTGGCTTATAGCTTATACTATGTGCCAAGGACTATATATATATATATATATATATATATATATTGGCTAAAAACTTAGTTAGGTCTGTTAATAAAGATAGAGTATCTTAGAACGGCTACACATATCGACTTTTAAAAATGTGAACTCTTTGAAAATTCCTGCAGATTACATCTATTTTTATCAGAAGAATTTATTAAAAGAGAAACAAATTCTCTTTAAAATTATTGAAATTCGCTATATCTAGAAACAATGTTGTTAGTATGCACCATGTGGAGCTCAAAGAATACTTTCTTCTTATAAAAAAATGTAAGAGGGCATGTCAACTCCCTTGGATTTGGCTTATGATTTGAGTTCAACAAAAAAAAAAAAAAGAATCGAAGAATGAATGTCACAAAATGATTTAGCTGCATGTTCCTCAAATTATACAAGCCTTTACAATTCCAAGCTGAATTTTTTAGCTTTTGATTGCAAACTTTAATGGTTTCTTCTCCAAAATTCCCAATTTGGGCTCTAATCTTTAGAAGCTCTTCATCATTATCATCACAATGTTGTTCATCACTATCACCAAACAAAGCTTTCATCTTCCCCTATAACCCCAACATGATTCCTCCCATTTTCAAATCTCTGGCAATCATCCAATCCATTGACCAAGCTTTGCCAATCCACGCAGACACAATCAAATACACCTCCACTTGCAACTCAATTGTCAGCTTCTACTCTAAATGCGGATTGTTGGGTTCTGCACTTAAGGTGTTTGATGAAATGGGTCATAGGGATTCAGTCTCTTGGAATGCGGTGATTCATGGGTTTTGAGTAGAGATGGGTTTGGGTTGGGTTTGTTTTTAGCAGATAGGAATTCGAACTTTGTGCCGAATGATTCCACTTTGATCCTTGCTCTGCAGGCTTGCTGGAGGCTCGAAGCAATGAATGAAGGTTTGAGCATTCATGGGTTTATTCAGGAAGAGTGGATTTTTAGCCGTTGTATATACAAAACCCTTTGCTCAACATGTATGTGAAATTTCAAGATTTAGCCTCGGCGCAGAATTTGTTTGACGAAATGAGTGATAGGGATGTGATATCTTGGAGCGCGTTGATTAGTGGTTATGCACAGTGTGGGGAAACAAAGAAAGCCTTGAGGTTGTTTCGATCAATGTATGTTGAAAATCGCATCGAAATGGATGGGCTTATAATGGTTGGTGTTCTTCAAGCTTGCACCAATGCTCAAGATATCACCAATGGGAGATCCATACACAGGCATCTGATACGTAGAGGATTCGAGAGTGAATTGTTTGCAGTCAACTCTCTAGTTGGTATGTACTCGAAGTTTCTCGATGCGGAATTGATGGGTATAATTTATTGCACATTTTTCTAACTCATTTATAATTTTATTGTCATATATTATGCTGCTACGGGTATTTTTTTTTTTTGAATTTTTACAGATAACAGGTTTTGGATGCAAAATGATGAAAAATTGTCCTAAAAAAAGATTAGGTGCGTACAATGGAGAATTAAGGGAATTATCCAGAAAATCCAAAAAATAATTTGTAAATTTGGAACAAATTTGGGAATATCATTGCAAATCAGCTAAGATTGCAAGAAATAGAGATGAATCAATCGTCAAAATAACAAATCAGTTGGAGAAACCAAATCAAATAAAAAAAACAAATAAATCTGCCTAATTATATGCCAAATTTGGGAACAATTCGAAGATCCACGCAACTGCAGATCAACGAGAAAAATTTTCATGATCTGATAACTAAAAAGAGCTCAACAAATCAAAAGAATCGAGCACAAAAAAATTCGTGCCACGACACCAACAAAGTGTGGCAAATCAAATCAATCAGGGGCGGATCAATGGTCAATTTTAAGCTGCTCAATGAGATTTTTTATGGGCACGATTTTCTTTCCACGTAAATTAATTTGAGATGTAGGGTTTCGTCTTTCGAATATTCTGAAGGCACACAACAATATCCAAAAGAACAATTATATTAGATTTTCATAATTGTTAGTAAGTTGATTCTCTTGTATTTTTTATTACTTGTTCTTTAAACTTCCTTAATTCTATATAAGCATCTATCTAACTCTAGGATTTCATATCTCTCTCATTGGCTTCAACCTAGGATTTTCTAGAGGGAGATCAATCATATTTTTAAGTATTTCATTATCAATAAAACTTCTTTTATCTTTAATTATGATGGGTACTTAATTTCATTCTAGGGTCTGTATTTAATTCTGGTGGTTGGACGTTTTCAATTTCTTCTTTTCTAATACTTAATTTTTAAAGTTTCTTTTGAGTTAATTCCCAACTTTTTATGTTTTCATCATATAAACTAGATCTTATATGGATAATTGACGCTTTGAATTAGATTTAGAGATCGATGATACACCTAAAAACTCATTAAGCTAATAACAGTCCGACAAACTAGAAACCTAATTAGGAACGACAAGAAAAGAATTAGATTAAAATAAATTCAACCTACGTAATTAAAGGGTTCTAGGTTAATTCAATAAAATAATAGTACATATTAGCCACCTAATACTGTTAATCGAAAATTAAATCTATGGTACTTTTAATTAACTAGAAATATAAATGTTTGATATAGTTTCTAAATGATATTTTAATAATTGATATGGTATTTTTAAATCCAATTAATATAACATATGCTTTTATTTTAATTAATAGAAAACATATTAAATATAGATCTAGAAAAGAAGAACTATCTTTTAAACCAACCCTAGAAGATAAAACAATAAAAAAAACTCTAAACTTTTCTCTTTATAAAAACCAACCTTTTAAATTTCCTAACTTTCTTTAACTTAGTTTAGAGGTAATTAATACACCTCTCTGTGCGAACGATTCTCAAATTCGACTGCGATAAGCTATATACTTGTGGTTAAATTTGGAAACTAATAAAATTCTCATCAAGTTTTTGACGCCGTTGCCGAGAATGTGTAGTTTAATTACATTTAAATTTAAGTTTTAGATTTTAGTTGTAGATTAAATTAGATTCAGTTTACTTGATTCTGCAGATTCTCTGTTGTAACGACTCTGAAATCACTCTACATAAATTTTCTTGTTATTTTACAGAAAAGAGTATTTCAGGCTGTGTAAGAGTTAAAAGTTAGTTTTGTTAAATAAAAGCAAAAAAGGAACATGTAACTCACTGGTAAAACCTCTACATTGCTGTGACGTAGCTTGTGTATTCGATCCCAACATACACAATTATTTTTTCTGATTTTTTCTTTTTAATTTTTGGAAGTCCAAGAGTTGCACGTGCAATACACGGGGAAATGAAAAGTTTCAGAAAAATCAAACATGCGCAAAATAGAGTAAACACAGATATACCCACGTGGCATGAATCTCGAGACAAAACCTTAAGATCCGACAGCCCAAAATGCCCCTCAGGCCGGCGCCGACGGTCGATATGAGCCCAATTGGCTCTGTGCTTTTCACACACACTCTTTCGACTCCCCTTAACTCTCCTACACTATTTGATTTTCCTGCAATCAAACAGAGACCTTTCATTTCACCAATTAACACATTTTTAATACTTTTTAATCCAAAATTTTAATTCCCAAACTCTAATTCTTCACTATAAATACCATCCCATATTTTAGCTCTTCACCATTCTGAAATTCAAGCAAAAATTCTCTCAAAAAATTCCTAAGTGTAAATGGAGTCAAGTGGTGCTAGCAACCAAGCTTGTTCCGTCGAAAATCGAAGCCGTTTTCAGAGCTCCCGCGACGCCACGAAGCCCCCTCCCTTCTTCCTTACCCTTTTCTCGATATTATCAAACCGTAAATCCCTCTCATCTCCTCTTCATTTCATCGCAATTCATCTCCTAAAAAGATATCGGTAAAGTGGAGTTACCTCCGATACTTTTCTTTTTAAACTTGAAACTCCATTTTCCTTTATACTTTGGTCAAACTAATGTTACCACCTTCTTGTAACTTTAATTACAAATATTCAGCTCAAGTTTAACCAAAATTTTCATGTGAAACAATCATAAACGGACTTTTTCATTAAAATATCTTGAACTTTATTATCACCTCTTTTCGATAATTAGTTAAAACAATACTTTTAGGAAAACTTCATTTGGTAACGAACTACCCCAGACGCACACTTGGTTTCATAGCACGATGTCTATATATGTATTGTTGGTTCAAAGAAATGCTTTTCATTAAAATACCACATCTTTTAAAAAAACGGGTTTCTTTTAAAGCGGTATTTTGTAATTCTTGGAAAATACGCCTCTACAACTCTCATTAGAGACCCGCTAATGGATGGTGCAGATTATCGTATATCCTTAGGATAGTAGAGCGAGATGCAGAACTACTCGCGGAGTATTCGATCTCGAAAGTAAATAAAATATGATTTTTAAGAAACGCGACATTTCTAAACAAAACTAATTTTTGAAAAATTATATAAAACTTATAAATCCGTATTTTCAATAAAGCATATTATGAAACTATATTTTTTTTAAATGAAAGATTAAAATGTTAATAAAATACCACCAAATTACCAAAAAGGGCTAGTTTTCAATAAAATATTATAAACTTTTATAAACTAAGTATTTATCACTAAAATACCCCAATAATTAAAATACATACTCATGAAAACCCTAAATGTTATAAATCATCCTCGTGGTTTATTTTTAAACTATATTAAAATATTTTTCATAAAACCCCCTCGAGATATTAAAAACAATATTTTAAAGACTGTAGTTTAATATAGGTTGAAGCGGGATCAATTCTGTTGAGCCCCAGAGAGCCGGAGAAAGTGAGTGCTTGCCTATTCAGGTTAGACAACTTAACGGAGTTATCAATGGCAATTGTCTTGGAAAAAGACACAAATCCTGTCGTTCATGTGCAGCAGTTGCCGATTACTCCCGAACCTAAGAATTCAAGAGTTAAATCCGTTCATAAGTGTCTAACTCAATCTGAGTCCAAACTCAAATCTGAATCCAAAATCAAACACGAACTTGAATACTTGATTATGAACTCAAATAATCGAATTCAAATATCAAACTCAAACTTTTATACTTGGCTCGACTTGACCAATCCATGGTTATAACGTGACATGAACTTGACATGACTACTTGAACACATGATTACATCCTGAACATGAACCTGCACATTTTATATTCATGGATTCGTCCAAGACCTATAATCTTAATCTATACAATACAATACGCGGGGATAAAGGGGTAGATTGGTACGGAACGTATATCGTGGTACGAGAGGTTACTTAAAAGATACCTATATGAATTCACGTGTCGCTGTTCCCTGGGTTATGACGGGGTCTTGTACTATATGTTACTATAGTCCATGGGGTAAGATGGACTCCTCTCGTATACATGAATACCTTCCTTGTCAAACTACAAATAATCACGTTAGAATAACTATCATATACCTGTTGATGATCATATACAATTTTATCCATCCTTTGTTCTTCTAGTTCCTATTCACATGATATACTATTCTCTCTTGTTTCTTTTGGAACTTACCGAGCGCTAGTTCGCTGACGACATTCCTCTATATTTTTCTTTTCTTGAAATGTTCGTCAGGAGAACCAGACTCTGGGGCGACAGAGCCGAGCCAGGAGGACTTGGACCAGCTTACAGCTCAGCCTGACTACTAGTTCTTTCTGCACTTACTTTCTGTACGCCATTATTTAGGCATTGTTTTGTTTATTGTATCTTTATTTTCAGAGAGTTGTATGTAAATTTGAATGTAAATAAATTTGTTGTTTAATTTTATTACTCTTGTCATTCTTGTTCATAGTTATATTGCTTAATTACGTTTAACGTATTTATTTTATAGTAAATAGGTTGCGGGCTTGCTACGTCACCGTTTCCATCTATTGGGAAGCGGGGTGTGACAACTGTTTTACATTTCAGGAATCGAGACGAATTTACTGGAAAAGAAGATCAAGACGAACAGGAGGCAAATCTAGGTAAGATCTCGTTCTTCCTAAAATCTCGATTTGATTCCAACTAATAGATTTTTGCAGGATTCTTTGCGCTATAAAAAAATTAGTTTAGATTGCGTTGCATGTTTAAAAAGATTCTAAGGGGCAACAACAAAAATCAAGATTAGTTGAGGATTTCTTCACCCTTCCTACGCCCTACAAATCATAACTGAGCATCTGCATTGACCTACAGTAATTTAAAAAAATATCTAGACTTCATCCCCTAAGAACATATCGCGCTCAATAGGACAAGAGGAGATTGTAGGTAATCTAACAATTATCCGATTCAATTTTGAGGTGTCTAGTGACATGTGCCTAGTTGTGGTTATTTAATTAAGACTTGCCATTTTGGTGATTCGTATAGCGGAATCTTCCCACTTAACTGGCACTGATATGACTTCAAGAGTGTTAAAGAGCTGTTAGAGGATATATCCCACAATTTTTCTTTTTGCAGTTAAGAGCGGGTCTAATAACTTGACTTAGATAACCCTAAATCTAGGTTGTTTGCTCATATTTGATTATGATTTTTAGAATCTCTAGTCATCTTAGTTTTTTCATTAAAAAAACAAAAAAAAACTTCTCGGTACGGTGTATGCACGTGTGGGGTCGAGACGAAACAAACCGTTTAACTCGTCTTGATTTTATAGATCCAATGGCTGACCTTGTTCCCACTACACTTACCCTACATGCTATCCTGTACGCACATCATAGCCATCTTGCATAGTTTTACCGTTAGCAGCTGATGATTATGAAATAAAACCTGCTTTCATAAACTTACTTCTTAAGTTTCATTGATTAGATTCCGTAAACGCCTATGTCTTTATAAGGGATTTTGAGGACTTATATCAAATGTTTAAACTTAAGCAGTTGAACCAAGATGCAGTTAAGCTTAAACTTATTCCCTTTGCCCTCATTGATAAAGCTAAACATTGGTCTTACAGTGTGACGGCCAACACTATTCGCACATGGGTGGAGTTTACTAAAACTTTCCTTAAAAAATTCTACTCGCATTCTAAAACCGCTAAATTCAAAAATAAAATTAGGACATTTTCACGAAAACCGGGAGAATCTTTTTGGAAATATTTTGAATGTTTTAAAAACCTTCTCATTAAATGCCCACATCATAATATAGCTAAGTAGAAATTATGCCAAATAGTGTATAATGGTATGGAGTCTAAACTTATGATAGAGTCGATATGTGAAGACGATTTTATGATGAAAAAGGAAGATGACGCATGGAACTTTCTAGAAGAATTATCCGATAAAATGATACAATGGGAGAGTGCCAGTGACAGGGGTTCGATCACATCTAAGGGAGGGTTACACGAAGTTGAAGCTACTATAGGGATGCAAGCCGAGCAAGCAGAAATAAGAAAATCAATAGAAAAGTTATCAACTACAATCGTCCATGTCCAACAAGTTAGCAAACTCTCTCCTTGCTTAAATTGTCAAGACTCTTTCCACCTTTCTGAAGAATGTCCCCTTCTAAGCGGTCCTCAAGGACAAGAGACCGTCAATGCTGTATATCAAAAGTAATAATCTGTATTCTCAAACCTACAATGAAGGATGGAGGAACTATCCTGATTTACAATGGAATCAAGACAACACTAGCCAACAATTCCAAAACATAAGACAAGGTTCTCCACCCAACCCAACCCAACCCAACACACAGCAAGGGCATGAGGACAAGAATATGAAACTTAATAAGCTTGAAAAGCAGCTGAAAATATTGAAAAGCAAATTGGCCAGCTAGTTGCAACATTGGGAAGACGAGAGATGTGCACCTTACCTAATCAACCTGTAACGAATCTAATAGATACACGTACAAATCCCGCTCAAATAAATGTTATAACCACTTTGAGGTCGGGAAAACAGGTTGACAACCAGGTTAGGATGCCCGATAATTCTGAAGAGATCCCAGCTGATGAGGAGCAGCTAACTCCCAATCCACTTGCACAGCCGGCATCCACTTCCACCCCCACTTCCACATTCCATCCATCTTCTATAGATACCCCTTTTGAGCCTAGAGCACCATATCCAAAATGTTTAAAGGCCAAGAAGTAAGATGCTAAAGTGGCGAAGGTGATGGACACGTTTAAACAAGTTAAGGTCAACATACCTTTACTGGATGCAATTGACCAAATTCCATCCTATGTTAAATTTCTTATAGACTTTTGCACTAAAAAGAGGAAAACACATGTGCCTAAGAAAGTTTTTCTAGCCAGTAATGTTAGTGACGCCCTACGTAATGCATTACCCATAAAGTACAAGGACCCCAATTGTCCAACAATTTCATGCATTATCGGAGGTAAGGTCATTAATAGAGCTTTACTTGACCTAGGTGCTAGTGTAAACCATCTTCCTTTTTTGGTCTATGAACAGATAGGGATAGATGAGTTTGAACACACAAAAGTCACTTTACAGTTGGCAGATCGTTCCATTAAGAAGCCAAAAGGAGAGATTAAGAATGTATTAATCAAAGTAGGTGAATTTATATTCCATATAGATTTCATCGTTTTAGAAACACAATTTGTCTCTAACCCTAAAAATCAAATTCCGTTAATCTTAGGACGACCATTCATGGCTACCGCTAATGCTTTGATTAACTGTCGCAATGGTTCAATGAAAATTTCATTTGGGAACATGACAATTGATCTAAATATTTTTAACCTAGGAAATCAGCTAAGTGATCCTTATAAGCCCTTCGAAGACAACTCAATTAATGAAGTTCCTACTGATAAAGATGTCGAATCTGATAATTTCTACATAGAGGAGTGCGTAGAATAGTAACTATGCAAGGAAGAGGAAGTCGATTTTGATGACTCACCACAGGTAGAAAATGTGAGCCCACTTGAGCCAATGGCTCATCCCGTTGAAGTATTTTCCCTCGAAAATTTCGATGACGGTGCGTCAAAAGATTTGTTAGATCCCAACGATTTAGACACCAAGGCTATATCTTTTGAGATAGAGTCCTTGGAAGAAAATAAAATTTCGGAGAACTCACATTTTGATTTCTCAACACCCATACCAGTTGAAGTATCCAGTCCTTGGGATTCAGAACAAGAACCACCTAACTTTGAATCTTTCGTCTATTCTGATAATACGGATTTTAAGAATAATTCATATATCTCTGATGAACTGTTAAACTCAAGAAACATGGATTTCTATACTGAAATATTCGACGAGATTCTCGAAGATGAACTCATATTTCTCGAAGAATTATAAGCAATGATAAATCAAGCACCGCCGATCAATCAAGCATCGCCGATATTTGAAGCACTTCCCTTGACAGCTGAAGAGGCACAAAATACACCATTTTGTCCTCATATCATAATTCTTCCTTCCATCCCATCACTCACTCGCTCTCGTTTTCACCCCTACTGTTTCTTTCGCTTACACCAATTTTGGCAGAAAACCAATTGGCATCTTTATTTCTTATCATATGATGCTTATGACAATACCAAGGTTTTTAAAGAAAAAACGAATATTTTCCATGATAAAAACATTTTACGTAAATATTTTCAAATGGGCCAAAAAGTTTTACTTTATGATTCTCGATTGCATCTATTTCCAGGAAAATTAAAATCACAATGGACTGGGCCTTTTATAGTCAAAAATGTTTTTTCACATGGAGCTATCGAGATTGAAAATCCTAAAATGGTAAGGTGTTCAAAGTTAATGGTCAAAGATTGAAACCATTTTTAGAAGTTTCTGCGGATAATGAGGCAGAGCTCATGAATCTCCATGAGCCGGAATACACTTGAAAATATTTTAAAACCCTTCATTTGTAACATATGTATATCATTAGTTCTTAGTCATGTTCGTGATCAAGGAAAGGGTCACGGTAGACAGTAAGGGTACTGTCAAGTTTAAATTTGGGGATGGTTTTGTACATAGTTTTTAGTCTTTAAAAAAAATTTAGAAAATTTTGAAAATAGAAATAAAAAATTGAAAAATGTATATAAAAGAGAGAAAGAGATCTTAAGAAAAATGTATGGTTAAATGGATCCAATAATAAGTTGTTATGAGCCCGTTCCCAAAAGGCTGATATCATGAAGGAGTTACTAGGTTTGAGAACATATAAGTGGAGCCTATTTTTTTGAATCCAAACATTTGAACGTTGATACCCTACTTGACACATATGCACACATCTTGAAGCGTGGGATAGTAGAAGAAACCAGTCATGCTCTTGTCTGTAATGCCTTACTATGAAGAGAGAGAAAATTTAATATAAAAATAATGAACACTGTTTTGCAATTATCAAGATAGTATAAAAAAATTCAGCGAGGGTGCTTCATCACTTAGTGACTTAGACTAACTGGTTTGGAATCATTTGTTGTGCCTTCGGTGTTGCAAGATTAGGATACTGCTATTTACGCCCAATAAGTGATCACATTCAGTAATCGGTTGGTTGGTTCCTCATGAAACATTAACGGTTGCATAAAAATTGTGGGAACAAATCCATTAATTGATCCGCCGATTAAAAAGTAATATGGAGCTAAGGGAAAAAGCATGGGAGTGTTCCCCTCCGAAAAACGGCCTGGACTTTGCGTCTGGCCTGAGATTCAAGGCAGAAGCTATATGGTTTTATCCGTCTACCTCTCCGAAGATGCCAAGTTGATTTATGGCACCGTGTATCGGAGGTTTAGACGGATGCGGCCGATGTAGCAGACTTCGTCAGATTCCCCCTCGCTAGAGGGGTTTTTGATTGTGGGGACGCTCTTCCCTGCAGTTAATTACGCTACCGCATCGCGGTAACAACTTTCTCCTTCTCCAGAATTTCACTTCGTGTCGTGTGTGTTTGTTTTGTTTGTGGTTGCCCGTGGATTGTATACGGAAACTGAGTAATGCCGTCGCCCGTAGGATGTGGATTAGTCCAAATCCATACTTAATTAGATTTGGGTTTGGTGTTTTTAGTTTAAGGATGCATTAGTCGCGTTGCGGCTAAGATCAACTTAAACGTTCGTTAAGGATACGTTAGTCCTGTTTGAGACTAAGATCAACTCAACGGGGTGATCCATTTAATATATGGCCGTCGGAACTCGTCGCCTCTCTGACGTCGTTGAAGGATTACAATGGCAGATGTCAGAGGAGTTCAGAGATGTACCCTTGAACCAAGGTTGATTTGGAGTTTTATAATCCATTTGGATGTTTAAGGATACGTTAGCCGTGTTTGGGGCTAAGATCAACTTAAACGGGATCGTTTAGATCCGGCAAAAGAGCATTTGGAGGCTCTATTGTTCTAGTTTAGGGACGTGGTGGTCCATTGCCAGTTTAGGGACGTGGTGGTCCATTATTAGTTTAAGGACATCTCGGTCCGATATTAGTTTAGGGACGTTTCGGTCCAATATTAGTTTAGGGACGTTCCGGTCCAATATTAGTTTAAGGACGTTCCGGTCCAATATTAATGTGTGGTCGTCGGGACCCGTCACCTCTCTGACGTCGTTGAAGGATTACAACGATAAGTGTCAGAGGAGCTCGGAGATGTACACTTGAACCAAATATAAATTGATTTAAGAGAGAGCTGTGCTCAGTCAATTTTATTTAAGGACTTACGGCCAAAATTGGGCTAAGTCCAGTGGAAAATGTTCAACACCTTTATTTATTTCCGGTCTATTAGACCTGTGCTAGGGCTTTGCCCACACTTAAATAATGCATTGCATTACTTCAGGCCATTTATGCCCATTTTGACTGGGCTCTGCCCTTTTTATTATGATGCAGATCATTTGTTTTGGTCCACTGGACCTTTCAATTGGGCTCTCCCCTTTTAAATAATGCATAGCATTTTATTTATTAGGCCTGTTAAGCCTTTTAATTGGGCCTGGCCCTTCAAGAAATGAAATGCATTGCATTTGTCAGGCGCTTTGCGCCCATCACTGAGCGCAAGAGCTTGTGGTGAGGACACGTGTCATGCTCTAGCGAGCGCAAGCGCAACAGCGCAGTGCGCTGCACTAGTGCGCTGCGCTGTTGCGCTGCTGACACGTGGCGCGCTCTGGTGAGTTGCGCCAACAAAGGAGCGCAACAGCGCAATTTTTCAAGTGCAAAGCACTGTTTTATATTCTGGTTGATTTTAAACCAAAGAAAACAAGTTTTCTTTTGTTTTCAAAGAACCAATGGTTCATAAGAAAGTGCAAAGCACTACTATTACTTATTTTTTTCTTTTTATTTAAGATTATTGATCTTGTTCTTAGATCAATAGTCTGTCCATAAGAGAATTTTCTCTTTTTTCCTAAAGGTTTTTACCTTCTGTTGTTTTTGAGGAGTTCTCAAGAGTTCTCTTCTCTTTTTTTTTTAGAAAGATGTTGATGCCTTTGAATTTAGGCCTAGGGTCCTTTTTATAGTGCCCATAAATTAGTTAAATTTGTTAAAGAGATCTTTCTCTAAATGATTTGGGGAATTTTCCCCACCGTTGGATCTTTGATCCAAGAGCT
This sequence comes from Agapanthus africanus, assembly GCA_030015575.1. Taxonomy (NCBI): domain Eukaryota; kingdom Viridiplantae; phylum Streptophyta; class Magnoliopsida; order Asparagales; family Amaryllidaceae; genus Agapanthus; species Agapanthus africanus. Next base: position 858,123,487 of record JASDDO010000022.1, on the reverse strand, counting down.
TCTGTTTTACAGAAGAAAATCTTCTTGTTTTAACAAGAACAGAAAGATTTCTTTGAAATCTTAATTCTGTTTGGCGCAGATACCCCAGCGCGTGACACGTGTCGCACAGCGCACAGCGCAGCGCTAGCGCATCTGCGCTGACACGTGTCGCGCAGCGCAACTGCACTAGCGCATCTGCGCTGACACGTGTCGCGCAGCGCAGTGCTTGCGCAACTGAAGCGTTGCTTCCTTTAATTTTTCTTTAAATAGAGCTTTGCTCTGATTGGGTGCGCTGCCTTGGGCGCTGCGCTGATGCATCTGCGCCTAACACGTGGCGTGTTGCGCAGCGCAAATAATCTGAAACGTTGCTTCATTTATTAAATTTTTAAATTTTCAAAGCAGAGCTTTGCTCTGATTGGGGGAAGATGAAGCGTTGCTTTATCTCCCGCCTCGGAATTTGAACAGAGCTTTGCTCTGATTAGGGTAAACAGGGAGCTTGAATTGAATTCTCTGAGTGTAGGGATGATTTTACACACACGTAGAGGTATATGATCATGTTTGGAAGCAGGATAGGTAGGAAAGATTGGAAGAATATCGAGGAAGTAATTTTCGGCATAGATCAAAGTCTATTAAGACATGGTTCATGATGTTTGGAAATCTAGTGAAGTTTAAAATCTTGTTTTTCGTATTTTTCTTATCTATTCCTATATTTATATATAGTTTTCATTTTCTTATTTTCGTTTCCTTTATTTTCTTTTATAGGGGTAGGAATAGGATTTAGCTAGATAGTAGTTTAGTTTAGTTTAGTGTTTGAAACCCTAAATTTGCTCGAGAACTGGCAAAAGATAAGTGTGGGGGTATTTGATTGGTGTAATTTATTGCACATTTTTCTAACTCATTTATCATTTTATTATCATATATTATACTATTCCGGATGTGTTTTGTGAATTATTACAGATAACAGGATTTGGATGCAAAAAAAGAAAAAATTGCCCTAAAGGAAGGATTGCGTGCGTACAATGGAGAATTAAGGGAATTATCCAAAGAATCAAAAGAATAATTTGCAGATTTGGAATAAATTTAGGAATATCATTATAAATCGGGAAAGATTGCAACAAATAGAGGTGGATCAATCATCCCAATAACAAATCAGTTGGAGAAATCAAATCAAATAAAAAGCAAAAAATAAATCTGTCTAATTATATACCACATTTGGGAACAATTCGGAGATCCACGCGACTACAGAGCAATGAGAATATTTTTCATAATCTGATAACTAAAAAGAGCTCAACAAATCAAGAGAATCGAGTACAAAAAAATTCGTGCCACGAAACCAACAAAGCAAGGCGAATCAAGTCAATTAGGGGCGGATCAACGGTCGATTTTGGGCTGTTCCATGGGATTTTTTATGGGCATGATTTTCTTTCCACATAGATTAATATGAGATGTAGGGTTTTGTCTTTCGAAAATTTTGAAGTTAAATAATTTTCATGATCTGATAACTAAAAAGAGCTCAACAAATCAAGAGAATCAAGTATAAAAAAATCCATGCCACGAAACCAACAAAATGCGGTGAATCAAGTCAATTAGGGGCGGATCAGCGGTCGATTTTGGGCCGTTCGATGAGATTTTTTATGGGCACGATTTTCTTTCCATATAGATTAATATGAGATGTAGGGTTTCGTCTTTCAAAAATTTTGAAGTTAAATAATTTTCATGATCTGATAACTAAAAAGAGCTCAACAAATCAAGAGAATCAAGTATAAAAAAATCCATGCCACGAAACCAACAAAATGCGGTGAATCAAGTCAATTAGGGGCGGATCAGCGGTCGATTTTGGGCCGTTCGATGAGATTTTTTATGGGCACGATTTTCTTTCCATATAGATTAATATGAGATGTAGGGTTTCGTCTTTCGAAAATTCTAAAGGCACGCAACAGCATCCAACAAAGCAATTAGATTAGATTTTCATAGCTGTTAGCAAGTTGATTCTCTTGTATCTTTTATTACTTGTTCTCTAAACTTTCTTAGTCCTATATAAGCACGTGTATAGCCCTAGGCTTTCATATCTCTCTTATTGCCTTCAACCTAGGGTTTTCTAGAGGGAGATCAATCATATTTGTAAGTATTTCATTATCAATAAAACTTCTTTTATCTTTAATTATGATGAGTACTTAATTTCATTATAGGGTTTGTGTTTATTTCTAATAGTTGGACGTTTTCAAACTCTTCTTTTCTTATGTTTAATTTATGATGGTTCTTTTGATTTAATTCCTTTCTTTTTATATTTTCATCATATAAACTATATCTTATAGGGATAATTGTCGTTTTGAATTAGATCTAGTGATTGATGATACATCTAAAAACTCATTAAATTAATGACGGCCCGACAAACTTGAAACCTAATTTGGGACGGTAAGAAAAGAATTAGAATAAAATAAATTCAACCTAGGCAATTAAAGGGTTTTAGGTTAATTCAATAAAATAATAGTATATATTAGCTACCTATTACTATTAATCGAAGATTAAACCTAGGTTGCATTAATTAACTAGAAATATAGATGTTTGATATAGTTTCTAAATGATATTTTAATAATTGATAGGTTATTTTTAGATTCAATTAATATAACCTATACTTTTGTTTTAATTTATAGAAAACATATTAAACATAAATCTAGAAAAGAAGAACTATCTTTTAAACCAACCGTAGAAAATAATACACAAAACCCTAGACTTTTCTCTTTATAAAAACCAACCTTTTAAATTTCCTTACTTTTTTTAACTTAGTTTAAAGATAGTTAACACACTTCTCTATGGAAACGGTTCTCAAGTACGACTGCGTAAGCTGTATACTTGCGTTTAAATTTGGAGACTAATAAAATCCTCATCAAGAATCTACCGGTTTGGTATTTTAATCAGATGCCTATCGTATCATGGAATTGTATCATGTCAGGGTTAATCCACAACGAGAAGTATTTTGAAGCATTAGCACTATTCGAATCGATGAGAAAAGAAGAAATTAAGATTGATGAGTTCACCTTAGTGAACCTCCTGCAAGCATGCAAGAGACTCGGGTGTTCCCCCGATATTTAAACATATTAAAAGAGCAAAACTCTATTGAAATTTAATGGGGCAGCGCTTCACGTGCTTCTCACGAGAACGCCAGCGCCAGCAGTGCAAAGAACAAAAACGCTTCTGAGTAAGAATTAAATTCTTATATGGCGCCACACATGCTCTTCACGTGGGCGCCAATGTGCAAAACACAGAAACGCTTTCTGAGTAAGAATTAAATTCTTATATGGCACCGCACGTGCTCATCACGCGGACGCCAGTATGCAAAGCACAGGAGTACCCATCATAGGATTTAAATTCTTAAGTGGCGTCCACATGCACAACACGTGAGCACCAGCGTCCAAATCAAAATCAATAGAATTAAATTCTACTTAAAAAGTTGGAATATTCTCTGTTAAAACAGAGCCGTTGGATTAAAAATCCAATAGAGATGATAAATCATCAAAATGTAGAATTAAATTCTATTAGGAGAAAATATCTCCAAAATCTTTCTAAATAAGAAAGATACTCTCAGTTGGATCAATGATCCAATAATAGCATAAAATTCTATTTTAGGAATATATTCCCTCAATTTTTCCAAACAAAAAGAGATTGCTCTCTATAAAACAGAGAACCTTTGGATTAAAAATCCAATGGTGATTAAAAAAAATCACCATTTTACAGAATAAATTCTGTATATGGGAAAATATTTCCCTAATCTTATTAAAAACAAGAAAACATACTCTGTAAAACATAAGTCCTTGGATCAAACGGTGGGTAAAATTCTCCAACTCAATTTTAAGACCAATTAAATCTATTGGAATCTTTCAACGAGAGATTTTCTCAAAATTAATTAGCAAATTTGTCTCCACTATATAAAGGACCCGAGACTTCAGGTCTCAAAAAGGAGGAACCCCCCTAAGCTTATGCAAAAATACAGAACGCTTCCAAAAACAACAGAGAATTCAATTCTCAAAGTGAAAGACTTCCCTTTCAAAAAATACCTAGGTTAAGAAATACATAGATCAAAATATCTCTTTACCTATTTTAAGGGTTTAACCCTCTTCAAAGAACTTAGTTCTTTCTCTAGATCAGAGATCCACAAGACAAGTCCCTCACAAGTTGAGAATTTAATTCTTATCGGGAAGATCTTGTTCTTGAGAATCAAAGATTCAGAAAAGAACCAGGTCCAAAAGAAAAAATAAAAGGAAAAAGAACCTATATAAGAACTTAGTTCTTAAAGAAAAACCTAATCCCAGATCTTCAAAAACGAAGATCTTGGTGATCATTAATGGTCAAAATGCCATTAACAGAGATTTAATCTCTAAAAAGGGGGAAGAAGACTAGCGCCTCATGTGTTTCCCACGTAGGTGCCCTTTTAACAGCGCTTAGCGCCTCACGTGAAAAACACGCGGGCGCTCAAAACAGAAAGCCAGCACCTCACGTGAAACACACGTGGGCGCTGAGTAAAAGTGCTCAACACTCCATATACAGCCGAAGACAACTAAGTGCTTAGGACTGATCGGGCAGCGCCCAGCGCCGCACGTGCTCCTCACGTGGGCGCCATATAAAAAGTGCTTAGCACTTCATATATAGCCAAAACGGCTGAGTGCTTAGCACTAATTGGGCAGCGCCCACCGCCGCACATGCTCCTCATGTGGGCGCCATATAAAAAGTGTTTAGCACTTCATATGTAGCCAAAACGGCTGGGTGCTTAGCAATAATTAGGCAGCGCCCATCGCCGCACGTGCACCTCACGTGAACGCTATAAGAAGTGCTTAGCACTTCACATTTAGTCAAAATGACTAAAGTGTTCAACATTTATTGGGCAGCGTCCATGACTGAATGCTTCTCATGACATACATGTGGGCATCAGGGCTCAAATAAGTGCTCAGCACTTTTACATAAAAGGAAAAAGGGCTGAACAAACATAGCCCAAATAAGTGTTTAGCACTTTTGAATAAAAAAAAAGAATAAGTAGACCAAGCCCAAATTGGCTAAGTCTCTGAAGTTTTCTTGCCGCTGAGCCCAAATGCTCTTTTGCTGGATCTTTTGCTGGATCTTAAGTAAAAATGATCCTGAAATGTTGTTAAATTGATCTTAGTCTTAAATAAAACTAACATATCCTTAGCAAAGTCAAACTGAGCTCAAATGCTCACTTATAGATTTAAGTTGATCTTAATCTCAAATTAGATTAACGGTCCTTAAATTAAACAAAATATTTCTGAACTGTAGGAATATACAGCCTAAGTTCAAAACCTCGTCAAGCAAATCCTTGACCCAAACCCGAATCTAAAATATACGGATTTGGACTGAACCGCGCCCTATGGGCGACGACATAAACCAGTCTCCGTATACAATCCACGGGTAACCAAAGCAAACAAAAACACACACGACACAAAATGAACTGCCGGAGCAGGAGAAAGAGGTGTCACGCCCCGCTTCCCAGTAGACGGAAGTAGGTACGTGACGAGACCGCGACGTATTTATTTCAAGAAGGTCATTTCCCGGAATAAATATGCTAAGCGTAAGATAAACAATATAAAATGACAAGAAATAAACTTGAGATTTAAACTTCAGCAACTTTATTTACATTCAACTTTATTCATTTACAATACATGAGTTCAACTGAAAGAAAATACAAGTATGGAAATGCCTAAACAGATATCATACACAAACTGAGAAAAAAAACTAGTCTAGGCCTGGGTCGCGATCTGATCGTGCTCTTTCTCGGTAGTGTCCACCTCCTCAGTCTCCACGATATCTGATGAACATTCTAAGAAAACAAAGAATGGTGGAATGTCCGTCGGCGAACTTTCGCTCGGCAAGTCCCCAAGAAATGAAGTAAAGTATAAAGTGTAATGATAAAGAAAAATGTATATCATGAACAATTGATTATGAAGTATGGTGTGTCAGCATGTCGTTTAATGTAAACATGGCAAGTTTATTTAGCATGCAGTTCTATCTATCATGGTAACTAACAGGAGCAGAGTATAACATGGACGTGTAGTGTAGGTATAGTGAATATGAAGTGAATGTAAGTATCTTAACGGTGTCTCTACTTGGGTATACTCATTTAACGTAAGTTCAAGGGTGAATGTCAACCAATCTCAAGAGTGTTCTCGAACCCAACAGACTGTAATCTAGGGGTAAGGAACCATGGGCCCGAATCAAATGTTAGTAACGGGATTTCAACCTAATGTTGAAGTATTCCAAACTCAACAAGCTGTAATCCAGGAGTAAGGAAACACGGGCCCTCATGATAACTTGCTTGAGTTAGTAGACATGGATTCATGATCTAGGGAGACTCCTGAGATTTCGTTGGATTCACGCATGAACTACCCCAACACCCTGTGTATGCTAAGTTACAGTTAAAATTACCAGCCATGCTCGAATCTATGAATACACCAAGTTGCAAGATTGAGTTCATGTCAATATCATGTATTCGTGTCAAGTATTCTTGTATTCATATCAAGTTGTATTCATAGTTCGAGTCAAGTCAGTTTAAAATAGCAACCATTGTGTTCTGGTATTCATGTTAAGTTCATGTCCAATTATAACCAGGTTTTGGTTAAGTCAAGTATACATGTTTGATATTGATGGTTTGAATTCGAGTGTTCATGTTCAAGTATTCATGTTTGATTTTAGATTCAGGTTTGAATTGGATTTAGGTTTGAATAGACTCAGACCGAGTCAGACACTTGTACTGATTTAAATCTTGAATTAGGTTCGAAAGTTATCGGTAACTGTTGCACATAGACGACGGAATTTGTGTCTTTTTTCAAGACAATTACCATTGATAACTCCGTTAAGTTTTCTACCTTAAATAGGCAAGCACTCACTTTCTCCGGCTCCCTGAGGCTCAAAAGAATAGATCCCGCTTAAACCTATATTTACTAAAGTCCTTAAATATTGTTTTTATATAACTCGAGCGGGTTTTATGAAAATATTTTAATATAGTTTAAAAATAAAATCTCGAGGGTGATTAGTATTATTTGAGATTGTCTTGAGCATGGATTTTAAGTATTTGGGGTATTCTAGTGATAAGTACTTAACATGGAAAGTTCATGGTATTTTAATGTAAAACTTGCCATTTGGTATCTTGATTGTATTTTATTATCATTTGTTTATCTTTTCAATTTTGAAAAACATAGGTTTATTATATGTTGAAAATATGGATTTATAATTTTATATAGTTTTAATTTTAAAAATGATTTTAATTTATTTAGCAAAAATTCGTATTTCTTAAAAACTGTATTTAAATCCTTTCGAGATCGAATGCTCCGTGAGAAGGTCTGCATCTCGTTCTACTAGCCCAAGGATGTGCGATAATCTGCACCATCCATTAGCGAGTCTCCTAAAGAGGATTGTAGATGCGTAATTGTAAAGGAAATGAAATACCGCATTTTAAAGAAATCCGGTTTTTAAATTATTTGGTATTTTATTGAAAGATTCTCTTCGTAACAAATATGCATACAAAAGAGTCATCGTACTATAGAACAAGAGTGTATGTGAGAGGTAGGTCGTTACCCCATGAAGTTTTTCCTAAAGGTTTAATTTTAACGAGACTAAAAGAAGCGAGATCAAAGTTCATGGTATTTTAATGAAAAAGTTAATTTAAAGTTATTTTACGTGATATTCTAGACTCAAAATTTATTCTAAATATTGGTATTAAGATTACAAGTATTGTGTAAGAATTTAGATGAACAATATATAAGAAAAAGTGGAGTTTCTAGAGTTTAGAAAAAAGATATCGGTATTAACTCCACTTTTACCAATTTTGATTAAAAAGAATTTTCAATGAAGAGAAGGGAAGTTTGGGAGGGACTTACCATTTGATTATGCTAAGAAGAGGGGGAGGAAGAGTAAGAAAGGTTTAGGGTGTCGCGGGAGCTCCGGATGTTGTTTCGATTTTCGCCGGAAGTTGATCGCTTGCTAACTCTTCTTTACTCCACTTGCACTTAGGAACTTTTGAGAGGGTTTTGGCTAGAATTTTCAGAATGGTGAAGAGTTAGGACATGTGGTAGTATTTATAGTGGAGAATTAGGGTTTTGGAATTGAAAATGTGGATTAAAAAGCATTAAAATATGGTTTTATTGTGAAATGAAGGGTCTGTGTTTGATTGCAGAGAAATCAAACAGTGCAGGGGAGTTAGGGGTAGGCGAAGGGGTCTGTGCGCAAAGACTGGAGACATTTGGCTCCATATGAACCGTCGGAGCCGGCCTTGATGAGTTTTCCACTGGTCGATTGTTGGAGTTGGGTCTCGAGATTTGTTCCACGTATATTTCTCGGTGTTTACTCCATTTTCCACATGTTTAATTTTTCTGAACTTTTCATTTCCTTGTGTATTGTACGTGCAATTTTTTGGACTTCCAAAAAGTTAAAAATAAAAAATCAGAAAAAATAATTGTGGCTGATGAGAATCGAACACAGGGGCTATGTCACAGCAGTGCAAGGGTTTTATCAGCGAGCTAAAAGTTGCTTCTTTCTTTTATTTAGTAAAAGTAACTTATAACTCAAACTCAGGCTGCTATACTCTCTTCTGTACATTAAAAAGAAAAAAATTTGTACAGTGATTTCAGAGTCGTTACAAGTGGTTATCGCAATGCAGTAATGTAATTAACCAAGAGTTTGCGCCTGCATGGAAGAGTGTCCCCACAATCAAAAACCCCTCACAAACGAAGGAGAATCTGACAAAGTCTGCTACAACGGTCGCATCTGTGCAAACCTCCGATATATGGTGCCATAAATCAACTTAGTATTTTCGGAGAGGTGGATGGAAAAGTCCAAATAGTATATGCCCCCAAAATTCAGGCCAGACGTCCCAACATTTCGGTCTCTGTCTTTCGGCAGTGAACATCAGGCTATTGATATTTTGCAACTGTATGCATGTCGTGGTCACTCGAAAAATGTTCGTGAACGACTTTGTTAAAAATAGTATAGAATTGCTTTATTTGGTAGATTATATTTGGTTGTATATTTTCTACTTTTCTTTCTTTCTTAGGACTTGCCTATTTAGACGTTCTCCAACTTATATAAATAGGACCATGTATACTCTCATTTATTCATCAAGGAAAAATATTCTTTTCCGCCTATTACCTATTCTAACATGGTATCAGAGCGAAAAGAATTTTTTTCCCAAAAATATTTGTTTTCCTTTCCCCCCCTCTTGCTCCTCTTAGGGTTGGCTCCTACGCGCGACCTTCTCCTGCGTAGCGCCCCTCCCAGCCTAGTTCCAACCTTGGTTGCCCGTCCTCCAGATCCCGGCATCCTCCCGATCCTGGCTGCCTCGTCTTCCCAATCCCGGCATCCTCCTTCTCCCCTGGCCCTGTCCTGACCTCGGCCTCTTTCCTCAATCACCGATGATGTTCTGATCAGCCTCCCTCAGCCCATTTGGTCCTCTCTTCTCCGGTGTGACCCCCTCTCCCCTGGCCCTGTCCTGACCTCGGCCTCCTCCTCCTCTACGCGGCTCCCGTGCCCCCCTCGCATCCTGTTGTGCTCACCCCCTCATCTCCTGATCCCTGATCATCTGATCACCGACTGCAACCCCCAGCTCCCCTCTTCTACTCAGCAATAGGGCCCTTCTTGAGCCCCGATCTCTTTGCTGCTTCGCTCAGCTCTGATCGCCTCCCTCTCTGACCGATGCTTCTCTCAACCCGCAGCCACCTGCAGTTGTTCGTCTCCGTTTCCAACTTCTGCGATCGATCTCCATCTGCAGTCATGAACAAGCAACACCTCTACACTTTTCCCTCGCTCGATGTCTAACTCACCGATCCTATAAATTATAGTGCGTGGGCTTTCACCTTGCAGTACAATCTTCAGGCATTCGCACTTTGCGGGTATAATGATGGCTCCACCAAGTACCCCACTACCACGATTCAAACTCCAGGATCATTCTCGTCCGCTGTGTCCGATGGTGAGTCTACTCTGACTAGTATTCAATAGATTCGTACTGATCAACAAATTATGGCTTATATCTTACACTCAGTTGCGATTCTCATTTGCCTTTCCATTGGACGCTTGACTACTTCTCGCAATCAGTGGCTAGCCCTTAGTCGCATATTTGTTCAAACCGGCATTGCCCATGAATACCAGCAGCATCAGGCCTTTCAGAATGCTCGTCAAGATGATCACTCTATTCAGGAGTTTCACACCCTCCTATCTGGGTATTGGGAAGAGTTGCAAACCATAGAGGAAGTTATCCCTGCCGATCAAGTTGACCATACACTCAGGCTTCAGAAACAACGTAATAGGAAACATCTTTATCACTTTGTCATACGCCTCCGTCCTGATTTCGAAGGTTTGCGTGGTCACATTCTGCATCGAAGTCCTCTTCCACAACTTACGAATGCTGTTGCCGAATTCATGGCTGAAGAGACGCGTCTTCAGATGCTTCAATCCTCATAGGTCATGACTTCACCCACTATCTCCTCCACCACTGCTCTAGCTATGCAACATCGCTTACCGGCGTTCCGCGGCCCTCCCAACAACACTACCGAGCAACCCTTCTTCTGTCATTATTGCAAAAAAAGGCCAACTCATTCATAATTGTTCGATTCGGGCACCAAAGCCTCAACCCTACCAACACCGCGTACTTTCGGTTGCTGCTACCACCAGTTCCTCTGCTGAACTGCCGCCGCCGCCGCCTCCTGCTCTACTCTCAACATCATCACAGTCTTCTATGCCTTCTGCACCTTGTTCCCACAAAAAATTTTAGGCAAGAGCTACTTGTTCCCTTATAAAAAAAGGGGGAGAGTCCTCAAAATTTGGCCTCACGTGTTAAACACACGGGCGCTCATATGCAAAGCATATGAGCGCTGAAAACAAACAACTAAGGGCCAAACATGCCTCACGTGTTAAACACGTTAGCGCTCATATACAAAGCATATGCGCGCTGAACATAAATAACTAATGGCCAAACAGGCCTCACGTGCTAGACAGGTGAGCGCTCATATGTAAAGCATATGAGCGCTGAAAATAAACTAAATAAAACAATTAATGGCCAAACAGGCCTCACGTGTAAAACACGTGAGCGCTCATATGCTTTGCATACGAGCGCTGAACATAAACAGGCTAAACCCCACAACAAGGGTCACGTGTTAAACACTTGAGTTCTCTTGCCTCTCACATACAAAGCATGTGAGCGCCCCAATTTAAAATGTTCCCATTAAATTCTATGTGATAAAATTAAATCCTATTTGGGAAATATTTTCCATGATCTTTCTAATATGGAAAGATCTTTCTCTAACAGAGAATTCTGGATTTAAAATCCGATGGTGATAAAATATCACCAATTAAATCATCTGATAGAATTAAATTCTATTTGGGAAATATTTTTCTGATCTTCCTCAAACTAGAAAGATCTTCTCTGTTAAACAGAGGACCTTTGGATCAAAAATCCAACGGTGATCATCTGGTAGAATAAAATTCTATCATAGGAAAATATTTTCCTAATCTTGTTAAATTAACAAGATATTCATATGATAAGAATATTTGTTAAACTAAAGAGATATCCATATGATAGAATTAAATTCTATATTAAGAAAATATATTTAGGATCTTGTTAAACTAAAAAGATATGATAGAATAAAATTATAATCTTGTGAAAACTAACAAGATATTCATAATCTTGTTAAACAAACAAGAAATCTTCTCTGTTACACAGAGAGCCTTTGGATTAAAAATCCAACGGTGAATAAAATTCACCGATTGATCTAAAAGATCAAGGAATCAATCATGAGGGATTTTCTTAACAAATTGATTCTTGTTCTTCTCGTATAAATAAGAGTGAGGAGAGGAGGAGAAACACAGACAGAGGGAGAGACAGAGAGAACATACAGAAAACACAGAATAGAGAGTACAAAAAAAAAAGAAAAGAGAATTCAGTTCTCTAAAAAGAAGAAGATCTCCCTTTTAGAAAAAAGAAACCCTAGGTAAGAGGAAAGATACAGAGATTATCTTATCTCTTCTTCGCCTCTTCAAGGGTTTAACCCCTCAAAAAAAAAGGAATTAGTTCCTCCTCTGGTTGAGGTCTGCAGAAGCAGATCTCCCCACAAGTTGAGAATTTAATTCTCATCGGGGAGATTCTGTTATGCAGATTCAAAACTTGGGGGAAAGAACTAAGTTCAAAGAATTTAGTTCTTCTAAAAGTATATAGGAATTTAATTCCTCTGATAAAACTAGAGTTTAACCCTGTAAAAAATTATAATTCTTAGAAAACAAGAGACCTGAAATTTTTAAAACTCATATCAAAATCTCTATGCATATAAAAGAAAAGACTGGTGATTTATTAGCGTTCAACGCTATAACGAAAGCTCACATGTTCCCACGTGAGCACCTCCGATGAACAAAAAGGAATAACTGAGATTGAATCATGTGTTCTCACGTGACCCCCAAACAGTTGCTTAACATTCATATGGAAAATGGGGGAAATCCAAAGACAGCGCTCACATTTTGAGCACCACACGTGTTCGCACGTGAGCATTATATGAGCTAAGTGATTGACACTTATAAAAGGAATATGGAGTAAACCCAAAGAGGCAGTGCCCAACTCTGGGGCGCCTCACGTGCCCACACGTGAGGGCCATAAGAATTAAATGTTTAACACTTATATACAAACGAGGATTTGACCCAAGTGTACAGCGCCAACTTTCAAGCGCCTCACGTGCCATACGTGAACACCCTAAATTTCAGTGTTTATCACTGCTTTAGAGTCTCACGTGGGAGCACGTGAGCACCGAGCATATATTAGTGTTTAACACTATAAGAAGCCAACTTCAGCCCTAAATTGGCTAAGTCTTCCTGAGATTAAAACATCTTGTATCTCCAAATAGACCGAGCCTCTATGCTCATGACTTCCCAAACTAATGATTTCTCAATTGATAATGACCAGAACGATGTTCATCTCACATCTCCTAAGTTAATCTTAGTCTCCTAAAAATGACTAATGATTCTTAGATGGTCCACCATGATCTCTCCCCTCAATCTGGAATTTGGTTCAAGGGTATATCTCTCCACACCTCTGATACATGACGTTGTAATTCTTCAACGTCTTTAGAGAGATGGCAGGTCCTGACAACCAACAACTCTTTGGTACACTCCCAAACCGATGGGCACATCCCAATACGGACCGAAATGTCCTTAAACTAAACCCTCGCCTCAAAAATGGTGATTTACGGACCGAATTGTCCTTAAACTAACAACGGACCGTAACGTCCTTAAACTAAACAATGGAGCCCAAATGCTCTTTTGTTGGATCTGAATGATCCTAAAATCCCGTTGAGTAGATCTTAATCTAAAATTGGGCTAACATATCCCTAACAAACATTTAAGTTGATCTTAATTTCAAACGAGACTAACGATTCTTAAATCAACCCAAACCCAAATTTAAGAATATAAGGATTTGGACTAATCTACGCCCTACGGGCGACGACACAAATTAGTCTCCGTATACAATCAATGGGCAACCAAAAATAAAACAAACACACACGACACGAAATGAACTTCCGGAGCAGGAGAAAGTGGTTATCGCTACGCGGTAACGTAACTAACTACAGGGGCTTGCTCCTGCAGGGAAGAGCGTCCCCACAATCAAAAAACCCCTCACAACGAGGGGGAATCTGACGAAGTCTGCTACAACGGCCACATCCGTCCAAACCTCCGATACATGGTGCCATAAATCAACTTGGCATTTTCGGAGAGGTGGACGGATAAAACCAAATAGCATCTTCCACCAAATTCAGGCAAGACGATCCATCCCGGTTCGTCTCTATTTTCAGCAGTAAACAGATTCTGGCACGCCCGATAGGACCTCTTCCTCTTTCCACTTCACACTTCGTGTGTCGTCTTTTTTCCGCGATCAGATAATCGCGGTGTATATGTTTGTGGTTGCCCTTGGGTGATGAGATACTGAAGCTGGCGTTCCGTTTTTTCCAAGAATGGCGTTTGCTTTCACTCACCACAACTTAGGCTCTGTCACATCTGGCGGAGTCAAGTATGGGTCACTTGCAGCCTCAAATCTCTGCAATCCGTCTCTTCAGAAAATCAACCGGCTTCTCTGTTCCCCACCGAAACGCAGGGAAGACAAACGTCTTGCCTGAATTTGGGGGCAGATGCTAATTGGTGCTATCCGTCCACCTCTCCGAAGATGCCAAGTTGATTTATGGCACCATGTATCGAAAGTTTAAACGGATGCGGACGATGTAGCAGACTTCGTCAGATTACCCCTCATTTGAAGGGTTTTTGATTGTGGGGACGCTCTTCCCTGCAGGCGCAAGCCCCTGCAGTTAATTACAGTACCGCATCGTGGTAACCACTTTCTCCTTCTCCAGATGGTCACTTCGTGTCGTGTGTGTTTGTTTTGTTTTTGGTTGCCCGTGGATTGTATACGGAGACTAATTTATGTTGTCGCCCGTAGGGCGTGGATTAGTCCAAATCCGTATCTTCTTAGATTTGGGTTTGGGGTTGGGTTTAAGGATACGTTAGTCTCATTTGAAACTAAGATCAACTTAAACGTTTGTTAAGGATGCGTTAGTCTAATTTTAGACTAAGATCAACTTAACAGATTGTTAAGGACACGTTAGTCTAATTTTAGACTAAGGTCAACTTAACCATTTGTTAAGAATACGTTAGTCTAATTTTATACTAAGATCTACTTAACAGGATCATTTAGATCCAACAAAAGAGCATTTGGGCTCTATTGTTTAGTTTAGGGACATTGCGGTCGATTACCATTTTAAGGACATGGTGATCAAGGTTAAGGACATTATAGCCCATGGGTTTAAAGGACCCCACAGTCCGAGGTTAAGGACATCATAGTTTATGGGCTTAAGGACCCCACGGTCCAGGTTAAGGACATCATAGTCCATGGGCTTAAAGGACCCCACAGTCTGAGGTTAAGGACATCATAGTCCATAGGCTTGAGGACCCCACAGTCCAGGTTAAGGACATCATAGTCCATAAAGTTTAAGGACATCATAGTCCATGAGTTTAAGGACCCCACAGTCCATGGAATGGTTGGTTATCGGGACCCGTCACCTCTCTGAATACGTTGAAGGATTACAACGACAAATATCAAAGGAGTGAAGAGATGTACCCTTGAACCAATGTTGATTAGGAAATCTGTAGTCCAATTTGGAACTAAGATCAATTAATTAGATTATGAGCACATTGGCTCAGTTAAATCTAAATTGAGGAATTATGGCCAACTTGGGCTAAGTCCAATTAGGTTCGAAATGTTAGACCTTCGTTTGGACTGTTGAACATTTGTCTGGGTTCAGCCCCCCCCATTACTTAGCAATGCTAAACAGGGATTTGGGGCTTTGACAACATTTTGTCTTTGGCTGAGCACTAACCATTCATTATAGCTCTGGACTTTACTTTGCCTCTAGAAAACTTAGCCAATTTGGGCTAAGCTTGGTTTTAAAATAGTGTTAAACACTAGAGGATATTTGGCGATCACATGTTCCCACGTGATGCGCTTAAAATAGTGTTAACTATTAGGGACAAAGCACTTAAAGTAGTGTTAAACACTAAGACTGAAGCGCTCACGTGGGGTCACGTGAGGCGCCTGATGATTGGGCCTTGCCTCTGTTATTTGTTCTCAGAATATTCACAGAAATGTTAAACACTTAATCTTAATGGCCATCACATGTGGGCATGTGATGGGTACCCATGCATTGATTATTAAAGTGTTTATTAGGGGTCACGTGGGGACACGTGAGGGCACCCAAAATTGATTCTGCCCTTACTTTGTTCTTTTATTTTGAGGAATTTATCCAAGGGTCACATGGGTACACGTGAGGCATTGCCTCCAAGCTTATTCTTTCTCATTTTGAGGAGTCTGTTTAAGGGTCATGTGGGGGCAGGTGAAGTATTGCCTCTGGGCTAATTCCTTCTTATTTTGAGGAGTCCATTAAAGGGCCACGTGGGGGCACGTGACTATTCTTGTTCGTTCTCTTCTGATCATTGAAAAAGGGGGGGTCACGTGTTGCCATGTGATCAGGTTTACGTGCATGGAGAGTTTAAGTTCTTTGATTGAGAATTAAATTCTTTAATAGGGTTAAACTCTAATTTCATTTTAGAGGAATTAAATTCCCATGTGTTTTGAAAGAATTAAATTCTTATGTAGAGTTAAACCCTAGTTTCATTTGGAGGAATTAAATTCCTATAAATTTGGAAGAATTAAATTCTTATGTAGGGTTAAACCCTAGTTTCATTGGGAGGAATTAAATTCCTATGAATTTGGGGGAATTAAATTCTTTTAAACTTAAATTCTCCCTCTAAATTTTGGATCTGCATGGCAGAATTTTCCCGATGAGAATTAAATTCTCAACTTATGGGGAGATCTGCTTCTGCAGATCTTCAACCAAAGGAAGAACTAAGTTCTTATTCAGAAGAGTTAAACTCTTAATTTGAGAATTAAATTCTCTTTTTGTTTTATGGAGCTTAGATCTCTCTTTCCCTTTCTCACTTAGGGTTTTTTTGCTAAAGAGATCTTCTTTTTCTCTCTTGAGAATTAAATTCTCCTCACTTTTTTCTCTCTATTGTTGTATATTTCCCAAAAAAAAAGTAGATCCTCTTCTCTTCTCTTCTGGGCTCCTATTTAGAGGAAAAAGAAAAGAATCAATTTGTTTAGTCAATCTTTCATTAAAAGATTTTGGTTGTTTTTTGTAACCAACATGATCTTTTTAGATCATCAAGTGAATTTTATTCACCATTGGATTTTTAATCCAAAAGATGATTTATCTTTTATTCCTGGCAAATTTCAGGGAAATCTTTCCTCGTATAAAATCTTTCCATAAATTGGTGATTTTTAATTACCATTGGATTTTTAACCCAACGATGCTCCATTTTACAAAGCACCATCTTTTTTGTTTGGAAAGATTTAGAGAAATATTTTTCCAGTTAGGGTTTTTGATTCTCTCTTAATTAAAATTTAATTCTATTAATTCATAGATCTTTAGGAACCCATCACGTGTTGGCACGTGACCTCCTGATTAAGCATTTGACCAGAATTTAATTCTATTGTTTTAAAGAACTCAGGAATTATCACGTGTCAGCACGTGACACTTGGTCACGTGTTGGCACGTGATACCCCATTGGGGTTTTTCCTTATTATTTTATTATACCTTTAATTCTTTTCAGTGGGTTTAAAGGCCCATCACGTGTTAGCACGTGACCTCACTGATTAATTATTTCCAATTATTTATTTTATTCGGTGCCTACAGGCTTTGCCTGTAAATGGTCACGTGTCTGCATGTGATGCCCGGTCACGTGTGGGCACGTGATGCCTCATAACTTTTGATCCCGGATGAATTATGAGGCCCATAATATATCAAATCGAAGGATTTTTCGAGACACTTTCGATACCATCAGAATTTAGCTGTTTCACATTCAGAAGTTTGTCAAAATACAGCCCGGAAAATACTGGTTTACATTTTCTTAAACGTATCACTGCCATTTGATACCTTGGGCTCTTTTGCGCAAAAAAAAATTTTTTTTTGGCGAGAACATTCTCTTTGGGTAGATACTCCCATCTCCTACCCTCAGTGCCTCAACGTCGAAGGAGGAAGCCTAGAAGAAATCTGTCTTCTACAGGCTGGCTCCCCAAGCAGCAGATTTGCCAACGGAATCAGTTCTCAAACAACTGGCACTTGCCAAGGACCAAGGTCGACACAGGGGGAAGAATATTCAAGCTCTCAAAGAAAACAGGGGGCAGGCTCGGCAAAATCCTGAAGCTAATCAAATCCCGGCCGTAAGAAACGGTCAACGTCGATATCGGCATCATAAAAAATGAGCCGGGGGCAGTTCTCCGTATGGTCCTGTTTCAAACCCAGTGGTGAATGTTGTTATTCCAACTGGGAACAGCTTCAAACTGTTGCGAAGGGTCAGATAAAATCCTCCTACCGCGATATTGAAGAAATCTTCACAGTCCATGGAGATCTCACGAGAGCAGAAACCAGTTCGCTCCCTGTTCATCACAGAAAACTGCATTTTATACTGTCCATTCTTATACTCGTTTGTTTATAAATAGGTGCTTTTAATCCATGTGTGCTACATATTTACAGGTTACAGGTTTCCAGTCTAAAATAATACAAATCAAACAAAATCTCTACAGTTACGCCAATATCCAGAACATCTGTCACAGACAGATAAAAGCCGGGTTACAGTCATCCGTATCCATCCAGTGCCGCGTACCAGCTCCAGAGACAAGACATATGACAGTGGTCATTCGTGTCTCGGACAAGCACAAAGCACGAGAGGGACAAGCACAAAGCACGAGACAAGCACAAAGCACGAGTGGTATGGTGCATTCAATGCATAAAGTGTTGATGTGATTCAAAAATTCAGAGATTCAAACTTCCCTCCAAACTTTGGGTGCATTCAAATTCAAATTAAAGGAAAGGTCTTGTTTTGCCTATAAAAGGAAACCATTGGGTAAGTGAGAAGGAGTCCAATTTTGCCATATATTGTATCATTCTTTTGCTTAGCTTCCCCTTGAGTTCCTTGTCTTCTCTTGATCTTTCAACCTCTTCATTGAGCTTGAAAGTTTAAGGGTTGGTTATTGATCTAAAGGATTATATCTTCTTGAAGATTAATAAAGTTATCTTTTTGTGCCTTCATTTCCCTTGGGTTCTTAGTACTCTCTTGATCTTGCAACCTCTTCATTGAGCTTGCAAGTTTAAGATTGGGCTATTGAACCCATGGCTTGTATTTGGTTCTATGGTTCTTAGTGTTACTTTCTTGCTTATCTCTTTCTTGCATTTTTCTTACTTGCTTTATATTCATGCAATTTATTACCATGTCATTTAATTACTTGCTTGTAATCTTTTCTTTTGCTCTTTGTTGTTGTTTTGTGAATGGTTGTTAATATGATGTTGTTAGGAAAAGAAAGAGATATTGTAAGATAAGGTTTCCGTTTCCCATTTCCTTTTCCTGTTATTTTCCTTTGAACTCCGCCCAAACGTTACGCAAGCGCTCCGTTAGGCACCCTACCCTACCAAGGTAACGGTGATTCCTTACCGCGACCGGTTGCGTTCAGTTTGGCCGGAGGTGAAAGCAAGAGACAAGAACGGAAGGATAAGGGTCAATAAGCCGGATTCCATGAATACCGTGCTTAAATCTCCTAATCCACGTTGTTTCCGATTGCTCTAGCTTCAATTGGTCGAGATTCGGCTCAAAGGACTTGAATACGGATTTCCTTAACTTACAATATCCTATCGTTTCCTAACAAGCTTTATACTTGCATATAACACATAGGTTAGATAAGAACAATTCCGCCCACGCGCATTAACTCGTAACGACAAGAACATTAAACGCTCCGTCTCCCTGTGGATCGACCCGTGCTCAACCGGCTAGCTGCAAAGCGACACCGTCTTGATTGCGGTTAAAAACTTTAATTCATATCAATCAAATGGCGCCGTTGCCTGTTAGAAACCAGTTCGCTCCCTAAAACAACTTTCCTCGTCTATATATAAGGTGTGGAAGCAGGTGAAGGTCTCTGTCGTCCACCGCGGTTCTTCCACTAGACGTCAGCCAAATTCAGACAAATCCTCCTTCAAATATAAGGGGAGTTGTTCCCGCCAAAAATTTCTGCGCAAAAGAGTCCAAGGTATCAAATGGCAGCGATATGCTTAAGGAAATACGAACCAGTATCTTCCGGGCTGTTTTTTGACAAACTCCCGAAGGAGAAACGGATAAATTCTGATTGTATTGAAAGCGTCTCGAAAAACCCTTCGATTTGATATATTATGGGCTTCATGATTCATCCAGGATCAAAAGTTATGAGGCATTATGTGTTCACACGTAATGGGCTTTTAAGAATCCGCTGGAGGAGTTAGAAGATATAATAAAAACTTAGAAAAGACCCCAATGGGGCATCACGTGCTCACACGTGACCATGGGCCACGTGCAGACACGTGATGGGCTCTTAAGGCCTCTAAAATAATGAATAGAATTAAATTCTAAAATCTGTTCCCTGATTAAAAATCAGAAGTTATCTCAATGAAATATCACGTGCTCACACGTGACCAATGGTCACGTGTTGACACGTGATGGTTAAAACAACAATATGAACAAGCGACTGTTAAAGGAACCAATTTCGGGGTTACGTGCTCACACGTGACCAAGGGTCACGTGCCAGCACGTGACAGGCTTTGAAAGCCTTACAGATTAGTAGAATTAAAATTCTAAATTTCTCTAAAAATCTTTCGAAATAGAATTAAAATTCTAAAAGCTTCTAAATCTTTCCAAATGGAAAAGGATTATGGGAACCGTTGGATTAAAGATCCAAAGATGATTAAAAATCATCAATTTATTGAAAAATCTTGGACAAGGAAAGATTTCCCTGAAAATCTCACCAGAATAACAAATAGAATATCTTTTGGATTTAAAATCCACGGTGAATAAAATTCACTGAATGATCTAAAGGCCCAGATTAATGATAATTATAAATCAAATCTCTCAACGATCAAATCAAATCTTTCAATGAGAGATTTGCTAAACAAATTGATTCTTTTCCTTCTCCTATAAATAGGAGCCAAGAAGAGAAGAGAAAAAAAAACATTTCTTGAAAAAAAAATCAAGAGCTTCAAACAGAGAGAACTCTGAGAAAAATTTCAAGAAGAAGGTAAAAACCTTCACGAGAGAAAAGAAATCTCTTTTGATAAATCATTGATCAATGATCTTCACATAATGAATAGTGCTTTGCACTCGTATGAACCTCTGGTTCTTTAAAACAAAAAAGAAAATAAAAATAAATAAAAATAGTGCTTTGCACTCGTATGAACCACTGGTTCTTTAAAACAAAGAAGAAAATAAAAATAAATAAAAATAGTGCTTTGCACTCGTATGAACCACTGGTTCTTTAAAACAAAGAAGAAAATAAAAATAAATAAAAATAGTGCTTTGCACTCGTATGAACTACTGGTTCTTTAAAACAAAAAAAATAATAAAATAAAAAAATAGTGCTTTGCACTTTTATGAACCTCTGGTTCTTGAAATAAAGAGAAAAACTCATTTTTCCTTGATCCTAATTAGATCAAAGAAAACAAATAGTGCTTTGCACTTCTGTTCTGGAATCTAAAAAGATTCTTAGTGCTTTGCACTTCCAAACTGCGCTGTTGTGCTCCTGAGAGAACGCCACGTGTTAGCTGCAGAACAACTTGCGCCACGCGCCTTGAAATAGAGCTTTGCTCTCTGGAACTGGCGCAACTCACCAGAGCGCGCCACGTGTCAGCTGCAGAACAACTTGCGCTACGCGCCTTGAAATAGAGCTTTGCTCTCTGGAACTGGCGTAACTCACCAGAGCGCGCCACGTGTCAGCTGCAGAACAACTTGCGCTACGCGCCTTGAAATAGAGCTTCGGTCTCTGGAACGGGCGCAACTCACCAGAGCGCGCCATGTGTCAGCAGCGCAACAGCACAGCGCACTTGCGCAGCGCACTGCGCTGTTGCGCTTGCGCTCACCAGAGCATGACACGTGTCCTCACCACAAGCGCTTGCGCTCAGTGATTGGCGCAAAGCGCCTGACAAATGCAATGCATTTTACTGAAGGGCCAGGCCCAAATCAGAGGGGCCTAGTAGGCCAAATTAAATTGCAATAAAATAAAAAGGGGCAGAGCCCAAAACAAATGATGCTTTGCATCCTTTCTGGGCAAAGCCCAAATAAAAATAAAAAGAAATGCAATGCAAAAGCAAATAAAATGTTGGACATTTTCAACTAGACTTAGCCCAATCGTGGCCATAAGTCCTTAAATTAAATTGACTGAGCAAAATGGCTCTCCTAAATCAATTTACATCCGGTTCGAGGGTACATCTCCGAACTCCTTTGACATCCATCGTTGTAATTCCTCAACGACGTCAAAGAGGTGACGGGTCCCAACGACCACACATCGATATGGACTGCGGGGTCCTTAAACTCGTGGACCGAAACGTCCTTAAACTAATATCGGACCGAGACGTCCCTAAACTAACATTGGACCACCACGTCCCTAAACTGGAATACGGACCACCACGTCCCTAAACTGGCACAATAGAGCCCAAATGCTCTTTTGTCGGACCTAAACGGTCCCGTTGAGTTGACCTTAGTCCCAAAATGGACTAACGTATCCTTAACAAACGTTTGAGTCGATCTTAGCCTCAAAAATGGCTAACGTATCCTCCAAACAGACTTTAGTCCCAAATTGGACTACGCATGTCCCTAAATTGGAACAATAGAGCCTCCAAATGCTCTTTTGCCGGATCTAAACGGTCCTGTTTAAGTTGATCTTAGCCCCAAACATGGCTAACGTATCCTTAAACATTCAAATGAAATATAAAACACTAAATCAACTTCGGTTCGAAGGTACATCTCCGAACTCCTCTGACACCTGTCGTTGTAATCCTTCAACGACGTTAGAAAGGCGACGAGTCCCGACGGCCATATATTAAATGAATCACGTTTAAGTTGACCTTAGCCTCAACGAGGCTAACGCATCCTTAAACTAAAATACCAAACCCAAATCTAAGTAAATACGGATTTGGACTAATCCACGTCCTACGGGCGACGGCATTACTCAGTCTCCGTATACAATCCACGGGCAACCACAAACAAAACAAACACCCACGACACGAAGTGAAATTCTGGAGAAGGAGAAAGTTGTTACCGCGAAGCGGTAGCGTAATTAACTGCAGGGGCTTGCGCCTGCAGGGAAGAGCGTCCCCACAATCAAAAACCCCTCTAGCGAGGGGGAATCTGACAAAGTCTGCTACATCGGCCGCATCCGTCTAAACCTTCGATACACGGTGCCATAAATCAACTTGGCATCTTCGGAGAGGTGGACGGATAAAACCAAATAGTATCTGCCCCGAATCTCAGCGTCAGGCCATCGCGGTCCTGTGCGCCGCCTTTCGGAGGGGAACAGATTCTGGCACGCCCGGTGGGACCTTTTCCTCTTTCCACTCCACACTTCGTGTGTCGTGTTCGCGAACAAATCGCGGTTTACTGTGGTTGCCTGTGGATTCGAGGTGCTAAGATTTGGTGTCTTGCTTTATGCAGGAAAACAGAAAATCGATGGCTTCGAACTGCACCGCCCGCAGCGATAACTCTCGCTCCGTCATTGCTGGAGGAGTGACTTATGGGCCCCAAGCGGCCTCCCTTTTCAAAATGCCGGTGGAGCAGATGGCTCAAGCCACCACTGGACTATTTTTTGGGACCATGCTCCCTCCAATGAGCTTCAACTCCCTAATGACATTGCAAGAAGCTCCAAAGAAGTCGGTCTTCGATCGACTTACCACTGCCGCGACCCCTCTCAACGAGTCATCCAACTCCACTGCTTCAGGTTTTAATGGATTAGGCCAGAGCTCCATCGGGTCCATGAAGAAGCCTGCCATACCAGAAGGCGTTATCCCGAAACGGATAGCTATCCCAGCTCCCGTTCTTGGCGAAGTCACCAGGGTCGCTTCCCATGTTCGGAAGCCCGCTTCTGACAGGTTGGCCGTCCCCGTTCAACGGACGCCGATCTTTAAAAGGCTGGTACCAGCATATTCTGACCAACACAGGGGGCATGAGGAGGTCACCCCTATAGCTGAAATAACTCCATCAGCACGACATGCCCGGCGTCGCTACTGGCGCCGAGTGAGGAAGGCTGGGGGCAACTCCCCCTCTGGACTTACTCCTCCAACTCCGATGGTGAGGATCGATGCTGCTGTTCCAACCAAGAACAGCTTTGAACTGCTCAACAAGGTGCGCAGAAACTCTCCTACTGCGATGTTGAAACGAACTCCTTCACCTGTGGAGAATACTCCAGAGAAGAAGTTAGAGCAGCCCCCTCAACGGCTGTCCTCTAAAATTTACAAAGTTTGGCGACAGGTCCAAGAGTCGGTGATCGATCAAGACTGCCTCCGACGACAGAAAAATATGAAGGTTCGGCAGGGGAAGGATTACTCTGTCAAACCACAAAAAGCAAAAGCTACTTGGGTGCCCACTACAACGGCTCCCTTAACTCCAATCACTCAAAAAAGGAGGCCACAAAAAGCCCCTGTGTCTTTGGCAAATCGCAAAGACACTGAACACAAACTCCCCAAGTCTGGGGGCATGGTGGTGCACACTGTTTATATGACTTCTGGAAAGGAGGAAAGCCGCACTTCTACGGGCCACCGACCGCTCACCCGATCCGTGACGAAAGCCCAGGAGCAACAACAAAAGCTTCAGGAAATAATAACTGCAATGGCTGCACTCACTGAGCCAAAAGAAAGCTCTGAAACATCCTCGGATGAGCGTCAAGAACAAGAAACTGACGCTGAGTTTTTTCGCCGGATATTAGAAAAAAAGGATAAAGAGGTTGCGGAACAAGCAGCCAGCATAAGGAAAATGACCCTCCTCCTCCAAGATATGGTAGGGATGATGTCACAGCCGGACCCTCCTGCTGAAGATCCTCCGATCGTCCTTGAAAACGACAGGGGAGAAACGTCAAATCCTCCGCCGGCTCTATCAACAGCCAAGGAGGAGGCAATCTCCAAAGTTGACCTAGACGAATATATAGCTCAGCAGATCCGGGTTCATCAGGCGAATGAAGCGGCTGGGCAAATTGTTAGAACCGGACGACCGTATCCGGGCTGGTATGACCAAATCAGTTACCCGCCAGGATATACGATCCCTAAATTCCACGTATATAAAGGGACAGGGAATCCGCATCAGCATGTCGCTCAATTCAGGGCCTTATGCGGCAATACTGGAGGCGATGACAAATTGTTGCTACGTCAATTCGTCGGCAGCTTAGCAGAAACAGCCTTTGAATGGTATTCGGAGCTACCTAACGACTCTGTCAAAACATTTGCAGAGATGGAACTGTTGTTTACACAAAGATTCGCAAGTGCTAGTGAACGCACCCCGATAACAGCATTAATAAATGCCAGGATAAGGCCAAGCGAAACGTGGGTTCAATACGCAACACGATGGCGGAACCTATGGTCGAAATGCGAACAATGCTTAGAAGAGGCACCTGCGGTAGGCATGTTTGTAGGCACTCTCGATCCGCAGGCGACCATCTCACAATTCATGATGTTCTTCAGGCCGACCACCTTCCAGGCCTTGATCGACAAATTAGCCCAAATGGACCAGATAGGCCATAAGCCGTCTCCTCCAAGACCCGAACCCCGAAATGAGAAAGGAAAAGCGATCATCGTCGCCAATGCTCAACAACAGTCGAGCAACTCAAAGCCGGTCGTTCGCCAAAACAACGTGCGTCCACGCCCATCCCTCGAAGAGAGGCTAGGACGTCCTTACTCGTTTCCTCAGAATAAAACGAGAAGACTGTTTGAGCTGGCAGTGCGTAACAGGCTCATTAATCTGCCGAGTCCAAAGCGTCTGTCGCAGCCAGGCGATCTTAATAATCCCAATTATTGCCCTTACCACCAAACGGTAAGTCACCCGATTGAGGATTGTTTCGTCTTTAAGGGATGGATCGAGGATCAATACCTGCAAGGCAAGTTCGCGCTGTCTGAAAGCTGGAAGGTGAACCCACCACAGCCGTATACTCCAAAGAAGACAAGCACGCCGGGGGCAACTTGTCATGTGATCTCTCACTCATTGGCAGATAATAAAGAGGCTCCTTGCGCCGAGAAAACGAGGGTGGACCCTGAAACAGAAATTCCGCGGCCGTCAGACAAGTTGATCGATGCCTTCCTAAATGAAATTCGTCTGAAAGCAAAAGCCAATCAAGAACGTGAAATGGCCATACTAGAAAGAATCAAGGTATTCCCGTCAAATCAAAAGCCATACACTGCGGGTAAAAACAAATTCAAGACGAGGAAACGGTTCGCCAAAGCTCTATCAATAGGAATGAAGCTACCGCCCTCTGAAGAAAATTCTTTCTCTGAGGTAGAGATGCACCCTAACTTCTGTTTATATCATCAGAAGATCATACATCCTACCGAAGACTGCGAGTCCTTTAACTGTTGGTGGCAAGGGTATGTCGCTCAAAAGCAACACTTCGACGGGACAAAGTGTGAAGCTTGTGGACATCGGAAAAATGCGATATATGAGGGCAAAGGAGCCGCCGCAAACTGTCATATAGCCGACTTCAAGGGATCACAAATTATCACCTTTGGAAGCGACTCTGACGAAGAAGCTATCCCCAACTCTTCCCTCGGGGAATCTATTTCAAAAATAAAGGAATTGAGAAGCTGCGAGAACGTTCAGCCGTGCAATCGCATGCTACTCGGAAAAAATCTCGGCCCCGTAAACAAAGGATCGAACAAAAAGGATAAAAGAAAAAGAAAAAAGGCCCTCGTCGCCAGCACTCACCAACAATCAGGTGACCCTAGACCGGTTGCTTGCCAAAGCAACAAGCGGCAATCCCTCCAGGAAAAGTTGAAACGTCCTTACTCGTTTCCGCAAGATAAAACAAGGGGACTGTTCGAGCTGGCAGTGCGCAACAGACTCATTAATCTGCCGAATCCAAAACGTCCGTTGCGGCCAGGCGATGTTAATAATCCTAACTATTGTCCTTACCACCAAACAGTAGGTCACCTGATCGAGGACTGCTACGTCTTCAAAAACTGGGTTGAAGACCAATACCAACAGGGCAAATTTGCGCTGTCTGAGAACTGGAAGGTGAGTCCGCCACAACCGCATGCTCCGAAGAAGATGGATACGCCGGAGGCATCATGTTCATTCATGGAGAAAGACTCATAGACCGAAAAGTCAATAAACTAGATAGTCGCCTCAAATACGGCGACAACGGACCGAAACGTTCTTAAACTAACAACGGACCGAGATGTCCTTAAACTAATGATGGACCGCAATGTCCTAAAACTTGCAAATGACCGAAATGTTTTTTTAAACTACTATCGCAGCATTCTCAGGCTGATGAGAAAATAAAAAAAATAAAAAATAAAAAAAAACGGTATGTCCATAAGCAAAACGGGCATGGAGGAAAACCCGAAAGGGCTCCGTGAGTAAAAACAGCAGGGCTACCGGCGAGTGTTCGTGAAAACCCGAAAGGGCGCGACCTCGTAAAAAAAAATAATAAAAAATAAAAATAAAAAGAATAAAAAAAAAACGGTATGTCCATAAGCAAAACGGGCATGGAGGAAAACCCGAAAGGGCTCCGTGAGTAAAAACAGCAGGGCTACCGGCGAGTGTTCGTGAAAACCCGAAAGGGCGCGACCTCGTAAAATAAAAAATAAAAAAATAAAAAAAATAAAAAGAAAAAGAATAAAAAAAAAACGGTATGTCCATAAGCAAAATGGGCACGGATGAAAACCCAAAAGGACTCCGTGAGTAAAAACAGCAGGGCTACCGGCGAGTGTTTGTGAAAACCTGAAAGGGCGCAACCTCGTTAAGAAACACTTATAGGGTCCTCTCGACCCTGTAAGGAGAAACCACCTGCGTGAGATCCTTACGACTCACAAAGGAACAACACACTTAGGGATCCCCATGATTCCTAAGGAGAAAATACACTTGCGAGATCCTCACGACTCGTAAGGAGAACTCTCTTATGGGACCCCCACGGCTCATAAGATTTGAAAGTCTTAAGTTACAGAAACCTTAACCTGTTCTTAAGCAGCCCCCACAACCTTCAATATTGCCCTACAAGCGGCTCATAATGACCCTTGTATACAATCCACGGGCGCGAATAAATATTTCCCTAACAAAGTCCCATCCGTGACTAGGAATATGCTTGTACAGCAAACAACACTTGTAAGTCCTCTCGACTTATAAGGAGAAAACCCTTTTGTAAGATCCTTACGACTTACAAGAGAACATGCACTTAGGAATCCTCACGATTCCCAAGGAGAAAACACACCTACAAGATCATCACGACTTGTAGGGAGAAATACCTTTGTGAGACCCTTACGGCTCATGAAGTCAAAAGCCTTAGCCGACAGGACCCTTAACCCTGTTTACTAAGCCACCTTTGTTCAACATCGACAGAGGCAAGTGATGATTCACTCCTGTCAATATCCCAGTTGTAGCGATACTGATGCCTAAATCGGTATCAAATTCCAAGTCCTTTCATGGCAGATGATGATTCGCTCCTGGCAATATTCCGGTTGTAGCGATGCTGATGCTGAGATTGGCACCAGATTCCAAGTTCTACGCTCGCGATAAAAATCAGCGAGCTGAAAATGCATATTAAATAGCCGAAATGATTGGGCAACTCGCAAAAAAAAAAAAAAAACAGCGAGTAAAATATATATATATATATATAGCCGAAATGATTGGGCAACTCGCAATAAAAAGCAGCGAGTAAAAATAAAATAAACAGCCGAAATGATTGGGCAACTCGCAATAAAAAGCAGCGAGTAAAAATAAAATAAATAGCCAAAATGATTAGGCAACTCGCAATAAAAAGCAGCGAGTAAAAAGAAAAAATAGCCGAAATGATTGGGCACCGCGAAAAATAGCCGAAATGATTGGGCAATCGCGATTTTCGCGATATAAAAAGCTGAAATGATAAAGCATCGCGGAAAGAATAAAAAAAATGAAAGAATGAAACTTTTTGCCCCACAGGTGAAATTACATCGATCCCTGTATACAGTTCAGGGGCACAGATAAAAAGGGAACCATACCTTCCCGATAGGCTCCATCAGAAAGCGAAGTCAAATCTCGACGGTTCATAGACAACCTAGAGACCATCTCGACATTTGTCGCAATATTACAGGCACGATGTCAACAAATGAGGCAAACAAAGATCTCGAGCTTCAGGGTCTCGACGTCAACATCGATAACTTAGAGATCACCAACAGCGTTCCTCCGCAGTCCAGCCGGAGGCAGATGCAATGTCAACAAAAGACCTCACGGTCGGAAACAAAGCGGAGTAACGGCAAAATCCTAACTCCACCTTAGCATTCGTCTCGTTACAGCAGACGCAATGTCAACAACGGCGTTCCTTCGCAGTCCAGCAGGGTGTACATACGAAGTTAACAAAAGACCCCATGGTCGAAACAAAGCGGAGTGACGGCAAAATCCCAGCTCCACCTCAGCATTCGTCTCAATACACCAGACGCAGTGTGAATAAATGAAGCGAAGGCCAAATTCCTAGCTTCAAGGTCTTAACGGCAAGTCATATAAGGCCTGAGAGACCACCGGAGATCATCTCATATGAAGTGGTCACCTCCTCGACGTTCGTTTCGATACAGCAGACGAGTTGTCACCCCAGCGTTCTTCCTCCAGCAGGGATTCGGACGTAACAAAGCAAACGAAGCGAAGGCCACGTTCCTAGCTTCAACGTCTTTACGGTAACTCACATAAAACCGGAAAGACAATCGGAGATCATCTCACATGAAGTGGTCACCTCCTCGACGTTCGTTTCGATACAGCAGACGAGTTGTCACCCCAGCGTTCTTCCTCCAGCAGGGATTCGGACATGATAAAGCAAACGAAGCGAAGGCCACATTCCTAGCTTCAACGTCTTTACGGTAACTCACATAAAACCGGAAAGACAATCGGAGATCATCTCACATGAAGTGGTCACCTCCTCGACGTTCGTTTCGATACAGCAGACGAAATGTCAACCCCGGCATTCTTCCTCCAACAGGATTTCGACACACCAAAACAAACGAAGCGAAGGCCACATTCCTAACTTCGACGTCTTGACGGTAACTCATATAAAACCGGAAAGACAATCGGAGATCATCTCGCACCAGCACAAAATGGTCACCACCTTGACGTCCGTCTCGATACAGCAGACGAGATGTCACCCCAACGTTCGTCTCGACACAGCAGACGTAACGTCATCAATCAAACGGAGCCACGGCAAAATCCCTAGTTCCCACCACGACATTCGTCTCGATACAGAGGACGCAATGCCAGCAAACGAAGCGAAGGCTAAATTCCTAGCTTCAGGGTCTTAACGGCAAGTCATATAAAATCGGAAAGACAATCGGAGATCATCTCGCACCAGTGTGGAGTGGTCACCACTTCGACGTCCGTCTCGATACAGCAGACGAGATGTCACCCCAACGTTCGTCTCGACACAGCAGACGTAACGTCATCAAACAAACGGAGCCACGGCAAAATCCCTAGTTCCAAACCTCGGCGGTTCACCAGTAACCTAGAGACAACCACGACATTCGTCTCGATACAGAGGACGCAATGCCAGCAAACGAAGCGAAGGCTAAATTCCTAGCTTCAGGGTCTTAACGGCAAGTCATATAAAACCGGAAAGACAATCGGAGATCATCTCGCACCAGTGTGGAGTAGTCACCACTTCGACGTCCGTCTCGATACAGCAGACGAGATGTCACCCCAACGTTCGTCTCGACACAGCAGACGTAACGTCATCAAACAAACGGAGCCACGGCAAAATCCCTAGTTCCCACCGCAACATTCGTCTCGATACAGCAGACGCAATGCCAGCAAACGAAGCAAAGGCCAAATTCCTAGCTTCAGGGTCTTAACGGCAACTCATATAAAGCCCGAAAGACTATCGGAGATCATCCCCACACCAGCGCGGAGTGGTTATGACTCATCGGGGCTCTCCAAAATGAGCCTAACCTCAAGTAAAAAGCGGCATGGCAAATTCCTAGCGCTTGCTCTTCTGACGGTCAAACTGCCAAGGAGGATTGCTTGAAGACGTCTTGTCCAGCCCCCGAAGGGATCAGAGACACGGCAGTCGCAGGGCTACTCGAACAGCACGATTGCCTATCGAAGACTATATCAGCTTATGCGACGGTACGATGGCCAAAACCCTAAGTACCACCAACCTTAACGGGCTTCTGTCGTAAAGAGCAGAGGTTAAATACGACGTTAAGATGTTCTTGCGAGATCTGCTCGATCCGTTTCGACTCGTGAGGAAATTGATGTCTTTGCGAGATTTTCTCGACTCGTCTCGACTCGTGAGATAAAGCCTTAGGCAGTAGGGATTAAAAAACATGTTTCCTAAGCACTGGGACCTTGCAAGTCGGCCCAAAACGGTCTCTTGCATACTATCCACGGGTCACACTCTCCAAAGTCGAATTTCGATAAGGAGGGAAACAACCACTTACGGGTCCTCTCGACTCGTAAGAGGGAAAACTCTCTTATAGGATCCTTACGACTTATAAGAGAAAACACACTTAGGAATCCTCACGATTCCCAAGGAGAAAATACACCTACGAGATCCTCACGACTCGTAGGGAGAAAAGTCTTTATGAGACCCTCACGGCTCGTAAAGTTGAAAAGCCTTAGGTGGCAGATCCTACCCCTGTCTCCTAAGCCATCACTGCCCTGCAAAGAAGTCAAGATGGGCCGACCATCTATGGGCCACACTTGCCAAAGCTACATGCCACTGAAATGGAGAACTTACTCATAAGCGTATGAACTACTCCACGCCAGAGTGAGACAAAAAAAGAAATAGAAGGATGCGGCTCATGGAGTTAAGGGTTGGAACTATATCCCTTAAGAGTTGAGATTTGAGTCAATGATAAATGATGACGCTTGTGTCCGCTCGTTATCTTCTCAAATCAAGATTCTGAAAGTGATACATCAACCCAAAACTGGTCATACGCCATGCATAACTCTGCATAACTCTGCACTACTTCACCCACGTACATACTTACGTGGGCAAAGTAGTGGGGGGCATTTGTTCCCGCCAAAAATTTCTGCGCAAAAGAGTCCAAGGTATCAAATGGCAGCGATATGCTTAAGGAAATACGAATCAGTATCTTCCGGGCTGTTTTTTGACAAACTCCCGAAGGAGAAACGGATAAATTCTGATTGTATTGAAAGCGTCTCGAAAAACCCTTCGATTTGATATATTATGGGCTTCATGATTCATCCGGGATCAAAAGTTATGAGGCATTATGTGTTCACACGTGATGGGCTTTTAAGAATCCGCTGGAGGAGTTAGAAGATATAATAAAAACTTAGAAAAGACCCCAATGGGGCATCACGTGCTCACACGTGACCATGGGCCACGTGCAGACACGTGATGGGCTCTTAAGGCCTCTAAAATAATGAATAGAATTAAATTCTAAAATCTGTTCCCTGATTAAAAATCAGAAGTTATCTCAATGAAATATCACGTGCTCACACGTGACCAATGGTCACGTGTTGACACGTGATGGTTAAAACAACAATATGAACAAGCGACTGTTAAAGGAACCAATTTCGGGGTTACGTGCTCACACGTGACCAAGGGTCACGTGCCAGCACGTGACAGGCTTTGAAAGCCTTACAGATTAGTAGAATTAAAATTCTAAATTTCTCTAAAAATCTTTCGAAATAGAATTAAAATTCTAAAAGCTTCTAAATCTTTCCAAATGGAAAAGGATTATGGGAACCGTTGGATTAAAGATCCAAAGATGATTAAAAATCATCAATTTATTGAAAAATCTTGGACAAGGAAAGATTTCCCTGAAAATCTCACCAGAATAACAACTAGAATATCTTTTGGATTTAAAATCCACGGTGAATAAAATTCACTGAATGATCTAAAGGCCCAGATTAATGATAAATATAAATCAAATCTCTCAACGATCAAATCAAATCTTTCAATGAGAGATTTGCTAAACAAATTGATTCTTTTCCTTCTCCTATAAATAGGAGCCAAGAAGAGAAGAGAAGGAAAAAACATTTCTTGAAAAAAAAAATCAAGAGCTTCAAACAGAGAGAACTCTGAGAAAAATTTCAAGAAGAAGGTAAAAACCTTCACGAGAGAAAAGAAATCTCTTTTGATAAATCATTGATCAATGATTTTCACATAATGAATAGTGCTTTGCACTCGTATGAACCACTGGTTCTTTAAAACAAAAAAGAGAATAAAAATAAATAAAAATAGTGCTTTGCACTCGTATGAACCACTGGTTCTTTAAAACAAAGAAGAAAATAAAAATAAATAAAAATAGTGCTTTGCACTCGTATGAACCACTGGTTCTTTAAAACAAAGAAGAAAATAAAAATAAATAAAAATAGTGCTTTGCACTCGTATGAACCACTGGTTCTTTAAAACAAAAAAAATAATAAAATAAAAAAATAGTGCTTTGCACTTTTATGAACCTCTGGTTCTTGAAATAAAGAGAAAAACTCATTTTTCTTTGATCCTAATTAGATCAAAGAAAACAAATAGTGCTTTGCACTTCTGTTCTGGAATCTAAAAAGATTCTTAGTGCTTTGCACTTCCAAACTGCGCTGTTGTGCTCCTGAGAGAACGCCACGTGTTAGCTGCAGAACAACTTGCGCTACGCTCCTTGAAATAGAGCTTTGCTCTCTGGAACTGGCGCAACTCACCAGAGCGCGCCACGTGTCAGCTGCAGAACAACTTGCGCTACGCGCCTTGAAATAGAGCTTTGCTCTCTGAAACTGGCGCAACTCACCAGAGCGCGCCACGTGTCAGCTGCAGAACAACTTGCGCTACGCGCCTTGAAATAGAGCTTCGCTCTCTGGAACGGGCGCAACTCACCAGAGCGCGCCACGTGTCAGCAGCGCAACAGCACAGCGCACTTGCGCAGCGCACTGCGCTGTTGCGCTTGCGCTCACCAGAGCATGACACGTGTCCTCACCACAAACGCTTGCGCTCAGTGATTGGCGCAAAGCGCCTGACAAATGCAATGCATTTTACTGAAGGGCCAGGCCCAAATCAGAGGGGCCTAGTAGGCCAAATTAAATTGCAATAAAATAAAAAGGGGCAGAGCCCAAAACAAATTGATGCTTTGCATCCTTTCTGGGCAAAGCCCAAATAAAAATAAAAAGAAATGCAATGCAAAAGCAAATAAAATGTTGGACATTTTCAACTAGACTTAGCCCAATCGTGGCCATAAGTCCTTAAATTAAATTGACTGAGCAAAATGGCTCTCCTAAATCAATTTACATCCGGTTCGAGGGTACATCTCCGAACTCCTTTGACATCCATCGTTGTAATTCCTCAACGACGTCAAAGAGGTGACGGGTCCCAACGACCACACATCGATATGGACTGCGGGGTCCTTAAACTCGTGGACCGAAACGTCCTTAAACTAATATCGGACCGAGACGTCCCTAAACTAACATTGGACCACCACGTCCCTAAACTGGAATACGGACCACCACGTCCCTAAACTGGCACAATAGAGCCCAAATGCTCTTTTGTCGGACCTAAACGGTCCCGTTGAGTTGACCTTAGTCCCAAAATGGACTAACGTATCCTTAACAAACGTTTGAGTCGATCTTAGCCTCAAAAATGGCTAACGTATCCTCCAAACAGACTTTAGTCCCAAATTGGACTACGCATGTCCCTAAATTGGAACAATAGAGCCTCCAAATGCTCTTTTGCCGGATCTAAACGGTCCTGTTTAAGTTGATCTTAGCCCCAAACATGGCTAACGTATCCTTAAACATTCAAATGAAATATAAAACACTAAATCAACTTCGGTTCGAAGGTACATCTCCGAACTCCTCTGACACCTGTCGTTGTAATCCTTCAACGACGTTAGAGAGGCGACGAGTCCCGACGGCCATATATTAAATGAATCACGTTTAAGTTGATCTTAGCCTCAACGAGGCTAACGCATCCTTAAACTAAAATACCAAACCCAAATCTAAGTAAATACGGATTTGGACTAATCCACGTCCTACGGGCGACAGCATTACTCAGTCTCCGTATACAATCCACGGGCAACCACAAACAAAACAAACACCCACGACACGAAGTGAAATTCTGGAGAAGGAGAAAGTTGTTACCGCGAAGCGGTAGCGTAATTAACTGCAGGGGCTTGCGCCTGCAGGGAAGAGCGTCCCCACAATCAAAAACCCCTCTAGCGAGGGGGAATCTGACAAAGTCTGCTACATCGGCCGCATCCGTCTAAACCTTCGATACACGGTGCCATAAATCAACTTGGCATCTTCGGAGAGGTGGACGGATAAAACCAAATAGCATCTGCCCCGAATCTCAGCGTCAGGCCATCGCGGTCCTGTGCGCCGCCTTTCGGAGGGGAACAGGACTCATCCCAAGATGAATCCTGATACAGCGGTTCCTCCCAAAACCAAAGCGGCTTTTCACAAAAAAGATAGGCCTAATAAAGCTTAAGTGCCCGAAGCAAACTCCAAAGGCCAAAACTCCAAACACCCCAAGCCTGGGGGCATGGTAATTCACATAGTCTATGTGGTGAATTCCAAAGATGAGGCTCGAGCTTCTACTAGTCACCGACCCCAAATTCGGTCCCTGACAAAAGTTCAACTGCAATGTGAAAAGCTACAGGAGATGCTCGCTCAGGCGGCGGCAAACGCTAATCCATCGCCTAAGGAAAATCCTGAGGATGCACCCGAAGAAAGAGTAGAGAAGGAGTCGGATATTGATTTCCTAAAGCGCGCTCTGAAAAAGAGAGATGAAGAAACGGCAGAAATTTCCACTCAAATGAACCAGATGGCCCTTTTGATTCAGAATATGACTGGAATGATGGTTCAATCGGAACCACTGGAAGATGAATTGCCGGTAGTCGGTCTTAAAGACAAGAGTGACATTTCAAATTCTCTGCAAATCTCATCAACGGCCGAAGAGGAAATGATTCCAAAAGCAAAGCTGAATGAATATATCGCTAGGCAAATCAAAGCTCACTGCGCCAGTGAAGCCGCAAATAGATCAATCAAGATTGGTCGACCGTATCCGACGTGGTACTATTAAATACAGTATCCGTATACAATCCACGGACAACCAAAAATAAAACAAACACACACGACACGAAGTGAACTTTCGGAGCAGGAGAAAGTGGTTATCACTACGCGGTAACGTAATTAACTGCAGGGGTTTGCGTCTGCAGGGAAGAGCGTCCCCACAATAAAAAAAAACCCTCACAACTTGGGGGAATCTGATGAAGTCTGCTACAACGTCCGCATCCATCCAAATCTCCGATACACGGTGCCATAAATCAACTTGGCGTCTTCGGAGAGGTGAACGGATAAAACCAAATACCATCTGCCCCCAAATTCAGGCAAGACGACCCATCCCAGTTCGTCTCTGTTTTCGGCGGTAAACACACCTCCACCACAGGGCTCCCTCACTTCGGCATAGCTTGCAGAGATCGCCACATATGTTGCTCAGAATCTTGGACTCAACGGTGCCTCCCCTAGTTCTGACTTTACTGCCATGTTTGCCTCCTCTGGTAGTTTTACTTCTTGGATTTTTGATTCAGGTGCCTCTCATCATATAATTTTTTATTCCACCATCCTTACTAACTGTAAACATGTTTCTTCCTTTTTCATTCATACTGAAAATAACACACCTCTTGTGGTAACTCGTTATGGTGATAGCATTCCAACTTCTTACACCTCTAGTTGTTTGATTTTATCCTCTATATTGCTTGTTCCCAAACTAACCATAAATTTGTTATCTGTAAGTCAACTTTCCGATACTGGTTATACAGTCGTTTTCTCATCTTCCTCTTGTATTGTGTAGGATTCCTGCACCGGTCAGAAGATTGGGATAGGTCGTAGAGTGAATGGGCTATATCATTTGGAGCATTTTCATATCCCTCCTTCCACTGTCGGCTTTGGATTTTCCACCTCAGATATTTGGCATCACCGGTCAGGTCATCTTTCTGGTTCTCGACTGAAAGTTTTGTTTGACTCTGGTTTACTAGGTTCTTTTCATTTTGTTTCTAGTTAAAACTGTAGTACTTTTCGTTTTGCTAAACAATTTGCTTTACCCTTTTCATCAAGTAATAACGTGTCATCTGAACCTTTTGTTCTGATATTTGGGGACATGCATCGTCTACTTCTTTGTATGGTTATAAATAATATGTCTGCTTTATTGATGACTATTCACGCTATACATGGGTTTATTTTATGTGTGCTATGTCTGATCTTATTCACATTTACATGAAATTTACTAATATGATTCACACTCAATTTCATAAACGTATAAAAGTGCTTAGATCAGATAATACCCTCGAATATGTTTCCTCTTCAATACAAAATATTTTCAAACCCCATAGCACTATCTCTCAGCAATCTTGCCCTCATATACATGAACAGAATGGTGTTGCTGAACGCAAGCACCGCCACATCCTTGAAATCGCTTGTGCTCTACTTCTTTCATCGTCTGTTCGTACCTCTTTTTAGGCAGAAGCACTTATGACCTCTACACTACTCATAAACATCACTCCATCCTCCGTTCTAAAATATTTTTCTCCATATTCTTGTCTCCACACCGTACCTTTCAACTATTCGCTTCTACGCACGTTTAGTTGTGTCTGTTTTGTTCTTTTTCCATCACATGAACGAAACAAACTCTCTCTCCGGTCAGTCAAATGTGTCTTTCTAGGGTATAGCTCTGCTTATAAAGGCTACCGTTGCTATGATCCCACTACAAAATGCCTCCGTATAGCACGACATGTTACCTTTTTTCGAGAATATACCTTACTTCACTACTTCCACACAACCAAATCCCTCTTTTCTTGATTTAAATCCTCACTGGTCTATCCCTACATCTTCCTATATGCCTACTTTGCCTTCTCATTCTCATTCCTCTGAGTTTCTACCTACTCCTACTTCTGTCCCCATCATGCCTTCTACAGATGCTTCAACGATCGATGTTCTCTCTATGGCTAACCAGACTTCTCAGGTGCATTCTCCTCCTCCTCGCAATCCTGTGTGAGATCGGTGACCTCCTGCCCGCCATAGTTTTTCTATGACTAACTCTTATTCCTCTCAATTTATATCTTTTCTTGCTGCTATTCATTCTCTTCGGGAACCAAAGTCTTACTCTGAGACTGTACAAATACCAGAATGGCAATATGCTATGTAGGAAGACCTAGAGGCCTTCCATCGCACTAACACTTGGGATCTCGTACCGCCACCATCCGGAGTCAAACCTGTAAGTTGTAAATGGATTTAGAAAATCAAGACTAAGTCTGATGGCACTATCGAACTTTACAAATCTCGGCTTGTGGCTTGTGAGTGTAGGGTGTTTTTCGTCACCCATTGAGATGGGAATACGCGTCACTTGTCAGGCGTAAACAGATTCCCCTTGTCTAGGGTAGACTATAGTTTATTGATTGTGGAGATCCAAATCTCCGGCAGCCCTGGACTAAGCTGCCATTAATTACCCCTCGCTTTTGGAGCGAACGAATCTCCGATTGACGGGTCAAACTGGTCATGCGAAATCAATGTTATGTGTTGGTGTGTTTTTTTTTAAAACAATAGGGACGTATTCATTTTTTTATTTACTCTATTTGTGACAAATGATTTTTTTAAAATTATTCAAAGAAACATTTTTTTAAAAAATTATTTTATTTATTTTACTATTTTTTTTAAAAATTAAAAAAAAAGGAAGGGGGAAGCCCTCTCTCACGTGAGAGGGAGGAAGGGGCTCCCACTGGGAGCTTCCCTCTCACGTAAGCGAGAGTGGGAGCTTTCTCCCCCTCTCCCTCACATGAGGGGGAGGCATGAGAGGACGCAAGGGCTGAGCCTCCCCCTCACGTGAGAGGGGGGAAAGCTCCAACTTACTAGGAGCTCCCTCTCATGCGGGAGCAGGGGCTTCCACCTAGTGGAAGCCTCCCCCTCACGTGAGGGGGGGAAGCTCCCACTCCTCTCAGTAGGCTTTAAAAGACTTTTTTTTCTTTTTCTTTCTTTTTTTAATGGAGTTAAACTCCAAAAGATTTTATTTGGAGTTAAACTCCCAAATTTTTTTTTATATAAAGTTAAACTCAAAAAGATTTTAAGTGGAGTTAAACTCTCCAAAAGGATTTTTATTGTGGAGTTCAACTCCAAAAGAATTTTAATTATGGAGTTAAACTCCAAAAGATTTTAAATAGAATTAAATTCCCCAAAAGGATTTTTATTGTGGAGTTCAACTCCAAAAGAATTTTTATTATGGGATTAAACTCCAAAAGATTTTAAATAGAGTTAAATTCCTAAAAGGATTTTTATTGTGGAGTTCAACTCCAAAAGAATTTTTATTATGGAGTTAAATTCCAAAAGATTTTAAATGGAGTTAAACTCCCAAAAGGATTTTTATTGTGGAGTTAAACTCCAAAGAATTTTTATTATGAAGTTAAACTCCAAAAGATTTTAAATAGAGTTAAACTTCTAAAAGGATTTTTATTGTGGAGTTAAACTCCAAAGAATTTTTATTATGGGGTTAAACTCCAAAAGATTTCCTCCTTTCTCTTTTGAGAAGAAACCAAAATGGATTCTCTTGAAACTCCAAGATTTAGATCTTTGGTGATGAAAAGAGACCACTTTTCTTCTCTTGATGGAGCCTTGGGAGATGAGTTTTCCTTCTTCTCTTTTTTTTTTGATTAGATATGAGAGTTAAACTTTCCTTCAATGGGTTTATGGTAAAACTTTATTTAATTTTGAGAAAAAAAGAGCTGAGCTCTTGATTTAATTGAAAAATGAAGAGGAAGAGGGAGACTTGAGAGAGTGAGGATGGAGGCACAAACCATAATTTTTGAGAGAATGAAAAAGTTGTTGATTTTTTCATCATGTTTGCCTTTATAGGCTACGCACTTTACATATAGCCCATTGAGCTTTGTCAAATGGCACTTGTGTCACCCTATACCTTATGTGCTTATCTCTTTTTGCACATAAGTCATGAGATTTACAAAATTTTGGATTTTTACCCATTTTACATACATTTATTTCTAAAAAAAATTATATTAAACTAATATATGGCTTCATTCTTTTTGTCACGGGGTCGGTCCCTTCCATGCTCGGTCTTGACCTGGGCTTGGGCCCTCTTGGTTTGGGGTTGACTTTGATTTTGACTTGGTCAACTGGGGTGTAATTTTTAACCCCAACAAAGTGCCCCCCATCAATAAATGCACACCGTGCGTGTGGGTTGTATGCATGAAATTGATGGATCTTGCTCTATATAGAGCTTGATTTAGTTGGGTTCCCTTTTAACGACATGGAGGGTATGCTGCCATTTTAGCGACGTAGACGGTCGATACTGCCATTTTAGCGACGTGGACAGTCGGTGCTACCATTTTAGGGACATGGATGGTCGGTGCTACCATTTTGCAATGTGGATGGTCGGTGCTGCCATTTTTGCAATTTGACGGTCTGCGCTGCCATTTTTGAGACTTTGACGGTCGACGCTGCCATTTTTGTGACTTGGATGGTCGACGCTGCCATTTTAGCGACGTGGACGGTCGGTGCTGCTATTTTTGCGACTTGGACGGTCGGCGCTGTCATTTTTGCGACTTTGACGGTAGGCACTGCCATTTTTGCGACTTGGACGGTCGGCACTGCCATTTTTGCGACTTGGACGGTCGGTGCTGCCATTTTTGCAACTTGGACGTTCGATGACTTGCTCCGCTTCTTGCGGTGTCGGTATTTGATTTGACTTGCTCCGCTTTTTGCGGTGTCGGGATTTGATTTGACTTGCTCCGCTTTCTACGGTGTCGGGATTTGATTTGACTTGCCCCGCTTTCTGCGGTGTCAGGGTTGAAATTGACTTGCTCTACT
Organism: Agapanthus africanus; assembly: GCA_030015575.1. NCBI lineage: Eukaryota > Viridiplantae > Streptophyta > Magnoliopsida > Asparagales > Amaryllidaceae > Agapanthus > Agapanthus africanus. Next base: position 858,083,107 of record JASDDO010000022.1, on the reverse strand, counting down.
TCTTGTGGTGTCGGGGTTGATTTGTTTGATTTGATTTATTTTGGAAGTTCCTTACCTGTCCAGCGGGACTTTCGAGCTTAGAAGTGTTGCCGGGTGGGGGCTTTGATTTGATCTGTTTGATTTTTGCCTTATTTGGCGGGATTTTTGAATTTGAGAGGAACATAGAATTTGGATTTTATTTAGCATCAGTATTGCTGCACTGGAATAATGCCAGGAGCAACTCATCATTCGCCCCGGGAGGACTTGGGATTTCGTTTTTGGGTCGGCATCAGCACCGCTAACACTGAAGCGTAGTGCTAGGAGCGACTCATCATTTGCCGTTGGAAAAACTTAGGATTTGGGTTTTTGGGTCGGTATCAGCACCGCTAACACTGAAGCATAATGCCAAGAGTGACTCATCATTTTCCGTTCCCCGTTGGGGAACGATAGCTCAGGAGACAGGTTTAGATCCCTATCACCTAAGGCTTTTTAATGTTATAAGCCGTAAGGGTCTCATAAAAGCATTTTCTCCCCACAAGTCGAGAGGATCTTGTAGGTGTATTCTCTCCTTAGGAATCGTGGGGATTCCTAAGTGTTGCTCCTTTGTGAGTCGTAAGGATCTCACGCGGGAATTTTCTTTTCACAAGGTCGAGAGCACTTTGCGAGTGTAGTTCATCTCTTTTTACGAGTTTGTGCCCTTTTGGGTTTTCACAAACTCGCCAGCAGTCCTGCTGTTTTTACTCACGAAGCCCTTTTAGGTTTTCATCCGTGCCCATTTTGCTTGTGGACATACCGTTTTTTTACATTGGTGGTGCTTCATCGCCGGTGGGACTTTTAAATGTAGTCTCGCCGGTAGGACTTAGGAGAGATAGAGTTCATTTGCGCCCGTAGATTGTATATGGTTTTACAAGATGTATGATCCAAACCGTAGGGCCGGTGTGCTCAATTCGCCTGCGACTTGGAGTATTCACGCGTAGTATTTCTTAAGATATCGACCATTGATGAGTGGCATGTGTCTTTTTCCCTCGGCATTTATCAGCTGGTAGGATTCTCCATCAAACGCTTTCTCGATGACGTATGGTCCTTCCCAGTTTGGCTCAAATTTTCCTTTGGCATGTCGATTGGGTATGATCGGTCTTTTTAGGACCAACACCAATTCGCCTTTCTTAAAAGCACGGAGGGGTCATCTTATTATAGACCCATGACATTTGGGCTCGGTACAGCTCTAGATTTTGTTGTACTGCGAACCTCTTTTCCTTGAGCGCATCGAGATCTTCGAGGCGAAGGAAGACACTTTCCTCCTCCGTCAAACTATGCTGGACAGCCATTCTGAGGCTTGGAACTTCGACTTCGAGCGGGAGGATTGCTTCCACTCCGAAGAGTACTGAGTATGGAGTGGACTGAGTTGGAGTGTGATGCGTGGTACGATATGCCCACAACGCCTCGTGGAGCTTGAGATTCTAGTCTCTCTTGTTTGCTGAAGTATTTTTCTTCAGGAGCTTGCATAGTGTCTTATTGAAAGCTTCAGCTAGCCCATTGGCTCTTGGATTATTGATGGAGAAATATCTCCAGTCTATCTTGTACTGAGTAGCGAACCTTGAGACTTTGAAGCTCTTGAAAGAAAGCCCGTTGTCAGAAATAATTCTTTTAGGTGTACCGAAGCGGTATAGAATATTATGCCGGAAGAACGTCAGAATATCTTCTGTCTTGACTTCTTCTAGCAGGACAGCTTCAGCCCATCTGGAGAAGTAGTCAGTTGCGACCAATATGAACCGGTGGCCTTTGGATGATGGAGGATCAATTAGACCAACTATGTCGGTGCCCCAAACTTTGAAAGGCCATGACGATACCGTAGGATGCAGCGGATTGGGATGCTTATGAATGAAGTCATCATGAATTTGGCAGAAAAAACACCTCTTCGCATGCTCTTCGCAATCTCTTATAATGGTAGGCCAGTAATACCCAAGCCGTTTAATTTGAAGCCGCATTTTGGGGCCAGATTGGTGAGCTCTGCAGACGCCCGAGTGAACTTCTTTCATGACCTTTTGGGTTTCGGCCGATGACAGACACCTGAGTCAGAGTTGGCCATATGATCTGCGGTATAGCGTATTATTTATAAACACGTATCTGAGCTCTCTTCTTCAGCTGAACCCTCACAGATTTTTCTTCGGGCAGCTTGTCGTATCGGAGGTACTCTATGAAGGGTTCTCTCCAATCGGGCTCATCTTGAATGATCAGAACTCCTTCGGCAGGATTGCTCTTTAATTCTGCACTTTCCACTTCTCGTAAAGAGACTGGGGCAGAATTTGCCGGCTTCTAACTGTGATCAGAATTTCGTTTATGTCAGGATCAGCCAGCTCTTTGGCTAGGCGAGCGAGTACGTCGGCTTTTCTGTTCAACGCCCTAGGGACTCTCATTAGTTCAATATGAGTGAACTGTTTCATGAGTTCTACCACCCGGCTTCTGTATCGAGCTAACTCTAGCTTATATATCTTGTAGTCATCGTTCACCTGGTTAACGACAAGCTGGGAGTCATGGTAAACCCGTAGCCTAAGGATTTCCATTTCTATGGTGAGCTCCAGACCAGCTATTAGAGCTTCGTACTCAGCCTCGTTGTTTGTGCGGGGCTCAGTAAAAGCAAAGGAACGTCGTAGGGTTCCTCTTGATGGTGTGATGAACACCAATCCTATCCTTACTTTTATCTCCGAGACGCTTGATTTGCTGGAGGTCCTTATTGATGAGGCTCCATCGAAGTAGAGCTCCTAACATGGCTCGTCATCCTCGAGGTGCGGCACTTGTTCGTCAGGTAACTCGCAATTGAGCGGTGACCCTTCTAGTATGGGATGAGCAGCAAGGAAGTCGGTGAGGGCTTGCCCTTTTACTACTTTCTGAGGAGTATCGATTATGTTAAATTCAAGGAGCATGACAGCCCATCTTGCCATTCTGCCGGCTAGGCTTGCCTTGGTCATTAAGTGTTTAAGCGGGTCGATCTTGGAGATCAGCATAACCTGATGAGCGAGAAGATAGTGTCTTATCTTCTTCACGGCAAATATCAGGGCCAGACATTGCTTTTCAATCGGGGAATAGTTATGTTCCGCCCCGACAAACGTTCGACTGAGGTAGTAAAGGGCATTCTCTTTTCCCTCCTCATTGTTCTGGACGAGGAGTGCACCGAGTGACTTATCTAGCACGGCGGTATAGAGAATCAATGGTTTATTTAGAATGGGAGCAACAAGTACTGAAGGGTGCAACATGTACTGTTTGATATTTTCGAACGCTTCTTGACATTCGGCATCCCAGACAAAAGGAGCACCTTTCTTCATGAGCTTCAAGAAGGGCCTGCATCTCCCCGATAGGTTCGAGATGAATCTTCGTATGTAAGCAAGCTTCCCTTAAAAAGATCTCAGCTGCGTCAGATTCTTTGGAGGGAGCATCTCCATGATGGCATTTATCTTGGATGGGTCGATTTCGATCCCTCGATGTCGGATTATGAAGCCCAGGAATTTTTTCGATGACGCCAAAAGCGCACTTCAGAGGATTCATCTTCAGATCGTATTCCCTGAGTCTGGTGAAAATGGTCCTGAGATCTTGAATGTGATCAGCCTTGGCTTTAGTCTTGACGACCAAATCATCAACATAGCATTCAACGACTTTATGGATTAGGTTATCAAAGATATTGGTCATTGCCCTTTGATAAGTAGCACCTGCGTTCTTTAGTCCGAACGGCATCACTTTGTAACAGTATATGCCAATCGGGGTTCAAAATGTTGTATGCTTCTCATCCTCAGGCGACATTTTTATCTGATTGTACCCTGACGAGCCATCCATGAAAGTGAACAGCTCGTAATTTGAGACATCGTCGACCATCATTTCCATGACCAGGAGCGGGAAATCATCTTTAGGGCATGCCTTGTTAAGGTCTCTGAAATCGACGCAGACTCGGATCTGCCTATTCATCTTTTTCACTGGGACGATGCATGCGATCCGGTCCGCATATTTCTCTTCTTTGATGAAACCGGCATCAATGAGTTTCTTGGTTTCCTCGATGACCTTTTCTTCCAGCTTCCTTCTCGTTCTTCGAGGAGCTTGTTTGACTGGCTTGACATCAGGAGAAATAGCCAGCTTATGCACGACTACCTCACGGGAGAGACCAGGCATTTCTTTGTACGTCCACGCGAAGCAGTCGGCGAGCTCATGCAGTAGGGCGACTATCTTCTCTTTCATTTCCTCTGACAAGAGTGAGCTAATGTAGGTCGGCCATGGATTATCGGGCGTTCCCAAATCGACCTCGGTTACCTCATCGAAGTTTGCTTGTCCGCCATCTTCAAGCACTTGAGGAGCTTCTTCTGGCTCGGCTATCTCGTCGTCATCATTTGACCTTTCGCTGGTTTCACCAACATGGATCATGTAGCTTGCTTTATAATCAGGTTGACTGAAACCTATGCCCCGTCTATCTGGAATTCGTCCATCAATGAGTGCTCGGATCTGAGGCGGATGCCATAGCCCCTCATAAAACTTCGTTTCAGATTCCGTTTGATATAACCAGCATCTTTTTAAAATATTCCCGCATCTCGGACGCATAATACCTGGGATTGAGGACGTCTCTTATGCCTCTCTCATAGGGAAGGCACGTGGCAGACAAATCGTCCGGTGCACGACAGGATTTGACCCATAAAACAGAATGCCCTTCTGTCCACTTTACCTTTTGGGATCGTAGAAAGTTTGCAGTTGGTTCACGGTAGAGACCGACAAAGCATCTAGCTCCTTTTACATCTGTTTTGGCACCCTTATGATAGCTAAGGACACTTCTGTAGTCTCAACGGTTTCTCTTAGCTTCGCTTTTTGCATGAGGGCCCAATCTGCATAGCTGTTGTAAGGAGGGTCATCTTCCTCCGACCTTTCAGTGTCACTGCCAAAATGAGGGCAAACTTTGTTGCCGGATGGGCCTTCAGCATCAGACTCATCCGTATCTCTACCGAAATGAGGGCGAGTTTTACGGACTGATGGACTTCCAACATCGGATTTATTAGTGTCACTGCCGAAACGCGGACGCACTTGGGGGTTTTTGCTTTTGAAAGTGACAGCCGGCTCAGATTTGCTTTTGAGTTTCGGAGTCGTTCTATCTTTGGTCAGTTTTGGCTCGGTATTTTGGGGGTTCACGAAGTACCGAGAATCTTCATATCGGACTTCATGCACACCAAACGGATGGATGTCTCCGTCAATACGTCTTTCTTCACCATTTTTGGTATACTTCATGCATTGATGGAGAGTTGACGAAACGATACCGTAATCGTAGAGCCACGGCCATCCCAGAAGAGTTTTATAAGACATGTCGGCGTCGACCATGTATATCTTGGTTTCGGTTTGTAGGTTCCCGAACCTGATCGACAGAGCTATGGATCCCAGAACTTGCTGGCAATTTTGATTGAAGCCTTGAATGACGATCCTTTCCCTTGACAGATGTCGGACGTCCATTAACAAACTCTTCAGAGCCCGCAAGTTCATGATGTTCACTGAGGATCCCGGATCAATCAATATGCAATTAATCCAATCTCCATCGCTGTATCCGGTCACGTAAAGTGGCCGGTTATGCTCAGATGTTCCCAGTAGCAGGTCTTCATCCTTAAACGTGACCGCGGCGGTATGCAGAGTGTACTGTGCTTCTTTCATATTAATCTCCGCAAAACGAGCCTGGTACCACTCGGGGTTTTGTAGAGCATGAATGAGAATATCTCTAAGCTCTTTAGATAAGACCAAGGTATCGTAGATGCTCAGGAGAGATAGAAGCTTCCGGAGATGAGCCAAGACATTATAGTCCACTGAAGAAGAACTCAAGTTTTCATGAGCCGGCTCTCCGCCATCTTCTTCATTAGCGACTTGTTTTTCCTTTCCTTTTGGGGCGTTGCCCTGATTTAGCGGTAGAGCTTTGCCGCTTCTGAGCTGGATTTGGTTGGCTTTCGTGGCGAGCTCCTCGTCCTCTTTAGGAAAATAAAGTTCTTCCTCAGAGTCGCTACCAAGGTAGACGACATAGCAGGACACTATAGGGATCTCGTCAACGGAGTCTTCTTCTAGCTCCTCCAGAATCCCAGCCGCTCCTACGGGGAAGAACTCGTTCAATTGAATTAGACTTCTTTCCTTTTGTTCATAGTCTTCAAGGGAATCGATATATTTTTGAATGGTCGATCTCCCTGCAAACTCTTTTTCGCGTCGAGCTACACTTTTCTTCTTTTAAAGTTTTTTGGATTTTGAGCCTGATTGAGCCAAAGTGGTAGCTGGAACTGTGGGCTTCTTCTGCCCCTCCCATTCTGTTCTGGGCTCTTTCTGAAGTAGATTTAGCATCTTCTTCGTCTTTTTGGACATGTGCATGCTCCATGGAGATTGCGGCGAGTCGAATTCATTTATCTGGGCGGCGTATTCAGCTGTCTGCTCCCAAAAAGCTTCAGCTTCTGTCTGTATAAAGTTGGTGGTTGCAGCTTGATTATTCACCTACACACTCTTGGATAGCTTGATCTCTCCGGTCTTGTATTGCTTTTCGACCTAGTCTTTGAAAATGTAGCAATCCTCGATCACATGGCTCACTACTCTCTAATACGGGCAATACATGGGATTGTCGGTCATTTTTGCTTCGTGAGGTCTCTTCGACTCCGGCAATTGTAGATCGTTGATCAAGGCATCCTTGAATATCTTGCAGACGTTGTCCCTCCTGAAAGAGTAGACTTTGTTCTTTTTCTCCTCTAGGGAAGGCCCTTCTTCTCCTAGCACTGGCTTTCGGGCCCGGTCTGTTTTTGACCTGCCTGCCTTTCTCTTATCTTCACTATCAGACACATTGAAGGCGTTGGCCTTATTGGAGCTCCCACTTTTATGGTTATCGTCTTTTCCGCTCTTCCAAGACTTGTGACCCTGAGAGTCCGGGAAAAACTCTTGTTTCGAGCGTTCCAACATTTGTACTCTCTTGGTCAGCTCTTGAAATGTAGGCCTGCTGTACATAAGAATGGGACCATCCAATTGCTGAGGTTCCCAATGAGAAGGCTGACAGACTGGTCCTGCTCTAGCGGCGGTTCGCACTTGACAGTGAGGTTGCGCCATCGGGCAATAAAGTCCATGTTCCTTTTGTTTTTCCCCGGCTTGGTTCTCACGAGGTCAGCAATGAAGATTTTGTCACTAACACTCATGAATCTTTGCCGAAACAGACACTCCATTTGGACGAAAGTACTGACGGGCCCGTCTAGTATACTTGCGTACCAGTCGAAATCGACACCGGTCAGGCTGTTGACAAACTGACGAAGAAGGATCGCATCATTGCCCCGTGTATTTCCGCACGACACTTTAAGGTGGACGACTTGCTGATTTGCGTTTTCCATCCAGTAAAATCTTCCGAACTTAGGAATGACGTAGCCGCTCGAGAACTCGATCAGATCGTACTATGCGAGATATGGCCGCCCACTACTGCCAATTTCATTTTGAGCTTCGATTTTGGCCACCAATGTTTTAACCTTGCTAGTGACCAAATTCATTATCCGATCTTATATTAACGGGATGGGCTCTCTGGGGCCAGGGTGTCCCCAGAAGCGGAATGTGGTTGGCTCTCATGCGGCTCGCCCAATCTTGGACCTAAGGGGACAGTCATCGGTTGTTTCGTGTTGTCATCACCCGGCTCATGAGTATAGACTTGTGCTTGATTGGGAGGCGTCCGAGCAATTTGAGTCGTGAGCCGCATCACAACGTTCGTTAGGTCATCAATTTTTTAATAGAGCTTGGCCATCTCTTTATCTTTACTCCTGAACTGTTTTTGAAGCTCTTGAAGCAGCTCTTGCTCTGCAGTCCTGGGGCAGAAAGTCGGCTCTTCCTCGCTATCCGAGCTTGACTCCACATAGACTGAGGGGTATTTCAGTCTATCGGCCTCATCGAGAGGATTTTCATCATCCAGCAGAGACGGCTGATCTTGGGAAGCGGCAACCACATTCAAGCCAGATTGGGCTTGGGATGTGGTAGCCCCATCCTTGCTTTTGCTGCGCAAGTTGTCACTGGGACGCCCGCCAGCCATATAGACCGTATGGATTACATATCCAGCCGACTTTTCATTATTGGCAGCTGATTTCATGGATCGCTATCGTGGCCCTCCTGTTTCGGTAACGAGTAATCGACTGAAGGCGGCTGGTCTGACCGGGTTCTTGAATATCTTTTTGGTTTTGCCCCGCTGTTTTCATGCGGCACAGAGCACCTAATACACTCTTGAAGAGATGGTGTCGTGCTTTTTCTATTAGGGCTGGGACACATCTCTTTGTAGTATCTTTAGGACTGTTGTCTTCTTGATTCTGGCAGTCATGGAGTTTTTCTGAACCCACTTCAGGGCTTCGAAGGAGTCGCTGACTTTTACGGCCGACTCATTTGTCAATGCGAGGTAACCCTGCTCTTGGAACCTCACAAGATTCAACTTGGCCAGAGCCCTGGCCCTTTTGTTGGCTCTATATCTGAGCCGCTTCTGCATCAATTTTTCCGTTTTGAGCACTTGGCAAGTTTTGGCCCTTCGGAAAGACGCCGTAGACCAATTAACAAAGAGTCCAGAAAATACGCCTGCTCACGCGATTGTCAAGGGCACCATCTGAGCTTACTGGAGATGCTTTGTGGCTCCATTGGTGTTGACGACCTTGCCCCCAGTCGGAACAGTGGAGAGCCGTTCGAATACGGATTTGCATTTGGGGTAGGATGCTTTGGCGACCACAACGTTCGGCCTCCTGCCCCTTGAGGTCGGTTTGGCCGCTTGGTTTGCTGGGGCTCCGCCAGATGAGCGCTTCCAACAGGGTAGATAATGACGAAACCAAATTGACGGGACGGTTCCTCCCATTGCCGGCTGAGACTTGCAGGGAGAACCACGCGGGCATTGATCTTGACAACGTAGGGAATCGGAATGGCGTCAAAAACGAAGCTCGTCTTAGGAGACATGATTGCTAAGTTCGAGATTGTGACTAAAAACTGTTAAACTGTACAAAAAAATGACTTCAGTACAGGCAATCGATATATATGTTGATTGAGTTTGCATGAACGTTTAATCCGAAATATGGGAGGAGAGAAAAGGTCTCACCGGGCGTGCCAGAATCTGTAGGGTATTTTTCGTTGCCCAATTGAGATGGGAATACACGTCACTTGTCAGGCGTACACAGATCCCCCTGCCTAGAGTAGGCTGGGGTTTATTGATTGTGGGGATCCGAATATCAGGCATCTGCGGACTAAGCAGCCGTTAATTACCCCTCGCTTTTGGAGCGAGCGAACCCCCGATTGACGGGTTAAACTGGTCGTGCGAAATCAATATGATGTGTTGGTGTTTTTTTTTTTAAAACAATAAGGACGTGTTCATTTTTATTGATTTATTCTATTTGTGACAAATGATTTTTTTATAAATTATTCAAAGAAATATTTTTTTTTAAAATTATTTTATTTATTTTATTTTATTTTATTTTTAAAAAAAATAAAAAATAAGAAGGGGAAGCCCCCTTTCACTCACGTGAGAGGGAGGAGGGGGCTCCCACTAAGTGGGAGCCTCCCCCTCACGCGAAGGAAAGTGGAGAGCTTCCACTTAGTGGGAGCCTCCCCCTCACGTGAGAGGGGGAGAAAGCTCCATGGGGGCTCCCTCTCCCTCACGTAAGAGGGAGCAGGATGGGAGCCTACGTGAGAAGGGGAACTTACTGGGAGCTCCCTCTTCCTTACGTGAGAGGGAGCAGGGGCTTCCACTTAGTAGGAGCCTCCTCCTCACGTGAGAGAGGGGAAAGCTCTCACTCTTCTCAGTGGGCTCCAAAAGGCTTTTTTTTCTTTTTTTCCTTTTTTTTTAATGGAGTTAAACTCCAAAAGATTTATTTGGAGTTAAACTCCCAAAAGTTTTTATATGGAGTTAAACTTCCCAAAAGAATTTTTATTGTGGAGTTCAACTCCAAAAGAATTTTTATTATGGAGTTAAACTCGAAAAGATTTTAAATAGAGTTATATTCCTAAAAGGATTTTTATTGTGAAGTTCAACTCCAAAAGAATTTTTATTATGGAGTTAAATTCTATAAGATTTTAAATGGAGTTAAATTCCTAAAAGAATTTTTATTGTGGAGTTAAATTCCAAAAGATTTTAAATGGAGTTAAACTCCCAAAAGGATTTTTATTGTAGAGTTAAACCCCAAACTCTAAAGAATTTTTATTGTGGAGTTAAACTCCAAACTCCAATGAATTTTTATTATAGGGTTAAACTCCAAAAGATTTTAAGTGGAGTTAAACTCCAAAGAATTTTTGGTATGGAGATAAACTCCAAAAGATTTCCTCCTTTCTCTTTTGAGAAGAAATCCAAATGGATTCTCTTGAAACTCTAAAATTTAGATCTTGGGTGATGAAAAGAGACTCACTTTCTTCTCTTGATGGAGCCTTGGAAGGTGTGTTTCCCTTCTTCTTCTTTTTTTGATTGGACATGAGAATTAAACTCTCCTTCAATGGATTTATGGTAAAACTTTATTTAGTTTTGAGGAAAAAAAAGCTAAACTCTTGATTTAATTGAAAAATGAAGAGGAAGAGGAAGAACTTGAGAGAGTGGGGATGGAGGCACAGACCTTAATTTTTGAGAAAATGAAAAGGTTGTTGATTTTTTCATCATGTTTGTCTTTATAGGCTACACACTTTATATATAACCGCTTGAGCTTTGCCAAATGACACTTGTGCTACCCATGCCTTATGTGCTAATCTCACATAAGGCATGGGGTTTACAAAATTTTGGCTTTTTGCCCATTTTACATACATTTTTTTTCTAAAAAAAGAATTACATTAAACTAATTTATGGTTTCATTCGTTTTGTCACGGGACCGGTCCCTTCCATGCTCGGTCTTGATCTGAGCTTGGTCCCACTTGGTTTGAGGTTGATTTTGATTTTGACTTGGTCAACCTGAATGTAATTTTTGACCCCAACAGTAAGTTATCCCAAGAATATGGCATCGATTATGAAGAAACCTTTGCTCCAGTTGCAAAAATGACCTCTGTTCAAACTCTTATCGCAGTCGTTGCTGCTAGAAACTGGCCGCTATATCAGATAGATGTTAAGAATACTTTTCTTAACAGTAATCTCTCTTATGTGGTTTATAGGCAACCTCCTCCAGGTCTCTCCGCTCCGCACAATCATGTTTGTCGTCTTCGTCTTGCTATCTATGGCCTCAAACAAGCTCCAAGAGCCTGGTTTGAATGCTTCCGTCAGACACTTCTTTCCGCAGGCTTTACTGAAAATCTTGCTGACTATGCCATGTTCTACCGCTCATCCTCCCGAGGTCACGTCATCTTATTGCTCTACGTTGACGGTATGATCATTACAAGCAGTGATTCTTCCTCTATCATCTCCTTAAAGGAATATCTTCAAAATCAGTTTGAGATGAAGGACCTTAGATTTCTTAGGCATTGAGGTTGCTTCTTCCTTCTGAGGCCATCTTCTCTCTCAACAGAAGTATATTTTCGACATACTTCAACATGCTGCTCTCACAGACTCCACTGCTCCCGCTTCCACACCAATGGAGGTGTATTTGAAACTTCGTCAGACTGATGGTGACCCTTTGTCACAACTGACTCATTATCGTGAACTCGTAAGTGCCCTCATATACCTATCGATCATCCATCCGGACATCGCTCATGCAGTGCATATTTTAAGCCAGTTTGTCAGTGCCCCTATCTCTACACACTATGCTGCTCTACTGCGTGTTTTACGATATCTTCGTGGCACCACTACTCGGTCCTTTCTTTTTCCTCCGGGTTCGTCTCTTTCTCTTCAAACTTACTCAGATGCTGGCTGGGCAGATGACCCCGACACCCGACGCTCAACTACCGGATATTGTATCTTCTTGGGCTATTAACTTATATCCTGGCAAAGTAAATGTCAAGATACTGTCTCCCGCTCCAGCACTGAAGCAGCATATCATGCTATGGCCAGCACTACTGTTGAACTCAAATGACTATGAGGTCTGCTCCAAGACATGGGTGTCACTACACCTCCTGACATTCCCTTATATTGTTGACAACCAAAGTGCAATTTATATTGCAACAAATCCAGTATTTCATGAGAGCACAAAGCATATTGAAGTGGACTGTCATCTCGTTCGTTAGAAATATCAAAATCATCGGCTTTCCCTTCCTTATGTTTCTTCCAAAGAACAAGTGGCCGATTTCTTCACCAAGACTCAAACACGGTCTCAATTTCATTTCTTCTTATCCAAACTCTCGGTATTCGACCCACCGTGAGTTTGACGGGGGGTGTTAAAAATAGTATAGAATTGCTTTATATGGTAGATTATATGTGATTGTATATTTTCTGCTTTTCTTCCTTTCTTAGGACTTGTCTATTTAGGCATTCCCCAACTTGTATAAATAGTACCATGTATACTCTCATTTATTCATCAAGGAAAATTATTATTTTCCATCTATTACCTGTTCTAACAGACTTTATATTAAACTCGTTGCTAGATGCTTATGCAATGTGCAACCTAGGGGAATACGCTTCGAGGCTTTTTGATCTCATGGAGAGGCGAGATATGATCTCATGGAGCACAATGATCATGGGCTTTGCACAATGTGGCAAGCCTGATGAAGCCATCACCTTCTTTAAAGTGATGCAGTTATTCGGAGAATCACCTTATTCTATCACCATGCTAAGCCTTATAGAAGCTTGTTCGATTTCTGCCGAACTCGACCTCTTAAAAGGTGCTCATTGTTTCTTGAACAGTAACCATTTAATCGAAAACTTAGCTATGCAAACTTCCCTTATAGACACTTACGCAAAGTGCAGCTGACTTAGAAAGTTCAAGGAAAGTGTTTAGAAAATTTGATGAGAAAACCATATTATCATGGGACGCGATGATCGGTGCATTAGGAATGAATGGCCAAGCGACAGAAGCGCTTTCGCTTCTTCATACAATGCAAGAGTTCGAAAATGTGAAGCCCAATAGAGTCACTATGCTTTCGTTGCTTTGGGCTTGTAGCCATGGGGGTCTGATACAAGAAGGGCTCTCAATACTTGAAAACATGGTTAAAGATCCCTCGCTCAAGCCTAGTGAAGAGCATTACTCTTGTGTTATAGACATGTTATCAAGAGCCGGGGATTTCGAGGGCAAAATAATGGAGAAAATGCCTCGAGAGATTGAGGTTGGTGCTGCATGGGGTGCTTTGTTGAGTGCTTGTATACAAGCTATGGTAAATTCGAGGTCGGAGAGTATGCCGCTGCTCGAGTTAACGAATTGGAGCCACAGAACTCTGCTGTTAAGTTTGAAGGTGTTTGCGAGGAGAGGATTATCGGACAAAACGGTGAGAATGCGACTGTCGATGAAGGAGAAGAGGTTGAAGATGGTGAGCGGTTATAGTTTGGTGCATGTTGAAGGGAGAGCTCGTAAGTTTGGCGCTTGGGATGAATCTCATCCTACGTGTGAAGAGATTTACTCCATGGTTGGGTATTTGAATGATTGCATGAAGCTTATTGATGAACAAAATGATCGTTTGAACATGTAAAACATGATCTTCATTAAAAACAATGTCCTTTAAAGGGAAGAAAAAAGTAAGGGTAAATTGTCAAAAGCCCGCAGCAGTTTTTCTGCAGATTAACCAACCCCCCCCCCCCCCCCGCGCGACGGTTGTCAAAAACTCTCTAGAAAAATTTTCGGTTGTCAAAAAAACCTCTGCCTACGGTATCTGTATAGTTGCCGCCTGCGGTATCTATATATAGTTGCCTGCTATATCTAGTTATATACGATATCTATACATTGTGATATCTAGTAATGCTTATTTAGATATAGCAAGCAACTATACAAATACCGCATGAAAATTTTCCGGAGGGTTTGACAGCCGCTTGGAGGCCAGGGTCTTTTTGTCAGCAGGAAAAAACTGCCTTGGGGATTTTGACAATTTACCCAAAAATTAAGTAACCACAACTGTAAGTTTTCCTTCAAAGTTTATGGCTCTTGCTAAAGGAGCAGAAAATACAAATTTGGTATAATATCACTCATGTTGATACAACCAAATTGTAACAAGATATATTCATGCTAAACTGCTGCATACACAAGCTTCAAGGTGCAGCAGAGATAAAATTTCATCTTATATTATAGCAATCAATTTACATTCTTCACTATAAACATAGTAGGAAAAAATACTAATACTAATTAAATCACAAAAAATATAGGTGTGGTCGTAAAGAAGAAACTCATCTAACTTTCGGAGATTGACGAACAGCTCTAGCACCATCATACCTTGGTTGAATCGATGCTCGACGAGAATTCACAGAATCGCCGGTTCTACGATTTGCATTTTGAGACGCGGCCTCTCGAGATTGCCTCACTCTGCTCTTCATATTTTCAATCAGTTCTAGATTTTCAATAACTTCTTTCATCGATGGCCGGTTCTTGTGCTCGCGCTCGAGACATCTCAGACTGAGCTGTGCTGCTTGAAAAGCAGCTTTCGATGGATACTGACCATCAAGGCGAGGATCCATCAGTCGAGTCAGTCTCTTGCGATCGGCTAAAAATGGCTTGGCCCAATCGACTAAGTTGTGCTGAGCAGTGGGTCGGTTTGTGTCGAGGGCTCGTTGGCCGGAGAGCATCTCGAGCAGGACGACTCCGAATCCATACACGTCGCTTTTTACGTATAGATGACCTAGTGGTAGCATGTGACATCAGATGAGAAATCGGACAGAAATTTGGGTGAAGAACCAGATAATGTAGATATTGTACTCCTCAAAATATCTTGTATTTTTTTAAGCCCTTGTTATTTTACATCTTTAATGAAATATTTTATTTGACTAGGGTAATCCTATCTAGTCTTCTCAAAACAAACATACAAACAAAGAAATAATTCAGAGAAGAAAAGGTTACAGAAATTTTGGGGTAAATTGTTAAAAAATCCTGGCAAAGTTTTCTGCTGTCAAAAAAACCTGACCCAAAGAATCTCGTCTAAAACCCCCAGGAAAAGTTTTCCGAAGTAAAAACCAAAGCCTGCAATATCTAGTTAACACATACATATTGCAGGGAATTTTAAAGATATGTCGGTTAACTGCATACATATTGCATGAAACTAGATATTGAAAACAATCATAAAACTATTGCATGCAGGGACAGCGGAAAACTTTTCATGACCAGATTCTTTGGGACTGAGGTTTTTCGACAGCGGAAAACTTTGCCGGGTTTTTTTTTTGACAATCTACCAAAAATTTTATTATCTTGTGCCAAGATACTCAGAGCAGTGCAAGGAAAGATTGCATTAACCCTTGAAGGGTACCCTTGAAGGGTCTAAGAATCTCCATCTTTATAAAAGTTAGTAATATCGCGGGTCCTTGTCAGTTACATACCAGTAGCTATGTACTCTGGGGCGGCGTACCCGTTGGTGCCCATGACTCGAGTCGTGACGTGTGAGTTGCTGCCAGTTGGACCATCCTTCGCGAGACCGAAGTCAGATAGCTTTGGATTATAATTCTAAGATAAAAAAGAAGACACAATATTAGGTAAGAAGGGGGGAAAAGAGCTAAACTAAGAAATGTGTTGTTAAATGTGAATAGTACCGAATCAAGAAGGATGTTAGAGGCCTTGAAGTCACGATATATGACTTGCTTCTCTGATGTGTGCAAGAATGCGAGTCCTCGTGCTGCGCCAATTGCTACCTTCAGCCTTAGGCTCCATGAGAGTGGTTCAAAGGCGGCACCTCCTGTAGATATATATAGTTCGTTTAATCTCAAATAGTTAAAAACTCCAATATCAACGTAAAAGAAATGATAAAAACTGCATCTTTCTAATTTTCAATCAGTACAACAAAGCTCCTAATATTTCAGTCGTTTAACAAGTATCAGACCTTATGCCCTCGATTTTATGTTTACTAGGCCTACTCTTATAGCATGTCGCATCATCAACTATGAAACAATCACATTCCTCAATTGGAACACCGTTGCTCTCCATTGCACATATGTTCAAAACGTGTTCGGACCGTTCTCCCATTTATTCTTAAAAACCTTTATTGCAGGTAACCCTGATTTCATACGAATGAACCCGTGCCTTATCCTATCTTATACATTGTCATTCATCCAAACAGACTTATGATACCATATTAAGTACTCAAATCCACTAGTGCTCAACCTAGCTCCGATACCATGTTAATTTTTAATTTACAACCAGTCCCCCTCCTTCGTGTATATTAAAATTTAACAAATATTATGTCAGATAAACAAGGTAGTTCATTAAACTAGTTAATTAGTATCTATATATCGAAAAAACTCACTCCTAAAGAGGTGGTTCTCTAAGCTCCCCTTTGCCATGAACTCATATACGAGGAGTAGCTCCCTGTCCTCCCAACAATAACCCAAGAGCTTTACGAGATTCGGATGCGAGAGCCTCCCAAGAAAATTAACTTCAGACTGCAATACCAAGATAACGGCTGTTAATATTCTTGACTTGGGGGTATTTTCAGAACAAAAATTTGACACTACGAAAAATTACGACGGTTATCAAACTATGAGACAAAGTGCAGGTTTTGAAAAGACAAGGGTATTTCCTGCTATACAATCAAAAATGAGGCGTATTTCTTGCAATCTAGACAACAAAATAAAATTTAAAGAAAAGAAGAAAAAATCACCTGCCATTCTTCGAATCCTTGCATGCTCTCAGGATGCAATTTCTTCACCGCAACCACCATCCCGGCACAACTCTTTGCAGGATTCAATGTTTTCTCATCGACCCATCCCTTAAATACCCTCCCGAATCCTCCTTCACCTAAAACCATTTCCGGCTTAAAACCCCTCGTCGCATTCTTCAATTCCAAAAACGTAAATATCCGAAGGTTCGGGTATTCAAGGATCCGACCCTCGGGGAAAACATCATCAATGCTTATGTTGCTGCTGCCCGTCGATTTCCCGAATGTGCTGCTGGTGCTTGTGTTTGAAAGCTTGCCTGTTGTGGTTGTGCTACTGCTAGGCATTGATGTTGAAATTCCTGTTTTTTTTATAAAAAAATTTATAAAAAATTACTAGATGACAAATTTTTTTTTTAACAAGAGTCAAAATTGGAGGGGAGAATGGAAAATTTGGTGGAAAGTTTGAATCCAAGACCAGATTTTAACTTATTCCACAATTTGACCCTGAAAATAATGAGGTCAAACAAATGAACACCAAAAGTTTGCTCGTTTTATTTCATTTAGAGGAGGAAACTTTAATCTAAATCAAATTGGGAGTGGTTTTGATGAGGGTTCAAGCTATAATAACAATAAGCAAACCAAATTGCAAGCATATACATTCTATTCATTAAATTAAGGCAAGGTTTACTCAAAATTGAAACCATTCCAGGAATTACATGCAAAAATACCTTCTTGTTGATATTCAAACAACAAATTAAACTGAAATACACCCAGATTTCATTTCATTCAAAGATTGAATTTATCCTCAAAAAAAGAAATTAAAAGATACAAAACGAGAAAGAAAGCAAAATACCTGGGCTGCTTGCGCTGTTCATAGACTTGCCATGTGAAGCAAAGCAGTTCCCCATCTCTCTCTCTCTCTCTCTCTCTCTCTCACTCTCTCTCTCTAAAGAGACTCAAAGATGAGCAATTTGGTGTTTGGACTTGGGAGGAAGGAGAAGGAGAAGAGAAGGTGTAACGTTGAATAATTATGCAAGGCAAACATATGATTTAATATTCCTCTCTTGTCGAGTCTTTGAACAAGTCCACTTTTGCTTTGGCTAAATTGCAGAAAAAACCCTCCTTTTTGCTGATTAGCAACCTGACAGTCAATGTTTTCACCCATAGTTCTGGCTACGGCCATTTTAAGTCTATCTGTTTTCCTTAGAAAAAATGTTGATCTTGATCATCTTAACGAGTAGACATAAAACTTGGACAAAAAAAGAACAATACTTTTCTTACCGGGCTGGTGGGTTTTTAATTCCGCACCAGTTTTTCTATTACGTGTATGTCATTTTGAATGATGTCATAACAGGAGATGACATCACCGAAAGTGAAATCCACCAACATGGTAGATTTGGCATTTTTTGCGAAAGTATCAGCTGGCAATTAGCTAGAAAAATTTTTATATTTCACTATTTCATTTATCGTAAAGCTTTTTATCATATTTCATTCCAAGACTTTGATATTTTCATATTCACCTGTAAAGTTCTTTTTTTCATATTTCATCCCAAGACTTTTATATTTTCTATTATATCCCCTAAATTTCATCACTCCAAGACTTCTAGCTCTTTAAAAATCTCTTAACGATTATAAACATGAAGGGTATTTACGGCTTTTTTATACAGCGGGAGATTTTTGACTAACCTAAAGATTTTGTGGGTGACACATGATAATAAAACAAAATTTGGCCATGAAATATGAAAATATTGTAAATTCCCGGTTTCCGAATATAATTTTCCGTATTTTTTTTCAGATTTTATTCCAAATTTTTTCATTTTTATATTAATTATTCCTAAATCTAAACCTAAACTATATAAATCCTAAACCTATCCCGTACCCGACCCGACCCATGCCCTACCCGACCCAACCCGCTCCCCCTCCTCTTCTTCTTCCTCGTTCTCTCCTTTCCCGTCCTTTTTCCCAACGTCACTCCCCGCTCCTCGTGCCACGCCCTCTTCTCGCGCCGCGACAATCGCGCCCACTTCCTTATGACCCGCGCTCGCCCCACGATCCACGCTCCGCTATTCGGCACGATTTGTTATTTTTTATTACCGTCCATTTTATATCATTTTGTCAATAAACATTGCTATTTAATCCATGTCTGCTCATTTATACAGATTACAAGTACGCAGACGGATACATGGATTTTTGTACACAACATGCACAAGAAGACGGATTTTTTGCTGGATCTGCAAACAGGACATTATACAGATCAAGATTTGAAAAGAGTTTGCAACAAATATTTGTGTGTACAAAGTTTTTTTTTTGTGAAATGGTCCAACACATACATGTGTGAACATTTGTGAAGATGCATGAACCTTGGGAGCTGCTTTGGCAAAATAATGATGTGGGGTGTAGGTGGTAAACAAGTGATTGACATATGATTTGAAGTGTGAACACACACTCACCCACTTCATCCCTTCTCTGTGATTTAGCTCCAGATTTCACACATGTGGTAATTAAAATAAATTGCAAATATCCTGAGATACCCATGATACCAGAAGACTATGGCAGCAAGGTGGGCCCCAGATTCTTCAAGTTGGCCGCAAATATATTCAATTTGGCCGCAAATTGCGGCCAAGATGGTGGCAAATTGGCTCGTTTTCTTTGAGTGGGTCCTTGGTGGTCATATTAGTCTATTGCCACCTGCAACTTTTGCTTTTAATTTCTCTATAAATAGCAGATCAAGACATGAGACCAAAGAGAACTTTTTGCATACTTGTAAACTCTTGTGTTAAATTTCTTGTAGCTCTTGGGATTGAGTTGAGTTCTTTGCCTTCCTCTGGTCTTGCAACTTCTCTTTTTGAGCTTGCAAGATTAGATTTTGGTAGTTGAACTCATGTACTTGTATTTTGAACCATTGCAATAAATCTTCATTACATTCAAGTTTGATTTTTGTATCTCTTTTCTATTTTGTCATTTCTTTTCATTATTCAGTTGTGTTAATTCTATGATGATGTGTGAGTAGTTGTTCTTAGGCTATGATGAGGTAGGTTGTAGAATGACTTTACTTCCAAACCCTCCCTTTTGATTCTTGCACTTTTGCACTTCTTTTCTTAATATTGCAAGTTTATTATATTTTGCTTGATAAGATATATCGTTTTGAATGGTTGCAAATCAACCTTTAACATATAGCATATTCCTTCTTTACATTTTATCGTTGTTATGTTACGATTTGAAGTAAGCGTGAATACGGAATTACGTTACGTGTCGCAACTAGCTAGATAGGATATACAGCAGTCTTGCATATATTCTATACTTGCTAATTCACTTAACTAATTCCATATCCACCCTATTCTCTATCTCATTCTTTTTAGTTTCTGTTTTTCTTAATCTTGATATCGCGTTTTATCCCAATACATGTTTTCGGATAAATACGGCTATTCAAATGGAAACTAAAAGGAATGAATCTTGAATCAAAACGGAGTGTTGGGAGTAAATGTCGTATTTCACTCATACTGAACCTTAGCCTAAGTTTTCGTATTCCAAAACTTTGCTTCTTTAAAGTATTATACTAAAACGTGACAAAACACTATTTTCCAACCTATTGATCCATAACTCAATTTGATGTCGTGATATCCACTCCTTGTGGTTCGACCCGTGCTTGCCGGCTTGCTTCAACGCACCGTGCACTTGCGGTATTTTTAAACTCGATAACTCACATCGTGCACTATTTTCACCGACAAAACCTACATATCTGATATTGACCATATTCTTTAAAAGCATGTCACCGTGGGTTTCGAACAAGTTTTGGGCGCCGTTCCGGGGAGTGGCAACGCCATGAAGATTATTTTGAGTTATCTCTGTATATACTTTGTATAAAACAAACAAAATAAAAACGCCAAAAACACCTCAAATATCCGACTTTTTGCTCTCTGTGTTTTCTGTTCTGCAGTTGATATTATTGTTCTAAAAATATTTTGCATACAGAAAAGGTACACTAACAGAAATAGAAGAAGACACAAAGAAATTGGAGCAATAACAGCAGGATCTGGCCGCAAATTTAACCATATTGGCCGCAATTTGCGGCCTAACCCTGGCATTTTGCCCCAATTTTTCTGTTACTTCTCTACATTTCTGTTATTAGTCCATTTTTATATGCAAAATTTTATAATTATATATCTACAGAACTTTGGCCATAAATATCGTATTGTGCACTAAATATCGTTTTTTTTCTCAAATTCCAGATTGTAACGGAAATACGAAATACGATCGTGCGGAGCTGAGAACATAATTCTGGAGAAAGGCGTTAAGAAGTTAATAGTGCCAAAGATCCGGGTAGATCGACCCGTACAAGCGAACACTCAAGCGATCACAGATCAAGTCAACGGGAGTTTCTAAACTCAAAAATTCAAGGTACGCACATTTCCTAACACCTTATCCTCAAACCCGACGCTCCAATACTTTAATTTTGTGCAGGATTTCTTTCGCAAACTCCGCTCCATAAGTGCCAAAAGAAACTAACCGTATTTTTTGCAGCGCATCGTTTATAACATAAAAAAACGATTGATTGATGATTTGAACAATTTTTATTGGTTGCGCATTGCATAAATTTAATACGGACTTAAGGGCAAAGAACCCCAACAAGATACAGTAAGGGATTTCATCACCCTTCTCCGTGGCCCACAAACCACCAAGAACGAGCATTGTCACACCCTCATTAACTTTAAAAGAAATTAGACTTTCATCCTCTAAGGACTTCGCGCTCGCTAGGGTAAGTTAAGTGTATTTCGAACACCGCCCATCGGTACATTGTTCCTGAAGTGTCTAGGAAAATGTGAAAGGCGCAACCGCCGAAAGAGAGAAGGTTATTC